>JANUWF010001518.1:0-2671408 GCA_026120185.1 Voacanga thouarsii | reverse complement strand
TATTTGCTAACCAAGCCTACGACAAAGTAGATATCTGGCCTAGTACAAAGCATGACGTATATGAGAGTTCCCACAGTCGAAGAGTAGGGAATCCTACTCATTCTGTCCTTTTCTTCTTGAGACCTAGGACAATCCCTTGAAGAAAATGACAACCCATATCTGCAAGGAATTAGAGCTCCTTTGCATGAGTCCACGCTATACCTGGCCAGCATCTTATTAATGTATGCCGCTTGGGATAATCCTAACATTCTATGCTTCCTATTTCTAAGAAGTCTAATTCTGAGAATGTAGCTGGCTTCTCCCAAGTCTTTCATACTGAATTGACTAGATAGCCAAACTTTTGTAGATGATAATGACCTTACATCATTTCCAATCAGTAGAATATCATCCACATACAAGATAAGAAAAACCATATTAATGCCTTTAAGTTTCCTGTACATACATGGTTCATCCTCGTTTTGAACAAAATCATAAGACTTTATAGTCTTATCAAAACGAATGTTCCATGCCCTTGATGCCTGCTTATGTCCATAAATGGACTTCTTAAGCTTGCAAACCATATGCTCTTGGCCTTTAGCAATAAAGCTTGCCAGTTGGGACATATAGATATCTTCACTAAGATGGCCATTTAAAAATGCCATCTTGACATCCATTTGCCATATCTTATAGTCATAATAACATGCAATGTCAAGGAGGATACGGATGGACTTAAATATGGCTACCGGGGAAAAGGTTTCCTCATAATCGATAACCTCTTTCTGAGTATACCCTTTCGCCACAAGCCTAACTTTAAAGGTTTCCACCTTCCCATCTATTCCTCTCTTTCTCTTGTATACCCACTTACACCCTGTGGGTTTTATCCCTTCAAGTGAAGCTACAAGATCCCAAACCTGATTGAGATACATAGACTCAATCTCGGCTTTCATTGCTTCATGCCACAGATTTTCATCGGCGTCAGCAATAGCTTCTTCGTATCTAGTGGGGTCTAGTTCCTGATGGTCAGAGACCAACTCGAAAGCTTCTCCAGTCCACCTTTTTAGAACCCTAGACACTCTCCCACTACGACGAGGCTCCATTTGTATAGACTCTTGAGGCTGTGCCTTTTCTTATTCCACTATCGGGTCAGAAGAAGTTGCTTCCGAAGATAACTTCTCCTCCAGTTCCAACCTAGTTGAACCTTTTGTAGAAGTACTTTGATTATCCTCTAGGTATCTAGCATTGTTACTAACCAGTACCTTCTGCTCCATATGATGATAAAAGTAACCACCATTTATCCCATTTGGATACCCAACAAAATAGTATAATTCTAATCTGGGTTCCAACTTGTCTCTCTTGACCAATACATAAGTTAGACAACCCCATATCCTGAGATGATTCAGACTTGGCTTACGCCCAGTCCACTTCTCATAATGAGTCCTAGGTACTGACTTGGAAGGCACCAAGTTCAGAATATATGCCACTATTTCTAGGGCATATCCCCAAAAGGACACTGAAAGAGTAGCATGAGACATCATGCTTCGGACCATTTCCATCAATGTCCTCTTCCTTCTCTCAGCTACTCCATTCTGCTGGGGTGTCCTCGGTGCAGAGAGTTGGGATACTATCCCATGATGTACTATGTAGTCCTTGAATTCACCAAGGAGATACTCTCCACCACGATCCGATCATAAGGTCTAGATCAATTTACCTGTCTGATACTCCACTTCAGCCTTAAACTCTTTGAACTTGTCAAAAGAGTAAGACTTGCGTCTAATCAGGTAAATATAACCAAACCTTATACAATCATCCGTGAAAGTGATGAAATACTCAAAATCTCCTCTAGCAAGTGTAGATAAGGGACCACATACATCAATGTGAACAAGATTCAACACCTCCTTGGCTCTATCCGCCTTAGGGGCAAAGGACCTTTTGTTCATCTTTCCCATCAGGCAGGACTCACACTCAGGCTAATTTTCCAATCTCAATGAGCCCAAGGGCCCATCATGGATGAACCTCTGAATCTTGGTTGAGTTGATATGACCCAACCTTAGATGCCAAAGATAAGAGTCATTGACATTGGTCTTTCTCTTCTTTGTTAAAGGTTCAGATTAAGCGTTATTTAATTGATTGTTAATAGAGTTTAAGAAAAATAGATTCCTATACATGTGCCCAGTACATAAAATTTCTCCATCTCTACTGATAGAAATACCAGAATGGAAATATATAGAATATCCTTGATTTATTAGCTTCGCAATTGAAATCAAATTCTGCCAAAATCTAGGTACATATAAAATATCTTTCAAAACCACTATTCTATTACGATAAAAAACAAGATCCAGCTCTCCCATTGCAAGAGCCCAAACTTGTGCTCCATTTCTCACACGTAGTCCATGTTCGCCTTTCTGGAGTCTTCTAATCTTTCTAAACCCCTACAATGAGTTAAATATGTGATCAGTGGCCCCTGAATCAACAATCCAAGTGGAAGTTGATTCAACCATTGATATAGACTCTAGATAGAAAACATTACTTGTGGGGTTTTTCTTGGCTTAAAGATCCGAGCACTCCTTTTTTCAGTGTCCCTTCAGTCCATATTTGAAGCACTTGCCCTTGGGTTTGTCTTTGGGCTGGGCCGCTGCGTTCCCCTTCTTCTTCTTGAACTTCTTGGGCTTGGGCCCAGTTCTAGAAGATGAAGCCTTAGCAATCATAGCCTTAGATTGTGGCTTCATAACCTTCTCCGCCATCTAGAGCTCCTTCATCAACCCAGTTAAGCTCATGTTCAACTTGTTCATGTTATAGTTCAACTAGAACTTAGTAAAGGAACCCAGTAGAGATTCGAGAACTATATCCACTTGGCTCTTGGGGTTAATGACAGCCCTTAAGATTTCTGCCTCCTCGAAAGTAGCAATTATCTTGAGTGTATTCTCTCTAACTGATGCTTCCTTAGCCATCTTAGTATTAATGATGGTTTGAAGAGCCTCCTGCCTTACGGGCCGGCTCTTATCCGCGAACATCGTATCTAATGATTGGGTTATGTCATACGCAGTGGTCATGTGCTCTTGTTTGGATTGGAGCACATTAGACATGGAGGCCAACATGTAACAACAAGCCATCTCGTCGGCCTTCTTCCATGTCTTCTCAGCCTCACGCTTCACGACGATGGAACCCTCGCCGATAATAGGGCAGGTTTCATAAAAGACATACTTATACTTCTCCGTTGTGAGTATTATGTCCAGGCTCCTCTTCCAGTCCATATAGTTTGGTCCCGTTAGCTTATTCTCTCAGAGAATAATGGCCAATGGACTAAAAGAACCTCCCACCATTTCTGAAAAATCAAAAAATAAAAGAAAAAAAATTAATTTGTGAAAACAAAACAAATATGTGCACTTTTTCCTTCTAATCAAAACTAATAATAATCAATTTGGCAATTAGGAAAACTGACATAGCTTCTTGGGAAGAATAACAGTTTCCTATGCTAAGTGTGTTAACTGCCACAAATTAATTTTCCTTCTAGGTAATAATCTAGAAGATAACTCCATCGAGGAGATGGCCGTTTCCTCTCATTTTCTATGGACATACCTCGCACTATAACCTCCAACGAGGGGCTAGCTAATCACAGTACGTGCCCTGGGTTATTAATTATATCCCTCTATTATATCTAGATTCTTGTGGTATTGCCATCCTATACGGGTTCACTCCTAAAGTGACACGAGGGGACTCACGATCTCTAATGAGGATCGTGATGGAAGCCGTGGGGCCGTTAGAACTCCTCTCCCACTTAGTCTTTTAAAATAAGGGTTTTCTGAAAAATATCCTTTTGAAAATTTCCATCAAGTTTTCCCTTAACTCAAATATAAAATGTCTAAGTCCATAAAAATCTCTATGTCAAGGTTTATATCCTTTTAGAGTTTTTCCCATGGACTATTTTTATTTAAGTTGAAAACCTAATGATTTCAAAAATTTTCCAATTAAAACTTTTTAGAGACTTTGATCTCAAGTTTATTTGACAAAACAATTTTTCTTGTGCCAAAATTAAAACAAAATGGCTTTCTATTTTAACCTTACAAAAATATCTAAATCCAATATATTTTCTATGTCAAGGATTAAATCATTTGAGATAATATGTAAGGATTAATTTTTGTTCAAGTTAAAATAACCATTTAATTTGTAGAAAAATATTTTCCTTGTCAAAACATTCCCAAAGACTTTGGTCTTTGAGAAAACGTGTGCATAGGTACATAAAAATAGCATGCTAGAAAACAGTAAACGTTTTTTATGCTGTTCTATTTTTTAAACCTAAGTGCCTAGATAATAGAATTAAACACATTAATTAATTAATTAATAGTCTTGTTTAATCTTAAAATCCCTTACTAATATTTTTCATGCAAAAATATTCCTTGAATATTAACTATTGTAAAATATTAACTTCACCTGGTATGGACCCCAAAACCAAAAGAAATTGCAAGAAAAATTACAAGGAAAATTAAGAAAAAAAAAATTCTTTAGACAACTGCACCCGCCGCACTGGACCAGGAACCCATCTGAACTGTGGTCCACAGCACCCACCGCATAGAACAAGGACATATGAGCAACAAGCACACGGACTGGATTCCAGACCATAGGTGATGCCAATTCCGGTCTAGATGGCTCTTCCTGCAGTTTTTTTTTCGTGCGAATTTCCCCTATTTTCTTCTCAACTTCTGGCATCAATGGCTCTCCAATTTCAAACCAAATACAATGAAATCAACCAAAACCAACAATCGCATATACCTATAAACATTGGGCTTACACGGTTTGCTAAGAAAAATAGTAAATTACACATCTCATATACCTCCACCCGCAAGGTTTAACAGAGAATCTATCCATACCATAAACAGTGAAGGATCACAATTTTAATCACACATATGTGTCCAGTGCTATTCATCTAGATGCATGCTCCCTATATTTTCACAAAATCTTCATGCTCTGATACCAATTGAAGGCATAAAAACGGAAAACACAGGGCACGCAACAGAAGTTAAAACAAAACAAAATTGGAAAAACTCAAGAACAGCGGAATCGAACAAAGCCGGTGCCGGCAGCCCTAGCCTGTACCGGTCGTGCTCTACACGAATTTTGAGGTTTAAAAAAAAACCTCTTTTCCTCGTTCTAAGAATTAGTTGGACCGAAATGTGCGCAACCAGGGTAGGTGTACTGGTGGAAACCTCTGGTGCAATTCCTGCAAGTCTCCTACTCCGTCCTTCCAAGTAGGTGAACACCAAACTCTCGGTCTTCTAGTATATGACCTACCTAATTCCGTTTGGTGAACAACTTACAAGGCTAGGGAAATTTCTTGGAGAGAGAGAGAGACGTCTAGCAATTTTTCCACATAGAGAAGAGGCCGTAAAAAATAACGTTATATCCAATCCTCCTGTTTAACCTAAATAAAAATCCTAGGTTAAACTAGATTGGGTCATTGGACTCTTAGTTTAACCTTTTGGGCTTAATTAATTACTCTAATTAGAACCAAATAAATGGCCCAATTAATAATTAAATTTTTAGCCCAAATAAACTAGTCCAATTAACAGGCCTATATTAGTTTAGTCCAAGGTTAATCTTTAATTATTCAAACTGGGCCAAAGCCCTGAATAATTAATTAACCCACCAAACTAATTTAATTAATTCTCTCTCTCTCTCTATGAACATTTATTTTATTCTAGCCCAACAATTAAATAGGCTACTTAAATAAAATAAATTCCATTTAATTTTAGATCAATTCCTTAGCCTGTATTTAATTAGGACTCACGGTCTATACAGGGGACCAAAAGACACACTGCCTTAGCTACTAAAATGACCAAAATACCCATACCATATAAATAACTGTAGTTTACATTTTAAATATTTTCTAATATCACCATAAACAAAAATATTGACCACAAGGATAATGCTACATTAGCAAAGTCTCCGACATACAGGTGTAATGACTAAAATACCCTTCTATACATCATTGTACATTTAGAGAGGAAGAAGTATACTAACACATCTATAAATGACTTCTACCATTCTTAAGCCTCTTGTCCAATGATCTATGACTTTCTGGATTGTTTTTGCTTTCCAAGGGAGCTACCCTAAAGCAAACATCTAGGTCATGTTTCCTAGGGCCTTGGATATTTAAATCATTCAGACAACCACAAGGGGCGATATAGTATAGAAACTATCTTGTACAAGTCTGTCCTAACTAACTAGTCACACATAACTAACATGCAAATATATTGGCCCTACGATAGAACCTCAACTATAGCATATTAAAGTATATGCTTCCAGCTTCGTCAGACCACCAACTTATACTCAAGTTGTAGATTACTAGTCCACAATGTAGCTGTAGTAGTCTAGGTTTCTACCATATAGTACTTTAAGAAACTACTACTACAAGTCCTGTTCTAGGTATTCGAAATATGCTTGTGTTATGAAGTGAGTGGACTACTCACTGGCTAAAGGTAAGCCATTTCCCATTTAAAATTCACAACATAATAACCTAGACATGATGAGATTCCCATTCTCATCAATCGGTTAAGAACGAATGTTTTTGTGTTATATTCACATGAACCACTTACTTAAATACAATGGGTCTTTTCCAAACGTAATTGTGCATCAAATAAAAAAATAAATTCACAAATAATTTCTGAAAATAAATTCTTTTATTAAAACATTCGATATTTACATGAGAAACCTAGTCTAAGAGGGCATATCTCCCAACAAGTACCTGTCGTTACTTCATTTGCACGAGACATTAGTTTGGAGAGGACAACTACCCCCGAGAGGACATCGTCCCCACACGAGAAGGTGGGAGGTGATTCTGACGAGATTGTTGGTGATATTGAGCCACACTATCTGGATGATGATGAGGAGGATAGTATTCCCAATGGTGCAGTGTTGTCTTAGGATGATGAGAAGGTGTTTGGCGGGGATATACTAGAGTACTAGAAATAGAGATGCTAGGTTTAGAGATTGTTGATGCAGGAGAGGATCAAGAGGTACCCGAGGTGGAGGTACCCATGGTTGAGGAGCCTGAGAAAGAGTTAGAGATAGACTCCGAACTATTAGCTTGGTTGCACCTAGATGCAGATAGAGATGAGAAGTTAGATGCGAGTGGAATCTTATACGATTTTTGCTGATTCAAGACCTCCGGTTTCGAGATAGTGCGATGATGAGTAGGAGGATGAGATGTATATATATATATATATATATATATATATATATAGTGGGATATGTATAGTTTGACTAGTGTAAATGACTATGTGCTTGGCATACAAATTTTGTACTGACTTAGTGATAAGATGAGAATGAATATGTGTCATGTTTTTGCTACATTCACTGTGTCCATTTTACGATTGCTTTAGAGCTATGTTACATTGTTATATCAGTAAAATCCTATGAACTGTACAGATGCCTCCTAAGCAAACTTTCGAACGATCATCGTGAACTACTCAAAATAACCTTGAGCCAATAATGGAGGAACTGCAAGTGGAAGGTCCTCATCTTGCAACTTTAGATCATCCTATGTTCCAAACCCTCCAAAAGATGGCTAATACTATCCAACAGTTAACTGAGACTACCACTAGAGCAAATGAGAATCTAGGATGAATGAGGGTGTGAGTAGGGAAAATCAACAAAGCAAAGTCGAAGCAGATCAAGCTCTTGAGAACTTTTTGAAATTTCACCCTCTGCAATTTTAAGGGCGACCTAATTCGGAACAAGGGGTTGAAAATTAGATTGAGTAGATGGAGAAGATTTTTACAACTCTGAATTATTCAGAGCAAAGGACGGTACAACTTGTTATATTTCAGTTAAAATGACCTACCCAAGATTGGTGGGCAAGAGAAATGAATCAATGAGAATGGGAGTGGACGGATTTCAAGGCCAGTTTTAAAGAAGGAGTTTATTCCTATTTGGGTAGTAAAAAGGAAGGAAGACAAATTTCAAGCTTTTCGACAAGAAGGGTATGCAATGGGGCAGTATGTTGCTGAATTCACTAGACTGTCAAAATATTACCCACTCCTAGTCCATTCAAAAGCATATAGGGTTAGACATTTTGTGAAAGGTTTACAACCAGAGCTGAAAAGAGTATTAGCAAGTATGGCTCCCACCAATTACAATACTGCAGTAGAGATGGCTTATAGGACAGAAATGGCTAATGTTGAAGAAGTGGCTAAAAGAAACCGAAGTGGGTTTTAGGGCATGAATCAGAAGAGATCTGGAGGGCCTCAATGGTAGAAGAAAGGAAAAATGCAAATGAGGGGAGTCTTGACTGGAGGTCTGTCCTCTTTTAAATGCTTCAATTGTAGGGAGGTAGCGTATAAGATTTTAAATTGCCCTCACTCTCGAAGGATGGGAGGATGGAGTATACCTAGAGGAAATAATCAAGGACAAATGTCAAGATTTGGAAGGGGGAACCCAAAACAAGCCTCTACCTCTAGAGTCAGACCCACCAAACCCCAAGTAAATGCTCGGGTGGTTACTTTGGAGAAGACAGATAACTAAGCAGCATTGATGGAAGGTACACTCTATATTTTTTATTATGATGCTAAAGTATTAGTAGATCTCGATTCTATGCATTTCTTTGTTGCCAATTCATTTCTTGATTCTATGGAAATTAAAGGGGAAAAATCTTCATATGAAATGATTGTCAGTACCCTATTAGGAAAGTAAATAAATAGTGAGAAAATATATAAGGGTTGTAAGATCTTGGTAGGAGATGAAGTATTGAGAGGAGATTTGATATGTTTACCCATAGAGGATTATGATGCTATCTTGGGCATGGATTGGCTATCTCAGTATCATGCTCAAGTTGATTGTGGACATAAGGTAGTACAATTCTATGGGCTTGGGAAACCTATACTGGAATTTGTAGGTGAGGCTAGAAGGAAAAGTAATGCTTTCATATCAGGACTTAAGGCCTGAAAGATGATTAGGAAATGGTGTATTGGATACTAGGCATATGTAATTAATAAACCAAGAGAGGTTAAGAAACCCAAATATGTTCCTATTGTAAATGAATATTTGGATGTTTTCCTACCAGAGTTGAAAGAGTTGCCACCGGAGAGAGATGTAGAGTTTTCCATTGATTTAGTGACATCGGCAGAACAAATTTCAAGGACTCCTTATAGAATGGCACCTACAAAGTTATAGGAACTCAAGAAATAATTATAGGAATTAATGTACCTCACCGTGGGGAGCACCTGTGTTGTTTGTTAAGAAGAAAGATGGATTAATGAGGATGCGTATAGATTATCGAGGGTTGAATATAGTGACGTTAAAGAATAAATATATGTTGCCCAAGGTTGAGGAATTGTTTGACCAATTGCAGGGAGCAGGTTGTTTTTCGAAATTAGACTTGAGGTAAGGATATTATCAAGTTAAGATTCAGGAAGAAGATATACCGAAAACTATATTTAACACATGATATGGGCGTTTTGAGTTTGTATTGATGCCCTTTGGTATTACTAATGCCCCTGCTATTTTCATGGACTGGATGCACAAAACATTTCGGCCTTACTTAGATAATGTTGTGGTTATATTCATAGATGATATCCTGGTGTACTCTAAAGATCCTGAAGAACATGAACAACACTTCGGAAAGTATTGGGGAAGTTAAAGGAGGCCAAAGTATATGCAAAATTCAATAAGTATAAGTTCTGGCTACAAGAAATAGCATTCTTGGGACATGTAATATCCAAAGACAGGATTACAGTAGATCTTACAAAAGTCGAAGCAGTGAAAAATTGGAAACGTCCTGAGACTCCAACTGAAATACGAAGTTTACTGGGATTAGCAGGATATTATTGAAGATTTATTGAGGGATTCTATAAGATAGCTTCACTTTTAACTCGACTTACTCAAAAGAAATTTCCTTATGTTTAGACTGAGAAATGTGAAAGGAGTTTGCAAGAGCTAAAGAAGAGGTTAAGCTCTGCTCTTGTTTTGGCATTACCGAGAAAGGATAGACCATATGAGGTGTACATGAATGCCTCAAATGAGAGATTAGGAGGAGTATTGATGCAGAAAAGGAAGGTGATAGTTTATATCTCTAGGAAATTGAAATCCCATAAGGAGAATTACCCTACACATAGCCTGGAGTTGGTAGCTATTGTGTTTGCTCTTAAGAAGTGGAGACATTATTTGTATGGAGCTGAGTTTGTGGTCTTTACCGACCACAAAAGCTTAAAGTATGTTTTAACCCAGAAGGATTTGAACATAAGCTAATGTTGGTCGATGGAATTTTAGAAGAATTTCGATGCCCAATTAAGTATCATCCTAGAAAAGTAAACACAGTAGCAAATGCCCTTAGTAGGAAGGCAAATTTATTAGCCCTTCGGATGTTACAAATTCCAGAATTGGAAACATTTGCAGTAGACGGAGAACTAAGGATGGGCAATATCTCCATTCAACCTGCTTTTCTACAACTGTTGAAGGAAGAGTAAGATAAAGAAGAAATGTTGCAAAAGTTTATGCAAAATGGGCAAATAAAGGAGGAGATAAGTTTCGAAAGGACAATGATGGAATTAATTATTACCGTGGTTAGTATTGTATTCCGAAATAATATGTGATGAGGCAAGATGTTTTAACAGAAGGACATCGGAGTAAGTATACCATCCATCCAGGAGTCGTAAAGATGTATCAGGACTTAAAATGGCGTTACTGGTGGATTGGTATGAAGAAGGATATTTTAGACTTTGTAGCTCGATGCTTAATTTGTCAATAAGTAAAAGCCGACTAGCAACAACCTAAAGGGTTACTACAGCTATTGCCTACTCCATCATGAAAATGGGATGACATTACTATAGATTTCATTATACGATTACCTATGGCAGTAGAACAGCAAGATACTTTTGGGTAATAGTGGATTAATTAACTAAGTCTGCTCATTTCATTCCCATCAACCAATGAGATTCTTTATAAAATCTATATGGAGGAAATGATCAGACTTCGTGGAGTACCCTTTAGTATTGTGTCAGATCGAGATCCTAGATTTACTTCGATGTTTTGGACTAAATTGCAGCAAAAATATGGGATGACATTAAAGTTTAGTATGACAGCACACCCATAAATGGATGGACAGACTGAACGAGTGAATAGGATTTTGGAAGATATGTTACGGGCTTGCGCTTTAGATTTTGGAACTAAGTGAATTGATAATTTAGCGTATGTGGAATTTGCATACAATAATAGTTATCAATCAACAATTGGAATGGCCCCGTTTGAAGCTTTATATGGAAAGAAATGTCAGTCATCACTGTATTGGGAAAGTTTAGGATGGAAAATGAGTGAACAAGATGCTTTCGATCTTGAAAAAGTTTGAGAGGCTGTGGAGATGATCAAAACTAAGTTGGAGACAATGTAGAGTAGACAAAAAAGCTATGCAGACCGACATAGGAGGAATTTTGGATTTTACAGAAAGACATCGTGTATTCTTAAATTTTACTCCACAACAACAATTGGGAATCAATGGACAAGGGAAGAAGTTGGCACCTAGGTACGTTGGACCATTTCCTATTGTCAAGAGGATTAGGAAGGTGGCTTATTGATTGGAGTTACCCGTAGAACTTCAAGGTATTCACGACATGTTTCATGTCTCCCAACTTCGGGAGTATGTAGCTTATCCTGCCCATATTTTGAATGAAGAGCCCATTGAGATGACTCCAAGCTTGAAGTATGAGGAAACGCATATTAAGATTTTGGAGTACACCAAAAGGAATTACAGAATAGGAAAATTCCACTTATAAAAGTGTTATGGAATCATCATCCAATGCAAGATGCAACATGGGAAACTGAAGCAAAGATGTTGAAAAAGTAAGCAGAGTTATTCCAGTTGTAAATTAATTTCAACGACAAAATTTTTTGTAAGGAGGGGAGAATGTAATACCTTACATTTTTCTCTTCAATTAGCTACTACTTGTAATGGGATGAGAATTTAAATTAATGGCCAGAACAAAAGATAGTCGGTGAAATGAGATGAATATTTTGGTATAATAATATTTTGTCAGGACCTAAATGTAATTATTAGATTTGTTCTACCCGTACCCTAAATCTTTGGAAGGCTATTATTGTTAATAAAATAAGAATTTGAGGGTACACTAAGAAGATAAATTGATTAGTGTGATGAAACGTACGTTTTGGTGTGAATTATGCTATTCGGGGTATCGGGGGAATTTTCGTCATTTTGACCACGCCCGCGACTTTGACTGTGAATTTGACCTAATAGAGAAGGAATTGAAGAATTTAGGTGTTACCAATGGATTTAGCAGAATTTTTGGAGTTGAGTGGTGAAATACATTTTTTTTTTTTTTTTTTTGCAGACCCGATTTTGGTTATTTATGAAGAAAATAGAAAATCACGGATAAAAACGGTGCGTGTGGCATTTTGTGATTGGTAGCCCATGGACATGTGTTAATTTAAGAGAAGTTGCATGAAATATTAATGCAAGATGCATAGAATTAAAGAATTACAAAATAAAATAAAGAATGATGTATATTTTTCTAATTGGAATACATCACTTGTGGGCCCCTTTTTGATTAAGGTCTTGTGAATTGTGATTGGCCAATAAATGAACCAGGAGAAGGTGATTGAATGGATGAGAATTGGCTAAGAAACCGACAACCATACAAGAGAAATGAAGGGGAGGTTGGTGTGTAAATTTTTCATCAGAACACACCAAAGTAACTGCACAATTAATAGAAATAACAAATGAATGGCCAAGATTTGATGATGAAGGGCGGCGAGAAGAGGCTGTTATACAGCCTAAATTTCAGCAGCTATGGAGAAAGATAAACAAGAGAAAAAGAGATTAAACAAGAGAGAGAAAAACATTAGTGTGTGTTCTTGGTGTTGTGTGTGAGTTTGGAGAAGTTCTTGGAGCAAATCACTTCAAATAGCCTTATATACAAGGTAAAAGCTCACCTTGCTAGAATTAAAGTTGTTGTTGGGTGAATGATGATTATGTTGATGTGGATTTAAACATGAATATATGATTTCATGTCTTGATTTTGGATTAAAAGTTAGCGTATATGAATTTTATGTATGAACCTTGTATATGCTTATATGTGTGCCGGGTGCCTAGGGATTTTTGGATGGTGTTTTGTTTGAACAAGAACTGTATATTTATGGTAGTTTGAAGGGTTTTTTTTTTGGTTGAGGAGATGATGACCAAAATAGAAAAAAAAATAGAAGTTACTTGGTTGAAAAAAATTGGACTATACAAGCTTTTGATTAGAAAAGGTCAATTGTGTTGAATAAGTGTGACTCTTGTGAGTTATTGGAATATGGAAACCACAAAATTAAAGATGATTTGAAGGAAAATTGAATGAGTTAACGTTCCCAAGGTGGTAAAGGGTAAAGGAAAACAAAGAAAAACATGAATAGTAGAATTTAAGCAAAACTACTGGGGTTGTTTTTGCCCTGTAGCATGTAACGTGAACCAGGACTCTAAAAAAATGCTTATATAGAATTAAAGTTAAGAGTCTTACGGTCATTTTTGTTATATCATATAGCCAAATCAGAGTTGTGGATTGAATGTTACGTGCAAAATAAAAACATGTGTCAAGCAGTGAAATTTCAAAAAAATGAGTTCGAAAATGGATAAACTTAAGGATGATTAATTGTGTGATTTTTGGTGAAATAAATGAGAAATATGAAGTGAGTCCCTTGTATATGAAAGGAAAAATGATATGAAAAAAGGAAAATGAAAGAATCGAATAAACAACGAAAAAAAGATGTGAACGAAAGTTGAATGTTATCCTTAACCGTTATCTAACCATCGGCCCGTCGACAAGGCGTTAGCTAAACGTCAATTGGACGTTGCCTAACTATCGGCTATTTTTCGGCCAAACATGATTCGACCCAAAAATGATGTTTGGTGTAGTTTATCGATAAATGGCCAACGGTTAGTTGAAAATGGAAGAAACGGGGGACTAACGGCCCTGAACGGGAGAAACGTTAATTAAGACATGAGGTGAGTCCCTTTGATTTCTAAAACTTTTAGAAAGTTAGTATGCTTTACTTTTTCATGAAATGCTATATTTTATATGAAAAATCCCTGAATATATTTAAGATTTATTGAGCAAGAATTATTTTACGCCATTTTGGGCTCGAATGAACTTCATATTTGGCTTAGAAACCTTAATGGATGATTAAAGTATGGATTTTGTAAATTTAGTCATTTTTGGATTGAATCCTTGGGATTTTTGAAAAGTGGTAAATTTTGGAATCGGGTATTCATAAATTGACACGAATGCCCTTATTAGAACATTTTATGGAAATGTATTTTGAAACTTTAAATTTAATCCTCTTTTGGGATTAGAATTTTGGATTTCTTGAAATGAGTTCGTTTTGAAATCGGGTATTTGGAAAATGATCCAAATGTCCTTGTTGGAATGTTATATGAAAACCTTTGGAATCGAGTATTCGGTAAATGATCGAAATATCCTTATTGGAACTCTTCTAAATACTTTTCAAATCGGGTAAGGGTAAAATGACCTGAATACCTTTGAAAAGTATTTTGGAACTAGGCATGGGTAAAATGACCCCGAATGCCCTTAGAAATGACTTTTGTAATCGAGTACGCGCAGAATGACCCAGATACTCTTGGAAATTTATTTTGATGTGTGAAAAGAACCCTTTATCCAATTTTGACATGGTTTTGGAAAATGATCTCTCATGATGAGATTGACTTTTGAAAAATGATATTTTGATCTTGAAAATTATTTTTTTGGCCCGATATGCCTGTGGAATGAATTGATTAGCCGCGAAGCCTATAGGAATTATGATCTAACTTGTGACTCAGAGGGATCAAATTCTGGAAAATGTTATTTTGCCTAAAAATGTTTATTTTAAAAATTCTGCGAGATCAGATAACCTTCTGACCTGATAAGTCAGAAGGGGTTGGTATTGGTAATGTTGAGTACTCAGTAAGGATTTTGATCTTTGTACTAGCCTACGTTAGAGTTAGATGACCCTAGTAACTTGGCAAAGTTCTGGGGATTGTTTTACTCTGAACGGGGTGAAAGGATATTGAGATGAGTTGTCTTGGCTTGCCATCTTGTGCCTGGGCATTGCCGTGCCTTGTGTGCACTTTATGATTTGGGTCATTCACTGGCTGGGCTGGACACTTGGCATTATTCAACCGCTTGTTGCCTTGATGGTGATTGACGTCAGGATTGGGACCTCTGGCTTATGGTAGCAACTAAAAGATTCAGCGTGCTGCGTGCACTTAATGATTATAGTACGCTGCAGTGTACTTATTTTTCAGCAAGGCACGGACTGAGGACTGGAGGCTGCGGTCTCAGTACAATGACATGTGGCGTCGAAGGCAAGGACTGCAGAACTTACATATAGGCTGACCTTCTGTTGGAGATGTTCTTGTGATTTGGAAATTGGAATAATGATTTGAAAGTAAAGTACAATTTTTCAAAAATGATTGAGTTTTGAATAAACTCTTTCTAAGAGAGTTTTGGAATTGTTTCTAGTGAATGAACGAAATGCTTTCCTCATAAAAGTTTTTATTTACTCTATTGCTTTACTAAAGCACTAGCATATACGAGACTCACTAGGTGATTTTTTACTCACACGTGTCTTTTATCTTACCTTTTGTAGGATCTGGAGTTGAGCAGACCTATAGATAATAGGATAATACCACAGTGTCAGCAGTATAGGTTTGGACGATTTCCCTCTTAATTAGTACTTATTAATGTTGTAGTTTGGGATGGCATGTATGAGATTCTATAATATATATATATATATATATATATATATATTTACTCTATTGGTTTCGTTTTGAAGAACCTTTGTCTTAGAAACTGGACGGGGCGACACCCGTTATTGATATGCTTCTGCTGTTATCTTTAGTAGGGGTATTACAGGGACTCTTTGTTCCGTCAAATTTTGTACAATTTTAGTCATCCGACTAAAGGCTTGAGCAACAGTGACCTCCTCGGGCACCTCGTTTTCCAGTCCCACTTCATCAGCTCTTAGCCCCTCATTTTGTTCTTCTAGTGGGGGATCTGGGGTAGGGTCATTATCATAGGGTGGTGGTCCTCCGGTCGCTTCACCTACAAGATGAACAGGTAGTGCATGCATGATATGATGTGTGCAGAAAAACTTTTAGTGTAATAAGTAAACAAGTATAGAGACAATTATCAGTTCATAATTGACCATCATCAAGTATGTGGTCATACATCCCATATATAAACCAAAAGAGTAGTGGTGATTAAAAAATCCATACATATACGAGCCCATAGCAGGCAAAATCCTAACTATTCAAGTTGGCAATTAGGCACGTAGATCATAAATCCAAAAATATATGTTTTATATATCACCAAATATGTTAATTTCCTATTTCTAATTTCTTCCCTAATCAGTGGCCTAGTACTCCTCAGAGTTACTATCAGCTTCCTTCTTAGCATCAGAGTCCTCTTCAATTCTAGCTCATTTGCGGGCCTACTCTCCTCAGAATTGTTTTCAATCTCCTCTTTCCTCGAACTCCATCTCTCCAAGACCCTCGCTCCCTGATGCTGGGGGTTCTTTAGCTAGCTCTTTCTCAGGTGTAGTAGCTACTTCATCCTCACTCTCAGAAGATACCTCTATGATCTCAATCACATCCTCTTCTTTGAATTTTGGCACGAGAGGAATCTCAAGAATCTGGGACTACAACCTCCGGTGGTGGTGGTTGCCAACAGTACAGGTTCATAGTGTTGTGAGCGGTGAGCAATATCCTTGCCATCCTACAATAATTATCATGTGCTTAGTCCTAAAAAGTTTACCAAAATAAATTACCAAATAAGTTTAGATTAGTCTAAACCTAGAAATACTTGTATAGGATTCCCAAACATGAGTGTTCCAAACGTATACTAATCCAGACTTAAACCTAACTCTTTCTAAGGTCTTAATCCAATCCTAAGAATTTAATTCGCATCTAGGCATAATCTAATCCTAGACTTTGGTACCAATTATGACACCCCACTACTTTCGTAGCCCAAATGGTCTGAGGATGTCGCCCCATCATTTTAGACTAGGGGTTTTTAAAATGAAGGAAGAAAAGAAATAACAAGGTAAACTAAATATTAAACCTCAATATAGGAAATATAATAGACTGTTTACATAAATCCCAATATAGAGATACAAGGGTAAACCTTGCTAAACAAAATGAAAACCACTACGAAGCATAATTAGAGTGATATACAAAGTATCAAAACCTAAACCTAAAGGATCTTCTGCACTCGGTCTTAATAATTTTATACTACCTTGAAAATCATGGTTAAAAAAGACTTGTGAGATTATGAATAATCTCAGTTAGTCCGCAACGTGAAAGTGGCAGTTAGAAAATCAATGGCATGATACATGAATATGCAACAATTCAAATGGATGTAATAATTAGAAATTAACGTTTATACATCTCAAATTCATGACCAAATTTTGGAGAGAAATTCAACAAGTATGATTAAACGTGATATTTAAATAAGAACTTTGTTGAGCCATCATTTCAAATCAAATTCCTAGAAAGAAAATTTATTTCGGCGAAAGTCTTGAATTCATCATCAACAAGCCATACTATGTATCGAGACTACATATCTACGATACTATAAAAATACAACCACGACATATTCAAAATTGAGAAAACACATTGGGCAGGGTATACATCCTTCCTGAGGGGATACCTCCACATTCCTATCATAAAAAAATAGATTGAATGTCCCACATCCATCCTCAGGTTCCCTTTGGATATCGTGTTGCTAGATAAGGACCCGACTCAACTACTAGGACTAACGCCCCATTTGGAAAAGAAAGTATTTCAGAGACTGCCAATCAACTGAAATCCTCTCCTATTCTAACGAAAGCTAATCCCATAGCCTTGCCCCTTGAGTACTCAAGTCTATAACAGAGCAGTTTAAGAAATTCCCATTTTGATATGGAATATACAATTTCATTTCAAAAATAATGTTCTAGTCCTCAAAACCTTTTTTTTTTTTTTAAATTCCACCAAACCAGAAACCAAAACCTTATTTTCTCCCCAAAATTTTTCCAAAACTAAAATTCTTACATATGTTCTATCAATTTTTGTTCAAGTCGTAATAAAATTATTCAGTTCCATAATTTGCCTTAAAAGTGGCATTGACAAAAAAAAAAATTTCATGCTATCATTTTTGCAATTATACATATGAAAGAAATTTTGTAATTAGGTAAAAACATTGATGCATGGCCCTAATCATAACATAATATTTATAGGAAAATTCACTAAAATTGATTATGCATAAATTTCTTGTAAAAGTCGTACGGTGAATAAGGGTGATACCCAAATACAACAAAATGGATTAATCAAAATGTTCTTGCTATAAATAATATGGAAATCAAATCATGAGTGTCTTCATGTAATAATCTTGTATGCATGATCATATGATTTTCTATGAAACTATTTGGCATAAAAGAGTCATGAGATGTAAGGACTTACCTCTTGACCAACAGTTTAGCAAAATGGCTACAAGCTATTCTTGGTGTTTCTTCCTCCTATGTTCGACTCCAAATCTAACATAAAATTCACAAGAGTGAACCATTTTTCCACAAGTCTGTAAAATCATTTCAAAATAAATTCCTCAGGAAAATCAAGATTACTTATACCCTAAGTAATTTACAATTTGGTAACACTACTCTTAATCACTTACGCTAGCCTTGACAAATCAAGACCCCTAATTAATCAAAAAACCTAAATACAATTCTTTTCATGTAAGTTAGGGAAGGAAAGCATTTTGTAAAGATTAAAGAAAAATAAATAGATAAATAAGTAAATACCTTTTGAGATTATATACATGTAAATTCTTAGGGTTTCTATACTTCAAAATTAAGTACTTATTAAATTACGAAAATCTCACGAAATGCATTTCTAGTAAATCAAAATATTCCATGAAATTCATGGAAGTTCATTTCAAGTTATCTATATAAAATTTTAAGACAAAATTCAGTATTCTTTACCCTTAGGTTAAAATTCTGTTTTTAAAGCAAATCAGGGGCCTCAATTGTTGATTTATTTTTATAAGCCAAACATGTTATTTCTTAATGAAAATTTCGAGTTTGACACTCCTAGATGTTAGGTAAATTACCATATAATCATTTTACCAAAACTCTTTAGAAAAAATGATCTATTAATTTTCTGCAATGGAATTTGCCTGGCAGAATCTGTATTGGAGCAATGATTTTCAAATATGCATATATCCCAATGTATAAGGATTCTTTCAGTGATTCTTGAACCAAAATTTTCCTAATATCTCCATGTTTGGTCCTTCATAAATTCAATCCAAAAATCCAACAAAAAACATATTTTTTGGGGGTTCAAATTGGGGAAATGAACAGGGGTTTTCTGGCAGCCTTATATAATCCAACATTACACCAAAATTTTCAAATATCAAACCCTTGCAAACCCTCAAACAAGCTCCCAACACACCCTATGTCCTATAAGACATCATACACAAGTTCTTATGATCTTAGTTTGGCTAAAAAATCCAACACCCAACTTAAAATCCAAAATTCCAGCAAGTCCTCTGTTTTTCTCCAACAACCATTTTAAAGCATAAGAACACTAAACTCATCCAACTAGTCAAAATATAACACCACACACATAATGTCACATTACCACAACATAAGTACAACCTTATTCATCAAAATTTGCAGCATTCAAAGCGTAGCATCATGGAGCAATTTTTGAGAAGAATTTTCTGTACTCTTCGGCAATTCTAAATTTGAGAAGAAAAAAGGCTTCAAAACAGGCATTCCATTCACACAACATCCATTCTCAGCCGATCCTACATTTTCCTAGACTTCATTCATCTTAATCCCGTGGAGAAATCACACGAGCAAGGATTCAAGCCGTCATTCGAACAAAACTGGCAGAATATGCACATTTTCGGTTTCATCCTTATAAAATGAGCAACATAATTTTTTTAACATAAAAGGGCTTTATTTATAGATCATATAACAAACTCCTAAGATAAATACAATAGCTTGCATCACAAATTACCACCCATAAAGCATAAATTTTCAAGAAAAGTAAGCTGTGCAGCAAGGGGTATTTCAGCTAAAAGGAATAAATAAGAGTAAAAATAAATCCGTTGCCTACCTCTTGAAGCTTTATAGTCTTATAAAGAATGGTAGCAAGATAAAGATTTGTTCTTCAAGCTCTTTTCTCTCCTTTGGAGTGTTTGTAAGAAAATTTAAAAAAATAAATAAATGAAGAGAATGAGCATGGCTTTTGGTCACAAGGAGGAATGGAAAGAAAATGGTCATGATTACCTTGTTTCCTTTGCTCCAAAACCACTGAGAAATAGTCTTCATACATCCAAGAAGTGATGCTTGCTTTTGGAGAATAGATTGCAAGTCAAGAATAAGTGTGTGTTTGTTTGTGTTTGAAGGGAAGGGAGGTGTACCCAAGCTCCCGGTTAGCTTGGCAGCAAGGGGAAGGTCTTCTCCTCTAGAAAGAAGTTGAAGGAAAGAAAATGTTTGAGGGGAACAGAGGGTGGGTCAATGGCTAGAATGGGTAGGAAGAGAGGAAGTGATGATTTTATACTAGGGTTCTTGAGCATCCAAGGGTTGAGGTGAATTCATTTAAACACATCCTAGATTCAATAGGCTAAGATGAAGGGTAATTTTTTGGGTTAAAATGATCCATGGGTCTAGGATATAAGTTTTGGGTTAATTGATGAAATTAAGTTAAGTAGTCAAAATTGATCATGACACGAAATTTGACTGAGATATTTAACTTAATAAACAAGGTCAAAACCCTAATTAAAATTAAATTCGTTCAAGAGTGTATTTTCTAAAAGGGAAAAGTCGTTGTTATAATATTATTGTATATGTCATACACTAATTAATTTGACTAGTTTGTCTACTACACACAATACATACATATATATAATGCACAATTACTTTTGTATAAATCACGTACCACAACCAAATAAATAATTAACCTAATACACTTACTTTCTCTAAGATAATTAACTCAAACAGCACATGAAATAGCCACAGGTAGTACAATTAATTTATGAAATGGGATTAATTTGATCGAATATATTGTTCCCTAGCGAGTCAATTTAGTACTTGTGTTACATCGGTATTTGTGGTTGCCGATGGCTGAACTTTATGAACTTGTAGAGTTTAATGAAATGACGAGAATTGGACGATATTTTTCCAAGTTTAAGGATATAGTCACAGCTTGGTTTTACCAGGAAAAGAATGCCTTTCATCTATCTTGGATGTCTTGTCTTTAAAGGTCGTAGTAAAATGAAAAATTTTATTCGTTTTTATTTATACCATTTGCAAGATGAAATCATTAATTATCTTTTTTGTTTGGTATGGATCTATCTAATTGGCCATTCCATTAATAGTCTATTGCACCAATCATGAAGGAATATCATTGTTTACATAATTGTGATTCAAATGAAGTGCTTGCACATAAATGAAGAATACATTAGTCAAGCCTAAAAATCTAAAAAATCAAATTTAATTAAAAAAATTTCAATATAAATATATTTATTTTTTAAAAAATATAATTTATTTATAAAATATTATATTTTCCCTTTTTAATCAAATTTAATTATATATATTTTTAATTCTCATTTCAAATTTGATTCATATCATTATAATATTTTTATATTATTAAATTAAGAAAAATAAAATAATCTAAATAATGGTAAGAAAGGCCAAAATTATAATTTCCCTCAAAAAAATTTTAAATTAAAAAAATGGAAGTTCTTAAATCACATGCATTACACAATAAGTGAGAAATAATAATAATAATAATGATAATAATAATAATAATAATAATAATAATAATAATAATAATAATAATAATAATAATAATAATCGTTTTAGAATTTTCAATGCATTTTAAAAAAAAAGACAACTGACAAGAATACAGAGTGAAAAAATCGTTAATAGTAAAATAGCACTAATAGTTCAAATCCTTTGAATAATTGAAAAGTCACTAATTGAAAAACAAAAAGCTTTTGCTTTTTGCTTTTTTGCTTGCTTTCTGATTGTTTTAAGCTGTGTGGGATAGAATAATTGGCAAACATTTCCTTCTTTTGCTAGTGCCAACTATTCCACCATGAGCAACTCATCAGCGGCAAAGAAAATGCTGCTAACAACTTCGCTCATGGCCACTACACAAGTAGTTGTGGATCTGTGCTTGGATAGGATTAGAAAGCTTGCAGATAACTCGTACTGCACTTCAAGGATTTTTGGTGTTCCATGCTGTCGGTGGTGGAACTGGTTCTGGGTTGGATCTATGAAACTGGGTCACCCACCTCTTTCATCTCTGCAGCACGCAAAGCACATTAACACTGATCTCACCCCGGCACAATTGGAGCCATAAGCAGAAGCAGGCCAAGAAAGACTAGTAGAACTAGTATTAGCAAATCTATATTTGGTATTGTTTGCACCACAATAGTATAAGGTACTTTGATGGTTGAGTGAAGAGCAAATAAGAGTGAACGTTACAAGCTAAGAGCGACGATGGGGAGAAGCATATAAAAGTTTTATTCTTGTGATTGAAAAATTGACAGGCCCAATGCATTGGTGGGTGTTGAATTGTTGTTAGTGGGTGTCCAGTGGAATGTAGTTTTGTAAGTAATCTTGGTTGAATAACATGTTCATTAAACTTGCCTTGCCAGAAATGTCTTAGTGCACCTTATAATTTCTGAGTTGGATGCATTTTTGTAGGTCGTATTGCCCTATTTCAAGTCAAAACTGCAGTCTGTATATAATAAAGAAAGAGAAGCCACTATTCAAGCAAGTTTATGGGGGGAGACTACTGGGCTAATACAAGCGCATGGACTGGGCTCTGAGCAGTCTTTCAACCTCAATTACTCTCTTTTGACAAAATCTTTGACCCCCACACCCCAAACTTCGAGCTGATCTCCCTTTTTGTGCTGTTGTTCGGTGTTCCCTCTTCCCGACAAGCTTCAATCGCTTTGTGTAGGTATCGAATGGATATTCGTATATTTCTATTTTATTTTGTACTATTGAAGAACATATGTTAAGATTCATCTCTACCATTTCATTTGTGAATTTTGATTCTATCATTTGAAACTCTATGGCTCCATGATTTGATTATGCCGCGGGCTTTTTCTAAAATATTTTTGAAGTCATCACGTATACTGGAATTTTATTTTTTTTTCCCTTTTAATTTTATGAGCAAAATTTTGCAAAATGTTTCTGTATGATTTTTGTTAGGCTTGCTTTTAGTCAAATTTCTATGCACTTCGCATGTTGAGAGCATTGATTTGTTTGCTAGAAGTTGTTAAGGTTTGATTGTTATCTCTCCTGTTTTCATTCATATGCTAATATATATTAAATAGGACCAGGTTGAAATGATCTAGAGCTCATGTACATTGAGTACATAAGATGGATGCAATGGCGGCATTAGAAGTGAAGGTGGAAGCACTAACCTAAAAAATGGATCATTTGGTAATGCCTCATTTTCAAGGGCAGGTAATGAGTGCGACTTGTGATTTTTTTGGGGAAGGGCATCCAAACCATGAGTGCCAAAATATATGGTCTTCGCAAGAAGCATTGGAACAAGCGGCATTTGTAGATATTGATCGGCAAGGTAATAATCCTTACAGTAATTCTTACAACCCAAGTTGGAGGAATGACCTTATTTTTTCTTGGAATAACCAAAACCAGCCTCGGCAAGCTTCTGCGAATTTCAAGATGCAAAGGACTCAACCACCTCTACCATACAATGCCCCACTAACTAAACCATCCATGGAGGAAATGGTCACCAAATTGGAATGTGAAACGGAAACACGGTTCTAAGGAATTGATGTGACCACAAGAAACTTGGAGGCGTCCATGCATAACCTTCATGATCAAATTGGACAGTTAGCTAAACTCCCTGGTGATTGTCAACAGGGATCACTACCAGGCAACACGGAGACCAACCCACAGGACCAAGACCGTGGGAAACGCTGATTTTGAACTACTTTAGTTTTTTTTTGCTGAACAATCTTTTTAATTCTCATATGTTTTCATTTATTTAGCTATCAAACTGCATGCTTCGTATGATTTCATGTTCCTTCGTGTTTATTTTCATTAAAATGCATCTTTGATTTCTAGTCAGAGCTAACCTGCAGCCAGGTCCGGGCACTGGGTCCGCACGACCCAACAGAGAAGCGTGGGCAGAACAAGTCAGGCGCCAAGCCCAGTCCATGGGCATGGCGCTAGGCCAGTTTGGCCGCCACACTAAAAAATGGCCTTTTTTTGTTCAAAAAACTTTCACTCCTCTCCAATTTTCTCTTACCCCATCGCTGGGTTCATTTTCAAAATACCGCCAAATCACTTCTATGCCTCCAAAACACATAATCTTCACTTTGTTCTTGAAAGTTTGGATCAAAACAAGGAAAAATCCAACATTTTCACCCAAAACCCATTTTTTAATCCTTCCGTTGGGAGCCCAATTTTTTCAAAATTTTTGCATAGAATCATTGCCCATACATTGGAGATCATTATAGTATGAATTTTCTACATTTTCTTTGGTTAAGTTTTTTATTATGCAGTTTGGGTAATTTTCAATGCATTTTTGGGTGAAAATTCTTGAATATTTTCTAGTGAAGAATTTGATTGCTAAGATTGATTTCTTTGAGCGTGCATTGGTATGGGAATATCATGGATACTGCTTTATGATTAATGCCACTGATAGTTTACACCTTTTTTGGAACTGATAGAGCATGCATACTTTGTGATTAACTTTTGGGATAAAGGATACTTGTTCAATGTTTCACTTAGCCTTATTCTGATGAGCTGTGCATTATGATATAAAAGGTATGGCTGATTGAGCATTGTGATTCTAAGCTAAATATGGTTTCCTTGAGCAATATTGAATATTGTGGATTTGATCAAACTGGTTAATAAGGTGTTTGGATTGGCATATGTCTTATTTTCTTGCAGGTTTGTTGGAGGCCATTGAGTGGTGTTTACTAATTATCTTGAGGTGTTTTGTGTTGAATGGTGGTAGTGTTGTATGGTGTTGTGATTGTGAGACGGTTGAGAGTTGAACATTTGTTTTAAAGAGTTACTTAAGAGCCTCCTACTTTTCTATTTTTATCATCTTCCTTCATCCTCCCATCGTGTCTAGATGACCTAGAGGGTTAGCACCGGGGGCTAAGAGAGCTCGAGAGGCATCTTTATCTACACCTTCCTTTGAGCCTCCACCTACCCACCCAACACAATTTTCTAATCCTATGTGCCAAATTTGGTATGACATGCACCGACACAATAAGATTATAGTAGAACAAGTGATACAAGCCATCTTTAGACAATTCCCTACAGCTTTCTACTATGTTTAGGCGCTTGGGGTTGCAGCCCATCATTAGAATAGAAGGTCCTTATTATCCTGTGTGCATGAGAGAGTTTTATGCCAACATGTAAAATAAAAAGAAAAATACTCTCCAAATTATCTCCACCATGGTCAACGGGATTCCTATTGAGTTTGACAGGGCTAGACTAGCTAGAATTTTAGGAATCCCAGATGAGGGACCATAGATATATGTGGAGCATAATAACCAAAAGATCATCTCTGAACTTACATGGGATGTGGGGGCTGTAAAGGCTAGTTTTCATATGATGAGAAAAGGAAAATTAAGTTAATATCAATATTACTCTAACAATGACCTTGAGTCTAAGTGGTGTACCCTAGTCTATATCTTTGCTTTCAACGTCTATCCCAAGGCTAGTGGCTTCAATGAGTCTAGGATAGTTGACCTTTATATTCTAGATAAGATGAGAAGTCGTGAGCCTATTCCCCTTGCTCCAATTATCATTAACTTTATGCGTGAGGTTGTGGCCTCTAATATTGTAGCTAAAGCCCTCAAATTCCCTTTGGTTATTATGCGTATTTTGAGAGACTTTAGAGTATGACTGGACGGAGAGTTGAGTGAGCCCACTACTGGTCGTGACCTCGTGATGGACCATACTTTGGTTCAGTGTGGGCATCACTATGATAAGAGGGCCAAACAGTGGAAGAGGCCATATGAGGTGTAATACCCCAGAAGGGAGGAGCTTCCCCCTGATGAGGAGGAGGAAAAGGCGCCACCTGCTAGACTGCCGTTTGTGCTACTAGCTCTCATTCACGCATTAATTTTGAGGCATGAATAGAGGCACATATAGAGAGCTAGATGACTATCCTTCTCTAGCTCTGCGATTCCATTACCGACATTCATCACCGCCAGGATGTTCAAGATCAAAAGTTGGCCACTTTAGTCCAACACGTTATTGGTGCATCTTCCAGTTATGGAGCTAACAATGATGACAGAGATAATGATGAGAATGACTCTTGACTCACTCTTTTGTATTTTATTTTCTATTGTTTCTTTTTTTTTTAAATTTTAATGACCTTTACTAACTTGTAGGTGTCTTTTCTTTTCTTTTTCATTTCATTTATCTTATTTTTATTTTCTTTTTCTAGATTTATATTTTCTTTCTTTTGTTTCTTTTCTTTTAGTAGGTACTGTTGTACTGACCCTTCCTTGAGGTGGATTAAAACCCAATGGCATGCCAATGTAATGGAAGTATCTTCTTCACTTTATTCTTCTTTTTTATTCATCTAGGTCTTCTTGACTATACTTTTATTATTCTATCTTTGGCCATTGAGGATAATGTCTAGTTTAAGTGTGGGGGGAGAATAAGGTTGAAGAAGTGCTTTTCCGTATTATTTTGGTGAATATATTTTGTGTTTATGATAACTTTTTTCAAAAATTTCAGTGGTTTCACTGTTAAGCAAGGTTGTAATTATTTTTCTTACTTGGATATGAGTTTTGTCATTCATTAGGTAGAGTTTGATGAAATTGGTTTTATTGGATAAGATATTTGTCAAGACTTGAGAAGTTTGATTAATCTTGTTTATGCATTGGTGTTTGAATGTTATTTGATTTATCTAGTTGAAATATAGAAGATATGATGAATATTGGAAGAGTTTATTAGCTAACTCTTGTATTGTGAGTTTAAATTTTTCTACCTTTAAGTTATGATGAAAAAATGTGAGTTGAAAATAGATCTTTGAGAGGAAATATTGAGGAAAATTATGAAAAATTTTAGTTGAGTTGAAGAGAAAAACAATGAGCACAAACAACACTATTGTTGTTGACAATTGAGAAAAAATGCTCTTATTGATAATCGTTGAAGACTTTTAGCTGAAAAGGGGGTCAATATAGGGAGAAGTAGCAAGTCTATTCGGTGCACTCTCTTGAGGCTATCCTGAAGGCAAAAAGGCAAGAAAGAGCAAAGAAAGAAAGAAAGAATTGGTGGAAAAAATGATGACTCATGACTGTAAAGTGGGCCAATATGGTGTGTGTAGAGAAATCCATGCACTTGAGGCTATCAATTCCCAAAGTCATTGAAAAACTTTGAGAGAAAAAAAAAATTGGATTGCTTTCCTCACATCATAACTTGAGTGTGTACTTTTTGGATTTATAATGCTTAAGTTGGTAGATGGCTTGACTTATGTGATTTATATTATCTATATGTTTACTTAAAGAGTGAAATAATTTTCTTAGACTAAGGTATACACTTGATTAATTTGACATCAAGAGTTTTGTGATGTCTTGTCCAATATTTCAAAGTTTGAAATTGTTTTCAAAGGGTATGAATGGCAAGGGTTGTATCTAAAGTTTGAAAGGAAGACATGATCTTTGCTATGATGAAGAAATATTTGGAATGAGAAAGAAAAAAAACTTGTGTTTTCTTGATAATTTTTCTTGGACTAAAGTGTTTTACTTGAGGACGAGCAAATGTTCAAATATGGGGGTATGTGGTAGGGGTTAAAATCACAATTCTTTTTCTAGTTATTTGGGAGTGTTTTAAGATCCATTTGATGTAATAACTAGGCATATTCCTTCTTACTTGACATTTTGTTTGTAAAAGGCATTTTTGTCAAATATGTGCATATTTAAGGCAAAAGCAACTAGAAAGTGCACAGAACTAAAATGTACCTGGTGCCAGGCCCAGCCGGTGGACCAGGCGCCGGGTCTATTCTGCTCTAGCAGCAAAGTTTCAGTAAGCTTCAAGGGTTTTCCAAAACATACCTGGCACCAGGTTTGGCAAGTGTACCTAGCAGCAGGTCCATTTGGTCTGCCAAGTAGAGACGGCAAAAAATAGAGCAAAAACAAAGGAAGAACAAAGTTCACCTGGCCCTAGGTGGGTCAAAGGTACTCGATGCCAAGTATGCTCTGGAGGAGGAATTCTATACATGGAATTAGGGCTTATCCAATAATTTTGGTATTTTTCTACTCCTACTCAACCAAGACTTTCTCAACCATGAAATTAGCATCCAAGAGGCCTATAAAAGCATAAGAGAATACAAGGATTTGAGATATACAATATAGAGTGGTGAATTAAAGGGCAGAAATTTTGATTCTCTCATTGAAAGAGGTGTTCACCTAAATCAAGGAGTATTGTTCAAATGAAGTCTTCAAGGAAAAAGAACAAGCTTGTCTATGAGTGCTTTCTTTTGTCTTTTTCTTCTTTAGCAATGATGTATTCAATACTTTTATTATAATTTAACATTATTTTGGGATTCATGATTTTGTGTTAATTTAGTTATTTGATCAATTCTTTGTTATCTTTAGTATTTGTTTACTCGATTTCATTGGTTATTGATGCGAGTTCTTCTAATTAACTTGAGACGATGATGTTAGGAGTTACATTACATTGATTTTGTGTTTGTCTAATCCTAATGGACTTGTGCAACGAAGTTAAGAATATAGGACTAAGTGATCAAAGACTAGTTAATTTCACCTCAAGCAAAGGGTTATTAGCTAATTTCATGTTTAAAAAGAATTGAGCCTAATGCATGTTTTAGTTATGATTAGCTTAATTGGAAAATATGTTAATGTAATTAAAATATTGGATTCTATGGATTGGGAAACGAAGTGGGATTTATCTAAGTAGAATCATGACTTATGAGACGATTGAATTTTACTTTATATTCCTTTATGAAACCAAGACGATAATTAGTTGAGAGAAATGCTAATTGGTTCATTGTCATGTTTCCTAGGATACTTGTCTAACGTGCATAAACCTACATTCTTGAGTTGCATGTATTTCTTTAGTTTACCTTTTTATTCTTTTCTCACTTTGTTTGGATCGGTTAAACAATGAACGAAAAGTGATCAGTGTGTATTTGTTCCTTTAAGGATTGACACGCGTTAATTCCTTGTACTATACTTGCGATGAGTATACTTACTCACGTGTGGGTTTAATGTTTTATTTAAAACTTGATTAAGGGATGGATTTAAAATTGATGATTTTATATATCCAAAATTAACACATCAGGGTACTTATTTTCCTGTGCAAGTAAGAGAATTTTATGCTAATTTAAGGGACAAGAAGAAAAACAACCTCCAGATTATTTCTACTATGGTCAAAGGGGTACCCATTGAGTTTGAAAGGCCTAAATTAGCCAGGATTTTAGGAGTACCTAATGAGGGACCATGGATAGCTGTGAAGCATAACAACCAAAAGATTATTTCTTAGCCTACCTGGGATTTCAGTGCAATTAGGACAAGGTTGAATATGTGGAGGAATGGAAAAATAGGCTAAAACCGTTATTACTCTAATAATGATCATGAGGCTCAATTTCATGCCATAGTCTACATTTTTGCTTTCACTTTCAATGTTTACCCTAAGGCTAGAGGTTTCAATGAGTTTAGGGTCCTTGATCTTTACATTCTTGATAAGATGATGAGGAGTGATCCTATTCCTCTTGCCCCTATTATTATTCACTCCATGCAAGAGGTTGTTTACTCTGGCATAGCAGCTAAGGCCCTCAAATTCCCCGTGGTAATTATGCGCATCCTATGAGCCTTTGGAGTAAAATTAGATGGAGAAATTAGTGAACCCACTACTGATCGAGACCCAGTGACTAAATATACTTTGCTTCAGTTTGGCTATCATTATGATGAGAGGGAGAGGTGATGGAAGAAGCCTTTTGATGTCCAACACCCAGGGATGGTGGAGCTTCCTCCTAATGATAAGGAGGAGGAGGACGAGCCTACTCGACCTCACACTCGTGCCACTGAGTGTCATTCTCGTACTGATTTTGAAGCACATGTGAAGGCCCAACTGGAGAGCCAAATGACTATCCTTCTCCAACTTCAAGACTCCATTGCAGACCTCCATCGCCGTCAAGATGTCTAAGAACAAAAGTTGACGACCTTGATCCAACAATCCACTGGTGCCTCCACGAGTAGAGTATTTGGTGATGATGATGATGAGTCTGATGACTCTTGATCTCCTCTTTGTACTTGTATTTTATTTTATTTTCTGTACTGTTTCTTTTATTTCTTTTCTTTTAACTTTTAATTACCTTTCCTAGCTTTTAGTTATTTTTCCTTTTATTTTGCTTGTCTTTTTATTTTTCTTGATTTATGTTTTTTATTTTTTGTTTCTTTTGAGTTAGATACCCTTGTGACTTCTCTAATGCTTACTTCTCATGGTGGATTCGCACATGTTGGACCTAGTGTGCAATGGAAGTACTTTCTTTTCTTTACTCTACCCTTTATTTATTTTGGTCTTCTTGGTTTTACTTTCATTGTTGTATTTTTGTCTATTGACGACAATGTCTCGTTTAAGTGGAGGGGGGGGGGGGGGATTTTAGGTATTAAGGATATTTCCATATCATTTTGTGTGAATTTTTTCTCAATTTTCAACTTTTTTTGCGGTTTTCGTTGTTTAGCAAGGATGTAATGTTTTTTCTTACTTGGATATGAAGTTTTGTCATTCATTTGGTGGATTTCTATCAATAAAATGCTTCATTGATGGGATATTTATCAAGACTTGAGAATTTTAATTAATCTTATTTATGCATTGGTGTTTGAGTATTATTTGACTCATCTAGTTTGAATACGGAGAATATGATGAATATGGGTAAAGTTTGTTGGCTAACTCTTGTATTATGCATTTAAATTTTGCTTAGCTTTGAGTTGTGATGAGGAATGTGAGGAGATAAAAGATCTTTGAGTGGAAAGATTTTGAAAATTTTTTGGGAGTTGAAAATTTGAAAATTTTAAGTTGATTGTTATTTCCTCTTTGAAGATGTGAAAGCATTGTTTTTGCTTGTTTATGGGGGTCAATACAGATAGTGAAGAGAAATCCACTTTCTTGGGGCTATTAATTTCGAATGCAAAAAAGAACAAAGTTTTTGAAAAAATGATGAGTGGTGACTACAAGGGGGCTAATACGGCGTCTGAAGAGACATCCATGCACTTGAGGCTATCAATTCCCTAAGTCAGAAAGAAAATTGAGCGATTTTTTTTTTTTTTAGTGCTTTCCTCCCTTCATGACTTGAGTTGTGTAATTTTTGAATTTATAATGCTTAAGTTGCTAGATAGCTTGACTTATCTGATTCATGTTATCTATATTTTTACTTGAAGGGTGAAATAGTTTTCTTAGACTAAGGCATGATATTGACTAATTTGACTTCATGAGTTTGGTGATGTCTTATCAAATGTTTCAAATTTTTAATTGTTTTCCAAATGGTTTGATGAATGGTAAGAGTTTTATCTAATGTTTGAAGGGAAGCTATAATCCTTGTTATTTTTCAAATTTTTTGAATGATAAAAAGCTTGTGTGTTTTGTTGATAGCTTTCTTGGCTTAAGTGTTTTTGCTTGAGGACAAGCAAAAATTCAAGTGTTGGTGTATGGGATAGGGGCTAAAATCATCACTATTTTTCTAGTTATTTGAAGTTAAATTGAGATACTTTTGATCTAATAACTAGGCATATTCCTTCTTATTTGTCATTTTACTTGTAGAATGTGTTTTTGACAAATTTATACATATTTAAGTTGATTTCGAGCAAAAAGTAGACAAATTCCAGAATGCACCTGGCGCCAAGTATAGCTAAGGCATTAGGCGCTAGTGCCAGGTCCATTCTGGCCGAGCAGAGAAAACAAAGTAGTTCCATGAGGAAAAATAAAACACACCTAGGGCTAGGTGGGTTGGCTGAACCCGACGCTAGTCCGCTCTAGAGAGGCAAAAATTTTGTGCAAGAATTTGGTAATTTCCCTAAGGTTTTGGTATTTTTCGAATCCTACTTAGCCAAGACTCCTTAAGCATCAAATTTGGAATCATAGAAGCTAATAAAACTAAGGGAAAACACAAGAGAAAGTAGTGAATCTAAGAGCAAAACTTCTAATCGCTCGAGGAAGGAGGAGATTCACCATTCAAGGAGGGTTGTTCAAGAGAGTCTTCAAGGGAGAAGAATGAGGCTGGTCTATGAGTGCTTTCTTTTAACTTTGTTTCTTGTTCTAAAACAATGATGTATTCAATGTTTTTATTGTAATTTAACATTATTTTAGATTCATATTTTTTGGATTAATTTAGTTATTCGATCATTTTTCTATCATCCTTGCTACTCCCTCCGTCCCATTAAAATTGACCTACTTACTATTTTGGGATGTCCCATTAAATTTGACACTTTCCTTAAAAGGAAAGTTTTTACTATACAATTTATTATAAAATAATCAATATACCCCACATATATTATATTTATATTCTTAGATTTGACATAAAGTATTATGGGACCCACATATTTTTTATTTTTATTATATTATATTATATTATATTATATTATATTATATTATATAAAATATCGTGCCAAGTCAACCACTGCCAATTTTAATGGGACGGAGGGAGTATTTGATTACTTGTTATCATTAGTTAATGGTGTGGTTTTTTCTAATTGACTTGGAAAATGATGATAGGAGTTTATTGCATTGATTTCGTATTTATCAATTCTTAATGGACTTGAGAAACGAGGTTAAGATTAAAGGACTAAACTGATCAAAGATTAGGTGATTATGTCCGGAGCATAGGGTCATTAGCTAATTTCATGTTTATAAGGAATTGAGATTCATACATGTTTTGGTTATGTTAGTTTGATTGGAAAATCTGCTAATTTAATCAAAAGATAGTGATTCCATATATTCAGAAAGAAGTCGAGTTAATATAAGTGGATTCATGATTTGGGAAACGATTGAATTTTACTTTATATTCCTTTATGATGCCAAGATGATGATTAATTGATATGATTGCTAGATGATTCATTATCATGTGTTCTAAGTAATTCTCTAAGTTGCATACTCATACATCCTTGAGTTGTGCCTATTTTTTTTATTTTTGTTTTTATTATTTTATCACTTTATTAGGCCAGTTAAACAATAAATGAAAAGTGACTAATGTGTACTTGTTCCTTCGAGGATCGATACTCGTTAATTCCCTATGCTATGCTTGTGATGAGTATATTTGCTTGTACGTGTATTTTGGGATAAATGTTTTAATTAAAACTTAACTAAGGGATGGATTTAAATTTGATGATTTTTATACCCCCAAAATTTACACATTACCAAGTCCAAAAATGCGACCTCTATTAAACCCGCCAACCTTCTGAATAAAAGTATGCAGCCTCTTATACCACTCAATATGACTAAAGTCATTGTCCATTTTCTCCCACTGCAATTACAATAATAATTTATCAAAATATTGACTGAAAATAATTTAGACTAAGTAAAATTACAAAACATACGAATGCTTGAAGAAAATTACCATACGATCCTCATGCACAGTGAACGAGACAGAGCCCCTAGTATGAGTATAAGTGGATAGACCCATTTTTCTCCAAGCAATGGAAGAGACCCACTAAAACTCCGATACGCTCAAATACTACCTTATCTACTCCCAAATCTGTAGGTCAATCCAAGAAGGGGATTGACTAATTGGTGTCTCCTTACGGACCTTTCATAAGATGTCTGAAAGGCGAATCTTGTACTTATGCTCCCAGTTGGATTGGATCCGAGCACTATGATCATCGGCCCAATGATATAGTTTCTGCAAAAAAATTCCTTTATATTTGAAGTTGTTAGTATATAATAAATGACAAAAAATAGATGTATGAAATACAAAATACATTAATATTATGCATTTGTACAATAATTAGTAACTTACTCTGAATTTTTCAAATAAGATATTCTTCACGTGCACTGGGACATCCGCAAATGTGGTGTAGCGCTTGTCAAAGTACCTCTGGAATATCAATATGATCTTCCATACACAACGATGGAAACCAACACGTCTTGTTTCTAAAGTTAAACATATTATAAAAATTAAAGTGAGTGAAATAGGCTTAACTAATTATAATCTTCTTATAAAATACAATCTAATGTATAAAATAATACTCATCCGCTCGTTGTGTAATGAAAGGTCGTAGATCATGGTCCTAAGATCTAGGCTAAAAAAGATGTTGCAATGGATGGAACAATAGGAAACTTACTGTCCTACTTAAATAGTGCATCCCTCAGATATTGGTCAAGTGATGGGATCCATGGAACATGCCTAGGTCATGGCATACAGTCCTGTGTATGGGTACACTCAACATCAGCAAAAGACTACTATTGTACAGTAGACATATCTAAGAGGGAAAAGCATAGTTAAAAAAATGTAAGTGAAGGCAAAAATGTCACATATTCTTGCTAATATATACATAAAACTAAATCGTAACTAGTGCTTCATGGATTGATATCAAGATGGACCTATGAAAAATTAATCAGCTAATTTAAATATAATATTCGCTTGAGTCAGCCTCTGAAATGTATTCCTCATAATCACCTTGTGTCTGAGAATTTGTTTCCTAATCACTCTCACCATCAGATACATTGCAATTCAAATCTTAGTCCCTATCTAATTCTTCCACCTGAATGTCTAGTAACTCATTTATGCCTTGTCCATATGTTAAGGGACTAAGATCAACTATCAAATATATACTCATTGCATCATCGTCGTCAGTTTCTTCTTGGTAAGCCCTATCAACAATGCGTGCGTGAACTACATGCTACGTTTTTATTTTGCATACTGCAATCCAATTAGATTTTGGCCTTTTAGTTCCTAGATATGGTATAAAGTACACTTGATGTGCTTGTTGGGTAAATACAAAAGGATCATATTTAGGGTAACCCCTTTTACTGTTGATGTCTACCAACATATATTGAGGGTGTACTTTCATTTTCCAATTCAGTGCTGGGTCAAACCAGTCATACTTAAAAAACACAACTATTTGTATCAGATTACCATGAAATTGAACTTTAATAACCTCCTTTAACTCCCCGTAATATTCAACACTACAATGCTTATTTTGGCCACCTTTAATGCAAACACCGTAGTTAAAACTTTTCCTACCTTCTACGTGCTGACTTGTGTGAAATTGATAACTATTAATTAATTACCCTTGATATTATTTCACCTATCTTGATAGCCCCAGAGAGGGTTTGCAAACATTTGTTCATTGCCCTATTGATAGGATCAACACCTACAACAAAATTTGCAAATACCTAAGTTTGTATTCAAGATATTTAACATACACTTAGTTAAATATTATTTGGATAACTTCCACAATTTTTGAGCCATCCAGCAAATTCACTCTCTCGGCTTCCAACTCTGTGATACATGGACGTTGGGATTGTAAAGTAGTTGAGAAATAACTTATATGGGGTTGTACCTATTCACAATTTAGTACGATGTAGTTTTTTGTAACTTCGAATTCTTTAGAAGTTAGGAATTGAGTTTGGATATTTCCCAATGTCCTCCCTGAAACTTTGCAAATTGACAGCAATGGGTCTTCTGGGTTATGCTGGAATGCAACCTCTGCGTTACGAGGCATTTGTGTATGCCTTATTTGAACATGTTCTTCAAATAGTATGAAAAGACCATCGAGGCTTCTTCAACTAGGTAAGCATTATAAATATATCATTCAATCATTGCCTTATTTTTTACCTTAGTTTTTCAGTGATGCAAGAACGTGCAACTCATCCCAACTATAATTTTGTCACACTTTCGAATTGTTATCATTATCATGTATTGTAGTGCAAATTAAATTATTTTTTAATGTCTACCTTTCAAATGGATATATCCAGTAGCACAAGCTTTTTAAGGCAAGTGAACCACTAGGTGCTCTATTATATCGAAAAAACCTGTGAGTAATATTTTCTTTAGCTTATATAAGAGCACTGTAATTTCAGACTCCAGTTTCTTCACGTGACTAATGCTTAAACTTGGTGAACACAAATCCTTAAAAAAAAGACTCAATTTAGCCAACATGTTCCACATGTTAAGTGGAAGAAATTTCCTTAGAGCAATTGGCAATAATCGTTCGATGAACACATGATAATCATAACTTTTCATTGTAGACATCTTCAACTAATTCAAATCAACACATTGTGATAAGTTTGAAGAATATCTATCCGAAAGTTGGAGTTCTTTCACCCACTTAAGCAGCACTTGCTTGCCGATGTTACTTAATGAATAGCTTGCTTTAAGCTTGATAACATTTCCTTCCCTTTCACTAGTAACTTGTAATTCAGACATATGACAATACATCTTGACATCACGTCTCACCTTTAGATTATCTTTTATTTTTCCCTTCACATCCTTAATAGTGTTAAAAACATTATCAAATACATTCTTTTCATTATGCGTGATATCTATGTTATGTGGCACCCTCAGAGTTTGCTAGTAAGGTAAGTCCCAAAAGATGCTCCTTTTAACCTAGTTGTGATTCACAACTTTACCGTTGCTTCTCCCGATTTCATGTCTTGAATCCGTAATTTTTGGAAAGTGGTATACTCTGACCTATATTTGTTCTCCTATTAGACGGGCTCTAGGCGATAAAGTTCTGTTTCTTTTGTACTTTTTGAATGAACGTGTGTCCCTCGTAAATATATGATCAAGTGGCAAGAACTGACGATGACAATCGAACCAAGATGTTTGCAGACAGAAAAACTTTGTGTGCTCTTTACAATGTAGACAAGAAAATCTGCCTATAGTTCTCCACCTATTAAGAATTTCATAGGCTGAAAAGTTATTAATTATGCACAAAAGCATAGCTCGCAGTTAAAAATGTTGTCTCTTTTATAGGTTATATGTCCAGACACCATCATACCACAATCCTCTCAGCTTATTAATCGTTAGTTGTAAATATACATCATTCTTATGTTTAGGATTCTTTGGCCCTGGAATAATAAAAGTTAAGAACATTATTAGATCCTTCATGCACATCCACGGGGGGAAATTACAAGGAATGAGAATGATTAGCCAGCATGAATATTATTTTCCAGACATCCTGAATGGAGAAAAACTATCTGTATGGCTCCTTTGCAAATTCAGGATAACTTTTATCGAAATGTTGCCAACCCTCAACATCACAAGGATGACTCATATAGCTAACAATCATTGAGCACTCTGTATGCCATCTCAAGTGTGCAGCAGTAGTTTTAGATGAATACACAATCGTTGCAGTAAAGGTGTTATTGGAAAATAGTACATCTTCTTAAAAAGTATCTCCTTATACCTATTATTCCAATGACCCTTCCTCTGCATGTATCGATGATGACCACAAAACTTGCAATTCCTACGGGTTATATCATCTTTCCAACATAGCATGCATCAATTTGTGCAAACATTTATTTTTTGGACTACAAGGCTAGAAACTAGTTTCTTCATTTCATAAAAATCATCTGGAATCATATTCCCGCGTGGTACGACCACCTTCATGAGCTGCACCACTTGGTTGAAACTTTTCTTGGACATGTTATTTTTGGTCTTGATATTTGATAGATGATATATAGGTGATAGCTGCAAATGGCTTCAACACCCTCCCCATATCAGTGCATCTGCAGCTTACAACATATTGTAGAGCTTATATGCATCTGTATTCGGAGGTTTCTGAACAGAATCTATAGATGCCCCATAATTATCAAACCCAGGCCCTGCAACATCTAGAACCATATCTCAAAATGGGTTGCCAGAACAGCATCCACCAAGCTTTCTCAATGCTGTATGATATGGTTCACCGTGACAAGTCCATTGATGATAGTTACCAACAAATCCATTTTGGTAAAAATGAATTTCGACTTCGGGCGAGGACTGATACTTCTTGTCTTGACACTTTGGGCAAGGACATCTTATCTTGGATGATACCTAATTCAAAATAGTGAATGATGGAAAATATCTAGCCCCCTATTCAAATTCAATTGTAGTACCATTGATACCAAAAACATGCCTTTTATACATCCAGTTTCAATCGTCCATCTAAAATCAACAACAGAAATCAACAACATCAATCACACATTAATCAATCACATGCAAATTCAGGAACAAAATATAAGTCTTGATGTTCTTGAGTTAGAATATAAACTTTGAGAAAATAGTTATAAAAGGTTTGACCTTTAAGATATCTGGCTCTTGAACGGTGATTGGGGAAAAAAAAAAGTTCAAATTATATAAATAAGCAAAAGCTTTTAGATTATCTAAAACTGTTTCTTCCTTGCACTTTCATGTACCCTTCATATATTTTTTATCCCTATTATTTGGTAATTAGGCTATCAACTTCTTTAGGTGGTTTTCTATATGGTGGTAGCTTCTTTTTGTGATTCACTAATTCTCAAAGAAAACATGGCTATTGCTCTTCACTGTGAAGGATGGATGTGAGATTATGATTCAAGTATCCTGATAGACAAGAAAATGGTCAAAATTGTAACTCTCTGGCATAAGAATAGTTATTCTTATGATTTCAACTTTTTGATATGATTTGAACTCTTTTTTTTTTTTAACAATCACCATTCAAATATATGAGCAGAAATAGGGAATTGGTTGATTTATAATACAAACAATATTAAATACACAATATCATTGGTTAATCTTCTCAATTCTTACTTCCACAACAAATCCATGTCCCTTCTCTCTCAACAAAAAAAAAAAAAAAAAGAATGAAAGAAAGAAAAATCCATCTCATGATTATAAACTCCATAGAGTTCCCAAAATCCTTCAATCTATGCTTGTGGTCTTATTTCTCTTTACATAGCTTCTTTCCTAAGTTCTATTCACTTGTAATAGGTTCGTTAAGTCATACATGCATACAAGATCTTTGTGGCATTCGGTTGAAAGATTAGAAGATTAGTTGTTAGATCAGTAAGCGGGGAGTTTTTTAATACAGATGGGGGAGAATTTTGTCAAAAAATTAGGCATCATCATAATTAACAGTGGGTAGTGTGAAGTAGGGCAGATTAGGGAGATAGCCCTCAAGTGTAGTGTTAAACTAATCTTGAGACATTTAAGGATACTTGAGTTAAGGTTATGATTATTTATCTGGAGGTTCAAGATGACCAATGAAAATTTCTACAGAGTTTCCCCTATAAGCTAGATGTTTTCTAGCCACTAAGCCACCACAATATTTGAAAGAGTAAATGTCCAATAACCTAACAGCAAAATCCTTGGGAAAGAGATTATGAAGTATAAAATAAAAACAATAACTTCAATCCAACCAAAATTTAGTTAAAATCAGCAATGAAAATATGAATTAATGAAAAAAGATGGTAAAACTTATTTGCTCTATACATATATGATATGTGACAGATAAGAAGTTATTGTAATTGGCTTTAAACCTAAAATGGCCCTTGAACTTTCCAATTTTTGACAATATTGCCCTTGAACATTTTTTGGGATAGATTACACCCTTCAACTTGTAATATTAAGTACAATGCAACCCTCCTTAACAGAACTACTACTAATGGAATGACGTGGCTGCGTCCATCCAACGTGATAGTGACGTAGCAAGACACATCACCGGTCGGACCTATATCCCACATGCCAAATATATATCACTCTTTTTCTATATTTTGGGCAAAAAATTAAAATAAAAATAAAAAAGCTACTGGTCAAACACAAGATTTCCAGCATTTCTTCTTTCGGCTCTTCTAATAATGAAAGTACCAGGAAGGTCAGGAGAAGAACATGGGAGAAAGAAAGAAGAAAACCCAATAACTTGGTTTAGTTCTCATCCTCCCCCCACCCTCATCTCAAATTTCTATTTCTTTAATTTTGTCATTCTCCATGGTGAATTGAAGAAGGGATTCAATTGTGAGTTCCTCACAAATAGAGTATATTGAAAATGAGAAAGATATCACTTGTGGCTACAAAAGGTCAGCTCCAGTTTTTACCTTACAGACAAATGACAATCTAGGAAGAAGATTCTATGAGTGTTGTAACTTCAAAATATGTTAGTGAATTTAATTTTTAACTAATGCATTTAGGGTTTTTTTTTTTTTTTGGGTTCAAAGGTTTTTTTTTTTTTTGGTTAAATTTCCTAGTATTTTGTAGGCTGGTGGCTATCGATTTTTTCAAGTGGCACGATGAACGGTCTCCTTAATGAGCAAATGAATTATTTGTGTATTTGCAAGATAGCAAGAGGTAATTCGGAAAGGAGAGTGAATTTTTGGAAAAAAAAAATAACCTGTTAAAGACCCAACTTTTTTCTTTGGGGATTACTTTTGATAAGGTAAATTCAAGTAGTAGGAGGTAGAGGTTTGGAATAGGTAGCTCCAAAAGCAAAGTTGTTGAAGATTACGAGCTTGTTCAGATAGTGGGGAAGTTAGAAATAGAGAAAGCAGATTTGAACAAGAAAAGCAAGAAAATGAAGCAAAAGGCATATACAGTTGAGAAACCAATAAAACCTATAAATTGTTGTTAATTGTGATAGGTTTAGGATTCATTCGGTTGTATTTTTGTTGTAAGCTCTTGTGCAATAAAATCTGTGTTGTGGCATTGCCATAATTTGAATGTATCAGGATACTTTGAGTTGGTTTGAAATTAGTGTTATATGAAAGCAGCTTCTGATCTTTATATTGTATGGAAGTACTTTTCTACTTCAATGAATACTTAGCTTAAGTTCTGGTATTTCGAAAACAAAGATACCTTAATGTAAAAAATTAAAAAAACATAGGCTACAAAACACTTCTTTCTTTGATTCCATGAACCAAAATTGTAGCAACCTTTACAATTGCTGCATTCCATGAAGAACCACAAACCTAAACTAAACCAATTCTTATACTTTAAAAAACAAAACAAACATCCAAAATGTCACCCAATAACAATATCCATATCCTATGCATTCCAAAAACAACCAACAACATCACATACTCAAGAACAGACTGTAAACGAACTTCCAACAAAGTTGAACAAGTGATTTTCTGATCCGAAATGATCCCATAATTTCCCCCTCTTGACAGATTCTTGTGCTTGAACTTCATTTTCCACAGTTGTTGAACACAATTTGTGCTGCAAATTGTCTACCCTAGACCCATATCCAGACTACAAGTAGCAAGGCATAACCATTATTTGTTTATATGTTCACCACGTCAACTTGAAAACAAGCAAATAAATGCTCACAGAACATACACGAAGAGTCTGTACTGCAGTTTTGAGGTTTGCATATAAGCTAAATCCTTGGATTGTCTACTTTCTTTTCTGGCTTGATTTTCGCACTGGTTCCTTTACTGCCTTTTTGCCTTTGTCAATAGTTTTGGAAACCATGTCAGATTGTAGAAACTCCTACAGCTACATTGGTCAGGATGGTGTTTGCTTTCTTGGCTTCAACTTGTACACTTGTACTACTTTAGATCTTTTCCTATACAATAACAACATATACATTACCAAAATAACCAAAATTTAGGATTGTTAATTATGACATAAGTACACAAAACCAATTTATCAGTCCCACTTACAATGCTATTCTTAGCTCTAGATTTATTTCTCTCTAAGTTTTTTTTCCCCAAGCCTTGAACCTTTTGTAGCTAATTTAGAAGACTGAAACAAGCACACAAACCTTTTGCTGTAAAACCTCAGTAAAAGAGATTAATGCTCTTACAAGAAAAAAGAAACATACTTTTCCTCTAAATTTCTGTGGCTTCTTGCACCTTTTTTTATTATGCTCTTCATCTCCACAATTTGAACAAGATATAATAGTGCCATTTCTAATAGCCAAACCAGAGTTAGGGTGTTTCTTGGGTTCTTCCTTACTCTTCCTCCTCCCCCCCCCCCCCCCACACACACTCTCTCTCTCTATATATATATATAATCTTCACCCAGGCTTTTTTAGCTGTAATGGCACCAAAATAGGTTCATAATTTATTTTTTTCCATTCATGAGGCCCATTTATTAGATGCAAGGCATGGGTCTTTGTCTTTATGAAGGTTTCTTGATTGTAGTAATTATGGATATAGTCATCAGGATCACCCCCACTATGCCAAATAGCTGCATAAGCATGTGGGCATGGTATTCCAAAAACCAGTCAATACCTAAAAGAACATGTCCTTTTCCTCAAGTCAACTACAAACCTCATTTTTCCTCTTTTTATCTCACGTCCATTCTCACCATAGTTCACAATTTGCCAACTTGAGCACTCTTGCTTGCAAGCGTTAAATTCTTGCTTCACTAATGGCCCATAATTCTACTTCTACTTACTTCCAGCCTATTTTATCTTTTGAATCCTAATCATTTTCTACTCCCAAATCTCCTCCAACACGGTTATTATACATTTCCTTCTTGCATCTAAGATAATTGAGTTGAAATTCTGGCATGCACTCTTGTCCACCATGTCACACTTATAGTATTCACCAAAAAAAATACCTTGGTCCACTGTTTAGGCTGCTTATCTTTGTTCATCAATTCTTCGGCACTACCTTTATCTTTCTGTGCCAATTAACCGACATTATTCTCCCACTCTTTTTCCATTGTTGCTATCACTATATGCCAAAAACACGACTCATAAGACATGGGATTTTTTCGTCCAAACCAATTGGCAAAATTATAACTGGCACAGTTTCTATGCTCAACTTCTAGGATGACATTATGAATAGCTAATCTCAAACCCTACAATAGAAAAAAAAAATGCACATCCATGTTAGTAATAAGTGAAATAAAAAACATAGCTTCTTCTTGCCAGAAAAAATTCTACAAGGATAAAACTTTTGTTGATCGGATATGATGGAGAAATTGTAACCATCTCCAAGGTCTAGATCATTTGGCAAGAGTTCTATAAACCACTCCCATGTTTGCCTATTTTCCCCTCCACAACAGCCCATGCAACAAAATACATTTGATCATTTGCATCCTTACCTACAGTAGTTAACAATTCACCTTTGAAAATGCCCTTCAAAAAACAACCATCAACTCCAAGTATGGGCCTACAGCCTGCCTTCCATCCACTCTTCATTGCCCTAAAGCAAACATAAAATCTTTGAAAATGTGGCAGGGAGTTTGGGGTGACTCTTGCAATTTCAACTTCGATTGTGCTATTAGGATTCTTCTCAAGCAGCTCATTCCCATAATCCCATAGAAGACTAAATTTTTCTTTCGGATTCCTAGCTAATTCATTCATTACCTCTTCCCCTTATATTCTCACATTTTTTTAGAGGAATATTGACATGCATCACATCCATTTTTTGGATCTCCTTCTATTTTAAGTTTAGGTTATCCCTAATAAATTCATGTAACCTATCTGCTATAACCTGTGTACTGGCCAAACTGTTTTTGAAACTAACACAACAATAATGCTGATCTATAAGTCTCTTTACCATAATACCTCTAGCTCTTTTGTCAAAACTAGCATAAATTGACCAAAGGAATTTTGCAATTGCCTTGCTCCAAACCCTAACTCTGTTCAGTTCATTTTTTACAAAGTGCAACTCTCTCCTAAAGACAACATAATAAGCTATGATGGCTTTCTTGAATTGTTGATTATCTAAAAAGACTATGCTTATTTGAAACTCATGAAATTTGTCATTAGGATTGTAATGGAAAAACCTGCTCTTTCTCCTCTGCGCATCATCGTGGTCTTCATCTTCATCAGATCGAATTAAGCTACCAAAATCAAAGTTGTCATAGCAATAACTATTTAAATCTAAAGTATTTGAATCACATTCCTAATATGCATTTTTCCTTCGACTAGCTGCAACTTGTGTATGTATTATTTTATCATCACTAAGCTCGTCTGATAGGACAAAAGGATATTCAGTTTTTTTACTTTCTTCGAGCTTGACGACCTCCTGCCTGGCTTTCTCTCTGGCTGCTAGCAATTCCCCGTCATTTTTACCATCAGAAAAATACCTCACCCTCACTAAATATTCAGCTTTAATGTCCACTCCAACCAAGTTTTCAATCTCACCATCTTCAGCTAAAAACTCAGCATGTAAACTGTCATCTTTACACTCAAGAGTCATTGACATATCCAACCCATCATTAAGTTCTCCTACTGGTCGTCCACTAGCTACCAGACTTAGACCATTTTCATCAAAAACTGACAACATAGGTCCCTAAGCCAAACTAGGTTGGTTGTGATGTATTCTAGCCAATTCAGGAACATATGGAGTACTTTCTACATACAACTTTACTTTCTTATGTTCACACCAGACATTGAGCATATCAATAGTTAAAGCATCATCCTATGTCAATCTAATCCCATTTCTAAGTGAGTTGCTCTTAGGGTTATAAAAATAAACACGATCCATGTTCATATTTAGTGATTCCCTCACTATTCTTTTAAGTTCAAAATATGAAACTGTATTGAGATCCTTTCTAATTCTAAGTAAAATCCTTCCTTCATATCTAAGATCTCTAGCATTAGGAAATCTACCTTCATAGTATAAATCAATGTAATACTCAATGGAACTACCCATTTGCATGTAAGACATAATTAAAACCAATGAGCTTTTAAACAGTCCGTGTTATAACACTGCCAAAGTTAAAAAGTACAACTTTTAACATAAAAAACACAATGAAAGATAAGAACAAAAGATATAATCTTTCTATCCTTCAATTACTATTTCTACCGAGAGTAGACAAAGAAGTAATAATTTTTTATCCACCCTTTAACAAAGTATAGCACACCAGAACAAATGTTGATACTTTTTCAAGTCCCAAAGACTTCTGATTTTAATTTTTTTTAAAAGAAAAAGGTTTGCTAACTTGCCCTAAACCGTAGGAGTTTAATACTTGATTTTGAATTTCCTATTCAAAAGTTTCTTAATTCTTAAAGTAAAAAAAAAAAAAAACCTAAATTTCCTAGATCGGAGGAGTCTATGGGTGCATTAGGAATAAATACTCTAAAATCACTCGAATAATGCCTATTTTATCTTCATTATTGGAGTTCTTTAAGTTTTAAACCCATCTTACAAGAATGATTAACCCGACCAAACCCTAATACACACAACAATAGAACAAACTATTAAAAATCACTGTTACCTTTGGGTTTGTAAGAAGCTAGTAGCTGTCTTTATCTTCGGCTTAAAACCTTTTAGTGGCAACTAAGGTCATCTTTTACTTTCTCCTTCTACTGTTCATCTTTCATTTTGTCCTTCAGAAAGGAATGCTATAGGCTTTCTTGCGTTTGACAATCTATGTTATAATTTTTAATATTTTTTTTACCCAAAATATTGAAAAAATGTGATGTATATTTGGCATATGGGAATGTTGGTCTGGTAGGTGACGTGTCTTGCCACGTCACTGACACGTCAAATTGAAGCAACTACGTCATTCCATTAGTAAGGGTTCTATTAATGAGGGCTGCATTGTACTCAATGTTATAAGTTCAATGGTGCAATCTATCCCAAAAAAAGTTAAAGGATGACATTGTCAAAAATTGGAAAGTTCGAGGGCCATTTTGGGTTATAAGCCCATTGTTGCAATCCAACAAGAAGAATGGCTGACTTATACCTAAACTAATTAAGAGTCCCAAAAATTTAACAAGTAAAGCTGAGTAAAAAATATTGTAAAAAAAAAAATACTATAAAACACTTTAGATTTCCCTTAAAACTTTAAGAAAAAGGCTCAAACAGACTACTTCAATTCAAAATAGCACTTTAGTAAGATAAACTTCCCAAAAATTCAACAACATTTTAGGCCAATTTTTCCCCCAGCAAAATAGATCAACATGCAAACGGTTTTTGAGGCTAATTCCTTCATTTTTCAAGCTATCCTAATGAAATTAAATCATAGCCAAGTTATCATTAATATTGTCTATACAAGTTTCTTTCATTAATTCATCCAAAATAGCCACATAACTATAGCATTTTTAGAGGTATAATTCCTCGTATAAAAATTTTCCAACATAGTCAGTGCACCCATATTCAATATTCCAAACTTAGCATTATGAAAATGTGTATACCCAAACTTTGTGAACTCTGTGTTTAATATTTCATTCTATTAGAAAAAGGAGAATGATTATGAAAATGCAATCGTTAGTCAAATTTGTATGTCAACAAAATGTCAAGTTAAGTGCTCCACCCAATTTGCTAAGCTTACATTAAGAAGATTGTTGTTCAATAAAATCAGTTAGATAAAATCAAGCCTAACTTATGACTTTTTATCTGGAGGTTCAAGATGACAAGAGTTTTCCCTATAAACTAGATGTTTTCTAGGCATTAAGGAACCACAAAATCGACCAACATTCAACAAAAAAACACCCCAAAAAAATTTTAATTTCACATCAATTATTTAGTAAAACTAACCTAAGGGTAATCACGAATTACCCACGGGGATGATTACCCATCATTCATGGGGAATAGATCACCCATCACTCATGGGGATCCATTTATATAAGTTGAAAATATAATATTTTAAGTTGAAATGTATAAATTCATGTACCTTTTGACATGGGGAGCAACACTAAAGACAAAGCACCTCGGTAAAACATTATCTTTTAATGTTAAGCACTACATTTTAGACAATGATAATGGTTAAAAATTGAGGAATGTGTGTAAATATGTGTACAAGAAAAAAAATCTCCTTGATAGACGTCAATAAGTAAAATAAATAAATAAAGACTACTTAGTTGTAGTGAACTTTGTGTTAACTATTTCATTATAATATATCTTCCAGCTACATAGTAGAGATGAAGCACTATGCATCTTCATTATGAATGCTCTTGAGAAAAGATTGCACACTAAAGCATTTGACATACTGAAGAAAAGAACTTTTTTATGCACCATCCTATAGAAAGATAATAGATAATTTTCCATTAAATTAGGAGACTAGTCTCACATAATGTTTGATCTCTAATGGATAAGGAGTATTTACTTTTTTCATTTTTCGCAAAATAAGGAGTTTTTGCAATTGAAATGATAATCATGTATGATTAACCTAAATTAGGCTAAGTTTTAGATAGCAGAAAAGCTATTTCCAGTGATCAATTTTAACTGTATAATATTTCAATAGAGCAGTTTCAATCAGCCAACATAGAGGGGAAAAAATGGCATACTAGGTGTATAAGAAGTTAGCATAGCATAAAAACCCAAAAAACTGATCGGTGAGGGTTGCCTAACTAATCGGGTGAATATTACCAGCTTGTCTTTGAGCTCCTGAGAACCCTGTTGCACCATTTTGGGCATTGATGGACCAACTCCAGCCCTAAGCCTGGTCTTAAAGGCAATTCTGCATTAACAAGTTAGGGATTTTGATTAGAATAGGACCATTACATATTAACTGGCCCATCCAGTAAATAGTGTCCTCATTTTGTCTTTACTCATTTCATAAATGCGCCCTTATTTTTTAAGGACACATTTATGGAATGCATTCTTTGTTAATGCATACACATTTCTGCAATTTATTTTTAGATGGTTAAGATTTACCGTACACATCATCTAAGGATTCATTCCATAAATACGCCTACTACATGAAAATACAGTTTTAGCGACGGCCATTAACGAGGGTTAGAATACCGTTGCTAATTAGCTAGAGTTTTGCGAAGGCAAAGAGAGGGACAATTAACTTAGGATTTGGCCAACCCTTGTTGAACACTCTCAAGTAGTGACAGATTTGAGTGGGTACGAAACCCTCTCTAATTAGAGAGGGCTTAGCTACGGTCCTAAATTTTCAATAATTTTTTGAGAAAAAACTGTAGCCGTAGCTAAACCCTCTCTAATTAGCAAGGGATTAGCAACGGCTTTTAATTTTTTTGTCAACAAAAAATTTTGGAATATTATGACAAAATGGCCATAGCTAAATCTTCGCTACTTCTGGCTATAAATTTTTCTGGAAACAATTATTGAAATTTGAGGATAAAAGGGTCATAGCTAAGCCCTCGATAGGGGTTAAGTAAGGAAATAAATTTTCCTCAAAAAAAATATTTTGGAATATTTGGATAGAAGACGGTAGCTAAATCCTCTCTAATTAGCGAGGGCTTAGCTATGACTGTAATTTTTTTTTTTGGGAAAAAATTATTCAAATTTTAGGATTAAAAAGCTATAGCTATGCCTCACTAAATATAGAGGGTTTAGCTACGGCCATAAAATTTTCTCAAAAAAATATTTTGGAATATTAGGATAAAGGGCCGTAACTAAGCCATCACAAAACTACAAGAAAAATTGACATTATTGACGAAATGTTGCGACGGCTTTTTTAGCTGTCACTCATTTGCTACAACATTGCGATGTAAAAAGAATAGCTACTACCAGTTAATAGCCATCGCAATGCCGTCACTAAATAGCTATAGTTAAAAGGCCATCTATAATTAGCGATGTTACTATGATGGTAATCCGAAATTCAAAAATGAAAACATATTGTTTGGCTTTATCAAATAGCCGTCACTAATCTGTATCTAACTTGCGACTATTCCCTTTGCAGTAGCAAAATGTCGTCTCAATGTAGCGACTGTACCCTAACCCCTCGCTATGTCTTCACTATAGTGATGGTTTAGGTATGGTGGGTTACTTGGTTGAAGAATGGGAATTAAAGCCATAGCTAAACCCTCACTATTTGCTAGGGTTTAGCTATGGCCATATGAAATTTTGAAAAAAAAAAAAAATGGAGGGAAATTTTTTTGATATATCCATAGCAAGACCCTATCTGCTAGGGTTTTGCTATGGAACTATAAATTTTGATATTTTATTCAAAATTTAAATTTATTTGATTGCCATATTTGTGTATAATTACATATTTTGATATATTTTAAAATATATATGTCATTATACATTAATGACATATAGATATATTTTTCTCAAAATATTAGATAATTAATATATATATATATATATATACGTGTTTAATCTAGTCATAAAAATATACTACATTGATATTTTAATAGTTATAATTGTATACGCATATATGGATATTATAACTGTGCATATTATGTATTAGTGTTTATGTGTGTGTGTGTGTGTGTGTAGAGAGAGAGGGAGAGAGACACACACACACACACACATTTATTGTAGTTATATAATAAATTGATATATTAATAGTTATAAATGTATACGCATATATAAATATTAGTGTTGATGTTATATACTAGTGTTTATAAAATTATATATGCGTTAATTATAGTTATATAGTATATATATTGATACGTTAATGATTATATATATATATATATATTATACATTTGTATTTATATAAGTTAGTGTGCATCAACACAACATGGAGGGCTACCAGACCTCGAGCAATCTGAAGCCGGTGGAAACCCTAGGTCATTAAATTCCTTCACTTCTTTGTTGTTATAGATCTTAGGAGGGAGGGGGACATCTTCTAAAGGTCTCAACTCATTCCTGTCTTTATTTCCGGATATGAGGGACCACAGCCAAGCTTTCTCAGGTTCTTCCTAGCAAGAAAATCATGATGTACAGAATCCCAAATAAATGGGGAATGAAGTAGCTACTTAAGAGTTATGTCACATTGCTTTTCCTTTCAGCAGTAAGTAGGTTCACTACAAGAAAACAACCATTTAGTGACGGCAAGTCTACCGTCGCTAACTTCTCAGTGTTTTGCGAGGGCAAGTAAATGGAGGGACAATTTACCGATGAGTTGACCATCCATAGCAAAATCCTCTGAAGTAGCAACGACATTGTGAGGGTAAGAATTTTGTGACGGTTGTTAATATTTTTTTCAAAAAAATTTAGTTAAAAATTAAAATAAATTGCCCTCGCAGATACCTAGACTTTAGCTATAGAGTTATAAACATTTCCATAATAAGTGTCAAAAATGCTATAGCTAAACCCTAGCAATTTGAGAGGGTTTAGCTACGGCTGTATAAATTTTTACAATAAAATTTGGTGATAAATGAAATCAAATCTTCCATCGTTAAGCCCTCTCAAATAGCTAGGGTTTAGCGATGGATTTAATAATTTTTCAGCCATAGAATATAAGTCATAGCTAAACCCTAGCCAATTGTTAGGGTTTAGCTATGGATTTATAATGCCTATCCAATAAATTGTTCTAAAAAATAAAAACAATATTTTTTCAATTACTTTAAGATTTGTATCTAATAACATATATGTCAATATAGTTGTTTGTAACTGATTAAATATAGAGAGATTCAATCTATCAATATAATATATAATATGTAGATATATTGATACAAGAATTGTTAGAGTTGTATATACATATTTATATATATATTCGTTATATATGTTATACATTACTAATTATATATATATATATATATGCATATGTTATATATTTGTTATATATAAATTTATATATATATATATATATTATATACATTATATACGTTGTATAATGTTTACATATACAACATATGTTATATAATGACATATATAACATATATATGTTATATAATGAAATATATAATGCATATACATTCCATATAACTTATGTTACATATATGTAATGCATAAATATATAATGTATACATATGCACATATAATGTACATTATTGTATATATGTTATCTAATGTATATTCATTCCATGTAATGCTTAAATATATAATGATATATATACACATATAATGTATATATGATTGTATATATGTTATCTAATGTATATAATCGCTAATACAGAAATTCTACATATATGCATATGTACAATATAATGTGTCAACAAATTCATATACTATATAACTACAACATTGGAAATCTTAACTAGGCATTGAAATAGACACACGAAGATAAATTTGAATGTGTTGATAACTAATGTATAACATATCAATGTGTATTACTTATACACATGTATGCACATAAAATTATAAGTTGTAATATATCAATATATTGATATAATATATCACTAAATTTAATATATTAATTATTATATATGTTATTTCATATCTCAATTAAATGTTAAGATAGACATTTAGTGAAAAAAAACTGAAGGATATTGTTAAAAATATAATTAGACACATATTTTGTTGTCAAATAAATTTCAATTTTAAAAAAAAGAGCATGTGCCGTAGCTATGCCATAGCAATTTGCGACGGCTTAGCCATGGTCTTCATATTCCTCTTGGAAAATATGAACAGCATAGCTACGCCGTACCAATTTGCAACGGCATAGCTACGGTAATCAAATAGCCGTAGCAATGTCGTTGCACTTTTCAACGGCTTTGCTACAGCATTTTCACATTATTCCCTCAAAAATTTACCTCCAGGAATTTCAGGAAAACTTTAAAAAATTATCATTAAACCCTATGTATTAGTGAGGGTTTAGCGACAGCTAATAATTCCCGTCACTAAATTCTCGCTAAACCCTCTGAATCAGAGAGTGTTTAGTGACAGGTGCTTAATGTTGCTAGGGTTTACTTGTCATCGCTAAATTAATTACATAGTCAGAATCGGGACCTTCTTCTTCATTTTCTCTTTTCTTCCTCTCTTCTTCTCCGCACCGGCGATTCATACTGCTGTCGTGTCGCTCACCACCCTAGCTGTCACCGCCACCCAAGCTATCAGCCGCCAGTCGTTGCCCACGTGATGATGCCGCTCCTCGGTTTCGGTCGCCGCCACCGCTGCTCTGCCGAATTACAGGTTTTTTTTTTTTTTTTGGTTTTTTTTTCCATTCCAAGGGCATATACAATTTGATTGTGTTATTCCAATGGTTTAATTTTCATATTTTTAGTGAATTAATGTTTATTTTAGTAGATTTTTTTTTTTTTAGATTTCAAAATTGTTATTTGATAGATTGTTATTATTGTATATATTGTATATGGCATTGTAGAATGTTTGTTTCATTGAATTATTTTTGCTTAACGTTTTTACATTGTTTGTTTCAGTGAATTGATATGGCATTGTAATGTTTATATATTCATGCAATTTAATTACAAGAATATTCTATATATAATGTATATAAACTAATTACATGATTTGTTTCTAATGGATTGGTTGGATTATAGTTATGCTTTCAATTGCAGTGTTGTTTGAATTGTAGTTATGCTTTGAAATAAATAGGTATGGTTAGAATTATAGTGATGTTTGGATTGGTAGGATTTGTTGGAGGAGATGAATTGAGTAGAATTTAGTAGATGAATTGTTGGAGGAGATGAATTACATATTGTGGATTGTTGTTGGAGGTGTTTGATGTGTTTTGTGGTGGCTTAGTACCTGGAAAACGTCCTTTTTAATGGGAGACTCTGCCACAATTTTTCTTGAATTTAATTTTTAATAAAGTACTTAATAATTTTAAAATATTTTTTGGTAATAAAATTTTCTATTAATAATATTAATAAATTTTATTAATAATAAACTAATTAATGGTCTTACAAAGTTTTTAGTTTACTAAACTTTTCTATTAATAAATTCAAAGTTATTTAGTTTAATAAACTAATTATTAGTGTTGAATAGTTTTTAGCTAATAAATTTTTATATTAATAATATTAAAAATATTTTATTTTAATAAACTAATTAATAGTATTAATTATTTTTAAGTTTAATAAACTTTTCTATTAATAATATTCCAAGGTTTTTGTTGTAATAAACTGCTTAATAATATTAAAAAGTTTTGTTTTAATAAACCTTTCTATTTATAATAAATAAAAATTTTTATTAATAATAAACTAATTAATGGTATTAAAAAGTTTTTAGTTTACTAAACTTTTCTATTAATAAATTCAATTTTTTTATTTTAATAAACTAATTATTAGTATGAAATAGTTTTAAGCTAATAAAATTTTATATTAATAATATTAAAAATATTTTATTTTAATAAAGTAATTAATAGTATTAATTAGCTTTAATTATAGTAAATTTTTTTATGAATAATATTCCAAGACTTTATTTTAATAAAGAAATTAACAGTATTATTTAGTTTTAAGTTTAATAAAGTTTTGTAATTATTAGTATTAAATAGTTTTTAGTTAATAAACTAATTATTGTTACTTTAATGTACTAATTAATATTATTAAAAAGTTATTAATTCTATTAAACATATGTATATTTTTCATGGCTGTTGCTTCCCTTGTTTGTGTTGTTGATTTTAGATGGACGATCGAAGTTGGATATATAAAAGGCATGTCAATGGTATAAGGGGTATTACTGTTGAATTTGAGCAAGGAGTTAAAGAATTTCTAGCTTTTGCTATTTCAAATGCTTTATCATCTACGATTTGATGTCCATGTTCAAAGTGTTAAAATAGGAAGTACCAGTCCCCACCCGATGTGGAAATTCATCTCGCTAAGCATCAAGGGTTGTGACCGATGAAAATGAATCAAGCAACCCATTTCATGAAAAAGTTTTAGATACTGCAGGGCCAGAGTTTGATAATTATAGGACATCTAACGATTTTGTAGATGAACATCGAAATAAAGAAGCATAGAAGTTCTACGATATGCTGCAGGTTACTGATACCCCAATATGGGAAGGGTGCACGAGCCATTCACAACTTTCACTTGTGTCTCGTTTATTGAATATAAAGTCAGAAAATAACATGTTCGAGAAATATTTTAACCAAGTAGTGTGGCTAATGCAAGAGATAGCCCCCGACAGAAATAAGATTCCTGATGACTTTTATAATATGAAGAAATTGGTATCTGGTCTCAGATTACCTGTACAAAAAATTGATGTATGCATGAATGGATGTATGTTGTATTGGAAAGATGATGAGACAAAAGAGATTGTAAGTTTTATGGTCATCCTCAGCACATATGGAAGAGAAGTTGGAAGAATAACAGGTAAACGGAGATACCATTTAAGAAGATATAATACTTTCCAATAACACCGAGACTATAGCAGTTGTATGCCTCCAAAACGATTGCTGCACATATGAGATGGCATACGGAGAGCATAACAGAGGATGACTACATAAGTCATCCTCGCGATGGTAAGGCTTAGCAACAATTTGATAAGAGTCGTCCTGAATTTGCGGATGAGGTTAGAAATGTAAGGCTTAGTTTCTGCACAGATGGATTTTCTCCTTTCAGCATGTTCGGAAAACAGTATTCTTGTTGGCCAGTTATCTTCACACCTTATAATATCCCTCTGTGGATCTGCATGAAGGATCCCGTAATGTTATTTATTGTAATTATTCCGGGGCCGGGGCCAAAGAATCCTAAGCATAAAGTGGATGTTTATTGACAACCATTGATAGATGAATTGCGTATGTTGTGGTATGAGGGTATCCCCACATATGATATATCAAAGAAACAAAATTTTCAATTGCGGGAGACATTGTTGTGGACAATCAATGACTTCCCAACTTATGCAATGCTTAGTGGGTGGAGGACTGTAGGCAGATTAGTGTGTCCGTATTGCATAGAACACACAAAGTCTTTTTACTTGCAATTTGAGGGCAAAACATCTTGGTTCAATTGTCATCGCCGGTTCTTGCCATTCGATCATTCATTCAGAAGGGACACAAGGTCATTCAGACAAGATAGTGGACATGAATCTTCACAACCTGTGGAGCGGCTAACAGGAGACCAAGTATTTGCCTGAGTTTGCCATTTTTCAAATATTACTGATTCAGGGTGTGAATTGGGGAGGAGTGACAAGAGAGGAGTGGAGAACAACTGGACAAAAAGAAGCATTTTCTGGGACTTTCCTTACTGGTGTACTCTGTTGCTGCCATATAACATAGACATAATGCTTGATGAAAAAATGTTTTCAACACTATAATGGATGTGAAGGGGAAAACGAAAGATAATCTGAAGGCCCAACGTGATGTAGAGGTGTATTGTCATAGACCTGAATTACATGTCTGCATACCAGGTGAAGGAAAGGTATTCATGATAAAAGAATGCTACTCGTTATCTGTTAAGGCTAGAAAAGCGTTACTTAACTGGGTTAAGGAATTGTAACTCCCGAATGGATATGCTTCGAACTTATCAAGATGTGTTGATATGAAGGACTTGAAGATGTCTAGAATGAAAAGTCGCGACTGTAATGTATTTATGGAACGATTACTTCCAATTGCTTTAAGAGAATTTCTTGCAACAAACGTATGAAGCGTTTTGATGGAATTGAGCCTTTTTTAATAGGGATCTATGTTCATCTAAATTGAGCATTGTTCATATGAAAGATTTGGAGTTTGAAATTCCCATGCTTATTTGCAAGCTGGAAAAAAAATTTCCCCCTGGCTTCTTTGATGTGATGGAGCATCTAATACTTCACTTGGTTTATGAACCCCATGTTTGTGGTCCAACTCAATATAGATGGATGTATCCATTTGAAAGGTTCTTGCATCATTTGAAGACCAAGGTAAAAAATAAGGCAAGAGTGAAAGAATCAATTTGTAATGCATATCTAGTTGAAGAAGCATCAACATTTTTTTCCTACTACTTTGAGAATCATGTTCAAACCAGGCATACACATGTTCCTCATAATGCAGACATCCCTACTAATCGAATGCAGGAAGAGCGTGTGTTGTCAATTTGTAATGTTTGAGGAAGGAATTGGGAAAGATCTAAACTCAATTCCTAACATCTGAGGAATTCACAGCTGCCATGAACTATATCGTTTTGAACTGTGAAGAGGTGCAACCATATATAAGGGATTTCTTCAATAATTTATGTAGCCAATATCCTGATATCACAGAGATGGAGGTTGAGAGAAAGATAAAGAATGAATTTGTAGAATCGTTCAAAGAATACGTAAGTCCTCTAATTAATATTCCCGGATGTATAAGTTGTTTGCATATGTTTACTTATGTCAATTTTTACCTCGATTATTTCTTGTAGGTTCGTGGTGACAGGAGTGGGGTAATAGATACATGCTTGCAAAATCTTTCGTGGGGGCCATCGAGGCAAGTAAAATCATTCTAGGGGTATTTCATAAATAGGTATCAATTTCACGCAGTTAAGCACGTGGTGGTCAGAAAAGTGTAAACTACGAGATGTGTGTCAAAGGTGGTAAGAATGAATATAGTAGTGTTGACTATTATAGGATGTTAAAGGAGGTTATTGAGGTTCAATTTTTGGGCCATCCGATAATGAAAGTTGTGTTCTTTAAGTGTGATTGGTTTGACCCTACTCCAAATTGTGGCATTAGTGTACATCCTCAATATAAGTTGGTTGATATTAACAATAGGAGGAGTTACCCTAAATATGATCCATTCGTATTAGCCCAGCAAGTATACTTTGCAATGTATCCAGGAACTAAAAGACCTAAGTTGGATTGGATGATAGTTTGCAAGATAAAAGCCTGACATGTGATTAATGCATCGATTGTTGACAGGCCTTACCGAGAAGAAGTTGAAGATAATACAACAATGAGTGTATCATTAGTAGTTGATCTTAGTCCCTTAACACATGAACAAGGCTTAGTTGAGTTGTTAGATATTCGGGAGGAAGCATTTGATAGGGATTAGGGAGGGGACAACAATGAAGATGATAATGAGGGTGATTGGGAAACAAATACAGATTCAGAAGTTGAGTCCGAGGAGTACATTTCAGATGATGACTCGAGCGAATAGACGTTAAAAGTACTACAATTACAGGATGCTAATACATATTTATTCTTGCATTATATATTTTTTCTTTGTTATTTTTAACAGTTTTTATCTTATTTTAAGATATGCCTTCTGGTGCGGGCTCACATTGTACTGGGTCATGGGACCATACGCCTTCACCTACACATCATACTCCATCCGAACTGGATCTGCAATTGGGCAATACTCCATCAGGGCAAGTGGCGCCATCACCTACAGTTCCGTCATTTGTTAGTTCTAGTCAGATTACTCTTCGAGACCACACTCTACGGCCGTTGACTGTGCCACGTGTAGACGGGTATGATTAAGATTGCATTTATATATTATTTTCATTGTGCAGTAGTTTTGCATAATTCTAGAACATATTTAAATTTCTATGTCAACCTTTTTATTATGTAGTTATTTTTTATAACATATTTAACGTATTTTTTTTAATATATATATAACTTTCATTTCTTTTTTATGTTTATTCAAAAAAAAAAAAAAGGTTTGCTGGTTCCCATCGATTTGTGTGGGAGATGACAGCGATATTTTGACAGTCCTTACACGTGTTGGGCTGATGTCTCATTCACATGAGGAACCTCTGGTTTGAGGAGTTTGTAGTAAGTTACACATTTTTTGTATAATTCGTTAAAAAATAATTAGTTAGTACTTTATTATTATCTTTTTAGTTATTTAATATATATACTAACAACTTAAAATATATTCTGCTTTTTGCAGAAGTTATTTCGTTGGACTAAGGATCACAGTGCCCAAATCCAGTCCAACTAGGAGCACAAGTGTAGGACATGCCTTTTGGACACCTATCGAGGGTCCGAAGGACGACCCCTGCTGGTCAGTGCCCGTCTTGGATAGACCATTGCCATTGGGAGGCGATGAGGGAGTGCTGGTGCAGAGAGGAGTTCCAGCGAATCTTGGCCACTGCGAGGAGGAACAGGGGTTAGTCTACGACTACGCATATTGGCGAGTCCATCTCCTTTACAGTCCACGAGGACCGTATGGTAATTTCCTTCAGTTATTAAGACATTTCGTATGCTTACTTTATTTTAATCCATTTTTAGTCTTTATTTTTATACGTTGTTATTGTAATTGCAGCGGCAGTAGATAGGCAATGGTTTTAGCCATATTGAGATGTTTAGGAGGCTGCATATGTTCCAGAATGGGGATAGACAGGGACAGTATGTCAGCGAGAGTTCTCCTTGTAACTACATTACAGTTTTTTTACTTTCAGAATATTTTTCTCCTTGTTTTTATTTTATTTAATTAAATTCCATACTTCCCAAATAATTTCAAGTGCACGTGATGACTGCCAAGGAGCGTCAATCTTAGGCTTCTTCCAGTGGATGTACCAGTGCTACCTCTCCTACCTTGTCTGACGACCGAGTGCTATTCATCCAGGCATTAGCGGGTACAATAGAGGTCACGTATATGGCCTGGAGGTAGTACGCGCTAGGCAGGAGCTCCAGTAGGGTTTCCTGGCAGCCAATCAGCCCTTCGCTCCTTCGGATATCGATTAGATTGTAGAGGATAGAGTACAAAAGAGGGTCTAGGCGGTTATGGAGCGATTGCAATGACAGTTTGATAGGAGAGTGGACCGGCTGAGAGACAAGATGTCATAGCGAGACGATATTTATGCTGGATGGATGGCGATGATGTCAGAGAAGATGGAATTACCGCCACCATCAGTGCCATAGCTTGACAAGAAGGAGGCCGAGGATTAGCCTGATGACATCTTTGTTACGCCTCCAGATCCTCATTCGTTCCCGTCTCGTCCTCGTTCTGCACCCCAACCATATTTGACTGGCGCTACTGCTTTTGTAGTTAGTTGATATATTTTTTATACGTAACAATACATACTATATTTATATTTTATTATATATTTGCAATAATAAATACATTTCGTAATTATATATTTTTTAATTTATTTTTTAATATATTTTGTTTGGACTTATTATTTTATGTTGTTGATTACATGGGATTTTTTGAAAACAAACATAAAATGGCGGGAAAATTTTTAAAAATATTTAATTAAAAATTAAATTATCCATCACAAATACCATAGCTAAACCCTCGTAAATTTGCTATAGTTTTGTGACAGCACTAAAATTAATTTTTATTAAACTGGAAAGGCCATCGCTAAACCCTCTCAAATGTGCTACAGTTTGCGACGGTTTGAAAAATTATTTTTACTAAATATAAAATGCCGTCGCTAAACCCTTACAAACATTGCTATGGTTTGCGACGGCTTGTGAATTTTTTTTTAAATTTTAAATTCATCGTTGCTAAACCGTCGCAAATGTGCTACGGTTTTTCTACGGCTATATCACTCCTACAACTAAACAATTAAATATAGACGTTGCTATTCCCACAGAAATAACTTAAAATATTTTTTTAATGTCGTCGCTAATGCGTAACAAATTTGTCAAAATTAACTTCGTTGACTACTTTTTCGGCATAGCGATTGCCCTTTCAATGCCATCGCTAACTAATACAGCTTTTTCTTGCCGTTGTAAACTTAGATTTAGCGACTAGCATTTCAGCTACAGTTATCGCCATCGCTAATGGTATTAGCGACGGCATTGCGACGGTTTTCGCCATCGCAAAAATCACTCTCTTGTAGTGGTTGTATTTAGGGTTGTGCACTACTTGGTTTAAATTGAATTTTTGAATCGAATTAAACCAAATTATTCTATTCGATTCGGTTCAATTTTGAAATTTATATAAAAATTCGGTTCGATTATCAATTTTTCACAGTAAAAAATCGAAAAAAACAAAAATTATATTTCTTAATTAAAAATATATAATTAATATTTATAATCATTTATATATATTATGATTTTTTTAATATGTATGTTTAGTTCGGTACTTGTAAGTTGTATTGTTGATTCAGAGTTGGATTTTTCTCGTGGCTACAAGTTTTCTTGGTGTTAAGTGTTGAATCGATCAATTAATGGATATAATTATTGACTCCAGTAATTGCGATTAGACTAAGAGTACAGTTACGTTCTTTTAGTGGTGTGGAATGTAATTAATAAATTATTTTTATTGACAAAATAATTTATTGGAGCTTAGTCTAATTGTATCCAGTCAGGTCCCTTCAGTGGCTCCTAATTATGGGAAAATAATAATTTATAATTTGTTTATAATTTATTAATGAAAATTGCAGGAAACCAAATATCGTATTTTAGATGGAATATGATAAGTGGAGATAGTTGTATTCAACTATACTTTTCTTATTCTATCAGGATTCGTATTATGAGATAGAGTCAAATATATATATATATATATATATATATATTTGTTTATGACTCTATTTTAGAGATACGTGAGAAACATCGTTGTTGTTCTCTGAGTTTTTCTCTCAGTTTTTGTGTGAGTCCACCCTCAACAAAGAGAGAAACAAAATACGATTAGCAATTTTCTGGTCCAAGGAGATTACATTGAAGAAGACTTGGGGGTCTGGAGCATTACCAGAAGGCCAAAGACTTCAAGAATCGTATTGGTGGAGACGATATCTACAAATGTATGATTCGTTTAACATATTCTCGAGATTTAATCTAATTGTCACATAAGCATGTCGATTCTATTAACTAACAATTGGTATCAGAGCTTGGTTTTGATATGTGTTTATGTGTTAAGATTAAATCTTTTATGCATATATTTAGTTGAGTGGTGTAGGAATAATGCATTTATGTTCATGGTGAATGATTTGATTAATTCTATTCAAAATAATTTTATGGCCATAGTTTTTTGATTCGGTGAATATGTATAAGTATTATCGAGTCTTGTAACAGAAGGGGTGGATTACGTCTCCATGTTTCCCTTTTTGAATTTTCTTTTGGTTTATTTTATTTTATTTGTATGTTAAAAAAATAAAAAGGGGAATTGTAATTGTACTGAAGCTTGGCGGTGGTGGACGACACGCGGACGGAGAAGAACAGCACGAAGAACAGATGATTAAATTGCTTCCCCCTTCTGTTTAGCGCCTGAATGACAATGAATGACAATTGGATGGCAATTGTAATTGGCGTCTGTATAGAAGCCTTAAGCCTTGGGCTAGCTGTGCTGGGCTGGATTTGGGCCAGCGATCCAGCAGACGGGCCTTGCTGTTGCTGGGCTGGCCTTGGGCCAGCGGATCAGCAGGTAGTAGCCTGGTGCTAGGCACCGAGCTTAGCTGTGCTGGGGCTGGCCTTGGGCCAGCAGACAAGCTTGGCTGTCACTGGGCTGGCCTTGGGCCAAGAAAGTGGTTAAGGTGGGATTTGATCCCAAGATCTCCAACTTAGGAGTGCAGCATTCTAACCACTGGAGATCTTGTGACAGAAGTTGTGCCATTTAATTGATATTGCAGAAGATTGAAGAATTAGCTATATTGTTAGCTAATTATTATTTTCAATTGTAATTTTGCAATTTTATTTTTGAGTCTAGGTTGGCCATAAAATTATTTTTATTTTATAGTTTTTAATTTTTTTAATTTTGATTGAATTATGTATCATTCATGTTAACATGCCATATAGTTTGCATTAACACCGCTCTAGGTACTATATAGTTATGCATAAATAAATTAATATTTTTATTAATTTAATAAAAAAAATTAAGTGTGAGATGGTTAATTTTAATTTACCTTTGGCCTCCCCTATAAGCCCATTAGTAAAATTGACGTTTGCTTCGTGCCATTTTAAATGGTCTCTCTATAGGAAGGTTACGTTTTATTGGTTACTAGATTGGGCATCAAAACTTTAATTATTATTATTATTTTTAAGTTTAATTCATTCATAATTACCCTATAGGTGATGTGGTTCGATTGGAAACTTTATATTAAAAATAATAATAATAAATTTTGAATATAGGGGTTACACTTAAATCAAAGACATTATAAGGACTTCGTATAGAATATCCAAATAATGTCTATGATGGCCAAAATATTAATAATACTAAAATTAATATTGCGTTTAGATGCAAGATATATTAATTTTGGTGGGATGATCCAGGCCTAACTATAAGTTATATTGTTATCTCCTATAGAGGTGCATATTATTTTGGGGTTTTAGGTTATGGATTTTGACCTAACTATAAGTTACATTGTTATCTCCTATAGAGGTACATGTTACTGTAGAGTTTTAGGTTGTCATATTTTGATAGTAGTTTCTATTACTACTTAAAATATTATCATATTGATCATGCATCATACCATTTTATATTGTTCAAGCATCATGATATAATAAATGGCTCATATGTTTTATTTTATTTAATTTTAGAAAAATGACTTCCAACACTTTATCCCAAATTTTAACAAAGAACCAACTGGTTGGAGAAAATTTTATTGATTGGAAAAGGAACCTTATAATTGTACTCACTGCTGAGAAGCTCAAATATGTGCTAATTGAACCGTATCCTGCTAAGCCTACTGAACAGTCCACGCGCGAACAAAATGAGGCTTATGATAAGTGGTTGAGTTCTGATGAGATGGCTCACTGCTACATTTTGGGATCTATCTCAAATGTGTTGCAGCAGAAACATGAGAACATGACAACCGCTACAAACATCTTGAGAAGCCTCCAGCAAATGTTTGAGCACAAAGGACGTCAGGCCCATCAAGCAGCAATGAGGCGCATAATGAATATGCGCATGAAACCTGGAACGCCCGTGAGAGATCATATGTTAGAATTGATCGCTCAGTTTAACGTGGCAGAGGTCTTAGGGGCTGAAATTAAGCCTGAGACTCAAGTTGATATGGCTCTAGAAACTCTTCCAGAGATGTTTTCACAGTTCAAAGTTAATTATAACATGAACAAGATGGAGACGCCTCTTACAGAGTTAATGAAGGAGCTTGAGAGCGCCGAGGCAACCCTAAAAGTGGGAATTGTCAATGCTCTTGTTTTATCTCATGCTGGATCTTTTTCTTCCAAGCCTAAGGGCAAAGGAGGAAATAAGAGGAAGCAGAATAATAATAAAGGGCCTAAGCAGCAGGTTAAGAAAGCAAGAGTAGATGAAAAGCCTAAAGGCAAATGTTTCCACTGCAAGCAGAAGGGACATTGGAAGGCACAGTGCCCAGATTACTTAGCTAAATGCAAGCAAGGTACTGGTGAGCTATCCTACATTGAAACTTTTTTAGTGGTTGATTCTACAAATACTTGGATAGTAGATTCTGGAGCCACTAACCATGTTTGCAATTCATTGCAGGGGTTCCAAGTAACCAGACATCTAAACGAAGGAGAGCATACTCTAAGGGTTGGCACAAGATCAGTGATATCTGCAAGAGTTATTGGAGATGTTTGTCTTTATTTTGATAATAAACATTTGGTTTTGAAAGATTGTTATTATGTTCCCGACATTTATCGAAATTTGATTTCGGTTTCTTTGTTATTCAAACAAAAATATTCTGTTAAATTTTATAAATTTTCAGTAGAGATATTTTTGAATAACTCTTTGATATGTCGTGGAAATTTAAATAATGATCTGTATGTTTTGAAACCTACCAACAGTTCATTATATTATACTGAAACTAACAAACTCATTAAGTTATCTCCTACTAATGAGACTCTCCTATGGCATCTTAGACTTGGTCACATTAATTTAAATAAGATTCAAAGACTTGTAAAAGAAGGTCCTTTAAGTGACTTAAAGGTAGAACCTCTTCAAGTTTGTGAATCTTGTTTGGAAGGTAAAATGACCAAAAGATCATTTCCTTCCAAAGGAAATAGAGTAAAGGAAGTCTTAGAATTAGTGCACTCTGATGTATGTGGACCAATTAGTGTCCAAGCTAGAGGTGGGTATGAGTATTTCATTACTTTTACGGATGATTACTCAAGATATGGATATGTTTACCTAATGACTCATAAGTCTGATGCCTTAGAAAAATTCAAAGAATTTAAGGCTGAGGTCGAGAAGCGATTAGGAAAGAACATTAAGACACTTCGATCGGATCGAGGTGGAGAATATCTATCCTATGACTTTAGATCTTACTTATCAGAAAATGGGATTTTATCTCAACTAAGTGCACCTGGCACTCCTCAACAAAATGGAGTGGTAGAAATGAGAAACAGGACCTTGTTAGACATGGTCAGAATAACGCTAGGCTTCTCTACACTCAGTACATCCTTTTGGGGGTATGCTATACAAACTGCGACATACATATTGAATATGGTTCCATCAAAGTCTGTCCCTAAGACTCCATTGGAATTGTGGAATGGGCGGAAGCCTAATTTGACACACATCCGGATTTGGGGTTGTCCTACATATGTGCTAAAGGGAAAGATGGATAAAATGGAATCACGATCAAATTTATATCTGTTTGTTGGATATCCAAAAGGAACAAGGGGATACTACTTCTATAGTCCTCAAGATAAGAAAATATTTGTAAGCACAAATACAATTTTCTTAGAGGACAAGTACATAGAAGAACGAGGATCTAAGAGTAGGGTTATTTTGGAAAAAACCAAGGGAGATAATCCCAAGCAAATGGTTACTGAGACCCATACTCAAGATTCACGTGGAGGATTCGTATCTATGCCACTTAACATGCCAAATTCCAGTGGGAGAGAAATAGATATTACACCTTCTATACCCACTGACTCTTCGGGACATAGAATGGAAGAATCTCCTGCCCCTGTTCAAAATCCATTCGTTGAGGAATCAGCAGATCTAATTCTAGTCAATGAGGAAGAGGAAAGTCCAATCGTCCAGGAACCTCCACAACTTAGACGTAGTGGGAGAGTCATTCGACGTCCCTCTAGATACTTACTCTATGGAGAAGCTTTTCAAGCAGTCTCTTTTGAGGAAGAAGAGGATCCCGCTACGTATAAAAAAGCTGTAGAGGACGTAGACGCAGACCATTGGAAGAGTGCAATGGATTCAGAAATGAAATCCATGTACACTAACTCCGTCTGGGATCTTGTGGACCTGCCTAATGGGGTAAAACCTATTGGATGTAAGTGGGTCTACAAAAGAAAGAGAGGAGTAGACGGGAAAGTGGAAACTTTCAAAGCTAGATTGGTTGCTAAGGGTTATACCCAACGAGAAGGTATTGACTATGAGGAAACCTTCTCGCCTGTGGCCATGCTAAAGTCTATAAGAATCCTCCTATCCATTGCAGCTCACTTCGACTATAAAGTATGGCAAATGGACGTCAAGACAGCTTTCCTTAATGGAAATCTTGACGAATGTATCTACATGGTACAACCAGATGGTTTTATCCAAAAGGTCAAGAACAAAAAGTTTGTAAGCTGAATAGGTCCCTATATGGGCTTAAACAAGCGTCTAGATCTTGTAATATCAGGTTTGATCAAACAATTAAAACTTATGGTTTTGATCAGCATCCTGATGAACCTTGTGTCTATAAGAGGATTATAGATGGTAAGGTGATTTTTCTCATACTGTATGTTGATGACATCCTTCTCATTGGAAATGATGTAAGAACATTAACATTGGTGAAAAGTTGGTTGGGTAAACAATTTGATATGAAGGACTTGGAAGAAGCAAGATATGTTCTGGGCATTCAGATTCTTCGGGATAGAAAGAACAAACAGATAGCTTTATCCCAAGCTTCATATATTGACAAAATACTGACGAGTTTTTCTATGCAAAATTCCAAGAAAGGTCAATTGCCTTTCAGACATGGAATTCAGTTATCTCAGAAGCATGGTCCTAAAACTCCTAATGAAGTTGAATACATGAAACGAGTTCCTTATGCATCAGCTGTAGGAAGTCTCATGTATGCTATGCTTTGTACTCGTCCAGATATTTGTCATACTGTTAGGATGGTCAGTAGATATCAGTCAAACCCAAGACCGGAACACTGGACAGCAGTCAAGCATATATTCTAGTATCTTCGCAGAACTCGAGGATATATGCTAGTTTACGCAGCTCCAGAATTGGTGCCTATAGGTTACATTGATTCTGATTTTCAGGCTGATAGAGATCTTCGCAAGTCCACCTCAGGCTCTGTTTTCACCTTAGGTGGTGGTGCAGTTGTGTGGAGAAGTATCAGACAATCTTGTATTGCTGACTCTACAATGGAAGCTGAATATGTGGCAGTTTGTGAAGCAGCTAAAGAGGCAGTATGGTTGAAGAAGTTCTTAATAGAACTTGAAGTGGTTCCTTTTGCATCTTAAGCCATTAGTTTGTACTGTGACAACAGTGGTGCAGTGGCAAATGTAAAAGAACCACGCAGCCATTAGCATGGTAAACATATTGAACGTAAATATCACCTACTTAGGGAGATTGTTCAACATGGAGATGTAGAAGTGTGCAAGATTTCTTCTGCTGAAAATCTTGCTGATCCTTTTACTAAAAGTTTGCCTGTAAATGTTTTTGGAAGTCATATAGAAAGTATGGGTATTTCTGACATGTCCCATTTACTCTAGGACAAGTGGGAGAATTTTTGTTAGATATGCCCATCGAGTAAATACAATGTTTGTATTTTTTGAAATTAAATAAAGTATGTCTTTATATATTTATATGTATGAATTTTGTATGAGCCTGTTTTGTCCACGAATTATTTAGATATTATAAATCAAGTGTTTATTTGTTAAGCATAGAAAGACTTGATTTATAATTCAATTCGAAATAAATTATCCACGATCTAAAATAAATTTAGAAGATCATCTTAATTTTATTGAAGTCTGTCTTTGACTTTGGTAATAAAATTAAGGATATATTTTGATATATTGGATGGACCATCAATATTTATTTGTGGAATAGACCATACAAATAAAATATTAAAAGATTTTCGTACATAATACCTTAATCCTAAGCAAACAATTATTTATATTTACTAACTTGAAGTTCCTTGAGTTGCCAAAGAGTGAGATTAACTTAATAATCAATATCTCGGCATCTTGGGAATTAAAGTGAAATAAATATGAAATAATTGTTATGTAATATGGAATCCGTCACCTTTAATAAGCAAGATCATTTCCTCATGAGTTCTTCTAAAGGACAGTTAAATCTGAGCTCAGTAATTCAATAGTGTGTATTGAATTCAATTTGTAAGTGTGATGTGGTCACATGGTACTGTCAAATTGAAGATGAGAATTGAGGATTTGAATGAGGGGCACTGTGGTCATACTGCCTCATTCAAAGTATTATATTCATCGACGGGGGTAATTTGTTGGATCGATCAATTAATGGATATAATTATTTACTCCAATAATTGCGATTAGACTAAAAGTGCAGTTGCGTTCTTTTAGTGGAGTGGAGCGTAATTAATAAATTATTTTTATTGACAAAATAATTTATTGGAGCTTAGTCTAATTGTATCCGATCAGGTCCCTTCAGTGGCTCCTAATTATGGGAAAATAATAAATTATAATTTGTTTATAATTTATTAATGAAAATTGCAGGAAACCAAATATCGTATTTTGGATGGAATAGGATAAGTGAAGATAGTTGTATTCAACTATACTTTTCTTATTCTATCAGGATTCGTATTATGAGATAGAGTCAAATATATATATTGGTTTATAACTCTATTTTAGAGATACGTGAGAAACATCGTTGTTGTTCTCTGAGTTTTTCTCTCAGTTTTTGTGTGAGTCCACCCTCAACAAAGAGAGAAACAAAATACGATTAGCAATTTTCTGGTCCAAGGAGATTATATTGAAGAAGACTTGGGGGTCTGGAGCATTACCAGAAGGCCAAAGACTTCAAGAATCGTATTGGTGGAGACGATATCTACAAAATGTATGATTCGTTTTACATATTCTCGAGATTTAATCTAATTGACACAAAAGCATATCGATTCTATTAACTATTCTGATACTTATCTAATGGTTTTCAAATCTTTAAACTTTAATTTGTATTAAATTTTATATTGGATTTGGGATTTATTTTGTATTGAGCAAGCTAAATAGACTGGTTAAAGGGGATTTAATTTTATATTGGATTTCGGTTAATGCTTATTGGGCTATCCAAATTTTGATATCTCAATGCGATTGACAACCAAACCAAACCAAAATGAAATAATTTCGATTCGATTCAAACGGTTTCCTAATAATTTGGTTTTATTCGAATGTGATGGAAAAAATAAAAATAATGAATTTCAAAACTGAACACCAAATGCGTTGCCCTAGTTGTATTGAATACTTTGTTGAGTTAGCGCAGATATTTCAAATACATTCCTCATCATCCCTGATAAATGAGGGATGTTGAGAAAGCAACAACGATGACATGGTGAACATATTTTAATTCTTAGTTTAACCCTAACATATAGTGGCAATTACTGAATATTGCATTGATTAAATGGTTTTTAACTCCCCCCCCCCCCCTCCCTTCTCGTTCCCATATGTTTCAATTGAATAATAGAGCAAAAGAGAACTTATTCAATAAAATGCTATTAGTTCTCTTAGATGGAACCTATAAAGAAATTAATTAGAAATTTACCATCAAGCTTTAGTTTGTTGAAATTTTCTTTTAATTATAAGTGATTAAGGGAGAAATTTTTTGTGTTAGCCCCTTCCTTTATAGTAGAAAGAATGAGTTTGGTTTAATTTTTATTATTAACACATAATTAAATTATATAATTTCAATAAATCCATATCTTTACTTAAACTCTACCTTTTTTCCTTTCTCGTTTTTCTTTCCTTTCTCCTAGTTAGATTCTTGATGTGTTCATAATTCAGTTTAAAAACCATTTAAATTCAAGTGCATTTCCAATCAAGTTTTAATTAAAACATTAAACCCAAAACTATACATATAGAGCAAGTGTATTTATCGCAAGTATAGCGTAGGGAATTAATGAGTATCGATCCTCAATAAACAACTGCAATAAATTATTTTTCATCCATTGTTCAACCTAATTAATCTATGGTGATGAAAGAAAGTTAAGTAAAATATATATACAAAAATGAGTATAAAAAGACTTGTATCACGGTAGAATTCCTTAAACATATAACAATGATCAAGTTAGCAATTAACAAAATTAATTACTGTTCTCGAATCATGATGGAAGTATAAAGTAGATTCTACTTTCTCTCGAGTTACGGATTCACTATCTTCTAGATAATTTAGTGGATATTTTTACCTCACCAAAACAACCAAAAGATGCATTAAATTCAATTTCTTAATAAATATCCTATCTCTAGGTTCCATTAAAATATGAAATCAATTAACTTCCCGATCTCTAGGTGACATTAGCAAACATTAATTACTTAAGTTCTTACTCTTAACCTCTCTCAAGTTACTTAAGAAATAACATGTACAATTAATTAGATTGAAACCACATCTAACCTCATTCTCAAGTTAATTAGAAGGAAGAGACAATTAATCACTTCATCAAATACAAGCCAAGTAATCAATACTAGAAATTAACAAAATAATTGATCATATAACCGAACTAAAAACAAGGTCAACAACTTTAAATCATCATCTAAATATAATTAAAACAAAAAAATCAATATTGTTCGAGAAAAGAAAGCAAGGGACAAATAATAGAACTCATACACAAGCCTTCCTTTTTATCCAGAGAAGACTATTGGAAAACATTACTCCTCTCGATGAATTCTCCTTTAATTTTCAATTTAGATTCTTCAATCCCTGAATTCATTGTGTTTACCTTGATCTTCCATGTTGATATCAGTCTTTTGGTTGCTAAAATTTATCCACAAAGAGTCCTTTTCGTCCACAAGGTTGTTTCTAAGAGTATTTAACAGAAATTTGAAATTTTTACTTCAACAAGGAAAATCCACTGCCATAAAACAGAATGGGGCTAGCGTTGGGTCAACTGCTTGGGTCAGTGCTGAGTCAACTCTGTTCTTGGAATTTGCTTGGTTTAATTCTCCTATTTTCAAAATAGAGCTGTGGCCAGTTTAGATACTAGAGCTGGCGTCGGTTCACTACTGGTGCAGCTTCGATTTCACGGATTTTCTGCAATTCTCATTCACATTTCAAAGAAAACCTTTCTGCAGCCAAACATCAACAAAACAACAACAAGTAGTGGAATTGAATAGCCATAATACTTGAAACAACACGAACTCATCTCAAGCGGCAAAGAAAATATTGGTAAATTTAAGCCTTATCAATTCTACTCTAGGAACTGAGACTATTTTTGGGGGAGCAAAAGATCTCCAAGTAGTTGAGTGCCGAATTTGGACACCAAAGGATCTTACAAAAGGGTGAGCTGCTGAAAAATCTATAGTAAAACCAAAGATCAAAGATTGAAGTTTGTATGGGGAAAAAGATCTACCACTATTGAGGATATCATTGCAATATTTACATGTCTGCAAAGAGAAACTTCCTAGTAAAGAGATAAGCCAAACGGGATCGCACATGCAGGCGGCAAGAGTTTAGCTACGTTTGGTGCAAACCTGAGAGTTTGTGTTTCCAGTAGAGTAAGGCATATGGGTTTGTAGTAGTTGTCCGTTCACTGCAGGCATCCCAGTCTTCTTCAATCACTTGTAGTGGGTTCACTCGTTTTGCTTTGGTAAATAGTATGCAAAGTTAGAGATTTGTATCTCAGTTTCAGATTGTTCAGTTCCAGGTTGGTGCACAGGCCCATTTCTTTCTTTTTCAGTTCATTTCCATGGTCTTTCATAGCCCTTCATTTAGTTCGTTTCTTGCATTTTTGGAGAGATAGTTCAATTCTCCTTATTTGCAATTTCCAGCTTTTGATCCTTGCAACTAAGCTTTGAAACCCTGAAACCAGTTTGTCAGCCTTCCTTCTGGTTTCTAACTGCCCCTTCAACCAGACAACATTCCTTCCCCACTCATAAACACCAAATGAATTAATCCAACCCACAAGTGGACAACTCACAATCGGCCAACCAATAATTCCATTCCTCATCAGGACAAATTTACCATGCTATTGTCCCTTTGTTCGATTCACCAAATCTGGTCAGCTATCCTTCAACCACTCCCAAAGATCATCTGCTAAATCCATCCCTCACAGGACAAAGCTTCCATGCTTTTGTCATTTTATTTCTCTGCCCTCATCCAGAGAAAACCACTTCACCAACTCACAAATGCCAACTGATCAATCCAATTCACATCTGGACAACTCCCAACTGCCTCAGCCACCACTACCATCCTTTTTGCCAGCAGATTCATGGAATCGTCGGTCATTTGCTTCGCTTTTCTCCCATTATTCAACGCCTATAGCTCATTTGAAGCCATTATCTCAATTCAAAGGTGATCCTGCCATCTTTTTCTCCTCTTCTGAGATTGAGGAACTCTCAGAACCATTCAAGTATGCTTTGGTGGGTATGTTCCCGCACGAAAAACCCTCTATGGACACCATAAAGCGGGGGTTTCAAACTATTGGTCGTAAAGGTAGTGTTCATATAGGTTGGCTTGATCCGAAGCATATCTTGATCGGACCAGATTTGGAGGAAGACTTCATTCGATTATGGCTCAAAGGATTGTGGTATCTTTTTGGTTTTCCTATGAGAATACTCAAATGGACCCCAGATTTCAGAGTTTCTATAGATCCTGCAATTGTCCCTGTATGGATTGCTTTGGAGCATCTTCCTATTCACATGTTTTCTAAACAGATTCTTTTCCAGTTAGCATCTGTTGTGGGTAACCCCTTGAAGATCGACGATGCAACTGCAACGCTTTCCAAGCATAGTGTAGCTCGAGTGTGCATCGAGGTGAATCTGCTTAAGGCTAACCCATCTCGAATCTGGATAGGAGTAGGTACATTAGGGTTTTATCAATCAATATCATATGAGAATATGCCATTATACTGCCTGATTTGTTGTAGAATTGGACATAAGGCTATGGGTTGCAGACAGATTTCGGTGCCTCAGAAACTGTTGACTCATCCTCTTCAGAAACCTTTGGAACAATGGATTCCAAAGAAGGCACCTGAAAGTGGCCATCCTATCGTGTCTTCTTCTCCTTCTGGAGAGGCGGATAACCCTAGCTTGAATGAAGGTATGTCTCATAATGTTGTGCCAAATATCCGGATGACACAGTTGGGTAATTCACTCACTGCTGAACCAATCGCAGCCGATGGTCGAGCCAATTTACATCCTAATGAACCGATTAGCCCTTCAATACCAAACATTGCAGACTCGAAGATGCCTTTGATGAATATTGCTCCAGTATGAGACAAAGTCAGAGAACAGCTTTCACCATTAATCAATGGGTCTAGCTCGGATCAAGCACCTGTGGCCAACAGAGATGGAATCACGTTGGAAGTAGTTCTCCAAGGATCACAAGATTTGAACCCACTGGAGCAAACTTTGGTTTCTACAAACCTGAATCCAAACTCAGTTAATCACAATCAAGTGCTAATGCAAGGTTTAGCTTCTTCGAAACCTGCTGCAAGTTATTCAATAAGTGATCATTATGCCTCGGATGAGTCTGATGAAGAACCAAGACATTTCTCTGATTAGGATGTCGTGAGCCTGTGCCCAGATTTCTTGAATCTGCTCAAGAAGGCGATCCTCCAAAAGCAACCTCATAGAAGTCCAACCACCGTGCAGTCCCATCCAAAAACCTCTCAGATAAGAAAACAATTACCAACCCATAAGGCTAAATTGTGCTAAACCTCTTTCCATCCATCCAATTAATATGAATACTCTCATCTGGAACATAAGGGGTCTGGCTAATAGATTTTCTACAAGAAGATTGAAGAAGCTAATTCGCAAACATAAGCTAAATATTTTAGCAATTCTAGAGCCAATGGTTAGTGCGAATCTAATTCACATATATGCACAAAAATTGGGTTTTTAGCAATATTTTTCAAATTGTACAGGTAAAGTTTGGCTATTTTGGAGGGACTTTATTCACTCTTCTATTCTTATTGATCAAGATCAATTTGTACATCTAAGTCTTACAATGCCCGTGAGAGCCGTTTTTCATTCCACAATTGTTTATGCTTCCTGTACTCGAGCTGGACGTTTTCCTCTTTAGACAGCACTAGTGGATATCTCTACAGCATTGGAAGGTCCTTGGCTGGTAGGAGGTGATTTTAATGTCATTATAGAAATGTCCGAATACTCGAGTACCTCGACACCTAATTATGCGGCTATGAAAGATTTTACTACATTTATAGATGCTTGTTCTCTTCAAAGTCCACCTTTTACCTTTTACAGGTAGTCGATTCACATGGGTTTGAGGTGGTGAATGGCCTTGTTATGAACAATTGGATAGAATCCTCCTAAATTCTACGTGGATTTCCTCAGTCTTCTCTACAAAGGTTGAACACCTACACCGGTCTGGCTCTGATCATTCTCCCTTACTGATATCTCTTTCTTTTGTGGCTCCTGCTACTGGTCCTTCTTCGTTTAAGTTTTAGAAAATGTGGCTTCGTCACTCATCATTTCATTCAATAGTAGAGCAGGAATGGAGGAAGCCTGTGGAAGGGAATGGTATGCAAGTCCTTCTTGGAAAACTTAAGCTTGTCAAATTAGCTCTACGTTCTTGGAACAAAGAGGTCTTTGGCAATGTCTTCTCCAATGTCCAAAAGGCAGAAGATGAGGTTATTCAGGCAGAATCACAGTTTGATCTATCTAACTCAACTCAGCATAGGGAGCAGTTACAGGAAGCCAAGGCTCATCTAGCCTTTCATTTAAAAGCGGAAGAGGACTTCTGGAGGGGTAAATCGCGTCTTCATTGGGTGAAAGAAAGCGATTCTAACACTGCATTTTTTCACTCATACTGTCAATGTAGGAGATCCAATCTTATTATTGCTTCCATTGCTGATCAAGATGGTGTGAGGCTGACTCAACAATCAAATATTAGTGCAGAGGCAGTGAGATTTTTCACTGAGCTGTTAGCATGTTCTAATGCTTCTCCTTTGACAACTCCACTCCTGGATAACATTCCTCAATTGATTTCTAATCAGGACAACATAATGCTCTCCAAAATTCCCAGTAAAGAAGAGATCAAGCAAGCAGTATTTAGTCTCGGTATTGATAGTGCCTCGGGTCCTGATGGCTTTTCAGTTCATTTCTTCACTGCATGTTGGGACTTGATTGCTTCAGATGTGGTTAATGTTGTTAGTGATTTCTTTGCTGGCGTTCCCTTCCCCAAAGGCTTTACTAGCACACTCATTGTTTTGATCCCTAAAAGAAGTCCTCCTCATTCCTTTGGAGATTTTCGACCCATCAGTTTGTGCAACTACTGTAACAAGATTGTGACTAAAATTTTGGCTTCTCGGCTGGCTCAATTATTACCCAAAATCATTTCCCCTAATCAGTCTGGTTTTGTGCAAGGACGAGACATTGTGGACAATATTCTTTTAGCTCAAGAGTTGGTTCATTCCTTGGATCGAAAATCAAGAGTTGAAAATGTCATCCTCAAATTGGATATGCAGAAGGCCTTTGATCGCATCTCGTGGCATGCCCTTTTGCAAGTTATGTCTAAGTTTGGTTTTAATCAGCATATTCTCCTTCTGATAAATCACTGCATTTCCAATTGCTGGTTTTCTATCCTTGTCAACGGTCAACCACATGGGTATTTCAAATCCACTAGAGGCCTACGACAAGGAGATCCCCTTTCTCCAACTCTATTTATCATTGCGCAAGAACTTCTTTCTAGAAGTTTGAATCATCTTATGGAGGGGGGCTCATTTTACAATGTTCCTCGTTCTTGTCCTACTATCTCCCATTTAAGTTTCGCAGATGACACAATTATATTCTCCAATGTCTCTAATGCAGCTCTCATGTCAATCTCAAATGTTCTTCAGGATTATCAGGTTTTCTCTGGCCTATTTATCAACCTTGACAAAAGCTCCTATATTGTGTCAGAAAAAGCTCCACAGGCTGTTATTGCTCGTCTTCACCAAATCCTTGGTTTCTCGTGGAAGCATCTCCCTTTTACTTATTTGGGTTGCCCGATGTTCAAAGGAAGAAATAAAAGGATCCACTTCCAACCAGTTTTGGACAAACTACTTAAACGTACTCAAGGGTGGAAATTCAAATTTTTATCCGATGCGGGGCGTTTGCAACTCATTCGTTCAGTACTATTCTCTATGCCTCTACATATTTTTCACACAATGGAGCCACCGCAAGTTATTCTAAAAGTGATGGAGAAGGCTTTCGCTGATTTCTTTTGGGGCTACTCTCTTTATGGGAAGAAACGGCATTGGAAATCTTGGAAATCCTTATGTCTTCCTTGGAGTGAGAATGGATTAGGGATTAGGTCGTTATTTGATATGAGTATGTCGTTTGGCCTAGGCTTATGGTGGAAGTTCAGGCAGGGTGGTTCTCTTTGGTCCCAATTCATGCATGCTAAGTATAATCCTAGAGGGCTTCATCCTATGTTTTTATCTGCCAACTATTCTTCTTCTCGGGTCTAGAGAAGGATGCTCAGAATTAGGGCGATTGCTGAGGACAATATCGGCTTCAGTCTTGGTAATGGCTCGTCATCATTTTGGTTTGATGATTGGACGGGTTTTGGGAAACTTTGTAATCTGAACTCGGTGGTTGTCCAACTAGACCTGAGAGTCTCTCAATGCTTATCCAGTGGTTTTTGGAATGTTAATCTGATCAGGCAATTGTTGGATCCGGGATGGGCGTATAAAATTATTACATTGTTGCCGCCTTTTCTTAATTCAGGTGATGATGACACGATGATTTGGAAACTCTCTGAGAATGGGAGTTTTTCTTCCTCCTCAGCTTGGCAAGTTGTTCGTCTCAAAGGCGAGCCCCATCAGGGAGCATCAGATATTGGGGATCTCAAAATCCAACCCTCCATTAAGGTGTTCTTGTGGAAATTATTCAATGGCATCCTTGCACTAGATTCGCTTCTTAAACGTTTAGGGTTTGAGCTCCCATCGTGTTGCAATCTATGCTGGGTAGCAGAGGAATCTGCTACCCATCTATTTTTTGAGTGCTCTGCGGTGATGGAATTTTGGGAACTTGCTGCTGCCCATCTCCCTAGACGTAAAACTCCAACTCGTTGGCACTCCTTTGTCGACTTCTTTAATTATTGGTGGAAGGGGACCTCTTCTGCGATAGTTATTAGCCGGCGCTTCTTTGCTATTTCATTATGGGAGATCTAGAAGTACAGGAACAAATGTAGGAATGATAATCTCCACTTTCAATGTCACAAACTTTGTCTTGCAGTGGCCAATACTTTCGTGGCAAACATGCAAGCTTTCCCTGTCAGCTTTTGTGCGGGATTTGCGAACTTTTCTCAGTTTTTCCCTATCTCATGGAAGGCTTCAAAGACGAGATAGATAGAGGCAATCGTTTGGTTGAATGGAGCATACGATGAGGTCATTCTAAATGTAGATGGAGTGCGTAAAGGGAATCCTGGTTTATCCAGTGTTGGAGGCATTCTGAGATATGGAGATGGTAGATTCATACGGGCTTTTGCTCAAACTATTGGTCAATCAGATAGTTTCACTGCTGAGATTTCTACATTGGTTGAGGGACTTCGGTGGTGTCTCAGGCTAAGTCACTTCGGTATTCTAATACAATCAGATTGTAAATTGCTAGTATGGCAAATTGCTAATGGAGATCGATCGAACTGGAAGGACCTCCAACTTAGACATTTTCTCCAGCTACTTTAGGGGAAATTCAGACAATTTACTGTTACTTATGTTTATAGGGAGGCGAATCAGATTGCAGAACAATTAGCAAACTATGCATTGACTCAAAATGGGCAATTTACTTTTTCTAACTCTTCAGAATTGCCTAGGCACATTCAAGGATTATACCTTATGGACAAGATGCAAGTCCCTTCCATTAGATCTTGTTTACAATTAATTCGGAGGTCAGGCTAATGCCCCCCTCCTTGTATTCCCCTTTTCTATCTCTATAAAAATTCTCACCCATTTGGTGGTTAAAAAAAAAAAAAATCTACTCTCTCTCTCTCTCTTCTCTCTCTCTCTCTCTCTCTCTCTCTCTCTCTCTCTCTCTCTCTCTCTCCCCAGTAGAATACAATGATATAATTCTTTGGTATTTTTCAAATTTCAGGTGAGCTTGGCTAATTTGAATCTCAGAAATACAAAGTTTGAACTTCGCTCGAATGCAAAATGCAAGTTTGATTGAGTTCGGGTTGGCCAGAAATAAAAAAAAACAAAATCATAATTATTCTTAAGATAAATATCCATAATCAAAATGTAATTTTATATAATCATAATAATACCTTTAGATTATTAATATTATTATATTAAAAATATCACGCAAAAAATCTATATTTTATACTGCTGCAAAGTGACAATGGTACAAAAAATTAATTTGGAGAGAATAAGTTTATATTTATATAGTTAATATTAGACATTTTTAATGTTGAAAAAAATTCAAATTTTAACTATTACCATACCAGCAGTTATACATTTTAATTAGTTTCATTATGTGATGTATTATATTAGAATTAACAATTAACTTACGATCATACCAAATGTTTAAAAAAAAATAAATATAGAATCTTTAATGTTAGAAACTAAAAGTTGATCAGTTCCATCAATATTACAAGGAATAGTTAAAATGAAACTTATGATTTATATACAAAAGACAGCCGACTCTTACACTATTTCTGAAACAGTTAGATTAATTATAAATTCACATAAAACAATTCAAATAAAAATAAACATAATAAGTATATTTTTAATAATCAAAGACTCACAAAATGAATATGATTATTTAGCTTAATATTTTAGTCTTTAATTTTATTAAAATTTGTAAATCTAGAAAAAGATCTAGCAATAGTTGCATCGTGATTTTTAAAAATAACAATATATTTTCAATTTTTTTGTATTTTAATAAAAAAAGTCCTTGATTACCGTGCTTTCACTTTTTTTTAAGTTAACAGAAAACTATTTAACATTTACATATTATAAATACAATAAAATTTTAAACGAGTATATTTAATAAATAACAGTTAATTATTAAAAATTAATATTTAGATATAAACATTAATCGGATCAAATTTATAGGAGGTTGAGCATGCTCAATCCCAAGCTCAGCCCAAAATAAAGTTCTGACCTAAATTTTAAATCCAAATTCAGCTTGGCCTCAAATTCACTTGAAGCTCAACCTAAACTAAATTGGGTTAAGCCAGCTAAATTCGGACAGGCAGTAACTTTTAACAGTCATACCCTTGGGGCAAACTTGGGGCCTCAGGAATTTACTGCTTTTCGTCTCCAAATTAGAACCCCGCATGGTCAAATCTGCATGCTGTTACAGTATATTTGGATGGGTAAAAACAAGAGAACAAAAATGGAGGAGATATAAATTTAAACGTAAATAGGTAATTTATGTCATTAAAAGTGGGAGTTTTCGTCTTTCATGGTAGCAAACACAATCTATTCAAAATAAGACGAATTGTGCGGTAAATCATTATTTACTTTCTTTCTACCTCAAGTAAATAAAATAAAAATAAATTATATTTACTTAAAAGAAGTAAAAGTTTCATTCTTCCCTTCTCCCTCCCCTTCTTCCTTTGTGAATCAAATATAGTGTTAGTGTGATGCCTAGCCCTGGGCCCTATCATGCGAGCAGGATACTATTGCTTGTTGTGTATATGGGGTTTTGGTGCTCTTTAACCACTTGACCAAAGGGAATGCTTGTGTAAGACTATTTTTTATTATATATTTAATAAATTATTTATTTTAAATAATATTAATTAAATTAAATTAAATTAAATACTTATATAAATAAAAATTTAAAAATTACAGATTTGAAAATGTTATATACGTTCAAAAAAATTTGTAAACTACTTGTAAATATTAATAAACTTATATATACATATATTAAAATATAGTTATTTTCTATAAGGTTACAAAATAATTTAAAAATTTTTACTTGAATCCTTAAAAATTACAAAATGATCCTAATTTTTCAATTTCCAGTCCTTAAAACTTAATAATTATATGGTACATTAAAATAGATTTATTTATGCTAATACAGTTATATATGGCAATTTATATTATAAACACATAAAATTATCTAAAATTTTCTTTATAATAATATTATTTTACTTTACAAAAGTGCACAAATTAGTTTCTGAAAATGTAATTTTGTATAACAGAAAATGCATACGTTACAATCACTCATTCTACCTATTATACAATTCATAATCAACTAAATTGTGATGCAGCTATCAAATATAAAAAAATTCATAATTAATTGAATCAAAATTTTAAAGCATGTGAGTCATTCGTTGACTAATCTTTATATATATATATATATATATATATATATATATTGATGCAAATGTAAATGGTTTAGTATTAATCAGTAAGAATCTACATGAATTTCTAGTTTGCAGTCGAAGAGACTACATTCTAGAGGATCTCAGTACATGTCACAAAACTAGTCTTAACATGAGGGTACAAAGCAAAAATTACAGTGTACACATGTGTTTTAATCTTTTTCACGATATCTCCCTGATGCCGGACCACATCCTCGAAAATGGCCTTGTTACGAGCGAGACCAAATGTAATAAAATGTGGCTGCCAAAGTAGACTTGGCCTTAGAAACCCATGAAGTACCCCTGTTGCTATGCTTATACCACCTAAGACAAGCCATAGCTGAATTCAAAGACTGTGGAAGTCCTAACCAAGTTTTCACCTCTGTCCAGATAGTAGCGGAGACCGCGCATTTGAAGAATAAATGATTCATCGTTTCAGGATGAGACTTACATAAAGGGCATGTTAAGTCATCCAGTCTGAACACAAGTGCATATTTGGTCTTAAGCTTGCCCTTCGCACATAACCAAAGAATGAATGAATGCTTGGGCGTTAAACCCTGCTTCCATATCGTATTAGCCCAATACACAGACTGTGAAGTAGATCTAAGATAGTCATAAGCAAGAGAGGCGAAGGAAGTAATGCAATTGCCCCAAGACTAAAGAAGACCAGCAGCACAGTGAGAGTCACCTTCCCGCTCTACGAACAAGTCTCTTATTGCCAGCAATTTCCTAAACAAGGGGGACTGTTCCTTATGTGCTTCAATTTCCCAAATGGAGCCGCCTTTCAAGTAGAAGTGGTTTACCCATTTGACCCACAAAGATTGCTTCTCCACCTGTACGTCCCAAATGATTCTAGACAGAAGAGCACCATTCCAAATTTTTAAGTTCCTCAAACCGAGGCCCCCTTCAGACTTGGGGAGGCAAACATTGTTCCATGCAACCGGATGGTTATTTGAGTTCCACAAGAAGTCCCGAGCCATCCTTTCCAATTGAGAAATAACAGCAGATGGAGTAGGAAGAACAGACAGCCAAAAACATTCGACCCCTTGGAGCATGGATTGAATCAACTGGAGACGCCCAGCAAAAGAGAGAGACCGAGCAGACCATCTCCCAATATAGGAGCCAATACGATCAAGTAGTGGTTTGAAAAGAGTAAGTCTAATTTTACCGTTCATGATTGGCAGCCCAAGGTAGCGGAATGGAATTTCTCCAATAGGAATGCCCGTATCTGCCGTAATTGCTTCATGAATATCAGGAGCAATCCCCGCAAGAAAAATACAGGATTTATCCTTGTTGATTTCAAGACCTGAACATCTTTTAAATTCTTCTAGGTAATCAAGAAGGATGTGGATAGAAGAACAGTCTCCTCTAGCAAATAACATGAGGTCATCCGCAAAGGCAAGGTGGGTAACCCTTAATTCCTTACAATTCGGATGGTACTTGAATGATGTCCCAAGTGTATGCACTTTGACCACCCTTGAGAAATATTCTAAACAGATAACAAACAGCAGTGGAGAGAGAGGATCACCTTGCCACAGACCCTTAGCACCAGTAAAATAGCCATGCACATTTCCATTGATAGCAACCGAGAATGATGTAGTGGTCACATATTGCTTAATCCATATCACAAAGAGATGAGGGAATCCAAGCTCAGTAAGTAGGTCCAATAAGAAGTCCCAGCTGACAGAGTCATAAGCTTTCCTTAGATCCACTTTCAATGTACATCTTGGAGAAACTCTTTTACGACTATACATACGCAATAGTTCTTGGACTAGTAAGATATTGTTAGTCATGAGTCTGTCATGAATGAACGCAGATTGTGCTCCATCCACGAGATGAGGGACCACTAGTTTGAGTCTTTCAGCTAGAATTTTAGATATGATCTTATAAACCACGTTACAGCAGGAGATCGGGCGGAAGTCACCCACCCTATCAGCATGATCATTTTTCGGCACCAGGGTGATGATAGAGTGATTGATCTATTTAAGAATTTTCCCGGACCTGAAAATTCCATAACTGCATCACACAGACTCTACCCGACCGTATTCCACGCTTTCTTAAAAAATAATGCCGAGTAACCATCCGGTCCCGGAGCTTTGGAATCCCCAATATCCCACAGAGCAAGTTTGATATCCTGGGTAGTCACATCCCTAATCAAGTCCACCATCATATCATGAGGCACAAGAGGACCAGCCCTGACAAAGTCCACATTGATTCCCCTACAATCAACTTTAGACCCAAGTAGCTTCTGGTAATATTTAACAAATTCGTCCGCAAGAGCCATTGGGGTATTGGTCAGCGTACCATCCTCCAAAGTAATAGAAGAGATGAAGTTCCGCTTTTTATTACGCTTGACAATGTTATAGAAGTAGCGGGTATTCTTATCAGAGAAAGCTACATACCTTCCTTTAGCAAGTTGCTGGTAGAACTTCATTTCTGCCTCCGCCAATCGCCAAGCCGATCGTTTGCAATCCTTGAATTGTGCAATAAGAGTTTGATCTGCGGGGTTGCCAAGTAATATCTGTTGTGCATTAAGAACTGCCTGATTCGCCTTTTCCACCCGTTCAGAAAGGTGAGAGAATTCCTGTTTGTTTAGCTTCCGCAAGTAGCCCTTAAGCATCTTTAATCGCCGGCAAAGAGTGAACTGGTGGAAACCCAAGAGCTCCTGATCCCAAACCTCTTGAACAATATTATGGAACAAATCGTGGTCAGCCCAAATATTAAGGAACCTAAATGGACGAGCAATACTCTGAAAGTTGTCAACCACTGACCAAATAGCAGGACTATGATCAGACAGGTACCCAATAGGGAGAAACTCAACAGAAGCCTGTGTTGGGCATTGAAACCATGCATCATTACCCATAACCCTATCAAGTTTAGACCACACCCTAGAGTTTGTCCAAGTATACCTTGATCCGACATAAGGAAGGTCCTCCAGGCCAATGTCCTCACAAAGAGATACATAATCCCTAATTTCATAAGAGGAGGGCACAGAGCCACCTAGTTTGTCCTCAATATGTAAATAGGTATTGAAGTTACCCATCAGAATCCACGAACCCGAAATTGATGAAGATAAGGACCGGATATCCTCCCATAAAATTCTTGTAGCCGTAACCGAATTGGAAGCATAGATAAAGGTGAAAAAATATGTAGAATGTGAAATCTTACACCTGATACTCACAGTGATCGCTTGAGACGTGCAGTGAAGTAAATGAACATCCACTCTAGCATCATTCCATAGGATAACCACTCTGCCTCCATCTGATTCATTCAAGTTGTGAAAGGCCGACCAATTAGAGAATTTTTTTTGTAGAATATTGTCCACCCCATCAGCATTCAACTTTGTTTCCAATAATCCAATAATGTCAACACGATGATTCGAAATAAAATTCCAAACCCCATGTTTCTTGAGGGTCATGTTTAACCCTCGAATATTCCAAGCACGCTACTCTCATTGTGGACTAACTAGTGCCCCTTGGGCACTAATCAAGTCAACACTCGTTGGGCAAATTTTTTCCATACCGAAGAGATAGATTTTGGTGCCTGATTAGTCACTTTACCGGTATTCACCATGGATACTGGCATCCTCTCATCAGACCTACCTAAACGTGTAGGGGAGAGCGATGGTGTAACTGCTGCTTGTGCATTCCTTTTTTTCAGCCAATGAGGCCGTCCTCTATGCCTAAGTATAGATCGACCTCTTGTTTGAGAAGGTTGTAAAGACGGACCATTAGATGAGGAGGGAACATTTTCCTACATGAGCTTGGATATCAATATTATTCTCTACATTGAGGGCCGGCTGTTTCCCCTTGTCTTTGTTTATATCACCAATCTCACCAACTCCACCTTGGGATGTTGATATCATGTTTTTGTTCATTCTAACCGGGGCTGACGTTGGCCTAGTCGAAGGCCTTGCCCTACCATTATGCCCTTTGCTTTTTCCATCATTCCCGTTAGCCACCTGTTGTTCCTTTCTCTTCATATTTTCCCGCATACATGCCTCAGTAACATGGCCAAATCTACAACAGCTTGAGCAGTACAGAGGCTCAAACTCAAATTTTACTGCCTGGTGTTTGATCTTACCAGAAGGCATTCTAATTGGTTCCGTCTTCACCAATGGCTTGGACACATCGACTTCAACAAGGACTCTAGCATAAGATAGGCGATCAAAGGTGGCAGTAAGCATGTCCGTCATAATCGGAATACCCACTGCTGATGCAATCTTGCTTAAGGCATTCACGTTCCAGCATCCGAGAGGCAAGGCAGGAAATGTGATCCATATAGACATGATACTCACCTCAGCCAGAGAGAAATCAAAGTCATATGGCATTACTTTAAGCATCAAAGATCGCCCATATATTGCATAAGGCCCCCACGGAGAACCTCGTCGTCTATCCTCATCTCGTTTGGAATCGAAATATAAGCCATCCAAGTAGCGTGGGAGTGCACTTTGGACTGAACTCCCCACTGCTTTGTGAGGTCCATCACAGCTTTCATGCCAGGGAACCTACCCACGAACATCCCAACAAGGCAGTAGCCCAGCTTGCTCGTTGGTTCCTCGAGGTCCCTTTCATCCAAATCAATGACATTACCCGAGCAAGGGATATGCTTTAGGCGCATTCCATTCTGCTGTTCACGATTTCCTTTCACAATGTTAGCCCAGGAACGAAGGGACCGAGTGGATTGCAGTGGCTTGTTTGGAGGTCGAAGGTTGTTCCCCACTAACGAGCCGGTAGGTGTAGACGGAGCATCAGTGCATCGGTTGGATTTGGTTCCCCACTAGGGGAGACACCGGACAGGGTTGGGAGGGTACTTGGGGATTAATTAGAAGGTCAATGGAGATAGACCGGACATCTGCCCGAGGGGATGGTGGGTTAGGTGGGTTTGAGCTAATTTCATTGGCTATCTCCATGCTGATACCCTGGGAGACAGCCTGAGAATTTGTAGCAGATGTGGCCCCCTCAATGCACCCTAATTTCCTACTTCTAGTCTGTACCATGAGGGATAACCCTCAGAACGAGAAAGGTCCAGAAAGAGCCAAAAGGGATGTTGAGAGGATTCTGATTCAAGGAGTAAAATAATCCTACCCGGGTTAGGTATACTAGCTGGCTGCCAGGCATAGAAAGGAGGACAACCTGGGAGAGTGATTGGTCTGTGGAGAGGCGGGGTAGGTAAGTTCAAATTCAGAGAAACAGAAGCTGGATTTCGCCACAGAAAGCTAGGGTGACGGGGTTAACGACCAGGTTTTAGCTATGAAATGGAGGTATGAAGCGTTCAAATGCTGAAGGGAAGGGGGTATATCAGGAACAAGGTGGAATACTAAACCAGGGACAAAGGAAAGATCAGGGCGAGAAGAAGTAGCACCACAACCCTCTACACCCAGTCAGCAGACATCTAGGAATAACATAAACTCACACATGCTGGTATATACGAATCCAGAGATATATAGTAAGATGAAGTTAACAGAAGATAATGAAGAGGAAACAACTAGCCGATTGAATACCGAGAAAACTGGACAATACACAAGCACCCAAAAATCAGTAACACAGATAACCCTAATTCAGCAGATAACCCATTAATCCACTCGGGAAGCTCAACAAGAACACACAAATCACACTCCAGTAGCAATAAGAACACATGGACAGGAGGGTACTAACCAACGTAGAGCCCTTTTGTATGCTTGTCTACTTTAATATCAGCCATGACAATCGGGGAAGAGAAGTGAACTTACAGGAGTTGAGAGCTTCTCTCTCTAAATTCGCCACAGCTCCTCCTGCAATTGATACAAACTTTTTACTAATCTTTATATATGATTACACGGATAGACGTTTCCGGTCATGATGAACTTGGTTAATGTGAAATACATAAAAAAAAAATTTAGTCATGTATTATTAGATATTTTATAATTTATATATTTTATGAATTAAATTTAATATTTATATATATGCATTTTTTAATTCTTTTTTTAAAACTTTTCTGAAGCTCACGCTTGCACGGCAACCTATATATATATATATATATATATATATATATATATATATATTAAGTTCCAACCTTTTCAAAAAAATTATAACTTTTTTAAAAAATAATTATTTTTAAATTTTTTCTCCACCGTTTGGTCCATCCTCACTCCACCATCTTTTTTTTTTTACTTCATTTAAAAATTAATTAATTTTAAAAAAAATTTCCCCACCACAGTAAAACATCTCTTATGGAAATATTACGGACACCTTTGCAATGGCTCCAAAAAATCGTGATAAATCCGTGGGCAATACTTTTGCTAACAGTTCAAAGTAGCCGACTTTTAGCATTATGCGCAATACCAAAAAATCCGTTGTGAATACATTGATCATATTATAGTATTATGTTGATTGACAAAAGTAATATATTATATCAATTAATTATAAGATATAATTATTGATTTTAATAATTTTAATCAGTCTAATAGTGTAACTATGCTCTTTTAGTAGGGTAGAACTTAACTAATAAATTATTTTAGATTAACAAAATAATTTATTAGAATTTAGTTTAATTGTATCCGGTCGAGTCCTTCAGTCGCTCCCAGTTATAGGATAAAAATAAATTATGATTTGTTGTAATTTTTTAATGATAAATTACAAGAAAGTGGAAGTAGTTATATCGAACAATATGTATCTTATTTTGATACTATATCTAGATTCGTATTTCAAATAGAGTAAAAAATCTAGAGATAGTTGAATATTGCCAAATATACATGTTGATTTAAGATTTTATATGAAGATACGTGGGAAACAACAAAGTTCTACGTTCTCTCAGAGATTGTGTAAGTCCATTCTCAATAAAGAGAGAAAAATACATGTAATTTTTTTATTTTGGGGGGTCTGAAGTAATTAACAAAAGGCCAAAAGCTTCTTCGTAATTTTGAAGACACTATCTAAAAATGTATTCTTTATTTTCATGTATTTATAAGATTTAATTTAGTTAATATATAAATATATCATTGATATTCCTAACTGCTTGTTATAAACATATAAAGTATTAAGGAAGAAAAAAAAATGAAGAAGGAACTCAAAAGAAAGTGAATGCACCGACAGTCAATAACTCATATCGTTAGAGGCTTAAGTTATTTGAATGGGCGCATATTCGCTTGTGCATATTAATCATCTTCGCATTGCATGTATTCACTGTATATGTGTATAAAATTGTGCAAATAGTTTCTGAAGAGCAAAATGTGTATTCGCCTGCGATCATATAATCCTTCTTTCCACTGTATGAACTCAACGTTGTTTGCATAAAAACTGTACAATTAGTTTCAAAAGAGTTGAATGTGTATTCACAAGAATACACTTTCTTCATTTTGTGCACAAAATCGTGCATAATTGTTCACAAGATACATGACAGTTCATCTTGTCCCCATAAATTATCGTTTCTGTGCAAGCGGGCTAATGCATATATTCATGAAATCATGGAAACTGGTAAAGTTAGAGACTGAAAGTGTATTCCCTTGTGCATATCAATCACCTTTACTGTGCATCTATTTTTTGGGTATGTGGATAAAATTGTAAAAACCAACACAAAAGTGTAGTAGTGTATTGCCTTCACCATTTCTATGCATATATTTGGTGAATATGTTCACATGGCAAAGGTGTTTGATAGAGTTTGTCGGGCTTCCTTGTTGAAAGTTATTGATCGCTTTGGTTTTAAAGTAGCATGTTCAGCTCTTAGTGCGGCAGTGTACTAACAATTGCTGGTTTTCGTTACTCGTCAGTGGCTGAAGTTGTCGGTACTTTGAATCTTCTAGAGGTGTCCGTTGGGGTGATCCGTTATCTCCGCTTTTTTTTGTGTTGGCTCAGGAGTTGTTAGGAAGGGGTCTGAGTGCCTTATTATCCACTGCATCTTTCACTCCATTCTCTATTCCTCGTGGATGTCCGTTAATCACTCATCTTAGTTTTGCTGATCACACCATGGTGTTTGCTACAGCTTCCCGTGGGACAGAGTCGGCTTTGAGCTCAGTTTTGGATGATTTTCAGCAAGCTTCTAGCCAACTGATTAATTCGAACAAAAGCTCTTTTACAGTACCTTCAAAAGCATCCGAGAATAACAAAAGAATGGTCCATAACCTCCTGGGTTTTTCGTATAAAAGCCTTTCTTTTTCTTATCTCGGATGTCCCTTGTTTAAAGGCAAAAAGAAGAGAGACTACTTTCAGGCTTTGGTAGATAAGATCTATACAAGAATGCAAGGATGGAAATTCAAGCATCTTACTGAGGCAGACCATTGGCAGTTGATAAGAGCAGTTTTAACCTCTATCCCTCGGCATATTATGCATGCCATTAATCCTCCACAAGCTGTGTTTAATGATATTGAACGATTGTGTGGTAATTTTCTCTAGGTTAATTCTAATTTTGGATCTAGAAGGTATTGGGGAAACCATTTTTTTTTAAACTAAAACCTACAGTTTAAAACCTCCGTATGATAGGTGAATTAATATATATTTTTCTCCGCAATATTCCCACAAAAAGGAACTCAAATAATTTTTGCACAAAGGCTCTGAGTGAACAGTAAACTACCTTGCGCAGTCAACTTAAAAAGTTCATAACTCCCAAATTATAACATATTTTTCAATGATTCTTTTTCAGAAATTTTCAACATCCTGAAGTCTATATGGTCCAAAAATCATAATAAAGTTCAGTAAGGAACGGAGATTTTTGGGGTTTTACATTTATCCCTCTGTATAGGCATTTCTGTACAGTTTGAAAAGTCATGATGCAAAAATCGTTTAACTTGAGTTTTCTTCATCTACTTCATACAAGACTTCCACCAAAATAATCCTAAAACATAATACGACACTTAGGGATTCCAAATCAAACAAGCCATTAACAAAATTTATCTCACAATGTAGACCCATTTCAGCTTTTGAACTGAACCAGCAATACTCTGCTTTCTTATCACCTCCATACTTCTCAAAATACGAAGCAAACCACCCAATTCATTCACAGCAGCCTATACACACATCATAGAACACATTACCACGAAATCCAACTCCTCTTTCACACAAATTCACAAAGAACACAGCATTACACTATTAAGAATTAATCTGGACAGCTTAGTGCAATTTTCAGTTTTCAAGTGTAACAAGTAAAGAAAAAGAGTTCTTAACATAAAAAGGCTTCACTTCCATATCCTATATCATTCCTTTAACCAAATTATGACAAAAAATCAGTACATAAAGCAAACCACTCCAATCTGTAAAATATTTACATATTTTAGGCCAGCAAGGTAGATGGAAGGAAAAGATGCATTTTTCATATACAAGAAGCCATTTTTACAGGATATCTCTAGACCCTAGACTGGACACAACATTTAGGTATCATAATACAGCATAACTAATGTATAAAATCTCAGATTTCACAGCAAAACAACGGCAACATTTTCTTCTACATGACGAAGACAAGAATGGTGGATGGTTTACCTTGAAGTTTTGAAGCTTTCTTCCAACCAGCAAAAACAGCCCAACCGCACCACTTTGAAGGATTCTTTGGGAGGTTTTAAAAGAGCAAAAACAAGAGAAGAGTGGAGTGTGTGTCTTGGCCCAAGCTAGTGCAAGAAGAGAGGAGTTCTCTTCTTGCTTTCTATGGCTGCTGATCAGCCTTGAAGAAGAGAAGGGAAGGCTGTATCTTTTGGGGAGGAAGGAGAAAAAATTGCAGAGAAATGGGGGGAGGGATTTTCAGCCAACATGGGAAGAAATGGAGAGAAATACACATCTTATACTAGGGCATTTTTCCATCTAAGGCTTGGGATAAATTCATTTAAAATACATCTTAAATTCAATGGCTAAGATGAAAGGTATTTGTTGGGTTAAAATGATCCATGGATCTTAGATATCGGTTTTGGGTGAAATGATGAAATTGGATCAAATGGTAAAAATTGGAGTTGACACGAAATTTGACCATGACTTTTTAATTTGCAAACAAGGCCAAACTCCTCTTAAACTTAGATTCACTCAAGAGTGCCTTTTTCACCAAGGGTGGTTCATTGAATATGATACAAAAATTAATCTAATTAAATTGTTTAATACACATAATACACACACACACACACACACACACATATATATACATACCATGCACAATAACTTATGTATAAATCACCTACTATGAACCAAACAAATAATTAACTTAATACACTTACTTTCTCTAAAAGAATTCTCATAAGGAGCACATAAAATGGACACATGTAATGCATTTAATTTATAAAACTTGATTAATTCCATCAAATAGTTAGTTCCTTAAACCTCAATTCAGTTGGGTGTTGTAGTTATAATATTTAGATACATTATAATAATTTAATTAAGGATAAATCATTTTCCACGTAATAAGCATTTAATCACATTGATTTAAATTATTTTCTCTAAGAAATCTCAAATAATAATTTAAGTAAAAAGAACACACAATTAATTCATCAAAATAAAATTTAATTATCTTATTTCCTATAGTAATATTTGTAGGATATTACACCCTTGATATTCATATGAGGTTTAAAAATAATACAATCACGTAATTAATTAAATGGCTTTATAATATAAGATTAATCATCTTAATTTTCCTAAAACAAAATTATAGGGTATTACATCCTCTCCTACTTCAAAAAATTTCATCCCCAAAATTAAACTAATCCATATATTTTACCATTTCGTGGTGCGTCTTTTTTGTCCACTTCTTGGTCCCTAGGTGGTGCCTTGAGCTCCTTATTGCTCCTACAATAGTTGGACCATAAGGACCTCTTTATTTCTCAATTCATTTACACATCATCCAATACCTTGATTAGATTCTCCACATAGGTCAAATTCGGCTGTAGTTGTAGTGGCTTGTCGTTCAAGACACGCTCCAAGTCCAGTTGATATTTCTTTAGTTGTTGGTATAGCTTTGTTGTTGGCTTTGAATTGCTTTCCAATCATGCTTCTCCTTTCTTTGTCTATCTTCCATCTTCTTTCCATGCGTAGTACAAATATGTTAGTGAAAATCCTTAGGGGGGGTGAATAAGGTTTTTGCCAAGCAAAAATAATTTTTCTGAAGTGTCCAAAATGCTGAAGAAGGATGATCACCAAGATGTTTGGACTGACTTTATAGATACATAGAAAGCTATCTAAGCACTCGTAGATGTATATCCAAATTTAGACAGTGAAAGAACATAAAAACAGTACATGAACCACTGAAATAAAATGAGACAAGAGATGTATAGTGGTTCAATCAACAATAATCTACGTCCACTACCTTAAGCCTCACACTGAAGGATTTTCAACCCTATTTCATTAACCTCACTTAATGAAACAACTTCACATACAAGAGAGGATCACCTCACTAGGTTTTCCGCAACCTCTCAAACACATCAAGGATCACCTCACTAGGTTTTACTCCACAACCTTTAACATACACAACACAAGGCTCACCCCTATGGGTTTTACACCACAACCTTGAACATACAATAGAGAATTGAAAATCAATAGATCGGAGATAAGCTTACTTACTTGAGCAGATGTTCTATCGGATACAAGCCACAAATTTCTTTTATCTTTGATACAAAATGAACTCACTTTAAAGCTAGATAAAAGGAGATTTTTGAAACTATTGAGCAATAATGTTTCTAAGATAGATGTTTCAAAAACCTTGCTTCTAATCTTGCTTTAAGGGTTATTTATAGAGCAAAAAAGTGGAGTGCCAACGGTCATAAAAAAATGGCTACAAATTTTTCTGTTTAAACTCATCCGAGTTTTGGACTGGGTTTTGGACGAAGATGCATCCAAAAGGTAAGTCCAAAATGGCACATTTCTGACAGAGTTTTTTCAGCCCGGTTTACAGGAATTTGGATGAACCTTTTGGATTCAAACTGTTTCATCCAAAATTCTGTGAATTTTAAAAACTTTGAAAATCATCTCATTTGAAGCTTCAAGGTAAAGTCAAATGAATCAAAAGATTAGAAGACATAGGAATTAATAAATATACCTTAATAACACTTCCTAATCTATCATTCTTCATAAAGAGCTTCCATGATATATAACTTCTCATACTTTGATTTTCTCATTTGATCTTCTAATCTTGAAATCAGTGATGAAGAAGTTGTCAACAATTCTTATCTGAAGACTTTAGAAGAATAAGGATCAAACATGTCCTATAATAGAAAATAGATAAGTTAGTCCATATCAACATTTGTCATAAATCAAAACATAAAAGAAAGCCCTTAGGGCTAACAATCTCCCCCTTTTTGAGTGAAGACAAATATGACACATTTGATATGAAAATAGAGAGAACATATTGAGCAAATAAATGTAATCTTTCTATATAGGTCTCATAGAGATGTTTATGATCACAAATTTGTTAACATATCTCAATGATCCTAAAGCATATCATATCTCTATATAAATATTCAGAGTAATTTGATAGAGATAATATACTAAAATGCTCCCCCTAAATATATGCTTATGTGACTATTTCGAACATAAGAGGGATGAGAAGAAATAATAATTTATTCATCTAGAAAGTGTATCCAAAATGGTTTTGGAAGACCGTGTGTTTTCAGAATTTCATTTAGATAGGGCTTTTGGATGTCCAAAACATTTTTCAGTTCAGTAAATCTTCTTATAAGAATATTTGTTTTGGATACGAAGTTTCTGAATCCAAAACTCCCCCTGGCTTAATGCACCAAAGAATCTTATCACAAAATTTTGTTTCAGGGATACAATCATCCAGAAACCTGTGCTTTTGAATAAAATTAAATGACACAATTTGAGGGGTTTTTTAGAAAATTTTTGTGAATAGTGAATTAGAAATTTTTATCACAGTTTTGATTTTAATGCATAACTGTTCATATCAGAAATGGTTCATGCAGTTACTTGGAATTCAATAACTGTTTATACAACAGTCTTTTCTCTTCCATAAATAGTTTCAATTTTTCAAAATGGTTTCAACTTCCATAGCAGTTACTTCACAGATAAAAAATGGTTCAAAATGGTTTCAATTTTAGATGAAGGTTATGTTCAAAAATTCAGTTCATCAATTATGTAGAATCCATATCAGAATAGTATGCAGAACGCATAACATTTTTGTATATCAACATGTAGACCTAACATTTTCTCCTTATGAGTTACTGCATTCCTACAATTTTATACAACAGCATACATGCAGACTATATCATTTTCAGACCGACATATTTCTTGCAAACAACATCATGCCGACAGTCATGATCATAATATTCATAGACCAACATTCAATATTTTCACAGCAGTTTCATTTTTTTTTTTTTTTTTGTGTTTTCTCCCCCATAATAACAGAGAAGTAAATATTTCTTTCTTCCCCATAATATCCACAAACACAGTTTCTCCCCATTTGTCATCAATAAAAAAGAAGCATAGTAGAAGGAGAAATAATATGCAATTAACAGTCATCAGATAGATAATAGGCTTGATAGAGAATTAAACTTAAACAAGTATCAGTAATTATCCAAAGACAGAAATGTAAATGACTGAAAATAAATTGTTCAACTGTTGCAGAAAGTAAGTTGTTCATCAACCCATTGTGCTGCCCAAGAAAACAGTCTATGAAATATTGATCATCTCAGACTTGGATCCAGCCCCCTTCTTTGAAAACTGACCAGCAATTCTGTTAGACTTTCTTTTGACAACCACATGCTTTTATCTTTTGCCAGAAGGTTTGGGCTTGGGAGAAGGAATAGGAGTGTCTATCTTCTAAACAGGAGAAGGCTGTGGAGATGGTTCAGGAGAGGGAACCTTGACATCTGCAGGCGGTTTAGCCTTGTCCTCTGAAGATTGTTCATCCTTGTCATGATCAGGTTTAGAGGCAGAAAGCTTAGCAGATTGCTCAATGACAGAAATTCTGTTCCCTAAGAGTTTGATTTTTGAGCTAAGAGATTCTAATTTCTCTGCATAAGAGCTGATTGCACTCAAAATATTCTTAGATAGGCCAGAGTCCGGAACAGTTCCTTCCTCATCAATTTTTCTTTTAGTTCCTGACTTCCTTTCTTCCTTGATCTTTATCAAATTTTCCATCTCTTTTCCAGCAGATTCTCTCAACAATTTCCATGAATTTCCCTCCCTTACATACCCCATCTTTTCAAAGGAGTCATAGCTGTAAACATTTGTTCTTGAGGGATCACAAGTAACAGAATTTAAATTAACATTGAAAAATCTGAAGACTTTGGTCAATAAATTTCCATATGGAAGAGCCTTGCTCGAAGTATTTCTAGATTGCAACATTAACTTAGTTGCCAGAAATACAAAGTTAATATGTCTCCCCTCTGCTACGGCTAACATAACTACCATTTGAAGTATACTGATAGAGGTCTTATGGCCAGAACTAGGAACAACAATGGTAGAAACCATATGATGCAGAATTCTACCCAATCTATTAAGCCATTTGGAACTATGATTTCCAGAGTTCTCAAAGCTTTTTCCACCAGTAAATAACTTCTCAAAATTTTCCAGAACAAAATTTTCATTTCCTTTAGGAAATTTGTTCAACTCAAAATATTGAAAACCAGCATCTCGAACATCACAGATTCTATTCAGCATTCTATGGTCAAATTCAAAATCTTTTCCTTGCACTCTTGTTACATACCACCTAATCATAAACCCTCCCTCAGTTTCTTCCAGTTTGCCCTTTCTCAATTTTGCATAAAATTCACAAACTAAAGTAGTATAGATTTTCTCATCAACGGATAACAAACTCCACCACCCGACATGATCATACATATCTAGAATATTTGATAAGTTCAAAAAAGAAGAGTGGTTCACTCGATAACAAGAAATAATAGTTCAATTTCTAAAGACCCAGTCATTGTATTCATATTCACATTTTGAGTCAAGAAATCGGGGTACCTGATTTTCATAACTCACTTGTTCTGAAGAAGATTCAGACGAATCATAATGAGAGGCCGAGAAGTGAGGCTGAGGAGAAGCTTCCTTTTTTTTCACTTTGCCCTTTGATGAACCCGAAACCTTTTTCTTCACAATTCCTACACAAGAAGGACTTATACAAAATGGTTAGTTATCAAATTCTTGTAATGCCCAAACCTCTTCTCAAGTTATTGAATCTATCCGCAGCTAGAGGTTTAGTGAAGATATCTGCAAGTTGTTCATCCGTTGAGACATATTCAACACACACATCTCCTTTGAGTACACAGTCTCAGATGAAGTGATGTTTAACTTCAATGTGCTTTGTTCTCAAATGCTGCACTGTATTTTTTGTTATATTGATAGCACTTGTATTATCACACATTATAGGTACACAATTAAAATTTAGATTAAAATCTAGCAAAGTATTCTTTATCCATAAAATTTGAGCACAACAACTTCCTGCTGTAGTATACTCAGCTTCAGTGATGGATAATGATACGCATGCTTGGTTTTTTACTGTGCCATGAAACTAGTGAATGTCCAAGAAATTGACAATGGCCACTAGTACTTTTCTTTCAACTTTACATCCTACATAATCTGCATCAGTATATCCAATAAGATCAAAAGTGTTAGTACATGGATACCATAATCCATAATCATGTGTGCAAATAAGATATCGAAGTATGCATTTAACTGCACTTAAATGTGATTCCTTCGGACAAGATTGAAATCGAGCACAAAGATATACTAAAAACATGATATTTGGTCGACTAGCAATAAGCTATAGTAGACTTCCAATCATACCTCTATATTTACGTTCATCTACCTTCTTAACCTTTTTATCTTGGAAAAGTTTTATGGGCGTACTCATAGGTGTGCTGATTTCTTTTGCTTCATTCATTCCAAACCTTTTGAGCAACTCTTTGGCATACTTTGCTTAGTTTATGAAGATTCCATCTTTGGCTTGCTTAATTTGTAGTCCGAGAAAGAAGTTCAATTCTCCCATCATACTTGTTTCAAATTCTTGCTGCATAGTCTTAGCAAACATCTTGCACAAAGAGTCATTAGTAGCGCCAAAAATAATATCATCAACATAGATTTGGACAATTAGTAAGTCACCAGAACTATCAGATTTGATGAACAAGGTATTATCAATTAAGCCTCTAGAAAATCCTTTTGAGATTAGGAAACCACTAAGCCTTTCATACCAAGCTCTTGGAGCTTGCTTTAATCCATAGAGAGCTTTAGAGAGTTTGAAAACATGATTTGGAAAAAGCTCATGAGTAAAACCAGGTGGCTGCTCAACGTACACTTCCTCTTCAATAAAGCCATTTAGGAAAGCACTTTTGACATCCATTTGATAGAGCATAAAATTTTTAAAGGATGCAAAGGCAAGTAACATTCAAATTGATTCTAGTCTAGCAACAGGAGCGAATGTTTCATCATAGTCAATGCCTTCATCATGATTAAATCCTTGAGCTACCAATCTAGCTTTGTTTCTAATTACAGCCCCATTTTCATCAAGCTTATTTCTAAAAACCCATTTTGTTCCAATAACAGGATGATCATGCGGTCTAGGAACAAGTTTCCAAACCTGATTTCTTTCGAATTGATTTAACTCTTCTTGCATGGCAATAATCCAAAATTCATCATGTAATGCAATATCAATGCTGCTAAGTTCAATATTTGAAAGAAAAGCAAAGTTGTCGATAAAATACCGTTGAGTTTTAACTCCTTGGTTTGAATCTCCAATAATTTACTCCTTTGGACGGCCTGATTTGTATTTCCAATCCTTCGGCAATTAATGATTTGCAGAATCTTCAGTTTGTTCTTTCTCTTGTTCATTCTGCAATTCTTCAATCTCCTCCTCTTTTGCATGAGTATCTAATAATGGATCTTTAATACGATCTATCTTAACTTCATTTGAATTTCCTATATCATCATCATCTCTTTTTGAAGTATAAATGTTAGATTCAACAAATACAACATGCACTGATTCTTCCACACAAAGTGCCCTTTTATTGTATACTCTATAAGCTTTCTTGTTGGAAGAATATCCAAGAAATATGGCCTCATTGGACTTACTATCAAATTTTCCAAGATTATCTCTTGTATTCAAAATAAAACATTTACATCCAAAAACATTAAAATAAGAGATAGGAGGTGTTTTTCTTAAAAATGGTCTTAACATAACTCGGTTTATTGTATAGCATGTTGTGTTAACAGCTTCCGCCCAAAAGTATTTTGGAAGATTATTTTCACAAAGCATTAATCTAGCCATTTCTTGCAAGGTCCGATTTTTTCTTTCAATAACACCGTTTTGTTGAGGAGTTTTAGCTGCTAAAAAATTATGAAGGACTCCATTTTCATCACAGAAGTAAGTAAATTCGCTATTACAAAATTCTTTGCCATTATCACTTCTAATAGAAATCAGTTTGCATCCAATCGAATTTTGGACGCACTTAATTAGTTTTGAAAATTCAGTAAAGGCATCATCCTTCTAACCAAGAAATAAGGTCCAGGTAAATCTAGAGAAATCATCAACAATTACATATGCATATTTTTTACCCCAAGACTAACAGTCCTCATGGGTCCAAATAAATCCATACGAACTAATTCAAGAGGTTTTGAGGTAGAAATCATTTTCTTTGGTTTAAAAGAGGTTTTGATTTGCTTTCCAAATTGACATGCATCACAGATTTTGTGTTTATCAAATTTCATTTTTGGAAGCCCCCTAACAAGTTCTTTTGAGGACAGTTTGTTTAACAAATCAAACGATACATGACCTAATCTTTTATGCCAAAGATAACCATCATTGTTATGAACAGATAGGCATCTAATTTCATTAGCTACAAGGTCATTAAGATAAAACATATATACATTTCCCATGTGTTTGGCAGTAAAGATGATTTCGAGATTTCCATTGTCAAGTATAGAGCAAGAATCTTTTTCAAAAATGACTTTGCAACCATTGTCACACAGTTGGCTAATGCTAAGTAAGTTATATTTCAAATCATCAATGAATAAGACTTACTTTATAATAGTTAAGGAACCTTTACCAATATTACCAATGCCGAGAATCTTCCCTTTCTTCTTGTTCCAAACGTAACAAATCCTTCATTTGTGGTCTAAATATCTTCTAACAAAGCTGCATTTCTAGTCATATTTCTTGAACAACCACTGTCCAAGAACCACTTAGTGAAGCTTAAAGATCGTGCCTATATATAAGAAGAAGAGATGATTTTTGGTACCCATACTTTCTTGGGTCCATGAAGGTTAGTAACATTTTCTTTGATTTTCCAGAAAGTAACTCCACCGGATTCCACTTTTCTTTTAACAAGACATCTTGAAACTATATGTCCAGGTCTTTCACAATACGTGCATGCCTTGTATGTGCTATGAGAAGAATTAGGTTTAACATATTGAAACTTGTTCTCTTTGTAGTTATTCTTATGTTCATATCCTAAGCCACCTTGATTTACCGCTAAAATAAATCCGGCCTTGCAGATTTTGTCTTTATCCTCATGTTTATATCCTAAGCCACTTCGATTTCCAGCATAAACAAATCTGGGCTTGCAAATTTTGTCTTTATCCTCATGTTTGTATCCTAAGCCACTTCGATTACCAAATTGATGTTGAGTTCCGAGAAGTTTTTTTAGATTGTTTTTACCATTTGTAAATTTTCAATGAAATTGGTAAGATCATTTACTCTAATTTTCATATCATCAAAGGTTCTAACCATGTATTCAAGAGTTTGAACTTTATCACACAGGTTTTTATTTTCCAGAGATGCATGATGCAAAACGGTCATTATCACATCTTTTTCAATTGTAGCACATATATGTGTTTCAAAAGACATTTTGTTGTCATTCAATAAGGCTTCATTTCTTTCATCAGGCAATTAACCTTCAACTTTAAGTCTTTATTTTTTCTGGACAGTTTTTTTAATTCATTAAACATATCACATAACAACTCATTAGGATCAACATGCTTTTCAGTCATAGATATATGCAAATTAGACATGCATTCTGATGTTGAAAAGTTTACCACATTTTCCAAAGCCATGAAGCAGATATTTGCAGTTCTTCGTCAGAATCTCCATCCTCATACTCACTTTCATTTAAGTCCCAAGTTCCTATCAATCCTTTACCTTTCTTGACCTTTAGTTCATTCTTTTTCTTAGATGTCTTTCCTTCCTTGCCTTTTGCAACCGGATAGTCTACAATGAAGTGATCGGTGCTCTTACATTCAAAGCATTGAGGTTTGAAGCCGAATGTTTGTCCTTACTTTCTTATAAGCTTCCTTCCTTGTTTGTAGTTTCCATTGTTGAACATCCTTCTGAATTTCTTTGCTATCATTGCCAACTCACCACTATCCATTTCCATGCCTTCACTGCTTTCCGAACGACTTTTTTCTTCATTTTCATTTTCAGCCTTTAGAGCAATCCCTTTTCTGCCTCTATCATGATCATCAAATTCATGAAATCTTTTAAGCTTCATCTCATGAGTTAAAAGAGATCCGATCAACTCTTCAGTTGGTAAGGATTTTAAATCCTTAGATTCTTCTACAGCAAGAGTTTTAGGCTGCCAGCTTTTTGGTAAAGCATAAACAATTTTTCGATTTTGTTCCCCAAGGGAACAAACCTTTCTGTAAACTTTCAGATCATTTGAGATATTAGTAAATCTTGTGAACATGTTAGTGATACTTTCATTTGGCCTCGTAGTAAATAATTCATAATCATGAATAAGAAGCCCTAGTTTTAATTTTTTGACTAGGTTAGTCCCCTTATGGGTAACTTCTAGCAATCTCCACATATCATGGGCTAAACCACAACCACTAACACGATTGTATTCAGTCGCATCTAGTGCACAACACAAAATGTTCATAGCTTGAAAATTTAGAGTCATTTTCACATTGTCTTCCACACTATACTCATCATTCTATTTAGGTATTTTTATGCCATCAATCATCTTTGATGGAATAAAAGGACCATTCTCTATTAAACTCCATAACTCGAAGTTAATAGAACACACATAAACTTTCATTCTGTTATTCCAAAAAGTATAGTTGCTTCTATTAAATAAAGGAGCATGATTTGTTGAAGACCCTTCAACATACGGAAGAAAGGAAGAGATTGCCATAAGGATCTTTACTACAAGGTTGTTAGACCAAGAAAATGTAGACCTCGCACTGATACCAAACGGAAACCTTAGAGGGGGGGGGGGGGTGAATAAGGTTTTTGGCAAGCAAAAATAATTTTTCTGAAGTGTCTAAAATGCTGAACAATGATGATCACCAAGATGTGTGGACTGACTTTATAGATACATAGAAAGCTATCCAAGCACTTGTAGATGTATATCCAGATTTAGACAGTGAAAGAACACAAAAACAGTACATGAACCACTGAAATAAAATGAGACAAGAGATGTATAGTGGTTTGATAAACAATGATCTACGTCCACTACCTTAAGCCTCAAACTTAAGGATTTTCAACCCTATTTCATTAACCTCACTTAATGAAAAAGCTTCACATACAAGAAAGGATCACCTCACTAGGTTTTCCACAACCTCTCAAACACATCAAGGATCACCTCAGTAGGTTTTACTCTACAACCTTGAACATATACAACACAAGGCGTACCCCTATAGGTTTTACACCACAACCTTGAACATACACAACACAAGGCTCACCCCTATGGGTTTTACACCATAACCTTGAACATACAACAGATAATTGAAAATCAATAGAACAGAGATAAGCTCACTTACTCGAGCAGATATTCTCTCGGATACAAGCCACGAATTTCTTTTATCTTTGATACAAAATAAACTCACTTTGAAACTAGATAAAAGGAGATTTTTGAAAATATTGAGCAATAATATTTCTAAGATAGATGTTTCAAAAACTTTGCTTCTAATCTTGCTTTAAGGGCTATTTATAGAGCAAAAAAATGGAGTGCCAATGGTCATAAAAAACGGCTACAAATTTTTCTGTTTAAACTCATTCGAGTTTTGGACCGGGTTTTGGAGGATGATGCATCCAAAAGGTAAGCCCAAAATGGCGCATTTCTGATAGAATTTTTTCAACCCGGTTTACAGGATTTTAGATGAACCTTTTGGATTCAAACTGTTTTATCCAAAATTCTGTGAATTTTAAAAACTTTGAAAATAATCTCCTTTGAAGCTTCAAGGTAAAGTCAAATGAATCAAAAGATAAGAAGACATAAGAATTAATAAATATACCTTAATAACACTTCCTAGTCTATCATTCTTCATAAAGAGCTTCCATGATATATAACTTCTCATACTCTGATTTTCTCATTTGATCTTCTAATCTTGAAATCAACGATGAAGAAGTTGTCAACAATTCTTATCTAAAGACTTTAGAAGAATAAGGATCAAACATGTCCTATAACAGGAAACAGATAAGTTAGTCTATATCAACGTTTGTCATAAATCAAAACATAAAAGAAAGCCCATAGCGCTAACAGTAAGATATTTTATCCTTACACAACTTCGATCAGACCATACCAATTAACATTTTATGGTTGTTATCATAAATCAACTTTGTATAAAGAAGGCTTTTGGTTTTCTCATTTCTGAAATCTAGTGTGTAAGCTCCTAATATGTCTTCAAAATCATTATTGCTCTTTTTGATTGACTCTTTGTTGGTGGCTGATTCAAAATGTTATTCGTCAAGTTTAATAATTTAAGGAAACATAAATGGATAAAATAATAACATTGAAATAGTCATTTGTTAAAGAATATATATATATATATATATATATATATATATATTGTGATTTGAATTCTTCCGATGGTTGAATAAGGAAAGTTATTGGATATTTAAATATTAATATACGAGGTAAATTTTAAAGAAGCTATGGAGCACAAAAAATGAGCACATGAAAGCAATATTACTTGAAGAAGAAAGAAGAAGGTTTTGTGCAATAATAAGAACTGCATGAAATTAAAGGGTGAAATGATTGTAACATTTGATTGTCAATGAAAGTATTATGATTGAGATGAATCGAACATTTACGTTGACTGATAAGGAAAAGTTCATTGAATGCTGAACCATTAGCAGAAAACTTACAGGAAATAATAGGATATATTGGGTAGAAAGATAATCATGCCAAATTAATACCATTTGAAATAGAAAAGAAAGTTTTAAGAATCAAAGGGAACTACAAAAATAAAAGAATGAAAGATTTTTGGAAATGGTGATATTAGAATTTCAAAGATAAGAGGAGTTAACTAAAGAAGACACAAATCAACGTGTGCTAACTCAAAGGAATGATGAAGTGATTGGAGTAAATCTAATGAGGCAAAAATGGAAAGTTACCTTAAAAAAAGAAATAAAGCATTTAGAAGAAGGTTGAAAAGTTCGATGAAGAACAATTGCAAACATTGACTAGAATAGCAAAGGTTACTTTAATCAACCAAGACTTTAGAATAAAATTCACAACAAACAGATAAGAAGAGGGTTGGTAAGAAATAGCTCAAAAAAGAAAGCACATGATAAGGTATAAGGAATGGACATTCAATATGTAAACGATATAAAAAAATTAGGTACACTATACATGCATTTGATAAGGATCAATTTTCTAACAATGAGTGAAGCAGCTAAGGTGGCCTTCTATAATCAAATCTTGGAAGAAACCTCATAACAACAACAAGAAGTGAAATGATATAGTTTGTATGAGGAAACTTAGAAGAAAGAGTGAAGAAGCGAGATTAAGTTAGATTAAATCATCATCAAAGGAATTCACCAACATAGCTTTCCCTTCTTGATTTGATGCATCAGCATATAATGCCCAAAGTTTGACAATTGTAAACCTTGATCTTCTCTTAGGTTCTTGGAAATTCTTCTCTTTCTTCTTCTTTTATAACTATATTGTCCATCTCCATTGCAGCCGAATTAGAGGTGACGTAAGAATCACAATTCCTCTAACGAAAGACAATAGTAGTACTCTAATCCTAGGAATATTTTATACTTTGAAATGTTTTCATGCCACATTGGCTCCGAAGTTTTCTTTGTTCCAAAGTGAGCACTTTTGTATTCTTTTGCGATATTTGGTTGTTGTCTCCATCAACTCTCGTTGCGTTTCTTTAATTAGTCGAACATGATGGTGTAATGAGGTTTCCTTTTTTAATCCAAAGAAGTCTTGAGCAAATCTCCTTTGGGTGCGTAGAATCTCTACATTTGAAGCATTTCTAGTTCTACTCCTTGAACTAACAATCTGCTTCCATGAGTTTTTCCTCTGGCCACAATGGCAAAATGTTAAATTTGGAGCAGCTTTCATCGAAGTAGTCCTTACGTGTCTTCCTTTATTCTTCCATTGTTGCAGAATGGCCTTTTAGCATAGAAATGTTAAGTCTTCAGAATCATTCTTGAGGTTATACTATTTAAGTATACCTCATTCGTTGGTATAGTTGTGTCCACTATAGTAGTGCAATTGTAGACAGTATCTACATTCCACAATCATTGCTTTTTTTTTTTTTCTACTCAACACATAATATTCAAAAATCCCTTGATGTAACATTCCTCAACCCAATTATTCTAACCCAAAATTAAAGTGCAATTTGCCATTACTAAAAACAAGTAAATCCAAATGGCAAGCTCAGTTAGATAAAAGAAATATAAAGATATTTCACATAATATACACCATATGCAATCACAGAAGCATTCCAGATAATGTCCCATTAGTCACATATAATTAACAGGCATAATAGAAAATCACAAATCTCTAATGTAAAGATATCAAAATCTTAAATCCCTCCAATAATCATCATTTCTACACTCCCATCATTATAATACAATCATATCTATCAAATCAAAACTAGGATAGTCAAAATCGAAAAACTGAAATAAGTATCAAGATTATAGACCTCTTTATCATGTGTAGTCCTCTTATACCCAGAGAATCTCACATGAGTATACTTATCACCTCTTCCAAAGTATCTAACTGTTCTTGTCAATATAGACTTTCTCTCACAACTTCATCAAGGTTATCATTAATATAACATACACAGATAAAATTTCCTCCCATATCAACTTATCAACATGTATCAAGATTTCCAAGTTCAAATCACCATCAAAAGATCTCAAACACAGTCCTATGCTCAACTCAACCTAGACTTAACTAACAATTCAAAATTCCGTAATCTAGAATCTATTCCATTAACCAAAAAGATACCTCTAACCATTCTCTGATACCAATTGTAACACCGCTTAATAAGTGGCCTAAATGGCCAAGGATGTCGCCCCATCCTATGGACTAGGGGTCTTTATAATAGGGAAAAACAAATAGCAAAAGAGAACATGATAAACTAAATACTCAAATAAAGCTCAAAGTTGGAATTTAAATTCACTGTCTAGAAAAGAAAAAATCCTTAGTACTTGGCATATTACAGTTGAGGCACACAAGAAGAAATTAAAATATAACAAGGAAGGGTAGAAATGATATAGTATTTAGACCTAATTCTGTTACCAAAAAAAAAAAAAAAATCTTCTGCACTTGGTCTTGATAATCTTAGACTACCCAGAAAATCATGGGTAGGAAATTGTGTGAGATTAAAAATAATCTTAGTAAGTCCATTGTGTGCTAATGGTAATTAAAAAATCATAGACTTGATGCATCGATGTAATAATTTAAATGGTTGTAATCGTGAGAAATTCCACCATTATCATTCAAAATTTCATCACCTAAAATTTTGGAGAGTAAATTCAAACAAGTATGATCAAGTACAATTTTAGCAAAGAATTTTTTCGGTTAAATTATTTCCAACCATAAATTGATGCGAATATTCATTGAGGTAAAATCTTGAACCCGTCACTCACAGGCTATATTGTGTATCGAGATTTCATATCTATGATAATTTACAAATATGAACCTGACATAAATCACACTGAGATAGTACAATGGCTAGGGTGTACGTCCCTTCTGAGAGGATACTCTGTGTGAAACCCCACCTAAAGCCAACCTTAGAGTAAGGGGATTACGATGCATATCATGTCATTCTACCTAAAAATATACTTTTTGAATGATTTTATGTGCCTTAGAATTATGATTTTTAGGTTAAATAGCTTATTTATGCTTGTTGGGTAGGAAGGTTATAAAGGCAATTTTGCTTGAAGACAAAATAGGAAGATGGCTTGAGGTTTAGATAAGAAGAATATTTGGGTGAGAAAATAAGAACAAGATTTAATGTGGTTAAGTGGTTAGAGCTTTGTGATTTAATCTCTAAGGTCATGAGTTCAAATCCCATCACTTAAGTTTTATTCATGATTATCTTAACTATGTTTGAATTTTTTATTTTCTTACATTCCTTAAAGATAGGAATGTTGTCTTAAGGGAGACATGAAGATAATATCTTGAGCATGTAATCATATCCTAAAAAGAATTCTAGAGGAATTCTTGTTCCCTTTAATTTCTCTAGCCTTGTCCTAACATCTTTATAATTTAAATTATCCTTAATCCATTAATCCATTCTTTTAATTCCAAAAAAATTCTGTGATAAAACCCTAGCCTTGAAATTCAAAAATCAGCCTTGAGGGATAGGGGATTGCCAAAAATAGGGAGGAGAGTTAGGATGGGTTTCCAAGGAAAAGAAATCACCATAGCTATACCTTCAATTCTACCATCATCTTGTTCATGTCTTGGTAAAGGGAAATCTGGAAATTTTACAAAATTTTTGCAAGATGGTTTTCAAAAAATTCAGCCAACATTCTTACCCCATTTGCTGCCAGAAAATTGGTCATTTCATGTAAGGTTGAAGGCTGGGAAAACAGTGGATTTTCGGAACTGCTCAATCTGTCCAAAACCAGAATTTTTCCTTCAGCTAATTCGCTGCTTTGAAGCTAGATTTGAAGCCACCTTTTGGTCCTAAACACAGCTGGAACTTCCTCTGCTTTTCTTCAGGAAGAAGGCTGGAAAACCACCATTAAAAGACCTTCAAACACCCTCAGAAAAATTGCTACAAATCGGGCCAAGGAAAGCAGCAAATTCTGCACCAAAATCATCACCATTCTAAGTACCCTTGAAGCATTAAAACCAGAAAAATTCCAGCTTGGTTTCTCAAGGCAAAGGCCAAAAACCACCATTCAAACCTCTGAAAATCAGACCATGTTCAGCCATGGACTGAACACCATTGACCTCCACACTAACCTTGAGTGTTTGGACTCCATGATCACACCTCAAAAAGGTCCTAAGATTACTCTATCCAAAAGTCATTTGAACTTCAAACTAATTCCAGATTTTTTACTCCATTAAAACACTCTTGTAGCAAGTGATCAAACCAGAATTTCTCTGCCATTATAGACTAAGTTTCAGCCAGCATTATAAGCTGAACGAACTTCCATTCCTAGCATTAAGACTAGCTTGTTCAGCTTGGCACCATTGAAGAGCAAGAGACCTCCCATGAACAACCATAATTAACTAATCCTCTACCTCAAACAACTCCTCATTTTCCTCCATTTGAATTTGAAAAAAAAAAAAAAAACTGAACACTTCTCTCTCCTTCTTGCTAAAACTAAAACTCCTATCTACACAAAGGCCATTTGACCAACAGTAATTCCAGCAATTCTCAAACCATTTTCTCTCAAACTCTCTCAAGAACACCATGAACACACACTTCACCTCTTCAAGCCTAAACCTATCCTAAACATCTCCAATCACTCCCAAATACTTCAGATCACTCATATTTAATCCCCAGACTTCATTTTTGCTCTTTATAACACGAAATCACACAAACCAGAATTTTCGAACGGATCAAAACTAATTTTTTTGATGAAGGTTTCAAGAACATCAAAGGTAAAACAAGAACAACCCTATTGTTCTTTCTCTTCTACTTAACTTTTAATATTCCAATCTAATGCCATTCGTCTCTCTTTCTCTCTCTCTCTCTCTTGGCTGAAATGGTGATGACCAACCATGGCTATTTTTTTGGATCACCTAAAGGCTCTCAAGTGCGTAGACCTTCACTAATGAAGAAACCTTCATCAAGCAATCATCTATCAAGTATTTCTTCTTGAATCCTCCTATTAATTTCTGAATTCATGTCTCTTAGATGATGATAGGATGATTTAAAGAAATGGGAGTTGAGTATATGTATATGGATGAAAGGGTTGGAGTTAGGACAAGAGAGGTGGAATATATGATTAAGCTTTATGGATTTTCCTTTTGAATCAATGTATGCTCATCATGATTAATGAGATTTATGGATGTTTGAAGCATGTTAGATGTTATGACACCAATGGTGGTTAGACTTTTATGTTCTTAATTTTCAATAAGGTCATGGATAATGATTATGCCTAGTAGGAGATTGGCCATGTGTTAGTATGTGTTGATTCAAGTATATGTTCATGAATGGATTAGCATATTTTTAATGATTGGGAATGTGTTCATGAATCTTTTCTAGCAATAGGAAATTATGGTAAAGGATTATTTTCTTTGTTAATTCTAAAATTATTTTTATTAACAAATTTTATTACTTTAATTAGAATTATTATTATATTTTCTTTATGAAATTCAAAATTGCTAGGAAGGTTTGGAAATAGGGTATTAATTAAAATATTAATATTTTATTAGTCAAATAAATAATATCTTTTATTCAAATAAAAAATAATATATACATATAATAATAATAATAATAATAATAAAATATTAGAATTAATTAATATCAAATAACCTTGTAAACCATATTAGTTAGCTTCACAAAAACTTTTCCCTATATCCATAAATATTATTTATATTGAAATTTATTTATTATTTATTAAATAAAAATTAAGTATAATTTATTTATTATTAATTTTATTGATTATTTATTATCTATTAGTTATTAATTAAAAATTAAAAATTAAGTGTAATTATTTATTTATTTATAATAATACTATTTAAATATTACCATTTACCAATATTATTTAGGATTTAGTATTATTCAATATTTAACACTAGTTTATTTATTAGCAATGCTACTCATAATTTATTTGAAACTTATTAGTATTTATTTTAGAACCCTTAGTTATTTTAACTTATCAAGCTAGATTTATTTTATAAAATATCTTATCAACTAGTATTATAGCCTAGGACATTATGGTCATGGTTAGTTATGGTTGTAACTAGTTGAATTAGGAATTATTTATGTAAGGCAGATATGGTCTGAATGTTATCTTATGCCATGTGTTTACCCCAGGTGGGGTTAGATTGACCTTGGAAGACCTTTGAATCCAAGAAGAGCAAAGGATCAGGTAAGCTCATGCATGGAGTTATTTGAAGACCAAAGTTAATGCGGTAAGCCAAACTAAATATGTATGAACATTTGTTCTGTAAAGGCAATTAAGGACAGTTTTCCTTTTTATTTCAGTCAAACAAACCATTTGAGCTTAAACAAGCAATTTTGCACAAAAACACTAAACTCATTCTAAAACCTAAACTTTGACAAGAATTTTAGAAACCTTAATTGCTATTTTCAAGTAAATCATTGTATGACCCTTTTTCTCCCAAGTGGGACAAAAAACGTTGAGTACTCATTAAGGGTAGACTACTAGAACTAGTCTTTGAAGGGTCAGGGTAAGTCTCTCAGTAGGTGGCCACCTCTGAGGGGTGACTCCTTCTCAGATAGGATGCTAGTCCGGTAGGTCATACCGGTCAGAGTTAGCAAGTTCAGTCAAGTGGACTATGTGTTTTCAGAGTGGATAACTGGTAAGTTTGGGTGTAAAGATGGAGTATCTCACCTGGTAGGCCATAGCCTACCTTGTGTCAGTATGCTCAACGTGTGGCATCCTGATCGTTATATTGTCATGGTGCACAAAGTGTGGTGCCATGGCTACCTCTTTTGAGTGGTTGTATTTATTGTGCACATGTATGTTTTGGAAAGAAAAACGCCACTCTTCAGTTATGACATTTATTTAATGCTTGCCAACACTTTCTTTTATGAAACTTTTACAACTTGCATACATGAATTGTTTTACCTAAAACACTCAAAGCACACACAGGCTTACTGAAATTTATATCTCACCACCTTTTATGCCATATTTTCAAGTTGATCCTACTGTGAAGGTTGTTAGCTAGAATGTTACCTGTCTTGAAGACTCCCTATTATTTTTTTCCCCTATGTATTGCTTTTGAGAGACAGTAGCAGATATTTATTTTTAATTTGTTCATGTATTGCTGGGCTGTAATAAGTTAAATTCTAAAGTAATTCTTTTATTTTATTTTGTGTGTCCTCGTTATAAAGACCCCTGTCCTGTGGACGGGGCGACATCCCCAACCTTACTGGGGCATAGGTAGTGGGGTATTACAATCCGACATCCCTCTTACAAAATAAACAGACCAAATATCCCACGTCCGTCCTCCGATTCCCCTCGGATACTGTGTTGCTAGCTAAGGACCCGACTTAACTACTAGGACTGATGCCCCGTTTGGAAAAGACAGTTTTCTAGAGATGGCCAATCAATCGAAATTATCTCCTAATTTAATGAGAGCTAGTCCTATAGTCTTGTCCCTTGAGTATTCAAGTCTTAAAATAGGTGCGGTTCAAGAAATTCATATTTCGTCGTAGAATATACAATTTCAACTCCAAAAATTATTAATCTAAATCCCAAAACTAAAATTTCAAAATTGAACCCGACCAGAAAATGAAAGTTCATATTTTCTCTCCAAAATTTCCCAAAGATAGAAAATTCCTTCATCTAAAATAGTGCTCATTCAAAGCATGATAAATTATACAGCTTTATAATTCACCACGAAAGAGATATCAACAAGAGTTACATGCCATGCTATGAATTTTGCAAGTTATGTACATTGATGAAAACTTGTAATTAGGTGCATATATTAATGCGTAATTCTTACTCAAACATAGTGCTTCATATAGAAATTCCCTAAGGTTGATCATGCAAAAAATCTTTTTGTATAGGAGCTATGATGTGAATAAGGGTAATACCAAGTGTGATAAAATGAACTAATCCAAACATATTATTTCAATAAATAGTAATGGAGATCCAATCGTTGTGTATGCATCATCATAGAATTTCTTTTGAAATGACTTTGCAGAAACGTGTCATGAGATTCAAGAACTTACCTCTTGTCCAAAAGTTTAACAAACTTTGCATCAAGATATCTTTGGTGCTTCCTCCTCCTAAGTCCAACCCCGAATCTAATACACATATAGTATCAGAATTAATTTTCTAATTGAATTAATCTAAATATAGCGTTAATCAAGATCCTAGAAGAGTTAATATAATAACTTAGATCTTAAGTAATTCCACAATACATAGCGATATAACCTAATTGATTCTAATCACATAGAATCCTAACAAGAAATTCAACAATCCTCTATAATATCCATAATTTCAAAAGTATAGAACTCTCTGACTTTCTAATTAACATCCTAAGTCAAACAAGGCCTTAATTGCTAAGTAAATCCCTAATCAGCATGCAAACCCATATTAGCCATGAAATCGTAATTAATTAATCAATAAGGCAGCATCTACACTAACTTATTTTACCAATCACGCCAAGAGTTCATATAACTTTTCAAAAATTGAAATTCTCATCTTAAAATGGTACAAGAGATCACTCATCAAATTATATTATAAAAGAAGCTCATCAAACTTTAATAAAAAAATTTTGCAATTATTCTAAGCAAAAAAAAAAAAAAAGAAAAAATATTCACATAAGCTAAATTTGCAGGAAGTATAGCCATTTCTATGAGTAAATTCATTTTCCAACATTCAACACAAAATTCTGTTTTTACTCTAAAACAGGGGTTAAAAATCAGTTACTTAATTAACCAAGGAATCCATTTTATTTTTAAACTAAAACCTACAATTTAAAACCTCCATATGTTAGGCAAATTAATATATATTTTTCTCTGCAATATTCCCACAAAAAGGAACTCAAATAATTTATACACAAAGTTTTGAGTGAATAGTAAACTACCTTGTGCAGTCAACTTAAAAAGTTCATAACTACCAAATTATAACGTATTTTTCGATAATTCTTTTTTAGAAATTTTCAACATCCTGAAGTCTATATGGTCCAAAAATCATAAGAAAGTTCAGTAAAAAGGGGGATTTTTGGGGTTTTACATTTAGCCCTCTATATAGGCGTTTCTGTACAATTTGAGTATTCATGATGAAAAAACAATTAACTTGAGATTTTTCATTTACTTCATACAAGACTTACACCAAAATAATCCTAACACATAATAGGACACTTAGGGATTCCAAATCAAAAAAGACATTAACTAATTTTATCTCACAATGTAGACCCATTTCAACTTTTGAACTGAACCAGCAATGCTCTACTTTCTTATCACCTCCATACTTCACAATATACAAAGCAAACCACTCAATTCATTCACAGCAGCCTATACACATATCGTAGAACACATTACCACGAAATCTAACTCCTCTTTCACACAAATTCAGAAAGAATGCAGCATTACACTATTAAGAATGAATCTGGACAGCTTAGTACAATTTTCAATTTTCAAGCATAACAAGTAAAGAAAATGAGTTGTTAACATAAAAAGGCTTGACTTCCATATCCTATATCATTCCTTTAACCAAATTACGACAAAAAATCAGTACATAAAGAAAACCACTCCAATCTGTAAAATATTTACAAATTTTTGGCCAGCAAGGTAGATGGAAGGGAAAGATGCATTTTTCATATACAAGAAGCCATTTTTACAGGATATCTCTAGACCCTTGACTGGACACAACATTTAGGTATCATAATACAGCATAACTAATGTATAAAATCTCAGATTTCACAGCAAAACAACGGCAACATTTTCTTCTACATGAAGAAGACAAGAATGGTGGATGGTTTACCTTGATGTTTTGAAGCTTTCTTCCAACCAGCAAAAACAGCCCAACCGCACCACTTTGAAGGATTCTTTGGGAGGTTTTAAAAGAGCAAAAACAAGAGAAGAGTGGAGTGTGTGACTTGGCCCAAGCTAGTGCAAGAAGAGAGGAGTTCTCTTCTTGCTTTCTATGGCTGCTGATCAGCCTTGAAGAAGAGAAGGGAAGGCTGTATCTTTTGGGGAGGAAGGAGAAAAAATTGTAGAGAAATGGGGGGGGGGGGATTTTCAGCCAACATGGGGAGAAATGGAAAAAAATATATTTTATACTAGGGCATTTTTCCTTCTAAGGGTTGGGGTAAGTTCATTTAAAATATACCATAAATTCAATGGCAAATGTGAAAGGGATTTGATGGGTTAAAATGAAGCATGGATCTTGGATATAGGTTTTGGGTGAAATGATGAAATTGGGTCAAATTGTCAAAATTGGATTTGACATGAAATTTGACCTGGACTTTTTAATTTGTAAACAAGACCAAACTCCCTCTTCAGATTAAATTCACTCAAGAGTGCCTTTTTTTCACAAAGGGATGTTCGTTGCTACAATATTATTTGAAATGTGATACAGCCATTAATTTAACTAAATTGTTTACTACATATTATACATATATATTCATACAATGCACAATTACTTATGTACAATTTACCTACTATGAACCAAACATATAATTAACTTAATACACTTACTTTCTCTAAAAGAATTCTTATAAGGAACATATAAAATAGACACATGTAATGCATTTAATTTATGAAACGGGGTTAATTCCATCAAATAGTTAGTTCCCTAAATCTCAATTTAGTAGGGTGTTGCAGTTATAATATTTAGATACATTATAATAATTTAATTAAGAACAAATCATTTTTCCGTGTAACAAGCATATAATCACATTGATTTAATTTATTTTCTCTAAAAAATCTCAAAAAATGATTTAAGCTAAAAGAACACACAATTAATTCATTAAAATAAAATTTAATTATCTTATTTCCTATAGTAAAATTTGAAGGATATTACACCCTTAATATTCATATGTGGTTTAAAAATAATCCAATCCCACAAATAATTAAATGACTTTATAACATAAGATTAATCATCTTAAATTGCCTAATGAAAAATTATAGGGTATTATAGTTTGATTCAAGCTTTCACAGGTAATAGAATGGCAGTAGTAATACCCATGCCCATTTACACCTTAGGAATTAGGAAATGAGTATGTAATTTTGAGTAAATCATACTTAGTAAGATTGTATACGTGACATGCTTACTAAACTTCTTTATGAGTATTATGGATGCATGTGGAATACTGTAAATAATTTATGATTGTTAAGGTGACTACTTACTATCATATGCGAAAAATGATTTGTTATAATTAAATTACATATTGTTATAAAGAAATATTAATACAATTATTTTAGTGAGAAAAACAAATTTTACAAGTTTTCTAAATCCTATTTTGAATTATATGACTTTATTATGGGAATTATAAGGAGGCTTAGGAGATAAGGTGAATTATATGTGTTTGCTAAAGTGTATATTTGATTTATGTATGTAATTCATGACTTATTAATCAATTAAAATAATATTAGCAAAAGAAATCTAACTACAATAATATTATTATTTGCAAAAGAAATCTAACAATAATAATATTTTTTATTTTTTAAGTCTACAATGAGAGAAATAATTCTTATGATATTTCTAACATCTATTTTTGAGAAATTTTGACTTTTGACTTATTGTGAGTTTTGGCCAATAAAAGAACAAATTATTTGGACTACATGTCAAATATTTTGACTAATCTTCGTGTAATACCCAATATAATTTTACATTAGAAAAATTAGAGTAATGAGTTTCATTCTATGAATAATTTGAATTTATTTTGAGAAAGAATTCCTTAAGTCCTATGTGAACTATAATTTTATTTAGTGAGAAATATAATTTATTTCTATGTGTGTTTGCTCAAATGAAATTTTGTTTTACTTGAACAACACATGAATTATTATCAAGTAATATTACTAACTTCAAAAGGAATTTCTATTTTCAATTTCTCTAATAATAAGGGAAATAAAATTGATAAATAGTATGTGTAATACCCTACAAATTTCACTCTAGAAAAATTAAATAATTAATTTTACGTTATGAATTAATTGAATTGTTTGTATGATTATATAAATGAAGATGTGACTCTAAATGTAGCTATTCACTTGATATGTGGTAAATGATTTACTCTTGATTAATTACTATATTTTGTCTAAAATGATAGTATTATTATTATAATTTCAATTAGAAAAAAAAATGATTTCATTGAACATTCAAAATTTTCTTCGGAACTCTTTTGATTTTTAACCAATTAAATGTCTTAGTCAAAATTCAAGATTAAGACCAATTTTAACTACTTGACCCATTTGAATTTTTTTAACCCAAAAGGATCCACGACACATAAATCATTTTAATCTATTAGAATACATTGCTTCTTAACCCTTCAAAAGTTAAATTCAAACAACTTTGTCAAACAACTTCTTAACCCCTCTCTTCTTCTCCATCTTCTTGTTGTCGGCTGCGTTTGATTTCCTTGCTGTCGATTGCATTGTGACCGAGAAGAAACAATTTCCTCCTGTCCATTATGGCTGTTGGCCACCATGCACAAAAGGAAGCCAGCTTCTTCTTATTCTTCTTCTTTCTTTTCTTTTTTTTTTGTTTTAAATTCTTTCTTCTTCTTGCTGCTGCCGATACTTGGTGGACAAGAGGAAATCCATTGTGGCTGGCAACCACCTTGCACACAAAAGGAAGCCAACTTCCTTTCTTTTTTTTTTTTTAAATTATTTAATTCCTTCTTATTCTTGCTGCTGCCGGATACTTGGTGACCACGAGGAAACAATTTCCTCTTGTCCATTGTGGCTATCTAAAGGTAAGCTTCAAAGCACTTCTTTTTTCTTGTTATAATCTCCTAGTTGAAATGTTGGTTTTCTGTCCTGCTTAGTGTTGATTTTTTATTTTTTTTTTATCAAAATGTAAATATATATATTGATCAAAAGATATGTACAACAGAGTTCTCTAGTTAACAGATAGGCTACTATTAACTAGTTGTTGCAAATTCTATCCTCAAAATAGGTCAAAACGTGAGGGTACAGGGAAAAAATCACAGAGTACACATGTGTTTTGATCCTCATTGCAATTTCCACCAGTTGACAAGCAACTCCTTCTGAAAGTGCCCAATTGCATGTCTTCCAGATGTAGTAGAACATGGTAGCCATAGCAGCTGTTTTAGCCTTAGCGAGCCATGAAGACCCACAGTTAGCACGTTTAAACCAATTTAGGATAGTTCTGGTCGTATTCATAGCCTATGGCAAACTAAGCCAAGCCTTGATGTCCGCCCAAACCTAAGATGACAACACACAATTGAAGAATAGGTGATTGGCCATCTACGGTTGTGCGTGGCAGAAGGGACAAGACATATCATCAAGCCAGAATGGTAGTACATCTTTAGTTTTCAACTGCCCTTTTATGCATAGCCAAACCATGAATGAGTGCTTTGGCGTGAGTCCCTATTTCCATACTGTGTTTGCCCAATATACTTTCGGTTGTGATGGCCTAAGATAGTTATAGGCCTATATAGTGAATGCATTGTAACCCATTGCCCAAGACTGTAACAGCACCGCAGCTCTGTCCACATCTCGTTCATTCTCCATAATGGAATCCCATATTGTTAGTAGCCTTCTGAACAAGGGAGAATGGCCCCGATGATGAGCTATCGCCCAAACTGAGCCATCATCCATGTAGTAGTGATCTAGCCATTTGAACCATAGTGACTACTTCTCTGCTTGAATGTCCTAAAGAAATTTAGCCAATAGTGCCCCATTCCATGCCTGCAAATTTCTCAATTCGAGCCTGCCTTCGTTCTTTGATAAGTAGACGTCCCTCCAAGGCACTCATGCTTGCTTCGAATCCCATAGGAAATCCCTGGCCATTCTATCTAACTGGTCTATGACTGCTGTTGGTGTCGGAAAGATGGATAGCCAAAAGCAATCCATACCTTGCAGGACAGCTTGGACCAATTGTAAGCACCCCACATATGATAAGGACCATGCATTCCATCTACCAATATAGGAACCAATTCTGTCCAGCAGTGGTTTGTAGTAAGAAGCCTTTATTCTATCAATCATTATTGGTATACCAAGGTAGCGGAAGGGGAAGCTTCCTAGTGGAATGCCCGTCTTAGCCCGAATGGTCTCGTGATTAGTTTGCCCCAACCCAGCTAGGTAGGGATAAGACTTGTCCTCATTGGTTTCCAATCCTGAGTAACGTTTAAGTTCCTCAAGGCATCCCAGCAAAATGCGTACTAAAGAACTATCCCCTCTAGCATATAACATTAGATCATCAGGAAATGCCAGGTGTGTTATCCTTAAGTAGTTACACTGGGGGTGGTAGTTAAAACCAGTCCTAAGAGTGCAAACCTTAACAACCCGTGAAAAGTACTGTAAGCATATTACAAACAACAGGGGGGAAATTGGATCCCCCAGTCAAAGCCCTTTTTCACCTCTAAAGAAACCTTGTACCATCCCATTGATCGCTATAAAGAATGAGGTTGTTGTAATGCCTTGTGATATCCAGCCAAAAAATCTTTCTGGGAATCCTAGTTCATCCATCAGATCAAGCAAAAAATCCTAGTTAACCGAGTCATAAGCTTTTTTCAAATGCACTTGATCGTGCACCGTGGACATACGATTTTCTATTTATAGGCTCGCATAAGTTCCTAGACCAAGAAGATGTTGTCAGACATCAGTCGGTCCTTCATGATCAGATTTTGGGATCAATGTTATTATCGAATGGTTAATTTGTTGAGTAACTTGCCTAACTGAAAGAACTCCCGAACCGCAGTGCAAATAGTATGATTAATCGTGCCCCATGCCCTCTTGAAGAAATAAGCAAAGTACCCATCAGGGCCCAATGCCTTGTGGTCTCCAATTTCCCAAAGTGCCATTTTAATATCCCGATCCGATACCTCCCGAACCAAGTCTTCCTAATGGTTTTGCAGGACCATTGGTTCGGCCCTTAGATAGTCCACATTGAGCTTCCTATACTCCATGCTTGTCCCAAGAAGGCTATTGAAGGCATAGAAAGGGGAAAACACAGGGCACGCAGTAGAAGCGAAAGTAAAAAACTGGAAAAACTGAAGAACAGGGAAACATCTGAACAGAGCCGGCGCCGGCTCTAGCAACCCTAGCTGGTACTGGTTGAGCTGTATACAGACTTCGAGGTTAAAAATTTCCTACCTCTTTTCCTTGTTCTAAGAATTGGCTAGACCAGAATGTGTGCAACCTGGGTAGGTGTGCTGGTGGAAGCTTCTGGTGCGATTCCTGCAAGCCTCCTACTCCGTTTTTGCATGTAGGTGAACACCAAACTCTCGATCTTCCAGTATATGGTTTGCCTAATTCCATTTAGTGAACAACTAATAGAACTAAGGAATATTTTCTGAGAGAGAGAGAGAGAGAGAGAGAGAGAGAGAGAGACGTGTGGTTCTTTTTCCACAGAGAATAGTCTGTCAAAACAACGATCATCACCAATCCTCCTGTTTAACCTAAATAAAACCCAAAGTTAAACTGGATTGGGCCATTGGACTATTAGCTTAACCTTTTGGACTAAATTAATTATTCTACTTAGAACCAGCTTAATAGCCCAACAAATAATTAATTTTCCTAGCCCAAAAAAAAAAACCAGTCCAATAAATAAGCCTATATTAGTTTAGTCCCAGGTTAATCTTTAATTATTCAAATTGGGCCAAAGCCCTGAATAATTAATTAACCCACTAAACTAATTTAATTAATTCTCTCTCTCCATGGACCTTTATTTTATTCTAGCCCAATAATTAAATTAGGCTACTTAAATAAAATAAATTCCATTTAATTTAAGATCAATTCCTTAGCCCGTATTTAATTAGGACTCACGGTCTATGCTGGGGACCAAAAGACACACTGCCTTGGCTACTAAAATGACCAAAACACCCTCACCATATAAATGCTATATTTTGCATTTTAAATATTTCCTAATATCACCATAAAGAAATATTGACCATAAGGACAATGCTTCATTAGCAAAGTTTCTGACCTACAGGTTTAATGACTGAAATACCCCTCTATACATCGCTGTATATTTAGAGAAAAAGAAGTATACTAACACCTCTCTAAATGACATATACCATCCTTAGGCTTCTTGTCCAATGATCTACGACTTTCTATATTGTTTCCACTTTTCAAGGGAGTTACCCTAAAGCAAACATTCAAGTCATGTTTCCTAGGGCTCTGGATATTTAGATCATTCAAACAACCACAAGGGGCGACATAGTATAGAAACAATCTTGTACAAGTTTGTCTTAACTAACTAGTCACACATACCTAACATATACGTATATTGGTTGTCCCACCAAATAAACTCAACAAAGATTTGTCCATGTTGTATAAATTTTTCCTCAAAAACACATATACACAATGCCACGAATTTCAAGAGGATAAAATCGAGAAAGTTTTACTATGTGCCCCAACATATAAGTTTTAAAAATTTTTAATCCATGGGGGATAATTAGAAGAAGAAGGCAAGTAATGTGAAGAAGAAGAAGAAGAAGAAGAAGAAGAAGAAGAAGGGGAAAATGAAGATGAAGGGAAGGAATAAAAGTATCATTCTAGAGGAATAAGAAAAAAGAATAAAATAAGAAAGAATAATAGAAGAATAAGACAAATAAAAGAAACAAACAAGAAAATCAAGAAAACAAGAAGAAGAAGTCAAAATAAGAAAAATTTGGGAAGAAAAGAAATAGGGTAAGGGAACAACCGAAAAAAAAATATTATTATTATTATTTTTAATAGCCTTCCAGACCGGAGCCGGCGCTGGTTGCATTCTGTCCGGGCTCTGTTTTAATTTTTTTTTTCTTTTTACTGAAACTTTCCTAATTGAATTGAATGCATGACCACAATACATTTAAAACAAGAATTCCTAAATTAAACTAAAAGTAAAAGTTGTAAATAAAGAAAAAACTAATAAAATAAAATAGTCTGCCTCCAATATCGTGTTAGCTTTAGTCCAAACTTAAAAATAAAAAGAGTTAGATTTGACTGACAATTATAGACGTAAAAATCAACAAATTAAAACTAGCATTATTACACATATTCCACATTAAGATTAGGTTAGTAAAATTAAATAACTAAATATACAACATATACAAACATACAAAGATAAATTTGTTATTATAAACATGTATCTACCTATTTACATATTTACAACATAGAATGAAATTATACAAACAACAACACATGGCACCTTTTTGTAAAAAGAACAATTGCACACATTTACATATTTACCTATTTACCTATTTACATACTTACATGGTTAAATCAATAAAATCCAAGCTTTCATGCTATTGTTCCCAGGCAACGGCGCCAAAAACTTGATGCGTATGGATTTGGGTATAAAAATCATATAGAAGTAAGCACATTCCCAATCAAGTTTAAATTAAAACGTTAATCCCAAATTACACATATGAGCAAGCGTAATCATCATTAATAGAGCATAGGGTTCAAACGAGTGTCGATCCTCAAGGAACAAGTATACATTAATCACCTTTCTTTCATTGTTTAACCGACTTGATAAAGTGAAAAAGAAATAAAATAAAAACAAAAATATATACATGTCAAGGATGGAGAAGTATGCAACTCAAACCATTATTTTGACAATCATGATCTTAAAGTACTCAATCATTATCAAAACTAATCATTCTCTTGGCATCAAGAAGGATTAAGATAGATTCGCTTCTTTTTCAATCCATGAAATCACTACCTTCTAGATAAATTAGAATCACTTGGTCTCGTCTCAACTAACTTATCCAAAAGATGCATTAAACACAATCCTTGGTTAAATTCCCTTGGTCTCAACGAATTTAAAACAAGAAATTAACTAATGAATCCTTGGTCTCGGCAAACATCAATTAATCTTTAATTACCTAGTCCTCATCAATTAACCCATTTGGTCTTAGTGAACTAATGGGAAGAACCAACCAATTAATCTCATAATAAGCTCAAGTAATTAAATACCAAGAAAAATAATCAATTAATCAAAAGATCAAATAACCCTAAATATCATGAATATCTAATTAAAACAATGTCAAATTACAAAACAACAATTAACATATCATTGTTAAAAAAAAAAAGAAAACAAAGGAAAGAAATAGATACTCATAGACAAGCCTTTCTTCTTCGTCCTTTGTAGACCTTCATGTACAATCCTTCTTGAACCATTTATCTTGAGAAAATATTGGTGATGCACTCGAAAATAAATCTAAATTCCTACATTGTGCACCTCCCTTTTCCTAGGGTAAATTGGCCTTTATTTATAGGCTTACAAAGTTCCTAAAAGAATCCTAAGTAAAGAAGAAGTAATTACTAAAAATATCCAAAACCAAAAAGGAATAGAAATTGCTAAAATAAAAGCCTAAATAAAATTCTAATGGTCCACTGTCTTTGAATTTTTGAATTGGAACTTCATTTTGGATTTTGTCTTGTCGTTTTGTGCTGGAGCTTGTGGAATTTGGACTTCTGAAATTGGCTCCCAATTTTGAGCCAAATAAATTCTGCTTAAAACCATCGAAAATCTACTGCCTTTCTTTGTTTACTATCGGCTCAATTGAGCCATTTACCTTCGCATGCTCAGCCACCGAAACTGCTTCTTCTGCTTTTGTTATTGCAGCGGCTTCAATTGAGCCACAACTGCCGAATTGATTTATTTCTTTTGTTTGTTGCATCGGCTCACTTTGCACAGCAAGCCCACCGAAGCTGTTTTCCTTTTCTTTGTTGTGATGTGAGCCGCAATTGTTAACCTTTCTTTCTTCCACGACCCACCAAAATTCTTGCTTTATTTTGCTCTTGCTTTTTGTTTTGTTTTCTCTGTTGCATTCGACATTGTGGCATTTGTCTTTAGTGAGCCGTGACTTAGCCATTTTTCTTCTTATTTCGGATGCTTCTTTTCCTTTCCAATGACAATTTCAATTGTTCCCCTATTTCATTCAATTCTCTACACACTTTTCTGTTCCGCCAATAGCTATCCGGCACCAAGTCCACTTTCTGGGCTGGTGCTGGTCCTATTATGCAAAATCACACAATTAGCTCTAATTTTTCCTTATTTTTGCATAAAATTACAGAAAAGTATTTTTATAAGTGAAATATTAAATAGGAAGGAATATAACTAGTTATTTCATAAAATGTATCACAAAAATGGCCTCAAATAACTAGGAAAAATATGAATAATTTAGGCCCTATCAGAGCTCCCTTCCATGAGTCCATGTTGTACCTAGCCAGCATCTTGTCAATGTATGCCGCTTGGGATAATCCTAACATTCTCTGCTTCCTATTTCTAAGAAGTCTAATCCCGAGAATGTAGCTGGCTTCTCCCAAATCCTTCATACTAAATTGACTAGGCAGCCAAAATTTTGTAGATGACAATGACCCTACATCATTTTCAATAAGTAGAATGTCATCCATATACAAGACAAGAAAAACCACATTAATGCCTTCATGTTTCTTGTACGCGCATGGTTCATCCTTGTTTTGAATAAATCCATAAGACTTTATAGTCTCATCAAAATGAATGTTTCATGCTCTCGAAGTCTGCTTAAGTCCATAAATAGACTTCTTAAACTTGCAAACCATATGTTCTTAGCCTTCAGCAATAAAGCCTTCCGGTTGGGACATATAGATGTCTTCGCCATTTAAAAATGTCGTCTTGACATCCATTTGCCATATCTCGTAATCATATTGACATGCGATGGCAAGGAGGATACGGATGGACTTAAGCATGGCTACCGGAAAAAAGGTCTCCTCATAATCGATTCCCTCTTTCTGAGTATACCCTTTCACCACAAGCCTAGCTTTGAAGGTTTCCACCTTCCCAACTACTCCCATTTTTCTCTTGTATACCCACTTACTCCCAATGGGCTTTATCCCTTCATGTAAAACTACAAGATCCCAAACCTAATTGAGGTACATAGACTCAATATCGGCTTTCATTGCTTCACGCCATAAATTTGCATCGGCATCAGCAATAGCCTCCTCGTATCTTATGGGGTCTTGTTCCTGATGGTCGGAGGCTAGCTCGAAAGCTTCTCCAGTCCATCTCCCTAGAACCCTAGACACTCTCCCACTACGACGAGGCTCCAATTATACAGGCTCTTGAGGCTGTGCCTCTTCTTGTTCCACAATTAGGTTAGAAGAAGTTGATTCTGAAGATAACTTCTCCTCCAGTTCCAACCTAGTTGAACCTTTCGTGGAAGTACTCTAATCATCCTCTAAGTATCTAGCATTGGTACTTACCAGTACTTTCTGCTCCTTAGGATAATAAAAGTAACCACCCTTTGTCCCTTTTAGATACCCAACAAAATAGCATAATTCTGATCTTGGTTCCAACTTGTCTCCCTTGACTAGTACATAAGCTGGACAACCCCATATCCTGAGATGATTCAGACTTGGTTTACGCCCAATCCAGATCTCATAAGGAGTCCTAAGTACTTAATTGGAAGGCACCAAGTTCAGAATGTATGCCGTTGTTTCCAGGGCAAATCTCCAAAAAGACACAGGAAGAGTAGCATGAGACATCATGCTTCGAACCATTTCCATCAATGTCTTGTTCTTTCTCTTAGCTACTCCATTCTACTGGGGTATCCTTGGCGCAGAGAGCTGGGATACTATCCCATAATGTACCATGTAGTCCTTGAATTCACCCAAGAGGTACTCTCCGCCATGATCCGATCGTAAAGTCGTGATCAATTTACTTGTCTAATGCTCCACTTCAGCCTTAAACTCTTTGAACTTGTTAAAAGAGTTTGACTTGCGTCTTATTAGGAAAATAAAACCAAACCTCATACAATCATCCCTGAAAGTGATGAAGTATTCAAAACCCCCTCTAGCTAGTGTAGACAAGGGACCACACACATCAGTGTGAACAAGACTCAATACCTCCTTGGCTCTATCCGCCTTAGGGGTAAATGACCTTTTAGTCATCTTTCCCATTAGGCAGGATTCATACTAGGGCTAATTTTCTAATCTCAATGAGCCCAAAGGCCCATCATGGATTAACTTCTAAATCCTGGTTGAGTTTATATGACCCAACCTTAGATGCCAAAGATAAGAGTCATTGATATTGGTCTTTCTCTTCCTTATTAAAGGTTCAGATTAAGCATTATTTAATTAATTGTTACTAGGGTCTAAGAAAAATAGATTTCCATACATGTGCCCAGTACATAAAATTTCTCCATCTCTACTATGCAAATACCAGAATGGAAAGACACAGAATATCCTTGATTTATTAGTTTCGCAACTGAAATCAAATTCTATCGAAATCCCAGTACATATAAAATATCTTTCAAAACCACTATTCTATTACAATAAAAAACAAGATCCAGCTCTCCCACTGCAAGGGCCCAAACTTGTGCTCTATTTCCCACAAGTAGTCCATGTTCGCCCTTATGGAGTCTTCTAATCTTTCTAAACCCCTGCAAAGAGTTACAGATGTGATTAGTAGCTCCTGAATCAACAATTCGAGTGGAAGTTGATCCAACCATTGATATAGACTTTAGATAGAAAACATTACCTGCGGATTCTTCTTGGCTTGAAGATCTGGATACACCTTTTTCCAGTATCCTTTCAGTCCACATTTGAAGCACTTGCCCTTGGATTTGTCTTTGGGCTGGGTCTTGGGCTGGGCCGCTGCATTCCCCTTCTTCTTCTTGAACATTCTGGGCTTGGGCCCAGTTCTTGAAGATGAAGCCTTATCAATCATAGCCTTAGATTGTGGCTTCATGACCTCTCTGTCATCTGGAGCTCCTTCATTAACTTAGTTAAACTCATGTTTAACTTGTTCACGTTGTAATTTAACTTGAACTGAGTAAAAGAACCCAGTAGAGATTCGAGAACCATATCCACTTGGCTCTTGGGGTTAATGACAACCCCTAAGATTTTTGCCTCCTCGAAAGTAACAATCATCTTGAGCATATGCTCTCTGACTGATGCTCCTTCAGCTATTTTAGTGTTAATGATAGTTCGAAGAGCCTCCTTCTTTGCGGGTCGGCTCTTATCCTCAAACATCGTAGCTAATGATTGAGTTATGTCATACGCAGTGGTCATGTGCTCATGTTTGGACTGGAGCACATTAGACATGGAGGCCAACATGTAACAACGAGCCATCTTATCGGCCTTCTTCCATGCCTTCTCAGCCTCACGCTCCTCGGCGATGGAACCTTCCCCGATAACAGGGCAGGTTTCGTAAAGGACATACTTATACTATTCCACTGTGAGTATTATGTCTAGATTCCTCTTCCAGTTCACATAGTTTGGTCCAATTAGCTTATTCTCTCTAAGAATAACTGCTAATAGACTAAAAGAACCTCCCACAATTTCTGAAAAATCGAAAATAAAAGAAAAGAATTTAGTTTGTGAAAACAAAACAAATTTGTGCACTTTATCCTTATTATCAAAACTAATAATAATTAATTTGGCTCTTAGGAAAACTGACATAACTTCTTGGGAAGATTAATAGTTCCCTAAGCTAAGTGTGTTAACTACCACAAATTAATTTTCCTTCTAGGTAATAATCTAGAAGATAACTCCATCAAGGGGATGGTTGTTTCCTCTCATTTCCTTTGGACATACCTCGCATTATAACCTCCAACGAGGGGTTGGCTGATCATAGTACGTCTCCCGGGTTATTAATTACATCCCTCCATTAGATCTAGATCCTTGTGGTATCCCCATCCTACATGGATTCACTCCCAGGTTAACGCGAGGGGACTCACGATCTCTAATGAGGATCGTGATGGAAGCCTTGGGGTCGTTGGAACCCCTCTCCTACTTAGTTTTTTAAAACAAGGGTTTTCTAAAAAATATCTCTTTGAAAATTTCCATTAAGTTTTCCCTTTAACTCAAAAATAAAATATCTAAATCCATTAAAATCTCTATGTCAAGGTATATATCCTTTGAGACATTTTTCCATGGACTAATTTTATTCAAGTTAAAAAAAACTTAATGATTTCAAAAATTTTCCAATTAAAACTTTCTAGAGACTTTGGTCTCAAGTTTATTTGACAAAACAATTTTTCTTATGCCAAAATAAAACAAAATGGCTTTCTATTTTAACTTACAAAAATCTCTAAATTCAATATATTTTCTATGTCAATGATTAAATCCTTTGAGAAAATATTTAAGGACTAATTTTTGTTCTAGTTAAAATAACCATTTAATTTGTAGAAAAATATTTTTCCTTGTCAAAAATATTCCCAAAGACTTTGGTTTTTGAGAGACCGTGCACATAGGTACTTAAAAAAAATAGCATGCTAGAAAACAGTAAACGTTTTCATACTTTTCTATTTTTTAAACCTAAGTACCCAGATAATAGAATTAAACACATTAATTAATTAATTAATGGCCTTATTTAATCCTAAAATCCCTTACTAATATTTTTCATGCAAAATATTCCATGAATATTAATTATTGCAAAAATATTAACTTTGCCTGGTATGGACCCCAAAACAAAAAGGAAAACGCAAGAAAAATTACAAGGAAAAAGTCATAAATTTCTCCTTGGTCCACTACATCCGCTGCACAGAACCAAGACCCATGGGTGACCAAAAATCTGAATGCAAGTCCAGACCCTAGCCGGCGCCGGCACCGATTCCGGTCTGGACGAGTTCTTCTGCAGTTTTTTTTCTGCAAATTTTCTCTGTTTTTCTGTGCAAATTCTGGTACCATTGGCTGTTCAATCTCAATCCCAATACAATGAAATCAACCAAAATCAACAATCTCCTATACCCTTTAATATTGGGCTTACATGATTTGCTAAGAAAAACAGTAAATTACACATCTCTTATACCTCAATCCGAGAGGTTTAACAGAGAATTTGTCCATACCAAAACAGCAAAGGATCACAGTTTAAAGCACACATATACGTCCAGTTTTATTCAACTAGATTCATGCTCCCTCTATTTTTACAAAACCTTCATGTTCTGATACCAATTGAATGCATAGAAAGGGGAAAATACAAGGCACGCAACGGAAGCGAAAGCAAAAAACTGGAAAACCTGAAGAACAGGGAAACATCCGAACAGAGCCGGCGCCAGCTCCAGCAGCCCTAGCCAGCGTCGGTTAAGCTCTGTACAGACTTCGAGGTTAAAAATTTCTTACATCTTTTCATCATTCTAAGAATTGGCTAGACCGGAATGTGTGCAACCGGAGTAGGTGTGTTGGTGGAAGCCTCTGGTACGATTCCTGAAAGCCTCTTACTCCGTCTTTGCATGTAGGTGAACGCCAAACTCTCGATCTTCTAATATATGGCCTGCCTAATTCCGTTTGGTGAACAACAAACAGAACTAAGGAATATTTTTTGGAGAGAGAGAGAGAGAGAGAGAGACATCTGGTTCTTTTTCCACAAAGAAGAGTCTGTCAAAACAACGATTATCACCAATCCTCCTGTTTAACCTAAATAAAACCCTAGGTTAAACTAGACTGGGCCATTGGACTCATAGTTTAACCTTTTGGACTAAATTAATTATTCTAATTAGAACCAACTTAATGGCCCAACAAATAATTATTTTTCCTAGCCTAAATAAAACTAGTCCAATAAATAAGCCGATATTGGTTTAGTCCCAAGTTAATCTTTAATTATTCAAACTGGGTCAAAGCCCTAAATAATTAATTAACCCACCAAATAATTTAATTAATTTTCTCTCTCCATGGACCTTTATTTTATTCTAGTCCATTAATTAAATCAAGATACTTAAATAAAATAAATTCCATTTAATCTAAGATCAATTCCTTAGCCGTATTTAATTAGGACTCACGGTCTATATTGGGGACCAAAAGACACACTGCCTTGGCTACTAAAATGACCAAAATACCCTTGCCATATAAATAATTGTATTTTGCATTTTAAATATTTCCTAATATCACCGTAAGGAAATATTGACCCTAAGGACAATGCTGCATTAGCAAAGTCTCCGACCTACATGTGTAATGACTGAAATACCCCTCTATACATCGCTGTACATTTAGAGAGGAAGAAGTATACTAACACCTCTCTAAATGACATCTACCATCCTTAGGCTTCTAGTTCAATGATCCACGACTTCCTGGATTGTTTCTACTTTTCAAGGGAGCTACCTTAAAGCAAACATCCAAGTCATGTTTCCCAGGGCCCAGGATATTTAGATCATTTAGACAACCACAAGGGGCGACAGAGTATAGAAATTATCTTGTACAAGTCTGTCTTAACGAACTAGTCACACATACCCAACATGCAAGTATATTGGCCCTACAATAGAACCTCAACTATTGCATATAAATGTACATGCTTCCAACTTCGTCAGACCACCAACTCATACTCAAGTCGTAGAGTACTAGTCTATGCTGTAGCAGTAGTAGTCTAGCTTTCTAGCATATAGTACTTTTAAGAAACCACTACTACAGATCCTATTCTACATATTCGAAATACGCTTATGTCATGAAGTGAGTGGACTACTCACTGGCTAAAGGTAAGCCATTCTTCATTTGGAATTCACAACATAATAAACTAAACCTAATGAGATTCTTATTCTTATCAATCGGTTAAGAACAAACATTTATGTGTTAAGTAACCTATGATCCATAGCTTACTGTGAAAGACCTCCATTCACATGGATCACTTACTTAAACACAACGGGTCTTTTCCAAACGAAACTATATACAAATAAAAAAGTAAATTCACAAATAATTTCTGAAAACAAATTCATTTGTTATAACATTCGAAATTTACATCAGAAATCTAGTCTAAAAGAGCATATTTCCCAACAACGATAATACTCCACAAATTCTACAGCCAAAGCTCTCGGGCTGTTCGTCATAGATCCATCATCCTTGAGAATAGATGCAATGAAGTTCGATTTTCTATTCCTGATTACTATCTAATGGAAGTACCCAGTATTTTTATCCACCTGGGCCACATATTTCCCCTTTGCCAATTGCTAATAGAACTTCATTTCTACCTCTGCCAGTCTCTATACATGTACCTTACAGTCCTTGTACCTGGCAATTAGTGTTAGTGTTGTGCTCTAGAAGCAATCACTTGTACATTGTATATGACACATTTTATTTTAATAAAAGGCATTATTTATCTTACAGTTTCTTTTGTTTACTTTAAGTAATATAACCGTTCGATAAAGTTCCTAGTACAACACTGTATTAAGGAAATCATGATAGAGATCATGATATGAGATTCCTACTACATTGGATGGTGTTAGTACTTAAATAGTCCCTAATCGTAGTATTAATGAGATAGGACATCATTAATATGTTAAGACTAGTATGTGTTAGACTTCCTGATTCGATCAGGCGGTGGTTCTCATAACCGTGAGTATTGAGATACTCAAAGTTAACACATGGATGCTTGTTAATGGAACAAGTTCATTGGATGACCTAGCTTTGAGATAATCACATGGATAACTATTTAGTGCCAGTGATATAATCTCAATATAACAAACGTGCAAGTATCCTTACACTTGAGATCTCCAAGGTACTTTGTTTGCTGAGCCTTGTGCCTTGATTCCAATCTCTGGAGCTCGATCGAGGGCTGCCTATGAGATGGATATGAGGTACATTGTAAGGTAAACGAAAGTAGTTAAGAGGGTCAATAAAGGATTCACTACTCCTAATAGTATGGACGAATATCTCACGTCCACTAGAAGGAATTACTACTCATAAATCCTTGGCAAAGGTATATGTGTATTAGAAAGGGTTCCAATTGAGGCACATTAAGAGTTGTAGGCTCCTTGTACAAGTATAATGATATTCGGGCCAAAATTAATATATATTCTGGAGGGAGTTGGCACTAATTCCGTACTCCAAACCGAATGAGATATTGTATGGTGAAAGAAGTTAATTGCACTGTAGTTTGCTATTGAAGGGTTCATGTCAAGCCACTTGACTTCCTAGACTCTTGGATGGTCATGATGTGTTGCTAGATATCGCTCATAATCTGGGAATATGGGTTTATTAATTGATGAATTAATAAACCAACCCTAATTAGAATTAATAGGATTAATTCTAATTAATTAAGGATTATTAATTTGAAAGACGTTTGGAATAATTCATGTTCGCTACCAATTGACCCGGAAACCTAATAGGTCACACACAAAAGAGGAATATATACTCAATATGTTATTTGATAACATAGTGGGGTTTATTACAAGAAAAAGAGGTTGATGTAGCCAAATTTATAATTCTGAGAACTTGATGGGTTCCAATTGCAATTGGAGAATTGTTTGGAATTCTCAAATGTGGTTTTTGTAGAGATTTTTAGTTATATGAGATATAATCAAAGTGGTTTTATTGCTGAGCAAGAAGTCATACAAAACAAATAAAAGGGCACACATGAAGGAATGGGTGCCAATGCTCCTTTTTATCAACACACATGAAATAATGTGTGTGGGGCCATTCTCTCAAGAGAATAATAGAGATATGATCTTCATGTTCTCATATACATCTTTCTCTCTTGTGTGGCTTCTTCCAAGAGGGAATCTAAGACTCTTCTTCTTCTTCGTTCTCTGGTTTTGCTAATCAAGAAGAACATGGAAGCTAAACCCCAGCCACCATTGTTGTTTTCTGCTAGCACAGAAAATCTTGGTGCTTGTATGAGATCCTCTATGTGGATTTCTATTAGAGATAATCACACACTGTGATTATATTGGTTGGACATACAACTCTTGTGGTGATTCTTCAAGAGGATTGCTGGATCGTGCCACAACTATCTTACTCAAAGAAGGAAAATTTTATTTTCCACACAAACAAAGAAAGGTAAAAATTGTTATCTTTGTTTCTTTATTTTATATATATGTGTCTTGTTTTCCACACATATGTGGATCTTGGATGGTATCTTGTTTTTATTTTTCCGCCGCGCCGTATATGATACGCATGAGATACCCAACAATTAGTTCCTCTTCAGCTATATGCAATGCCCTATTTGCCTATTCAACTTGATCCGAGATATGAGAAAATTCCTTTCTATTCTATCTACGGAGGTTATGTTTCGGTGAATTTAACCTTCGACAGAGTCTGAATTGGTGAAATCAATCATAGCTTTGTACCTACACACCTTTAACCAAATCTAAGAATAGATTATGGTCTACCCAAATGTTAAGGAATCAAATGGGTGAGCCCCAATCATCTGATATGCCATAGGCACCCAAAGGCTAGGGCTATGATCTGATAGGCATCCAATTAGGAAAAACTCCACAGAATCTTAGTCTTAGCCTAGGAACCAGGCCTTATTCCCCATAACTCTATCCAGTTTGGACCAGACCCTAGAGTTCATCTAGGTGAACCGTGTACCAACAGATGGAAGGTCATTCAAGCCCGTCTCCTGACACAATGTGGAGAAGTCATCTAGTTCATAGGTGGATGGTGTGGTCCCATTTATTTTTTCATCCCCAGACAAATAGATGTTAAAATCTCCCAAAAAGATCCATAGCTCAGATAGTTGAGTGGACAGTCGCTTCAAAGTCCTCCACAACGACCTCCTTGCTACAACAGTATTGTATGCATAAACAAAGGTGAAATAAAAGGTGGCATGAGTTACCTTGCATGTGATGCAGCACGAGACAGCCTGTAAGGTGTTATGCCATTCTTGCACATCAACCGTTGCCCTATTCCATAGGATGACCACCCGACCCCCATTCGAATCAGCAAAATTGTAATTTGCAGACCAAGTAGGGAGTTGTTGCCTTAAGAAGTTCTCCAATCTCTCCTTAGTGAGTTTTGTTTCTAGCAGGCCAAAAATATCCACACTGCGCATCGAGATAAAATCTCAAACACCGTGTTGCTTGAGGGTTTTATTGAACCCTCTTATGTTCTAACATGAAACTCTCATTTAGAACTAATCAGTGACCTATGGGAACTAACCAAGTCGAGACTATGTTCGGTGTACTTCTTCCACATCGTGCGAATAAACCTAGAAGCCTGCAAAGCTGCCGTTCCAGCTTTAACCATCACCTTTGGTAGGTCCTCCACATTTTCTCCTACACTAATATTCAGTACATCAGTCCTTTCTTGAAAATGCACCCTCATTTGAGATTGAGGGCGTGTCTGGAACTGTCTCGTTCTCTTTCTCCTTGACCGGCCCCTGCTTACCCTTCAGGCAGTTGGATTTGTTTGTGTATGAGTTGTAGTTATTGTGTCCTGTTTCACTGGTTCGATAGCTAGAGACATAGTCTTAGTGTTCTGGGAAGTTGAAGGCCGAGCTCCAAGGTCCACTGCTGTTGTGCCTAAATTATCATGGGGAGTAGGTGCTTACCTCAAGTCAATGGCTGGAGCCTTGCCTTTGGTAATGTCACGCTTGGTTAAGTTCTAGGGCTCTGTGGGAGTCCCTTGGTCCAGCAAGAGCCGATAAAAGCCTTGACTGAGACCTTGACTTTGCACGTTTATGTTTAGTAGCATCCTTAGTAGGCTACATATTTTCTCTGATTTTCATCTTGTCACCCAAACATGTATCAATGCCATGGCCAAACTTACAACAACTCTTACAAAACGATGGTTCGAACTCATAGAGCACAGGTTGGTGTTTAACTTTCCCAGATGGTAGCCTGATTGGCACTGCCTTTACCAATAGCTTTGAGACATCAACCTCCACCAGCACTCACGCATAGGAGAGTCTTTTAAGCCATGCTATGAGCATGTCTGTCATTAGAGGCATTCCAACTCTAGAGGCAATCTTGCTAAGTGCCAATCGGTTCCAGCATCCCAATGGAAGTGCGGGGAATGTCACCCAGAGTAGCTTTAAGCTAATGTCATCTAAGGAGAAGTCAAATTCCCTAGGCATAGTTTTTAGCATCAGAGGTCGCCTAAATGATGCATACGGTCCCCCACGAAGAACTACCTAACTGTCTTCTTCAGTGTTAAACCGGAATATTAGCTATCCCGAAGCATGAGGGTAAACCTTGGCAGGGACAGCCCACTGCTTAGTTAAGTCAATAACTACCTTTATTCCCAGAAAATGCCCCGCAAATATACCTATTAGGCAGTATCCCAATTTGAGCTCCACAACTTTGAAGTCTGTTTCATCAATGTTAATGAATTCTTCTGTTCGAGGAATGTGGTGCAGTTTTATTCCATTGCTCTTATCACGGTTTCCTTTAACTATATTTACCCAGTTTCGTTCAGGGACAGTTGTTTTTTTGTTGGAAGTTTCAATAGAAATCCAATGAAGAGGTGGGACAGACTCATGTATGAAAGAGCCAGATGAGTGAGAAGATTTTGGTGTATCAGGTAGAAGGATTGGTGGGTGCGGCTCTAGCCCCGCGAACCCCGAGCATGGCAGTAGAGATTGGGGAAGGTTGACTACAATTGTGCTAAGGTCCACTGCAATTGTGGCTTATTATGGGGAGTGGGTATGACGTCAGATGATAAGGAAGGGCTAGGGTTAGAAAGTAGTGAGCAAGTGGTCTGGGGAAGTGAATTTATCTACACCCGGACTGGACTATTTGAGGTTGATGCACGGTGGAGTTTGGGTGGAGACCCTTGCTACACAGCTTTTTTCCTCTTATCTAAGCTATTTAAGCCCAGAATATAGTAGGTGGGCAGCTCAGGCCGGATCACTATGTCTAGGAATAGACTTATGAAGAGGGCTTGTCGTATGAAGTAGTTAGTCTTGGGAGCATATCCGGTAAGAGCAATTGAGGAAATGGACAGCAGGTTTGAATTGGAAATGGACAAAAGTCGGTAGGGTAGGGTATGCTATGGTGGCCCAGAATATAGTAGGTGTGCTGCTCAGGTCGGGTCCCTATGTCTAGGTATGGATTTGGGAAGAGGGATTTTTGTATGTAGGAGTTAGTTTTGGGAGCATATCCGGTTAAAGCAGTTGAGGAAATGGACAGCAGGTTTGAATTGGAAATGGCCAGTAGTCGGTAGGGTTGGGTATGCTATGGTACAAACACTAAGTTTCAAAGAACAGAAATGGTATGTATGGATCAAAGAAGGCAAAGCATGCAAATGAACCCAGAAACCAAGCTAACAACAAAGAACAAACCCAGCAATAATGAGCAAAGCCAGATAGCCGACACATGATACCCCACTCATAAAAAAATCCATCGTAAACTCAATGATATGCTCAGATGTCACTAGCAACAAACCCTACTCAGGCCAAGTACATTAAGTAACAATAGCCAACAGATATGTTAGGAGTTGTGATATGGATGGCAGAACACTCAAAGTCGTGGATGAACCGAGCAAAAATGGCAGACAACTGATTGCGTCCACAAACACAAGACACGAATTTGAAAACACAATAATCATTTCCGATACAGCTAAGGTTTTGCCCCACAATATCTGACATTTCATAAACAGCACCCAATCCACATAGATGGTAGATTATTCAGATATAACAGTAGTGAAGAAAACTAATGTATTCGGGCATGAACAACAAGCAAAATCAACATAACAAAAACACACACACAATTTGCAATCCCGTAGGAAGAATAAGCAATTATGCTAACCAGGATAGCAAACATGGTATTCCTCTTGAGCTTGGAAATCATCCATTGGTAGCAAGGAAGTTGAGAATCGAGAAGAGGACTCAAGGGAGTTTAGAGCTTCTCTCTCTTACTAACAATATTTCTCATGTTGGGAGGATTATTTTACTTATACCATTTTGTTAGTGTCGTTTGTGTTAGCTCCATTTTGTGTTATATGTTAATGTAAGGATGGTTTGGTTGAGCTATAGACATGCCATACATTGTGAGAGTCAAGTACTTGGTGTGAAGAAATTATTTTGTCTAGTGTATTTGGGTGAAAAACCGAAATGTGATTTTTCTGTCCAGATTTGTTCTTTGTTGTGTAATGTTGTTTTCTTTGTGAATTTGGCGTGAATAAGGGGGTGAGCTTCATGATATTGTGAACCACGATGTGTGTATGAGCTTGTGTGAGTGAATAGTGTAGTTTGCTACGTGTATTAAGGGTAGTGAAGGTGATATAAAACAGAGCACTGTTGGAACTATCTTTGTATAGAAATGGGTATGATTTTTGAATTAAAAAATTATATATAACATTCTTGGATTAGAGTTTTTGAATGATTTATGAGATGTGGGAAGGTGTGTGGATATTATTGTTGCACGAGAAAGTGTAAAGTACAAAGTTCTACAATTATTAAACAGAGACTTGAATCTTTTAAAAAATACTGTAAAGATGATGTTAAAGTTTTGCCCTAAAAAACACACTTTCCAAATGAATTTGACCATGAATTTATATGGTATCAACTTCAAGATGATAGGAAAATTGTATAAGAGGAATCACCGAAACCGCTTTTGTAGGCGGCGAGATATAAATTCTTGAAATTTACTGCTCAAAACAGTGCACGGTAGTGATGCACAGTGTTATAAAAATTGTTTGAACCATTTTTTGGTAGAATGCTGGGGAAATAACTATATGATGAATTACCTAACATGCTAGGATACTAAACTGGAAGTTTTTGCTGAAAAATAAAATGATTTTCTTAAAGAATTAAATTGTTCATTATGAATCCTATTTTACAATGAAAATAGAGTTTTGAGTTTAAAGAAGAAAAATGGTTTCTACACGAAGGGTTAACTATAATTGTATTGCAAAATGACGGAAAAAAATTCTATGAGATGCCAAGAATTTTTAGAAATATATTTGTTGGGGCCTTGATGATTTTAATAAACCACATGGTTTTGGGTAATTAAACCCTAAACTTCTAGAAATAAAACCTTTGCAAGGAATTTCAATTTTGCAAGATCATTTGATTCCATGATGTACTTGATGAAATAAGTTGGTGAGTGAGTTTCTTGATTTAAATGGGCTTTGCATGGTTAATTAGGGTTTGGTTTACTAATTAGGGTTTCCATGGTTAATAGTACCGTTTGATTAAGTGGGTTTGTATGTAAATGGGATTTGTATGCTAATTAGAACTTACATGACACTACTACAAAATAAGACTAATAAAACACTTATTTTGAGGCACTTTATTAATAAGTGCCATATTATGATTTTATTAAGGCACAAAATTAAGTGGCTTATTTGGTGGAATAAAACTACGTAGTTTTAAAAACAAATGCATAGAAACTGTAATTGATATCCATCTTCAGTGTTGCTCGACGAACAGAGATATCCATCTTCTCCACCCTCCTCCACCTCTAGTTTTGAGAGAAAAATCAGAGAGTCTTCGATCAGTGCGTTCGAACAGCCCCATCTCCTCCACACCATTCCACCTCCGGTTGGCAAGAGAAAAATTAGAGAATCTTCAATGTTGCTAGAACAGACCCATCCCCTCCACACCATTCCACCTCTGATTGACGAGAGAAAAATCAAATGGATTGTAACATATGGAAAATGCATGGATGATTCATTGTAGTAGAGTTGACGGGCTACAAAACTGCAATCTTTGCTAGGAAAACACCTTCGACAGTTGTGTTTAGGTATGACTTCAGATTTTACTTTGGTTCGTATTTCGATTTTGCACAGAAGGTTTTAAATGGGTTTTTGTCACTACAAATTTTTGAACTTTTCTTCGTTGTTGAATGAATCTGATATTTCGTTTGAGCTTGTATTGCAGCTATAACTTTTGATTTTGTGTTTTTTTCCCCTCTAATTTTAGCTCAATATGACTGATTTTTCATGGGTTTTAGCCACAGAATGTTTCAGACTGAAAATTTTGCTTACACAGGGATATCTTAATAGCAAAATTGGCACCAAGATAAGTCATGTATCTGCAAATTTTGTGAGGGATATCTTAATAACAAAAAGAAAGGTGAGGGATGATTCCTTTTTATATTCCTAAACGCAAGCGTGATTACTGCAAATTGCTAAATGTTATATATAGTAGATGAATAGCGGTACATGCTTTTGCTCATTTTACTCTGAAGTTCATGAAATTTTTAATATTGCTGTATTGAACATAGAATTTTTCTGTGTTATTTCTTACTATAAATTGATGAATATTGGGCAACTTTTTTTTAGATTCTGAAAGGCCATCAGATGTTGAATTTTTTGTGTTAGATGTAATTGATTTGTTAGACTCAAATTCCATTTCAGATGTAATTATTGTATTGGATGTGTATGTAAAGATCAAATAAGATTTGGGTTTTCTTATGGCATATCTTTTCAAGCATTTACTTCAACGGAATAAGAAAGCCCCATTTTGCTAGTTTATGAGGAGATGCATTTTTCTTGTAACATTGCAGACAAGCTGTTCGATGAATTAGCTCTTAAACTAGTTTGATTTATCTGCAATTTCTTGTTTTCCTTTCATGATCTGTAATCTTATGGACTCTAAATCCCAGTTTTTGAAATGGAATAAAATCATAGCCATTAATTCTTTCTATGTTTTTTTGGTTTGTGTGCAAAGACATATTAACATGTGCACGGATATTTAGCTTGGTGTTTTGGGTAGTATAATTGAATTGAAGCATGAATTATGGGTTCTTATTATTCTATGTGGAAATGGAATATTTTCTTTCTCTTTAAATTTTAATTTATTTTTTACTGTTTTGTGTAGCTTAGCTACAGTTACGATATTGTAAGGATTTTTGCTTGTCTGAAGGTAATGTTCTTCGTTGGCTATTGTTGTTTTCTTTTCATTCTTAACACTGTCTATGGTGAATCCTTTACAAGGAAACTAATCTTAATTATTCCTTGAATGGTAAATTGATCTGTATCATCCTGAATGTTCACGGAAACAGTCAGCTAAGTTTGTTGACAATATTTGAAGCCATCTGTTATATAAAAAATCATGCAACCTGGTGACTTTTAGAATGCTTGATGACTAACGAGATACAATGGAGAAAGGTAGAAGAGGTGGATTCTCAATGGATAAAGGTTTTTGCTGCATAGTTAACTACTATGTTGCCTGCCTTTTCATGGCAAATTAGGTTTGCCAAGTAGAGTTTATGGATGTTCTGTGAGTTGAGATGGTGTTAATGACATTATCTGTTTGGGGGGGGGGGAAGAAAAAAATCCTGCTTTTGTCATAGCAGCAAAGGCTCTATCTCTTAATCAGAGGCCATCTATGTAGCCTCTTTTCTGTTGTAGTTTGCAAATGATTTGAGAAGATAATTGTTTCGCTTTCAGCTATTTTGAAAATAGATTGTGCATTTAGTGTACCAGTAGCTTTTCACTTGGTCTCTTTCCACTTACTTTGATTTTAAGTGATGCCTTTAGGATGCTAGATTGAAGAATTATGGAGCATGCTCTTCTACTTCACTGCAACCATTTCAAGGCCAAATTAATTAAAACAAACTTGCCATAGCATCATAGAAGCAAGAAAGTTAACTGAAGCTACTTACCAAGTAGTAAAATACTCAACTCCCTCCCTCTTTTCTATTGTTTCTCTTACCTTCAGATATAGAATGATTAATTGATAGCTACTGAATGTTAGTTGTTATGTTATCCAGATTTGATAGGATTTTGGAATATTATCAGTCATATATATATATATATATATATATATATATATATATTCATGACTGAATTTTGATGGCATAGAGATTTCCAAGTATTTGATAAATATATCTTGGTTTTTATGTTCATCATATTGTGCTTTGTCTAGTTGAATGGAGAATGGTTTATACATGTGAATGTACTAAATACTACCTCTTTTTTTGTTACTAAAAAATTATTTTTTTGTTTCCTTTTCAGTTATGGCTCGAAGGACTAGAAGAGTAAAAGGCAATACAAATGTGACAATAACACAACCAGAAGCACATGAGGATATTAAGATCATTTCTGTTATGTTATGTTTTGTTTTTTTTTCTGAACCATGACCATTAAAATCATTTCTGAACTGTGCCAAAATTTTTTCTGAACTATTTTTTTTTTTTTGTGATTTTGTTGGAGAATTTTACTGCTTTGGGGGCAGATTTCAACTCTAAAATTGTGAATTTATTGTGGAATGTTGGATGAGTTAGTTTGAATCAACTTTGTGGAGTTTTGGACATGACTTTGGATTGGATTGACTTTGTTAGGGGGCAGATTTCTGAACTGTTTTTTTTTTTTGTCTGTCCTGTTCGCTTGCAGATTTCTGAACTGTTTTTTTTTTTGTTCTGTTCTAGGTTGCAGATTTCTGGACTGTTTTTTTTTTCTTCTTCTTTTCTATTCGTTGCTGTGCAAATTTACTGTTTTTTTATTGTTCGTTATGTTGCGATTTCGAACATTTTTTTTGGTTACGTTGCGGGTTGCTCGATTTACGGACTCTTTTTTTTTTTTTGTTCTTTTCTGTTCTGGGTTATGTTTTTTTGTTGTAGAAGTTGAGATTGTTGGAGGAGTTAGTTTGAATCAACTTTGAGGAGTTTTGGGCATAAGGGTGGCTTGGATTTTGGATTGAATATATGACTTATTGTGACTCATAAATGGCTGAAAACGTTGCAGATTTCTGCTATACATTGGTATAAATTGCATAACTATGAATTTCTTCTGTGGCTTGAACAAATGACTTTTTTTTGTAGCTTATCCTATTCTTCCTTTGTGTTCCACTAAATGTATGTACTTTCTTTCTAGGGAATGAAAATGGTGGTGCTCAAATGATGAAGAAAACGAGAGGACCTACACATATGCCTGATCTTTGGTGCTTTTTGCCTGATCTTTGGTGCATGATCTATTTTTTTTTAACTGTTACTTTTGGGATCAAGTGAATAGGAAACATAGTGCTTTTTGTTTATTGATAAGCACTTTTGGGAGAAAAACTAGATGTTATGTTTCTATTTTTGTTACTTTTAGAATCAAGTGGATAGGAGACATATATTCTTGTTTTTGAATGTAAAGTCGACTTGATGATAATGGTTCAAAATTGGACAGGAGACATATATTTTTGGGTTTAATGTAAAGTCAACTTGATGAACATGATGGTTCAAAATACATTGATATATTAGTTCTTATATTGATTATTTTTTAGGGCGCGTACAAGTGCCTCAACATGTTTTTTGGCGGACAAATGGTGCACATATAAATGCCCTATTAAGTGCAGTCTGAAATGCGAAACATGATTATATTTTAACATATAAGGGCACTTATAAGTGCCGTAATAGAGTTTTGACATATTAGGGCGCTTATAGGTGCCTTAATAGGTTTTTGTGACGGACGAATGGAAGGCGCTTATCTATGCGCCTCATTAAGGTAAGTGCCCTATTAGGAGACATATTGAGGCACTTCCAAGTGCCCTAAAAGCCCTCTTCTGTAGTAGTGTGACATCATGCTTTAGAATGATAAGTAGAATTACTTTGGGCTTAAGTGACCCCACAAACACCCTAAGGTTTTGATTAAAGTCTTTGTAGGACTTGTATAAAAGGAATTAATCCTTACATAATATTTATGGTAGATTTGGAGGAAGTTGAAGGAGGAGGAGAAAGAACATAAAGTAATTTGAAGACAAATTTTCTAAGCTTTGACCAAGGTAAGTCATTGCATTTCCATGATAATTCCTTTTATGTCAATTCTTTTACAAATTGTAAATTTAATCTCACTACAAATATTTCATGCAAGATATATGTATTTATATTATTTTGTTCAAAATTTCATAAAATGATTTACGTTCATGCTATAAACATTGTGCAATGATTTATGGGTCTAACATTTTGGATAAATGCCTATATGTGAGAGATAAGCCCATCTATAAATTCTTATGACATGTTTATGAATTAACAACTTTTATAAAGTCTTCTTCTAGGTATTACATATATTTATGGAGCCACGCTTTAAGTATTATAAGAAACATATGCAAGTTAAATTTATGCACTTTCATGCATGCAAACATTGCAAAAATCATGACATGAACATTATTTATAATGACTAAAATTATTTTGTTTTTACAAGGGAAATTGTGAATATCGAATTACTATGCCATTAATAAGTTGTTAGAATGGATATAGGGATTTTGGTTTTGGAAATATTGGAAAAAAATACGGGTTTGAGAAAACTGAATACATACGATAGGAACAATATATATATATATATATATATATATATATATATATTAGAAATGAAATTATATATGACATATCAGAATGGGTGTAAAACCCCACCTTAAAATTACCCGGAGTGATAGGAGGGCATGCATTTCATCAAATATATATACATTTATAAGTACACTAGGTTTTATAATTTCATGTGTCTGGTGTGTAATTTGATGGAGTGCTATTGTTCTATGTTGCCTTATTTAGCTTGCATGCCTATTTGAGTTAATGCTTATTATCTCATTATGTTAATTTTATCGTGTGGAAAATTTGGGTTCAAAGCTATGGTTTATAAGGATATTGGTGTGATTATAAGACAAAAGAGTTGTCGTGGAATGATGGAGAGAGTGGTGAGCTTTTTGTTGGTCAGTTAGGGTTCGAATTCTACCTATTACATGAACTTTGTTGTACTTTAATTTTTCCCTTCTCTACTCATTGACTGGCCAGCCTTGATTAATTCCTGTTGTCATATTTGGAAGATATAATTCCATGATCTAGGGGGCAATCTACCGAAGGAGATTGGTCTCCAAATTTATCTCACCTTTTAAAATAATTCTCTTTCTTTATCTTCTCTGAATTCTCATATTTTCTTGGCTTTATTTTAGCAACTACATTATTTTCTTTTCCTATCAAGAAGAATATTCTTGAATGAAATAAAGGTTCTTTTCCATTTTGCTTCCCCTATAACAGCTACCACTTTCCTTATTGGGAGAGAAGAATACTTTGTGAAATTAATTGAGATCCTTATTTCCTTTTCCTTCCAAAAATTCGAATCTAAATTCCCTCTTTCTATACAAGTATATGGGGTAGCCGGCCATAGCATAACATTGTTTCCTTAATTTTCTCTTCAATTTTGGTAACAAGATTGAGAAATTAAATCTTTTATCAAAGCTGGAATTTCTATTTCCTTCCCTTGTAGAATCCGAAATTAGGGGTTCCTAGGGTAATAAAAGTATCTTCCTATCCTCTTTGATCATCTACTTACCTTTCCTTTTTCCTTATCTTTTGGGAACTAAGCTTCAGCATTTCAGGTGGTTCAAAGGACCTAGCTTTTTACGTGAAAACTCAAGCAAGCTATCACCCTTTCTAACTTTAAAATTTTTAATATTTAGAGTTTTTGCAATTTTTGTTCATAAATCTTCTTTTGGCCGACATTTGTGGAGACATTTAGGCTATCAAGTTTTATTGAAATTCAAACATTGATACTAGCAATTATAATCCTAAAGCCACCAGAATTTCTGCCATCATCCTTTCACCAAAACTCTTCAATATCACGCCACTTCACTTCTCCTCTCAATTAAGATAATCACCTTCAATTTCCCTAACAAAGACACACACCTTGTTCTCCCTACTCACGAGTGCTCTTCAATTTCATTTGGAATTCAAGCCTCCAATGCACAAGGAGAAATCATTCTTCACCATCCCAGATTAACGTGTGGGTAGTTCTTCCCAGAGGTAACCCGAAAATCTTTTTCTTCTTCTTCGTGTTCTTCCGCGTGGCCGCTAGCTTAAGTGTTCTTGGTGGAATTTCTGTTCCGTTAGGACAAGACGTGTGACTTTGATTGGTGAGGCATAGAATGCCATCTCTGATTCTTCATTTGATTATGCATAAGGGAATGGGATTTCAAAAGAGTCTAAGTGAAAATTTTGTCTCTTCTTGGTGTAGACAATATATGAGCGTAATCGAAAATTTTTTGTTATGACACTGGCATTTCTAGTTGCAAGGATTTGGATGGCGTGATACCGCGGCTGAACGGGGAGTGGATGGTTGTTCCCTTAAAGGCTTGGGAAGTTATTTAATCTATTTGATCCAGTATAAAACTTGAATACCATTGCTGAATGGATTTATATATTTATTGGCATATCGTTGGAATTCTTTTACCATAATGATTTGTAAGGCTTTGATCCCCAGTATGTATTATGGATTCTCTTGGAGCAGCACTTGACTGTTAAAAATCATATTATATGACGATTTTATTTAGTACTAGTGACCGAGCATATAATTTCTGGTTTTTGGAAAAATCCATTATGTAAAGAGAATGGTGATGAACTGGCTGCTATTTTCATACCCACAATTAAGGTTGCTGTGCAAACTAATTTGTTCACCGTATCCAAGGAAAATAAGTTTTTTTTTTTTTTTACTTTTTTAACTTTTCTTTTTCTCAAGTAGATATAACACTCGAAGATTCTAGAAAAGTCATGGAGGTTTCATGTGTTCTTTCTGTATGTTTTTAAGGAAGGGTATATCACATATTAAATTATAAAATAACTTTAGTATATTCTTGTGGGTTAATCTTACTGTGTTGATTGCAAAAATAATTTCTGTAATACATTAGTGATTAGGTTTTTTACAAATATGTTTAATTGATATAATATTATTTACAACATTTATTATTCAACATAACCAAAATTTATAGTATTTACTTATTTACTTAATTATCTATTTGTCTCTATACTCATTTATTTATTGTCTATCATTTATTTATTATTGATCAATTTTAATTAATTAACTAATTATTAATTATTAATTAATTATTTATTATTATTTTTAATTATAAATATTCAATACTTATTACTTATTACTTATTATTTACTATTTATTTTTTATTTATTAATACATATTAATTACTTTTTATTATATTTATCTATTTGTTTAATTGTTTATTTATTTGTTTGTTGGTGCATGCTATTTAAACTGTTGCTATAGTATATATTCTTCTAGTTGTCGTATTATTTAGCACATGTTACCTTTTTATTGTTTGGATATATGCTTCATGTTCATGTGCTTTGTTGCAATCCCTAATATGCGAAGTTGGTCAAATAGAAGGAATCCTGGGAGTAGAACCAAATACCTTTGTTTGCTGCTTGGGGGAAAGGGGGGGGGAGCCGTACTTTGGATGCATTATTATTATTATTATTATTATTATTATTATTATTATTATTATTATTATTATTATTATTATTATTATTATTATTATTATTATTAGCGGGTAGTGTTTGATTAAGAATTTGTAATTTCCTTGTTAGGACGGAAGTAGACCCTAACATGAGAAGCAACTCACTAGCTCAAGGGTTTAAGTAAACTTGTAAAGTAACTCCTTGCATTAAAATGTTGGGTTCTAAAGCCCTAAATTGCAAGTCATCTGTGAATTGTATGTTATTCACAATGTTGTGGTTTATTTGGAATGCAAGCTTGATTATTTTATATTAGAGGCTTTTATTCAAACAAGCGTTTAAATGAAAAATCACCTTTTGTTTACAAAATGATTTTATAACAATTTATTTGGAACTATGCTTGCATGACCAAAGCATTGAAAATGTTTTCTTTGAGTGTGGATACTAAATGAAGTAATGAAACGTTGTCTACTTAATAAGGGTAGACCACTAGGAAAAACCTTTAAAAGGTAGGGTAAGTCTTTCATGTGGAAAATGTTTGACTTGCAATCGACTTTCAAGAAATGATTTCCAAGTGCATTCATGAAACTTATTTTGTATTTAACAAGAGCACACATAGGACATACTGAGATATATTTCTCACTCTTTTTGATGTCATATTTTAGGATTTGCTAGCTTTGACAAGGGAGAGCGCTATTAAAATGTAGTTACATTCAAAATCTTAGTTTTTGGTTTTGTTTTTGTGAGTTGTTTAATTTCATGTGTATCAAGAGACTTGTAGACAACATTTTCCTTGTATTGAGATTTTGAGATTAATTCCATTTTGGGGTTTTTCTTTACCTAGTTATAAAGACCCCTCATCCTTTGGACAGGGTGATATCCCTACCTTTTTTGGGTACATTTGTAGTGGGGTGTTACAATGAGAATTTCTTAAACCAGTTCAAATATGACATTGAGATCTCAATAGGTGAGGTTCAAGGACTAGCTCGCATTAGTTTAGGTGAGACTATCAGAAGATTGGCCGTCTCCAAATGTCTGTTTTTTAACAAATGGGGCGTCAGTTCTAGGCGACCAAGCTGAGTGTTTAGTTAGCAACACAGTTTTCAATACGTAAAACTAGCAGAGAGACATTGGGAATCCACCTAATGGATTAGACGAGAGAAATGTTCGGGGGTATTCTCACTATAGGGATATACCCCCTGCATGCTATTTTCGCTTTGGATATGCCGTTGCGACATAGTATATGTCGGGGAAGTAAATCTCATGATACAACAATATTCAATGTGAGAAATTTTGGCTCAAGACTCTGTATAAATGAAAGATTAGTTTTGGAAATGTGCTTCGCAGTTTACCTAATAAAGATTTTTCTTAAGCAAGTGTAATTTATACTCGCTCTTCTCTCCAAAATAAGATTTTACTTAGCCTATGAATGAAAGTGAATTCAATTTTAATTATATATGTTCAAATTATTTTCATTCATTCATCATGTCAATTATTTGAAAATGGTATCACGATCACACACCTCGAATTTACTGGGATTATTTATAAACCCACACATTCACCAATCACGTTTTCATGATAATGTAAGTTTGTCAAGACTGGAAGTTGAAAATCTACTTTGTAATAGTGATAGGTCTTCATACATTAACTATCATTAACTCTATTTCAATAATTAGAATTTCTATTAGCCAGATTTAAGTTTAAATTTATTGGTATTGTAACACCCCCCATAAATATCATATCAGAAGTGCATAATAAAGCTGGGTGTCGCCCCATCTGTAATAACAAACCAGGGTCTTTATTGTTGGGTATCTCAGGCTCGTATCCTATACGGCGCAACAGAAAATAAACAAGATACCATCCCATGACCCGCCTATGTGTGGAAAACAATACATAAAGATAATAAAGATAACAGCTTTTTACCTTTATTTGACCGTCTGAAGAACAAAATCTCTTCTTCAAGTCGAGGCGCAATCTAGCAATCCTCTTGTGCAAACTCCATGTCGGTTGAACGTCTAACCACTCTAATCACAGTGTGTGATTATCTCTAATAATAATCCACATAGAGGAATCCTCAAGCACTGCTAGTAGAAAAAGATGGCAGCTAGGTCTTCTCCACGTTTTCAGCAAAACAAGAAAGAGAGAAGATCGTGTGTTTTGTGGCTCCTATTTTCGTGTGAATTACCCTTGGATTAGGGTTTTGAGCATATCAAATATATGTTCCAAAATCCACTAAAAATCTAAAACTCTAAAACAATTAGAATTTTCTAATTGTAATTAGAAATATCAAGTTTCCACAATTATAACTTGGACCGCAAATTATAACTAATTATAATTTGTCCACAACTTCTCTTTCTCTCAATTAACCCCTCTATGTTATCAAATAACATCTTGAGTATAATAACATCTTGAGTATATAATCATCTATTGTGTGTGACCTATTAGGTTTCCCAGTCAATTGGTAGTGAATATGAATTAATCCAAATCTCTTTGAGATTAATAATCCATAATTAATTAGAATTAATCATATTAATTCTAATCAGAACTGGTTTATTAATTCATCAATTAATAAGCCCGTATTCCTAGATCATGAGCGGTATCTAGCAACATCTCATGACCACCCAAGAGTCCAGGAAGTCAAGTGGCTTGACATGAACCCTTCTATAACAAACTTCAATGCAATTAACTCATTTCACCATATAATATCTCATTCGGTTTGGAGTACAGAATTAGTGCCAACTAATTCTGACCTGAATACAATAGTACTTGTACTAGGAACCCCACTACTCTAGATGTGCATCAGTTGGAACTGTTTTCAATAAACAATCGCCTTGGCTAAGGATTTTTCAGGTAGTAATTCCTACAAGTGGCCGTGAGATATTCGCTCCTACTATTAGGAGTGGTGAATCCTTTATTGACCCTCTCAACAACTTTTGTTTACCTCACAATGTACCCAATATTCATCCCATAGGTGGCCCTCGATTGAGCTTCAGAGATTGGAATCAAAGTACAAATCTCAGCAAACAAAGTACCTTGGAGATCTAAAATCTAAGAATACTTGCACGTTTTCTATATTGAGATTATATCACTGGCACTAAATAGTTGTCTATGTGATTATCTCAAAGCTAGGTCATCCAATGAACTTTTTCCATTAACAATCATCCATGTGTTAACTTTGAGTATGTCAATACTCATAGTTATGAGAACCAGCGCCTAATCAAATCAGGAAGTCTAACACATACTAGTCTTAACGCATTAATGATGTCCTGTCTCATTAATACTATGATTAGGGACTATTTAAGTACTAACACCATCGAGTGTAGTAGGAATCTCATATCATGATCTCTGTCATGATTTCCTTAACACAATGTTGTACTAGAGACTTTATCGAACAGTTATATTACTTAAAGTAAACAAAAGAAACTGTAAAATAAATAATGCATTTTATTAAAATAAAATGTGTCATATACAAGTGATTGCCTCTAGGGCACAACACTACCACATACCAAGCCAAAATGTTAAAACAAATAGATAACAAATACATCTGAGTTGACCAAACTTAAGTCATAGCATACCTCAGACGTAGTAAACCATCTTTAGAATCGCTGTCTTTTAGCTCCAAATCCTTAGAAAATAGGATATAAATACATGTGAGTGATTTACACTCGATGAGTCCAGTGAATGCTATTGATTTTTCTCAGAAAAGTAGTAAAAGAGTTTTCTCGGACATTTCCTTGACAAAGATAGATTGAATGAGTTAATTGTATTTGTCCACTAAAAAAAAATCTACAACTTAGTAGAATGATTTGTTCAAGAGCCAGTTCAAAATTTGAAGCACAATTGGAAAACCCAACTTTTATGCAAATCAATGCCCCACAACCTCGGCATATTTGGAAAATTAGATTTTATCAACATCATTGGCCCATAGTTTTAGAAATGCTGGCTTTCGTATCAATATAAGGTTGACATGCATGCAAAGTGCACAAGGCTTTGCCTTCAACATCATAATCTTATTATACTAAGGAACATGCTTATAATACTCAACTGTACATTGTCGTAGTGGTAAGATTGTCATCACAGTCTACCTCAATTTATAACATCTCACATCAATTCTTTTTACCTATAGTAGTATTGTTTCTCTTGCTCCGTACTCCCCTCACCTCGAGGTTGGCAAATATTGATCACAGATTGGCTGTTCTACCTAGGATCAACCATTCAATGGATGCTTACCCATTGGGACAGTGCTAGCTAGGGAACTGGCTAATTCCATTGTTCTTACACCCCGTTTGGAATAAGACAATCCCCAAAATAGGAACCAAGTTACTTTTGGTTGTCTATCTCTAACTTAAGCTAGTACAAAGGTCATAGCTCCTATAGAGTACTGCAAGTTTCCACTAGTTCAAAGGACCACTTCGATACCTCTGGTTCTCAAGGCCAGTCAAGTATCTACTCCTGAAGGAATACCAATAAAACATTTTTCGGGGCAAAAATATCATTTTTCAAAAGTTATTTCCACATCAAGGGATTTTTCTTCAAGACTAAAGCATAGAAGGATAAGAAGTCCTTCCCGCATCAAAAAATCATTCCTCAAGGGTATTTACATAAATTATGCAAATTTAAAATACCCTAGTGCAAAAAGAATTATCAATTCTAAATTCTAAATCCCAAAATGGAAATAACTTCAAGGATTTCATAATTGTGTTGTGCCTGAGTGCTTTGGAATAAACCATGGATCAAGAAAATAAGAATTCATAATTCTATACTTTTTATCATAAAACATGGAATAAAATATACTTGTGCCAGTAAAACATTCATATACTACACGTGTTCTATATATTCAATCACTTTCCATGTATTCATGATCATAAAATATTTGCCGTATAAGGAATTTAATATGCTTAGTGAAAATATTCCATTTTCAGAAATTCAGTCACTTTATGCTTAGAAAAACCCAAATTTTGGCCAAAAAACCCAAAAGGTTTATCATTCACGTTTTCATGCTTCAAGGAAAATTCTTACTATTAAATGGTATTCAAAACCATGAGATTCCATTTTCCCGATTAGGTCATAGAATGAAATAGAATTGTATTTGTTTCGAAAAACCAAATGTTTGGTTAGGGAAACCAAAGTTCGTTCAGAAAAGCATTAAGGTCCATCGATCTCTTATTCTAGGTTTCGAAGACTAATCGTTAAGGTTAAATGCTTCTGAATAAGAAAATCCATTTCTTACAAACATTAGTATGGAATAAGGTCATTCCCATGTAAAAAAAAACCATATTTTCCTCATAGAAATCAAATGGATTTTCATGTCACTCGTTAATAAAATAAAGAGTTCACTAGCATTCACCTATAAAACACTTTAGTGGGAACTCACCGAGACAAATGCTACTTCTTCACGATTTATCATTCTCGAGACTTCACAAAGTCCTCATAGTATTCGCGTCTACGTCACAAGAGTGATTCATTTTTTCTTAGTATTTCAATCTTTCAAATTAATGCATCACCAACAAATGCATTAACAAAGGTATCATCCATTTCCTATATTCGCATACTCACAAAAGCACATAATTACTTAAAGTAATTGAAGGAATAATATTTCCTTTACATAATCCTTCTTCATTCTTGCATTCCATGAAACCATAAGGTATTCACATAGCTTTATGGTCTCATTTACTTCATTGAATTCAATAAAACAAGCATAATATAATAGCTCAACAATTTTTGCAAATTTTCCAGCTTTGACACATGAACTTGTTTTGTTCATAACTTTCAATTCACACATCCAAATGATGTCAAACTAGTCCCCAAATCTCCCTAGGACACTCCTTTATGATTTCCAGTCCATGGAGTAAGTTTTTCTTTCTCCATTTCATTCAGTTTTTATGACAAAATCTCAGCACTTTTAATCCAGTTAGAGTTTTGTCACCCTTTGGTATTTTTATCATAACTTTCTATCTAGAAGTTCAAATGACTTCAAACTTGTGCCAAAATGTTACTAGAATCCGTAAATTTAATGTCATGAACTTGATCTGCACAAATCCAGAAACGTGCCAGAACTACTGGGAGTAAATCAATCCAGAATTTTCTGGAAATAAAGCGGTTTTCCAGCAAAACACCTTATAGTTTTATTTTCCTTTTTCCGTAGCATATGAATATCACTTATTTCATTCCAATCTCCCTTTTTAGCACCCTTAAGTCACTGGTTTTCAGTTGTACATAAACCAGAAATTCAACTTATCTCAACAAGAAAACGGGCAGCTTGTATATACATATAAAGCTTTCCATTTAATTTCAATAATCCACCTAGAATTACTTCATCTCTTTTTCCTTTCTTTCTTTTATATGGTCAGCCATGCTCATCCGAATTGAACACCTACGAATCACTTTAATCTTCACATAATGACAGCAAAACACAATCATATTCACCACCACATAGCTTTATTTAAAACAACCCGCAATCATGGAATATTTAGCAATTAAATTCCATGATTCATACATAACCTCTTGTAATATGCATACCAAAATGATCACCATACTTCAAATAATAACTTTAATTCAAGCAAGGTAGTCCTTTACCTTCTATTTGCAGTTTTTGGAAACAAAAATATTCCAAGTCCTCTTGTTCTTCCGTTTACTCTCTTTCTTCCTTTTTCTTTTCGGTTTTCTATCTCTTTCTTTTCTCCATTTTCCTTTTCTTTTCTCTTCCTTATTTTCTCTTGTTTTCTACTGTATTTTTGGTTGGCTGAAATCCTTCCCCAACATGTTCTTCATGGTTATATATAGAAAATATTAGTCTTGAGGTCAAACGAGCATTAAATGACCCTAAATGCTTGGAGGCTTCCTATTGGTCCAAAAAATCCCTCACTACTAGAAAAATAGGCTGTTGTGACAAGTGAAATTGTTGTTATAAGTATTTGTTGTGACATTTTTGACTTTGTGACGTTTCCGCAAAATGTTCTCTAAAACGCCATTGCTATACTCATTGAGGACGTTACCAAATGTCATAATAGATGTACCTATCATAATATGTATAGTTGTTATATCAGAGGCCTTATTACAAAATTTTGTCATGCTACAAAAGGGTCTAATAACTACCAAAAATTCAAATATATATTAACAATTTAAAGTATCATAATAACTGACATCTATAATGACATTTACAACTATCAGTAAAAGATCTTCATATAACATTTACTTGTGTTATATAAATGCTTACCAACGATTGCCAACGGTCAAATTCAAATCTACAAAAATATTTATAAATGTCATAATAGCATTTGGAAACTTTCAATTATATGACACTTCATTAGCATTCGTGACATTTTATACTGTCATTATTATTATTTGTTATGATATTTATACATGTTGTTTAAACTTAATATAACAACATTTTTTAAATTTTCATAATGTGTTAGCTATGTGTCACTACATTTTTTATGACATTTCAATTATTATATATATATATATATATATTAATTACATGATATAAAAAAATTTAAAACCTTGACCATAATACAAAATCACATTAAAGTCAAAATAAAATGTTTGCATACAATAGGAAGTATATTACTATGTATATATACATCAAGGAAGTCATCAAAACTATATAATCCAAAATAAAATCTCAATGTATCCAGTAAGACATAACTCCATTAATGTCTAAATGCTTCCATTTAGCCAAATGATCTACTATACTTCCTTCATATGCAGCATCAAAATAACTTGTAGCCAAGCTGTCTCCTTAGTCCCATTCGTCTCGAGCCCTACGAACCTGCCATTGTAAATTGGACACATTTAAGTTAGACAAATGATGAAAAACCAGTAGCTTCTTGATAACAAAACTGCAGCATTCACAAAGGATGAAAAAAAAAAAGAGAGAAATAAACTTTTCAACTATGGAAGGGATTCTCCTGAGTGAATTAAACTGCAGCATTTTAGTTTTCTGCTGAGGCTAAAACAAACAATTATTACACCAAAATGGCTAAAATGTATCATTTCAATTTTCAAAAGGCTATGCTTCAGCAAGAAGTGAATTAAACAATGAATTAAACCACAATATTTCAGTTTTCTCCTAAGGCTAGAACAAACAATTATTGCACCAAATTGGCTAAACTGTAGCATTTCAGCATTTCTGTTTTGAAAAGGCTATACTTCAGCAATAAGTGAATAAAACTACAGCATTTTAGTTTTCTCCTGAGGCTATAACAGACAATTATTGCAGCAAAATGGCAAAATGGCAAAACTGCAACATTTCAGTTTTCAAAAGGCTATACTTCCTTTTCAACAAAAATATCATTCAGCTTTCTTACAATACCATTATACATTTCAGCCGTCTCAACAAATTTTCCAAACAATTAACAACAAATTCTAAGTATATTACAAAGCTAAACTCCTCTTTTGGACAACACAAACCACTTCTAAAGCCCAAATCTCCTCAACCAGTAACAACTCATAATAACGCTTCATTCCCATAAAAATCAACAACACCCATCAAAAACCACAACAAGATTAATGCCAAGGCCACCACTCTTCACAATTTACAACTTCAAACACCACAACATTAACACATATAAAAAGCCTACAGTTCTCAACCTCTGAATGCTCAAAATCCCAAACCAAATCAATGAAAACAACTAGAGAACTAGCAAAATATCAGGATGTAAACAAATGCAAAATATAATGCTATAGACTATAGTGCCATGATAGAAAGACAACCCACAGTTTTGTTGAAGAAAATTTTATCCAAAAAGGAACCTGAAAGAAAAAAAAATGAACTGATCTCTCCATTCAATAGAATATCAATTACACAATGTAAGAGAGCTTCACTGACTTTTTATCTCCTCGCTATCGACTTTCCTTCATTCTCCTACTACAAGGTTAGACTTTCGCAAACTATAAACTAGAATAGGTGTTTTACTGCTGGTAAAATATCTTTGCTGGTCATGTCTGTGAAATATTTAGGATAGCTACATTCTTCCTCAAATATCAATATACACAAATAGAAATTCTCCAAATTCTTAGATGTCCAACACAAAATCAATAAATACCCTTCTAATGCTCATTATCATCTTACCTATAAACTCTATATTTGTCATAGGCTACCAAAAGAATAGACACGCATATACATAAACAAAAGCATAGCCCATAAAAAAAGAAGTAGAAAACTGATCACAGCTTCCTACCATCAAAAGAATCTTACCAAGCTTGTTAGCCATGCAATAGGAGCACCTTGAGCATCTCCTATTATTTTCAGAAGGGAGTATGGACAAATCAATGGCTCATCAGGAGAATGTACTTGAATAATGTCAATCTCACACCAATCTTGTCCCAAGGCATGTGGGCCAACCATCTTTTTAGGGTCCAAACTCCTAATAAGTGCAGTTGCAACTATCTTTGAAGGATCCCTTACACTCAAGACTAAAACAGTAGCATGTACCTAACGAAGATAGACAAATAGCCTAACATTAGCAAAAAATATGATCAGTTCAATTAGTGTAAAACAACCAAATTTCTATGTAGCCATTTAGCTTGAAATATGAAAAAGAAAATCAAATATCTATTTCAAATAAGATGTGATTCTGCAAGTATAAGCTAACAGTACCCTTAATGTATTGCTATTGTTGCTCAGGATAGTTTGCAGGTTTGACTCTAGAGAACTAACCCTTGACTGATTTGACATATTGTTGTTGTTCTGCGCCATATTCGCATGAACTTCAGCTAGCAATCTACCTTGTTCCCTAATAAGTTCTGCTTGCTCTTTAGCTTGTTCCTCGAGCCTCACTATCTTATCCCTTTGTTCAACCATGATAATATGTTGAGTGCTACGACTTGGAATTTCGCCCCAAAGATCCGATGGTGCAACACCTCCCCCGTACATTTGAACCTGACCATTCCTGTCTGGTCCCATTACTTGTGAGAAAATGTCATCCGGCCCAATTTCATCAGTGGAGTTAGGTGAAAGTTCACTTCTCTTCTCAATCAGTAAGTTTTGTAAACAAAGAAAAAAATGCTTATTAATTATGCTGAAAGAAGGTAAAAAAACTGAAGGTAAATCAAGGATTAACATGTACCAATTTAGTCCGTAAAGCACTCCTCGAATATTTCAGCTCGGGATGGCTGACAGCCTAATTTCTTGGCCTACACACAAAATAATTGAATCAACTAATTTAATTATTCATGGAAAAAAAATTGAAGGATATAGTAAAATTTACCAAGTCTTAAGAAACTTGTGCAAATGGTCTCTGCCCCATTCTATGATGCAATTTGTTGCTTTTCCTACTATTAGCATTCCTTCGGCTAATTTGCTGGAAAAAAACAGCAGCAAATGGAAATTCAATTTTCTGCCATCAAAGTTAAAATTTGGATAATTTGAAATGAGCAATACAAAATCCTCAACATTACCTTACCAGCCTCTGAATTCTAAAAGGAAACCAACCATAACTATTGGTCTTCAAGCACTCGATCTTCTCGACAAGAAGGCAGCACATTTCCAGTTTGATTAGCATTGAACCATTCCTTTTTCAAATCATTTTTCTAAGCTCTCCATAATTTCCCTATTGATGAAGTAATTTTTGGTTCAACGCCAGATGGCAAATCAAACCTTTCCTGTTATGGTGTAAATTTGTCAAGAATCATTATGTACAGTAAATTTACAATAAAAAAGATCCTAAAATCATTAAAACTGAAAGATGTAGAGATCATAGTATTATTACCTTTACAATGTCGATCATGTCTTTCTTATAGCTTTTTGGCATCTTTGTCCATGATACATAATTCAGTGGGGCATGCTTGCCATTTCTAGCTATAATGCCCAAGAAACTAGATAACTTTTTTAGCTTCTTTCCAATGGGTTGTCCCTTATGGTTAAATTCAACCTTAATTAGACCCTTGTTCTTAGGATGCCCCCATGTATCAGTACAATAAGTTGGTCCTCTAGATTGACTACTTCTAGCTAAATTGTCTACATCAAGCATTAAAATTAGAATGGTGAAAAATATAATTTAGCATAATATATCAGACAACATTGTATTTGTAATCATGATGTGGTCATACCAATTCCGCTATAAGTTTGTGTGTTGGGCTAGGACGATATTTGCTGGTCACTATATACCGTTTGGGGTTCATCCAAAAGATTCTCAGGCAAGCCATTTAATTGCACAATGACTAAAAATTAAATAACCAAAGAAACTTTGATTAGTAATGGGTTTTGTTAGAGGGAAAAAATTGATTAGTATATACTTACGAGTGGGAAGAATTGGTTGTGTGTTAGAAGAAGGCATTTTAGCTCGTTCAACAACTTGCGTGGTTTGGTTGCCAACCAAAGAATTTTATCCAACTTGCACGTTTTTTGGTTCATCTAAAGGATTTTCAGATTGGCCATTCAACTACCCACCTAAAAATAAAATAACCAGAGCATGTTTGGTTAGTAATTGATTCAGCAAAGTAGTCATAAGAAAATTGTTTTCATATACTTACAATTTAGATCACTCGATTGTGTGTTAGACAGAGGCATGCCATATCGTTCAGCTAGCATATTCAATTGATCATCTAGAGAATTATCTCCACATTTCTGCACACTTCTTTTTTTCTTCAACTCGCATGTCCTAGCCATCTGATCAGAACAAAAAAAAAAAAATGAATCAATAAAGTATCAATAAATTAAACTTTTAATGTCACCTAAAACCAAGGCAATTCTTTGAAAAAAGGTTAAATATAACTTATTTTTAAATTCATCTGAAATAGAATGAGATAACAGAAATTATATTGGCAAAATGCAATTACTGACGGAGGCATAGAGCAACATTAAATACTGTACTACATATTGACCAATGTTCAGTCTAACACTTAAGTCAAAAAATAGTATTCTATATAATAAATATTGCATTAAATAGTTGATTAAAAAGTAGTACAGTATTCATATAGTGATAAGACTAAACTCAAGCTTTATCATCCCCTTCACGAACCTAACAAACATTCTCGTCCCCTTCTTTCGCTATGGGGTTGCAGATTTCAGCTTGCAAATGCGTATCAACATCCACGATGTCTCCTATTTTATAAACTGATCTTGCATTTGTAACAACAACAACATGCCAATCACTTTCCTTTGATTCCTCTACATAGAATACTTGTGTTGCTTGAGAGGCAAGAATGAATGGTTCTTTGTAGGGAGGCACATTGCCGAAATTTGCTAATAAGAATCCACCTGCATCTTGTTTTAGTCTCTTCCCATTTGACACCCAATCGCATTCAAACAATACAACTCTTCAATCACCTCCATTGTCCAACTCAATTACATTTTTCAAAGCTCCAAAATAAGCTACATCACTTAAAATAGGATTTTCATCCCTTATACTTGAAAAACTTGAAGTAATTTCATTCATAGCAACTCCACTATTTTGGAATTTTCTTTTACTCTCAACTTCTTTTGTGTGAAACCTAAAACCATTTACCATAAATCCCTGATACTGTAATCCAACTTGTTTAGGTCCCTTAGAAAGATAAACCAAATCTTGTGTAATATGGCTATCTTCAGATATTTTCAAAGAAGTAATCTAGGTCACAAAAAAAAAACAAAAATAGAAAATCAATATAAACGATAAAATAGAATTTAACTTGACACATAAGAGAAAGGTTAAACAGAATTTTGGATTACGTGATGGGCAAACCATTGGGCGAACATCTCACTATGAATATGCTCAATTTCATGTCTTCCAACACATGGATGATTTTGAGCTACCATCGTAAGGTGTTGACTATACAAAGGAGAAGTCGATTTAATCAGTAATTGTCAAGAAATGTACAATATTCCAATCCGTCTTTGAAAAATTTAAGGAGACTTACTCAATATATGGCTTGACAACATCCCAATTAAATAGTACATATTGATGTGCTTTATTCAAAGATATTTGATCAAACTTTATTGGTGTGCCTTTACCCAATGAGCGCCCCGACATTGTAAACACATCAATACCTACTCGAGAGTCAGCCATATCTTCTTCATTTCTAGCTGTTCGATTGAACCTTGTTTGGACATATATAATCAGCTAAATATAATGAACAAAAGGTTAGGCATTCTTCAGCCAAATAACCTTCTGTAATAGAACCCTCTGGGCGACTCCGATTTCATACACAAGATTTCAAAGTGCTCAAATACCTGAAGTAATATAGTTATGAAATTACCATAACTATAATTGCAACATTTAAAAATAAAAGAAAAACTAATAGAAATAAAAATAGATAATGCACACCTCTCAATTGGATACATCCATCGAAATTGCACCGGATCAACAATTCTTACTTCGTAGGCTAAGTGAACACATAGATTCATCATGGTATTGAAAGCTGATGGTGGAAAGACCCATTCTAGCGCACAAAGAATGAAAACAAAGTCCATCTCTAGTTGTATCAGATCACGAGGCAACAATTCCTTGGAGCAGAGTAGTCTGAAATACCTACTTAGCCTAAGCAAGAGATATCGAAAAGATTTTGACAACGCTTTTCTTAGGGCTATAGGCAGTAATTGTTGCAATAAAACATGATGGTCATGGCCCTTAAGCCCTAAAAGCTTTGGTGGCTTCACTTGTACGCACCTAGATAAGTTAGTAGAATATCCGTTAGGAACCTTAACCCTTTTCAACACCTTACAAAAATTCAATTTTTCACTCTTACTCAAAGTGAATGCAGCCCGAGGCAAAGAAGATGCACCATTCTCTTTCTCAAGAGGATGTAGTTCTGCTCTAATTCCCATTTCTTTCAAGTCAAGTCATGACTTATGATCCTTTTTCTTATCCACCTCGAGTAATATGGCACAAATCATTTCACTAACATTTTTCTCAATGTGCATTACATCAAGATTATGCCGCATCAAGTTATCCTTCCAATAAGGCAATTTAAAAAAGACACTTTTTTTCTTCCAATTAAATGGCAATTTTGGTTTTCTTTCACCAGCTTCACAAACTTAAAATTGATACCATCTAATTCAGTTAAAATCACATATCCAGATAAAAATGTAGGTCTCCCTCGATGTTCCTCTGTACCATTAAAAGATTGAGCATCCATTCTAAAATTGTGGTCGGGTTCTAAGAACCTAGGATGTCCCATCTAACAATGCTTGCAACTATTTTTCAGCCATTTTGAATCCGTCTCCTTATAACAAATGGGACAAGCAAACTCCCCTTTAGTACTCCACCCCGACAAATTAGCATATCCAGGAAAATCACTAATAGTCCATAATAAAGCAGCCCACATTTGAAAATTTTGCTTGGAATATGCATCATATGTAGATACACCCACATCCCACAATTCCTTTAATTTTGCAATAAGAGGTTCTAAATAGACGTCAAGATTATTCCTTGGAGCAGTTGGACCAGGCATTAGCAAATACAAGATGAAGTATGGTTGCTTCATACACATCTGAGGGGATAAATTGTAAGGCATCAAGATGACATGCCACGTACTGTGAGCAACATTCATATTTTTGAAAGGATTAAACCTATCAGAAGTTAAGCCTAATCTCACATTACGTACATCTTTGGAAAAATTAGGATGAAGATAACTAAAATTTTTCCAAGTAGGTGTGTCAGCAGGATGTCTCATAGAACCATCATCTATTCTATCTTCCCCATGCCATCTCATTGATTTAGCAATCTTTGAGGACATGAACAAACGTTGTAATCAAGGCTTCAGTGGAAAATGCCAAATAACTTTTTTTGCAATCTTTCTCTTCTCCCCTGTAGGATCATTTTCCAAAGTTGCCCACCTAGACTCTTTGCATGTAAAACAATATTTCCATCTCAATTTATCCCCCCAGTACAATGTGCAATCATTAGGACATGCATCTATCTTCTCATACCCCAAACCTAATTGTTTCATTATCTTTTCAGTTTCATAATAAGATTTTGGAATTTCAACACCCTCAGGAAATGATTCTCGCAACAAATCAAGAAGTATATCAAAATGTTTATTAGAGCACTTCCCCGCACACTTAAGATGTAGAAATAGAATAAGAAATGATAGCTTAGAGAAGTTCTTACACCCAGGGTACAACTCTTGTTGAGAATCATTAATAAGTTTGTAAAAATTTTCAGTATCCGAGTTTGAATATTCAACTCCGAGAGATGTTTCAACCCTCTCAATATTATCATCTACTAGAATGCCAAATGCATCATGCAACAAGCCATCCATGTCTTCAGATTAACTGGTAACATCTTGCAAATTATTACCTAAACTTGTTCTAGATGAACTAGACAATAAAAGTTCTCCATGTACTATCCAATGAGAATATCCCTTAATATACCCATATACTATGAGGTGCTCTCGCACCTCCATTTCAGTCCTCATTACCCTATTTCCACATTTTACACAAGGACACAATATCTTCCCATTCAAACTTGCATTGTTCTTTGCAAATCTTAGGAAAAAATCAACACCATTTTGATATGCACGGCAATTTCTAGGAAGACTCATCTAAGATTTGTCCATATTGGCGATGTTACAAGCAACAATAGATAAGCAAGTTGCAACCTAAACAACAAGAAATACATATTATGAGATTCATGCAATTAAATTTAGGCAAAAATGCTACTTCTTTCCATGGATTTTTCACATATTTTCATATATAGTTATGGCAAAAAAGATGTAATTTAACTACACCAGTATTCATCCATCTGTTGAAACAAAGAGGAACAAGACATTCCATACCAACAAACATATACAAACAGCTACATATATACATGTATCTAAGGAGACAGAGTGCGCAAGGGAAAAAAAATGTTCAGCATGATAAACAATGATATTACAGCTCCAAAATTAAAAAAAAAAAAAGAGCAGACAACTTCGTATGCTAACTCATATTGTGCTGATGGAACAAAAAAAAAATGATTCTCTGTATCAGTTTTTCTTTCACAAAATTGAGTAACCACCCATTAACTACATTCTTTTGGACAAATTTTTTCTTTTAAATCAAATTCATACAAAAAAAAAAAAAAAAGAGTAGCAGATGCTTGGGAAATTCTATAAAATACATTATTTCCTATATGGCAAATCCAAATTCATAGATGGCCAATGGGATTACAGAATAGCCTATACCATCTAGGCTTAAGAACCCAAAAAATGAGTAGCAGATTGAAAACTAGAATGCTCAATCAACCTATTTTTAGTTTAGAGATGTTTTGATCTTCTCTTTGTCCTTCTCCTTAGTATTGTAACAGCATTCAAACCCCAAACACGTTATGTCATTGAACTATTTAAAGCAGAAATGATTTAATGATAAACTATAAAAACTGGTTGTTCAGACTTTTAAATGTGCGTGGAAGCCATGAAGCATTATAGAAGTTCATATTAGCTCTTAATACTTTAAAACTAATCTATAGACAATTCTTTTTTGAAATGCAAAATGTAACTAGAAGTTATTAATATCAATACAAGTACATTAAAAAACTTGTTAATTTCTTACATATTTGTTATGCATATCTTAATTATAACTCCAAATGATGTAGAATTTCATGCGTGATAGTGAAAGTTCAACCTGGCTGAAACTATATGCTACCAAAATGATGAATACTAAATGAACCGATCAATGAAAACAAATCACTGTTAGAATTTTCTTATGAAAGCCAATGTCACCTCGCCAACTATTTGGCAATTCAGACACAAAGGGATCATTACAAATCAGTCGAATAATGTTTCATAAGCATGCTGGGAATAATATATTTTTGCAGGTAGAATAAACATTTCCTTTGACAAACAAAGAAAACCCTTTTCAAACCATGAATGGAAATGAAATAAAACACATGTACTAGGTCATAATATTCCTAATCCAAGATTAATCAGCCACTGCAATTCTATTTTTCGGATACAACAAACGAAAAAGAAGACACTTTAAACCAAAAGAAAAAAGAAGAAAAAGGATAAAGGTAATACAATATTTCCTAATTAGAAGTTGTACTTTAAGTCAACTGCTAAATGCAAACCAAGAAATGATTCTTAGTTTATTCCAGTAACTTCTCAAAGCTTTGATCAATTTTCTAATAGTACATATAGGGAATACATAGTGCAAGTAATAACCAATGTAGTCCAAAAATCCAAATTTGTAACTGTTACCAAAATGTAAAACCAATTTCTGCACAATAGATACAAGACATGAAAAGAGGCAAGCCCAACAAAAAACATACAGGACTAAGCACAAGCAGTAACAAAACCATGAAATCAAAGCCTTCTTTATGGTAAAGAGAGATCAAAGCCTTCTTTACCTCAAAACCACAAAATGTCCCCAAGCACAAGTAGTAATAATCTTGGGCAAATAATCTATTATTGATATTTATACATCCAGCTGCCTATCCCAGCTATGCACTTATCCAATCTTTAGTAATCAACAAGAATTATAAGAAAATTAATATTGATAGGGGAAGAAGACAAAAGACAGTTTCACAAACAATAATTCATCATCTACTTTTAAAGAAGTTCGAGACACAAAAATAACTTCATCAAGCTCAAACCCATAACTGAAAAAAGAATGGATTTTCGGACAAAAAAACACCAAAGAGAAGTGAAGGATTGCTAATGACATTCGAAAATTAAAACCCAAAAAGACATTCTGAGATGTTGAACAGTGGGAGAGACGTGCTTACAGAGGGCAGTGCTTGCAAGAAAATTTGCTTCCTCTTTTTTTTTTTTTTTTAACTAATTTAGCTAACTGAAAAGTATAACCACAACAAAGGTAGGAAACACATTCCGTCGAACAATATTAGAAAAGCCAGCATTGAATCCCAAACAGTCCACACTACAAAGTTGGTAAATTCCACAGGTGGGGACAAACCCAGAAATCAACATTTAGAAAATAAATCTCCAGCCGGCTAATCCAAAACAGTCCACTAAAATAGCTCCCATGAACAAACAAGCATTTTTGGACCTAATTCCTAGAAGTAACCAAGTCAAAAAATGCAAGAGGTATAAACAGACAAAATGCAGCTAAGCTTTAGAAATACACTCAAAGTAAAGCCATGCAGCACGAGATACAAATCAATAGAACTAGATAGAAAATCCCACCTCAATTTCCAGTTAATGCTCAGTGCAAAGTGGGCTGGTTTCTCCGGCACCCCTCACAAGACCCATAGACGCAGCAGAATACACTTGAAAGACTAGAAATCTCAGTATATAATCTATATTAGCTTACCGAACTTGGCAAGAAACAACAAACCCACGACAGATTCAAGAATAAAAACAGTGAGACATCGTAAGAGGACCAGCCTTGATGCCCAAATAATTCAAAGACGAAATAGACTGATTTCGCAAGGGACATCAAACCCAAAAAATAGTACGAAAGATAAGAACTATAAGGGGAACTCAACTAGTAATCCAAGTTAGGCCACTAAAATAACTCCAAAATATGAACAAAAATTGCATCGCCATCTGCTTCCTCAACAGCACACAACTGCTACAAAGAAATGCTCGAACAGTGCCAGCATTGTGCAAATCTTTCTTCTAGGCATTTTCATAGCTCTTGTTCAGTTGATAAGATGGTATATGAGAGACGATTTTGGGCTGCGATATAAGGGATTAGAGGAAAGAGGTAGAGAGGTGAAAGGGATTTTTAGATGAAGATGACCGGTTTGAGGAAGGGAAGATTGAAGAATCCAATGTTTTGTGAAGTTGGTGGAATGATTGGGTGCACGCGAACCATAAGTTAGATTAGTGTACAAAATGTTTAAGAACGTGTACTCTGCTAGAAGTGTACAATAATATATGTATGTCGTACAACTATTAAGGATTCAGTGCATATTAACCGCGCACACCTAATAATTTCAATCTAATTTCAAATTTTTCCCCTCTCCCGGGATTTTTTTTAGGTCGGTTCTTTTTTTTATTTTTTTCCTATGAAACATCTATTATAACATTTTGATCATGTCACTAAAGATTATTGAGTATTAAAAAATATATATATGACTTGACAATTCTCAAAGTGTCACAATATAATTCTAAAAATATACTAAATTTTATATTGATAATCAAGTATGGTTTTGATTATGTCTATTGTGACATTGAAATAAAAAAAGTCACAAAAATAATTTTTAATGACATGTTAAAAAAAATGTCATAATAAATGTGTCACAACAACCTATTTTTCTAGTAGTGTTAGGTGTCTCTGGGAATTCACAAGAATTCTATGGAATTCTATAGAAAATCCTTGTATGATTTTTCATGCAACAAATCATCGACCAACACATGTTTCCCAGCTTTGCCAATTGACCAATTTGATTCTCTAAGTTGTGCATTGAAGCCAAATTTCTGGTTGTTACATTAACTCCTTAGAAATGAGCTTCTGTTGAAATAACCATTTTGTTGACCAATTCCTCCAATGATAGCATTGGTGGTGGCACATTATAAGGTAAAGAAGGTTGAGTACTTTTGTTTCCACTAAAGTTTGAGGGGTTTTGCGTAGGTTGGTTTTTATTGGTCTAAGAGAAATTAGGATGGTTCCTCCAACTAGGGTTATAAATAGTACTATAAGGATTATTCCCTTTTCTTCCCTTCCCCATAAATGCAACTTATTCTAAGGACTCTTGAGACGACTGCATATTTTGGCTGTCATTGTTGGGGCGCCCTTCCCTACAAAAATTACAACTTATATTCACAACTTGCCCTTGAGAAGAGACCACCATTTACTCCATCTTTTATGTTAATATCTCAACCTTAGCTTCCACGACGGCTATGGCATCAACTCTGTGAACTCCTTGAACATGAGCCCTAAGACTTGGATTACCTCATAAGTAATTATTCATGGCAATATTCTCAACTAACTCATACAACCCCCTCTGGAGTCTTAGAACCTATTATACATCCAACGGATGCATCAATTAATTGTTTTGAGACAATATTGATCAACCCACTATGAAAAATCTACATTTGCATTCCCAATCAAACCCACGGTGAGGACATTTTATAAGTATCTCCTTCTATCTTTCCCAAATGCTCATATAGACTTTACGTCTCCAGTTGCTGCAAGGTAAAAAATGTTGGTTCTAAGGTTAGCTGTCCTAACTGGGGGAAAATATTTGGCCAGGAATTTTTTTAGCTAACCTAGTCTAAGGTGATGATAGATCCTACTTGCAAAGATTTTAACGAAGATTTGGCTCTATTCCTAAGAGAAAAAGGAAATAGTCCCAGTTTTATAGCATCATCGAATACACCATTCATCTTAAAAGTATCACAGATCTCCAAAAAATTAGCAAGCTGCGCATTAGGGTCTTCATAAGATAACCCATCAAATTGGACCATATTTTACTTCATTTGAATAGTGTTGGGTTTTACCTCAAATTTATTAGCTTCTACCCTTAGTCTAATAATACTTGAATCTGTACCTGAGATTACAGGTTTGGCAAAATTACTCATAGTCCTTCTATTATTATGACCATTACCACCATTGTTGCTTTGGTTAACTTCCACCTCTCTTGTAATACGTAATAGGTTAGCCCTTTTTCTATGTGCTTTTTGAATCTATGCCAATGTTTTTTTATCTCTAGATCAAAGTCCGTAATGTTTTATGCACTTCATCAAATCAGAAACCAAAGTAAGGTTTTAGAATTTAAAAATATTCAAGTACAATTTGTACACCAAAAATAACAATTAACGCATTAATTCATAAATCAAACAAACAACAAAATATGGCCCCTATTTACCCAAATAACATATATACATATATGATCATATAAACATAGTTAAATTAATGAAATTCAAGCTTTTATGACATTATTCCCCAGTAACGACGCCAAAAACTTGATGGGTCATATTTGGGTACATAAAATCATGCAATTTCAAATCCATTCCCATTCAAATTTTAATTAAAATATTAATTCTCCAATAACATATATGAGCAAGTGCACTTATCGAAAAGCATAGTATAGAGAATTAATGAGTATCAATCATCAAGAAACAACTGTCATTAGTTACTTTTGATTCATTGTATAACCAACCAATCAAAATGATGAAAGAAAAAAGATAAAAAAATAAAGATAAAAATATATACAACTCTAAGAGAGAAGAACATGTATTTAGATAGAAATTCTTGAAAATATGACAATGAATTACATTTAATCATCATATTTAATCACTATCTTAGCATAATGAGGGAATAAAATAGAATCCAATTCTTTCCCAAGTTATGGACCCACTATATCCTAGTAAATATAATGGATATACTCTATCTTACCAATCAACCCAAAGATGCAGGATACTCATTTCTCAACCAATATCGCAATACTCCAAGTGATATAAAATACGAAATTACCCAATGACCATTTACTCTAAGCGAAATCAACTAATCTTTGATTACTTAGGTTCTTTTACACTTTACTTTCTTTCCCAAGTCCATTAAAAAACAACACATATGAAAATAATTAATTGAAACCGATTCCTAACCTCTTTCCCAAGTTAATTTGGAGAAAAATCGAACTTCATCAATAAAAACAAGTAATCAAATACAAAGAATAATCATCAATTGATTTAAAGAACTAAATTAATTCAACATCATGAATCCAAAAACAAAATCCAATTATAATGAAGACATTGGCATCATCATTATTCAAGAAAAAGAAAACAAAGATTTTAGAAAGAACTCATACATATGCCCCCTTCTTTCTCCCTTGAAAGCTGTCTTGAAACTGTGCTACTTTTTATAAATTCTGTCTTAAAAGGAATGATTTCGAGTCTTGATCCTTCAAATTCCCCCCTTTATACTTGTGTCTTCCTTGTATTTATAGCTTCCTAGGTTGCAAAAATCGTTCCCTAGAAGTTCTAGGACGTGTACAAGTCAAATACCGAAAGACATCTTCAAAATTTTTTAATTCTTCTTGCGTTAGGATTTCAAGCCTCCCCAGTACTTGAATTGGGTCGGTGCTGGGTTAACCTCTGTGGGTTGGTGCCAAGTTAGTTCTAAATTCCCTAGTTACTCTACTTTTTTTCCCCCTAGAACTAAGCCCGAGCCAGTTCAATCTCCTTAGGTCGGCACCAGGTTAGGTTTGAAATCAAACAATGAAACTCCAAATTCTTCACTTTCAACATAAAATCACAAGAAAACTTTTATGGAGGTAATATATCAAATTGCAAGGGAATTGACTAACTATGACATAAAAACCATCGAAAATAACCTCACACAACTAGGATAATATAAATACATTTAGGCCCTATTATATTCCCCTAGACATAAAAATTTACTTGTCCTCAAGCAGAGTAAATGCAAAAACAGGGAATGATGTAAATAAGTAAATGTAAAAATAGGGAATTTCTATATGAAGAACTGTGTTTGAAGTTAAAATAGAGCAAATCGTTAGCAATCTTTTCACAAAACATTTACAAATTATTCTATCAAAGTATAGCTTTTCATAGCAAAACATTGTCACCCCTTCTCACAAAGACAAACATTACATTACTTATTCAACTGAATTAATCCCCATAATCAACTCAAGTTTTAGATCAAATATGCATAAAGCCTATGAAGTTAATTTACACAAGTCCATATTCATGAAACACCATCCACTCCTTCCTCAAGTCAAGAATGAAGTAAATATGATTCATATAAATCTAGATAATCATGGCTAAAACATGTTCCAATAGTTTCTAAACTACTACATCCAAGGAGCAAAATTAGGACATTCTCACCAACTTGGGAATTTATAGCTTCAAATAAGTGAATTTCTCTTCACTCACCGTATTAGCCCTCTTCCAATATACAAAAGGAATTTAAGCAAAAATGTTCAACCATAGTATTTTCTTTCAGCATTAATTTTTTTCAAAATTTACTCTTTGCTTTTCGCCAATGTACATGCACTTCTCATTCCTAGACTTTTTTTTCTCCTTTCTTTTTCTAGAATGAGCACATGCATCCCTATTGTCTCTTCTTTTTCAACTCTCATTCTTACCTCTTGCCCTATTTACTTAAACCTAGAATATGGACTAGTTAAAAAATTACCATCAAAACAAACATTAGCAATGTATCTCAACTTATATTTCATCATATCAACCATATGAAAACATCAAGAATAAAGCTTCAAATATCACATAAATATAAAGAAGAGTAACTTTAATTCTCAAGTTTTAAACATATCTCAATCAAATACAAGAGTTAAAACAACGATTAGTTCCATCAAATAAGGTATATATTTGATCTCAAAGAAAAAGCAATCACATCAGTTCCACTATATCAATTCATTAAACCACAAGTTCCACATCTCAACAAGCCAAAAAAAAAAAAAAGTAACCCAAAAATAGAAAATATCCATAAAGGCCATATATTTGCAAAAACATCTAACTCATAATTTGTAACACCCCCTATTAAGTGGCCTAAATGGCCAGGGATATCATCTCATCCTGTGGACCAGGAGTCTTTATAACAGATAAAAGTAAATAGCAAAAGAAAATAAGATAAACTAAATACTCAAATTGACCTCAATGTTAGAATATAAGTTTACTATGTAGAAAAGAAAATCCCTAATACTTAGCACACCACAGTTGAGCCTCATGGGCAGAAATAAAATATAACAAAGAAGGGTAGAAATGATAAAGTATTAAGACCAATTCTGTTACAAAAAGATCTTCAGCACTCGGTCCTAATAATCTTAGACTACCCTAAAAATCATGGTTAGAAAATCTGTGAGCTTATAGATAATCTCAGTAAGTCCATTGTGTGCAAGTGGTAAGTAGAAAATCAAAGGAATGATGCATAAATGTAATAATTCCACATGTTTGTAATCGCGAGAAAAAAAAAATCCAACATTATAACTCAAATTTTCATTACCAAATATTTGGAGAGAAAATTCAAACAAATATGATCAAGTACAATATTTAGAAAAGAATTTTGTTGGCTAAATTATTTCCAACCACAAACTGATGCGACTGTTCACTAAGGTAAAATTTTAAACCTATCATCAACAAGCCATATTGTGTGAGATTTCACATCTACAATAATTTACAAATATGACCCTGACATAATCCATACTGAGATAGTACAATGGGTAGGGTATACATCCCTCTCGATAGAATACCCCATCATCCCTCTTACATATGTGTAGACCAAATGTCCCACGTCTGTCCTTCAGTTTGCCATTGGATACTATGTTACTAGCTAAGGACCCAACTTAACTACTAGGATTGACGCCCTGTTTGGAAAAGTCTATTTTTCGGAGACGGCCAATCAACCAAAATTCTCTCATGATCTTACGAGAGCTTGTCCTATTGTCTCGTCCTTTCAGTACTAAGTCTTAAAATAGGTGTAGTTCAAGAAATTCCCATTATGTTGTGGAATATACAATTTCAATTCCAAAAATTATTAATCCAAATCCTAAACTTAATATTTCCAAATTTACCCTGACCAGAAAATGGAAGTTCATATTTTCTCTCCTAAATTTCTTGAATGTGGAAAATTCCTTCATCTAAAATAATACTCATTCAAAGAGAGAAAAATTATACAGTTTCATAATTTGCCTAAAAAAAGACATCAACAAGAGCCACATGTCATGTTATGAATTTCGCAAATTGTGTACATAGATAAAAACTTGGAATTAGGTGCATACATTTATGCATAATTCCTAATCAAACATAGTTCTTCATATAGAAATTCTTTAGGATTGATCATGCAAAAGTCTTTTGTATAGGAGTCATGAAGTAAATAAGGGTAATACCAAGTGTGATAAAACAAACTAATCCAAACATTTTATTTCAATAAATAGTAATGAAGATCCAATCATTGTGTATGAATGATCATAAAATTTCTTTTCAAATTATTTTGCACCCAAAAAAAAATGATGAGATTCAACGACTTACCTCTTATCTAAAAGTTTAGCAAATTAGCTTCGAGATATCCTAGGTGTTTCCTTCTCCTAAGTCCAACTCGAATCTAATACATATATAATATATGAATTAATTTCGTAATTAAATTAATCTAAATAAAGAGTTAATCAAGATCCTAGAATAGTTAGAGAAATTACTTAGATCTTAAGTAATTCCAAAAATATTTAGCGATATAGCTAATTGGTTCTAATCACAAAGTATCTCAACAAGCCTATAAAATATCCATAATTCATATAGCATAGAACTCTCCTACTACCTAATTTAACTTTCATAGTCAAACAAGGCCTTAATTGTTAAGCAAAACCCTAATCACCATGCAAACCCTAATTAGCCATGCAACTATAATTAATTGATCAATAAGGCAGCATCTAAACTAACTTATTTTACCATTCACATCAAGAGTTCAAATAGCATTTCAAAAATTGAAAATCTTATCTTATAATGGCACAAGGGATCACTCTTCAAAATCTTACTATAAAAGAAGCTCATCAAACATTAATAAAATATTTTCCCTATAATTCTAAACATCACACAACATTTACACAAGGCAAATTTGCAAAAATTATAGCCCTTTCTATGAGTAAATTCCTTTTCCAACTTTCAACATAAAATTTTGCTTTTTACATTAATACAGGCATAAAAAATTATTTACTTCATTAACCAAGAAAATCATTTTATTTTAAACAAAAACCTACAGTTTAACACCTCCATATGATATGTGAATTACTATATATTTATCTCCCCAAGATTCCCACAAAAAGGACTAAAATAATTTTTTACACAGTCTCCGGTGAACAGTAAACTGCCTTGCGCAGTCAACTTAAAAAATTCATAACTGTCAAATTATAACGTATTTTTTGGTGATTCTTTTTTCTAAAATTTTACTAACATCTTGAAATTTATACAGTCCAAAAATCATAAGAAAATTAATAAGTTCCCGACATACCCTAAGTCCTATAAGACATCATACACAAGTTCCTATGATCTCAATTTAGCTTAAAAATCCAACACCCATCTTAAAATCCAAAATTCCATCAAGTCCTCTATTTTTCCCCGGCAACCATTTTAAAGCATAAGAACTCTAAATTCATCGAACTAGTCAAAATATAACACCACACACATAGGGTCACATTACGACAACATAAATACAACCTTATTCATCAATATTGGTAGCATTCAAAGCTTAGTATCATGGAGCAAATTTTTAGCAAAATTTTTGGTACCCATAGGCAATTCTCAATTTGAGAAGAAAAAAGGCAACAAAACAAGCATTCCATTCATACAAAATCCATTCTCAACTGATCCTACATTTTCCTAGACCTCATTCATCATAATCCCATGATGTAATCACACGAGATGGCTTCAAGCTATCATTCGAACAAAACAGGTAGCATATATGCATTTTTAGTTTCATGCTAATAAAATGAGCAAAATAATTTTTTTCAACATAAAAGGGCTTTATTTACAGATCATATAACAAACTCCTAACATAAATACAATAGTTTGTGTCGCATATTACCACCCATAAAAGCATAAGTTTTCTAGAAAAGTAAACTGTCTAGCAAGAGGTATTTTGGCTAAAAGAAATACACAAGAGGAAAAATAAATCCTTTGCCTAACTCTTGAAGCTTTACACTCTTATAAAGAAATGTAGCAAGATAAAGATTTGTTCTTCAAGCTCTTGTCTCTCCTTTGGAGAGTTTGCAAGAAAAGAAAAAAAAAAAAAATGAAGAGAATGAGCATGGCTTTCGATCACAAAGAGGAATGGAAAAAAATGGTGATGATACCTTGTTTCTTTAGCTCCAAAGCCACTAAAAAAATAGTGTTCAAACCTCCATGAAGTGATTCTTGCTTGTGGAGAATGGATTGCAAGTCAAGAATTAGTGTGTGTGTGTGTGTGTGTGTGTGTGTGTGTGTGTGTGTGTGTGTGTGCTTATGTTTGAAGTGGAAGGGAGGGTACCCAAGTTGTTGGCTAGCTTGGTAGCAAGGGAAAGGTCTTCTCCTCTAGAGAGAAGTTGGAGGAAAGAAAATTTTTTAAGGGAAGAAAGGGATGGTGGCTGGCTAGAATGGGTATAAGGAGAGGAAGTGATGATTTTATACTATCTTTAGCATCCAAGGGTTGAGATGAATTCATGTAAACACACCCTAGATTCAATGGCTAAGAAAAAAGGTAATTTGTTGGGTTAAAATAAACCATAGGTCTAGGATATGGGTTTTGGGTCAATTGATGAAATTAAGTCAAGTAGTCAAAATTGTTCTTGACACGAAATTTGGCCGCAATTTTTAACTTAATAAACAAGGTCAAGCCCCTAATTAAAACTAAATTCGTTTAAGAATGTATTTTTCAAATGGGAGAAGTTACTGTTATAATATTATTGAAAATGTGATACACTAATTAATTTGACTAATTTGCCTACTACACATAATGTGTGTGTGTGTGTGTGTGTGTGTGTGTGTGTGTGTGTGTGTGTGTGTGTGTGTGTGTGTGTGTGTGTGTGTGTAATGCACAGTTACTTATGTATAAATCACTTACTACAACCAAACAAAAAATTAACCAAATTCACTTACTTACTCTAAGAGGATTCACATAAGGAGCACATGAAATAGAGACAAGTAATGCAATTAATTTACTGTGTGAGCATAAATTGATCAAGTATTTTGTTCCCTTCTACTCAATTTAGTATGGTGTTATATAATCCCTCCCCCACGCTTAAACTGGACATTGTTCTCAATGGCCCTAAAATAGAGCAGCAAAGCCTAGCAAGGGGTGTAAAAATAATAGGGAAAGAATAAAAGGAAGAAAACACTTTCTGCAATCATGATTTTCCACAAAATAGGTTGAATTCGATCACAAGAGCATGGTTTCTTGACAATGGTGTGTTATCTAAAAAAAGTCAAAAGAAACAAAACACAACACAAAACTAGAATAGAAAAAGAAACATAAAGTACATTAAAAGATAATGAAAATCTAAGAAAGGCCATGAAAATTCAAAGAAGAAAATAAACATTCCTAAAAGAAAAGTAATAAATGTAAGAGCCAATCATCGGCATCCACATCTTGCTCATCATCAGTAGCATTTGGCTCAACTGTACTATCTCCCATGGCCAGACTCGTAGAAGCGCCTCTTGGCTATCTAGAGAACTGCTGCGGCCATATAGTTAAACTCTAATCTGCACATTCTTACTCCAATGTAAATCAGCTATAGAGTCTCGAAACTTGAGAAGAATGGTTATTGGGCCCTCCATCCCGAGTCTTAGCTGCTCTATCTGTGTGTACAACTTAGCCTCGAAACCAGTACTAGGTTGTGATCCCGAACTACTCATGCATGCTCGAGGCTTTGGTGGGGGCTGCTTCTCATCTGCAAAAGACACCTCCTCCATCTCAGGGTGTTGAACCTCAAACAATCTCATCCACTGTCTCTCTCTCTCTCTTATCATACCTATAACAGCACTACACTAAAATATGCTACGTCACTACATCGCATGCTGTGGTAGTCTCTGTCATCTCTCTTTTACAACTCACCCTAAAAGCCTGAAGGATGCGCATTATCACCAAGGGAAAGATAAAGCCCTTGCTAGTAAGGTGAGAATACACCACATCCCTCATAGACTGAATAATCAAAGTGGTAAGGGTAATAGGCTTATTATCTATCATCTAAGAGAGGATGTAAACATCAATGACCTTGGCTTCATTAAACCCACTAGCTTTAGGCATTACAATAAAAGCAAATATGTTGACTTGGGCTCTCAGTTTTGCTTGATGGTCATTATTAGAAAAGTAGCCAGGTAAGTAGTAGGTCCCCTCCTATGCATCCATAACCCTTGACGGCATTGATGAAACTCTACTACGGGTCAGAGACAATCCTTTGATTATGATCGTCAACTGCTATCGAGGGGCGCTTATTATTAACACCAAGAATGGTAGCTAGTCTAGCCCTATTAAGCTTTACAAGTTCCTTATCCAGATTATTATTTTTCATCTCTTGTATGTTTGCATAGAACTCTTTAACAAACACTGGATAATACATCTCTGAAGTTTGATAATGGCCTTTCAACTGAGCCTCCTCAACACTGTAGACAATTGAAGAGAATTATCAAGAGGTGGCTTAAAAGTCTTCTCCACTATGATTTTGCTATTGGCATGGCTTTGGTACCAAATTTGATGAGTAGGCTCAATGAACTAGGTAGGTTGTATAAGAAATGGCTCCAATGAAGGAGTAGAGGAAGACAAAACTCTAGCCCTCTTAGAACGTACACCCATTCCCCATTGTGTAGACATGGTACTGAAGGCTTAAAATGGCAAAAATAATGAAAACGAAGGCATGTTAGGAAAACGAAAATTTTACCTCTGTGATGAAGTGGCCCTCTTTGGACTGGAGTAGTTGTCCGTATAATGATATTCGAGACTAGTGGCTCACGTCCTTACAAACGTCTACTGCATCTCATCCACGCAAAGCTTTTGATCTTCCAAAATGGTGCCTGTAGCACAGCCGGTGAAGGCTTGAAGTTTAGGTTTTGATCAACTTTGAAAGGCTTTGTGTAAGTTTGATTTCTATGAATTTTTCACACATGAAGCCTTTCTCCCAGAATTGGTTTTTGTGATGTTTTGTGATCCAATTGAAAGCTCAACTCACCCCAATGTCAAGACCTATTTCAATTACACAGATTGATGCCCGAGAAAGAAGACATTTAGCATGCAAACAGAAAGCTTCCATGCTTTCTATTAGCCTACACGTGAAATAACATGGGTTCCATCCCGTGTTTTTTTTAATTTTTTTAAGTAATTAATAAAATTAATTATTAATTAATTATTTTTTTATAAATTTTAATTTACCTTGGTCTTATTCATTTGGCTAGATAAATTATTTATTCTTAGGCTTGAATACCCATAAATAAAAAATCTTAATTATTTATTTTCTAGACTTTAATAAATAACTTAATAAATAATAACAAATCCAAATAAACAAAATAATATTTTATACCTTTTATCTAGATCCAAATTAATTTTCTAATTATTCAATCTAGGCCATAGGCCTTGAATAATTAATTAATCATTTAAACTAGATAAAATAAATACACTTTCTTGAATCTTTTATTTTATTATAGTCCAATAATAAATTAGACTAATAAAATAAAAATCCATAAATATCAAGACCAATTCCTTAACACAAATCCTTTATGACTTAAAGGCTATTCCAGGGTCCAAAAGACACATAGCCTTGGCTACTTAAATGACCAAAATACCCCTGCTATATAAATAGCTATATTTTGTATTTTAAATATTTTCAAATATCACCATAAGGAAATATTGACCCCAAAGACAATGCTGTTGGGAAATATGCCCTCATAGACTCGGTTTCTGATGTAAACATTGAATGTTTTAATAAAAGAATTTATTTTCAGAAATTATTTGTGAATTTACATTTTTATTTATGCACAATTACATTTGAAAAAGACCCATTGTGTTTAAGTAAGTGGTCCATGTGAATGGTGGTCATTCACAGTAAGGTATGGATCACGAGTTACTTAACACATAAACGTTTGTTCTTAACTGATTAATGAGAATGGGAATCTCATCATTTCTAGGTTACTATGTTATGAATTCCAAATGGGGAATGAGTTACCTTTAGCCAGTGAGTAGTCCACTCACTTCATGACATACGCGTATTTCGAATACGTATAACAGGACCTATAGCAGTGGTTTCTTAAAGTACTATATGGTAGAAACCTAGACTACTACTACAGCGTAGACTAGTACTCTACGACTTGAGTATGAGTTGGTGGTCTGACGAAACTGGAAGCATGTACATTGATATGCTTTAGTTGATGTTTTATCGTAAAACCAATATACTTGCATGTTGGGTATGTGTGACTAGTTAGTTAAGAGAGACTTGTACAAGATAGTTTCTATACTATATCGCCCCTTGTGGTTGTCTGAATGATCTAAATATCTAGGGCCCTGGGAAACATGACATGGATGTTTGCTTTAGGGTAGCTCCCTTGGAAAGCAAAAACAATCCAAGAAGTCGTGGATCATTGGAGTAGAAGCCTAAGGATAGTAGATGTTATTTAGAGAGGTGTTAGTACATTTCTTCCTCTCTAATGTACGGCGATGTATAGAGAGGTATTTTAGTCATTTTACCTGTAGGTCGGAGACTTTGCTAACGCAGCATTGTCCTTGGGGTCAATATTTCCTTATGGTGATGTTAGAAAATATTTAAAATGCAAAATATAGCTATTTATATAGCAAGGGTATTTTGGTCATTTTAGTAGCCAAGGCGGTGTGTCTTTGGGTCCCCAGTATAGACCATGAGTCCTAATTATATACATACTAAGGAATTGGTCTTAAATTAAGTGAAATAGAATTTATTTTATTTAAGTAGTCTGATTTAATTATTGGGCTAGAATAAAATAAAGATCCATGAGAGAGAAAATTAATTAAATTATTTTGGTGGGTTAATTAATTATTTAGGGCTTTGGCCCAGTTTGAATAATTAAAGATTGACATGGGACTAAACTAATATAGGCTTGTTAATTGGACTAGGTCATTTCGGCTGGAAAATTAATTATTTATTGGGCCATTTATTTGGTTCTAAATAGAATAATTAATTTAGTCTAAAAGGCTAAAGTAAGTGTTTAATAGGTCAATCCAGTTTAACCTAGGGTTTTATTTAGGTTAAACAGGAGAACAAAGACCTAAGATGGTTTTCGCAACATTGTTTTACCTGCTTATTCTCTGGTGGAAAGGGAAAACCATGAAAGCCCATCTTCTCTCTCGAAAATATTCCATAGCCCTATGAGTTGTTCACCAAACGGGATTAGACAGGCCATATACTAGAAAATCGAGAGGTTGATGTTCATATACATGCACAGACGGAGTAGGAGGCTTGCAGGAATCACACCACAAGCTTTCGCTAGCGCACCTATCCCAGTTCTACACATTCCAGTCCAACTAATTTTGAAAACGAGAAAATGAGGGAAAAATTTTTCCACCTCGGAGTCCCGCTAGGCCGTGACCGGCGACGGCTAAGGCCGCCAAAACTGGTGCCAAATCCGGTTTGCATTTTTCTTGTTCTACAGTTTTTCAGTTTTTTGCTTCTGCTGCGTGTCTTGCTTCCCCCTTTAAACCCTTCAAATGCTGTGTTAAAAAAATTTTCAACCTATAGGTATAATGACTAAAATACTCCTCTACGCATCGCCGTGCAATTAGAAAGGAATAATGTACTAACACCTCTCTAATTGACATCTACCATCCTTAGACCTCTAGTCCAATGATCCACGACTCTTGGAATGTTTTCACTTTTCAAGGGAGCTACCCTAAAGTAAATATCCAAGTCATGTTCCTCAGGGCTCTGGATAATTATACCATTTGAACAGTCATAAGAGGCGATGTAGCGTAGAAGCTATCTTATACAAATCTGTCTTAACCAACTAGTCATATATACTCAACATACAAGTATATTGGTTGTATGAAAGAACCTCAACTACAGTATATCAAAGTATATGCTTCTAGCTTCGTCAGACCACCAACTTATACTCAAGCGGTAGAGTATTAATCCACGCTGTAGCAGTAACAGTCTGGGTTTCTTTTAAATAGTACTTTCAAAAACCACTATGATAAGTCTTGTTCTACGTATTCGAAATACGCTCATACTATGAAGCGAGTGGACTACTCACTGGCTAAAGGTAATCAATTCCCCATTTGAAATTCATAACATAATAACCTATACATGATGAGATTCCCATTCTTATCATCGGTTAAGAATAAATATTTATGTGTTAAGTAACCCGTGATCCAAACCTTACTGTGAAAGATCACCATTCACACGAATCACTTACTTAAACACAATGGGTCCTTTCAAAACAAAAAATCATACACAAATAAAATGTAAATTCACAAACAAATTTTGAGAATAAATTCTTTTATTAATAAATTCGATAATTACATAAGATAATCTAGTCTAGAGGGTATATATTCCAACAATCTCTCACTTGCACTCTAAGACTAAGAAAGTCCGTAGATACCCACTCATATGGCGTCTAAGTGTCTCTTGAAGACTCTCTCTAACAAAGGCTTAGTGAAGGGATCTGCTAAGTTGTTCTCCGAGGCTATTTGTCCCACCACGATTTCCCATCACTGAATGAAATCCTAAATTAGGTGATACTTCCTTTGGATGTGCTTCCCCTTCTTATGGTTCCTGGGTTCTTTAGATTGCGAGACTGCTCCAGAGTTATCGTAATACACTGCAATTGGTCTATCCATATGTGACACAACTCCAATTTCTGAAAGGAACTTCCGAAGCTAGACTGCTTCCTTGGACGCTTCCGAAGCTGCCACATACTCAGCTTCTATAGTTGAGTCTACAATACAAGATTACTTAATACTCCTCCATGAAACAGCTCTTCCAGATAAGGTGAAGACATATCCACTAGTAGATTTTCTCTCATCCTTATCTACTTGAAAATCTGAGTCTATTTATCTAGTAGGAACTAAGTCGTCAACCCTGTTAACCAACATATAATATTTCATACCATTGAGATACTTAAGAATATACTTTATAGCTTGCCAATGAATCTCCCAAGAGTTTGACTGATATCTGCTAACTAAGCCTACAACAAAGTAGATATCCGGTCTGGTGCACAGCATGGCGTACATGAGACTTCCACAGCCGAAGCATTGGGAATCCTACTCATCCTATCTTTTTCCCCTTAGGTCTTAGGACAGTCCTTAGAACAAAAAGACAACCCATGTTTGCAAGGGATTATAGCTCCCTTGCATAAGTCCATGCTAAACTTGACCAGCATCTTATCAATGTATGTTGCTTGGGATAATTCTAACATTCTCTGCCTCCTATTTCTAAGAAGCTTAATCCCGAGAATGTAACTGGCTTCTCCTAAATCCTTCATACTAAATTGACTAGATAGCCAAACCTTAGTAGATGACAATGTCCCTACATCTCCCAATTAGTAGAATGTCATCCACCTATAGGACAAGAAAAATCACTTTAATGCCTTCCAATTTCCTATACACGCATAGTTCATCCTCGTTTTGAATAAAACTATAAGACTTTATAGACTCGTCAAAACGAATGTTCCATGTTCTAGATACTTGCTTAAGTCCATAAATGGACTTCTTAAGCTTGCAAACCATATGGTCCTGGACTTTAGCAATAAAACCTTCTGGTTGGGACATATAGATGTCTTCGTTAAGATGGCCATTAAGAAATGCCATCTTGATATCCATTTCCCATATCTTATAGCTGTAATGACATATAATGGTAAGGAGGATACGGATTGACTTAAGCATGGCTATCGAGGAAAAGGTTCATCATAATCAATTCCCTCTTTCTGAGTATACCCTTTCGCTACAAGCCTAGCTTTAAAGGTTTCCACCTTCCCATCCGCTCCTCTCTTCCTCTTGTATAATCACTTTCACCCAATGGGTTTTATCCCTTCAAGTGAAGCTGCAAGATCCCAAACTGATTGATGTACATAGACTCAATCTTGGCTTTCATTACTTCATGTCATAGATCTGCATCGGTATCAGCAATAGCTTCTTCGTATCTAGTGGGATCTTGTTCCTGATGGTCAGAGACTAGCTCGAAAGCCTCTTCTGTCCATCTTTCTAGAACTCTAAATATCCTCCTACTACGACGAAGCTCCATTTGTACAGATTCTTGAGGCTGTGTCTCCTCTTGTTCCATAATCGGATCTGAAGAAGTTTATTCCAAAGATAACTTCTCCTCGAGGTCCAACCTTGTTGAACCTTTAGTGGAAGTACTTTGATCATCCTCTAAGTATCTAGCATTGATACTTACTAGTACTTTTTGTTCCTTGGGATGATAAAAAAAAAACCTCCTTTTGTCCATTTTAGATACCGAACAAAGTAGCATAATTCTAATCTTGGTTCTAACTTTTCTCCCTTGATCAGTACATAAGCTGGACAGCCCTATATCCTGAGATGATTTAGACTTGGCTTACGCCCAGTCCACAACACATAGGGTGTCCTAGGTACTGACTTATAAGGCACCAAGTTTAGAATGTATGCTGCTATTTCCAAGGCATATCCCCAAACAGAGACCAGAAGAGTAGCATGATATATCATACTTCGGACCATTTCCATTATTGTCTTATTCCTTTTCTTAGCTATTCCATTCTATTGGGGTGTACCCGGTGCAGAGAGTTGGGATACTATTCCATGATGTACCATGTAATCCTTAAGCTCAGCGAGAAAGTATTCTCCACTACAATCCAATCGTAAGGTTTTGATTAGTTTACCTGTCCGATGCTCCACTTCAGCCTTATACTCTTTAAACTTGTCAAAAGAGTCAGACTTACGCCTCATAAGGTAGACATAACCAAACCTTGTACAATCATTAATGAAAGTGATGAAGTACTTAAAGCCTCCTCTAGCTTGAGTAGACAAAGGACCACGCACATCAATATGAACAAGACCCAATATCTTCTTAACTCTATCAGCCTTTTGGATAAATGACCTTTTGGTTATTTTTCCCATAAGGCAGGATTCACACCGAGGCCAACTTTTCAATCTTAATGAGCTTAAGGGCCCATCATGGATTAACCTCTGAATCATAGTTGAGTTAATATGGCCCAACCTTAGATGCTAAAAATATGAGTCATAGACATTGATCTTTCTCTTCTTACTTAAAGGTTCAGATTGAGCGTTATTTTTTTGATTGTTTGTAAGATTTAAAAAGAATAAATTTCCATACATGTGCCCTGTACATAAGATTTCTCAATTTCTACTGATAGTAATACCAAAATGGAAAGAAATAGAATATCCATGATTTATTTATTTTACAACTGAAATCAAATTCTATCTAAAATCGGGTACATATAAAATAGCCTTTAATACAACTACTTTATTACAATAAAAAATAAGATCCAGTTCTACCACTGCAAAGGCCCATACTCGTGCTCCATTTCCTACTCATAGTCTATGCTCGCCCTTCTAGAGTCTTTTTATCTTGCTAAACCCCTGCAAGAAGTTACAGATATGATCAGTGGCACCAGAATCAACAATCAAAGTAGAAGTTGATCCAACCATTGAAATAGACTCTAGATAGAGAACAATACCTGCAGAGTTTTTCTTGGCCTGAAGTTCTGGACACTCTTTTTTCTAGTATCCCTTCTGCCCGCATTTGAAGCATTTGCCTTTGGGCTTGTTGGGCTGGTTCTTGGGCTAGGCATGTGCATTTCCTTTCTTCTTTTTGAACTTCCTGGGCATGGGCCCAATTCTAGAAGAAAAAGTCCGGGCAATCATAGCCTTAGATTGTGGCTTCATGATCTTCTCGGCCACTTGGAGCTCTTACATCAACTCATTTAAAGTCATGTTCAATTTGTTTATTTTGTAGCTCAACTTGAACTGAGTGAAAGAGCCCAGCAGAGATTCGAGAACCATGTCCACTTGGCTCTTGGGGTCAATAACAGCCCCTAAGACTTCTGCTTCCTCGAAAGTAGCAATCATTTTTGGCATATGCTCCCAGACTGATACTCACTCAACCATCTTAGAATTTATGAAGGTCCTAAGAGCCTCCTGCCTTGCGGGCCTGCTCTTACCAGCGAACATCATAGCTAAAGATTGGCTAATATCGTATGCAGTTGCCATGTGCTCATGTTCTGATTGAAGCACATTCGACATGAAGGCCAACATGTAGCATCGAGCCATTTTATTTGCCTTCTCCCATGCTTTTTTAGCCTCATGCTCCTCCTTGGTGGAACCCTCCCCAATAACAGGACAGGTTTCAAATAGGACATACTTATACTCCTTGGCAGTAAGTATTATATGCAAGTTCCTTTTCTAGTCCACATAGTTTGATCCCGTTAGTTTATTCTCGCAGAGAATAATGGCTAAAGGACTAAAAGAACCTCCACCAACCATTTATGAAATATAAAAAATAAAAGAAAATTCAGTTTGTAAAAAAAAAAAAAATTTATGACTTTATCCTCATATTAAATCCTAATAATAGTTAACTCTATCACTATTATCTTTAATATGATTAATTTGGTTCTTAGAAAAACTGACATAGCTTATTGGGAAGATTAATAGATTTCTAAGCTAAGTGTATTAACCACCACAAATTAATTTCCCTTAAAGGTAATGATCTAGAAGATAACTCCATCGTGGAATGACCATTTCTTCTCATTTCCTATGGACATTCCTCGCACTATAACCTCCAACGTAGGCTGGTCGATCATAGCACGTGTCCTAGGTTATTAATTATATCCATCCATTAGTTCTAGATTCTTGTGGTATCCCCATCCTATACAAGTTCACTCATAGGGTGACACGAGGGGATCCACAATCTCTAATGAGGATCGTGATGGAAATCGTGGGGCCGTTGGAACCTCTCACCCACATAATATTTTAAAATAAGGATTTTTCTTGGAAAATATATTTTGAAAATTTTAATTAAGTTTTCTTTTAACTCAAAATAAAATATCTAAACCCATAAAAATTTATATGTCAAGGTTTATACCCTTTGAAAAAATTTCATGGATTAATTTATTTAAGTTAATAAACTTAGTAATTTCAAAATTTTCCAATATAATTTTCGAGAGATTTTGATCTCAAGTTTTTGACAAAAACAATTTCTCTTATTAAAATTCAATCAAAATGGTTTTCTATTTACTTCACAAAAATATCTAAATTCAATATATTTTCTATGACAAGGATAAAATCCTTTGAGAAAATATCTAAGAATTAATTTTTGTCTGAATTAAAATTAACCATTTGATTTTGAGAAAAATATTTTTCTTTGTCAAAAATTCCCAAAGACTTTGGTCTTTGAGAAAACATGCACATAAGGTACAAAATGAAATAAGCATGCTAGAAAACTCTAAATGTTTTCTTGCTTTTCTATTCTTTTAACTTAAGTGTCTAAATAATAGAATTAAACACATTAATTAATTAATGGTCTTATTTAATCCTAAAATTTCCTTTACTATTATTTTTCATGCAAAATATTCAAAGAATATTAACTATTGAAATAAAAATAACTTCACTTGGAATGGGACCAAAAACAATTTTTTTTTTTTTAATTCGGGCGGGTCCATGCACCCGCCACACTAGATCATGGCCCATGGGTGAACCCATAGGCCGGATCCGGACGGGTGGACCCGGCCCGCCCGGCACCCGCCCAGCTGCATGGTCAAAATGTTGATTGCGCAACAATTGCATTTGCAAATTTGCAAATGCAATTGAGCTACAGTGGCTTCCTCGTTGAAGCCATCAGCAAGGAAGCCATCCTCGCCATTGCTCAGCTGCAGGCTTCTATACCTTGGTTCTTCGCAGCTCGCGTTGCTGCTCATCTCACAAATCTGGCGGCTTGGCTCGCGGTAAGGCAGCTTAGCTTCTATGGCATGAACAGTTCATCTTCTCCAGTACGCACTCCTCTGTGCAGATTTTGATTTTTCTTCCATTTTCACTCAAAAATCATCCAAACAACCGCCTATGCGCTTAAAAAAACACTGGGCTTACACGATATCTATGAAAGCAATCAAAATACATTGTTGCTATGCTTCCACTCGCGAAGCTTATAGTGAAACAACCTATACTAGTAAACACGAAGAATCACAGATTTTAACCAGAACAAATATTTTCTTGTTTTATATAAGCCTAACATGTTTCCTATATTGCCAAACAATAGCTCTGATACCAATTGAAGGCTTAAAATGGCAAAAATAATGAAAACAAAGGCATGTTAGGAAAACGAAATTTTTACCTCTGCAATGAAATGGCCCTCTTCGGACTGGTGTAGTTGTCTGTATAATGATATTTGAGACTAGTGGCTCACATCCTTACAAACGTCTATTGCGTCTCATCCACGCGAAGCATTCGATCTTCCGAAATGGTGCCTGTAGCATAGCCGGTGAAGGCTTGAAGTTTGGGTTTTGATTAACTTTGAAAGTCTTGGTATAAGTTTGGTTTTTGTGAATTTTTCACACACGAAGCCTTTCTCCCAAAATTGGTTTTTGTGATGTTCTGTGATCCAATTGAAAGCTCAACTCACCCCAATGTCAAGACCCGTTCCAATTACCCAAATTAATGCCTGAGAGAGAAGACATTTAGCGTGCAAATAGAAAGCTTCCAAACTTTCTGTAATCCTGCACGCGAAACAACACGCGTTCTATCCCGTGTTGTTTTTTTGAAATTTTAATTAATTAATTAATTAAATTAATAATTATTTATTTATTTTTTATAAATTTTATTTTACATTAGTCTTATTCATTGGGTTAGATAAATTATTTATCTTGGGTTTGAACACCCATAAATAATAAATCTCAATTATTTATTTTTTAGACTTTATTAAACAACCTAATAAATAATAACAAATCCAAATAGGCCAAATAAAATTTTATACCTTTTATCTAGATCCAAATTAATTTTCTAATTAGTCAATTTGGGCCTTGGGCCCTGAATAATTAATTAATCATTTAAACTAGATAAAATAAATACTCTCTCTCGAACCTTTTATTTTGTTCTAGTCCAATAATAAATTAGACTAATAAAATAAAAATCCATAAATATCAAGACCAATTCCTTAACCCAAATCCTTCATGACTTAAGGGTCATTCCGGGGACCAAAAGACATATCGTCTTGGCTACTAAAATGACCAAAATACCCCTGTAATATAAATAGCTATATTTTGTATTTTAAATATTTCTTAATATCACCATACGGAAATATTGATCCCAATGATAATGCTACGTTAGCAAAATCTTCGACCTACAAGTGTAATGACTAAAATACCCTTCTACGCATCGTTGTGCAATTTGAGAGGAATAGAGTACTAACACCTCTCTAATAGACATCTACCATCCTTAGACCTCTAGTCCAATGATCAACGACTCCTAGAATGTTTTCACTTTTCAAGGGAGCTACCCTAAAGTAAACATCCAAATCATGTGTCCCCAGGGCCCTGGATAATTTTTGAACAGCTATAAGGGGCGATGTAGCATAGAAGCTATCTTGTACAAGTCTATCTTAACTAACTAGTCACATATACCCAACATACAAGTATATTGGTTGTATGAAAGAACCTCAACTACAGTATATCAAAGTATATGCTTCTAGCTTCGTCAGACCACCAACTTATATTCAAGCGGTAGAGTACTAATCCACGCTGTAGCAGTAATAGTCTGGGTTTCTTTTAAATAGTACTTTCAAAAACCACTATGATAAGTCATGTTCTACGTATTCGAAATACGCTCATACTATGAAGCGAGTGGACTACTCACTGGCTAAAGGTAACTCATTCCCCATTTGAAATTCATAATAAAATAACCTATACATGATGAGATTCTCATTCTCATCAATCGGTTAAGAACAAATATTTATGTGTTAAGTAACCCGTAATACATACCTTTTTATGAAATACCACCATTCACACGGATCACTTAAATAAACACAACGGGTCCTTTCCAAACAAAAAATCATACACAAATAAAATGTAAATTCACAAACAAATTTAGTGTAAATTCTTTTATTAATAAATTCGATAATAACATCAGATAATCTCGTTTGGAGGGCATATATTCCAACAGGTACGATAACTACAACCAAGTTCACAAGCCAACACTAACATACGACTCCATAATTTCCAACACCAATTAAAATTTAACAAATCCCAAACTTCTCAAAATCCCACTTATTCTTCAATGCATGGGCAAACACTTTGCACAATTTCCTTGAAGAAAACTCACAATTTTAGAGGGTATTTGATACGTGGGTCTTTGAAGAAAAGATGAAATTTTGGGAGATTTAATATGTTGATTCAATGGAAAACTCAAGATTTGATGTTCAAATGATGGTTTTGATAGTTAAAATCAAGTCGGCGATGGTTGAGTGCGAAGAGCCAAGAATAGGTTGAGAGAAAAGAATCAGTAAGTTTAAGATTTTTTTAAAAAATGAACTGATTCAAGCCTTTAACTGTAAGAACCTCAACAGGACCCAATGCCAGGTCTGACCAATGGGACTGACACCTAGTCAAGTCTAGAATTTGAGATGAAGCCCTGAAGTGACCCAATGCCAGTACTAAATATTTAGACTGGTGCCTTTGTCAGTTATGTTAGGTTTAAAAAAGAATTTTTTTTAAAAAAAAAGTAAATGAATGGAAACAAACAATCATGAAAGAGATTAATGCATGTGTTCCAAAATTGAAATAAGTAAAAATAAACTTAGGAAAACAAAATTAAAGATAGTCCAAATTAAAATCTGAAAGTAATTAAACATCATCTTTTTCCATGATATTGGTCTCGTAGGTTATTCTCCATATTTCCAGGCTAAAATCCAACTTGATGATCTCTAAGAAGCTTTGCCAATTGTCCAATTTGAAACTCTAGGATGTGCATTGAAACCTCCAAATTTCTAGTTATCACATCCACTCCTTCGAAAAGAGCTTCCGTTGAACTTACCATTTTGTTAACCAATTCCTCCAATGATGGCTTTGGTGATTGCATATAAGGTAAAGAAGGTTGAATCCTTTGGTTTGCACTAAAGTTTGAGATGTTTTGCCTAGGTTGGTTTTGATTGGTTCAAGAGAAATTAGGATGGTTCCTCCTACTGGGGTTTTAAGTGGTACTATAAGGATTATTACCTTATCTCTCATACCACATAAAAGCAGCTTGCTATATAGACTCTTGAGATGAACCCATATTTTGGCACTCTATGTAGGAGTGCCCTTCTCTACAAAAATCACAGCTTATATTCATAACTTGCCCTTGAGAAGGGGCAACCATTTTCTCCATCTTTTGTGTGAGTGTCTCAACTTTAGCTTCCAAGGAGTCTATGGCATCAACTTTGTAAACTCCTTGAACACGAGCCCTAGGCCTTAGATCGCCCCATGAGTAATTATTCATAGCAATATTCTCAACCAACTCATACAACTCATCTGGTGTCTTAGAACTTATTGTTCCTCCAGCGGATGCATCAATTAATTGTTTTGAGGTAATGTTCAATCCACTATGAAAAATCTACATTTGCATACCCAATTCAAATCCGTGGTGAGGACATTTTTAAAGCATCTCTTTCTATTTTTTTGAACACTCATATAGACTCTCGGCCTCCATCTGTTTGAAAGCAAAAATGTCGGGTTTGAGCTTGGCTACCCTAGCTGGGGGAAAATATTTAGCCAAGAATTTTCTAGTTAACCAAGTCTAATGTGGTGACAAATCCAGCCTGCAAATATTTTACCCAAGATTCGCCTTTATCCCTAAGGGAAAAAGGAAATAGTCCCAGTTTATAGTATTTTGCAACACACTATTCATCTTACAAGTATCATAGATCTCCCAAAACCTAGCAAGGTAGGCATTAGGATCTTTAATAGGTAACCCATCAAATTGGACCATGTTTTAATCATTTCAATAATGTTAGGCTTTATCTCAAATTTATTAGTTTCTACCCATGGTCTAGCAATACTCGAATCGGTACCTGAGATTGCAAGTTTAGTAAAATCAACAATAGTCCTTCTATTATTTCCACTGCTAACACCATTGTTGTTTTGATTAACTTGCATCTCTTGCGTTGAACTTAATTGGTCAACCCTTTTTTCATAGGCCCTTTGAATCTATGTTAATGTTCTCTCAATCTCTAGATCAAAGTTCACTATGTCTCATGTGCTTCGTCAAGTCATAAACTAAGAATTAACCCTAAAAAGAGAATAAAAAAGTAAGGTTTGGAATTTATAAATATTCAAGTAAGTACAATTAGTACACGAAAAATCACAATCAGCACATTAATTCATAAATCATACAAAAAAAAACATGATACGACACCCTTTTATATACATATATCAACATATAAACAATGTTAAATCAGTAAAATCCAAACATTTATGACATTATCCCCCAACAATGACGCCAAAAACTTAATGCACCGGATTTGGGTATTTAAAATCATGCAATGTCAAGTCCATTCCCATTCAAATTTTAATTAAAACATTAATCCCCAAATCACACATATAGGCAAGTGCACTCATGGAAAGTATACTATAGGGAATTAGCGAGTATCAATCCTCAAGGAACAATTACCATTAATTACTTTTCCTACACTGTTTAACCAACCAATCAAAATGATGAAAGAAGAAAGATAAAGATAAAGATAAAAATATATACTACTCAAAGAGAAAAGAACATATATTTAGATAGAAATTCTTGAAGGCATGACAATGAATTACTAGTAATCATCATAATTAATCATTATTTTTACGTCATGAAAGAAAAAAAAAATAGAATTCAATTCTTTCCTAAGTCATTGACTCACTATTTTCTAGTTAAATTAATAGATATACTCTAACTCACCAATCAACCAAAAAGATGCCTGATACAAATTTCTAAACTAATATCCTTATACTCTAGGAGATGTATGACATGAAATTACCCAATTACCTTATACTCTAGGCGAAATCATCTAATCTTTAGTTATTTAGGTTCTTTTACGCTTAACTTTCTTTCCCAAGTCCGTAAGGAAACAACACATATGAAATCAATTAATTAAAACCAACTCCTAACCTCTTCCCAAGTTAATTAGGAGAAAATTCCAATTTCATCAATTCATCAATAAAAAAAAAAAAAGTAATCAAATACCAAGAATAATAACCAATAGATCAAAGAACTAATTAAATTAATTCAATATCAAGAATCCAAAAATAGTATCCAACTGCAATAAAGACATTGAACTCATTGTTATTCAAGAAAAACAAAATAAAGGTTTAACAAAGAACTATAGACAAGTCCCCTACTTCCTCCCTTGAAAACTCTCCTAAAACAATGCTCCTTTTTATAAATTCCTCCTTGATTGAATGATTTCTAACTTTGATCCTTCAAATTCCTCCCCCCCCCCCCCCCCATTGTTTCTGCTTGTGTCTTCCTTTTATTTATAGCTTCTTAGGTTGCCAAAATCGTTCCCTACAAGTTTTGGGCCGTGTACAAGTCAGATACTAAAAGACTTCTTAAAAAATTTCCAATTCTACTCACATTAGGATTTCAAACCCCTTCACAACCTCGAACTAGCCCGACGCCAGTTCAACATCTCTAGGCTAGCGTTGGGTCGGTTCTGGAATCCTAATTTACTCTACTTTTTCCTTTGTTTGCCCTGCTTTTGCAGAACTGAGCATGGGTTGGCGGCCGGTCAGGTCTGAAATCGCACAATTAAACTCCGAATTCTTCAATTTCTATATTAAATCCCAGGAAAACCTTTTGAAAGGAAAAATATCAAATTGTAAGGGAATTAACTAACTTTTATATTAAAAAAAATCATAAAATCACCTCAAATAATTAAAACAATATAAGTACGTTTAGGCCCTATCAACAATAATATTTAAATTATAAATATTTCAAAATAAATATCCCAAAATAAGCATAGAACACAATATCCAAAACAAGTAACACTATTCGCAATGTTACAATTTTTATGTAATCAACTAAAGGGAAAATTGGGTCCTAGCTAGTGACGTCTAAACTCTAACAAAGAATCTAATAATCCTGAAATTATAGTAAAATTGTGTGAAATAATATATCCTAATGAGTTCTGTGAGTGCACATGTAACCTGGAAATATTTTCACAATTCATGCATTTTATCAATTTATTTCCATAGAATCTATCTTGCAAAATATAATAGTGCAGTGTGAATACTACCTTTCTAGGTTTTTGGAAGAAATTATAAATTGACATGATAATATAAATAATACCCAACATTTATAAGTGTGTACAAAACGAAATACTACTTAGCACATAGTGACCATTCAAATACGTGAACAATTAGGAGTATTTATCATAAATTAATTATTTCTATATTTAGCACAGTGGTTCTCACAACTCTATTATACATGTCACTTCTACGAGAGAGATATCTGTGGTGGATAGTCATATATGGTCCTCTAAGGCTAAATGATATTTATCATGAAGGCTCTTACAACGCGTTCCTTCTACAAAAGAGATCTCCTGGAGATAGGCCAGTTGTGATCTTCTAAGAGTACGCAAACTTAGTGTTTACATCCCTACTAAAAAAAATTTCCTCCTCTCATTTCTTCGCATAAACGGGTAGTCCCATGACCAATAGGATTCTTGGCTAATCTCATATCCTATCACTCCATTTGGAAGTTAATAGCGCCCAAAACTAATTAGGCTACTCAGGGCTATTAGGTCTCCGATGAAAATTAGTACTGGAATAGAGTCCTAGTTGAGTACTTAATGTCACCACTATTTCTTAACAATATTATCATTTCAAAATGCTCCAATATCAAATACTCCCTTTATCCTTACTTATCTGTCACAAATAAAAAGTTTTAGTGTCCCTTTTTATCGGTCACATTGAAAAAATTTCGGTGGAATTAATGTCAATTTTACTGTTATACCTTTTTTTTTAAATAATTTTGAAAAATGAAAGTATAATAATTTTAGAGAGAGAGTTGAGCAAAGAAAGTAAGAAAATAGTTGTTAAAAATATTAAATCTAAGGATACTTTTAGATTGTATAAACAAAATCGTATAAATTTAAGAGATTAACTAATTTTTTTTTAAATTATGTGAAATAATTAACTATGATAGATAAATAAATACAAAAAGAGTACAAGTTTCCACTAATTCAACATTTAAACACTAGGAAATTCAACCAATTTTGCAAATTCCAATATAAACATTTAACATTTTCAAGAAGCATAAGAATTTTTCCTCCAATTATTATTTTTATAACTCAAACTACCATCATACATATTTTTATATTCATCAATATCGAGCACATTTTCTAACATAATATACAAATTTTCATTATTCTCGGAAATGATTTTATCCTTCATGTCATATATAAAACCATTTGTTTTATAATAACAATTCGTGTTTTTATACGCGAAAACAAATTTGAAAGATGATGAACTAACCTTTGGCCAACAGTCAATTTACACTTTGATAGTCGGGATCCTTTGCCTTCCTCGGGAAATGTGTCTAGAACAAATTAAGCACAAGTGTAAGTTTCAAGCTAACTACTTAATTTCTACCTAGTATACATAAAGTCAAAATCAAGGTATTTTAGTCATTTTAAAAATATCAAGTTATTGTGTAGTCTTTATTGTTAGACTCATACTCCTTCACAAATATTTGTGCAAAAGAATAAGGTTAAAGATCGCTTTTCCTCCGTAAAAAAGCCTTGCGTTAGTTTAAGAAGTTTATGCTAAAATCCAGTTCTTTTACCTTTTTCAATTGCGAAACCCTCTATGGCACACTCTACGTGATTTAAAATGTACTTATAAACTCACTTTCAATATATCTCCTTCCTTTCTTAGCAAATTTTCGAAATACACTGCTTGGGTCCCATCTCAATTTCCTAAGAAATACGTTCCAATATACTCGATTCACTTCAAAGGTTATATAATCATAATTAGGATGCAGTTTTACTTCATTTACACCCCATCTAGGTGGGTTTTCCAAAGATGCTTTCTAAGTACTCCCCTCATCCTTATTTATCTATTACAACTAAAATATTTTTGTGTCTATTTTTATCTGTCACATTAAAAAAATTTAAGTACTATTAATATAAATTTTATTGTTATACCCTTGTATTAAATAGCTTTGAAAAATGAAAGTATAATAGCTTTAGAGAGAGAATTGAGCAAACAAAGTAAGAAAACACTTGTGAAAAGTATTAAATTTAAGAGTACTTTTAGAATGTATAAATAAAGTTGTATAAATTTAAGAGACGAATTAATTTTTCTTAAATTGTGTGAAGTAATTAATTGTGACAGATAAATAAAGACGACGGATGAAGTATTTAGATCCTGCAAGACTCCAATGCCAAATTTTAGAATTTCTTCCATCCAAACTTCTCCCACACACCATCGAATATCGCCAACTGGCATTACTACGTTATTCATTACTCTCAATTGTAGCAAATTATCAGTTTTCCTAAATTATCCTTAAACTTCCTTTTTGAATAGGTTCAATTAAGGATCAATTTGATTTTATGTAGTGTAATTTAAGCATCCACTATGTTTATTTAACTTCTTCTTAATCATTCAAAACATTTAATTCACATCTTTTCACCAAGAACTGAAATTTTTTAAATTCTAGTCCTAATTTGCCCTCAGTTTTCAAAAATACCTGGCTTCCTCAAATTAATTCAATCTAAGTCATAACGAATGTTCATCTAACAATATTAAATGAAATTTAGCCAACAAACTCAAAAAAATATCAAGAAATTAAGCAAGAAAAATTCAAGAAGGTGACCCTTATGATTCTCGGCCAAGAGAGGATATTCTGGGCCGAAAATTCACCATAAAATGGAGTATGGAGTATATAAGAGTGCTTTATGAGGGAAGGAAAAAAGCAACATTGATAGAAGAAGAGTGAAGTTTCACAGATTTTCAAAAAAAAATAAAAAAATAAAAATTGAGAAGGCCATGTCTGGGTGTGTGTCGGCGGAACTGCATGGAAGAGGAAACAACAGAGTTTGTGCTATTTTCAAGCTTTAAAATGTTGGTCAGAGTTGAGATTTTTTTTTCTTTTGCCAAAATTTTAGGGTAATTACAGTTTGATCCCCAATAATATTTATTTGGCTAAATCAATCAACTGGCGTAAATTGAGGTTACTCACAGTAGATTAGATTTCTAACGGTTTTCTTAAAGATCCCAATATAAAAAATTTTCATTTAGATTTGGTGAAATAATTTTATTCATATAAACCCTTCCAAATATTAGAAAATTTGTCCACAATTCGACTTCACATTATACTCACCAATGCCTTCATTTACACCAATGATCCCAACAAACCCTAATCATAAATTTTCTAAACACAAAGCAATTTGCATATCAACATTCAAGGGTCACAAGTTAATACAACTATCACTAAGTCATATGAAGTAAATCATGTCATCAAATGGTATTCACAAGAATTAAATATTCCTTCAAGTGACCTAGTCACGCTAGTGGACTACCTTAGATGCCAATTCTCATAAACAAGTAATGTAATCCAAACATTACGTCACACATATAAACACTCCTAGACAGCCAATAAATATCCTATAAGCAAATGGAATTATGTTCACATAAGGTTTATAGTAAAATCTCAAGCAACTTCAAATTATGTCTCAAATAGTATTTTTGTGTTATATAAGCAAAACAGGGTGTCAAAAGTTTTAAATTCTTTGACCAAGCAAACTAATTTATCATTCTCTCAAAAATTCCAATTTGAAACCATATTGTGTGAGGTGAATTGTCATATAAAAGTCTCCCCAAATTTCCATTTAGAAGTAGGTCAAACTGAATTTTCAAAATACCCTACCGCTACAATAACTCAGCTAGGTAGATTTCCGCAAAGATTTTCAAAAATTCCTAGCAACCAAAACACAAGGAATTTTTCAATGAGTCATGTTGTAGAATAATCCTTAAACATTACGGTTTCTATAGTTCAAAAATCATGTTTAAACTCAATTGGGAAGGTCCAATCTTGGGTAGTTCAACTTGCAAAATTTTCACAGCATTTTCACAGTGTGCAGGTGGTTTGGTAAAAATCGAAAAACTGTGTTCTTTATACTTTATTTAGGCAAGAGCCACACCAAAATGTCCCCAATACATCATAGAATTCCTAGAAAATCAAACCCTAGCAAGGTATTTATAAATTTCAAGCTCAAATAATTTCATCATTGTAGTACAAAGACATTTATCGAGATGCAGTCCAACTTGCAAGATCACTTTGGTAATTCAAATGCCTTCAAAACAAAATGTGATTCATATATAATATCATATACACATAAAACACATTCACCAGCAAGGTTCTCTTAAAATTTTCGCTCTAATCAAATAAAAAAATCAATACTTCCAAATGAGTAAAATCTATCCAGGAAGATGAACATTTCAGTCAGGAAGAAAATTGAAGTGGAAGATGAGATTTTTCTTTCCCATCTCTTGAGAAGCTTTACTCCATATCTTGAAAAGACTTCAAAAATAGCAAGAAGGTATTGTCTTTAGTTGATTTTAGGGTTGGAATTTTTGAGCAAATGAAGAAGTAACCAAAATAAAGCAAGGGGAGCAAGGCTGCCAGCTGCCTTAGAGAGAAGGGAGAGAGAAAAGTGTTTAGAGAGAGAGAGAGAGAGGCAGCTAAAAATGAAGAGGGGCTTAGGAGATGTTGGGTTTTTGTTTAGGGCAAAGCCTAATGGATTGTTGAGATGAATTAGTTTGAATGAAGGCCATGATTTAAATGGAATGAATGGCCTAGATTTAACCAATAATGGCCCAAAGCTGGTGGCACTATTAGGGACATGATAGACATTTTACAAGTTCTTAGGGTTCCGTAGTAACGTCAAAATCAATTAGTCGAAGTCAAAATTAATTTTGAAGTCTAAGGTGGTCAAAATTATTTAAAAGGATCAAGTTAACATGGCCTTTGGGTCACGGTCAAAATTAATTGTAACTTAGTCATAGTGATTGTAGACTAGTCAAAATTAGTGGGCCTTGAGTTGACCAAGACATTCGCCAAAAGTTAAAATTATTCAAGAATAAGCCTTAGAAAATTATAAAAATTATTTTATTCAAGAAATAGATATAGAATATTTGTCAAAATTATTTCTCTCATTAAAATAATTGAAATAATAATTATTTATAAATAAATTTTCAATTCATTCTTAATAAATCATCAACACTCACCATAGCAACGGACTCCCATTAAATAACATAAATGCTTCACATTATTCCACAAGTACACTTACGAATAATAAAATATTTAATTGAGAAGACCACATAATAAATATGAAATGTTTTAATTAGGGTCAAAATATGCCGGTCATCCTTGAACTTTCTCAATTTTTGATTTCCATCCTCAAATATTAAAATGTGTAATTTTAGCCATCGAATATTTGAAATACCTAAAAAAATAGCCCTTCCAATAATAAAGCTCAAGTACAATACAAAACCACCATATTGTAGCCCTCATTCCCTCATTTTATGATTCCAAAATATTATTCTTCAACTTTAATCTCGTTATTTTCTCTTTAAATTTTTTCATATTATAAACAACAATTTCAAGATCTGACTTCATGCCTCTTATGCAACTCAATAATTTTGCGATTACTCTTTTGCATATATTCGAAACCAACCATGTAACAAAAATGACATATTTCAACCATTAACGAACAAAACCCAAACATAAATATAAGAGAAAAAAAAAAGAAAGAAAGAAACTAGATTTCGTTGTTGATGGTTAGCAAAGAAGCTCATATTTAATTTTTTATGGATAGTAATTTTCTTGACATGTCTGTAGAAAAGAAGAATAAATCTGAAAAAAGAAGTGAATTACCAGCATTCCCCCCCTCAATAAAAAAAAAAAAAAGATGTAAAAGGAGAAGTGATAGATGCGTATGTTGTAACAGTCTTTTTTTTTTTTTTTTTACTTTGTAAAAATTATAGAGAAACTTAGTGCCATATTGTGAGGGTTATGAGTGTATGAAAATACCAATAAAATAGGTCATAAAGAGAGATATGTGTTGAACTTTTATGAGCACTTTACAATTTCAATAGAGAGAAGGGTAGGTTTTTTTTTTCTTTTTTTGAGTGATTTAAATGTTCGATAGTTAAAATCATACATTTTAAAGTCTTACCGTGAAAATCAAAGTTCTTTTAATAAGTGAATGCCCGTACTTTAATTCTGAGGTAAAATTGGGTTGGGTATTATAAAATTTCATTTACAAAAATGTCCTTATTCCATAGAAGATAAAGATCGTTACTTAAACCAGCAAAACTAACATAAAAAATCAAAAGAGAAACCTAAACTAATTCTTATATTATTCACAGCATTCACTGTAAGAAAAAACAATTTACCTACAGAAATTAGCAACGGACACATAGGCCCTTACTAATTAGTGTGGAATTTCCGACATTTTAGTTAGAGTTTTCACCAGTGGGTGTAAATTCGTCATAACCTTGCAACCCTTTAGCGACTAATGTGTAATCATTGCGGAATTTGCAAAGGCCTATTTGCCAGAGAGGATAAAACGTGAAGTTTCTTGTTAGTCCCTCGGTAAGTACTGAGAATTTTACGGGAGAATTTTTTATCTTCGCTCGGCCTATGGAAAATGGTGCATGAAACTGACTGGCCCTCGTTAATCCCCTCGGTAATTTAGCGAGGGATCAACGGCGCACCTTGTTTTGGAATTATAACTTCTCAAAATTATATTTTTTTATATTCAAATTGATGTGGCTATAATTAATTCTACATACGGATAACTATATGTCATATCGTAATATAATACGGATATAAATATATATACATATATACTGTATAGAAAATCACATGCAATTTAATAAAGATATAATATGACGTTATTTTTGTCCGTTCAATATACATATCAGTTAACATTTTCCATTATGTATAACGTATATATCTGAGATGTAGCATTTTTGCCTATGGAAACCAAAACTACATACATGACGAATTGGACATTGATGATATCTATTTATGTATTTTATATTATATTTATATTTTTTGTTTAAAATTTGACTTGTAGAACGTGAAAAATAAGTAGAATAATTTGCAATCGGTAATCTCTTGTAAATTAGCGAGTGATTATCGAGATATCTGTTAGATTTGTGCTCTAAAGCCAATTATTTGAACAATATTTTCCACATTTATTAATAAATATATTCTTTATCTTTCAGTTTAATTAATCCTTTCACGTAGATATGTATAAAACTGTTAAATAAAGTCTCAAACACATAGTACAGTATTAAGGAAATTATGATAGATATCATTATATGAGATTCCTACTATACTGTGTAGTACTTGTGCTTAAAGTATCCCTTAGTCATAATATTAATGCGATAGGATATCATTAATACTCAAAGACTAGCACATGATATATTTCTTGATTACATCAAGTGATAGTTCTCACATACGTAAGTATTGTGATACTCACATTGAATGCGTGGATTCTTGCTAATCAAACAAGTTCATTAGATGACCTAAATATGAGATAATCACCTAAATAACTATTTAGTATCAGTGATAAAATCTCATTATAGCAATTGTGCAAGTAACCTTATATTTGAAATCTCCAAGATGCTTTATTTATTAAACGTTATACTTTGATTTCTAATCTTTGAAGTCTCATTAGGACCACCTATAGGATGGATAATGGGTACAATATAAATTAAATAAAAATAGTAGAGAGGGTAAATAAGGGTTTCATCACTCCTAATAGTAGGGACGTATATCGCATGACCACTTGTATGGGATCATTACTTAAGAAATCTTTGGCAAATGTGACTATATGTTAGAAATAGTTCTAATTGATACACATGTTGAGTAATGAATTCTAGACCAAGTAACAATAAATTTGGGCTAGAATTATTATATTCTAACGGAAGTTGGTACCAGTTATATTCTCTAAATCGAATGAGATATAGTAAGATTAAATGACTTTATTACACTAATATTTTACTATTGAAAGGTTCATGTCAAGCCACATAGCTTTCTAAACTTTTGGGTGGTCATGCTGCATTATTCACTACAAGAAAACAACAATTTAGCAACGGTCAAATCCGTCGCTAATTGAGTTTAGCGACGGATTTTTACCCTCGCTAAGACTGGCGTCGCAAATAGCGACGGACCAAAAATCCGTCGCTAATAGCGATGGATTAGCGACGGATATTAAGTAATGATATTTATAATTAAATTTGCAATTAAGGTCGTCGCTAATCCATCACTAAATTTAGCGACGGATTAGCGACGGCCAACGAATTTTATTTAAAAAAAATTAATTAGTCAAGACCCGGCGTAACCGGTTCGACCCGACCACCGACCCGACCCATCAGATAATTTTTTGAGATTATGTCGGACACGGGGCTCGAACCCGCGTCCTTGTTGTGGGGGAGCATGTGCTCCACCACTAGACTATTGATATTCTTGTGATTTTTTGTTCTTTATTTTAATTATATAGTATTTTTTTTTTATAAATTAGCGACGGATTAGCGAGGGATTCTGAAGCCGTAGCTAATCTATTGCTAATTAGCGAGGGACAATAAGCTGTAGCTAATCCCTCGCTAATTAGCGAGGGATTAGCTTTGACATTGATTGGTATGCCGTAGCTAATCCCTCGCTAATTAGCGAGGGATTAGCTACGGCATTTTCAATTAATTTAGTGTAAGTTCTAATTACATATGCCGTAGCTAATCCCTTGCTAATTAGCGAGGGATTAGCTACGGCATTTGAACAATAAATTAGTATTAGTGTTAATTTCATTTACCGTAGCTAATCCCTCGCTAATTAGCGAGGGACTACCTAATCCCTCGCTAATTGGTGAGGGACAAGAAGCCATAGCTAATCCCTTGCTAATTAGCGAGGGATTAATTATGGCATTTAAACAATTAATTAGTATTAGTGTTAATTTCATTTACCGTAGCTAATCCCTCACTAATTAGCGAGGGACTAGCTAATCCCTCACTAATTGGCGAGGGATTAGCTATGGCTTCTGACAAATTTTTAAAAAATAAATTTAAATTAAAAAATTTTGTTTGCCGTCGCTATTCCGTCGCAAATTAGCGACGGTAACAAAGCCGTCGCTAATTTTCGTCGCTAAAGTGCATTTTTCTTGTAGTGATTAGATGCTGCTCTTGATCTGTGTAAATATGGATTTATTGATTGAAGAATAATAAATTAATCTTAATTAGATTTAATAAGTTAATTTTAATTATTAATTCAATTGTGATAAGAATTAATTCATATTTTGCTAAGCAATTAATTAGAAAATCTAATAGGTAGCACACAATAGATGAATTGGTACTCAAGATATTATATGATAATATTATAGGGTTAATTTATAAGAAGAAATAATATTATGCGCTTATTACAAATTTGTTATAATTATTGGGGTTAAAATTGCAATTGCTAAAACTCATGTGGTAGAATTATAAGCTTATTATAGTTTGAAGGCCAAATTGCAACTTTCTAAACTTTAGCCCATAATTTGGAAATGGCTATGTAATGCCTCTTGAAAGCTTCAGGGAAAAAGGATGAAGTGCATGTACTCCTTCCATTTTAAAATATTTTTTCATAAAACATTTTTCACGTATACTAAAGGTGTTGAAAAGAATATCAAAATTTATATAAAGTTCATATTTTATATATATTAAACATATGACAGTTATTGATTGGTGAAAATTCTTAAGAAATAAGAGGAAAGAAGAGTTTTGAAAAGTTATGTCGTTGATTTAAAATAAATAAAAGTAAAATAGAAAAAAAAACTAATCATTAATTCAAAAAATATATATATATATATAAATATATATATGAATAAATATTTTGAAACAAAATAAAAAACTTCATGAATAAGTATTTTGAAATGAAGAGTAATATTTTTATAAAGTACTTAGGAAATAAACGAACAGGCTTTATCATTATTTTTCTTTCCTAAAAGTTTAGGAAATAGAAACTTGTATATGTTTCTTACCAAGAGGCGGTTCATACGGGCATTGATATGGACATACATGGAAGCCACCTCGTTGTTGGAAAAACACAGAATTATGAGTCTCCGCCTTCTTCTTACAATATTAACACCCATATCCGCAAAACATTAACTCGCTAGCGCCGGTTAATTGCACGGCTTGATTGTGTGCCGCCCTCATGTGGATCAATGTTAAAAAAATTTTATTCTTGGAATTTGACAATTCGTGCTTGAACAAAATTACAGAAGAGTTTTGTGTGCATAAAGAAAATTTTAAAAGTTACTTTTTCAAAATAACAACTTTTTCTTCCCTCTCTTAACATTTTTAATTACATAAAAGTGATTTTGTTAAGTGGATTTCGATTTAATTTTGATGTACATTAATTATTATTACTTGATCAAAATTCAATAGTGATATCAGAACCATCTCGTATGTGTTTTAGGAGTTTAATATTTTGAAATTACTTCATAAGTAATTTTGATTCTGTGAAAATTGTTTTCATGAATTTTTGGTTTTGGAAATTTTGTTCAGTCGGTTTGTTCTTTCCGCGCGCAAGTTAGAATTGTTTACAAAAACGGATTCATGAAATCTGTTTGTATATAGGAGTTTTTTATTACAGAAAAATCGTCGCTTTGGGATATATGAAAGATTAGATTTTTCAAAGCTTTCGTAGTACTAAAAAGGATTATGGTATTAATAACCTACATTCATAGTTTTGTCATACATTAGTGTTCTAGGAATAACTTTTGCTGCACATGTCCAAATATGGTCAGACTAGGTTCTAAATATTCAGAAATTCTGTACAATTTCTTATTCTTGGAATGCCAAAACCTTTTCTCATTTGGTTCAGTTCTTGGAATGCCACATACACAAGCCATTTCACTTTTACAGCTTTGGATACCATTGGTAATTATCTCATAACCTTTTTATTTTAACTCTAATCATGTCAAATTAGTTTCAAAACGTTCCTAGAATATTTAGCTATAAAGTTGAGGTCATTCCTGTATGAATGGCCACCTCATGCAGTTTATTGCTCTTTCAGACCTAGTCAGAAAATGATCAAAGTAAAATTCTTATTTTGTGCTCTTGACTTGCATAAATAAATTCTCTTCATTCTTCCATATAACATATACCATTTAAACTTCCCAAAACCTTGCTTTTCGTCTAAGCTATGTGTTTTAACCCACCTTTACCTCCCAATTGTCCAAAGAAACACATGCAATCTCAAACAATTTATGTACTTCGTTTCTTCTTCTAGCAAGAATAGTTTTCTTGCTTTCTGAACAATATAATTTTTTCACTTAATCCAATTTCCAGCATATCATCACTTCAATGTATATTAAATAAGTTATAAAACATGTTAAATTTCCTCCCAAAATAGTCGGCCAACATTTCTTCCAAAAACAAAATTTTCTTTTGTAATATCAATATAAAATCATACTTTCTTACAATAAAATTCATGTTTAAACAACATCTAATAACCAAGTAATATCTATAGCCTTTGGGAAAAGAATCCTTACTTTCTTAAATATGAGAAGTAAGGCTAGTTCTTCTCTTCTTTCCTTCTTCCTTCCGTCTTCTTCCTTTTTCTTTCCTCTTATTCTCGATCTCTTTCTCCCTTTCTTTCTCTCGATTCCTTTTTCTTTCTTCCTCTGTCTTTTCTTTTCGTTCTTTCTTTTCTTCCTTCTTTCTTTCTCTCTTTTCTCCTTCCCTTTTTCGATTTCCCTCTTGGCCAAATCCTTTTCCCTCACCTATACATACATACATACAAATAATATTTAGCATTCTTAAATCTAATTAAATAATTTGATGATCCAACAATTCCTAAAATCTCTTAGAATTCTCTGGAACTTAATGGAGGCTCACAGAACTTCCTCGAATGCCTTAAAATGAACAGAACATGTGAAAAGCCTTCAGAATTCAATGGAAAGTAGTGGAACTTGGTAGAAGGCTTGAGAAGCTACTAGATGATGCAAGAATACTCATGAATCTTGCTTGGTCAAATGGAGTCAAAAAATGATCAAATGATCAAATGATGTGGGCTACCTTCATTAATTTTGTGGGCTCCAAACCACCCTTATCTTATTTTCTTTTTCTCCTAACTTTTTATATATAATACTAATAATTATTCTAATAATAGTAATACTAGTGACAGTAAAAATAATAGTAATATTTATGTGTCTGTATATATATGTAGGTAATAATAATAATAATGAAAATAATACTATAAACAACAGCAAAAAATATTAATAGCAACAATAATAAGAATTATATTAATGATAATAATAATTGGTAGTACAAATAATAATAATAATAATAATAATAATAATAATAATAATGATATACTGATAAAAATATAAAAATATAATAATTATGATAATATAATAATAAAAAATAAAACTACTAATAGTAGTAATAATGGATATAACAAGAATAGTGAAGGTTGTATTATTTCTTCTATATATTCTTATATTGTTAATATTAATATCTCTATTCTTATATTGTTCTAAAAATAACTTAAATTTGTTTGGTTATTTAATTGAATTATTAATTCACATTTTAAAAATAAACTTAATTTTCATATGTCATATAGTATTATATATATATATATATATATATATATATATATGGGACTAAAAATTTTCAAATATATACACGTGCAGATATGCATGTATATATATTATATGCATTTTGCATGTGGACCTTCATATTCTACGTACATAGATATATTAAATTAATTAACATAAACTTATCATACATAAGCATATATATTAATAAAGATGCATTTGTTATGAATTATTGGAATCTCCATTAATTAGTAGAGGCTCCACTAATTATGGATTTATGTGAATTATTAGAGAAGATTTTTATGGATGTCCACCATTTAGTGGAGACACCACTAATTGAGATTAGTGGAAGATGATGTATGCCATGATGTATTCCACTAATTAGAGCTCTATAAATAGAGCTATTCTCTAAGCTTGTAATACACCATTATTTTGTGAAAAGAAAGATTAGTGAAAGAAAGATTAGAGAAAGAATTGTGAGAGAAAGAAAGAGAGAAGTTTGAAAAGAAATTCTTGTGCAAAATAGTTAGAGTTTTATTAGTGTGTAGTGTGAAGATTTTATTCTAACACTACCCTAATTTTATAACACGTTATCAGCACGAGTCTCTACCGTTACAAAAGCCACAAGACTAAGCACGAGTTTCTATCGTTACCAAAGCCAGAAGATTGGTACGCATTTATTGATCTCTATGGCTAACCTCACTAAACTCGAATTTGTAGCCCTTGATATTTCTGGAAAAAATTATATGTCATGGGTTCTCGATGCAGAAATGCATCTAAATGCTGAAGGCCTTAGTGAAACTATTCAAGCAAATAATAGTACATCTGCACAACACAAGGCTAAAGCTTTGATTTTTATTCATCGTCATCTCGATGAAAATTTGAAAATGAAATATCTTACCGAAAAAGATCCATATGTCATGTGGGTAAATTTAAAAGAAAGATTTGACCACCTGAAGATGGTCGTACTACCCACTGCACGATATGAATGGTTGCACCTGAGGTTGCAAGATTTTAAAACTGTGAATGAATATAGCTCCACAATGTATAAAATTACATCTCAGTTAAAATTATGCGGAAAAAAAAGTGACTGATGAAGATATGTTGGACAAGACATTCTCCACCTTTTATGCCTTAAATATTATCCTGCAGCAACAATATTGAGAAAAAGAGTATACAAAATTTACAAATTTAATTACTACCCTTCTCATTGCAGAGAAGAATAATGAGTTATTATTGAGAAATCATGAAGCCAGACCAACTGGCTCAACAGCACTCCCAGAAGTGAATGCTGTTGGCTCCAGCAGAAGCCATCGTTATAATCGTGGTCGTGGTCATGGCCGTGGCCGTGGTCGTGGTCGTGGTTATAGTCGTAGACACGCTCGATATTTCCCTTATCACAATCATAATCAAACTGTGAGAAATACTGGCCACCTGAAGTGGAACAGAAAAGATCATAAGGGAAAAGAAAAAGAAATTGAAGAAAAGCATGAGGATATATGTTATAGATGTGGCATGAAAGGTCATTGGTCACGAAACTGTCGTACGGCTAAGCATTTAGTTGAATCGTATCAAGATTCATTGAAGAATAAAAATGTGGAAGCAAATTTTTCTCAACATCCAATAAATGATGCTGAGGATGATGATATTGATTCTGAAGATCTTAATATCAATATTACCCATATGGATGTATAGGATTTTTTTTGAACACCCAGATGGTAGGATAGACCATTTAATTAGTGATGGCAGTGTCCAGAAGAACTAAAGCCTCACCCTGATATTTTTGTATTTTCATTTTCATTCTATTATAATAATATTTACGTTTGTATATATATATTTGTGCTCAGATGGCTGTTGTTAATGATGATGTATACATTATTGATAGTGGAACTACACACACCATACTAAAAAATGAGAAATATTTTTCTGATCTCAAAATGGGAGAAATAAATATTTATACAATAAACGGTAGTGCAAATGTGATTGAGGGCTCCGGAAGAGCTAGTATATTGTTGCCTAAAGGAACAACAATTATTATTGATAAGACACTATTTTCCTCAAAATCCAGAAGAAATTTATTGAGTTTTAAAGATATCCGCAGAAATGGGTATCATGTTGAAACAAATAAGGAAAATAGGATTGAGCATCTTTATATTACTCAAATGCATTTGGGTAAGAAATCTGTATTAGAAAAACTGCCGTCTTTTTCTACTGGCCTATATTTTGTAAAAATACGTACAATTGAAATTCATCATCTAGTAAACCAGAAGTTTACTGATCATATTACTTTTAGCATTTGGCATGACCGGTTTGGTCATTCGGGATCTACCATGATGAGAAGAATCATTGAGAATACACATGGTCATCCTTTAAAAAATAAAAGGATATTAACGTCAGAAAAATTCGCATGTACTGCATGTTCCCTAGGAAAATTAATTGTTAAACCATCACCAGTAAAAGTAGGAGCTGAAAGTCCTACATTTCTCGAATGGATTCACGGAGATATTTGTGGACCTATTGATCCACCATGTGGACCGTTCAAATATTTTATGGTCTTAATTGATGCATCATCCCGATGGTCACATGTATGTTTATTATCTACTCGCAACCTGGCGTTTGCGAGATTACTTGCTCAAATAATTAAATTACGAGCACAATTTCCTGACCATCACATTAAAAATATCCGTTTGGATAATGCTGGTGAATTTTCATCACATGCTTTTGATGCATATTGCATGTCAATTGGGATTAATGTTGAACATCCTGTAGCTCATGTTCACACACAAAATGGTCTTGCTAAATCTTTGATTAAACGATTACAATTAATTGCTAGACCATTATTAATGAAAACAAATCTCCCAACATCTGCCTGGGGACATGCTATTCTACATGCTGCAACACTTGTACGTATAAGACCAGCTAGTTATCATAAATTCTCTCCTTTGCAATTGGCTTTTGGGTCAGAACCAAATATTGCTCATTTGAGAATTTTTGGGTGTGCTGTATATATTCCAATTGCACCAAACCAACGTACAAAGATGGGTCCTCAAAGAAGAAAGGGGATATACGTTGGATATGATTCTCCCTCTATTATTAGATATGTTGAACCCCTGACAGGAGATGTATTCACAACAAGATTTGTCGAATGTCATTTTGATGAATCATTATTCCCTAAATTAGGGGAGAACCAAAACAAGATAAAAAGGATCTTGCTTGGACAACATCATTAAATTATCTTGATCTGCGCACAAGCGCATGTGAACTTGAAGTTCAAAAGATAATTCATTTGCAAAGCATTGCAAATCTAATGCTAGACGCTTTTGTTGACTCCAGAAGAATTACAAAATCGCATATTCCAGCTATAAATGCTCCTATTCGAATTGAAGTTCCAGCAAAACAAAATATTATACCTATAGCTGCTGAGTCAAAAACACGCCAGAAGCGTGGCCGACCTCTTGGTTCTAAAGATAAAAATCCTCGAAAGAAAAGAGGATTAAATGATCCAGAAGATTATATTGAAGAAAAGAATGATAAAGATCAAGAGAGAACTGATGACAAAGAACTAGAAGTTGATGAAAGTAACACTGAAATTTCTATCAATTATACCACTTCCGGTAGAAGTTGGAATCGGATAGAAACTGTTATTGATAATATATTTGCATACAATATATCTCTTGATGTTACACAAGATAATGATGATCCTGAACCAATATCAGTTGATGAATGTCGACATAGAAAAGATTGGTTGCAATGGAAAGATGTGATTCAATCGGAGTTAAATGCACTAACAAAACGTGAAGTCTTTGGACCTGTAGTCCGAATACCAGAAGGTGTAAAACCTGTTGGCTACAAATGGATATTTGTGCGAAAGCGCAACGAAAATAGTGAAATCATTCGATATAAAGCGCGATTAGTAGCCCAAGGTTTTTCACAAAGACCAGGTATTGATTATGATGAAACTTATTCTCCTGTTGTTGATGCTATTACACTCCAATATCTTATCAGTTTGGCAGTATATGAAAAGATAGATATGCGCCTATTAGATGTTGTCACTGCTTACTTGTATGGAAATTTAGAAAATGATGTTTACATGAAAATACCTGAATAATTTCATATGCCTGAAGCATATAAACATTATCCTCATGAAAATTACTCCATCAAGTAGCAGAAATTATTATATGGCCTGAAGCAATCTGGGCGCATGTGGTTCACATGTCTTAGTGAATATTTATTAAAAGTGGGATTTAAAAATGACCAGGTATGTCCATGTGTTTTTATTAAGAAATCTGGTTCTAAATTTGTGATATTAGCTATATATGTTGATGATATTACTCTTATTGGAACTCCTGAAGAGCTCCAAGAAACAATTAATTATTTAAAAAGAGAATTCGAAATCAAGGATTTTGGTAAAACCAAATTTTGCCTTGGTTTACAAATTGAACATTTGGAAAGTGGAACATTTATTCATCAATCAACATATACAGCAAAAGTGCTAAAAAGATTTTACATGGACAAAGCACATCCATTGAGTATTCCAATGATCGTCTGATCATTAAATGTGGATAAAGATCCTTTCCGACCTCAAGAAAATGATGAAGAACTCATTGGTCCTGAAGTACCATATCTCAGTGCAATTGGTGCATTGATGTATCTTGCTAATAATACATGACCTGATATTGCTTTTGCTGTCAATTTATTAGCAAGATTTAGTTCTTCACCAACACGACGACATTGGAATGGAATTAAACAAGTCCTTCGATATCTCCAAGGTACAATTGATCTTGGATTATTTTATTCAAATAAAATCAGTCCAACATTGATAGGTTATGCAGATGCTGGTTATTTATCTGATCCACATAAAGCACGTTCTCAAACGGGCTATCTATTTACATGTGGAAATACTGCTATATCATGGCGTTCTACGAAACAATCTATAGCAGCTACTTCTTCAAATCATGCTGAAATTAGAGCCATTCATGAAGCAAGTCTAGAATGTGTATGGCTAAGATCCATGATTCATTATATTCGAGAAAGTTGTGGATTATCATCGATCAAATATATTCCAACTCCTCTTTATGAAGACAATGCAGCATGCATAGCTCAATTACGAGGAGGATATATTGAAGGAGATCGGACAAAACATATTTCACTAAAATTTTTCTTTACTCATGAACTCCAGAAGAAATGTGAAATTGATGTGCTACAAATTCGGTCATGTGACAACCTCGCAGATATTTTCATGAAGACTTTACCGACTGTAACATTTGAAAAGTTGAGATATAAAATCGGTATGCGTCGGTTTAAAGATTTAAAGGAATCATCTCATCAGAGAAAGTAATAAACAGACATATAGAATAGTGTACTCTTTTTCCTTCACTAGATTTTTTTTCCCACTGGGTTTTTATCTAGTAAGGTTTTAACGAGGCATATTCTTTATGTAATGGATGGACATCCAAGGGGGAGTGTTATGAATTATTGGAATCTCCATTAATTAGTCGAGGCTCCACTAATTATGGATTTATGTGAATTATTAGAGAATATTTTTATGGATGTCCACCATTTAGTGGAGACACCACTAATTGAGATTAGTGGAAGATGATGTATGCCATGATGTATTCCACTAATTAGAGCTCTATAAATAGAGCTATTCTCTAAGTTTGTAATACATCATTATTTTGTGAAAAGAAAGATTAGTGAAAGAAAGATTAGAGAAAGAATTGTGAAAGAAAGAAAGAGAGAAGTTTGAAAAGAAATTCTTGTGCAAAATAGTTAGAGTTTTATTAGTGTGTAGTGTGAAGATTTTATTCTAACACTACCCTAATTTTATAACAGCATTAGATATATACATAGCTAATCATCATCTATATATATAATGCACAAACTATAAATTATGGAATAAGAATTAACGATCTAATAATTAAACTTATTTAAATTATCTAAAAAGACAAGAAAACCAAATTTGAAACTAATCACACATATAATTAGATACCTTATCAAAGGACTATTGCTTTCTTATGTATTTTTATCCATATAAAAGACAATACCCCAATATATGTTTAGAATTTCGATTTAGGAATTGATAATCCAATCGTAAGATTATTCAAATGAGTTGAACATGGGATGTTTTCTTCTTTGATTTGATGATTAGAACAAAGTGGCTTTTTGGGAAAAGAAGAATTGATGATTAGAGCAATACTCATATTTTGAAGAACTGCAGAAGCAGTATTGCTTGGGATGCTCTTCTGTTCTTCCGGAATATCCACAAGCTATTAGCATAATGTCTGATAAAATAATTGCAAGCCCACGTTTTGCACGTGGAAGAACCTCAATCATTTCTAGATGACTTGATGTAGTGAATTGAAGGCAAACAGTTAAATGAAATACTCTACCTCAATCATTTCGTGGTTTCTTTGGTGTTTTTTATCAAAATGGGTCAACACCCATTATACTCATCGAGAATTACTGGGGATTTGAGGTCAAAGGAGACCTCACACCTAGCAATAGCGAGCAGTCCCTTCTGCCTGGCTTACCTTTTTCGGTCATGGCTCAACCTTTTTCGGTTATGACATGGGCCTTTTTCGTTCAACTTGTTATAGTGAAAAGCAAACTCGCGCCTACCATGCCTTACCAGGTGCAAGCTACGCTCACATTTTCATTTTTCTGATTTGTTTACTGTTTTCTAACTTTTTGAATGCCTGTAAAATATGGAATTGAAAAAAAAAAAAAAAGAGTAGAATTTTAAGTATGAAGATCTAAGGTAAGATTTGGCGAGTTTTTGACTAAATTACGAACATTTTTCTCCGTCTTAGTGTGCCAAAAAATTATCTTTCTTTTGTTATAATTTTTCAAATTCATTAAAGTTTATAAAATACTTCGATTATTCATTAAACTACATTCCAATGTATTTTTAAAATTAAATTTGTATTATTATTTTTTATTTTGATGCAGCCACAATAATTTTTTTTCATATGAATTAATTGTAATTTCTATTTTATCTTCATTTTTTAAATATAAATGATATTTTTAAATATAAACTAACCATCATTTAAAAATTTACTATTTTAGTTCATTTTTAAAAATAAATAATATTTAAAAATCTCTAATTTTTAGTTTATTTTTAATTGTAATTATGATTAGCCAAATTGTAGATATCACTTCCAAATAAAATTTTAAAATAATGAAATAATTATAAATGGAGATTAAAATTTGAAAATATTCCCTGTAATTCGTTCAAATTTAAATTATAACATTTTTAAGCATAATCATTAAATAATTTATAATTTATAATATTTTATTACAACTGATTATAAGTACTAATTACTTACAAAATTTTTAAAAATTTCAAATGTTAATTATGTAAATTTATAACTCCCTTATAATTTAATTCGAGTAATATATATTTTAACTGATATTGACAACTCGCTATGTAAATTTTATTTAATTAATATTAAAATTTAATCAACTATCCAAAAAATGAATTTAATTAATATTAAATATTTTAGTAAATATGGATTTAATTAATATTAAGTATGAATTTAATATGTATTTAGTTAATATGGATTTAGTTAATACTAAATATGGATTTAATTAATATTATTAAAAATTTTATTAAATAATAGTTGAATATTTAATGATTATTCTGTATTTTTAATTTTAAAAAAATGACGTCAAAATAAAATCTAATTTTTAATTTAAGATTATGTATAATATTTAATTACAATAAATTTTATATCTCAATTATCTAATACCTAAAATCATTAAAACCAAGTATGAAATCTAATTCCACAATGAAATCCTTAATAGTTTCTCAGAAGTTGAGCCCTTCTTGGAGGTTGTTGTTGAGGTTGTGTTTCAAGTTGTCTCTCATCTTATTCTTTGTAACGTATGATGGAGCTACATTCTCCTCAGACTACCCATGTTGTCTCTTAGAGCATCTAGTAGATGGTCCAACAACACACTCCTTAGCCAAAGATACGTACCTAGGATTGAAAACTAGTTGCACGGAGTTAAAAATCGTTAGTATTACCTTCAACCATTGTACTTGGCAAATAATCATCTTTATCCACTGCACTTGGCACATAATCATTATCAACTATTGTAGAAGCACTTGGCAATGAATCATCTTCACTTCTATGCACAGGTGAGTAGTGATGCTATTGAGGAACTTCGTCAGCTGTAGCATGCTGATGTGCCCGTCTACCACCCCACCTAATTGGTGGTGCTTGTCGAGGGACTTCTTGTAGAATCGACCGTATCGGATCAGAAGTATACGATTTTCTGGATGGCTCAAACGGTATGCGATTTAAACGATCTGCTTCACCACCAACAGTTAATATACGTCCGACAATAACTGACATCCTTCTGATTGCTTGTTGAGAGTATGATGCATCAGTATATTGAGACGCTTCATTTCCTATGTACAAGGTCTTGTGGTGCTTATCAGCCTACATATGTATTTTTAAGAATGTCAATAAAAAAAATATATAAATCGCAGTTTTATATATATTTACATGTGGGAGAAAAAATTTACTTACATATACTTCAAGTGCTTAACTACTAGATTGGTAACCCACGGGGTTCGGTAGTTTTATGGTTAGATTTCCAACCAATCATTGTGTATGAGTAAAATACCACATAGCATAATCAGTTGAAACCACAACTTGTCCAAAAGTGAGTTGTCATGCCATAATCCATGCATGGCGGTTTATCCAGTTAGTATGGTGTAGCGCATCAACCTCATCCCACCTAGTACTAGTAGTCCACAACTCATGCTGGTGCAAATTTGACCCCGTGTCAATAGCATCAGGAATTGATTGCGTCAATCCAAATTGTTGCATAACTCTATCTAGGCAATGAAACTTGATGCATAGATTTTAGGTGTAGAAAAATCGTACAATTTAAATCCTTCCCTAACCAAGTTTTAATTAAAATATTAATCCCCAAATTACAAATATGAATAAGTATACTCATCACAAGTATAGTATTGGGAATTAACGAGTATCAATCGTCAAGGAACAATTATCATTATTTACCGTTCATTAATTATTTAACCGATCCAATAAAGTGATGAAAGAATAAAAAGAAAAATAAATGAAAAAATATATAACTTAAGGATAAAAGAATATGCAGTTTAGACAAATATTATTGAAGACATGATCATTAATTACTTAGTAAATATCACAATCAATTATTATTTTGGTATTATGAAGGAATTAAAATAGACCTACTTCATTTGCAATCCATGGAATCTCTATCTTTTAATTAAATTAGTGAACATATTCTGTCTCAACCAATTTATCCAAAGATGCATTAAAATTAATCCTCACATAAATTCCTATATTCTAGGTGATTTAAATAATGAAATTAGCCAATGAATTTATATTCTAGCAACCATCAACTAATCTTTTATTACCCAAGTTCTTGATAATTAACCACTTTTTAAGCAAGTTAAGAGATAAAAAATATGAAATTAATTAAATTGAAACCATTTTCAACCCCGTTTTCAATAAAGTTAACAATTAGAATTGATCAATCAATTCCTAAATTGAAACAAGTAATCAAATCCCAAGAAAAATAATTAATTAATCAAAAGGCAATTAGCTCAAGAAATCATGAATCCCAAAATAATGTCAAATTATAATGAAAATATTAATCACATCATTGTTCTAGAAAAAGAAACCAAAGGTAAAAGAAAGAACTCATAGACAAATCCTCCTTCTTCCCCTTGAAGACCTTCTTGCACAATACTTCTTGATTGATGAATCTCCTTTTTAATGATTGATTGGCAGTGGTGATCCTTGGATTTATATGTTTCTCTTTTGTTTTCCTTGCCTAAATAAGCTCCCAAGATGCCAAAATTCGTTCCCTAAATGTTCTAGGCTGAGTACAAGTTGGAAAAAATCAAAACTCCTAGGAAATTTTCAATTCCTTGCGTGGACAAGAAAATCGCCGCCTTGGAATAGCCTTGAGCCGGTGCTGGCCCGGCCTCTTAAGGCCGGCGCATGCCGGGCACTATCGGTCCGACTTGCTCTATTTTTTCAACGTTTTCCCCTACTTCCTGCCTAGGGCCAGCGCCGGTAGTGAACTACAATGACTACGATTTTTGTCATTTTTCCCTTCGTTCTACAATAAAACACACTGAAATATTTTTCCAATGGAAAAATATCAAATATGAAGGAATATGACTACTTACTGCATCAAATGTATTACACAATATCCTCAAATTCCTAGAAAATTATTAATGTATTTAGCCCCTATCACATTCTCCCACACTTGAATCTTTGCTTGTCCTCAAGCAAAGTACTTAAGATAAGGAAAAACAATAACTCTCAAAAGTTCTAGCTATAACAAAGTCACAATTATCCTTCAAACTTTAGACATGACCTTGTCATTCTTTCAACCCTTTGAAAACACTTACAAATTGAAGCGGTGGATAAGGTATACCAAGGCCCTTGAAGTAAAGTAAGTTTATACTTTAAACTAAAAAAATTATTTCACTCCTCAAGCAAAAACGTAGATAATATGAATCATATAAGTCAAGCTATCTACCAACTCAAGTATTATAAACTCAACAATTGCATAACTCATGTAATGATTTAAGGAAAACACTTCGCTGTTTTTTTTTTTTTTTTGGGCAAAGACTTAGGGAATTAATAGCCTCAAGTGAATGAATTTCTCTTCACACACCTATCGACCCTCTTTATAGTCATTGTACATTTTTTTCATCATTTTTCTCAACAATTGCTTTCTTTGCTCTTTCTTGCCCTTTTACTTTCGAGATAGCCTCAAAAGAGTGCACCAAAAAATACTTACTCCTTCTCTCCATATTAACCCCATTTTCAACAAAAAGTCTTCAATAATAAAAAATAAGAGCATCTTTTTCACCTAAAAAATTTTTCAACTCACAAAGTAATGAATTTTTCACTTAATATTTTTCCATTTCCTCACATTCCTTACTCATTACTTAAAGTCAAATAAATTTCAAATCCATAATACAAGAGTTAGTCAACAACTTTCCCTACATTCATCACATTATCCACCTTCAAGTTAGATAAAAAAATAACATTCAAACACTAATGCATAAACAAGATTCACTCAAATTCTCAAGACTTAATATATCTAATACAATGAACTAATTCATTGTTAATAAAAATCCAACCAATTAAATTACAAAAATCATATCCCAAGTAAGAAAGATAACTACAATCTCATTATAAGTCAAAGCAATGAAATCCACAAGAATTCTGAAAAGATTTAGCCAATGTAGCCAAAACTAGAGCATATGAAATATATTTTCAATGCTAAAGTCTCCTCCCACACTTAAACTAGACATTGTCCTTAATGGTAAAAAATATAACAATGAAAGCAAAGCCGTTAGACCAAAATAAATAAAGGGGAAGAAGATAAGAAAAGAAAATACTTCCATAACAGAGTAACTTCAACATATGTGAATCCATAACAAAGAGTCATTGGGGAATGTATCTAAAAAAAACACACAAAAGATAAAAAATAAAAAAAAAAGAAATGGAAAAGAAACTAAAATAAAAACAAAATAAGAAAATTCATGAAAATATAAATAAAAAAGAAAACTAAATAAAAGAAACGGGGATCAGTAGAAAAATGCTCAATCATTATCATCATGGCCATCCTCATCATCATCCTCACCATATGGCTACCATCAACTCCTTGAGGCCAGGGAATCACAACGTCCATTATGCACATTGTTGCTCTTGAGCATCTTGCCTCCTAGTGAGGTCAATCATAGATTCATGAAGTTGAAAAAGTATCTCCGTTTGTGTCTCTATCCCACTCTCAACAGCTCCAACTGACCCCTTACCAGAGTCTCAAAATCAGTCCTCAATTGGGACTGTGAACCACTAGCGAGCTCGAGATGGTGGTGCAGGGTGCTCCTCCTCCATAGGTGGAAGCTCAACTTGGCCCGGGTGCTACATATCATACAGCCTCAACCATCGCCTCACCTTAGCATTGTACTGATAACCACAGCTAACTAATATTTGCTTAGTCATTAGCTCTCTCTTAATTGTGGTCTCATTAAGTTCCCCCTAAAAACTAATGCTAAAAGCTTCTAAAATTTTCATAATCACAAGGGGAAAAACAAAAGCTTTGGTTGAAAAGCGAGAATGAACCATATCCTACATAGATTGTATAATCAAATGAGGAAGCGAGTTAGGCTAGGTCAATCACTTGGGACTCGTTGAACCCACTAGCCTTAGGAACAATATTGTAAGAAAAGATGTAGACTAGGGCACGTAGGTTGGCCTCAAGGTCATTATTAGAATAGAAGCCTACTTACCCTATTAGACCTTTCTTGTACATCCTTAGGGTAGCTCTACTATCACTCATTTTCCATCAAGGGTCAGAAATTATCTTTTGGTTGTGGTGATCTATAGCTGACCAAAGGCTTTTATTATTAACACGTAAGATGGCAGCCAATCTCTCTCTATCCACAAAAATAGGGGTTCCCTTTACCCTGGTCTCAATGGTTTCAAGATGATTATTTCTTTTCTGGACCATATTAGTAAAAAACTCTTTAACCAAGATAGGGTAATAGAGTCCTCCCAATTGAATAATAGGCCCCCACCCTAATCGTGTAAACACCATTCCTAACTTAAGGGCATAGTCTGGAGAAGGTGCAAAAGTACGTTCTATAATGATTTTATTAGAAGCCCTATAGGAGTACCATACTTGATAGGAAAGGTTAATGAAATTAGTAGGGTGTAAAAATAAGGGGTCTATAGATGTAGGTATAGAGGAAGATGAGGCTCTAGCCTATTTGGAAGATTGGCCTTTATCTTTAGGCATGATGAGGGTGTTTGAAGATGGTTATCATGAAAGAATGATAATGAGGCACTAATACAACGACACCTATATCCCAGTACAATCAATCCACCATGACACAATACAACACACAACCCTCAACAATTGGAAATTTGCAATCAATCTACAACCTCCCCAATCCACAATATAAATCAATCAATCCCAATCTCCTTTCAAATCCTGCAAAAAGAAATATAGGACCATAATTCAAATCACCATATAATTGCCCACTTGTACTCAACCTGAACGTACCATGTGAAGAACATGTCCATAGTACAATTCATGAAAAATACATCATGGCTAATAACATTGTCTATCTAGCATGAATTCATTACTAATAGGATCTCAATAACCCAAAAAGTGCCAACATATGATCAAACTATGGAACATGTGATAGCAAAAATAATCTGTGAATCATAAAGTCATGCTTTTCTAGTCATAATGAAGCCACCAATTCAATCAAATATAACAACCAACTACAAATTATGCAATTTTTGCCCAAGAATATACCCAAAAAAAGTGAAAAATCCATGGCAAGATTTTAACGGTAAGAATGCAAGAAAAATCATACCTTTGTATTTTCTAATGCATGGGATGAAAAATGTGCAACCTTTTTGAAGAAATCTTCACTTGAAAGAGGAGATTGGAAAGTGGGTTCTTGAAGAAAAAGTTGGGATTTTTGAAGATTTAATCCATATATTCAACAAAAACAAGAAGATTTGATTGTTGTGGTGGTGTTTTTGAAGGCAAAACTTGATCTGGTTGTGTTTGGAGATGAAGAAACTGCGTGTGATTGAAAGAAAAATCCAGGAAAATTAGAAAATTTTGAAAACAAATGGCCAAAATCGTCTATTTAGAGAGGAGGCCTGACATGAGCTAGTGCCGATTCAATGTGCTTGGGCAGACCCCAGCCTCAGCCTAGGTCTATTTGGCCTGGAGGTTTTTTTTTTTTTTTTTTACTATTAATGAAAGAAACAGTAATGAAAAACACATAATCATGAAAACAATGCAATTATCCCATAAAGTAAAAATACAAAAATATAAATAAAAGAAAATAGAAATTAAAGAGATGTCGCAAATAAACGAAAACCAAAGCAATGAAAATTCATCTTTTTCCTCTGTCATGGTCACGTAGATTTGTTTCAGTGTTCCTAGGAAGAGATTCAGTGTTACGGTTTTGAAGAAGCTTAGCAAATTGCCCAATTTTATTTTCAAGATTGTGCATTAATGCCTCCAAACTCCTTGTCAGAGTATCCACTCCTTGGAACCTCGCCTCGGTTGAGCTCGCCATTTTGTTAACTAGCTCCTCTAATAATGGCTTGGATAGTGGTGCATTGTGGGGGTAATGAGGGTTAAGTCCTTTGATTTCCACCAAAATTAGAAGGCCTAGGTTGGTGTTGATTTGTCCAAGAAAAATTAGAATGGATCCTCTAACCAGGGTTGTATGTGGCATTATAAGGATTGTTACCTTATCACCCATTACTCATAAAAGTAGCTTGCTCTAAGGATTTTTGGGATGAACCCATACTTTGGCACTCATGATTGGGATGCCTTTCTCCACAAAAATCACAATTAACATTCATTACCTGGCCTAGAGAAAGGGTCATCACTATTTGTTCCCTTTTTTGCATAAACGCCTTAATCTTAGCTTCCAAAGCAGTTACAACATCAACCTTGTGCACACCTTGAATACAAGCCCTATTCCTTGAATTACCCCATGAGTAGTTATTCATTGCAATGTTCTTCACCAACTCATATACTTCCTTCGGGATCTTAGAATTGATAGTCTCTCCAGCAGATGCATAACTAACGGTTTTGAGGCAAAGTTCAGTCCACTATGAAAAATTTGCATTTGCATTCCTGGCTTAAACCCATGATGATGACACTTTCTAAGAATCTCCTTCCACCTTTCCCAACACTAACAAAAGCTTTCAGAATCTAACTATTGGCAGGGAAAAATGTTTGTCCTAAGTTGGGCTGTTTTGATCGAGGGAAAGTACTTTGCCAAAAATTTCTCAGCTAACCCATTCCATGTATTGATGGATCCTTTTGGTAAAGATTTTAACAATAATTTTGCTCTATCCCTCAAAGAAAAAGGAAAAAACCTCAATTTTATAGCATCCTCTAAAACACCATTCATCTTGAAGGTATCACAAATATCTAAGAAACTAGCAAGGTCCGCATTAGGGTCCTCATCCGACAACCCATCAAATTGTACCATGTTCTGGATCATTTGGATAATGTTAGGTTTGATCTCAAACTCCACCCTAGGTCTAGTAATGCTTGAGTATGTACCTAAAATTGTTGGCTTAACAAAGTCATCCATAATCCTTCTGCCATTATTTCCTCCATTGTTGTTTTGGTTAGCTTCCATCTCTCATGTTGCATTGCCTTGCTTATCTTTTTGCCTGAGTGCCCTCTGAATCCTTGTTAAAGTTCTTTCAATCTCAGTTCAAAATCTAGTGGTTCTCCTTGAAATCGTCCGGTCATACACTAGTGGCTAAAAATACAAGAATAATAAAATGATGAGATTACAGAACTTACAAATAGTCAACATAAACTAAGTTAGTTAATTAAAGTACATTTATACACACAAATAATTGGCACATATTTCCTCAAAGAATATATATATATATATATTTACATATGGACATTTATAGATATAAACTTGGTTAAATCAATGAAATCCAAGCTTTCATGATAGTGTTCCTCGGCAACGGTGCCAAAAACTTGACATGTAGATTTTGGGTGTAAAAAAATTATACAATTTAAATCTATCCCTAGCCAAGTTTTAATTAAAACATTAATCCTCAAATCACACATATGAGCAAGTATACTCATCCCAAGTATAATATAGGGAATTAACGGTTATCGATCCTCAAGGAACAACTACTATTAGTCACCGTTCATAAACTGTTTAACCAACCCAATAAAGTAATGAAAGAATAAAAAGAAAAATAAAGAAAAATATATACAACTCAAGGATGAAAAAATCAGCAATTTAGACAAATATTCTTGAAGACATGATCATGAATTATTGAGCAAAATGCTCAATCAATTATTATATTGGTATCATAAAGGAATTAAAATAGATCCACTTCATTTACAATCCATGGAATCACTATCATTTAGTTAAGTAAGTGAACATATTCTGTCCCAAACAATTTACCCAAAAGATGTATTAAAATTAATTCTCACATAAATCCCTATATTCTAGGTGATTTAAAGCATGAAATTAGACAATAAATCTATATTCTAGAAATCATCAACTAATCTTTGATTACCCAGATTATTGACAATTAACCGTTTTTTCAAGCAAGTTAAGAGATAAAAAATATATAATTAATTAAATTGAATCAATTATCAACCCCCCTTTTCAAACAAGTTAACAATAAGAATCAATCAATCAATTCCTTAATTGAAACAAGTAATCAAATCCCAAGAAAAATAATTAATTTGTCAAAAGACTATAAATTAACTCAAGAAATCATGAATCCCAAAATAATGTCAAATTACAATTAAAACATTAATCTCATAATTGTTCTAGAAAAAGAAACCAAAAGTAAAAGAAAGAACTCATAGACAAGCCCTCCTTCTTTTCCTTGAAGACCCTCTTGAACAATACCCCTTGATTGATGAATCTCCTCTTTACTGATTGATTGGCAGCTTTGGTCCTTGGCTTCATAAGTTTCTCATATTTTTTCCTTGCTTAAATAGGCTCCCAATATGCCAAAATTCTTTCCCTAAAAGTTCTAGGCCAAGTACATGTTGGAAAATACCAAAATTCTTTGGAAACTCCCAAATCCACGCCTGGACTAGAATATCGCCACCTTGGAATAGCCTTGAGCCGGTGTCAACCAAGCATTGTTAGCCCAACATACTCTATTTTTTCAACGTTTTCCCCTGCTTCTCGCCTGGGGTCGGTGTTGGCACCTTGGGATGCGACCGGCACCGGCCATGCACTGCCACATCGACAATTTTTCGTCGTTTCCCCTTCATTCTATAATAGGACACCAAAATACCTTTCCAAAGGTAAAATATTAAATATGAAGGAATATGAATAGTTGTTGCATCAACTATATCACAAAATATCCTCAAATAATTAGGAATTTATTGATGAATTTAGCCCCTATCACAACTCTATCATCTCTTAACACAATAGTTATGTGACAGTCGCCCAGATTTGTCGCCTATACATGTAAAATAGAGGTAGAAACGCCAATATATGCTTAGTGTATGGTTGCCAAATAAATTACAGAAATAGACAATTTTAGTATCAAACAATAAATAATGGCAGTTTATAATACTTACATTATTGTGAATTAAAAAATATATACTTAAATGATTATATCACATCCAATCTAACTAATCCCTGTACACAATCAGCACGTGTTGGGGTGCAGGAAACTTCTAACAAACCCTGCCATGCTACTCTTTTCGGCGTGTGTTGGGCAACATCCTCAATTAGACGTACTCTATCTGGTTTGATAATAGGAATGCGCTTCTATGCCATCAACTATTGTAAAAGTAATAATAATTTTAAAATCAGATCTCATAATTATTTTTACAATAAGCTGCTAAATAAGAATAGTTAGTGAAATTTGAAGTTCATTTTGTACCTTAATTAATAGCAGTGCACCAATGACTTTGATGCATTAGGATGAAATAGCATTGCACATACAATGATACTAATGTGACAGTGCTGCACTTCCCGAACTAAGTATCTCCAACAACTTTAGCTCATAGATATATCTGAAGAAGTGCAAATGAACACGATTATCGGATTTGTCCGAGAATATAAACCCACCAAGAAGCTACATGATGCGATACCATGTGTGCTATGTAACCATATCTGGAGTAGCATTTGGCGAGACTAGTTGACTCAGAGCTTTCTCGAGTGCGCTTAATTTCAATTGAGATCGTTAAGTGCTATGCCCGTAGGTCAAAAACTAAAGAGCATATGACACAAATCTAACAGCTTTGTTGTGGACTATTGAACACATGACCAATTATTGGATCACTGTCGATGTGTAAACTGAATAGGACCTTTACATCTTGAAGTATAATAGTCGCCTCTCCAACTAGGAAATGGGACGGTGTGTGTCTCCAAGCACCATCTCTCTACCAATGCCGTAATACGTGGGTAGTCAATCTTTATATAAGGTAGACAGACAACTCCAACGAACCCAGTTACATCCACAAGCTGCTCGACATGAGGATCGAATAGTAGAGCATCCAAAAATGTGTTCTTATTACACATTGAATATAGGACTTGATCTTCTAACTGCCCTACCAAAATATAAGTCGACCAATGTCTATGTTGTAGGGTCAGCAAATCTAGGATAATAGGACAATGATCAACCCTGCTAGTCGTAGGCCTGTACATATTATCTTGAAACCATGACATGTTTAGAGGAGTAGTAAATTTATCATTCAATAAAACAAAGTAAAATATTAGGTAAAGACCTAAAGTAAGTGGTGGAAATATATGCGTTAAAAAATGAATTTATTACGTTAAGGCAACATTAAGACTATTAGCCCTAAAGTCATTCTCCTATGTTTTGACTTATGACAAACATTGATGAGGACTAACTTATGTGATTTACAAGTGATAAGACATGTTTGACCTCAGTTCTTCCAAGGCATGCAAATAAGACTGCTAAATAGTTCTTAAGCAAATAGAATCCAAATGAGTGATTGATCAAGAATAACGTCATCTTAAGAGCTTGCATATCGTGAAGCCTTTCTAAAAGAACTATAGAGTAGGAGTTATTTGTAAGATATTTCTTGTAAAATTTTTATGTCTCTTTACTTAGGTTCAATTTATTTTTACCTTGAAGCACACAAATAAAATAATTTCAAAGAATACGTGTTCAGATATTTGGATTGAGTAGTTTGGATGGACATCTGAATCTAATACTCTGTAACATTTTCAAAAAGGTTCTGCTTAAAATGTGCCATTTCGGACTCACATTTTGGATGGACATCCTTCCACTTTGTGAATCCAAAATTCTAAAAATTCAGACAGAAAGTCACTAGCTATTGGGACTTCGGGTTATAAAAGCCTTTAGAACTCGATTTTGAAGCAGATTTTTGTGCTAAATAGCTCTTAAGAAAATAGAACCCAAAGGAGTGATTGATCAAGAATAACGTCATCTCAAGAGCTTGCATATCGTGAACCCCTTGTGAAAGAACTATAGAGTAGGAATCATTTGTAAGATATTTCTTGTAAAATTCCTATGTCTATTTACCGTAGGTTCAATTTATTTTTACCTTGAAGCACACAAATAAAATAATTTCAAAGAATAGGTCTTCAGATGTTTGGATGGACCTTTGAATATAAAACTCCATCCAATACTCTGTAACATTTTCAAAATGCTTCTACTTAAAAAAGTGCCGTTTTGGACTCATGTTTTGGATGACATCCTTCCATTTTGTGAATCGAAAATCTTGAAAATCCAGACAGAAAGTAATTAGCTATTGGGACTTTAAATTTAGCTCCTAGAAAAGCCTTTAGAACATGATTTTGAAGCAAATTTTTATGCTATCTTTCTCAAAAATACTCATATACTTCAGAATAAAAAAATCTCCCTTTCCATTTGTTCTTCAAAATGAAATATAATTGCTCCAAAAGTAAAATGTGTTGGTACTTATTTGTTCACATTCTGCTCAAATCTGTGAGCCATGTCTGTAATCTTTATTTCAATCTAACTTGTATCAAGGTTTAAGAGGTAAAACCTTATTGGGGTGAGCCTTGATTGTTATGATTAAAGAGGTTGAGAATAATACTAAATGTGGTGATCTTCTTGTATAAGATTGGTATCACCTACCACCATTGTTTTGGGGAAAGGTTTCTAGTAAGTGGTGTTGAAATCCTTAAGTGAGAATTTAAGGTAGTAGATGTAGATCATTTGGGGATCGAACACTATAAATTCTTGAGTATTTTCTTGTGCTATTTTGTTAAAAATCCTTTACTGCACTTTTCGCTATCTTCAAATCTTAAATGCTGCATCTTTTTTTTTTTTTTCTAAAATCAATAATTCATTTATGATCTTTGCATTATGGTCTAAATTTGTCCTTGATATCTCAACTACCCATCTTCATCTGATGACATTTTCTTGTAGTTGTGTGCTGATTTAAAAGACTCATGCCTGCACTCTTGAAATCGCAAAGCATTTTCAAAACAAGAAAGCATTTCTACAGTTAAGTTCAAGTTTTTTAAGGAACTAAAACTTTTAAATCTGCATTTATTTGTAAAAATCCTTATTCACCCCCTCTAATGTTTTTCAATTGGTATCAGAGCATTGATCTACACTATAGTTGGTTTAACAACCTTGTAGCAAAGATCCATATGGTAAACACATCTGTTCTACCTTACATTGAAGTGTCTTCTACAAAAAGACCTCCCTTGTTAATGGAAGCAATTATACTTTCTGGAAAATAGAATGAAGATGTATGCTTGCTTAATCAACTTTGAGCTGTGGAATCTGATTGAGAATGGGCCATTTGTCCCATCAAAAGTTGTTGAAAGTAGAAAAGTCCCTAAACAGAGTAATGAATATGACAACAAAAATATTTCGAAAATGACTCTAAATTTTTAGGAAATGAATATATTGTGTTGTGCTCTTGATGCTAATGAATACAATTGTGTAAGTGGTTATGATTCAACTCATGAAATATGGAGATTACCTAAACTTACCCATGAGGGGAGTAATCAAGTAAAGAAATCAACTTACAGTCTGAAACTATGAATTATTTACTATGAAGCCAAGTGAAAATATTAATGATATGTTCACTCAATTTACTAATAACATGAATAGATTAAGGGCTTATGGGAAAATTTATACCCTCGGTGAACAAAACAGAAAACTACTTCATGCCTTGCCAAAACGGTAGTAGCCAAAAACCTTGGCTATAGAAGAATCCAAAAACCTAAATAGCTTACCTACTAAAGAGCTAATTAGCTCTCTCTTGACCTATGAAATGAAACTTAAAAGGTTCCAAGAGCATGAGGATAATGACAAAGGCAAACGGGGAACAGCCTTAAAAGCTGTTGATGAAGAGGCCACTAATGATCAAACTGATTATGATGGCACTGATTTGGACACGGAAGAATTAGCTATGGTTTCTAGAAAGTTTAGAAAAATGTTCAGAAAGGGCCACTTCAAAAAGGATAAGAAGCTTGTGAAAAGGAAAGGACAAACTTCCTCCTTTAAGCCTCAATGTTTTGAATGTAAAAGCACAGAGTATTTCATCATTAACTGTCTAGTAGCAAAAGAAAAGGAAGCTAAGCATTTTAGAAAAAGAAGAAGAATGCAAAAATGAAGAAAGGAAAAGGATTGATTGCGATCTGGGATGTAACACCCCGCTACCTACTCCCATCAGAGCCGGGGAAGTCGCCCCGTCCAAAGGACAAGGGATCTTTATAACTAGGTCACACAAATAAAATAGTAGAATAAAAATAATACTTTAACTTAAAACTTTATTACATCCCAAGAATAATTCAAGAATACCATAAACAAATCCATAACAAAAATCATCCACTCTCAACTTCCCAAAGCAATACATAAAATAAATTATTAGAAAATCTTCCAAAGCAGGCAATATCTAGCTACTCATCCCCACAGCAGGATCGACCTGAAATCATGGTAAAATGGTGGTGAGACAGAAATCTCAGTAACTCCGTGTGTGCTTTGAGTGTCGAGTGGAAACAGCTCGTGAATGCAAAGTATAAAATCTTTACAAGAGAAATACTGGCAAGCAATAAACCTCAGTTAAAATCAAGAGTGGTGTTTTGGCTTTTCCAACCATACATAATCAATAAAATCAACAACTCAAAAGAAGTGATCATGGGTTACCACACGTTGGGCCCCATAACCGGTCAGAATGCCAACACTTTGTGCAGACTGACAAAAAAAGGTAGGTGATCGGCCTACCGGGCAAGATACTCCTCCTTCTCTATACCTAAACAACCGGGTGTTCATTCTGGCAAAACATAGTCATTTGACTAAAAAAAATAAACTGCTAGCTCCGATCGGCACGACCTACTGGACTGTCATCTTATCTGGGCAGGACTCACTCCTCAAAGGTGGCCACCTACTGAGAGACTTACCCTAACCCCTCAAAGACTAGCCCTAGAAATCCACCCTTATTGAGTACTCAACAACGTTTCCCACTTGCGAGAAAATAAATAAAACACCATTTCACATGAAAAAGCAATTAAGGGTTTCCAAAGTCTTTGTCAAATTCAGTTTTGGAAAGAGTTTTGAGATTGAGTAAACCTGCTTATTGATTTTCAAATAATTTGTTTGTCTGAAAAAAAAAAAGGAAGAAGTTAATCCTCAATTGCCTTTGCAGAACCGAGTGTCCATGCACTCTACATTTGGCTTGTCATAATAAACATTTTATATCAATCAGATTTTATGTAGGAGCTTACCTGATCCTTGCTCACAATAAAAGGTCTCCAACAGTTGACCTAACCCCGCATGGGCAAATACAAACCACAATCAAACTCAAGCCGAAATCCACTTTCTCAATTTAAAACAACTCAACTCACTACTACCATGATCCTAGTGTCCCAAGCTTTAAGGCCAAACAATAAATAAATAGGTTTATAAGCTAAGCCTAATTTGATATTTAAAATAATTAATGTTTTGGGAAATAAGTACTAATAAGTTGAAGGTTTAAATCTTGCTAAGAAAAATTTAGAGTTTATTTGATAAAGAGTCCTAGGTGGTATTAGGTAAAATAATGATTTATTAATAATTTAGTTGTTAGAAAATAATTGATAACTAAAATTAGTTGAAAATAAATATAATGAGTCTTGCTTGAAAAATAATAAAAAAAATTTTAATGGGTTTTGATTAAAAGATAATAATTAAATTTTTAGTAATAAATATTTTACTAATTATGATTATTTCCATAAAAGGCTTTAGTTGATTTCATTATTTTATATAATATCTACATATATATATATATAAATATATATATATATATTTCTAGCAAGAGCTATTATTTATTTGACTAAAATATCCTTATTATATATAATAATCCAAATCTACCCCTCCTAGGGTTTTTCGAAATTACTAGCAAAACCATATTATGAAATATTTTATTCATGAAATAAAAATTAGCTTATGGATAATTTGGTCATGATCATATTTCTATGGCTAACCACAATCATGAACATATACAATCCTTCAATTCATCAAATCATGCATATAAGCATAGATCTAGACTTACTAAGACATGATCTAACCTTTACTAGCATAAATATAATCATGGCTTTAATAATCACACAGGAATATAAATCCTATTCATCATAGATGACATAATCTCTAGCATACTTGATCATGGAGACATGCATTAAACCTCAAAACATCATACAATCAACCAAGATAACCCATCCATACATAAATCCCTCCTCCAACATATTCATACATATATTCATGCTTGAATCTCAACTTATCACAACAATATATACTCAACCCTATTCATGATTCACCTTCTATCAACATCATCCTAGAGACATGAATCTAGAATTTCAAAGAAGGGTTAAAAGGCTTACTTGATTGATGAATACCTTGAAGGAGTTTCAAATGAATCTCAACCCCTAGATGCCTAAATCCGTCCAAAGAAGATGAAGGAAGCATGGCCATGGAGAAGAAGCCATTCGGCCAAGAGAGAGGGAGGGTTCGGTCAAGAGAGAGAGAGAGAGAGAGAACAGGCGCTCCCCAAGGCGTTGTGCTTGGTCTGATAAACCTTGACTTACTAACTCCTCCAATTGCTCTTTCAACTCTTTCAACTCTACCGGTTGCATCCAGTACGGAGTCCGCGATATTGGTTCCACTCCCGTAACTAAGTTGATGGTGAATTCAACTTCTCGGCTGAGAAGTAGAGAATCAAGCTCCGCCGGAAACACATCAGGAAAATCCTTCACTACTTCAGTGTCCTCCAGAGTGCACTGGTCCTTTGGCTTGTTTATCACGTAATCCAGGTACCCTTGACACCCTTGCTTCAACAATTTCCTGGCCCTAGCCCCCGTGATCAAATACTTACATTCTTTCACCCTCTTGCCATTAAATTCCAATACATCACAACCCGTTCTGACGAACTGGACTGACTTATTTTTACAATCTACCCTAGCCCCATGCTTGGCTAACCAGTCCATCCCCAAAATCAAGTTATAATCCTCAATGTCTAATACTATCAAATCTCCCTCCAGACTTTCTCTCCCCACATTAACTTTACAATCTTTTACATACCGATCTGTTTATACCATTTTCCCCAGAGGTGTGCTCACCACTAAAGTGAAAGGTAGCTCCACTCCATCCTAACCCAAATGACATGCACACAACTTGTTTATATAGGAATGAGTAGAGCCATGATCAATCAAAGCATTAACGGAATATCCTTGAATAGTGAACATACCTTCTACCACCGCTGCATCGGCCCTAACTTCCTCTCTGTTGAGAGTGAATACCTTGGCCTTCACTTGCGGCTTCGGTGCTCCATTCCCGGATGCTCCCGTGGGGTTAGCTCGGTTGGGCCTCGGGTTCTGAGCCGGGTTTCCTTGCCTGACTCGGTGTAATTTGGGACAGGTGTTCCTCAGGTGGTTCGGGTCACCACAATGATAGCATTTTCTTAGACCAACAATTCCTCTCAGTGTGGCCTTTCCTTCCACACTGCCTGCATGATGGGAGATTCAAGCCAGGTCCACCCAGTGCTGTCCGGGCTTGTTTTTCCCGGTTCTGCCATTAGTGATTGGCAGGGCGTTTGTGGGGTTACGGTCTAGGAAAGTGTCCCTGCGGCTTTCTCGGCGGCTAGAAGTATTTTACCGCCATCTTGCTGTGATCCTCATTTTCTGTTCGAGTAGTTGCGTCCACAGCCCCCGAATAGGTTGTTGGTGGAGCAGGCGCCAATGCTCTCCTTAACTTCGGTCTTAGCCCATTGACGAACTACTTCGTCCTATTCTGTTCGGTGTCCACCAATCTCTTGCAATATTTGGACAACTGGGTGAACCGGGCTGCGTACTGGGCCACCGACATGCTTCCCTGCCTCAGATTCTAGAATTCGTCTTCTCCCTTCTCCACAATCCACTGTGGGATGTACTCAGCCTTGAAGGCTTCAACGAAGTTGGACCATGTCCATTCATGCTCGTTCATCTCCCAGTCGTCTTGGACCCGCTGCCACCATGCCCGGGCTGGTCCTCTCAATTGGAAAGCTGCAAACTTAACCATCCGCTCCTCAGTGTTTTGTAGCATTGCGAATATATCCTCCATTTGCTCAACCCATTGCTCTGCCTTCTAGTCTTGTTCAGCTTCGCCTATAAAGGTGGGCGGCTGAAACTTCAGGAATCGATCTAAGGCCTCGTCTTCACCCCTTGGGTTCTGTCGCTAGGTCATCGACTGCAAAATCTCGACCATCTTGCTAAATGCCTGGCCCATGGTCACATCAACTGGAACTTCAGACCCCAATCCTATATTCGGACTATTCCTTTCACCCCGGTTGGGTGCTTGCATCTGGGCTGTTTCTACTTCCGATGCCACTTGATCAACTTCCGGAACCCTTCCACCTGCTGAAGCTGCATGATGCTTCGGTGCCATTCTAAATCACACCCCAAATGATAAGTGTATGCATTCAAGGTTCAAATCATTTTAGTTGCACATGCATTCACAGTCAAATATATGTAAACAGAAATCGGATGTAAATTTTGTCTAAGGAATAAATTCTCTTTCAGAAATGGACTTGCATAAATTCAAAATTTTGATAGAAAGCAGAATTAAAAATCATTGACATAAAAGTTCTCGAAAAAAACAATAAACAAATAAACATCCAAATCAAAATAACTCCTAGTCCTCTAGTCCTCATCAAAATCCTTATCATCAGCCTCATACAACCATCTCCAGAGTTCTTAGAAAATTCCACCCCAACCCCGCTAGCAAATCCCACCACTGGCTCCTTCCCAAGGCGCCTAGAATTCTCCCCGGGCTCAACTCGACTGAAAGAAGGAAGGAAAGAAGGCCTAAGTAGAGACTCATAGTCTATCTCCCCCGGGTCATCACTATCTGTTGCTAAGTCCACCTCGAGAATAGGAGGGTGGGGTTCATGTTCCACTATCATCACCTTATTCTCACTGTCAGAACTTATGTCTATCATCGGAATTGGGGGTGGCTCAAGGATCCGGACCTCGTCATCACTGCTATCCTCCATAGGGTTAACCTCATCATCACTGTTATCCTCTATAGGGATAACCTCATCATCATTGTTATCCTCCATAGGGATAACTGGCTGAGGGGCAGGCTGGGGAACTGGAATGTCTTCCTGATATATAGGGATAGGCGAGGGCCACTACTGCACTTTCCTCGCAGTCCTAAGCATCCTAACCATCCTACAACATCAACAAGATAGGTTAGATAAAGACTTAAACTTAAATAAATAGAACAAACACTATCAATATTTGCCTACAACCTAATCTCTGATACCACTTGTAACACCCCGCTACTTAAGCCTGCTAGGGCTGGGGATGTCGCCCCGTCCAAAGGATAAGGGATCTTTATAACAAGGTTACACAAATAAAATAGCGGAATAAAAATAATACTTTAACTTAAAAATTTATTACATCGCAAGAATAATCCAAGAATAAATCCAAGAATACCATAAACAAATCCATAACAAAAATCATCCACTCTCAACTCCCCAAAGCAATACATAAAATAAATTATCAGAAAATCTTCCAAAGTAGGCAATATCTAGCTACTCATCCCCACAGCAAGATCAACCTGAAATCATGGTAATATGGTGGTGAGACAGAAATCTCAGTAAGTCCATGTGTGCTTTAAGTGTCGAGTGAAAAGAGTTCGTGAATGCAAAGTATACAATCTTTATAAGAGAAATATTGGCAAGCAATAAACCTCAGTTAAAATCAAGAGTAGTATTTTGGCTTTTCCAACCATACATAATCAATAAAATCAACAACTCAAAAGAAGTGATCATGGGTTACCATACGTTGGGCCCCATAACCGGTCAGAATGCCAACACTTTGTGCAGACTGACAAAAAAAAAAAAAGTTAGGTGATCGGCCTACCAGGCAAGATACTCCTCCTTCTCTATACCTAAACAACAACCGGGTGTCCATTCTGTCAAAACACAGTCACTTGATTAAAAAAAATAAACTGCTAGCTCGGACCGGCACGACCTACTGGACTGTCATCTTATCTAGGCAGGACTCACCCCTCAAAGGTGGCCACCTACTGAGAGACTTACCCTAACCCCTCAAAGACTAGCCTTAGTAGTCCACCATTATTGAGTACTCAACAACGTTTCCCACTTGGGAGAAAATGAATAAAACACCGTTCCACATGAAAATGCAATTAAGGGTTTCCAAAGTCTTTGTCAAATTCAGTTTTGGAAAGAGTTTTGAGATTGAGTAAATCTGCTTATTGATTTTCAAATAATTTGTTTGTCTGGAAAAAAAAAAGGAAGAAGTTAATCCTCAATTGCCTTTGCAGAACCGAGTGTCCATGCACTCTACATTTGGCTTGCCATAATAAACATGTTACATCAATCAGGTTTTCTGCAGGAGCTTACCTGATCCTTGCTCACAATAAAAAGTCTCCAACAACTGACCTAACCCCGCATGGGCAAATACAAACCACGATCAAACTCAAGCCAAAATCCACTTTCTCAATTTAAAACAACTCAACTCACTACTACCATGATCCTAGTGTCCCAAGCTTTAAGGCCAAACAATAAATAAATAGGTTTATAAGCTAAGCCTAATTTGATATTTAAAATAATTAATGTTTTGGGAAATAAGTACTAATAAGTTGAAGGTTTAAATCTTGCTAAGAAAAATTTAGAGTTTATTTGATGAATAGTCCTAGGTGGTATTAGATAAAATAATAATTTATTAATAATTTAGTTGTTAGAAAATAATTGATAACTAAAATTAGTTGAAAATAAATTTAACGAGTCTTGCTTGAAAAATAATAAATAAATTTTTAACTGGTTTTGATTAAAAGATAATAATTAAATTTTTAGTAATAAATATTTTACTAATTATGATTATTTCCATAAAAGGCTTTAGTTGATTTCATTATTTTATATAACATCTACATATATATTTTTTATTTTTCTAGTAAGAGCTATTATTTATTTGACTAAAATATCCTTATTATATATAATAATCCAAATCTACCCCTCCTAGGGTTTTTCGAAATTACTAGCAAAATCATATTATGAAATATTTTATTTATGAAATAAAAATTAGCTTAGGGACAACTAGGTCATAATCATATTTCTATGGCTAACCACAATCATGAACAAATACAATCCTTCAATTCATCCAATCATCCATATCATGCATATAAGCATAGATCTAGACTTACTAAGGCATGATCTAACCTTTACTAGCATAAATATAATCATGGCTTTAATAATCACACAAGAATATAAATCCTATTCATCATAGATGACATAATCTCTAGCATACTTGATCATGGAGACATGCATTAAACCTCAAAACACCATACAATCAACCAAGATAACCCATCCATGCATGAATCCCATCTCCAACATATTCATACATATATTCATGCTTCAATCTCAACTCATCACAACAATATATACTCAACCCTATTAATGGTTCAGCTTCTATCAACATCATCCTAGAGACATAAATCTAGAATTTAAAAGAAGGGTTAAAAGGCTTACTTGATTGAAGAATACCTTGAAGGAGTTTCGAATGAATCTCAATCCCTAGATGCCTAAATCCGTCCAAAGAAGATGAAGGAAGTATGGCCATGGAGAAGAAGCCATTCGGCCAAGAGAGAGGGAGGGTTCGATCTAGAGAGAGAGAGAGAGAGAAAGGGAGAGAGAGAAGAAGAAAGTCCATTAGCATGCTTAAACACATATATGTTTATTAGAGATTGAAGATTAGCGAAGATGAAGTCGATTGAATAAACCTACCTTGAAGGTGTTCTTGAGCCTTCACAAAATTTTTAGTTTTGATCCAAAAGTGCGAGTTGGATTTTGGAGTTTGATGTTAAAAATGGTATGGATTCACGGTAGTGTATAGATGAAATCTGAAATTTTTAGAAGAAGTTTGAAGTGATTTGGAGAGGTATTAGGTGAAAGGAAAGAGTAGGTGTTCTTAGTGTGCTATGTGTTCTTGAAGGTTGAATAGAATAGAGAGCTTTTGGGATTGGAGGCTGCCGAATTTCTGTAGGGTTTAGGGCTGCCGAATTGCTTGTAGGGTTTTGGAAGATGATTTTCTGGTTTGGAAGGGAAAAGGAAAGGTTAGTTGTTGAAATCCTTGAAGAATATTTTTGGGAAGCAAATTTGGAAACTAAATATACAAGAATATCTTTGATTATTGGGAGAGCTTTTGGAATGTAGCCATGGCCGACTGCTTGTGTAGTATTTCGACTGGATGAAAGCTGGTTGAGGGGGGCTAAGGGTGGCCAAAAATAAGGGGTATAATGGTAAAGGGAAGGTCTGGTTGTTTGAGGGATATTTTATGGAAGGTTGTTAAATTATGGTGGCTGGAATTTTGGTAACTAATCAAGCATGATTGCAGTAATTTTTTTGGAAATCTTTTCGGGCAGCCATGATTGGATTTTCATGTAGAAGGTTGGGGAAGACAATGGAGTTCAGTTCATGGCTGTTTAAGGGAAGACTATACAGAAAATTGGAGGAGTTTCGGCTAGGGCTGAATAAGGAAACAAGGCTGGAAAAATCACTACACAGAATTTCGCAAGGCTGGAATTTTCTTGGCACTTTTCGGCCGCCCTTTTCTAGTCAGCTTGCAGGGAGTTTGAAGGGGATTTCAGGGCTTTCAAGGCTGGTTTCCAACCTTCTTTATGGAGGAAAAATGTGGCTAAGATACTGAGCAAAAATTGAAATAAAATAGCTTAGTTTCGGACCTCCAAAGCTGCAATTTTGCCTAGGGATTTTTCTGGTTTTGCACAGCCTTTGTGCAGTCCGAAAATGGCGAGAAAAATCCAGGTTTCAAAGTGATCAAAAGGGTCATTTTCTGGCAGCATTTGGGAGGGAATAATAGCTAAGAATCTCGACACCTTGAAGGTACAAGAAGCTTGAAAAATTTCAGTTCTATGCATGAAGGAAAATGAACCTAGCTAGAGTGAAGTTTTAGAAAGTTCACTAGCAGAAATTTAATTCACTTGAAATCCTTCCCCCTCTTCCATTGTTTTGGTCCATAAGATGTCTTTTACTAAGACATTTTGAACCTTCAGAGCCACAGCACATTGCTGGAATTTTTCTAGAATAAAATTGGCTTGAACAAATTGAACAAACTAATGAATTGAGAAATAGGAAAAATTAAGGATCAAGAGGAAATGAATTCCCCTTAGAAATTTTGTGTAGGGCAAAAGAGTAGGATGATGATACTCCTATCATGTCTCTCTTAGGACAACATCTCTACCCTACTCCAAGCACATAAGGCCGAAAATAATACTTTCCAAGCAAAAATAAAATTTAACTCAAGACCTCAAGAATTAATTCTAAGGCTCTAACCACTAAACCACAACAACTCTTGTTCTTATTTTCCCTCTAAAAATAGTTTCCTATTCAATCCTCAAGCTATCTCCCTTTTTCCACCTCAAGTAAAAATTACCATTTTGTCCTTCTCACTCAATAATCATAATCAAGCCCTCTAGACCATAAAACACCAATTCAATGCACATAAAATCGTATAAAAATATATTTAAACATGCAATAAAGTATGATATGCATCCCAACCCCCTCACTCTAAGGTTGGTTTTGACTGGGGTTTCACATGGGATCAAGCAGAATCTGAGACTAAAGAAAGCTATGATTCAGAAAATAAAAAAGCTAACATCTACTTTATGGCTATGGAGGATATGGTAAATCTTACCTCTCTAGATTCAATAACCGATTTGCATATTTCTGATTGTGAAAAGCATGATGATCCTAGTGAATTGCTTTTTGATATGTTTCATGAACTAAAAAATTTATCTAGAAGAAATAATGAAATGAAGATAAAAGTTGATTCTTTATTAAATGAGAATACAAAGCTGTTAAGTGAGCATAAAGTCTCACTTGAGTCATATATTCGCTCGGACATTGAACAGAATATTGTCATTACTTTTTTACAACACACAGCTAGAAACCGAAATGGTATAGGTTATAGGCATGAGATTAAAACTAAAAACTACAAATCTCGCTTTGTAAAAGCTGCTTCATCATATAAGCCACTTAGCTATTGCACATATTATGGAGAATTTAGACACAAAGCATCTAAGTGTCATGTTAGGAAAAATGTGCAATCTGGTATGAAAACTGTTGCGAGAATAAAAGGAACTATCACTAAGCCCTATGGACTCAAGAAGGTATGGGTACCAAAAGTCACTTTTCCATCTTATGTATAGGAACATTTATCGGACAAGATGAGCTCCACAAAATGATTTTTGGATAGTGGATGCTCAAGGCACATGACTGGAAATGCTATACTACTAGAAAATATCCAAGTTACAAGCGATAGATTTGTCACATTTGGAGACAAAAAGAAAGAAAAAACTCTTGGCATAGGTAATATTAGTAAGGGATCCTCAACTATCATCAAGCAAGTGCTATTAATTGATGAATTAAAGTATAATCTTCTTAGTTTTAGCCAAATATGTGATAATGGATGCAAAGTTATTTTTTTAAAAAAATTTTGCATTATCATGGATTACTCCAGCAATAAAACTATTTTTGTTGCTAACTAAGTTTGAAATGTGTATGCACCATGGTTCTAAAAGTCGGACTGAATCGGTCAATTCAATCGGTCGGACAGAAAACTGGCCACTGGTCTAGTCTGACTATATACTATAAGTCGACGGCAAGGAAACCGGTCGGACCAGTTAAAACCAATCAAACCGATCAACCATAAACCGGTCAAACTGGTCGTCAATTTGATTTTTTTTTAAAAAAGAAAACAAATTTATTTTTATGTTTTAGACCTTTTTGGCAAATAACTACGTTATTCTTATTTGAAATCTATTAGTTTTAAGAGACATCTTTTATATTTTTATTTATTTTTATTTTTTGATATATATAATACTAAATAATATTTTTATGTATAAATAATATTAACAAAAATGTTTAATTACATCTCGGTTCGACCACGATTCAACTCGATCGGACCTGTGAACCATTGAACCTGTTGCTTCACCAGTCCGATTTTCAGAACCTTGGTATGTACTTTTATCTTGATGATCTTGTGGCACATGATATTAGATGCCTCACTATGAATGATGATGATACCTACCTTTGGCATAGAAGGTTGGGTCATGTATCTATCAATTTGTTAAACAAACTATCCTCAAAGGACCTTGTTAGAGCTTTGCCCAAAATAAGATTTGATAAGCTCTGAGTTTGTGATGCTTGCTAATTTGGAAAATAAACCAAAACCTCTTTTAAATCCAAGAAAATAATTTCTACATCAAAATCTCTTGAGCTTATACAAATAGATTTGTTTGAATCAATGAGGACCATTAATCTTGGTGATAAGAGGTATGCTTATGTGATTGTGGATAATTTTTCAAGATTTACTTGGACTCTATTTCTTGCTAAAAAAGATGAAGCATTCTCTGAATGTTTAAAACTATTCAAATCTGTTCAAAATTCTTGGTTATAATTTGATTTCAATTAGAAGTGACAATAGTAAAGAATTTCACAACCACAACTTCCAAAATATTTCTTGATGAAAGTGCTGTTCCACACAATTTTCAGTAGCTAAAACTCCTCAACATAATGGTGTGGTTGAGAGGAAAAATAGAATACTGCAAGAAATGGCAAGATCAATGTTGTGTGAAAACTCCCTTCCAAAATATTTTTGGGCTGATGCTGTGAATACAACCTACTATATTATCAACCGAGTTATGCTGAGACCTTTCCTAAGAAAGACTCCTTTTGAAATCATATTTGACAAAGTTCCATCCATTTCATATTTCAAAGTTTTTTTATGTAAATGTTTTATCCTCAACACTCGTGACAACCTTAGAAAATTTGATTGCAAATCTGGTGAGGCAATATTTCTTGGATATTCTTCCAATAAAAAGATATATAAAGTATATAATAAGAGAACTCTATATGTGGAAGAATCTGTACATATTGTGTTTGATAAATCCAATATATATTCTCCTAGAAATGACGATGATGATAATATACTGAAAAGAAAAGGGTAATGAGCATCACTTGGCTCTTTTACTTGATATTCATGCTAAAGAAGAGGAATTAGAAGAATAACAGGCTGAAGATATCAATCAATAGACTGAAGAGCCCACAAATCAAGATCTGTCAAGAGATTGGAAATACAAAAATGTCCATCCAAAAGAACATATCATTAATGATCCTAGCTATGGAGCTAAAATTAGACAGTATTTTGTTGATAGTTTTGCTCTACTCTCTATTACTGAACCTAATTATATTGATACAACCTTATTTGATGAATTTTGGACCAAGGCCATACAAGAAGAGTTGAATCAGTTTGAAAAGAATCAAGTTTGGAAACTTGTCTCTAGATCATTTGACCCTCCAGTAATAGGTACCGAGTTAGTTTTCAAAAACAAACTTGATAAGCATGGTAGCGTTATTAGAAATAACACTAGATTAGTTGCCTAAGGATTCAATCAAGAAAAGGGCATTGGTTGTGATGAAACCTTTGCTCCCGTTGCTCGGTTGGAATCAATCAGAATGTTACTTGCATTCACATCTTTCAAAGGCCTTATGCTCTACCAAATGGATGTCAAAAGTGCTTTTTAAATCGTTTCATTAAAGAAGAAGTATATGTGGAATAATCTCCTAGTTTTACTCATGAACTTTTTTCCAAATCATGTTTTTAAACTCTCTAAAACCCTTTATGGTTTAAAACAAGCTCCAAGAGCATGGTATGAAAGGCTGAGTGGTTTTCTTCTTTCAAAAGGTTTTTCAAGAGGTTTAGTAGATACCCCATTTTTTATCAAGTTTGAAAATTATGATAATATCTTAATTATGTAAATATATGTTGATGATATTATTTTTGGAACTACTAATGATTCCTTGTGCAAGAAATTTGCCAGGACAATGCAACAAGAGTTTGAAATGAGCATAATGGGAGAACTTAACTTCTTCCTGGGTCATCAAATCAAGCAAATCAAAGATAGAATCTTCTTGAATCAAGCCAAATATTCCAAGAAACTGCTTAAAAGGTTTGGTATGAACGAAGTAAAAGAAATAAGTACACCTATGAGCACATCATTAAAGCTTGATAAAGATGAAAAAGGTAAGAAAATTGATGAATCAAAATATAAAGATATGATTGCAAGTCTCATTTATCTTACTGCTAGTCATCCACACATTATGTTTTCAGTATGTCTTTGTACTAGATTTCAATCTTGTCCTAAGGAATCTCATCTCTGAGCTATAAACAGAATCCTTAGATATTTAATTAGAAAACATGATTATGGCCTGTGGTATCCTTAAACTAATTCATTTGATCTCATAGGATATACAGATGCTAAATATGCCAGTTGCAAGGCTGAAAGAAAAAGTACCAGTGGATACTGTTAATTTCTTGAACACTCCCTTGTCTCATGGTATAATAAAAGTTTGTGTCTCCCTTTCAACAATCGAAGCTGAATACATAGCAATAGGTAGTTGTTACGTGCAAATTTTGTCGATGAAAAACACCTTGCTTGATTTTAGTTTAAATTTTAATTGCATGCCTATCTTATATGATAATACTAATACTATCAATTTAACCAAAAATCCTGTTCATCATTCTAGAACTAAGCACATTGAAATCAAGCATAATTTTTTTAGAGATTATGTGATTAAAGGTGATGTGTGTGTTGAATATATTTCAACCGATGAACAACTTGCAGACATCTTTACAAAACCTCTGGCCGAACATAGATTCAATCATCTGAGAAAAGGTTTACGAATTACCAAAATTATGTGACTGATAATTTGTCAAAGTTTTTATTTGTTTATTCTTGCAGAACTTTTGAAGTTACATCTTTTGGATAGAGATTTTGGACACAATATCCGAGAAACATGAATCCAAAATCCTCTCCTCAGAACATCTTTTATTCCATTTTTTTAGACGAACTAATTTAGACCCAGTCCAATTCCAAAATAGCAGTAGCGTAAAACTCGTGAAAAGCCCACTTTATTTTGCATTTTGGACATGAGTCTAGAAGTCACTTTTTGAATTTTCAAATGACCGCGCTTATCAAAAAGAGTAATCCTATCTCTGTTGAAATCTCTGAGCAAGAGTACTTGATTGTACTTGTCCATTCATGAACCTAGGAAATCATAAAAAGTTACTTTTTTTTTCTCTCTTTAAAATCTTAAAACAACCATTGATCTCTGTATTTTCTCTCTTACTTCGCATCTTCACCCTCTTCATTGAAATAAAAAATCCCTCATCTTCCTCCCACTTCTATCATGATGAAAATATCAAAATTAGAAAAAGGAATCGGGCAAAAGACAAAGAAAGGCAAGCGGCTAAGACAAAAGCTGTTGCTGCTATCGAAGAAGCACCTTTGGGAACCGACTCATCTTTCTGTATAGGAAAGCTCAAAAACTCATGTACCTCATTTTGTCAATCTGAAAAGTGAGTCTAAATTTAATGACTCGTCATCTAGAAATAGGACTGTGGTCACTGGGTACTGGATTAATGCTGAGGTTTTTTTAACTTCTCTAACATCTTGAATATGTTTGAATATCTTAGATTAGGGGCGTTGCTGTCAATTGATGATAAATGTTCACCCCTCTGGTTTGGATGTTTTATGTGAATCTAAAAAGGGGAAGATTTGAGGAGATTGGATGAGGTTTTATGGTGTAACGGTGTACTTCTAGAGTAGAATCTATAAACATAGAATTTGACCATCAGCTATGGAATCAAATTTTTGGAGTTAGAGATGGAGGGATTCAAATTTTTGAAATGAACAAATTCCTTGAAGAATCAGAGTTATTTTGTTAGTGTTGTGCTCTAGAGGCAATTACTTGTGTCAAGTATATTGCATATTAAATTAATAAGAGGCATTCTTTATCTTTCAGTTTGATTGTTATATCTAAACATGTGTACAAACCGTTAGATAAAGTCCCTAGTACAACACAGTGTTAAGGAAATCATGATAGAGATCATGATGTGAGATTCCTACTACACTATGCAGTGTTTGTACTTAAATAATCTCCAGTCATAGTATTAATAAGATGGAACATTATTAATACGCCAAGACTGGCACATGTTATATCTCTTGATTGGATTAAGCAGTGGTTCTCATATCTGTGAGTATTGGGATACTCAGGATTAATGTGTGGATGCTTGTTTTGGAACAAGTTCATCGGATGACCTAGCTACGAGATAATCACTTGGATAACTATTTAGTGCCAGTGACAGAATCTCATTATAGCAAGTGTGCAAGTATCCTTAAACTTGAGATCTCCAAGGTACTTTGTTTAACGAGCGTTGTACTTTGATTCTAATCTTTGGAGTCTTATCTAGGACTGCCTATGGGATGGATATTGGGTACAACGTAAAGTAAACGAAAGTAGTTGAGAAAGTCAATAAAGGATTCACCACTCCTAATAGTAGGAGAGTATATCTCAAGGCCATTTGTAGAAATCATTACTCATGAAGTCCTTGGCCAAGGCGACTATGTGATGGAAATGGTTCCAATTGATACACATATCGAGTAATGGATTTTTTAAACAAGTACTAAAATATTCGGGCCAGAATTAATAATATTCTGGAGGGAGTTGGCACTAATTCCATGCTCTAGACCGAATGAGATATTGTATGGTGAAGGGAGTTTATTGCACTGATAATTTGCTATTGTAAGGTTCATGTCAAGCCACTTGACTTTCTGGACTTTTAGGTGGTCATGAGTCATTGCTAGATGTTGCTCTTGATATGCTAAATATGGATTTATTAATTAGAGAATTAATAAATTTAATCCTTTATTTTATTAAGGATTATTAATTCTAATATTGTTAGAATTAATTCATATTATGCTACCAATAAGACCAGGAAACCTAATGGGTCACACACAATAAAGGTTTGAATGCTCAAATATATTATTTGATAATATTGTGGGGTTAATTAAGAGAAGGGAATATATTTATAGGTGAATTATAAGTTTGTTATAATTCATGGGACCTAATTGTAATTAAGTAAACTTCAAGGACCAATTTGTTGACAATTGGAGTTGAAGGACTAAGTTACAATTTACGGTAATTATAAATCTATAAATATAAGGAAACGGTTTCCTTAGGGTAAGAGACACAGACTATTCATGCAATAACAGAGAAACCATTTCTCTGCCTCTCTCTTGATCAAACCCTAGCCTCCTAAATTCTACTAGCATAGAATTGTGAGATTGTGAGTGTTCGACCTTGTGTGGATTATCATTAGAGGGAATTCTTTCTTGGACTTCAGTTGAGCTGCTGTGAACTTGTTTTGTGATCTGGATCGCGCCTGTGTTCTTGAAACAGGAAAAATTCAAAAATTCCGGCTTCAAGAGGTAATAAGCGTGATCTTCTCTTTTTCTGTTTCTACTGCAAAACCGTGATCCATGGCTTGGATTTCTTGCTATTATTCGTTGCGTTTAATCTGTTTAATTAATTTAGAAATCCTACATATTTGACTAGGGAAGATTTGAGACAAGGTTTACTAGTGGGAAGAGTTTTAAGAATTCAAGTGATAGAAATTCAAAATGGTTGAATGGTCCTACAAGAGTTTTACACTATATGGTGTCGACTTTGGTAGTTCCAAGTTTTGGGCACAAGAAAACAGTAACTATCATGCAAATGATACTGATGCTGGCCCTGTCTGAGAGTAGACAAATTAATTTTGATTTTCTAGCGATTAAGCTCATGCTTCAGTCGAGAAACATATCTCACAAGGCACTCCCATATGATGATCTATTGACCAAAGTCTTCAGGCATTTCAATGTGAATTTGAACTCTTTTGCACTCGGTTAGCTTAAAACTAATGTGTATAGCATGGAATGTTTTGAAAAAATGGGATTTGCTCAAGTAAACAAGGAATGTGTCTTACTTAGGGATGTGTCAGATAAAGAAAAAGAAAAGCTGTTAAAAATTAAGGTCGAAGGAAAAAGGACTGCACCTGCTGCCCAAATGGGGATAAAACGGAAGTTTGAAATAGGAGCAGAATCCTCAAATAATGGTAAGAAAAAGATTAAGGAAACAGTCTAACTCAAAGCATCTTGGATGCTATATTCAGCTTAACTGAGAAGTTTGATGGATTTCAGATAGAAGTCACATTGAATTACAGAATTTAGGAACAAGATTGAGGAAAGTGGAAGAAAAGAAGGAAGAAAAGACTATTAAGGAAGTCCATGATGAACAAGCTCTTTCTGAAGAATAAATGACTAGAAAAAAAACTGCCACTCCTTAAGTTAAAGACGTAGCTGGTAAACAGACTAAGCAAGAAGTACAATAGGAAAAGGAAAAGGAAACAAAGAAAGCAGAGGAAAGTAAGAAGGATAAGGAGAAGGAGAATAATGTTCTTATATCCACTGCCCCTACTGCATTGCAAGCTCCCAAGCCAACCATACTTGGAATTCCTCTGGAAAATGCCAAAAGCACGTGGTAGTATAAAAAAATCCAGCCGCATTACTGGATAACATTCCAAGAAGGGTGCCGGGACTAAGCCTGCAACCATCCACGTTTCCTAACTTGCAAATCATGCATGATGATAACCTTTTATGCCTGAACAATTTTATTGCTTTCATTTTCTAAATAATTTTATGTTCTCTGCACTAGTATTTGAACACTTTTACTTCTGCACTTATCTTCTACTGATCTTTTTAATTTTATATATTTACTCTCTTAACCAAGGATTGACAATATGCCCTCTATCTTTGTTTACTCTCCTCATTCTGTCTTTCTTACATTTTGATTGATGACAAAGGGGCAGAATAAAGTGAATATGAATGGATTATGAACTGTGAATTGTGGATTGTGAATTGTGTGACTCATGAATATATATTGTGGATATGAAATTATGAACTGTAAATTGTGATTTGTGAATATATTCCATCTTCTAAATGTACAGATTGTGATTGTGACTGTTTATAAGATGACTATTTATGGTTGAGGCTTGAGAATACGGACTGTGAAGAATTTGGTGACTTAATTTAGACTATGTTGAGAAGTCATTACTATTATGAAATAAGGAGTTTGAAGTATTGGTATAAGATCATTGTGCATTCTGTCGAATTTTAAAATTATCTAGATGATTTATTTTGACCATGGCTGTGATATACACTTTGTTAAATATTTGGATGTTGAGGTGATAAGGGCTAAATTAGTCATGTTTTTCCTAGTTATTTAAGGCTCTTTGGTGATACATTCTGTTCAATAACTAGTCATATTCCTTCATATTTGAGATTTTATCCTTGGAAAGGTATTTTGATTATTATTAAAGATTTTTGGGATAAAACAAAGTAAAAACGTCGCAAAACAGTGGAGAGGCGGCACCAGCTAGGGCCCTAGAACCGGCGCCGGCCATGCACTGTTGACACGAACTTCGAAGTAACAAAAAAATTACAAAACAGAACGAAACAGAGTAGAACCAGTGCCAGCTTCGAGAGCCAAGGCGGTACTGGTTGCATTCTGGAACACATTGTGCGAAATTCGAGAAAAAATCGGCGCACAAGTGGAGAACCAAAACACAACCGGCGCCGGCTCCAAAAGCCAAGGCGGCGTCGGCTGTGCCCTAAAGTTAAGGCAGTGCTTTGATTTTTCTACGCGATTTTTGGTAATCTGTGGAGTTTTAGTATATTCCAAATTCTACTCGGCCAAGAACATTGTACCGAGTTTGGGCACTTCCCAAACCTATAAATAGATGGAAAACATAAGGGAAAATGAGGAAATTCATTGATCATCACAGAAAATCACTCAATCAAATGAGGAATTCTTCAATTCAAGGAGGGTTGTGTAAGAAGGTCTTCAAAAGAAGAAGAATGAGGCTTGCCTATGAGTGCTTTCTTTTACTTTGTTTTCTTTTTCTTAAACAATGATATGTTAGTTGTTTTATTGTAATTCGACATTTTTTAGATATTCATGGTTTTTAGAGTTGTTTTGATCTTTTGATTAATTGATTATTCTTCTTGGTATTTAATTACTTATGCTTATTACGAGATTAATTGGTTGTTTCTTTCCGTTAACTTGCTTGGAAAAGGGGTTGATTGTAGTTTTAATTCATTGATTTCATATTTGTTGTCTCTTAACTTACTTGGAAAAGGGGTTAATTGCTCAGAACAAGATAATTAAAGGTTAATTGATGTCGATTAGGAATGGATTCATTGGTTAATTTCATGTTTTAAGTTTGCCAGGAATGGAAATTTAATTAAAGGATTGTGTTTAATGCATCTTTTGGGTAAGACTGGTTGAGACAGGAATGTGATGCTAAGTTATCTAGAAGATAGGGATTCATGGATCGGAAACGAAGTGAGTCTATATTAATCCTTCATAATGCCAATGGAATAATTAGTTATGATAACGGTTGGGTACTTTAAGATCATGTTTGTCTCAACAATGGCTTGAGTTGCATAATTCTCCATCCTTAACATGTATATATTTTTATTTTTATTTTGTTTTGTTTTATTTTATTTCTTTTTCACTTTATCGAGTTGGTTAAACAACGAAAGAAAGGTTATTAATGTCTTCTTGTTCCTTGAGGATCGACACTCGTTTGAACCCTATGCTTTGTTAATGATGAGTACCCTTGCTCATATGTGTAGTTTGTATTTGATGTTTTAATGTAAAATTGATTGGGAATGTGCTTATTTTTATATGATTTGTATATCTAAATCCATACGCATCAAGTTTTTTGCGCCGTTGCTGGGGAACAATAGCATGAAAGCTTGGATTTTGTTGATTTAACCATGTAAATATGTAAATACGTAAATATGTAAAACATATACAATTGTTCTTTCCGTAAAAAGGTGCTATCTTTTATATTTTGTGTATACCCTCGTAACCTAACTTACTAACTTTGACTATGTTCTATTAACTAACTCTGTAATTTTGTAATTTTGCTTTAATCAGTAATTCCATATCTAACTCGCTTCTATGATCAGGAAAAATGGTGAATTAGAATTGAAGGAAGTCAAATGAGGGGCAGTACCCCCATCTTCAAAGATAACACTCATAGCACCGGAATCAGCACAGCTTGAAACCCTAATTGGGAAATTTGTTGTTCATGTCATGAGGCGCTTTCAAGAAATAGATTCCACATTTGAAATGTTTGAAGTAATGATCCGCAATATGGAACAACAAATCTGGTTCTTGACGGATAGGGTGATAAAATCTCACGAACTAACCCTAATAGCTAGTGAGGAAACAACTACTGTCACATTGCGAAGTAGAAAAGAATTACCAGACATTCTAGATGATAATCGGCGCCGGCTAGAAGCAGAGAACCGGTGTCAGCTATTAGCTAACTCCGAGCTAGAACAGCACAGATCTGAACCGACGCCGACCGAAGCACTGGAACTGGCACTGGCTGTCCCCTATCCATCCCCCGATAAGCTCTCGTTTCAACCTAAAATACCATACCCTACTCATCTACATAAAGCCCGAAAGGATGCCTAATTTGATAAATTTCTTGAGGCATTTAAACAACTGCACATAAACATCCCATTCAGTGAAGCTTTAATTCACATGCCAAAATATGCCAAATTCCTCAAAAGCATGCTCGTCAACAAAAAACGATTGGAAGAGTTGTCCACAATGGTCCTCAATGAAGAATGCTCAACCATCCTGCAGGATAAACCAAATTTGCCACATAAAGCAAAAGATCCAGGGAGTTTCTCTATCCCATGTTTAATTGGCACTCTTACCGTCGGTAATGCATTAGCTGACCTAAGTGTTGGCATTAATTTATTGCCATATAAAACATTTAAAAAGCTAGGCCTAGGAGAACCACAGCCCACTAGGATAAGTATTCAACTCGCGGATAGATCTATCAAATATCTTAGGGGTATAATACAAGATGTGTTGGTAAAAGTTGATAAATTCATATTTCCAATGGATTTTGTTATTCTTGTCATGGAGGAAGATTCCAAAGTCCCTCTAATCCTAGGTAGACATTTCCTAACTACAGCAAAGGCATTAATTGATGTTCATGAGGGAAGGTTGACACTTAGGGTTGGGGATGAAGAAGTAGTGATTCACATCCACAAGAGCATACAACACCCATTGTCTTCTGATTATTCTTGTTTAAGAGTTGATATTCTTGACGAACCTATTTTTGAGTTGATGCAGGAATCCATTGAGGAGGAGTTGATGGAAACATCAATGGAGTATTTGGAGGACTTTCACAATGAGGATGGGATGCAGAATTTGGAAATTGAGAAAAGCAGTTTAGGGAGAATGAAATCATCCATAGAATATCCTCCCGAATTGGACTTAAAAGACCTGCCTGAGCATCTGGAATACGTGTTCTTGTCTACAGGAAATAAATTTCCTATGATCATTGCCAAAAATCTCAATACCGCACAAAAGACCAAATTGGTAAGTATGTTGGGAAAATATAAGGAAGTTATAACTTGGAAGATCACTAGTATTAAGGGCATTAGTCCATCCTTCTGCACTTACAAGATTTTGATGGAAGAAGGTGCAAAACCTGTAGTGCAACCCCAACATAGGTTGAACCCATACATAAGTGAAGTGGTAAAAGGTGAGGTGGTTAAGCTCTTAGATTCAGGCATCATTTACTCTATTTCTGATAGTGTTTGGGTGAGTCCTACTCAAGCGGTACCAAAGAAGGGAGGAATGACGGTGAGTCCCAATAATAAAAATGAGCTAGTCCCTATAAGATTGGTCACGGGTTGGAGGTTTTGTATAGATTATAGGATGCTAAACAAAGCCACTCGGAAAGATCATTTTCCTCTCCCTTTCATTGACCAAATATCGGAAAGGTTAGCCGGACATGAGTATTATTGTTTCTTGGGTGGATTTTCTGGCTACCTACAAATCCCTATAGCTCCGGAAGACTAAGAAAAAATCACCTTTACCTGTCCATATGGTACGTTTGCATATCGTAGGATGATATTTGGTCTTTGCAATGGTCCTGAAACATTCCAAAGATGCATGATGGCTATATTTGAAGGACTCGTGGGGGACATCATGGAGTTATTTATGGATGATTTTTTAGTTTTTGGTGATTCATTTGATTTATGTTTATCTAATCTTGAAAATGTACTAGCAAGGTGTGAAGAGACTAATCTCATGCTTAACTTGAAAAAATGCCACTTTATGGTGCAAGAAGGTATTGTGTTGGGGCATAAAATCTCAAGGAAAGGTATAGAAGTCGATAGAGCAAAAATTGAAGCAATTGAGAAGCTGCCTCCCCCTACTTCGGTAAAAGCTATAAGGAGCTTTCTTGGTCATGCAGTTTTCTACAGGAGGTTCATCTTAGACTTCTCAAAAATTTCAAAACCTCTTACCTCTCTACTTGAAAAGGATGTTGTGTTTAATTTTGATGATCAATGTCTCAATGCTTTTACCATACTTAAAGAGAAGTTGATTAATTCACCCATTTTAATTGCACCCGATTGGTCTTTTCCCTTTAAACTAATGTGTGATGCAAGTGACTTTGCAGTTAGTGTAGTACTGGGACAAAGGCAGAATAAGCACTTCCAACCTATATACTATGTAAGCAAGACTCTAATGGAGGCACAGGAAAATTACACAACAACAGAGAAAGAATTACTTGTCATAGTGTTTGCTTTTGATAAATTCCGTTCTTATCTTATTTTGTCCAAAGTCATTATATATACGGGCCATTCGGCCCTGAAGTACCTATTGACCAAACATGATTCCAAACCAAGATTGATTAGATGGGTTCTATTATTGCAGGAATTTGATTTGGAAATTAGGGACAAAAAGAGTGCAGAAAACTTGGCTATGGACCACTTGTCAAGATTGGACAATCTGAATTTGGAAGCTTTGATAGAAGAGGACATCGATGATGCTTTCCCGAATGAGCAACTCTTGCTCATAGATGGTGAGATCCCGAACACTCCATGGTTGCCGACTTTGCTAACTACTTAGTTGCAGGAATTACTCCAAAAGATCTCACAATGCAATAAGAGAAGAAATTCATCTCCAAAGCACGGTATTACTTTTGGGAAGACCCATATTTGTTTAAGTGTTGTGTGGACCAAATCATTCGTAGATACGTGGACTCTAGGGAATGGGAAGATATTCTTAGACATTGTCATGAAGGACTTGTTGGAGACCATTATCAAGCCAATAACACTGCACAAAAGGTGCTAGAGTCTGGATTCTATTGGCTCATATTGTTCAAGGATGCCCACAGGTTTGTTCAAAGTTGTGATAGGTGCCAACGTACATGTAACATTTCTAAGTCTAGCGAGATGCCATTACAAATTTTTCAACCTTGCAAAATATTTGATTGTTGGGGAACTGACTTTATGGGCCCATTTCCTAGTTCTATGGGAAACAAATATATCTTGGTAGCAGTAGACTACGTCTCTAAGTGGGTGGAAGCCCAAGCTTTACCAACTATTGATGTAAGGGTGGTGGTCAAATTTCTGAAAAAACTCTTTACCTCTTTTGGTGTCCCTAAGGTGCTCATTAGTGATAGAGGAACTCATTTTTGCAATGCACAAATGGGAAAGGTTCTAAAACATCTAGGTGTGAACCATAGACTTGCTACCCCATATCACCCCCAAACAAATGGACAAGTTGAAGTGGTCAATCGGGAAATCAAAAGAATCCTGGAAAAAGCTGTGAATCATACTAGGAAGGATTGGTGTCTAAAATTGGATAACACTCTTTGGGCATATCAGACAGCTTTTAAGACTTCAATCGGCATGAATCCCTTCCTGTTAGTTTATGGCAAATCATATCATCTACTTGTTGAGATTGAACATAAGGCTTATTGGGCGATAAAGCTTATTAATCTTGATATTGAGATAGCAGAGAAGTCCAGGTTACTCTAACTCACGGCCTTGGAAGAGTTACACAAGGATGCATATGATACTTCAATACAGTATAAGGAAAAGGTTAAAAAATGGCATAACAAGCATATTACTCGACAACATAAATTTGAGAAAGGGGATCAAGTGTTATTATTCAATTCTCGATTACAGCTCTTTCTCGGTAAGTTGAAATCACGATGGTCCGGACCATACACAGTGAGTCAAATATTCCCCTTTGGAACTCTCGAAATCACTCACCACACGAGGCATACTTTCAAAGTCAATGGCAATCAAGTATAACTCTATGTCGGTGATGTTTCCCACCAAACGGATCACGTGGAAATGCTATTGGACATTGCGATATAAAATTTCTGGGGTATCTTACTTATTTTTTTTTCTTTCTTTTCTATACTACTTTTTCTCTTTTGTTTCTACTTTATTTTTCTTTTCTAGTTTTTATGCTTTGGTGTGCTTTTTTGTATTTTTTTTAGGTACTTGGCCAATGCCTTGTTCTTTAAAGCATTCAGCTCTTGTACAACACAATGAATGGAAGTTTATTTTTCTTATCTCTTCTCCTTTATATTTTTGGTCCCATGGTATGGTTTAGTTTTTGTTCTATTTATTTGGCTATTGAGAACAATGTCCAATTTAAGTGTGACGGAGTGATTTGATTGACAAGTCTTCTATACATATACTTTAGCCTTCTTGAGAGCAAATTTTGAGCAAAAATTTTTCAATTTTTTTTTTGATTTTCTTTGAGATTTCAAGCTATATTTTTAGTGCATGTTTTTATGATGGATTATAGAGTATATGTTCTAGATCATTTATGGCTTATGCATGACTTTTTGCACTCACTTGGACTAAGTAGTTCTTGATCAAATGCTTTACATTATTCTGAAACTTGTTTTTCTACTAAACTTCATGGAGCATTCTAGAACTTACTTGAATATCGCTCGAGGCAAAATAAGAAAGACAGTCATGATTTAGCTTAGGGATGACGGTAATAAGCCTTCTTTGGATAGTTTGAGCTTTTCAAGCTTACCTATTGTTATATTATCCCTAGTGCCTATTTTGAGCCTAAATTGTTGATTTCTTTCTTTAAAACCCGTCACAATATTTTGTCCATTGCTTGTTTCTGAGAGTTTGAATAGTTTTCCAAATCTTTATACTCTTGATGGATGAAAGTATATGTAAGAAGATGTGAGGAAGAATGTTGGGATAAAGATCATGACTTGTTACTTTCAGTCATGGATCAATAATAAGTTGAGCTGGAAATAGGAAAGAAAGCGAAGAAAGAGAAGAAAAAGAATAGAGGAATTGAACAAGAGAAGAAAAGAAACAGCTGCTAGAAAGAATGGAAAAAGAAAGAAATTGAAAAAAAAAGAAAGAAAAGCAGTAGTAAGAGTGAAAAGAATAAAGAAAAGAAAGAAAGAAAATTTTTTAAAAGAAAATTGAGAGCGACGAAAGATCACAAAATGGATGGTGACTGAGCTGTAAAAGTTAAGCTCGTATAAAGTACTTGACACCATTGCTGAGAATTATGAGTGATCTTGTGAAAAATAGGGAAGAGTTGATGAGGGAAGTAGAAAAGATGAGAAAAAAAGAAAAAAAATGCAGGATTTGCTTAAGTTAAGCTGTAATTTCTGGATAAGGTTATGGTTTGATTGATTCTTGGGAATAGGAAAGCAAGAAGAGTTGGGAATTATTAATTCATTTTATTTATCCTTTTCTTGCGAACTCTCTGTTTCTTTGATTTTTGATTCTCCTATATCCTTCGTTTGATAAGCCAGATTACAAGCCTTTAGCCTTACATTACAAGCTTAAAAGTCCTACTTGATCTAAGTAGAATCATGATATGTCTCGGATTAATGGAGAGAGTGCATGAAAAGTAAGCCTATGGAATGCATATTCTTTTTGAGCTAAATTCTTTCCAATGGTTTGAGAATATTGTGAAGTATTGTGATTGCATTTGTTGTGAAAGATGTAGTAGCATGTGTTTTATATTCTTGAATGAAGAAAGCATAAAGGATATTGTTTTGAAATTGATTAAGTGGTTGAATAAACCTTATGTTTTCCTACTTGTTCTTGATACTTTGCTTGAGGACAAGCAAAGAACTAAGTGTGGGGGAATATGATAAGGGCTAAATTAGTCATGTTTTTCCTAGTTATTTGAGGCTTTTTGTGATACATTTTGTTCAATAACTAGTCATATTCCTTCATATTTGAGATTTTACCCCTGGAAAGGTATTTTGTTCATTATTACAGATTTTTGGGGTAAAACGAAGCAAAAGTATCGCAAAATAGAGGAGAGGCGGCGTCAACTAGGGCCCTAGAACCGGCGTCGGCCATGCACTGTTGACACAAACTTCGAAGCGACGGAAAAATTGCAAAACAGAGCGAAACAGAATAGAACCAGCGCTGGCTCCGAGAGCCAAGGCGGCGCCGGCTGCATTCTGGAACACATTGTGCAAAATTCGAGAAAAAAATTAACGAATAAGTGGAGAACTAGAACACAACCGACGCCGACTCCAGAAGCCAAGACGGCGCCGGTTGTGCCTTGAAGTTAAGGCGGTGCTTTGATTTTTCTACGCGATTTTTGGTAATCTGTAGAGTTTTGGTATCTTCCAACTTCTACTCAGCCAAGAACATTGTACCAATGAGTTTAAGCACTTCCCAAGCCTATAAATAGATGGAGAACACAAGGGAAAAGGAGGGAATTCATTAATCATCACAGAAAATCACTTAATCAAATGAGGAATTCTTTAATTCAAGAAGGGTTGTGCAAGAAGGTCTTCAAAGGAAGAAGAAGGAGGCTTGTCTATGAGTGCTTTCTTTTACTTTGTTTTCTTTTTCTTAAACAATGATATGTTAATTGTTTTATTATAATTCGACGTTGTTTAGATATTTATGGTTTTTAGAGTTATTTTGATCTTTTGATTAATTGATTATTCTTTTTGGTATTTAATTATTTGTGCTATTACGAGATTAATTGGTTGTTTCTTTCCATTAACTTGTTTGGAAAAGGGGTTGATGGTGGTTTTCATTCACTGATTTCATAATTGTTGTCTATTAACTTGCTTGGAAAAGGGGTTAATTGCTCAGAACAAGGTAATTAAAGGTTAATTGATGTCTGTCAGGAATGGATTCATTGGTTAATTTCATATTTTAAGTTTGCCAGGAATGGAAATTTAATCAAATGATTGTGTTTAATGCATCTTTTGGGAAAGACTGGTTGAGATAGGAATGTGATGTTAAGTTACCTAGAAGATAGGGATTCATGGATTGGAAACGAAGTGAGTCTATATTAATCCTTCATGATGCCAAGGGAATAATTGGTTATGATAACGGTTGTGTACTTTAAGATAATGTTTGTCTAAACAATGGCTTGAGTTGCATAATTCTCCATCCTTGACATGTATATATTTTTGTTTTATTTTATTTCTTTTTCACTTTATCGAGTCGGTTAAACAATAAAAGAAAGGTTATTAATGTCTACTTATTCCTTGAGGATCGACACTTGTTTGAACCCTATGCTCGGTCAATAATGAGTACGCTTACTCGTTTGTGTAGTTTGGGTTTAACGTTTTACTGTAAACTTGATTGGGAATGTGCTTATTTTTATATGATTTTTATACCCAAATCCATACGCATCATAAGGAAACCGGAGTAGACTTTTATGAAAACTGTGCAAATTCTTTTTGGTTGCACAGTAAAATCCTTTTATTGCATCATGTCAATTTTAGAAAAATCATTGATATTTTCTCTTAGGAATTCTTTAACCCTGCACATACACAGGGAGAGTTTTGGAGCCACATTTCTTTACTCCAAAATAGCAATCCAAAAATGACTTTTTAAAAGGGCTAGCTTTTGCCTCATTTTACCCTATTCTGGATAAACGTTTTGGAAGTCTAAAACCTTGGAATCAAGTCTTATTTTCAAGCACACCGCATAGCTCTCTATCTACTGTTCATATATGCACATACATATGGGGAGTATTATATCTTATGATTTATCTTCTACCATTCTTTATGTACATATCTATACATTTGTTTTTACTATTATTTTAGCTATTTCCTTGAGGAATAGTCCTTATATGGAAGGAATAAGGATAAGAAGGTTGGTTGTGCCATAGGCTCATTGAGCTTTGTTTATGAGACTATGTTTCTTTTTTCTTATTCTAAACTCATAAGCACTCCTTCAGTCCTATAATGACAGAATCCATTTCAATTTAAATACATTCTTATTTCTCTCAGTCTAAATATGTAACACCCCACAACCTAGGCCCAACAGGGCTGGGGTATGTCGCCCTGTCTAAAGGACAAGGGGTCTTTATAACTTGGTCACTCAAAAAATAAATAAATAAATAAAACAATACTTTGAAATTAAAAATTTATTACAACTCAAAAATTCAAGAACAAATCCAAAGTAAATTATTTCCTATCATCTCTCAAAGAAACAAATAAAATAAATAGCATAAGTCTTCAAGAAGGCAACTTTTTAGCTACTTATCTCCACAGTAGGATCGACCTGAAATCATGGCATAAAAAGTGATGAGATAAAATCTTAGTAAGTCCGCGTGTGCTTTGAGTGTTCAGGTAAAACAGTTCATGTATGTGAGTTGTAAAATTTCACAAGAGGAAATGCTGGCAAGCAATAAATAAGGTTAAAATAAAGAGTGGCATTTTCCTCTTTTCAAATCATAAAAATGCACAATAAACACAACCACTCAAATGGGCAGCCATGGGTTACCACACATTGGGCCCCATGTCTTTATAACGGTTAGAATACCACACTTTGTGAAGACTGACAAAAGGTAGGTGTACGGCCTACCGAGTAAGATACTCCTTATTCTCTACACCTAAACAAAACCGGTTGTCCATTGTAGATACACACAGTCCACTTGACTGAACTTACTATCGCTTCTCCAAGTTGAGTTCATTTTCTAGAGGTGGCCTCCTGCCAGAAGACTCCCTCTTGCTCTTCAAAACTAGTACTACTAGCCTACCCTTATTGAGTACTCAACGTTTGATTGTCCCACTTGGGAGAAAACTGATAAAACATTGCTTTATTTAGAAATAGCAATTAAGGGTTTCTAAAGTCCGTGACAAAGATGGTTTTAGAAAGAGTTTGGTGTTTGAGTAAAACTGCTTGTTGATTTTCAAATAATTTATTTGACTGAAACAAGAAAGGAAACAGTCCTTAATTGCCTTTGCAAAAATGAGTGTCCATACACTTCGTATTTGGCTTGCCATAGTAACCTTTTTACATTAAATAAGTTTTATGTAGAGCATACCTGATCCTTTGCTTGAGCTAAATCAAATATCTTCAATAGCTGACCTAACCCCGCCTGGGGTAAACACAAGCCATAATTAAACTTAAGCCAAATTTGCTTCCATAAATAATCCTAGCTCAACTTACTACAATCATGACCCCAATGTCCCAAACTTTAGGGCTAGATGATAAAAAGGATTTTATAAAATAAATCTAGATTGATAATAAAATAACTAGGGGTTGTGAAATAATTATTAATAAGTTATAGGTTCAAATATAATCTTTGTTATTAATAAATAAACTAGAGTTTATTTGATGAAGGATCCTAAGTCCTAGATGATATAGTACATTATTACTATTCTCTTATTTAATAATTAATGGTTAGGAAATAATTGATAAATAAAATTAATAATAAGTAGATAGAAAATAATTAGTAAATAAAATTAATAGTAAATTTTATTAAATTTTGATCAAAAGGTAATAAATAAATTTTAATAGCATTTATGAATATATGGCTTATAAGATTAATATTTTTCGTATTATGATTATTTATATAAAAGTCTTTATTTAATATTATTATATATAATATTTATATATTTTATTTTTAATAAAGATATCATTTATTTGGCTAAAATTTCACTATTTCATACAACAAACCAATTCCAAATCTTCCTAGGGTTTTCGAAAACATTGGAAGAAAATATAGTATTAATTTTTATTAATGTTATAACATTGGCTAACTTAAATAGTTTAGGATCAACAAGGTCATGATCATTATTTTCTTATGGCTAACAAGAATGATGAACATAAACTCTAACACCAATCAACAAATAATTCAATTCATGAATAAAGGCTTAAATCTATATCTACCATCACATGATTCAAACTTCACTAAATATAATCATATTCATAGCTTCAACAAGAATACAAGAACATAAAACCCTATTCACCAAAAGTGACATAATATCTATCATGCTTAATCATTCACACTAACTCACGACATGAAGAGCATGCAACAACTACAAAATATCATAAAACTCAATCATGACAAATTATCCTCATGCTCCAATCCCAACTCCTTTATACAAACACATACTCAATCTCCAATCATAATCCATCCTTTTCTAACAACATCCAAGAGACATGATTTTAGAATTAAGGAGAGGGTTAAAGAGACATACATGAATGATGACTACCTTGATGAAGTCTCAAGAGAGTCCACACACTTGGAAGACTTGATCCGACCAAGAAGGAAGAAGAGAAAATGGCCATGGTTGAAACAACCATTTCGGCCGAGAGAGAGAGAGAGAGAGAGAGAGAGAGAGATGTGTGTGTGTGTGTGTGTGTGTGTGCGTGTGTGTGTGTGTGCATTTTATATTAAATATTGAAGAGGAAAGAAGATGAACATGATCGTTCATGGTTACTTTGAGAGAGTTCTTGAATCTTCAAGAAAAATTCTGGTTTTTTATCCGATAGCAGAATTTTTTTTTCCGAGTTTAATGTTATAAAATACATAAATGGACTCTACAGCGTGAGTAGATGTGATCTGGAGTTTTTAGGAGAGATTGGAGGTGTTTAGAGTGGTCTTAGGCTTGGAGAATGGTGGTGTGTGTTCTTGGTGTTCTTGAAGAAATAGAGATAATGGAGAGAAGCTGGACAAAATTTGCTGAATGGAGTTGGTCAAATGGATAGGGGAATCCTTGTGATTGAATTTTCAGATTAGAGAAAAAAGGGAAAGCTAATTGTTTGAAATTCAAAAGAAGTAATTTAGGGAGTGAATTAAGGTAGAAAATATGGTAAGAATGGCTTGGTTGATGGAGGTTCTTAGAGCTGCTATGGCCGACTGAATTTTGCTGGGGTTTTGCTGAGATGAATGAGGTTTGAAGAAGCAATAGTGTGGCTGAAATTTTGAGTATTATGGTGGAGGAAATTTCTGGTTGGTTGAAGCTCAATCCATGGAAGTTTTCATGGAGCAATTTGCTAAAATTTTGAATTCCAATTGAAAGCTTGATTATAGTGATTGAATGAGTGATTTAAGGAGTGGCCATGGAGCTTTTTCGTGCAGATAAATGGAGGAGGGTGATGAAGTTCAGTTCATGGTTGCCTAAGGTTGGTTTTATAGAAAATTGAAGTGAGTTTCAGACAAGGTTGAAGAGGAAACAAGGCTGGAATTTCTGGTTGCTTATTCGAATGGTTTGCTGGAATTTTTGTGCAGATTTTTCTGCAATGTTCCAGCCGACTTGCAGAAGGTTTGAAGGGGTATTGGGGGTCCTTTAAGCTTGGTTTCTAGCCTTCTTTATGGACGAAAGATAGAGATGAATTACTAGTTTGAAGGCTAGAAGAACAACTTGGTTTTTGGACTGCTAGATTGCGAAACTACCTAGGAATTTTTCCTGGTTCGCATAGCTTTTATGTAGTCCGATTTTTGGCCAAAGATTTCAGTCTTCAAGCCGAACAAATTGGCTATTTTTCTGGCATCATTTGAGTGAGAAAAATGGCTGAAGTTTTCGAAAGAAGAACAGACTAAGAAGCTGGAAAATTTCTAGGTTGCTACATGATGAAGATGAACACTTATAGAGTGGAGTTTGAAGGTTCAACCATGGAGATTAATTCCCTTGGGAACCTTCCTTAAATCCTTCCCCATTTTCAGTCAAAATTTCATCCTCCAAGAGGCATTTTCGAAACTCCAAGATCAAAGAACCTTGCTGAAATTTTCTGGAATTAAGATATGGATTTGGATGATTGAACTAGCTTAATTGTTGAATAATTTAAGGTAAGCTAGGGAACAAAAAGGACATGAATCCCTTAAGAAATTTTGTAGGGCACAAGAGTAGAATCAAGACATTCCCTTCATGTCTCCTCTAGGACAATACTCCTACTTCTTCTTATGGTATACAAAGGCCGAAAGTCTAACCTTAAGCAAAATAAAATTTAATCATGCTAAAACTTAAATGATTGGATTTGAACTCAAGACCCTAGAGATTATTTCCAAAGCTCTAACCACTAAACCACAACAACTCTTATTCTTATTTTCTCTTCCAAATATTTTTCCTATTCAATCCTCAAGATATCCCGCTATTTTCACTTCAAGCAAAATTACTATTTTGCCCTTCCTACTCAATAAGCACAATTAAGCCTTCTAGACAATAAATCACAAATCCAAAGCACATAAAATCATTTAAAAATATATTTATGCATGCAAGAAAATATGATATGCATCCCGACCTCCTTACTCTGGGGTTGGTTTTAGTTGGGGTTTCACAAAACATGTCCGTACTGTATATATTATATTGGTGTTATGCCCTAGAGGCAATCACTTGTACGTTGTATATGATACATTTTATTTTATAAAAGGTATTATTTATTTACAGTTTCTTTTGATTACTTTTGAGTAATATAACTGTTGGATAGAGTCCCTAGTACGACACTGTGTTAAGGTAATCATGATGGAGATCATGATATGAGATTCCTACTACATTGTATAGTATTAGTACTTAAATAGTCCCTAGTCATAGTATTAATGAGACAGGACATCATTAATGTGTTACGACTAGCATGTGTTAAGACTTCCTGATCTTGATCAGGCGGTGGTTCTCATATCCGTGAGTATTGGGATGCTCAAAGTTAACACATGGATGCTTGTTAGTGGAACAAGTTCATTGGATGACCTAACTATGAGATAATCACATGGATAACTATTTAGTGCCAGTGATATAATCTCAACATAGCAAACGTGCAAGTATCTTTAGACTTGAGATCTCCAAGGTACTTTGTTTGCTGAGCCTTGTACTTTGATTCCAATCTCCAGAGTACGATCGAGGGCCACCTATGAGATGGATATTGGGTACATTGTGAGGTAAATGAAAGGAGTTGAGAGGGTCAATAAAGAATTCACCACTCCTAATAGTAGGGGCGAATATCTCACGGCCACTTGTAGGAATTACTACTCATAAGTCCCTGACCAAGACGTATGTGTATTGGAAAGGGTTCCAATTGAGACACATTGAGAGTAGTGGGTTCCTAGTACAAGTATAATTATATTCGGGCCAGAAATAATATATATTCTGGAGGGAGTTGGCACTAATTTCGTACTCTAGACCGAATGAGATATTGTATGGTGAAATGAGTTAATTGCATTGCGGTTTGTTATTGAAGGGTTCATGTCAAGCCACTTGACTTCTTGGACTTTTGAGTAGTCATGATGTGTGGCTAGATACTGCTCATAATATGAGAATATGGGTTTATTAATTGATGAATTAAAAAACCAATCCTAATTAGAATTAATAGTATTAATTCTAATTAATTAAGGATTATTAATCTCAAAGACGTTCGGATTAATTCATGTTCGCTATCAATTGACTGTGAAACATAATAGGTCACACACAAAAGAAGAATATATACTCAAGATGTTATTTGATAACATAGTGGGGTTTATTGCGAGAAAGAGAAGTTGATGTGGCCAAATTATAATTAGCTATAATTTATGGGCTAATTTGTAAGTCTGAGAATTTGATAGGTTCCAATTGCAATTAGAGAATTGCAATTATTTGTTTGGAATTCTCAGATTTGGTTGTTTTGTTGAGCTTTTCGAGTGACTTCAAGGGTCACATGGAATGACTCTTAAAAACATAAAACCAAGGGTCACAAGAAGCATTATATATACATGATGTTTTCTTCTCTTTCTCTTATGGGTGTGTGAGTCTCTCCAAGACAACACGAAGACTCTTCTACTACTTATTCTTCATTCCATGGTTTTGCTAAACAAGAAGAATAAGGAAGAAAACCCCAGCCACCATTGTTGTTTTCTGCTAGTACAGAAAATCTTGGTGCTTGAGTGTATCCTCTGTGTGGATTACTATTAGAGATAATCACACACTGTGATTATAGTGGTTAAACATACAACTCTTGTGGTGATTCTTCAAAAGGATTGCTGGATCGCGCCACAATAATCAATCTTGAAGAAGGAAAGTTTTGTTTTCCATACAAACAAAGAAAGGTAAGAGTTGTCATCTTTGTTTCTTTGTTTTCTATATATATATATATATATATATATATATATATATGTCTTTTTCCATACATATGCGGATCCTGGGATGGTATCTCGTTCTTATTTTTCTGCTGCGCCGTATATGATACGCGTGAGATACCCAACATATTATTATTTTCATGTTACCATTCCATCAAGTTTGTAAACACTTAAAAAGGGAGAGATTGTTAGCCCTAAGGGCATTCTCCTGTGTTTTGACTTATGACAAACATTGATGAGGATTAACTCATGTGATTTATATGTGATAGGACATGTTTAATCTCAATTCTTTCTAAGACATGCAAATAAGACAGCTAAGAAGCTCTTAAGCAAATGGAACCCAAATGAGTGATTGATCAAGCATAACGTCATCTCAAGAGCTTGCATATCGTGAAGCTTTTGTGAAATAACTATAGACTAGGAATCATTTGTAAGGTATTTCTTGTAAAATTCCTACATCTCTTTACTTAGCTTCAATTTATTTTTACCCTGAAGCACACAAATAAAATGATTTCAAAGAATAGGTTTTTAGATGTTTGGAATGAGTAGTTTGGATGGACTTCTGAATCTAAAACTCCATCCACTATTCTGTAATATTTTCAAAATGCTTTTACATAAAAAAGTGCCATTTGGGACTCACATTTTGGATGGACATCCTTCCACTTTATGAATCCAAAATCCTAAAAATCCTGACATAATGTAACTAGCAGTTACTAGTCATTGGGACTTTAGGTTTGGCTTCTATAAAAGCATTTAGAACTCAATTTTGAAGCAGATTTTTGTACTATCTTTCTTAGAAACACTCATATACTTTAGAATACAAGAATCTCCTTTTTTTATTTGTGCTTCAAAATGAAATAGAATTGCTCCAAACACTACAAGAAAATAGAGAATTAGCGAGGGACATTTCCCTTGCTAATCTGTCGCTAAACAAAATTAGCGATGGATTAGCGAGGGAAAAATCTCCCGCTAAATTCTTCCTCGCAAAGGCAAATATTTGCGACGAATTAAAATTCCATCGCAAGTACTAACGGATTTGCTAGGGAATTTTTTAGTAGTTAATGACCTTCAGCAAAGATTTTTGAAACGGATTTGCGAGGGATTTTTAAAATACATAGCAGATCCCTTGCTAAATAGAAAGGGATTAGCGACGAATTTATCTTAATATTTAATAAGTGTAAAATGTCCGTAACTGGGGATTTTTTCCATCTCAAATTAGTGAGGGATTAGCTACATAATTTCTTTTTTAATTAATGGTTTTAAATGGCCCGTCGCTAATCTCTTGCAAATTAGCATGGGATTAGCTACGGATACATCCCTTTATTTTTCTATCTGTCGCTAATCACTAGCGATGGAATATTAACCAGACAAAATGTCCCCATCTAATCCCCCTGTGATGGATTTTTATTTTTTATCTCTAATCCCCTTCTAATCCCTCTCTAATATTCTAAAATTTTAAAATATTTTTAAAAAATGTCCTGTACTGGGAAAAAAATTATCTGCCAAAGTAATGCCAATAATCATTTAAATAAAAAAACCATCAAATAGTATAATTAATAAATATAATAATGACAAATATAAACAATACATAAAAATGTAGTCTAAATGTCCTACTTATGAAGCAGCAATCGGTGCAGATGCTGGAATCGATGGAGGGGCCCGGGTGGATTGGAAGGGCCTGGCTGATGATCAGGATATGAATCCGACGGATTGATGATGAAGCCCTCCTCATCCTCAGCATCGTCCTCCTGAACAGTTGGTATCGACGGTGATAGAGATAGATTTAAATTCTGAGACATAAGCGTTAGGTGCTCAGTCAAGCTCTAGCTGTGAGTCCGATATATTTGTACCTTATGCTCAACCCTCTCCTACTTCTTCCTCTCTATTTGTAACTGATGCGTATTTATTTAGGTATAAAAATTATATAAAAATAAGCACATTCCCAATAAAGTTTAAATTAAAACGTTAATCCTAAATTACACATATGAGCAAGCGTCTCGTCATTAACATAGCATTGGGTTCAAACGAGTGTCGATCCTCCAGGAACAAGTATGTATTAATCACTTTTCTTTCATTGTTTAACCGACTCAATGAAGTGAAAAAAAATAATATAATATATACATGTCAAGGATGGAGAATTATGTAACTCAAACCATTATTTTGACACACATGATCTTAAAGTACCTAATTATTATCATAACTAATCATTCTCTTGGCATCATGAAGGATTAAGATAGATTCACTTCTTTTTGAATCCATGAAATCACTACCTTCTAGATAAATTAGCATTACTTGGTCTTGTCTCAACTAATTCACCTAAAAGATGCATGAATCACAATCCTTGATTAAATTTCCTTGGTCTCGGCAAACTTAAAATATGAAGCTAACCAATAAATCCTTGGTCTCGGTAGACATCAAATAACATTTAATTACTAATTCTTAACAATCAACCCTCTTGGTCTCGACGAGTTAATAGACAACAAATACGAAATTAATAAATTGAAACCACCATCAACCTCTTTGGTCTAAGCGAGTTAATAGAAAGAACCAATCAATTAATCTTGTAATAAGCAAAAGTAATTAAATACCAAGAAGAATAACTAATTAATCAAAAGATCAAAGTAACTCTAAAAATCATGAATATCTGAACAATGTCAAATTACAATCAAATAATTAATCCATCATTGTTCAAGAAAAAGAAAACACTCATAGACAAGCCTCCTTTTTCTTCCATTCTAGACTTTCTTACACAAACCTCCTTGAATTTAAGAATTTCTCCTTCAATTTGAGTGATTTTCTGTTATGATCCACGAATTCTCCCATTTCTCTTGTGTTTTTCCTTTATTTATAGGCTTTAAAAATGCCTAAAATCGTTCCTTTAGGGTTCTTGGCCGACCAGAAGTAGGAAAATACTACTGCCAATCGGCACCAATTATGATCTGTTTCTTTATCCGTTCGTTGATTTTTCTTGATTTTTGCGCCAATCTTTTCCAGAGTGTAGCCGGCGTCGGTTCAATTTTGTTCCTCTCCATTTCACTGAATTTTTATTGCCTCAAAGTACGTGCCAGTCAACACGTGGCCTGTGTCGATTCCTCTGTTCTATCCGGTGCCACATCTGCTCTGTTGGTGACGCTTTTGTCTTATTTTACCCCTAAAATCTAAAATAATGCACAAAATACCTTTCCAAGGGAAAAAATCTCAAATATGAACGAATATGACCTGTTATTGAATAAAATGTATCACAAAATAGCCTTAAATAACTAGGAAATATATGACTAATTTAGGCCCCTATCATATTCCCTCACACTTAGCTCTTTACTTGTCCTCAAGCAAAGTATTAAAGACCAGTGGGAAAAACATAAGTTTTCATAAATTACTCCATCAATTTCAAAATAGTATTTTAATGCTTTCTTCATTTAGGACCACAATGTTGGGTATCTCTCACGCATATCATATATGACGCAGCAAAAAATAAAACGAGATACCATCACAGGACCTACATATGTGTGGAAAATAAGACATAAAGATAACAAAGGTAATAGCTTTTTACCTTTCTTTGATCGTGCAAAGAACAAAATTTTTCTTCTTCAAGTCAAGGCGCGATCTAGCAATCCTCTTGATCAAACTCCACGAGAGTTGAACGTCCAACCACTATAATCACAGTGTGTGATTATCTCTAACAGTAATCTACATAGAGGATACACTTAAGCACAAAGTTTTCTATGCTAGCAGAAACACTAAGTGGCGGCTAGGGTTGTTTCTCAAGAATAATCAAGAGAGTGTGAAGAAGAGAAGGTCGAGTGTATTGTTCCTAGGGTTTCTATTTTTTTTCTACCTTTATCAAGTTTCGTGTATCTCAAACATATAAATCGAAAAATCCTACTAAAATTAAGAATTCTAATCCTATTAAAATTCCCCAATTGTAATTGAAAAATCAAGTTCTCACAATTACAATTTGGACCATAAATTATAATTGATTATAATTTGTCCACAACAACTCTTTTTCTCAATTAACCCCACTATGTTATCAATGAACATATTAAGTATATAATCCTCTATTGTGTGTGACCTGTTAGGTTTTCCAATTAATTGATAGTGAACATGAATTAATCTAAACGTCGTTGAGATTAATAATCCATAATTAATTAGAATTAATCTTATTAATTCTAATCAGAATTGGTTTATTAATTTATCAATTAATAAACCCATATTCCCATATCATGAGAGGTATCTAGCAACACATCATGACCACCCAAGAGTCCAAGAAGTTAAGTGGTTTGACATGAACCCTTCAATAACAAATTACAGTGTAATTAGATCCTTTCACTATACAATATCTCATTTGGTTTGGAGTATAGAATTAGTGTCAACTCCCTCCAGAATTAATTCTGGCCCAAATACAATAGTACTTGTACCAGGAACCCACTACTCTAGATGTGTATCAATTGGAACTATTTCCAATATACAATCACCTTGGCTAAGGACTTCTCGAGTAGTAATTCCTACAAGTGGCTGTAAGATATTCGCCCCTACTATTAGGAGTGGTGAATCCTTTTATTGACCATTTTAACTACTTTCGTTTACTTCACAATGTACCCAATATCATCCTATAGGCGGCCCTCGATCGAGCTCCAGAGATTGGAATCAAAGCACAATGCTCAACAAACAAAGTACCTTGGATATCTCAAGTCTAAGGATACTTGCACGTTTACTGTATTAAGATTATATCACTGGCACTAAATAGTTATCCGTGTGATTATCTCAAAGCTAGGTCATCCAATGAACTTGTTCCATTAACAAGCATCTATGTGTTAATTTTGAATATCTCAATACTCACGGATATGAGAACCACCGCCTAATCAAATCAGGAAGTCTAACACATACTAGTCTTAATGCATTAATGATGTCCTATCTCATTAATACTACGACTAGGGACTATTTAAGTACTACCACTATACAATATAGTAGGAATCTCATAGCATGATCTCTATCATGATTTCCTTAACACAGTGTTGTACTAGAGACTTTATCGAACAGTTATATTACTTAAAAGGAAACAAATGAAACTGTAAGATAAATAATTCATTTTATTAAAATAAAATATGTCATATACAATGTACAAGTGAATGCCTCTAGGCCACAACACTAACAAACTCCTACTTATACTAGAGCCAAACTTTCATGTATCTAATATCGAATGACTCAACATGATAATCATGTTTCTTTTGGGATAGTGCTTTTGTAAGCGGGTCAGCTATGTTCTTATCCATGGGAACTCTCTCTATCTTTATTTAATTCCTATCTATGATCTCCCTGGTCAGATGATAGCGTCGTAGTACGTGTTTGGATCGTTGGTGAGATTGTGGCTCCTTTACTTATGTAATGGCTCCGTTGTTGTCACAATACAACGTTATTAGACCAACAACACTAGGAACCACACCCAGTTCTGTCACAAACTTCTTGATCTAAATAGCATCCTTAGCTACATCAAAAACAGCTATGTACTCAGCTTCTGTCGTAGAGTAGACAATAGTCTCTTGTTTGGAACTTTTTCAACTTATTGTCCCTCCGCACAATGTAAACACATAGCCAGATTGTGATTTGAAATCATCTTTGTCAGATTAAAAACTTACATCAGTATATCCATTTATTTTCAAATCACCTTCTCCGTATACTAAGAACATATCCTTTGTCCTTCGTAAGTACTTAAGGATGTTCTTTACAGTCGCCCAATAACCCTCACCAGGGTCAGATTGGTATCTGCTCGTCAAACTAAGAGCACAAGATACATCGGGCCTAGTACATATCATAGCGTACATGATAGATCCAACTGCCGAGGCATATGAAATCTTACTCATGTGATCCCTTTCAACTTGTGTCTTGGGAGACATCGAATTTGAAAGGCTTACACCATGTGACATGGGTAAGAATCTCTTTTTGGATTGATCCATGCTAAACCTATTTAGCACTTTATCTATGTATGTAGACTGCGAAAGATCTAGTAACCTTTTAGATTTATCTCTATAGATCCTTATTTCGAGAGTATAGGTTGCTTCTCCAAGTTCTTTCGTGGAGAATTGTTCAGACAACCAAACTTTAACCGTTTGCAAGACAGGTATATTATTTTCCATTAGCAATATGTCATCTACATAAAGCAATAAGAAAATGATTGCACTCCCACTAACCTTCTTGTATACACAAGGCTCGTCCATATTTTGAATTAAATCAAAATCTTTGATTGTTTCATCAAAACGGATGTTGCAACTCTTAGAAGCTTGTTTAAGTCCATAAATGGACCTTTGCAGCTTGCACACCTTTGTGCTATCACTGGATGTGAAACCCGCAGGTTGTGTCATATACACTTCCTCAGTCATATTTCTATTTAGGAAAGCTATTTTCACATCCATTTGCCAAATCTTATAATCATAATGAGCAACAATGGCTAGGAGTATCCTGATGGATTTTAACATGGCTACTGGCGAGAAGGTTTCATCATAGTCAATACCATATTGTTGATGATAACCCTTCGTCACTAGATGTGCTTTATAGGTAACTAAGTTACCATCCATGTCCGTTTTCTTCTTGAAAAACCTCTTGCACCCAATAGATTTAATTCCTTTGGGTGGATCAACCAAAGTCTATACTTGATTTTCGTACATGAAATCTATCTCTGACTTCATGGCCTCAAGCCATTTGCCAGATTCTAAACTGTTCAGAACATCCTTGTAGGTAGTAGGCTCATCTTCATCTATGAGTAATACGTCATTGTGGTCACTAATGAGAAATTCATATCTCTCAGATGCCACAAGTATCCTACTAGATCTACGAGGTTCTTGTGTATTAGAAGGTTCATCTATTCTCTCAATAGATGTGGGGTTAAACGGTTGATCCTTATTTGTTTGATCTTCATGAACTTCACTAAGTTCAATCTTACTCCCACTGCCCTCTTTGAGCATGTGTGTAACACCCCGCTACCTAAGCCCGACAGGGCCGGGGATGTCGCCCCGTCCAAAGGACAAGGGGTCTTTATAACTAGCTCACACAATCAAAATAATATAATAAAAACAATACTTTAAACTTAAGACTTATTACAATCCAATAATTCAAAAAACAAATCCATAATAAAAATTATCCACTCTCAACTCCCAAAGCATTACATAAAATAAATATCAGGAAAATCTTCCAAGGCAGGCAACAACTAGCTACTCATCCCACAATAGGATTGACCTAAAATCGTGATAAAAAGGGTGATGAGATAAAAATCTCAGTAAATCCGTGTGTGCTTTGAGTGTCCAGTGAAAACAGTTCGTGAATGCAAAGTATAAAATCTTTATAAGAGAAATACTGGTAAGTAATAATCAATAGTCAAAATCAAGAGTGGTGTTTTAGCTTTTCCATCCATACATGATCAAATAAATCAACAACTCAAAAAGGTGGTCATGGGTTTCCACATGTTGGGCCCCATAACCATACTACAGTCAAAATGTCACATTTTGTGCAGACTGACAAAAAGTAGGTGATCGGCCTATCGGGTGAGATGCCCCTCTATCTCTACACTTAAACAAAATCGGTTGTCTATTCCGGTAACACACAGTCCACTTGACTGAAAACTGCTAGCTCGGACCGGCACGATCTACTGGACTAACATCTTATCTGGGAAAGACTCACCCCTCAGAGATGGCCACCTACTAAGAGACTTACCCTAACCCTTCAAAGAATAGTCCTAGCAGTCCACCCTTATTGAGTACTCAACATAATTTATCCCACTCGGGGAAAAATGAAATAAACATAGCTCCACTTAAAAATTGTAATTAAGGATTTCCAAAGTTTGACACAAACTAGTTTTAGAAAGAGTTTAGAGTTTGAGTAAATCTGCTTATTGATTTTCAAATAATTTGTTTGACTGAAAAGAGAAGGGAGACAATCCACAATTGCCTTTACAGAAATGAGTGACCATGCACTCCACAATTGGCTTGCCATAGAACCATTTTGCATTAATCAGGTTTTATGCAGGAGCTTACCTGATCCTTAGCTTGAGATAAAATAAAGGTCTTCAACAGCTGACCCAACCCCGCCTGGGGTAAATATAAACCATAATTAAACTCAAGCCAAAATTCACTTTCACAAATAATTCTAGCTCAACTTACTACAACCATGATCCTAGTGTCCCAAGCTTTAAGGCCAAATAATAAATAAAAGGGTTTATAAGCTAAGTCTAGTTTGATATTAAAGTAATTAGGGTTTTGGGAAATAGGTAATAATAGGTTGAAGATTTAAATCTTGCTAAAACTAAATTAGAGTTTATTTGATGAAGAGTCCTAGGTGGTATTAGGTAAAATAATGATTTATTAATAATTAATTATTAGAAAAAAATGGGTAACTAAAATTACTTGTAAGTAAATTTTAATAGGTTTTGATTAAAAGATAATTAATAAATTTTAATAGTATTTATGAATATAAGACTTACAAAATTAATTTTCGACTCATTATGATTGTTTATAAAAAATGCTTTATTGGATATTATTATAATATCTATATATTTTATTTCTTTAATAAAAGCTATCATTTATTTTACTAAAATATCACTATTTTATGTAGAAGACCAAATCCACATTTTCTAGGGTTTTTGAGATTTACTAGCAAAAATTATAATATTAATCATTTTATTGATAAAATAAAATTAGCTTAGGGACAACTTGGTCATGATCAATTTTCTTTTGCTAACCACAATCATGAACATACACTCCACTCCAATTCATCAAATCATCTAAATCATGAATAAATGCATAGATCAAAATTTACCAAGACATGATCCAAACTCTACTAACATAACATATCAATGGCTTTAACAATCATACATGAATATAAACCCTATTCACCAAAGGTGACATAATCTCTAACATGCTTGATCACATATACCACTCACGACATGGAGACATGCATTAAACCCTAAAAACGCCATACAATCAACTAAGGCAATCAACTTATGCATAAATCCCATCTCCATCATATACACACATTTATTCATGCTTCAATCTCAACTCATCACAACAACACATACTCAAACTCCAATTATAATCCATCTCCTTCCAATATCAACCTAGAGACATGAATCTAGAATTTAAAAAGAGGGTTGACGAGACTTACTTGATTGATGAGCACCTTGGAGTAGTTTCAAATGGATCTTACTCTTAGGAGACTAGATCCGCCCAAGAGAGATGAAGAAAACATGGCCATTGTTGAAGAAATCATTTGGTCGAGAGAGAGAGAGAGAGCATACAGTCAAGAGAGAGAGAGAAAAAAAGAGAAGAAGGGAGTCTATTAGTATGATTATACACATATATATTCATTAGAGGTTGAAGATTAGTGAAGATGAAGTTGATTGAACAAGCTTACCTTGAAGGTGTTCTTAAGCCTTCACAAAAATACTAGTTTTCGATCCCAAAGAAAGAGTTGGATTTTGGAGTTTGATGTTAAAAGTGGTATGAATGGATTCACGGAAGTGAGTAGGTGCAATCTAGAATTTTTTTGAAGAAGATTGAAGTGGTTTTGGTGGCCTTAGGAGAGAGAAGGTGAGTAGGTGTTCTTGGTGTTCTTGGTTTTGAGAGAATGGAGAGAGTTTTGGTTAAAGCTGGCCGAAATTCTGTGTAGGAGGGAGTGGCCGAATTGTTTGAGAGGTTTTGGCAATTGAATTTTCTGGTTTGAGAAGAAAAGGAAAGGCTGGTTGTTTGAAATCCTAAAAGAATATTTTAGGGAATCAATTTAGGAAACAAAATATGGTAAGAAGATCTTCAATGGAGGAGAGCTTTTGGAAGCTCTAATGGCCGGCTGGTTTGCTCAAAGTTTTTACTGGATGAAAGCTATTTGAAGAAGCTTAATGATGGATGAAAAGAGAGAGTACAATGGTAAAGAAATGTCTGGTTGTTTAAGGGATGTTTTATGGAAGTTTACTAAATATATTTGCTGAAATTTTGGTCTTCAATCAATGGCTTGATTGGAGTAATTGTTGGAGATATTTTAGGGGTAGCCATGGATAGGTTTTTCGAGCCGAAGGTTGTGGAAGATTATGAAGTTCAGTTCATGGCTGTTCAAGGTAAGTTTGTACAAAAAAATGAGGAACGTTTTGGACAAGGCTGAGGATGGTGCAAGTCTGGAAAATTTCCTATACAGAATTTCGCTAGTTGCTGGAAATTTCTGGGCAGCATTTACTGCCATTTCCCAGTCAGCTTGCAGAGGGTTTGAAGGGGTATTCAGAGGTCTTTCAAGACTGGTTTCCAGCCTTCTTTATGGAAGAAAAACGTGGCTAAGATGCTGGGTGGAAACTGAAAGAAAACAGCTTAGTTTAGGCTCACCAAAGCTGCGAATTTGCCTAGAAAATTTTCTAGTTTGCACAGCATTTGTGCAGTTAGATTTTGGCCATAAAATTTCAGACTTCAAGCTGGTCAAGAGGGCTATTTTTCTGGCAGTATTTGGGAGGGAATGATGGCTGAAAATTTCGACACTTTGAATGCACAAGAAGCTGGAAAAATTCCAAATTATTTCATGAGGAAAATGAACATAGCTAGAGTGGAGTTTTGAAGGTTCAACCATGGAGATTAATTCTCTTGGGAACCTTCCAAAACCCCCTCCAATTTTCGGCCACAAGACAACTCATTCATGGCCATTTTTGAAGCTTAAACCTCACAGAACCTTGCTGGAATTTTTCTGGAATAAAGTTGGCTTGAACAAACTGAACAACCTAATGAATTGAAAAGTAAGAAGAACTAAGGATCAAGAAGGGTATGAATTCCCTTAGAAATTTTTGTAGGGTACAAGAGTAGGATTAGGATACTCCTATCATGTCTCCCCTAAGACAACACCTCTACTCTTCTCTAAAGCACACAAGGCCGAAAATACAACCTTCCCAAATAAAAATAAAATTTAATCATGCTAAAGCTCCAATGATGGAATTTGAACCCAAGACCTCAAGAATTAATTCCAAAGCTCTAACCACTAAACCACAACAACTCTTGTTCTTATTTTCTCTCCCAAATATTTTTCCTATTTAATCCTCAAGTTATCTCCCTATTTTCACCTCAAGAAAGAATTACCATTTTGCCCTTCTTAGTCAATAAACATAATTAAGCCCTCGAGCCTATAAAACACAAATCCAAAGCACGTAAAATCATATAAAAATATATTTAAACATGCAATAAAATGATGTCATGCTTCGACTGGGGTTTCACAATGTGCTCTTTCTCTAAGGTTGGTTTCGACTGGGGTTTCACAATGTGCTCCTTCTCTAAGAAGACGACATGCCTCGAAACAAACAATTTGTTTTCAAAGGTTAGGTAGAAGTAATATCCGAAAGATTCTTTCAGACGTTCCACAAACAAACACTTGTCAGACTTACTATCAAGTTTGTCTGACTGTGGCCTTTTAATAAAAGCAGGACAACCCCATACTCGAAAGTGAGATAACTTTGGTTTCTTACCAAAGAATATCTCAAATTTGATAGAATCAACCTTTTTGTTGGAACTCTATTTAGAATATAAATAGAAGTTTCTAGTGCATGCCCCCAAAATAATTTTAGTAGGTCTGCAGAAGCCATCATAGTTCGTACATGTCCAGAAGGGTTCAATTCATTCTCTCAGATATACCGTTATGTTTAGGTGTATGTGGTAGAGTCCATTGAGATAATATCTCATTATCTCTAAGATAACTCAAGAACTCTTGGCTCAAGCATTCTCCTTTTCGATCAGATCTTAGAGTCTTAAAACTTTTGCCAAGTTATTTCTCTATTTCATTCTTGAAGTCTTTGAACCTTTCAAAGGTCTCAGATTTGTATTTCATTAAATATAAATACTCGTATTATGAGAAATTATCGATAAAGGTTATGAAATAGTTATAACCTTCTATTGCTTGTATTGACATTGGGCCACATACATCAGAATGTATGAGTTCTAATAACTCCTTGGCCCATTCCTGAAAAATGAGTTTTAGTCATTTTGCCTAGTAAAAAAGATTCACATGTGCCATTTGATTCATAATCAAATGACCCTAAGTCACAAAACTTGTGTAACTTAGAAACACGATTTTCGTTTACATGGCCCAAACAACAATGCCATAAGTAAGAGGTGTTAGAGTCATCCATTTTAGGTTTCTTATTATTTATATTGAGAACTGGATTATCCAACTCTAGAACATATAAACCATTAACTAGAATTGCTGAACCATAATGAATATCATTCAATGAAAAAGAACAACATTTATGTTGGATTGTATGCCCTCTTAGACTAGGTTTCTGATGTAAAATCGAATATTTTAATAAAAGAATTTATTTTCAGAGATTGTTTGTGAATTTATTTTTTGTTTGTGCACGATTTTCGTTTGGAACAAACCCATTGTGTTTAAATAAGTGATCCATGTGAATGGTGGTCTTTCACAGTAAGGTATGGATCATGGGTTATTTAACACATAAACATTTGTTCTTAGCCTATTGATGAGACTGGGAACCTCATCATGTTTAGGTTATTATGTTATGAATTCCAAATAGGGAATGGCTTACCTTTAGCCAGTGAGTAGTCCACTCACTTCATAACATAAGCGTATTTCGAATACGTAGAATAGGACCTGTAGTGGTGGTTTCTCAATGTACTATATGGTAGAAACCTAGACTACTACCACTACAGCGTGGACTAGTACTCAACGACTTGAGTATGAGTTGGTGGTCTGGCGAAGCTGGAAGCATATACTTTGATTTGCTGTAGTTGAGGTTCTATCGTAGGGCCAATATACTTGCATGTTGGGTATGTGTGACTAGTTAGTTAAGACAGACTTATACAAGATAGTTTCTGCACTATATCGCCCCTTGTGGTTGTCCGAATGGTCTAAATTATCCAGGGCCCTGGGAAACATGACTTCGATGTTTGCTTTAGGGTAGCTCCCTTGGAAAGCGGAAACACTCCAGGAAGTCGTTGATCATTGGACTAGAAGCCTAAGGATGGTAGATGTCATTTAGGGGGTGTTAGTACACTTCTTCCTCTCTAAATGTACGGCGATGTGTAGAGGGGTATTTTAGTCATTTTACCTGTAGGTCGGAGACTTTGCGAATGCAGCATTGTCCTTGGGGTCAATATTTTCTTATGGTGATATTAGGAAATATTTAAAATGTAAAATACAGCTATTTATATAACAGGGGTATTTTGGTCTTTTGAGCAGCCAAGGCGATGTGTCTTTTTGGTCCTCGGGATAGCCCGTAAGTCCTAACTATTTTGGGTTGAGGAATTGGTCTCAGTTGAAGAGGATTTTATTTTATTTTATTTTATTTTATTCAGGAAGTCTAATTTATTATTGGACTGGAATAAAATAAATAAATAAATAAAATAGGAGTTGAGAGAAATTAATTATCTAGTTTATTTGGTTAATTAATTATTCAGGGCCTAGGTCCAGTATGAATAATTAAGAAATTTACCTGGGCTTAAACTAGGGGAAATAATTAATGTTTAATTATTTATTGGGTTATTTATATAGGCCCAAGAAATAAATAATTAAAGATTAATTATTATGGTTCATTTGGGCTCATTAATTATTTATTGGGTTACTTATGTAAGCCCAGGAAATAAATAATTAATATTTATTATTTTGGGCTTTTTGGGTCCAAGAAAAATAATAAATATTTATCTGGCCCAATAGCTTGGACCTTAGGGTTTTTTTCCAGATACGGTTAAGAGGAGTTTAAGGTTAGGCCAAACTGTTTCTCAGGATAACATCCGGGTGTTTTGAAATCCCGGGGATATGTTTATCAGAGATTGAGAGACCTAGTTTAGGCTAAATATAAACAACTCTTTAAAAAGGAAAAACCCTAATTCTTTTCCCTAGCCACAAGACTCTCACGTCTCTCTAGCTCTTGCTCTCTCACGTTTCTTCTTCTTGTTTTCTCCTTGTTCTTTGCTAACCAATAGCGAGCGAACCAAGGAGAATTGAGACCGTTTCTCTTTCCCATTGTGTTCACCAATTAGAGGTTAGGCTAAGGAATATCCCGAGAGCTGGAGAGCTAAGCGTTAATGCAAACAAGGCGGAGTCGAAGGCTAGCGGGTGTTCAACCGGAAGCTCCTTCAAGTGTGCAAATCAAGGCGATTCCGGCCATTCAATCTGTTCCTACGCAACTTAGGAGGGTTAAGGAACACAAAGGTATGATCCTCACGCTTTCGCATAGCCTTTAAGGCTCGCGTTTTATTTTTCTCCAATTTTTTTTAACTTACAGTGCATGCTCCTGTTTCTCGTTTTCCATCAAAGTGGTATCAGAGCCACTGGTTTTGATCAATATAGGAAGCATGGTAGTTAATAAAATGGAGAAGATGATTATACCTGTGATCCTTCGCTGTTTTGGTATGGGATAGGTGGATTTGTAAGCTTCACAGTGGAAGCATAGGCATCTCTGTAATTTTTTTGGCTTTGATGTTTTAATCGTGTAAACCCAATTTAAATAGGTATAGGCGGTTGTGGTTTTGTTTTGGATGTTTTTTGTAAGTAAAAATGTCCAAAGAAGCCGAAATTATGAGCAAAATATGAAGAACAGAGGCTCTGTAAATTTTCGCGCGGAAAGGAAGAAAAACGAAGAAGATGCACTGTTCCTAAGCCGTGGAGCCGAGCCGAGCCGATTAAGCCGAGCCGCACTGTTTCTGTTTCACGAGCCGCGTCTTCTGAGCCGCGTGAGTCGAGCCGCTACTGTAGCAATTGAGCCGATGAAATTGCAGAATTGAAATGCAATTTGCGCGGGTTGAATTCGGGCTGAAGCGCGGGTCGGCAGCAGAGGAGAACCGGGCGCGGGTCGCGGGCGAAGTCCACTGGTCGTGGCTGGCGTGCGATCTGGTGCGGCGCGGTGCACTGCGGCTGCGGTGGACCGCGAGGCCATTCAGCGCGGATCTGTGCGGCCGGTGCGAGTGGACCGCCGACCATTTTTTGGCAATTTTTTTCTTTCTTTTTCATTTTGGGTCCCATACCAAGCGAAGTTAATATTTTTGCAATATTTATATTCTTGGAATATATTTGCATGAAAAATATTAGTAAGGGATTTTAGGATTAAACAAGATCATTAATTAATTAATTAATGTGTTTAATTCTATTATTTGGGCACTTAGGTTTAAAAAATAGAAAAGCATGAAAACGTTTACTGTTTTCGAGCATGCTATTTTTTTATGTACCTATGTGTGCTTTTCTCAAAGACCAAAGTCTTTGGGAACATTTTTGACAAAGAAAAATATTTTTCCTTCAAAAACTAAATGGTTATTTTAATTGGTACAAAAATTAATCCTAGAATATTTTTCTCAAAGGATATAATCCTTGACATAGAAAATATATTGGATTTAGATATTTCTGTAAATTAAAATGGAGAGCCATTTTGTTTTATTTTGCACTAGAAAAATTATTTTGTCAAATAAACTTGAGACCAAAGTCTCTAGAAAGTTTTAATTGGAAAATTTTTGAAATCATTAAGTTTTAACTTAAATAAAATTAGTCAATGGAGGAAATCTCTCAAAGGATATAAGCCTTGACATGGAGATTTTATTGGACTTAGATATTTTATTTTTGAGTTAAGGAAAAACTTAATGGAAATTTCAAAAGGATATTTTCCAGAAAACCTTTATTTTAAAAGAGTAAATGGGAGAGGGGTTCCAACGGCCCCACGGCTTCCATCACGGTCCTCATTAGAGATCGTGGATCCCCTCGCGTCACCCTGGGAGTGAACCCGTATAGGATGGGGATACCACAAGGATCTAGATCTAATGGAAGGATGTAATTAATAACCGGGGCACGTACTATGATCGGCCGGCCCACGTTGGAGGTTATAGTGCGAGGTATGTCCATAGGAAATGAGAGGAAACGGCCATCCCACGATGGAGTTATTCTCTAGACCATTACCTAGAAGGGAAATTAATTTGTGGTGGTTAATACACTTAGCTTAGGAAAGCTGTTAATCTTCCCAAGAAGCTATGTCGGTTTTCCTAAGAGCCAAATTATTTTCGGTGCACAAATTTCATTTTGTTTTCACAAACTAATTTCTTTCTTTTATTTTCGATTTTCAGAAATGGTGGGAGGTTCTTTTAGTCCATTGGCCGTTATTCTCGGGGAGAATAAGTTAACGGAGTCCAAACTATGTGGATTGGAAAAGGAACCTGGACATAATACTCACAGTGAGGAGTATAAGTATGTCCTTTACGAAGCACCTGCTCTGTTATCGGGAAGGTTCCACCGTTGAAGAGCGAGAGGCTGAAAAGGCATGGAAGAAAGGCGACGAAATGGCACGTTGCTATATGTTAGCTTCCATGTCTAATGTGCTCCGGTCAAAACACGAGCACATGGCTTACGCATATGACATAAGTCAATCATTGGCAACTATGTTCGCAGACAAGAGCCGGCCCGCAAGGCGGGAGGCTCTTCGAACTATTGTGAACACTAAGATGGGTGAGGGAGCATCGGTCAGAGAGCATATGCTCAAGATGATTGCTTGCTTTCGAGGAGGCAGAAATCTTAGGGGTCTGTCATTGACCCCGAGAGCCAAGTGGACATGGTTCTCGAATCTCTACCGGGCTCTTTCACTCGGTTCAAGTTAAACTATAACATGAACAAGTTGAACATGAGTTTAAGCTGAAGCGATGAAGGAGCTCCGGATGGCGGAGAAGGTCATGAAGCCGCGAGTCTAAGGCCATGATTGCTAAGGCCTCTTCTTCAAGAAGCTGGGCCTAAGCCCGGAAAGTTCAAGAGGAAGAAGGGGAATGCGACGACCCGACCAAGAACCGGCCCAAGGACAAACCAAAGGGCAAGTGCTTCAAGTGTGGAAAGAAGGGACAACTGGAAAAAGAGTGTCCGGATCTTCGAGGCCAAGAAAAACCCCACGGGTAATGTTTACTATCTAGAGTCCATATCAATGGTAGGATCAACTTCCACTTGGATTGTTGATTCGGGAGCCAACGATCATATACGTAACTCCTTGCGGGGGTTTAGGAAGATAAGAAGACTCAAGAAGGGCGAACATGGGCTTCGAGTGGGAAATGGAGCACAAGTGCGGGCCCTTGCGGTGGGAGAGACTGGATCTCATTTTTTATTGTAATAAGATAGTGGTTTTAAAAGACATTTTATATGTACCTGGTTTTCGTCGAAATTTGATTTCGGTTGCAAAACTTATTAATCAAGGATATTCTGTATCTTTCCATTACGGTATTTCTATCGGTAGAGATGGAGAAATTTTATGTCTTGGGCACATGTATGGAAATTTGTTCTTTTTAAACCCTATTAACAAACAATCAAATAACGCTCGATCTCGAACCTTTAACTAAGAAGAGAAAGACCAATATCAATGATTCATACCTTTGGCATACGAGGTTGGGTCATATTAACTCAACCGGGATTCGGAGGCTAATCCATGATGGGCCTTTGGGCTCATTGAGATTGGAAAGTTGGCCTCGGTGTGAATCTTGCTCGATGGGAAAAATGACCAAAAGGTCTTTTACACCAAAGGCGGATAGAGCCGAGGAGGTGTTGAGTCTTGTTCACAGCGATGTGTGTGGTCCTTTGTCTACACCGGCTAGAGGAGGTTTTGAGTACTTCATCACGTTCACGGATGATTGTACGAGGTATGGTTACATTTACGATGAGACGCAAGTCGACTCTTTTGACAAGTTCAAAGAGTTTAAGGGTGAAGTGGAGCGTCGGACAGGTAAATTAATCAAAACCTTACGATCGGATCGTGGTGGAGAGTACCTCCTAGGTGAATTCAAGGACTACATGGTACATCATGGGATAGTATCCCAGCTCTGCGCAGGGAACCCCCGGCAGAACGGAGTAGGCGAGAGAAGGAACGGGACGTTGATGGAAATGGTCCGAAGCATGATGTCTCATGCTACTCTTCCGATATCCTTCTAGGGATATGCCACTGGAAACAGCGGCATATATTACGAACTTGGTGCCTTCCAAGTCGGTACCTAGGACTCCCTATGAGATGTGGGTGGGCGTAAGCCAAGTCCGAATCATCTCGGGATTTGGGGGTGTCCGACTTATGTCTTGATCAAGGGAGACAAGTTGGAACCAAGATCGGAATTATGCTATTTTGTTGGGTATCCAAAAGGGACAAAATGAGGCTACTTTTATCATCCTAAGGAGCGGAAGGTACTAGTCGGTACCAATGCTAGATACTTGGAAGATGATCAAAGTACTTCCACTAAAGGTTCAACGAGGTTGGAACTGCGGGAGAAGTTATCTATGGAATCAACTTCTTCGACCCGATTTTGGAACAAGAAGAGGCACGGCCTCAAGAGCCTATGCAAATGGAGCCTCGTCGTAGTGGGAGAGTGTCTAGGGTTCGGATAGATGGATGGAGAAGCCTTTGAGCTGGTCTCCGACCATCGGGAACAAGACCCGCTAGATACGAGGAGGCTATTGCGATGCCGATGCAAATACTGTGGCATGAAGCAATGAAAGCCGTGATTGAGTCTATGTACCTCAATCGGGTTTGGGATCTTGTAGCTTCACTGAAGGGATAAAACCCATTGGGTGCAAGTGGGTATACAAGAGGAAGAGAGGAGCGGATGGGAAGGTGGAAACCTTCAAAGTTAGGCTTGTGGCGAAAGGGTATACTCAGAAAGAAGGTATCGACTATGAGGAAACCTTTTCCCCGGTAGCCATGCTTAAATCCATCTGTATCCTCCTTGCCATCGCCTGTCACTATGATTACGAGATATGGCAAATGGATGTCAAGACGGCATTCTTGAATGGCCATCTTAGCGAAGACATCTATATGTCCCAACCGGAAGGCTTCATTGCTGAAGGCCAAGAACACATGGTTTGCAAGCTTAAGAAGTCCATTTATGGACTTAAGAGGCATCGAGAGCATGGAACATTCGTTTTGATGAGACCGTAAAGTCTTATGGTTTTATTCAAAACGAAGATGAACCATGCGTGTACAAGAAACTTGAAGGCATTAATGTGGTTTTTCTTGTCCTCTATGTGGATGACATTCTACTCATTGGAAATGATGTAGGGACATTGTCATCTACAAAGGTTTGGCTGTCTAGTCAATTCAGTATGAAGGACTTGGGAGAAGCCGACTACATTCTCGGGATTAGGCTTCTTAGAAATAGGAAGCGAGAGAATGTTAGGATTATCCCAAGCGACATACATTGACAAGATGCTGGCCAAGTACAGCATGGACTCATGCAAGGGAGCTCTAATCCCTTGCAGACATGGGTTGTCATTTTCTTCGAATGACTTTCCTAAGTCTCAAGAAGAAAAGGACAGAATGAGTAGGATTCCCTACGCTTCGGCTGTGGGAAATCTCATGTACGCCATGCTATGTACTAGGCCAGATATCTGCTTTGCCGTGGGCTTAGTTAGCAGATATCAGTCAAACCCAGGGGAGGTTCATTGGCAAGCTGTAAAGCATATTCTCAAGTACCTCAAGGGAACGAGAGATTATATGCTGGTTTACAGGGCTGATGATTTGGTTCCTACAGGATACACAGACTCAGACTTCCAGGCGGATAAGGATGAGAGAAAATCCACTAGTGGATATGTCTTCACCTTGTCTGGAGGAGCAATTTCATGGAGGAGTATCAAGCAATCTTGTATTGCTGACTCAACCATGGAAGCTGAGTATGTGGCAGCTTCGGAAGCGTCCAAGGAAGCAGTTTGGCTCCGGAAGTTCCTTTCAGAACTTGGAGTCGTACCACATATGGACAGGCCGGTTGTGATGTATTGCGACAACACTGGAGCAGTATCGCAATCTAAGGAACCTCGAAACCACAAGAAGGGAAACACATCGAGAGGAAGTACCACCTGATCCGGGATTTCATCCAGAGATGGGAAGTCGTGGTGGAGCATATTACCTCAGATAACAATCTAGCAGATCCATTCACCAAGCCTTTGGCTGAGAGAGTCTTCAAGAGACACTTAGACGCCATAGGGGTGGGCACCTATGGGCTTACCTAGTCTTAGAGTGCAAGTGGGAGATTGTTGGATTGTATGCCCTCTTAGACTAGGTTTCTGATGTAAAATCGAATATTTTAATAAAAGAATTTATTTTCAGAGATTGTTTGTGAATTTATTTTTTGTTTGTGCACGATTTTCGTTTGGAACAGACCCATTGTGTTTAAATAAGTGATCCATGTGAATGGTGGTCTTTCACAATAAGGTATGGATCATGGGTTATTTAACACATAAACATTTGTTCTTAGCCTATTGATGAGACTGGGAACCTCATCATGTTTAGGTTATTATGTTATGAATTCCAAATGGGGAATGGCTTACCTTTAGCCAGTGAGTAGTCCACTCACTTCATAACATAAGCGTATTTCGAATACGTAGAACAGGACCTGTAGTAGTGGTTTCTCAAAGTACTATATGGCAGAAACCTAGACTACTACCGCTACAGCGTGGACTAGTACTCTACGACTTGAGTATGAGTTGGTGGTCTGGCGAAGCTAGAAGCATATACTTTGATTTGCTGTAGTTGAGGTTCTTTCGTAGGGCCAATATACTTGCATGTTGGGTATGTGTGACTAAGATAGTTTCTGCACTATATCGCCCATTGTGGTTGTCTGAATGGTCTAAATTATCCAGGGCCCTGGGAAACATGACTTGGATGTTTGCTTTAGGGTAGCTCTCTTGGAAAGCGAAAACACTCCAGGAAGTCGTGGATCATTGGACTAGAAGCCTAAGGATGGTAGATGTCATTTAGGTGGTGTTAGTACACTTCTTCCTCTCTAAATGTACGGCGATGTGTAGAGGGGTATTTTAGTCATTTCACCTGTAGGTCGGAGACTTTGCGAATGCAGCATTGTCCTGGGGGTCAATATTTTCTTATGGTGATATTAGGAAATATTTAAAATGTAAAATACAGCTATTTATATAGCAGGGGTATTTTGGTCTTTTGAGCAGCTAAGGCGATGTGTCTTTTTGGTCATCGGGATAGCCCGTAAGTCCTAACTATTTTGGGTTGAGGAATTGGTCTCAGTTGAAGAGGATTTTATTTTATTTTATTTTATTTTATTTATTCAGGAAGTCTAATTTATTATTGGAATGGAATAAAATAAATAAATAAATAAAATAGGAGTTGAGAGAAATTAATTATCTAGTTTATTTGGTTAATTAATTATTCAGGGCCTAGGTCCAGTATGAATAATTAAGAAATTAACATGGGCTTAAACTAGGGGAAATAATTAATGTGTAATTATTTATTGAGTTATTTATATAGGCAGAAGAAATAAATAATTAAAGATTAATTATTATGGTTCATTTGGGCTCATTAATTATTTATTGGGTTACTTATGTAAGCCCAGGAAATAAATAATTAATATTTATTATTTTGGGCTTTTTGGGTCCAAGAAAAATAATAAATATTTATCTGGCCCAATAGCTTGGACCTTAGGGTTTTTTTTCCAGATACGGTTAAGAGGAGTTTAAGGTTAGGCCAAACTGTTTCTCAGGATAACATCCGGATGTTTTGAAATCCCGGGGATATGTTTATCAGAGATTGAGAGACCTAGTTTAGGCTAAATATAAACAACTCTTTGACAAGGAAATACCCTAATTCTTTTCCCAAGCCACAAGACTCTCACGTCTCTCTTGCTCTTGCTCTCTCACGTTTCTTCTTCTTGTTTTCAACTTGTTCTTTGCTAACCAATAGCGAGCGAACCAAGGAGTATTGAGACCGTTTCTCTTTCCCATTGTGTTCACCAACTAGAGGTTAGGCTGAGGAATATCCCGAGAGCTGGAGAGCTAAGCGTTAATGCAAACAAGGCGGAGTCGAAGGCTAGCGGGTGTTCAACCGGAAGCTCCTTCAAGTGTGCAAAGAGAGGCGATTCCAGCCATTCAATCTGTTCCTACGCAACCTAGGAGGGTTAAGGAACACAAAGGTATGATCCTCACGCTTCCGCATAGACTTTAAGGCTCGCGTTTTATTTTTCTCCATTTTTTTTTTAACTTACAGTGCGTGCCCCTGTTTCTCGTTTTCCATCAAAGTGGTATAAGAGCCCCTGGTTTTGATCAATATAGGGAGCATGGTAGTTAATAAAATGGAGAAGATGATTATACCTGGGATCCTTCGCTATTTTGGTATGGGATAGGTTGATTTGTAAGCTTCACAGTGGAAGCATAGGCATCTCTGTAATTTTTTTGGCTTTGATGTTTTAATCGTGTAAACCCAATTTAAATGGGTATAGGCGGTTGTGGTTTTGTTTTGGATGTTTTATGTAAGTAAAAATGTCCAAAGAAGCCGAAATTATGAGCAAAATATAAAGAACAGAGGCTCTGTAAATTTTCGCGCGGAAAGGAAGAAAAACGAAGAAGATGCAGTGTTCCTAAGCCGTGGAGCCGAGCCGAGCCGCACTGTTTTTGTTTCACGATCCGCGTCTTCTGAGCCGCGTGAGTCGAGCCGCTACTGTAGCAATTGAGCCGATGAAATTGCAGAATTGAAATGCAATTTGCGCGGGTTGAATTCGGGCTGAAGCGCAGGTCGGCAGCAGAGGAGAACCGGGCACGGGTCGTGGCTGGCGTGCGATCTGGTGCGGCACGGTGCACTGCTGCTGCGGTGGACCGCAGGCCATTCTGGCGCGGATCCTGTGCGGCCGGTGCAGTGGACCGCCAGCCATTTTTTGGCATTTTTTTTCTTTCTTTTTCGTTTTGGGTCCCATACCAGGCGAAGTAAATATTTTTGCAATATTTATATTCTTGGAATATATTTGCATGAAAATATTAGTAAGGGATTTTAGGATTAAATAAGATCATTAATTAATTAATTAATGTGTTTAATTATATTATTTGGGCACTTAGGTTTAAAAAATAGAAAAGCATGAAAACGTTTACTGTTTTTGAGCATGCTATTTTTTTATGTACCTATGTGTGCTTTTCTCAAAGACCAAAGTCTTTGGGAACATTTTTGACAAGAAAAATATTTTTCCTTCAAAAACTAAATGGTTATTTTAATTGGTACAAAAATTAATCCTTGAATATTTTTCTCAAAGGATATAATCCTTGACATAGAAAATATATTGGATTTAGATATTTCTGTAAATTAAAATGGAGAGCCATTTTGTTTTATTTTGCACTAGAAAAATTATTTTGTCAAATAAACTTGAGACCAAAGTCTCTAGAAAGTTTTAATTGGAAAATTTTTGAAATCATTAAGTTTTAACTTAAATAAAATTAGTCCATGGAGGAAATCTCTCAAAGGATATAAGCCTTGACATGGAGATTTTATTGGACTTAGATATTTTATTTTTGAGTTAAGGAAAAACTTAATGGAAATTTCAAAAGGATATTTTCCAGAAAACCTTTATTTTAAAAGACTAAGTGGGAGAGGGGTTCCAACGGCCCCACGGCTTCCATCACGGTCCTCATTAGAGATCGTGGATCCCCTCGCGTCATCCTGGGAGTGAACCCGTATAGGATGGGGATACCACAATGATCTAGATCTAATGGAAGGATATAATTAATAACCCGAGGCACGTACTATGATCGGCCAGCCCACGTTGGAGGTTATAGTGCGAGGTATGTCCATAGGAAATGAGAGGAAATGGCCATCCCACGATGGAGTTATTCTCTAGACCATTACCTAGAAGGGAAATTAATTTGTGGTGGTTAATACACTTAGCTTAGGAAACTGTTAATCTTCCCAAGAAGCTATGTCGGTTTTCCTAAGAGCCAAATTATTTTCGGTGCACAAATTTCATTTTGTTTTCACAAACTAATTTCTTTCTTTTATTTTCGATTTTCAGAAATGGTGGGAGGTTCTTTTAGTCCATTGGCCGTTATTCTCAGGGAGAATAAGTTAACGGGTCCAAACTATGTGGACTGGAAAAAGAACCTGGATATAATACTCACAGCCGAGAAGTATAAGTATGTCCTTTACGAAACCTGCCCTGTTATCGGGGAAGGTTCCACCGCTGAAGAGCGAGAGGCTGAAAAGGCATGGATGAAAGCTGACGAAATGGCACGTTGCTATATGTTAGCTTCCATGTCTAATGTGCTCCGATCAAAACACGAGCACATGGCTTACGCATATGACATAAGTCAATCATTGGCAACTATGTTCGCGAGACAAGAGCCGGCCCGCAAGGCAGGAGGCTCTTCGAACTATTGTGAACACTAAGATGGCTGAGGGAGCATCAGTCCGAGAGCATATGCTCAAGATGATTGCTGCTTTCGAGGAGGCAGAAATCTTAGGGGTTGTCATTGACCCCGAGAGCCAAGTGGACATGGTTCTCAAATCTCTACCGGGCTCTTTCACTCAGTTCAAGTTAAACTATAACATGAACAAGTTGAACATGAGTTTAACTGAACTGATGAAGGAGCTCCAGATGGCGGAGAAGGTCATGAAGCCGCAGTCTAAGGCCATGATTGGTAAGCCGCATTCTACTCATTGGAAATGAGTAGGGACATTGTCATCTACAAAGGTTTGGCTGTCTAGTCAATTCAGTATGAAGGACTTGGGAGAAGCCAGCTACATTCTCGGGATTAGGCTTCTTAGAAATAGGAAGCAGAGAATGTTAGGATTATCCCAAGCGACATACATTGACAACATGCTGGCCAAGTACAGCATGGACTCATGCAAGAGAGCTCTAATCCTTTGCAGACATGGGTTGTCATTTTCTTCGAATGACTTTCCTAAGTCTCAAGAAGAAAAGGACAAAATGAGTAGGATTCCCTACGCTTCGGCTGTGGGAAATCTCATGTACGCCATGCTGTGTACCAGGCCAGATATCTGCTTTGCCGTGGGCTTAGTTAGCAGATATCAGTCAAACCCAGGGGAGGTTCATTGGCAAGTTGTAAAGCATATTCTCAAGTACCTCTAGGGAACGAGAGATTATATGCTGGTATACAGGGCTAATGATTTGGTTCCTACAGGATACACAGACTCAGACTTCCAGGCGGATAAGGATGAGAGAAAATCCACTAGTGGATATGTCTTCACCTTGTCTGGAGGAGCAATTTCATGGAGGAGTATCAAGCAATCTTGTATTGCTGACTCAACCATGGAAGCTGAGTATGTGGCAGCTTCGGAAGCGTCCAAGGAAGCAGTTTGGCTCCGGAAGTTCCTTTCAGAACTTGGAGTCGTACCACATATGGACAGGCCGGTTGTGATGTATTGCAACAACACTGGAGCAGTATCGCAATCTAAGGAACCTCTAAACCACAAGAAGGGGAAACACATCGAGAGGAAGTACCACCTGATCCGGGATTTCATCTAGAGACGGGAAGTCGTGGTGTAGCATATTACCTCAGATAACAATCTAGCAGATCCATTCACCAAGCCTTTGGCTGAGAGAGTCTTCAAGAGACACTTAGACACCATAGGGGTGGGCACCTAGTCTTAGAGTGCAAGTGGGAGATTGTTGGATTGTATGCCTTCTTAGACTAGGTTTCTGATGTAAAATCGAATATTTTAATAAAAAATTTTATTTTCAATGATTGTTTGTGAATTTATTTTTTGTTTGTGCACGATTTTCGTTTGGAACAGACCCATAGTATTTAAATAAGTGATCCATGTGAATGGTGGTCTTTCACAATAAGGTATGGATCATGGGTTATTTAACACATAAACATTTGTTCTTAGCCTATTGATGAGACTGGGAACCTCATCATGTTTAGGTTATTATGTTATGAATTCCAAATGGGGAATGGCTTACCTTTAGCCAGTGAGTAGTCCACTCACTTCATAACATAAGCGTATTTCGAATACGTAGAACAGGACCTGTAGTAGTGGTTTCTCAAAGTACTATATGGTAGAAACCTAGACTACTACCGCTACAGCGTGGACTAGTACTCTACGACTTGAGTATGAGTTGGTGGTCTGGCGAAGCTGGAAGCATATACTTTGATTTGCTGTAGTTGAGGTTCTATCGTAGAGCCAATATACTTGCATGTTGGGTATGTGTGACTAGTTAGTTAAGACAGACTTATACAAGATAGTTTATGCACTATATCGCCCCTTGTGGTTGTCTGAATGGTCTAAATTATCTAGGGCCCTGGGAAACATGACTTGGATGTTTGCTTTAGGGTAGCTCTCTTGGAAAGCGGAAACACTTCAGGAAGTCATGGATCATTGGACTAGAAGCCTAAGGATGGTAGATGTCATTTAGGGGGGTGTTAGTACACTTCTTCTTCTCTAAATGTACGGCGATGTGTAGAGGGGTATTTTAGTCATTTCACCTGTAGGTCGGAGACTTTGCGAATGCAGCATTGTCCTTGGGGTCAATATTTTCTTATGGTGATATTAGGAAATATTTAAAATGTAAAATACAACTATTTATATAGCAGGGGTATTTTGGTCTTTTGAGCAGCCAAGGCGATGTGTCTTTTGGTCCTCGAGATAGCCCGTAAGTCCTAACTATTTTGGGTTGAGGAATTGGTCTCAATTGAAGAGGATTGTATTTTATTTTGTTTTATTTTATTTTATTCAGGAAGTCTAATTTATTATTGGACTGGAATAAAATAAATAAATAAATAAAATAGGAGTTGAGAGAAATTAATTATCTAGTTTATTTGGTTAATTAATTATTCAGGGCCTAGGTCCAGTATGAATAATTAAGAAATTACCATGGGCTTAAACTAGGGGAAATAATTAATTTTTAATTATTTATTGAGTTATTTATATAGGCCCAAGAATTAAATAATTAAAGATTAATTATTATGGTTCATTTGGACTCATTAATTATTTATTGGGTTACTTATGTAAGCCCAGGAAATAAATAATTAATATTTATTATTTTGGGCTTTTTGGGTCCAAGAAAAATAATAAATATTTATTTGGCCCAATAGCTTGGACCTTAGGGTTTTTTTCCAGATACGGTTTAGAGGAGTTTAAGGTTAGGCCAAATTGTTTCTCAGGATAACATCCGGGTGTTTTGAAATCCCGGAGATATGTTTATCAGAGATTGAGAGACCTAGTTTAGGCTAAATATAAACAACTCTTTGAAAAGGAAAAACCTCTTTCTTTTCCCTAGCCACAAGACTCTCACGTCTCTCTAGCTCTTGCTCTCTCACGTTTCTTCTTCTTCTCTTTCCCATTGTGTTCACCAACTAGAGGTTAGGCTGAGGAATATCTCGAGAGCTGGAGAGCTAAGCGTTAATGCAAACAAGGCGTAGTCGAAGGCTAGCGGGTGTTCAACCGGAAGCTCCTTCAAGTGTGCAAAGCGAGGCGATTCCAGTCGTTCAATTTGTTCCTACGCAACCTAGGAGGGTTAAGGAACACAAAGGTATGATCCTCGACGCTTCCGCATAGCCTTTAAGGCTCGCGTTTTATTTTTCTCCAATTTTTTTTAACTTACAGTGCATGCCCCTGTTTCTCGTTTTCCATCAATTTATTCATAAATATCAAATAAAATCCATATAAGTCTAAACACGCAACTGAGATAATGTTTTTCATTAAAACTGGTGCAAAATAACAGTTTTGCAGTTCTAGAATTAATCATGAAGGCAGGTTCAGGTCGTATGTCCCCACAGCAAGTGCAACAACCTTTGCCCCATTTGCAGTACGTAGGTCCATATCACCTTTCTCTAGCCTTCTACTGCTCTTTAATTCCTACAAGTTATTGCACAAATGAGATCCACATCTGGTATCTAATACCATATTTCATTTCTAAAGACAGTATTTATCTCAATTATAAACATACCTGGAGTAGAAGTAGAAGTGCTTGTAAGCATTTCCTTCTGCTTCTTGTCCTTAATGGTCTCCAAGTAGGCTTTGTAGTTGCGCATCCAATGGCCCATCTTCCCACAATGATGGCATATGCCCTTGGTATCTGCGTCCTTCTTGTTCACACCACCTTTGGGCTTCATCGGAGCCTTCTTCTTCTTCTTTTGAACTTTCTTCTTCGAAGAGGAAGATTCTACCATTAAAATAGCATTGGAATCCTTCTTCATAGAGGACTCCATAGTTTTGAGAAGATTGATCAACTCAGGAATGGTGGACTTAATCTTGTTCATCTGATAGTTAATCACAAATTGTGAGATACTATTAGGCAAAGATTGTAGAATTAAGTCAACACTTAAGTCATGATCCATTGCAAACCCGAGAGATCTAAGCTTCTCTATCAAGCCCAGCAGCTTCAGCCCATGAGTGCCCATAGAAGAACCCTCTGCCATTTTGCAACGGAATAGTTACTTCGAGATCTCATATCTCTCAGTTCTGGCTTGGGCATTAAACAGCTCTCGAAGATGTAGAATGATCAATTGAGCATCCATATGCTCGTGTTGTTTTTGCAACTCAGGAGTCATGGATGCCAGCATAATATATGATGTTGTATCACTATTCTCCTTGTGCCTTCTGTGGACAGCATGCTCATTACATGAGCATCTTGAGCTGGTGATGGCGGAATAGGAGCATCTAGCACGTAGAGCAACTTTTCTGATTTGAGAACGATTCTCAAATGTCTATACTAGTCGAGATAGTTTGATTCGGTTAACTTATTGGTTCCATGATGCTACGTAGGTTTAAGTTTGTAGACATGATGCAAGTGACCTAGATGTGAAGGTAGAGAGCATTAGCTACTTGTATATGCACTTGATATGCAAATAATTAGGACTTTAATTAAGCGCATTTTTATTCCACTATTTTACTCAAACCAATAGCTCCCACTACTAATTCGAGAAAGCCCGTTTGAAGCTTTCCTAGTGGATCAGTATCCAAATTCCTCAAGAATAACCTTGGGTTTGCCTAACAAGCCACCCTTAAGTTCATTGGTAGATCCAATACCAATTACATCGTATATAACTACCGGATTATTGGGTGATTGACAGCTTTTAATCTTAAAGCCTTTTGGGTAACCCTAACTTTTCTTCTAAATTTCTTTATGCTTCAGTTTGCCCAACCGGGATAAAGAATTTAGTTAAACCCGACCCATTAATTAGGAATTTAATTCCAAAGGAATTTAATTCCATAGCTCGAACATGCCTGATGTTAAGTAGGCTTGGGTTTGCCCAACAACCTGGTCTCGAAAAAGGACTCTTGTTCTTACTATATTAACGAAAGAAAGTATGTTTAATATTAATTGAGGGATTTGTTCTTTTTAGTGATTTCATTGGATGACATGCAAAAAAATCAATAAATCATATAATTGATAATTATGGTAATAAAGCGATTACGTGGTATGGTTATGGATTTTACCCCAAATTAATTTCTTTGAGCTATAAAAGAAATTAATATAGTTAACCATATGTGTTCATGCATGATTTAAATAGAAGGTCTTATCTTCTCTCCTTGTTTTGGTTGCCATCTCCAAAACTAAAATAATTCTACTCCTATATAACCTACGTAAACTAATTACATAATTTCCTAAAGAGAAAAAACCTCTAATTACACTCGAGGGGAGTTAGATGAGAAGAGAATTACACAAGAATTCTAGAGAAGGCAGGACACGTAAGCCCTATTTCATAAAAAACCAAAACTGTAAAACGCATGAACAGATATAATTGGTTTTAGACCATAACCATCTACCATGCCATTAATTATGCTTAAACAAAATAAACATATACTTTTTATTATTCCAAAATCACTATTTTGGAAAAAAATAAAACAAATTCTAAAATCACCATTTTAGAAAGATACACTCATTTTAGATTTTTCAAAATCATTATTTTGAAAAACAAAATTGTTTGTCTCAAAACCAATTTTGAGAAAATGCTTTTTGGTCCCATCTCTCATCAAATGAGATTTTTCTTTTCAAAATTCTATTCTAGATTTTTTTTAAAAAATTGTTGGAACGTGTAAAACAGAGTAGAACTGGCGCTAGTTTGGAAGCCAGGGCCAGCACTGGCTGCGTTCTAATTTTAAAGAAAAAAATTTCTAGAAACGATTTCTGGATGTTCATGAAATAGCATGGAACCAGCGCCGTCTAGGAGCCAGAGCTGGCATCGGCTGTAGTCGGGAACAATGGTGGCGATTTTGAAAATTTTCCAAGAACAATTTCTAGTGTCTTCTTCTTCTGCAAATTTTCAGTGAGAACGATTCTCAACAGTATTTTCTGTTTTAAAGCTCAAAACAACAACAACCAATTTATTAGTTTTAAAAAAATCAAAATTGAAAATTAGGATGAAATGGAAGGCAACAACCATGTTCAAGAAAATGTTTTTCTGTAGAAAATTTTTAGCACAAAAAGAAAGTATCTTTCGAAATACACTGTAACTTTTACACAATTATATTGTGCTACAGACCCAACCATAATGCTCGAAACAATTTCAACTCGAGTGAAAACAATTTTCATAGCAAACAAAGATAAACGCAAATACATGAAACTAGTTTTCATGCCAAAATAATGTATGTAAACTACACATAGTATGGCTCTGATACCACTGTTATGTATCTCTCACGTATATCGTATCTGACGTAGCGAACAATAAAACGAGATACCATCGTAGGACTTACATATGTGTGGAAAACAAGACATAAAGATAAAAAAGGTAACAGCTTTTTACCTTTCTTTGACCGTGCGAAGAACAAAATTTTTCTTCTTCAAGTCGAGGCGCGATCCAGCAATCCTCTTAATTAAACTCCATTAGAGTTGAACACCCAACCACTATAATCACAGTGTGTAATTATCTCTAACAGTAATCCATACAAAGGATACACTCAACTACAAAGTTTTCTGTGCTAGCAGAAAAACTAAGTGGCGGCTAGGGTTGTTACTCAAGAACAATCGAGAGAGAGCAAAGAAGAGAAGGTTGAGTGTATTGTTCTTAGGGTTTCCATTTTTTTTCAACCTTTATTGGGTTTAGTGTATCTCATACATATAAACTGAAAAACCTGCTAAAACTGAGAATTCTAATCCTATTAGAATTCCCTAATTGTAATTGAAAACATCAATTTCTCATAATTATAAATTGGACCATAAATTATAACTAATTATAATTTGTCTACAACAACTACTCTTTCTCTCAATTAGCCCCACTATATCATCAAATAACATCTTGAGTATATATTCCTCTTTTGTGTGTGGCTTATTAGGTTTCCCAGTCAATTGGTAGCGAACATGAATTAATCCAAATGTCTTTGAGATTAATAATACATAATTAATTAGAATTAATCCTACTAATTCTAATCAGGATTAGTTTATTAATTCATCAATTAATAAACACATATTATCATATCATGAGCGGTAACTAGCAATACATCATGACCACCCAAGAGTCCAAGAAGTCAAGCGGCTTGACATGAACCCTTCAATAACAAACTACAACACAATTAACTCCTTTCACCATACAATATCTCATTCGGTTTAGAGTATGAAATTAGTGCCAACTCCCTCCAAAATTAATTCTGACCCGAATACAATAGTACTTGTACCAGGAACCCACTACTTCAGATTTGTATCAATTGGAACTATTTTCAATACACAATCACCTTAGCCAAGGACTTCTCGAGTAGTAATTTCTACAAGTAGCCGTGAGATATTCGCCTCTACTATTAGGAGTGGTGAGTTCTTTATTGACCATCTCAACTACCTTCGTTTACCTCACAATGTACCCAATATCCATCCCATAGGTGGCCCTCGATCGAACTCCAGAGATTGGAATCAAAGCACAATGCTCAACAAACAAAGTACCTTGGAGATCTCAAGTCTAAGGATACTTGCACGTTTGCTATATTGAGATTATATCACTGGCTCTAAATAGTTATCCATGTGATTATCTCAAAGCTATGTCATCCAATGAACTTGTTCCATAAACAAGCATCCATGTGTTAAATTTGAGTATCTCAATACTTACGGATGTAAGAACCACCATCTGATCAAATCAGGAAGTCTAACACATGCTAGTCTTAATGCATTAATGATGTCCTATCTCATTAATACTACGACTAAAGAATATTTAAGTACTAACACTATACAGTGTAGTAGGAATTTCATATCATGATCTCTATCATGATTTCCTTAACACAGTGTTGTACTAGGGACTTTATCGAACAGTTATATTACTTAAAAGTAAACAAAAGAAACTGTAAGATAAATAATACCTTTTATTAAAATAAAATGTGTCATATACAATGTACATGTGATTGCCTCTAGGGCACAACACTAACACACAAAACATATGCTACTACATCTTTCATAACAAATACAAGACTTCTGTAAGTGAAGATTGACTAGTTGAACCATCTCAACACTTTAACATCATTCTCAAACCATTAGAAAGAATTTAGTTCTAGAAAAATATGCATTCCATAAGATTACTTTTCATACACTCTCTTCACTGATCCTAGACATATCATGATTCTCCTTAGGTCAAGTAGGACTTTCAAACTTGTAATGTAAAGCTAAAGGGCTTGTAATGTAGCTTGTCAAATGAAGGATATAGGAGAATCAAATATCAAAGAAGCTGAGAGTTCGCAAGAAAAGGATAAACAAAATGTATCAAGAAATTCTAAACTTCTTTTGCTCTCCTATCCCAAAATTAATCAAAACCCACAACCTTGTTTAGCAATTACTGTTCAGTTTAAGAAAATCTTACATTTTTTTTTTTCATCAATCATTCTCAATTCATTAATAGTTTTTCACAAGATCATTCAAAATTTCAGCAATGGTGCCAAGAGCGTGATGTGAACTCCAGTTTTTCAGAAATACTTACAGCTCCACCACCATTTTTCTTGTGATCTTTCTTTTTCTTTCTCTTTCAATTTTTCTCTCTCTTTTTCTTTCTCTTTTTCTTTCCCTGCAAATGCTACTTTTATTTTCTTTTCAATCTTTTTCTCTCTCAATTTTTCTAGCAACCTTTCAACCTTTCTTTTCTTTTTCTTTTTCTTCTTTTCTTCTTTCACAACTCAACACAACTATTGATCTTTACGCAAGTATTCTCCCTCAACATTCTCCTGCGTGTACTTTTATCCATTCAGAGCAATCAAAGATTTGGAAGATAAATCAAACCCTCAGAAAGAAGTAATGGACAAAGTATGATAACGGGTTTTAAAAAAAGAAATTGACAACTTTTGGCTCAAAATAGGCACTAGGGATAACAGAAAATATGTAGGCTTGAAAAGCTCAAACTATCCAAAGAATGCCTATTACCCTCATCCCTCAGTTAAATCATGAATGTTTTTCTTATTTCACATTGGGAGGTATTCAAGTAAGTTCTAGAGTACTCAATGAATTTTAGTGGAAAAATAGGTTTAAGAACAATGTAAAGCATTTGATCAAGAACTACTTAGTCCAAGTGCATGTAAAAAGTCATGTATAAGCCACAATTGACATATAACATATGCTCCATGATCTATCACAAAGACGTGCATTAAAAATTCATCTTGAAATCTCAAAGAAAATCAGAAAAATTTCGAAAAAATTTGCTCTCAAAAGGTTCAAAGAAGAATGAAGCCTAGAAGCATAGAAGAATTTAAGTTTTAACCACTCCCCCATGCTTAAGCTGGACATTGTCCTCAATGGCCAAATAAATAGAATAAGGAATAATTGCCATGGGACTAAAAATAGAAAGGGATAAGATAAGAAAGAAAATACCTCCATTACAGTAGGCATTCTTCTACAAAAGAGTCGAGGTCTTGGAGAAAGAGGCATTGTCGAAGTACCTAAAAAGAAAAATACAAAAGAAACACACCAAAGCATAAAAACTATAAAAGAAAAATAAACAAAAAGTAAAGAAAATAGTACAAGAAAAAATACACGAGATAACTCAAAAAGGTCATGAAAATATAAAGAGAAAAAGAAAACCAAAAGATAGTGACAAGTAGGGACATGTATAGAACAAGCATCTCAATCCTCCCCATCATCATCAGGTGCGAAAGTGCCCTTACCACCATGTTGTCTCGGAAAATGCTGCCTCCGCTCAGCCCATTGCTGTTCCATAGTAGTTTACCTCCGGGCAATGTTGTCGATTGAGTCTGGCATGTGTAGTAGCATCTCCGTCTACTGGGCTAACTGTCTTAGCACCGCGGTCTCAAAGCTAGTCCTTAGTTGGGACTATGAACTACCTGCTCGTGCTCGCGATGGTGGTGGTGGGTGCTTCTCCTCCACAAGTGGCGGATGAACTTGGCGGGGATAGCTGACCTTATAGGAAGTTAGCCACTTCTTCATCTCCAGGCTATACTTGTACCCAAAACTCATTAATGTCTGCTCTGTTACGAGGTCATGCTCAGTGGTCATCTCCATCAATTCCCCCTCAGTACTAATACCAAAGTCTCTCAGAATTTTCATTATAACTAAGGGGAAGACGAAGGCTTTGGTAGAGAGACGACGATGAACCACATCCCTAATAGATTGTATAATCAATGGAGCAAGAGGGATAGATTGAGTGGTCATCATCCTATGCAAAATGTATGTATCAATAAGGCGTGTCTCATTGAAACCACCGGCTCTGGGTATAGTATTGAAACCAAACATATAGACTAGAGCCCTAAAGTTGGTAGGAAGATCATTGTTCGAATAGAAACTGTTGTCTTGGAAAGCATTACACTTGTACAACCCTAGAATAGCTCTAATTCCACTGGCATCCTAATTAGGGTCAGAAAGAATCTTTTGATTATTAGAATCTATCCCTTGCCAAAACTCATCATTATAGACCTGGAGAAGAGTAGCTAAATGGTTTCGGGTGATGATAATGGGGGTACCCTTTACTCTTATCTCAATGTGTGGAATGTATTTATTACTCTTGTCAACCATGTTGGCATAGAGTTCCTTAATGAGCACTAGGCAATAATCCCCTTTTAGCTGTACTATAGGTCCCCACCCTAGCCTCCTAAACATCATGCCTAGTTTGAGGGCATGATCTAGGGTCGATGCAAATATACGCTCCACAATAATCTTGTTGGAAGCCCTCCTATTATACCACTCCTTACATGATGGATCAATAAACTCAACTGGCCTAAGGAACAGGGGATCTATAGATGAAGGGCGCAAGGAAGAAGAAGCTCTAGCCCTTTTTGAGGGTTTTGTTAGTGTTATACCCTAGAGGTAATACTTGTACGTTGTATATGACACATTTTATTTCATAAAAGGCATTATTTATCTTACAATTTCTTTTGATTACTTTTGAGTAATATAACTGTTGGATAAAGTCCCTAATATGACACTATGTTAAAGAAATCATGATAGAGATCATGATATGAGATTCCTATTACACTGTATAGTGTTAGTACTTAAATAGTCCCTAGTCATAGTAGTAATGAGACAGGACATCATTAATGCGTTAAGACTAGCATGTGTTAAGACTTCTTGATCTTGATCAGGCAGTGGTTCTCATATCCGTAAGTATTGGGATACTTAAAATTAACACATGAATGCTTGTTAGTGGAACAAGTTCATTGGATGATCTAGCTATGAGATAATCACATGGATAACTATTTAGTGCCAGTGATATAATCTCAACATAGCAAACGTGCAAGTATTCTTAGACTTGAGATCTCCAAGGTATTTTGTTTGTTGAGCCTTGTACTTTGATTCCAATCTCCGAAGCTCGATCGAGGGCCGCCTATGAGATGGATATTGGGTACATTATGAGGTAAACGAAAGTAGTTGAGAGGGTCAATAAAGGATTCACCACTCTTAATAGTAGGGGCGAATATCTCGCGGCCACTTGTAGGAATTACTACTCATAAGTCCTTGGCCAAGGCGTATGTGTATTGGAAAGGGTTCCAATTGAGAGTAGTGGGTTTCTGGTACAAGTATAATTATATTCGGGCCAGAATTAATATATATTCTAGAGGGAGTTGGCACTAATTTCGTACTCTAGACCGAATAAGATATTATATGGTGAAATGAGTTAATTGCATTGTAGTTTATTATTTAAGGGTTCATGTCAAGCCACTTGACTTCTTGGACTCTTGGGTGGTCATGATGTGTTGCTAGATACCGCTCATAATATGAGAATATGGGTTTATTAATTGATGAATCAATAAACCAATTCTGATTAGAATTAATTGGATTAATTTTAATTAATTAAGGATTATTAATCTCAAAGACAATTGGATTAATTCACGTTCGCTACCAATTGATCGGAAAACCTAATAGGTCACACCCAAAAGAGGAATATATACTCAAGATGTTATTTGACAACATAGTGGGATTTATTGCAAGAAAGAAAAGTTGATGTGGCCAAATTATAATTTGTTATAATTGATAGGCTAATTTGTAATTCTGAGAACTTGATGGGTTACAATTGCAATTGTTTGTTTGGAATTCTCATATGGTTTTATGTGGAGATTTTCGGGAGACTTCAAGGGTTACACAAGAAAGACAAAACATGAAAACCAAAGGTTACATGACAACTCTACAAAAACCAAGAGGCATAAGATGCCTTATGAACTTTTGGTTTTTCTTCTTGCTCTCTCTCGTGAGGTTCTCCAGGGAAACACCAAGGGGCTTCTTCTTCTTCATTTTTTGGTTTTGGTTGAACAAGAAGAACTAGAGAAAAACCCTAGCCACCATTGTTGTTTTCTGCTAGCACAAAAAATCTTGGTACTTGAGTGTATCCTCTGTGTAGATTACTGTTAGAGATAATCACACACTGTAATTATAGTGGTTAGATATTCAACTCTCGTGGTGATTCTTCAAGTGGATTGTTGGATCGTGCCACAATAATCAAACTTGAAGAAGGAAAGTTTTGTTCTCCAAACAAACAAAGAAAGGTAAAAGCTGTTATCTTTGTTTCTTTGTTTACTATATATATGTCTTGTTTTCCACACACTTGTGGATCCTGAGATAGTATCTTGTTCTTATTCTTCTGCTGCACTGTATATGGTACGCATGAGATACCCAACAAGTTGACCCTGCGCTCTAGACATATTGATAAGTAGGTAGTGGTAAGGATAGGAGTATAAAACAAAGAAGCTCAAAGATTTTAGAAGAGTTGTATCTCCCTTATTTCAAACACAATACACAACTCCCACTCAACGCTCAACTAGCTCACAACAATAATCCCCAAACTCCTTTACAGTACATCTCACACCAAACAACAACCAATTTAATCTCCTATAACAATCTAACACAACCTGCAAGAATACATATAAAAGCTCACTGTAAAGCATAAATGTGTTGAACAAACCCAATGTATCCAAAGCTCATAATATGATCATGTAAATTACGGAATCATCCTAGCATTATAGTAATCAAGTGTAAGAGAATTCAAAACCAATGTGCACTAATTACTTAATCATCATAATAGACATAATAATATCCTTAAGCTAATATATAAAATCCCTAATGATCATGGGAATTAATCAAGTACTCAAGAATCATTAACTCATACTATATCCAATGTCATAAAGCTCACAAGTTAATTCACAATGCAAGAGAACATTATATATCCTAATTTTCGGCAAAAAATATACTCAAAATTAGAAAAATTTATCTACAACATTTTAACCATGGGAATTCAAGAAAAATCATACCTTTATGTTCTCTTATGCCTGGGTAAGCAAAAGATGCAATTTTTTTTCAGAAATCCAAGCTCTTTGCATGGGGATTGAAGATTGGGTTTTTGTGGAAAATAGAAGGTTTAGAGAATTTTGAACCGTAAAATTAACAAAATAAGGATAGATTGATGTTTTAAAAGTGTTTGGGAGGTGAAAAAACAAATTTTGAAAGGTTTGCAAGTTGAAGCCAGCACTCGTTAGGGAGAATTTGAGAGGGTGTTGGAGAGTTTGAAAGAAAAAGTGGCCAAAATGGCCTATTTGAAGTGGCTTGCCCGATAGGAGCCGGCGCCGGTTACATTCTGTTCGGGCGTCGATTTTTTTTTTCTGTACACACGAATTCTTTTTTTTTTTTTTTGTAAGTTAGATTACAAAGATATACATGATACAAAAGATACAAAAGATGGCACCTTGTTATATAAGGAACAATTGTACATATCTATATATTTGCATATTTACATATTCACATGGTTAAATCAACAAAATCCGAGCTTTCATGATATTATTCCCCCTCAACGGTGCCAAAAACTTAATACGTATTTATTTGGATATATAAATCATATAAAAATAAGCACACTCCCAATCAAGTTTAAATTAAAATATTAACCCCAAATTACATATATGAGCAAGCGTACTCATCATTAACATAACATAGGATTCAAACGAGTGTCGATCCTCTAGGAACAAGTATGGATTAATCACTTTTCATTGTTTAACCGACTCAATAAAGTGAAAAAGAATAAAAAGAAAAATAAAATAAAATAATATATACATGTCAATGATGGAGAATTATGTAACTCAAACCATTATTTTGACACACATGATCTTAAAGTACCTAATCATTATCATAACTAATCAGTCTCTTGGCATCACGAATGATTAAGAGATATTCACTTCTTTTTCAATCCATGAAATCACTACCTTCTAGATAAATTAGCATTACTTAGTCTCATCTCAACTAATTCACCCAAAAGATGCATTAAACACAATCCTTGATTAAATTTCCTTGGTCTTGGCAAACTTAAAACATGATGCTAACCAATGAATCCTTAGTCTCATCAGACATCAATTAACTTTTAATTACCAGTTCTCAGCAATATACCCCTTTGGTCTCAGTGAGTTAATAGACAACAAATACAAAATCAATAAATTGAAACCACCATCAACCCCTTTGGTCTCAGCGAGTTAATCGAAAGAACCAATCAATTAATCTCGTAATAAGCGCAAGTAATTAAATACCAAGAAGAACAACCAATTAATCAAAAGATCAAAGTAACTCTAAAAATCATGAATACCTAAACAATGTCAAATTATAATAAAATAATTAATCCACCACTATTTAAGAAAAAGAAAATAAAGTAAAAGAAAGTACTCATAGACAAGCCTCCTTCTTCTTCATTTGTAGACCCTCTTGCACAACCCTCCTTGAATTGAAGAATTCCTCATTTGATTTGAGTGATTTTCTGTTATGATCCACGAATTCTCTCATTTCTCTTGTGTTTTTCCTTTATTTATAGGCTTTAGAAGTGCCTAAAATCATTCCTTTAGGGTTCTTGGCCACCTAGAAGTAGAAAAATACTAAAACTCTACCAATTATCAAAAATTGCACACGAAAATAGAGGCACTGCCTTAACATCAGGGCACAGTCAGCGCCGCCTATAGCCTCCCAACCACGCCAGTTGTGATCTATTTCTTTGTCCGTTTGCCGATTTTTCTTGATTTTCTCGCCAATCTTTTCCAAAGTGCAGCTGGTGCCGGTTCCAGCCTCCTAGCTGGGGCTAGTTCGGTTTGTTCCGCTCCGTTTTACTGATTTTTGTCATCTTGAAGTGCGTACCAGTCAGCACGTGGCCGAAACCGATTCCTCTGTTCTATCCAGTGCCGCTTCTGTTCTGTTTTGCGACGTTTTTGTCTTATTTTATCCCTAAAATTTGAAATAATGCACAAAATACATTTCCAAGGGTAAAATCTCAAATATAAAGGAATATGACCAGTTATTGAACAAAATGTGTCACAAAATAGCCTTAAATAACTAGGAAATATATAACTAATTTAGGCCCTATCAGTAACTCTCTCTGTAACTGGCTCACATCAAACGAGGTAGAAAAAGTCAATGACTCAGATGTAGATGGCTATTGTAACCTCCATCTTACCCTCAAAGACTCGGAGCCCAATCCGTATACTCACCCTTTCTTGCACGCTCTGTCATCTACCTCGACGAATTGTTTCTTTTCGTTGGGCACCCTACTTAATATGACTGTACTTGTAGAATCTGTCTGAGAATCCGACTTTGTATGACGCTCAATAATAGCAGCGACAGTATCCTATTAAATTGGGGGTAAGGAAATACACCTAAAATATTTAAAATTAGCGATAAAAATATAAATAATATTAAACTTAAAAATGTATAAGATTGTGTATTTTTACTAGTGTATAATGCGATTGATCACTGGCATATTCCTCAGCCCATCCTAAAACATATAGGTGTGTTTGAAAAGGTTGATATAGCTGAAGTTAGGACCTAACTTTCTCCGCTATCATTGTAATAAAAAACGACTAGATGTTAATTTTTATGATGGAGTAAGTGTAAAATAGCGGGTATATCGAACAGTAAAAAATTTTATACCTACCATCCGCTCCTCATGCTCAGAAAATAAAATGGATCCTCCTGTGTATGACGCATCACCAGTGGAAATGTTCCACTTAGCAGCGGAAAAGATGTGTTGCCACCTATTGGACCCCAAAGCTCTGATAAAGCAGCCTAATGGTCTGGGGAAATCCAGTTGGGGCAGCTACCCCCATGCTTCTTCCGAGCCTTCGACAAAATGTCTAAAAGTCTAGCCTTGTATTTCTTCTCCCAATTCGCCCGGATTTGTATGGCATGTTCGGGGATCTAACAGAAGAAAGACTGCAAAATCAAAGTAGCCGTTACAAGTATTTACAAGTAAGAAAACATTTTTAAAATAATATAAATTATTTATTATTGTAATAAGAAGTTAAATTATAAGTAACATATCGAACTCACACTCCACAGATCGAACCACATGCTCTAAACATCAAACGGAACCTGTGAAAAGGTAGCATAGGATCCAGTGTAGAGTCGCCTAAAAATCTCAACTATCTCCCTCACATATCGAACCGAATGTATGAACCTGTTCTGAGAAAATAGGTATGTAATATATGACAAAGTTATAATTTTGTGTGGTAAGATATACGTATAATAAGTAATTAGGTAATAGACTTACAAGTCACCAACTGGCTCAATCATGAGTCGCCTATCCTTAGTATGGGGAGCACCAACTGTGGATCCCAAAGAACCTGCGATCGGGCTAGGGACATACTCTAATCAGTACTCGTCTGGGGGTAATGGCTGTGGAGCAGGTATACATGTAGCTATGCTCGGGGATAGTGTCTCATCCATCCTCAACGACTCACGAGTCACTGACAGATCACCGGGTGAAGCTTCAAAAGTCATATATGATTGGAATTATTTAAAAATATAAAAATGGTCCGACATAGAAAGAAGATAAAAATAATAAATTTAAAAGCATAAAGCAAAGTAAAACGCTTATAATGTAATGATAGCAGAACTAATAATTGTTTCTATACATTAGTTAAACTTGGTCCTAGTCTATGGACTTCCGTCATCATCGGATGAGTAGCCTTCCACATCATCATCTGTAGAGGATCCTGTCTCCCATTCTTTTTCCTCATCATCGTTTCATTATTCGATTGTGCTTCCTCTATCATTAAGCCCGAATCCATAACATCGACTATCTCTCCAATACAGAATTCATCTTCTAACCTTCCAAAGTTGTCATCCTCAACACACAGATTGATTGTTATCGTGTGATCTACTTCTTCCTAATATGGTTCCTCGACAACAGGTGCATCAATAACATGTCGAGCTTTCGATTTACAAACAGATATCCAATCAGATTTTGGTCTTTTGCTCCCCAGTTAGGATACAAAATACACTTGAGTTGCTTGTTGAGTTAACACAAATGGATCATATTTTGGGTAATTCCTCTTGCAGTTGATGTCAACAAGTTTGTAGTGAGGATGAATTTTAACACCTCGATTTTGCGTTGGATCAAACCACTCACACTTGAATAGTATAACTTTTAAACTAGTCCCACGGAATTGAAGTTCGACAATCTCCTTCAACACTCTATAATAATCATTGCCACTATCTCTGTCTCCTTTAACATAAACTCTATTGTTAATTATTTTTTTCCAAAAGACCAATCATGTGTATGGAACCTAAAACCATTTACGAAATAGCCAAGGAAGTATTTAACTTATCTCAAAGGTCCCCAGGCCAAGCTTTTTAATTGTTGATCAGTGATATGTCTAGATTTGGGTATAAAAATCATAAAAAAATAAGCACATTCCCAATCAAGTTTAAATTAAAACGTTAACTCCAAATTACACATATGAGCAAGCATACTCATCATTAACATAGCATAAGGTTCAAACGAGTGTCAATCCTCAAGGAACAAGTATGCATTAATTACTTTTCTTTAATTGTTTAACCGACTCAATAAAGTGAAAAAGAATAAAAATAAAAATAAAATAAAATAACATATACATGTCAAGGATGGAGAGTTATGTAACTCAAACCATTATTTTGACATAAATGATCTTAAATTAACTAATCATTCTCTTGGCATCATGAAGGACTAAGATAGATGTCACTATCTTCTAGATAAATTAGCATTACTTGGTCTTGTCTCAACTAATTCACCCAAAAGATGCATTAAACATAATCCTTGATTAAATTTCCTTGGTCTCGGCAAACTTAAAACATGACGTTAACCAATGAATCCTTAGTCTCGGCAGACATCAATTCACCTTTAATTACCCAGTCTTCATCAATTAACCCCCTTGGTCTCAGCGAGTTAATAGACAACAAATACGAAATCAATAAATTGAAATCACCATCAACCCCTTTAGGCTCATCGAATTAATGGAAAGAACCAATAAATTAATCTCATAATAAGCGCAAGTAATTAAATACCAAGAAGAACAACCAATTAATCAAAAGATCAAAGTAACTCTAAAAATCATGAATACCTAAAATAATGTCAAATTACAATAAAACAATTAATCCATCATTATTCAAGAAAAAGAAAACAAAGTAAAAGAAAACACTCATAGACAAGCCTCATTCTTGTTTCTTTGTAGACCCTCTTGCACAATCCTTATTGAATTAAAAAATTCCTCATTTGATTTGAGTGATTTTCTGTTATGATCCACGAACTCTCCCATTTCTCTTGTGTTTTCCCTTTATTTATAAGCTTTAGAAGCGCCTAAAATCATTCCTTTAGGGTTCTTGGCCTACTAGAAGTAAGAAGATACTAAAACTCTACAAATTACCAAAAATTGTGCATGAAAATCAAGACACCACTTTAACATCAAGGCACAGCCAGCGCCAACTATAGCCTCCCAGCCGGCGTCGGTTGTGATCTGTTTCTTTGTCCGTTTGTCAATTTTTCTTAATGTTCGCACCAATATTTTTCAGAGTGCAGTCGGCACCGGTTCGGTTCGGTTCGGTTCCACTCCGTTTCACTGATTTTTTGTCGCCTCGAAGTGCGTGCTAGTCAGCACGTTGCCGGCGCCGGTTCCTCTATCCTGGTTGGTGCCGCCTCTATTCTGTTTTGTGACATTTTTATCTTATTTTACCCCTAAAATCTAAAATAATGCACAAAATACCTTTTCAAGGGTAAAATCTCAAATATGAAGGAATCTGACTAGTTATTAAATAAAATGTATCATAAAATAGCCTTAAATAACTACGAAATATATGACTAATTTAGGCCCTATCAATCATTCACTTGATTTTGTGGATCATGAACCTAGCATAAACAAATGTTAATACACCTTCATTATCAATTTAATTTGTTTATAAGTCCCATTTTGGAATTTCTCAACTCACATAAGTCCTAAACCATCCAATAAACTCCAACTCTATTCTCCTATCAACTTCAGGGTCTGTTATACTCGACACATGTAACTGCAAGTCATTTTTTAATTTCCTAAAATGATCAAAATGAACACATATGGATACTTGTTCAAAGTATTGACGTAAAAAATTGAGAAATGTGCAATAAGTATACTTACGTAATGTATGGTTGAACCTCTTCGCAGTTTAGGTATATGTAATTTGTGGCAGCCTTAAATTCATCCCGAGTAAGATATCTATTCTGAATATTTTTCAAAACCCACCCTAGAACGGTGCATATAGATAACATACTGTCACTTGAGTTTGTACCGAGAACACTTTCATCATTTTGAGTAATAGTTGTATGTCGAGTCTGCACATGCGGCTCAAAATAATTAGAGAAGAATATAGATGCCTCTTTAACTAAATAAGCATTGCAAATTGATCCCTCCACTCTTGCCTTATTTTTAACTTTGGTCTTCAAACAATATAAGAACCTAATGCATTTTTTACAGTCATAACGGATCTACATAGTGCATGTATATATGAATATAATAATACATAATATTTTACCTCTTGAACGAATACATCTATCTATATTGAACAGGGCCACCAACCCTGGCCTCGTATGGCAAGTGGACCATGAGGTGCTCCATTGCATCAAAGAAGCCGGGTAGGAAGATCTTCTCCAATTTATAGATGAGTAATGCAATATTATCTTCCAAATGTTTCATATGGGTTGTGGAAAGTTTAGGATAACATAAGTCATGATAAAAAAGACTGACTTTAATTAAAATGTTCCAAATTAACACTAAGAGTAATTCTTTAAATGCAGTTGGAGGCAACCTTTCCATAAACACATGGTAGTCATGACTTTTCATACTTGATATTCTGAGCTCATTCAAATCAACACACCTGCTTAAATTCGAAGTATATCCCTCCGAAAGTTGCAAATCTCTAACCCACTAAAGTAGAAGTTTCTTTTCTTCGGGTGTAATAGAGTATTTAGCCTTTGGCATTAATGCCTCTTGTCACCCAATCCAGTCACATATAATTTAGGTCTATCATAATATACCTCTAGATTACGTCGCGCCTTTAGATTGTCCTTTGTTTTTCCCTTTACATTCATGACTGTGTTAAAGACATTATCGAACACATTTTCTTCATTGTGTATCACATCTATGTTATGATGAATTAAATGTGTTCTCCAATATGGCAAATCCCAAAAGATACTCTTTTTGGCCCAATTATAGTAGATGCCTCTGACATCATCCCTACTACGCTCCACAACTATCTCAGTTATTTTTGGTAAATGGCACATTCTATCTCACATACCATCCCTAGAAGTGCATTGTACAGGGTGTGCTATCTCACAACCTTTACTCTTTCTAAAAGACCTAGCATCTCTTCTGTATGGATGATCTAAAGGCAAGAAGCACCAGTGGCAGTCAAACCAAGATTGTTTATGTCTATTTTACAAGTGAAATGATTTTTTCTACTCCATACAATACGGACATGCTAATCTGTCAACTGTGCTCCAAGCACATAGCATCCTATAGTCTGAGAAGTTATTGATTGTCCAAAGAAGTGCTGCTCGTGGACAGAAGTTCTGTTTCTTTGGAATATCATATGTTGAAACTCCACTAAACTACATCATCCTTAATTCATCTACCAATGGTTGTAGATAGACATCAATTTTATATTTCGGATTCCTAGGTATTGGGATAATAACTGCCAAAAACATAAATGGATCCCTCATGTATACCGAAGAGGGCAAATTATATAGGGTAACAATAACATGCCAACAAGAGTACTGTTTCCCTAACATTCCAAATGGTAAAAATCCATCTGTGCATAACCCAAGACGTACATTTCGAACTTCAGCTGCAAATTTAGGATGACTACAGTCGAAGTGTTTCCAAGCTTTACCATTGCATGGATGGCTCATAATGTCTTCTTTCGATCAACTCTCCATATGACATCTCATGTGCTCTGCTGTTGTGGAGGATGCAAACAGTTTATGCAATCTGAGTGTTAATGGGAAGTAATACATCTTTTTGAAATGGACGTCTTTTTGTTGTTTGTCCTTTGCAACTTTCTTCTTCGATATATATCTGCCATGACCATAGAATTTACTGTCCCTCCTATCACCGTCGGCCTTCCAATAGAGCATGTATCCATTTGAGTAGACATCTATCTTCTGAACAAGTAGCCCTAGACCGGATACTAACTTCTGTTAGCCCTAAGGGCTTTCTTCTATGTTTTGACTTATGACAATCATTGATATGGACTGACTTATTAATCTATTGTGATAGGGCATGTTTGACCACTATTCTTCAAAAGCATTCAGATAAGATTATTTTGCAACTCTTTCATGACTGAATTCAAGAATGGAAGATCAAAAGAGAAAGAATGAAGTATATAGAGTTGCATATCAAGAAGTCCTTTATGAAGAACTTTAGACTAAGAAGTGTTATTAAGGTATATCTATTAATTCCTATGTGTCTTTATCTCTTGATTCATTTGACTTTACCTTGAAGCATCAAAGGAGAAGATTTCAAAGTTTTGTTTTTTTTTTTTTGAAAAATCTCATAATTTTGGATTGAATAGTTTAAATCCAAAAAATTCATCCAAAATCCTAAAAACTGTGTTGATTGAATAAGTGCCATTTTGGACTTACCTTTTGGATGCATCATCATCCAAAACCCATGTCCAAAATACGGATGAGTTTAAAATAGAAAATTTATAGCCATTTCTTTATAACCGTTGGCACTCCACTTTTTGGCTCTATAAATAGCCCTTAGAGCAAGATTAGTGATAATATTTTTGAAACATTCCTTTTAGAAACACTATTACTCAATTCTTTCAAAAATCTCCAATTATCAAAGCTTCAAAGTGAATTCATTTTGTATCAAAGGTAAAAGTGCTTATGCTTTGTATCCGAGTGAATATTTGCTCAAGTAAGTGACCTCTTTACTATTCTATTAATATTCAAATCTGTATTGTATCAAGGTTGTGGTTTAAAACCCATTGGGGTGAGCCTTGTGTTGGTTAATGTTCAAGGTTGTGTGGTAAAACTCATTGGGGGTGAACCTTGTTTAGTGTACGTATCAAGGTTGTAGTGTAAAACTTAGTTGGGATGATCCTTGATGTGTCTGCTTAATTGAGAGGTTTTGGAAAACCTTGTGCAGTGACCTTCTCTTGTATGTGATTCTATTTCATTAAGTGAGGTTAATGAAATCGGGTTGAAAATCCTTGAGTGTGAGCTTAAGGTAATGGACATAGATCATTGTTGATCGAACCACTATACATCTCTTGTCTTATTTTCTTCAGTTGTTCATTTACTATTTTGAGGTTCATTCATTGTTTAAATCTAGAAATTCATCTAAGAGTTCTTGGATAACTTTCTTGCTGTCCGTCCAAGGAACTTGGTGATCTTTATTATTCTGCATTTTAGACAAGTAAAAAAAAAAAGGTTTTTGATTTTTAGCTTGCCAAAAACCTTATTCACCTCCCCCTTAAGGTTTTTCATTTGGTATCAGAGCTTGGTCTACATACTTTTGGTTTAACAACCTTGTGGAAAAGATCTTAATGGCAAGCTCTCCTCTCTTCCATATGTTGAAGGGTCTTCAACAAATCATCCTCTTTTGTTCAATAGAAGCAACTATACTTTCTGAAAAAATAGAATAAAAATTTATGTGTGTTCTATTAACTACGAGTTATGGAGTTTAATAGAGAATAGTCCTTTTATTCTATCAAAGATGATTGATGGCATAAAAATACCTAAACAGAATGATGAGTATAGGGTGGAAGACAATGCGAAAATGACTCCAAATTTTTAAGCTATGAACATTTTATATTATGCACTAGATGCGATTGAATACAACCGTGTTAGTGGTTGTGATTCAACCCATGAAATATGGAGATTACATGAAGTCACCCATGAGGGGACAAACCAAGTCAAAGAATCAAAATTGGGGCTTCTAATTCGTGACTATGACCTATTTACTATAAGGCCAAATAAAAGCATCACCGATATGTTCATGAGATTTACTAACATCTCAAATGGTCTTAAAGATTACGGGAAGGTTTATTCCCTTGGGGAACAAAATAAAAAAAAATCTAGATGCTTTACCAAAAAGTTGGAAACCTAAAACTCTTGCTGTAGAAGAATCTAAGGACTTAAAATTCTTACATACTGAAGAATTGATTAGATCTCTTCTAACTCATAAGATGAAGCTTAAAAGATTTCATGAATTTGATGATCATGATAGAGGCAGAAAAAGGATTGCACTGAAGGCTGAAAATGAAGATGGAGAAACAAGCCTTTCAGAAAGCAGTAAAGGCATAGAAATGGACAATGATGATTTGGCAATAATAGCAAATAAATTCAGAAGGATGTTCAACAAAGGAAACTACAAAAGATGAAGGAAGTTTATAAGAAAGAAAGGACAAACCTCTAGTTTCAAACCTCAATGTTTTGAATGTAAAAGCACGGATCACTTCATTGCGGACTGTCCTGTTGCAAAAGGTAAGGAAGGAAAAATGTTCAAAAAAAAAAAAAAGATTTGAATGCAAAGAAAGGCAAGAGATTGATGGGAGCTTGGGACTTAAATGAAACTGAGTCCGAAGATGGAGAATCTGAAGAAGAAATTGCCAACATTTGCTTCATGGCATTGGAAAATGAGGTAAACTCTTCCACATCTGACTGCATGCCTAATTCTCTTATAGCTATGATTGAAATGCATGTTGATCCTAATGAGTTGTTATGTGATATGTTTTATGAATTAAAAAAACTGTCCAAAAAAATAAAGAATCAAAGTTGAAGGTTAAAAGCCTAATGAAAGAAAATGAAGCTTTGCTGAATGACTATAAAATGTTTTTTGAAACACATATGTGTGCTATAATTGAGAAAGATGTGATCATGGCTACTTTGCATCACGTATCTCTGGAAAATAAAAACTTGTGTGATAAAATTCAAACTCTTGAAAGTATGGTTAGCACATTTGATGATATAAAAATTACAGTAAATGATCTTACCAATTGCATTGAAAAATTCACAGATGGTAAAAGCAATCTAGAAAAGCTACTCAGAACTCAACATCATTTTGGTAACTGGAGTGGCTTAGGATATAGACATGACGATAAAGATAAAATTTGCAAGCCCGGATTTGATTATGCTGGAAAGCAAAGTTGGATAGGATATGAACATGAGTATAAGAACAAAAAGAACAAGTCTCAATATGTTAAACCTGCTTCTTCTTACAGCACACACAAAGCATGCACATATTGTGAAAAAATCGGGACATATAGTTTCAAGATGCTTTATTAAAAGAAATGTGGAAACCGGTGGAGTTATATTTTGGAAAATCAAAGAAAATGTTACTAACCTTTGTGGACACAAGAAAGTGTGGGTACCAAAAATCATTCCTCCTTCTCATGTATAGGCACGATCTTTAAGCTTCACCAAGTAGTTCTTGGATAGCTGTTGTTCAAGACATATGACTGGAAACGTAGCCTTGTTAGAAGATATTCAAACCATAAATAAAGTATTTGTTACATTTGGAGACAAGAAGAAAGGAAAGATTCTCGGCATTGGTAATATTGGTAAAGGTTCCTTGACAATTATAAAGCAAGTTTTACTTATTGATGATTTGAAATATAACCTGCTCAGCATTAGCTAACTTTGTGACAATGGTTGCAAAGTCATTTTTTAAAAAGATTCTTACTCTGTACTTGACAGTGGAAATCTCGAAACTATATTTACTGCCAAATGAATGGGAAATGTATATGTGTTTTATCTTAATGACCTTGTAGCTAATGGAATTAGGTGTCTATCCGTTCATGACAATAATGGTTACCTTTGGCATAGAAGATTAGGTTATGTATCTTTTGATTTGTTAAATAAACTGTCTTCAAAAGAACTTGTTAGGGGACTGCCAAAAATGAAATTTGATAAACATAAAATATGTGATGCATGTCAGTTTGGAAAACAAATAAAAACCTCTTTTAAACAAAAAAAATGATTTCTACCTCAAAACCACTCGAATTAGTTCATATGGATTTGTATGGACCTATGAGAACTGCTAGTCTTGGAGGTAAGTGCATATGTACTTGTTGATGATTTTTCTAGATTTACATGGACTTTATTTCTTGGACAAAAGGATGAAGCCTTTTCTAAATTTTCGAAACTGATAAAGCGCATCCAAAACTCGATTGGATGCAAACTGATTTCTATTAGAAATGATAATGGCAAAGAATTTTGCAACAGTGAATTTACTCACTTCTGTGATGAAAATAAGGACTTTCACAATTTTTCAGCAGCAAAAATCCCTTAACAAAATGGTGTTGTTGAAAGGAAAATTCGGACTTTGCAAGAAATGGCTAGATCAATGCTTTTTGAAAATGTTCTTTCAAAATACTTTTAAGCGGAAGCTATTAACATAGCGTGCTATATAATAAATCGAGTTATACTAAGGCCATTTTTGAGAAAAACTCCGTTTGAACTTATGTTTGATAAAACTCCTTCTATCTCTTATTTTAAAGTATTTGAATGTAAATGTTTTATCTTAATTAATACAAGAGATAATCTTGAAAATTTTGATAGCAAGTCTGATGAGGCCATATTTCTTGGTTATTCTTCTAACAAAAAGGTATATATAGTATATAACAAAAGAACTCTTTGTGTGGAAGAATCAGTGCATGTTGTATTTGATGAATCTAACATTTATACTTCAAAAGGAGATGATGATGTAGGGTGTTCAAAAGAAGTCAAGTTAGATCAAGCCAAAGCTCCACCATTAGACACTCATGCAAAAGACAAAGATATTGAAGAATTGCAGATTGAACAAGAAAAAGAACAAACTAAAGATTCTACAAATTATCAATTGCCAAAAGACTGGAAGTACAAAACAGGTCATCTGAAAGAACAAACTATTGGAGATCCAAACCATAGAGTTAAAACTAGACAGTATTTCATTGACAACTTTGCTCTTCTTTCAAATATTAAACCTAGCTGCATTGATATTGCTTTACATGATGAATTTTGGATTATTGCCAAGCAAGAAGAGTTAAATCAATTCGAAAGAAATCAAGTTTGGAAACTTGTTCCTAGCCTGCATGATCGTCCTGTTATTAGTACTAAATGGGTCTTTAGAAATAAACTTGATGAAAATGGGGCTGTGATTAGAAATAAGGCTAGATTAGTTACCCAATGATTTAATCAAGAAGAATGTATTGATTATGATGAGACATTCACACCTGTTGCTAGAATGAAATCTATACAAATGTTGCTTACTTTTGCATCCTCCAAAATTTTCATGCTCTATCGAATGGATGCCAAAAGTGCATTTCTAAATGGCTTTATTGAGGAGGAAGTGTATGTTGAACAACCTCCTAGTTTTATTCATGAGCACCTTCCAAATCATATTTTCAAACTTTCTAAAGCTCTCTATGGATTAAAGTAAGCTCCAAAAGCTTGGTATGAAAGCCTTAGTGGATTCTTAATTTCAAAAGGATTTTCTAGAGGCTTAATTGATAATACCTTGTTCATCAAAACTGATAATTTTGGTGATTTACTGATTGTTCAAATCTATGTTGATGATATCATTTTTGGTGCTACTAATGACTCTTTGTGCAAGATGTTTGCTAAGACTATGCAGCAAGAATTTGAAATGAGTATGATAGGAGAACTAAACTTCTTCCTCGGACTACAAATTAAGTAAACTAAGGATGGTATCTTCATAAATCAAGCTAAGTATGCCAAGGAGTTGCTCAAAAGATTTGAAATGAATTAAGCAAAAGAAATCAACACGCCTATAAGCACATCTATAAAACTTGATCAAGATGAAAAAGGTAAGAAGGTAGATGAGCATAAGTATAGAGGTATGGTTGGGAGTCTACTCTATCTTACTACTAGCCAACCAAATATCATGTTTTCGGTATGTCTTTGTCTCATTTTTAATCCTGTCCGAAAGAATCACATCTATGTGCTGTAAAATGTATACTCCGATATTTAATTGGCACATATTATTATGGATTATGGTATCTACATACTAACGCATTTGATCTTATAGGATATACTGATATAGATTATGCAGGATGTAAAGTTGAAAGAAAAAGTACAAGTGGCCATTGTTAATATCTTGGACATTCTCTTGTGTCATGGCATAGTAAAAAGCTAGCGTGTGTATCATTATCCACCATTGAGGCTGAATATATTGCAGCCAGGAGTTGTTGTGCTCAAATCTTATGGATGAAGAATACGTTGCTAGATTTTAATCTTAATTATAATAGCGTACCTATATTGTGTGATAATACAAGTGCCATCAATCTGACAAAAAATCCAATGCAGCATTTAAGGACAAAGCACATAGAAGTTAAACATCACTTCATTCGATATCATGTGCTCAAAGGCGATGTGTGTGTTGAATATATTTCAACAGATGAACAACTTGCAGATATTTTCACTAAACCTCTAGCTGATGATAAATTTAACAATCTGAGAAGAGGCTTGGGAATTACAAAAATTTGGTAACTAACCATGTGGCATAAGTCTTCTTTGTGCAGGGTTTGTGAAGAAAAAGGCTTTGGAAATAGAGTTCTACATCAAAACGCATTGTCCTCTGTTTTGGACAAAGTATTAGAATCCAATTCCTTAATCCAAAATGCATTTCAAGAAAACACTCTTTTGGATGATAATTTCGGAATAAGTCTTGTTCCAAAATCCATCTTTAATATTCTTATTCCAAACTTTGAATTTCAAAAAAAAAATTGATTTGCACATTTTTCTAATCTTCTCAGAAAAACTTATGTTCTTAAAGCACTTTATTTTCACATTACTTAAGACATTCAAAGCAATCTGGTTCTTCTCCCTCAAAACCCTTGTAACCACCTTCTTCCAAAATCATCCGTGTTCTTCTTTTCAAAAACAAAAAGCCTAGAAAAATCTTTGATCCTTCAGATAGCTAAGACTAAATCTTCTATTTCAAAACCAAAGAATGGGCAAAAATCATCTCCTGTGATGAAGAAAAAGGCTTCAGGTTCAACCAAGGCGAAAGTAAAGGAAACCTCTCCTCAACCAAACTTCTCCGCATCCCACTATGATTCTTCCGAGTCGTCTCCAGAATAAGTGAGTTCTAAAAATCAGGTACCTCGCTTCCTTGATTCTAAATGCGAGACTGAGTGCAATGACTAGGTGTCGAGAAATTGAACTGTTATCTATGGTTATCGGGTAAACCATTCTGCTATTCTAAATCTATCAAATATCTTGGACATGTTGACCACATTGGGTGGGGGAGTTTACTGTCTACTAATGAGAAAATCTACACCCCTCTTATCTGGGAATTTTATGCAAACATGAGGAAAGGGAAACTGGAAGAAATTGAAGGTGGCTTTATCATTCGTTGGTATGTGTCAAGAGTGAAAGGTAGAGATATAGAGTTTGATCACAGGCTGTTCAATAAAATTTGTGATGTAAGAGATGCTGGATTTCAATATTTTGAGCTAAACAAATTTCTCAAGGGAAATGACATTTTTTATCTGAAACATTTTGAGAAACTATTCACTGGTGGAAAGAATTTTGGAAATTCTGGAAATAGGAGTTCAAAATGGCTAAATGGTGTTGGTAGAATTCTGCATCACATGGTGTCGACTATGATAGTACCAAGCTATGGGCATAAGACTTCAATAAGTATTCTGCAAATGGTGATTATATTAGCTCTAGATGAGGGAAGGCAGATTAACTTTGGGTATCTGGCAACTAAACTGATGTTGCAGTCCAGAAACACATCAAGTAAGGCTCTGCCATTTGGAAATGTTCTGACCAAAGTCTATAGATTTTTTGAAGTTGATTTAAATTCTGCTCCCTGTGATCCATCCAAAACAAATGTTTACAATTTTGATTCCTTTGAAAGAATGGGATATGTTGGAGAAAATAATGCTTAGAAATTTTTGAGAGAGACTGCAGGGAAAGAACGCGAAAACTTGATGAAAATTAAGGAAGAAGGGAAGTCTGTTCCAGGATCAGGAACAAAGAGGAAAATTGATGAAGTCATTCAAGCAGAATCATCTGCCAAAGAAAATGTTCCGGACACTAGCTTGTCTGAAAGTATTTTGGGAGCAATCAGTTCTTTTGCTGAGAAATTGGACCTTCTATTGTTGAACAATCTAGGAAACAGAATTAAAAGTCTAGGAAACAAAATTTCTATTGTTGAACAATCTATTAATCCTTCTGCTCCGATGTCTTTCCCTTCAGTATCTGCTCATGATAAAGATGAACCCATTTCAAAAGAGGAATTTGAGCTACCTACTGAAGAAAATCCTTCTCCTGAACCATATCCACAGCCTTCTTGCATAAAGGAAACAGTGATTCTTTCAACTTCATCTAAGCCCAAACCTTCTGGAAAAAGACAAAAACATGTTATGGTGAAAATAAAATTAAACAAAATAGTTGGTCAACATTCCAAGAAGGGTGCTAGGTCAAAGGCTGAAACAATCAATATCTCCTAGGCAGTGCTATTGGGTAGCATATTTACTTATGAACAATTTACTTTCTGCACAAGTTGAACAATTTAATTTTTCTATCATTTACATTATGCCTTGAGATAATTTCTGTTGGATGCTAGTTTATGCTTTTCCCTATATTATGCATATTATCTATCTGGTTTTCTTCTACTCTCCTTCTGTTATGCTTATTTTTTATTGATGACAAAGGGGGAGAAAAAGTTATATTCTACATGACTGATGATATACATGACTGATGATATGTTCTGCATAAACTGATATATGGCATGAACTGATTTTTGGCATAACTATATATGTTTTGTATCTGGAATTGAACTGATGTTATATGACTGAAACTGTATATGTTCTATATCTGGATTTGAACTGATATGACTAATTATATGGACATTTATGAGATCTGCGAATTGCTATGATAATTGGAAACTGTTTTGGGAACCGTAACGATTGTATAGGAGAAAAGACTGTTGTAAGGAAAACTAAATGAACTGCTATGAAAACTGATATGATCTTATATCTGCATAAAGTGTTATGATATATTCGGCATGCATATGACTGATGATTTATGGAAATATCTGGGATTTGAACCGTTATCTGATATGAACTGCATGAACTGTTACTGATATAAACTGTATGAACCGCTACGAATAAGAACAGTTGTCCATTGAAATCAAATATGAATTGTTATCAAAATCACTAATATGAATTGATCTAAAATTAGCTGATTTGCTATATATGTTCTCTGAAAATTTTCTGGATAGTCGTCTAAACTTCTGTTTATGACATTCATTTTACAGCTATTCAAAGCAAAAAGGCAGTTTTCTGAATGTTAAGGGTATCTGTGAGACTAAATTCTGTAATAAGATTTTCGTGCATTAAGTCAATGGGAGTTTTGGACTCAGATATTTCTGATCCAAACAAATATTCTTATAAGCAGTATTACTGAATTGAAAATATATTTTAGACATCCAAAATCTTTATCCAAAATGAATTTTTGAAAATACTCGTTCTATACATTCTTCCAAAATTATTTTGGATACACTTTCTGGATGTAAATTGTGATTTCTGCTTTTCCCTCTTATGTTTAAAATGCTCATATATGCAAATATTTAGGGAGAGTGTCTTATCTTATATCTTATCTTCTATCTCTTCTTTATCAAATCATTCTGAATATTTATTTAGAGAGATGAAAGGCTTTAGGCTCATTGAGATATGTTTACAAACTGTTGTTCATAAGATCTCTTTGAGACCTATTATGTGAGATTGCATTATTTGGCACCTCTTTTATTCAACTTGTTCTCTCATTGCATATTATTTGTGTTATGCCTGTAATCACTCAAAAAGGGGGAGATTGTTAGCCCTAAGGGCTTTTTCTATGTTTTGACTTATGACAAACATTGATACGGATTAACTTGTTAATCTATTGTGATAGGACATGTTTGACCGCTATTCTTCAAAAGCATTCAGATAAGATTATTTTGCAATTCTTTCACAACTAAATTCAAGAATGGAAGATCAAAAGAGAAAGAATGAAGTATATAGAGTTGCATATCAAGAAGTCCTTTATGAAGAACTTTAGACTGGGAAGTGTTATTGTAATAACCCGTCGTTCAAAGTGAATATATTTTCCCCTTCCTTATTATTAATAGTATTACTAAGGCTATAAAGTAATAATATTATTCCTAATGTTATAGAATGGCCATCGCTAGTGCCATTATTATTAAGAATAGTATTAGTAGTAATATTGTTATTATTTTATTTTATTCTATTTTATTTTACTCTATTCTACTATCATTATTATTGTAGTTTAATGATAAATTATTATTACTACTTTTATTCTATTATCCATTACTATTATTTTTATATATCTATTATTTAATATAAATACTTCTTGGTAATAATAAATTATAGTATTATTAAATTCAAGAATTATGTTGAATTATTATATTATTTTACCATTAGTATTTATATATATATATATATATATATATAGTTCAATTAATACCCTAAATATCTTAAGCTATATTCATATTATATAAAAAGATATTTTAGAGGGCCCACAAGAAGTAAATGAAGAGGGCCCACAAGCATGATATTTTTGACCAACATTAACTATGTTTAGACTTTCCTTAATTAAGCTTAACTAAGTTAAACTAGATTAGGGCAAGTGATCATAATTAAGCTAAACTAGCTTAGGGTAAATTAATCATGATTAAGTATATATTAGCCTTAAGATGTTTTAAGAGATTCTATAAGTTTCTAAAAGGTTCTACAACCTTCTAGCATAATCCTTAATTTTCTTGGAAATCCTAGAGAAGTCTAGAGACTTCTAGAAATGCTAACTCACCTTAAAGCAAGACCAAGAGGATTAAGCTCTATAAATAGGAGTAAGGAGAGGAGAATTTCGGCCAAAGCTGGGAGGAGAAGAAGAAAAACCAGAAAAGTGAAGAGAGGAGAGGAAAAATAAGAAAAAGAGAGACTAAGGGAGAGAGGGAGATTTCCGGCAGCAAAGAAAGAAGAATCGGAGCAAGAAGAGGAAAGAAGAACCGGCAGCAAGGAGAAGGAAAGGAAAAGGAAGGAAAGGAAGGAGTGTCACAGCTTTGTCTCCATCTTAGAAAGGTAAGGGATCACTACTAAAAGCTAAGAGAATGATACTAGAAGTTGGAAACTATGTGCATATGAATTTGTTGATGTTGAGTAATAAAAATATTTTGATTTTGTGATGGTTGTTGGTTGACCGGTTGGGTTGGTGATGAATTGAGCATGGTTTTCAGTTCATGTGAGGTGTATTGGAGTGATAGTATGCTGAAAATTTGAAAAGAAAAGGGGTGGAAATGATAAAGAAACAAGAAGAGCTATTTGATGGTGATGAATAGTTAGCTTGTGTTGTTTGGAAACTTCAAAGGAAATCTGAGTAAGAATGACTGGAAATGAAGCATAAATAATCCTAAACATGTCCTAGACTAGTTAGAAAGGAGTTGGAACAAGTTGTGTGGTGGTTGTGAGGGTTTTGAATGGCTAAGAGATCTCAAATAGCAAGAATGGTGAAAGCTGTTAAAAATTTACTGGTTTGGTAAGCTGGGAATAATTTATTTGTTTGAACAAAAGAGAAGTTCTGGGCATGAAAACCTGTTAGAACAATGATTTTGGGATGTTAAATAAGATATTAAAGGGTTTAAATGTGGTAGGATATGTTGAAGAAACCATAGGAATAAATTAAAACAAGTTGAGCTCTAAACAGTAATTCTGGACCTCCAGCTCGGAGCAGTAAGTTTAGCTGGAAAACTGAACGAAATGTAGAGAGGTTTGAATATCCCATGACCTGAAGTTGATATAGAAATGTCCTAGGAGTATTTAGGAAGTGGTTTCACCTCATTTGGACCTGTATTGAAGGAGATATGAACGAAATGCTGGAAGATGACAAAACTGAACCACCAATCTCGGAACAGTGAAATTTACTGGAAAACTGTACAAAATGGGATGGATTTTGCATGTCTCATGACCCGGAATTGATAGAGGGATGTCTTAGGAATACTATGGAAGTAACCTCACCTTATTTGGACCTATATTGAATAAGTTATGTGAAAAATGATGAAGCGTGGTAAAGCTGTAAAACCAGGAAAACCATCAAAGGCATTAATCCATTTATTTCTTTAAGAAAGTCTTAGAAACCTTATTAGAACCATTAAGCATTTAAACTCATTAAGTAATAATATCGAGATATACTAATGGTGTAGGTGAATCAAGTCGAGGGAACTCCTTTTAGGACTATACACGATTGCAACTTTGACTTATTATACAAGGTGAGTCCCTATGATTTCTAAAACCTTTTTAAAGGCTAGTGTGCTTTAATTGTCCATGAAATGACATGTTTTATACCGTTTTGGAAATATTTAAATATGTTTACGGAATACATGAGCAAGACTTATTTTTATGCAATTTTGACTTGAATGAATTTCATAATTGGTTTGAAAACCTTATTGGATGATTAAAACACGAATTATGTGAATTTAGTCATTTTGGATTAAATATTTGGGATTTCCGGAAAATGATAAACTTTAGAATCGGGTATTTGGAAAATGATCCAGATATCCTTATTGAAATGATTTATGAAACTTTTGGAACTCGGGTATTCGGTAAATGACCGAAATATCCTTATTGGAATTTTTGTGAATAATTCTCAAATCGGGTAAGGGTAAATTGACCCGGATACCCTCAAAAAGTGATTTGGAATTGGGCATGGGCGAAATGACCCAAATGCCCTTGGGAAATGACTTTTGTAATCAAGTATGGGGAAAATAACCCAGTTGCTCTTGGAAACACGTTTTGATGTGTGAGTAAAACCTTTTGTCTGGTTTTCAACATGATTTTGGAAAATGTTGTTTTGGCCCCAAAATGTCTTAATTGAAGATCCTGCGGGGTCAGATAACCCTCTGGCCTGATCAGTCAGATGGGGTTGGTATTGTTGTGTTGAGTACTCAGCAAGGACTTTGATCTTTGTACTAGCCCATGTTAGAGGTAGACAACCCCAAGTAACGTGGCTAGTTCTGGGGATTGTCTTACTCCAGACAGAGCGACAGGACATCGAGATGAGTCGTTCCTGGCTAGCCGTTGTGAGCCCGGCAATTGCCTTGTGATTGTGATGGTGGGTTGTTCACATGATACCGAGCGGGGACACTTGGTGTGTTCAATCCCTTGCCACCTCAATGGTGATTGACGTCAGGATTGGGACCCCTGGCTTATGGTGGCAAGTAAAAGATCCCTAAGTGTACGGTGAGGTACATATGTACGCTGCTCACCCTTCCGGCATATCACGGGTGACGTGTTGTAAGGCGCAGTCCCTGGCACAAGAGACCGTGTAGCCGAAGGCGAAGTTCCTCGAACTTTGCCCACGGGTTGCACTTCCAAGTGGGGAAGAATCCGCACTTATTAAATTGGGGGCCATATGTTTGGGAATCATTGTTTTTCAAATGTACATGATAACTTGATCCTAAATTTATCAATTACTGCTAACTCTCTGTTATGAAATTTATTTCAGCAAAGAAATTGAAAATCATCTCTCTTCTGAGCAAAACACTAGCACACACGGGACTCATTGAGTATACCATTCACACGTGTATTTGTCTTTTCTATTTTAGGGAATGGAGCTGAAGAATAACGACGGTATTCCAGGACTTCTTCTGTAGCTCTGGATAGCAAATCTTTTGGAGTGATCATTGTACATAGACTAGGAGATGTTTTAGCTTATGTATTTTGGAAGCTATGACAATGTACCTATCATGACTCATATGTGTATATAAATAAAGAGCATGTTTCATATATTTACTTAAGCTTCGATTTTACCGCTTACTTTAAGTTTAAATCGTTATAAAGACCCCTAGTCTGAGAAGTCGGACGGGGCGGCATCCCACCCGAGTTGGCCCACTGCGTCAAGAAAAGAAAATGTGGGGTGTTACAGTTATTAACGTATATCTATTAATTCCTATGTCTTATTATCTCTTGATTCATTTGACTTTACCTAGAAGCATCAAATGAGAAGATTTCAATTTTTTTTTTTTTTTGAAAAACCTCAGAATTTTGGATTGAATAGTTTGAATCCAAAAGATTTATCCAAAATCCTGAAAATTGTGTTGATTGATTAAATGCCATTTTGGACTTAACTTTTGGATACATTGTCGTCCAAAACCCGTGTCCAAAATACAAATGAGTTTAAAACAGAAAATTTATAACCGTTTCTTTATGACCATTGACACTCCATTTTTTGGCTCTATAAATAGCCTTTAGAGCAAGATTAGTGATAAGATTTTTGAAACATTCCTTTTAGAAACACTATTGCTCAATTCTTTTAAAAATCTCCTTTTATCAAAGCTTCAAAGTGAATTCATTTTGTATCAAAGGTAAAAGTGCTTATGCTTTGTATCCGAGTGAATATCTGCTTAAGTAAGTGAGCTCTTTACTATTCTATTAATATTCAAATCTGTATTGTATCAAGATTGTGGTGTAAAACCCATTAGGGTGAGCCTTGTGTTGGTTAATGTTCAAGGTTATGTGGTAAAACCCATTGGGGTGAACCTTGTTTAGTGTATGTATCACGGTTGTGGTGTAAAACCTAGTTGGGGTGATCCTTGATATGTCTGCTTGATTGAGAGGTTTTGGAAAACCTTGTGTGGTAACCCTCTCTTGTATGTGATATTGTTTCATTAAGTGAGGTTAATGAAATCGGGTTGAAAATCCTTAAGTGTGAGCTTAAGGTAGTGGACGTAGATCATTGTTAATCGAACTACTATATATCTCTTATCTCATTTTCCTCAATTCTTCATTTACTGTTTTGAGGTTCATTCATTGTCTAAATCTGGATATTAATCTAAGAGTTCTTGGACAACTTTCTTGCTCTATAAAGTCCGTCGGCGATCTTTATTATTCTGCATTTTAGACAAGTAAAAAAAAAGGTTTTTTATTTTTAACTTGCCAAAAACCTTAATCACCCCCCCCAAGGTTTTTCTACTTTTTTGTTTGATAGAAGTCATCCGAAAAATTATTACTACTTAGTAATAGCTCCTTCATCAATTGTATCACCTGATTAAAGTATTTCTCCGATACGTTGTTTTCGGATTTAATATTCAAAAGCTGAGAAATAACTGATAACATACTATGATTCTTGCATCCATCCCATATAGGAGTTTCTGAAGCTCTCAGCATGTCATAAAATTTCTGAGTTTTCGAGTTAGGTGATTCCTCAACAATCTTGGATGATGAAGGTTCAGTTGAAAAGTGATGTCCCATTGCATCAATCACCATATCTCGAAATTGATTATCACAGCCTGACTTAACTGAAGTCGTACTTGTAGCAAACTTAGACTGTGACAGATTACTACCCTCACCACGACTAGTCCATCTTCTGTAATTAGCAACAAAGCCAAATCTGTATAGGTGCAGCTCCCCTTCATTAGGAGAAAGGTACGCTTTATTTTTACACCTTCCACATGGACACCTTATAACTGAGGTTGGACTAGTTGACAAACAATACACAATGAATTGCTTGATCCCTTGTTCAAACTTAGATGTAATTCCTTTAATCCCTTGTACATATCTTCTATACATCCAACTACGATCATCCATCTACATTTAGTCCATAACCATGTAGCTTATTAGCACTTGTACAATTTGAATAAAGAACCTTGGTGAATGTGGAAAGTTTAGGACCCTAGGATACTCGTTATGAATTATGGAAGAAAGAATAAATAATGATACTGTAGAAATACTATCAACTATCAAGTACCTATATTGAGTTTCCCATTGAAGTCCTAACTATAAAAAAGTTTAAAAGTTGTGTATTCTAATTTTTTAAAAAAATTTTGAACAGAGTTTCTCTTATAAATTGGACTTTTTCCAAGAACAAAGCCACCTCAATTCACTCAACATTCATTGTAAAAAACACACAAAACATAAATAATCTCATAAAAATTAATCAAGACAATAAAGTGTTCTACACAAGGCAGCTTCGGCAAATTTGTGAGAAGAGAAAAAAAGGAAAGAAGAAGGAAGCTTGTGAGACACACACTAGTTATCAAAGGTTTCTTGCTTCTTGCTTTCTTTGTATCTTCATAGCTTTGAATTGCCTTTTTATGCTACTTCTTTTTGTTCTTGCATTGTTGAATCTTTCTTTTTTGAAAATCCTTTCCTAGAACTTACTTATATTTAGGTGTCCAACAAGTATTTATTAAAATTCCTCTATGGCCCCTAATTAGAGGATCCTTAGGATTTGAGACAACTAACTAGTTGTACTAGACCATTAGCTATTGGGGAGGATTTGGGATTGAATTAAGAGGAATTTGAGTGTGGGACAAAGGCAAAAGGGTGAGATTATCATCGAAAGAGTTAAATAGAGAGTAAACAAGAGAGTAGAAATTTTTTGGTCAAATCTAAATGGACGTAGTAAACCTCAAGAGGATCCAATTGATGCTGGGTTTGCGGACTACATAGCAAGACTACTTTACTTTGAATTTTTGTGTTGTATGATAGTGTTTTCAAGGAATTATGGAAGTTGATTATGGCTGTAATTGTAGAAGAAAAGAATATAAGAGAAAAATGAAGAACAAAAGTAGTATTTGTGAAGAGAAATGAAAGAGTATTATGTTCATTCATAGCTATCATTTTTTGTTGTTTTGTAAAGATGGAATTTCTAATTTCTTCATGACTGAAATCAATGAAATTTTGAGATATTAAGATGAAGGATGATGTGGATTAAGTGTTGGTCATGTACTAAAACAATAATAGAACATATAAAAATACACTTGGTAAGAAACAATAAGAATTTTTTGGCATTAAGCTACCTCAATTTTTTAAAAAAAAATTGGCAGAGTTTTCCTTATAAATTGAAAGTTTTTTCAGGCACAATGCCACCTCAATTCATCCTACATTCATTGTAAAAAACACAAATAATCTCATAATAATTAATTAACAACATAATACAATTAGGATAATCGCCCATTACCCGTAGGGAATAATCACCCATCACTCATGGGATTCTAAAGATGCAATTGGAGGGTTTTTCTTACCTTAGAAGTGCTCGTCTATCTAGTAAAATAAAATAAAGAACTATATGTCTAACCTCTGCGTAACAATAACATAAGGATACTATATGATAGGGTCTAAATTTGTCATATATTTCCTAGTTATTTGAGGCCATTTTGTAATATGTTTTGTGCAATAACTGGTCATATTCCATCATATTTGAGATTTTATCCTTGGAAAGGTATTTTGTGCATTACTTCAGATTTTAGAGGTAAAATAAGGCAAAATCGTCACTAAACATACTAAAGGCGGCGCCGGCCAAGACAAGAGAGGTGGTGCCGACCACGTGCTACTAGCACGCACTTTGAGGCAATGAAAAATCGGCAAAACAGGGGTTGAACAGAACACAGTCGGTGCTGGTTGGGAGCCCAAAGGTGGCGCCGACTACGACCAGGTAGAACTTGGAACGAAAATTAAGAAAAATCGACGAACGGACAGAGAGATAAAATGCAATTGGCGTCAGCCCTAGGCAGGACAGGCGGCTATGCACTGGTACAGAGGTAGTTTCTCAATTTTCGTGCATGTTTTTGGCAATTTTCAGAGTTTTGATATTTTCCTACTTCTATTCGGCCAGAAACCCTAAAGGGACAATAGGCACTTCTAAAGCCTATGAATAGAGGAAAAACACAAGTCAAAGGTATGAATTCAAGGAGAAAAACATAAAATCACTCAAGTTCAAGGAGGACTTCATCAAATCAAGGAGGATTGTACAAGAGAGTCTACGAAGGAAGAAGAATGATGCTTGTCTATGAGTGCTTTCTTTTAACTTTGTTTTCTTTTCTTGAACAATGATGTATTAATTGTTTTATTGTAATTTGACATTGTTTTCGGTATTCATGATTTTTAGAGTTACTTTGATCTTTTGATTAATTGATTGTTATTCTTGGTATTTAATTACTTATGTTGATTACGAGATTAATTTGTTATTTCTTTCTATTAACTTGCTTGGAAAAGGGGTTGATGGTGGTCTCAATTCATTAATTTCATATTTGTTGTTTATTAACTTGCTTGGAAAAGGTGTTAATTGCTAAGAATTGGGCAATTAAAGGTTAATTGATGTCTGCCAGGATATGGATTCATTGGTTAATTTCATGTTTTAAATCTGCCAGGATATGGGGATTAAATAAAGGATTGTTTTTAATGCATCTTTTGGGTGAATTAGTTGAGAAAGGATATGTGATGCTAATTTGTCTAGAAGATAGTGATTTCATGAATTGGAAAAGAAGTGAATCTATCTTAATCCTTCATGATGCCAAGAGAATGATTAGTTATGATAATGAAAGGGTACTTTAAGGTCATGCTTGTCAAAATAATGGTTTGAGTTATATAATTCTCCATCCTTAACATGTATATATTCTTTTATTTTATTTTATTTTTCTTTTTGTTCTTTTTCACTTTATTGAGTCGGCTAAACAATGGAAGAAAATTGATTAACGCGTACTTGTTCCTTGAGGATCGAAACTCGTTTTAAACCCTATGATATGCTTAATAATGAGTACGCTTGCTCATATGTGTAATTTAGGGTTAACGTTTTAATTTAAATTTAATTGGGAATGTGCTTATTTTTATATGATTTTTTATACCCAAATTCGTACACATCACTATAGAATAAACTATAAGTGTAACATAGTTAGCTTACATATGAAGAATCATTTCATGAATACAAGAATTTGTATGTATATGTGTAAATGATATCCAACGTGAAAATAGCTTTTGTATGTCCTTAGGCAAAATAGCTTTTCAAAAAGAATTTTATTAAGAAAGCATCAAGAATATGAACATGGTAGAGATCATATCATTTCCCTTCACAATGAAGAATAACTCAATAATTATTCAATCAAGAAGACATTAGAAAACTCATATATTAGTTCAAATATGGTTAAGGCCATTATAGTTAGCTTAAATAAGTTCATGTTCATTAAATGTGTTCACCTCTTTTCTTTGATCAAAATATATAAATAATACAAATCATAGTATTAACTAGGACTATCAATTTCATTATTTGTCTAAAAATTAGACTTTGTTCACTCATTCCAGTTGAGTGCATTTTATGCTTCGTCTCAACTACACTTTTTGCCACCCATCATTCTTTTAAAAAAAATTAAGAATGCAAACATAAGTTTTTTCCTTTCTCACATCTTTTCATTCATTTCTTTCTTTTTCATCACAATTTTTTTCTCTCTTGGTAGGTGTATTTTATGGTCCGTCATACCTTATCCTATTTGCATGAACTCAAAATTAGAACTAATTTAGACAATCCTTAACCAAATTTAGCAAACATCCCACACTTTTACATCATCACATTACTAATATAAATTTCTCAAGGTCAAAAGCATCACACATCTATTAAAACATAAACAAAGTTAATCCAAATTCTTATAACTTAATCTATATTCAACCTTATATCTAATTTTATACCAACTTAACCAAATTCATATCAAATCATCTTTCAGAGTAAAAAGAAAGAGCATAGCTCCACTAATTTTCATCACAAAGCTTAAAAATTTTGTTAACATTTTACCCAAAAATCACACAAAGACTTAAAAAGGAAAAAGTATATTGAATTTTTTATCCCATACTTAAACTTTATATTGTCCTCAATGGATGAAAATAAGACATTAAGATTAACAAAAAAAAAAAAAAAACCATGAGGATAAAAGAGAAAGAAAAGAAATATTTCCCAAATGATAAGTATGATTCCATGATTGCCAAATCTCCAAATAAATCTTCAGAAGTTGAGGATTACACTTAAAGCTAAAAGATTAGGAGAACCTAACATATACTCTCAAGCTAAAAGATCAAATAACACACTTAAGTTCACAGAATTACTCTCTAAAGGTTGAATTACTCTCTAAAAGATCAAATGACACACTTAAGCTCACAAAACCAACTATTTCCTATCCCCAAACAGAAAACAGAAAAGTCACAACACAATATTCCATCAACCTAAGCTTTCTTCCTTTTCTTCCTCCCTCAAGCTCATGGAATTACTCTCTCTCTCACTTCTCTATTTTCTCTTGTTTTTCCTTACTTTTTCTCTCTTGTAAGCTACTGGTTTTTGGCTATTTTATAAGGGTACAGTAGCAATCATAATACAATAGCCTCATCAATTAAATATCAAGGTACAGTAGCAATAGTCATAAAATAATCAAAATTCATTTATATTAGCAATCCTGCAACACCACACCATTACCAATTAATCATTTCATTTAGACCGAGAAAAAAAATATAGTCAAAATGGAGTGGCAATAGTTCAACATACCTCGAGCAATTGCTGTCTGGTGCGGTGCCCAAGCTTCGGTGATAGCGGTTAAGGTCTAGATAAAGCGGCGGAGGTCCTAATTACGTTGATAAAGGTCGCTGGTGGTGGGAGAAAATTGTAGCTCCACTCAAATGGCGGTTCGGTGGTAGTTCAGGCAAGGAGGAGGGAAGGTTGCCGGCAGGATGGGATGGGATTTGATATAGATGAGCCGAAGAAAAGGGGAAAGAACACAACGAAAGGGAAGAGATGAATAGGGATATAATAGTTGTTGGGATTTGTGAGGGAAAATATCTGTCGCTAATCCCTCGCTATTAAAGAGGAATTTGCGACAGTAACTAAAAATTAAAATAAATATAAACCCTTGCTATTCCCTCTCAAAATAGCGTGCGATTAGCGAGGGCATAATTCAGCGACAGAATAGTGAGGGTCAATCTCAACGGAGATTTTAATGCCTTTCTGATCCCTTGCTAATTGCATTGTATTATAAAGGGATTGGTGAGGGATTTTTTGAATTTCAGATTCCACTCAAAATGTTCGTGTAGTTTTAAGTTATAAATTTTGAATCCCTTGCTAATCCCTCACTGTATTTTATCCGTCACTAATCCGTCGCTATTCAGAGACGGATTAGCGATGCATATGTCATTTTCCTTAATTTTTCCAATACTCTGCTGGAAAAACATATTTATTTCTCTCAATACTTAGCTACTTCCTCCTTAGCTACAGATTAAGAGAATGAAATATTTCGCCAGTAAACAATTCCAAATAATTGTCATGGTGTTTGTTTAGGTTTAATTAACATCGATTATGTTAGGCTTACTAATATGAGAGGTTTAATTAGTATTGACATGCTTTTATATCCCAAAATCTCAAAATTATATTTATTACCCAAATCAAATGTAATACAACGTAATATATAGAACTTCAATTGTACACGTAACTCTCATAGTAATTAAATGTGTGTTCATATTTGCATTATACATTGACCATATGATGCATCAAGTACACACACACACACACACACACACATAAAGTGACCAATGTATTATATACTACACATGATGAATTTGTACAGAGGTATAATACATGTATATCATTTAATTATAATCTATACTTCGTAACTTGTCGATGGTAATTACACATATATTGAATGCGTATACATTGGTTACAATTTAACAAATAATAAAGGATTTAGTATTTGTGAGGATATTACATAAAAAATTTTATCACACGCAAAAGTGTCGTGAGGAAAAAAAATGGAGAATCCCTCACAAATCCCTTGGTAATTAGCGAGGGATTTGTGACGGATTATTTCAGCGATGGATTAGTAAGGGATAATAATTATCCCTCACCAATAAAACTCCAATCTATCACAAATCGGCCAACAAATTGCGATGGAATCTATTCCCATTCTAATCCCTCCCAAAATTGTGAGCAATTAGCTAGGGATTTTAATTTTATTATAATTTAGAAATTTTAAGAATTCCGTCGCTATCCCTTCACAAATTAGCGTGGGATTAGCTTGTGCTTAGTCGCAAATCCGAAGCTAAAATTTTACAATGAATATTAAGTAAAAATCAAAATTCCGTCACAAATTCCTATCAAGTTTGCAACGGATTAGAATGGGATTTTCTGATTCATCGCTAGTTTGAAAAGGATTTGAGTTAATGCTGATCCATCGCTAATCAGCTAGGGATTAATGAGGAAAAGTCAATCAATGTGCCTATCTCATTTTTCCCTCGCTAAATTCGCTTGCTAATTCCTGCCTTTCTTCTAGTGAATGGTAAATGGTATTAGTGCACATTTGTTCGCATTCTACTCAAATTTGCGAGCCATTTCTATAATCTTTCTTTCAATCTAACTTGTATCAAGGTTGATGAGGTAAAATCCATTTGGGATGAGCCTTGATTATTGTGATTAAAGAGGTTGGAAGCAAAACCAAGTGTGGTGATCCTCTTGTATAAGATTGGTGTCACCTATCACCATTGATTTGGAAAAAGGTTTCTAGTAAGTAGTGTTGAAATCCTTAAGTGAGAATTTAAGGTAGTGGTTGTAAATCATTTGAGGATTGAACCACTACAAATTCTTGAGCATTTTCTTGTGCTATTTTGTCAAAATCCTTTACTGCAATTTTCTCTATATTAAAATCTTAAATGTTGCATCTTTTCTCTAAAATCAATGACTTATTATGACCTTTGCATTATGATCTAAATTTGTCCTTGACATCTCAACTACCCATCTTCATCTGATGACATTTTCTTATTGTTGTGTGCTGATTTAAAAGATTCCTGCCCGCACTCTTGAAATCGCAAAGCACTCTTAAAACCACGAAGCATTTTTGCAGTTAAGTTCAAATTTTTTTTAGGAAGCAAAATTTTTAAATCTGCATTTGTTTGCCAAGAGCCTTATTCACTCCCTCTTACCCTTGCACCCCCCCCCCCCCCCAACATTGTTTTTCAATAAGATAATATTACTAAATGTGCTTGAATAAAGTTGATACAACAATTAGAGATATATGATACAATAATTTTCAAACATACAATCCACAATAGAAAAATGCATCATGACCCTTGTACGACACTATTGGGGCAATTCCTCCTATTATGTGAACTATAATGACAATTGCTACTATGGAGACAATTTTGAATATAAAAAATCATTATAAAGAAATATATGCCAAATTAATTAAGATAATTAAGATTAATTAATCAAAAGAAGTTAACACACAGAAATTTGATATTTTCTACTAACTTGTGGCTCGAATTTTTTTTGTTGCCATTTAACATAAAATTTTATGCATCGTTTAATTCAATTATAGGAAAAAATTATATGTGCATAAATTTATATGCATTGCTTTATATCATTCGATATAAAATTATCTAATGATAATTTTTTTATCATTGTATTGTCCATATTTAAGTTTTTAATTTATTTATTAAAATTATATCTATAGGAATTTTCTTAGACTATTTTATTTATCTTCCTTAATTTCTCTACTAATGATTTTATGTTTTAGTTTTATATCTTGACAAAAAAGGATGATAACATTTTTCTTCTTTTGAAGTAATAAAAAAATATATAATTACTTAACTACTATAAAATCTTAATCTACGTAAATACCTAAGAAGACTTAATAGAATTTAGAATTATATTTTCCAAAAAACACATAATAATCTATTTTAAAGTTAAAATTTAATTATAAATAAATATATGGCGAAATGTGAATTTTTAATTATCATTAACTAAATTTCAATAGCATCATTTAATTTTAATAACAAAATAAATCTCAAATATTTGAAAACTTAAATATATTTAAATATTAAAATATTTTCCTAAATTATAAAATATTAAAATATTTTTTGCACGTATTTTAAATATTTATTTCCTCATCAATTTGAATTAAAATTTATTGAAATTTTAAAAGTATATTTAATATTTAAAATACATCAATATTTTAAAATATGTAAAATTTTTATCACTTGTCAGTTTGAATTAAAATATTTATTTGGTGATAGTTTGAATTAAAATATTTAATAAAATATTTTTAATTAATTATTTACTATTTATTATATCATCAATTTCTTTTATTAGTTTAATTAATCATCTAACTAACAGGACACTAATCTTATCACAACTACAAGTACCTCTAAAACTACCAAAACTTCATTTTCTATTCATGCCATAATTTACTATTCATCTGATCTATTAGAATTTATGTTAAAATTATTTGTCAATATCTATGTATCACAAGCTAAAATACGCATTCATCACAAGAAAATATAGTACAAATCAAACCAACGATCCAACAAAAATTTTAATTCCACACAAATCTAAGCTATTTATAGTTTGATATACATATTTGTAAATATTTCTACATAATCCCAAATACATATTGCCTATATTTCAACAATAAATCTCAATATTATAATCAATTAAATTTCAATAAATACATATTTCAAGTACATTTTCTATTTTGTTGTTTAACAAGAAAAACCTATTATATATGGAGAACTCTAGCAGTGCTTTGGAGAATAGTAATTCTAGCAGTGGCTCCCTTCGGTTGGAATAGTTTGTGCAGCAACTCTCTCCTCCAAATGTGCTCTTCTCCAGCAACAATGGAAACGATTTTTTGCAACAAATAATTTAACAAAAATAAAAAGGAGGTTGAATCACAAAGAAGAGAAGAATAGCAGAGAACCAAATGCAAAGAAGAAGTTGTTGGGAGGGGCTGAAATAACCTAGAAATGCAAAGAAAAAGTTGGAGGAGCTAAATCGGTATATATAATGGGAACGATTTATCAATTTGTTTTCATTTCAATTTTAGACGCAAGTGAAAAGAATCATGTCAATTTTCTTCTAGTGAAAGTCTTAATGCAAAAAAGTATTACTTCCAATTGGCATGCACAGTTGATTGATTTTATAGAAAATGTGAAGCATTTCTTCTACAACTTCTATATAAAGAAAAACGAGTTGGAGTGCCACTGTTCATTTTTCGTCAGTCAGGGGCATTTTTATCTTTTCATTTTTCCTTTCAATAGTTAAGCACAAATAGTGGTCTCAACTTCGATGGATCGATGTTTATGGAGTGTCTGTGCCCCCTGTTTTGTGTAGATCTACGGCTTCGAAACAACCCAAAAATTCAAAAATCAGCTGTATAGTTTTGTGTAGATCTGATAATGCCCACGTGAGATGTGTACTTCTTCATAGTCTTGGTTCTTTCCATTCATTCACATCTACTACTGCAAAATATCACTTTCCCAACTACTCACAACCAGAGCTGGTTTCAATTTCCTCCCTTTCTGAGGAACCAGTGATGGCTAGTTATAGATTTTTTTTCTCATCAGTGATTCTTAAATAGATTCAAGGATTGAGGATTTTCTTGTCATTAGTCGTGCCACTGAATTTAGAAATATGACCAGAGACGAACTCCAATCGAAGGAATGAAATAGCCAAGCCAAAGCCATTAGCACAAATATTACCCTAAGAGGAGTGCCAGGGCACTTCATTTTGCCAACACCGAAAGGCAGTATCTTCAAATCCGCTCCATGGGTTATTTCTACTCGGTTTCCATCGACCGTCAAATGCCTCTTCGGCTTGAATTATTCCACGTTGTCCCATATTTTCTTGTTCTAACCTAGGCTGTGCGTGTTGATAAAGACCCACATCTTCTCAGGGATATAGTAGTCGTTGATTGTGGTAGCTTAGGTCGATTCTGACTATTTATATTTGAGGCTGCATGTCAATGGAAAGGAAGATCTGAGGCTTCGATTTGTGCATTGCAATCTGAGAAGAGGATGTTGTATATTAAGGTAAAAATCAAAGTTCTTGTTCATTTCTTTCCACACGATATATATATATATATATATATATTCTTCTTCTATTTGTGATTTTCTTGGAGGTCATGGATGTATCCTCTCTATGGTTAATTTCTTGCTAATGGATTTTGGGATTTCTTGAAGTAATAAATTCAAGTTTTGCAACATTTATTTTTAGTTTTCTTGAAAGATATATGTATGTGGGCCTTGTTTGAATTATTAATAAGTTCTTATTGTTAGGTTTTACCTTTTTATTCAATAACAAAAATTTAAACTTTGCAAACATTTCTTTTGCATTCTAAAATAGTTTATATGCCTGTTTGACTATATTCTTATGATTTTTGTTGAAATGTCATCTAATGTTCTATTAAGTTTTCTAGCTCTTTGATGGTAGAGATGATTTTTCATTAGTCTTTTACAGTATAAGATCCATATATTTGAGAATTTATAGCTAGATGAGTGCTGTTAGAGATATTTGCAACTTGAACTGAGCAAGATTGTTCTTGACTTTATGTCTTGATCCTTACCTACCATGGCCGCCCCTCTAAAACCAAATGTATGTATGTATATATGTATATATATATATATATATATATATATATAATAAAAAGAGAAAAAATTTGAAAACCCCTTTTCCTTTTTCTATAAGATGCTAGAAATTCCTTAAATCACATTGTTAGTAAGAGTTTGCAAATTTTATGGGAACTACCTCTCAAGTTAAATGCAAAAATTATCCCTGGAGTACCTTTGGTTCTTTAGATTTGAAATGACATCGGTTCCTTTAATGGTTGCTAGTGAGTTCAAATTTTTTTTCATTTTTTAATATATTTGAGAGTTACTTGACCATCAACAATTAATTTTACTTATTGACTGAAGCATTATTTTTCTTAATTTGCAGTAATTGATTCTGATAATACTGACACTGCCTAGAATAAATATGACCAAGGTGAGTATAAAATATATTTTTTAAGGACTTTATGACTTCAAAATAAATGGATTATTCTGTCTCACAACTCTACAGATAGGCAAATAGATTGAAAAGAGAAATATTTGCATGGCCTTATAGAGATTACAACTTTTAGTTACTACAAGGGAGCTTTTCAAACAATTTTCGCTATTCTGGGAGGCTTTATCAATGTGTCTTTGATCCACTATTGCGAGTGGCCTTGTTTTCTCTTGCATAGTAATGCAGTGTTGCTGCAACTCTAGGACTACTATACTATTTTAGCCTAGCTCACTAGGTTTGATGTGTGGGTTTGAGATTTACAAAACAAAAGAATGCCAATGTAGAGTCATCTTAGTGTTGTCCAACATTATAAATGAATCTTTATTGTGTATGAGCTAAAGAACCATCTATTCAAGTTAAAATTCCTCAAGATATGAGCAATTTAGTAAATAACAAGAATAAGAAAAAGTCATAATACATGAAACTCATATCGAGGATCTAGGTTTCGAAGGTTTAAGATGATGTTATACGCTATTGAATGTATTGTCCTAGACAAACATTTCTTATGGTTCTTGTTTGGACGTGTATGAGTGTATACATTTAACTTATAACAACGAATGGTAATATGGTACAGAATCTATATCTTAGGTATGTGGTAATTGACAGATGATACATGCAAATTCATTATGTTCTTTATCAAAAGTTAAGAACTTATCGAGCATCAACTATGATAATTTAGCATTCATTCAGTTAAAAAATTGATTATATGAGTTCTCTAATTTATGTTTCTTTTAGGATTGAATAATTCATATTGAAACCTTGGACTATAGCAAGTGATGGCATGCTCAGGATGTATGCCCTATCTGGGCAAGAGCAAAATGACAATGATACTAAAAGGGGAAAGACTTGTGTTGTACTAAAAAATGCTAGGAATTCTAACATTTTGTTGTTTTCAATAAATAGAGTTAATGCTTATCATATCTGGGGAAAGGCTTAATAATGTTTTCCAGAAAAATTGACAAGTAAATTAGTAGTTAAAGCATGCTTGATTATTTGCTACCAATGTGGAAATCTTGTAATGCCTAATACCAAAGTTGTGTTAAAAATTGGAATCACAAATTTTTGATTTTATATTGCTGGAAAAATGAAAAGTGAAGGGTTTGTGGATAATTATTAGATTGAAGGATTTTGGACTAATACATATCATAGAAATGATACCTATCATAGAAATGGATATTAAAGAATCCTTATCATTTAAGTCATAATCATTTCTTCTCTCTATCTTCTTTTTCTTTTAATTCTTCTTCATTTAAAGATATTTTCATCTAAAGTGGCACTTTGATAAGGTCTTACATGTTATTTTCCATTTATTGTAAAAATTATCATTGGAAGACATAAACTGAACAACATAATCATCAATCCTATTAAGGTAATAGTGGGAACCCATGGATTTCAACTATGACGCAATAAAAACTCAATCTTTCTGGTATAATTGCATTGAACTGGTTTCTCTTTTTTATGCAGTAAGGAAAAAAAATCCAGTTAAACCAAAGCAACCAATGTCAGCATTTTTCCCAGCTTGCAGAGACCAAAAATGTTTTGGAGGTATATTAAGGTCTAGCTTTTAGTTTATTTGTAATTGGTAATAAGATCGTTGTTCAATTGGTGGTACTAAATGAGTGATGGTTTTGATTTGGTAGGTTACAAGCATCACAGATGAAGAATAGAAGAACATGACAGATAAGGAGAGGCCCTCTATAAAAAGATACATTATACCTCAAATGTTCTTCAATTGGATGTAGTCCCTATCCTTTTCTATTTTTTTTTTTTTTCCTGAAATGTCTTCAATTTGAAAATGTTAGATGACAAAGAAGGATAAGGAACAATACAAGCAAGAAATAGAGCTCTACAAGTCGAAGAAAGATGAGGAATCACCTAACCTAAAAAAGGAATAAGAAGAGCTAATGAAGCTTCAAAAGCAGGAAGCTTTGCAATTTCTTAAAAAGAAAGAGAAAATGGAAAACCTGAAGATATCAAACCCAACAGATTATCATTTAGGTATACTATAGCTACAATAGTCTAATCAGTTTGTTTCTTTTATAGTTGAATGCTTATTTTTGAAGAAAGGGTTAGGCAGATTATAGAGAGCTATGGGAAAGATAAATATAGGACAATCCCTTTTTCATACGACATCTTTGTGGATAGTCACAAATGCCATTTTGCAGTTTCATCCTACCAGTTTACTAAGTTGTCTATGACAGATTTACAGTACTTGCATTTTTAGGTTTTAGCATTAGCACCCTACCACTACATATCTAGTCAAAGAATCGAGTTCTACACGCACTTATGACATGAAACTAATAGATGATATGAGTTATATACACATTAAATTTACGTACAGTTCTTTTGAAAAATAAATATAAATATATCTTTACAATTTGTTTTGCTAACCCAATATGCGAAAGGTGAATTTTGATTAGGATTGTTGCAAAACTTTGGCCTACGTGGGGCCTGCAAGGTATTTATAGTGAAATTTTTTGTTATCTTTTGTAGTGGAAAAGCGCTAAAGCCAATTGCATTGTGCTTCTTGTTAAAGGTCCACAACCATTAGAGCATTTCAACGGTTAGCATAATAAATAAGAAGAGAGCAAATTTCCTCTGCATCACTAGTTCAGAAAATTGGAATTTTCTCTATCCCAAAGACACTGAGTACAATAGCTTAATTTGTGACTTTGATAATATCTTTGTCATTGAGCCCCATCATTTAATTTTAATTGAAAATTCATGGAACCCACGGTGTTGCTCATTCTATTACAGCTACAATTGAAGGGCAATTCTTCCACTACAATGTATGTCCTATTTCCTATTCATTTCAGTCTCTGAAAAGTTGTATGGTTTATGTGAGCATCTTTATTCATTCAGACTTCCTTTGTGCAGGTTGCCCTTTTACATAGATGGATGGCCCGTCAATGCTAAAGGGGTTGGTAGAAGAGTACTAAAAAGAGTGCACGAAGTGTATGATACTGAGTTAGCTGGAAAGCAATTTGCATATGATGGCAAGAAGAGTTTGTTTACTGTTAACAAACTAGAGTTCACAGTGGTGCTTGAGGATGTTATATCAAAGAGGTGTTTTTTTTTGGATTCAATACCTCCATGTCATTTTTAAACATTAGATATGCATGCTAAAATGACTTTTTTTTATTTAGGAACAATGGAAATTATAGCCCCAATGGGCATGAATGTCCAAATAACACTGACCGGAAGAGGTTACGAAATCTATATCATACCAAAACTTTTAAAGTAGAGATAAGCTATGCTGCCAAGATACCCATGTAGGCAATTGGAATTGCATTGCACGGCCAGGAGTCAAAGAACTCCCAAGAAGCCATATGTGTACTGGATATCATGCTGCGACAGCATGCAGCAAAATAGTAAAATAGTTTACTTAGTAAAATGTTTATTATCTTCTAACTTGTTATAGAAATGTTTATTGCATTTTCTGAAATGTTTGCTTGTTAAAAAATGTCTGGTTTGGTTTGTTTTGTATTGCAGTATCATGTGGCTCAGATGTACATGGTCATGAAAATACAGTATGAGAACATCCCGGTGACTGAAGGGGTAGAGGTGTTGGAGACTAGACCCTTTGAAGATGATGAATTTGGAAAGGGTCAATATACATTAAAAATAGACTACAAAGGTAATTGGAGAAATGTGTCAGGAATTTAAACATCATTGCATTCCAATCATGCAAACAATTTAGTTTTAGCTTTATGGCAGAGCTGTTAACATTTTTCAGTCACAGGTCATAGTGATATGGTTAGGATATTGCTTTGTTTAAACATCATTGCCCTATCTCTCAAAAGTGTTATTCTTGTCTCGCTACAGACAATTACCAATTTTCAAGTGTCTTTCTGTCGGCTTGTTCTGGTCACTTTTTTATTTAGTTGAGGCATTAGTAATCATACAAGCATATATTTCAAAAATCCATCTCCATTTATGTTTTGCATACCCAAGATGTAAATCAGGTTGAGCTAATGAGCTTGATTTTACCAAAACTTCTCCCTGTTACTTGCTAAAAGAATAATGGTCTTTTTTTTTGGGGGGGGGGGGGGGGAGTGGGGATTAACTACTTCTTCTAATACCCCAACTATTGTTTTCATTCTTTGCTGTCCCAAATTTGACCCCACCTTTGCAGTCTTTACTGTACGTATATTCCAAATTATTCTAAAATTTATTCAGTGGATTTCTCTTGCTAGTGTTTATGTAATGATAATCACTTTGATTTTGTAATTTGTAGCATCCATATTTTGCAAAGTTCTCTTTAACTATATTAACACTATTCACAAAACTGACAATCTGAAAGCATATAGACCAACTTTTCATTAGTTCAATGTTATGTCTTGATCTATTAATTTGAATAACAAATATCATTTCATTTATGGCCTTCATATGCTAAGTCAATTCATATTCATGTAAATTTAATTGATTGACAACATATTGTTGTGCTTTCTTCTTTTCCACACAGGTTTCCTAGCTATTTTACAAAAGGACTGTGATGATATAGGTCCACGGTTTGAGCCAGAAACAACTAGTAGTTGCAAAGGTAGAAACAATTATTGGAACATGAAATATTGATGTTCCCAGTAATAGCTTTAAAATAGCAGTATCACTTTGGTTCCATGGACCATTCCATAAAGGTGTGAAGTCTTGAAAATTTGTAGTGTATGCATACTTTTGATAGACTATGCTTATATTGTGATGTCCTAGAAAAGTTCTGAAAAACTCTTATTCACAAAATATCAAGATCATTTCCACTTTATAAATATTTGAACTCATACCTGAATATATGAAAGTGTTGCTTTTACATTTTATTATAATTTGTTGTATTTTGCACCAATATTTTCTTGTCACATGTACTTGAGCTCACGCATTGCGCGAGACAGCCACCTAGTACATAGAGAAAAATGAGTTGGAGTGCCACTATTCATTTTTCGTCAGTCGGGGGCATTTTTACCTTTTCATTTTTCCTTTCAATAGTTAAGCACAAACGGTGGTCTCAGCTTTGATGGATCAATGTTCACGAATTGTTTGCGCCCCTTGTTTTGTGTAGAAATGTACTTCGAAACAGCCCAGAAATTTAAAATCAACTGCATGTTTATATATTTCAATGATAAAATCATGATCAATTTCTTCCTTTGATCCTATTCATTGTAAACAGTGGAAACGTTGTTGAATCCCAAAGAATTATGCTATTGGTTTTGAAGTTGGGCTTGTTTTTGTGGTGGTGTTCTGGGTTTACTTTGCATGCAATTACAGAAGGAGTAGTGAAGGGAATTTGTGGGTTTTTGCTTTGTTGAAGAAATTTTTGGAGGGTGAAGAAATCATCACCTTTTCGTGAGTAGAATGGATGTCATTTGTTGTAGAAAGGTTGGAAGCAAGCTTCAAAACTTCAAGGTAAACCATTCACTATTCTTGTCTTTTTCATATAGCAGAAATTACATGTTGTCTAGCTGTAAAATCTGTAATTTTATGCTTTAGTTGTGTCGTATTTTAACACCTAAATGTTTAGGCTAGGGTCTTGAGATATCATGGAAAAATAGCTTCTTGTATATGAAAAATGCATCTTTCCCTTCCGTCTTCCTTACTGGCCAAAAATCTGTAAATATTTTACAGATTGGGGTGGTTTGCTATATGTACTGACTTTTTGCTGTGATTTTGGTTAAAGGTATGATGTAGGATACATAAGTGAAGCCTTTAATGTTAAGAACTCATTTCCTTTATTTGCTATGCTTGAAAACCAAAAACTACACTAAGCTACCTAGAATCATTCTTATTAGTGTAATGTTGTGTTCTTGGTGAACTTTAGGTGAAAGAGGAGTTGGATTTTGTGGTAATGTGATCTATGATGTGTGTATGAGTAGGTGTGAATGAAATGGGTGATTTTCTTTGTTTTTTGAGAATTGTGAAGGTGATAAGAAAACATAGGGTTGTTGGTTCTGATTAGGAAGCCAATAAATGTTGTTTTAGGAGCTGAAAATTGTTAAGGACATGTTTGATTTTGAGTCCCTGAGTGTCCTATTATATGTTAAGATTATTTTTGTGTAAGTTTTGCATGAAGTAAATAAAGAAAACCCAAATTTTATAGCCCTTACATCAAACTATATAAACTGCACAAAAACCCCTGCTGAATTTAAACCCCCAAAAAATCCCTTTTATGACTCATTTTTCTCATGAATTTTGGTGTAGAAACTTCAAGATGATAGGAAAATTTCAGAAAAATAATCATCGAAAAATCCGTTATAATTTAGGAGTTATAAAATTTTGAATTTGACTGTGCAAAGTAGATTATTGTTCATCCGAGGCTCATGTAAAAGTTATTTGAGTCCTTTTTTGTGGGAAAATTGGGAAGATAAATATATGGTAATTCAGCTAACATTTGGAGGTTTTTGTTTAAAATAAAATGGTTTACTTGATTAATTAAGTAAATGATTTTGACCCCTATTTTAGAGTAAAAGCAGAATTTTGTGTTTGAATTTGGAAAATGAATTTACTCATAAAAATAGCTATAATTGCTGCAAATTTAGCTTATGTGAACGTTGTGTGATGTTTAGAATTATGGGGATTATATTTGATTAAAGTTGGATGAGTTTCCTTTATAGTATAATTTTAAAGAGTGATCACTTGTACCATTATAAGACAAGAATTTCAATTTGTAAAAATCTATTTTAACTCTTGGTGTGCTTAGGTAATATAAGTTGGTTGAGATGTTGCTTTATAGAATGATTAATTAGAGTTGCATGGCTAAGTAGGGTTTGCATGGGTGATTACGGTTTTGCGTGGTAATTAAGGTCTTATTTGGCTATTAGCGTTAATTAGGAATTAGAAGAGTTCTGTGCTTTATGAATCATGAATGCTTTAGTATATTGTTAGATTTTTTGATGGGACACCTTATGAGTAGAATTAATTAGGCTTTGTAGCTTATAAGTATTTTGGAATTAGTTAAAATTTAAGTAATTCACCTAACTATTCTAGGATCTCGATTAACGCTTTATTTAGACTAATTTAGATAGGAAATTAATTCCTATATTATATGTACATGTTAGATTTGGAGTTGGACGTAAGATGAAGAAGCACTTAAGTTAGTTTGAAGTTATTTTGCTAAACTTTGGACAAGAGGTAAGTCATTGCATCTCAAGCCTATTTTGGAAAATGGAAAGCCATGCAAATATGTCACATTTAAATTATGTACAATTTGCATTCAAGTGGATATAAAATATATGCATGAATTTTTTGAAGCATTTCACGCTATGGCATGAGAAGTATAATTTAAATTATGAGTATGTCATTTTTGGACATAACACTTATGAACAAAAGTAATGATTCTATTATGTATCATAATTTATTCATGCATGAATATTTCTATGAAGTTTCTCATGAGTATGATGATTTTGGGCCATACATCAAAATTATGCTATACATGAAAATGTGTTTATATATTTCATACATGAAAATATTGATAAATCATTGTATGATTTATACTAAATGGCTCCAGATATCATGATGACAATTTACAACTAATACTTCTTGAATAAATTACTGGAACGGATATAGGGATGTTTGTTTTGGAAAACCTTGGGGAAAGTGTGTTTGAGCCTTGATCGAATTAAGTTTTGGAAGAAGGATATTTATGACTAGAACAATATTTTTCTTTTGGGAATGAAAATTGTATAATCCACATCGGATTGGGAAAATTTCCTTGAACCACATTAAACTTAGACATTGAGTACTTAGTGGGCGAAGTACTAGGACTAGCTCGTGTTGGTTTAGGAGAGACTACCGGAATATTGGTCGTCTCTAGAAGTCTGTCTTTTTTCAAACGGGGCGTCAGTCGTAGGTGACCAATCCGAGTCCGTAGCTAGCAATACGGTTTTCAATAGATAAAATTGAAGGATAGACGTACGACATCCGCCTGATGGATTAGACGAGAGAAATGCTTGGGGACATTCTGTTAAAATGGATGCACACCCTACACGCTATTATTGGCTTTGGTTATACCTTAGCCACTGAAGACATATTGGGATTAATATGAAGAATTTGGGTTCAAAATGTTGTATAAATAAAAAATCTGTTCCAATGTTGTGATGTGTAATTTAGCAATTTATCCGATTAAGATTTTGTTTACATATTACAATATATTCATTTCCTTCCCCAAAAAAAAGAAATATTTTGCATAAGTAAAAATTGCAATATGATTATATTTGTTCGAATTATTTTCATTCATGCATCATGATATTTATTTCAAAAATTGTGCCATGACCACACACTGTGGACTTACTGAGATTATTCATAATCTCAAACTACTTTTTTTTTTTATCACGTTTTTAGGAGGAGGTAGGTTTCTCAAGACCGGGACTTGAAGTTCTATTTTGTAATAGTGTTTGGCTTAATACTTTTGTTGCCTATAATTCTGGATGAACGATTAGATTTTCTTTTGGCCAAACTTAGAATTTTTTTATTTCACCAATCTTGGATAATTTCTTTGTGATGTAATTTAAGATTAAGTATTAAGATTTATCCTCTTTCCTTTACTTTCTTACCTTTGGATTTGCATTGTACCGTGTTATAAAGACCCCTCGTCTAAAGGATGGGGCAACATCCCTGGCCATTAGGCCACTTATTAGGGGGTGTTACAGTTAGCAAGGTATTTTAGTCAATTTAGCAGTCAAACATAATATGCCTTTAGGTCCCCAGAGTAGCTCAAGTAACATTAGTAGTTTATTAACTATGTAAGCTTGGTGGATTAAATTAATGAAGGAAGAATTATTTTAAGAGTCTAATAATAATTTATTTGGGGTAGAATAATATATTAAGCTAATTTAATTAAATTGGTTTATTAATGAATTTTCTTGGGTAATTTTATATTAGACCCAAGTGCATCAATTAATTATTATAAGAGCTATTTAATTATTTTTTGAATAATTAGGAAAAAAAACCCTGACCTACCATGGTTGTTGAGACTGTAAGGGTATTTAGAAACCTTGGCTGCCGCCTCAAAGTTAAAAAAAAAATGAAAGAAAAGAATGAAAAGGTTGGCGGAGAAGAAATTGGAAGTTGTTGTCCTTTTGTGCATGCTACTATTTATTTTTCTTATTGACGTAGGAAAAGGAACAGTAGCTAGTTTTTCCTTAGTGTACTGCCATTCCTTCTTTGTTCTTTTTTCCTTGAAAGCTCTTTCAAATTTCATCCTTATACTTTCATCCTTTATTCTACTTTCACTGGTGGATTGCCTATAGGAGGTTAGATAATATTTGCGAAGATTAAAGGTTAGCAATCTTTGTGCACTTGTTTAATGCAAATGAGTCGATGCTTGGTTCTGTGGAACAATTGATTGTGACAAATCAAGACATTCCATCAATCCCAATCTCTCTGGTTGTTCAATATAGGCACCCTAAAAGTAAATATTTTTAAACCTTGGAAAGGGAAATAGTTTAAATTGCATGCTTCAACTACATATTTTATTCTTCTGCGATCCTTCACTTAGAAGGTTCAACCTTTCTATCTGTTTCTTGTTTCCAATTGTATACCCTCTTTCACTGTATAGGTTTTCTCCCTCATGTGTAGTAATAAGATCCCAAACCTAATTAACATGCATAGATCCAATCTCTGCATTTATTGCTTCAAGCCACTTATCTGCATCAAGATCAGCAATAACCTTCTCCCATCTAGTGGGATCTTATTCCGATACCTAGAGACTAGATCAAATCTCTCTCCGGTCTATCTTTATAGAATATAAGTAACCCTTCCATTACAATGAGGCTCCACTTATATAAGAATGTTAGATTGTGTCTCTCTAGGCTCGTCAATTGGGTTATTTTGTTCTGAAAAGAATGATGTATTCTCTTCCAATTCTACTTGGCTTGAACCACTAATAGACCTTTTTTATTATCCTCCAAGTATCTAGCATAGGTGCTAACAAGCACCTTTTGTTGCTTAGGATAATAGAACTATTCACCTCTAGTTCCTTTTGGAGACACAACAAAGTAGCAAAACTCTGATCTTAGTTCTTACTTACTCCTCTTAATCAGTACATAAATTGGTCATCTCCAAATCTTAAGATTATTTACACTTGTCTTTCATCCAGTCCAAATCTCATAAGGAGTTCTAAACATTGATTTGGAAGGTACCAAGTTTAGAATGTATGATGTCGTTTTCAAAGCATGTCTTTAGAAGGAAACAAGAAGAGATGCATGACTTATTATGCTTCTGACCATTCCTAGCAATGTTCTATTCTTTCTCTCAACGACTCTATAACACCCCACCCTTAATTACCTCTATATTAAGAAGTCATCATGCATTAAATGAGCATTTCATGAAGAAATATTTGTTGGGTACATATTTATATGTCTTATGATTATTTAGTATGCTTGTCAGTTTTTGTAAATGACTTATACATACTTAATTGCATAAATGTTTTTGTGAATATGAGTAGTACTTAATTTTCTGATGAAGAGTGAATTATTATTACTATGAAACATATTTCAAGTTATTTTTAAAAGAAAATATCCTTCATAGGTGAAAATTCTATTTTTGGCTTTCAGAGAGATATATGAGCATTTTTTTTTTATAAAATCTAGGCCCTAAGAGTGTAATAAGGACAAAGTTTTAAATTAGATAAAATGTTGTAAGGGATAGGATTTAAACCCTTGATCTATTGGAGGTCTTGGTCAACGCAAGACCTTTTCTTAAAGACTTTCTATAACACTAACCCTTGCATCCTGTAAACATTTGACACTCCTATTTTACCCTTACATAGCCACCATTCATAGCTATCGAACACTAGGATTTGCCTCTGAAGAAACCCCCAAAACCCTAATCTATCCTACCTCCAAGGAAACTTACCCTAAAAACATTTCTTGCTCTCTCTCTCTCTCTCTCTCTCTCTCTCTCTCTCTCTCTCTCACACTTTTGATTTTCTCTTCACTAAACCTAGAACCCTAGCCTTGTTTATGACGAAGAAAGTTATTGCTTGTTGATTCTCAAAGCCACCAATGAATTCTTCAAGGAGGTGTAAACCTCAAAACTTCATCTTTTTCTGCATTTTATGGTGGCTAAAACTCCTATGGTTTGCTGGAATTTTTTAGCCCCAACGAAATTGATCTTTTTGTAAGTTTTGAATGGATTTTTGTGGGGATTTTAATTACAAGGGTTTCTTCTTTGAGCATATGCTTTAATGTAATGATTTCATGGAGATTTACAAAAATCCGGCTATTTGCGACGGAACTAAGACCATTGCAAATATTGAAAAGACAGTCATATATGGTATATACGACAGCCATGCGGAAATTTTTTATCCGTTACAAAAAGAGACGTAGGAAATATTATGGGACAACTTAAAGTCCATTGTATATAGTTTTTATGATGTTTAATGCGACAGTTCACTACCAAGGCTGCAAAAAAAAAAAAAAAAAAGAGTTGTATATTAATGAAATATTTACTACGTGGGCCATCATAAATAAAAATTAGGTTATTTGCAACGAACCATTGCAAATGCTAAAAGACCATCGTATATGTCATATATATACAATGGCCATACAGTGTTTTTTGATCCGTTGCAGAAAGAGACAAGCAAATTTTATGCGGCGGCTTAGCTTTTACGAATGTTAATGCAACGGTCCACTACATGCGCTGCAAAGATAAAGAAAAAAAAGTGTGGTATATGTGGGATTATTGTATTAGTTTTTTCGTTTTTTAATGTACTTTGTTAGTTTAGCCCTAACCATTTGCAATTTCAAACCACACCATAAGTGCTCATAAATTATAGACTAGATCTTATTAAAATTGGAAATTTTCTTGACTAAAAATTCCACTTGTAAAGGAGATTACATATGAAACAAATATTGAAAGCCAACAAAGAATATCATCTAAACTTTAATTTATTTTTTAATATCAACAACCTTGAAGTTGTCAAGTGAGTTATCATTAACCTTCTTATGAATGCAATATGAGTTTCATCATTCTTACCAAAGAGCCTCCCAATCAGGATTACAGATTATTAGATAAGTACGATGCAATCAATTTTCATAAAAAAAAAAAATGAATTCTACATTTTCTATAGAAAATATTGAATTTAAAAAGTTAAATCGAAATTTTAAAAAAAAAAGTGCATCAAAATGCCACAGCTAGCAGAATAGACTAATTCCAAAAAATCCAAGCAAATAATTTGACATAATCAACACAGCATTCACATATACCAGAGATTCACATCATTCTAATTTTAGAACCCAATCTTTTGTCCTGGGGTACACCATTCTGGGATTGTTGATTATTAAAACTATTTGCTCTGAAAACCATTGAAGAAGACTAGCAACAAGATCATAAAATTTAGTTATTGCCGTTCAGCTAATTGGAAAATGAGAACCTTCTTTTTGAAATTTTCCTTGAAACAGCTCCAACACTATTTTAGTTAATTTTTCCATTTTCCCTCTTTCATAATGTCTCCAAATCTGACATGATCCTAATGTTTTGCACTACTCGTGTTCTAAGTATCCGAAAACAATTAATAAAGAAATGAATTACAAGTTAATGTTTCCCTCGAACATACTAACAAGCTAATCTACATATAAAATTGTAAATATAATGGCTAACAAGCTAATCTACATATAAAATTGTAAATATAATGGCCTAATGCATCAAAAAAATAAAAGGCATTCCATGAGTAAAGGCATAGAGATTTCAATTTTTTTTTCCCCAGGCCTATTTTTCCCAATTTGTACAACCCGTTATGATGGGAGTAGTGTACTTTGTGTGGTAGCACCAGAAAGGGTTCCATTCTAAAAAGGCCTTCTCCTCTTACCATTACCAAGGAACATAATATGACAACAATGGGAATTCCATGGACATAAAATGCTCCAGGGTTGACACAAACTCCTACATGCTGCTAGCCACACCCTCTTGCAACACCTAAAAAAGAAAAGAAAGAGGGAATGGTGGCATTATGTTGTGGAATTAGCTTGCTGCAAAGCAAGATTTGATGAGAGATTAACTTGAAAGGTTGCCCTGTAGACAATCCATAAGAATTGTCGACATACGAATAAGAGGAGCCATGTTTGCTACGTATTCCACCACTTCCTTCTCATTACTAAAGATGTAGCCGAAAACATTTCGGCTAGCAAAGATGGTTGTGTTCATTATTAACATCTCCATGACGACAAGAAACATGACAGCAAATTAAGACGAAAAGTCAATTTGACTACTAACTTCAACCTTCTATAAATCTTTTCATTACATGTTATCGCCTTTGTTGGCAGCTCCCATTTGATGACATCAAATGCCCTATAGATGCCATATTTGTTAACCTCTTAAAATTTTAGATTATGAAGCAATGGATGTTTTTATTGTTATATTTATCGATGAACACCGAAACAGCAAAAAAACTGCTAACACAAATGTGATTACAAAAATTCAATATTTTTAACTATGAAAATGTTGAAGGACACCATTAACTGCACTTTGTTGTAAAAATATAGACTAAGAATGTGTAGTCTATTAAAATTAACTTCATGGTGCATTATTACAAGAAAAAGTTGACTACATGTGTGTATCATCCGAGGGAATGAAAAAGTGTCTAATATAGCAAAATACTTTTTTAAAAAACAAAAATCAGAATCACATTTTATTAAACAAAAGTAGAAGAACATTACATCATATCAAGATACAAGAGTTTTTAACGCGTGTTGAATGAAACTGCAACTTATCCAGGTTGCACAACCCTCTAGCCACTAAAGGAAGCATAACAAATGAGGAAAAGGTTTGCTAATCCAGAATAGAGCATTCCAAAATTAGCAAGCCAGTCAGTAACCCTATTTCCTACTCGGAAAACATGCTAGAGAAGACAAGAAGGATCTCTGAAGAAGCTCTATTCTCCAAAAAAGTGAATGATACCTCCAATGCATAACATACTGCCCTCCAACTGATTAATTCCAAAAATTGAGAGTCTGACTACAAAACGACATTCAAATATTGATTCCGAGAAAACCCAAGCAACCCGTAGTATACTGCCTAAATTTCTGCCTATACATTGGTCGCATAATGTCGTGCCCCAAAATTGAGAATGACATGGCAACACTCCAAAAAGGAAATGTTGAACCCTTACATACTATAATTAGCCAAAGCATGACATTCTAATAATACTTAGAGAAAATCTTTACATCGTCTTTAAATCCAACACTAAACATATATAAAACTGAACGAAAATGAAAAACAACTAGTCATTCTAGATCCTCTTCAAACCATTCTTCCAACTCATCCTCATCTAGCAGAGAACCTGTAAAATATTGAATAAGGAATAAGCTCACTAGCTCAGTAAGGAAATCTTACTTAACTGGGATTGAACATGCTACATATATATACATTTACAAAATGTTTGTTCAAAAGAGCTTAGGAGTTTAGGGCAAAATACAACTTATAGGGTTTTAGAATATCTTCATGGCGGGTTGGTCGCACCATATGAAGATCTCGGAATATCACACAAAAAAACAATAGGGAAGGAAAGAGGAAAAATAAATCTCTTAACCTTACTCAATACTGAATTAAATGTCGCATACCTAACACATGAATATCGAACTGGTGCTGTTTATTCAGTGAAAATAAGAGTGAACAAAACAAGCGAGAAGATTGTCGCTTCAATAGAGGAAAACTAGCGCCGAAGTCAAAACAGAGTGGCATGAGCGAGGGTGCCGGCATCGGGTGTGCTCTAGAATGCATGGGCATGATTTTTAGAACACCTAGAAGCCAACCTGCAGCATCTCAATCCCATGAACCAATCCAACCATCCCCTTTCCAAAGAAAACACCAGTTTTGTGCACCAAAAACCATTTAAATATACATATACATACTTAAACATAACTTAATTCACAAAAATAATTCATGCTTGGGGGACTTTGATTTGGCTAAACTGATCAGTCTTTCAATTATTATATCCCATTGGAAGAAGGGTCTTAGCTTATCCTAGGTATCATATCCCCCTACTAGGGCGTTATAGCTTATAAAGATGGGAATTCCCTACTAAAGTAGAACCCACTAGCAATTCAACATTCTCATGAATCAAAATCAGAACAAAAACATAGAACCCAACTTAAACTCATAAATTTCATTCACAATATCAAAACAAAATTTAACAAGTAAACTTATCATGTTCAATACTATTTTGCATAATTCAAAATAGTATTTTCCATAAAGAATTCAAAAACACCTTTGATTTGGAAGAAAATAGTAACCAGATGCCAAAACGCAAGAAACCCAAATCTCTTTACCTAAGAATTCAACCACTAAGAATCCTCCCAAAGCTTTCGTTGAAGCCACCAAACACTTATTCACCTTCAATTGAAATCCAAACAACACAATCAATCCTCTAATCAATTTTTTTCAATCTAGAACCTTTTTATGATATATATATATATATATATATATAAAGGCATTAAGCCTTAATTTTATTGAATTGAAAAAGATTGTTTAGGCTCTAGCCTATACATGAATAGTAGGGTGCATTCTATCAAGATTACAAAAACTCCTAGCTTCCGAGGGAAGCTCTATAAAAGATGAATATATAGAAGATGAAGCAATAGAACACGCCACATTTGCTAAAGCATCAGCTACTTAGTTTCCTTCTCGATAAACATGCCTTACATTGTAGCTGTCAAAGCTATGTAGGAGCAATCGGATATGCCTGAAGGACTCATAAAATTGCCAAGGTTCTGGAAACGAGCCGTTAACCTGATTGACCAAAACTTGAGAGTCTGATTGTACCAAAATTGTGCGATATCCGTGGCGCGAGCACCAACAAAGCCCCTGAAGTAGTGCCATAGTCTCCACTTTCTGATTGGTTCCAATACCAATATTTCTCGCAAAAGCAAATAAGAAATAGCCAGTTGAATCTCGAATAATACCCCCAATACCTGACATTCTTGGGTTTCCATTGGAAGCCCCATCAACATTAAGAACAACAACATTGGTCGACATTGGTTTAAGCCAAACAACTGGAATGAGATTATGAGTTGTAGAGCTCTTCCACTAAATTGAAGCAAATAGCTCTAGGGGCAAAGCGAAAGGCCGAGATAAAGGCTGTACCCTTGAAATATCAGCCAAAGTGGAGAAGACTTTCTTTCGAAAACAGGCAACTATGAAGGATCCCACATCATAGAGAATTTCATTTTGGAATCTCCAAATCTCGCATACAAAAGAAGTATTGAAAGCTCTAGCAAAATCTCTATAGCCAACCGAATTAAACCACCAAGAAGAGATATAGAGATACAAATTTCCACAGGCAACCTCTATGTTCAGGACATTTGCAACCAGCTTCCAAACATCAACAATAGCAGAACAATCCATGAAAATATGTTGAGGAGATTCACGGTCTAAAAGACAAAGAGAGCACCTACTAACCTACTGAATACCTAGCGCAGCAAGCGAAGAATCTAATGGAAGAAACCCATTGAACATTTTCCAAAAGAAGACCTTGTATTTTGATGGAAGAAATGAATGCCAAACAATCTTAAGGAAGATGCTTGAAGGTCTCTTATGCCTTAAGAAATCCCAAGCTGATGAAACAGTGAAGACCCCTGATATGAACACAGGTGGTGGTGTCAGCAAGCCTCCCAGCTTCCGACCATGAATCGTACCAAAAAGAAATATTTGAAGTAGCTGGAATGAAGCAGATATATTCCTCCATCGTGGTAATAACTCCACAAATCTGACGCCAAGTGAGAGATGAACTAGCCTTAGCCTTGAGCAGACTCGGATGCAACGAAGAGGAGTTATACTTAGCCCACATGAATTTTGCCCAAAGGGATTCCTATAGTCGAAAGTTCCACCAAGCTTTGTAAGCAAAGGCTGTTGAAAAATCCTGCAATGAGCATAGGCCAAGTCCATTTTCCTCAACTAGATAGCACAGTGAAGACCAATTACGCCAATGTCTCCACAATCCATAATCACTAGAACCCCAAAGAAAATTTGCCATATACTTAGCAATATTTCTGAAAACCTAAGGGGGCGGAGATAGGGCCTGCAAAATATGAAGAGGAATAGATGATAAAATCGTTTTAATCAAAATGAGGCGGCCACCAAAGCTGAGGGTCTTATATCTCCAGCTATGCACTTTAGTAATAATAGTATCCACCAAAGGTTGGTAATGACACCTCTTGTTTCTTCCCTTAAAAATAGGGCAGCCTAAATATTTAAATGGCAGAGCATTCCAAGAAAACCAAGAATTCTCTAAACAAGAGAGATACGATTCATCCGTGTTTTAGAAGAAACATAAAACGAGCTCTTAGCTACATTAATTTTCTGACCCGAAGTTGCTTCATAAGAACTAATAAAAGTAGCAAGATTTTTTAAATTCTGCTTTCCCGCAGTGGTGAAGAGAATAGTGTCATCTGCATAACTCAAGTGAGATACTGGAAAGCAACTTGCAGGCAAAGAATACGGAGCAAGAAAACCAGAAGAAAGATAAGCATTGAGTCCTCTTGACAAAATTTCTTGGGATAAAATAAACAAATAAGGAGAGAGAGGTTCTCCTTGTCGTACTCCCTGAGTAGACTTGAAAAAACCAACTTCTCGCCCATTCAATAAAATAGAAAACCAGCAATTTGATAGGACATTATGAATAAGACCTATAAAATGCTGACTAAAACGAAATTTAAGAAGAATCAGCTTCAAAGCCCTCCAAGAGACACGATCAAAAGCTTTAACCATATCCAGCTTCAAAATGAGATTTCCACCATGGGCTTTCCGATCAATAGAATGCACCATCTCCTGAGCTAGACAAATATTATCTATAATACTCCTGCCTTTAAGAAATCTCGTCTGGTTTGGAGAAATAATCTTGTTCATCAAAGGAGTCGTCCTATTTGCCAAGACCTTAGTAATAACTTTATTGCAAAAAGTACAAAGGCTGATAGGACGAAAATCAGCGAAAGTGTGGAAATTTGGCTTTTTTGGAATAAGTATAAGAAGAGTGCTTGTGAAGGACCTAGGCATAGGAACTCCAGAAAAGAAATCTCGGACTGCTGATACTACCGTAGTGCCAATAATATCCCAGCAATGCTGGAAAAAAAACTCCTGTAAAGCCATCAGCACCAGGGGCACTATTTTTGTCAAGATAAAAAAACAGTTAGGTTTACCTCTTCAAGAGAAGGCAGAGATTAAATGCAAGAATTGTCAGCTGAGGAAATGATTTCTGGAATGAAGTTGAAGAGTGAATCATCAATCTGCATAGGAGAGCTGTGAGAAGGGGCTAGAAGATTACGGAAGAAATTCTCAGCTTCAGTCTCAATCATCTGCTGATCCGTAATCAAAGCATCAGAGGAATCACAAATTTGAGAAACCAAAATCTGGTTTCGTTTTGATCGGCAATAGCTTTGAAAGAACTTCGTATTTTCATCACCTTCCTGAAGCCATTTAATTCTAGCTTTATCCCTCTAATAAAACTCTTCTGATTTTAAATAGAAAGCATATTTGGCTTTAACCTCATGTAAAGTCATGCGATTTAGCTCAGTGGAAGATGCCTAAAAAGCAAGCTCTGCCCTAGTAACATCATCCTCCCAGTGATCTAGTGCTCCAAAAATATTGCCAAAAGTATCCCGACTCCATGCCTTTAAAACAGACTTAAGCCTTTTTAATTTCTACTGCAATATTTGCATGCCACCTCCAAAGACCTCAAACTCCCAAGCCTCCTTAACTACCTTTAAAAAATCAGAATGCAGAATCCACATTGAAAGGAATTTAAATGGCTTTGGAAATGTAGATGGAGGTAATAAGTCAACTGAAACAAGCAAGGGGCAATGATCAGAACCCGTCCTAGATAGATGTTTAACGTGCGTAGAATGAAAAAGATGACCCCAGTTCTGATTTAGCATGACCCTATCCAGCCACTCTCTGCAAGGTCTCTTCCCATCCCGAACCCAAGTAAACCTTAAGCCAGAAAAGGGACAATCCTCCAACCCACAAGACTGCCTGAACTCAACAAAATCAGAGATAGTCGGAATAGAAGGCTGTCCCGAGCCAGCATATTCTTATGCATTTGCAATGATATTAAAGTCACCTACTACTAACCAAGGCTCCTACAAAGTCGAAGAAATAGAAGAAAGCTATTCCCAAAGAATGACCCGAGCAGCCTGAGTACAGGGCGCATAAACAAAAGAGCAAGAAGTCTTAAAATTGCCAAATAAAGTAGCAGCAATAGTCAAAAAATGATCTAAAACTCCAGCTAATTCCAAAGGGATAACATCCTTCCAGAAAATCCACACCTTCCCAGACTAAGAATTTGCAAACCGTTCAAACCCAATGCAATAAGCATAAGCTCCAATTTGGCTAACATCAAGAAGCGGTTCAATAATAACCAGAAAAACTAAATTGTATTTCTTGATTAACATCTTCAGACGACGCAAAGACATACGATATGCTAATCCCCTAATATTCCAAATTAAGAAATTAATCATTGAGAAGTTGGTTTATTGGACAAAAGAGAAGCCTTTACTCGCCTTCCTGGTTGTCTCCTTGGAGGACGGGTGCTAACAGTGACAATTTTAGCAGCCTTAGCTCTCCGGACTTGTAGCACCCCAACATGCAGACGTAATTCCTCTGCAAAATTCGGCCTGAGATCACCAGGCCTCCCCGAGTCAGAACAATAGACCTTATCGAAGGATGACTGTGTTGATCGAGCCCCAGAGTGATCATCTTTGGATCGAATAGGCTTACGCAAAGTAAAAACCCTTGAAGGAGTTCAGAAATAGGAGTTTCTGACTGAAAGCTTGTTAAATCAATAACAATGGAGGGCAATATCCTAGAAGCCACAGTATGTTGAGCAGAAACCCCAGCAGCAGAAGAGGAAAAGACTCTGGCTTCAAGAGCAGGTGGGGATAAAACCCTAACATCAGGAGCAGGAGGGCATAAAACCCGAATTTCAGGTGCAGGTGGGGATAAAACTCTTAAATCAGGTACAGGAGGGGATGAAACCCTAACATCAGGCGAAACCCTAGATACTAGCAAAACCGCAGATGAAGGTGGATAAACCCTAACAGCAGGAGAAGATTTCTCTTCTACTATAGGCGACAAACATGCCGCCGTAGAAGGCTTAATGTTAACAGGTAAAACAGGTGTAGCAGAGACAACCCCAGTTGGATTGGGCAAATCGGATGCCAGACCAATAGTCTCAGAAAGGCCAGCTACAGATGATTTAGGTTGCTTCTTTGGAGTCCAACGCTACTGCAGATTTTTGGGAGGCAATTTTCCGGGCACAATAGAGGCAACAGGCTAAGCTAACGATGTAATAGTCGCAAAACAGTCGTGTCCCAATTGCCTGCATTTAGAGCAATAAACAAGCAGATTCTCATACTTAATTTTCTGGTAAAAACCATCACCATCTGTATCCAACCAAATACGATTTTCTCTTGGTTTGAGTAAATCGATCTCCACACAGACTCTAGCCACACTAGGTCTGGACATCGAAGCCATCGCATCATCCAATTTTAGAGGCTTCCCAACAGCGGAGGCTATTGAAAACAACACATTTTTACTAAAAAACTGCAGGGGAAGATGCTCCAAAGCAATCCAAATTGGAACCATCATGGGTCCTCAGTAACCCGGAACTCAGGCGTCCATTTATGGACCTTCATTAGTACACCAGATAGATACCATGTCTGCTTCATCCACATCTGATGCAATCCTCCTCCAAGGCCGAATGGATCAAAATATGAGAGTAATCAAGCACACCAATCATGACCTCTCCCTTGAGTCCAATAGTATGAAAATCTTTCCGTAACTTCTCTAAGGGAGGCCGGCCACGCGAAAATTTCCCAATCAGGGCGAACCTGAGAGGAACAGACAATTGCAGAAGCTCTTCTTTTGTGAAAGACAATACAAGTTCCCCCTTATGAAGGGACACTGGTTTAATGGCAGGTTCAGATTAAGGGCTGGTGAAGAGAGAGATGAACAAGCGTCTCCCCCAGCCGGAATCCGATTGGGGAGAAGCCGCCATTGATTAGAGAGAATCCAGCAACAAAATCTTCAACTTTTGTATTAACTTGCTCTCTACTCAGAACCTTAACATGCTAACTTCAATTCAAGAATAGCAAGTCTCAATCCTATACTATAAACACCTTAATCAACAAAAGAAAGGCCATCTTACCAAGATTTGATGTTAATAGCTCAAGCCCCTTCTCAGATTCTTCACCTCCTCTCCTTCCTTCGTCGTTCTTCTCTTTTGGCACTGATACTGAAGAAATAACGTAGCTGATATTATGCCTGAGCCTCTAATAAGAAATTAACTAAAACTCCCTAATAAAATAATAGCTACTTAACCCGTTAAATTAAAATACTAACTCTAAAGCCCTTTTTACACATAGATCCAAGCCCACTAACTAAAAACAACCATAGCCCAAGAAGCCCAGAAAGGATAGGAATCGGTGGGCTCACATTCTACCCTCCTTACAAAAAATTTTGTCCTCAAAACTTACGCACCTTGGTCCTGGAATAAGAATGGATACTACTGCCATGCATCTTCCTCTAAGTCCCAAATTACTTCCCGTTCAGATTGGTTTGACTATTGAACCTTAAAGTAGAGTATCGTCCTCCATTTCAGAACTTGAAGTTTCCTATCTATAATCCTTATCGGTACCTCTTCATAGGTTAAATCTTCCTATACTCGTAAGGGCGTCATCTCCAGAATATGACTCAAATCAAGAAAACATCATGAATCCTGTATAATGCTGGTGGCAAGGCTAATCGATAAGCTAGGTCACCCACTCTCTCGGGGATCTTGTACGGCCCTACATATCTTGGACTTAGCTTTCCACTCTTTCCAAATCTCATTACACCCTTCGTGGGTGATACATTCAGATACACTTTCTCACTACACTGAAATTCTAATGGCCTTCATTTGCTATCAGCCCAACTCTTCTGATGATCTTAAGCAGCCTTCAACCTTTCGCGGATGACCTGCACCTTTTCCTACGCAATTTGAACTAATTCTGGTCCCGCAATGCTCCTTTCTCTACATCATCCCAACTGATCGGTGATCTACATTTCCGTCCATAAAGAGCCTCATATGGTGCCATCCCAATACTAGCTTGGTAACTGTTGTTATAAGAAAACTCCACTAGTGTCAAACAATCAGCCCAACTACTTTTGAAGTCCAACACACAAGCCCGCAGCACATCCTTTAATGTCTGAATTGCCCTCTCTGACTGACCGTCGGTTTGAGGATGAAATGCTGTACTAAGTGTGATAATGGTTCCCATGACCTGGTTGAAACTCTTCCAAAACTGGGATACAAACCTAGTATCTCTACTTGACACTATACTCACTAGCACCCCATGCAACCTGACAATTTCATCCACGTACATTCTAACCAACTCCTCCATAGAAGCTGATACCTTCATAGGCATTAAGTGCGTGGACTTGGTTAGACAATCCACTACAACCCAGATAGTATCCTTCCCTGCTTTAGAATTAGACAATCCAATGACGAAATTCATAGTGATATGCTCCTATTTCCACACTGAACCGTGTACACTAACTCATTTTTTTTCTATATAGAATATATATATATATATATATGCATTTTATATGTGGGCCTTCATATTATACGTACATTCATATTTTAAATTAATTAACATAAAATTATTATATATAAATTTATTAATAAAGATGCATAGATATAGACATAGCTAATCGTCATCTACAAACTATATATTATGGATTATGAATTAATTATGTAACAATTAAACTTATTTGAATTATCTAAAAAGGTAAGAAAATCAAATTTAAAAGTAATTAGATATAGTTAGATACGCTATCAGAGGGCTTTAACTTTCTTATATATTTTTATCCATATAAAAATCAATACCTTAATATATTTATAGAATTTGGATTTATGAATTGATAATCCAATCGTTAGATTATTCAAATGAGTTGAATAACATATATGCAAACTAAGTTTAGAAGAAGTTAAACATAAATTACCTAGTTATCTAATCATTTATGTGATAAATGTTACTTATATCGTTGAACTTCTCAAAACTTAATGCATATTTAAAATATTGGTTAACAAATTGAATATCTAATTATAAGATTTATTAAATTACTTGAAAAGAAGTATGAAAACAATGTTTCAAAGAAATCGGACAAGACAAACTCAATATTGGTCAAAGTGTTTTATGTCTAGAAGTGAACATTGGATTAGATATCCACATATGGTATCGAATTTGGATTGGCTATTACACTACGTTGAAAAATATACAAATTTAACTCTATTAAAAAATATATTATAGACAAAGAATCACTCAAAATATACATAAAAAATTATTAAACAACTAATTGGTATAAGATAATTTAATTTATGCTTGTTCAAAAGAGAAAGAAATATCCAATGGAAAGCAACGCAGCGGCAAAGGATGTTTTCATTATTGATTTGATGATTAGAACGAAGTGGCTTTTTGGAAAAAGAAGAGTTGATGATTACAGCAATACTGATATTTTGAAGAACTGCAGAAACAGTATTGCTTGGGATGCTCTTTTGTTCTTCCGGAATATCCTAAAACTATAAGCATAATGTATGATAAAATAATTGCAAGCCCACGTTTTGCACATGGAAGAACCTCAATCATTTCTAGATGACTAGATGCAGTGAATTAAAGGCAAATAGTTCAATGAAATAGTCCGCCAAAAACTCCCGTGTCATCCAGAACAACGTTATCTTCTTTGTTATTATGAATTATTGGAATATTTATTAATTAGTGGAGGCTCCACTAATTATGGATTTATGTGAATTATTAGAAGATTTTTATGGATGTCCACCATTTAGTGGAGACACCACTAATTAAGATTAGTGGAAGATGATGTATGCCATGATGTAATCCACTAATTAGAGCTCTATAAATAGAGCTATTCTCTAAGCTTGTAATACACCATTATTTTGTGAAAGAAAGATTAGTGAATGAAAGATTAGAGAAAATTGTGAGAGAAAAGAAAGAGAGAAATTCTTGTGCAAAATAGTTAGAGTTTTATTAGTGTGTAGTGTGAAGATTTTATTCTAACACTACCCTAATTTTATAACACGTTATCAGCATGAGTCTCTACCGGTACAAAAGCTAGAAGACTAAGCACGAGTTTCTGCCGTTACCAAAGCCAGAAGACAGGTACGCATTTATTGATCTCTATGGCTAACATCGCGAAACTCGAATTTGTAGCCCTTGATATTTCTGGAAAAAATTATATGTCATGGGTTCTCGATGCGAAATGCATCTAAATGCTTGAAGGCCTTAGTGAAACTATTCAAGCAAATAATAGTGCATATGCACAACACAAGGCTAAAGCTTTGATTTTTATTCGTCGTCATCTCGATGAAAATTTGAAAATGGAATATCTTACCGAAAAAGATCCATATGGCCTGTGGGTAAATTTAAAAGAAAGATTTGACCACTCGAAGATGGTCGTACTACCTACTTGCACGGTATGAATGGTTGCACATGAGGTTGCAAGATTTTAAAACCGTGAATGAATATAGCTCCGCAATGTATAAAATTACATCTCAATTAAAATTATGCGGAGAAAAAGTGACTCGATGAAGATATGTTGGAGAAGACATTCTCCACCTTTCATGCCTCGAATATTGTCCTGCGACAACAATATCGAGAAAAGGGGTATACAAAATTTACTGATTTAATTACTGCCCTCCTCATTGTGAGAGAAAAATAATGAGTTATTATTGAGAAATCATGAAGCCGGACCAAGCGGCTCTACAGACACTCCCGAAGTGAATGATGTTGGCTCCAGCAGAAGCCATCGTTATAGTCATGGTCGTGGCCGTGGCCGTGACCGTGGTCGTGGTTATGGTCGTAGACACGCTCGATATTTCCCTTATCACAATTATAATCAAGCGTGAGAAATACGGCCACCGAAGTGGAGCAGAAAAGATCAAAAGGGAAAAAAAAAGAAATTGAAGAAAAGCATGAGGATATATGTTATAGATGTGGCATGAAAGGTCATTGGTCACGAAAGCGTCGTACGGCTAAGCATTTAGTTGAATTGTATCAAGCTTCATTGAAAAATAAAAATGTGGAAGCAAATTTTTCTCAACATCCAATAAATAATGCTTGAGGATGACGATATTGATCCTGAAGATCTTAATATCAATATTACCCATATGGATGTATCGGATTTTTTGAACACCCGGACGGTAGGATAGACCATTTAATTGGTGATGGCAGTGTCCAAAAGAACTAAAGCCTCACCCTGATATTTTTGTATTTTCATTTTCATTCTATTCTAATAATATTTACGTTTACATATATATATATTTGTGTTCAGATGGCTGTTATTAATGATGATGTATGCATTATTGATAGTGGAACTACACACACCATACTAAAAAATGAGAAATATTTTTCTGATCTCAAAATGGGAGAAATAAATATTGATACGATAAACGGTAGTGCAAATGTAATTGAGGGCTCAGGAAGAGCTAGTATATTGTTGCCTAAAGGAACAACAATTATTATTGATAAGGCACTATTTTCCTCAAAATCCGAGAAGAAATTTATTGAGTTTTAAAGATATCACGAGAAATGGGTATCATGTTGAAACAAATGAGGAAAATGGGATTGAGCATCTTTTTATTACTCAAATACATTTGGGTAAGAAATCGGTATTAGAAAAGCTGTCGTCTTTTTCTACTTGGTCTATATTTTGTAAAAATACATACAATTGAAATTCATCATCTAGTAAACCGGAAGTTTGCTGATCCTATTACTTTTAGCATTTGGCATGACCGGTTGGGTCATCAGGGATCTACCATGATGAGAAGAATCATTGAGAATACACATGGTCATCCTTTAAAAAATAAAAGGATATTAACATCAGAAAAAATTCGCATGTCTTGCATGTTCCCTAGGAAAATTAATTGTTAAACCATCACCGGTAAAAGTAGGAGCTGAAAGTCCTACATTTCTCGAAGCAGATTCACGGAGATATTTGTGGACCTATTGATCCACCATGTGGACCGTTCAAATATTTTATGGTCTTAATTGATGCATCATCCCGATGGTCACATGTATGTTTATTATCTACTCGCAACCTGGCGTTTGCGAGATTACTTGCTCAAATAATTAAATTACGAGCACAATTTCCGGACCATCACATTAAAAATATCCGTTTGGATAATGCTGGTGAATTTTCATCACATGCTTTTGATGCATATTGCATGTCAATTGGGATTAATGTTGAACATCATGTAGCTCATGTTCACACACAAAATGGTCTTGCTTGAATCTTTGATTAAACGATTACAATTAATTGCTAGACCATTATTAATGAAAACAAATCTCCCAACATCTGCTCGGGGACATGCTATTCTACATGCTTTGCAACACTTGTACGTATAAGACCAGCTAGTTATCATAAATTCTCTCCTTTGCAATTGGCTTTTGGGTCGAGAACCAAATATTGCTCATTTAAGAATTTTTGGGTGTCTTGTATATATTCCAATTGCACTAAACCAACGTACAAAGATGGGTCCTCAAAGAAGAAATGGGATATACGTTGGATATGATTCTCCCTCTATTATCGGGTATGTTGAACCCACGACGGGAGATGTATTCACGACAAGATTTGCTGATTGTCATTTTGATGAATCATTATTCCCTAAATTAGGGGAGAACCAAAACAGCATAAAAAGGATCTTGCTTGGACTACATCATTAAATTATCTTGATCCGCGCACAAGCGCATGTGAACTTGAAGTTCAAAAGATAATTCATTTGCAAAGCATTGCAAATCAAATGCCGAACGCTTTTGTTGACTCCGAGAAGAGTTACAAAATCGCATATTCCAGACTATAAATGCTCCTATTCGAATTGAAGTTCCAGTGAGAACAAAATATTATACCTATAGTTGCTTGAGTCAAAAACACGCCGGAAGCGTGGCCGACCTCTTGGTTCTAAAGATAAAAATCCTCGAAAGAAAAGAGGATTAAATGATCTAGAAGATCATATTGAAGAAAAGAATGATAAAGACCAAGAGAGAGCGATGACAAAGAACCAGAAGTTGATGAAAGTAACACTGAAATTTCTATCAATTATACCACTTTCGGTAGAAGTTGAAATCGGATAGAAACTGTTATTGATAATATATTTGCATACAATATATCTCTTGATGTTACACAGGATAATGATGATCCTGAACCAATATCGATTGATGAATGTCGGCATAGAAAAGATTGGCTACAATGGAAAGATGCGATTCAATCGGAGTTAAATGCAGCGGCAAAACGTGAAGTCTTCGGACTGCAGGTCCGAACACCGAGAAGGTGTAAAACCTGTTGGCTACAAATGGATATTTGTGCGAAAGCGCAATGAAAAGAGTGAAATCGTTCGATATAAAGCGCGATTAGTAGCCCAAGGTTTTTCACAAAGACCAGGTATTGATTATGATGAAACTTATTCTCCTGTTGTTGATGCTATTACACTCCGATATCTTATCGGTTTGGCGGTACATGAAAAGATAGATATGCGCCTATTAGATGTTGTCACTTGCTTACTTGTATGGAAATTTAGAAAATGATGTTTACATGAAAATCCCGAAGGATTTCATATGCACGAAGCATATAAACATTATCCTCGTGAAAATTACTCCATCAAGTTGCGAAATCATTATATGGCCTGAAGCAATACGGGCGCATGTGGTTCACACGTCTTAGTGAATATTTATTGAAAGCGGGATTTAAAAATGACCAGGTATGTCCATGCGTTTTTATTAAGAAATGCTGGTTCTAAATTTGTGATATTAGCTATATATGTTGATGATATTAATCTTATTGGAACTCCTGAAGAGCTCCAAGAAACAATTGATTATTTAAAAAGAGAATTCGAAATCAAGGATTTTGGTAAAACCAAATTTTGCCTTGGTTTACAAATTGAACATTTGGAGAGTGGAACATTTATTCATCAATCAACATATACGACAAAAGTGCTAAAAAGATTTTACATGGACAAAGCACATCCATTGAGTATTCCAATGATCGTGCGATCATTAAATGTGGATAAAGATCCTTTCAGACCTCAAGAAAATGATGAAGAACTCCTTGGTCTGAAGTACCATATCTCGGTGCAATTGGTGCATTGATGTATCTTGCTAATAATACACGACGTGATATTGCTTTTGCTTGTCAATTTATTAGCAAGATTTAGTTCTTCACCAACACGACGACATTGGAATGGAATTAAACAAGTCATTCGATATCTCCAAGGTACAATTGATCTCGGATTATTTTATTCAAATAAAACCAGTCCAATATTGATAGGTTATGCGGATCTTTGGTTATTTATCGATCCACATAAAGCACGTTCTCAAACGGGCTATCTATTTACATGTGGAAATCTTGCTATATCATGGCGTTCTACGAAACAATCTATAGCGACTACTTCTTCAAATCATCTTTGAAATTATAGCCATTCATGAAGCAAGTCGAGAATGTGTATGGCTAAGATCCATGATTCATTATATCCGAGAAAGTTGTGGATTATCATCAATCAAAGGTATTCCAACTCCTCTTTATGAAGACAATGCAGCTTGCATAGCTCAATTACGAGGAGGATATATTAAAGGAGATCGGCCAAAACATATTTCACCAAAATTCTTCTTTACTCATGAACTCCAGAAGAAAGGTGAAATTGATGTGCTACAAATTCGGTCATGTGATAACCTCGCAGATATTTTCACGAAGACTTTACCGACTGCAACATTTGAAAAGTTGAGATATAAAATCGGTATGCGTCGGTTTAAAGATTTAAAGGAATCATCTCATCAGGGGGAGTAATAAATAGACATATAGAATAGTGTACTCTTTTTCCTTCACTTGATTTTTTTTTCCCACTGGGTTTTTATCTAGTAAGGTTTTAACGAGACATATTCTTTATGTAATGGATGGACATCCAAGGGGAGTATTATGAATTATTGGAATATTTATTAATTAGTGGAGGCTCTACTAATTATGGGTTTATGTGAATTATTAGAAGATTTTTATGGATGTCCACCATTTAGTGGAGACACCACTAATTAAGATTAGTGGAAGATGATGTATGCCATGATGTAATCCACTAATTAGAGCTCTATAAATAGAGCTATTCTCTAAGCTTGTAATACACCATTATTTTGTGAAAGAAAGATTAGTGAAAGAAAGAATAGAGAAAATTGTGAGAGAAAAGAAAGAGAGAAATTCTTGTGCAAAATAGTTAGAGTTTTATTAGTGTGTAGTGTAAAGATTTTATTCTAACACTACCTTAATTTTATAACATTTGTAATATTATAGCATTATTTTTCTCCGTGCAGGTGGATGGTGATTATGGTATCACAAGAGCCGTGAAGGGGACATGAAATGGGGCATTGGGCGGCTCGGCAGAGATTTGTCGACTAGTGGAATATTATAGCATTATCCTTGTTACTGAGCTCCGTGGTTTCTTTGCCAGATGCCTTTTTTTGTTTTTCTTCCCCTTTTCTTTTCTTTTCTTTCTTGTAGTGAAAGTCTTAATGCAAAAAATTATTACTTCCACTTGACAAGCACAGTTGATTGATTTTATAGAAAATGTGAAATATTTTATTGAAATAATGCCTACTTGTAGTCCTCAAATCTCACTAGTTGTCCAATCACTACTTAGCACACTACAAAAAATTTAATTCCAGTTGTCAATGTTAAGAAATCGTGAACCATTGGGGAAGAGACACTGCATCTTACTTCTTTGTTTTCTATTTTTTTTTTAATAAGATTATTCATTGGTAAAGAAAAATGAAAAACAAATTACACATGGTATACACTTTCGATAATAGAAAAACTACACTCAAGTAAATAGACTACAAAAACCAAAAAAAAAAAACACAAAAATCTACTTTTAAAATTTTTGATTGCGATCCACAACAATAAAAGTATAAGAAATTCGAGCCCCTCTATATCTGTAAGTAGCAATTTAAAAGATTTTAAATGTATCAACGATTTTGAAGAAAGTCTCGGAAAGAGATAAGTAATGAATATTTGGCCCAACCCAATATTAAGTAAAAGACAAACATTATGAAGTAGGAACTCCAGAAAAATTCATGTCAATAAGTGTTAGATTTGGACCATATAAATCAATAAAAGTGAATTTTTATAATTTAAGAACAAAATAAGAGGAGAAATTACCAAAAAGATAGAAAAAAGAAAAAGAGTTTTGGCCGAGGTCTGGACTGTGACAAAAGGAACGCGGAGAAGGGATAAGATGGTGAGCAAGGTAGAAAGAATGGGCAAGAGCGAGAGAAGAGAGAGATGGGCTAATGTAGACTTTCCACTGCTTCCTACGTCGACTAGATAATTATTCGGGTTCTCCAATACGAAAAAGAATGCGTAAAAGTCTAATCCTATTTTGTCCCTTTGTGTATAATTATCACAATGTTACTTACGTATAATTAGTTTCGAACTTCTACTATAATTGCAGCAAACGCGTGTCCTTCAGTTTTCACTACCATTGCAGAAACACCCCCATATTCGCAATTACAAATCGGTCTCCCATTTGCAAGCCTATGACCAAACAGGTCACGTAGGCAATTATGCCGTTGACACGAAGAGGAGTTCAGTATTGATGAAGAGGAGTTATTACTGTTAAGCACTAGGAAAGAATAATTAAGAAAATAAAAAATGATAGTTTAGTCTAATTTATTTTGAAGGAAATTGTATTGTAATATTAAAAATATTTTAAAAATAAAATCATGTATTTTACTCATGAATTGATTAGTCGAAGATCGTCGTGTTAACATGTAATTGAATATAAATAAAGATTAAAAAATAGTATAAGGATATAAAATATTAAAAATAAAGATAAGAGTATTTTTCTATGAACGAAAATTGTTGAAGGATATTTTGAGTTATTTTTTTAAATATAAAAAAAAATCTTAGTGAGTTATATGAGTACACATATAACCTGAAAATATTTTCATGTTAGTATTTTCATCAATTTATTTCTATCGGGCCTATCTTGTAAAATATAATAGTATATGATAGATAACAAGTTTTAAATTCTTAAAGAAAATCATAAATTAAAATAATTGTATAAGGCTAAATATCTAATATTTACAAGTATTTATATGAAACATAATATTATTTAACACACAGTGAGCATTCAAATACATGGACAATTAAGAGTATTTATCATAAATTAATAATTTCTATATTTACCATGAAAGTTCACACAACTCTCCATTACGTGTTACTTCTACAAGGGAGATCTCTCCTGAAAGTAGTCATTTATATTCCCTTAAAAGTAAACAATATTTATCACGAAGTTTCTTATAACTCTCCGTTATGCGTCATTTCTGCAAAAGAGATCATTTTATAACTCTCCGTCATTTCTGTAGACTATGAATTGATTAGTCTACATAGAACTTAGGTCTCTAACCAAAGTTAGTATTGGAATAGAATGTTGAGTACTCAACATTACAACAATTTCTCAACAACATTTTCATTTGACAATGCTCCAATATTAATTATTATTTTCTAATATTTTATAATTTCACTAGAAAATTCAACTACTTTTCACAGATTCCAATATAAACATTTAAAATTTTCATGAACAATAAGATTTTTTTTTCTCCAACCCTTGGTTTGGTTATATTTTCAATATCTCAAGATACCATCACCCACACCTTCCGTCCCCCTTGTTTCTGTCTCTGAGTCTAGGTGAGTGCAACATAAAATAAAAAAGCTACGTACAGAAATGCAAAAAATGAAAAATATTGCTGAAATCTTATAAACCTTGATGGGTTGCTAGGCCAATATGGAAACGTAGAGATCAAATACAAGAACCAACTACCACGTCGGTAGCAGTTGAAGATGTATTCGACGAAACTGACATATTATTGTTCAGAACATTAGAGGAGGAACAAAAAACAGAACCATCAAGCGACGCATCTTTTTGCGTTGGAGATACAAACTTCAGATCCAGATCACACACACCGAAATAAAATAGTACAGCCAGACTCGTCACAAACGGGAGATACTAAACATGTTTGGCCGCATTTGTCACAAGTGTTGGTATTAGTTCCGCACTCACATGAATCCATTCGTACATCAATTCCGGTGGTTTCAGTCGGAAGCAGTAGTCCAATGGTACCCTTTTGGGTGGTTTGTGCAGGATACAGTGATCGACTAGCTTCACCTAGGAGTACCGGAAATTATTAACAAGCGAAATGGTTCCATTACTACTGCTAAGAAGATGTATTTAATTTTGTGTGAGAGAAAAAGAGAGAATGAACTAATTAGTGACTGAGACAAATTTAATACTACAATTTTTATGTCTTTTAGTTAAATTATTTATTGTAAATTACAGTTAATCATTGCGATTTAAGAAAAATTAATTCAAATCACTACTTAAAAGATTCGATACTTAGAATAATTTTAGAAGCGTATTGAGCGGAATAGAGATGATCAATATTGGAGACCATCCTAGTCCTTGTAAAAATAAATTTCTTGCCAAAAGTTGAGATATACAAATTTTAAGGAAGAGGATTGTGTAAATAAAAGCTTAAGAGCTGTTTGGTTGAAGGATTTTAGAGTAAGGAATGGGAATAAACTAAAATCTTACCTGTTCTTTGTGTTTGGTTGGAGTATACGGGTTTCAAAGTAAGAAAATAATAGACCCAATAGTTGATAATTTTGATTCCGAATTAAAATTATGAATTTTATTTTTATAAAAATATTATTATTTAAAAAATGATTGTATGAGTAAGCACTCCCATCACCGATCTGAATATTGAATCTATTCTCCCAAAAGATCCCCAATCTATAATGAAAGTTATGCTTGTCCGTTCTCTTTGTTATATATATACATATATATATATATATATATGATATTTTTTTAAAAATTTTCATATTAATTTACTCCACTGGGAAAGATGAATATGCTACTGAAAAGTATTTGGAAATGATTCCATTCTAAAATACGTCTTGAGGGAGAATTGTCTAAAATTTATACAAAATTATCTATCAAGATAACTTAGAGATGCTATGTTAGAAAACATGTAAAATTAACTCCACTAAACAGTTGCCTTAATAGAATAAAAATTATTCAAAATTTATAAGAAATAAATCATTAAAATATCTATTTGATATGAAATAAATCTTATCAAGAGTGAAAGAGCTAACCAACGGTAGCTAAGAGCATGACAGAAAGCAACGCAGCGGCGAATGCTATTTTCATCTTTGATTTTATGATTAGAGCAACACTGATATTTGGAAGAACTGAAGAAGCAGTATTGCTTGGGATGCTCTGCTCCTCTACCGGAATATCCACAATTTATAAGCACAAGGTCCAAATAATTCCAAAGCCCACTCACTCACTCTGAACCAAACACTCTTGTCGTCCAGTAGACTTTTGCAGCGTTATCTTTGACTGGTGAGGATTGTTTTCCATGCCGACAGCTAGCACGCAGCCTAGACTTTTAAAAGTTTGATTTGGCTTTAAATCTATTTAAAAGTTTGCTTAAAAGAACTAAAAATATAAGACTAAAATTTGTAGTATTTATGGATAACGTTATATCCAGTCATAACACATATAAGAAAATTTTTTGTGTAATCAATGCACGTGCATCACACACATTTTAGGTGATTATATCAAAACTTTAGTAACAATGTTGTATCTATAGATAATATTATATTCGTCATAATACATATAAATTTTTTTTTTTTTTGTATTCGATGCATGTGCATCATACATTTTAGGTGATTGTATCAAAAATTTTAGCCATAACATTGTATTTATTATAATATATGAAATTTTTTAAAGTATACTCGATATCCATACATCACACGTTTTAGATAATTGTATAAAATTTTAATAAATTATATATTTTTTAAAAATATATAACTTCATGTACACGCAGTATAATAAATTAAAATGTAAATAGTGAGGATAAATTAAAATGTAAATAGTGAGGATTGTGAGCTAGCCATGTGTACTACGAGGGTTGGGTAAGTCAGAGAGACGAACTGGGGCACTGGGTACTTTGGAGATATTTGTTATGTAGTGGAATATTATAATAGCATATTTGGACTGAGATTTTGTCAATTTTTTTTATTAAAAATTAGAATAATAATTTTAAATTTTGTCAATTACAACGGATTTACGACGGTCATCTAAAATTAAAAAATAAATTAATTTTTTTTAAATTGAAAAAAATCCGTCGCAAATCCGTTACAAATTTGTAACGAATTTGTGACGGCCATCTAAAATTAAAAATAAATTAATTTTTTTTAAATTGAAAAAAAAATTCATCGCAAATTTGCAACGGATTTGCGACGGCCATCTAAAATTAAAAAATAAATTTATTTTTTTTAAATTGAAAAAAAAATCCGTCACAAATTCGTTGCAAATTTGCAACGGATTTGCAATGGCCATCTAAAATTAAAAAATAAATTTATTTTTTAAATTAAAAAAATCCGCCACAAATCCATTGCAATTTACAACGGATTTGCGATGGCCATCCAAAATTAAAAAATAAATTTATTTTTTTAAATTTAAAAAAAAAAGCTGTCGCAAATCCGTCGCTAATTAGCAATGGATTTGCGACGGAAAATTCTGTCGTCGCAGATCCGTCGCAAAGCCCTTATAAATTCGTCGCTAATTCACAAAAAAATTTACTATATAATTAATATATAGCACAATATATCATAAGAACTTCAATAGCTTAGTGGTCGAACGCCCTCACAACAAGGACGCGGGTTCGAGCCCCAAATCTGACATAATATCATAATATTCTTGGCGGATCGGGTTATCAGCGGGTCGATGAACGGGCGGGCCGAATAGCTAATTAATTAATTTTTTTAATAAAAATTTTTCGCTACCACAAATTAAATTAATTAACTTTTAAAAAATATTTTTTTCCGTCGCAAAACCGTCGCTAAATTATTTTAATTTTTGTAAATAAAAAAAATTTTGACCGTCGCAAAATTAATTAATTTTTTCAAAATTTAAAAAATTTTTGTCGTCGCAAATTCGTCGCTAAATTAACTAATTTTTTTTAAAATAAATGTTTTTGGCAGTCGCAAATCCGTAGCAAAATTAATTAATTTTTTATAATTAAAATTTTCTTTGCAATCGCAAATCCGTCGCAAAATTAATTATTTTTTTTAAAAATTTTTTTTACCATCACAAATCCGTCGCTATATTGATTATAAACTTAATTATAGTGTCATCAATTAAATAACCGTCGCTATTTGCGACGGATTTTCTTTCCATCGCAAATTGCGACGCCCTTTTTAACGACGGACGTAATCCGTCGCTAAACGTGATTTGTGACAGGTTTGGCCGTCACTAATTTGGTTTTTGCTTGTAGTGAGTATTGGAGTGGTTGGAGCACTCCAACTCTACATTGGAGGCCGATTTTGATTTTTCACACTGGCAGGGAAATTCTGGATATCCTAGTCTAGTCGGGTACACCCGACACCAATGAAACTGTGATAAATCCATTGTGAATACATATCCACAATAGACTGGAAGTTCAAAGAAGGTAACATGATTTCCCCTATACGCTGGCAAAAATCGGCAAATAGAGTACTTTCTTGATGCTTCTATATATATATATATATATATATATATATATATATATATGTGTGTGTGTGTGTGTGTGTGTGTGTGTGTGTGCGCGCGCGCGCGCGTGTTAAGGTCATTGTTATAGCATCTTCTACTGTCGTTTTTGACAAATTGGACAAGTGATAGAATTCTTGTAGAAGACTGTTTTCGCATATGTCTAATGCGGGTTGAGTTTTAAGATGTTCGACAATTTATCTTAGGAAGATTTCTATTGAATTTCGTGAGAATTTATGGATAAAATCTAGAAGATCTTATTCCAAGAAGATTGAATTGTGAGAAAAACAAGATTGCAGAAGAATTAGAAACGTGTATTTTAAGGAGTGTTTAGTAGTTTCCTAAACTAAGAAAACTGCGTCACTTACACAGTGTAAAGATAGTTGAAGCGAAGACTTAAATACGTGAAATTGAATAGAAAATATTTTGAGGAGTTCTTATATAAAGCTTCATGGGTGGGTGATAGGGGTAAAATATAAGCATATTTTGTAGGCATTTGTAATGTATTTATGCTTACTTTTTAGATTAAATGCCATTGATTTTTCTCACTTTGTTATGCTTTTGTGTAGATTGATGATTGATGAAAAAGTGGAGAAAACAAGCCCAAAAACATGTGAAAAGAGGAAAATAAAAGGCCACCAACGTTGGTTGGTATGTGGGAAAGAGTTTTAGCTAGTTTTTTGCGCGAAAAAGGACCAAAATGGAGCACTTTCAGTGTCGGCTCAAAGCTGCCCAAATGCAGAAAAACAGAGTACAACTGGCGCGGGCTGATTTGGAGCAGCCCGGGTCAGGTAATTTTAGGAATTTGACACGGAAAAAGAGTTTTTGAACAGAATTTGGCACCTTATGTTGTGATCCTTTGGGAATTGATTTGGGAACAAATTAGGACTCTCGTATTGACTTTTTGGCAATCTGAACTCCTATAAATATAAAAAAATAACACCTATTAAATCAACTTCACTCTGTGTAATTTGAAAACTCCTAGAGAGACTCAAGAATACCAAGATTAAGGAGGATTAAGGAGAATTCTTGGAGAAGAAAATGAGGTTGATCAAAAAGGTTTCAAGGAAGAAGAAGAAGGCTTGCTTGTCTGTAAGTTATTTTTTTTCTTTTTTTTTTAATTTATTGACAATTTGAGTCTATTATGTTTTAATTGTATTTGAGGGTTGAACCCCAAGTTTATGTTCATGGATTGAATTTCTTTTGATCTAGTAATTCCAATTTTGATTACTTGAATTTATTATTTTGCTGAATTGATTGGTTCTTTTCTAACTAACTCGATAGAGAAGTGAGGAGAGTGGTACCAACTAATTAATTCAATACTTGTTATCTCTTAATTAACTCGAGAGAGATGTTAAGGGTAAAGACTAGGTAATAAAAAAGAGATTAATTTCACTTAGAGATAGGGTTATTGATTTCTTCCATAAAGACTTTGGTGTTACCTAGAGATAGGAACATTAATTGTTTATTTGAGAGTTAAGAATATTGGCTAGAGATAGGGATATTGTTACTTTCATAAATTTAGTTATTCTTAATGTTTCTTAGATTTAATTAGCGAGGTAGAGATATCCTTTAATTAATCTAAGAATAGAAATTTCATAACTCGAGAGAGAATAAATTCACCTTTTAAACTCGTATTGGTGTTTGGATTGGGACTTAATTGATTTAAAGGTGTTTCCTTTACTTGTCATAGATTTGGGGTGATTTCTTTATTGCATGTCTTTTCTCCTTATTCTTACTCCTTGATAATCCTTATGACTTGTCTTGTATGAACTCGATATATTCTCTAGTATATTAGGTTAATTGGTTATTTACCTATTTTTCTTTATTATATTGGTTAAACAATAAAGATTTGTGTAAAATAAGATAGGAGTTTAAGTTCCTGTAGATTCTATACTTGTTATTCGCTATACTATATAATGTGTATACTTGTCCGTATGTATAGTTTTAGTGGTTAGCATTTTAATTAAAAATTAATTGATTGTGGCTCATTATTGTTAATTTTTCCAACACTAAAAAACACACATCGGTGGGTTGAGTATTAGTGATTTATTATGATCCACTGATGATGACCTATTGCAATATTTAGTGCTAGCATTTCTTTCAGTTATATTACAGTAGGGATTCATGCTTGTTTTGATGGCTGTTATTCATATCTATTTATGTGAGTTTAAATCAATTATATTTTGTAAAGCTACAGTCTGTCTATCTGAAGGGCTTAGTCAAACAAGAACCTATTGAATTGCAGTGACAAAAATTGACTAGAGTTCAATATGTGGAGTTGATTGCAACAAAGGTTTTCATCAAGTTTGACAAATGAACACTCTAGTTGTGTTTTATCAAAAGTCCACTAGGGATCACTTGATATTTGAGATAAGTGTAATCTTTCCACTTTGATTAAAGTTTTAGTAAAGCTTTTTACTATTTTAGGACCCGCAGAAGTAGGCCTATTATGTTACTAATTTGTTGTGTTTGTTATATTCTTTATATTATTATTATCTGTCAAACTGACATAACTTAAATTGGAAGTTTAACAAAACCACAGGAGACTGACTATTTAATCCTAACAAGTGGTATCAGAGCAATTCAATTGTTGAAGTTGCTATTCAATTAGCAAGTGCTATCTTGGTAGTTAGTTTGAAAATCATGTCTGGACCAGTAAACGAAGGAAATTCTGTCACAAGGCCACTATTGTTGAAAAGCACAAATTATGCTTATTGAAAGATTAGGATGAGAATCTTTATCTAAAATCAGGAAATTGCTGCATGGAAAGTTGTTGAAGTTGAATGGAAACCATCAATAAAAGCAGGTACCGATACAAGAGTATCTGTAGTGAAACCAATCACAGAATGGGCAAAAGATGTCTACTTGCAAATACTAATGCTAAGGTTTTAAATACTGTCTTTTCTGCAGTTGGGAAGGAAGAATACAAGTTGATCTCCACTTGTGAATTTGCTAAGGAAGCTTAGGACAAACTACAAACAGTATTTGAAGGAACTAGGATGGTTCGGAAATCAGAAAAGTAACTACTGAAAACTCAATTTGAGGAGTTAAAGATGAGTGAACATAAGACTATAGCCATGTTTGGAAACAAGCTAAGAGATATTGCAAATTAGGCATATTAACTTGGTGAAGTCTATTCAGAGGAAAGACTGCTTTGGAGGATATTGAGATCCTAACCATCAAGGTTTCAACCCAAAATAGCAGTCATTGAAGAATGAAAATGTGTTAGCAATGTAACTAATGAGTTAATAGTTTATCTTCTTACCTATGAGATGAATTTGTAATTCTAGGCAAAATCCAAAGAAAAAGGATTTGTACTTAAAGTCAAAGAGGAATCAAATGAAACTTCTGATAAGGACATAGGATTGTTGACAAAAAAGTCCAACAGAATGCTAAAAAAGTATAACAAAATGGATAAACTGTCCAACAAAACTTTCAACAAGAAAGTTGAAGTTTTAAAGAAGGCATATACTAAACAAAAACTGACAGAAAATAAGAATTCTCCAAAAGGACCAAAGTGTTATAAATGTGGTGGAATTGGACATATCCGCATTGATTGTGGAAATCTGAAAAATAGATCCTACAACATCATCTTGAGTGATTGTGAGGATTATACTCAAGATTATCCCGAATAATTGAGTATTGATGAAGGAGATGATATTGGTCAATCCAGTAATATTGCATTTAATGCAATAGTTAAAAAGAAGTCACTGACAATGAGAAGGATATGAATGAATATGACGATGAATAAATGACACCAGAAGCACTATTATATGAATGTGAATTGCTGTACTCAAAATAGTGAGGAGAGAAGCAAATCAAGCAACTAAATAAACAAGTTGCAGAGCTTAATCAAACACTTAATGATCAACATCAAAAGTTGTGCATGTATGAAAATGAACTTGATAAGAAGAAAGATGAGTTGAAACTCAAGGATCAATAGTTGCAAACACCAAATCAACTGCTGTTAAACGCTGAATCAGCTATTAAAAGGCTGAACACTGGAAAAGCTAAATTAAATGAAGTATGGCTCTTAGTAAATCACCATTAGATAAGGTAGGCTTGGGATACGATGAGCCCTACAGGAATGCAGTTGTACACCATACAAATACGACACTACAAAAAAGTGACTTTTGGTAATGTCAAAGAAAGTGTGGGCGAAATTGGTCATAACTGTGGCAAATACATTTTTGCCACGAAGATGTCATGGTTTTTGAGGCGTGGGTGTTACGGCCGTTGCAAAATATTTGGCACAGTTATGTAGTCGTAGGGAATACCTTTTGCCACGAATTTATCACAATTTTGTAGTCATTGTAAATAAAGTGTGGTATTTGTTCATGAACTTTTGCCACAACTTTTCTCAACAGTTATTAACTGTGAACAAAGATTTCAATTTTTTGTCACGATTTTTCTAACATTTTACAACTGTGACAAATATTATTTGTTACAATTAAATTTCCGTTGGAAATAATCCTTTTTGTCACGGTTCTTTTCTAAATTGATATAACCATGAGTAATGCCCATTTACTACGATTCCCTTACTGTTGTAATTAATACTTTTTGCCACGGAATTCTTAATATTAGAAAAAATCATTTGTCACAATTATTTGACAAATTTTTTACACTGTTATATATTAATCTTTTTCACTACAAATGCAAATGTGTAGTGATATTGCATTTATCCTAATAATCTTATTTGACATTATCCATCATAAAATAAAAAACTGTAGTGAAAATATTAAACTATTTTTCCTTCTACTTTAACAATATCATCATCTACTATACATATAGAACCATGAAAACCTCCAATATTAACAATAAACTATCATCCATTGATTGAACATTCAAAATGCCATCATCCATTAATAATAACTTAATATACACCAAAAAAACTGAAAGAACTCTGATAAGTTACATAAATCTAATCCTTAATATTAATTCAAATTAGTCCAAAACAAAACCATAGTTCTAACCATGACATCTATCAGAAGCCATAAAAATTCATTGAGGGCTAAAAACAATGCCATAGTTAAATGAACCTTCAATCACCTTGATCTTCATTCCTCCTGTCATTAAGAAAAAATGACAGGATTACTTCTTAATAAAACTCATAAAAATCTATTTTTCATACAGCATAAATTAAACTCACTACTAAACCATTCAAAAGAAACTGTAGAATATGATTAGTTATTTCTAAGCAAGTACATACAAAGAGCAGCAAGATAGCCTGAAGTGAGATTAGAACATAGAAGAATAAGAACCCACAATTCCAACTTCAATTGCAATGGAAGACCAAACAGTAATCAAATACAACAAAAAAATTTATGCCTACTCTACTAATCTCATTTTACTCAGGCAAAGTATATAAATCTTGTTGATTGTCAGTGGAAGACCAAAGATGCACAAACATGCCATCATATTTCAACAGACATACTCAATCAAGTGTTGTTGGTTGTATAATCCACAAGAAATTATTTCTTATGAAACTAGGTTACGTACATAAAATCCAACTTTCAAATGAGGCAAGAATATACCTAAACCACTCAGAAGGTCATTTTCTTTTAAACGCCCAAAACAAGTCAAAAAGTACAATGCGTATAAAAAAATCAAAAATAAAAGAAAAATATAATGCGTATAAAAAATAAACATTCTTTTTAATAACGAAACTACGACTCATAACTAAGATTATAATTGTTCATCTCTTGGTGAGAATTGTGCATGATGTATATTAGATGTCTTATGAACCTGTACCAAATATTTAACAAGAAAAATATATTATTCAAAGAGAAATGCCTATGAAGGCGAGCAAAATAAGCAATGCATAAGAAATGTAGGATATGATTTCTTAAGAAAAAGAACTAATTTAATAAATTCGAACAATCTAGCTAGGACTCAAAATTTCCTTATCTCAATAATGAGATTTTTATAATGTCCAAATATATTTAAATAAACTATCTTTGCTATGCACTGGTCTAAGTAGAAAGGAATATTGAACAAATCTAAAAGTATTGATTCTAATTAGAGAAGCACAAGCAAGAATTTAGGCAATGTTCTAATGTGTTCAATACTCAAGTTTTTGTTTTTTTTTCATCAAACTAAAACATCTATCAGAGACTATTTACAAAGTCATGAATAGGCTGTATATTGGTGTAGTCAAATGATTGAAATAGTAGTAGAGAACTGTGATAGGTTAGACATTTGAAGAAAATTTTTGGTTCAGCGCCTTCAGGCTAAATACTAATGAAACACCTATGAGCAGTCCTTGAATATCAGATGATATGACGGATGCTATTCTATGGAGCTGGCAAAAAAGTTTCCCAAAAGAAATGATGAAGCTGCTCACTGCATGATGCTCAATCTTGGGCATCAGACAAGATCTACTTCTAGCATTGGTGGTGGACTTTGATGTGCCAACTTCAATATTTAACCAAAAAAAACAGCCTCGTAATAATGGATTGTAGAACTTTGATAGTAGAAGAAGCTTTGAGATAATAGCAGCATAAAACAACCTAGCAAAGAAAGCTGAGCCAAATATCATAAAGAACCAGCCCAAAACACTTTCTTACTAGAGGTCTTAAACTAAGAAAAAGTAGGCATCTTTTGTTGGCACATCCTGGTTTAGCTATATCAATTAATTTTGACACTTGGCTTATGCTAATTTATATTTATTATCTATGCATGAAGATAATACTACTATATCAATTAATTTTGACACTTGGTTTAGCTATATCTTTTGTTGGTACATATTGATTTATCAGTTAATATTGCACGACAAGTTTATGCTAATTTTTATTTATTATCTATGCATAAAGAAAATGCAAAATTCAAAAATGTAATTAGTATTTAAATCATATGGTTTAATTATTATTTGTATATGCACCCTAAATAACTCCCAACAAATAAGCCCAAAATAATATATATTCATGTTGTCAAATACCTATGACTCTTCTCATGTGGCTTATAGTAATGAAAATATGTTAGATACTTATATTCATATTAATACGTGGTGTTACTCTTGATGAGTTTGAAAGATAAACTTTAAGTACACATGACTTATATTCCCACCACAGATGCAAAATTTGGAGAGATCATTGCATGCAAAACTAGTCCTTTGACTAAGGAATTCTGATATTACTTTTAGGAGTTCAGATTTTGATTGAGAGATGCAGTCATCATTCATAATTTTCTTTAGGAAAATTCCAAGTTGTAGACAGCAAAAAAGGTGTTATTTGCAGCAGTTAATAGTACTAAAAATTTTAGCCTTATAACATCAATAGGATTTGAAAGTAATAAGAAGATCACTGCAATCATTGACTTGAAATCATATCACTATACTACGTGACTACTTTGAGATGCTAGCAATAACGAAAAATCCTTAACCACCTTCTTGAGCATAATATCAATAACCGACAAATATCCAACCACAAAAAAATAAGGCATGGTAGAGGTCCTTTACAGATGATATAATCAATATATTTCTGTTTTGACAGGAGAGAATTGCATAGCTTTGCTATAATTCTTTTGTGTATGAAGAAAAAGAAAAAAAGATTTTCTAGTATCCTTTTCAGATAAGTTTATCTTCAATACAGAAGCCATTTACCAAGTAAAAATGTGGCAATAACCAAACTTAATACTTTTTCCAAATGTAATAAACAACGGATGAGCTTACCTACCATTGGATTCAATGGCAAGTCGTCAACTCTATTAATTTCAGTGAGATAAGCCTATAGTAAACCAAGACCAAAATGATCAAAGAGTAAAACTACGACATTGGCTGCATTCGATTCCTCAAGTGAAACCTCAAATGGAAAAACTCAAATAGCTGTTCAATGGTAGGTAAATTAGAATCATCCAGCTTTTTTCATCTCTCTAGGTTGCATTATTAAGTTCATATTATTAATTTATTTTTTATAGAGAAGAATAGCAAGTTGATCAACATAGGACAGTACATCAATCTCATGTTTCTCATTCCATCCATGTCAATGAGTATATTAACAAAGCATTAAACACATAAAACTAAGTTAAGAACAACACACATATTAAAAATATAACCTTCGGTTTCAACTCTACTCGCTCTGTGATGGAGGTAATGCCCATTTAAAACAAAAGAAAATGGCAAGAGTATCAAAATAGAGACTTGGACGAAATTTAAAGAAGCAATCAAGCTGGTTTATGCGCTTGTATAGGTTTAGTTAGCAAGTTTAGACTATGACAATCCAAATCGACCAGTATCCATCAAAGAAAGAAATTTGCTTTAAATCAATTAAAAATGAGCCTATGAAATGAAAATTGAAGCATAACTCAGCAATTCAATTGCAAAATAAATAATTCAATTGAACAATCTATTGTAATCATTATCCAGAAAAATGCAAAGAAATAAGCAGCATTACATTCTGAGATCATCAATCCTCAAACTAAACTACTCGAAGCCACATGAGGCTAGCAAAAAAACAGAATCAACACAGTTGTGTAGGAAGAGCGAAATTTTCACCTTTGTGCTATTATTGTCATGGTATCTGCAAGGCTCATGGTTCGACTTTGACAAGCTGAAACACAAGAAGCAAGAAATGAAGTCCTAAGAGCAGCTCTTGTGAAGTCATAAGTTCCACTAGCAATGACCTTCTTAATTAACCCTATGATGCCATACAACTCTTGTTGTGTACTAAAAAACTAGATCGAGTCCATAGTAATGCACAAGGCATCATTAAGCGTATGGGGATCAGCTAACAGGATGAGATTCTCAGTATGCTCCCAATCATGGGTACTCACAACACCTTGAAACAACCGGCCTAACTCTAACCTATCCTGCCTACTGAGCTTCTTCTCTTGCCGAGATTTCTCATTCTTGCCAAGCTCAAAATCAGATGCAGCCAATCTAGATTTTAGTTTCTTAGCACCACAACTACAAAATCCTCCTCATCTATCAGATTTCCTCGAGTCAATACTCACAAGAGGAGCTTCCCTTGAAAACACCATAGTCCCATTGCTTCCTTTGTCCTTGTCTGGGCTTAGAACAGTAAAATCCCCTAGCAGAGATGACAGAAAATAACAAAGAAGCAAAATTTTGGTTGTTCCACCCAAAACCAAAATCCCCTAGCAAAAAACCAATTGATCGATCGAATCCTTCTTTATAGGGGGAAAAAAAAAAGGAATCACAGGGTTGGCAATGAAATTCACAAGAGCAAAAACCCATTTGCTGTCAGAACTTGAGTTGGCCTTGAGAAATGAGATTAGAGGTTCAGATGCGAAAGAATGCCATGCGTGCAATTGATCCCAGTAGAGATTAGATTCTAGTGGCAGAGCAACCCTACAAATGGTAGAAATACAATAAACTGAAGCTCCCAACCAACAATACAACATCGGGGAGAACAAGAGAAAATTGAAAATGCAAAACTTGCAAAATCAAAGCAGAATCATATTTTGATTATATTTAAAATAAAAGTAGATTCTGTTCCCAAAGGAAGAAAAAAAAAAGAAAAAAAGAGGGAGATAGAGAGAGAAGAAGCAGACCCGGAAATTCCGGAAAATGGTGCCGTTTTTCCCCCGAATTTCGACAGAAGGGGTGCCTCAAGAGGATTTCCTATTATAGTGAGGTTGCATTCATGGACTCCGACCTACACCGATTTTTTTTTTTTATATTAGGCGACCTTGAATATGTGTATTGAATATATATATATATATATATATATATGTGTGTGTGCGTGTGTGTGTGTGTGTGTGTGTTGTGTGTGTGTGTGTGTGTGTGTGTGTATGTGTATGCCTCTTATTGTTTGAACAATCAACCAAGTCTTTTTCATCCTTATATTATTATTTACAGTTTAAATAGTAATACTTTATGCAAGATTCTTGGCAATTCAAAAGACAATCTTTTTGGTTAATGTTTGGGTGCATTTGGTTTTTGATCTCTTCATTGGAAAACTAGGTGGCACAATATTTACAGCTAGCAAATATGCCAAATGGGTTGGGCATGTGTGTGTGTATATGTGTGTGTATGTGTGTATTTATTTATATACACACACATACATACATACATACTTATTAAAAAGCTTTTTTTTTAAAATTTTATTTGAGCTAGACAAAGCGCATTATTGTTATATACTCATTACACTTCATATTTTTTGAGTGTCTATAATGCGCATAGATAGAGTTGTAGTTTAATTATGTGATCCTAATTTAAATAGGTACAATGGATCACATGCACAAAGATATTCATCCGGGTCCTTTCGTCGATGGTTTACTATCTCTTCAGTCGAGCCATCGTTCGTCTTTGGTATGGTCCAGTGATCAACATACTTGTGAGATTCCATTGGTGTATAGAGGATACGATTCCGCATTTTGGGAGCATATGCCCCTTTCTGGTAGAGTTGCGGAGTTAGTGGATAGGGCTGTTTTGGTGGAGTCAAACGAGCTGGACACATCTAGGTTGATCATGCTCTCGTTACCGCATTAGTAGAGCGATGGCGTCAGGAGACCCATACATTTCATTTCCCTATAGGAGAGGCTACAGTGACACTGGAGGATGTTGCGATATTATGGGGCCTTAGGGTAGATGGAGATACGGTGATAGGGCCTCCTTATCACTAAAGCAAAGGTGATTGGATTAACATTTGTGATAGACTTCTCGGCATTAGGCCACAGGCTGAGGACATACGGGGAAATAGGATTAGGAAGGGTCCTATTGAGGAGGCCTTGGATTTTCCTTTGGCCGATGATGCGACTGATGACATTGTCCTGCGGCGTGCTCGTTACCTTATCTTCCTATTGATTGAGGGCCTACTGTTCTTTGATAAGTCGGGGAACCTGATCCACTTGAGATACCTACCCCTCCTCGAGGATTTAGAGACATGCGGGATGCTCAGCTGGGGTAGTGCTGTTCTAGCATTCCTGTATAGATGCTTGTGTCAAGCCTCTCTCGGGTCTACGCAAGAGATTTGTGGACCGATGGTCTTACTCCAAGTATGAATTCAAATGTTTTTTATATTTTATGTTTATCTAATAAACATGTGTGCTACGAGTCTAACACATTTGTAGCTATGTTGTAGCTATGGGCATGGGAGCATGTTCGGGTTATATGGCCAGATCGGAGTATGCCTCTCGATGATCTCCCACCCCTTGCACCCTACGGTGCTCAATGAGATGTTCTAGTACAGTTTTATCGGATGTCCACACATGTTCTTGTAACATATCGCTCCCAACTAGATGCCCTATCAGACGATGATGTGAGTATATATAAATACTTTATTTAAAATTCTTTATTTATTTGACACTAACAATTCTGAACAATGATGTGACAGTTTATCTGGCAGCCTTATCAGACTGATTTGGTTAGTCTTCTCCCCCTATATGTTTGGAGGCACCTGATATCTGGAGGTCACGCACAACGTTGGTTAGCTGGGAGGTCGTCGAGTTATATTTTCCAGATCGAGTGATGCGGCAGTTTGGGATACTTCAGTCTATTCCGATAGACTGTGATACGAGGATTGTCCTGCACTTGGTTGATAGGCGAAGCAATCCCTCAAGAGATTATAGAATATATCATGCACCGTATCTTCAGATGTGGGCTACTCGAGCAGACGATGTCCAGACCACTACGATGGGCGTTTCGGTCACAGTGGATTACATGCAATGGTATGGGGACCGTAACCGTCTATGCATCGGGAACCCCACCACTCGTGCGTCTTTGATCTCGGGGTATCATCCTACTGGGTCCAGTACAGTTATCATGGTATGTATTTCATTTGGTAATGGTAGGAGTTAATAATTTGATAATTCCTTTAATTGTTCACAAAATTTTTGGAATGATGATTTCAAGCTGATATTATGCGACGATATGTGACAGTGGCTGAACGCCACATTCATAGTGCCGACTCGGTATCCCGAAGAACATTTATTGATATTCGAGATATGTGCACCTAAGGACTTACAACTAGTCATCAAGATCACGAGCGGTATGCTGGACCAATACCGGTCGATTCTGGCATGCCGACCATCCCAGTGACGCAGCTTACGTTGAGGCCCCGGATCTTGTTGATGGACGTATGCACCCAGGACTGAGGCGTAGGGGTAGGTGGCCCCGAGTTTGAGCGCATTCTCTACCTCACGATCTTGCTCCGGAGGAGCACCAGGAGCCGGAGGCTCAGGAGGAGACGAGAGATAGCACGTAGTTCGGGATTGGGACAGATGATTTCAGCACCCGGGGGGGATGATTTTCACACTGATAATGCACTAGATGATCTGCTGGGTCATGACTTCATTGTTGTTCCCGTTCACTCTCCTCGTACCACAGTGGACATGTTCGATTACGGGGATGCGGGCCCATCTTTCCAAGATCAGGGGACAGACACTTCTCTCATTGATGAGCTTCCAGTACGTCCCTTTCGTGGTATAGTGTGTCGCCGACGACGCAGACCTGGCGCACCAGTAGCAGGCCAGATTCTCGATCCCGAGCCAGCTCCCATGCCAGCAGTAGACCTACTACCAGACCCCGTGCCAATTTCACCCCAACTTCTAGATCCCGTGCTAGCTCCACAATAGTCTCCAGACGACGATGAGCCAACAGGTGGTGGGAGACCAAGGCGAAAGATTAAACCTCGCCGTCCGTGTGTACTCTCACCACTTTAGGTGTACTTAATGTTAGGAGATACTCTGTACTTCATTTACCATTTGTTAGGGGATGATTTTGTTATTTTGGTACTCTGCTTTTGGACTTTGTTTGTAGTGTACAGTTTATGGATTTCATTTCGTTTAGTACTCTGCTTTTGGACTTTACAGGTTATGAATTTCATTTTGGACAAGAAATGAAATGAAAAAAAAAAAAAGCAGGTCGCATTTATAGAATGCGATGAATATGACCACATTGAGCACCTTTCAAATCCCAGATTTCCTCCGCTACCAGATTTGAAGCTGTATTTCATTTTCGGGCAAGACTCGGCAACATTGTAATGCTGCTGCGAAATGGGTGTTTGATGGGTAGCTCAGATTGGACTTATTGATTTTGGACTTTGATCTACTTAAAAAGGTAACATCAATGCATTCCGGTTGATTTTATTTATATTTTACAAGTTATTCTTTCATATTACTTGCACATTTACATCATTTCCTCACATTTATCAGATTGTGCCCACATTGTGAGGATGAATGCATTGGATCCCCCTATTGTGCTCTATTTTTTTTGGGATTGTCAAATTCAGCGGGATTATCGACAGTCTATATGGTTTGATGGGGCCATTAAATAAACCTGGATACTCCGACGTTAGATATCGTACTTTGAACTACTTGAAAAGGTCTAGAACTACCTTAGATTGGGAAGGAGAAATGTGATATTCAAGATTACACTTCGACATCCATTCTTGTACGAATCTGATCAATAATATGCTGCGAATGAGTTGAGCGATGATGATGATATGGAGGTTTTATGGATGCTGCCAAATGAGTTTAAGTCACAGGGCATCCAACTTCATGTTAGCTATTCTGACTTGACATCTCAACACGCAGGTCACTTGGCCGGGTTGTCTCAACCAACGGGTTCATTCTTGGCAATGCTTAACCAGGTCACGGATTTGGGGCACACGATGAATTCATTATCCCAACTTCCCACGGGCATAAAGATGGAAGACTTGAAGAACATACACCCCTAACCATTTTACCAACCGGTGGAAAATATAGGTGCAACATTAAACATTACTGGAATTGGATACATTAGTTCAAATGGTAGTAATGCTGAGACAGTCGATGTTGTTCACACATCTTAAGGTTTGGCAAGAAGGAATGACTTGATCATCCCCGAGCATTTGGTAGTTCAAACACAAAGTCGACGGGAAGTGGATATGTATCCAGCAGACGAAAACTGACTGCATGCTAGCACTATCCCAACAGATATAGCATCTCAATTGCATGTGGCCACAGGTGCAGTAAATGTTGATTTAATGGTGCATACATCTGATGGTGACTATTTCACTGGCTTAGAGGGACCAATGAATTGGCATGACACAGATGAGAGTGAAAAAAGTGATATTACAGCAAACAATCCCACATATGAAGTGCAAGATGACATGAATGACATAGCAGGGCCATCTAACAGCATTTCCCAAACAGCAAGACTTCCAATATTTGATGATGTAACAGGGCCTTCTAATATCTTTTCTCAATCAGCAAGATTTTCAATATTTAATGATGTAGGGTCTGGTGCATGTGCTAACGAGTCACTTAACAGGCACTTAGTCGCTGTTACAAGAAGTTGGTTTGACACTGACACTGATTTGCATCTAAACATGAGATTTCAGAACAAGAAGAAGGCTATATATGCAGTCAGAAAGTGGTCTATTCAAGCAGGCCGGGAATTCAGAGTCTTAGAGAGTAAGAAAGATTGCTGGTATGCTAAGTGTAAGCATTCAAGTGCTGGCAATCATTGTTCTTGGCATATTCGCATTATACATAAGAAGACTCATAGACAGTGGTAGATAACAATCTTGAACAAAGAACACACATGCGTCATTACAGTTGTGAACAATGTGCATAGGAACATGGATCATTGGTTCATAGCCCGTAATGTGACACATTTAGTATTAAATGACCCTAAATGCCATGTGAGTGATGTTATTGTTGATGTTCAGAAACTGTGGAGGACGGGTTGTTCTTATAAGAAAGCTTGGGAAGCCCGAAAGGTTACTATGGAACTTGTATATGGTGATTGGCCCTCAACGTGGATTGCCCTACCAAAATACATGCTTGCCTTGCAAGATTCCAATCCTGGGACTATTGTGAGGTGGAGACACCATTAGACTAGTGTGGGTGATTTGAAGGCTTTTGGTTTCCTTTTCTGGTCATTCAAACCTTCAATTGATGGTTTCAAATATTGTCGTCCAGTGGTATCAATTGATAGAACCCATTTAAGGGGACTTTATCGGGGCAAACTGTTAGTAGCATCCACTTGGGATGCGAATAGTCATCTATTCCCTTTTGCTTTTGTTATCGTGGATGAGGAATCATTGGAGAGTTGGAGCTGGTTCTTAAAACTCCTACGTCAACATGTCATTTTGGACAGACATATATGTCTTATTTCTGATAGACATAAAGGTATTGTAAATCCTGTATGCCATATGAATGAGTGGCAAGAACCTTTGGCTTTTCATCGATATTGCCTCAGGCATATAAAGGGAAATTTTCATGCCAAGTTTAAGGACACTAATTTGACAAGTTTGATGTACGCTGCCAGTTTAGAGTGCAAAAGGACCAAGTGTCAATCATATTTGGATGAAAACAAGATTCAAAAAGAGGATGCATTTAAGTATTTAATGGATATTGGTTTGGAGAAATGAACTTTGTCATATGATGAAGGGCACATATATGGTTCAATGACCACTAGTTTGTCTGAATGTATGAATAGTGTGCTAAAGAAATCAAGATCTCTTCCACTGAAGGTTTTGGTTGAAACATCATTTTAGAAGTTAGTTAAATATTTTAATGAACATAGAGATGAAGCATCTAATTTGAGACACCCTTTACCATCTGAAATGTGGAAGCTGTATTCTTATTTTGAGAACAAATCCAGAGGGCATGTTGTAACTGAATATAATGCATAGGCCGGTATATATGGGATTAAATAATCTGTTCAACAAGGGGGTAGAAGTCCAACTGTTTACAGTGTCAATTTAGCAGAGAGATCATGCATGTGCCAAAAATGGAGTATATATGATATTCCTTGTTCATATGGGTTTGCAGCATGTCGTCACAGAGGTTGGAACCCAATTGACTTTGTTTTGGAGTTCTATAGTAGAAGGAATTATGAGTTGACATATGAGGGTTAGTTCTTCCCTGTGGCGGATGAACAATATTGGAGGCCTTCTAATTTTACACTTGCACCAGCGGAAGAAATGATGCGAAATGATGTTCCTGGCCGTCCGCGCACATCGAGGATACCTTGTGATATGGATTATCGGACTCCCAACTCTCCTCCAAGATGCAGCAACTGTCATAGGAATGGACATACTAGGAGGAATTGTAATAATAATAATTTTACTGTTTCAAGAGACTAGCCATTGACATTGGACTATTAGTTCCTTTTATGTTCAATTGTATTTTCAATACAGTTTCTCTATGTACTTGCGATATTGTTCTTGTTATTTTGAATGCTTCAATCCATATATACTATTATATTGAATTTTATTCATATGATAAGTGTGTGGTCTACTGTCAGTCTTTACTTAAACTATATTAAGTAATTGTAGCAGGTTGGTTGCAGGTTGAGATTGAAGCAGGTTGAGGTTGCATTGCAGGCTGTTTGATCCAATTAGAGTTGTAGCAGGTTGGGCTGTGGGAAAATTGCAGGTTGAGGTTGCATTTAGAGAATGCGACCTTAGTTCATAAGGTCGCATTCGACAAAGTCACACGTTCTAAAAAAAAAAAAAAAAATTGCGTTAAGGTCGCATTCAGGGAATGCGACCTCAACTTAATTGGTCGCATTCTGGGAATGCTACCACACTAAAATCGGAATTGCTACCCCAGCTGCCCCTCTGTCGGAATTTGGTGCAAAAATGGCACCATTTTCTAGAATTTCTGAAGCAGACCTGATTAATTAGTAGGGAAAGAGAAGTGAAGGGAGAGAGCGAACTTTGGCTCTGCCTCTTCTTATTTTGTTTGAACTCAATGGTCCTCAGAAATGAGTATTCTCTTGCCCACCAAATTCTCTCCCTTCTCTCCCCCACTTCTTTTTTCTCTCTTTTTTTTTCTTTGAATCTAAAATTTATATGTAATAATAATATTTATCTAGCAAAAAAAAAATTATTTATTTATAACTATTTAAAGTATCATATTTATTATAGTACCAAAATTCTTGATCAAAACATAAAAAATAGTAGAAAGAAATGTAACTATAAAGATAAATATAAAATATGAGTAAAGATATGTCAAAAAAAATGATAAAGGAAAAATTTCTTAATAATAAATTCTGAAAAATATCTTAATGAAATTTCTTGTCTTTTTATTTTCTTTTTCTTTTTGAATTATGCATTTGATTGTGTAAACCATCAAAACAAAAATTGAATTTATATATTTTTATTCATTTTTCTTGAGAAAATTATATATATATATATATATATATATATATTATATCATAACCTAATGCATTTAAAAATATAAGCATATCAAATTAACGATCCAACCGTTAGATTTATTAAAATTATTTAAAAAAAAGTATTATGACAAAATTTGAAGGTAATCGGATATATTTTGGTACATATTCTGACATAATATCTAGAAAAATATAAAAAATTTAATGCATTTACAAAGAAAAGTATATCAAATTAATGATCCAACCGTTAGATTTGCTAAAATTACTAATAAAAGTATTATGCCAAAATTTTAAGGTAATCAGATATATTTTGATACATTATCCGGCATAATATCTTTAAAAATATCAAAAACCTAATACATTTACAAAGATGGGCATATCAGATTAATGATCCAACTATTAGATTTGTTAAAATTACTAAAAAAAATTTTACGACAAAATTTGAAGGTAATCAGATATATTTTGGCACACACTATAGCATAATATCTAGAAAAATATCTAAAACCTAAAATATTTACAAATATAAGCATATCAAATTAACGATCCAACCGTTAACTTTATTAAAATTACTAAAAAACGTATTATGACAAAATTTGAAGGTAATCGGATATATTTTAGTGCATAATCTAGTATAATATCTAGAAAAACATCAAAAACCTAACGTATTTACAAAGATAGGCATATCAAATTAACGACCCAAACATTAGATTTGTTAAAATTACTAAAAAAGTGTTATGACAAAATTTTAAGGTAATCGAATATATTTTGGTACATAATCCAACATAATATCTTAAAAAATATTCAAACCCAAATGTATTTACAAAGATAAGCGTATCAAATTAATTATCCAACTGTTAGATTTGTTAAAATTGCTAAGAAAAATGTTATGACAAAATTTGAATGTAATCAGATATATTTTGGCATATATTCTAGCATAATATATAGAAAAATATCCAAAACCTAACACATTTATAAATATAGACATATTAAATTAATGATGCAGCCGGTAGATTTATTTAAATTACTAAAAAAAAGTATTGTGATAAAATTTGAATGTAATAAGATATATCGTGGTATATAATATAGCATAATATCTAGAAAAATATCCAAACCAACGCATTTACAAAAATAGGCATATCAAAATAATGATCCAATCATTAGATTTGTTAAAATTATTAAGTAAAGTGTTATGACAAAATTTTAAAGTACTCGGATATATTTTGATACATAATCCAGTATAATATCTTAAAAATATCCAAAACCTAACGCATTAACAAAGATAGGCTTATCAAATTAATGATCCAACAGTTGGATTTGTTAAAATTGCTAAGAAAAATATTATGAAAATTTTTGAAGGTAATCAGATATATTTTAGCATATAATCTAGCATAATATCTAGAAAAATATCCAAAACCTAACGCATTTATAAATATAGGCATATCAAATTAATGATATAACCGTTAGATTTATTTAGATTACTAAAAAAAGTATTGTGACAAAATTTGAAGGTAATCAGATATTTTTTGGTACATAATCTAGAATAATATATAGAGAAATATCCAAAATCTAATGCATTTACAAAGATAGGAATACAAAATTAACGATCCAACCATTAGATTTGTTAAAATTACTAATAAAAGTGTTATAACAAAATTTTAAGGTAATCGATATATTTTGGTACATAATCCAGCAAAATATCTTAAAAAATATCCAAAACCTAACACATTTAGAAAGATAGGCGTATCAAATTAATGATCCAACTATTAAATTTGTTAAAATTACTAAGAAAAATGTTATGACAAAATTTGAAGGTAATCAGATATATTTTGGCACATAATCTAGCATAATATCTAGAAAAATATCCCAAACATAACGCATTTACAAGTACATGCATATCAAATTAACGATCCAACCGTTAGATTTATTAAAATTACCAAAAAAAAGTATTATGATAAAATTTGAAGGTAATCGGATATATTTTGGTACATAATTTAGCATAATATCCCAAATCTAATGCATTTACAAAGAGAGACATATCAAATTAATGATCCAACTATTAGATTTGTTAAAATTATTAGGAAACGTGTTATGACAAAAATTTAAGGTAATCAGATGTATTTTGGTACATAATCCAGCATAATATCTTAAAAAATATCAAAAACTTGATACATTTGCAAAGATATGCATATTAAATTAACGATCTAACCGTTAGATTTGTTAAATTGCTAAGAAAAATGTTATGACAAAATTTGAAGGTAATAAGATATATTTTGGCATATAATCTAGCATAATATCTAGAAAAATATCCAAAACCTAACACATTTACAAATATAGGCATATCAAATTAACTATCCAACCATTAGATTTGTTAAAATTGCTCAGGAAAGTGTTATGACAAGACTTAATGGTAATCAGATATATTTTGGTAAATTATGTAGCATAATATCTATTAGCACTAAGGGCTTTCTTCTATGTTTTGACTTATGACAAACATTGATATAAACTAATTTGTTAATCTATTGTGATAGGACATGTTTGACCTCTATTCTTCAAAAGCTTTCAGATAAGATTATTTGGCAACTCCTTCATCACTGAATTTAAGAATAGAAGATCAAAAGAGAAGAATAAAGTATGTGGAGTTACTTATCAAGAAGTTCTTTATGAAGAACTTTAGACTAGGAAGAGTTATTAAGGTATATCTATTAATTCCTATGTCTCTCTATCTCTTGATTCATTTGACTTTACCTTGAAGCACCAAAGGAGAAGGTTTCAAAGTTTTTGAAAATCATAGAATTTTGGATTGAACAGTTTGAATCCAAAAGGTTCATCTAAAATCCTGAAAATTGTGTTGAAATATTATGATTGATTAAGTGCCATTTTGGACTTACCTTTTGGATACATCGTCGTCCGAAACCCGAGTCCAAAACATGGACAAGTTTAAACAGAAATTTATAGCCATTTTTTTATGACCATTGGCACTCTACTTTTTGGCTCTATAAATAGCCCTTAGAGCAAGATTAGTGATAAGATTTTTGAAACATTCATCTTAGAAACACTGTTGCTTAATATTTTCAAAAATCTCCTTTTATCTATGCTTCAAAGTGAATTCATTTTGTATCAAAGGTAAAAGTATTTGTGCTTTGTATCTGAGTTAATATCTGCTCAAGTAAGTGAGCTGTTTACTATTCTATTGATATTCAAACCTCTATTGTACCAAGGTTGTGGTGTAAAACCCATTGGGGGTGAGCCTTGTGTTGGTTTATGTTCAAGGTTGTGTGGTAAAACCCATTTGGGTGATCCTTGTTTTGTGTATGTATCAAGGTTGTGGTGTAAAACCTAGTGAGGTGATCCTTGATGTGTTTGCGTGACTGAGAGGTTTTGGAAAACCTAGTATGGTGATCCTCTCTTGTATGTGCTACTGTTTCATAAGTGAAGTTAATGAAATAGGGTTAAAAATCCTTAAGTGTGGGCTTAAGGTAGTGGACGTAGATCATTATTGATCGAACCACTATAGATCTCTTGTCTCATTTTCTTCAGTTATTCATTTACTGTTTTTGATGTTCTTTCATTGTCTAAATCTGGATATACATCTTTAAGTGCTTGGATAACTTTCTATGTTTCCATAAAGTCCGTCCAAGCATCTTGGTGATCATCATTGTTCAGTTTTTTAGTCAAATAAAAAAAAATTATTTTTACTTGCCAAAAACCTTATTCACCCCCTCTAAGGTTTTTCATTTGGTATCAGAGCGTGGTCTACATACTCATGGTTTAACAACCTTGTAGAAAAGATCTTAATGGCAAGCTTATCCTCTCTTCCATACGTTGAAGGGTTTTCAACAAATCGTCCTCTTTTGTTCAATAAAAGTAACTATACTTTCTGAAAAAATAGAATGAAAATTTATGTGTGTTCTATTAGCTTCGAGTTATGGAGTTTAATAGAAAATAGTCCTTTTATTCCATAAAAAATGATTGATGGCATAAAAATACCTAAACAGAAAGATGAGTATAGTGTGGAAGACAATGCGAAAATGACTCTAAATTTTCAAGCTATGAATATTATATGTTGTGCACTAGATGCGACTGAATACAACCATGTAAGTGGTTGTAATTCAGCCCATGAAATGTGGAGATTACTTAAAGTCACCCGTGAGGGGACAAACCAAGTCAAAGAATCAAAACTGGGGCTTCTAATTCATGACTATGAATTGTTTACTATGAAGCCAAATGAAAGTATCACTGATATGTTCACAAGATTTACCAATATCTCAAATGGTCTTAAAGCTTATGGAAAGATTTATTCCGTTGGGGAATAAAATCGAAAAATTGTAGATGCTTAACCAAAAAACTAGCAGCCTAAAATCCTTACTTACTAAAGAGTTGATTGGATCTCTTCTTACTCATGAGATAAAGCTGAAAAGATTTCATGAATCTGATGATCATGATAGAGGAAGAAAAGGGATAGCACTGAAGGCTGAAAATGAAGATGAGAAAATAAGCCTATCGAAAAGTAGTGAGGGCATGGAAATAGACAATGATGATTTGGCAATGATAGCAAAGAAATTCAGAAGAATGTTCAACAAAGGAAACTACAAGAGAGGAAGGAAGTTTATAAGAAAGAAAGGACAAACCTCTGGTTTCGAACCTCAATGTTTTGAATGTAAAAGCACTGATCACTTCATCGCGGGCTGTCCTGTTGCAAAAGGTAAGGAAGGAAGATCGTCTAAGAAGAAGAAAGACCTGAAGGTAAAGAAAGGTAAAGGGTTGATGGGAACTTGGGACTTAAATGAAAGTGAGTCCGATGATGGAGATTCTGAAAAGGAAAATGTCAACATTTACTTCATGGCATTGGAAAATGAGGTAAACTCTTCCACATCTGACTGCATGCCTAATTCACCTATATCTATGGTTGAAAAGCATGTTGATCCTAATGAGCTGGTATGTGATATGTTTTATGAATTAAAAAAATTTTCCAGAAAAAATAAAGAATTGAAATTGAAAGTTAGAAGTCTGACGAAAGAAAATGAAACTTTACTGAATGACTATAAAATGTCTCTTGAAACACATACGTGTGCTATAATTGAGAAAGATGTGATCATGACTGAGTTGAATATTAGCAATGTAGATAAATCAAGAAGCATGAAGGACAGGCCAAAAGTTAACTACAAGGAGATGGTGAAATATGCTTTCTATACATTGACACTTGAACAAAAAAATGTCAAGAAAGCATTGACAGATGAATAGTGGTCAATTGCCATGCAAGATGCACATCAATAGTTCGAGTGAAATTATGTCTGTGAGCTTGTACAAAGGCCTAATGATGTTAATGTGATTGGAACAAAGTGGTTGTTTTGAAATAAAACAAATGAGCTTGATATTATTACAAGAAATAAAGCAAAGCTTCCCGCACAAGGATACACTCAAGTTGAAAGTGTTGACTTTGATGAAACATTTACACCTATATCTAGGCTTGAATTAGTCAGACTATTACTTGTTGTGGCTTGTGCAAAGAATTTCATGCTTCAATAAATAGATGTAAAAAGTGCTTTCTTGAATGGATTTCTACAAGAAGAAGTATATGTTGAACAACCTAAAGAATTTATCAATCTTAAATTTCCAGATCATGTGTACAGATTGAAGAAAGACCTCTATGGATTGAAGCAAATGCCTAGAGTATAGTATGAATGACTAACAAACTATTTGCTCAAAGAGGTTATAAGTGAGGGGGAGCTAAAAAGACCATGTTCATTAAAAAGCTAGGAAAGTATTTCATTGTTTCACAGATCTATGTTGATGACATTGTGTTTGGTTCAACATCAAAGTCGATGTCAAAAGAGTTTGTTGAACCAGTGCAACCAAAATTTGAAATGATTATGGTTGGTGAGCTAACTTTTTCCCTTAGTTTATAGATTAAACCGACGAAGGACATTATTTTTATATCGCAGACAAAGTATGCTAACAATCTAGTTAAGAAGTTCAACATAACCACAACAAAATCTATCAGAACAACCGTAAGTGTCACATAAAAGATGATAAATGATGACAAAGGGCAAAAGGTAGATCAACACTTGTACAGAAGTACGTTAGGTAGATTGTTGTATCTTACAATAAATTGTCCTGATATGAGCTATAGTGTTAGTATTTGTGCAAGATATCAAGAAAGGACTAAAGAATCACACTTGAAAGCAGTCAAAAGAATTTTGAAGTATGTATGTTGTATTTTAGAATATGGTATTTATTTTAGTAAAGATTTAAGTTTACATTTGTTTGGATATAGTGATGCTTGTTCGCTAGCGCGTATCTTGCTGTGTTCTGTTTTATGTTTCACTGTTCATTGTTGTGCCTTATCATGCCTCCTGTTGTTGTTTCTTATCATGTTTCTCCAATAGGCACTATTAGCTTAGATAGATATTCTAGGTACTGTTGTATACTTATTTGTTTCTTATCATGTCTCTTCGATAGTTATCCTTAGCTAGGGTTTGTCTCCCTATATATTATGTACTCTCTGTTGAGGAAGCAATATACAAAACGACAGCTAAAGCTTTACATGGTATCAGAGCCACAATGACTGACCAAATTATTCTTAGCTCCATCACCTCAACCACTCCTGTATCCACTCCCACTACAAATCATAGTTTTGCTATTAAACTATCTGCTCGGAATTACCTTACGTGGAAGACACAATTTATTCCACTTATTAATTATCATAATATGAATGCTTTGGTTGATGGCTCACCTGCACCTTCACAAACAATACTATCTGCCACAAATCCTAATGAGGCTACTATCAATCCTTCTTATACCCATTGGTTTAAACAAGATCAGTTGCTTCTGTCACAGATTCTGTCCTCTCTCTCTGAAAAGGTTTATTCATATATTATTGGTTGTCACACATCTTTGGCTGCATGGAAAGCACTAGAAAGTGCCTTTAGTTGTGTGTCTCAGAATAGACACCTTCAGCTATACATAGAACTTCAAGAATTGAAGAAAAATGACATGTTGGTTGCACAATATCTTCAAAAAGCAAAATCTCTCATTGATGAATTAGCTGCTGCTGGCCGACATATTTCTTCTGCTGAGTTTAATGCGATAATCTATCGCAATATTGGTATTGAATTTCATCCCATTGTGTCTACTTTAAATCTTCGTACTAAACTTGTTACTTTTCCTGAATTGTATAGCCAGCTACTTTCGCATGAAATCTTACTACAAAGCCACCAAATTCCTCTTCTGGCTAATCTTGCTATCCGGCCATCATCGTCAACGCCATTCTCAAGACCTAACGCAATGGGGTTGCCAAACTCCCCTTACAAGGGCCACAATACTAAGAGGAAGTGTCAGATTTGTGGGTACTCCAATCACACAGTAGTAGTCTGTAGACACCGGTATGCTCCACGTCAGCCACGGCAGAATTTTCAGTCTCTATAGCAGCATTTTCAATCTCCCCAGGCTAATGTAGCATGGCAAACACCACCATCGTTTCCTACTCACTCTATCCCATATGTCGTTCCCTCATCTCCATCTCATGTGTCGCCTTCACCATACCCAGCCTGGTTTCCTGGCACTGGCGCCACGCATCACATGACACCAGATCTTCAAACAATCACGGCTCCCTAGCCATACAAAGGCAGTGATCAGGTCACAATTGGTAATGGACAGTCAATGCCGATATCTCATACTGGTATGGCTGTTTACCCTTCAATTAAAAACACTACCTTGAAGTTAAAGGATGTTCTTCATGTGCCTACTATTTCCAAATCCTTGTTATCAGTTCAACAGTTTACTAAAGATAACAACTGTTTCTTTGAATTTTACCCATCCTGTTTTTTGGTTAAGGACCTCCAGAGTAAGGAAATCCTATTGCAAGGAAAGAGTACTGTAAGCCTTTATGAGCTCTCCCCAATCTGGCCGCACGCTTTAGTGGCTGATTGTGTTTCCTTTGATCAATGGCATGCCCGTCTGGGGCATCCTCAAGTTCCAACCGTTTCCAGAATTCTCAAGGATAATTACCTACCTGTTTCAAATGCCTTTCGTGCTTCCTATTGTGCTTCTTGTCGGTTTGGCAAACTGGCCAAGCTGCCCTTTGCAATTGTTGAACATACTAGCTGTATGCCATTTGAAATTATTCACTCGGATGTCTGGGGTCCGTCCCCTGTACTCAGCAATTTAGGCTTTAGGTACTTTGTTCTATTTGTTGATGATTTTTCCCGGTTCACCTGGTTCTTTCCCATACGCAATAAAAGTGATGTGTTCTCTATCTTTAAAAATTTTGAATCTTATGTTAAGCTCCAATTTCATGCTCACATCAAAGCTTTCCAATCGGATTGAGGAGGCGAGTACCAAAAATTACATTCCTATTTTCAACAACAAGGCATTATTCACCGAATTTCCTGTCCTTATACTCATGAACAAAATGGCCTCTCTGAACGCAAAATTCGGCATATTGTTGACACTGGTTTAACTCTCCTAGCTCATGCCTCCATTCCTTTCAAGTTCTGGTCTTATGCCTTTGCTCATGCGGTCCATAGTATCAATCATCTGCCCAGTACAAGCATTCACAATCATGTGCCTCTTGCCATGTTGTTCAACCAGAATCCAAATTACTTAGATGCTAAAATCTTTGGTTGTGCTGCTTACCCTATTTAAGACCTTATAACGTGCATAAATTTTCCTTTAGGAGCAAAGAATGTGTCTATCTAGGCTGGTCTCCCAATCATTGTGGCCATTATTGTTTGGATATTGATCGTGACAGAGTGTATGTCGTCCAGTATATGGTTTTTAATGAGAATCTATTTCCTTTCAAAATTTGTAACTCTTGTCCTCCTTCTCTTCCCAAATAGCACTCTGATCTTCCTTGGCTCACGATGCACGTTCCGTGTTCCTCTTCCTTGCCTTCAAGTCTGTCTTCTACTCCTCCTCCATTGCCTTCCTCACCGTCTCCTACTTCCAGTGTCTCTCCTTCCATTCCTCCATCCTCTACCTCATCCACAGATAGTTCACCTGGTTTGCAACTTATAGTCGACATGACCAACTACTCCCCTTTTTCTTCACATCCTGCATCCTCTCCTACCCGAACTCATCCCATGCATTTACGACCTGGCACTATGGCAAAACGTGCTACTCATCTTTCTCTTATTGAAAAACCATTGCAATCTTTTCTGGCACAGGAACCACAGACTTTCATTTAAGCTAGTCAATTTCTTGAATGGCAACAAGCTATGATAGACGAGATTACTCCTTTACTGTCTACTAACACTTGGACTTTGGTTCCTAAACCTTTGGATGCTAATGTGATTTCAAATAAGTGGGTTTACAAGATCAAACGGAAGGTGGATGGGAGTATTGACCGATATAAGGCGTGCTTGGTGGCCAAAGGCTTTACAGAATACGAGGGGATCGACTACAAAGAAACATTTAGCCCGGTGGTGAAGGCTACCACTATTCGCACTGTTCTTGCCCTTACGACTATGCATTATTAGCCAATCCAGCAACTTGATGTGTCTAATGCCTTTCTTCATGGTCATTTGCAAGAAACTATTTACATGACCCAACCGCCTGGGTTTGTGGATGAGACATACCCCGACTTTGTCTGCAAATTAAACCGTTCTCTCTATGGTTTAAAGCAGGCTCCACACGCCTGGTTTTCCCAACTTGGGGCGTTTCTGCATCAGCAAAAATTTTTTTCTTCTAAAGCCGACAGCTCTCTCTTTATCTATCGGCATAATCAGCAAATACTCTACATCCTTGTCTATGTTGATGATATTCTTATTACTGGCTCTTCGTCTGAGTTCATCTCTCGCACCATTTCTGCTTTGAAAAAAGAGTTTCCTGTGAAGGACCTTGGTGAATTGCACTATTTTCTTAGGATCCAGGTCTCTCGGTCGAACGACGGGCTTCTTTTATCCCAGACTAAGTATATCCACGACATCTTGGACAAAGCTGGGCTGGCTGATTCTAACTGTTGCCTAACCCCAATGGCGGTCTCTCTACCACTATCTCAGTCTTCTGGTGATCCTAGTCCTCATGATGTTCAGTATTGGAAGCTCATTAGTGCCCTGCAATATATTACCATCACTAGACCAGGTATTGCCTTTTGTGTCAATAAATTGTGTCAATTTATGCATAATCCTAGTGATCAGCATTGGAAGGCCTTGAAGCGGCTTCTTCGCTATTTAAAGGGGACTTCCGACTTGGGGTTATTGTTGTCTTCTACTTTCTCTCTTGATGTCTAATGTTATGCCGACAGTGATTGGGGAGGTGATCCTGATGATCGCCGGTCTACTAGTGGGTTTGGCATTCTCTTGGGTTCTTGTCTTATCTCGTGGCTTGCCAAGAAGCAACCGACCATCGCGCGATCCTCTACTGAGAGTGAATACAAGGCCATCGCCAATGCCACTTCTGAGTTCTTATGGCTTAAGTCTTTACTCCACGAACTGGGGTTTCCTCTTACAGTGAGTACCTTGTGGTGTGACAATATCGGTGCTATTTACTTGTCCTCCAACCCGGTCTTCCATGCTCGGACAAAACACATCGAGCTTGACTATCATTTCATTCGGGAACAGGTCGCTAACGGTGCACTGGTTATCCGCTTTCTCTCCTCTGCTGACCAGTTAGTTGACATCTTCACCAAGCCCTTGTCCTTCCGCCAGTTTACTCTTCTTCGCGATCGCTTGCCTCTGTCCTCGGCTAAGGACTTGCAGGGGGTGTTCACTAGTGTGTATCCGACTGTGTTTTGCCTTATGTTTCGCTGTTTAGTGTTGTGCCTTATCATGCTTCCTGTTGTTGTTTCTTATCATGTTTCTCCGATAGGCACTGATTAGCTTAGATAGATATTCTAGGTACTGTTGTATACTTATTTGTTTCTTATCATGTCTCTCCGATAGTTATCCTTAGCTAGGGTTTGTCTCTCTATATATTTTGTACTCTCTGTTGAGGAAGCAATATACAAAACGACAGCTAAAGCTTTACAATGCTTGTTGTGTAGGAAACTGTGATGATCATAAGAGTACATTTGGAGTTTTTTTTTTTTTTTTTGAGAAATAATCTTGGGTCATGGTATAGTAAGAAACAAAACTGTATATCATTATCAATAGCAGAAGTTGAATATATTGCTGCAGGACATTGTTGTGGATGAAATAGATGCTAGAGGATTATAATATTAATCAACAAATAATAATAGTTGATTGAAATAAATTCTATTGACATCTCTAAAAATTGAGGTTCACATAGCAAGACAAAAACACATTGATATTCAACATTATTTTATCCGACATCTAGTTGAATAACAGATTGCGAAAATAGAATATGTGTCCACTCAAAAATACCTGGCTGATATTTTCATTAAACCACTGAATGCTACATGATTTGAAAAACTTAGGAAAGCATTAGGAATTTGCCTACTGTGATACTTAAAATCTTGTACCAAACTTTGTATATAGTCAGTTTACTTTCTCCGTTAATTTTTTTTTATTTTTCTTATAAAAACTGATGTGTGTAGAGACATGATGTTAGCATGCAGAAGGTGTGACAAGACTTGAACTCTGTGAAAGGACCTACGACACCAATCATATATTGCCTATTTCTGTGTCTTGTTCAAGGCAACAAGTGATAAGTAACATGGTTGACAGAAACTCAAAAGTTGCAAAGCTTCAAACGGAGTCAAATCTTTTTCTTATTGATGAGTGCTTATTATGGCTGTATTAATTAGTCATTTGTACTGGGTTATGCTAAGTTTATGATCAGATGACTACTCAATCCCCTTATTTTTGCCTTATTCTATGTAGAATACATGAATAAAAGATGATTGAAGAAACAAGGTGAAAACAGAGCAAAGAAGCATCAAATTAGTATTGAGTACAAAGGGAAATAGGCACTAATTCAGAATAAAGAGCTTAAGGAAAAACATTGTAGAAATAACAGGCGTGTAAAACCCCACCTAAGACTACCCCAGAAATAGAGAGAAGGATTTCATTCCATGGCATATTGCATAAATATATTCTTTATGGGTGAAATTGTGCATTTTAAAAATTGTTATATGTGGGTTTTGTGAATTATTTATGCTAGATGTGTATTGGGGGAAATTAGGGAATTTTTCTTAGGGATGAGGGAAGAAGAGTCTTGGTTTTAGATGGGAAGAGAATTAGGTTGAAAAAAATAAGAATAAGAATTAAAGTGGTTATGTGGTTAGAACTTTGTGGTTATTTTCTAAGGTCTTGAGTTTAAATCCCATCAACTTAGTATTATTTTTAATTATCCTAACTAAGGTTTGAATTTTATTTCTTGCATTCCAAGAAGCTAGGGATGTTGTCTTAAGGGAGACACAATGGTAATATTCTAACCATGTGATCTTGTCCTAAAAGAAAATTTAGAGAAGTTTTAATCTCCATTATTTTAGCAACCCATGTCCTAACATGTTTGAATTTAAAATATCCTTATTTCAAGAATTCTTTTTACTTTCTTCTAAAATATTTTAGATGATCTTGGACTTGAATTTTTAAAAGAAAAATTCCAGATCTTGGAGAAATAGTTGGTTGAAATATAGGAGTGATACTAGTGTTTTTGTTTTCCGAATTAAATCACCATAGTTTCTTCTCTGAAGAATTTCATTTTGCCTATTCTTATTTTGGTGCAAAGATGAAATTATTTCCAATTCTTCCTCTTGGCTAAAATTCCAAAAAGATGCAGCAAAAATAGCTCTTCTTTCCTTCCTATCAATAGCTATTTCATGTGTGTAGAAAGCTGAAAAATCCCTTGGAAATTTGGAGCTAACTTTGCTTCAACAAACTAGAAAATTTTCCAGTAAACCACAAAGTATTTTAGCCATAGGAGTTAAGCATTCAACCCATGCATAAGTTCATCTAAAGTTCTCTTCTCTTCTTTTTCTTCAAGACGATGGCTGAAAACCACCATTAATAGACCTTGAAACACTCCTGTTTTACAGTTGTAAATCCATTCAAAATAATTCAAATGCTTGCTAACAAACCACCTAGATCTTATCATTTCTTCTAGCTAGCTAACTAGAATTTTTTTTCAGCTTTTCAAACCTTCAACTGGCTAGCATTTCTCTTCATTTTCTTCTTCAATTCTCTTTCATTTCTCACTATATTTTTGGCCATACTAGGGATCTAGCTGAACATCCTTTCTTCTTCACCAACCTTGGCCAACAAAACTCCATTAAAGCACCTCAAACCTCTCCTAGTTTCTCTCCATTCAAAATACTTAATTTGAAAATTAATACCCACCTTTTACTCCATCAAACACTCACCTATCTAGCAACCAATCCTATCAAACCAAACCAGAAAATTCTATACGCATTTCCACAAGGAATTTTGGCCACACCATCCAGGAACACTCTCCCACTTCATCTAGCTTTCTCTCCTATTCTCTCAAGAATACCAAGAACACACAGTACCCACCTTTAACCATTTAGTCACTTCTAAACATCCCAAACCACTCTAAAACCTTCAAATCAACTAGAGATCATCATATTCTTTCATTTGGTACACTTTATAACACCAAAACATCCAAAATACACCATCCATTCAGATCAAATAAGCATTTTTTTAGAAAGTCAAGAAGAACACTATAAGGTAAACCAAGTCCAAGCTTTCTTTTTCTTTCTCATTTCTTTGCTTCTATTTCTTCTTATTCTCTTCTCAATCTTTCTCTCTTGGACGAATTCATTGGGGTCAACTTGGTATTCTTCAAACCTTGGTCTCCCAAAGGACTCATCAAGGCATTCAAGGCTTCGATTGTCAAAGCGACATCTTCAACTTAGATCGATTATCAAACAAGTATTTTATCCTAAACTCCCTCATTTATTTTCAAACTCAAGATTACTACGATGATGGCCTATTGATATGATGATGGATGATCTAGTGGTGTTGGGGAGAATAAATGCATGTTTATATGACATGGATGATTTTATGATGTATAGATTAAGATGTGTATTAGGACTATTCTATGAAGAAGATTTGGATTTTGATTTTCACACGAGGTTATGATATATTGTTAGTACATTTGTGAATTGGGTCTATGTGACACTAGCATGAGATGATAAGGTGGATAGGGAGATTATTGCTATTATGATTTTGCTAAAGCTTTAATATTGTTAATCTTTCCATCAATTACCATGCAAACATCTATATGGCTAATGATACTACTTTTGTCATGAAAATTATTGTTATCACTCTACTTGTATGATTATTACTTTATTTATTAATAGCAAAATTAATACTACCTTTAAATGCTAACATTAATATTATTGCTACTTTTGATACTTAAACTTCTATAATTATTTTGTTATTATCATTACTACTAATATTACTATTTTTAATAATATTATAAGTATTATTATTGATATTGCTATTTTTAAGTATCATCGATAGTATTAATATTACTACTATTATTATTACTAAACACCATTACTTTAAAGAAATATTAATAAAATTAATATTATTAATAGTATTGTTGCTACCAGCCATATTATTTTTATTTAATTTAATCATATTAATATTAATAATATAATAAATACTATTATTATTTTTTTTATTAAACATTATTATTTTTTTCTTCATTAAAAAATATATAATATATAAACAAATAAATAAAATATCATCATTTCTATTTATATTATTATTATCCTTATAGAAATATTATTATCTATAAAATTATCAACATTTTTATCTATTCCTTGGACAATGTTATTATTTTTAGTTATACTCAATCAATACTTATATATATCACTTACTTATGTTACTAAGGCATCAAATTATGTTTATATGAATATTAACTTCTAAATTATTTTATTAATTAATTGTAGAACTCCTAAGTCATTTAGCATCATATTTGAGTGTTGCTATCATTTATGTGTATCTTTGCAATTTTGTTGCTTAGTTGTGCACCAATGATGATATATACCCTGTATTTACCCTAAACAGGGTTAGGTTACCTTGAGCAAGACTTGGAGGATTATTTTTCCAAGTGGAATCAAGAGTTTAAAGTAAGTCCTTGCATAACGATGTTTGTGAACAAAAGCGCTTCTACAAGTCAAATGCATGGATTGCCGTGGAAGATATACTTAGGAATGCAATTATGGACAATTTATTCCTTCTGCTAAAATAAAATAATTTTTAGTCAAGCAAAACAATAAATTTTTCTTAAACAAAATTTTACCTAAGGTTGTTCAAAAATCACAATTGCTACTTCAAAGAAAGCTCTTTGTTGATTTTATATTTCTCAAGTGGAATACATATAACGTTGAGTACTCAATAAGGTAGTGATAGGAATCCATTCAAGCAATATGCTAAAGCTAAAGAAGGGGGATGGAGAGTCAAACCACGTTCTATGGTGCTAAAGAAGAATTTAAATTACGAAGGCTTTCAATGGAAGATTCAAGCCAAACAAGCTACCAAGCCCATGGTTATGAAGATTGTCAAGAAGTGGGTGTCAAAGGGAAGCTTGAAAGACCTTCAAGAAGACAAGTCAAGAATAAAAAAATTTGTCAACCAATGGAGGATCAAAGAAGGGAAAAAAAGATCAAGGCTTGAACAACGGTTTGTGTGGAGGATCAAAGTAGCACAAGAGAAAGGTTGAAGGTAAGAGAAAATAAGCCGGCGGTGAAGAACAGTCCTCACCCAGCACCAGGCCCAGTAAGGCCACCTGGCGCCAGGTCTACTTGGCCTTCTGGCCAAATTTCTTTAGTGTGTACCTGGTGCCAGGCCCAACATTTCTACTTGGCTCCAGGTCAGTTCGGGCTTAGCCCTATTTTGTTGGGTTTTCTTTGTTTTATTTTATGTTTGTTTCCAATTTAATTCCCACGACTTTTATTATGTAATGGGAATATTTTGGACCTTTTAAATGCTTGAATGATTGAGATTTCATCTCACCTAAGGTAGGTTTATATGCCTATATATATGGCATTATAACATTCAATGTAACAACTTTGGATATTGAGAGAAATGAAAAAGTCTCTTTTGAGAGCTTTTGAGAGGTGATTCATTTTGGATAAATCCCATGAACATCAAGACCATTCTTAGGACCTAGTCCTTTTCTATATATTGAGTCTATAAACTCTTTTAGGATAGATCAATTAGCTTGCTAATTGGGTCTTAGGTTATAGGTAATCTAAGGTTCATGTTGGAGGTAAAGTTGGTTGCCTAAATCATCTTTTTCAAAGTGTTCTTGGTTTATTTTTGAATCAAGGGTCTTTGGTTGTGATTTGGATGAATTAATTCTCTTTTCTAGTGTTCTAAGTTCTTCATTTTAGCTTAGGGTCCTAGTATTTGAATTGGGTGTCTTGTTTCTTCTTAAATTCTACTGTTTGAGTTCTTTTGATGGGTGTTGCATTTTGCCCTAAATTTAGCCACGAAATTCACTAGAAAATTAGCCCTAAGATCATATCAAATAGTTTGGTATTAGAGAAAGGAAAGCTTTGATTTTTATCAAGTCTTGGTTCTTTAAGATAAAGGCTTCAAAGTTTCAAGAAAAACAAAGCAAACTTGTCACTAAGGAAGGGGCTTCAAAAAAGTCTTCAAAACTTTAATTTTTCTTGATTTTTGTGCTGAGAAATTGATCTTATATGTTAGGTTGATGTTTGAGTAGCTATTTGAAGCTTTAAAGTGCACAAATCTTGTGGTTTTTGGGTTTATTTACTGCAAATTTGTTGAGCTAAAAAAGAATCCCGTAACTCATTTTCATGCTAAATTTGTGAACTATAAAACTCATGTTTTTTACTTCTACTTATTCAGAAATTATTCCCTGATATTAATATAATTATTTTGGATTAATTTTTCTTGTGATTATTGAGTTTTTGGGTTGCTACAAGTGTAAAAATTTTGAAACTCCTTGAGTTACGAGATTGCACCACAAGTGTATATTGTGTTTCAGTGGACTTAGAGCATTGAAATTATAATCAATACTTTTGTAAACACTTTCTATTATTGTTAAACTCTTGAGAACTCATGTTTTTTTGGGAATTACTTAACCAATTAAAATCATTATAGTTGTTGAATTCTTACTTTTGTTCTTAAGTGCTATGTTCTTAAATTTCTAATGCTTTATTGAAAATCTTGTTAGGTCTTATCCATTCACCTATTCCTTAGTCATTGAAGTTGTTGAACTCTCTTGAATTCATTGACTCTTGATATAAACTCCTTGAGGCTCATTGTTGTTGATGATCAAACTTGCACCTATATCTAGATGGTTATCCTTAGAAGGTTAGTAAACTTGTCAAGTTTGGATTAGCTCCTAAGCAATTAGGGAGATTTTTGTGGAAGAACTCATTGAGGAAATTCACTGCTTGAAAAAGATAAGGGTGTGAACTTATTCTTGTTAAAAGCCACAGGAGAGTTAAACACGAGGGTGAGTGTATACACGTGAGGAAGTGATTGTAAGGAATTACTTTCTCCTTTTATCCAAATTTTCTAAATAAGAGCCCTTGAAATTCTCAATACAATGTCCCAAGGAACTTCATTTGATATTCAAGCTACCTTTGAAAATTTTCAAGCAAAAGTAGAAGGCGTGAGGAGGGACATTAGGGGATGAAATCTAACCAAAACCAAACCTCAAAGAATGCGAAAAGGAGAGATAGCCTTTGAGTGAGAAATGAATTCAAACCTTCCCCCCTCCCCCCCCCCCCCCCCACTCCATTGTATGAGCAACCAATGAAGGGATGTGGAGAACTTTATTATGGGAGGTTATAAAAAAATTCCAACAAACGGAATAGGTAGGAAAAGTTTGGGGTTAGGTAAAGGAACACATGAGGGCAAGAAATTGAGGGGTGTAAGGAAGGGGACCTATCCTACGAAGTCCATATATACCAACCCTATTTTTCAACATTCACCAAACTAGGAAAATAAGCCACCAAAACAATCATTACGAACAGCCCAAAACACATAAAGAAGAAGAAGGTAGTGAGGAAAGGCTTGAGGTTAGGAATGTTTCGCCATTAATTGGTGTTACTAGAAAGATTGAGGGTATGAATAATGTTGAGAATGAGTGTAATATCTTTTACACTAGGTGTCTTATCTAACAAAAGCCTTGTAGCTTGATTATTGATGGGGGAAGTTGTACAAATGTGATAATTGCTACCTTAGTGGAAGACTTGGGATTAGAAACTATGAGACATCCTAAACCATACAAACTCCATTGGTTGAGTGATTGTGGTGAAGTAAAAGTAAACAAACAAGTAGAAGTTGAGTTTGATATAGGGGCCTATAAAGATGTGGTGCTGTGTGATTTGTTACGAATGTAAGTGGGGCATATTTTATTAGGAAGGCCATAAATATTTGATAGAGACGTGGTGCAGAAAGGGAGGGAGAATAAATATACATTGGAAATGGTTGGAAAGAAGATCATGCTACTTCTATTACCCCCTAGTGAGGAGCTTAAAGATCAAAACATCATGAGGGAATAAGGGAACAAAAGAAGAGAGCTGAAAAAGATGCAAAAACAAGAGACAAAAGAAGAAGAGCTTAAAGAGAGCACAAAAAAGAAAGATGATAGAAACAAAATGAGTGAGACTTTCTTGTGCTTGAAGAGTGAAAATAATGAGAGAGAGGCTACAAAGAAGAAAAGTGAAGATGAGGGGAAAAATGAGCTTTATGTGGGAGAGCATAAACTTGTATTTTTATCTTCACAAAAATTCTTGTTTGAGATCTTACACAGGTGTTAATTCAAGGAAATCATCTTCAAGAAAGGGGAAATGATAGGAATCCATCCAAGCAATATGTTAAAGCTAAAGAAGGGGGGGATAGAAAGTCAAACCACTTCCATGGTGCCAAAGAAGAATTTAAATTACGAAGGCTTTCAATAGAAGATTCAAGCCAAACAAGCCACGAAGCCCATGGTTATGAAGATTGTCAAGAAGTGGGTGCCAAAAAGAAACTTGAAAGACCTTTAAGAAGACAAATCAAGAATAAAAAAGTTATCAAGCGATGGAGGATCAAAGAAGGGCCAAAAAGTTCAAAGCTTGAACAACAATTTGTGTGAAGGATCAAAATAGCACAAGAGAAAGGTTCAAGGCAAGAGAAAATAAGCCAGTGATGAAGAACAGTCCTCACTCGGTGCCAGGCCCAGCACCTAGTGCCAGGTCTACTCGGCCTTTTGGCCAAATTTCTTCAGTGTGTACCTGGCGCCAGTTCAGTTCGGGCTTAGCCCTATTTTGCTGAGTTTTCTTTGTTTTGTTTTATGTTTGTTTCCAATTTAATTCCCATGATTTTTATTATGTAATGGGAATATTTTAGACCTTTTAAATACTTGAATGGCTGAGATTTCATCTCACCTTAGTTAGGTTTACATGCCTATATATGGTATTATAACATTCAATGTAACAACTTTGGATATTGAGAGAAATCAAAGTCTCTTTGAGAGCTTTTGAGAGGTGATTCCTCTTGGGTAAATCCCATGAACATCAAGACCATTTTTAGGGCCTAATCATTCCCTATGTATTGAGTTTATAAACTCTTTTAGGATAGATCAATTAACCTGCTAATTTGGGTCTTAGGTTATAGGTAATCTAAGGTTTTTGTTCGAGGTAAAGTTGGTTACCTAAATCATCTTTTCCAAAGTGTTTCTTGATTTATTTTTGAATCAAGGGTCTTTGGTTGTGATTTGGATGACTTGATTCTCATTTCTAATATTCTAAGTTCTTCATTTTAGCTTAGGTCCTAGTATTTGAATTGAGTGTCTTGTTTCTTCACAAATTCCAATGTTTGAGTTCTTTGATGGGTCTTATATTTTACTCTAGATTTAGCCACGAAATTCACTAGAAAATCAGCCCCAATATCATATAAGGTAGACTACTAGGACTAGTCTTTGAAGGGTTTGGTAAGTCTCTCAGTAAGAGGCCACCTCTGAGGGGTGTGCTCTGCCTTGACAAGACGATAGTTCTTATTGGTCAGGTCGGTTCGAGTTAGCAGTACAGTTCAGGTAGACTATTTATTTTCAGAGTGGACAGCCAATAAGTTTAGATGCAGAGATGGAGGAGTATCTCACTTGGTGGGCTGTACACCAACCTTGTATCAGAATGCACAAAATTTAGCATCCTGATCATTCTGTCGTCATGATGCACTGAGTGTGGCATCCTGACCGTTCTCTTGTCATGGTGCACAATATGTGGTGCCATATCCTTTCATGATACACGGTTTCATAGTCCACTTTATTTGAGTGGTTATTTCTTTACAAATTGAGTACTTTTACTTTACAAATACTGATAAAGCACCACTCAGTGTTCAAAGACAAATTTTTGGACTTGCAGACTTTTTGTTGTGACTTGTTCAAAGCTTGCATACATGAAATGTTTTCTTAAATTATCATGGGAACACATAAGACTTACTGAGAAATGTTTCTTATACCTTTTATATCATGTCTTTAGGTTGATCCTGCTTCAAAGGTTGATTTACTTATGTTGCCATGAGCTTGGAAGATTTATTTTGATGTATTTATTTGTTGAAGATTTTATTTACCTTCCGTTTGTTTTGAGACTTGGATAAGCATTGTTCTGGGATTGTAACAAGTTTTTTATTGAGTTATTTCCTTCTATTTTTTTATTACCTAGTTATAAAGTCCTTTTGTCCTAAGGATAGGGCAACATTCTCGCCCTTTTTGGGGTACGTAGGCAGCGGGGTGTTACAAGGCGCTAGTTTGCAAACATAAAAGTGCTAGTTGTATTAATTAATAGGCAACGGTTTGTCAATTGAAGAGGTAATGGTTATTTCAGGAGAACTCAAGAGTTGAAAAAATAAGACTAACAGGCGCCGTGTTAATGGAGAGACAAACCTCGATTCAGAGTGGAATTTCAAGATCTTCAAGGAAAAAAAATACACAATTGGCATTGGTCTACCATTACAACAGGTGTCATTTCATATTGGGACAAGTCAATACGTAGCATATTTCAAGGGTTTTCAAAGGCCACTATAAATAGCTCCTATTACTGTCTTGTCAAGGTACGAACCAAGAGGGAGAGGAGCAACCTCCAAACCCTAGAGCTCCAAGGAGGAATCCAAGGAAGGGATCTAAGCCATTTTTGAAAAGGAGAAGGCATCTTCAAAGGGGAGATTCAAGAAGAAAGTACATCTGTAACACCCCGCTACCTACATACCCCAAAAAGGATGGGGCTATTGCCCCGTCTTTAGGAGAAGGGGTCTTTCTAACAAGGTAATAGAAAATATAGGAGGAAATAACTTAATAATAAACTTATTACAATTACAAAACAATACTTATATAAGTCTAAAAACAAATAAAAGGTAACTAAAATCTCCAGCAAATAAATATATCAAAATAAATCTTCCAAGCTTATAGCAACATAAGTAAATCAATCTTCAAAGCAGGATCGATCTGAAGACATGACATAAAAAGGTGGTAAGAAACATTTCTCAGTCAGTCATGTGTGTGCTCATGATGGTTTAAGAAAATATTTCATATATGCAAATTTTGAACAAGTCACAAAAAAAAAAAAAAAAGTCCACAAGTCTAGAAATTTATCATTGAACATTGAGTAGTGTTTTATCAGCATGTGTAAAATAAAAGTACTCAACATGTAAAGAAATAAACCACTTAAATAAAGTTGACTATGAAACCCTACATCATAATTATGGCCATGAAACCTTATATCACGACTGTGTACTGTGAAACCTTGCATTATAATACAAGTGGGTGATCGGCCCACTGAGTGCTATACTCCTCCATCTCTATACCCAAACTTAATGGTTGTCCACTTTGAAAATAAAGAGCCCACTTGAATTATACTGCAAGCTCGGACTAGCCTGATCAACAAGAACTATCGTCAAGTCCAGGCAGAGGTCACCCCTCAGAGGTGGCCATCTATTGAGAGACTTACCCTGACCCTTTAAAGACTAGTCCTAGTAGTCAACTCTTATTGAGTGCTCAACGTTCTGTTTATCCCACTTGGAAAAAGTAAAATCAATAAAGTATTTTCTTAGAAGTAGCAATTACAAGCTTAGATAAAAATTGATTTAAGAAAAATTTATTATTTTGCTTGGAAAATTGTTTCCTTGACTAATATTATTTTAATTTAGCAAAAAGAATAAATTGTCCACAATTGCATCCCAAAGTGCATATTTCATGGTAATCTCTACATTTGACTTGTAGAAGCACTTTTGTTCAACAAACACCTTTATGCAAGGACTTACTTTGATCTCTTGATTTCACTGGCAAATTAATCCTCCAAGTCTTGCTTAAGGCAACCTAACTCTGTCTGGGGTAAACACATGGTATGTGTCACTATTGGTGCACAACTAAGTAACAAAATTGCATAGGTACAAACAACTCCCAACTTCACATACATGTATTTAATAACAACACTCAAATATAATGCTAATGGTTTACGAGTTCTAAAATTAATTAATAAAATATTCTAAAGGTTAACATTAATATAAGAATAATTTGATACTATAGTAACATAAGTAAGTGAAATAAGTATTAATTAAGTATAACAAAAAATAACAACATTGTCCAAAGTATTGATAATTTTATAAATAATAATATTGCTATAAGGAGAATAATATAAAAAGTAATGATGATAATATTGTGTGTGTGTGTGTGTGTGTGTATTAAGAAAAAAAATAATTTTTAATAAAAATAATAGTAATAATATTTATTATATTAATATTAATAATATCATTAAATAAAAATAATATGGCTAGTAATGATAATAATAGCAATACAATTAATTTTATTAATATTTCTATAAAATGATGATGTTTAGTAATAATAATATTGATGATACTTAAAAATAGCAATAATAATAATAATAATAATAATAATAATAATAATAATAATAATAATAATAATAATAATAATAATAATAATAATAATAATAATAATGTTAGTAATAAAAGTAATAATAGCGATTTAAGTATCAAAAGTAATAATAATATTACTATTAATATTTAAAAGTAGTAATAATTTTGATATTAATAAGTAAAGTAGCAATAATAATTTTCATAGCAAAAGTAGTATTAATAGCAATATAAATGCTATCAATAAAGTAGTAATAATAAATTTCATAGCACAAGTAATATTAATAGCAATATAAATGCTTGCATGGTAATTGATGGCAAGATTAACAATTAAAGCATTAGCAAAAATAATAATATCAACAATCTCCATTATCCACCATATTATCTGATGCTAGTGTCATATAGACCCAATTCACAAATATACTAACAACATATCATCACCGCATATTAAAATCAAGATCTAAATACACCTCATAAAATAGTCGTAATGCACATCTCAACCTACACATCACAAAATCATCCATGTTATATTTAAATATGCATTTATTTCCCCAACGCCACTAGATCATCAACCATCACATTAATAAGCCATCATCCTATTAGTCTTGAGTTTGAAAATAAATGAGAGAGTTTAGGACAAAATACTTGTTTGATGATCGATTTTAATTGAAGATGTTTTTGACAATCGAAGAGCCTTGAATGCCTTGATGAGTCCTTTGAGAGACCAAGGTTTGAAGAAGTCCGACATTGGCCCCTAATGAATTTGGCTAAGACAGAGTGAGATTGAGAAGAGAGTAAGGAAAAATGAAAGTAAAGAAACAAAGAAGAAAGAGGATGCTCCGACTTAGTTTACCTTATGGTGTTCTTCTTGACTTGCTAAAAAAATGCTTGTTTAATCGGAATAAAGGGAGCACTTTGGATGTTTTGGTGTTCTAAAGTTTACCAAAGGAAAGAATAGGATGATCTCTAGTTGATTTGAAGGTTTTAGAGTGGTTTGGGATATTTAGAAGTGACTAAATTGTTGAAGGAAGGTAGTGTGTGTTCTTGAGAGAGTAGAAGAGAAAGTTAGATGAAGTGGGAGAGTGTTCTAGGTGTGATCGAAATTCCTTGTGGAAATGAGCGCAAAATTTCTGGTTTGATTTGATAGGATTAGTTGCTAGATAGATGCGTGTTTGATAGAGCAAAAGGTGGAATTTAATTTTCAAATTCAAACTAGGAGAGGTTTGAGGTGCTTTAATGGAGTTTTGTTGTCTAAGGTTGGTGAAGAAGAAAAGATGTTCAGCTATGCACGTAGTATGGCCAAAAATATGACGGAGAAATGAAGAAGAAAATGAAGAGAAATGCTGGCTAGTTGAATATTGGAAATGCTGGGAAAAAATTCTGGTCAACTAGCTAGAAGAAATGATAAGATTTAGGCGGTTTGTTAGCTAGACTTCAAAATATTTTGATTGTATTTTCAGCTATTAAATAGGAGTATCTCAAGGTCCTTTAATGGTGATTTTTCCAGCCATTACCTTGAAGAAGAACAAGAACCATGAAAGAACTAATTCATTGTGTTGAATACCCAAAGTTTCTTGGCTATGACATTTTCTTGTTTGTTGGAATTTTTTTGGTTTAAACAAGCTATGAAGGGACCGAAATTTTCATGCTTGTTTCCAGATTTTGCACACAAAAAGGAGTCCTTGATTTGCAAAGAAATAAATGATGTTCAAGCTGCCCATTTTCGAAACCAAACTAGGAAGAGGAACTAAAAATAATTTCCAGCTTTTACCATAACAAGAACAATCAAAATGTAGTTCTTTAAGCTAAATAACTTGGTGATTTAATTTGGAAAACAAACCACACTATTATCCCTCCTATGTTTCGGCCAACTAATCTCCAAGAGCTAGAAAATTTCTTTTAAAATTTCAATTCCAAGATCATCTAAAATATTTTATAAGAAAATTTAAAAGATTTCAAGAAATCTGAATATTTTAAATTGAAACATGTTAGGACATAGGTTGCTAAAATAGGAGATTAAAACTCATCTAGATTTTTTTAAGGACAAAATCATATGGTTATAATATTACCATTGGGTCTCCCCAAGACAACATTCCTACTTTCATGGGATTCAAGAAATAAAATTCAAACATTAGTTAGGATAATTAAAAAAAAAATACTTAGTTGATGGGATTTGAACTAAAGACTTTAGGAATTAACCACAAAGCTCTAACCACATAACCACATTAATTCTTATTCTTATTTTCCCAACCTAATTCTCTTCCCTTCTACAATCTAAGTCTCTTCTTATCTCATCTCTAAGTGAAATTTCCTAATTATCCCCAACCCTCATCTAGCATAAATAATTCATCAAAACCACATATAGAAAATTTAACATTGCTCAAATTCACCCAAAAAGAATATATTCATGGAATATGCTATGAAATGTAGCCCTTCCCTCTAATTTTAGGGTAGTCTTAGGTAGAGTTTTACATCCTCCCCTCCTTAGAAGAATTTAGTCCCGAAATTCAACGTGTACCTTAACTTAAGTCGGGATATTTCTACTTCGACCACTCCTCCGTCTCCCACGTAGCATCTTGCGAGCCATAATGCTCCTATAACACCTTTACCATCGGTATCTTCTTATTCCGATGGGTCTTGATGCTTTGATCTAGAATCTTAACCAGTTTCTCCACGTAGCTCAAGTTAGGTTGCAATAGCAAACTCTCATCATTCAAGACATGTCCTAGGTCGGGGGTTGTACCTTTTCAGTTGGGATACATGAAATACATCATGCATTCCTAACAATCTATCTGGCAAATCCAATTTTCTCAGTGATTGCGAATGGACCCAAAAATCTCGGACCCAACTTCCCTTCTTTCGGATGCTTCATAATTTCCCTACTAGGAGTCAATTTAAAAAATACACAGTTTCCTACTTGGAATTCCAACTCTCTCTGCCTAGTTTCCACATAGCTCTTTTGTCGACTTTGGGCTGCCTTCAGCCTCTCTCTTATTATCTTCACCTTATTTTCCATTTCTTGTATACAAACTTCCCTAGACTTGCTTATATGACCATCCTCTATCCAACTCCAGTACAATAGTACTTGACATTTGCGTCCATATAGTGCTTCATACAGAGCCATACCAATAAAAAATTGGCAAATATTGTTATAAGCCAATTCAACATATGGTACACATTCAATCGATTTCTCTCTAAAATCCAGTATACAGGCCCTTAGCGTATCTTTTAGTATTTGAATAGCCCTTTCTGACTGACCATCAGTTTGAGGATGTGCTGACGTATTGAACTTCAAATTAGAACCCATGGATTCTTGGAACATAGCCCAAAATCATGATGTGAACCTCGAGTCTCGGTCAGACACGATACTTGAAGGTACTCTATGCAATTTTACTACCTCCTGTACATATGTCTGCGCCAATATTTCCAGAGAGTCCCTTACATTTACTAGAATAAAGTGCGCTATCTTTGTTAATTTATCAACCACTACCCAAATGGCATTCTTTTGGGTTTTTGATATAGGTAACCCAGTAACGAAGTCCATTGTCACCTCCTCCTATTTCCATTCTGGTATCGGCAATGGCTGTAACAATCCACTCGACTTCTTATGTTTTGCCTTGACTTTTTGACAAGTTAGGTATGTAGAAACAAATTGTACCACATTTTTCTTCATCCCGAGCCACCAAAAAGCTTTCTTCAGATCCTAGTACATCTTCATTTCTCCCAGATAAATAGCATACTTACTCCTATGTGCTTCCTCCAAGATCTTCTTCCTTAGTTCCTGCCTATTAGGCACACACATACAATCTCGAAAGTACATCACTCCTGCCACTTCTTGTTGGAAATCACTGCCTCTTCACTCTAGCTCCTTGTCTCTGAAAAGCTAAAACTCCACAATATCTTGCCGTGCCTTGATAATTTCCTGGCCTAGATCTACTATTAACCTTAGATTGCTAATGAAAATTCTTCCGTCTTGAACATCCAACTTAATATCCAAAACTTCTTGCAGTGCTTCAACTTCCTGTACTTTTAACCTTGCCATTTTGAATTTTCGGCTCAAAGCATCTGCAACTATATTGGCTTACCTGGATGATAGTTGATTGGGCACCGATACTCCTCCAAGAATTCTATCCACTTTCACTGTCACAAATTTAGGTCATTCTGAGTAAAAATATACTTCAGGCTTTTGTGATTTGTGAACACTTATACTCAGCTCTATCTCGCCATTTCTTCAATGAAAAAAATAATTGCAGCCAATTCCAAATCATGCGTTGGGTAATTAACCTCATGAGGCCTCAATTTCCATGAAGCATATGCTATCACTTTCTCATCCTGCATTAAGATTGCTCACAATCCCTCCTTAGATGTGTCTGTATACAGGGCAAAGGGTTTTTTTTCTTCTAGAAAACTCAGTATCAGAGCTATCATCAGTCTTCATTTTAGCTCTTGGAAACTTTTCTTGCACTTTTCGTTCCAGACAAAAGAAACATCTTCTTTTAATAATCATGTTATTGGCGATGCCAGTATCGAAAAACCCTTAATAAATTAACGGTAGTATCTGACTAGTCCTAAAAAGCTTCGAATCTCGATAATATTCTCAGGTTACTTCCAATTTGAAACCGCATCAACCTTTTCTAGGTCCACTTTAATGCCATCCTTTGAAACCACATGGCCAAGAAATGAGATATATTGTCTAGCCAAAACTCGCACTTGCTAAATTTGGTATAGAGCTTATGCTCCCTTAGTTTTTCTAATACTATCCTCAAATGTTCTGCATGGTCCTTCTGGCTTTTGGAGTAAATGAATATTTCGTTGATGAACACCATCACAAATTTGTCCAAGTACGGCTAGAAAACATGATGTATCAAATCCATGAATACTGCCGGTGCGTTAGTCACCCCAAAAGGCATTATCACGAACTCATAATGACCATATCTGGTATTAAAGGCCGTCTTGAAAATATTCTTCTCTTTAATCCGCACTTGGTAATAGCCTTGCCTTAAATCTAGTTTAGAATAGCAGCTTGTGAAACCCCACCTAAAACCAACCTTAGAGTAAGGGGGATGGAATGCATATCATGTCATCATACATAAAAATATACTTTTTGAATGATTTTATGTGCCTTAGAATTATGGTTTGTAGGTTAGATAGCTTATTTATTCTTATTGGGTAGGAAGGGTAAAAAGGTAATTTTGCTTGAGGTCAAAATAGGAAGATGGTTTGAGGTTTAGATAAGAAGAATATTTGGGTGAGAAAATAAGAACAAGAATTAATGTGGCTAAGTGGTTAGAGCTTTGTGAATTAAGCTCTAAGGTCTTGAGTTTGAATCCCATCACTTAAGTTTTATTCATGATTATCTTAACCATGTTTGAATTTTCGATTTTCTTACATTCCCTAAAGATAGGAATGTTGTCTTAAGGGAGACATGAAGATAATGTCTTGATTATGTGATCATGTCCTAAAAAGAATTCTAGAGGAATTCTTATCCCCTTTAATTTTTCTAGCCTCGTCCTAACCTCTTTGAAATTTAAACTATCCTTAATTCATTAATCCAATTTTTTTTTCCAAAAATTCTGTGATAAACCCCTAGCATTGGAATTTGAAAATCAACTTTTGAGGGATAGGGAATGGCCGAAAATAGGGAGAAAAGTTAGGAAGGGATTCCAAGGAAAAGAAAACACTATATGTAACACCCCACGACTACGTACCCTAAAAGGGCGGGGATGTCGCCCCGTCCCGTAGGACAAGAGGTCTTTAGAAAGAGGTATAAAATATACAGGCAACCTCTAAAAGGATCAACTTAGATAAATAAAGAAATATTCTTATTACATCAGGCTCAACTTGGAGCAAAATGGAATAAAACACAATATTGTTTAGAAGCATAAGCAATAAATGTCTCCAAGAACGGATAGAGAAAATAGCAAAAGCTTCAACTATTACATGCCCCGCTAACTCAGCACAGTCTATCTCCTGAAAACATGATGTAAAACGGTGTGAGAATAAATCTCAGTAAGTCCTGTGTGTGCACATGGTGTTTTTGAATAGTACGTGTATGCAAAGTGTAAAACATTTGTAAAAATAATTTGCAAGTCATAAACAATCTCTTTTCGCAAGGAGTGGGTTTTTCTCAATGTCACACTTTGTACCAAATAAATCCTCCACTCGGATAAAAGTCATGTCACCACACGTTGGGCTCCATGAGAACAATTTGGCCAAGGCACCACACTTTGTGCACCTTGTCCGAACCAGATTACCACACGTTGGGCGTTTTGATCAAGGTGAGTGTACAGCCCACCGGGTGAGATACTCCTCCATCTCTACACCCAACAAAACCATCCGGGTGTCCATGCTAGGAATATAAATAATACCTTTCGGGCATAATGCTAGCTCGGACTGGCCTGACCAACCAACACTGTCGCCTTTTCAAGCGGAGTTCATCTTCTGGAGGTGGTCTCCTGCCAAAAGACTTACGCTAGCCCTCCAAGACTAGTATTGTTAGCTTACACTTATTGAGTACTCAATGAACATATCCGTCAATTCCTGATTCAAAATATTTTCAAACCTTGGCTTTGTAAAACGTGGTTTTCTTTAAAAGAAATTTCTAAAAATTTAAGGAAAATAATAGTTTTCTTGATAAAAACCGTTAGTTTGACAAAACCGTTTAAAGAATAAATATCCACGTTTACAACCCAAGCAAACATAGTTTAACAATAGCTTTACAAAGCTTCACAACATTGACTCGCCATCACAACCTTTAACAAAACATTTTATAAAAGGGCTTACCATCACAACGTTTAATAAAAGAGTTTATGCAAGGACTTACTTGATATGCCTCAGATAAATGCGATAAATTCACAGCTGGCTTTCCTCAATTATCCTCCTAATCTAAACCATATAATATCATGATTAGGGTCTTAATTAATTCCAACATGCTCTAATCCCATTTATTTTCATAACAATTCGCAATCTCCTATTTAATTCCAAGTAAATTATTCAATCCCCAAAGATCAAATACTATGACCACATGTTTATCTCGCTAATAAACACCATTAAACTTTACTTTTGGCATCTAGGGAGGGTATTCCCTTACCTTGCAACTACCGGGTAATGAGGTCTCGATGCTCCTATGGTGATCGTCCCGAGTTCGCTTGAGAAGAAGAGAGAAGCTACCTCCTTTGCTTCAGTTGATCGAAAATTTAGGAAGAAGAGGAAATCAGCTTCTATAGGGCGTGATTTAAGGGTAGAAGAAAGAGAAAAGAATCATTAGAGAAAATGGCATCAAGAGGTTGAAAGGATTTGTGCTTACCTTAAGGTGTGTTCGATTTTTGCTTGGAAGAACTCTTGTGGTTTTGAAAATTTGCAGAGAGATGTTGCTGAAATTTTCGTGTAGAATGGAGAGGGTAGATGGTTGTTATGATTTAAAGTTGGAGAAGATTGGTTTAGGGTTAGATGGTGATGTTTAGATAGACTCCTAATGGCTTTAGGTTTCTTGGACAGCAAAGGCAAAATTTCCAGCTTGCGCGCGCCTCCTTGCTGCCGATTTTAGGAGAGTTCTATGGAAGAAAAAATTCTACAATTTGCTCCTCTATGCTGGCCGAAATACTGCTCAAAGGAAGGGCTAAATGTGTTCAGAATTTTGGGCCAAACAAGGAAGAGTTTGAGTGGATGTTGATGACTGAAAAATCCTGTGCAAGCTGTGCGAAATCGCTGAACAAAAGGAGAAGAAATTCTGGATTGTTCAGGCTGTAATTCTGCCGAAATTTCTAGGGAAAAGGTGAGGGTTTTGGGCGCTGAAATTGGCTTAATCAACAAGGAGTTTTGGTAGGTTTTGGAGTGCAAAATTTCGTGTGTTTTGGAGTGCACAGCTGGACGAAAATTCTGTGCAAGCTGACCGAATTTTTCTGGTTTCCAAGTTGCCGAAAATCAGTAATTTTTGGTGATAGAAATTCTGATTTTGTGCAGCTAAGGTAGTTGAATTATTAAGAAGTGTTCTAGGTGTTTTGAACTAGGATTTTCAGAGTTGGATTGTAGCTAAAGATGGCTGGAATTTCGGATAGCTTATGTAGATACAAAGCTACCGAAATTTAGCTAGGAAAAGGAAGAAATCCTAGTTGAATTTGGATTGAAATAAAATCTGGTTTTATCAAGGTTTTGGATAGGATTTCCTTTAGTCCTAGAAGAGTTTGGATTGAGCTAAAGGTGCTCCAAGGTGGCGGTCAAAATCTGGAAAAATTTCTAGAATATTTCCAGCTTATGGTTTCCGAAAATTCAAGCGAACAAAAGCTGAAAATAAAACAAATTTCATCCTTAGCTAAAATCCTTAAACTTAGGAGTTAAATATAGAGTCTTACTCCTATGGAAGTGGTGTTTAAACCCAAAGAAAATATCTAAGACTTTAGTTAAAATATTTCTCTAAAAAAATTAAATAAATAAAAGGATTATGGCTAGAATTCTTGAAGAGGTAAAATAAGATTTTTCCCTAATATATTCCCTAACTCTAATATTCATCAAGAAGAGTTTTATACCACTTGAAATTCTTCCAGGTGGCTCCTAGCTAGGGGTTTTTTCAAAAATCCTAAGGAACACAAGCTGAAAATTAAGGGTGAACTTTATTCACATTAAAGTCCTTGAATTTAGGAAATAAATATAGAGACTTATTTCCTTGGAGTAAAAATACTAAAAGTTCTCTAGGATAGCTAGATTCTTTTTCGGCCAAGATAAGAAACGGTCTAAAGAAAAGAATTTCAAGAAGAGATACTTACTTCACAAAAGCTAGGATTCGAACTCGGGTCACCAAAGGAAATCACCAACCTCCCCGCTATTCCAAAACAACTCCAATGCTAATTTTTCTACAAGAAGTTCTTACCACCCCAATACTCATCCTTCCAAGTCTTCGACCAAACCTCCTTTAAACATGTCTTTAACAACACAACTATTTCACATCAATTAATTCAAATGCAAGAGTAGCGGGAAAAATTCACATGCATCCATGCAAATAAAATTATTCTAGCTACCACATAAAATGTAAGATGCTATGCAATGCATGACTTTTTCCCATAGTCAAAGGTGGTTTTGGGCGGGGTATTACACTATAGCTATGCCTTCAAATTCTATATTCACCTTGTTCATGTTTTGTTAAAGGAAAATCTGGAAATTTTTTCCAGAATTTTTGCAAGGTTGTTTTTTAAAGTTTCAGCCACTCTCTTACCCAATTACTGCCAGAAAAATGGTCATCTCATGTAAGGTTGAAGACTGGAATTTAGTGGATTTTCGGACTGCACAACCTATCCAAAACCAGAATTTTTCTTTCGCAATTTTGTTGCATTGAAGCTGGAAGTTGAAGCCACCTTTAGGTCATAAGAACAGCTGGAACTTCCTTTGTATTTCTTCAAGAGGAAGGCTAGAAAATCTCCATTAAAAGACCTTCAAACACCTTCAAGAATCAGCTACAAATCGGGCCAAAGAAAGCAGAAAATTCTGAACCAAAATCATCTCCATTCCAAGTGCTCTTAAAGCATTAAAATCCAGAAACTTTCTTGCTTGTTTTCTCGATGCAAAGGCCGAAATTCTTCACTCAAAAACCTGCATTAAATAAGCAATTTTACGCACAAACGCTAAACTTTTTCTAAAAACCCAACTCTGGCAAGAATTTTAGAAACCTTAATTGCTATTTTCAAGTGGACCATTGTATGATCACTTTTCTCCCAAGTGGGACAAACAGTGTTGAGTACTCAATAAGGATAGACTACTAGGACTAGTCTTTGAAGGGTTATGGTAAGTTTCTCAGTAAGTGGCCACCTCTGAGGGATGAGTCCTTCCCGGATAGGATGCCAGTCCTGTAGGTCATACCGGTCCGAGCTAGCAAGTTCAGTCAAGTGGACTATGTGTTTCTGAAGTGGACAGCCGATAAGTTTGGGTATTGAGATGGAGGAGTATCTCACTATTGGGAAATATGCCCTCTTAGACTAGGTTGCTGATGTAAACATCGAATGTTTTAATAAAAGAATTTATTCTTAGAAATTGTTAGTGAATTTGTAATTTTATTTGTGCACAATTACGTTTGGAAAAGTCCCATTGTGTTTAAGTAAGTGGTCCATGTGAATGGAGGTCTTTCACACTAAGGTATGGATCACGGGTTACTTAACACATAAACACTCGTTCTTCACCGATTGATGAGAATGGGAATCTCATCATGTTTAGGTTATTATGTTGTGAATTCCAAATGGGGAATAGCTTACCTTTAGCCAGTGAGTAGTCCACTCACTTCAGGATATAAGTGTATTTCAAATACGTAGAACATGACCGATAGTAGTGGTTTCTTAAAGTTCTATATGGTAGAAACCTAGACTACTACCGCTACAACATGGACTAGTACTCTACACTTGAGTATGGGTTGGTGGTCTGACGAAGCTGGAAGCATATACTTTGATATGTTATAGTTGAGGTTCTATCGTAGGACCAATATACTTGCATGTTAGATATATGTGACTAGTTAGTTAAGACAGACTTGTACAAGATAGTTTCTATACTATATCGCCCCTTGTGGTTGTCTGAATGATCTAAATATCCAGGGCCCTGGGAAACATGACTTGGATGTTTGCTTTAGGGTAGCTCCCTTGGAAAGCGCAAACAATCTAAGAAGTCGTGGATCATTGGACTAGAAGCCTAAGGCTGGTAGGTGTCATTTGGAGAGGTGTTAGTACACTTCTTCCTCTCTAAATGTACTGTAATGTATAGAGGGGTATTTTAGTCATTACACCTGTAGGTCGGAGACTTTTCTAACGTAGCATTGTCCTTGGGGTCAATATTTCCTTATGGTGATATTAGGAAATATTTAAAATGCAAAATACAACTATTTACATGGCAAGGGTATTTTGGTCATTTTAGTAGCCAAGGCAGTGTGTTTTTTGGTCCCCAGTATAGACCGTGTGTCCTAATTAAATACAGGCTAAAGAATTGATCTTAAATTAAATGGAATTTATTATATTTAAGTAGCCTGATTTAATTATTGGGCTAGAATAAAATAAAGGTCCATGGAGAGAGAGAATTAATTAAATTAGTTTGGTGGGTTAATTAATTATTCAGGGCTTTGACCCAATTTGAATAATTAAAGATTAACATGGGACTAAACTAATATCGGCTTATTTATTGGATTGGTTTATTTGGGCTGGGTAATTAATTATTTGTTGGGCCAATTATTTGGTTCTAATTAGAATAATTAATTAAGTCCAGAAGGCTAAACTAAGAGTCCAATAGGCCAGTCCAATTTAACATAGGGTTTTATTTAGGTTAAACAGGAGAATGAAAAACAACGTTTTTTTCATGGCTTCTTCTCTGTGAAAAGTAAAGGAGACTCCTTTCTCTTTCTCTCTCTCTCTCTCTCTCTCTCTCTCTAAGAGAAGTTCCTTAGTTTGTGAGTTGTTCACCAAATGGAATTAGGCATGCCATTTACTGAAAGATCGAGAGTTTGACGTTCACCTATATGCAAAGACGGAGTAGGAGGCTTGCAGGAATCGCACCATAGGTTTCTACCAGTGCACCTACCCCGGTTGTACATGTTCCGGTTAAGCCAATTCTTAGAACGGGAAAAAGAGGTAAGAAATTTTTAACCTCGGAGTCCTGCCAAAGTGGGACCGGCGCCAGTTGAGGCTGCCGAAGCCAGCGTCGGCTCTGTTCGGGAGTTCCTAGTTCTTGAGTTTTTCCAGTTTCTGCAATTTTAACTTCCGCTACGTACCCTGTTTTCCCTTCTTTAAGCCTTCAATTGGTATTAGAGCATGCAGGTTTTGTGAAAATATAGAGAGCATGTATCTAGTTGAATAAAACTGGACATATATGTGTGATTAAACTGTGATCCTTCGCTATTTTTGGTATGGATAGATTCTCTGTTAAACCTCTTTGATGGAGGTATAGGAGATTTGTAATTTATTATTTTTCTTAGCAAATCGTATAAGCCCAATGCTTGTGGGTATAGGCGATTATTGGTTTTGGTTGATTTCATTGTATTTAGATTGAAATTAAAGAGCCAATGGTACCAGAAGTTGCGCAGAAAAACAGAGAAAATTGGCAGAAAAAACTGCAGGAAGATCACCCGGTCAGACCGCAACCGGCGCCGTCTGGGGCTGCCGAACCGACACCGGCTCGGGTTTGGAATCCGGTCCGTGCGCTGGTTGCCCATGGGTCCTGGTTCTGTGCGGCGGGTGTAGTGGACCAAGGAGAAACTTTTTAATTTTTCTTGCAATTTCTTTTGGTTTTGGGGTCCATACCAGGCGAAGTTAATATTTTGCAATAGTTAATATTCAAGGAATATTTTTGCAAGAAAAATACTAGTAAGGGATTTTAGGATTAAACAAGACCATTAATTAATTAATTAATGTGTTTAATTCTATTATCTGGGCACTTAGGTTTAAAAATAGAAAAGCATGAAAACGTCTACTGTTTTTTAGCATGCTATGTATTTTTATGTACATGTGTGCACGTTTTCTCAAAAACTAAAGTCTTTGGGAATATTTTTGACAAGGAAAATATTTTTTTACAAATTAAATGGTTATTTTAACTTGAACAAAAATTAATCCTTAGATATTTTCTCAAAGGATTTAATCATTGACATAGAAAATATATTGGATTTACATATTTTTGTAAGTTAAAATAGAAAGCCATTTTGTTTTATTTTGGCACAAGAAAAATTATTTTGTCAAATAAACTTGAGACCAAAGTCTCTAGAAAGTTTTAATTGGAAAATTTTTGAAATCATTAAGTTTTTAACTTAATTAAAATTAGTCCATGAAAAAATCTCTCAAAGGATATAAACCTTGACATAGAGATTTTAATAAATTTAGATATTTTATTTTTGAGTTAAAGGGAAACTTAATGGAAATTTTCAAAAGGATATTTTTCAAAAAACCCTTGTTTTAAAAGTCTAAGTAGGAGAGGGGTTCCAACGGCCACACGGCTTCCATCATGATCCTCATTAGAGATCGTGGGTCCCCTCGCGTTACCCTGGGAGTGAACCCGTATAGGATGGGAGTGCCACAAGGATCTAGATCTAATGGAGGGATGTAATTAATAACCTGGGACACGTACTATGATCGGCCAACCCATGTTGGAGGTTATAGTGCGAGGTATGTCCATAGGAAATGAGAGGAAATGGCTATCCCCTCAATGGAGTTATCTTCTGGATCATTTCCAAGAAGGGAAATTAATTTGTGGTGGTTAACACACTTAGCTTAGGGAACTATTAATCTTCCCAAGAAGCTATGCCAGTTTTCCTAAGAGCCAAATTAATTATTATCAGTTTTGATAATAAGGATAAAGTGCACATATTTGTTTTGTTTTCACAAACTAAATCTTTTTCTTTTTTTTTATTTTTCAGAAATAGTGGGAGGTTCTTTTAGTCCATTGGTCGTTATTCTCAGAGAGAAAAGCTAACGGGACCAAACTATGTGGACTGGAAGAGAAATGATAGGGTCTAAATTAGTCATACTTTTCATAGTTATTTGAGGTTCTTTTGTGATACATTTTGTTCAATAACTAGTCATATTCCTTCATATTTGAGATTTTACCCTTGGAAAGGTATTTTGTTCATTATTGTAGATTTTTGGGGTAAAACGAAGCAAAAACGTCGCAAAACAGAGGAGAGGCGGCGCCGGCTAGGGCCCTACAACCAGCACCGGCCATGCACTGTTGACACGAACTTCGAAGCGATGGAAAAATTGGTGAAACAGAGCAAAGTAGAGTGGAATCGGCGCCGGCTCTAAGAGCTAAGGTGGCACCGGATGCATTCTGGACTTCATTGTGTGAAATTTGGGAAAAAATTGGCGAACAAGTAGAGAATCGGAACACAACCGGTGCCGGCTCCAAGAGCCAAGGCAGCGCCGGCTGTGCCCTGAAGTTAAGGCGGTGCTTGATTTTTCTACGCGGTTTTTGGTAATCTGTGGAGTTTTAGTACTTTTCAACTTCTACTCGGCCAAGAACAGTACACCTACGAGTTTAGACACTGCCCAAGTCTATAAATAGATTAAAAACACAAGGGAAAAGGAGAGAATTCATTGATCATCATAGAAAATCATTCAATCAAAGGAGGGAATCTTCAATTCAAAGAGGGTTGTGCAAGAAGGTCTTCAAAGGAAGAAGAAGGAGGCTTGTCTATGAGTGCTTTCTTTTACTTTGTTTTCTTTTTCTTGAACAATGATATGTTAATTGTTTTATTGTAATTTGACATTGTTTAGATATTCATGATTTTTAGAGTTATTTGATCCTTTGATTAGTTGATTGTTCTTCTTAGTAGTTGATTACTTGTGCTAATTACGAGATTAATTGGTTGTTTCTTTCCGTTAACTCGCTTGAAAAAGAGGTTGATGGTGGTTTCAATTCATTGATTTCATATTTGTTGTCTTTTAACTCGCTTGGAAAAGGGGTTAATTGCTAAGAACATGGTAATTAAAGGTTAATTGATGTCTGTCAGGAATGGATTCATTGGTTAATTTCATGTTTTAAGTTTGCCAGGAATGGAAATTTAATCAAAGGATTATGTTTAATGCATCTTTTGGGTAAGACTGGTTGAGACAGGAATGTGATGCTAAGTTATCTAGAAGATAGGGATTCATGGATTGGAAAAGAAGTGAATCTATCTTAATCCTTCATGATGCCAAGAGAATGATTAGTTATGATAATGGTTAGGTACTTTGAGATCATGTTTGTCCAAACAATGATTTGAGTTACATATTTCTCCATCCTTGACATGTATATATTTTTATTTTTATTTTTTAATATTTTTTTTCACTTTATTGAGTAGGTTAAACAATGAAAGAAAAGGTGATTAATGTCTACTTGTTTGTTGAGGATCGACACTCGTTTGAACCCTATGCTAGGTTAATGATGAGTATGCTCGCTCATATGTGTGATTTAGATTGAACGTTTTAATTTAAACTTGATTGGGAATGTGCTTAGTTTTTATATGATTTTTATACCCAAGTCCGAACACATCAAGGAACCTGGACATAATACTCACAGCGGAAGAGTATAAGTATGTCCTTTACGAAACCTGCCCTGTTATTGGAGAGGGTTCCACCGCCGACGAGCGAGAAGCTGAGAAGTCATGGAAGAAAGCCAACGAGATGGCTTATTGTTACATGTTTGCTTCCATTTCTAATGTGCTCCAGTCCAAACATGAGCACATAGCTTCTGCGTATGATAATAGTTAGTCATTGGCCACTATGTTCGCGGATAAGAGCCGGCCCGCAAGGCAGGAGGCTCTTCGAACTATAATTAACACTATAATGGCTGAGGGAGCATCAGTCAGAGAACATATGCTCAAGATGATTGTTGCTTTCGAGGAGACAGAAATCGTAGAGGCTGTTATTGACCCTGAGAGCCAAGTGGACATGGTTCTCGAATCTCTACCGGGTTCCTTTACTCAGTTTAAGTTGAATTACAACATGAACAAGTTAAATGAACAACTTAAACTTGAGTTTAACTGAGTTGATGAAGGAGCTCCAAATAGTGGAGAAGGTCATGAAGCCACAATCAAAGGTTATAATTGCTAAGACTTCATCTTCTAGAACTGGGTCCAAGCCCAGAAAGTTCAAGAAGAAGAAGGGTAACATAATAGCCCAGCCCAAGACCTAGCCCAAAGACAAATCCAAGGGTAAGTGCTTCAAATGTGGACTAAAGGGACACTAGAAAAAAGAGTGTCCAGATCTTCAAGCCAAGAAAAACCTCACAGGTAATGTTTTCTATCTAGAATCCATCTCAATTATTAGATTAACTTCCACTTGGATTGTTGATTCGGGAGCTACTGATCACATCTGTAACTCCTTGTAGGGGTTTAGAAAGATTAAAAGACTCCAGAAGGGTGAACATGAACTACGGTGGGAAATGGAGCACAAGTTTGGGCCCTTGCAGTGGGAGAGCTGGATCTTGTTTTTGATTTTAATAGAATAGTGGTTTTCAAAGATATTTTGTATGTACCTGGATTTCGACATAATTTGATTTCGGTTGCTAAACTAATAAATCAAGGATATTATGTATCTTTCCATTCTGGTATTTCTATCAATAGAGATGGAGAAATTTTATGTACTAGGCACATGTATGGGAATCTATATTTCTTAAACCCTATTAACACTCAATTAAATAACGCTCAATCTGAACCTTTAACAAGGAAGAGAAAGACCAATGTCAATGACTCTTATCTTTGGCATCTAAGGTTGGTTTATATCAACTTAACCAGGATTCAGAGATTTATCCATGATGGGCCTTTGGGCTCATTGAGATTGGAAAATTGGCCTCAGTGTGAATCCTGCCTGATGGGAAAGATGACCAAAAGGTCATTTTCCCCTAAGGCAGATAGAGCCAAGGAGATATTGAGTCTTGTTTACACTGATGTGTGTGGTCCCTTGTCTACACCAGCTAGAGGAAGTTTTGAGTACTTCATCACTTTCATGAATGATTGTACAAGGTTTGGTTTCATTTACCTTATGAGAGGCAAGTCTGACTCTTTTGACAAGTTCAAAGAGTTTAAGGCTGAAGTGGAGCGTTGGACAGGTAAATTGATCAAAACCTTACGATTGGATCATGGTGGAGAGTACCTCATTGGTGAATTCAAGAACTACATGGTACATCATGGGATAGTATCCCAGCTCTCTGCGCCGGGGACACCCCAGAAGAATGGATTAGCTGAAAGAAGGAACAAGACATTGATGGAAATGGTTCGAAGCATGATGTCTCGTGCTACTCTTCCAGTGTCTTTTTGGAGATATGCCTTAGAAACAGCGACATAGATTTTGAACTTGGTGCCTTCCAAGTTAATACCTAGGACTCTCTATAAGATGTGGACTAGGCGTAAGCTATGTCTGAATTATCTTAGGATATGGGGTTGTCCAGCTTATGTACTAGTAAAGGGAAATAAGTTGGAACCAAGATTAGAATTATGCTATTTTGTTGGGTATCCAAAAGGGACAAAGGGTGGTTACTTTTATCATCCTAAGGAGCAGAAAGTACTGGTAAGTACCAATGCTAGATACTTAGAGGATGATCAGAGTACTTCCACGAAAGGTTCAACTAGGTTGGAACTTGAGGAGAAGTTATCTCCGGAATTAACTTCTTCTGATCCGATTATGGAATAAGAAGAGGCACAGCCTCAAGAGCCTGTACAATGGGATCCTCGTCGTAGTGGGAGAGTGTCTAGGGTTCCAAAGAGGGAATCGATTATGAGAAAACCTTTTCCCCAGTAGCCATTCTTAAGTCCATCCGTATCATCCTTGCCATCGCATGTCATTATGACTATGAGATATGACAAATGGATGTCAAGACATTATTTTTAAATGGCCATCTTAGCGAAGACATCCATATGTCCCAACCAGAAGGCTTTGTTGCTAAAGGCCAAGAACATTTGGTTTGCAAGCTTAAGAAGTCCATTTATGGACTTAAGCAGGCATCGAGAGCATGGAACATTCGTTTTGATGAGACTGTAAAGTCTTATGGTTTTATTCAAAACGAGGATGAACTATGCGTGTACAGGAAACTTGAAGGCATTAATGTGGTTTTTCTTGTCTTGTATATGGATGACATTCTACTTATTAGAAATGATGTAGGGTCATTGTCATGTACAAAGGTTTGGCTGTCTAGTCAATTTAGTATGAAGGACTTGGGAGAAGCCAGCTACATTCTTGGGATTAGACTTCTTAGAAATAGGAAGTAGAGAATGTTAGGATTATCCCAAGCGGCATACATTGACAAGATGTTGGCTAAGTACAGCATGGACTCATGCAAGGGAGCTCTACTCCCTTGCAGACATGGGTTGTCATTTTCTTCAAGGGACTGTGCTATGTCTTAAGAAGAAAATGATAGAATGAGTAGGATTCCCTACGCTTTGGCTATGGGAAGTCTCATGTACGACATGCTATGTACTTGGCCAGATATCTACTTTGCCATAGGCTTGGTTAGCAAATATCAGTCATACCCTGGGGAGGTTCATTGGCAAGCTGTAAAGTATATTCTCAAGTACCTCAAGGGAACGAGAGATTATATGCTAGTTTATAGGGCTGATGATTTGGTTCCTACAGGATACACAGACTCAGACTTCCAGGCAGATAAGGATGAGAGAAAATCCACTAGTGGATATATTTTTACCTTGTCTGAAGGAGCCGTTTCATGGAAGAGTATCAAGCAATCATGCATTGCTGACTCGACCATGGAAGTTGAGTATGTGGCAGCTTCGGAGGCATCCAAGGAAGCAGTCTGGCTTCGGAAGTTCCTTTTAGAACTTGGAGTCGTGCCACACATGGACAAGCCAATTTTGATGTATCGTGACAACATTGGAGCACTATCACAATCCAAAGAACTTAGGAACCACAAGAAAGGGAAGCATATCAAGAGGAAGTACCATCTGATCCGGGATTTCCTCCAGAGACGGGAAGTCATAGTGGAACAGATTGCCTTCAAGAACAATCTAGCTGATCCATTCACCAAGCCTTTAGCTGAGAGAGTCTTTAAGAGACACTTAGATGCCATATGGGTGGGCACCTACGGACTTACTTAGTTTTAGAGTGCAAGTAGGAGACTGTTGGGAAATATGCCCTCTTAGACTAGGTTTCTGATATAAACATCGAATGTTTTAATAAAAGAATTTATTCTTAGAAATTGTTTGTGAATTTACAATTTTATTTGTGCACAATTACGTTTGAAAAAGACCTATTGTGTTTAAGCAAGTGGTCCATGTGAATGAAGGTCTTTCACAGTAAGGTGTGGATCACGGGTTTCTTAACATATAAACACTCATTCTTAACCGATTGATGAGAATGGGAATCCCAACATGTTTAGGTTATTATGTTGTGAATTCTGAACGAGGAATAGCTTACCTTTAGCCAGTGAGTAGTCCACTCACTTCATGACATAAGCATATTTCGAATACGTAGAACAGGATCTGCAGTAGTGGTTTCTTAAAGTACTATATGGTAGAAACCTAGACTACTACCGCTACAGCGTGAACTAGTACTTTACACTTGAGTATGAGTTGGTGGTCTGACAAAGCTGGAAGCATATACTTTGATATGCTATAATTGAGGTTCTATCGTAGGACTAATATACTTGCATGTTGGGTATTTGTGACTAGTTAGTTAAGACAGACTTGTACAAGATAGTTTCTGTACTATATCGCCCTTTGTGGCTGTCTGAATGATCAAAATATCCAGGGTCCTGGAAAACATGACTTGTATGTTTGCTTTAGGGTAGCTCCCTTGGAAAGCGCAAACAATCTAAGAAGTCGTGGATCATTAGACTAGAAGCTTAAGGATGGTAGATGTCATTTAGAGAGGTGTTAGTACACTTCTTCCTCTCTAAATGTACGGCGATGTATAGAGGGGTATTTTAGTCATTACACCTGTAGGTCGGAGACTTTTCTAATGCAGCATTGTCCTTGGGGTCAATATTTCCTTATGGTGATATTAGGAAATATTTAAAATGTAAAATACTGCTATTTACATGGAAAGAGTATTTTGGTCATTTTAGTAGCCAAGGCAGTGTGTCTTTTGGTCCCCAGTATAGATCGTGAGTCCTAATTAAATATAGGCTAAGGAATTGATCTTAAATTAAATGGAATTTATTTTATTTATGTAGCCTGATTTAATTATTGGGCTAGAATAAAATAAAGGTCCTTGGAGAGAAATAATTAATTAAATTTGTTTGGTAGGTTAATTAATTATTTAGGGCTTTAGCCCAGTTTGAATAATTAAAGATTAACTTTGGACTAAACTAATATAGGCTTATTTATTGGACTGGTTTAGTTGGGCTGGAAAATTAATTATTTGTTGGGCTAATTATTTGGTTCTAGTTAGAATAATTAATTAAGTCTAAAAGGCTAAACTAAGAGTCCAATGGGCTAGTCCAATTTAACCTAGGGTTTTATTTAGGTTAAATAGGAGAATGAAAAACAAAGTGTGGTGCCATGGCTACCTCTTTTAGGTTATTGTATTTATTATTAACATATATGTTTTGGAAAGCAAAACACCACTCTTCATTTATGACATTTATTTAATGCTTGAGAGCACATTCTTTTATAAAACTTTTACAACTTGCGTACATGAGCTGTTTTACCTGAAACACTCAAGGCTCACACGGGCTTGCTGAGATTTTTAACTCACTACCTTTTGTACTATGTTTTTAGGTCGATCTTGCTATGAAGGTCATTAGCTAGAATGTTACCTATGCTTTGAAGACTCTTTGTTATTTTTCTTATGTATTGCTTTTGAGAGACAGTAGCAGACATATATTTTTGGATTTGTTCATATATTGCTGGGTTGTAATAAGTTAAATTTGGGAGTATTTCTTTACCCTGTTGGTGAGTACACCCTTAGGGAAAATAGTGCAAGCGGATTGGTATGTGCATAATTATAAGATTGAAGTAGGGAGAGAAAGCTTGGAGGGAGATTTGATAGTCTTATCTATTGATGACTATGACTTGATTCTGGGTATGGATTGGCTAGCTAAGCAAGGGGCTAAAGTAGACTGTAAGAATAAGTCCGTTCAGTTCATTAGAATAAGATGTGATGTGTTGTAGTTCAACGGCAAGATAGTAAAAGAGTTGAAGTTTTTGATTGTTGGGGCAAAAGCCTGGAAATTGTTGAAGCAAGGATGTCAAGGATATTTGGCCTATGTGATGAATAAGCCGAAGGATCAGTGGACCCTCAAAGATACTGAGGTGGTAAGAAATTTTCCCGACGTGTTTCCTGCAGAACTCACTTCTCTACCTTCCGACCGAGAAGTTGAGTTCACCATTGATTTAGTTCCAAGAGTGGAACCGGTATCTCGGACCCCATATCGAATGGCACTGGTAGAGTTGAAGGAATTAAAGAAGCAGCTAGAGGAGTTGGTGAGGAAAGGTTACATCAGACCTAGTACGTCACCTTGGGGAGCTCCAATGCTATTCGTGAAGAAGAAGGACAGGACTTTGAGGTTATGCATCGATTATCGGAGGTTTAACAACCTGACCATCAAGAATAAGTATCATCTACTGTTAATTGACGAGTTGTTCGACCAGTTGCAAGGTTCCAGTTGTTATTCCAAACTGGATTTGAGGCAAGGATACTATCAAGTGAGGGTAAAAGAGGAGGATATTCCCAAGACGGCCTTCAACACAAGATATGGTCACTATGAGTTTGTGGTAATGCCTTTTGGGGTGACAAATGCCCCAACAGTGTTTATGGATTTGATGTATCGAGTTTTCCAACCCTACTTCGGCAAGTTCATGGTGGTCTTCATCGACGACATATTCATATACTCTAAGAGTCCGAAGGATTATGTAGAACATTTGAAGCTAGTATTAGAAAAGCTAAGAGAGCACAAGCTTTATGCCAAATTTAGCAAGTGTGAGTTTTAGCTAGATAGTGTGTCATTCCTTGGCCATGTGGATCTTCGCTAATCAAGGAAACCTTCTTCAAGTGATCATCTATCAAGTATTTTTCCTTGAATCTTCCTTTTTAATTTCTGGGTTCATGACTCTTATATGTTGATAGGATGATTGAATAAAATGGGGGTTGAGTATATGTATGTGGATGAAGGGGATAGAGTTAGGACATGAGAGTTGAAATGTATGAATAGGCCTTATGCAATTTTCTTTTGAATCAATATATGCTTATCATGGTTAATGAGATTTAGGGATGTTTTGATGTGATAGGGCCTAAATTAGTCATATATTTTCTAGTTATTTGAGGCTATTTTGTAATACATTTTTTTCAATAACTGGTCATATTCCTTCATATTTAAGATTTTACCATTGGAAAGGTATTTTATGCATTATTTCAGATTTTAGGTGTAAAATAAGACAAAAACGTTGCTAAACAGAGTAGAAGCGGCACCAACCAGGACAGGAGAACCGGCACCGGCTATGTGCTATTGGCACGCACTTTGAGGCGATAAAAAATCTGTGAAACAGAGCTAAACAGAACACAGCTAGCGCTGGTTGGGAGCTTAGAGGTGGCGCCGGCTGCAATCTGGAAGAGTTGGCATGAAAAATAAGAAAAATCGACGAACGGACGGAGAAGTAGAACACAACCGGCGCCGGCCCTAGACAGGACAAGCGGCGCCGGTTGTGCACTGGTACTGAGGCGGTGCCTCGATTTTCATGCATGTTTTTGGCAATTTGCAGCAGAAACCCTAGATGGACGGATTTAGGCACTTGTAAAGCCTATAAATAGAGGGAAAACATAAGCAAAAGAGGAGGATTCATAGATCAAAATAGAAAATCACTCAAAATCAAGGAGGAATTCTTCAGATCAGGGATGATTGTATAAGAAGGTCTACGAATGAAGAAGAAGGGGCTTGTCTATAAGTGCTTTCTTTTAACTTTGTTTTCTTTTCTTGAACAATAATGTATTAATTGTTTTATTGTAATTTGATATTGTTTTAGGTATTCATGATTTTTAGAGTTACTTTGATCTTTTAATTAATTGATTGTTATTCTTGGTATTTAATTACTTATGCTGATTACGAGATTAATTTGTTGTTTCTTTCTATTAACTTGCTTGAAAAAAGGGTTCATAGTGGTTTCAATTCATTAATTTCATATTTGTTATCTCTTAACTTGCTTGAAAAAGGGGTTAATTACTAAGAACTGAGTAATTAGAGGTTAATTGATGTCTGCTAGAATATGGATTCGTTGGTTAATTTCATGTTTTAAGTTTACCAGAATATAGAAATTTAATCAAGGATTGTGTTTAATGCCTCTTTTGGGTGAATTAGGTGAGACATAATATGTGATGTTAATTTGTCTAGAAGATAGTGATTTCATGGATTGAAAAAGAAGTGAATCTATCTTAATCCTTCATGATGCTAAGAGAATAATTAGTTATGATAATGATTGGATACTTTAAGGCTAGGTTTGTCAAAATAATGGTTTGAGTTACATAATTCTCCATCCTTGGCATTTATATATTCTTTTATTTTATTTTTATTTTTATTCTTTTTCACTTTATTGAGTCGGTTAAACAATGAAAGAAAAGTGATTAAGGCATACTTGTTTCTTGAGGATCGACACTCGTTTGAAACCCTATACTATGCTTAATGATGAGTACGCTTGCTCATATGTATAATTTGGAGTTAATGTTTTAATTTAACTTGATTGCGAATGCACTTATTTTTATATGATTCTTATACCCAAATTCAAACACATCAAGTTTTTGGCGCTGTTGCCGGGGAACAATATTATAAAAGCTTGGATTTTGTTGATTTAATCATGTTTATATGTTTATATGTCCATATGTAAATATGTACGTATGTTCTTTGTGTAAATCGGTGTTATATCTTGTTGTTTGTAACATTGTGTGACTTAATTGACTAACATACTTCATGTTGTACTATAAATACCACTAACTTTTGTATTTAAATGGTTTGGGAATGTGCGTGTTTTTCTTTTCTTTATTTTTATATTATTTATTTTACCTTTTATTTTTTTTCTTTTCTTTATTTTTTTAATTATTTTATTTTTTATTTTTGATTTGATTTTTGTTTTTCTTTGAGCGCGAAATTGACATTATCATGGACAACTACTTTTGGGCACAAGATTAAAAGAGCTACAATGATGAGAATTTGGCACAGTTGCAATCTCGGATTGATGCTTTTTGTGAGACGTCACTTGAAGCCTCAATGCATTCTTTTGTCGCCAATTCAAATTCCTCCATTAAGTGGCATACAGAAGGAGCCTAATGATTGAGCTATCAAAGAATACAACTAGCCAAGTTGGTTGAGGATGCCATAAAGGCCCATATGTTTGAACAAGAGAATCTCCAAGGAAAGGAGAGAGGATATGAGGACCAATTGTCCAATGTGGAAAGGGAGGTATTCAATTCTACTCTACGTGCTAATAATTCTAATATCTCTTTATCACATGATTTTTTAGGTTCGTCTCAATTCTTGGAGAACAAGGGTCTAAATGATGATGTGTTAAATTTATCATGCCTTAAGGAGTTAGATTTTTCAATGGTACATCATAAGAAGTCCTTAGAGGATAGTGGTAATTTCTACCATTCACCCCATTCAAAGGGAGGTAACTTGGTATTTGTAGATATATTAAAAAATAAGGATTTCTTGATCTCATCTTTAAGAACTCAAATACTAAGTTTAAAGGGGAATTTTAATTATGAACATTCTTTTGAAGGGTTAAAAGGTGATTTCAAGTTTGATGCATTCTTTAGAGATCATGTGCACTTATATGTTGACAAAAATATTTGTTTGTCAAAAAAATGTTAGAGAAAGAGGTTTATGTGTTTTGCTTTAGTGAGAAAATTATTTCCATAAACCTTCTATTTTTCAAAAACCTCTCTTCATTCTACATTCATCATGCCTATTTTCTATTTTGAGTTTTAAGTTCTTTTCAAAAAGGTTGATGAGAAAGCATAATGAATGGAAAGAGCTTGTATCTTTATTTTGTGTTTGGTTTTGTTAAGTGTTTTGTTTTCCCTCCCCAAATAAGGAAAACATTTTCTATCTTAAGTGTGGGGGAGTGAGTCGTGTCTTTATTTGTTTTGTTAGGATTTTTCTTTCGTACTATATTCTTTTCATTTTTCGTACTTTTTCTTTACTTTTTTCTTAATTTTTTTTTCTAGTTTTTATGCTTTGGTGTATTTCTTTTGCGTCTTTTTCTTTCTAGGTACTTCAACAATGCTCCTTTCTGCTGGACCTCAACTCTTTTGTAGGAGAATGCACAATGAATGGAAGTATTTTTTTTTCTTCTCTTTTGCCCTTTTTATTTTTGGTCCCGTGGCATTATTTCCTTATTCTATTTGTTTGGCCTTTGAGGACAATGTCCAGTTTAAGTGTGGGGGAGTGGTGAGAATGATAATTCTTTTACTCTTCTTGAAATTATTCCTTGTTGAGCAAATTTTTCAAAATTTTTCTGATTTGTTGAGCTTTCAAAATGTAGTTTTAATGCATGTCTTTGTGCTAGATCATAGAGCATATGTTCTATATCATTTGTGGCTTATGCATGACTTTTTGCACGCACTTGGACTAAGTAGTTCTTCATCAAATGCTTTACATTGTTCTTAAACCTGTTTTTCTACTAAAATTCATTGAGCATTCTAGAACTTACTTGAATACCTCTCGAGGCGAAATAAGAAAGACATTCATAATTTAACTTAGGGATGACGGTAATAGGCCTTCTTTAGATAGTTTAAGCTTTTCAAGCCTACCTATTTTATATTATCCCTAGTGCCTATTTTGAGCCTAAATTGTTAATTTCTTTCGTAAAACCCGTTATCATACTTTGTCCATTACTTCTTTTTGAGAGTTTGATTTACCTTCTAAAGCTTTGATCGCTCTTGATGGATAAAAGTACAAGTAGAAGAATGATGAGGGAAAATGCTTGTGTAAAGGTCATGACTTGTTACTTTCAGTCATACATCATATATTGAGTTGGAGTTGTGAAAGGAGAAAGGAGGAAAAAAAGAGGAAGAAAGATAGAGAAAAAAAAAAAGCTGCTAAAAAATGTTGAAAGGAAAAAAACTGAGGAACCAACAAAAGTAACAATTGAAAAGGAAAAAAGAAAAGAAAAGCTGAAAGAACAAGAAGAGAAGATCACAGGAAGAGAGCTGGAATAAAAATTGCTGAAATTTTTGATGATCTTGTACAATATGAATGATGAGTTAAGAATTATTCAGGAAAAGAATGCAAGATTCGCTTGAACTGTGATATGAGTGCTATACAAGGTTATGGGTTTTTGATTGGTTTTGTGATAGAAGAGCAAGAAAAGTTTGAAATCTATTGGTACATTTTGTTTATCCTTTTCTTGAAAACTCCCATCTTCTTTAATATTTGATTTTCCTATATCCTTCGTTTGATAGCTACATTACAAACCCTTTAGCCTTACATTACAAGCTTAAAAGTCCTACTTGACCTAAGTAGAATCATGATATATCTCGGATTAGTAGAGAGAGTGTATGAAAAGTAAGCTTATGAAATGCATATTCTCTTGAACTAAATTCTTTCCAATGGTTTGAGAATGATGTTAGGTGTTGGGATGATTCTACTAGTCATTTGTCACTTACACAAGTCTTGCATTTGTTATAAAAGGTACAGTAGCATATGTTTTGTTGTCCTGAATAAAGAAAGCATTGGAAATATTGTTTTGAAATTGAGTGAGTGATTTTTTTGAAAACTTGTGTTTTTCTACTTGTCTTTGATATTTTGCTTGAGGACAAGCAAAGAGCTAAGTGTGGGGGAATGTGATAGGACCAAAATTAGTCATATATTTTCTAGTTATTTAAGGCTATTTTATGATACATTTTGTTCAATAACTGGTCATATTCCTTCATATTTGAGATTTTACCCTTGAAAAGGTATTTTGTGCATTATTTCAGATTTTAGGGGTAAAATAAGACAAAAACGTCGCAAAACAGAGTAGAGGCGGCGCCGGCCAGGACAGGAGAACCGGCACCGGCCATGTGCTGTTGGCACAGACTTGAGGCAATAAAAAATCAATGAAACAGAGCTGAACAAAACACAGCCGACGCCGGTTGGGAGCTCACAGGCGGCGCCGGCTGCAGTTTGGAAGAGTTGGCGTGAAAATAAAAAAAAAAATCGACGAATGGACGGAGAAGCAGAACACAACCGGTGCCGGCCCTAGGCAGGACAGGCGGCGCCGGCTGTGCATTGCTACTGAGGCGGTGCCTTGATTTTCGCATGCATTTTTAGCAATTTGCAGAATTTTTGTATTAACCTACTTCTATGCGGCCAGAAACCCTAGACGGACGGATTTAGGCACTTCTAAAGCCTATAAATAGAGGGAAAACACAAGGAAAAAGGAGGATTCACGGATCAAAATAGAAAATCTCTCAAAATCAAGGAGGAATTCATCAGATCAAGGAGGATTGTACAAGAGGGTCTACGTAGGAAGAAGGAGGCTTGTCTATGAGTGCCTTCTTTTAACTTTGTTTTCTTTTCTTGAACAATGATGTATTAATTGTTTTATTATAATTTGACATTGTTTTAGGTATTTATGATTTTTAGAGTTACTTTGATCTTTTGATTAATTGATTATTATTCTTGGTATTTAATTACTTATGCTGATTTCGAGATTAATTTGTTGCTTCTTTCTATTAACTTGCTTGAAAAAAGGGGTTGATGGTGGTTTCAATTCATTAATTTCACATTTGTTGTCTCTTAACTTGCTTGAAAAAGGGGTTAATTGCTAAGAACTGGGTAATTAGAGGTTAATTGATGTCTGCCAGAATATGGATTCATTGGTTAATTTCATATTTTAAGTTTGCCAGAATATGGAAATTTAATCAAGGATTGTGTTTAATGCCTCTTTTAGGTGAATTAGTTGAGACAGAATATGTGATGCTAATTTGTCTAGAAGATAGTGAGTTCATGGATTGAAAAAGAAGTGAATCTATCTTAATCATTCATGTTGCCAAAAGAATGATTAGTTATGATAATGATTGGATACTTTAAGGTCATGTTTGTCAAAATAATGGTTTGAGTTACATAATTCTCCATCCTTGGCATGTATATATTCTTTTATTTTATTTTATTTTATTTTCCTTTTTATTCTTTTTTACTTTATTGAGTCGGTTAAACAATAAAAGAAAAGTGATTAAGGCATACTTGTTCCTTGAGGATCGACACTCATTTGAAACCCTATACTATGCTTAATGATGAGTACGCTTGCTCATATGTGTGATTTGGAGTTAACGTTTTAATTGAACTTGATTGGAAATGCACTTATTTTTATATGATTCTTATACCTAAATTCATACACATCATGATGCATGATAGATAGTATGACACCAATGGTGATTAGGCTTTTATGTTCTTAATTTTCAATAAAGCCATGGATGATGATTATGCCTAGTAGGAGATTGGCCATGTGTTAGTATATGTTGATTCAAGTATATGTTCATGAATGGATTAGCATATTATTTAATGTTTAGGAATGTGTTCATGGATCTTTTCTAACAATAGGAAATTATGGTAAAAATTATTTTCTTTGTTAATTCTAAAATTATTTTTATTAACAAATTTTATTAATTTAATTGGAATTATTATTATATTTACTCTATAAAATTCGAAATTGCTAGGAAGGTTTGGAAATAGGGTATTAATTAAAATATTGATATTTTATTACCTAAATAAATAAAATATTTTATTAGAAATAATAATAATAATAATAATAAATAATATTAGAATTAATTAATATCAAATGACCTTGAAGACCATATTAATTAGCTTTACTAAAAGTTTTATCTATATCCATAAATATTATTTGTAATAAAATTTATTTATTATTTAATAATTAAAAATTAAGCATAATTTATTTATTATTAATTTTATTAGTTATTTATTATCTATTAATTATTAATTAAAAATTAATGTGTATTTTATTATTTATAGTAATAATACTATTTAAATATTACCATTTACCAATATTATTTAGGACTTGGTATTATCTAATATTTAACACTAGTTTATTTATTAGAAATAATACTCATACTTTATTATTTGAAACTATAGCTTATTAGTATTTATTTTGTAACCCCTAATTATTTTAACTTATCAAGCTAGATTTATCTTATAAAATACTTTATCGACTAGTATTAAAGCCTAAGACATTATGGTCATGGTTAGTTGTGGTTGTGACTAGATGAACTAGGAATTATTTATGTAAGACAAATATGGTCCAAATGTTGTCTTATACCTTGTGTTTACCCTAGGCCGGGTTAGGTTGATCTTGGAAGACTTTTGAGTCCAAGAAGAGTAAAGGATCAGGTAAGTTCTTGCATGGAGTCATTTGAAGACTAAAGTTAATGTGGTAAGCCAAACTCAATGTATATAAGTATTTGTTTTGTAAAGGCAACTACGGACAATTTTTCTTTTTATTTCAGTCCAGCAAACCATTTGAAATTAATCAAGCAATTTTACACACAAACGCTAAACTTTTTTCTAAAAACCACTACAAAAAAATTGGACAAAAACGATGAGACTAATACGACGGTCGTAAAACCGTCATATTAGACAAATTTATACGACGGTTATCCAACTGTCATATTAGATATAGTTAATACGACGGTTCAGGCAAAACCGTCGTATTAGGGTTAACAAATATGACGGTTAAGCTTAAACCGTCATATTAGGGTTAACAAGAGATCATATGACGGTTCAAAAGAACCGTAGTATTAGGTGTATTATGTAATTAATATTTTCTTTGAAATTAAATTGTGATTTTTTTTTTAAAATACCATGATTTTTTCAACCGTCATTATAATCATCGTTGCTTTTTCAAATTATAACAAAATTAATCAAAAATAGTGTTAATTTTATCTGATTATTTTCGAATTTAGTCACAGTACTACTTAATTTTTATAATTATTTTAACAAATAGATAAATTTGTTATATATTTACTCTATTTTTTTGTCACAGTACTATGTTTTGTAATAAATTTAGTCATAGTAGTACTTTTTATAATGAATTAAAAGTAGTGTGTGTATATATACATACATATATATATATATATATATATATGTGTGTGTGTGTGTGTGTGTGTGTGTGTGTGTGTGTGTATTAATATATATCAATTGAATAATATAAAGAACTTTAATTGCAAACATATATATTTGTGTGTGCATATCTATGTACACATACATACATACATACATACATACATACATACATACATACATACATACATACATACATACATACATACATACATACATACATACATACATACATACATACATACATACATACATACATATATATATATATATAGTAGCTGGCTAGACACTCTTAATTATCATTCATTTATACATATGCATGCTATATATGTGTTTATACGCAATATAACACATCCTTGTTATTGTAAAAATAAAATTAATGTCATTTTATTTGTCACGTTAGTTAGAGATATATATATATATATATATATAAAACACATATTAAAATATATAAATTAAAATTATTAAGATAAAAATTAAATACGACAGCTTAAAACGCTGTCGTATTTAATAAATTAATATGACGGCTCATACGCTGTCGTATTAAATGAATTAATACGACGGTTTTGTCGTTTTTGCTAAAACAAATATGACTGTTTTCGTGAAATCGTCGTTTTTATTACCCTTTAGACACATTTAATACGACGGTTAATCATTAACCATCGCATTAAATATACCTAATACGACGGCAATGATTAACCGTCGTATTCTGTCCTCATTTAAGACCCGATGACCTGCTGCTTTCAGCTTCCATTCTTCCTCCTCCTTCTGCGGTGGCTTGGTTCCGGCTTCCTCTTTCTCTTCTCCGGTTCCCTCTCCACTCCGGCGTTCTTCTCCGGTTCCCTCTCCACTCCGTAACTGTCAATTAACTTTGCCTCCCTCTCTTCTCCATCACTGGTAAAACTCCCTCTCTTCTCCTTCGCGGCGAAAGAACCCTCTTATCTTCCTTGCCGGCAAAGGTCCATCTCTTCTCCGTCGCGGGTAAAGCTGCCCTCGTCCGCACTTCAATTGCTAATTTGGGCTACTGCATTTTGCATTTGGGGTTGTCTACAGGTAACAGAAGCTAAATGTCTACTGCATTTTTCATTTGGGTTGCCCTCGTCCGCATGATGCTGATTGCATTTACGGTATTCTGCACTTGTTGTCTTAGTCTGCAAATGCTAATTTAGAACTTGTTCTTGAGCTCTATGAGAAATTATTGAATGTTCAGAAGGTTAGGGTCATTATTTTTTTACCGTTCAAGTTGAATTCTTTGAGCTCTGTATTTATTCTGAAATTAATTTTTAATATAAGCTTTAATTCTGTGATGCATTGTCTTTTCAATTAGCTATAATTCAAATAGCTTAATATGTTTAGCAGGGACTAAATGGTTGAAGGTGAGTATTTGTGTTCTTGGTATTCATGGGAGAGTAAAAGAGAAAATTAGAAGAAGGGGGATAGTGCTCTTGGTGTGATGGCCGAAATTCCTCATAGAATGAGTGCATAATTTCTAGTTTGGTTTGATATGACTGGTTGCTAGATAGGTGAGTATTTTATGGAGGAAAATGTGGAGTTTAGTTTTCAAATTCACATTATTTTGAATAGAGAGAAATTAGGAGAGGTCTAAGATGCTTTAATGGAGTTTTGTTGGCTAAGGTTGGTGAAAAAGAAACTATGTTCAGCTAGGTACCTACTATGGCTAAAAATATGATGGAGAAATGAAGAAGAATTGAAGAAGAAAATGAAGAGAAATTCTAGCTAGTTGAAGATTAGGAAAAGTTGGAAAAAATTCTGGTTAGCTAGTTAGAAGAAATAATAACATTTAACTGGTTTTTTAGCTAGTATTTAAAATATTTTGAATTGGTTTTCAGCTATTAAATAGGAGTATCCTAAGGTCATTTAATGGTGTTTTTTTCTAGCCATTACCTTGAAGAAGAAGAAGAACCACAAAAGAACTAATTCATTGTATTGAATACCCAAAGTTCTTTGGCAATTACTTGTTTGTTGGAAATTTTCTGGTTTAAACAAGCTATGAAGGGACCAAAATCTTCATGATTGTTTCCAGGTTTTGCACAAAAAAAGGAGTGCTTGATTTGCAAAGAAATAAATGATGTTTTGAATATTGTTGAATGGCGAATTGTTGAAAAAAAAATTGGCAAATTGTTAGCTACTTATACTTCATTTTTAGTTTATTTGTTTTATAGAGCCAACATATACTTCTCTTAGTATTTGGATTGTGTTGAATGAGTATTTTATTTGGAAAATTGTTATGTGCAAGTGTGTTGGAAGAGGACCTAGTTGGATAAGCAGAGGTTTACTTGGAAATTTGTTATAAGCATGATTAGTTGAATTGAATAATTGCGCATTTTGAGGTGGCCTAGTGCCTGGAAAATATTCATTTTATAGGCGAAACTCTGTCAAAATTTTTTCAAAATTTTTATAATATCTGGACCAACCAGTTATATACTGTGCATCTCAAAAAGTAAACTTGATCTATCTTGATTAGTTAAATCTTTTATTTTCTCTATTTTGAAAACTCTCAAGGAGTGTATTTATTTATTTTAACTACTACTAAAAATATGTTTATCATTTCCACTAGTAAAAAGGAGAATGAACACTAATCTGATTGGGATTGAATATGTTTTTCATAACGAAACTTGTAGGAAATTTGTTGATCATTTGTACACGAATTTGATATCATTTCCCTTCATTCTTGAATATGTCTATTATAACGAAACTTGTAGATCGACTGAAAATATGGATAAATGAATAGGAAGATGGACCGATCGTGGATTGACTCATAAGACCATTTAGGTAATGAATATAGTAAAGGTCTAGATGCCTTTGTAGAATTTTCAATAAGAAACAAACCCAATGGATCCAAAATCCATTGTCCTTGTATGAAGTGCCAGAATAGGTATCTTTATGGTGCAGTAGATGTCAAACAACATTGCCAAATGTGGGGTTTCATGCGTTGGTACAAAAAGTGGAGTGTTCATGGGGAAATATACTTATCTTCTCATAATACACCTAGCAACATCCCTTTAACTGAAATGAACATGGGGATGATATGGTTGGGATGCTTCAAGATATTGGTGGCATTAGTGACTTCGATAATGCAATTGAAGGGCCTGATGATTTGAGAGAGATATATGAATTGTTGGGAGAGGCTAATGTAGAATTGTATCCTGGTTGTACTAAATTTTCTTCACTCTCATTCATTATGAGATTGTTACATTTAAAAGTCCTGAATAGGTGGTCGAACAAGTCAGTTGATATGCTACTTGAGCTTCTAACGGATGCTTTTAGTGAGATGGGAGTGAAAATTCCCAAGAATTACTACGAGGCTAGTAAGATAATGAATGTGTTAGGAATGGAGTGCAAAGTCTGGGATGTTTGTCCAAATAATTGCATAATAGACAGAGGGGAAAATGAGGCCGCACAACTTTGTGAGGTATGCAATGCTCCGAGGTACAAGAAAGAGGGCAGTACAGTTGCATGCAAGCGTGTTCGATATTTTCCGTTGACTCCGAGATTGAAGCGATTGTTCATGTCTCGCAAAACTGCATCCTTTATGAGGTGGCATTAGGAATGTCGCGTGAAAGATGGAGTCTACAGACACCCAGCTAATTCTAAGGTTTGGAGAAAGTTTGATGAGTTGCATTTGGAATTTGCAAATGACTGCCGAAATGTTAGACTTGGATTGGCTTCGGATGGATTTAGTCCGTTTTCAAATATGCACATACCACATAGTACTTGGCCAGTTGTTTTAATACCATACAATTTGCCACCCTGGCTATGCATGAAGAAACCTTATTTTATTCTGTCAACTCTCATCGATGGCCCGAAGAGTCCGGCAAACAAAATTGACAAATTTTTACCACCATTGATCTAGGAGTTGAAATAATTGTGGCTTGACGGTGTGCTTACTTATGATGCTGAGGCAGAAGAGATGTTCCGTCTGCGTGCAGCTATTATGTGGACCATAAGTGTTTTCTAGCGTATGGTAATCTCTCTGGCTATAGTGTTCATAACCAGCGAGCTTGTCTGATATGCGGTATCAACTGTTTGTCTTACTGTTTGCCTAATGGTGGTAAATATTGCTTCTTATATCATCGTAGATTTCTTCAACCATCACACAAGCTTCGTAGGGACAAAGTTTCTTTCTATGGTGGAATGAAATTACGACAAGCACCAAAAAGGAGTACGGGGACAGAAATTTTGACACATCTTCAAGGTTGTTTAACAGAATATGCAGTAGATGATATGAGAATTAGAATGCAGACTGACTATGAACGGAAGTTTGGCATAAATTCTTATAATTGGAAGAAGAAGAGTATTTTTTGGGAGTTGCCATATTTGGAGAGTAATTTGATGAGGCACAACTTGGACCCGATGCATATTGAGAAAATTTTTGCAGATAATCTGTTGTTTACAATACTGGGTGACAGTACTTCTTCAAAAGATAACTTCAAAGCTCGTCAAGACCTGCAAGAAATGAATATTAGAAAGTCTTTACATCCAGTTTTAAAACCGTCTGGAACTGGATACAGTTTGCCACCAGCTCCTTATACAATGAGTCGGTCGGAAGTTGAAGTTTTTTTGACAGTACTGAAGGAATTGAGAGTCCTCGATGGCTGTTGTTCTAATATTTCTCGACGGGTAAACATGAGGAGAAAGACTTTAGGAGGCTTGAAGAGTCATGATTCCCACATTTTACTCCAGCAGTTAATCCCGTAGCAGCCCGCACAACTTTGCCCAAGAATGTAGTGCAACTTTTGATTAAGATTGCTTCATGTTTTAGGCGGTTGTGTTCTAAAGTCAACAAAGAGAGGCATCTCGAGTATACGCAAGATCGTTTCGCAGATTACACTCTGTCTTCTTGAAAAGACATTCATCCCTAGTTTTTTTTATATAATGGAACATTTATCGATACATTTGGTCGATGATGCATTATTAGCTGGTCCAGTTCAATGTCGATGGATGTTTCCAGTTGAAAGATACTTGAAAACTCTCAAATGTTACGTGCGCAATCGTGCTAGACACGAAGGTTCGATAGCCGGTGGATATTTAATGGAAGAATGTATGACATTCGTGTCGAGATATTTAGATGATGTTGAGAGCAAAGAGAATAGGCCTCCACGATATGTTGATGATGACAACCCGATGGGTAAACCGGTTGGAAAAGGGATTGATGTAATATTTGATCGTTTAACATTGATGCAAGCACATCGGTGGGTTTTAGCCAACTACGACATCCTTAAACCTTATAGAGAGTCGGTTTTCCTTTCAACCCATTGTCCTTCATTTTTTATGCTTCTTTCATTATAACTTCTAAAATTTGACGTGTGTTCTACTTGCAGTCTTCACATGTCTGTCATAAATAGAGAGCATCCAAGATCTCAGTTACATAACAGACAACGTATTCATTCTCAAACGTTTTACAGTTGGCTCAGTCATTATGTAAGTAAAAACAAACACAATATAGCAAGTTTTCCTCGACAACAATTAGTTGTTATAACACTTATATTTATTATAGGTTGATGAGAATGAAGAATGCCCTGATATTCCTAGTAAAGTTAAAAAGCTTGCAAATGGTCCTTTCAATCAAGGGTTGCGCTACAATGCATGCAACGTGAATGGCTTCCGATTTCGTACAATAACATATGAGGCTAACAAGTCAACCAAAAATTCTGGCATCATGTGTAAAGCTGATACTACGAGTTATTCCAGTCCAAGAGATATGAATCTTGTAGCAGCTGGTGTCAACTACTATGGAGTGCTTACTGATATTATAAGGATCCGATATAGTAGTGAACTAAAATTTCTGTTATTCAAATGTGATTGGGTTGATGTTCATCGAGGTGTTAGAGTTGACGAACTAAAGTTTACTTTGGTGAATTTGGACCGTTTGTTGTATCGGGAAAATAAAGAGATGGATGAGCCATTCATACTAGCAAACCAAGTTGAACAAGTTTGGTTTTCTCGTTGTCCTAAAGAAAGAGATTGGCATGTGGTAATGCCAATGATGAGAAGGGATAATTATGATGTGTATTCAAGGGACCATGATCTAGAAACTTTTCATGCGTAGCAGTTAGATTCTCGTCCAGTTTCGCGCGAAGTAGATGCCGTATGGGTTAGAGATGGAATTTCTGGGGAGGAAGTAGATTTAGATGGAAGAAGAATACACCCTGCAATTTAAATGTACTTAAATCACTTAATTATGTACTAAATGTGTTGCAGTTGTTAAAATCTTTTACTCAATGTTAAATCTTTTTGTTTTGCAGATGGTAAACAAGCGTGCCCGACGGGGATCGATGCAGGATGCCATAGCTGCCACAAGATCAGGCGCTAGTACCTCACGGTGTACAGAGACACCAGCTCCAGCACTCGAGGTTGGACAGGGATCACATGCAAGTGTTCGCACAGGTTCCACGGATCAGGAATCTAATCATACCACATGTATACCCACTTCTGATGTAGGTCCCAGTGGCACAGGACCTTCTTCCGCAGACCTTAGTGCCTCAGGTGTGCTAAGTTAATATGAAGTAAATATTACGATATGTCTGTTGGTATTACGATATGTCTGTTGATATTTTAATTAATAAGTCTGTTGATATTTTGTAGATTCCACAGCGAGGAGTTCTCGCGGGGGTGGAAAGTTACCTTCTGGATGGGGTGAGCCAGGGTTTTGAAAGTACAATGTTGGTGTTAACCAACACGGAGGGCTTGTTGGGTTAGATGCATCTCGTTATAGTTCAGTGGTGGGCTGTTTTGCACGCATGAGCAATAGGTTCCCTCTGAATTACAAGGATTGGCATTCCATACCTCAGGGCTTCAAGGACGATGTTTGGCAAGAAATACAGGTAACTAATTTTATTCTAACATAGACAAGAGTGTTTTCTTCAAAAATTAACATTTTCTTATACAAAAATTAAAATTTGTACAAGGACAACACCATGATGCCACCAGAAGGACGTAGTGTCACAATGAAGATGATATGCGCAGCATGGAAGGATTTTAAGTCGAAGTTAAAACAAAAATACTACGTTCCTTTCCAGTTCAGTACAGAGCCTATTGTTTGTCAAGATAAACGGGTTGACGAAAATCAATGGAGGATGTTAGTTGATTACTGGCATTTGGAGAATACACAGGTCGTACCATAGAAGTTGACTACTTTTATTTCTCAGAACTTGTTTAAATTTTTTATATGTTAACTATTATAATTAATCACAGATGGAGACCAAGTGGAATAGACAAAATCGATCACATTTGGCATATCCACCAGTCACAGGAAGAATGCCACATTTTGTTATACAGGATCAGGTATTTAGTTTATGTTATACACTATTCAGATGAAATTTATCTACTTTGCTTGAAATTTTTGACACGTCTTTACAGATGACCTCACAAGGCCAACCGACATCACAATATGATATGTTCCTTGCGACACGAAGGTGGCATGGTCAGCAGGCTGATGGTTTGACTGCAGAGATGATTGTAAGTTATATTTAAATGCTAATTTTTTTGAGTTATTAAAATATGATAACGACATTATATTAACCTAATATAAATTCGATATAATATTTCTTAATTTTGTAGGATCGATTGGAGACAGAGGGGCAGGCATTGCCTGAGTCTGAGCGCACAGAGGAAGCAAAGGATTATATATTTCGACGATTGTTCGGTCCAGAAACAAGAGGTCGTGTTAGGTGTAAAGGAAATGGTCCAACACCAACGTTAGTTGGTCAATCATCAAGTTCTGCAGCAAATGTTGAGGAGGTCGTCAGGATTGAGGTTGAGGCACGTATGCAGAGCATGCGAGATACTATGCAGGCTGAGATGCGAGCTGAGATATAACGTGAGCAAGAGGCTTACGAGTCACGTATAGCTGCGCTTCAGGCTACCATGGAAGCATTAGCGTGCAGATTGGATGTAGGCGCATTTGATGTACTACCTATACCTCCATCTAGTGCTTCTACGGCATCTCCTGGTGTAGGTTCTACTTCTCTGCCTGTTAGATCGAGTGATCCTGGCCAGCCTATCCGTCATGATGACTGACATTTTCATTTCCTACTAATTTGAATTTGTACTACAGTTTCTGTATACTGAGGATATACTTGTTTGTATTTGTCTACTGAGGATATTGCTTTTGAGTTTGGCAATGAGGAGATTGTGTTTTGTTATATTTGGTGTTGAATTCGTTGATTTTATTACATTTGGCTTTAAATTGTACATGTACAGGATTCCGTCCAAATAAAAAATGATTTACAAACCAAATTAGCCCTAATACGACGGCTTCAACCGTCGTTTTTGCTTAGGGGCAATCAAATACGACGGCCACGGACCGTCGTATTTGAAAGACCAAATACGACGGCGACACCTGGCCGTCGTAATTTATCCTACCAAATACGACGGCTGACTGGAACAAATACGACGGCCACGTGGCCGTCGTATTTGGGTACCAAAAGCGATGGTTTTGAAAAACCGTCGCAAAAAATGACCACGAAAAGAAAAAGAGACGAGACTAAATACGACGGCTGTAAAACCGTCGTATTAGCCTAATACGACGGTTTTGTAGCCGTTGTCGAGCAAAAAAGACGAGATCAAATACGACAGCTGTAAAACCGTCGTTTAGCCGTCGTATTTGGCTAATACGACAGCTGTTTAGCCATCGTATTTGTTGTATAATTTAGTAGTGAACACAACTTTGACAAGAATTTTAGAAACTTTAATTGCTATTTTTAAGTGGACTATTGTATGATCATTTTTTTCCCAAGTGGTGTTAGTGTTGTGCCATAGAGGCAATCACTTGTACATTGTATATAACACATTTTATTTTAATAAAAGCTATTATTTATCTTACAGTTTCTTTTGTTTACTTTAAGTAACATAACTATTCGATAAAGTCCCTAGTACAACACTGTGTTGAGAAAATCAAGATAGAGATCATGATATGAGATTCTTACTACACTGGATGGTGTTAGTACTTAAATAATCCCTAGTCATAGTATTAATGAGATAGGACATCATTAACGCATTAAGACTAGCATGTGTAAGACTTCTTGATTTGATCAGGCGGTGGTTCTCATAACTGTGAGTATTGAGATACTCAAAGTTAACACATGGATGCTTGTCAATGGAACAAGTTCATTGGATGACTTAATTTTGAGATAATCACATGGATAACTATTTAGTGCCAATGATATAATCTCAATATAGCAAACGTGCAAGTATCCTTAGACTTGAGATCTCCAAGGTACTTTGTTTGCTGAGCTTTGTATTTTGATTCCAATCTCCAGAGCTTGATCGAGGGCCGCCTACGGGATGGATATTGGGTACATTGTGAGGTAAACGAAAGTAGTTGAGTGGGTCAATAAAGGATTCACCACTCCTAATAGTAGGGGCAAATATCTCACGACCACTTGTAGGAATTACAACTTAAGAAGTCATTGGCCAAGGCATATGTGTATTGGAAATAGTTCCAGTTGATACACATCTAGAGTAGTGGGTTCCTGGTACAAATACTATTGTATTCGGGCCAGAATTAATTCTGGAGGGAGTTGACACTAATTCCGTACTCCAAACCGAATGAGATATTGTATGGTGAAAGGAGTTAATTGCACTGTAGTTTGTTATTGAAGAGTTCATGTCAAGCCACTTAACTTCCTGGACTCTTGAGTAGTCATGATGTGTTGCTAGATACCGCTCATGATCTGGGAATATAGGTTTATTATTTCATGAATTAATAAACCAATCCTAATTAGAATTAATATGATTAATTCTAATTAATTATGGATTATTAATCCAAACGTTAATCTCAAAGACGTTTGGATTAATTCATGTTCTCTACCAATTAACTGGAAAACCTAATAGGTCACACACAATAGAGGATTATATATTCAAGATATTATTGGATAACATAGTGGGGTTAATTGAGAGAAAGAGAAGTCGTTGTGAACAAATTATAATTAGTTATAATTTGTGGTTCAAATTGTAATTGTGAGAACATGATGTTTCCAATTACAATTAGGGAATTCTAACTCTTTTAGAATTCTGGGATGGAGGATTTTTCAGCAAGTATTTTCGTGTAACTTATAGAAGGAACACGAAACCCTAACTGATACACAATATATGAAATCTTCAACCCTAGACACACAACCAACGATCTTCTCTCTCTCTCTCTCTCTCTCTCTCTCTCTCTCTCTCTCTCTCTCGTTTCTCTTGAAACATACAACCCTAGCTGCCACTTAGATTTTCTGCTAGCATAGAAAACTTTGTGCTTGAGTATTCCTTTGTGTCGATTACTATTAAAGATAATCACACACTGTGATTATAGTGGTTAGACGTCCAACTCTCGTGGAGTTTGCATAAGAGGATTGCTGGATCGCGCCTCGACTTGAAGAAGATCAATTTTATTCTTCGGACGATCACCCAAAGGTAAAAAACTGTTACCTTTATTGTCTTTATATCTTGTTTTCCACACATAGACGGGTCCTGGGAAGGTATCTCGTTTTATTTTCCACTGCGCCGTATACGATACGAGCATGAGATACCCAATAAGTGGGACAAACAACGTTGAGTACTCAATAAGGGTAGACTACTAGGACTAGTCTTTGACGGGTTAGAGTAAGTCTCTCAGTAGGTGGCTACTCTGAGGGGTGAGTCCTTCCCGGATAGGATGCCAGTCCTGTAGGTCATACCGATCTGAGCAAGCAAGTTCAGTTAAGCGGACTATGTGTTTCCGGAATGGACAACCGGTAAGTTTGGGTGTAGAGATGGATGAGTATCTCACCCGGTAAGCCATACACATACCTTATGTTAGTATGCTCAACGTGTGATATTCTGATCGTTATATTTTCATGGTGCACAAAGTGTGGTGCCATGGCTACCTTTTTTGGGTTGTTGTATTTATTCTGCATACGTATGTTTTCGAAAGTAAAACACCATTCTTCATTTATGACATTTATTTAATGCTTGCCAGCACGTTCTTTTATGAAACTTTTACAACTTGCATACATGAACTGTTTTACTTGAAATACTCAAGGCACACACGGGCTTATTGAGATTTTTATCTTACCACCTTTTATGCCATATTTTTAAGTCGATCCTGCTATGAAGGTCATTCGCTAGAATGTTGCCTATGCTTTGAAGACTCTTTGTTATTTTTCCTATGCATTGCTTTTGAGAGACAGTAGCTGGGTTGTAATAAGTTAAATTTTGGAGTATTTATTTTATTTTATTTTATGTGTCCTAGTTATAAAGACCCCTTGTCTTGTGGACGGGGCGACATCCCCAACCCTAATGGGGCATAGGTAGTGGGGTATTACATAGCTAGATCCTTGCAGTTGGTCATACAGTTCATCAATCAATGGTAGGGGATATTTGTCCTTAATAGTTAAGTTGTTCAACCCCCGATAGTCGATGCAAAACTTCAACGTTCCATCTTTTTTCTTCACAAACAGCACAGGGGCTCCCTATGGTGAAGCACTAGGCCTTATATATCCTTACTTCATTAGCTCTTCTAATTGCTCCTTTAGTTACTTCAATTCTATAGGAGCCATCCAGTATGGGGTCCATAATACAGGTTCCACTCTCGAGATTAGGTCTATAGTGAACTCAACTTCCCAAATAGGAGTAAGAGAAGTGAGTTCAGGTGGAAACACATCAGGAAACTTCTTCACTACTTCAGTGCTTTCCAGGGTGCACTAATCCTTTGGCTTGTTTATCAAGTAGGCAAGGTATCCTTGACATCCTTGTCTCAGCAACTTCTGAGCCTTAGTTCCAGCTATTAAAAACTTCAACCCTTTTATTTGCATACCATTGAATTCAAGCACACCACAACTAGGCTTAATATATTGCACAGACTTATTATTACAATCTACATTAGCCTCATACTTCACTAGCCAATCCATCCCTAAGACTACATCATAATCATCAATAGTTAGAATTATGAGATCTCTTTCCAACTTCTCCTTCCCAACTCCAATCCCATAATTCTATACATATTTGTCCACTTGCACCATTTTTCCAAGTGAGTGCTCACCAACAAAATATATGGTTGTTCAATTCTATCCCAACACAAATGATATGCACAAATCTTGTTTAGATAAGAATGGCTGGATCCAGGGTCTATTAAAAATATAATAGAATGACCTTAAATAGTGAGTGTTCCTTCCACCACTGTTGTAACTGGTAGAACCTCTTCTCAATTCAAGGAAAAGACCTTTGCCTTCACTTAAGGCTTTTGTGGTCCACTTCCTAAGGCTCCCAGGTTATTTGCTCCGTTGACTCCAGTGGTCTACATTGGGACTTCTTACCCAATTTGTAGCGGTTTGGGATAGGTGTTTTAGAGATGGTTTGGGTCCGCATAGTTATAGCATTTCCTTACAACTCCTGTAGACCAACAATCTTTCAACACATGTCCTCTGTTACCACAATATTGGCATGTTGGCAAGTTTTGAGTAGGGCTAGTTGATAGGAGCTAAAATCATCACTATTTTCCTATTTATTTGAGGCTATTTTGAAATATTTTTTATGTGAAAATTATGCGTATTCCTTCCTATTTGACACTTTGCTTGTGAAAAGTGTTAATTTCGAGCAAAATTGGAGAAATTCCATAACATTTCTTGCACCAGGCCCAGCTAGTGCACCCGGCACCAGGTCTATTCTAGAACAACATAGAAAATAGAGCTAAAATTCAGGGTAGGAATAGAGCGCACCTAGCGCTAGGTGGGACAAAGGGACCTGACGCCAGGTCCACTTTGGAGACAGAAAATCCTGTGTATGATTTGGGAATTTTGCAATGATTTTGGTATTTTCTAAATCCTACTCAGCCAAGACTTCTCAAGCAACGAATTTAGTATCAAAGAGGCCTATAAAAGCAAGAGAAAGCAAAAGAGAATGGTGAGATTAAAGGTGAATTTAAGGAGCAAATCAGAAAATCACTCATTGAAGGAGAAATTCATCAAATTAAGGAGGGTTGTTTAAGAGAGTCTTTAATGGAGAAGAATGAGGCTTATCTATGAGTTCTTTCTTTTACCTTTGTTTTCTTTTTCTTAAAAAATTATATAATTAATATTTCCATTGTAAGTTGACATTGTCTTAGGGATTCATGATTTATTAAGTAATTTAGTCTTTTGATCAATTGATTATTGTTCTTGGTATCGGATTACTTGTTTTTTTTACAGAGTTGGTTGATTGATTTTTGTTATTAACTTGTTTGAAAAAGAGGTCAGTAATGACTTCAATTGAATAATTTCACATTTGTTATCGCTTAACTTGCTTAAAAAAAAGGTTATTTTTTTAATAATATAGGTAATCAAAGGTTAATTAATGATTGTTAGAATATGGATTCATTGAATATTTTCATGGTTTAAATCACCTAGAATATATATTTATATGAGGATTGAGTTTAATGCATATTTTGGATGAATTAGTTGAAATAGAATATGTTTACTAATTTAAGTAGAATATAGTGAAGCCATGAATTGCAAACGAAGTGGGTCTATTTTAAATCCTTCATAAGACTAAGATAATAATTGATTGTGACATTAACTAAGTGATTTATTATCATGTTTTCAAAAGTTTTTGTCTAAATTGCATATTTTCACATCTTTGACTTGTACATATTTCTTTATTTTTCTTTTGATTATCTTATTACTTTATTTGGGTTGGTTAAATAATGAATAAAAAGTGATTAGTGTGTACTTATTCCTTTGAGGATCGATACTTGTTAATTCCCTATATGATGCGAATTTATTTGGGTATAAAAATCATATAAAAATAAGCACATACTCAATCAAGTTTAAATTAAAACATGAATCCCAAATGACACATATGAGCAAGCATACGCATAATTAACATAGCATAGGGTTCAAACGAGTGTCGATCCTCAAGGAATAAGTACACGTTAATCACTTTTATTTCATTGTTTAACCGACTCAATAAAGTGAAAAAGAAATAAAAAGGAAAATAAAATAAAATAAAATAAAATAAAAGAATATATACATGTCAAGGATGGAAAAGTATGTAACTTAAACCATTATTTTGACAAACATGATCTTAAAGTATTCAATCATTATCATAACTAATCATTCTCTTGGCCTCATGAAGGATTAAGATAGATTCACTTCTTAGGTCAATCCATGAAATCACTATCTTCTAGATAAATTAGCATCACTTGGTCTGTCTCAACTAATTCATCCAAAAGACGCATTAAACACAGACCTTGATTAAATTTCCTTGGTCTGGTAAATTTAAAGCATGAAATTCATCAATGAATCCTTGGTCTAGCAGACATCAATTAACCTTTAATTACTCAGTCGTCAACAATTAACCCCCTTGGTCTAGTAAGTTAATAGCCAATCAAATATGAAATTAATAAATTGAAACCACCATTAACCCCTTTGGTCTAGTAAGTTAATGAAAAGAAACAACCAATTAATCTCGTAATAAGCACAAGTAATCAAATACCAAGAAGAACAATCAATTAATCAAAAGATCAAATAACTCTAAAGATCATGAATACCTAAAACAATGTCAAATTACAATAAAACAATTAACATATCGTTGTTCAAGAAAAAGAAAACAAAGTAAAAGAAAGAACTCATAAACAAGCCTCATTCTTCTTCCTTTGTAGATCCTCTTGCACAACCCTCCTTGAATTGAACAATTCCTCCTTTGATTCAAGTGATTTTCTGTGATGATCTATGAATTCCTCCTTTTTTCCTTATGTTTTCCATCTATTTATAGGCTTAGGAAGTGCCTAAACTCGTTGGTGTAGGGTTTTTGGCCGATTATAAGTAGGAAGCTACTAAAATTCTGTAGATTACAAAAAATCGCGTGCAAAAAACAAGGCACCACCTCAACATCAGGTTACAGCTGGCGCCGCTTTGGCTGCCTAGAGTCGGCGCCAGTTGTGTTCTGTTTCCTCAGTTGTTTGCTGATTTTTTCTTGAGATCCTCGCAATGTTTTCTAGAGTGGAGCCGGCGCCGCTTCTAGCCTCACAACCGATGCCAGTTCGGTTCTGTTATGCTTTGCTTCACTGATTTTTTGTCACCTCGAAGTGCGTGCTAGCAACATGTGGCCGGCACCGGTTCCTTTGCCCTGTCCGGTACCGCCTCTCGTCTGTTTTGCGATGTTTTTGTCTTATTTTACCCCTAAAATATGAAATAATGCATAAAATACCTTTCCAAGGGTAAAATCTCCAATATGAAGGAATATGACTAGTTATTGAACAAAATGTATCACAAAATAACCTCAAATAACTAGGAAAAATATAACTAATTTAGGTCCTATCACTATAGTATACTTACGATGAGTATACTTGCTCGTATATGTATTTTGGGACTAATATTTTAATTAAAACTTGACTAAGGGATGGATTTAAGTTTGATAATTTTTATACACAAAAAATTTACGTATCAAGTTTTTGGCGCCGTTGCCGGGGAACAATATCATGAAAGCTTAGATTTTGTTCATTTAACCATGTTTATATGTCTATATGTGAATATGTATATATGTTCCTTTCATGAATAAGTGCCATATCTTGTTCTATGTCTATATGTACCTTAACTAGCTAACCTGATTTAATATTACATTGTGTACATATAGTACTAATAATTTCCTTTAAGTAGGTAAGATGGCCAATTGGAACATAGGACGCTATCTTAACATGACTTAAGAGATGATATCTCGACCATCCAACTCCATTATCTTAGAAGGGGTATTATAAAAATTTGCCACCCATGTAACCAAACGCTTTCATGAGATAGATGAGACATTAGTAAAATTTGAGGAAATGATTAGAAATATGGAAAGATAAATTTGGTTTTTAACGGATCTAGTGATAAAGTTACTATTAGGGGTGGAAACACAACATGATTCAGCTACCATTACATTACGAAGTAGTAAGGAGCTACCCGATCCTAGCACGAAACCGGTACCATCTAAAGAAAATGGGCCAAAACCAACCCTTCTTAGTGAACCTTTTGAAAAATAACCTAAAAAACTAGATTTTCAGCTACCAGTACCTTACTCCACTCGCATGCCAAAAGCAAGAAATGATGTACATTTTGACAAGTTTTTAGAAATGTTCAAACAACTACACATAAACGTTCCATTTGGTGAGGCTTTGCCCAAATATACAAAGTCCCTCAAAAGTATGCTTGTTAATAAAAATAGGTTGAAGGAATTATCCACTGTAGTTTTAAATGAAGAATGCTCAACAATCTTGCAAGACCAATGGACTTTGCCATGAAAAGAATGTGATCCAAGAAGTTTTTCTATTCCTTGTCTTGTTAGTACTCTTACATTTTGTAATGCATTAGTAGATTAGGTGCTAGCATTAAAACTTTCAAAAAGCTAGGTCTAGGTGAGCCCAAGCCCACTAAGATGAGTATTCAACTTGCGGATTAATCTATTAAATAACCTAGGAGACTAGTGGAAGATGTATTGGTTAAAGTGGATAGATTTATATTTCTAGTGGATTTTGTTATTCTTGATATGGATGAAGATTCTAAAGTTCCTTTTATCCCAAGTCAACATTTTCTAGCAACTGCCAAAGCATTAATTGATGTTCATGGGGGAAAGTTGACACTTAGGGTTAGGGATGAAGAAGTTATTATCAAAATTTAATAAAAATATTCAATATCCTATTTCTATGATAATTTATGTCTAAGGATTGATATTCTTGATGAGCCTATCTTTGATTTTGTGCAGGAATTATTTGTCAAATGCTATATAGACTTAATGGAACAATCTATTGCTTATTTGGAGGATTCAAATGAGGGTCATGAGTTGGGAGAATTTGAGGAAATGGAAAAAAGTAGTTTGGGAAGGATGATGTCATCCATTGAGGAATCACCGGAATTGAATCTCATAGACCTCCCCAAGCACTTGGAATATGCATTTTTGGCTAACGGAGAGAAATCGCCCGTGATCATAGCAAAAGACCTTACTTGTGATCAAAAGACCAAATTGGTAAGTCTATTGGGAAAATATAAAGGACTTATTACATAAAAAATAATGGACATTAAGGGAATTAGCCCTTCCGTTTGTACTCATAAAATTTTGTTAGAAGAAGGAGCTAAACCCGTAGTGTAACCCCAGCATAAGTTGAACCTAAATATGAGTGATGTGATAAAAAGTGAGGTGATTAAACTCTTAGATTCTGGTATCATTTACCCTGTTTCTGATAGTATTTGGGTAAGTCCAACATAAGTACTACCAAAGAAGGGAGGAATGGCTGTGAGTCCAAATGAAAAAGATAAGTTGATCCCAATGAGATTGGTAACCAGTTGGAGGGTTTGCATTAATTATAGGAAATTACATGAGGCAACTAGGAAGGACCATTTTCCTCTCCCTTTTATTGACCAAATATTAGAAAGGTTAGCTGAACATGAGTTTTATTATTTTTTAGATGGTTTTTCTAGTTACTTTCAAATTCCCATAGCACTGGAGGATCAAAAGAATACCACCTTTACATGCCCTTTTGGTACTTTTACATATCGATGTATGCCTTTTATTCTTTGTAATAGTCCCGAAACTTTTCAAAGATGTATGATGGCTATTTTTGAAGGGTTTGTGGGAGACATCATGGAGGTATTTATGGATAATTTTTTTTATTTTGCTGATTCTTTTGATTTGTGTTTGGAAAAAATATGGAAAAGTTGCTTCAAAGGTGTGAAGAGACCAGCCTCATGCTTAATTGGGAAAAATGCCACTTCATGGTGCAAGAAGGTATAGTATTGGGACACAAGATTTCACAGAAAGGTATTGAGGTAGATAGAGCAAAAATTGAGGCAATTGAGAAACTCCCTCCTCCCATTTCCACGTAGGCAATGTGAAGCTTTCTTGGTCATGCCGATTTTTATGGAAAATTTATCTTGGAATTCTCAAAAATTTCTAAACCTCTTACCTCTTTACTTGAAAAAAATTGCTATTTTTTATTTTAACGAAAAATGTCTCAATACTTTCAATGTGCTTAAAAAGAAATTGATCAATTCTCCTATTTTAATTGCACCAGATTGGTCTCTTCCTTCTAAATTAATGTGTAATGCAAGTGATTATACAGTAGGCATGCAGCTTGGACAAAGGAGAAATAAGCATTTTCAACTTATTTACTATGCAAGCAAAACTCTTACAGCGGCATAAGATAATTACACCACAATAGAGAAAGAATTGGTTGCAATAGTGTTTGCTTTCGATAAATTCCATTCTTATCTTGTTTTGTCCAACGTGTAACACCCCGCTACGTAGGCCCAACAGGGCCAGGGATGTCACTTCGTCCAAAGGATAAGGGGTCTTTATAACTAGGTCACACCACAAAAATAAAACAATACATTGAAATTAAAACTTATTACAACCCAAAAATTCAAGAACAAATCTAAGATAAATTGTTCAATATCATCTCTTAAAGCAACATATAAATTAATTAACATAGAGTCTTCAAGAAGGCAATCATTCTAGCTAATAATTTCTACAGTAGGATCGCCCTGAAAACATGGTATAAAAAGGTGATAAGATAAAAATCTCAGTAAGTTCTTGTGTGCTTTGAGTGTTTCAGGTAAAATAGTTCATGTATGCAAGTTGTAAGAACTTCATAAGAAAAAGTACTGGCAAGCATTAAATAATGTTAAAAATAAAGAGTGGCGTTTTGCTTTTCCAACGATACATGTGCACAATAAAATCAACCACTCAATGGGCGGCCATGGGTTACCACACGTTGGACCCTATGTCCATATAATGGTTAGAATGCCACAACTTGTACAGACTGACAAAAGATAGGTGTATGGCCTACCGGGTAAGATACTCCTCCTTCTCTACACCCAAACAAAGTTGTTGTCCACTCTGGTAACACACAGTCCACATGACTGAAACCTGCTAGCTCGGACCAGCATGACTACGTAGTGCTGTCACTTCTCCAAGTTGAGTTCATCTTCTGGAAGTGGCCTCCTGCCAGAAGACTCGCTCTTGCTCTTCAAAACTAGTACTACTAGCCTACCCTTATTGAATACTCAACGTTGATTGTCCCACTTGGGAGAAAACTGATAAAACATTGCTTTATTTAGAAATAGCAATTAAGGGTTTCTAAAGTCCGTGTCAAAATTGGTTTTTAGAAAAAGTTTGGTGTTTGAGCAAAACTGCTTGTTTTTCAAATAATTTGTTTGGTTGAAACAAGAAAGAAAGCAAGCCTTAATTGCCTTTTCAAAATGAGTGTTCGCACACTTCGCATTTGGCTTGCCATAGTAACCTTTTTACAGCAAATAAGTTTTATGCAGGAGCTTACCTAATCCTTTGCTTGAGCTAATTCAAAGATCTTCCAAAGCTGACCTAACCCCGCCTGGGGTAAACACAAGCCATAATTAAACTCAAGCTATATTTGCTTCCATAAATAATTCTAGTTCAACTTATTACAATCATGACCCTAATGTCCCAAACTTTAAGGCTACATGATAAATGTTTTGTAAAATAAATCTAGTTCGATAATAAAATAACTAGGGATTGTGAAATAATTACTAATAAGTTGTAGGTTCAATTATAAATCTTTATTATTAATAAATAAACTAGGGTTTGTTTGATGAAGGACCTTAAGTCCTAGATGATATTATTAAAATAATAAATTATTACTATTCTCTTAATTAATAATTAATAATTAGAAAATAATTGATAAATAAAACTAATAATTAAGTAAATTTTTATTATATATTGATTAAAAGATTATAAATAAATTTTAATAGTATTTATGAATATATGACTTATAAGATTAATATTTTACCTATTAAGATTATTTATATAAAAGGCTTTATTTAATATTTTTATTATATATAATATTTTTATATTTTATTTTTAATAAAAGATATCATTTATTTGGCTAAAATATCACTATTCTATTTAACAAATCCAATTCCAAAGCTTCTTAGGGTTTTCAAAATTATTGGAAGAAAATATAGTTCTAAATTTTATTAATGTAATAAAATTAGCTAACTTAAATAGTTTAGGATCAACAAGGTCATGATCATAATTCTCCTATTGCTAATAATAATCATGGATATAAACTCTAACACCAATCAACAAACCATTCAATTCATGAATGAAGACATAAATCTATAACTACCATCACATGATCCAAACTTCGCTAAACATAATCATATTCATGGCTTCAACAAGAATACAAGAACATAAAACTCTATTCACCAAATGTGACATAATATCTATCATGCTTAATCATTCACACTAACTCGCGACATGAAGAGCATGCAACAACTACAAAATATCATAAAACTCATTCATGACAAAACATCCTCATGCTCCAATCCTAACTCCTTCATACAAACACATACTCAATCTCCAATCATATTCCATCATTTTCTAACTACATCCAAGAGACATGATTTTAGAATTAAGGAGAGGGCTAAAGAGACATACTCGAATGATGACTACCTTGATGAAGTCTCAAGAGAGTCCACATGCTTGGAAGACTTGATCCGACCAAGAAGGAAGAAGAGAAAATGGCCATGGTTGAAACAACCATTTTGGCCGAGAGAGAGAGAGAGAGAGAGTATTAGTACATTATATTAAAGATTGAAGGAGGAAGATGATCAAAATCGTTCTTGGTTACCTTGAGAGAGTTCTTCAAGGAAAATTCTGGTTTTGATCCTGAGCAAAATTTTGTTTTCAATGTTTGATGTTATAAAGTATAGAAATGGATTCTAAAGGGTAAGTAGACGTGATTTGGAGTTTTTGGGAGAGATTGGAGGTGTTTAGGGTGGTCTTGGGCTTGGAGAATAGTGGTGTGTGTTCTTGGTGTTCTGAAATGGAGAGAATGGAGAAAAAGCTGGACGAATTTTGCTGAAGGGGTTGGCTGAATGGTTAGGGAATTCTTGTGATTGAATTTTCAGATTAGGGAGAAGAGGAAAAACTGGTTGTTTGAAATTCAAAAGAAGTAATTTAGGGAGTGAATTAAGGTAGAAAATATGGTAAGAATGGCTTAGTTGATGGAGGTCCTTGGAGCAGCTATGGCCGACTGGAATTTGCTGAAGTTTTGCTGAGATGAATGAGGTTGAAGGAGCTATAGGGTGGCCAAAATTCTAAGTGTTATGGTGGAGGAAATTTCTGGTTGGTTGAGGCTTAATCCATGCAAGTTTCATGGAGTAATTTGCTGAATTTTTGAATTCCAATTGAAGGCTTGATTATAGTGATTGAAGGAGTGATTTAAGGAGTGGCTATGGAGCTCTTTCGAGCAGATCAATGGAGGAGGGTGATGAAGTTCAGTTCATGGCTGACTAAGGTTATTTTCACAGAAAGTTGAAGTGGTTTTTCTATTGGAATGTATGCTCTCTTAGACAAGGTTTCTAATGTAAATATCGAATATTTTAATAAAAAAATTTATTTTTTTAGAGATCGTTTGTGAATTTATTTTCTTTATTTGTGCACAATTTCTTTTGGAAAAGACCTATTATGTTTAAATAAGTGATCCATGTGAATGGAGTTCTCTCACAATAAGGTATGGATCATGGGTTATTTAAACACATAAATATTTGTTCTTAACCGATTGATGAGAATGAAAATCTCATCATGTTTAGGTTATTATGTTATGAATTCCAATGAGGAATGGCTTACCTTTAGCCAGTGAGTAGTCTACTCACTTCATGACATAAGCGTATTTCGAATACGTAGAACAAGTCCTGTAGTAGTGGTTTCTAAAAGTACTATATGGTAGAAACCTAGACTACTACAACTACATCGTGGACTAGTACTCTACGACTTGAGTATGAGTTGGTGGTCTAACAAAGTTGGAAGCATATACTTTGATATGCTATAGTTGAGGTTCTATCGTAGGGCCAATATACTGGCATGTTGGGTATGTGTGACTAGTTAGTTAAGACAGACATGTACAAGATAGATTCTATACTATATCGCCCCTTGTTGTTGTTTGAATGATCTAAATATCCAGGGCCCTAGGAAACATGACTTGGATGTTTGCTTTAGGGTAGCTCCCTTGGAAAGCGGAAACACTCCAGGAAGTCATGGATCATTAGACTAGAAGCCTAAGAATGATAGATGTCATTTAGAGGGGTGTTAGTACACTTCTTCCTCTCTAAATAAACGATGATGTGTAGAGGGGTATTTTCGTCATTTCACCTATAGGTCGAAGACTTTGCTAATGCAGCATTGTCCTTGGAGTCAATATTTCATTATGGTGATATTAAAAAATATTTAAAATACAAAATACATCTATTTATATAGTAGGGGTATTTTGGTCATTTTAGTAGCCAAGGTGATGTGTCTTTTTGGTCATCGGAATAGCTCGTAAGTCCTATTTAATTTTTAGGTTGAAGAACTAGTCTCAGTTGAGAGGGTTTTATTTTATTCAGGAAGCCTAATTTATTGTTAGATTGGAATAAAATAAATTGAGAGAAATTTATTATCTATTTTAATTAGTTAATTAATTATTCAGGACTGAGGTCCAGTTTGAATAATTAAAAAATTAACCGGGACTTAAACTAGAGGAAAATAATTAATACTTAATTATTTATTGGATTATTTATTTAATTAATCCCAGGAAATAAATAATTAAATTTTAATTATTTTTTGGTTTATTTGGGCAAATTAATTATTTATTGGGTTATTTATTTAATTCCAACGAATATAATTAATGTTTATTATTTTGGATTTTTTGGGTCCAAGAAAAATAATAAATATTATTTTGGCCCAATAACCTGGACCATAGGATTTTTCCGGACATAGTTTAGAAGAGTTTAGGGAGAAGCCAAAATTTATTTTGTTAATAATATTCGGGTGTTTGAAATATTAAATCCCGGGGATATTATTATTATCAAAATAATTATTTTTTGGTTTCATGACTCTTAGCTTTCTGTGTGGAAAAATAAAATAAAATGAAAATAAAAATTAAACTTCTCTCCCTGTGACTCTTGATTTTCTGGCTTCTGGGTTTGGTTCATATAAGGAGCAATCAAAAGCCAACCAAGAGTGAGATAGATTCTGAGGCTTTCTTCATCCCAATTATGTGTTCACCAACAAGGAGAAGAAGGGTCATATTCTGAGAATTGAAAAGCCAAGCTTTGCACTGAAGATGAAGGAAGGAGGGTGGTGGTTTTGAACCGGAGCTTCAATCCACGGGGAAGAAAGGAAGCTGTTCTTGTGCTTCAATCCATCCTACTACAATCTTCAAGGTTTAAGGCACCAAGAGGTATGGTTTCATGCTTCCATGCTGCTGCCATGCCCTGTGCTATTTTTCTTGTCTCCGTTTTTTTCTCTCGTAAGCATGCTCCTATAATTTTCAAATTCCTTCATTTTCGGACAAGGTTGAAGAGGGAGCAAGGCTGGAATTTCTGGTTGTTCATTCGAAGGGTTTGCTGGAATTTTTGTGCAGATTTTTCTGCAATGTTCCAGCCGACTTGCAGAAGGTTTGAAGGGGTATTGGAGGGTCCTTTAAACCTAGTTTCTAGCCTTCTTTTGGAGGAAATATAGCGATGAATTACTGGTTTGAAGGCTAGAAGAAACAGCTTGGTTTTTGGACTACTAAGTTGCGAAACTGCCTAGGAATTTTTCCCGGTTTGCACAGCTTTTGTGCAGTCTGATTTTTGGCCAAAGATTTCAGTCTTCAAGTTGAATAAATTGGCTATTTTTCTGGCAGCATTTGAGGGTGAAAAATGGCTGAAGTTTTCAAAAGTTGGACTGACCAAGAACTGGAAAATTTCTAGATTGCTACATGAAGAAGATGAACACTTATAGAGTGGAGTTTAAAAGTTCAACCATGGAGATTAATTCTCTTGGGAACCTTCCTTAACTCCTTCCCCATAACTCCAAGATCAAAGAACCTTGTTGAAATTTTCTGGAATTAAAATATGGATTTGGATGATTGAACAAGCTTAATTGATGAATAATTTAAGGTAAGCTAGGGAACAAAAAGGGCATGAATCCCTTAAGAATTTTTGTAGGGCACAAGAGTAGGATTAAGACATTCCCTTCAAGTCTCCCCTAGGAAAACACTCCTACTTCTTCTTATGGAATACAAAGGTCGAAAGTCCAACCTTAAACTAAATAAAATTTAATCACGCTAAAACTTAAAATGATGGGATTTGAACTCAAGTCCTTAGGGATAAATTCCAAAGCTCTAACCACTAAACCACAACAACTCTTGTTCTTATTTTCTCTCCCAAATATTCTTCCTATTTAATCCTCAAGCTATCTCCCTATTTCTACTTCAAGCAAAATTATTACTTTACCCTTCCTACTTAATAAGCACAATTAAGCCTTCTAGACTAAAAATCACAATTTTAAAGCACATAAAATCATTCAAATATATATATTCATGTAAGAAAATATGATATGCATCCTGACCCCCTTACTCTAGGGTTAGTTTTAGTTGGGGTTTCACACAACGTCATTGTGTATACAGACCATTCTGCCTTTAAGTACCTACTAACCAAGCATGATTCTAAACCAAGACTGATAAGATGGGTTTTATTGTTGTAGGAATTTAACTTGGAGATTAAGGACAAAAAGGGAGTGGAAAATTTAGCTGTGGATCACGTATCTAGGTTGGAAAATCCCATCTTAGAATCGTTGGCCGAAGGAGACATTAATGACCCTTTCTCGGATGAATAGCTTTTACACATTGATGGTGAAATTTCTCAAACACCTTGGTATGCGGGTTTTACTAACTACTTGGTTGCAGGAATTATCCCCGAAGATTTCACTACGCAACAAAAGAAGAAATTCTTCTCTGAGGTAAAATATTACTTTTGGGAAGATCCCTACTTGTTTCGGTGGTGTGCGGATCAAATCATTCGAAGATATGTGGATTTTGTGGAAAGTGCATACATCTTGAAACATTGTCATGAAGGACCTGTAGGAGACCACTACAAAGCTAAGAATATGGCAAGAAGGTGCTTGAGTCCTGATTTTATTAGCTAACACTCTTTAAGGACTCTTATAGGTTTGTTCAAAATTGTGATAGGTATCACCATACAGGTAACATTTCTAAATCCAATGAGATGCCATTGCAAAATTTTCAAGCTTGTGAAATTTTTTATTGTTGGGGAATATATTGATTTCATGGGTCCTTTTCCTAGTTCTTTGGGTAACAAATACATCTTGGTTGCGGTTGAGTATGTTTCTAGGTGGGTTGAGGTGCAAACCTTGTCTACTAATGATGCTCGGGTTGTAGTAAAATTTCTTTAAAAACTTTTCACCTGGTTTGGAGTGCATAAGGTACTCATTCGTGATAGGAGAACCCACTTTTGTAATACCCAATTGGATAAAGTTCTCAAACATTTAGGGGTTACTCATAAGTTTGCTACCCCCATCACCCCCAAACAAGTGGCCAAGTTGAGGTGATTAATAGAGAATTAAAAAGAATTTTAGAAAAAGTGGTTAATCATACGAGAAAGGATTAGAGTTTGAAACTAGATGATACGCTTTGGGCCTATAGGATTGCTTTCAAAACTCCTCTTAGTGCTACCCCTTATCAATTGATATATGTGAAATCTTGTCATTTACCTGTAGAAATTGAACACAAAGCTTATTGGGCTATCAAACTTGTTAACTTTGATCTTGAGCTTGCTGGATAATCTAGGTTACTTCACTTGAATGCATTGGATGAATTGCGCATGGCTGTATATGATAATTCTCTAATCTACAAAGAGCGGGTAAAACGGTGGCATAACAAACATATTGCTCAATCCTGGGAGTTTAACGTGTTAGGGATATGCCCTAGAGTCAATTTGTACTTATACTATTGTCGTTATGTTGTATTTAATAATATGAGGTTTTCCTTTCCATAAATAGTGCATTTTGTTTTGTGGTCATCAAGTACGTGACTTGATATTAAAACCCAACAATGAATATAATGACTATTCTAAAACTGTCCCTGATCGATTATTAATATTGGAATAATAATAAATTAAGATTAGTATGTTTGTGACTTGATGGTTATGTTTTACTGGTAATGGATATTTGTGATATCAAGTCAAAACATAAATAAATGTTAGAGAGCATTATATTGGACATGACCCACTGTGAGAGTACTTCATGGAACATGCCATAAGTACTTTCTAGCCATAATGATATTAAAAGTTCTTCGACCTAAATTCATTATAGTTTCCTACTTTATAAATTTTGTATTTTGACATTGTCTAAAATTGTCTTTAACCAGATAATAAATTAGACTACAGTTAGATATAGAATAAATTAAGGAGAGGAATATGATTGATAGTGAAGGAATTTGTCCTTCTCAATTATGCGAGAGATATCCATGGGCCCCTTGATAAGTTAGATTGTTAAAATGCATGGCCGTGCTCAAATATATCAATCTAAGATATTGATATCATTTGTTTGAACAGTCTACTATAAAATCAAGAAATAATTGATTAAGCTTAATACATATGACATGCTCCATTCCTTATGCTTAATCTGGATATTATGTGACAAAAGGACTAAATATAAAATTAGGGTTTGGTTCAAAGAGATCATTGATCTTCACTTAACCTAGATAGTTAAAATATTTTACTAGAAACCGCTTATAACTTGTGGGCCATTTAAATATGATTTAGGCACACTGCCAGTGTTAAATAAACCTATTGGGTCACACAATAAGTGAACTTGTTAGGTTATTTTTCTGGTAACCAGATTCGATGAATCTGGAAACCTGTCTAAGTTAATCAAACTTAGAAAATTTACTAGATACAATGAATCTAGAAATATATCCACATTCGATATATCTGGATGATGTCCAGATTATAAGAATCTGACTCGGTAAATTAATTAGTTAAATTACCGAGATAATGGTAGAATCTTATTATATCAGTTTTAATTTAATTTGAATTTAAATTAAAATATGATAAGATATTATCAGAGTTGGACTTTGAGAGGCTAAGAGGTTCGGGAAAACCCTAGCCGTCTTCTTAAGACCCTGTTCTGTTGAGAATATTCGTACCTCCATTCACCAGAAAAAAACCTTTGAAACCTTAAGCGCTAGCACTCTCGGGGTAACAAGTCAGTTCGCTGTGTGTATCTGATAGAGGGCGTTCGCACATTGCAGCATCTAGTGATCATTCGGGTTGCACATACGACAGTACAATCAGAATCGAAGGATCTCGATTACGCCGAACAGAGGTAATTCTGTAAACCTTAGATCTTCTTAATCATTTACTTGGGTCCTCGAAAGGGATTCGTGGATGTTTTCTATGTTTAGGAGTCCATGAATTCTAACAGTGGTATCAGAGTAACTTGCTAAATGATTAGGTTGATTCATCTATGTTAATCATATTGTTGAATATATGTATGATATGTGTGTGTGTGTGTGTGTGTGTGTGTGTGTGTGTGTGAATTTAAACGGTGTATATCAGCATGTTCACATGATTTTGATTTTAGAATAGTTAGCAGGTAGACTGCCTGAATTAGGTTTAATCTGTACGTCTTAGTTGTCTGATCAGACCAGATTATTTGCAGATTGTCTATAAACTAGTCTGTTTTAATATGATATGGTATCATAAGCATGCTATCCATGGTTCTATATTTGCGAATTGTTTGTATTAATCGGCCATTATAATATGTTATCTATATGAATATGATTAAAAGGGAAAGCAGATTGTCTCTAATATGAAAATTTCACGGCGATGGCTACTAAGTGGTTCGAACGTTAATCTGATTAATATTCGAAAATCGAAAAGCGAAATCTCATTCAATGAGAGAAGGAAAAATCATTTTTGCAAGGGTGTTGCCCCTTGGACCCCGCCAGGGGCACTGCCCCTTGGAAGCCCGACTAACTGTTCGTTGTGTGTTATTCATTAGTGTTTTTAATTGTAGTTGTGGATTATTTTGAATAGTGCAATGCATGGCCTATTTTATCCCAATGTGATTGGCAGGTTACATTCTGGTTGTTTTAAGTTGTAATTTTTAAATACGGCCAGTGTGTCGTTTTTCATTGTTGTAAAATTGTATTGCTTTCCTAGATTAGGAATTATTTTAATTTTACTATCCAACGTAAAAGAAGACTACGGCCTATATTTACAACTAAGGAGGAGTATGCTCAAGGCATTAGAAAATGCTTAAGGATTTCATATACCTAAATTGACCACCTTGATCTTCACTTTTCTCGTGATGATCAACATAGGTTATGGGCCATGCTATATCACTTTTATTTATGTCTTGCATGCATATTTAATATGTTTTTTTCATGTTTACTACAATCAAATTTTTATTTAAAAAAAATTAAGTGTTAAATGCCTTCCAAAATCAAACACTTGTTATTACTTGGATCATCATATGGTCATTCCTACCAAAGTAGGATGCTTTTGATTATCTAAGTGATACAAGATGGAAAATAGTTTTCCATATGTTTGATATGGTTTGACTTAACTGGGCTATCAAAATGGTTTTGGGCCTAGGGCATTATATGAGATATTTTTAGCCGGGACATTTGATGCCTATCTCATTTAAAATTTGAGTTTTATTTAATTATAAGATTAAAGCTAAAGCTTACTCATGATTAAAATAAAATATTTATGAATTTTTTTTTTACCCACTACAAAACATCAAAATGTTGAAGTTTCAAATGTTTAAATGCTTTTAGTGGGAATTTTTCATTAACGCCTCAAAATTAATTACTTTGCATATTTTGTATGTAGATAATGGCAACAAACAGTTGGAATAACTCATTGCGATCTGTGCTCGAGAAAGATAAGCTTAGTGGGACTAACTTTCTTGATTGGGCAAGAAACTTAAGAATCGTTCTTAAGTAAGAAAAAAGGCTCTATGTTCTTGAAAATTCTATTCCTACTGCTCTAGCAAATAACGCCTCAAAAGCTGAAAAAGATGCTTATAGTAAGCACAAAGATGACTCTAACGATGTTACTTACCTTATGCTAGCAACCATGAACTCTGAACTTCAAAAACAGTTTGAAGAAGCAGAGGCATATGACATGATTGTGCATCTCAAGGAAATGTTCTAAGAGCAAGCACGGCAAGAGAGATTTAAAACTCACAAGGCGTTAAATGCATGTAAGATGGTTTCTGGCACCTCGGTAAGTGCTCAGTCCTTAAAATGAAGGGCTATCTTGATCATCTTGATAAGCTTGGTGCTCCTATTAATTATGACATGGCGACGGATTTGATCTTGGGCTCATTACCTTCTGAGTATGACTAGTTTATCATGAATTTTAACATGCATAATATGGAGAAATCCATTACAAAATTGCATGGGATGCTAAAACAAGCTAAAATGAACATTAAGAAGAATACTCCTAGTGTTCTAATGGTTCAAAAAGGGAAAGGGAAAAAGAACAACCAAAAGGGCAAAGTCATGGCTAGTAAGGGCAAGGACAAGGCAAAGTCCAAGTTCAAGCCCAAACCTAAGGTCAAGATACCAAAGGAGGGAGCTTGCCACCATTGTGGAGAACACGGACATTGGTTAAGAAATTGCAAGCTTTATTTGGAAGCAAAGAAAAAGAAGGACAGTGAGACTGCCGCTTCAGGTATTTATATTATAGAAATTAATTTATCTACTTCTGATTCATGGGTATTGGACACCGGTTGTAGATCTCACATTAGTGTAAATGTGTACGGTCTAAAAAGGAGTAGAGCCTTGGCAAAAGGCGAGGTGGGCCTACGAGTTGCGAATGGAGCAAAAGTTGCTGGAGTAGCTGTAAGAACTTTTGAATGAATTTTGCCTAGTTTTAGAACTGAATGATTGTTTTTATGTTCCTACTATGAGTAGGAATATTATTTCAGTTTCTTGTTTGGATTTAGAAGGTTTTGAATTTGTTATTAGGAGTAACATTTGCTCTATTAATAAAAACGACATTTTTTTATGGAGATGCCTCATTATCAAATGGGCTCTATATTCTCAATCTTCGTGGATCTTCAAAAAAGTCTATCTATAATATTAATACTAAGAGATTGAAATCTAATGATTTAAATCAGAATTACATCTGGCATTGTCGTTTGGGCCATATAAATGAGGAACTCATAACAAGGCTTCATAATGATGGACTTCTAAAATCGTTTGTTTTAGAATCTTACGAAACATGTAATTCTTGTTTATTAGGCAAAATGACTAAAGCGCCTTTTAAGAGACAAAATGAAAGGGCAACTGATTTATTGGGCCTAATACATAATAATGTATTTGGACCAATGAATTCATATGCTAGAGGAGAATTTCAGTAGTTCATTACATTTATGGATGATTTCAGCAGATATGGCTACCTGTATCTGATGAAACACAAATCTGAATCGTTCCAAAAATTTAAAGAATTTCAAAATGAAGTACAAAATTATCTTGGCAAAAGTATCAAAACATTTTGATCAGATTGATGTGGTGAATACTTGCGTTACGAGTTTGACGAGCATCTTAAAAATTGTGGAATTATCTCCCAATTAACTCCACCTGGATGACCTCAATGGAATGGTATGTCTAAATGGAGAAATCGGACTTTATTAGATATGGTACAATCAATGATGAGTCAAACTGATCTTCCAATCTCTTTTTGGGGTTATGCCTTAGAGACTGCAGCGTTTATACTAAATCGGGTTCCATCTAAATCGGTTCAGAAAATGCCATATGAGATATGGACTGGGAGACAACCTAGTTTGTCATTTCTCAAGATTTGGGGTTGTGAAGTTTATGTAAAGCATTTATTATCTAATAAACTTGCACCTAAATCGGATAAATGTATATTTGTGGGGTATCTTAAAGAAACTAAAGGATATCAATTTTATCTCCCAAAAGAAAATATAGTAATTGTTGCTCGATATGGATTCTTTCTTGAAAAGGAATTTATTTCCAAAAGAATCAGTGGGAGTAAAATACATCTTGATGAGATTCAAGAGCCACAATTAGTACCTGAACCAAATAATGAACCTCAATTAGATGGATCACAGGTCCAAGATGAGCCTACTTCTATAGAACGAGGACCTCGAAGATCTGATAGGGTTCGTCAACAACCTGAGAGATATGGATTCCTTATCACTGACGATCACAATGTGGAGCTTATGGTTAATGATGAGCCCACTTCCTATATAGAAGCCATTAAGAGTTCTGACTCTGGAAAATGGTTAGAGGCTATGAAGTCTGAGATGTAATCCATGTATGGTAACCAAGTCTAGAATTCGGTTAATCCACCTAAAGGTTCAAAAACCATTGGGTGTAAATGGGTTTTCAAAAAGAAAACAGACATGGAGGGAAATGTGCATACTTACAAAGCACGACTGGTAGCAAAAGGTTATAGACAAACTCATGGTATAGACTATGATGAAACCTTTTCACCAGTTGTAATGCTTAAATCTATTAGAATTCTTCTTGCCATAGCAGCATACTATGATTATGAGATTTGACAAATGGATGTCAAAACCGCGTTTCTCAATGGAAACTTACTCGAGGATGTGTACATGACACAACCTAAGGGTTTTGATGATCCTTTGAATTCTACTAAAGTGTGCAAGCTTCAAAGATCCATTTATGGATTGAAGAAAGCATCCCGAAGCTGGAATCTTCATTTTGATGAAGTAATTAAAGAATTTAATTTTTCAAAAAATGAAGATGAGCCTTGTGTCTATAAGAAAATAATTGGGAATGTAATTGTCTTTTTGGTACTTTATGTTGATGAATCTTACTCATTGGAAACGATATCCTAACTCTACAAAGTGTAAAGATATAGTTGGGAAATTGTTTCTCAATGAAAGACTTAGGTAAAGCTTCTTATATTCTAGGTATAAGGATCTATAGAGATAGATCTAGAAAGCTAATTGGACTAAGTCAAAGTGCATACATTAACAAGGTACTAAAAAGGTTCAGTATGCAAGACTCTAAGAAAGGATTCTTGCCAATATCATATGGCATTAAGCTCAGCAAAACTCAAAGTCCTTCTACAAAGAATGAAGAATAGTGCATGAACAAGATACCATACACTTCTGCCATAGGGTCTATCATGTATGCCATGTTATGTACTCAACCTGATGTATCATATGCATTGAGCTTGACGAGTAGGTTCCAGTCAAATCTTGGAGAGACACACTGGACTGCTGTGAAGAACATACTGAAGTACTTAAAAAGAACTGAAGATATGTTCTTAGTTTATGGAGGACAAGAAGGCGAGCTAGTTGTAAATGGTTACACTGATGCTAGTTTTCAGTCCGACATAGATGATTACAGATCGCAATCAGGTTTTCTATTTTGTTTGAATAGAGGTGCTGTAAGCTGGAAAAGTTCAAAGCAAGACATTGTGGCTAATTCTACTACAGAAGCTGAGCATGGGTGTTACAAGATAGACTATGAGTCTCCATCTAGACCTTCTTTTATACCTCAACAAAACTATGCTGAAACTGGGAAGAGTTCCAGGAGACCAAGAAAGGAACCTATGACCTCTAAGTTCATAAGCGGTGTAGGAATAGATTTCTCTAAGAACTCTGGGGGCGAATTGGCTATATGAAACTTACACTGAAGATTCTGATGAGAAGTAGAGTTTTTGGGAGTCTTTGCGTGCTTGGCAGTCTGTTTATTTATTACTTTCAATAAATCTTTGTATTAGTGATTTATTTCTTCCTTTTAACAGTTTTTAGCAAATACAAGTATCATAGTGTACTCTATTCTTTATAAGATATTTCCTTTTATGCAAAACATTCATATTACCTCTATGTTTTTATGTTAGTTGTTTGCACATTTTTGGATATACTTGAACTATGGGCATAACTTATTATTTGAGTGCGATGTTATAGAATAGCACAAAAAAACCACATTACTACAACTAGTAGGAGAGTCCCTCAGCCAGAACCGATGGCTCCTAAATCTAATGCCACTCAGCTATCTATGCCAAATCAAGGAGGCGAGAACGATCCCGACCATGAAGTGGAATCTGAGGTACCCACTGAGATGACCATGGGCAAGCTTTCAACAAGATGACGGAAATATTGCAGACCTTAATGGAACGAAGGAATCCAAGAGGGGAATATGAAGCTCTAGAGAGGTTCTTGAAATTTCAACCTCCCACTTTCCTGGGAGAGACGGAGCAAGACCAGAAGGTGGAGTAGTGAGTGGATCAGATGGAGGATATTTTCACTATGGTCCAATACCTGAGAAAGAGGATGGTCAAATTTGCCACTTTCAGACTATAAGGACTGGCTCGTGTATGGTGGCAGTAATCTAAGAAGATTGGGAGCTATCAGAGCAGGATTGGACTTGGGCAAATTTTGTAGAGACTTTTAGGGCCGAGTATATTCCCTAGTAGATCGTGGAGAAAAGGGAGGATAAGTTTTAGAATTTGAAGCAGGGGAGCATGTCATAGCTCGGTATGCCACTCATTTCAATCAATTGTTAAAGTACTGCAAAAGATTGGTGGACACCAAGTAAAACAGAACCAGGCAGTTTATTAAGGGCCTGAGCCAGGAGTTGAGAAGGGTTTTAGCACCTTTCCTACCAATAACGTACTAAGTAGCAGTGAATGCGGCCACTTGAACTGAGAATAAGGATAAGAACAAAATGGCACAAAGAACATTCTCATTGAGACAACCAACAAGGCAATTTCCAAGGCAGAAAACCAATAAGTGACCTGCCAATCAGCAATGAACGAACAAAGAAAAGCAAGCACATACTACGCCAACTGGTGATGCATAAAATTTGGGTGTATAAAAATCATCAAATTTAAATCCATCTTTTAGTTAAGTTTTAATTAAAACATTAATCCCAAAATATACATATGAGCAAGTATACTCACCATAAGCATAGTATAGGAAATTAACCAGTACACACTAATCACTTTTCATTCATTATTTAACCGATTCAAATAAAGTAATAAGATAATAAAAAGAAAATTAAAGAAATATGTATAACTTAAGGATGTGAAAATATGTAATTTAGACAAAGGCTTTTGAAAACAAGATAATAAATCACTTAGCAAATATCACATTCAATTATTATCTTGGTCTCATGAAAGATTTAAAATAAACCCACTTCGTTTTGCAATTCATGGAATCACTATCTTCTAGTTAAATTAGTGAACATATTATGCCTTAACCAATTTATCCAAAAGATGTATTAAAATCAATCCTCATATAAACCCCTATATTCTAGGTGATTTAAAACATGAAAATATTCAATGAATCCATATTCTAGTAATCATCAACTAACCTTTGATTACTTATATTCTAGATAATTAACCCTTTTTCCAAGCAAGTTAAGAGATAACAAATATGAAATTAATCAATTGAAGTCTGTACCAACCTCTATTTTAAGCAAGTTAATAACAAAAAACAATCATCCAACTCCGTAAGAAAAACAGTAATCAAATACCAACAACAATAATCGATTGATCAAAAGACTAAATTACTTAATAAATCATGAATCCCAAAGACAATGTCAAATTACAATGGAAATATTAATTACATCATTTTCTTAAGAAAAATAAAATAAAACATAAAAGAAAGAACTCAAAGACAAGCCTCTTTCTTCTCCATTGAAGACTCTCTTGAACAACCTTCCTTGATTTGATGAATTCCTCCTTCAATGAGTAATTTTCTGATTTGCTTCTTGAATTCACCTTCAATCTCCCCATTCTCTTGTATTTTCTCTTGCTTTTATAGGCCTATTTGATGCTTAATTCATTACTTGAAAAGTCTTGGCCGAGTAGGATTTGGAAAATACCAAAATTATTGAAATTTTCCAAATTTATGCACATGATTTTCTATCTCCAAAGTGGACCTGGCGCAGGGCCCTTTTGAGCCACTTGGAACTAGGTGTGTTCTATTCCTGCCTTGAATTTTTGCTCTGTTTTCTCAGTTTTTCTAGAATGAACCTGGCACTGGGTGCACTAGCTGGGCCTAGCGCCAGGTGTGTTCTAGAATTTCTCCAATTTTGATCGAAAATAACTCAAATCTGCAGAAATTTGCCAAAAACACTTTTCACAAGAAAAATGTCAAATGGGAAGGAATACGCTGAGTTTTCACATCAAAAGTATCTCAAAAAAACCTCAAATAACTAGGAGAATATTGATGATTTTAGCCCCCCATCAATTCCCCCACACTTAGACTTTCGCTTGTCCTCAAGCAAAACACTTTAAGCCAAGAAAATCATCAAGAAAACACAAGCCTTTACTCTTCCAAAAATTTTGAATCATAACAAGGATTATATTTTCCTTTCAAACTTTAGATAAAAAACTCTTGCCATTCATCAAACCTTTTGAAAATAATTAAACTTTGAAACATTTGATAGGACATCACAAAACTCTTGAAATTAAATTAATCAAGTGTATACCTTAGTCTAAGAAGACGATTTCACCCTTCAAGTAAAAATATAGATAACATGAATCACATAAGTCAAGCTATCTACCAACTCAAGCATTATAAATCGAAAAATTGCACAACTCAAGTCATAATGTAAGGAAAGCACTCTAATTTTTTCTCTCGTTTTTTTTTTTCTAATGACTTAGGAAATTGATAGCCTCAAGTGCATAGATTTCTCTTCACACACTATATTGGCCCATTTTTAGTCATCGCTCGTCATTTTTCAACATTCTTTCTCTCTTTTGCTTTTGGGAATTCATAGCCTGAAGAAAGTAGATTTCTCTTCACTATCTATATTGGCCCCCATAATCAAGTAAAAACAATACTTTCTTATCTTCAAAGAGGAAACATCAATCAACTCATTTTTCTCATTTTTTTGCAACTCTCAAGAATTTTTCCACAATTTTTTTTCCACTCAAAGATATCTTATCAACTCACATTCCTTATCACAACTCAAAGCTAAGCAAAATCTAAACTCATAATACAAGAGTTAGACAACAAACTTTTCCAATATTCATCATATCCTCCATATTCAATCTAGATGAGTCAAATAATATTCAAACACCAATGCATAAATAAGATTAATTCAAATTCTGAGGTATTGAAAAATATCCTATGACATAAACCAATTTCATAAAAATTCACCAAATGAATGACAAAAATTCATATCCAAGTAAGAAAAAGAATTACATCCTTTCTAAACAATGAAAACAAATAACAAATTTCAAAATAATTCACTCAAGAATGATATGGAAAAAATGATATGGAAAATATCTTCAAAACCTTCTCCCCCCTTACACTCAAACAGGACATTGTCCTCATTGGCCAAAAATATAACAATGAAAGCAAAGCCAAGAAGATTAAAATAAATAAAGAGGAAGAATGAAGAGAAGAAAATACGTCCATTACATAATATGTCCAATTTGTGTGAATGCACCACAAGGAGTAGTCATTAGAGAATTCATAAGGGTACCTAACTTAAAAGAGACAAAAAAAAAAAACATAAGGCTAGAAAAAGAAAAAGAAAAAGAAAAGAAAAATAAAAAACGACAAGCATTAAAAAGATATCTGGAAGAAGAATCATGGATCATAGAGAAAAATATCCACATTATCCAAGCTGTCAAAGGTTTCACCAAAATAATGCTTCACCCTATTTTAATTTACTTGAAAGTACCATTAATCAAGTAAGAGAGTTCAAAAGTACCAAAAAGAAAAACCTTAGTCATCACATACGGCCTCGACCATCTTGATTTCAACTTACCTGGAAAGAGTTGCAAGCGAAAATTAAACAACAACACTTGATCACCTTCGTTATGTTAGAATTCGTGGACTGATAACCGCGGAAAACATCTACGAATCCCTTCTGAGGACCCAAGTAAATGATTAAGAAGATCTAAGGTTTATAGAATTACCTCTGTTCGGCATAATCTAGATCTTTCGATTCTGATTGTGATTTCGTACGTGCAACCCGAACGATCACCAGACGCTGTAATGTGCAAACGTCCTCTATCAGATACACACGGTAAACTGACTTGTTACCCCAAAAGTGCTAGTGCCTAGGGTTTGAGAGGTTTTTTCTGGTGAATGGAGGCACGACTATTCTCAACAAAATGGGGTCTTGAGAAGACGGCTAGGGTTTTCTTAAAAACCCTCAAACCTCTTAGCTTATCAGAGTCCAAATCTGATAATATATTATCATATTTTAATTTAAATTTAAATTAAATTAAAATTGATATGATAAGATTCTGTCATTATCTCGGTAATTTAACTAATTAATATACCGAGTCAGATTCTTATAATCTAGACATCATCCAGATACATCGAATGTGGACATATTTCGAGATTCATTGTATCTGGTAAATTTTCTAAGTTCGATTAACTTAGACATATTTTCAGATTCATCGAATCTGGTTACCAGAAAAACAACCTAACAAGTTCGCTTATTGTGTGATCATATAGGTTCATTTAATACTCGCAGTGTACCTAAATCATATTTAAATGGCCCACAAGTTATAAGCGGTTTCTAGCAAAATATTATAACTATCCAGGTTAAATGAAGATTAGTGATCTCTTTGAACCAAACCACAACTTTATATTTAGTCCTTTTGTCACACGATATCTAGATTAAGCATAAGGCACTGATCATGTCATCCTTATTAAGCTTAATCAATTATTTCTTGATTTCATAGTAGACTGTTCAAACAAATGATATTAATATCTTAGACTGATAGATTTGAGCACGACCATGCATTTTAACTGTCTAACTTATCAAGGGGCCCATGAATATCTCTCCCATAATTAAGAGGCACAAATTCCTTTACTATCAATCATATTCCTCTCATTGATTTATTCTATATCTAACAGTAGTCTAATTTATTATCTGGTTAAAGACAACTTTAGACCACGTCAAAATATAGAATTTATCAAGTAGGAAACTGTAATAAATTTAGGTCGAAGGACTTTTAATATCATTATGGCTAGAAAGTACTTATGGCATGTTCCATGAAGTACTCTCACAGTGGGTCATGTCCAATACAATGTTCTCTAACATTTATTTATGTTTTGACTTGATATCACAAATATCCATGACCATTAAAACATAGACATCAAGTCACAAACATACTAATCTTAATTTATTATTATTCCAATAATAATAATCGATCAGGGATAGTTTTAGAATAGTCATTGTATTCATCGTTGGGTTTTACTATCAAGTCACGTACTTGACGACCACAAAACAAAATATAGTATTCATGGAAAGGAAAACCTCATATTATTAAATAAACATAACAACAATAGTATAAGTACAAATTGACTCTAGGGCATATCCTTAATAGTCTCCCACTTGCACTAAGACCAATTTGGCATAAGCCGTAATTCCATTGATCTAGTATGACTATCATGTTTAGACGATGGGAGAGGCTTTATCAGTGGATCTGCAACATTGTCATCAGTTGATACCTTGTATACTTTGACATCTCCTCTATCAATAATTTCTCGAATGAGATGAAAATGTCTAAGTATATGTTCGGATCGCTGATGTGATCTTGGTTCCTTAACTTGTGCAATGGCTCCATTGTTGTCACAATAGAGATCCATTGGGTTCACAATACTAGGAACTACATCTAGTTCTATAATGAACTTTTTAATCCAATCTGCTTAGTACCAAACAAAGGTAGGGATGTCGGCTTATCCAGTAGTCCAGGGGTCTTTATAATGAGGTACAAATGAAAATGACTAAATAAAATAAAGCAATAATCTTATTACAACTCGAATTAAAACTTATACAAGTCTAAAATTCAAAACTAACCACGGTCTCTCAAAAGAAATACAAAGCCAAGAATTAAAATGAAATAAACTCCTATCTCTTATTCATCCAACCTACTCAATAAAGGTACTCCCCTAAAATCATGATATAAAAATGGTGTGAGATTGGCATATTAGTAAGTCCCATATTTGTAAATGACACTTTAAATATTTCATATATGCAGGTTTATCAAAACAATAAAATATATTTGCAAGTCAACTTTCATTAATAAACAATCATTGAGTAGAATAATATACATCATATCCAAAATAATTCCCAATAAGCCATCCACTTATCAATACATTAGATTCAAGAAGGGATAGAAATGATCTAATAACAATATTAAGACGATATCATGATTACCATCATGATTGCTCCCAGTGTTACCGTTCAACACTGGACAGTGGGTGATCTACCCACTAGGGTGAGATACTCCTCCATCTCTACACCCAACACATCGATTGTCCAACCCGAAAAATATAGTCCACATGGACCAACATGCTAGCTTAGACAGCCCTAACTAAATAGTACTATCATCTTTTTGAGCAGAGTTCAGCTTCTGGAGGTAGCCACTTGCCAGAAGACTCACTCTAACTCTCTAAGACTAGTACCACTAGCCTACCCTTGCTGAGTACTCAACGGTCACCATTAGGTGCTTAATCATTTCCCTTTTTCACAAACTCTGAATACCTTGGTTTTACAAAACATGGTTGTCACATAAAGCTTTTCAAAACGTTTTGATCATAAAAGAAAGAAAATCATTTTTAGTCAAAAGTTGAGATTTGACAAAAGCTTCTTGAAATTAAAATATCCACATTCTCAATCCAAGTATCATAGTTCAACAATAACATTTCCTTATCATTTCAATCATCATGTCAATCATCATGTCGACATCATTTCAATATCATTGTACAAAAAACTTGCAAACACGTACTATTTAGCAAAACAGTTATGTAGGGACTTACTTGAATAATTCAAATAATCAACCAAAGCCAATGCTTGCCCTCACTTCAAATTTCTTCCTTATCTAAAATCAATAATTCTATAATTAGAAGTCAAATATTAATCCACTATCATCATGCATCATGAATCCCTATGATATCATTAATCACCTAAATCAGCCATGTCATCTGGACAGATTAATTCATTAAATCACATTTATAACTTTCTCTTGTCATGCCACTCATCATTAAGAATGCATATAATCAAATTAAATTATCAATATGATAACTCCAATATTCAACTACCATTAATTCCATATAATAACCCTATTTGCATAAAAAGATCTCATCTTTAATCAACATGTAATAGATCTAGGTCAACATAGCAATACATAACCATATTTTACTCCATATACACCTAGATCAAATATTACACTATCAATATTATCAATCCCATCTATTCATGCTCTTCATACTAACTTTATGCATAGTAGCACCACTATAAAATCAATCTTATTTAATTCAGAAGAGATTGAGTCCAAACATACCTCTTTAGTGAAATAAACAATAAAGAAAAATGACTCCTTGGTGATTGGCTTGAGTTCACTTGAGAAGAAGAGAAGTTTGGTGCTCCTTGATCCCCTTGGTTCAAAGGTCACAAGAAGTAGGATAAATCAGTCCATTTTGACCATGTTTTAGGAGTAGGAGAAGAAGAAGAGTAGTGTGATAGGGGTTAAAATCACCATTCTTTTCCTAGTTATTTGAGGGTGTTTTAAAATACATTTGTTGTAATAACTAGGCATATTCCTTCCTATTTGACATTTTGCTTGTAAAAGGTGTTTTTGGCAAATATGTGCAGATTTAAGTTAAAATCGAGCAGAAAGTGCACAGAACCGAAATGTACCTGATGCTAGGCCTATCCAGTGGACCAGGGGCTGAGTCCATTCTGCTCCAGTAGTAGAAATTGAGCAAGCTTTAGGGGAAATTCCAGAACAGACCTGGCGCTAAATCTGGCAAATGTACCGGGCGCCGGGTCCATTCTATCTGCCAAGGAGAAACGGCCAAAAAAAGAGTAAAAAGAGAGGAAGAACAGAGTACACCTGGGACCAGGTGGGTCAAAGGTACCCGACGCCAAGTATGCTCTAGAGACGAAAATTCTATACGCGGGATTAGGGCTTATTCAAGGATTTTGATATTTTCCTATTCCTACTCGGCCAAGACTTCCTCAGCCACGAAATTGGCATCTAAGAGGCCTATAAAATCATAAGAGAACACAAGGGTTTGATATATACATCTACGAGTGGTGAATTAAAAGGGCAAAAATTCTGATTCTCTCACTAAATGAGGTGTTTGCCCAAGTTAAGGAGGATTATGTAAGGGAGTCTTCAAGGAAAAAGAAAGAGGCTTGTCTATGGGTGCTTTCTTTTCTATTTGTCTTCTTTTTCTTTAGTAATGATGTATTCAATATTTTTATTGTAATTTAACATTATTTTGGGATTCAAGATTTTGTGTTAATTTCATTATTTGATTAATTCTTTGTCATCTTTGGTGTTTAATTACTTGATTTCATTGGTTCTCGATGCGAGTTCTTCTAATTGACTTCGACACAACGATGTTAGGAGTTTCATTGCCTTGATTTCGTATTTGTTAAATCTTGATGGATTTGAACGATGAAGTTAGGATTTTATAACTTAGTAATTAAAGGTTCGGTTGATTTTGCCTTGACATAGGGTTATTAGCTAACTTTATGATTTTAAGGAATTGAGATTCATGCATGTTTTGGTTAGGATGGCTTGATTGACAAACTGCTAATTGAATCGAGATATGAATAATGAACTTAATGCATTTTTGTTTATGTTAGCTTGATTGACAAATCTATTAATATGAATCAAAATATAGGATTCCATGGATTGACAAACAAAGTGAAATTTACCTAAGTAAATTTATGACTTGACAAACGATTAAATTTTACTGTGCGTTCCTTCATGATGCCAATATGATAATTAATTGAGAGAGTTTCTAATTGGTTCATTGTCATATTTTCTAGGGTACTTGTCTAAATTGTATAAACCTAAATCCTTGAGTTGTATATGTTTCTTTTATTTTTTTTCTTTTTATTCCTTTCTCACTTTATTTGGGTCGGTTAAACAATGAATGAAAAGTGATTAGTATGTACTTGTTCCTTTGAGGATCGATATTCGTTAATTCCCTATTCTATGCTTGCGATGAGTATACTTGCTCACATGTGTATTTTGAGATTAATATTTTAATTAAAACTTGATTAAGGGATGGATTTAAAATTGATGATTTTATATACCCAAAATTTACGCATCAAGTCGACAAAGGGTTGAAGAAGGATTGAAGAGTTCCTTACCTTAATTATGGATTTTGGTTTTGTTGGAGTTTGGTGTTGTGATGGTGGAAATATTGGAGAGGGTTGGTGGCTGGATTTTTCATTTATTAGGGGTGTTTAGGGGTTGATAGGTGGCTGCTTTGATGAAGAAAATAGGTTAGGTTTAAGTATTTTGATATTTAGAAGAGTTACACTTTATTTTTGTTTGGCCGAAATTGCTCAATGGTTAGAAGGAGTTTAGGGCTGTTTTTTTGGCTCTAGGTTTGGTCAAAAGTAAGAGAGAAAAGGGAGAAGAAAGGGGCTGGTTTTGGCCTTGGTTTTGGATGAAAATAAGAGAAGAAAAATGAGGTCTTTTATGTTGTTGTTTTTTACTATATCAACAGTAGAGTTTGAGAGCAACTAGGGCTGGAATTTTCGTGCATGTGTGGGTGCATATTATGGTCAGAATACGGAGAAGAGAAGAGAAGAATTTCTGGTGTTGTTTTGCTAAAATAAATCTTGATTGGTTGTAGGTTATCTTGGATAGAGTTGTGCTAAGATTGAAGAGTTCTACTTGAGATAAATTAGCTATGGTAGTGGTGGCTAGGGCTTTTAATTTTCCAAAAAATTCAAGCAAGAAAGATAGAATATTAATCCAAGAAATAATTTAGTTAATATTCTAATTTATTCTAGACAAAAATAAGTAATTAAGGCATAATTATATTTAGAGATAAAATCTGGTTTTTATATGATAAAGCTAAAATTTCTTTCCCTCCAAATCCTTATTTTTGAAAATAGCATTTCCAAAGAGATATTTTTTAAAATTAAAAATTCAACATTATCTCTTTATTTCAAATGAAAATTCTTTAAAGAAAATTAAATTGGGAATACTTTTCTCCTACTAAAAATGGTGGCTAAAATATAGCTTCCAAGATAAATATTTCTATATTTTGTTTCCTTAATAAATCCTTTAGATAATAGCTTTGGAAATTTTGGATTTTGAAATATTTAAAATCCCTAAAAGATTAAGATAAAATATTAACCTAGGAAATAATAGGAATTTAACTTGCTTCAATTCTTTTTATAAAATACCCAAAATAATCACATTCCTGTATTTTAGGAAGTGGGAACATAAGGTGGCAGCAATCCCTAGGTTTTTTCGGCCATGAGTAGAAAAATGGGGGGAAAAGAGATAAATTAGGGAAAAGAAAGAAAAGGCTTGCAAGAGTTGGGATTTAAACTCAAGTCACCAAGAAATAAATACCAAGCTTTAACCACCAAGCCACAATAACTCTTGTTTAAATATTCTTCAGATAAATTCCCTTAACTCCTACTCAACTCACTTCATTATTCTTCCATTAAATTCTACTCCATAAGAAGAAAAGCTCTACCTCCTTATCTAACACAACTATATCCAAATAAATAAACTCATGTAATATCAAACACATAAATCACATATACTTTTTAAAAATAGTTCAAATGTGTCAAATACAATATAGGATGCTATGCCATGCATGACTTTCCCCATGAACTAATTGTGGTTTAATTTAGGGTATTACGTATCTCCCTCGAGTCATCACTGTCTGCTGTCAAATCAATTACTGGGATGGGTGGGTTAGGCACATACTCCATAGTATCACCCTCATCCGCACTATCAGAGATCATGTCTACTATGGGTATATGCGGTGGCTCAAAAATTTGAACCTCTTCCTACCGCTTTCTTCCATAGGTATATCTGGTTGAGGTGTGGGTTGTGGTTTAGGTTGTGGTGCAAGTAAGTCCTCTAGACAAATACGAATTGGTCGATGCCATGGTTGCCCGTTCATGGCCTTCTTTGTAGTTCTATACTTCTTAACTATCCTACGACATGAATAACTTAATTAGTTAAATGATTACATAACTCAAGAAATAATTTAAATTACTACAAATAATAGACTAAACCTAGTCTTTGATACTACTTGTAACACCCCACTACCTACGTACCCTAAAAGGAGTGGGTCCTTAGGATAAGGGGTCTTTATAACCGAGTAATAGAAAATATAGGAGGAAATAACTTAATAATAAAATTATTACAATCCCAAAATAATACTTATACAAGTCTTAAAACAAATAGAAAGTAACTAAAATCTCCAACAAATAAATACATCAAAATAAATATTTCAAGCTCATACAATATAAGTAAACTAACCTTCAAAGCAGGATCAATCTAAAGATATGATATAAAAAAGGATCGAGAAATATTTCTCAGTAAGTCCTGTGTGTGCTCATGATAGTTTAAGAAAACAATTCATTTATGCAAATTTTGAAAAAGTCACAAAAAAAAGTCTGCAAGTCTAGAAATTTATCATTGAACAATAAGTGGTATTTTATCAGCATTTGTAAAATAAAAGTATTCAAATTGTAAAGAAATAAACCACTCAAATAAAGTTTAACTATGAAACCCTGCATCATGGTTATGGCCATAAAACATTGCATCATGAATGTGTGTTGTGAAACCTTGCATCACAATACAAGTGGGTGATCGGCCCATTGGGTGAGATACTCCTCCATCTCTACACCCAAACTTACCGGTTGTCCACTTCAAAAATAAATAGTCCACTTGAACTGTACTGCTTGCTCGGACGACTTGACCAACAAGAACTGTCGTCTTGTCTAGGCAGAGTTCACCTCTCAGAGGTGGCCACCTATTGAGAGACTTACCTGGCTCTTCAAAGACTAGTCCTAGTAGTTTATCCTTATTGAGTACTCAATGTTATGTTTATCCCGCTTGGAAAAGTAAAATCAATAAAGTGTTTTTTTTGAAGTAGCAATTACAACCATAGATAAAAATTAGTTTAATAAAAATTTATTATTTTGCATGAAAAATTGTTTCCTTGACTAAAATTATTTTAATTTAGTAGAAAGAATAAATTGTCCATAATTGCATCCCAAAGTGCATCTTCCATGGTTATCTCCACATTTGACTTGCAGAAGCGCTTTTGTTCAACAACAACCTTTATGAAATGACTTATTTTGATCTATTGATTTCAGTGACAAAAAGAATCCTCCAAGTCTTGCTAAAGGCAACCTAACCTTGTCTGGGGTAAACACAAGGTAGCACAACTAGTAACAAAATTACATAGGTATAAATAACTTCCAACTTCACATACACATATTTATTAGAAACACTCAAATATGATGCTAATGGTTTAGGAGTTCTAAAATTAATTAATAAAATATTTTAGAGGTTAACATTAATATAAGAATAATTTGGTACTATTGTTAGATAAGTATTAATTAAGTAAAACCAAAAAAAAAAAAAAAACATTGTCCAAAGTATTGATAATTTTATAAATAATAATATTGCTATAAGGAGAATAATATAAATAATAATGTTGACATTATGATGTGTGTGTGTGTGTGTGTGTGTGTATACATACATATATATATATATATATAAAAGAAAAATAATAATGTGTAATAAAAATAATAGTAATAATATTTATTACATTAAAATTATTAGTAATATCATTAAGTAAAAATAATATGGCTAGTAACGATAACAATAGCAATAAAATTAATTTTATTAATATTTCTATAAAATGATGATTTTAATAATATCGATGATACTTAAAAAAAGCAATACTAATAATAATACTTATAATATTAATAATATTATTATTATTATTATAAATAATAATGTTAGTAGTAATGTTAGTAATGAAAGTAATGATAGTGATTTAAGTATCAAAAGTAATAATAATATTACTATTAATATTTAAAAGTAGTAATAATTTTGCTATTAATAAATAAAGTAGTAATAATAGTTTTCATAGCAAAAGTAGTATCAATAGCAATATAAATGCTTGCATAGTAATTGATGGCAAGATTAACAATTAAAGCATTAGCAAAACTAACAATAGCAACGATTTCTATTATCCACCATATCATCTCATACTAGTGTCATATAGACCCAATTCAAAAATATACTAACAGCATATCATAACCTCAAATAAAAATCCAGATCTAAATATACCTCATAGAATAGTGCTAATGCAAATCTCAACCTACACACCACAAAATCATCCATGTTACACTTAAAGATGCATTTATTTTCCCAATGCTACTAGATCATCAACCATCAAATCAATAAGCCATCATCCTATTAGTCTTGAGTTCAGAAATAAATGAGGCAGTTTAGGACAAAATACTTGTTTGATGATCGATTTAAATTGAAGATGTCACTTTGACAACCGAAGAGCCTTGAGTGCCTTAATGAATCCTTTGAGAGACCAAGGTTTGAAGAAGTCCGACGTTGGCCCCCAATGAATTCGGCCAAGAAAGAGTGAGATTGAGAAGAGAGTAAGGAAAAATGAAAGTAAAGAAACGAAGAAGAAAGAGGATCCTTGGACTTGGTTTACCTTATGGTATTCTTCTTGACTTCCTAAAAAAAATGCTTGTTTACTTCAAATGAAGGGAGCACTTTGGATGTTTTGGTGTTGTAAAGTGTACCAAAGGAAAGACTAGGATGATCTCTAGTTGATTTGAAGGTTTTAGAGTGGTTTTGGAAGTTTAGAAGTGACTAAATTGTTGAAAGAAGGTAGTATGTATTCTTGGTATTCTTGGTGTTCTTAAGAGAGTAGAAGAGAAAGTTAGATAAAGTGGGAGAGTGTTGTAGGTGTGATGGCCAAAATTCCATGTGGAAATGAGTGTAAAATTTCTGATTTGGTTTGATAGGATTGGTTGCTAGATAGGTGAGTGTTTGATGGAGCAAAAGGTGGAATTTAATTTTCAAATTCAAAGTATTTTGAATGGAGAGAAACTAGGAGAGGTTTGAGGTGCTTTAATGGAGTTTTGTTGGCTAAGGTTAGTGAAGAAGAAAAGATGTTCAACTATGCACCTAGTATGCCAAAAATATGATGGAGAAATGAAGAAGAATTGAAGAAGAAAATGAAGAGAAATGCCAGCTAGTTGAAGATTGGAAAAGCTAGGAAAAATTCTAGTTATTACCTAGCTAGAAGAAATGATAAGATTTAGGTGTTTTGTTAGCTAGAATTCAAAATATTTTGAATGGATTTTCAGCTGTTAAATAGGAGTATCTCAATGTCCTGTAATGGTGATTTTTCCAACCATTATCTTGAAGAAGAACAAAAACCATGAAAGAACTAATTCATGGTGTTGAATAACCAAAGTTTCTTGGCTATGTCATTTACTTGTTTGCTGGAAAATTTCTGGTTTAAACATGTAACACCCCACTACCTAGGCCCGACAGGGCCGGGGATGTCGGCCCGTCCAAAAGATAAGGGGTCTTTATAATTAGGTCACACAATCAAAATAATAGAATAAAATAATACTTTAAACTTAAAATTTATTACAATCCAAGAATAAAAAATAAATCCATAAATAAAATTATCCACTCTTAACTTTCCAAAGCATTACATAAAAATAAATAACAAAATCTCTTCCAAGGCAGACAACACTAGCTACTCATCCCCACAACATAATCCACCTGAAATCATGGTAAAAATGGTGATGAGATAAAAATCTCAGTAAGTCCGTGTGTGCTTTGGGTGTCCAGTGAAAACAATTCGTGAATACAAAGTATAAAATCTTCAGAAGAGAAATACTGGCAAGCATTAAAGAACAGTTAAAATCAAGAGTGGTGTTTTGGCTTTTCCAACCATACACGTTCAATAAAGTCAACCACTCAAAAAGGTGATCATGGGTTACCACACGTTGGGCCCCATAACCAGTCAGAATGCCACACTTTGTGCAACTGACAAAAAGTAGGTGATCAGCCTACCAGGTAAGATACTCCTCCTTCTCTATACCCCAACAAAACCAGTTGTATATTCCGGCAACACATAATCCACTTGACTGAAAACTGCTAGCTCGGACCTGCACGACCTATTGGACTGACATCCTATCTGGGAAGGACTTACCCCTTAGAGGTGGCCACCTACTGAGAGACTTACCCTAACCCTTCAAAGACTGGTCCTAGCAGTCTACCCTTATTGAGTACTCAACGTAACTTATCCCCCTCGGGGAAAAATGAAATAAACATAGCTCTACTAAAAAATGGCAATTAAGGATCTCCAAAGTTTGAGTCAAAATCATTTTTAGAAAAAGTTTAGAGTTTGAGTAAATCTGCTTATTCATTTTCAAATAATTTGTTTGACTGAAAAGAGAAATGAGACAATCCTCAGTTGCCTTTACAGAAATGAGTGACCACGCACTCCACAACTAGCTTGCCATAGAACCATTTTGCAGTAATCATGTTTTATGCTGGAGCTTACCTGATCCTTTGCTTGAGATAAAATAAAGGTCTTCAACAGCTGACCCAACCCCGCCTAGGCTAAATATAAACCATAATCAAACTCAAGCCAAAATCCACTTTCACAAATAAAACTAGTTCAACTCACTACAACCATAATCCTAGTGTCCCAAGCTTTAAGGCCAAATAATAAATAAAAAGGGTTTATATGCTAAGTCTAATTTGATATTTAAAATAATTAGTGTTTTGGGAAATAGGTACTAATAAGTTGAAGGTTTAAATCTTGTTAATAATAATTTAGAGTTTATTTGATGAAGAGTCATAGGTAGTATTAGGTAAAATAATGATTTATTAATAATTAATTGTTAGAAAATAATTGATAACTAAAATTAGTTGAAAATAAATTTTAATGGGTCTTGATTGAAAGATAAATAAATAAATTTTAATAGTATTTATGAATACAAGACTTACAAAATTAATATTTTTACTTATTATGATTCTTTATATAAAAGGCTTTATTTGCTATTGTTATTATATATAATATCTATATATTTTATTTCTGCAATAAAAGCTATTATTTATTTGACTAAAATATCACTATTTTATGTAAAAGACCAAATCCACATTTTCTGGGGTTTTCAAGATCTACTAGCAAAAATTATAATATTAATCATTTTATTAATGAAATAAAATTAGTTTAGGGACAACTAAATCATGATCATATTACCACTTGCTAATCACAATCATGAACATACACTCCACTTCAATTCATCAAATCATCCAAATCATGAATAAAGGCATAGATCTAAATTAACCAAGACATGATCTAACCTCTACTAACATAAACATAATCATGGCTTTAACAATCATACATGAATATAACTCATATTCACCAAAGGTAACATAATTTCTAACATGCTTGAACACAAATACCACTCACGACATGGAGACATGCACTAAACCTTAAAAACACCATACAATCAACCAAGATAATCAACTCATGCATCAATCCCATCTCCATCGTATACACACATTTATTCATGCTTCAATCTCAACTCATCACAACAATACATGCTCAAACCTCAAACCTAATCCATCTCATTCCAACATCACCCTAGAGACATGAATCTAGAGTTTAAAAAGAGAGTTAAAAAGGCTTACTTGATTGATGAGTACCTTGGAGGAGTTTCGAATGGATCTCAACTCCTAGGAGACTAGATCCGTCCAAGAGAGATGAAGGAAGCATGGCGATTGTTGAAGAAGTCATTCGGCCAAGAAAGAGGGGGTATTCGGCCGAGAGAGAGAGAGAGAGAATGAGAGTGAAGAAGAAGAAGAGAGTCCATTAGCATGCTTATACACATATATATTCATTAGAGGTTGAAGATTAGTGAGGATGAAGTTGATTAAACAAGCTTACCTTGAAGGTGTTCTTGAGCCTTCACAAAAATACTGGTTTTTAATCCAAGAGAGAGAGTTGGATTTTGGAGTTTGATGTTAAAAGTGGTATGGATGGATTCACGGCAGTGAGTAGATGGATTCTGGAATTTTTTGAAGAATATTGAAGTGGTTTGGAGGGGTATTAGGCTTATGGATGCTAGTAGGTGTTCTTGGTGTTCTATGTTTTTTTGAAGTTGAAGATAATAGAGAGTATTTGATTGAAGCTGCCGCAATTCTATGGGAAAGAAGTGGCCGAATTGTTTGAAGGAGTTTTGGCAATTGAATTTTCTGGTTTGAGAAGAAAAGGAAAGGCTGGTTGTTGAAATCTTAAAAGAATATTTTAGGGAATCAAATTTGGAAATAAAATATGGCAAGAAGATCTTCAATGGAGGAGAGCTTTTGGAAGCTCTAATGGCCAACTGGATGGCTGTAGTTTCTGCTGGAATGAAAGCTGTTTGAAGGGGCCTAATGATGGCCGAAAAGAGGGAGTTCAATAGTGAAGGTATGTCTGGTTGTCTAAGGGAGATTTTATGGAAGTTTACTAAATTAGGATTGCTGGAATTTTGAACCGTCGTATTAGGTCTATCAATTGTGACGGTTTCAAAACCGTCGCATAAAGTACTCTATTACGACGGTTTTTTGACCGTCGTATTTGGCTTCGTTGCATTTGTTCCATTTTTTTGTAGTGTAAAGCTCCAATGATGGAATTTGAACCCAAGACCTCAAGAATTAATTCCATAGCTCTAACCACTAAACCACAACAACTATTGTTCCTATTTTTTCTCTAAAATATTTTTCCTCTTTAATCCTCAAGCTATCTCCCTATTTTCACCTGAAGCAAAAATTACCATTTTACCCTTCTCACTCAATAAATATAATTAAGCCTTCGAGACAATAAAACACAAATCCAAGGTACATAAAATCATATAGAAAATATATTTAAACATGCAAATAAATATGATATGCAATCCACCCCCATTACTCCAGGGTTGGTTTCGACTGGGGTTTCACAAAACAACATATGAAGGGACCGAAATCTTCATGCTTGTTTCCAGCTTTTGCACACAAAAAGGAGTGCTTGATTTGAAAAGAAATAAATGTTGTTCAAGCTGCCCATTTTTGAAAACAAGCTAGGAAGAGGAACTAAAAATAATTTCCAAATTTTATCATAACAAAAACAATTAAAATGTAGTTCTTTAGGTAAATAACTTGGTGATTTAATTTGGAAAACAAACCACACTGTTATCCCTTATATAATTCGGCCAACTAATCTCCAAGAGCTAGAATTTTTCTTTTAAAATTTGAAGTACAATATCATCTGAAATATTTTATAAGAAAATTTAAAAGAATTCAAGAAATTTGAATATTTTAAATTCAAACATGTTAGGACATGGGTTGCTACAATAATGGAGATTAAAACTCCTAGAACTTTCTCTTAGGAAAAGATCACATGGTTAGAATATTACCATTTTGTCTCCCCAAGACAACATTCCTAATTTCATGGGATGAAAGAATTAAAATTGAAATATTAGTTAGGATAATTAAAAATAATACTTAGTTGATGAGATTTGAACTCATCTAATACTTAGTTGATGAGATTTGAACTCAAGACCGTAGGAATAAATCACAAAGCTCTAACCACATAACCACATTAATTCTTATTCTTATTTTCCCAACCTAATTCTCTTCCTTTCTATAGCCTAAGTCTCTTCTTATCTCATCTCTAAGCAAAATTCCCTATTTTTCCCCAACCCTCATCTAGCAAAATAATTCATAAAAGACCACATATAACAAATTTTAAAATGATCAAATTTACCCAGAAAGAATATATTCATGCAACATGCCATGAAATGCAACCCTTCCCTCTAATTCTAGGGTAGGCTTAGGTGAGGTTTTACGTCGTATTGTCTAAGAGTTTGTTTTCTTCTCTCCTGTGTTTCTTTCCTTGTTTTTGTTGAGTATTTATGTTTCATTTGGTAATTAAAAGGTTGAACCTTTATATTTGTTAGATATTAACTTCTATTTTGATTTATTAAATTCTATTTTTGTATTCAATCATTTAATTAATGTTGGTTTGTTGATTGTTTAGTTTTTCTTAACTTTAATTATTTTGAGAGAATGGGTTAAAGTTGAGAGCTTAATTAATTGATTTACCATATGGGTTTGCCTTCGAGTAACATAATAGAGATTGAATACATAAAACTAGGTAATTGAAGGGTCATGGGGTTACCCAGAGATTGGGACACTATTTCCCCCAAATAGGCAATGCGTAATTAGTCTTAATGCGCCTTGAACTAGATTAGCGAGGTAGAGATACCCACTAATAAGGTTAAAGGTAGGAGATTCATAACTCTAGAGTGAGTGGATTTTTTTTTTTAGATTGCACAATTGGTACCAATATAGAGTCACAATAAGTCTATTTTAGTTTATTAAGATTTAGCTTGATAATATGGAATGCCTTTTGAATTGCATGACTTATTCTGATTTTCATATGGATACTCGGTGATCTAAAGAGGATTCTTACGTGTACTTCATAGGTTGGTCCCTTTTCCTATTTATCACCATCCTAATGGGATAATTTGCCAAACAATGAAACAAGGGCGTAGTAGGAGTATTTACCACCTTACCCAAGGGATACGACACTTGCCACCTAGAACTCTATGCTACACGATGGGTATACTTGCCCAAATGTGTGCTGTGTGTGAGTGATTTTGGTACTTTATATTTAAACTTGATTTATATGTGTAAATTGTTGAGAATATTTACTATGCACAAGAATATACACACAAAGCACACATCAAGTTTTTGGTGCCATTACTAGGGATTGAATGGCAATATTTTGAAATGTTTAAGTTTAGCTAATTTGGTTTTGTAATTGTACGTACTTGTGAATGCGACTAATTTATGCCTAGGTAGTAGTACATGTCAGTTGTAGATATTTGTTTGTATGTGTATTTTAGATTTGAATTTAGTTGCGTAAGTGTATTTGAGAATTCTCTTGTTGTTGTGAAAGTTTTGGTTTTGGTTAAAATTTTGGAACTTATTTTTTCATTGATTGATTGATTCTTTGGTATCTTATTCGTTGAATTGTTGGGTAAATTATTTACAACTATTCTTTTATGTTAAGTACACATTAAGATTTTTAGTGATTGTATTCTTTAGAGAACCTTCTTTATTTTGGGAGCAATGATGAACAATATCTCATAGACAAAGCTAACCAAGGATCACAAAAATGGAGAAGCCATATTCAATAGAAGGCCTTTTATGTGATTTTACAATTACAATGAACTCCTATTTTTGATATAATTGTTGATGAATCAAGAGGGACTTCTTTCCACACTAGATGACCAAATTAAATAATTGGCAAGCTTACTTAGGAATCCAGATGCAAGAGAACAAGTGGAAGCAATCACATTGAGAAATGGGAAGTAACTGGATAGTTTAGTAAAATCTGCAAAAAAGAATAGAGGGACAACACATGACGAGTAGAAAGCAGAGTGTAGTTACAAAAATGAACAGGTACCAGTTGACACGACCAAACCGACATCAGTTGGAGATTTTGAAGAAAAGTAAGTTCAGGGACAAGCAAACAGCTCTAAACCACCCATTCCATACCCAAGCCAGTTGAAAAAATGGAAGAAAGATGAACAGTACAAGAAGTTCTTGGTATTGTTTAAGTAGTTGCATATTCATATTCCCCTTATTGAAGTACTCACACAAATACCCAAGTATGCTAAATTCTTAAAGGACATCCTGTCCAACAAAAGGAACTTGGAAGAGCAATCTATTGTAGCATTGAATGAAGAATATTTTTCTATCATCTAACACAAAGAAAAGCTACCACAAAAGCTAAAAGATCCAGGGAGTTTCTCTATCCCTTGCATGATTGGTAGTGTCACATTTAGCACTGCATTGGCAGACTTAGGGCTAGCATAAATCTATTGCTATATAGCACTTTCTGTAAGCTTGGCCTAGGTGAACTAATACCTACTAGGATAAGTATTAAATTAGTAGATAGATCTATTAAATATCATAGCGGAATTGTAAATGATGTGCTTGTAAAGGTTGGCAAATTCATTTTTCCTATAGATTTTGTTATTATTGACATTGATGAGGATTCTAAGATTCTCTTGATTCTAGGTAGACCTTTCCTAGCCGCTACAAAAGTTGTTATAGATGTCCATAAGGGAAAGTTGACAGTAAGAGTTAAGGATGAGGAAGTTATTATTAGAATCTCTGAGGGATGTAGGACAGCCTACAAGACCCCTATTAGCCCTGCTCCCTATAAATTAGTTTATGGTAAATCGTATCACTTGCTAGTAGAAATTGAGCACAAGGATTTTTGGGCAATCAAGTTGGTTAACTTTGATTTTAATGCTATAGGAACTAAAAGATATTTACAGATAAATTAACTTGAAGACTTGACAGATGATGCGTATGAGAATTCTAGGATTTACAAAGAGAAAGTTAAAAAATGGCATAATTAACATATTATGGAAGACAGAGAATTTCAAGCAGGGAATAAGGTTCTTCTATTAAATTCAAGATTGAGGTTATTCCTTGGGAAGTTGAGATCATGATGGTCTGGGTCATTCTTGGTGACTAGAGTGTTCCCTTATGGAGTAGTTGAAATATCTACCTAGAAAAATGGACATTTAGAGTAAATGGAAATAGGTTGAAACTAGACCATGGCAAGAACACTATAGAGTTTGAATGAATTGATTGCACCCTCCGTGATGTGGAGAATTTGTCTACTTAGTCTTTTCTTTTCTTCTTACCTTTTTCTTCTTTTGCTTGTGCATAACATCTTTTACTCTTTACAACCTTATGTTTTAGGTTTATTTTGATTTTCTTTCACTCATGTTTATATCTTTTTGTGATTATGGAAGGAACTTTTTGGAATATGTGGAACAATACTATACCCCTTCTCCTCAAACAATATTGTGGAACTACGTGTTGCATACTTGGAAAGTATTACTTTCCCCTTTTGATTCTTCGTTAGATATGTTTATTGTATAAATTATGGAAAATGAGGACATTGTCCAATTTATGTGTGGGGGAGAGCATGTTAGGATTGTTCTCTAGAAGCAACCATTTGCACAATGTATTGTACATATTAATTCAATAAAAAGCATTCTTTATCTTTTAATTTCTTTGGTTCATGTGTTTATGTGTATAAAACTATTAGATAAAGTCTCAAGTACAATACTGTGTTAAGGAAATCATAAGAGAGATCGTGATATGAGGTTCTACTACATGGAACGTGCTTGTGCTTATATGATCCCTAGTCATAGCATTAATGAGATAGAATATCATTCATGTGATAAGATTAGTACGTGTTAAACTTCTTGATTTAATCAAGCGGTAGTTCTCATATCCGTGAGTGTTGTGATAATTAAAGTGAACATGTGGGTGCCTGTTACTTTAACAAGTTCATTGGATGACCTAACTATGAGATAATCACATGGAAAACTATTTAGTACTATTGATAGAATCTCATTGTAGTAAGCGTGCAAGTATCCTTAGACTTGAGATCTCCATGGTACTTTGTTTGCTAAGCGTTGTACTTTGATTCTAATCTCTGGAGTCCTTACAAGGCCACCTATGAGATGGATATTAGGTACAATATAAAGTAAATAAAATTAGTTAAGAGGGTCAATAAAGGATTCACCGCTCGGAATAGTAGGAGCGAGTATCTTGAGGCCACTTGTAGGAATCATTACTCAAGAAGTTCTTGGCCAAGGCAACTATGTATTGGAAATAGTTTCAATTGGTACACATGATAAGTAATGGATTTTGGGAACAAGTACTAAACTATTCGAGCTAGAATTAATTAATATTCTGGAGGGAGTTGGCACAAATTCCATACTCTAAACTGAATAAGATATTGTATGATAAAATGAGTTTATTGCACTGATGTTATGCTATTGAAGGGTTCATGTCAAGCCACTTGACTTTTTGGACTTTTGGGTGGTCATGCTGTGTTGCTAGATACCACTTATGATATGCTAAATATGGATTTATTAATTAGAGAATTAATAAATTTAATTCTAATTATATTAAAAGGATTATTAATTCTATTATGATAGAATTAATTCATATTAGTTACCAATCGACTATAAAACCTAATGGGTCACATACAATAAAAGAATTCATACTTAAGATATTATTTGATAATATTATAGGATTAATTTGTGAGAAGAAATAATTATTATGGGCTAATTATAAAGTGTTATAATTAGTTGCATTGAATTGCGATTATTAAATTGCTATAGGTGAATTATAAACTCGTTATAATTCATAGGGCCTAATTGAATTCTTGAAAAAAATGCCAAGCCCATAAAATTGTTATTGTTTGCAAAAGGGATTTAGGAAACACAGTTTTTGTACGTGAAAAGGCTTTAAGCCTTAATCGTTTCCTAAAAGGTTTAGGAAGTTCAAAGACAGCAGTTTACATATACAAAACAGATGACACAGTTTTTAACTCTTCTTTTCTTTCGAAGAAAATAAGTCAATTTCTTCTCCAAATAAAATTAATCCTAAGCTACCGTATATTAACTACTCGCATAAGGTTTTGATGCCTGACTTGAGTATAATTCCTTGTGTTGATTATTATTAGAGAATTTATATTATTGAAATTTAATGGCTTGATTGGATCGACTTTTTAGAAGGGGATTCGCACAGAAAGGGATAATTTTTAAAAGCTGCATTTTCAAGGTAATAAATTTTGTTCCCTTCTTTTAAACCGTTTAATTACATACGAGTAATCCTTTGCATGGAATTCGTTTTATTTTTCCTCTACATGTAAAACTGGCTTGCATGATCAAAATCTAACAAAGCATTATGCTTTGTTTCTTGCAAAAGTATATATTGAATTTTTGGCACTCATTTGGCTATTTCTCCTTGTTAAATTTGGAAAAAATGAACAAAAATTTTCAATTTTTGGCATACTTTAAATTGTATGATATTGCTATTTTTCCCCCTTGGCATGAGGTTATTTTAACTAGAATATTCTTGGGTGAATATGTATATTTGTTGTGATATAACCTAAGTCTTTAGAATTTAACTTAACCTTGTTTAGGTTTTAGTAAACATTGTGACACTTTTATTTCTTGGGAATGGATGAGGAACTTTTGAAGAAGTATAAGTTGGGAATTATTGGTTCATTTATATTTTATGATCTTCTAGCTAGTCCTAATTCTAAGTCTAAGTAAATATGGATTGGGGTTTAAAAAAAAAAAAGAATAGAGTAAAGTAATGCAAAAGCTGAAAAATCATTATTTATATTTTTACTAGGCATTTGCATTACGTTGCGCTGGAAAGAAAATGAGGTTTTAATAAGGGTAATGTAAATACTAAAAAATTATTATTCATATCTTTATTAGGCATTTACATGACCCTACAAAAGTGAGCAATTGGACTAATATTCTATTTACTACTTAAATTGCAATAGCTTTGGGAAGTCATAGAATTTAAATTTACTTACTATTCCTTATTTATATAAATCACTTGAGTTATATTCTTAACTTAGGAAATGAGGTGGAGTGTGTTAAATAAGCATAAACTTATTTAATCCAACTTCTACGGCCTTTGTTTTATCTATTCAAATACATGTGTTTACACTAGTTTGGCTTGGTTAAGTAACTTTGAATTGAATTTTCATCTCAAAAGAGAAAGAATATCTTTCTCAGAAGTCATTATTGCAAAAAATTTAGCATGGATGAAGATTCCTTTTTTGCTTGAGGTATTTATTATTCTAAAAATTTGCTTGAGGACAAGAAAAAGTTAAGTGTGGGGGAACGATGACTACTCATTATCGCTGTATTTATTAGTTATTTGTACCAAGTTATGCTAAATTTATGATCTAATGACTACTAATTCCCCTTATTTTTCTCTTGTTTTGTGCAGAATGACTGAAGATAAACAAGGTGATTGAAGAAACACCTAGGTAATGGGTACAAAGATAAACAGGAATCAATTCGGAATAGAGAGTTTAAGGAAACATTCTAGACATAATAGGCATGGGTTTAATGACATACAGGCACCAATTGCATTAATCAACAGGCAGCAGTTTGTCAATTAAAGAGGCAACAATTATTTCTAGAGAGCTAAAGATTTGAAACAACAAAACTAATAGGCGCAGGATAAATGAGAGATGAGTGCTGGTTTAGAGCGGGATTTCATGATCTTCAAGGAAAAATACACAATTGATGTAGGTCCATTATTATAGCAGTCATCGGTTCATATCGTGACAAGTCATTAAACAACATATTTCAAGGGCTTTTAAAGGTTACTATAAATAGCTCCTATTGTTGTCTTGTCAAGGGATGAACTAAGAAGGAGAGGAGTAGCCTCCAAACTCTAAAGCTCCAAGAAGGAATCCAAGAAAGGGATCTAAGCCATTTTTGAAGAGGAGAATGTACCTTCAAAGGGAAGATTTTAGAAGAAGGAAGCACAACTTGTCTAGAGTTTATTTTCTTCTCTCTCTTTCTTGTTTTTTTGAGTATTCTTGATTCATTGTGTAATTAAAAGGTTGAACATTTATATTTGTTAGATCTTGACTGCTATTTTAATTTATTGTATTCTATTTTGGCATTCAATCATTTGATTTATGTTGGGTTGTTGATTGTTAAGTTTTTCTTAACTTTAATGATTTCGAGAGATGGGATTAAAATGAAGAGGCTTAATTAATTGATTTACCATATGGGTTTACCTTTGATTAACTCAAGAGAGAGATCAATGGTATATAACTAGGTGATTGATGGGTCATGGGGTTGCCAAAAAATAGGGACACGATTTACCCCAAATAAGGAATGGGTAATTAGTCTTAATGCTCCTTAAACTAGGTTAGTGAGGTAGAAATACCCAATAATAAGATTGAGGGTAAAAGATTCATAACTCGAGAGAGAGTGGGTCTTGATTTAGATTGCCCAACTGGTAACAATATAGAGTCTCAATAAGTCTGTTAGTCGATTACGGTTTAGTTTGATAATATGGAATACCTTTTAAATTGCATGACTTATCCTTCTTTTCTTAAGGATGCTTGGTGATCTAAAGAGGATTCTTAGGTTTACTTGGGTAGCTTGGTCCCCTTTCCTATTTGTCACAATCCTAATGGGATAATGTTTCAAACAATGAAACAAGGGCATAGTAGGAGTTTTTTCCACCTTTCTCGAGGGATACAACCCTTGCCAACAAGAACTCTATGCTACACAATGGGTACAATTGCCTGAATGCGTGTTGTGTGTGACTGATTTTGGTACTTTATATTTAAAGTTGATTAATTTGTGTAAATTGTTGAGAATATTGCCTATACACAAGAATATACACACAAAGCACGCATCACTTACCAGTTATGACTCGGGTATATTACTCCATTGCAAAATTAGATTCTTCCAAAGTTCTCCATCCCCTTTTCCTGCAAGCATAGTTGAACCAGGAATAAATCCCTCTCTATAGCTGAAAAACCATTGCGCCATTTACGTCGTGTAATTTTTATTGAGAAAAATGTTCCCACTCTGGTGCAATCCCAAGCAACAATGAACAGTGCGATCACTGACTCTCATTAAGGTACTCTTGGTAACAATGCATCTAACTTTTCTAATGCCTTGCATTTGAATGTCTGTCGAGGAGTGGTGATTACTAGTCCAAAAAATTTCATTATGTACTCTAACTTTAGGGTAATGAGGATATTCATTAGGGTTATAAATTTGTTATTCTTGCTTTATTTTTGAATAAGTCTAAAGAAAGTGGCATGAATAGTAGTGGAAATGATTTTCTAAACTTGATACTGGACCCTATAATTAGACCAGATGTTCAAAGAAATTAGGGCAGAATAGAGAATTTGTGAAATTATTACTCCTAAGTTAGTCCAACCAAGTGCTATCCTTATTTCACCTGGATTGTCTAATGTTCCTATTGCTCTAGTTAATCTCTATTTTCTATTTGTTCTTCAATCCAGTCTTGAACCATATGTGGTTAGAAGAGTAATGGAAACCAGAAATATAGTGTATTTCCTTAGCCAGCCATTGGGCATATCTGATGACAATTAATAATACATCTACTGCTTTAGTTACAGTTCTTAATCTCATTGATATTTAAAGTGAAATTGTGATTGAGTTTGATGAATTATCTGTTGAAAGTATTGAGCTAGTGCAAATTTCTAAGGTGCCTCTGTCAGAAAATATTAAAAAAGATGAAGTTATAATTGGAGAACAACATGATGATATCGATATTGAAATAGCTAAGAGACATCGACATCAAAGAAAAGGAAAACAAAGTCATCTGGTAAACTAGGAACTCCTATGAAAAAGTCAAGGCATTTGGCCACTAGTCCTAATATTCATCTTTTTGGTGACAAAAAGAGTGAAGAGCAATTCAAGATCCTTGAAAATAAAGGTTTTTTGAAGAAAGGAAGATCGAATTTGCAAAGTTCAAGACCATTTATTTGAAGGTAGTATTGCAAAAGGCTTGCTTGTTAGAGGCGGTTAACTTTATGAAAGTGTACAATAACACACATGTGAAGGAGTCCATGATCACTGAGCCCTCTAAGAAAATTTATCATTTTATCTTTATTCCTAGATCTTTGGTTGCTTTTAGTCCTGAAGACATTTCTACTATTTTTGACATACCATATGACAAAGACATCTCTGGTCTGGGTAAGGATATAGATATTGCTATAGTGTGTCAAAGTATAACTGGTAGACTTGTGATGACTTGGCCAGCTAAGGGATATTTGAAGTCTTCCATTTTATCACGCCCATACTTTTCACTATATAATATTTCATGTTATAATTAGTTGCCTACTCATAATATTTCCATTGTACTCAGGGACAAGGTTGTGTTGATTTATATGGCGGGTCAGGGCATGAAGTTCAATTTAGTGAATATTATATTTAATCAGGTAGCAAAGTTAGCTCAGGTCACAACCTGCAACACTAACTTACTTTCCTATCTTTGTTTGCTGACAAAATATCTCAATGCCTGCCCCAGTTATATAGCTTCGAAAATTGACAAATTAATCAAAGATATCAAAGTTCTTCAACCACCTCTAAAGAAACCCTCTACTTCTACTCCTACAGCTATACCTCTATCTCATCTGCTTTAATCCCCTTGAGTTCATATCATTTCTTTTGAGGCATCTATTTTTGCTGATCCCATCTCTTCGATGGTCTCTCTCTCCATGTGCCAACAACTGATAGGTATCTCTAGTCATATTGCTCTTCTTGGTGCCTCTGTTAACAACATTGTCAACAAGTTGGATACGTTTCAGGCTACTCAGCAGAAAATGAAAAATGATATGCATGCTCTCTCTGATGTATAATTTGCATTTGTTTGCTCCAAAAAGAGGGAGTATTACATTTGGTTTCTGGCTGTTGGTTATTTTGTTTGGCATTATATATAATGTTTCATGGATGATAGAATTATGGTTCTGTAATAGTAATTAGGCACAACTATTACTATTGCTATGCTTACTGTTACTACAACTATATTTTTATTTAAAATATCTCTGGCATGTTACTATCTTTTGGATATTTTGGCTTTATATCAAATAATGCCAAATGGGGAGTTTTTAAGGTCATTGTTATGGCATCTTTAATAGTCATCTTTAACAAGCTGGATTAGTGATAAAATCCTTGTAGAAGACTATTTTGGCATATGTCTGATGCAGGTTGGAAGACCTTATTCGAAAAAGATTGAGCTGTAAGAAAATGAGACTGCAGAAGAATTAGGAAATGTGCATGTGCTTTAAAGAGTGTTTAGAAATTTCCTATTCTACGAAAATCACATGACTTACACAATATAAAGGTAGTTTAAGCGAAGGCTTGAATATGTCTGCGTCAGATTGAATAGAAAACATTCTGACGAGTTCTCATATAAAGCTTCATTTGTGGGTTGTGTATTTGTGATTCATTGATGATGACCTATTGGAATATTTAGCATTGGTGTTTCTTTCTATTATATTGCAATAGAGATTCAAGCATGTTTGCTATTTGTTATTCACATCTATTTGAGTGAGCTTGAATTAATTATATTTTGTAAAGCTTTAGTATTTTTGTTTAAATGGCTTAGTTAAACGAGAACCCGTACAGTTGTAACACCCTGCTTCTATGTAACCCAATAGGGGAAGGAAATGTCACCCTATCCTTAGGACCAGGGGTGTTTATAACTAGGTGAAATAGAAAATGTAGTAAACTCAACTCAAAATACATCACATAGAATGTTATTACAAGGTTTCGGGAATAAATTTAAAGCCTATAAATCCACAATTCATGACTTAAATAAAATAATGTTTAGAGAACAAACAATCTGTCAAACCCAAATAAATAAATAAGGCAAACTTGAACATCAATTGCCCCTAATATTTTTCCACCTCAAATCTAGTACTTCTTGAAATATGATAGAGAAAATTGTGTAAGAAAATAATTCTTGGTAAGTCTTGTGTGTACTCTTAACTAAATCGAAATAGATTACCAAAATGCACTTTGAAACCAGAAATCAAACATTGATTGCAAGTCAACCTTTTTCGCAAACAAAGAGAGTGGTATATTATGTTGAAGTCATATCAAAGTAACAAGTATCATACAAAAACCACTCAAAATAAATGGACTTTGAAACCTTGCATCATAGCCTTATCTTGAAACCCTACATCATTACAAACACTATGAAACCTTGAATCACAGTATGGTGGGTATACAGCCCACATGGCAAAATACTCCTCCATCTCTTACCCTAACTCGCCGGATCTCCATCCCAAAATAATAGTTCCCCTAGACTAAGGTGCTAGCTCAGACAAGCCTGACCTACTAGGATTGTCACATTTTCTAGATAGAACTTATTTGTTAGAGCTGGCCTCCTACTGAGAGACTTGCCCTACCTTTCAAAGGTTAGTCCCAGAAGCCTATCCTTATTCAATACTCAATGTTTCATTACGTCATTCAAGATCCAAAATCAATGAAAACATTTCCAATATGCTTTGGTCAAGCAAGCATGGGCTTCAAATGACTTGCGGAAAAATTGTTTTACAAATAAAAGGTGATTTTCCAATAAAACTCATGTTTTTATAAAAGTTTTTAATGAGAAATAGTCAAGGTTGCATTCTAAATAATCATGTCAATGGCAATATTCATATTCCAAATGACTTGCAATTCAAAGCTTTAGTATCAAATGTTTGATGTAAGGACTTATTGATTTGAAGTCTGCTGATAAGTCTAAAGCACCACACAGTTAGAACCAAGGTTCCGAACCCAACTCTAAATGAAATAACAAACCATGATCAAAACCTCCATCTAGTAACTTTTACTCTTACTCCGAATCAAGGCATTACTATGTACAACCATAATTCATTTTTATATACATATACACACACACACATACATTGTATATATGAAGGCATATAATATAGGTGCTAAGAAAACAAATAGGCCTTTTGATCATGAGATAAAGATTAAGGAGATATTTACTTAGTTTTTCTTGGTAAATAAATAGGCTCACAAAATAATATGGATAATAACTATTTGTCCCATTTCATATATCAGAAATTGACTAAATTTATTTATTCATTACTTTTATTTAAATATAACTAATATGTTATAGGTGAATAGATAGTAATTAAATTAACTCATGATAATATGACAATTAATAGTCAATTAATAGATATAGGAGTTAATAAAGAATATTGATCAATTAGTTGATAGAAAATAATGTTTAGCATTTTACATTTAGCATTTAATATGCAATAGTTAAATGAACGTAGATAATAAATTCATAATTTGTAAATCAATAACAAAATATTTACTTATTAATATAATGATAAATTATAGCGACTAATAGTTTTTATTACACTACTTCATAGTAAAATAATTATTTCATGAAATCAGTTAATGAGTATTCTCTCCATTCACAAATAACTGGCCTAATTTCCTTTTTGGTTTGTCCAAAAATAACTGTCCACTTTCTAAATGCAGGTTGTATTTAATTATTTTTTTTCTAAGTTTACCCTTAGCACAATTTTCTATCAATTGATTAGTATTACAATTACCCATACTGAAGTTATTTTAGCCAACAATAAAATTACGTTATCCTATAAAAATAGTCAAAAGTGTAATTTAATGAGGTAATATGGGTAAAAATAAGACTCTAAAATAAATAGTGGGAAGAGAGAGACAAAGGACAGATGTGAGAAGAGAGAGATATATGTAATTATTAGAGTGATGTAATCAAAGAAGTGGTGGGATTCAAATTAGTGAAGTGAGAAAGATAATAAAAATACACCAAAGGGTATAGTGGACATTTTAATCATTTTTACTATAGAATTTTACAATTCCTTAATATGCATAGTTTTTACAATTATGTCAGTTATTTATGGACGGAGGGAATAATAGTTAAACTGTAGTATAAGTAGTAATCAAATACTTATTAGTCAATCTCAATAGATATAGAGCTTAATATTTGATAAATAGTGAATAATAGTTTTTTTGTTCACCTAACGCATAGAGAAATAGATACTTCAGGAGATTACTTAACAGACATATAATTGATTGATCAAATCGACAAATAACTCACAAGTCAAAATATCAAGGCCATCGAATATCTATCTGACTTCATACCCAGATGGGTCTTAAACTTTATATCATCCAGTGGAAAAATAGCATTGATCATAACCATTGTTCATCAATCCTTCTTTGATCACAAAGCAACATACATTAAGTACGTAAAACAGAAGTGCTAGTTTTTATCCATCAAAACATAGCTCCCAACAAGTCTAACTATTCATAACACATCCTTAAACCACCTATTCATCCTCCTCATCAAATAATAATTTAAATACTAAAAGAAAATAGATAAAGGTTACTTGATGAGAAATAGGATGCCTAGGCTCGGCTTGAGGAGTCAATGGGTGTGAATCCTTGGAGCAGTTCTAGCTATAGGCTTAGTGGTTGAAGGAGAAACTGTGAGCAATGGGGCTTGGTGAGTGCCTCGGTCTTGAGAGAAAAGTTGAGTGACCAAACTGATGAAGGGTTTTGAGAGGGTGTTTGGGCTATTTGGGAGGAGTAGTAAGAGTTTGTGTTTAGTTAGGGAGCAAGGTTCCGTAGCTGTGCTGTTGTTTGAGAAGGCCAAATGACTTGGGGTTTATGCCTAAGCGGTTTCGGTTTGTTGTCAATTGGAGCAGGCCTAGAGGCCTTGATAGTGTGAGTGTGGTAGTTACTTCGATTTTGAGGGAATAAGAAGGGGAAAAGGGTTTTGTTTGCACAAAATTCCCTTTGGTTTTGCTGAGCTTGGTATAATTGAAATATGGTATGTTAGTGTGTGTATGTTTCGTGTAGCAAAGAAGGAAGGAAGAAGAGTAGTGGGTGCTGAAAATTGTGAAGGATAGACTGGAGGGTAATTTCTATAGTTGGAAAAAGAAGGTAGATAATTCAATTGCTAAAGTAAAGGAAGTTTCCTTTCCAAGTTCTCTACCAGATTTCTAGCCAGCACATGTTGTCATGCTGCACTATACTGAATTGAAAGGGTCCATTTTATTGGGAAGAATAATTCTTTACCAAATTAGTTGCTAGAAGATCCGTGATTGCTTAAGAGGTTTAAGGAGTGATCAAATGATTGTGGTATGTGAAAATCCCAGCTGCCATTACTAGAAACCTTGATCCGAAATCTTGGAAGGAATGAAGGTGGCGGCTGCCATGAAGGGAAAAGAAATTCTAGCAGTTTTAGTTGCCAAATGGGTGTTCAACCATTTTCTTGGCTAAAATTTCATGATATCTAAAAGGAAGGAATTCCAAGATTTTTTTTTTTTTAATTCAAATCCATGGATGAAAAAAGAAGGTTGCAGCTATTTGGGTAAAAAGGAGAAATTCCAGTTTGGTAATGAAAGAATTATCTGCTGACTTCGTCCCAAATTTTAGATGATTAAAGAATAATTAGACAAGGAATATAGGGAAAGAAAAAGGAAGGAAAATATTCAATCTCTTAAGAATTTCCAATTTTGAATCTTTTAAGAATGGAAATATATTCTAGTTTAATATAAAATATATTCCATGATTCTTTTTACTTGTTTTTTAAACAGAATAAAGGATAATTAAATAATGCTATGGCCAGTCATTATAGTTGCTAAGGAATGATTATAAAGATTGAGATATAAAAGGGACGAGTATTTTAAGAAGATAAGCATTGACTAAGCTTGGATGGAATATTCTTCCCATCACAAAAATGGAAATGGCGGCTGGCATAGGGTGTTGACTGACCATGGAGGAAATAAAGGGAAAAGAACTGAAAATTAAAGGGTGCCCAAGCAAGAATTAGCCATTGATCCATCAACCTATTAATAAAATCTCAATGCCCTTACCAATGAACCACTTCCATAACTGTGCCTAAGGTGAAAGATAAAATTCTTTTAAGCTAAAGTTCGCCTCCTCAATTCTCTCCTAGCGAAATACATACGATAAGGTAAACCAACAAGCACTCAACTAATGCTTGCAAATATATATATATATATATATGTGTGTGTGTGTGTGTGTGTGTGTGTGTGTGTGGTGTATATACATACATAGTATACGGTATGTGTAAATATATGTATGTATATATATATATATATATATACAGTACAACATACTATGGATATACATACTATATAAATATATGTCTATATATATACACATATATGTTCATATATATATATATATATATGTATCTATATATATACATACTTATATATCATACAGATATATATGTCACAATATATGGCACACGCATATATATACACCACACACACATACACACACACATATATATATATATACCAAATACATATATATAGATATACATATATACATACATACAATATACTATATATATACATATTATATAAATATATAGGTACACACGCATATATATTTATATAAATAAATAAATACATAGATATATAAACATATATAGATATATATATATACATATACACCACATATATATATACATGTATACGTACATACCAAATATATATATATACATAGATATACATATACATATACATATATATCCACATACCATATAGTATGTATATATATAGTACATAAATATATATTTATATATAGGCGTGTATATATCTATACATATATGTATCTATATATATACATACCTATATACATACATACATATACACAAATATATGGGTATACATATATAGCTATATTTAAATATCACACATATATGTATATATATATATATATATATATGTAAATACATACGCATGTATATATCTATATATATACGTATCTACATATATACATACCTTTATATATACATACATTTATGCAAATATACAGGTATACATATATACCTATATATAAATATGACATACACACACATATATATATGCATGCGTATATATATTTATGCATAGCATGTATATATTTATATGTATATGTATCCACATATATACATATCTAGATATATACATACATATATACAAATATATAGAAATACTTATATGCCTATATATAAATACCACATACATTCATATATATATATATATATATACACACACACACACAACAAATACATATACATAAATATACATATATATATATAAATCTATATACCATATATATAATATATATATATATATATATATTAAAATTTATTTATTAATATACAACTTTTTCTCTTTCTTTCTCTCTCTCCTCATTCTCTTTTTATATATCTCTCTCTTTCTCTTCTACCCCTTCTTCCTTTCTCTCCCATTCTCTCACTGATTTTCTCCTCGCTTTCTCACCCTCTCTATCTCACTTTCTCCATTTTTCTTATTCTTCCTCTTCATCCTTTTCTTTTCCTCCTTTTATCTCTCTTCCCCTTTATTTAAGTTTTCTTTCTCTCCATATATCTCTCTTTTTCTTTCCTTTTCTTTTTCTCTCTCTCCATCTCTTACACACTCTATCTCTCTCTCCCCCTTCCGATTTTTTATCTCTCATTCTCTCTCTCTCTCCCCCCTATCTCTCTCTCTTTCTCCTCATTCTCTTTTTAAATCTCTCTCTCTCTTGCTCTTCTACCCTTCTCCCCCTCTCTCCCATTCTCTCACCCATTTTCACCTCACCTTCTCACCCTCTGGATCTCTTTTTCTCTATTTTTTTTCATTGTTCCTCTTCCTCTTTTTATCTCTCTTCCCCTTTGTTTTATTTCTCTTTCTCTCCATATATCTCTCTTTTTCTTTTCTCTCTCTCTCTCTCTCTCTCTCTGTCTGTCTCCATCTCTTACACACTCTATCTCTCTTCCCATTTCTCTCTCTCTCTCTCTTCTACCCTTCTCCCCATCTCTCCCATTCTCTCACCTGTTTTCTCCTCCCTTTCTCACCCTCTCGATCTCTCTTTCTCCTTTTTTCTCATTCTCCCTCTTTCTCTTTTTCTTTTCCTCCTTTTATCTCTCTTCCCCTTTATTATAGTACTCTTTCTCTCCATATATCTCTCTTTTTTCTCTCTCTCTCTCTTTGTCTCTTACACACTATCTCTCTCTCTCCCTCATTTTTCTCTCTCATTTTGTCTCTCTCTCACTCTCTCCCCTATATATATATATATTTACTTGTCTACATTTATTTATATCACCCTTCTGCTCTCTATATAAGTAAAATTATATGAATTAAAATGCATATACTAGTATTTCTAATAAAAAAAAAAATACGCACACATACACAATAGTGACAACATTTTTCATCGCTAAATTCACATAAATAGTGACAAGAAAAATGTTGTCACTATAAGTACACTATTTAGTGAGAAGAAAATTGTTGTCACTATATGTGCACTATTTAGTGACAAAGTTTCTTTTTAGTGATAACAATTTTGGAGTTGTCACTAAAGAGATTTCCCGCTTTCAAATGAGATTGGCAGGAAAGCCTTTAGTGACAAAAAACAATGACAACGTTTTCTCTTGTCACTAAAAGTTATCATTTAGTGACAACCTTTTTTGTTGTCACTAAAAGTTTGACCTTTGTCAGTTGTCACTAATTCTATTATTTAGTGACAATAATTTTGTTGTCACTAGTATTTTTTTATCACTAAAGCCCATTTCTCCCATAGTATAATAATTATAAGGTTATCTTAGGTAGGGAGTGTACCTTCCACTACAGTCGCATTTGCACTGATCTCCTCCTTGTTCAGTGTAAAAACTCTGAACTTTACTTGGGGTTTCTGCCCTCTACTCCCCAGTGGCTCACTATTATGTCCTCTATTAGCCATTGGTTGAGTAGGGTTTCCTAGGCTGATCCTCAAAAGATCAGGGCAGTTGTTTCTCAGGTGATTAGAGTCCCCACAGTTGTAGCACATCCTCGGTGGGTTCTTGAACCAGGAATTTTCCTCCAAGTGGCCCGTCTTACCACAAAAATTACATGTAGGCAAGTTAGACGAAGCATTTGTATGGGTGGTCCGAGCCTATTTTCTTGTATCACTCTATTGCTGACTCACAAGTCGTTTATTATTACTCTGCTTTGGAGGGAATTGTGGTCTATGAATCCCCTGACTCTTGTCTTCATTTTCTATTTTTGTAGCCGCATCTACCTCAGTGGCATAAGTTGTGGGTGAGAAGGTTGCTAAGGCCCTTCATAGTTCTTACCTAAGCACCTTCACAAATTGGCGAGTCCAGTTGTACTCAACGTCCACCAGTCGCCTGCAATATTTTGATAGCTTGTTGAATTGAGCAGCGTATTGAGAGTCTGACATGCTCCTTTGCTTCAAATTATGGAATTCGTCTTCTCATTTTTCCACAATCCATTGCAGAACGTACTTTGCTAGGAATGCCTCAACAAATCCTCCCCAGGTCCAGTCTTAACTCGTCATTTCCCAGTCTTCCAAAATTCACTGCTACTAATCACGTGCAGGGCCCCTCAATCTGAAGGCTACAAACCTCACCATCCTCTGTTCCATATATTGAAGGGTGGAGAAGATGTCCTCCATCTGTTCTATCCATTCACTACAAAAAAGGGGGAAATACAACGGAGAAAAAAACGACGGTTAAAAAATCGTCGTAATAGGTTACTTTATACGACGGTTCTGAAACCGTAGCAATAGATAGATACGATGGTTTATTGTAATCGTCGCAATAAAGTAGGCCAAATATGACGGTTTATTTTAACTATAGCAATAGAGTAAGCCAAATACGATGGTTTATTGTAACCGTTGCAATAGAGTAGACCAAATATGACGGTTTATTTTAACCATCGCAATAGAGTAGGCTAAATAAGATGATTTATTGTAACCATCGCAATAGAGTAGACCAAATACGACAGTTTACTGTAACCATTGCAATAGAGTAGGCCAAATATGACAGTTTATTGTAACTGTCGTTTTTAGTCTAATTATAACAAAGCCCTCAAAATTATTTTAAATTTTATCTGATTATTTTCAAATTTAGTCACAATACTATTGGTAATGATTAAAATAAATTTAATGGCTAGATCATTAATTTGAAATCTTTGTATTTGTAAATACTAAGATATATTTATATTTTATAGATATTACTGCACAAATGTGATAAAATAAAACGAATGACCTTTAAATTTGGTCACAAAATTTGTTTTAACTTTATAAATACATGTAATTGTTAGATAATTATTTTTTCAAATAAATTTTTGTTAAGAACTTAAGTTTTCATATATTTGTATTAAAGTGTCTAAATTTCATTTTAATTATTAGTTATTCTAAGATATATATATATATATATGTGTGTGTGTGTGTGTGTGTGTGTGTGTGTGTGTGTGTATTATACTATATAAAAATAATATATATTGTATATAATATATATATATTATATAATATATATTGTTTATAATATATATATATATATATATATATATTGATATATATGTATTATATACAATATATAATGAGGACCACTAGTCTTGGTGGTAAGAGCTATGATTATGTAATTATGAATGACTTTTCAAGATTCACTTGGACCTTATTTCTTGCTCAAAAGGATAAGCCTTCTCTGAATTTTCAAAGAACTTAAACATGTTCAAAACTTTCTTGGTTGCAAATTGATTTCAACTAGAAGCGATAGTGGTAGAGAATTTCGCAACCATGATTTCACTACATTTTGTGAGAAAAGTGGTATTTCACACAAATTTTCAGCTGCCAAAACTCATCAACAAAATAGTATGGTTGAGAGGAAAAATAAAACCTTGTAAGAAATGGCTAGATCAATGCTATGTAAAAATTCCCTTCCAAAATATTTTTGGGTTGAGACTATGTATACAAGCTGCTATATTATCAACCGAGTGATGCTAAGACCGTTCCTAAGAAAAACTCCTTTTAAACTAATGTTTGACAAAGTTCCATCCATTTCATATTTCAAGGTTTTTGGATATTAATGTTTTGTCCTTAATACTCGTGACAACCTTTGAAAATTTGATAGAAAATCTGATAAGGCTATATTTCTTGGATATTCTTCCAATAAAAAGGCTTATAGAGTACACACTAAGAGAACTCTATGTGTGGAAGAATCCATACATATTGTATTTGATGAATCGAATATATATTCTTCTAGAAATGATGATGATGATATAGGTGTCTCAAAAGAAAAGGGCAGTAAATAACATATAGCTCCTCCACTTGATTTCACACCAAAGAAGAGGAACTAAAAGAACAACATGTTGAAGAAAACAATCAAGAACTAAAGAACTCACAAATCAATATCTACCAATAGATTGGAAGTACAAAACTGTCCATCCACAAGAGCAGATCAATAGTGATCCTGGCTTTGGAGTCAAAAATAGACGGTATTTTGTTGACAACTTTGCTCTACTCTCTAGTATTGAACCAAATTGTATTAATGCAACTTTACATGATGAATATTGGATTATGGCTATGCAGGAAGAGCTGAATCAATTCAAAACGAATCAAGTTTGGAGGCTTGTCCCTAGACCACTTAACCATCCCGTAATTGGCACCAAGTGGGTATTTAGAAACAAACGTGATGAGCGTGGCCGTGTTATTAGAAATAAAGCTAGATTAGTTGCCTAGGGATTCAATCAAGAAGAGGGCATCAATTATGATGAAACCTTTACTCCCGTTGCTCGATTGGAATCAATAAGAATGTTGCTTGCATTTGCTTCTTTCAAAGGTTTTATGCTCTACCAAATGGATGCTAAAAGTGCTTTCTTAAATGGTTTTATTGAAGAAGTATATGTGGAACAACCTCCTAGTTTCACTCATGAACGTTTTCCAAATCATGTTTTTAAACACTCAAAAGCCTTTTATGGTTGAGAACAAGCACCAAGAGCTTGGTATGAAACATTAAATGGTTTTCTTCTCTCAAAAGGCTTTTCAAGAGGCTTTGTTGATACCACTTTATTTCTCAAGTCTGAAAAATCTGATAATATCTTAATTGTGTAAATATATGTTGATGATATTATTTTTGGGGATACTAAGGATTCTTTGTGCAGGAAATTTGCCAAAACAATGCAGGAAGAATTTGAAATGAGCACGATAGGAGAATTTAACTTCTTTCTCAATCTTCAAGTCAAGCAAACTAAAGATGGAATCTTCTTAAATCAAGCGAAGTATGCCAAGGAACTACTCAAAAAGTTTGGTATGAACAAAGGAAAAGAAATAAGTACACCTATGAGCACTTTATTAAAGCTTGATAAAGATGAAAAAAGTAAGAAAGTGGATAAATCAAAATGCAGAGGTATGATCGGAAGCCTTCTCTATCTTACTGCAAGCAGGCCTAATATTATGTTCTCAGAATGTCTTTGTGCTAGATTTCAATCATGTCAAAAGGAATCTCATCTATGTTCTGTAAAGCAAATCCTTTGATACTTAATTGGAACTCATGATTATGGCTTGTGATATCCTCGAACTAATTCATTTGATTTTATAGGATATGCGGATATCGAAAATGCCGGTTGCAAGATTAAAAAAAAAAAAGCACCAGTGGACACTTTCAATTTCTAGGACATTCCCTTGTCTCCTGGTATAGCAAAAAGCAACCTTGTGTCTCCCTTTCAACAACCGAAACTGAATACATTACAACGGGTAGTTGTTGTATGCAACTTTTGTGGATGAAAAACACCTTGCTTGATTTTGGTTTAAATTTTAATTGCGTGCCTATTCTAGGCGATAATACTGGTGCTATTGAATTGAGCAAAAAATCCTATGTAGCATTCTAGAACAAAACACATTGAAATTAAGTATCATTTTATTAGAGAACATGTGCTTAAGGGTGATGTGTGTGTTAAATGCATTCCAAACAATGAACAGCATGCTGACATTTTTATAAAATCGCTGGCCGAAGAAAGATTTAATCATCTGAAAAGAGGTTTAGGAATTAGTCGAATTATGTAACTGACTATTTTGCCAAGGATTTGTTTGATCATTCTTGCAGAAGTAATGAAGATATATCTCTTAGAAAGAGATTTTGGTTGCAATATCTGAGAAACATGAATCCAAAATCCCATCAACTGAACATTCTTCATTCTACTTTTTTTGGACGGACTAATTTGGACTAAGTCCAAATCCAAAATAGCAGCAGCCTAAAAATTTATGAAAAGCTAATTTTCTTCGGAAGAAAGAGAATATATGTCCAGAAGTCACTTTTCAAAATTTTGAAATGTTCACGCTTTTTCAAAAAAAATGACCCTATCTCTGGTGAAAAGTCTCTAATGTAAAGTACTTGATTGTACGTATCCACTCTAGAATCTAGGAAATCACAAAAAGGCTATCTCTTTCTCTTTCCCAGAAATTTGAAACTGCCATTATTCCCTTTGCTTCTCACATAATTGTATCTTCATCTTCCCCAAACTGCAATAAAAATCCTTTATCTTCCTCTCACTTCTACCGTGACGAAAGTGTCAAAATCTGACAAAAGAATTGTACAAAAGACCATGATGGGCAAGTAAAGCAAAGTAGCGGCCAAAACTAAAGTTGATATTGGTGCACAATCGGGCACCAAGCAAAAAGAAATGAAAGTCGTTGAAGTAGCCTCACGATCTGACTCATCAACAGAGCATACTATACCAGAAAGCTTTGAAACCTTGGTACCGCACTTTCTTGATAAAAAAATGCGTGTCCTATTTTAATAATTGGCTATCTAGAAATTGGACTGTGGTGATGGGATATCGGGTTGATGCTGCGGGATTTTTGAACTTCTCTAACATCCTGAATATGTCTGAAAATCTTGGTTGGGGGCCTTGTTGTCAATAGATGAGAAACTGTATCCTTCTCTGGTTTGGGAATTTTATGCAAATCTAAAAAATGGACAATTAGAAGAGACCAAAGGAGGTTTTATAGTGCACTGGTATAGCACCAGAGGAAGATCAGTGAATATGCAATTCGACCATTGGCTCTTAAACTGAATTTTTGGAGTTAGAGATGAAGGGTTTCAATTTTTCAAAAATGAACAAATTCCCTGAAGGGTCAGACCTTTTTTATTTGGAAAGATTTAAGGAAAGATTTACTGGTGGAAAGAGTTTTAAGAACTCAAGTGATAGAAATTCAAAATGGTTAAATGGTGCTGGAAGGATTTTGCTTCATATGGTGTCGACTATTGTTGCTCCAAGTTTTGGGCACAAGACATCAACAAGTTCATGCAAATGATACTAATATTGGCCCTATCTGAAGGTAGACAGATCAGTTTGCATTTTTGGTAGTTAAGTTGTTCATGCAGTTAAGAAACACATCTTACAAAGTACTCCTATATGCTAATCTATTGACCAAAGTTTGCAGGCATTTCTATGTCAATTTAAATACTTGTGTTCCTAGTTAGCTTAAAACAAATGTGTATAACATGGAATTTTTTGAAAAAATGGGTAAGTGAACAGGGAATGGGTATTACTTAGAGATTCAAAGCTGTATTTGACACACAATATGGGCATTTTCAGTTTGTAGTGATATCCTTTGGTGTTACTAATACTCTTGCTATTTTCATGGACTTGATGCACCGAACATTTCAACCTTACTTAGACAATTTTGTGGTTATATTCATATATGATATCCTGGTGTACTCCAAAGACCTCCAAGAACATGAACAACACATTCAGAAAGTATTGGGGAAGTTAAGAGAGGCTAAATTGTATGTAAAGTTCTGTAAGTGTGAGTTTTAGCTGCAAGAAGTAGCATTATTGGGACATGTGATATCCAAAGACGGGATTATAGTAGATCCTGCAAAAGTCAAAGCGGTGACAAATTGGAAATGTCCTGAGACTCCAACTGAAATACGAAGTTTTCTGGGATTAGCAGGATATTATTGGAGATTTATTGAGGGATTTTCTAAGATAGCTTCACTTTTGATTTGACTCGCCCAAAAGAAAGTTCTTTATGTATGGACCGAGAAGTGTAAGAGAAATTTCCAGGAGATGAAGAAAAGGTTAAGTTCTGCTCCTATTTTGGTATTGTTGATGATGGAGATACCTTATGAGGTGAACATAGATTCATCAAAGGAAGAATTAGGAGGAGTATTGATGCAAGAGAAAAATGTGATAGCTTATATCTCTAGGAAATTGAACCCCAATGACGAGAATTACCCTACACATAACTTGAACTTGGCAGCTATTGTGTTTGCTCTTAAAAAGTGGAGACATTATTGGCGGCTATTGTGTTTACTCTTAAAAAATGGAGACATTATTTTCATGAAGCTAAGTTTGACGTCTTCACCAACCACAAAAGTTTGAAGTATGTTTTTATTTTTACCCAAAAGGATTTGAATATGAGACAAGGTTAGTAGATGGAATTCTTGGAAGAATTCCGGTGTCCAATTAAGTATCATTCTAGAAAGCAAACATAGAGCGGATGCCCTTAGTAGGAAGGAGAATTTATCAGCTCTTCGGATATTACAAATTCCAGAACTGAAAGCAATTGTGGTCGACAGAGAAATATGGATGAGTAATATCTCCATTCAATCTGTTTCCCTGCAACAGAAAAATGGGAAGCAAGATAAAGATGTAGAGTTGTAAAAGTTGGTGCAAATGAAAATTGAAAAAATCACAGGGGGCATTTTTTCCCTAAATCTTTTGAAGGCTGTTATTGTTAATAAAATAAAAATTTGAGGGTACGCCGAGAATGAAAATTGGTCAGTGCGATGAAACACGCATTTTGGTGTGAATTATGCTATCCCCATCACGGGGGGCATTTTTGTTATTTTAACCGTACCCTCGATTTGGTTCATGAATTTGACCCAATAGAGAGAGAATTGAAGAATTTAAGTGTTACCGATGTATTCAGTAGAATTTTTGGAGTTGAATAGTGAAATAATATATTTTTCCGTTTCGGACCTGATTTTGGTCATTACTGAAGAAAATAGGAAATCACGGTTAAGAATGGTATGTGTGGCATTTTGTGATTGGTAGCCCATGAACATGTGTCAATTTTTGAGATGTTGCATGAAGAATTCATGCAAGATGCATGGAATTAAATAATTACAAAATAAATAAAGAATGATGTGTATTTTTGTGATTGGAACACATCACTTGTGGGCCCTTTTAATTAAGGTCTTGTGCAATGTGATTGGCCAATATATGGACCATGAGAAGGTGGTTGATTGGCTAAGAATTGGCCAAGAAAATCGACATCCATACAAGAGAAATGAAGAGAATGCTTGAGTAGGAAATTAATTGACTGGTGTGTAAAATTGTGATTAGAACACACCTACATGAATTCCACCATATACTTAATTGATTTAAAATATTCTTGTCCAAAAATATGATAAGAATGGTGGTGGGAAGGCTATTATACAGCCTAAAATTTTGGCAGTCTCAAGGGGGTAGAAATAAAGATAAAATAGCAAAAAGAAAGAAAAAGGTAGCTAGTGTGTGTTCTTGGTGTGGTGTGTGAGTTCTTGAGAGCTTCTTGGAGCAAATCACACCAAAGAGCACTAAGTACAAGGTTTATTAGTAAACGGCCAATGACATGTCTAAAATGGAGGAAGCGGTGGTTGAACGGCCGTGAATAGGGAAAAGTTTAATTTGGACACGAGGTGGTTCCTTTGATTTCTAAAACTCTTTGAAAGCTAGTGTGCTTCACTTTTCCATGAAAAGCTTTATTTTATACCTTTTTGGAAATCCATGAATATAACTAAGGTTTATCTGAGAAATAATTGTTTTGCGCCATTTTGGGCTTGAATGAACTTCATAATTGGCTTGGAAACCTTAATGGATGATTACAGCATAAATTTTGTGAATTTAGTCCTTTTTTAGATTAAATATTTGGGATTTTCAGAAAATGGTAAATTTTGGAATCGTGTATTCATTAATCGACTAGAATGCCATTACTGGAACATTTTGTGGAAATGTGTTTGGAAACTTCGAATTTAATCCTCTTTTGGGATTAGAATTCTAGATTTCTTGAAATGAGTTCCTCTTAGAATCGGACATTTGGAAAATGATCCAAATGTCCTTATTGGAATGTTTTATGAAAACCTTTGGTGCTAGGTATTTGGGAAATGACTAAAATATCTGTATTGGAACTCTTGTGAATACTTTTATAACCGGGTAAGGGTAAAATTACCTGAATACCCTTGAAAAGTCTTTTAGAACCGGGCATGGGTAAAATGACCCGAATGTCCTTGGAAATGACTTTTGTGATTGAGTACCGTCACAATGACCTGAATACTCCTAGAAACTTGTTTTGGTGTGTGAAAAGAACTTTGTACCCTTTTTTGGCACGGTTTTGGAAAATGATCTCTCGTAATGAGATTGACTTTTGGAAAACAACATTTTGATCCCGAAAATTATTTTATTGGCCTGAGGTGCCTATGAAATGAATTGATCGGCTTGGCAGAGCTTATGTTAATGATGATCTGACATGCGAGTCAGGGGGATCAAATTCTGGAAAATATTATTTTTTCCCAAAATATTTTATTTGAAAATCATACCGGATCAGATAATCATCTGGCCTTATTAGTCAGAAGGGGTTGGTATTGGTAACGTTGAGTACTTAGCAAGGATATTGATCTTTGTACTAGCCTATGTTAGAGTCAAACAACCCTAGAAACCTGGACTAGTTTTAGGGATTGTCTTACTCCGACATTGAGATAAGTCATCCTGGCTTATGGTGAGTAAGGTTGGTATAGGGACCCCTGGCTTATGGTGGTAAGAGTGTATTGCGGTACACTTGGCATGTACGCTATACCTGAGCAGAAGTATGCTGCGATGTACTTATTCCGACAATGTAGGGTTAAGTACTATTGGCTGCGGTCTCAGTAAAATAATGCGTGGCGCCAAAGACAAGGACTGCAGGACTTGTACACAGGCCGACCTTCTGTTGGAGAAGTGCCTGTGATTTGAAAATCGGGGCAATATTTTGAAACTGAAAAATCATTTTTCAAAAATGATTGAGTTCTGAATAAACTCTTCTCTAGAGAGTTTTGAAATTGTTTCTAGGGAACAAATGATATTCTATTCCACAAAAGTTTATGTATTCTGTTCTTTCATAAAGCACTAGCACACATGGGACTCACTGGGTGATTTTTCACTCACACGTGTCTTTTATCTTACCCCTTTTGTAGGATCTGGAGTTGACCAGACCTACGGATAGAAGGACGATACAACTATGATATCAATATAGGTCGGGACGTTCCCTTTTGAAAATGTACCTTATTATTGATGCAGAATGGAAGATTTTCATGCACGAGATTCTCCGTTGTATATAATGTATATATGACCATCAGTATGGGATATTTATATGGATCTAGACCTTGTATACTCTGTTGGTTCTTCGTCATAATGACCCCTTGTTTGGGGTACTGGATGGGGCGACACCCAGTATTGATACGATTCCACTGTTATCTTTAGTAGGGGTGTTACATAGACTCTAAAAAAGGCTTATACAGAATTAAAATTAAGAGTTTTACGGTCATTTTGGTATATCACAGAGCCAAATCAGAGTTGTGGATTGAATGTTATGTGCAAAACAAAATCATTTGTCCAGCAGTGAAATTCTAGAAAAATATTCTGAAAATGGATGAACTTAAGGATGAGTAATTGTGTGATTTTGTATGAAATAAATGAGACATGTGAAATGAATACCTTGTACACGAAGGGAGAAAGGACCAAATACGACGGTTTATTTTAACTATCGCAATAGAGTAAGCCAAATACGATGGCTTATTGTAACTGTCACAATATAGTAGACCAAACACGACAGTTTATTTTAACCGTTGCAATAGAATAGGCCAAATACGACAGTTTATTGTAACCGTCACAATAGAGTAGACCAAATACGGTGGTTTATTGTAACCATCGCAATAGATTAGACCAAATATGATAGTTTATTATAATTGTCGCAATATAGTAGGCCAAATATGACGGTTTATTGTAACCGTCATTTTTAGTCTAATTATAAAAAAGCCCCTCAAAATTATTTTAAATTTTATCTAATTTTTTTCAAATTTAGTCACAATACTATTGGTAATGATTAAAATAAATTTAATGGCTAGATTGTTAATTTCATATCTTTATATTTGTAAATACTAAGATATATTTCTATTTTATAGATATTACTGCATAAATGTGATAAAATAAAACGAATTACCTTTAAATTTGGTCACTAAACTTGTTTTAACTTTATAAATACAAGTAATTTTTAGATAATTGATTTTTCAAATAAATTTTTGTTAAGAACTTAAGGTTTCAGATATTTGTATTAAAGAGTCTGAATTTCATTTTAATTATTAGTTATTCCAGAATTTCGGCCAGCTTATGAACCAGAATTTTGGCCAACTTTGCATAGGAAATTTTGGCCAGCTTTGCACTCCAAATCAAACGAAAATTCTGCACACCAAGACACACCAAAACCCTTAGTTGATTAAACCAATTTTCAGCACCTAAAACCCTCACTTTTTCTCTGTGAATTGCGACAGAACAACAACCAAGAAAGTCCAGAATTTCTTCCTTTGGTTCAGTGATTTTTGTACATCACTCACACAATTCTTGCACAAAATTTTAGTTGTCAAAACCTACTCAAACTCTTCCTTGTTTCGGCCAAAACAACCTGAACACACACAACCCTTTTCTTGAGCAATATTTTGGCCATCATAAGAGAACAATTCTAGATTATTTTTCCTCTTAATCCTTCCCAATTTCAGCAGCATAAAGGGGTACACAAGCTGCAATTTTCGCCCTTGCTGTCCAAGAAACCTAAAGCCATTAGGAGTCCTTCTTAGCACCACTCTCTAACCCTAAAACAAACTTCTCTAACCCTAAATCACCGTAGCTGACTACTCCCTCCTTCCTATATGAAAATTCCAGCAAGAACTCTTTTGTAATTTTCGAAAATCCCAAGAGCAATTCCTAGCAACAAAAACTGATCATACCATAAGTTAAGCAAAAATCATCTCCACCTCTTCATTCCTTTCTTCTATTAATTCTTCTCTTTTTCTTCCCTTGAATCACGCTACATAGAGGCTGATTCCATCTACTTTCGATCAAAAGAAAGAAAAGAAGACAGCTTTCCTCTTCTTCTCAAGCAACTCGGGACGATCACCATAGGAGCATCGAGACCTTGCTAATTCGGAAGTTGTAAGGTAAGGGAATTCTTACCCTTGATGTCAAAATTAAGATCTAATAAGATTGATAATGTCTATGGGAGTATGATAGAATGATATATGTGCTTAGTTGGGATAGACGAATATTTTGGGTGGAGTAATGAATTAAGCATGTTCAATGGATAGCGATGCTATATTTTTTTGAGATATTGATGGATGTGAATCTTGTTGGTTAAGCCAAGACCTTTTTGATATATTATTCATGTCTTTGATGGATATATGATCATAGTGTATGTACTTTGGGGATCAGATCATTTATTCGAAGTTAGATAATGGATCATGATTTGTTATGGGAATAAATGAGTTTAATGTATGTTTGAATCGATTGAGACCCTGGTCATGATATTATGTGATTCTAAATTAGGAGGGTATTTGAAGGAAGCAAGCTGTGATTTTATCTTGTTTATCTGAGGCATACCAAGTAAGTCCATACATAAACTCTTTTGTTAAATGTTGTGATGGCAAGTCTATGTGGTAAGGCTTTGTGAAGCTATTGTTGAACTATGTTTGCTTGGATTATAAACGTGGATGTTTATTCTCTAAACAGTTTTGTCAAACTAACAATTTCTATCAAGAGTTGTTCTTCTCTCAATGTTTTAGAAAACTCTTTTAAAGGAAACCCCGTTTAGAAAGCCAAGGTATGGAAATATTGTGAATCAGGAATTGACGAATATGTTTATTGAGTACTCAATAAGGGTAGGCTAATAATACTAGTCTTGGAGGGCTAGAGTAAGTCTTCTGGCAGGAGGCCACTTCCAGAAGATAAGCTCTGCTTGAAAAGACGACAGTATTGGGTGGTCAGGCCGGTCCGAGCTAGCATTTGTACCTGATAAGGTATTATTTAGTTTCCCAGCATGGACACTCGGATGGTTTTATTGGGTGTAGAGATGGAGGATTATCTCACCCGGTAGGCTATACACTCACCTTGATCAGAATGCCCAACGTGTGGTAATCTGGTCCAGGTAAGGTGCACAAAGTGTAGTGCCTTGTCCTCATGGAGCCCAACGTGTGGTGACATGACTAATTATTCGAGTGAATGATTTATTTTGTATAAAGTGTGACAATGAGAAAAACCCACTCCTTGCAAAGAGAAAATTATTTATAACTTGCCAAATATTCCTGTAAATATTTTTCACTATGCATACACGAATTGTTCAAAGTACCATGTGCACACACATGACTTACTGAGATTTAATCTCACACTGTTTTATATCATGTTTTTACGAGATAGATTATGCTGAGCCAGCGGGGCATGTGATAGTTGAATCTTTTGTTATTTTCCATTATGTTCTAGGAGACAATTGTTGATTTAAGCTTCTGATCGGATGTTTGTTTTTATTTAGTTTTGCTCCAGTTTGAGCCTAATGTAATAAGAGTTTTCTGTTATTTATCTAAGTTTGATTTCTTTGGTTTGCCTTTATATTTTATACCTCGTTTTAAAGACCCCTTGTCCTCTGGGATGGGGCGACATCCCCGCCCTTTTAGGGTACGTAGTAGTGGGGTGTTACAATATTAGCCTGGGATAAGAGTCATGGATATACTATGATTCTTTGAGGTTATCATGTTTTTATGGGATTGGCAAATAAAATAAAAAAGAAAAGAAAAAATCATTATAGAGGTTGAAAAACAAGACATACAGTTTTTTTTTTTTTTTTTTTGCAAGACTCCTTTTTTCTCTCCAAAACTTCTTCTCTATAGGCATCATTGTTTGCTAGAAAGAGAACTATTTTTCCTCCATTCCTTAGTCTTGTGAGTCTTCACCAAACGTGAATTAGGCAGGCCATATATTGGAAGATCAAGAGAAAGTTTGGCGTTCACATACATGCATAGACGTAGTAGAAGGCTTGCAGGAATCGCACCACAAGTTTCCACCAGTTCACCTATCCCAGTTCCAAATATTCCAGTCCAGCCACATTTGAGAAATAGAAGAGGGAAAGAAATCACAATTTCAGCCGCTGATTTTTTTTTTTTTTTTTTTGTTCTTTTGTTCGTTTGCTGTGATTCGTTTGCCTTTTAATGTTCAGCCACCATAAGCCAGGGGTCCCCATACCAACCTTACTCACCATAAGCCAGGAGTCCCCATACTAACCTTACTCACCATATGCCAGGACGACTTATCTCAATGTCAGAGTAAGATAATCCCTAGAACTAGGCTAGGCATCTAGGGCCATCTGACTCTAACATAGGCTAGTATAAAGATCAATGTCCTTACTGAGTACTCAACGTTACCAATACCAACCCCTTTTAACTAATCAGCCAGAGGGTTATCTGATCCCATATGATTTTCAAATAAAACATTTTGGAGCAAAATAACAATTTCCAGAATTTGATCCCCCTGACTCGCAAGTCAGATCATCATTAACATAAGCTCCACTAAGCCGATCAATTCATTTCATAGACACTTCAGGCCAATAAAATAATTTTCGGGATCAAAATGTCGTTTTCCAAAAGTCAATCTCATTACGAGAGATCATTTTCCAAAACCGTGTCAAAAAAGGGTTCAAAGTTCTTTTCACACATCAAAACAAGTTTTCAGGAATATTTGGGTCATTTTGCCTGTACACGATCACAAAAGTCATTTCCAAGGGCATTTGGGTTATTTTACCCATGCCCGGTTCCAAAAGACTTTTCAAGGGTATTCAGATCATTTTACCCGTACCCGATTATAAAAGTATTCACAAAAGTTCCAATAAAGATATTTTAGTAATTTACCGAATACCCACTTCCAAAGGTTTTCATAAAACATTCCAATAATGACTTTTGGATCATTTCCCAATTGCCCGATTCTAAAAGGAACTCATTTCAAGAAATCCAGAATTCTAATACCAAAAGAGGATTAAACTCGAAGATTCCAAACACAATTTCATAAAATGTTCCAATAAGGGAATTCCAGACGATTTAAGAATACACGATTCCAAAATTTACCATTTTCTGAAAATCCCAAGTATTTAATCCAAAAAAAGACAAAATTCACAAAATTCATGTTGTAATCATCCATTAAGGTTTCCAAGCCAATTATAAAGTTCATTCAAGCCCAAAATGGTGCAAAACAATTCTTGCTCAATTAAACCTTAGTTATATTCATGGATTTCCAAAATGGTATAAAACATAGCATTTCATAGAAATGTGAAGCACACTAGCTTTCAAAGAGTTTTAGAAATCAAAAGGACTCGCCTCGTGTCCAAATTAAACTTTTCCCCGTTCACGGCTGTTCGACCACCGTTTCTTCCGTTTTTGACATGTCGTTGGCCGTTTACTAATAAACCATGTATTTTGAGCTCTTTGGTGTGATTTGCTCCAAGAAGCTCTCAAGAACTCACACACCACACCAAGAACACACACTAGTTACCTTTTTCTTTCTTTTTGCTATTTTCTCTTGATTTCTTTTCCTTTATTTCTACCCCTTTGAGACTGCCAAAATTTTGGGCTGTATAACAGCCTTCCCACCACCATTCTCATAGATTTTTGGACAATAATATTTTAAATCAATTAAGTATATGGTGGAATTCTTGTAGGTGTGTTCCAATCACAATTTTGCACACTCGCTAATTAATTTCCTCCTCAAACATTTCTCTTCATTTCTCTTGTATGGCTATCGATTTTCTTGGCCAATTCTCAACCATTCAACCCACCTTCTCATGGTCCATCTATTGGCCAATCATATTGCACAAGACTTTAATTAAAAGGGCCCACAAGTGATGTGTTCCAATCACAAAAATACACATAATTCGTTATTTATTTTGTAATTCTTTAATTCCAAGAATCTTGCATGAATTCTTCATGCAACATCTCTAAAATCGACACATGTTCACGGGCTATCAATCGCAAAATGCCACACATACCATTCTTAACCGTGATTTCCTATTTTCTTCAGTAATGACCAAAACCGGGTCCGAAACGGAGAAATATGTTATTTCACTATTCAACTCCAAAAATTCTACTGAATCCATTGGTAACACTTAAATTCTTCAATTTCCTCTCTATCGGGTCAAATTCATGAAAAAAATTGCGGGTACAGTTAAAATGACAAAAATGCCCCCGGTGACCGGGATAGCATAATTCACACAAAAATGCGTGTTTCATCGTACTAATCAATTTTCATTCTCGGCGTACCCTCGAATTCTTATTTTATTAAAAATAATAGCCTTCCGAAGATTTAGGGTACAGATAGAACAAATCCAATAATTACATCCAGGTCACGACAAAATATTATTGTACCAAAATATCTATCTCATTACACCGATCTTCTTTTGTTCTGGCCATTGATATAAATTCTCTTCCTATTAATGGTAGTGGCCAATCAAAGGTAAAAGTACGGGGCATTACATTCTCCCCTCCTTACAAAAAAATTTCATCCTCGAAATTGGCTTAACTTGAACTGATTCTAGATGCTTTTTCAACATCTTCACATCCGTTTCTCAAGTCGCATCTTGCACTGGATGATGATTCCACAATACTTTTACAAGTGAAATTTTCGTTATTCTGCACACCCTTTTTAGTATACTCTAAGATTTTACTAGGCTTTTCATTATACATCAAGTTTGGAGTTATCTCAATAGGCTCTTCATTCAAAATGTGTATGAGATCAGCTACGTATTTTTGAAGTTGGGCAACATGGAACACATCATGAATACTTTGAAGCTCTATTGGTAACTCTAATCAATAATTCACCTTCCCAATCCTCTCGACAATAGGGAATGGTCCAATGTACCTAGGTGCTAGCTTCTTTCTTGGTCCTTTAATTCCCAATTGTCATTGTGGAGTCAACTTCAAGAATACACGATCTCCTTCTGCAAATTCCAAATCTCTCTTATGTCGATCCACATAACTATTCTATCTACTTTGAACTGCCTCCAACTTGATTTTAATCATCTCCATAGCTTGTCGAACTTTTCAGGATCGAAGGCATCTTATTCACCCATCCTTCGTGCTAGACTACATTTCCTTTCATATAGAGCATCAAATGGGGCCATTCCAATTGTTGATTGATAATTACTGGTTTATACGAATTCTGCATACGCTAAATTATCAATCTACTCAGTTCAAAATCCAAAGCGCAAGCCTACAAATGTCTTCCAAAACCTTATTCACTCGTTTAGTCTGTCCATCTGTTTATGAGTGCGCTTCTGTACTGAATTGTAATATTGTCCCATATCTCTGTTGCAGCTTAGTTCAGCTCTGAGGTAAGTCTAGGGTCTCGTTTTAACATAATCCTAGAGGATACTAATGTAGTCTGATTACTTCCTCCACATAAATTTCACTTAACTTCTCCAGGGAATTCCGTTAGTTAATGGGGATGAAATGAGTAGACTTAGTTAGTCAATCCACCATCACTTATATAGTATTTCGCTGTCCTACTGCCATGGATAGTTGCGTAACAAAATCCTTAATAATTTCATCCCATTCCACGATGGAGCAGTTAATGGTTGTAGTAACCTTCCAGGCCGTTGTTGGTTGGTGTTCACTTGCTGACAAATTAAACATCGAGCTACAAGGTTTGAAATATCCTTCTTCATACTAATCCACCAATAATGCCATTTCAAGTCATGATACATATTTACTACTCCTGGATGGATGATATACTTACTTCAATGTGCTTTTATTAAAATACCTTGCTTCATCACATACTTTTTCGGAATACAATACTAACCTCAGTAATAAGTAATTCCATTATTGTCTTTTCAGGACCCATCTCCTCCTTTATTCACCTCATTTTGCACAAACTTTAACAACTTTACATCTGTATCTTGCTTCCCATTTTTCGGTTATAGGGAAACAGGTTGAATGGAGATATTACTCATCCATATTTCTCTGTCTACCACAATTGCTTTCAGTTCTGGAATTCATAATAACTAAAGAGCTGATAAACTTTCCTTCGTACTAAGGGTATCCGCTACTGTGTTTGCTTTTCTAGAATGATACTTAATTAGATACTGGAATTCTTCCAAGAATTCATCTACCGACGTTGTCTCATATTCAAATCCTTCTGGGTAAAAATAAAAACATACTTCAAACTTTTGTGGATGGTGAAGACTTCAAACTTAGCTTCATAAAAATAATGTCTCCACTTTTTAAGAGCAAACACTGTAACACCCCACAACCTAGGCCCAACAGAGGTGGGGATGTCGCCCCGTCCAAAGGATAAGGGGTCTTTATGACTAGGTCACACAACAAGAATAAAACAATACATTGAAATTAAAAGTTATTACAACCCAAAAATTCAGGAACGAATCCAAAATAAAATGTTTACTCTTATCTCTCAAAGCATTACATAAAAGAAATAACACAATATATTCCAAAGCAGGTAAAAACTAGCTACTCATCCCCACAGCAAGATCGACCTGAAATCTTGGCAAAAAGGGTGATGAGATAAAAATCTCAGTAAGTCCGTATGTGCTTTGAGTGTTTAGGTAAAACAGTTTGTGTATGCAAGTTGTAAACATTTCATAAGAGAGTGCTGGCAAGCAAGAAATAAGGATCAAAATAAAGAGTGGCATTTTCCTCCTTTCAAACCACAAAAGTGCACAATAAATCCAACCACTCAAATGGGTGATCAAGGGTTACCACACGTTGGGCCCCAAGACCATATAACGGTCAGCATGCCACACTTTGTGCAGACTGACAAAAGGTAGGTGATCGGCCTACCAGGTAAGATACTCCTCATTCTCTACACCCAAACAAAATCGGTTGTCCACTCCAACAACACACAGCCCACGTGGCAGAAACTTGCTAGCTTGGACCGGCATGACTAAGTAGTACTATCGCTTCTCCAAGTTGAGTTCATCTTCTAGAGGTGGCCTCCTGCCAGAAGACTTGCTCTTGCTCTTCAAAACTAGTACTACTAGCCTACCCTTATTGAGTACTCAACGTTGATTGTCCCACTTGGGAGAAAACTAATAAAACATTGCTTTACTTGGAAATGGCAATTAAGGGTTTCTAAAGTCCGGATCAAAGTTGGTTTTAGAAAGAGTTTAGTGTTTGAGAAAAACCGCTTATTGATTTTCAAATAGTTTGTTTAACTGAAATAAGAAAGGAAATAGTCCTCAATTGCCTTTACAAAATCGAGTGTCCACACACTTCGCATTTTGCTTGCCATAGTAACCTTTTACAACAAATAAGTTTTATGCAAGAGCTTACCTGATCCTTTTCTTGAGATAAATCAAAGATCTCCAAAAGCTGACCTAACCCCGCCTGGGGTAAACACAAGCCATAATTAAACTCAAGCCAAAATTTGCTTTCATAAATAATCTTAACTCAACTTACTACAATCATGACCCTAATGTCCCAAACTTTAAGGCTAGATGATAAAAAGAATTTTATAAAATAAATCTAGCTTGATAATAAAATAACTAGGGTTTGTGAAATAGTTACTAATAAGTTGTAGGTTTAAATCTTGTTATAAATAAATTAGGGTTTATTTGATGAAGGGTCCTAGGCCCTAAATGATATTATTTAAAATAATAATCTATTAATAATTAATAGTTAGAAAATAATTGGTAAATAAAATTAAGAATAAATAAATTTTAATATGCTTTGACTAAAAGATAATAAATAAATTTTATTAGTATTTATGAATATATGACTTACAAGATTAATATTTTGCCTATTATAATTATTTATATAAAAGACTTTATTTAATATTATTTATATATTTTATTTGCAATAAAAGACATCATGTATTTGGCTAAAATATCATTATTTCATCTATCAATCAAATTCCAAATCTTCCTAGGGTTTCGAAATCATTAGAAGAAAATATATAGTATTAATTTTTTTTTATTGATGAAATAAAATTGGCTAACTTAAATAGTTTAGGAACAACAAGGTCATAATCATAATCCCTATTGCTAACCATAGTCATGAACATCCACTCTACACCAATCAATAAACCATCCATATCATGAATAAAAGCATAGGTCCATAACTACCAACACATGATCCAAACTCCACTAAGCATAAACATATTCATGGCTTCCACAAGGATACAAGAACATAAAATCCTATTCACCAAAGGTGACAGAAAATCTATCATGCTTAATCATTCATACTACTCACGACATGAAGGCATGCAACAAACCCTAAAACATCATAAAACTCAATCAAGATAAATCATCCTCATGCATCAATCCTAACTCCATCATATAAACGCATACTCAATCTCCAAATATATTCCATCCTCATCCAACTACATCCAAGAGACATGAATCAAGAATTTAAAGATAAGATTGAAGAGGCTTACTTGATTGATGACTACCTTGAAGACGTTTCAAGAGAATCCTCACGCTTGGATGGCTTGATCCGTCCAAAGAGGAAGAAGAAAAATGGCCATGGTTGGAGTAACCATTTCGGCCGAGAAGAAGAGAGAGAGAGAGAGAGAGAGAGAGAGAGAGAGAGAGAAAGAAAGAGAAAGAGAGAGTTTATTAGTATATTCTATTAAAGGTCAAAGATGAAGGAAGTTGAACATAATCGTTCATGCTTACCTTGAGAGTATTCTTGAGTCTTCAAGAAAATTCTGGTTTTTTATCCGAAAATGGAACCTTGATTTCAGCGTTTGTTGTTATAAATTGTAGAAATGGATTCTAGAGAATGAGTAGATGTGATCTGGAGTTTTTGGAGAAGATCAAAGGTGTTTAGAGAGGTCTTAGACTTAGAGAATGGTGGTCTGTGTTCTTGGTGTTCTTGGAGGTTTGGAGAGAATGGAAGGAAGCTGGCCGAAATTTTGCTTGCAAAAGGGTTGGCCGAATGGCTAGGGAAATTCTGGTGATTGAATTTTCAGATTTGGGAGAAGAAGGAAAGCTGGTTGTTTGAAATTCAAATGGAGTAATTTAGGGAGTAAATTATGGTAGCAAATATGGTAAGAATATCTTGGTTGAGGGAGGTCTTTTGGGAGCTTCAATGGCCGATTGGTTTGGCTGGGATTTTCCTTAGACGAATGATGTTTGAATGGGTTCTAGAATGGCCAAAATTTAGAATGTATGGGTGGAAGATTTTCTAGTTGTTTGAAGCCTAAACTATGGAGGTTTTCATGGAGTAATTTGCTGGAATTTTGAACTCCAATTGAAGATTTGATTGAAGTGAAAGATGGAGTAATTCAAGGGGTAGCCATAGAGCTTCATTCGAGCAGACCAATGGAGGAGATGATGAAGTTCAGTTCATGGTTGACTAAGGTTGGTTTTATAGAAAAATGGAGTGAGTTTCGGATAAGGGTGAAGAGGAAAGAAAGCTGGAATTTCTAGTTGCTTGCTCGAAGGTTTTGTTGGAAATTTCATGCAGTTTTTTCTTCCATGCTCCATCCGATTTGCAGCAGGTTTGAAGAGGTATTGGTTTCCAGCCTTCTTTATGGAGGAAAGTCAGAGATGAAATACTGGTTTGAAGTCTAGAAGAAACAGCTTAGTTTTTGGACCATTATGCTACGAATTCTGCCCAGAATTTTTCTCTGGTTTGCACATCTTTGTGCAGTCCGAATTTTGGCCAAAGTTTTCAGTCTTCACGCTGAGCAAATTGGTTATTTTTCTGGAAGTAATTGAGAGGGAAAGTTGGCTGAAGATTTTAACAATTGGATTGATCAAGAAGCTGGAAAAATTTCCAGATTACTACATGAAGAAGATTAATACTCATAGGGTGGAGTTTGAAGGTTCAACCATGGAGATTAATTCTCTTGGGAACCTTCCATAACTCTTCTCCATTTTCAGTTAAAATTCCATCCTCCAAGAGGCATTTTCGAAGCTTCAAAACTACAGAACCTTGCTAGAATTTTCTGGAAATAAAAATGGCTTGGAAAAATTGAGCAACTTAATTGATCAAGAATTAAGGTAAGCTAGAGAGCAAAAAGGGTATGAATCCCTTAAGAATTTTTATAGGGCACAAGAGTAGGATTAGGACATTCCTTTCATGTCTCCCCTAGGAAAACACTCCTACTTCTCCCTATGGCATGCAAGGGCCGAAAATATCCACCTATCTAAAATAAAATTAAATCATGCTAAAACATAAATGATAAAATTTGAACTCAAGACCTTAGAGATAAATTCCAAAGCTCTAACCACTAAACCACAACAACTCTTGTTCTTATTTTCTCTCCTAAATATTCTTCCTATTCAATCCTCAAACTATCTCCCTATTTCCACCTCAAACAAAATTTACCATTTTACCCTTCCTCCTCAATAAGCACAATCAAGCCTTCTAGAATATAAGTCACGATTCCAAAACACATAAAATCATTCAAAAATATATTTATGCATGCAAAAAAATATGATATGCATCCCAACCCCCTTACTCTAGGGTTGGCTTTGGATGGGGTTTCACAAACACAATAGCCGCCAACTTTAGGTCCTGTATAAGGTAATTCTCCTCATTAAGTTTCAATTTCCTATTGATATAAGCTATCACCTTTTTCTCTTGCATCAATACTCCTCCCAATTCTTCCTTTGATGCATCTATGTTCACCTTATAAGGTTTCTCCATCATCAATAATACCAAAATAGGAGCAGAACTTAACCTTTTCTTCATCTCCTGAAAATTTCTTATACACTTCTCGATCAATACATAAAGAACTTTCTTTTGGGTGAGTCGAATCAAAGGAGAAGCTACCTTAGAAAATTGCTCAATAAATCTCCAATAATATCCTGCTAATCCCAGAAAACTTCGTATTTCAGTTGGAGTCTCAGGATGTTTCCAATTTCTCACCGCTTTGACTTTTGCAAGATCTACTGAAATCTCGTCTTTGGATATCACATGGCCCAAGAATGCTACTTCTTATAGCCAAAACTCACACTTACTGAACTTTGCATACAATTTGGCCTCTCTTAACTTCCCTAATACTTTTTGAATGTGTTGTTCATGTTCTTGGAGGTCTTTGGAGTATACCAGGATATCATCTATGAATATAACCACAAAATTGTCTAAGTAAGGCTGAAACATTCAGTGCATCAAGTGCATGAAAACAGCAGGAGCATTAGTAACACCAAAGGACATCACTACAAACTGAAAATGCCTATATCGTGTGTTGAATGCAGTTTTTAGTACGTGTTCTTCTCGAATCCGAACTTGATAATATCTTTACCTCAAGTCTAATTTCGAAAAACATCCCGCTCCCTGCAACTGGTCAAACAGTTCATCAACCATGGGAAATGGATATTTATTCTTTACCATCATTGCATTCAATCTTCGATAATCTATACACATCCGTAAAGACCCATCTTTCTTCTTAACAAACAACACTGGTGCTCCCCATGGTAAAGTACTTGGTCGATTGAACCCTTGCTCCATTAATTCCTGTACTTGTTTCTTAGGCTCCTATAATTCTATAGGTGCCATTTTATAAGGAGTCCTTGAAATTGGTTCTGCCGATGGAACTAAATCAATGGAAACCTCTACCTCTCTCTCTGGCGATAACTCCTTCAATTCCGCTAGAAAAATATCTAAATACTCATTCACAACAGGAACATCTCCGGGCTTTTTAACCTTTCCTGGCTTATTAATTACATAAGCCAAATACACAATACACCCTTTTCTAATCATCTTTTGGTTCTTAAGTCCCGATATAAAAGCATTACTTTTCCTTCCAGCCTTACCTACAAATTCCAATGTAGGTCTCCCAGGCCGATGAAAATGTACTACCATATGTCTACAATCAACTTGAGCATGATGTTGAGATAGCCAATCTATGCCCAAAATATCATCATAATCCTCTACGGAGAAACATATCAAATCTCCTCCCAATAATTCATTTCCACCAAAGTCTTACATTCCTTATGTACTTTCCACTATTCATTTACTTTCCCAATGGGGTACTAACAATCATTTCATAATAAAGTTTCTTCCCCTTTTATCCCCATAGCATCAAGAAATGAATTGGCAACAAAGGAATATGTAAAACTTAGATCTACCAATACTTTAGCATCATGATTCAATATAAGGAGCGTACCTTCCACTACTGTGCCATGATTATCCGTCTTTTCTAATGCAACCACTCGAATATTCACTTGTGGTTTAGCAGGTCTAGGTCTAGAGATAGAAACTTGTCCTAGGTTTTTCCTTTCTAGTCCTGACCCCTGCCCCTGATTATTTCTTTCCCGGTCGACACCATCCTCCTATTCTTCGAGGGTAAGGGTAATTGAATCTCTTATTTCATATCTTCCCACAATTAAAGCATCTATAAGAGGGTTGTCCTCTAGTCGGGCCTCCCTTGCTTTGCATCTTTCTTCTCTTTTTCCATCGAGGTCTCCAAGTCTTTTCTTACTCATACCTCGAAGTCCACTTCAATTTCTCCTATTCATATTGTCATCTATTCTAGCATTCTTATTGACTCTAGTGATAGTCTCAGTCAACTATTGAATGATATAAGCCATTTTCCAAAAAGTTTAGAACATAGGATTGTCCAAAGTTACAAGGTGGGGACCTTCCACATGCGATTCCTCCACTCTTGGCTTAGTGTTATTTCGAGTAGTTTGCGATGATCGTCCAAAGGTTATTTAGGAGACATCTGTACTGTTCATACGGTTTTACTGGTAAAATGATATAACATAACTCAAGAGCAGGAACAAAAGGGATATAGTCCCTACATAGCAGGATCATAACATATATTCATTCACATCAAACACAAAACTAGTACAAAATTCGTGTGTCGAGCACACAGTCATATACACTAGCCAAACTATACATATCCTACTACATATATCTAGATCTCATCCTCCTGCTCATTATCAATACTATCTAAAACGGGAGGTCCTGAATTAGTAGAAACCATATAGGACCAGGCTGCATTAAATCCCTCATCTCCATCCACATCAGGGTGTAACCAAACCAGTATCTCTGTGTGAAACCCCAGTCAAGACCAACCTTAGAGTAAGGGGGTTGGGATGCATATCATGCTTTATTTCATGATTAAATATGTTTTCATATGATTTCTATGTGCTTTGAATTTGATTTTTACTATCTTGAAGTCTTGTTGGTGAGTGATGTGTGAGAGGGGCAAAATGGTAATTTTTGCCCGAGGTGAAAATAAGGAGATAGCTTGTGGATTGAATAGGGAATAATTTTTCTAGTAGAAATAGCAACAATGGTTGTTGTGGTTTAGTGGTTAAAGCCTTGGAATTAATTCTTGAAGTCTAAGGTTCAAAATCCATCATAGAGGCTTTAGCTTGAGTAAATTTTATTTTGCTTGGAAAAGGATGGTTTCGGCCATGAGGGCCTAGATCAATGTGGTGATGATGTCCTATGAGAGACATGTTAGGAGAATTCTCACTTCACTCTTTTGTTCTTCGCGAAATGCCAAAAGGGAATTCATTCTCCCTTGATCTTTAGCTTTTCTTAAATTCCAACTCCTTAGCTTTAGCAAGGTGTTCTATCCTTTTCCTTTCCAGAAAATTCAGTAGAGGACTAAGGTCTTTTAGGATCAAAATGTCCTAGTAAAAGGCTTCTCATGGTTTGGAAAATGTAAATGATTTGGGGGAAAAATTCAAGGGGAAAAACCCTCTTGAAAGCTTGCTGAAATTCTTCCTCTAGCTTAGTTCATCTTTCCTCATGAATGAGCTGGAATTTTTCCAGCATTGTTGTACCTTCAAAAGGGCGAAATTTTTAGCTAACATTCCCTCCCTAATGCTGCCAGAAAAATGGTCTTTAGGATCAGTTGGAAACCTGAAAGTTCTTGACCAAATTCGGACTACTCAAACTGGAGCAAAGCAGGAAAAATTCCTGTACGAAAATCGGTTTTGAGAGCTCAAAACCAAGCTGTTTTCTTCCAGAATTTGTACAGAACCTTAGCCATGTTTTTCCTCCATAAAGAAGGCTGGAAACCATCCTTGAATACCCCTGAAATCCCTTTCAAAACTCGCTGCAAAACAGCTGGAAGTAGCAGACGAAAATCTGCCAAAAAATTCACTGTACAGCGAAAATTCCTGTGCAGATTTTTGTCCAGCACGTTTTCTCTTCCTCTTCCAACTAAAACACCAAGCTACTTCAGCAAAAACCTTCCTTAAACCTCCCCCAACAGAGCTCCATTGGTCCCCTTGAACTTCTGCACGAAATTCCATCAATGGCTGCCCGAAAATCTCTCTACAAAATTCCTGCAATTAAGCTTGGTTGGTTTCCAAAATTTCGGTCATCTTATTTAGCAACCTTCCATAATATTTTGCTCAACGGACCAGACTTCTTCTTCATCATTGTACACCCTACTTTCAGCCACCATAAGCCTCCATAAGTCAGCATTAATCCCACTGTCCAAACAATCAGCCATGGCAGACTTCAAAGCTGTCCAAACAAATCAAGATATTCTTAGGATATCTACTTTCCAAATTCACTTCCTAACAATATTCTTCAAGGATTGTAACAACTAACCTTTCCTTTTCCCTTCCAAATCAGAGAATCAACTCCCTAAACCCTACTAGAATTCGGCCAGACCTATTCCCTCAGAAAAATCGGCAGCTGCACATACTCTCCCTCTCTCTCTCGATTTTCTTCAAGCAACAAGAACACACAAACACACACACTACACCAAGAACACCTACTCCTTCTCCACACCTAATACCCCTCCAAACCACTTCAAACCCTCACGAAAACCTCCAGATTTGATCTACTCCTTGCTGTGCATTCATCAACACCCTTATTAACATCAAACTCCTCAAATCATCTTGCTACTTTGGATCAAAAAGCAGAAATTTCTGTGAAGAACAAGAACATCTTCAAGGTAAACTTTTTCTAACAACTTCATCCTCTTCAAACTTAATCTCTAATGAAAACCTATATGAATAATCACACTAATGACTTCTCTCTCTCTCTCTCTCTCTCTCTCTCTCATGGACCGAAATTCCTCCCTTGGCCGAATGGTCTCTTGTTCCATGACCATGCTTTCGCCACCCTTCTTGAACAAGATTAGCCATCTAGGAGTTGAGATCTTCTCTAAACTCCTTCAAGTCATTCATCAATCAAGTAAGTACCTTCAATACTCTTTTTAAAATTTAGAATCATGTCTCTAGGTTGATGAATGGCGATGGGGTTGTGTATGTGATGTTGTTGATTGAAGCATGAGTATATGTATGATTGAGATGGAGATGGGATTTATGCATAGAAGGATTATATTGATGGAGTTAATGATGAGTTGAGATTTGATGCATGTCATAGGTAGTATTCGTGATGAAGCATGCTAGAGATTATGTCACCATTGGTGAATAGGATTTGTATGCATGATTAGATTTTGAAGCCATGATCATGTTTATGCTAGTAGAGGTTAAAGCATGTCTTAATAAATTTAGATCTATGCCTATGTTCAAGATTTGGATGATTTGATGAATTGAAGGATTGAGTATGTTATTGATTATGACCATGGAATCGTGATCATGATCTAGTTGTCCCTAAGCAAATTTTATTTCATGAATAAAATATTTACTAATGATTTTTGCTAGAGAATTTCGAAAATCCTAAGAAGGGTAGATTTGGAATTATAATATATGTAAAGGATATTTTTGTCAAATAAATAATAACTTTTCTAGAAAATAAAACAAATAAATATTATTTAAAATAAAGAAAATTGATTAAAGCCTTTATGAAAAAGACTTATACTTAATAAAATATTTAATAGATCAAAACCCTTAAGGATTTACTTATTATTTTCCAAGGAAGACTTATTAAATTTAATCTTAACTAGTTTTAGCTCTCCATTACTTTCTAACAACTAAGCTACCATTAAATTACTATTTTTCCTAGTACCACCTATGGCTCTTGATCAAATAAACTCTAAATTTTTCTTAACAAGATTTAAACTTTCAACTTATTAGAATTTATTTCCTAATCCATTAACTATTTTAAATAACAAATTAAACTGAGCTTATAAACCTATTCAATTATTGGTTTGCCTTAAAGCTTGGGACACTAGGATCATAGTAGTAGTGAATTGAGTTGATTTAAAATTGAGGAAGTGGATTGTGGCTTGAATTTGATTAAGATTTGTATTTGCCCATGTGGGGTTAGGTCATCTGTCCGAGACCTTGTTGTTGTGAGCAAGAATCAGGTAAGTTCCTGCATAAAACCTATCGATGTGAAATGTTTTCTTATGGAAAGCTAAATATGGAGTGTATGGACACTCGGTTATTTGAAAGTAATTGAGGGTTGAATTCATCATTAATTCTAACGCTTAAATTATTTAAAAGTCTTTGAGCAGATTTTTCCAAACTTGAAACTCTTTCTAAAACTAATTTCTCCCAAAGCTTTGGAAACCCTCAAATTGTTATTTTCATGAAGAGCAATGCTTTGTTCATTTTATCCCAAGTGGGGAATGTCGTTGAGTACTCAATAAGGGTGGACTACTAGGACTAGTCTTTGAAGGGTTAGGGTGAGTCTCTCAGTAGGTGGCCACCTCTGAGGGGTGAGTCCTTCCCGGATAAGATGCCAGTTCCAGTGTGTCGTGCCGGTCCGAGCTAGCAGTTTATTTTGTTTCAGTCAAGTGACTGTGTTTTTGCCGGAATGGACACCCGGTGGTTGTTTGGGTATAGAGAAGGAGGAGTATCTTGCCCAGTAGGCCGATCACCTACTTTTGTCAGTCTGCACAACGTATTAGGCATTCTGACCGGTTATGGGGCCCAAAGTGTGGTAACCCATATCCTTTTCTTTCGAGTGGTTGATTTCATTACTTATGTATGGCTAGAAGAGCCAAAACGCCACTTTTACTTTTGACTGATGTTTATTGCTTGCCAATGTTTCTCTTATAAAGATTTCACACTTTGCATCCACGAACTGTTTCTGCTAAATACCCAAAGCACACACGGACTTACTGAGATTTCTGTCTCACCACATTTTATCATGATTTCAGGTTGATCCTGTTGTGGGTGAGTAGCTACCTTGGAAGAGAATGTGTTTTTGATTTTATGTACTGCTTTGGGAGACGAGTGTGGATGATTTTAATTATGGTTTTTCTTTTGGAATATCATAGATGTACTGTTGAAGTATTTTTGGGTTGTAATAAATTCTTTTAGCTTGAGTATTATTTATTCCAGTAATTTTTATTTGTGACCTAGTTATAAAGACCCCTTGTCCTTTGGACGGGGCGACATCCCCGGCCCTGGCGGGTCTAGGTTTTCCGGGGTGTTACACTCTGAGTCTATCTCCAGTTCCTCCTTGAGCTCTTCGAGCTCAAGCATAGACATGACTACCTTGGGTACCTCCTGATCCCCACCCACCTCAACAACCTCCAGTCCTGGCATTTCTTCCTCTAATACTCCCGGAGTATCCCTACCAAATTCCTCCTTATCATCCTCGGATAAAACTGCATCATTAGGGATACTATTCTTCTTATCATCATCCTGATAGCATGGTTCAATATCGCCATTAACCTTATCAGAATCGCCACCTACCTTCTCTATCTGACCATATGGAGATAATGTCCTCTTGGGAGTAAGTATCCTCTCCAGACTAAGGTCTTGCACAAATGGAGTAACAACAGGTACTGCCGGGTCAGACAAGATGTATAGCGGTGGCCATGACCTAGTCCTGTCAAGATAAAATGACTCTACACACCTACTCAGTAGATCGTCCTAATCTTCCTAGATCTTTTCACACCCAAATTGTCACATATCTCTTTCTTCCCATCATTACTACAGTAATCCATTGGGCACTTGCCCTTATCCCTCTTATCCGTCATACCTCCACAATAAAAGGATTCTATCAATCCCTATGACGATAACACAGTTCTATAAAACTAAGCTCTGATACTAATTGTAACACCCCTACTAAAGATAACAACGGAAGCATATCAATATCGGGTGTTGCCCCATCCAGTTACCCAGATAAGGGGTCTTTATAACGAAGAACCAATAGAGTATACAACGTCCAGATCCATACAAATATCCATACTGATGGTCACACACACACACACACACACACACACACACACACACATATATATATATAACGGAGAATCTCGTGCATGAAAATCATCCATTCTGTATCAGTAATAAAGTACATTATAAAAAGGGAATGTCCAGACCAATAATGTTGTTACTGTAGTATCGTCCTTCTATCCGTAGGTTTGCTCAATTCCAAATCCTATAAAAGGGGTAAGATAAAAGACGCATGTGAGTGAAAAATCACCCATATGTCCTAGCACTTTATGAAAGAACATAGTACATAAAAATTTTGTGGAATAGCATATCATTTGTTCAGTGGAAATAATTCCAAAACTCTCTAAAGATGAGTTTATTCATAACTCAAGCATTTTTTGAAAATGGTGTTTCAGTTTCAAAACATTGCCCCGATTATCAAATCACAGGCACTTCTGTAATAGAAAGTCGCCCTGTATTCAAGACCCGTAGTCCTTGCCTTCGGCGCCACATATCATTGTACCGCAGCCTATAGTACTCAATCGTGGGTCGTCGGAAGAAGTACACAACAATGTACTTCTGCTCAGATATACCCCAACATACTTAGTGTATCGCAGCACACTCTTACCATTATAAGCTAGGGGTCCCCATACCTACCTTACTCACCATAAGCCAAGAGTCCCCATACTAACCTTACTTACCATAAGCTAGAACGACTTATCTCAATGTTCTGCCACCCCGTTCGAAGTAAGACAATCCCTAGAAGTAGGCCAGGTTTCTAGGGCAGTCTAACTCTAACCTAGGTTAGTTCAAAGTTCAAAGTTCTTGCTGAGTACTAAACGTTATCAATACCAACCTCTTCTGACTGATCAGGCCAGTGGGTTATTTGATCCATAGGATTTTCAAATCAAACATTTTGGGACAGAATAACTTTTTTTAGAATTTGATCCCACTACCTCGCAAGTCAGATCATCATTCACATAGGCTTCGCGAAGCTGATCAATTCATTCCATAGGCACTTCAGACCAATAAAATAATTTTCGGGATCAAAATGTCGTTTTCTAAAAGTCAATCTCATTACAAGAGATCATTTTCCAAAATCGTGTCAAAACAGGGTAAAGAATTCTTTTCACATATTAAAACAAGTTTCCAGGAGTATTTGGGTCATTTTGTCCATGCTTGATCACAAAAGTCATTTCCAAGAGCATTCGGGTCATTCTACTCATGCCTAATTCCAAAAGACTTTTCGAGGGTATTTAGGTCGTTTTACCCTTACCCGATTTGAAAATTGTTCACAAGAGTTCAAATAAGGATATTTCGATCATTTACCGAATACCCAATTCTAAAGGTTCTCATAAAACATTCCAATAAGGACATTTGGATCATTTTCCAAATATCCGATTCCAAAAAGAACTCATTTCAAGAAATTTAGAATTCTAATCCCAAAAGAGGATTAAATTCAAAGTTTCCAAACATATTTCCATAATATGTGCCAATAAAGGTATTCCAGTCGATTTATGAATGTCTGATTCTAAAATTTACCATTTTCCAAAAATCCCAAGTATTTAATCCAAAAAGGGACTAAATTTACAAAATTCATGCTTTAATCATCTGTGGGCTACCAATCACAAAATGCTACACGCACTGTTTTTAACCGCGATCTTCTATTTTCTTCAGAAATGACAAAAATTGAGTCCGAGACGGAAAAATATTTTATTTCACTACTCATCTCCTAAAATTCTACTGAATCCATTGGTAATTCTTCAATTCCTTCTTGGTTTGGTGAAATTTGGGGTCAAAGTCACGGGTGTGGTCAAAATAACGATATTTCCCCCGGTAACCCAGATAGCATAATTCATACCAAAACGTGTGTTTTATCGCACTGATCAATTTCTCTTCTCAGCATACCCTCACATTCTTATCTTATTAATAATAGTAGATTTTCAAAGGTTTAGGGAACTGATAGAACAAATCCAATAATTACATCCAGGTCTCGACCATATATTATTATACCAAAAGATTTGTCTTATTACACTGGTCATGTTTTATTCTAGCCATTGATATAAATTTTCATCCTATTATAAGTAGTGGTCAATCGAAGGCACAAGTGCGGGGTATTACAAAGAGAGTAAATATATATAGTTTGAAAGATCTGCAGGAGATAAGTGCAGACATAAATTGTTCAAGTACTAGTGCAGAAATCATAAAATTATTTGTTATTAGGAAAGCAATAAATATTGTTCAAGCATAGCAAATCAATCAATAGTGAAGGTATTGGAAGGGAAAAACACAGGGCACGCAGCGGAAGGGAAAAATGAAAAACTGGAAAAACCAAGAATAGGGGAAACCAAATAGAGCCGGCACCGGCGCCGACTCCAACAACCCTAGCCGCCGTCGATTGAGCTCTGTACAGGTTCTGAGGTTTAAAATTTTTTTACCTCTTTTGTTCGTTCTAAGAGTTGGCAGGACCGAAATATGTGGAACCGGGGTAGGTGTGCTGGTGGAAACCTCTGGTGCGATTCCTGCAAGCCTCCTACTCCGTCTTTGCATGTAGGTGAACGCCAAACTCTCGAACTTGCAGTATATGGCCTACCTAATTCCGTTTGCTGAACAACTACAAAACTAAGGAATATTTTTTGGAGAGAGAGAGAGACGTCTGGCCTTTTCTCACAGAGAAGAAGCCGTCTCAGAGACCAACGTTATATTTTCCCATTCTCCTATTTAACCTAAATAAAACCCTAGGTTAAACTGGACTGGGCCATTGGACTTTTAATTTAACCTTTTGGACTTAATTACTTATTTTAATTAGAACCAACTTAAAGGCCCAACAAATAATTAATTTTCCTAGCTCAAACAAAAACAGTTTAATAAATAAGCATATATTAGTTTAGTCCCAGGTTAATCCTTAATTATTCAAATTGGGCCAAAGCCCTGAATAATTAATTAACCCACCAAACTAATTTAATTAATTCTCTCTCCATAGACCTTTATTTTATTCTAGCCCAACAATTAAATCAAGCTACTTAAATTAAATAAATTTCATTTAATTTAAGATCAATTCCTTAGTCCGTATTTAATTAGGACTCACAGTCTATACTGGGGACCAAAAAACACACCGCCTTGGCTACTAAAATGACCAAAATACCCATGCCATATAAATAGCTGTATTTTGCATTTTAAATATTTCCTAATACCACCATAAGGAAATATTGACCCCAAGGACAATGATGCGTTAGCAAAGTCTCTGACCTACAGGTGTAATGACTAAAATACCCCTTTATACATCGTCGTACATTTAGAGAGGAAGAAATGTACTAACACCTCTCTAAATGACATCTACCATCCTTAGGCTTCTAGTCCAACGATCCACGACTTCCTGGATTATTTCCGCTTTCCAAGGGAGCTACCCTAAAGCAAACATCCAAGTCATGTTTCCCAGGGCCTTAGATATTTAGATCATTCAGACAACCACAATGGGCGATATAGTATTGAAACTATCTTGTACAAATCTGTCTTAACTAACTAGTCACATATAACCAATATGCAAGTATATTAGCTCTACGATAGAACCTCAACTATAGCATATCAAAGTACATGCTTCCAGCTTCGTCAGACCACCAACTCATACTCAAGTCGTAGAGTACTAGTCCACACTGTAGTATTAGTAGTCTAGCATTCTACCATATAGTACTTTAAGAAACCACTACTACAGGTCCTGTTCTACGTATTCGAAATACGCTTATGTCATGAAGTGAGTGGACAACTCACTGGCTAAAGGTAAGCCATTCCGCATTTGGAATTCACAACATAATAACCTAAACATGATGAGATTCCCATTCTCATCAATCGATTAAGAACGAGCGTTTATGTGTTAAGTAACCCGTGATCCATACTTTACTGTGAAAGACCTCCATTCACATAGATCACTTACTTAAACACAATGGGTCTTTTCCAAACGTAAGTGTACACAAAATAATATGTAAATTCACAAATAATTTCAAAAATAAATTCATTTATTAAAATATTCGATATTTACATCAGAAACCTAGTCTAAGAAGGCATATTTCCCAACAATCTCCCACTTGCACTCTAAGACTAAGAAAGTCCATAGGTGCCCACCCCTATGGCGTCTAAGTGTCTCTTGAAGACTCTCTCAACCGAAGGCTTGGTGAATGGAGCTGCTAGATTGTTCTCGGAGGCAATCTGTTCCACCACGACTTCCCGTCTCTGGATGAAATCTCGGTTCTGGTGGTACTTCCTCTCGATGTGATTCCCATTCTTGTGGTTCTTGGGTTCTTTATATTGTGATACTGCTCCAGTGTTGTCAAAATACATCACAATCAACCTGTCCATGTGTGTCATAACTCTAAGTTCTGAAAGGAACTTCCAGAGCCAGACTGTTTTCTTGGATGCCTCCGAAGCTGCCACATACTTAGCTTCCATGGTTAAGTCAGCAATGCAAGATTGCTTGATACTCCTTCATGAAATGGCTCCTCCAGATAAGGTGAAGACATATCCACTAGTGAATTTTCCCTCATCCTTATCCGCCAAGAAGTTTGAGTTTGTGTATCCTGTAGGAACCAAGTCATCAGCCCTATAAACCAGCATATAATCTCTCGTTCCCTTGAGATGCTTGAGAATATGCTTTACAGCTTGCCCATGAATCTCCCCAGGGTTTGACTGATATATGCTAACCATGCCTACGGCAAAGCAGATATCTGGCCTAGTACACAGCATGGCGTACATAAGACCTCCTACAGCCGAAGCATAGGGAATCCTACTCATTCTGTCCTTTTTTTCTTGAGACTTAGGACACTCCCTTGAAGAAAATGACAACCCATGTCTGCAAGGGATTAGAGCTCCCTTGCATGAGTCCATGCTGTACCTGGCCAGTATCTTATCAATGTATGCCGCTTAGGATAATCATAACATTCTCTGCTTCCTATTTATAAGAAGTCTAACCCCGAGAATGTAGCTGGCTTCTCCCAAGTCCTTCATACTAAATTGACTAGACGGCCAAACCTTTGTAGATGACAATGACCCTACATCATTTCCAATGAGTAGAATGTCATTCACATACAAAACAAGAAAAACCACATTAATGCCTTCAAGTTTCCTGTACACGCATGGTTCATCCTCATTTTGAATGAAACCATAAGACTTTACAGTCTCATCAAAATGAATGTTCCATGCTCTCGATGTCTGCTTAAGTCCATAAATGGACTTCTTAAGCTTGCAAACCATATGCTCTTGGCCTTTAGCAACAAAGCTTTCTGGTTGGGACATATAGATGTCTTTACTAAGATGGCCATTTAAAAATGCCGTCTTCACATCCATTTGCCATATCTCGAGTCATAATGACATGCGATGGCAAGAAGGATACGGATGGACTTAAGCATGGCTATCGGGGAAAAGGTTTCCTCATAATCGATTCCGTCTTTCTGAGTATACCCTTTTGCCACAAGCTTAGCTTTGAAGGTTTCTACCTTCCCATCTACTCCCCTCTTCCTCTTGTATACCCACTTACACCCAATGGATTTTATCCCTTCAGGTAAAACTACAAGATCCTAAACCTGATTGAAGTACATAGACTTAATCTCAGTTTTCATTACTTCATGCTATAGATTTGTATCGACATCAGCAATAGCCTCCTCGTATCTAGTGGGGTCTTATTCTTGATGGTCGGAGACTAGCTCAAAAACTTCTCCAATCCGTCTCTCTGGAACCCCAGACACTCTCCCACTACGATGAGGCTCCAATTGTACAGGCTTTTGAGGTAGTGCCTATTCTTGTTCCACAATCGGGTCAGGAGAAGTTGATTCCGAAGATAACTTCTCCTCAAGTTCCAACCTAGTTGAACCTTTCGTGGAAGTACTCTGATCATCCTCTAAGTATCTAGCATTGGTACTAACTAATACTTTCTCCTTCTTAGGATGATAAAAGTAACTACCCTTTGTCCCTTTTGGATACCCAAAAAAATAGCATAATTCTGATCTTGGTTCCAACTTATCTCCCTTAACCAGTACATAAGCTGGACAATCTTATATCTTGAGATGATTCAGACTCGGCTTACGCCCAGTCCACATCTCATAGGGAGTCCTAAGTACTGACTTGGAAGGTACCAAGTTCATAAAATATGCCGCTGTTTCAGGGCATATCCCCAAAAAGACACTAGAAGAGTAGTATGAGACATCATGCTTCGGACCATTCCATCAATATCCTATTCCTTCTCTCAGCTACTCCATTCTGCTGGGGTGTCCCCGGCACAGAAAGTTGGGATACTATCCCATGATGTACCATGTAGTCCTTGAATTCACCAAGGAGGTACTCTCCACCACGATCCGATCGTAAGGTCTTGATCAATTTACCTGCCCGACGCTCTACTTGAGCCTTAAACTCTTTGAACTTATCAAAAGTGTCAAACTTACGTCTCATCAGGTAAATATAACCAAACCTCATACAATCATCCATGAAAGTGATGAAGTACTCAAAACCCCCTCTAGCTGGTATAGATAAGGGACCATACACTTCAGTGTGAATAAGACTCAATACCTCCTTGGCTTTTTCCGTCTTAGGGGTAAATGACCTTTTGGTCATCTTTCCCATTAGGCAGGATTCACATTGAGGCCAATTTTCCAATCTCAATGAGCCCAAAGTCCCATCATGGATTAACCTCTGAATCCTAGTTGAGTTAATATAACCCACCTTAGATGCCAAAGATAAAAGTTATTAACATTGGTCTTTCTCTTCCTTGTTAAAGGTTCAGATTGAGTGTTATTTAATTTATTATTAATATGGTTTAAGAAAAATAAATTTCCATACGTGTGCCCAGTACATAAAATTTCTCCATCTCTACTGATAGAAATACCAGAATGGAAAGATACAGAATATCCTTGATTTATTAATTTCGCAACCAAAATCAAATTCTATCGAAATCTAGGTACATATAAAATATCTTTCAAAATCACTATTCTATTACAATAAAAAACAAGATCCAGCTCTCCCACTGCAAGGGCCCAAACCTGTGCTGCATTTCCCACACGTAGTCCATGTTCGCCCTTCTGGAGTCTTCTAATCTTTCTAAACCCCTACAAAGAGTTACAGATATGATCAGTGGCTCCTGAATCAACAATCCAAGTGGAAGTTGATCCAACTATTGATAGAGACTCTAGATATAAAACATTACCTATGGGGTTTTTCTTGACTTGAAGATCTGGACACTCCTTTTTCTAGTGTCCCTTCAGTCCACACTTGAAGCACTTGCCCTTGGGCTGGGTCTTGGGCTGGGCCACTGCGTTACACTTCTTTTTCTTGAACTGTCTGGGCATGGGCCCAGTTCTAGAAGATGAAGCCTTAGCAATCATAGCCTTTAATTGTGGCTTTATGACCTTTTTTGTCATCTGGAGTTCCTTCATCAACTCAGTTAAACTCATGTTTAACTTGTTCATGTTGTAATTCAACTTGAACTAAGTAAAGGAACCCGGTAGAGATTCAAGAACCATGTCTACTTGGATCTCGGGGTCAATAACAGCCCCTAAGATTTCTGCCTCCTCGAAAGCAGCAATCATCTTGAGCATATGCTCTCTGACTGATGCTCCCTCAGCCATCTTAGTGTTAATGATAGTTCGAAGAGCCTCCTGCCTTGCGAGCCGACTCTTATCTGCGAACATTGTGGCTAATGATTGAGTTATATTATACAAAGTGGCCATGTGCTCATGTTTGGATTGGAGCACATTAGACATGGATGCCAACATGTAACAATGAGCCATCTCGTCGGCCTTCTTCCATACCTTCTAAGCCTCATGCTCCTCAGTGGTGGAACCCTCCCCTATAACAGGGCAAGTTTCATAAAAGACATACTTATACTCTTCGTCTATGAGTATTATGTCCAGGTTCCTCTTCCAGTCCACATAGTTTGGTCCTGTTAGCTTATTCTCTTGGAGAATAATCACCAATGGACTAAAAAAACCTCCCACAATTTCTGAAAAATTGAAAAATAAAAGAAAAAGATTTAGTTTGTAAAAACAAAACAAATTTGTGCACTTTATCCTTATTATCAAAACTAATAATAATTAATTTGGCTCTTAGGAAAACTGACATAACATCTTGGAAAGATTAACAGTTCCCTAAGCTGAGTGTGTTAACAACCACAAATTAATTTTCTTTCTAGGTAATGATGTACAAGATAACTCAATCGAGGAGATGGTCGTTTCCTCTCATTTTCTATGGACATTCCTCGCACTATAACCTCCAACGAGGGGCTGGCCAATAATAGTACGTGTCTCGGGTTATTAATTATATCCCTCCATTAGATCTAGATCCTTGTGGTATCCTCATCCTATACGGGTTCACTCCCAGGGTGACGCGAGGGGACCCACGATCTCTGATGAGGATCATGATGGAAGCCATGGGGCCGTTGGAACACCTCTCCCACTGAGTATTTTAAAACAAAAGTTTTCTGAAAAATGTCCTTTTGAAAATTTCCATTAAGTTTTCCCTTAACTTAAAAATAAAATGTCTAAATCCATTAAAAATTCTATGTCAAGGTTTATATCCTTTGAGAGTTTTTCCCATGGACTAATTTTATTTAAGTTAAAAACTTAATGATTTAAAAAAATTTCTAATTAAAACTTTTTAGAGACTTTGGTCTCAAGTTTATTTGACAAAAAAAAATTTCTTGTGCCAAAATAAAGCAAAATAGCTTTCTATTTTAACTTACAAAAATATCTAAATCCAATGTATTTTTTATGTCAATGATTAATTCCTTTGAGAAAAAATATCTAAGGTTTAATTTTTGTTCAAGTTAAAATAACCATTTATTTTGTAGAAAAATGTTTTCCTTGTCAAAAATATTCCCAAAGACTTTGGTCTTTGAGAAAATGTGCACATAGGTACATAAAAATAAATAGAATGCTGGAAAACAGTAGGCGTCATTAAGCTCTTCTATTTTTAAACCTAAGTTCCTAGATAATAGAATTAAACATATTAATTAAATAATTAATGGTCTCGTTTAATCATAAAATCCCTTACTAATATTTTTCATGCAAAAAATATTCCTTGAATATTAACTATTGCAAAATATTAACTTCGCCTGGTATGGACCCTAAAACCAAAAGGAATTGCAAGAAAAATTACAAGAAAAATTAAAAAAAAAATAAAAAATTCTCCTTGGTCCACTGCACCCGCCACACTGGATCAGGCACCCATCTACACTGTGGTCCATTGCACCCGCCGCACAGAACCAGGACCCTTAGGTGACCCGTGCATGAACCGAATTCCAAACCCTAGGCGGCGCCGATTCGGGCGGCCTAGCCAGCGCCAATTCCGGTCTGGACTGCTCTTCCTTCAGTTTTTTTATGCGATTTTCCACTATTTTCTTCTCAACTTCTGGTATCAATGGCTTTTCAATTTCAACCCAAATACAATAAAATCACCAAAAACCAACAATCGCCTATACTCATAAACATTGGGCTTACACAATTTGCTAAGAAAAATAGTAAATTACAAATCTCCTATACCTCCACCCGCGAGGTTTAACAGAGAATCTATCAATACCAAAACAGCGAAGGATCACAATTTTAATCACACATATGTGTCTAGTTTTATTCAACTAGATGCATGCTCCCTATATTTACACAAAACCTTTATGTTCTGATCCAAATTGAAGGCATAGGAAGGGAAAAACACAGGGCACGCACCGGAAGCGAAAAACGAAAAACTAGAAAAACTAAGAACAGGGGAACCCAAACAGAGCCGACGCCGGCTCCGGCAGCCTTAGTCGGCGCCGGTTGAGCTCTGTACAGGTTCCGAGGTTTAAAATTTTTTTACCTCTTTTCCTCATTCTAAGAGTTGGCTGGACCGGAATGTGTGGAACAGGGGTAGGTGTGCTAGTGGAAACCTCTGGTGCGATTCCTGCAAGCCTCCTACTCCATCTTTGCATGTAGGTGAATGTCAAACTCTCGATCTTCCAGTATATGGCCTACCTAATTCCGTTTGGTGAACAACTACAGAACTAAGGAATATTTTCTGGAGAGAGAGAGAGAGAAATAGAGAGAGAGATATATATATATATATATATATATAGAGAGAGAGAGAGAGAGAGAGAGAGAGAGAGAGAGAGAGACGTCTGACCTTTTCTCACAGAGAAGAAGTTGTGAAACCCCAGTTAAAACCAACCTTAGAGTAAGGGGGTTGGGATGCATATCATTCTTTATTGCATGTTTAAATATATTTCTATATGATTTTATGTGCTTTGGATTTGCATTTTATTGTCTCAAAGGCTTGATTGTGAGTATTGATTGAGAAGGGCAAAATTGTAATTTTTGCTTGAGGTGAAAATAGGAAGATAGCTTGAGGATTAAATAGGAAAAATATTTTAGAAAAAAATAAGAGCAAGAGTTGTTGTGGTTTAGTGGTTAGAGCTTCGGAATTAATTATTGAGGTCTTAAGTTCGAATTCCACATTAGAGCTGTAGCATAATTAAATTTTATTTTTGCTTGGGAAGTGATACTTTCGACCTTAGGTGCTTTAGAATAGGGTAGAGGTGTTGTCCTAGGGGAGACATGATAGGAGTATCCTAATCCTATTCTTTTACTCTACAAAAAATTCCTAAGGAGAATTCATTTCCTCTTGATCCTTGATTTTTCCTATTTCTCAATTCATTAGTTTGTTCAATTGCTTAAAGCCAATTTTATTCTAGAAAAATTCCAGAAATGTGCTGTGGCTTTGAGGGTTCAAAATGTCTTAGTGAAAGACATCTTATGGACCAAAACCATAGAAGAGAGGGGAGAAGGATTCCAAATGAATTAATTCCCCTAGTGAACTTTCTAAAAATTCACTCTAGCTAGGTTCATCTTCCTTCTTGTAATGAACTGAAAATTTTCCAGCTTCTTGTGCCTTCAAGGTGTCAAAATTAATAGCCATTATTCCCTCTCAAATGCTGCCAAGAAATGGCCCTTTTGATCAGCTTGAAACCTGAATTTTTCTGGCCATTTTCGGACTGCACAAAGGCTGTGCAAAACCAGAAAAATCCCTGGGCAAATTCTCAGCTTTGGAGGTCCAAAACCAAGCTGTTTTCTTCCAGTTTTTGCTCAGCATCTTAGCCACGTTTTTCCTCCATAAAGTAGGCTGGAAACCAGCCTTGAAAGTCCCTTGAAATCCCCTTCAAACTCTCTGCAAGCTGACTGGAAAATGGCAGTCGAAAACTGCCCAGAAAATTCCAGCCTTGCGAATATTCTGTGTAGGAAAACTCTCCAGCTTTGTTTCCTAATTCTTCCCTGGCCGAAACCTCAGCTTTCTTCCGCACAAACCCTCCTTAAATAGCCATGAGCTGAACTCCATTGTCCTCCCCAAGCTTCTGCACAAAATTCAGACATGGCTACCCGAAAATCTCTCCAACAAATCTTTGCAATCATGCTTAATTAGTTATCAAATTTCCAGCCACCATAATTTAGCAACCTTCTATAAAATATCCCTCAAACAACCAGACCTTTCCTCCACCATTATACTCCTTATTTTCGGCCACCCTTAGCCTCCTTCAACCAGCTCTTATCCAGCCAAAATACTACACAAGTAGTCGGCCATGGTAGCTTCCCAAAAGCTCTCCAATAATCAAAGATATTCTTGTTATATTTAGTTTCCAAATTTGCTTCCCAAAAATATTCTTTAAGGATTTCAACAACTAGCCTTTCCTTTTCCCTTCCAAACTAGAAAATCATCTACCAAAACCCTACAAGCAGTCGGCCAACCCTAATCCCTCTAGAAATTCAGCTAGCCTTGAACAAAACCTCTCTACTCTCTTCAACCTTCAAGAACACATAGCACACCAAGAACACCTATTCCTTCCTTTCACCTAATACCTCTCTAATTCACTTCAAACTTCTTCTAAAAATTCCAGATTTCATCTATTCACTACTGTGAGTCCATCCACACCATTTTTAACATCAAACTCCAAAATCCAACTCGCACTTGTGGATCAAAAACCAGAAATTTTGTGAAGGCTCAAGAACACCTTCAAGGTAGGTTTATTCAATCAACTTCATCTTCGCTAATCTTCAATCTCTAATGAACATATATGTGTTTAAGCATGCTAATGGACTTTCTTCTTCTTTTTCTCTCTCTCCCCCCCCCTCTTGGCCAAATGATTTCATCAACCATGGCCATGCTTTCTTCATCTTCCTTGGACGGATTTAGACATCTAGGAGTTGAGATCCATTCGAAACTCCTTCAAGGTATTCACCAATCAAGTAAGCCTTTTTAACCCTTCTTTTAAATTCTAAATTCATGTCTCTAGGATGATGTTGATAGAAGATGGATTATGAATAGGGTTTGAGTATATATTGTTCTGATGAGTTGAGATTGAAGCATGAATATATGTATGAATATGTCGGAGATGGGATTTATGCATGAATGGATTATCTTGGTTGATTGTATGATGTTTTGGGGTTTAATGCATGTCTCCATGCCATAGGTAGTATTTGTGATCAAGTATGCTAGAGATTATGTCTCCTTTGGTGAATAGGATTTATATTCATGTTGGATTATTGAAGCCATGATTATATTTATGCTAGTAGAGGTTAGATCATGTCTTGATAAATTTGGATCTATGCTTATATGCATGAGTTGGATGATTTGATGAATTGAAGGGTTGTATATGTTCATGATTGTGGTTAGCAATAGAAATATGATCATGATCTAGTCATCCCTAAGCTAATTTTTATTTCATTAATAAAATATTTAATAATATGATTTTGCTAGAAAATTCGAAAAAAAAGCCTACGGAGTAGATTTGAGTTATTAAAAGGATATTTTAGTCAAATAAATGGTAGCTTTTATTCAAGAAATAAAATATATAGATATTATATAAAATGATAAAATCAACTAAAGCCTTTTATGGAAATAATCATAATTAGTAAAATATTTATTATTAAAAAATTTAATTATTATATTTTAATCAAAACCTATTAAAATTTATTCATTATCTTTCAATCAAGACCCATTAAAATTTATTTTCAACTAAATTTTAGCTAGCAATTATTTTCAAACAATTAATTATTAATAAATCATTATTTTACCTAATACCTAAGACTTTTCACCAATTAAACTCGGAATTTATCTTAGCAAGATTTAAACCTTCAACTTATTAGTACTTATTTCCCAAAACAATAATTATTTTAAATATCAAATTAGGCTTAGCTTATAAACCTATTTATTTATTATTTGGCCTTAAAGCTTGGGACACTAGGGTCATGGTAGTAGTGAGTTGAGTTGTTTTAAATTGAGAAAGTGTATTTTGGCTTGAGTTTAATTGTGGTTTGTATTTACCATGCGGGGTTACGTCAGCTGTTGGAGACCTTTTATTGTGAGCAAGAATTAGATAAGCTCATGCATAAAACCTAATTGATGTAAAATGTTTATTATGGCAAGCCAAATGTAGAGTGCATGCACACTCAGTTCTGCAAGGGCAATTGAGGATTAACTTCCTTCTTATTTCAGACAAGCAAATTACTTGAAAATCAACAGGCAGATTTACTCAATCTCAAAACTCTTTTCAAAACCGATTTTGACAAAAACTTTGGAAACCCTTAATTGCTTTTTAAGTGGAACAGTGTTTTGTTCATTTTTCCCAAGTGGGAAACGTCGTTGAGTACTCAATAAGGGTGGAATGCTAGGGCTAGTCTTTGAGGGGTTAGGATAATCTCTCAGTAGGTAGCCACCTCTAAGGGGTGAGTCCTTCCGGGATAAGATGTCAGTCCAGTAGGTCGTGCCGGTCCGAGCTAGTAGTTTATTTTTCAGTCAAATGACTATGTTTTGCCAGAATGGACAACCGGTTGTTGTTTGGGTATAGAGAAGGAGGAGTATCTTGCCCAGTAGGCTGATCACCTACCTTCTTGTCAGTCTGTACAAAGTGTCGGCATTCTGACCGGTTATAAGGCCCAACGTGTGGTAACCCATGATCATTTCTTTTGAGTGGTTGATTTTATTGATTATGTATGGTTGGAAAAGCCAAAACACCACTCTTGCTTTTGAATAATGTTTATTGCCTGCCAGTGATCTTTTATAAAGAATTTTATACTGTGCATTCACGAACTATTTCCACTGGACACTCAATGCACACACGGACTTACTGAGATTTCTGTCTCATCACCATTTTTACCATGATTTCAGGTCGATCCTGCTGTGGGGATGAGTAGCTAGATATTGCCTGCTTCAGAAGAATTGTCTAATAATTTATTTTGTGTAATGCTTTGGAGATATGAGAGTGGATAAATTTTACTATGGATTTGTTTTATGAATTCATGGATTTATTCTTGGATTTATTCTTGGGTTGTAATAAATTTTAAGTTAAATTATTATTTTTATTCCGCTATTTTATTTGTGTGACCTAGTTATAAAGACCCCTTATCCTTTCGACGGGGCGACATCCCCGGCTCTGGCGGGCCTAGGTAGCAGGGTGTTACAGAAGCCGTCTCAGAGACCAACGTTATATTTTTCCATTCTCCTGTTTAACCTAAATAAAACCCTAGGTTAAACTGGACCGGGCCATTGGACTCTTAGTTTAGCCTTTTGGACTTAATTACTTATTCTAATTAGAACCAACTTAATAGCCCAACAAATAATTAATTTTCCCAGCCCAAACAAAACCAGTCCAATAAATAAGCCTATATTACTTTAGTCTCAGGTTAATCCTTAATTATTCAAATTGAGCCAAAGCCCTGAATAATTAATTAACCCACCAAACTAATTTAATTAATTCTCTCTCCATAGTCCTTTATTTTATTCTAGCCCAACAATTAAATCATGCTACTTAAATAAAATAAATTTCATTTAATTTAAGATCAATTCCTTAGCCCGTATTTAATTAGGACTCACGGTCTATACTGGGGGCCAAAAGACACACCGCCTTGGCTACTAAAATGACCAAAATACCCATGCCATATAAATAGCTATAATTTACATTTTAAATATTTCCTAATATCACCATAAGAAAATATTGACCCCAAGGACAATGATACATTAGCAAAGTCTCTAACCTACATGTGTAATGACTAAAATACCTTTCTATACATTGTCGTATATTCAGAGAGGAAGAAGTGTACTAACACCTCTCTAAATGACATCTACCATCCTTAGGCTTCTAGTCCAACGATCCACGACTTCCTGGATTGTTTTCGCTTTCCAAGGGAGCTACCCTAAAGCAAACATCCAAGTCATGTTTCCCAGGGCCTTAAATATATAGATCATTCAGACAACCACAAAGGGCGACAAAGTATAGAAACTATCTTGTGTAAGTCTGTCTTAACTAACTAGTCACATATACCCAACTTGTAAGTATATTGGCTCTACGATAGAACATCAACTATAGCATATCAAAGTACATGCCTCCAGCTTCGTCAGACCACCAACTCATACTTAAGTCATAGAATACTAGTCCACGCTATAGCATTAGTAATCTAGGTTTCTACCATATAGTACTTTAAGAAACCACTACTACATGTCCTGTTTTACGTATTCGAAATACGCTTATGTCCTGAAGTGAGTGGACTACTCACTGCCTAAAGGTTAGCCATTTCCCATTTGGAATTCACAACATAATAACTTAAACACGATGAGATTCCCATTCTCATCAATCGGTTAAGAACGTGCGTTTATGTGCTAAGTAACCCGTGATCCATACCTTACTGTGAAAGACCTCTATTCACATGGACCACTTACTTAAACACAATGGGTCTTTTCCAAACGTAATTGTACACAAAATAAAATGTAAATTCATAAATAATTTTTGAAAACAAATTCTTTTATTAAAACATTCGATATTTACATCAGAAACCTAGTCTAAGAGGGCATATTTTCCAACAAGCAGCACACAGGATTCGCCAGTAAGGAAATATGGATTATTGCAGACTTAGTCTTGACCCCCTTTTTGTCCTACAATTCGGCGGGACTTTCTTTTTCCTACCACATGCTTCTACTGTTTGCCAGATGAACTTCTAGCTATGGTTGGCTTGAGAGCATGTAAGGCAGTAGGGGCAGCAGAGATGGGGACTTCACTCTCCTTCTTACTTTCTTCTTCTTTCTCTTATTCATTTTCCTGCTCCAGTTGTGCTTCTTGCTCAGTCTATTTACTAGATGAGTCTTCGTCTTAAGGAGAGTAGTTTATTTTCCAGTCATTTATTCTTCAGGAGGAGCTTTTTCATCATAGACTCCCTCAATAGTGTTTTCTTTCTTCTTTTCTTCCACATTCTCAATCTGGTTCCTAAATTCTGTAATTTAGTTGGGACTTCTGCCCGAAATCCATCAAATTACTTTGTTAATCTACTAATGGCTTCCAAGATATTTTGAGTCAGACTAATTTCCTCAATCCTTTGCTTGCCCTTGTTTGAGGATTCTTCTCCCATTTCAGAATTTCGTTTCATCCCTGTTTGAGCAGCAGGTGCAATTCTTTTTCCTTTACCCTTGATTTTTAACAACTTTTCCTTTTCTTCATCCAATGCATCTCTAAGTAAGTCCCATTCCCTGTTCACTTGAAAAAAACCCATTTTTTTCAAAAGATTCTATGTTATACACATTTGTTTTAAGCTTAGCAGGAGCACAAGTATTTAAATCCACATTGAAATGCCTGCATACTTTGGTGAATAGACTGGCATATAGGAGTGCCTTGTGAGATGTGTTTCTTGACTGTATCAACAACTTAACTGCCAAAAAACCAAAACTGCTATGTCTACCTTTAGATAGGACCAACATTAGTATCATTTGCATGAACTTACTGATGTCTTGTGCCCAAAACTTGGAACAACCATAGTCGACACCATTTAATGCAAAGTCCTTCCAACACCATTTAACTATTTTGAATTTCTATCACTTGAGTTCTTAATACTCTTTCCACCAATAAATCTTTCCTCAAATCTTTCCAAATAAAAAAGGTCTGACCCTTTAAGGAATTTGTTCATTTTGAAAAATTGAATCCCTCCATCTCAAACTCCAAAAATTCAGTTTAAGGGCCAATGGTCGAATTTCACATTCACTGATCCTCCTCTAGTGCTATACCAGTGCACCATATTCAAAAATCCCTTAGCATCAACCCAATATCCCATCACCATAGTCCTATTTCTAAATGGCCAATCATTAAAATAGGTCTCACATTTTTTATAAAAAAAAGTGTGGTACCAAGGTTTCAGAGCTGTCTGGTGCAGTATGCTCTATTGATGAGTCAGATCGTGAGGCTACTTCAGCGATTTTCCTTTCTTTCTGCTTGGTGCCCGATTGTGCACCAGCAACAACTTTTGTTTTAGCCACTACTTTACTTTTCTTGCCCATCTTGGTCTTTTGTGCAGTGTTTTTTATCAGATTTTGACACTTTCGTCATGGTAGAAGCGAGAGGAAGATGAAGGATTTTTGTTTCAGTTTGGGGAAGATGAAGATACGATTATGTGAGAAGCAGAGGGAATAATGGCAGTTTCGGATTTCTAGGAAAGAGAAAGAGATAGCCATTTGTGATTTCCTAAGTTCTAGAGTGGATAAGTACAATCAAGTACTTTACATTAGAGACATTTCACTAGAGATAGGGTCATTTTTTTTAAAAAAGTGCGGACATTTGAAAATTTTGAAAAGTGACTTCTGGACATATATTCTCTTTCTTCCGAAGAAAATTAGCTTTTCATAAATTTTTTGGCTGCTGCTATTTTAGATTCGGACTTAGTCTAAATTAGTCCGTCCAAAAAAAGTGGAATGAAGGATGTTCAGTTGATGGGATTTTAGATTCATGTTTCTCAGATATTGCGTCCAAAATCTCTTTCCGAAAGATATATCTTCATTAGTTCTGCAAGAATGATCAAACAAATCCTTGGAAAAATAGTCAGTTACACAATTCGAGTAATTCCTAAACCTCTTCTCAGACGATAAATTCTTTCTTCAGCCAGAGGTTTTATAAAAATTTCAGCATGTTGTTCATTGGTTGGAATGTATTCAACACACACATCACCCTTAAGCACATGATCTCTAATGAAATCATACTTGATTTCAATGTGTTTTGTTCTAGAATGCTAAATAGGATTTTTTGCTCAATTCAATAGCACCAGTATTATCACACAAAATAGGCACACAATTAAAATTTAAACCAAAATCAAGCAAGGTGGTTTTCATCCATAAAATTTGCATGCAACAACTACCTATTGTAATGTATTCAGTTTCGGTTTGTTGAAAGAGAGACACAAGCTTGCTTTTTGCTATACTGGGAGACAAGGAAATGTCCTAGAAATTGACAGTGTCCACTAGTGCTTTTTCTTTTAATCTTGCAATTGGCATTTTCGATATCCTCATATCCTAAAAGATCAAATAAATTAGTTCGAGGATATCACAAGCCATAATCATGAGTTCCAATTAAGTATCAAAGGATTCGTTTTACAGAACATAGATGAGATTCCTTTTGGCATGATTGAAATCTAGCACAAAGATATACTAAGAACATAATATCAGGCCTGCTAGTGGTAAGATAGAGGAGGCTTCCTATCATACCTCTGTATTTTGATTTATCCACATTCTTACCTTTATCATCTAAGCCTCTTGCTTGACTTGAAGATCAAGAAAGAATTTAAGTTCTCCTATCATGCTCATTTCAAATTCTTCTTGCATTGTCTTGGCAAATTTCCTGCACAAAGAATCCTTAGTATCCCCAAAAATAATATCATCAACATATATTTGCACAATTAAGATACTATTAGATTTTTCAGACTTGATAAATAATGTGGTATCAACTAAGCCACTTGAAAAGCCTTTTAAGGGAAGAAAACCATTTATTCTTTCATACCAAGCTCTTGGTGCTTGTTTTCAACCATAAAAGGCTTTTAAGAATTTAAAAACAAGATTTGGAAAACGTTCATGAGTGAAACCAAGAGGTTGTTTCACATATACTTCTTCTTCAATAAAACCATTTACGAAAGCACTTTTAACATTCATTTGGTAGAGCATAAAACCTTTGAAAGAAGCAAATGCAAGCAACATTCTTATTTATTCTAATCGAAGAGCAAAGGTTTCACCATAATTGATGCCCTTTTCTTCATTGAATCCCTGGGCAACTAATCTATCTTTATTTCTGATAACACTACCATGCTCATAAAGTTTATTTATAAATACCCACTTCGTGCCAATTATGGGATGGTCAAGTGGTCTAGGGACAAGCTTCCAAACTTGAGTCCTTTCAAATTGATTCAGCTCTTCTTGTATAGCTATAATCCAATATTCATCATGTAAAGTTGCATTAATACAATTTGGTTCAGTACTAGAGAATAGAGCAAAGTTGTCAACAAAATACTGTCTAGTTTTAACTCCATAGCTAGGATCACTAATGATCGGCTCTTTTGGATAGATAATTTTGTACTTCCAATCTATTAGTACATCTGGATTTGTGAGTTCCTCAGTTCTTGACTATTTTTTTCAACTTGTTGTTCTTCTAGTTCCTTTTCTTTGCCGTGAATATCAAGTGGAGGAGCTATATGTTATTTACTGCCCTTTTCTTTTGAGACACCTATATCATCATCATTATTTCTAGAAGAATATATATTTGATTCATCAAACACAATATGTACGGATTCTTCCACACATAGAGTTCTCTTAGTGTGTACTCTATATGCCTTTTTATTAGAAGAATATCCAAGAAATATAGCCTTATCAGATTTTCTATCAAATTTTCCAAGGTTGTCGCTAGAATTGAGGACAAAACATTTATATCCAAAAACCTTAAAATATGAAATGGATGGAACTTTGTCAAACATTAGTTTAAAAGGAGTTTTTTTTTTTAGGAATGGCCTTAGCGTCACTTGATTGACAATATAGCTGGTTGTATTCATAGTCTCAACCCAAAAATATTTTGAAAGGGAATTTTCACATAACATTGATCTAGCCATTTCTTGCAAGATTTTATTTTTCCTCTCAACCATACCATTTTGTTGAGGAGTTTTGGTAGTTGAAAAATTGTGTGAAATACCACTTTTCTCACAAAATTTAGTGAAATCATGGTTGCGAAATTCTCTACCACTGTCACTTCTAATTAAGATCAATTTGCAACCAAGAAAGTTTTGAACACGTTTGAGTTGTTTTGAAAATTCAAAGAAGGATTATCCTTTTGAGCAAGAAATAAGGTCCAAGGGAATCTTGAAAAGTCATCCATAATTACATAAGCATACCTCTTACCACCATGACTAGTGGTCCTTATTGGCCCAAACAAATCTATGTGCATGAGCCCAAACAAAGGAGGTTTTGGTTTGTTTTCCAAATTGGCAAGCGTCATACACTAGATTTTTATCAAATCTCATTTTAGGCAGTCCTCTAACAAGTTCTTCTAAAGATAATTTGTTTAGTAAACCAATAGATACATGACCTAGCCATCTGTGCCAAAGATAAGTATCATCATCATTCACAGAGAGGCATCTAATACCATGTGCTACAAGATCATCAAGATAGGGAACATAAACATTTCCAACACGATTAGCAACAAGAATAGTCTTATTGCTAGAACTATCCATGATGATATAAGAATCTTTTACAAACACAACTTTGCATCCATTGTTACGTAGTTGGCTGATACTAAGAAGATTATACCCCAATTCATCAATTAATAGCACATGCTTGATGATACTTGAAGATTCCTTATCAATATTACCCATATTAAGTATTTTTCCTTTCTTCTTGTCTCCAAAAGTGACTAATCCATCACTTGTAGCTTGAATACTTTCCAGAAATCTAGCATTTCCTGTCATGTGTCGTGAGCATCCACTTTCCAAAAACCATTTTTTGGACCTCTCTTTGTCCAACAAATGTCCCTATACACACGATGGAAGAGTATCTTTTGATGCCCATACTTTCTTGAGTCCATAGGGGTTAGTGATAGTTCCTCTTACTCTCCAAACAGTTTTTATACCAGATAGCACCTTCTTCCTAATATAACACTTAGATGCTTTGTGTCCAAATTTTTCACATTATGTGCAACAACTTTGTGTCATATGTGATGAAGCAACTCTTATAAAGTGAAATTTGTAACTTTTAGTTCTAATATCATATATATAGCCTAGACCATTTCAGTTTCCAACTGTGTTGTGTCCTAAGCAATTTTTCCAAATTGTTTTTGCCATTTGTAAACTTTTCATTGCATGACGTAAGATCATTGACTCTACTTTACATATCTTCAAAATTGCTAACCATAACTTCAAGAGAACAAATTTTGTCATATAAGGATTTATTTTCTAGCGACATGTGAAGCATGAAGGTGATGAAAACATTTTGTTTAATGTCCAAACTTATATACAACTCAATTGAGATTTCATTCTCATTCAACAACTTTGTATTCTCATTTAATAAGGAATCAATTTTTATCTTCATTTCTTTTTTTCTTCAAAATAATTTGTTTAGTTCATGAAACATATCAAAAAGTAATTCACTAGGATCATCATTCTTTTTACAATCAAAAATATGTAACTCAGTTGATAAAATTCCTACACTGATATCAATTTTTATGTTTAGATTATTAATCTCCTATGGTTTTGTTAAAATTCCTATTAAAATTAATATGAAAAATAGTAAAATAAGGATCTAACAAATACAGAAAATTGGCCACGTAGCTTGGCTATCAACAAACCTACATCTGTAGGTCCATGATCAGTTAAAAGAATACACAAACCTATTGACAAAAGTTACAATGGAAACACTTATCTCAGATCACCAAGTGTTCCTAGTGGAATCAAAGAGAACACGACATAGTGCTCTTTCTATCAAACTTACAGAAGACTATTATTGGACATAACACAACATGATTGATTACGCATCAATCATTGTTGTAGCAACTCTATGGGTCTTTGTTTGACAACAACCTCTTCCACCAAAAAGTAACATATATGAAGGTTTGGTAGACTAAAGCTTCATGTAGACAAATATGTAGTACTGAAGTAGCTAAACTTGAATCCGTGATTCAAACAGTCAACAAAGAATCACAACTTCAGATCAACTATTTGCATCTCCCTTACAAAAGTATGACCATAAATTTCCCCATCTTCTTCTCATACTCACTCAAGAAAGGTTGTTCTCCTTAATCACACACTCCTTCTGAGCGAATTCTGTATATTTACACACGATAGAGGTGTTGTATTTCTATTGAAATAGGAAACTACTAAACCCGAATAATCTTCAAAGGTTTCCTTAGCTCAACGCAGTTTCTTTTCTCTCAAAGATAATTTCTGCAGAATAAGATCTCTTCTCGATCTATCTCCATGATATTCTAATTTAAATCTTCCACAAATATTCGCAAGATCTTAAAAGAATCTTCTTCCAAAACCCTTTGCAGATTTATATTCTTAAAAAAAAAAAATCAATGGCACATCAAATTATTCCAATAAATCTATATCCTAAAAAACCTTCAGCATACATAGTATGTCAAAGAGACGTGCTGAAGTTCTAGCTGCATAAGTCTTAATACACACACACACACACACACACACACATGCATATGTGCCTTTTTGACGATGTGTAGGGGAAACGACATTACCTTCTTTAAACTTCCTTCGCCACTTACCACAGGAAAATCTGCAACACAGCCATTTAAATTTTGGGTGCGAATGGAGCCTAGTCTATTGTGTATATGTATTGACAATAGATTTATCACATATTCATTGGTGTTCAAGATGGTCTTAGTATACACTTTTGAATATATTTTGTCCTGGACTTAATATGTGAACTAACAAGATGATTAATATCCATCCATTCAAATAAAATAAGCCTCAATGATATGAGTTTTAACTCTTGGTGCATTCAATATCTTTCATTATCTTGGTTTTTTGCTTCCTTAATACTGTATATATATATATATATGTATGTATGTATATATATATATATATTATTGAGTTTATATTGTTAATCTCCTATGTGTTTAACAGACAATAATATGAAGAGTATAACAAACACAAAAAAATAGTAACATAGTTCGGCTATCAACAAGCCTACGTCTACAAGTCCCAAACCAATAAAAAGTACCTCTAAAACTTTAATCAAAGTACAAGAATTACAGTTATCTCAACTTTCAAGTGATACCTAGAGGACTTTTAACAGAACACAACTCCAATATTCGTTTGTCAAACTTGCTAAAAAAAACTTTGATGCAATCAACTCCATGGATTAAACTCCAATCAATCTTCATTGATGTAACTCTTCTAAAACCCCACCCTTACGTGCCTATGAACACGCATTGCATCATTTTTATGCAAGTGTAACTATTTTGGATCTTAGGAATCTCGTATGTCTTGAGTGTGATTTAGTTAGGTGCAATTCCCTCCAAGTTATTACATTGAGCTTGCATGCATTAGTCGAGTGCTTATTGGTTTACCTTGTTGCATGAATTTCGCTTGGAGAGAATTGAGGAGGTGAACTTTAGTACATAAGAATTCTATCGTTCACTTTAGGCACAGTTATAGAATTGGTTCATTGGTAAGAGTATTAATATTTTATTATTTGGTTGAGGGATCGATGGCTAATTCTTTCGTGGGCACCTCTATTTTTCCTATCTTTTCCCTTTTTTTCCTCCATGGTCATCCAACACCCCATGCCAGCCCATGTTTGTGATGGGAAGAATATTCCATCCAAGTTTAATTAATGCTCATCTTCTTAAGACACTCCTCCCTTTTATATCTTAATCTTTATAATTATTCCTTAACAATCTATAATGACCGGCCATATCATGATTTAATTCTCTTTTATTTAACTTCAAAATCATGTGAAAAGATTGCTGGAATATATCTCATACTAAACTAAATTATATTTCCATTCTTAAAGGATTTGAAATTGGAAACCCTTAGGAGATTTAATATTTTCCTTCCTTTTTCTTACTCTCGATTCCTTTCCTAATTATTCTTCAACTATCTAAAATTTGGGACCAAATCAGCAGATGGTTATTTCATTACCAAACTGTAATTTCTCTTTTTTCTTCCCAAACAACTGCAACCTTCCTTTTTCTTCAAATGATTTGAACTAAAAAAGAAATAATAATAATCCTGGAATTCCTCCCTTTTGTAGATCACGAAATTTTAGACAAGAAACTAGCTGAACACACATTTTGGCAACTAAAGCTCCGGGAATTTCTTTTCCCTTCATGATAGACGCCACCTTCATTCCTTCCAAGATTTCTGATCAACGTTTCCAGTAAAGGCAGCTGGAATTTTTGCATACCACAATTAGTTGATCACTCCTTAAACTGCTGAAGCAATCATGCACGGATCTATTAGCAACTGATTTAGTAAAGAATTATTCTTCCCAACAAAGTAGACCCTTCCAATTTACAGCAGTGCAGCTTGACAACTTGTGCTGGCTGAAAATCTACACTACTAGAAAAATGCAATTTACCAACTAAATATTACCAACTGACCACGTTGGTCGGTACTTACCAACCGATTACCGACCGATTACCAACCGAAATGAAAATTGGAAAAATCTAAAACTTTTCCAACCACTTACCAACAAACATAATCGGTTGGTAAATAGTTAGTTGGTAATCAGTTGGTAATCGGTTGGTAATTTGGCGGGAAAATATATACCAACCGGATACCAATTGATAACACCTCGGTCGGTACATTATCAGTTGGTAATCGGTTGGTAATTTAATGGAAAAAATTTTACCAACTGATTACCAACCAAAATATATCGGTTGAAAATATATTCAATTGGTAATTAGTTGGTAATTTGGCCGGAAAATATTTACCAACTGATTACCAATCGATGAAAATCGGTTGGTAATATATTCAATTAGTAATTGGTAGATGTTTTAATTTAAAAATTTTACCGACCGATTACTAACTGAAATGTATCAGTTGGTAATATATTAGTTGGTAATCGGTTGGTATTTTTATTAAAAAATTTTACCCACCGATTACTAACTGAAATATATCCGTTGGTAATATATATTTAGATGGTAATCAGCTGGAATTTTAATTTTAAAGTTTACCAATTGATTATTAATCGAAATGTATTGGTTGGTAATATATTCAGTTGGTAATCTGTTAGTATTTTTGTTGGTAATTTAATTTAAAAATTTTATCGATCGATTAATAACCAAAATGTATTAGTTGGTACTATATATAGTTAGTAATTGGTTAATCTTTTAATTTAAAAATTTTACCGACCGATTACTAACCGAAATGTTTTGGTTGGTAAACCTAATTAGTTGGTAATCGGTTAGTACTTTAATTTAAAAATTTTACAGATCGATTATTAACCGAAATGAATCAGTTGGTAATATATTTAGTAGATATTTTAATTTTAATTTTTTTTAAAAAAATTGAAATATGCCACATGGCATTTGGTTCGCCATGTGGAGCCACATCGCTGCAGATGTGGCACCACATCATTGCACACATGGCGCCATACTGGAAAATCCAGCCTTTCTTGGAGCCACTAGGAGTCGAACCTGGGTCTCCATCGTGGAGGGGAATATTCCAACCACTGTGCTATGTCATTGTTTGTTCAAATTGACAGCATGTATTATATTTATTTATTTCTTGCAAAATATTACAATTATATGAAATACACTTTTAAAACTTGTAAATTTTGATTTAAATAAATAAATAAATTAAATTTTTTTTATCACTTTTGCTTTTTTAAATTTTTTTTATTTTTAATTTGCTTCTATTTATCAGAGTATATAATTATTATATATATATATATATATATATTCCTAAATGATATAAATTTTATTTTTGAATTAATAATAAATGTAAGCAATTTTTTCATGCCTTTAGTTATACAACAAATTTCTTAGTTCTAAATTTTTTTAATATAATAAATACTTTTGAATTTAGAAGACTCAGTTAATAATTTTTTAATTATATAAATATTCATAACTAAATAGACATTAAAAAATTTATCAATTAGGTGTTTTAAATTTAACAATAAAAAAATTATATTATATTTGTACACATAATTTTATTAATAGGTATAATTGTTATTCTTTTTATCATAATGTAAAAGTTTTTACTTTTATTTGTGTGACAATATAAATACGTAGGCGTCATGTATATGTGTAGGATGTGTTTCCATCATATTTATATTTTTGTATATGCATGCACATATATAAATAGTAATTACTGTAAATCATACAAAATTAAATAAGAACAATCTTTATTAATGCACATAAATTGTCAATAAATTCGTAAATTTGATTCTTTTATTTTATATTCAAATTGATAAACTTTTAAATTTATATCATATACAACAAATATTATAAAAATAAAAAAATTTCAGTATAAAAAATAAAAATGTTTAGTATAGTTACTATTTTTATCCCATACTTTTAATTACTATGTCATATTTTGTCTTTCTGTATACATGACATATATAAATTATAATTACTATATACAAAATTTATAAATTTTCAAGTTAGATGTGAATGTATATAAGGTCATATATTAGTTCATTATTAATGCATTTAGTCATTACTTGAATTCCTATATTTTTTTAACTTAGTTCTTTTGGATAATTATATTTAAATCCCTAAAATTTCTAAAAAAGAAACCCTTATGACAATAAATTTTTTTAAGCACAACCTATTTTAAATATCTTCTAAAAAATAACGAGCCAAGTGTAAAAATAAATAAATAAACTTTTAAAATAATTATTTCAAATTTTCTATTGTTTTAACTTAGTTTATTTAGATAATTATATTTAAGTCCCTAAAGTTTTCAAAATAAACCCTTAGGACCACAAGTTTTCTCTCAAGTTGATTTTCTCCTGCCCCAATACCAACGAGTCAATGATATTCTCTCTTCTCACTCTCCCCTTACTCAAACCCATCCCTTTCGTCAACAACCCTTCTTCCTCTTCTGCTATTTCCCACGCCACCGCTGTCCTTTTCCTTATTCTCGTCAGGTAGAAAGAAAAGACGCAGTTAAGAAAACAGAAGATATGGATTTGGAAATTCTCTTCTTTGTTTTAGGATTCTGAGTTACTGAGTATTGAATAAATATGGATTCAAAAGACTCCAAATAGGGCTGTCAATGGGCCGAGTATACCCGGACCCGGACCTGTACCAGACCCGTTTTATAACGGGTCTGGTACACTTTTTTTCCTACCCGACCTGGACCTGAACCGTTTACCCGTTTACTATGTATAAATAGGTCCGGGTATGGAACTATATTACCCATACCCGATTACCCGTTTAATAAATTATATTATATATATATTTATATATATATATTATATTATATAAAATATAAAATATATATTGTATTATATATAAAATATATATTATATGTTATATTATATATATAATATAATACATATAATATAATATATAATATATAAATATATAAATATATATTATATAAATATTATATTTTATATTATATATATATAATATATTGATATATTTTAAGGGTTTTTTTTCCTCGTACCCTAACTCACCCTATCTCATCTATAGCTGCCGTCGTCTTCCTCTTCTCTTCAGTCCTCACTGTCTTCCTCTTCTCCATTCATCCTTAACCTCATCTCATCTATAGCACTATGGCCACCGAGTAGTCGTCGCCGCCACCGCCGACCCACGCGGCCCACGCCCACAGCAACACACGCACCGAGCCAGCTGCATCTGATCTGAGGTTAGTACCACCGAGCAATGTTTGATTTTTCGTTCACTGCCTTCTCTCTTCTCGTTGCTTTCCAGAACTTGGCGATTGTTGCTCTATTGGTCCTTGATCTGTGTGACTTCTATCATAGCTTGTTACAGATTGTCTGCTTTGTCTTCTGTCGTCAATAGGGTCCCTCTGTTTTCTCACCCCACCTTCAAAATATGCTCTCAAACAAAATGGAACTATCACAAGAAAAGTTTCAACAGTAACAATCATAGCCATAGGAAAAATATTACTAATGCAATTGTAAGGGAATAGAGAGGTGGCAATAAATATACATAGATATAGAAAGATCCGAAGGAAGAATCACGAGAAGGGCATAACAAAAAAAAAAAAACCCCATTAAAATTAAAAGGACCCAGTCTCCATGTCAGCAGCCGAAACTGTACAGAAAGAGCACAGAACTAAGAGAGGAAGGCTCTGAACATAGCTAGAGATGTAAAAAGAGAAGTGAACAAAAGAGGTTGAAGAAGGTTTTAAAGTCTTCTTATCAGACTTAAGGAAGCATTTTCCGTTGCAATTGAATATCATCGGGACTTGAAACTGCTGACACTGTTCAATGTGCATCCCTTTCTTTCTTTCAAGTTTCTGCGTTTACTTTCTTGTTTAATTCCCAAGGTTTTAGATTTAAAAGGAAAAGGAAAACCATTGTCAGCAAACAGCTCTTTTTTCTCTGTATTTTTTTTTTATTTCATAATTGGTGATACTCCTCATCTCTTGGCATATTTATTGGTAAATCCTCTGGGTTGCATTGAAATTCTGCTAGTTTGACACTTCTTCTGCAGATATTTTACATCATTAACAACGATTTTATTTCTATATTTTCCAAAAAGGATAAACAAAAGTGCTCCATCTCTGGTGTTGCATTTGATACTCCATCTATCTGCTTCATCTTCTGTTCGTTGATTTGATGTCGCATTTTATACTCCAACTATCCATAATTCTCTGAGTTTATTTGATCTTTTTGCTATGAACTGATAGGTGCTTCGTTCAAACCATTGAAGAGTCATTTCTTGGCTGTGAGAGGATTTCTCAAGGCTAAAAAATTCAATTCGAACGAAGAGGTTTGTTCTCTCAAGCCTGGTTTCCATTTAGCTTTTGTTTGTTTCTTCCATGGTTATCTTGTTCTTCTTCTTTTGATTTCTTCGTGTATTACATAGCTAAGATTTACTGATTATTTCCCTATGTGTTCACCGTTTTAGACTGAAATATATGTTTCAACACTAGTTTGACATAATTAATGACCAATCTAGAAACTAGTTCTTCTAGTTATGTCATTGCTTGGATAGTTTTTTGTTTGTGTTGACTTGACTAGGTGGTAAAATGGCTAGACACAAAAATTGGCACTTGTATTTGTGTGAACACAAAGGACTTTGATGTTTGTTTTATTATATTATGGACTTATTTGTTTGGATAAGTCGCTGATTGTACTTATACTTGACAATGCCTACATGTTCAATCTAGTAAAATGAATATTTTATTTCTTGATTTTATTGAATATATATTGTGTAAACAAGAAATCTATGGTAAATAAATGTAGGGAAAAACTGAATATTTAAAGTTCAAGATCTTTTGGGTATATATATTTCAATATTTTTGATTTAGGATATCTATATCATTGTTTGCATTTTTAGCTTGTCCGACACAAGTGCTCTCGATCAGGCCTGATCGACTGTGGATGTACAATAGGCTCCTACCTGGTAAAAAGGGGATAATGAGAGAGTTTGTGAATGGAATTAATGGATTTGTCCAATTTGCAAGCACACAATTGGACTGTACTAGTGGGGGGAAAATTAGATGTCCATGTTCAAAGTGTAGGAATCGAAAAATCTTAAGTGTTGATGATGTGAAGCTTCATCTGTGTAAGAAAGGATTTCTTCCAAATTATTATTAATGGTATTCGCATGGGGAGCCATATATCTTCCCCACAGAGCAAAGTCCTATCAGTGAGGTTCCTAATGTTTGTGAAATGGCCTCTGAGCCAAGCAATCCATTTAGGGATATGCTTTTTGATGCAGTTGGATGGGATAGAACATTGGATGAACATATGCAAATGGATGAGTTGCCTAATATAGGTGTACAAAAGTTTTATGATTTACTAGATGCAACAGATGAACCATTGTGGCCCGGGTGTCATAATCAATCCCAATTGTCCACGGTTGCTCGACTTTTAACGATCAAGTCAGATTACAACTTGCCTGAAGCTTGTTTTGATGCTATATCACAACTCATCAAAGACGTTACACCTGATGGAGATAAAATGCCAAAAAAATTTTATGAGACGAAAAAACTTATCTCAGGTTTGGGGCTTCCATATGAACAAATTGATTGTTGTATCAATGGGTGTATATTTTTTCGAAAAGAGTATGAGCAGTTTACGGAATGCAAGTTTTGTAATCATCCTAGATGGAAACCAAAAAAGGGAGTGCGGGTGTGGAGAAAAATGTGCCATATGCAAGAATGCATTATCTACCATTAACACCAAGATTACAACGATTGTATGCATCAAAAGCTACGCCCAGACATATGAGATGGCATGCAGAGCATAAACCTCTTCCCTGGGACTATTAGTCATCCTTCGAAGCGAGAGGCTTGGAAGTCTTTCAATCATGCACATCCTTCATTCTCTGCAGAGTCTCGCAATGTAAGACTTGGACTTTGCACCGATGGCTTCACTCCATTTGGCCAATCTGGTAAACAATATTCCTGTTGGCCTGTGATAGTAACTCCCTACAATCGCCACACGGGATGTGTATGAAATCACCGTACATGTTTACGAGTGTCATAATTCCTGGTCCTAAAAATCCTAAGAAACGAGTTAGATGTATATTTGCAACCTCTAGTGGATGAGTTAATACGGTTATGGGAAGTAGGAGTTCCAACTTATGATATTTCACCGAAGCAAAATTTTCAAATGAGGGCTGCTTTGATGTGGACAATAAGTGACTTTCCAGCTTATGGCATGTTATCCGGATGGAGCACGGCTGGTAGATTATCTTGTCCATATTGTATGGAGAAGTCAAAGGCATTTAGGCTTCAACATTCTCGAAAGAATTGTTTTTTGATTGTCATCGACAATTTTTGCCTCTTGATCACCCTTTTCGAAAGAATAAAAACTCATTTATGAAGAATCGAACCGAGGACTCACCACCTCCACGGAGACTAAGTGGGGATGAAATATGGGCTCGAGTGAAAGATTTGCCTACTGTGCTTGAAAATGGTGGAAATGGCATACCGGAAGGCTACGGGGAGTCTCATAATTGGGGCAAGAAAAGTATATTTTGGAGTTTGCCATATTGGAGAACGAATCTCATTAGACATAATCTTGATGTTATGCACATCATAAAAAAAAATTTTGACAATATATTTAATACTGTATTTGATGTTAAGGGAAAAACCAAGATTGGTGAAAATGCAAGGAGAGATTTAAGTAAGATTTGTCGACGAAAGGATTTGGAGCTATCTGAAAGAGGTATAAAGAAGCCAAAAGCATACTATTGTTTGGAAAAAAAATGCTTGAAAAATCTTGTGTGAGTGGATCAAATCGTTAAAATTTCCTGATGGTTATGTTTCCAATTTGTCAAGATGTGTGGATATGAAGGAATGCAAATTGTTTGGCCTCAAATCTCATGACTGTCATGTATTCATGCTCCGATTGATTCCCATAGCATTTCAACATTTGCTTCCAGAAGTCTGTTAGCAATGCACTAACGAAATTGAGCTTATTTTTCAAGGATTTGACTTCTAGGATGTTACATGATGACCAAGTACTAAAGCTGGAAGAAAACATTGCTTTGGTCATATGCAAGTTAGAGAGAATTTTTCCTCCAAGCTTTTTTGATTCAATGGAGCATTTGCCAATTCACTTACCGTATGAAGCTCTAGTTGGGGGACCTGTGCAATATAGATGGATGTATCCCTTTGAGAGGTCAGTCAAATAATTCTTACCTTATTTGATGGCATTTATTTTTTGGCATGCCATTAATACTTTTTATCTTTAGGTTCTTATACACTTTGAAAAAGAAGGTGAAGAATAAGGCAAAGGTTGAGGCTTCAATATGTAATGCATACATAGTTGAAGAAGTTTCAAGTTTCTGCACGCATTACTTTGAACCCCATGTCAAAACAAAGAGTAGAAGAGTCGATAGAAATGATGATGGTGGTAGTTCAGAGTTATTTGGTTCAAGAATTTCAACTTTTAGCTATGCTGGGCGGGCATCAGGTGCTTCAAAAACCAGATTTCTATCAGACAAAGAACATGATGCAGCTGCATTGTATATGTTGTTGAACACCGAAGAGGTCCAACCCTATGTAGAGTGAGTATTTATTTTTCTTAGTGATTACAAATAATGGGGGACATATAACTTACACATTGTTTTTTTATATATAATGGGCAGATTGTTCAAGGCTGAAAAACGTCTTCATTCCTCAAGAATTTCGACTCGACATCGAATTAGCACTGAAAATAGAGTTTGTTCATTGGTTTAATAGATATGTAAGCATAATTCAACATCGTAGGTACTCTTTTTCTTTCTTTAATTTAAATAATTAATAAGTGTTCCATGTTTTATGTCATGTAGGCAAATAATCCAACTAACAATGTTTCAAGTGAGGAAATAAAACACATTGCTATTGGCCCAAAGAGATGTGTTCGCACATACTCACAGTTTTTTGTGAATGGGTACAACTTCCATACTATTGCCCATAGTAAAGGGAAATCCACAACCAATAGTGGTGTGTGCATAAAAGGTTCAAATAGCATTGATGAAGGCACAATGAATTATTATGGTGTGCTAAAGGAAGTTGTTGAATTGGAATACCCAGGGTTGCCAATTAAACGAGCTTACTTGTTTCATTGTGATTGGTATGATCCGAGTGCAAAATGTTGGCATGAGAATCCATCCAAAGTATAAAATGGTTGATATTAATCACAAGCGTAGTTTGAGGAAATACGAGCCATTTGCACTTGCACATCAAGCAAGCCAAGTGTATTACATACCTTATCCAAGCCAAAAGAAAGACTCAGCTGATTGGGTGCATGTTTGTCATGTGGCTGCAAGAAGAAACTTGGAGATGGGGACAATGGATAGTGCACTTCAAGAGGATGAAGTCCAAGCTGTAGATTTATCTATTTTGGATGATGAAATAGATAGTCTCGAGAGATCCTAATGGCATTTTTGATGAAGTGGATACTATTGACAATGTTGATCTAGTAGAGAGTGAGGGAGAGTTCATAAGTAGTTCGATGAAGAAGAGTTAGAGGAATCAACGGATGAAGAGGAGTTAGAGGAATCAACAGACTCTGAAAAAGAACTAAGCAACGATTCAAATAGCCTTAGCGACTAGCATGGTAGGGTTAGATTGTCTATAGTTATTTTACATTATTCTTGCATTATTTATTATTTGTTTATCTCCAATTAATATTTTCATTTATTTGTATTCTTTTAATTAAGTGTTTAATTTATAATTTCCATTGCTTATTATATTTTTTAGAAATGGTGTGTGGAAAGAAAAATCAAACTGGTAGGGGTTCTGGTTCCTCACCTTTGACGAGGAGAGGACGAGCGGCTCTTGGTGGCCCCTCAGATGGTCGACGATCATTAGCGTTAGCTCGAAAGGATTTGACGCCTTTGTTGAAATTTAGCACTTCAGTCACTGTAGCTAATGAACAGCAGCTGGTACCTGCTTTGGATGAGAATGAGGAAAACCAAATTGCTGTTGATGAAGGTGCTCAAACTACTCCTGCTGATAATGTATATCAGACTCCTCAAAGTGCTGCTGCAACTGTTGATGTAGATGACCATACTCCTCTTGATGGCAGCGCTGATGCTATACCATCTGCAGGTCAACCAAACAGTACACCTTCTGCTAATCATGCCCAAGCATCTTCTACTCCCGTTGTGGTGCAGCCAGCTGGCTCATCTTCTGCAATTAATACTCCATCTGAGGGCAAGATCCGTTGCTTTATCGAGGGGGATGAGTAAGTGGTTTCTCTTTTCTGGTACTACATATTTTTTTCATACAACAATTATGAATTTGCTGCAGGGGTTTAAAATTGGTTTAAAAAGGACATTGTCCGTAGGATCTTTTGATATGAATTGTGTGCTAAGTATATCGGGCGTCTATATAAACATGACTGGGCAACCAATCGGTGTTTTGCTATGATAGTTTACCATCATAAGCCCACGTATGATGCACAATGTCATGAAAGTATTAACAGATTTGTACAGAATCCAAAGCGAAAAATAGCTTAAGTAATGTGCTAAATCAATAAAAAATATTAAAATCAGATGCAAAACCAAATTGCTGTTTTCTATCTCTATTATGTTATAGATTGTCTATTAGAGATGAGGAATTTTCAATTTTGCATATATTTTTTCACTAAATTCTTTTGATATGAATTTTGTTAGAGAAACTTGCAATGTAAGACTTGGACTTTGCACTGCAAGGGTTTAAGCTTAATGGTTTAAAAAGGACATTGTACTTAGGATCTTTTGACATGAATTGTGTGCTAAGTATATCGGGCGTCTATATAAATATGATTGGGCAACCATTCGGTGTTTTGCGACGACAGTTTACCATCATTAGCCGACGTATGATGCACAATGTCATGAAAGTATTAACAGATTTGTACAGAATCCAAAGCGAAAAAAAACTTAAGTAATGTGCTAAATCAATAAAAAAATACTAAAATCAGATGCAAAACCAATTGCTGTTTTCTATCTCTATTATGTTATAGATTGTTTATTAGAGATGAGGAATTTTCAATTTTGCATATATTTTTTCACTGAATTCTTTTGATATGAATTTTGTTAGAGAAACTTGCAATGTAAGACTTGGACTTTGCACTACAGGGGTTTAAGCTTAATGGTTTAAGATGGACATTGTCCTTAGGATCTTTTGACATGAATTGTGTGCTAAGTATATCGGGCGTCTATATAAACATGATTGGGCAACCATTCGGTGTTTTGCGACGATGGTTTACTATCATTAGCCCACGTATGATGCACAATGTCATGAAAGTATTAACAGATTTGTACAGAATCCAAAGCGAAAAAAACTTAAGTAATGTGCTAAATCAATAAAAGAAATACTAAAATAAGATGCAAAACCAATTGCTGTTTTCTATCTCTATTATGTTATAGATTGTATATTAGAGATGAGGAATTTTCAATTTTGCATATATTTTTTCACTGAATTCTTTTGATATGAATTTTGTTAGAGAAACTTGCAGTGTAAGACTTGGACTTTGCATTGCAGGGGTTTAAGCTTAATGGTTTAAAATAGACATTGTCCTTAGGATCTTTTGATATGAATTGTGTGCTAAGTATATCGGGCGTCTATATAAACATGACTGGGCAACCAATCGGTGTTTTGCTATGATAGTTTACCATCATAAGCCCACGTATGATGCACAATGTCGTGAAAGTATTAACAGATTTGTACAGAATCCAAAGCGAAAAATAGCTTAAGTAATGTGCTAAATCAATAAAAAATATTAAAATCAGATGCAAAACCAAATTGTTGTTTTCTATCTCTATTATGTTATAGATTGTCTATTAGAGATGAGGAATTTTCAATTTTGCATATATTTTTTCACTGAATTCGTTTGATATGAATTTTGTTAGAGAAACTTGCAATGTAAGACTTCGACTTTGCACTGCAGGGGTTTAAGCTTAATGGTTTAAAATGGACATTGTCCTTAGGATCTTTTGACATGAATTGTGTGCTAAGTATATCGGGCGTCTATATAAACATGATTGGGCAACCATTCGGTGTTTTGCGACGATGGTTTACTATCATTAGCCCACGTATGATGCACAATGTCATGAAAGTATTAACAGATTTGTACAGAATCCAAAGCGAAAAAAACTTAAGTAATGTGCTAAATCAATAAAAGAAATACTAAAATCAGATGCAAAACCAAATTGCTGTTTTCTATCTCTATTATGTTATAGATTGTATATTAGAGATGAGGAATTTTCAATTTTGCATATATTTTTTCACTGAATTCTTTTGATATGAATTTTGTTAGAGAAACTTGCAGTGTAAGACTTGGACTTTGCATTGCAGGGGTTTAAGCTTAATGGTTTAAAATGGACATTGTCCTTAGGATCTTTTGATATGAATTGTGTGCTAAGTATATCGGGCATCTATATAAACATGATTGGGCAACCAATCGGTGTTTTGCGACGATGGTTTACCATCAAAAGCCCACGTATGATGCATAATATCATGAAAGTATTAACAGATTTGTACAGAATCCAAAGCGAAAAAAAACTTAAGGAATTTTGTTCAAGTTTCTTTAAGTGGTTCAAGTTTGCATTTTAGTATTTCATCTGATTACGAATTTTCTGGACAACACTGCTGATGATATAGTTGTCAATTTTTACTTCTTGAAGGCTGGTTATGTGTTTGTTTAGAAACGTGAAAATTAGATATGCTATTGTGTCACCAAAGTTACCAATTTTTGTGAAGTTGCAGTTGCCTAGGATAAAGGGTTGCATGTCTTAAAAGAAAAACTGATTGCCGATCAGGACTTGATTGTTGTGTTCCAATGATCTCCTATGGCAGAAAAACAGAAGGGATCTTTTGTGGTGCTGAATAGTTGATTGGTCCAGTCACTTTCGAATTGCCAATGGCAATTAGTTTGCTGTTCACAATTTGGTATCACAGAAGGAATTGACATCCATGTATATTGCTGTAGATTGTCCAAATATCATCTGGATCCATGTTTACCACCTGTTATAAAAAGCTCTCTCTAAGCCTGATTTATTTTTCCCTTGCAGGTTTTGGAACTGGCTATAGTATCTCCCTTGCTAATGTATTGTCCAGTTTTATTTTAAATCTAAATATTTAACAAAAAAATATAATTGGAGTGACATTTTAAATATCTTTGAGAGCTGAAACCTGTTTGGTCTTAGTATTCGCCACCGTGTGAGAGCAGTTTATGCTTGGAGATGCGATGGTACCCACAAAGAAAGCTCAATGAACTCTACACTTTTGACAGACAAAAATTCTTCTGATTATAGGAGAGAGGATTTGAATATATTGCAGCTTTCTTTGTTTGATCATAGGTCCATCTTTTGTGAAGTTGTGGTTGTAATGCCATCTTTTGTTTCTTGTTTTCTTTGTTCTTTTCAACAGCAGCTATAAGCTGGTTATATGTTAACGAATGCATGCTGGGCAGATTTACCTGAATCTAATACACTATCACATTATCATTTTTTGGTGTTATTCCTTTATATTCATGTTCATAAGGTTCTCCATTGGTTACTCTTGAGGAAACCACAGTGACCTAAAGCCATTCATGAAAAAAATATTGTTTTGCCATGTTTCATGTTATGACTTGTTTTAGCCCTTTTTTTTTTTAATTTTTTAGATAGCTGAATTTAAATGGTGATTCAATCACACATATCGGAGTAGTGATTGAATCAAACAAAATTTGCTGGAGTTGTGAGAGCTAAAAACTTTGCTGGAATTGTGATTGGTTGAAGATTTTTGTTGGAGAAACTTACAAAAAACAAAGTTGCAGTTCATAAGTTTCCTGTTTGTGGTTGCTGTCTGTTTGTTGTTGTTAACTGAACCAATAGTTTAGAGTCTACATTAGATGTTTTTAGCTGTCTTTTGGTATGTATTCCTGTGAAGAAAAAGCAAGAAAGAGGGCAGAAACATATTGTGTTCATGAGGTGTGAAAATGAGAAGCTAGTTATATGTTAACGAATGCATGCTGGGCAGATTTACCTGAATCTAATACACTATCCCATTATCATTTTTTGTTGTTATTCCTTTATATTCTTGTTCATAAGGTTCTCCATTGGTTACTCTTGAGGAAACCACAGTGAACTAAAGCCATTCATAAAAAAAATGTTGTTTTGCCATGTTTCAGGTTATGACTTGTTTTAGCCCTTTTTTTAATTTTTTTTGAAAGCTGAATTTAATAGGTGATTCAATCACACGTATAGGAGTAGTGATTGAATCAAACAAAATTTGCTGGAGTTGTGAGAGCTAAAAACTTTGATGGAGTTGTGATTGGTTGAAGCATTTTTGTTGGAGAAACTTGCGAAAAACAAAGCTGCAGTTCATAAGTTTCCTGTTTGTGGTTGCTAGCTGTTTGTTGTTGTTCACTGAACCAATTGTTTATAGTACTATGTTAGATGTTTTTAGCTGTCTTTTGGTATGTATTCCTGTAAAGAAAAAGCAGGAAAGAGGGCTGAAACATGTTGTGTTCAGGAGGTATGAAAATGAGAACTTAAGCTGTTTATATGTTAATGAATGCATGCTAGGCAGATTTACAGCTGTTTATTTGGTGTGTCTACGTATATTATGAACCTGACAGCAAAAATCGGAAGAACGCAAACAAAAGCCTTCATTTCTTGTTGAAAGCCTTCAATTTTTTTTTTTTTTTTGTGAAATGAAATGAATTATTATTGAATTTAATTCATATTCTTCAATTTCCGTGTCTTTAATTTCAATTTTTGGATCACCTCCAAATTTGGAATAATCACTACTCACTACTTCAGAAGAGGGCTTTTAGGGCACTTGGAAGCACCTTAATATGTATCCTAATAGGGCACTTATCTTAATGAGGCGCATAGATAGGCGCCTTCCATTCATCCGTCACAAAAACCTATTAAGGCCCTTATAAGTGCCCTAATATGTGAAAAATTTGTTGAGGCACTTATAAGCGCCCAAATATGTTAAAATATAATCATGGTTCACATTTCAGACTACACTTAATAGGGAACCTATATGTGCACCATTCGTCGGCCAAAAAATATGGTGAGGCACTTGCAAGCGCCCTAATACGTTAAAATATAATAGGGCACTTGAAAGTGTCATTTAAAAGTATGATGTTAACATTTCAAACTACATTTAGAAGTGACACATTAGAGTTTATAGGGAACTTATATGTGCATCATCAACTTTGAACCCAAAAAAGTTCTTTAGATTTAAGGCACTTATAAGTGCCTTGTTTTTCACTTTTTAAGGCACTTCTAAAAATTATTATTTTCATATTTGAGGCATTTGGTGCTAGCTTTCTGCTCAATTTTTTTAGCGTTTGTACCTATTTTTTGTTTTCCTGTGGAATGCTACCTATGTAATAAATCTAGTAAAATATATACATACTAAAAAATAATCAATATAAGAACAAATATATCAATGTATTTTGAACCTGACTTTACATTAAACCCAAAAATATATGTCTCCTGTCCAATTTTGAACCATTATCATCAAGTTGACTTTACATTCAAAAACAAAAATATATGTCTCCTATCCACTTGATTCCAAAAGTAACAAAAATAGAAGCATAACATCAAATTTTTCTCCCAAAAGTGCTTATCAATAAACAAAAAGCACTATGTCTCCTATTCACTTGATCCCAAAAGTAAAAGTTCAAAAAAATAGATCATGCACTTTCTTGTACTTGCAAAAAGTGTTAGGTTGCACTAAGATCATGTACCTTCCTTGAAAACCTACAGTAAAAGAAAATAGAAACATTTACCCAATCAATTTTTATTTACAATTAACATCTCTCCCAAAATAATGATCCCATTATAACAACAAAGCCATGAAAATGACACACAAAACTAACCTTTATTCTCAACTTAATTACTCACTTCTAGCTAAACTTGTGTTGAATATCAAAATGACCACATATGCAAGTAAAAAAAAAAAAAACAATAAAACTTGAAGTCATGATACTCAATCCAAATGGACCATCAACTATACTTCAAGAAATTCAGACATGAAGTTAAGAACTAGATAATAAAACCTGCAGATTAGCATTCACTTATGATTATTATGGAGTAATCGGCAGTTACCTAATTCATGCTTAATAGGCAAAACATGGATAAATCAATATATGGACATTTGAGAAGCAAACATAAATTAGAATTTCAAGGCCTGGGATTCCAAACATGCAGTTCGTGCACTTTCAAAGGAAAGGGTTAGGAATTGAACAATCTCCAACATCCCATGTCTTAACATTCAAGATAAACATTTAAATCTAAATGTGGTTTACTCGGGTAAACTTCCCAGAAAAATGTATGTATACCATCTTCTGACTTGTAAACCTTTTACCCACAAGACAGGCACGTGCTAGAATAGCAGACATGAGCAGGTGAAAAAGAATCATGATGAGCAAGCATGTCATCACCCAATTATCAAACACTCAAGTCTTATGATGACAACCTTTAAACTAGTCTAAAGACGAGATGGAAAGTTCAACAATTCAGCAAGTTCAACATTCATGTAGTTATACAACAATAGTTTCTTGATAGGCAAGTGAGAAATAAAGGTCCAACCAAAGATATGCTTGGTTAGTTAAACTGAAGTATGTCAAGGGTAGAAGAGAACTAGAGAAAAGAAGTGGCAGAAAGTGCTACTGCCATTTCCCGGTGCAGGTCCTGCCTAATTCTATAAAGAACTCCTTTCAATCCTCCTCTTTATCACCCCCACCATAGTTTTCTTCTTTGTTTCCACCCTCCACTCCATCCCTTCCCCCCACCCCCCGGGGGAAAAAAAAGTGAGACAAAGCTGGTACAGGGAAGTTTAACAGCTGCTCTAAAGGCACACCATAGCATAGTAGCCACTCTTTTAAACTTTTTCCATATTGAGTGCATGTAAAAAAATTTACATCTTCATTCCCTAGAAAGAAAGTACATACATTTAGTGGAACACAAAGGAAGAATAGGATAAGCTACAAAAGAAATTCATTTGTTCAAGCTACAGAAGAAATTCATAGTTCTGCAATTTATACCAATGTATAGCAGAAATCTGCAACATTTTCAGCCATTTATGAGTCCACAATAAGTCATATACTCAATCCAAAATCTAAGCCAAAATCATGCCCAAAACTCCTCAAAGTTGATTCAAACTAACTCCTCCAACAATCTCAACTTCTACAACAATAAACAGTTATGCAATTTATACCAATGTATAGCAGAAAGTTTTCAACATTTTCAGCCATTTATGAGTCCACAATAAGTCATGATACTCAATCCAAAATCAACTCAAATCTGCCCCCAAGCTAAAATTCAAGCTACAGAACAGAACAGAACAGAACAGAACAAAAAAAAAAAAAAGTTCAGAAATCTGCACCAGAACAAAACAAAAAAGAACAAAAAAAAATAATAAATAAACAGTCCAGAAATCTGCAACCTAGAACAGAACAAAAAAAAAAAAAACAGTTCAGAAATCTGCAAGAGAACAGAATAGAACAGGAAAAAAAAATAGTTCAGAAATCTGCCCCCTAACAAAGTCAATCCAATCCATCATAATTAATTCAACTTTGAATTCAAAAATAAAATTGAAGGTGTGTCCTATTTACTTACTTCCAAAAGCAACAAAAATAGAAGTATAACATCTAGTTTTTCTCCCAAAAAGGCTAACAATAAACAAAAAGCACGTGAGACCTCCTTATTTTGGTGGCCAGAACCTGTAAAAAGGGATAAGTTCGATCAAAATCATGCACCAAGGATACAATTAGAAATTACGTTATAAAAAGTTTAAAAAAGAAAGCTTAAGAACAAATATACTTCAAATGTCATTAATTTTCTTCACAAACCACAATGTCTACTATCAAAGAAGTCGGCACCCAAAATAATCCATAAACCCAATCAGTTTTTATGTGTAGTTAACATCTATCCCCAAAAAAAATAAAATAAAAAATCCTACTATAACTATAAAGCCGTGAAAATGATCCACAAAACCAACCTTTATTCTCAAAATGATCCTACTATATACAATCATCAATTATAGCTAATAATCATATGCAATAGTTATCCCTTGCCTGCTTAATGAAGAATTGGCATACATATTTAGCCTCTCAAAAAAATGCAAGAGTATAAAATTTGAAACGATCTACAGTAGAGACACCAACTTGTGTGAAGGTTGAGGAAACTAAAATGTTGAAGACTTCAAAGTGAAAGAAAAGAAAAATATAAGTAATGCGTTTCAGAGGAAAATCAATGTTAACTAATTTATATGTTCCATTGAACAAACTTTGCTAGTCTGCACTTACATTAGAGTCCAAGTGATGTGAACAGGAATTTTCTCTTTTCATGTTACTTCCAATAGCTAAAACACCAGGTGAATGAAGCTTCAAGAAATAGAAATAATAGGGTCTTGAGCATTAAGAAAAATAAAAACAATGATAAAATAAGCAAAAGTACACAGATCTAGATACAAGGGTGCTACAAGCCCATCCTTCTCCATTTAACCATCTTCTAGATCCCCCTTCCTACACTAACAACAAGCTCTCAAACATGCATAGAGAAATATGAATGAGCACCACCAAGGCCAAAAGTTATGAGTGCATTCAATACATAAAAGTGGCTGGTTCAACCTATCAAACGAACATAACTCATTCAACACAGGAGATAAAGAAGAAGAAGAAGAAGGCAGGAACTAAAAGAACTGATACAAGTACAGATACCTATAATATCCAACAAGAAAATCTTACATCTCAAAACATATAGAGTATTGAGATCATATTTCCAACATATAATTGATACACTAAACAAGTTATATAGTAGAATCTGACCTAAGAAAATAGAGTATTAGCTCGGCATATGTCTACCATTAGCAACAGTTCCTTAAATCTAAAAAATCAGCAAAATCTTAATAAGCTGGGCCGTCATCATACTATGATTCTTTTAGGTATGATCATTTTATCATGATTGCTAAAACTGAAACCAGGCTAAGAATTCAATAACAAGATATGGCCTATGAGCAACCATTCACACAAATACCCAAATATTCTTGCATTAATAAAAATTATTCTCCCATCTTCATACTATATGAATAAATCACAGATGTTCCAAAAAAAGATTGGAAAACAACAAGCATGCAGAGTAGCAACTTTTAATTCCAAAATAGCACAAAAACTAGATAACTCATCATAGTAGATAGACATGTAGTTGTCTTTTTAGCTATATCAAATGTTCATGTATGGATGTCAAAGCCATTCTGCTACCTTCTTTTTTCCTTCATTTGTTTGATGGCATCAACTAAATCATTACTTTGAAGCTCCTCTAAATTTTAGAACTTTAGAAACTCATCTCTACCATGCCCTGTCATATATAGAAGTGTGTGCTTCGTTTATCACTTAGAAGACATTTTGATCTTGGGACAACAACTTCATGATGACCAATTAAGACTTAGAGAAAATTTTCAACAGTTACTTCATAACCACGATAATTTACTTGGCATTTTGAAGTATTAGAATGAAAAAAAAAAATGCCTTCTTCTTGTGTCATATTATAGAAACACTAACTCATAACTAACATGATCAAATACAAGCCATATACTTTTTGAAACATTTTTTGCTACTTTATCAAACAAAGTGAAACCAATAAGATGTAAGCACCACACTCTTCAAATTTCTTTTAGAAGTCATACAAATATGAAATAGCCAAGATTATTGGAATTGACTACTGGAATCAAATTTGGTATCTAAGAACTAACAGATACATTTGGTAGGCAGTGGAAAGAATACTAAAATCAAAAAGATATATTGGCAAGGAGCTTAACAAATTCATTCACCGAACCTTGAAAAGGGAAAAAATACTAGCAATTAAGTTTCTACTAATACTCTATCAATAATAGTATTTCCAAAAGGCCTGTTGTACTATGGTGGGACACAAAAGAGACTCAATACAACAGAAATCGAAACAACTCCTAAAGAAAACCATATATTTGCAAATTTTGGCATAGAAGGTTCCTATTTTTAGAAAGAACCCAGAAAAATAAGCTAGAGACAGAGTTATTTTCAAATAAAAGCTTCGTTTTCAAAATCATTAATCAACAAGACTAATCCAAAATATGTGTAGAATTCTTGATTTAAACAGAGAAAGTTTGAAAAGCCTAGGCCTAAATTTTACAGCAAAGAAACATTAAACAGAAATTTGAATATATACCTCCACATTATCTCTATACAAATAATATCAGATAAGGTTTCAACACAGTTTTGTTTTTGGAGATTGCACATCGGCAATATCTCATATCATTGCAATGCTTTTTTTTTTTTTTTTTTTCCAAAAGTCCATAAAGATTTAATCTTTATGTGTTAGAAATATCAGAATGTCAGAATCATTAGAAAAAAAATCAAAATATCTATAGTGGCTAAAACCTATGAAAAATTAGTCCCTTTGAGCTAAAATTAAAGGAAAAAAATCACGAAATCGAAAAACGTAGCTGCAATACAAGTCAAAGGAAATATCTGATTCATTCGAAAATTAACAGAAAGAAAAGCTTAAAATTTTGTAGTGACCAAATGTAGTGACCAAAACCCATGTAAAACCAAATAATTTGTGCAAAATTGAAACACAAAATCACAAAATCTAAAGTTATATACCTGAAACACAAGTATCTAAGGTGTTTTGCTAACAAAGATTCTGATATCTCTCCTTATAAATCCAATATATCATATGGAGAAGAGTTCTGCAACTGGAGGGTTTCTGCCTCCAAAAAGTTCCAATTAGCCTCTATTCATATTCGGTGACCATCAGTTGCAACCATGGCCAAACAGACGGAGAAGTCTTTCTTGAAGCAGCTCAAGTGTTCCTTTGCTGGAAGAAATCAACGAAGAGAAAATGACCAGGAAAGGGAGGAAATTGCTACTGGAAAATCATTGGTTTAGGTTTTTCGATTTTTCTCTCGAAACCCATGGATGGAATGAAGTGGAGGAGATGGATTTGAGCTCTAAAGCCCCCCATTTTTTTTTTCTTTTCGTTTAGTTCTTTATTTTTTTATTTGTTCCCTCCTTTTATTCTCAGATTTTTTCCCCTTTCGCGGGAAATCAAATTGGCAAAACATTGTTGTTTCATCTCCTTTTTTAGTTTCTGTATTTTGGTTCAAAACTACGTAGCTTTATCATAAATAATAAGGCACATGAGTTATGTGGCTTAGTAAAATCTTAATATGGCACTTATTAGTAAAGTGCCTCAAAATAAGTGTTTTATTAGCCTTATTTTGTAGTAGTGACTATTGCCTACAAGAAAACAGTACTGCTACAATCAATGAACATAGGAAGCAAAGATGAAACTGATTTTTTTTTTCTAAATAAAAGAATCTGCCATTTTTCTATATAACCTAAGGGTTGTTTTTGTTAATTTTTTCTTGCATTGTAGAATCCTTTGCGAAGAAGATAAAGCTAAGAGGTTGCCAGGTAACAAGCCTGCACGTTCCATTCGACCAATCATACAATCAATGTTTCTTGGACCATATGAATCTTGGTCAAAGGTCCCAAACACAATTAAGGATGTTTGGTTTGCTGAGTGGACGGTAATTGTTTCTTTTCTTGCTTTTATTTTAAGTGTTATATATTAATAATCTATATAATGTTTGACAATTCTTATGGCTAATATGCAGAAACAGTTCCAGTGGGATACGATGTATGATGGACTCATTAGATCAAAATGGGACAAGAAAGGTGGCAAGATCTACACTTATTTGATGGACCAAGTTCGTAAAGGGAAAGTCTCACATGATTTTATGAAGGATGAAGACTATAACAAGCTGCGAGCAATTTGGGATGTTGACAAATTCAAGAAGATTTCAGAGATAATGAAGGCAAACAGAAATAGTGATTGTGGAGGTTTAGGAGGCTCACGTCACTCTGGCGATTCCATACCAGCTACAATGCACAAGAGAAAACTAGTAACTTTTCTTATTTTTAGTACTTCAATTCAAATTTATGAAAATAACTTGTTCTAAAAATACTTAGAATTAATATCTATCTATCTAACGTGTTTTAATACTATTTTATGATTAAACCAAATATAGGAGGGGAAATATCATAGGGACTACTCACACTCTGAAATATATGTCTTCAGACACACAACAAACACTGAAGATGAAGTTGAGTAAGTGCTTAAGAAGGAACGCCGAATGTTGGATGGTGAAGACGTGGAGCTTGGAGGCCTGGAACTTGTCTTTGTTGACAAGTGGTCCGAGGAAGCATATGTAAGTTTCATAAGTTAATAATGGTCTTTAAAATTTTTTTATTCCAATACTACTATATCCATTATACTTAGCTCAAGTGAAGGCAGCTTTACATCTTCCATTTTTCCCATCCAACGTGGAAGACTTTGACATGCCTATTTATTGGTTTCCATATGTATAGCCATTTTGTGGGAGTTTTGGGAAGAGGGGGGGGGGGGGGGGAAGCTTGGTTAAAATGTATTTGTTATGCATGAACTATGAAAGGGGGGTGGAGGGCGGGTGCATTGTGGACCAAGTCAAATAAAAGGGGGGGGGATTTGGTTAAAATGTGTTTGTTATGCATTAACTGTGAAAATAGGGGGTTGGGGGGTGCATTGTGGACCAAGTCAAATCAACTTTTCTAATTGAAAATATGGTAAAATATTCAAACGATGGTGATACTTTTTGACTTTTTATGTTACAACTAGATGATTCTAATTCTGATGGATGTTCTTTGTTTTAAACTTCACAATCACTAATATAGTTGAGATTTTCATGGTGTTTATTCTAAAATTCTTATCCATTTTTTAATTTGATATTTCTGCATTTGTTTATGTGTTAGCATCGCTACCAAGAAGAATTGAAGAAAGAGATTGCATCACTTGCTAGCCAGACAGTTGAAGGGGAGCAGCCTCCACCAATAAATAAGGCTGATATTTGGTTGTGAGTTGTAGGCCATCCTAAGAAAGGGAATGCAGTTTATGTCATGGGATCCCTATGCTCTAGTTGTCTACAGAAATCTACTTCACACATGTCATCGTCTTCTTCATCCATTTCATCAGCGCTTCCTTCGCATTTTGTGGAGACAATTAACTTTCAAAGTGCTATAAATGAGTTGGTGCGAAAGGCTGTTGACACACAGATTCAAGAAGTGTTGAGGACAAATGAGAGGTTGACAGCAAAGGTTTCTTTGCTAACACAGAAGGTTAAGGACTTAAGTGGATCAAATCAACCAGAAAATTAATTGGGCCTTCACTGTGTTTCTTAATTGTATTAATATTCCTTCACTGTTGTTAAACTATGGAGCTGCAGTTCATCTCACTTTCATATTATGACAATCGTTATGTTTAATTAAAGATGATGTTTGGTTAGGAATTGTGGTATTTTGTGAGGGAATTATATTTGCTTTGAATTTGTGGAAGGATGATGTTTATATTTGTGGAAGGATGATACTTATGTTTGTGGAAGGATGATGTTTGTGTTGGATTTGATGATATTTATGTTGGGTTTGTGGATGTGTTTTGGCTTCATTATTTTATGAATTTGGATTTCATGATGTTTGTGTTAGATTTGATGATGTTTATGTTAGGTTTGTGGATGTGTTTTGGCTTTATTATTTTATGAATTTGTCAAATGCAGGTGTTTGGTTATATGTTCAGATGAACTAGAATTCTACCAAATTAAAGAAAAATTACCAACTAAACAATCAGTTGGTAATTGAATAGAACTTTGTTGGTATTTCAATTGGTAATTGAAAATAATTCGGTTGGTAATATATTAAATAGCAGTTAGTAATTTTCAAACCAAATATCTACCAACAAAAAATTTAGTTGGTAATTTACCAACAAAAAATTATCAACAGATTTTAAATCACTAAAATAATTAGAAAATTACCAACTGAATATTTGGTTGGTAAAGAAAGAAAACAACCAATTGGAAAAAAAAATTAGCAACTGAACAACCTAGCTAGTAATTTACCAACAAAAAATTACCAACCGATTTTAAATAACTAAAATAGTTGGAAAATTACCAACTGAATGTTTAGTTGGTAAATAAATAAAACTACCAACTAAAAAAAAAAAATTACCAACTGAAAGTCAGTTGGTAATTACCTACATATATATCGGTTGGTAGTAACATGTCTGGGTTGGTAAATTAATAAATTACAATCGTATTTTCAATACAAATTTACCAACTAAAAATTATAAATTTACAAACTACATTTTCGGTTGATAATTACCAACTGCATCAATCGGTTGGTAACATAAATGTTTGTTGGTAATTACCAACCGAAATAGTCAACTCATATACCAAACTTAATGCCAAATTTCCAACCGAAAATTTTACATTACCAACCGAGTTTCGGTTGGTAATTACCAACCGAAATAGTGAACTTAAATGCCAAACTTAATACCAAATTTCCAACCGACGATTTTACAGTACCAACTGAAATGCGGTTAGTAATTACCAACCGACTCCAAAAAATTTCAGTTGGAAAATTTACAAGCTAAGATTTTTGCATGCGACGCCATTCGGTTGGTAATCGGTTGGTAAATCATGATTACCAACCGAATTTAGCTAATTACCAACCGATTTTGTCAGTTGGTAAATCACTTTTTTCTAGTAGTGCTAGTAGAGAACCTGGAAAGGAAACTTCCTTTCGGTTAGCAATTGAATTATCTACCTTTCTTTTCCAACTATAGAAATTACCCTCCAGTTTGTCCTTCACAATTTACAGCACCCTCTACTCTTCTTCCTTCCTTCTTTGTTACATGAAACACACACAACTAGCATAGCAGATTTTGGTTATACCAAGCTCCGCAAAACTAAAGGAAATTATGTGCAAACACTACCCTTTTTTGCTTCTTATTAACTCAAAACTGAAGCAACTACCACACACACACTGTCAAGGGCTCTCAGCCTACTCCAACTGATAGCAAACAGAAATAGCTTAGGAATAAACCCCAAGTCATTCGGCCTTCTCAAACATAAGCAAAGCCACAAACCTTGCTCCCCAAGTAAACACAAACTTTAACTACTCCTCCCAAATAGCCGAAACACCCTCTCAAAACCCTTCACCAGTTTGGTCACTCAACTTTTCTCTCAAGATCGAGGCACTAACCAAGCCCCATTGCTCACGGTTTCTCCTTCAAACCACCCAGCCTCGAGAAAGAGCAGCTCCAAGGGATCACATCTACGGGCTACTCATACCAAGCCTAGGCATCCTACTTCCCATCAAGTAACCTTCGTCTCATTTCTTTTAGTATTTAAATTATTATTTGATTAGGCATATGAATGGGTGATTTAGTGATGTGTTTGTGAATAGTTAGAGTTGTTAGGAGCCATGTTTTGATGCATAAAAACTAGCACTTGTGTTTTGCATACCTAATGTATATTGCTTTGTGTCCAAAGAAGGATTGATGAATATTGGTTATGATCAGTGCTATTTTTCCACTGGATGATATGAAGTTTAAGACCCATCATGGGTATGAAGTCATATAGACATTCGATGGCCTTAATATTTTAACTTGGGAGTTATTTGTCTATTTGATCAATCAACTATATGTTCGTTAAGTAAACTCTTGAAGTATCTATTTCTCTATGTAATATAGGTGAAATATCTCCATATCTATTGAGATTGATGGATAAGTATTTGATTACTAATTACGCTACAGTTTAACTATTACACATTAACTGATTTTGTGAAATGATTATTCTACTATGAAGTAGTGCACTAAAAAATTTTAGTCGCTATAATTTATCATTATATTAATTAGTAAATATTATGTTATTGATTTATAAATTATTAAATTATTATCTACATTCATTTAAATGTTGCTTATTAAATGCTAATTGTAAAAATGCAAAACAATAATTGCTATCTACTAATTGATCAAGATTCTTTATTAAATTCTAATATCAATTACTTGACTATTAATTTCCATATAATTATGAGTTCATTTAATTACTATCTATTCACCTATAACAAATTAGCTATTATTTAAATAAAAGTAGTGAATAAATATCTTTAGTAAAATTTTTATATATGAAATGGGACCAATAATTATTATCTATATTATTTCATGAGCTTATTTTTCTACCAAACAAAACTAAGTAAATATCTCCATAATCCTTGTCTCATGATCAAAATGCCTACTTGTTATTTTAGCACCTATATAATATGCCTCATATATAAAATGTGTATGTGTATGTGTGTGTGTGTGTGTGTGTGTGTGTGTGTGTGTGTGTGTGTTTGTATGTGTATATATGTACATGAAAATGAATTGTCATTGTACATCATAATGCCTTGATTGGGAGTGAGAGTAAAAGTTTCTAGATGACGGTTTTAATCATAGTTTTAAATTTCATTTAGAGTTGGGTTTGGAACCTTAGGTCAAATTGCGCAGTCCTTCAGACTTATCAGCAGACTTCAAATCAAGAAGTCCTTGCATCAAACAATTGATAGTAAAACTTTGGATTGCAAGTCATTTGGAAAATGGATATTGTCAATGACATGATTATTTGGAATGCAAGCTCGACTATTTCTCATTTAAAAGCTTTATACAAACATGAGTTTTATTGGAAAATAATCTTTTATTTGTAAAACATTTTTTTCGCAAATTATTTGAAAACCATGCTTGCATGACCAAAGAGTATTGGAAATGTTCTAATTGTGTTTGGATCTTGAATGATGTAATGAAACGTTGAATACTTAATAAGGGTAGGCCTCTGGGACTAACCTTTGAATGGTAGGGCAAGTCTCTCAATAGGATGCCACCTATGAGAGAGGAGCTCTATCTTGAAAATATGACAGTCCTAGTAGGTCAGGTCGGTCCAAGCTGGCACCTCAGTCCAAGTAGGTTGTTATTTTGGGGTGGACATCATATGAGTTAAGGTAAGAGATAGAGGAGTATCTTACCCAGTGGGTCATACACCCACTACACTGTGATGCAGGTTTCACAGTGTTTGTCATTTTCTAGGGTTTTATGGCAAGGCTATGATGAAGGATTTCATGGTCCGTTTATTTTGAGTTGTTTTTATATGATTCTTGTTACTGTTATATGACTTAAACATGATTTACCACTCATTTTTTTTACAAAAAATTTGACTTGCATTCAACGTTTAATTTCTAGTTTCAAAGTGCATTCATGAAATCTTTTTCGATTCAGTCAAGAGCACACATAGGACTTACTAGGAATTTTTTTCTCACATAATTTTTCTCTGTTATATTTCAGGAGGTACTAGATCATAGGTGGGAAACTATTAGAGTCAACTGTTGTTCAAGTTTGCTTGTTCATTTATTTATTTGGGTTTAAGAGATTGTTTGTTCTCAAAACATTATTTTGTTTAAGTCATGGATTGTGAATTTGTACGCTTTAAATTTCTTGAAAACTTGTAATAAGTTTTGATGTATTTTGAGTTGAATTTACTACAATTTCTATTTGACCTAGTTATAAAGACCCCTAGTCCTAAAGACGGGGCGACATCCCCGACCTCTATCGGTCACATAGAAGCAAGAGTTACAAGTAGTATTAGAGCCTAGGTTTAGGCAATATCTATATGTTGATGAAATTATTTACTTAAGTCCTTAAATCTTGTACTAATCTAGTTGTTATATAGGATAGCTAGAATATCTGTAGCAGTTGTCAGAGACTGGCCTATCATGTATGGACCCAATGCACCACCGCCACCCATACCGCCTACCATCAGAGTCCGAGCCTGAGCTGGAAGATCCATAATACGAGCGTAAGTAGGAGGAGATAGAGGTACAGGAGCCTTACCCACCAGTGCAGAAGGTACACCTAATCTCAAATTGCGAAGACCCTGGTGAGATAGAGTTTGAGGTGCCCAGGAATAAGTATGAGGAACTTATAGCTCAATGGTATGAGAGGGTTTGGAGGGCAATACTAAGAGTAGGACTTTTAGGGGCAGAGAGTTCAAAGAGGCCTATCGAGGCTATGAGGAGTACCAGTAAGGTCACTAAAAGGTCTTGGACCATGGGATTCGTGGATAAGAAGAGCATAGATTTCTTTAAGAATACTGGGCGTGGCTAAACAAGGTGGACATAGAGCATTAGGCCTATAGGGACCTTCAGAGTGCTCGGACCTTAGGGATTATAGATACCCTTTTTCCCATACTTTGAATAAGTCCAGCATTTGAGGTTGATATTGTTTGTTTCTCTATGTATTATTTTTCTCCTTCCATGCTTTGGTTAAATTAGAATAAGGATGTCTTGTGACGTCTAACTTCCACTGTAGAGACATGAAATCCCATTTATGAATACACGCATAAGTAAATTTCCTTGCTATATCTTTTACTATATTATGGTTGTTAAGTTCTAATCTTATTTTTAGCATATGAGTACTTATGGTAAGATACCTACCTATCATTTGCGTGACCTTTTGATGAGTTCATTATGTCTACAACATGAAGATGGCACCAAGACGGGGAGTAACCTTTCGCGGAAGAGGAGCACGTGTTGATCAGCCAATGGTACCAAAGCATAAGATGACTACTTGCGGATGAGGAAAGTGTGTGGTAGCAGCGTCCAGTATATGTGTATGAAACTACACCACCTCTTCTGCCCGAAGAAGAAGTAGAAGGAAACCAAGGGTAGGGATCAGGGTCAGAAGGACCTAAAGAAGTCTCAATAGGATAAGCGTTCAGCAAAATAACCTAGTTGTTGCAGACGTTGTCAGAACGAAGGACATCTCATAGAGAAGACGAGGCATTAGAATTGTTCCTGAAATTCCAACCACCTATATTCCTTGGAGAAGCAGATAGGATTAACAGGCGGAATAATCACTCCTAAAAATTTAGGCAAATACAATGGCCAGAAAATCGTCGTATTTGAGAAAATACCGTCATTTTTATTTAAAAAGGCCAAAAGATCTTCGTATTTATCTAACGTGACAATGTAAATACGACGGTTAGGAAAAAGTGTCGCAATTACTCACCCTAGCTGAGATTCTGCGAACCGTCGTATTTGGTGAAAAAACCGTCCCAATTATTCTGTAAATATGTCGGTTTTAAACCGTCGCAAATACTTGTTAATTCCGACAGTTATTTACAACGACCCTAATTGTCGCAATCACTGAGTATTTGCAATGGTATCCAGCCATCGTAATTACAATCGTGGCAATACGACGGCTATTGTAGCTGTCGTATTTGAGATTACAAATACGACGGCTCTAACCGTCGTATTTGTTCTATTAAGCTATAACCAAGCAAATACGACATTTTGTGACTGTCGTATTTGGTAAGAAAATATAATCTGTTCAACTCATTCAACACCAATCACAATAAAACACAATTTTCTTAGTGCCAAACAAATCAAAATTAATCTCTTAAAATCTTTTGTTTCATTATGTATAAAATCTTTTGGCAATTGAAATTTTGAAAAAAAAAAAAGAAAAACTCAGTTAAAATAGAGTTCTTTATTATTATTATTTTTATTATTTTAACTCAGAAATAGTATAACATAAGAATTGGTTTCGTCAGCTATTACCTAACGTTAGTACAAAAAGTTTCTTTCCAACATAGACTTTTGAAAAGCTATTGAAGAAAAGCTTTGTCCTTTAGATATTGCCATCAATAATTTATGGGTTTTGCTGGCAAAAGCTTTTTCTCCAAAAATATTTTATGTTGTGGTAGGCGAACTGGTTAGGAATGAATTTAATATTTGCATCTCCATTGATGATGATCTCCTTGTGCAATTTTTTATTTGTATACAATTGCGAATGTGCAAGAGATGCATCAAACCGAGATAATATTATATATCTCTTCAATAAAATATTTGATAATATCATTACTTACCTTTACATTTATATAAAATTAAGTAATTTTTTATATTATAATCATTTATTTTATTTTAAATTAAAAAATATATAGAATATATATAATCAACATATACATATTAAAACTTTAAACATAGATAAAAAAAGAAATATTATTAAAATAAATTCAGGATACCTTTGAAAAAAAATTAAATATAAGATAAAATCAATTTTAATAATATTAGTCATAAATCTTACATTTTTTATCTTAAATCTTAAATGCAACTAATACGAAGGCTAATGATTAGCCATCGTAATAAGTTACAATCTTAATTTTTTTTTTTAAAAAAAATGATTTTTATTTGTTTTTTATTTATATACATATATGTATATATATATATATATATATATATATATATATTACTAATGTAACAAATAAAACTATATAAAGTTTACTTTTACAATAAAAATTACTGATAGAATGTCTATATAATTAAATGTAATAATCAAGAGATAGTATACTCTACCTGTATGTAGAAATGTATGTACATACACATATATTAGAATAACTAATAATGAAATTCTTTCCACCCTAATTCTCATCCTACCATCTCCTCTACTAAACTTCACTTAAAACAACTCTCAAATAATGCAGCAACACATCTAAATAATTTAATGCAAGAAGAACCTTGGAAATCACATGCACCCATGCAAAAAAAAAAAAAAAAAATTTAAGATATCACATGAAACATGAAATGCTATGCAAGGCATGACTTTTTCCCATAGGTCAAAGGTGATTTTGGGCAGGGTACTACAAATATCCAGGATTTTCTGAGACTTTAATTTGGTCCATTAGACTCTTAGTTTAGCATTTTGAACCAAATTAATTATTGTAATCAAAACTAAATAAATGGCCCAATAAATAATTAATTTTTCATCCCAAATAAACTAATCCAATTAACAATGCTATATTAGTTTAGTCCCAGGTCAATCTTTAATTATTCAAACTGGGCTAAAGCCCTGAACAATTAATTAACCCACCAAACTAATTTAATTAATTCTTTCTCTCTGTGGACCTTTATTTTATTCTAGCCCAATAGTTAAATCAGGCTACTTAAATAAAATAAATTCCATTTAATTTAATTTAAGACCAATTCTTTAACCTATATATAATTAGGACTTAGGTCTATACTGGGGAGCAAAAGACACACCGCCTTGCTACTAAAATGACCAAAATACCCTTGCTATATAAATAGCTGCATTTAGCATTTTAAATATTTTCTAATATCACCATACGGAAATACTAACCAAAAGGATAATTCCGCGTTAGCAAAGTTTCTGACCTACAGGTGAAATGACTAAAATACCCGTCTACACATCGTCGTGCATTTGAGAGGAAGAAATATACTAACACCTCTCTAAATAACATCTACCATCCTTAAGCTTCTAGTCCAATGATCCATGACTTCCTGGATTGTTTCCGCTTTCCAAGGAAGCTACCCTAAAGCAAACATCTAAGTCATGTTTCTCAGGGCCCTGGATATTTAGATCATTCAGACAACCACAAGGGGCGATATAGTATAGAAGCTATCTTGTACAAGTTTGTCTTAACTAACTAGTCACACATACGTAATATGCAAGTATATTGGTCCTACGATAGAACCTTAATTAAAACATGTCAAAGTACATGCTTCTAGCATCGTCAGACCACCAACTCATACTCAAGTCGTAGAGTACTAGTCCACGCTGTAACAATAGTAGTCTAGGTTTTTGTCATATAGTACTTTAAGAAATCACCACTACAGGTCCTATTCTACGTATTCGAAATACGCTTATGTCATGAAGTGAGTGGACTACTCACTGGCCAAAGGTAAGCCATTCCCCATTTAGAATTTATAATATAATAACCTAGACATGATGAGATTATCATTCTCATCAATCGATTAAGAACAAGCGTTTATGTGTTAAGTAACCCGTGATCCATACTTTACTGTGAAAGACTACCATTCATATGGACCACTTATTTAAACACAATGGGTTTTTTCCAATCGTAATTGTGCACAAATAAAATGTAAATTCACAAATAATTTCTGAGAATAAATTCTTTTATTAAAATATTCGATGTTTACATCAAAAACCTAGTCTAAGAGGACATATTTTCCAACAATCACGCGCTTGCACTCTAAGACTAAGTAAGTCCTTGGGTGCCCACCCCTATGGCGTCTAAGTGTCTCTTGAAGAATCTCTCAGCCAAATGCTTGATGAATGGATCTGCTAGATTGTTCTCTGAGGCAATCTGTTCCACTACGATTTCCCGTCTCTGGATAAAATCCCAAGCTAAAAAATAATCCAAAACTGGCACAATCCTCTTCATTAAGTAATTATCTTTTCTGGGCTTCATTAAATGCCCAAGAGTAATTAATTAGTTCTAATTGGACTCTTAATATATGTCAACAAATATCAACCCAATTAATTAATTTATTCCAGCCCAATTCTCTTAATCAATTAATTATCTTTTCTGGGTCTTATGAAAATTCCAAGACTAATTAATTAATTCTAATTGGACTTTTAGAATGAATTTTATTTCTCTTCTAGATAATTAGATATTAAGCCAAAATTGTGTCTAAACAACACCAAGGAAACTTGAGCTACTCCGGGGACTAAGAGACATACTATTCATGGCTACTAAAATGACCAACACGCCCTTACTATTAAATAGCTGCATTTTACCATTTGAAATATTCTCATTTATCACCATATGAAAATATTGACCCTAAGAATAATATTGCTAAAATAATGTCTTTGACCTACAGGTAAAATGACAGAAATACCCCTCTATGTAACATCCATCAATGAGATAGGACAAATGTACTAACACCCATCTCAAAGAAATCTATCATGCCTAGATATCTAGTCCAACATGACTCACTCGAATGTACTTGCTTATCATTGGAAACTACCCAAAAGCACACATTCTAGAGTCACGTTCCTAAGGCCTTAGATTATTAGCTTATCCTAGACAATCACAATGCGGTGATTTAATCTTCACAAAATGAAGTATAAAAACTCTGTTGCATGATTCCATCATGACTAACTAGAGTAATACACCCAACGTAAAAGGTTATTAATTTCACAAAAAAAATTTCACCCAACATACATTAAAGTACAAGACCCTAACTTTACCGGACTACTAACTCATACTTAAGTATGTAGGTGTTCGTACACACTGTAGAAGTAATAGTCTGGTATCTATAATTAGAGTACTTTAAGAGAGACCACTACTGTAGGTCCAGTTCTACGTATTCGAAATACACTAATGCCAATGATGTGAGTGAACTACTCACTGATTCAAGGTAAACCATTCCTCATTGGAACTCATTGCATAATAGTCTTACTTTAATGAAATGCCCAATTCTATCAAACGACTAAGAACTTAATTTTACTTGTATGAAAAGTACCCATGGTCTATACCTTACTATGAAGAACAACCCTACAAATAGACTATTACTTATCACTCTTAGACCTTAAATATGCAATAATATAAGAAACAAATCGAATTGAATGAATAAATATTTTATTGTAATATATTTACATATAATTCATTGTCTTTGAGAGCATACTTTCCAACAATCTCCCACTTGCACTACAAAGACTAAGAAAGTCCATAAGTGCCTACCCCTATGACATCTAAGTGTCTACGAAACACTTTTTCTATCAAAGGCTTGGTAAAGGGATCTACCAGATTGTTGATAGAGAAAATCTAATCAATCACAATCTCCTGTTCTGGATGAACTCCCGAATGAGGTGATACTTTCTCTCTATGTGCTTGCCCTTCCTATGGTTTCGAGGTTCCTTGCATTGTGACACCGCTCTAGTGTTGTCACAATAAATCGCGACAGGCCTGTCCATGTGTGGTACTACTTTAAGTTCTGTAAGGAGCTTTCGAAGCCACATAGCTTCTTTAGAAGCTTCTGATGTAGCAACGTGCTCAACTTCCGTGGTAGAATCAGCAATGCAGGATTGCTTGATACTTCTCCATGAAATAGCTCCTCCAAACAAAGTGATGATATATCCACTACCAGATTTTTTTCATCATTATTCACTTGGAAGTCTGAGTCTATGTAACTGGTAGGAACGAAATCATCAACACGATATACAAGCATATAATCTCTTATTTCCTTCAGATATTTGAGCATACGCTTGATGGCTTGCTAGTGAACTTTCCTTGGGTTTAACTGACATCTACTAACCATGCCTACTGTAAAGCAGATATCTGGCCTAGTACAAAGCATAGCATACATGAGACTTCCCACAGCCGAAGCATAAGAGATCCTACTTATCTTCTTCTTATCTTCCTGTGTTTGAGGACACTGCTTGGAAGATAAGGATAATCCATGTCTAAAGGGTATCATAGCACATTTACATTGATCTATGTTGTACTTAATTAATATCCTGTCAATATAAGTAGATTGGAATAAGCCTAACATTCTCTACTTCGTATCTCTAAGAAGCTTAATACCTAGAATATAGCTAGCTTCTCCCAAATCTTTTATGCTAAATTGACTAGATAGCCAAATCTTAACGGATGACAATATCCCTACATCATTTCTAATGAGTAGAATGGCATCCACATAAAGTACCAAGAAAATCACTTTTTCACTATCCAATTTTGCTATACACACATGGTTCATCCATGTTTTGAATGAAACTATAAGTTTTCACAGTTTCATCAAAACGTATATTCCATGCTCGCGACACTTGCTTAAATCCGTAGATGGACTTCTTAAGCTTACAGACCATTTGTTCTTGACCTTTAGCAACAAAACCTTCTGGTTGAGATATATAGATGTCTTCACTAAGCTAGCCATTTAAGAAAGCCGTCTTGATATCCATTTGTCATATCTCGTAGTCGTAATAACATGCAACGGCTAAAAGAATTTGGATAGACTTAAGCATAGCTACTCATGAAAAGATTTCCTCATAATCGATCCCTTATCTCTGAGTATAACCTTTAACAATTAACCTTGGTTTATAGGTTTCAACATTTCCATCCACACCTCTCTTCTTCTTGTATCCCTACTTACACCCAATAGGTTTTATCCCATCAAGTGCAGTGATAAGATCCCAGACTTGATTGAGGTACATGGACTCAATCTCGGCATTCATAGCTAGCTGCCATTTGTCTGCATCAGCATCAACAATGGCCTCCTTGTATCTAATGGGATCTTATTCCTGATGATCAGAGACTAGATCATAGATCTCTCCAGTCTACCTTTCTGGAACTTTTGTAATCCTCCCACTTCGACGAGGCTCAGTTTGTATAGGAACATCTGGTAATGTTTCCCTTGGTTCCTCGATTAGGGTGTCAAAAGTACTTGAAGTTGCATCAGTGACCAACTTCTCTTCTAACTCTATTCTACTTGAACCCGTGGTGGATGTAATTTTTTCATTCGCTAAGTATTTATCATTAGTACTAACAAGTCCATTATGCTCATTTAGGATGATAAAAATATCCACCTCTTGTTCTTTTTGGATACCCAATAAAGTAGCATAACTCTAACCTTGGTTCTAGCTTACTTTCTTTTATCATCACATAAGATGGACAACCCCATATCTTGAGATGGTTCAAACTGGGCTTTCGTCTAGTCCACATCTTACAGAGTGTCCTAGGTACTAATTTGGAAAGCACCAAATTCAAAACATATGCCATTGTTTCTAAGGTATATCCCTAAAAAGAAATTGGAAGAGACACATGACTCATCATACTTCTGATCATTTCCATCACAGTTCTATTTCTTCTTTCAGCTACTCCATTCTACTAGGGAGTCCCAGGCGCAGTTAGCTGATATACTATACTATGATGTACCAAGTAATCCTTAAACTCACTAAGGAGGTACTTTCTACCACTATCAGATGTCAAAGTTTTAATTAATTTACCAGTTTGACACTACATTTCAGCCTTAAACTCTTTTAATTTATCAAAAGAATCAGAATTGTGCCTCATCAGATAAATATAACCAAAACGAGTATGATCATCAGTGAAAGTGATAAAGTAGTTGTAGCCTCCCCTAGCTGGTGTAGTCATCAGACCACAAACATCCGTATGAACTAGTACAAGTATTTCCATGGCTCTATCTGCCTTTTTGGTAAACGACCTTTTGGTCATTTTACCTTTAAGGCAAGATTCACACTAAGGCCATTCTTCCAATTCTAATCTAATGAACCTAAAAGCCTATCACAGATTAGCCTGTAAATCCGATTTGAATTTATATGTCCCAATCTTAAATGCCACAAATACGAGTCATTTGATATGACCTTTCTCTTTTTATTATCAGGTTCAGTTTGAATATTGTTTACTTAATTTCTAATAGGATGTATAAAAAGAGATTTCCATACATGTTTCCTGTACAAATTAAATTACCATTTCTACTGATGGGAACACTAGAATGGAAATAAACAGAATATCCTTGATTCATCAATTTAGAAACTGAAATCAAATTCTGTTTAAAATAAGAAACATATAAAATATCTTTTAAAATTAACTTCCTATTACAATAAAAAAAAAAAAAAAGCTCAAGATCTCCCACTGCTTTAGCCTATATTCTTGCTCTATTACCTACTTAAAGTTCATGCTCACCCTTTCTGAGTCTCCTTGTCCTTCTGAGAACCCCTGTAAGGAGTTACAGACATGGTTACTGGCTCCAGAATCAACTATTCAAGAACATGTTGATCCAACCATCAAAATAGACTCTAGGTATAGAACAATACCTGAAGTAGACTTGGCTAAGAAGTTTAGACAATCTTTCTTCCAATGCCCCTTCTTGCCACACTTGAAGCATTTGCCTTTGGGCTACCCGTTGGGCTTGGTATCACCAGATGCTTTGGGCTGGCCTGCGTCATTCTGGACCTTCCTCTTCTTGAATTTCTTAGGTTTTGCCTTAATTCTAAAAGAAGCAGAACGAGAGATCAAAACCTTTGACATGGGCTTTATGATCTTATCTGCTACTTGGAGCTCTTTCATAAGCTCCCTAAGATTCATATCTAACTTGTTTATTATGTATTTCAACTTGAACTGAGAATATGAATCGGCAGAGTTTCAAGAACCATGTCAATTTGGCTCTCATGATCAATTGTTGCGTCTAGGACCTTGGCCTCCTCGAAGTAGGCAATCATCTTGAGTAGATGCTCTCAAACCAATGCCCCCTCAGCCATCCTAGCGTTCATGATTGCCCTAAGAGCTTCCTGCATTGAGGGCCGATTCTTGTCAGCAAACATGGTATGCAATGACAAATCCATGTCGTACGCAGTGGCCATGTCCTCATGCTTAGATTGGAGCACAATGGACATGGAAGCCAATATATAGAACTTAGCCATATTATCAGTTTTCTTCCATGCCTTCTTAGCTTCTCGCTCCTGATTAGTGGATTCTTCCCCAATCATAGGATAGGGATCCATAAGAACATACTTGTACACCTTGATAGTGAGTACTATGTTTAGGTTTCTCTTCCAATCCACATAATTTGGGCTTGTCTATTGGTTTGATAGTAAACAGAGGAACATGTTGCAAAAATAGAGAACAAACAGAGGCACAGAAAAACCATTAAGAGTAGCAGCATGGAAGCATTTAAAATATACCTCTAGGTGCCTTAAGTCTCTTAGGTTGTGAAAGAATAGATTGAACCTCAGGGACAACCTCTTCTTGCTTAATTGATGAAGCTTCTGGTTGAAAACCTGCTAACCTTCTACTCCTCCTTATTTACATGAATGCCAAAGCTTTTCGATTTTCGGAATATTCCACTGCCTAATTCTTGTTGGTGAAACAAAAGGTGAAGAGGAAAGATCTCTCAAGAGGAGGAATGCATGGTCTCAACCTTCTCTCTTGTTTTTGTGAAATCCAAAACCGTTGAGGAGGAGTCCTATCTACCTTCTTGGTGAACCAAAAGTTTTTTCCAGAAAAAAAAAAACCACCTTGCAACCACTTGTATCATTTGTTAATACAAAGAACAAAAGAAGTAAAGGTCACAAGAGAAAGAGAGAGCCAAAGGTCACAAGAGAGAGAGGTCTTGGGGAAAAAGAAAACTAGGTTTTTTTCTTTCCAACTGAAAAGACGGAAGTCTCTTCCAAAACTAAGAATTCCAATTCTCTAATTGTAATCGGAACCTATGAAATTCTCAGAATTATAAATTGGTCCATCAACCTCTCTTTCTCGTAATAAACTCTACTATGTTATCAAATAACATTTTGAGTTTCTATTCCTCTTTAACTGAGACCAATTCCTCAACCCAAAATTAATTAGGACTAACGGGCAATTCCGAGGACTAAAAAGACACATCGCCTTGGCTACTAAAATGACCAAAATACTCCTGCTGTATAAATAGTTATATTTTGTATTTTAAATATTTTCTAATATCACCATAAGGAAATATTGACCCCAAGGACAATGCTGCGTTAGCAAAGTCTTCGACATATAGGTGTAATGACTAAAAAATCCCTCTATACATTGTCGTACATTTAGAGAGGAAGAAGTGTACTAACACCTCTCCAAATGACAGCTACCATCCTTAGGCCTCTAGTCCAATGATCCACGACTTTCTGAAGTGTTTCCGCTTTCCAAAGGAGCTACCCTAAAGCAAACATCCAAGTCATATTTCCCAGGGCCCTGGACATTTAGATCATTCAGACAACTACTGTAACACCCTGCTACCTAGGCCCGCCAGGGCCGGGGATGTCGCCCCGTTCAAAGGATAAGGGGTCTTTATAACTAGGTCACACAAATAAAATAGTGGAATAAAAATAATACTTTAACTTAAAATTTTATTACATCCCAAAAATACTCCAAGAATAAATCCAAGAATATCAAAAGAAACACAAATCCAAAAATAAAATCATCCACTCTCAACTCCCTAAAGCAGCACATAAAAATTGATGACAAAATTTTCTTCCAAGGCAGATAACACTAGCTACTCATCCCCACAGCAGGATCGACCTGAAATCATGGTAAAAAGGGTGATGAGACAGAAATCTTAGTAAGCCCCGTGTGTGAGTTGGGCTAAAAGAGAAAACACTTTTCATGATGCATGCACTAACAGTATATCAAAAGTTTTGTCATGCCTTCTTTATAAATTTAACTCTCACTTCTTGAAAGTTAGTAGTGAGAAGTCATGAAACAAAATGCTCTTAAAATATTCTGTTTGGAAAGATATGGATAATTAAAAGATTTTGAGCTTAGAATAAAATTCCAATGTCACTTTAGAACAGTTCCCCGAAAATAGCTCATCAATTAAAGCAACCAAGTTAATCCGACAGAGCACAGCGGTGACTCTCACACCAGCTGAAGCACTTGACCCCCATCAGGTGGTGAAATGGCATAGAGGTGGCTCTCACTCCTGTGAAGCACTTGACCCCCAACACCTGGTAGGTGTACATGCTACCGAGTAAGATTCTCCTCCCTCTCTCACCCAACCCAATCCGGTTGTCCCACTTCCGGTTGTCGGTTCCACTGGAATCCTGTCACTAGCTGAGGATGGCTCAACCTTCTATACTGATGCCCTGATAAAAAAGAGTCAACCTCTCGGAGGTGGCCACCTGCCAAGAGATATCCCTAGACCAACCAAAAGCTAGTATAAAGGTCTAGCCCCCATTGAGTACTCAACGTTATTCAATCTTCATAATTCATAAGGCTCCAAAGTGGAACCTACAAAATTAGCTCATTACAGTTGCAAACAACATTTTTCAACTCGTACAAAAATTTTAGAAGGCATGGTTTTAAGTCAATAATTTATTCCACAAATTCATAGTGGAGGAGCCGCATGCTCAAATAAGTCATGCTATGATTTTCGAAAAGTATATGCATGATCAAGAATTCATCTCTTACATGTTCAAAACAAATCAAAATGTTTGATGCTTGGCTCCTAAGTCATGCTTGACACATTTTAAAATTTATAAATCTAGATGTTTCTAAAATTAGAAGTTTTCTAAATGTAGAAAGTTTCCAAAATAAGAAGGTTCCAAATATAGAAGTTTTCAAAATTAGCAATCGTGCTAAAATTTCATGTTAGCAAAAGATACTCACCAACCTTACTTTTAAACCAAGATGATAAAATAAAATCAATTTCATGAATGTAAGAGAACTTACCTTATCCTTAAGCTTAGGGTATGAACTCTAGTAAGTTGGTCCCTACCCTTGACAATCTTCTAAATCTAGCAAAGAGTTCATATAAATTAATCACAACACTTTCTAGACCATCCCAAAAGAAAATCAAGTCCAAAATCCACTTTCACAAATAAAATGAACTCAACTCACTACTACCATGATCCTAGTGCCCCAAGCTTTTAAGGCCAAATAATAAATAAAAAGGGTTTATAAGCTAAGTCTAATTTGATATTTAAAATAATTAGTGTTTTGGGAAATAGGTACTAATAAGTTGAAGATTTAAATCTTGCTAAAATAATTTAGAGTTTATTTGATGGAGGGTCCTAGGTGGTATTAGGTAAAATAATGATGTATCAATAATTAATTGTTAGAAAATAAGTGATAACTAAAATTAGTTGAAAATAGATTTTAATGAGTCTTGATTGAAGGATAATAAATAAATTTTAATAGGTTTTGGTTAAAAGATAATAATTAAATTTTAATAATAAATATTTTACTTACTATGATTATTTTCATAAAAAGGCTTTATTTTATATTATCATTTTATATAATATCTATATATTTTATTTTTCTAGCAAAAGCTATTATTTATTTGACTAAAATATCCTTATTATATCTATAATAATCCAAATCTACCCTTCCTAGGGTTTTTTGAAATTACTAGCAAAATCATAATATTAAATATTTTATTGAAGGAATAAAATTAGCTTAGGGACAATTAGGTCATGATCACAATTTCACTTGCTAACCTTAATCATGAACATATACTCCACTTCAATTCATCAAATCATTAATATAAGCATAGATCTAGACTTACTAAGGCATGATCTAACTATTACTAGCATAAATATAATCATGGCTTCAATCTCAACTCATCACAACAATATATACTCAATCCAATTCATGATTCATCTTCTATCAACATCATCCTAGAGACATGAATCTAGAATTTAAAAGAAGGGTTAAAAGGCTTACTTGATTGATGAATACCTTGAAGGAGTTTCGAATGAATCTCAACCCCTAGATGCCTAAATTCGTCCAAAGAAGGTGAAGGAAGCATGGCCATGGAGAAGGAGCCATTTGGCCAAGAGAAAGGGAGTGTTCGGTCAAGAGAGAGAGAGAGAAGAAGAAGAAGAAGAAGAAGAAGAAGAAGAAGAAGAAGAAGAAGAAAGTCCATTAGCATGCTTAAACATATATATATATATATATATATATATATACACATTAGAGATCAAGGATTAGAGAAGAAGAAGTTTTTTGAACAAACCTACCTTGAAGGTGTTCTTGAGCCTTCACAAAATTTCTGGTTTTGATCCAAAAGAGCAAGTTGGATTTTGTAGTTTGATGTTAAAATTGATATGTATGGACTCACAGTAGTGTGTAGATGAGATCTGGAATTTTTAGAGATAGTTTGGGGTGATTTGGAGAGGTATTAGGTGAAAGGAATGAGTAGGTGTTCTTGGTGTACAATGTGTTCTTGAAGGTTGAAGAGAGTAGAGAGCTTTTGGGATTGGAGGTTGCCGAAATTCTGTGAGAATTAGGGTTGGCCAACTGCTTGAAGGGTTTTGGTAGATGATTTTTTGGTTTGGAAGAAAAAAGGAAAGGCTAGTTGTTGAAATCCTTGAAGAATATTTTTGGGAAGCAAATTTGGAAACTAAATATTCAAGAATATCTTTGATTCTTGGAGAGCTTTTGGAAGTCTGCCATGGCTGAACTGTTGGGCATTGTTTCGGCTGGATGAATGCTGGTTGAGGGAGGCTAAGGGTGGCCGAAAATAAGGAGTGTAATGGTGAAGGGAAGGTCTGGTTGTTTGAGGTATATTTTATGGAAAGTTGTTAAATCATGGTGGTTGGAATTTTGGTATCTAAATCAAAGCATGATTGCAGAATTTTTTTGGAAATTTTTTAGGCAGCCATGACTGGATTTCGTGCAGAACTTAGGGAGGACAACGGAGTTCATTTAATGGAGATTTAAGGGTAGTTTGTGCAGAAGAAGGATGGAGTTTCAGCTGGAGTAGAATTAGGAAACAAAGCTAGAATAATTACTGCACAGGATTTCGCTACTCGCTGGAATTCTCTGGGCAGTTTTCGGCTGCCCTTTTCCTGACGGTTTGTAGGGAGTTTGAAGGGGAATTTCAGGGCTTTCAAGTCTGGTTTCCAGCCTTCTTCATGGAGGAAAAACATGGCTAAGGTGCTGAGGAAAAACTGAAAGAAAACAGCTTGGTTTCGGACCTCCAAAGCTGCAATTTGCCCAGGGATTTTTTTCTGGTTTTGCACAGCCTATGTGCAGTCCAAAAATGGCAAGAAAAATCCAGGTTTCAAGCTGATCAAAAAGGTTATTTTCTGGCAGCATTTGGCAGAGAATAATGGATAAGAATTTTGACACGTTGAAGGCACACAAAGCTGGAGAAATTTCAGTTCCATGCACGAAGGAAAATGAACCTAACTAGAGTGAAGTTTTTAAAAAGTTCACTAGGGAAATTAATTCACTTGAAATCCTTTCCCCTCTTCCATGGTTTTGGTCCATAAGATGTCTTTTACTAAGACATTTTGAACCTCCAAAGCCACATCACATTGCTGGAATTTTTCTAGAATAAAATTGGCTTGAACAAATTTAACAAACTAATGAATTGAGAAATAGGAAAAAATAAGGATCAAGAGGAAATGAACTCCTCTTAGGAATTTTGTGTAGAGCAAAAGAGTAGGATTTGAATACTCCTATCATGTCTCTCTTAGGACAACATCTCTACCCTACTCCAAACACATAAGGCCAAAAATGAAACTTCCCAAGCAAAAATAAAATTTTAACCAAGCTAAAGCTCCTATGATGGAATTTGAACCTAAGACCTCAAGAATTAATTCCAAGGCTCTAACCACTAAACCACAACAACTCTTGTTCTTATTTTCCCTCTAAAAATATTTTCCTATTTAATCCTCAAGCTATCTCCCTTTTTCCACCTCAAGCAAAAATTACCATTTTGCCCTTCTCACTCAATAATCATAATCAAGCCCTCTAGACTATAAAACACAAATTCAATGCACATAAAATCATATAAAAATATATTTAAACATGCAATAAAATATGACATGCATCCCAACCCCCTTACTCTAAGGTTGGTTTCGACTGGGGTTTCACAACTACAAGGGATGATATAGTATAGAAACTATCTTGTACAAGTCTATCTTAACTAACTAGTCATACATACCCAACATACAAGTATATTGGCCCTATGATAGAACCTCAACTATAGCATATCAAAGTATATGCTTCCAACTTCGTCAGACTACCAACTCACGCTCAAGTCATACAATACTAGTCCACGTTGTAGCGGTAGTAGTCTAGGTTTCTACCACATAGTACTTTAAGAAACTACCATTACAGGTCCTGTTCTACGTATTCGAAATACGCTTATGTTATGAAATAAGTGGACTACTCACTAGCTAAAGGTAAGCCATTCCCCATTTGGAATTCATAATATAATAACCTAGACATGATGAGATTCACATTCTCATCAATCAATTAAGAATGAATGTCTATGTGTTAAGTAACCCGTGATCCATATCTTACTGTAAAAGACCTCCATTCACATGGACCACTTATTTAAACACAATAGGTCTTTTCCAAATGACATTGTGCACAAATAAGTAAATTCACAAATGATTTCTGAAAATAAATTCTTTTATTAAAATGTTCGATTTTTACATCAGAAATCTAGTCTAAGAGGGAATACTTCCCAACATTGTCAACTTACTCTGCTTGAGATGATTGAAAATTGACTGAAACCAGACATTTCTGAAATATTGCAAAAAACATTCATTTAGTTTGTAAAAAATGCACATTTCTTTATATTATTTCTTTGATAATAGATTACTCTTAAAACCATTTTCAATAATATAAATAATTTGGCTCTTAGAAAAACTAACAAAGCTTCATAGGAAGATTAATAAAATTCAAAGTTAAGTGTATAACCATCACGAATTAAAACTTCCTTAATATGTAATGGTATCGAAAAAGTCCCACCGATAGGATGACCACTGATTCTCACTACCAACAAATAATTTAGTGTTAAAAATCTCCATTGTAGCATGGTCGATCCCAGCAAATACCCTAGGCTTTTAATTTTACTTTTACATTAGTTTTAGATACTTGTGAAAGTCCATCCTATAGGGGTTCATGCTCATAATGACATGAGGAAATCCACTATCTCTAATGAGAGTTGTGATGGAAGCCATTGGGTCGTTGGAACCCCTCTCCCACTTAATCTTTTATTGAAAATACAGTTTTAGGCCCCAAAACATTTTCTACAATCTTATGGTTTTCTTAACTTTAGTAAAAAACTAAAATTCAATATTATTCTCTATGTTAAGGATTTAATCCTTTGAGAGAAAAAACTATGAATTTATTTTACTATTCCAAGTTAATAACCAAATAAAACGTTATTAAATAACCTCAAGTTCAAAATTATTCTCAATTGCAAGGATTGAACCCTTTAAAAGAATAAACTATGAACTCTTTTATTTTAAGGTTTCTTAGATTAAAACATTTTATCAAAAAACCGTTCTATCTAGTGAGACTTTGGTCTCACAAGAACTTGCACATTTGATCACAAAAATTAAATAAGCATGATAACAAAAGTAAACTTTTCCATACTCTAACTATTCATTTATCACTAAGTGATCAAACAATGGTTTAAACATCATGAATTAAAAAATTAATGATCTTTTTTAATCCTAAGGTGGCTCTATTATTTACAACTAATTTTCTTGAAAATTATTCATCCATAAATAAATAAAACTATTGAAGAAAATTAACCTCATATAATGGTTTCAAAACATGATTATGTTAAGGGAAAAGTGAGGTGCAGAACTTCAGCATTTCTCTCCCTTTTCTTGGACAAAATTGCACACATCCACTACTAGGCAGAATGGACCTGGCGCTTAGTCCGTTTGGCCCACCTGGCACCAGGTCTGTTCTATTTCTTCAAGAAGTTCCAGCTGGATAGAGTGGACCGGACTTGGCGCAAGGTCTATTTGACCCACCCGGCACAGGGTCTGTTCTATTTCTCTAAGAACTTCTGGCTAGACAGAGTGGACCTGGCACCAGGTAGGCTCAGTTTATCCATCCAGCTAAGCAGAATGGACCTAACGCTGGGTCTATTTGGCCTACCTGGCACCGATTCTGTACTGGAGTTCACCAATTTTTGGAAAAATCATGCTTTGTAGCTATTTTCTACCCCTCAATGAATCTAGCAGTCACGTTCTTCAGTCTCCAAAATTTATAGGTTAAAAGAAACACAAAAAAGGCATAAAATTATGCCTTTACAAGTACCTATACCTCTAAACACGAGGCGTACAACTCATATACTCAAAACCAAAAAAACAATGAGAAAACCATTAGAATACATGATCCTATGCCTCTAATCGTGAGATGTACATGAACTCTAGAGACCAATGTATGAGGGATAGCATGAAATCACAAAAGATTCATTTTTAATAGTAAAGGAACCACCTTTTTCCAGTTTTTAACCCTAGTACATGCTCCAAGATGATAACCATGGCTCTTATACCAATTGAAGGATCAAAATGGAAAACATCAAAGAAAACGCAGCGAAAAAACTTCAGTTTTCCGATCCACATCTAGCAGAGAGTACTTAATTTTTTTCTTTTTTTTTTTTTTTTTTTTGGTTGTGGATTAACCAATAAGGTGTCGTGTTGCACTGGATCTTGCATTGGAAAGGGAGAAGGAGATGCTTACGGTTCGACCGGTATTTTCGTGAATCTTCTACTCCCACATATGAAGAGTATCCAAGCTTTTCTCTTTATTTTTCAGAGTATTACTCTACCTTGATCTTAGGTTAGCTTGGTGAACGCTTATTTGGATAACCAAGAGACTTTCCAAGAGAGAGAGAAGAGAAGATAGAGAAAACATACGAGGAAAGGTGACTGCACATAAGAGAGAGAGCTTAAGCCAAAAACCTACCTTTCTTCCCTTAAATTTTGGCCACCCTAGGGCTTATTGAAACCCTAGTGGGCCGAAACACACGAAGCCCTAATGGGCCTGGTGTTGAGCTCAAAAAATAGTTTAAGACTGGCCTAATCCTCTTCATTAATTAATTATCTTTTTTGGGCTTCATTAAATTTTTAATATTAATTAATTAATTCTAATTAGACTCTTAATATATGTCAACATATATCAACCCAATTAATTAATTTATTCCAGCCCAATTCTCTTAATTAATTATCTATCTTTTCTGGGCCTTATGAAAAGCCCAAGACTAATTAATTAATTCTAATTGGACACTTAGAATAAATTTTATTTCTCTTCTCGATAATTATCCATTAAGCCCAAATTGTGTTTAAACAACACCAAGGTAACTTGAGCTACTCCGGGGACCAATAGACGTACTATTCATGGCTACTAAAATGACCAAAATGTCATTACTATTAAATAGCTACATTTTTTCATTTTAAATATTCTCATTTATCACCATATAGAAATATGGACCCCAAGAATAATATTTCTAAAGCAATGTCTTCAACCTACAGGTGAAATAACGAAAATACCCTTCTATGTAACACCTATCAATGCGATACGATAAATGTACTAACACCCATCTCAAAGACATCTACCATCCTTATATCCCTAGTTTGATAATCCATGACTCACTCGAATGTACTTTCTTATTATTGGAAGTTACCCAAAAGTACACATTCTAGAGTCACGTTCCCAGGATCCTGGATTATTAGATTATCCTGGATAATCACAAGTGGGTGATTTAATCGTCACAAAATGAAGCATAGAAACTCTATTGTATGAGTCCGTCTTGACTAACTAGAGTAATACACCCAACGTACAAGGTTATTGATCTTACAAAAGAAATCTCACCTAACATACATCAAAGTACAAGACCCTAACTTTGCCAGACCGCCAACTCATACTCAAGTATGAATGTATCCGTCCACGCTATAACAGTAATAGTCTGGTCTTTTTAATTATAGTACTTTATGAGAGACCACTACTACAAGTCCAATTCTACGTATTCGAAATATGCCTATGCCAATTATGTGAGTGAACTACTCACAGATTCAAGGTAAACCATTCCTTCTTGGAACTCATAGCATAATAGTCTTATGTATTAGAAATATGCCCTCTTAGACTAGGTTTCTGATATACAAAAATTGAATGCTTTAACAAAAGAATTTATTTCAAAAATTGTTTGTGAATTTATTTATTATTTGTGCACAATTTCATTTGGAAAAGACCCATTGTGTTAATAAGTGATTCATGTGAATAGTGGTCTTTCACAGTAAGGTATAGATCATGGGTTATATAAGCACATAAACATTTGTTCTTAACCAATTGATGAGAATGTGAATCTCATCATGTTTTGGTTATTATGTTATGAATTCCAATGGGGAATGGCTTACCTTTGGCCAGTGAGTAGTCCACTCACTTCATGACATAAGCATATTTCGAATACGTAGAACAGGACTTGTAGTAGTGGTTTCTAAAAGTACTATATGGTAGAAACCTAAACTACTACTGCTACATCGTGGATTAGTACTCTACGACCTGAGTATGAGTTTGTGGTCTGACGAAGCTAGAAGCATATACTTTGATATGCTATAGTTGAGGTTCTATCGTAGGGCCAATATACTTGTATGTTGAGTATGTGTGACTAGTTAGTTAAGACAGACTTGTACAAGATAGTTTCTATACTATATCACCCCTTGTGGTTGTTTGAATGATCTAAATATCTAGGGCCCTGGGAAACATGACTTGGATGTTTGCTTCAGGGTAGCTCCCTTGGAAAGCGGAAACACTCCAAGAAGTCGTGGATCATTGGACTAGAAGCCTAAGGATGGTAGATGTCATTTAGAGGGGTGTTAGTACACTTCTTCCTCTCTAAATGCACAGCGATGTGTAGAGGGGTATTTTAGTCATTTCACCTGTAGGTCGGAGGCTTTGCTAACGCAGCATTGTCCTTGGGGTCAATATTTTTTTTATGGTAATATTAGGAAATATTTAAAATGCAAAATACAGCTATTTATATAGTATGAGTATTTTGGTCATTTTAGTAGCCAAGGCGATGTGTCTTTTTGGTCTTCGGAATAGCCCGTAAGTCCTAATTAATTTTTGGGTTGAGGAATTGGTCTCAGTTATAGAGGGTTTTATTTTATTTAGGAAGTCTAATTTATTATTAGACTGGAATAGATAAATTGAGAGAAATTTATTATCCGGTTTAATTGGTTAATTAATTATTTAGGGCTTAGGTCCAGTTTGAATAATTAGAAAATTAACCTAGGCTTAAACTAGAAGGAAATAATTTACTTAATTATTTATTGGGTTATTTATTTAATCCCAAGAAATAAATAATTAAAGTTTAATTATTTTGGTTCATTTGCGCACATTAATTTTTTATTGGGTTATCCATTTAATCTCAAGGAATAAATAATTAATGTTTATTATTTTGGCCTTTTTTGGTCCAAGAAAAATAATAAATATTATTTTGACCCAATAGCCTGGACCATAGGATTTTTCTAGATACGGTTCAGTAGAGTTTAAGGTGAAGCCAAACTTACTTTGTTAATAATATCCGGGTGTTTAAAATATTAAATCTTGGGGATATTATTATCAGAATAATTAAGAAAATATTTTTGGCTTCATGACTCTCGGTTCACTGTTTGGAAAAATAAAACCCTTGATTTTCCTAAGGGTTTTCTCTCAATTTTGTGTCTCTCTCTCTCTCATGACTCTTCACTCTCAAGTCTTTGTTGTTTGCTGATAAAAGAAACCACCATGAACCATGACCGTGGCTTTTCCTCACCCACTTTCTTTGTTCACCTACAAGGATTAGGGAGGGACATATTCTGAGAACTGAAAGGCTGGCATTCTTGCACCTGAGGAGTTGAGGAAGATTGGCAGTAGAACACTCGGAGGCTTCATCAAATGGGAAGGAAGAAGCTGTCCCTGTGATTCAATCCATTCTCCCACTGTCTTCAAGGTTTAAAGCACCCAGAGGTATGGTCTATATGCTTCCATGCTGCTGCTGTTCTTTGTTCATGTTATTTTTCCTCCATTTTTGTCTCCCGTATGCATGTTCCTCTGTTTATCAAACTAATATTACCCTGATGAAATGCCCAATTTCATCAAATGACTAAGAACTCAATTTTACTTGTATGACAAGTACCCACAGTCTATACTTTACTGTGAAGAATGAACCAACATATAGACCATTACTTGTCACACTTGGACCTTAAATGTGCAATAATATAATAAATAAACCAAATTAAATAAATAAAAATTTTATTGCAATATATTTACATAGAATTCATTGTCTTTGAGGGCATACTTTCCAACAAAATATTGTTGATAGATTTTTATGTTGTTATATTTTCTTTTTTCTCGTCCTATTTGAGCTTTATTTTATGTTTTTTGTTGTTTCACTTTTAACTTTTCTTTTTTCTTTGTTCTAGTGGTTTGTCCATCTTGATGTATGCATCTTTGGCGTGGTAAGGTGAGATGAACAAGGAGAACACATCATACACATCTAAACTCAATCCTAAGAAAATAAGGATTTGTGAAGAACTAACTCATCCTCGGGAAATACTTCCCTAATCTAAGTTTTTTGCAATTGGTGCCCTACTAATGAGCTAATTTTCCGTACCCAAGGGAATCTTTCTTTCTTTAAGTCCTTTATTATTTTAAATAAGTGATCTTATCACCATTTGAGACTCTATTTCCATTTTCATAGGTTTATTAGTGATAGGTTAGGTTTTTTTTCTTTTCATCAAATAAGTAATTTGATCATATCTTTTGCTTGAGTCCTTATGCTTATTTTTGTTTTTAAGTCTATTTTTCAAGAGAAACTAATTTTCACAAGCCTAAATTATCATGATTGGAAAAGGATTTTGAAAAAAACGAAAAAAATGTTTTGAAAAAATTTCATTAAGGTTGTAAAGCTATGTGTCAAGCTGTGCCACTTTTTTCATGGCCATGCAGCGTTGTCATCCTTTTGGAATCTTAAATTTTCTAAACACAGTAGATTTTCATGGCATGATGCATACCCACGCAACATGTTGTGCACAAGCAATTGTTCTTTCTTTGCAAATTGCACGGGATTATGCACGCCCGTTGTAATATCATGTGCATGCGTTATTCCTTTTACATGTAAAAACATTGATGGCTTTGTGATCCTTCTTTTATTATCTTTTATTGTGTCTTATTTGTCTTAGTTTTTCATTTTTTTTTTAAATCTAGGTTAGGTTTGTTTTGGATAGTATCATTTTATTTTATTATTTTTATGTCTGACTCCTATCTTTAGTTATGTGCTTTCAAATTTTAAAGCTTTTTTAAGAAAAATTGGTGGAAACAATTCTCTTCTTTTTGCTTTGAAAATTTTTTTGATTTTAATTTAGTTGAGTTGATTTTTGTAAAACTTTTATATTAGGTTGAAGATATTTAGGTCTTAAGAATTTAGTTTAACCATGTCTATTTCTTAATGCATGTATGAAGTTTTTGACTTTGTGAGATTTATATATGTAATGTGATGAAATATAAGTTTGGCTTGTGTGCCAATTTTGGTGAAAATTTATCTAAGACTAGTCCTAAATATGGGTTTAAGTAAATAGGATAAGTGAGCAGAAAAGAGGTCTGGGAATGCAAAACACATGTCCTTTGGCCAAAAATAACGAGCAAAGGAAAAAAAAGATTTAACAACAAGCAACCAAAAAAAAAAATATTATTATGAAAAGAAGAAAAATGAATGGGGGCCATTGTGGTGAGATGGAGCGAAACACACTCACTTGAAGCTATAAATCCGCAGAAGATTTTTGCAAAAGAAGAATATTGCTTGAGAAATCCTAGTTTACTACCTAATTTGTAGTAGTTTAGACATGTACAAAGTACACAACTTGAAATTGGTTCCATAAACTTAACTTCTATGATTTGCATGACTTATATGTCTGGAGCAAGGAAAGGAAGTGGAATGCATTGAATAGAGATAAACTTGTTTAAACTAACTTCAAGGGCCTTAGGTATATTTGACCTAATATATGAGTTTTCTCAAATCTTCGTGATCAAATAAAATGTTAGAATGTTTTTCATTGACAAATGAAAAGTTAGCATCTCCACCATATTCTTTTTAAACTTTCAATGTCTCATATCTTTTTGAAAGATTGTTTTGCCCTAGGATGTGCAAAATGTTAAGTGTGAGGGTATTTGTTAGGCATGAAAATTCCATATTTTGATAGCTTTTTTACATACATTTTGCATGATCTCTTGTGTAATCTTGGATAGTTTCTACTAATTTTCTATGTTTATGTGTTTTCCAGTTATAGTGATGAATTTTGAGTTAAAGTTAATTTCCTAATGATTTGGAAAGAGTTGGAAGCAATTTGGGCATGTGGAAGTGTGTAGAACATGCATGGCTTGATGCACGAGCGTGCATAATAGAGGAACTTCGTTTACTCCCAAAAGTTTGTAGAATTAATGGAAATTAAAGCTCTACCATATGTACGGCCATTCGTGCACTATGCACAACCATAATGCGTGGTCGTGTATTATGGTTGTGCCACCTACAAAGAGAGTTGGGTAATTTTAATGCATAACCATGATGCATGGTTGTGCATACATGCTGTGCAAGCCTTCTAAAAAGATTTAGAACTTCCTAAATTGATCCAATGGCTATTTAAACGTACCGAATCTAACCAAGGACAGCTTAGGAGGTTTATATAAAGTCAAGGGACGTCCATACTTCAAGAAACTTCAGTATATGACATATATAGTTCTCCAAAGCTTTCAAGAAGGCTTCAAGAAGTAGGATAAGGCAAGGAGGTAAGGTGACTTAAGATTGTGGGCTTTCTAAGTGTTATCTTTTAAACTTTCTCTTATTCTTCCTTATTTCCCAATTATTTGTTTCTTTAGTCTTTTTTTGTATTCAAATAATTTAGGTTCTTTTTTTTTTTTAGGTTATGCTTTGAGTATTGATTTTGAGACTTTGAGATTATTGAATTAAAGTTTCTATCTCCGATCATATGGTTGTTTTTGAGCATTTAAGCAATTCCAAAATTCTCTTTCTTATCAGTTGTGTTAATTTCTTTTGTGTTTGGCCAACATTGTGGAGAAGGAATAATTGCATAGCAAAGATAATTGATCTCTTGGTTGTTTTCTTTCCTTGTCAATTGTATTCAGTTTCTTATGCATAATCCACTTACCTAACTTGCATGGTTGAGAACTTAAGTTAATTAACCTCTTGATTGATTTCTAAGTAGCATTTATTTCTGGTTGGGTTTTGAGACTAACTGGCTCAACTAGTTATACGGGATTGTGTAATGATCAATTACATATTTTTTAGGCTAACTGGTGATTTAATATTTGTGATGCATTTATATGCTTATTGATATGGGCAAAGTTCATCTATATTTTTCTAGTTATTTGAGGGTGTTTTTGAAGATTGAATGGCAAACAAAACATAGAAAATGAACAGAAAACAAAACTGAGTAGCGGCTCTTGCGTGAAAAAAAAAAAAACGTTTTCCTCTCCTGTTTCTCAAAATTGGCTAGACTAGAATATGTAGAACTAGGATAGGTGCATTGGTGGAAACCTCTGGTGCGATTCCTGCAAGCCTCCTACTACGTCTATGCATGTATGTAAATGCTAAACCCCCCCCTCGATCTTCTAATATATGGCCTGTCTAATCCACGTTTGGTAAAGACTCACAAGACTAATGAATGGCGAAAAAAATAGTTCTCTGTCTATCAACATATCCCACGAATTTTTTTTATTTTTTTTATTTTATTTGCCAATCCCATAAAAACATGATAACCTCAAAGCATCATGGTATATCTAGGAATTTCTGAGACTTTAATTTGGCCCATTGGACTCTTAGTTTAGCCTTTTGAACCAAATTAATTATTCTAATTAGAACAAAATAAATGGCCCGGTAAATAATTAATTTTCTAGCCCAAATAAACTAGTCCAATTAATAAGACTACATTAGTTTAGTCCCAGGTCAATCTTTAATTATTCAAACTAGGCCAAAGCCCTGAACAATTAATTAACCCACCAAACTAACTTAATTAATTCTTTCTCTCTGTGGACCTTTATTTTATTCTAGCCCAATAATTAAATCAGGCTACTTAAATAAAATAAATTTTATTTAATTTAATTTAAGACCAATTTCTTAACCTGTATATAATTAGGACTTACGGTCTATACTTAGGAACAAAAAACACACCGCCTTGGCTACTAAAATGACCAAAATACCCTTGCTATATAAATAGCTGTAATTTGCATTTTAAATATTTTCTAATATCACCAAAAGAAAATATTAACCTGAAGGACAATGCCGCGTTAGCAAAGCCTCCGACCTATAGTTGAAATGACTAAACTACCCCTCTACAAATCGCAGTGCATTTGAGAGGAAGAAATGTACTAACACCTCTCTAAATGACATCTACCATCCTTAGGCTTCTAGTCCAATGATCCATGACTTCCTGGATTGTTTTCTCTTTCCAAGGGAGTTACCCTAAAGCAAACATCCAAGTCATGTTCCCTAGGGCCCTGGATATTTAGATCATTCAGATAACCATAAGGGGCGATATAGTATGGAAACTATCTTGTACAAGTCTATCTTAACTAACTAGTCACACACACCCAACATGCAAGTATATTAGTTCTACGATAAAACCTCAACTAAAACATATCAAAGTACATGCTTCCAGCTTCGTCATGCCACAAACTAATACTCAAGTCATAGAATACTAGTCCATGCTGTAGCAGTAGTAGTCTATGTTTCTACCATATAATACTTTAAGAAACCACTACTATATGTCCTATTCTACATATTCGAAATAGGCTTATGTCATGAAGTGAGTGGACTACTCACTAGCTAAAGGTAAGCCATTCCCCATTTGGAATTTATAACACAATAACCTAGATATGATGAGATTCTCATTCTCATCAATCGGTTAAGAACAAACGTTTATGTGTTAAGTAACCTGTGATCTATACATTAGTATAAAAGATCACCATTCACATGGACCACTTACTTAAACACAATGGGTCTTTTCCAAACATAATTGTGCCAAAAAAAAAATTAAATTAACAAATAATTTCTAAGAATAAATTCTTTTATTAAAATGCTCGATGTTTACATCAGAAACCTAGTCTAAGAGGGTATATATCCCAACAGTTTTGTGATACATTTGTTGTAATAACTAGGCATATTCCTTCTTATTTGGTATTTTACCCTTGGAAAGGTGTTTTGGACTTTTATTGCAGAAAATGACAAAAAAAAAAATCAAAACTGTCACCGTCAAAGCACGGTCGATGCCGGCTGTAACCCACGGAACTAGTGCCGGCCCCATTCTGGAAGAAAGGAAAATTTTAGTTGAAAAAACAGAGTAGACCAGGCCGATCAGAGCACAATCGGAGCTGACTGTGACCTACAGAGCTAGCACTGGCTCCAACTCCATTCTTTTTCCAATCTTGTGCGGATTTGGTAATTTCTAGGAGTTTTGGTATTTTTCAATCTCTACTCGGCCTAGAACTCTTAGAACTCTTGGGTGCCTATTTAAACAAGAAAAACATAAGTCAAAAGTATGAATTCAATGATTAAATAAGAAAATCACTCATTAAAGGAGGAATTCATCAAATCAAGGAGCATTGTTCAAGAGAGTTTTCTAGGAAGAAGAAGGAGGCTTGTCTATGAGTTCTTTCTTTTACCTTTGTTTTATTTTTCTAGAATAATGATATAATTAATATTTCCATTATAATGTAACAATATTTTAGGATTCATGGTTTTTGCATTAATTTAACAATTTGATCAATTTTCTATCATTCTTGGTATTTGACTACTTGTAATTATGGACGAATTGATGAAGTTAGATTTGCTTCTAATTGGCTTGGAAAACGATGTTAGGAGTTGATTTAATTCTATTGATTTCATATTTTTTATTTCTTAATGGACTTGGAAAATGAAGTTAAGTCAATGAACCTAAGTAATCAAAGATTAGTTAATCTTACCTATAGTATAGGTTTGTTGACTAATTTTGTGTTTATGAGAAATTGTGTATAATGCATCCTCTAGCTATGTTGATTTGATTGGAAAATCTGTTATTTTAATCAAGAGGTAGTGATTCCATAGATTGGGAAAGAAGCGGAGTCTATATAAGAGAATTCATGACTTGGAAAATGATTGAACTTTACTTTATATTCTTTCATGATGCTAAGATGATGATTACTTGAGATAATTGTTAAATGATCCATTATCATGTTTTCTAGAATAGTTGCCTAAATTACATATTCCTACATCCTTGAGTTGTACATATTTCTTTTTATGATTTTATCACTTTATTTTGGTCGGTTAAACAATGAATGAAAAGTGACTAGTGTGTACTTGTTCCTTTGAGGATTGATACTCGTTAATTCCCTATACTATGCTTGCAATGAGTATACTTGCTCATTTGTGTATTTTGGAATTAATATTTTAATTAAAACTTCACTAAGGGATGAATTTAAATTTCATGATTTTAATACACCTAAAATTTATGCATCAAGTTTTTGGCGCCTTTATCAGGGAACAATATCATGAAAGCTTGGATTTTGTTGAGTTAACCTTATTTATATGTTTATATATCTATATATAAATATGTATATATGTTCCTTATATGAATAGGTGCCAGAATTTGTTTTCGTGTATAGTACTTGTAATTTAATGTCCCTACATGTTGTAATTTTCCTAACTTAATTTGTGAATATTTACTTACTATCTAATTTGTAAATATAATCTCACTAATTGATGTTTTCAGTAGATATAGCCATTAGTGTATGACCCGATGATCTAAATCTGACACAGTAGATCTTGATTCTGAGATCGAGAGAACCCTCACAAAAGGTTCGAAAGGTTATGAGTGCAAGGGTAAGAAAAGACATGGAGGTTAATCAACCCAACAACGGTGGTAATGGTGGTAATAGGAGGACTATGGACGATTTTGTGATACCCATAGTCTCGGGTACAGGCTCAAGTATTACAAGGCCTAGGATAGAGGATAATAATTTTGAAACAAAGCCCCCAACATCATCGAAGTGATCCAAAATATGGTACAATTTGATGGGCTACCTGAGGAAGATTCTAATACCCACCTTGCGAGTTTTTTAAAAATCAATGATACTTTTAAAATGAATGGTGTTTTTGAGGATACCATCAAACTAAGGCTTTTTCCCTTTTCTTTGAGAGATAGAGTGAAATCTTGGTTAAGATCTTTGCCAACTAAATCCATCACCACTTGGAATATTTTAGTTAGAAAAATTTTTGGCAAAATATTTTCCCCCAACTAGAACATCCAAGCTTAGTACTGATATTTCTACCTTCCAAACAGTTAGAGTTTGAAAGTCATTATGAGTGTTGGGAGAGGTTTAAGAAAATTCTTAGAAAGTGTCCTCATCATAGGTTCGAGCTAGGTATGCAAATGCAAATCTTTCATCGTTGTTTGAACTTTACTACTAGGTAATTGGTTGATGCATTTGCAGGAGGCTCCATTAATTCTAAAACCCCAGAGGAGGTATGTGATTTGTTTGAAAATATTGTGACAAACAATTACGCTTGGGGTAGTTCACGTTCAAGAGCTCATGCTCATGAAATACACAAGATGGATGCAATGGTAGCTTTGGAGGCCAAGGTGGAGGCACTAACACAAAAGATGGATCAATTGGTGATGTCTCATTCCCAAGGACACGTAATGAATGTAAGTTATGATTTTTGTGGGGAAAGGCATCCAAACCATTAGTGCCAAGTATGGGATCATCACAAGAATCATTAGAACAAGTTGCATTTATGGGTAATCGACGCCATGGTAATAATCCTTGTAGCACCACTTACAACCATAGTTGGAGGAATCATCCTAAGTTTTCATGAAATAACCAAAACCAACCTAGGCAGCCTTCTTCTAATTTTGGGAACCAAAAAACTCAACCCCCCTTACCTTACAATGCACCACCACCTAAGCCATCACTGGAAGAGTTGGTTAATCAATTGGTAAGTTGTACGGAAACACGATTTCAAGGAGTGGATGCAACCACAAGAAACTTGGAGGCATCCATGCATAATCTCGAGAATCAAATTGGTCAGCTAGTTAAACTCCTTGGAGATCGTCAAGTGGTATCCTTTCCGGGCAATGCTGAGACCAATCCATGTGATCTCAACCGTAGAAAGAAATGATCATTTCTGATTTATTGCTTTTACTTTGAGACGTCTATTTAATTCTTATGTTCTTCCATTTATTTTCATGTATTTTTGATTTTTTGTTTAATTATATTTTCTTCATAATTTTGTAGTTCCCTTTTTTCTATTTCCCACATTTATTTAAAAACATTCGGCCCAGACGAGGGCTGCAGAGCCCGTGCCGGCTCCTGTCAGGAAGTAGAATTTAAATGGCTGATTTAACCACTTTGTTTTCAAATCAACCAACTTCTCTCGATTGTTCTCTCAACTTAGCACCATTTCTACACTCCCAAATACCGCCAGTTCTATTTTTACCTTTAAAAACATCAATCCAACATAAAATTCTCTTGTTTTTATTGAATCTACGAATCAAAATTCTAAAAATCTCGACTTTTCTTCAAAAATCCACTTTCAAATCCCTCCTGTCAAGCAAGGATTTCATAAAAAAGATTGCATCTTTTGCCTACCCATGCATTGTAGAACACAAAGGTATAGTTTTTCTTGCATTTAAATTCTTGCACTTGGAATTTTCCTATTTTTGGGCATATTTTTGGCGAAAATTGCAGGTATTAGAATTGATGGTTGAATTGGATTCTCTTCATGGCATTATTATTACTAGAATAGCATGAGAGTATGATTTATAAATTGTTTTTACAACTACATGTCCATTGTATGATCGTAGGTGGTATATTCTTGGTTATGGTAATTGTTTTGTTAAGGCATTCATGTTGATTGGATAATGTGCATAGCCTTTACTCTTTACTTGGGATATGGATATGTTTTTTATGCTATAATTAGGTTGTGAAGTCATTGAGAACCATGCTATGGTTTACATTGTGGCATTCTATTGTTGTTCTTGCAGGTTTTGAAATGTTATTGGGTTAATTCCTGTTGTGGATTGTAGTTGTTTTAGATTGATTAAACATTGTGGAGTGTTGATAGTGTGTGAAGTTGTGTTGTGGTGGTTTGCTTCTATTGAGTGTTGTTGTGACATTATGGTGGTAACTTAGGCCTCTTCTTAATTAGCCATCTTCATCTCCTTTCACTATGCCCAGAGAGAGGGGTCAGTCTTCTAAACGGGCTAGACCTTCATCTTCCTCTACTCCTACTTCTATAGACCCACTGTTCTTACACCTTACTAATTTTATTGATCTATCCTGCCAATAGTGGTACACTAAGAGGGCTGCCAATAAGATTATAGTAGAGTGCACCTTCGTACCTTCCTTAGGCCATGCCCTCAAGTTAGGCATCATGTTTCGATGCTTGGGGTAGGGACCATTAGTTCAACTTAAAAGACCTTATTTCCCTATTTTGATAAAAGAATTTTATGCTAACATGGTCCAAAAATGCACTAACCATCATTGGGACTTGGGTCAAGGGCACCCCCATCTTTCTAGATAGAGAGAGATTAACTACTATCTTTTGTGTAAATGATGAAGGTCCTTTGTTAGCTGTAGATTACAATAACCAAAAGATTTTATCTAATCCTGAGTACAAAGTAAATGATACTAGAGTATCATAGAGGTTCCATAGGACAAGTACATTTTTACTTAATCAATGACCTTGAAGCCAATCTACGTGCCCTAGTCTATATCTTTACTTGTAATGTTGTTCTAAAAGCTAGTGGGCTCAATGGATCTATGTGATTGACTTGTATATTCTATATAGGATGATGCACACTAAGCCCATCCTGCTTACTCCTTAAATCATTCAATCCATGTGGGATGTGGTCTATTCTCGCCTCTCCACCAAAGCCTTTGTCTTCCCCCTCGTGATAATGAAAATTCTTGAAGCTTTTAGTATTAGCTTAGAAAGGGAGCTTACTGAAACCACAACGGAGCATGATATGGTTACTGAGCAAACACTTACTAGCTGTAAGTATCAATACAGTACCGAGGTGAGATGTTGGTTACGACCTTTTGATGTGCAGCACCTAGGACAAGTCGAGCTTCCACCTGAAGAGGATGAGCATCTTGCACCACCATCTCGAGCTCGTGCTAGTTGTTCCTAAACCTAACCTAGGGGTAATTTTGAGGCAGAGGTGTGTGGCAATTGGAGCACTTGAGAGTTAGCATGGAAACCCAAACATAGATATTGCTATAGCTATGAAGTCCATGACTGCCCTCACTAGGAGGCAAGATAGTCAAGAGCAACAATGGCTGCAATAGATGCAAAGATTTCATGGAAGTCAAGAAGGCAATGGTAGCTATGAGGCCAATGATGAGGATGACCATTATGATGATGATTGAGTATTTTCCCACTTCTTTGTATTTCTTTTATTCAATTGTCTTTTTTCTTTCTATTTTCACGACCTTTCGTAGGATTTCTTTTTAGTTGACTTGTTTTTTCTTTATTTTGCTTGTCTTATTCTTTTTCTAGATTTATGTTTCTATTTTTATTTAGGTACCATTTCCCTTATGCTTTCTTGTGATGAATTCAAACATGTTGGAGTTAATTTGTAATGGGAGTATTTTATGTTCTTGATTCTTCCTCTTTAACTATTTTGGTCCCTTGGCTATGCTTTCTTTATCATATTTTTTGCCATTAATGACAATGTCCAATTGATATGTGGGGAAGAGTTTAGTTTTGAAATTATTTTCCATATATTTCTCACAAATTTTCAAATTTTTTTTATGGTTTCATTGCCTTAGCATGGTTATTATTTTCTTTCTTCTTTGAATATGACTTATGTCATTCATTTGGTGGATTTTTATAGACACGAAAATGGTTTATTGGATAGGATGTGTTAGGACTTGAGAATTTGGGTTAATTTTGTTTATGCATTAGTGTTTGGGTATTATTTGATTTACCTAGTTTAAATATGGATATTGTGAGGGATATGGGAAAGGTTATTGGCTAATTCTTGTATCATGGGATTAAACTTTGCTTGACTTTGAGTTATGATGAGGAATGTGAGAAGATAAAATCTTTGAATGAAAAAAAAAAGTGAAAATTTTTTGTGAGTTGATAGTTAAAGAAAAAATGAGTTGATTATTGTTGTTAAGAAACATGTTTTTCCTTAATTATGGGGGTCAATATGGATAGTGAAGAAAAATTTACTTTCTTGAGGTTATTAATTCCCAAAAGCAAAAGAAAGAAAGAAAGAAAGATTGTTGGAAAAAAAAAATGATGAGTGATGATTATAAGGGGGCAATACGGTGTGTGATGAGAAACTCATGCATTTAAGGCTATCAATTCCCTAAGTCACCACAAAAAAAAAAAAAAAGAATTGAGAAAATTAAAAATTTTGTTTGTTTTCCTCAAAACATAACTTAAGTTATGCAATTTTTGGACTTATAATGCTTGAGTTGGTAGATAGCTTAACTTGTTCAATTCATGTTATCCCATGTTTTTACTTGAAGGGTGAGATAATATTCTTAGACTAGTGTATAAACTTGTTTAATTCGATTTCAAGGGCCTTGATATGTCTTGTTTTGTACTTTATTTCGTGAGTGATTTCAAAGGGTTGGAAGAATGACAATAACATATCTAGAGTTTGAAAGGTAATTGTGATTTTGTTCTAAGTAAACTTTTTGAAAAGATGTATTGTTTTTCTTTGTTTAAGGGCTTTGCTTGAGGACAAGCAAAGGTTCAAGTGTGGGGGAATATGATAGTGGCAAAATTCATCTATATTTTCCTAGTTATATGAGGGTGTTTTGTGATATATTTGTTGTAATAAGTAGGCATATTCCTTCATATTAAATATTTTACCCTTGGAAAGGTATTTTGAACTTTTATTACAGAAAACAACGAAAAAATATCAAAACTGTCGCCGTCAGATCAATACTTTGTGAAAATTCCCTTCCAAAATATTTTTGGGCGGAAGCTATAAATACAACATGCTATATTGTAAACAGAGTTATGCTAAGGCCTTTTCTTAGGAAAGCACCCTTTGAACTTATATTTGACAAACTCCCATCCATTTTATATTTCAAAGTTTTTGGATGAAAATGTTTTATTCTCAATACTCGAGATAATATTGGTAAATTTGATAGAAAATCGAATGAGGCTATATTTCTTGGATACTCTTCCAACAAAAAGGCATATAGAGTATACAATAAAAGAACTGTATGTGTGAAAGAATTCGTACATGTTGTCTTTGATGAATCTAACAAATATTCCTCTAGAAAACATGCTAATGATGTAGGTACTTCAAAGGAAAATGTCATTGAACATCACAAAACACAATTACTTGAGAACCACGTTAAAGAAGAAGAATTGGAAGAATAGCAAGTTCCAGATAGTGAGTAAAGAGCTGAAGATCAAGTTGATCAAAGCCTACCAAAGGAATGGAAATACAAACTCGGACACTCAAAAGAACAAATTATTGGAGATCCATGTTGTGGTGTCAAAACCAGACGTTACTTTATCGATAATCTCGCCTTACTTTCAAAATATTAAACCTGACTGCATTGATGTGGCTTTGTTTGATGATTTTTGAATTATAGTCATGCAATACAGAATTAAATCAATTCAAGGGAAATCAAGTTTGGAAATTTATTCCTAGACCACTTGATCATCCCGTGATTGGCACCAAATGGGTATTTAAAAATAAACTTGATGAGCATAGTGTTGTTATTAGAGACAAAGCCAGATTTATTACACACTGATTCAATCAAGAGGAAGACATTGATTATGACAAGGTATTTGCACCAATTGCTAAACTAAAATCCATTAGAATGTTTCTTTTGCATCTTTCAAAGGTTTCATACTCTATCAAATGGATGTTAAAAGTGCCTTTCTAAATGGTTTGGTTGAAAAAGAAGCATATGTGGAGCAACTTCCGGGTTTTATTTATGAACATTTTCCAAGCCATGTCTTCGATCTTTCCAAAGCTCTTTATTGTTTAAAATAAGCTCCTCGTGATTGGTATAAAAGACTTAGTGGCTTTCTCATTTGAAAAGGTTTTTCAACATATGTTAGTGACACTACATTGTTCATTAAAGCTGAAAAATCTTCAGATCTCTTGATTGTTCAAATATATATTGATGACATTATCTTTGGCGCTACTAATGAATCTTTAAGTAAGAAGTTTGCTAAGACTATGTAGCAAGAGTTTGAGGTGAGCATGATGGGAGAAATCAACTTCTTTCTCGGGTTACAAATTAAGCAAAACAAAGATGGGATGTTTATAAATCAAGCTAAGTATGCTAAAATTGCTCAAAATTTTTGAACTGAATCAAGCAAAGGAAATCAGTACACCTATGTGCACTTCATTAAAGCTAGACAGAGATGAAAAAGGTAAGAAGATAGATGAATCAACATATCGAGATATGATTATAAGTCTTCTATATCTCACTACAAGCCGTCCTGATATCATGTTCTCAGTTTGCCTTTGTGCAAGATTCCAATCTTGTCCCAAAAAGTCACACTTATGCGCTGTAAAATTTATTTTTGGAGACTTGGTTGGGACACATGATTAGAGGCTATGTTATCCTCGAACTAACTCTTTTGATCTTATAGGATACATGAACACAAACTATGCAGGATGTAAAGTTGAAAGAAAATCTACAAGTGGGCATTGTCAAAATCTTGGACATCACTAGTCTCCAGGTACAGCAAGAAGAAAGCTTGTGTGTCTCTTTCAACAACTGAACCAGAATATATTGCTGTAGGAAGTTGTTGTGCTCAAATCTTATGAATGAAATGTACTTTACTCGATTTTGGTCATGATTTTAAGTGTATTCCCATTCTATGTGACAATACTAATGATGCATAAATTTAACTCAAAATCCTATTCAGTTCTGAAGAACTAAGCATATTGAGATTAAATGTCATTTTATTCGAGATCATGGGCTTAAAGGTGATGTTTGTGTTGAATATATTTCTACAAATGATCAACTTACAGATATATTCACCAAACCATTATCTGAAGATAGATTTAATCATCTGATGAGAGGCTTGAGAATTACCTTATTATGAAATTAACATTTTTTAAAGTTAATTGATTATTCTTGTAGGATACTAACAACGTCTGATTTTGGATGGGGATGTTGGATACTGAAATTGGACTACGTGAATCCAAAAAACCCTCACTAGAACCATCTCTCAAATTAATATACCTCATGATAAAATCAGATGGGCATTTTGGACTGAGTTTCAAGCCAAAAATTGCAACATTTTATTGCTAAATGTAATCCACGTTTGGACAGAAAAATCAGATGAAAGATTTTTGTGCATAAACCCTTCAAATTTTCAAACTTTAAATATCTGCGCCTTTTTTTCAGCTGCATACTCTCTCTCTTCATCAAAATATCTTTTCAAATCTCTAAAAAATTACCTTTTTCAATGTACTTGATTGTATGTATCTACTCAATATCTCGTAAAGCCCAAAGGATTTCAAACCCACTTAGATTACTTTCTCTTTTTCAAAATTAGAAGTCGTCTTCTCTCTCTATTTCCTCTAAACATCGTTTCCATGCCAAAACTAGAGAGACTAAACCCTTGAAATTTTATCCGCCATGGCTAAACTTCCAAAACCAGCAAAAGGACCAAACTAAAGGCAAAGGAGACCAAGAAGGGAAAAGTAGCAGGGAGGAAATCAGTCACCACTACTCAAGCAATTAGAAAGAAAAAGGACAAGAAAATGATAGTCGACGATCTCTCCTCTCAAACCACTCCATCAAAGCATCTACTTAAGGAGGAAAGCACTGACACTCAAGTACCCCGATTTCTTGACTTAAAATGTGAGACTGATTATAATGATTCGGTATTTAGGAATAGAAAAATTGTTGTTGGTTATCGGGTTATTGCGGATGCCTTTTTAAATTTCACAAATTTACTGAATTCATTTGAATCGATTTGTTGGGGAACACTGTTGTCTGTGAACAAAATATTGTACAAAACTTTAGTTTGGGAATTTTATTCAAATCTGAGAAGATGAAGAGTCGAGGAAACAGGGGATACATTTTTGGTGCAGTGGTACACCTCTTGGGTTGGGGGTGTAAATTTTGAATTTGACCACCGAATGCTGAATAGAATATTTGATGTTCGAGATTGGGGAGTATAGTTCTTTGAGATGAACAAACTACCTAAGAGTTCTCACTTGTTTGAGTTAAGGAGATTTAAGAGCATGTTCACTGGCAGGAAGAGTTTTAAAAGCTCAAGTGATTGTAACACCACGTGGTTGAATGGTATGGGTAGACTAGTTCACCATATGGTTTCAACTATGGTCATTTCATATTTTAGGCACAAAAACTCTATAAGTAATATGCAAATGGTGCTGATGTTGGCCTTGTCAGAGGGCAGGCCGATTAACTTTGGAATTTTTTACTGCAAGACTAATGACTCAATCTTGGAATAAAACCAATAAAGCTTTACCCTTTGGAAATCTCCTGACTAAGCTATTTAGACATTTCAATGTAGATCTGAATTTGGTTGCCACTGAGCATTCAAAGGTTAATGTCTACAACAGGGATTCTTTTGAAAATATGGGGATTATCTAGATGGATAATCAATGGATTCTGTTGAGGGATTCCACGGATGAAGAAAAAGAGAGATTGCTCAAGGTTATGGTTCAAGGCAAGAATCCTGCCTATGCTGCCACGGCTAGAACAAAAAGAAAACCTGAAAGATAAGAAGAATCCTCCAGCAAAGCCAAGCAGAATTTGAGAAAATGTTAATGTCTTGATCATGTGGTCATGTCCTAAACAGAATTCTAGAAGAATTCTTGTCCCCTTTAATTCTACTAGCCTTGTCCTAACATCTTTGAAATTTAAACTACTCTTAATTTCCTAATCCATTTTTAATCATAAATATCTGAGATATTTCCCTAAGCTTAGAATTCAAAAATCCCAGCTCTTGTGGGATAGAGATGGCCGAAAATAAGGAGGGAAATTAGGTAGAGGTTCCAAGGAAAAAAAAAAAAAAACACCATAGCTATTCCTTCAAAACTCCATCTTCATCTTGTTCATGTTTTGATAAAAAATATGGAAACACCATAGCAAGTTTTCCAACCTAAATTTTTCAAGAAAACTAGTCATTTTATGTGAGGATGAAGGCTGGAAATTCTTTGAATTTTCGGAGCTGTACAAATAGTCCCAAACCAGAATTGTTTTTCATCAAACTAGCAATATTGAACATGGACTTGAAGCCACCCGTTAGAACATATGAACACCTGGAACTGACTCCGTTTTTCTTCAAGATGAAGGCTGGAAATCCACCCTTAAAAGACCTTCAAACACCCTTAAAATCCAGCTGCAAAATCATGCCAAAGAGGACCATAAATTCTGCACCAAAACCATTTCAATTCGAAGTGTTCTTGAGCTTCAATTCCAGAAAATTTTCCAGCTTTGTCTCTCCATGGCTATGGCTGAAATTCTTCAGCAAACTGCACTGAATTTCGGCCCTTCTACAGTCATGAACTGAACATCTTAGCTTCCCCATCAACCTTGAGTAATAGGACTCCATTATCATACCTTAAAAAGATCTTATTATCACTCTATCCAAAACTTGTTCAACCTTTAAATTAAATTCCAGATTTTGTTCCATTAAAACACTCCTTAGCCAATTGATAAAACCAGAAAATCCTCTGCCATTTTATGATCAATTTTTGCCAGCCTTAAGTCTGAACAACTCTCCATTCTTTGGTTGAAACATAGCTAATTCAGCCATACACCATTGAAGAAGAAGAAACCTTCCAAGAGCAAACACCATTAACCAATCCTATACCTCAAACAACTCCACCTTTTTCTCCATTTGAATTTTTAAAAAATCTGAAACTCTCTCTCTCATTCTGAAACTCTACTCTAAGCCATTCGGCCATCACAATTCCAAACACGCTCGAAATTCATCTTTTCTCAAACTCTCTCAAAAAACACCAAGAATACCAAGAGCACACACTTCACATATTCAAGCCTAAACCACTTCTAAACACCTCCAATCACTCCTAAACTCTCTAGATCATCAATATTCGACCTATATTCTTCATTTCTGCATTTTATAACACCGAAACACACAAAGTTGAATTTCTAAACGGATCAAACCAACCTATTTTGTTGAAGATTCGAAGAGCACTAAAAAGGTAAAATAAGAACAATCTCCTTGTTCTTCTTCATCTTTTCAACTTCTAATATCCTTTTCTATTCTCATTTGTTCCTCTCTCACATAATCTCTCTCTCTTGGCCGAAATGGTGATGATCAACCATGGGCTACTTTCGGACCTCTAAAGGCCATCAAGCACTCGAGGATATTCACTAACCATGGAAAATCCTTCATCAAACGAGCATCAATAAAGTATTTATTCCTTAATCTCCCTTTTTAACTTTTAGAATCAAGACCCCTAGATATTGATAGGTTGAGTATGTGTATGTGGGTGAAGGGGATGGAGTTAAAACATGAGAATAGGTATGAATGTTATGCCTTAAGGATTTTGCTTTAGAATCACTATGTGTTTGTCAAGATTAATGAGATGTAGGGATGTTTTGATGCATGTTAGATATTATGCCACCATTGTTGAATAGGCCTTCTTGATATTATTTTCAATAAAGCCATAGATAATATTCTGCCTAGTAAAAGATCATCTATATTGTAGTATACATTAATTCAAGTCTATGTTCATGGATAGATTAACGCGTTATTTATTATGTGAGAAAATATTCATGGATCTTCTCTAACAATAGGAAATTATTGTAAGAACTATTTTTTAATTAATTCTAGAATTATTTTTACTATTAATTTAATTAGTACTATTATTCAATTTAATCTACAAAATCGAAAAACATCATGTAGGTTTAAAATAGACGATTATTTTAAAATATTATTCTTTTATTAGTTAAATAAATAAAATATTTTTACTAAAAATAAATAATAAAATATTGGAATTAATTACTATCAAATGACTTTGTAGACCATATTAATAATATTAGTTAGTCTTACTATACCCATAAATATTAGCTATATTAAAATTTATTTATTATTTATTAATTATAAATTAAGTATAACTTATTTATTATTAATTTTATTGGTTATTTATTATCTATTAATTATTAATTCAAATCAGGTATAATTTATTATTTATAATAATACTATTTAGATATTACTATTTACCAATATTATTTAGGATTTATTATTATCTATTATTTAACACTAGTTTTATTTATTAGCAATATTACTCATTATTTATTATTTGAAACTATAACTTATTATTATTTATTGTATAACACCTATTTATTTTAACTTATCAAGCTAATTTTATTGTATAAAATACTTTATCAACTAGATTTAAAGCTTAGGACGGTGCGGTCATGGTTAGTTATTGATGTGGCTAGTTGAACTAGGAATTATTTATTTAAGGCAAATATGGTGTGGATGTTATCTTATACCTTGTGTTTAACCCAGACAGGGTTAGGTTGACTTGAACTACCTTGGAAGACTTTTGAACTCAAGAAGAGAAAAAGGTCAGGTAAGTTCCTGCATGAAACTATTTGAAGACCAAAGTTTTCGTGGCAAGTCGAACTCAATGTATACGAGTATTTTTACTGTAAAGGCAATTATGGACAATTTTTCTTTTTGTTTTAGTCATGCAAACGATTTAAAGTTAAACAAACAATTTTGCACAAAACACTAAACTTTTCCTAAAAACCCAACTTTAGCAAGAATTTTGGAAACCATAATTGCTATTTCCATGTGATTCATTGTATGATCTTGTATTTCCCATGTGGGACAAACAACGTTGAGTACTCAATTAGGGTAGACTGCTAGAACTAGTCTTTGAAGGGTTAGGGTAAGTCTCTCAATTGGTGGCTACCTCTGAGGGGTGAGTCCTTCCCTAATAGGATGCCAGTCCTGTAGGTTATACTGGTCCGAGATAGCAAGTTCAGTCAAGTGGACTGTGTATTTCCGGAGTGGACAATCGGTAAATTTAGTTATAGAGATGGAGGAGTATCTCACCCAGTAGGCCCTACACCTACCTTGTGTTAGTATGCACAAAGTGTGACATTCTAATCGTTATATTGTCATGGTGCACAAAGTGTGGCACCTTGGCTACCTCTTTTGAGTGGTTGTATTTATTGTACACATGTATGGTTTGGAAAGCAAAACACCACTCTTCGTTTCTGAAAATTTATTTAAGGCTTGCCAGCACTTTCTTTTACAAAGCTTTTACAACTTGCATACATGGACTGTTTTACTTGAAACACTCAAAGCACACACGGGCTTACTGAGATTTATGTCTCACCACCTTTTATACCATGTTTTCAGGTCAATCATGTTGTGAAGGTTATTAACTAGAGAATTGCCTATATTTTGAAGACTAATTGTTATTTTTCCTATTTATTTCATTTGGGAGACAATAGCAGACATTTATTTTTTGGAATTGTTCATGTATTGCTTGGGTTGTAATAAGTTTAAATTTTGAATTATTTCTTTATTTATTTTGTGTGTCCTAGTTATAAAGCCCCCTTGTCCTGTGGACGGGGCAACATCCCCAGCCCTAATGGGGGCACAGGTAGTGGGGTGTTACAAGTGGTATCAGATACTAGGTTTAGACAATTATTGATAGTATATACTTTGTTTCATTAAGGTTAAAATCTCTTGACTAATCTGGCCTGTTTATGCTGTTGGATGGTTAGAATGATTAGAACTGCGAGGAATGGGTAGCTATGGCATCCACCTATCCCTATCAACCCGGAAGATTTACCAGTGCCACGATCTGCACCACAACCCGCACCTCAACCAGTCATACCCATGGAATGATGATGAGGTTCAGATTATTGAGCCACCTCTAATACCTATAATAGACTTAGTTATTGATAGTGAGGATGAGGAAATTGACATGGAGTATGTCCCACACCCACCTAGCCCCGTGATTGACTTAACTACTGATGGTGATGATCCGGGGGAGATAGACTATGAATCTCCACCTAGACCTTTTTTTGTAACCTCACCCAACCATGGTGAAATTGGGGAGAGCTCTAAGAGACCCAGGAAGGAGCCAATGGACTATGAGTTCGTGAATGGGGGTAGGGATAGATTTTTCTAGGAATACTGGAGAATGGTTGTATGATGCTGACATCAAAGATTCTGATGAGGATTAGAGGGGCTAAGTTCTGCTATGCTTAGGAAGTTTTATTTACAGCTTTCAATAAACTCCTGTGCTAGAGGTCCATTTATGTTTAATGCTTTATTTCAAAATTTATGCAAATAAGAGTACTTAGTCTATTCTAATATTGGAAAATGAACTTCTTTATGCAAAGCTTGCATCTAATTTGCCCTTTTTTAAGTCTGAATGTGAATGCATGCTCGATTTAAATATCTTAAACTTTGATGAATAAACTCATTATCTGGGGCATGCTTTAGAATGACACCAAACCGTCATGCAGCAACATCCAGCAGAAGGGTTCCTGAGGCAGAACCCGTGACTCCGGAGTTTGATGCAACTCAACTGTCATCGCCAAATTGGGGAAATAAGAATGAACCAGAGTAGGAAGTGGGATCTGAAGAACCTATCAGTGTGACTATAGGGCAAGCATTCCATAAAATGACGGAGATTCTGCAAACCCTATCTAAGCGAAGGAATCCGAAAAGGGAAGATGAAGCATTGGAGAGATTTTTGAAGTTTCAACCCCCCAAATTCTTGGGAGATGCTGAGCAAGACCAGAAAGCAGAGCAGTGGGTGGAGCAGATGGAGGACATCTTTGCCACATTCTAGTACACCGAGAAGTGAATGGTGAAATTTGCTACATTTAGGTTGAGGGGCCCAACTCAGGTATGGTGGCAGTGAGTCCAAGATGACTGGGAAATGATAGATCTAGACTGGACATGGGCCAACTTTGTGGAGGTATTCAGAGTGGAATATATCCCTTAGTGGATAGTGGAGAAAAGGGAAAATGAGTTCCAAAATTTGAAGCAAGGCGATATGACTGTGGCTTAGTATGCTGCTCGTTTTACTCAATTGTCAAAATACTGCAAAAGGCTGGTGGATACCGAGCAGAACCGAACAAGTCAGTTTATCAAATGATTGAGGTAGGAGTTGAGAAGGGCTTTGGCACCTTCTCCACTGATGACTTATTCGGGGGCAGTGGATGTAGCAACCCAGACTATGAACGAGGATAGAAGTAGGATGGTACCAAGACCTTTCCTGTCGCCAAGACAACCACTGAGACCTTTTCAAAGGCAACAACCTAATATGCGACTTGTCATCCAGCAATGGCAAAACTGAGGGAAGCAAGCATGAACGACACCAGTTGGTCCTGCACAGAATCTTCCATCATGCCGACATTGTGGGAAGAATGGTCATGTAGACAAGAATTGTTAGTCCAAGGGAGCTGAGTAGAAATGCTACAATTGCAGATCGGGCAAGGAAACCCGGCCCAAACTACGGGAGCCAATTGAGCCAATACTGCGGGAGCCTCTGGAAGTGGAACTCAGAAGCCGCAAGTGAAAGAGAAGGTTTTCGTTCTTAACTGGGAGGAAGTTGCAGCAGATGCAGTGGTGGTGGAAGGTACGTTTACTATCCAAGGTCGTTCCATTATTGCATTGATAGACCTTGGATCTACCCATTCCTATTTAAGCAAGAATTGTGCATATCATTTGGGTTGGGATGGAGTAGAACTACCTTTTACCTTGTTGGTGAGTACGGCCTTGGGGAAAATGGTGCAAGAGGATCTGTATGTGTAGAATTGTAAGATTGAAGTGGGGAAAGAAAGCTTGGAGGGAGATTTGGTAGTCTTAGCTATTGACGACTACGACTTGATTTTGGGTATGGATTGGCTAGCTAAGCATGGGGCTAAAGTGGACTGTAAGAATAAGTCCGTCCAGTTCATTAGACCGGGATGCAATGTGCTAGAGTTCAATGGCAACTGGGTGAAAGAGTTAAAGTTTTTTATAGCTGGAGCAAAAGCCCTAAAATTGTTAAAGCAAGGATGTCAAGGATATTTGGCCTATGTAATAAATAAGCCGAATGATCAGTGCACCCTCGAAGATACCGAGGTGGTAAGAGATTTTCCCGACGTGTTTCCTGTGGAATTCACTTCTCTACCTCCCAACCGAGAAGTTGAGTTCACCATTGTTCTAATTCCAAGAGTAGAACCTGTATCCCGAACCCCATATCGGATGGCACTGGCAGAGTTAAAGGAATTAAAGAAGCAGCTAGAGGAATTGGAGAAGCAAGGTTACATAAAACCTAGCATATCACCTTGGGGAGCTCTAGTGCTATTTGTGAAGAAGAACGATGGGATCTTAAGGTTATGTATCGACTACCAGGGTTGACCAATCTGACCATCAAGAATAAGTATCCTCTACTGTTAATTGATGAGTTGTTCGATTAGTTGCAAGGTTCCAATTGTTATTCCAAACTGAATTTGAGGCAAGGATATTATCAAGTGAGGATAAAGGCGACCTTCAGCACAAGATATGGTCACTATGAGTTTGTAGTGATGCTTTTTGGAGTGACAAATGCACCAGCAGTGTTTATGGATTTGGTGCATCGAGTTTTCTAACCCTACCTGGATAAGTTCATGGTGGTATTCATTAACAATATACTCATATACTCCAAGAGTCCCAAGGATCATGTAGAGCATCTAAGGCTCGTATTGGAGAAGCTAAGAGAGCACAAGCTTTATGCCAAATTTAGCAAGTGCAAATTTTGGCTAGATAGTGTGTCATTCCTTGGCCATGTGGTAACCAAGGATGGAATTAAGGTGGACCCAGCAAAAGTTGAAGCAGTTTCAGACTGGAAGCAACCAGAGAACATCACAGAGATTCGAAGCTTCTTGGGACTGGCCGGCTATTATAGGTGGTTTATTAAAGGGTTCTCAACGCTAGCATCACCTATGACCCGGTTGCTAAGAAAGGACGTACCATTTGTCTAGAATGAGAAATGAAAAAAAAGTTTCCAAGAGCTGAAGCGAAGGTTAATGATAGCACCCATGTTGAGTTTGACAGAGGGAGATAAACCTTACGCTCTGTACACTGATGCTTCAAAGGAAGATTTGGGAGCAGTGTTGATACAGGATAGGAAGGTAATAGCCTATGCCTCTTGAAAGTTGAAGCCTCATGAAGTCAATTATCCAACGCATGATTTGGAGCTAGCTACTATTATATTTGCTTTAAAGAAATGGCGGTATTACTTGTATGGAGCTGAGTATGAAGTGTTTACAGATCACAAGAGCTTGAAATACATCTTCTCCCAGAAGGACTTGAATTTGAGACAACGAAGATGGATGGATTTTTTGGAAGAATATCGTTGTCCTATCAACTACCACCCCGAAAAGGCTAACATTGTTGCTGATGCCTTGAGCCGTAAAGTCAAATTGGCCAGGCTGAGAGTGCAGAAGATTTAAGCAATCCAAGAAATGTTGGATAGAAGGACGGAAGTGCAAGAAGAGAGGATTATTGTTAGAAATCTGAGATTGATACCAGATCTAAGGCGGGAAATCATCGAAGCTCAGCAAGGTAATGAAGAATTTCAACTTTTCAAGGCAAAAGAGCTTAAACGGCAATGCAGTGATTTCTGATAGGACTAAACGGGAGTTCTATATTTCTGAGATCGTTTATGTGTACCTAATGAGCACCAGCTGAAGGATAGGATTTTGGAGGAGGCACATAAAAGTAAGTACGCCATTCATCCAGGAGAGGTAAAAATGTATCAAGACCTGAAAAGGGCTTATTGGTGGCCCGGAATGAAGAAGAACGTGGTTAAGTATGTCTCCACGTGTCTGACCTGTCAGAAAGTTAAAGTAGAGCACAAAAAGTCAGCAGGATTGCTGCAACCATAACTGATACTTGAGTGGAAATTGGAAGAGGTGATCATGGACTTCGTTATCGGACTCCCTATGGTAAGGACCCAAAAGGACGCCATATGGGTAGTAGTAGATAGATTGACTAAGTCAGCACATTTCATACTAGTAAACGTAAAGGATTTAATGGAGAAGTTAGCTCAAACCTATGTGCGGGAAATAGTCAGATTGCATGGAGTGCCTTGGAGTATTGTGTCCGATCGAGACCCGAGATTTACATCCCGATTTTGGGGGTAAGTTTCAAGAATCAATGGGTTCTAGTCTAAAGTTTAGTACAACGGCACATTTGCAAATCGATGGTCAGTTAGAAAGGGTTATTCAGATATTGGAAGACATGTTAAGAGCTTTCGTAATGGATTTCGGGGATAAGTGGATTGAATGTGTACCGTATTACAATAATAGCTACTAATCTGCGATTGGAATGGCCCCGTATGAATCATTGTATGAACGTAAGTGTCAAGTGTCTCTATACTAGAGTTGGTCAGAAGACAGCCACATAAGGAAGTCTGGAGAAGTCCGTATTTAGGAAATGTTGGATAAGGTAAAACTGATCAGAGAAAGGATGAAAGCAGCCCAGAGCTGACAAAAGAGTTATGCAGACTATAGGCGAAGGGAGTTGGAATTTCAAGTAGGAGACAGTGTGTTCTTGAGATTGACACTAAATAGAGGAATTTTGAAGTATCCGAAAGGTGGGAAGCTGAATCAGAGATATTTACTACCGTTTCCGATGAAAAAAAGAATTGGACCGGTGGTGTGTCGATTGGATTTGCCAGATGGGTTGATAGGAATACACGATGTATTCCATGTGTCTTACTAGAAGAAGTACAATGCCAACCCTAGACATGTTTTGACCGATGAACCGTTGGTATTGCAACCCAGCTTGAGCTACGTAGAGAAACTCGTGAAAAATTTGGATTGAAGTATCAAGACTCTCCAGAATAAGCAGATTCCTATGGTGAAGGTATAATGGGAACATCATGGCACTCATGATGCTACATGGAAAACGGAAGAGTGGGTAAAGCGGAAGTATCCTGACCTGAGATAAAGGTACGCCTGAATTTCGGGACAAAATTCTTTTAAGGAGGGGAGGATGTGAAAAAAGCCTACCCTAGAGTAAGGAGGATGGTATGCATATCATGTCATCATGAATAAAATATTCCTTTTGAATGATTTTGCGTGCCTTAGAATTGTGGTATATAGGTTAAAAGGTTTATCTATGCTTGTTGGGTAAAAAGGGTGAAAAGGTAATTTTGCTTGAGGTCAAAATAGGAAGATGGCTTGAGGTTTAGATAAATAGAATATTTGGGTGAGAAAATAAGAACAAGAGTTAATGTGGTTAAGTGGTTAGAGGTTTGTAAATTAATCTTTACGGTCTTGAGTTCAAATCCCATCACTTAAGTTTTATTCATATTTATCTTAGCCATGTTTGAATTTTCGTTTTCCTTACATTCCTTAAAGATAGGAATGTTGTCCTATGGAAGACGTAACGGTAATGTCTTGATCATGTAGTCTTGTCCTAAAAAGAATTCAAGAAGAATTCTTGCCCCCTTTAATTTTACTAGCCTTGTCCTAAAATCTTTGAAATTTAAACTACTCTTAATTCCTTAATCCATTTTTAATCATAAAAATTCTGAGATAATTCCTTAATATTAGAATTCAAAAATCCCAGCTCTTGTGGGATAGATATGGCTGAAAGTAAGGAGGGAAATTAGGTAGAGGTTCCAAGGGGAAAAAAAAAAAACACCATAGCTATTCCTTCAAAACTCCATCTTCATCTTGTTCATGTTTCGGTAAAAAATCTGGAAAATTTTCCAGTTTTCCTTTAAGGCTATTTTCGAAAATTGTAGCAAGTTTTCCTACCTAATTTTTTCAAGAAAACCAGTCATTTTATGTGAGGATGAAGGCTGGAAATTCCTTGAAAAATTGGAGTTGTACAAACAGTCCCAAACCAGAATTTTTTTTCAGCAAACTACCAACATTGAACATGAACTTGAAGCCACCCGTTAGAACATATGAACTGCTGGAACTTCCTCTGTTTTTCTTCAAGATGAAGGCTGGAAAACCTCCATTAAGAGACCTTCAAACACCCTTAAAATCCACCTGCAAAATTGTGCCAAAGAGGACCGGAAATTCTGCACCAAAACCATTTCAATTCCAAGTGTTCTTGAGCTTCAATTCCAGAAAATTTTCCAGCTTTGTCTCTCCATGGCTATGGCCGAAATTCTTCAGAAAACCTCACTGAATTTCGGCCCTTGTACAGCCATGAACTGAACATCTTGGCTTGCCCACCAAAATTGAGTAATAGGACTCCATTATCATACCTCAAAAAGCTCCTACTATCACTCTATCCAAAACTTGTTCAAACTTCAAATTAAATTCCAGATTTTGTTCCATTAAAACACTCCTTAGCCAATTGATAAAACCAGAAAATCCTCTGCCATTTCATGATCATTTTTGGTCAGCCTTAAGTCTGAACAACACTCCACTCTTTGGTTGAAACATAGCTAATTCAACAATACACCATTGAAGAATAAGAAACCTTCCAAGAGCAAACACCAATAACCAATCCTATACCTCAAACAACTCCACGTTTTTCTCCATTTGAATTTTTTTAAAAAAATCTAAAACTCTCTCTCTCATTCTTGGATAACCAAAAGCCCCTTCTACTCTGAGCCATTCGGCCATCACCATTCCAAACACACTCGAAATTCATCTTCTCTCAAACTCTCTCAAAAAACACCAAGAACACCAAGAACGCACACTTCACTTCTTCAAGCCTAAACCACTTCTAAACACCTCCAATCACTCCTAAACTCTCTAGATCATCAATATTCAACCTATATTGTTCATTTTCGAACTTTATAACACCGAAACACACAAATTTGAACTTCCAAACGGATCAAACCAATCTTTTTTGTTGAAGATTCGAAGAATACCAAAAAGGTAAAATAAGAACAATCTCCTTGTTCTTCTTCTTCTATTCAACTTCTAATATACATTTCTATTCTCATTAGTTCCTTTCTCACACACTCTCTCTTTCTTGGCCAAAATGGTAATGATAAACTATGGGCTCCTTTCAGACCACTAAAGGCAATCAAGCACTCGAGGATCTCCACTAATCAAGGAGAATCCTTCATCAAACGCGCATCAATCAAGTATTTCTTCCTTAATCTCCCTTTTTAACTTTTAAAATCAAGACCCCTAGATTTTGGTAGGTTGATTGAACAAAGTCAGGGTTGAGTATGTGTATATGGGTGATGGGGATGGAGTTAAGACATGAGAATGGGAATGAATGTTATGCCTTAAGGATATTTCTTTAGAATTACTATGTGTTCGTAATGATTAATGAGATGTAGGGATGTTTTGATTCATGTTAGATATATTATACCACCATTGTTGATTAGACCTTCATGATATTATTTTCAATAAAGCCATAGATAATATTATGCCTAGTAGAATATCATCCACGTTGTAGTGTACATTAATTCAAGTCTATGTTCATGGATAGATTAACGTGTTATTTATTATGTGAGAAAATATTCATGGATCTTCTCTAAAAATAGGAAATTATTGTAAGAACTATTTTTAATTAATTCTAGAATTATTTTTAGCATTAATTTAATTAGTACTATTATTCAATTTAATCTACAAAATCCGAAAAGCATCATCTAGCTTTGAAATAGAAGATTATTTTAAAATATTATTATTTTATTAGTTAAATAAATAAAATCTTTTTATTAAAAATAAATAATGAAAATTTGAAATTAATTAATATCAAATGACTTTATAGACCATATTAATAATATTAGTTAGTCTTACTATACCCATAAATATTAGTTATATTAAAATATATTTATTATTCATTAATTAAAAATTGAGTATAATTCATTTATTATTAATTTTATTGGTTATTTATTATCTATTAATTATTAATTAAAATTAGGTATAATTTATTATTTATAATAATACTATTTAGATATTACTATTTACAAATATTATTTAGGATTTATTATTATCCATTATTTAACACTAGTTTTATTTATTAGCAATATTACTCATTATTTATTATTTGAAACTATAACTTATTATTATTTATTTTATAACACCCATTTATTTTAACTTATCAAGCTAGTTTTATTTTTATAAAATGCTTTATCCAGTAGTATTAAAGCTTAGGATATTGCGGTCATGGTTAGTTATTGATATGGCTAGGAACTAGGAATTATTTATTTAAGGCAAATATGGTGTGAATGCTATCTTATACCTTGTTTTTATCCCAAGTAGGGTTAGGTTGACCTGAACTACCTTGAAAACATTTGAACCCAAGAAGGGCAAAAAATCAGGTAAGTTCCTGCATGAAACCACTTGAAGACCAAAGTTATCGTGGCAAGTCAAACTCAATGTATACGAGTATTTGTATTGTAAAGGCAATTATGGACAATTTTTCTTTTTGTTTCAGTCAAGCAAACCATTTTAAGCTAAACAAACAATTTTGCACAAAACACTAAACTTTTTCTAAAAACCCAACTTGGGCAAGAATTTTGGAAACCATAATTGCTATTTCTAAGTGATTCATTGTTTGATCTTGTATCTCCTAAGTGGGACAAACAACGTTGAGTACTCAATAAGGGTAGACTGCTAGGACTAGTCTTTGAAGGGTTAGGGTAAGTCTCTCAGGAGATGGCCACCTCTGAGGGGTGAGTCCTTCCCGGATAGGATGCCAGTCCTGTAGGTCATACCGGTCTAAGATAGCAAGTTTTGTCAAGTGGGCTATGTATTTCCGGAGTGGACAACCAGTAGGTTTGGGTATAGAGATGGAGGAGTATCTCACCCGGTAGGCCGTACACCTACCTTGTGTCAGTATGCCCTAAGTGCGACATTCTGATGGTTATATTGTCATGGTGCACAAAGTGTGGTGCCATGGCTATCTTTTTTGAGTGGTTGTATTTATGGCATACATGTATGGTTTGGAAAGCAAAACACCACTCTTCATTTGTGAAAATTTATTTGAGGCTTGCCAGCACTTTCTTTTATGAAACTTTCACAACTTCCATGCATAGACTGTTTTACCTGAACCACTCAAAGCACACACGGGCTTACTGAGATTTATGTCTCGCCACCTTTTATACCATGTTTTCAGGTCGATCATGCTGTGAAGGTTATTAACTAGAGAATTTCCTATGTTTTGAATACTTATTCTTATTTTTCCTATGTATTTCATTTAGGAGACAATAGCGGACTTTTACTTTTTGGAACTGTTCATGTATTGCTAGGGTTGTAATAAGTTTAATTTTTAAATTATTTCTTTTATTTATTTTTTGTGTCCTAATTATAAAGACCCCTTGTCCTGTGGACGGGGTGACATCCCCAGCCCTAATGGGGGCATCGGTAGTGGGGTGTTACACATAAAGCATTATGGATGGTCTATATCTTTTGTCTGCTAAAGTGGATGGGATATGTACTGAAGTCAGGACTGAACTACAAATAGGACTGCTAAATAAGCCTAAACATAGTGGAATGCTCTAAGAATTATCTAAGAAGGGTCTATACCACTTTTCTACTATGATTTTGTTATATTGGTGACTTTGATACCAAATTTGACAAGTGGGGTCAAAGAATTGGGTAGGCTGGGTAGGCAGAGGCTCGAAAGAAAGTATGGATGAAGATGTGATGATAAACAAAGGTAATAGAGCAGAAAATTGGACTCCCTCAAAATTACTCCTTACAACATAATTAAACACAACTCTCAACCACCTTACTATTACAACATCATTCAACACCACCACCACCACCATAACACAAAATACCACAAGATAGTCAACAAAACATAACACAACCTCCTCCAACAAACCTGGAAGATATATAGCCATTATCCATTCCAAACACAATATCAACATTCTTGATCAAATCCACATAACCTATTAGTTATCAATGAATCAATATAAAGCTCATATCACAATGCTCAATTAGCCATGCTATCTATATCATCATGTAAAGCTTATAAGCACAAGGCTAAGTTAAACATGAACAACAAGCTCATATCACAAAATTAATCACAACAAAGGTATGCTCAATATCTTCCAAAATGATATAAAATAGGAATTGCATCAATAACAAATTATTATTAATCATATTCCCAACCTAACTAAGTCTTAAAAAAAAAAAAAAAATTGCACTCGATCCAACCATCCAAAAATAAACAAGAATTTTTGGACCAAAATTCATAGAAAAATACCCAATAATCAATATGAAAAATTGAATCGTAGAAAGTGTAGAAAAATTATACCACAATAGTCTTCAATATATGAGCAATGATCCTATGCAAAAAGATTGAAGAAATCATGCACCAAATGGAAGGATTAAAAATTCGATTTTGGGACAAAAGATTAGATTTTTTTTTTTTAGTTTTAATCCAAAAATCCAAAGAACAAAATAATGATTTTGTGTTTAGAAGATGTTTTGGAGATTTAGAAAGTGACTCGGTGGTGTTTAGGAGTTGAACTCAGCGATGGGTTGAGAGACAAAACGAGGGCGATGAGAGTATTTTGAAAAAAAAAAAAAAAGGCCAAGAATGGCCGTTTTTAGCTTATGGCCGATCGGGCCCAAGGATTGGGCCTAGAGCTGAGTTTGTTCTATCAACAATATTTTTTTTTTAGGCCATGCTAGCCCAGCGCCAAGTCAGCTTTGGATGTCCAAAATGCAATTTTTTAAAAAAATTATTTAACTAAAAACAGACAATTAAAATATAAAATCATGAAAAGAATTTTTTCAAAAAATTTAAAAGACAGCAAAAAGAATAAAAACACACAAAAATTAAAGAGATGTCCCAAAAATCAAAGAAGTAATAATCATCATTTTCCACGATTTTGGTCACGTGGATTAGTCTCACTATTTCTTGAAAGTGATCCTGCTTGACGATCTCTAATGAGTTTGGCTAGTTGTCCAATTTGATTCTCAAGATTGCGCATGGACGCCTCCAAATTTCTTGTGATTGCATCTACTCCATCAAACCGTGTCGCCATACCACTTACCAACTAGTTAACCAACTCCACCGATAATGGCTTAGCCGGTGGGGCATTATAAGGCAAGGGCGGTTAAGTTTATTGAGTCCTAAAATTAGAAGAAGCTTGCCTAGGCTAGTTTTGGTTATTCCATGCAAAGTTAGGATAATTCTTCCCATCCGGGTTGTATGTTGTGCTATAGGGATTATTACCTTGTCATCTATTACCCACAAACGCTGCTTGTTCTAACGATTCTTGTGTTGACGCCATGTTTTGGCATTCATGATTTGGATGCCCTACCCCCACAAAAGTCATAATTACACTCATTACCTATCCATGGGAAGGAGACATCACCATTTGCTTCATTTTTTATGTTAGTGCCTCCACTTTGGCCTCCAAAGCCGCCATTGCATCCACCTTGTTTACACTATGAACACGAGCTCTTAACCTTAAACTTCATAGTTGTTTGCTACCAAATTTTTAATCAAATCAAATACCTCCTCCTGGGTTTTAGAATTAATAGAGCCTCCCGTAGATGCATTAACCAATTGCCTAGTAGCAAAACTTAAGCCATTATGAAAGATTTGCATTTGCACGCCAAGCTTGAACCCATGATGATGACACTTTCTCAAAATCCCTTAAACCACTCCCAACACTCATAAAGATTTTCAGATTCAAACCACTGGAAGGTAAAAATATTGGTCCTAAGCATAGATGTTCTAGCTAAGGTAAAGTATTTTGCCAAAAAATTTTCAGCTAAACTGTTCCAAGTGGTAATGGATCTGGTGGAAAAGATTTTAACCAAGATTTCGCTCTATCCCTCAAAGAAAAGAGAAAAAGCCTTAGTTTGATGTCATCCTCAGAAACACCATTCATTTTAAAAGTGTCACAGATTTCTAAAAAACTTGCAAGGTAGGCATTATGATCTTCCTCAAGTAGCCATCAAATTGTATCATGTTTTGGATCATTTAGTTTACATTGGACTTTATTTCAAAGTTGTTAGCCTCTATCCTAGGTCTCGTAATACTCGAGCTCATATGCGAGATTGCGGGTTTTACAAACTTAGTATCTATCCACTCATCACAGGGAGCTGCGCAAAAGTGTACAAACTTAGTCACGTTTCCTACGGCCTTGGATTATTTAGATTATCCCAAAAAATTGCAATGGGGTGATTTCTTCCCATAATAAAGTACAAAAACTCTATTGTATAAGTTCGCCTTAATTAACTAGAGTCATATACCCATGGTTATTGACCTTGTGATAAGACCTCATCTGATATATATATCAAAGTGTATAAGTCTAGCTTTACTAGACTACCAACTTATACTCAAGTCTTAGGCCACTCCTTCATGTTGTAACTACGATAAACTAATCTTTATTTATTTTAGCACTTTTATAAAGATTATTATCGCGTGGTCTAATTTTACGCATTCCAAATACGCTTACACTATTGGTGTAAGTGAACTACTCATTGATTAAAGGTAAACTATTCCTTATTTAGAAACTATAGTGTAATGATCTAAACTTTGATGAAGTGCCTAGCTCTATCAATCGATCAAGAATAATTTTTCGCTTATATGTTCATGGCACATAATCTACACCTTACTGTGAATGTACGACCTAATCACGTAAACTACTTACTAACACATTTAGACCTTATTGTACAATATATGCAAACAAACAACTATTAATGAATGAAAATTTTATTAATTTCCAAAATACAGAAATACATAGACTACTTCAGGCATACATTCCAATTGAAACATGCAAAGGAAAACTAGGGCATTCCAATATTGGAAAATCATGTAACATGGCAATAAAGAGTTCATACATGCCTTTCCTAAAATTATTAGCCATTCAGAGAGTTTTCATGTTGAGCATAAACTATGAGCTGAAGTACTTCAACTCTATTAGAAACAAGGCCTCTCCAACATACATGTTCAATCAGACAATGAAGTTTTGTAAAATAGCTCTCTACAAGGAATATTCTAAGGCAGAATGGATAGCATTACATAAGAAAGATTGTAATACGTACCCTACCTAAAATCACCCCTACTTATAGAAGGGACCATGCATTACATGGCATAATATGGGCAGATAAGTTTTTTATGGATATACATATGTTATACTTTGGATATGTGTGATTTTATTAAGTAGACAAGTTGTTTGAAGAATATATTATGATTGTGTATTTAGACTTTTACATGTGAAGCTATTAGTTGAGGTGATAGGTTAAGTATGAGATAGAGATAAAATGATTTGGTGAGAATGGAAGAGAACTCATGGATTAATATGGGATAGTGGTTAGAGTTTTGAGCTTCTTATCTTGCAACTAGAGTTTTAACCCCAATTTTTTTTCCCCCTCAAATCCTCATTTTCTTTTCCCTTGTCCCAAATTCAAGAATATCTACCTACCATTTTGAAGTTTGAAACTTCTATAATCATGCATTTTAGTTTTTAAAGGGATTCAAAGATGAAATCTAATTCTACTTCTCTAATTCAACTGCCATTTGTCCTACATATTCCTTGAATTGAAGTTTCTTAGCATCTTGTCAAGTCGACACCTTGCCTTGTTTATTCCTTGCATTTGTAATTGGCCACAAAAACTCTAAACTAATTGATAGAGATTGCCGCCAACCATGGATTCCTTAGGCTCAAGTAATTATCTTCAAATTCAAATAAGATAACCTAACTATTTCGATTTTTTTTAAATGCTAGAAACTCTTTTAGAATAATTCTCAGAACACCTCATATTACACACACACACACACACACACTTCAAAAAGTCACATTAATTCACTTCCATCAGAATTTTAGTGTCCCCTTTTTTTCTTTAGACATTCAGTCACCTCTCTTTTCTTCTCTTTAATGATTAATTGTAATCTTCCATATATAATATTTGTGATCAAGCTGGGCAATCTCTTGACGTTCCTAAATTTTTGGAAATTTTGAATTTTGAAATAATTTTGTCAAGTCATTTTAAGTTTTAAAACATCTAACAAATGTTAAATTTGCAAAACACAAATTAATTCACACGCTATTCTTTTCTTTTAGGAATTTCAGTTTCCTCATTCTCTCAAGGAAAATACGATGCTCATTCTATTCTTTCCAAAACTACATACACAACTATTCCTCCTTGAACTCTCGAAATTGAGCACAAATGCTTCAATTTTTTCTTTTCTCTACCAAAAGCCATGCAGCGATGTAAAACCCCACCCTAAAGAGAGTGGGGGTGTACATTGCATTATTTTGATGTCTTATGTGCTTAAGTATATATTTATATACGTGTGTGTGTGTGTGTGTGTGTGTGTGTGTGTGTGCATACTTTGTGTGTAATTTAATTCATTGGCTATTGTTATTACTAAGTTGTTTTCATTTAGCTAGCCCATATTACTTAAGTGGGTGTTGGATTACCCTAATTATTTATTTTATGCAGAGTTAAGCCTAAGATTATTATATTTAAGGATGTTAGTGCAATTAGTTGATAAAAGAGGTATTATGATGTGATTATTAGAGTGTTAAGCTTCTAGTGTAGCAATCAAGACTCGAATCCGATCTCTCCCTATATTCCATTTTCTTTTCTTCTATTTTTTCGGTAACACCCCTACTAAAGGTAACAGTGGAAGCATATCAACAACGGCTGTCGCCCCGTCCAGTTTCCCAAACAAGGGGTCTTTATAATGAAAACAACAGAGTATACAAGGTCCAGATTTGTACAACAACTTATATTTATGGTCACATACATATATATAACAGAAAATCTCATACATGAAAATTTCCACTTCACATCAGTAATAAGATACATTATCAAAAAGAAAATGTTCGGACCTAAACTGCTATCACTGGGGTATCTTTCTTCTATCCGTAGGTCTGGTCAATTCCAGATCCTACAAAAGAGTAAGAGAAAAAAACACATATGAGTGAAAAATCACCGAGTGAGTCCTGTGTGTGCTAGTGCTTTATGAAAGAACAGAGTACGTAAAACTTTCGTGGAGAAAGCATTTTATTTTCCATATATTTTCCAACTAGAAAAAGTTATAAAACTTTTTAAAGAAGAGTTTATTTAGAACTCAATAATTTTTGGAAAATGGTGTTTTAGTTTCAAAACAATGCCCCGATTTTTCAAATCACGGGCACTTCTCCAACAAAAGCTCGGCCCATGTGCAAAGCTCACAAGGCTTCTCCTTCGACATCATAGTCTTGTTGTACTAAGGACACAAGCCTATTGTACTCAACTGTGCATTGTCAGAAAGGTAAATGCAAACATGCATAATACCGAGTAATTCAGAATGTTTTTCTTACCACCGTAAGCCCAGGGATCCCAATACCAACCTTACTCACCATAAGTCGGGAATTCTAATACCAACCTTACTCACCGTTATCAATACCAACCTTACTCACCATTATCAATGCCAACCTTACTTACCATTATAAATGCCAACCTTGCTCACCGTTATCAATGCCAACCTTACTCACCATTATCAATGCTAACTTTATTCACCGTACGACTCATCTCAATGTCCTGTAACCCCGTTTGGAATGAGATAATCCCTAGACTAGGCCAGGTTACTAGGGCCGTCTAACTCTAATGTAGGCTAGTAAAAAGGTCAGAGTCCATGTAGAATACTCAATGTTACCAACACCAACTCCTTTTGACTGATCAGGACAGAGGGTTATCTGATCCCGTAGGATTTTCAAAACAAACATTTTGGGACAAAATAACATTTTCTAGAATTTGATCCCACTGACTTGCAAGTTAGATCATCATTCACATAGGCTCCGCAGAGCCGATCAATTCATTCCATAGGCCCTTCAGGCCAATAAAACAAATTTCGGGATCAAAAAGTCATTTTCCAAATGTCAATCTCATTACGAGAGATTATTTTCCCAAACCGTGTCAAAAGAGGGTAAAGAGTTCTTTTCACACATCAAAACATGTTCCTAGGAGTATTTGGGTCATTTTGCTCGTACTCAATTACAAAAGTCATTTCCAAGGGCATTCGGGTCATTTTACCCATACCCAATTCCAAAAGACTTTCTGAGGGTATTCGGGTCATTTTACCCTTACCTGATTTGAAAAGTGTTCACAAAAGTTACAATAAGGATATTTCGGTCATTTACTGAATACCCAATTCCAGAGGTTTCCATAAAACATTCCAATAAGGATATTTGGATCATTTTCCAAATATCCAATTCCAAAAGGAACTTATTTCAAGAAATCCAGAATTCTAATCCCAAAAGAGGATTAAATTTAAAGTTTCCAAACACATTTCCATAAAATGTTTCAATAAGGGCATTCCAGTCAATTCATGAATACCCAATTCCAAAAATCACCATTTTTAAGAAATCCCAATATTTAATCCAAAAGGACTAAATTCACAAAATTCATACTTTAATCATCTATTAAAGTTTCCGAGCTAAATATGAAGTTCATTCAAACCCTAAATGGCAGAAAACAAAACTTTCTCAGATAAACCTTAGACATATTCAGGGATTTCCAAAATAGTATAAAATATAGAATTTCATGGAAAAGTGAAGCACACTAGCTTTCAAAAGGTTTTAGAAATCAAAAGGGACTCACCCCGTGTCCTAACTATCTCTTTCCGTTCACGGCCGTTCGTCCCCCGTTTCAATCGTTTTCAACGAACTGTTGGTTTTTTATTGATAAACCTACACCAAATATCATTTTTAGGTCAAGTCGTGTTTAGCCAAAAAGTAGTCAATGGTTAGCCGACATCCATCCAACGTGCTCGTTGGGTAGCCGACGTCCAACCGACGTTTAGCTAATGGTTAGCCGACGGTTAAGGTAAACGTTTAACTTCCATTCACGTCGTTTTTTCGTCGTTTGTTCGATTCTTATGTTTTCATTTTTCAACATCCTTTCTCTCTTCATATAGAAGGGATTCACTTCATTATTCACATTCATTTAATCCAAAATCACACAATTATTCATTCTTAAACTCATTTATTTTCGGAATAAATTTCAGGAATTTCACTGTTTGACACATGATTTTGTTTTGCACATTAGCTTCAATCCACAACTCTGATTTGGCTCTATGATATACCAAAATGACTGTAAGACTCTTAAATTTAATTCTATATAAGTGCATTTTTAGAGTTCTGGTTGCCGTGACATGCTACTGGGCAAAAACAGTCCCAGTAGTTTTGGTTCAAATCCATTATTCATGCTTTCCTTTGTTCTCCTTTAGTCTTTAACATCTTGAAATCATTAATTCATTCAAGCTTCCTTCAAATCATCTTTAATTTTGTATTTTCCGAATTACAATAGCTCACAAGAGTCACACTTATGTAACACGAATTCATCTTTTCTAATCAAAGCTAGTATAATCTATTTTTCCAACCATGTAAATTGCATTTTTACCCTACTTTGATCATCATCTCCCCAACCGGAAACAACCCTTCAAACCACCATAATTATCCCAAGACCCTTAGCCAGCCGGCACATATACAAGTATATACAAGGTTCATCCACAAAAGTTTACAAACCCTAGCTTTGATCTGAAATCAAGACATGAAATTCATGTTTTCATGTTAAAATTCACATCAACATAATCATCATTCACCCAACAACAACTTTGATTCGAGCAAGGTACAGTTTTACTTGTATTTGAGGTGATTTTGCTACAAGAACTCTTAAGACTTCACCTATCACACCAAGAACACTCACTAGCCTTTTTTTTTCCCTCTGTTTGATTTCTTTTTCTTTTCTCTTTCTTTCCTCCCTTATAACTGCACGAAATTTGCCTATTTTTAGAACATTTGCACCGCCATTTTCTGGTCAAATTTGTGACCAAATTGGTCACACATTGTGGCTAACATTACACATGTCATTTTCTCAATTTCCACCATTTTTCTTATTATTTCTTAAGCTTATTTAATAACCTTTTCCAATTAAATAATCCCATAAATATTTCACTCCTCTAATGATATTTTAACACTTGTTTCCATCCACCAATCACAAAATGCCACAGGCACCGTTTTAGCCGCGATTTTCTATTTTCCTCAAAAATGACCAAAATCGGGTCCGAAATGGAAAAATATTTTATTTCACCATTCTACTCCAAAAAATTCCACTAAATCTATTGGAAATACTAAAATTCTTCAATTCCTCCTCTATTTGGTCAAATTTGAGGTCAAAGTCACGGACGCGGTCAAAATAACGAAAATGCCCCCAGTAACTCGGATAGTATAATTCACACCAAAACGTCTGTTTCATCGCACTAATCAATTTCACTTCTCAGTGTACCCTAAAATTCTTATTTTATTAATAATAGTTACGTTTCGAAGATTTAGGGTACGAGTAGAACAAATTTAATAATTACATCTATGTCCCGACAAAATATTATTACACCAAAATATTTGTCTCCTTACGCCGATCAACTTTTGTTCTGCCCATCAATACAAATTCTCATCCTATTACAAGTAATAGCCAAGCAAAGGTAAAAGTGCAGGGTATTACATTTCCCACTTGGTTGGCTATGGCATTCTTGGCCACCATCTCTATTTCCCATATTTTACATTCCTTGATTCGGCAACTAACTACTATATTTAATTCTTTCCTTAATTAGAAAACTCTCTTTGACTGAACAAAGATTCCTTCCTATTATTAACCCCATCTAGCCTCCACTTCCTTTTTTAGTGAGGGAGATTATTCTATCAAATGAATATGATCCCAAATTCCTTTTTTTCTCTTTTAAATATCTTTGTCTTTTTCTTGAATTTACCATATTTTACCTTGTCTTTAGATGTAGTTGGCCATATCAAGCTGTAATTCTTTTTATTTCTCCTTGATTTTTGAAACCATGATTAATGGAGTTTATTTCCTACCTAAGCCGAACATTCTTTCCTTTTATTCATTGCTTTTGAAATTTAAACTTCCTTTGAATATTTCCTTTAATCACCCATTCCAATTTGGCAGCATTTGCATAAAGAAGACCCCAATTCTTTTCTCTTATCTTCTCACCATATCAACCAAGGCCTACATCTATCACTAGGACATTCGGCCTCTACAAATAGTAGCAGGATTGAAGGGAGTACTACAAGCCACCAAAACTAATTCTTTTCTCACTCCATTTCTCAACAACCGAAATAATCCTTGTATTCACCAAAGACCATCCTCCTCTCATTATTTCACTCAAAACCAAAACACTTCTTCTTCATCCCACTACTCCATTCTCCTCCCTTATTCTTATATAAACTAAACACACCAGCTTCCTCAAAGCCGACACACCTCTCTCTACCAAAACACCATCCTTTTTTGGCCTCCACTTCACTCAAGACATGGTAAAATTCTATCATCTTTTTCCCTTATTCTTGGCTATCTCTCTATATCTCTCCTTTTTTTACCTTCAGATCTTCTCTTTTTATTTTTTTTCTAGTACAAGTCGAGACAAGTATTATAATTCAACTTGAAATAAGAGTACGAATTTGTAATAAAAAAAAAAATCTTAACAACCATGTAAATTTAGCTCTCAGGATTAATTATTTCTCTAGGACATCAACTTCCTCAAAGTAAGCAATTATCTTAAGCATATGCTCTCGAATTGATGCCCTTTTAGCCACCTAGTGATTGTGATTGCCTTTAAAGTATTCTGTTTTACGATATAGCTCTTATCCGCAAATATGGTACACAATGATATATCGATATCATATATAATGAGCATATTCTTGTGCTTCAATTAAAGCACATTGGACATGGAAGCTAACCTACATCATCTAGCCATTGTTGGCTTTCTTCCATGCCCTCATAGCTTCACGGTAATAGTCTGTGCAACCTTCCCTAATTTCAGGATAGGGGTACTGACAGAGCGTACTTATACTCGTCAGCTATGCCTACTATATTCGTATTCATTTTCCAGTCCATATAGGTAGGTGCAGTTAAATTATTCTCCTTGAGAATAATGAAAAATGGACTGAAACTAGACATTTATGTTGATCGTAGAAAACATTTGATTAAAAATTGTTTGAATTTAAGAAAACATATAACATTTAATACCCCTCCTTTTTGTACTTTAAAGTGTGACTACTTTGTATTGAGCAAGAATTTGTATGTAAAGTGAAAATAAGAAATGATTAGATGAATGAGATGAAGGTTTTAGTGTAATAAACATTCCCAGGGATATTTTTGCAATTTTGAGCGCAAATTGTGAAAAATTGAGCAAGGTTTTTTTTTATTTCATTAGTGGAATAAAAAATTTTCCCGACTACGGTGAATAGTAATCCAAGCTATTATTATCTTCGACTATTATGGTGTATTCCTAAAGAAATAAAGGAATTGGTTCCATTTTTGTGATTGGTAGGATAAGCAATGTGTCTCCATGTTTCATGAGAAGTTCATGCAAGACGTAAGGATTTTTATTTAATCCTTCAAGAATTCTACAAGTTTCTTCAAGCTTCTATATGCCACCTAAGTTACTACTTGAACCACTAAGAAAATTCCACAAGATATAGGTCATTTAATGCATTTTGACCAAGATGGCTAAATCTTCTATAACTAGAAGAAAATGGTAGCAATGGAAGGTTGTTTGGCAGCCGATTTCCAACAAGCACAACAAGGTAAAATTAGCTAGAGGGGAGAGAGAGAAATAGAAGAGAAAATATCAAGAAACTTGGAGCTATTTTTGGCAAGATTTCATCCAAGAAAAGGTAAAAACCTTACTTCCATGAATTTAAGTTATTCTACAAACTTTGAGAATCATTATGGTAGTGATGGGAGTGAAAGAGATGAAAGTTTTGGTGTGATTTCTATGTTATTTAGTGAAGATTTTGTGGACATATGATGAAGTGTTCATGTCTGAAAACTAGATGAAATGGCTGCCGATTCTTGTTATCTAAAATCAAAGCTTGATTTATGTTAATCATGGCTGCCGATTTATTTTTGTGATGATTGTGAGATTTTCAGCTTTGTTCATGACTAAAATTAGGCTATTTCATGTTGATTTTGATCAAAAATGAAGTGAACCAAGTGTTTTTTTGTAGCTTAAAATGATGTTAGAATGCTTGGTTAATGTATTTTGTGAAACTAAGTGTGATAGCATAGAAAAGCTGAGAGGTTTCTGTCCTAGTAGTTTGGAGCCATGGACAGAAAAACCTAATTGGACCTTATGGTTTCGTAGCTAATAATCTTAGGAGCATTTTGGTGAAAATTTGAGGTTAATTAGACTTACAGATCAAAAGTTATCCTATGAATAAAAAAGCATGCTAAGTTAAGAAATTGCAGAATTTTCAGCTTAGGTAAAATGTCCCTATGTTACTTGCAATGACATGAATGGATGAATGAGAATTACAAGGACATATATAAGCTTAAATGCTTACTTGAGAAAAGCATGAAGAAATAGATTAATAGATTTGAACTATCTTAAGTAATGCATTTTATTTTGTAAAAAGAGTGAATGCTCTTCCTAGCTATATGTTTAGTCGCTATGTACTTATCTTCATTGTGAGTGACTAAGAAAAATGGTTTGAATCATTAATGTAGCTAGTCACGTTAAGGGTCGTGTCGAACCTTGAACGAACAATTTGGTACATCGTTACCATGATACAAGGTGAGTTCTACCAATATTTTAAAAACTCCCATTTTTTATGCTATGTGATTTCCAAAATATGTTATGTCCTATGTCCAATGCATTTTGTGAATCCTTTTAGTTTCTTTTGAATGAAAATGTGATTTTCCTCAGCAAATTGATTTGCAACGTATGATATGATTTACATGTGCAAATGAATTATTACGATTATGATTCCCAAAGATTATTTGATATTATCCTCGAAGTATGAGAATTTGACTAATAAACTTTTTAGTTTTTCCTGAACAAGGTCTCAGTTTTTTTGAATCGAAAAATATCCGAATATTCAATAATGGAATATTTCTACATGGAATTTGGAATTCATTATGCTATAAATAATTTTGAGTGCATATGTACATTGCAAGTACTCATTTCACATGATATATGACAAAATAACTGTTTGCTCAAATGCATTTCGACCAATGTTCATTAACTAGTTCAACGCATTACGATTTCTATGGTCGAATGGAAGAATAAATGTTATTTAAACATTGTAAGGCACGTTCCTTATTACATTCTCAAATTTATTTCTGATATGGAATTGGAATTCTAGATTTTACGGAATGAAATATTTTTTGGATCTATATGTGCATAATTTATGTAAATACCCTCAGAGAATATTTTATTACTAAATCAACTTCCTTTTGATTATAGGTATTTGAAAATTATGTAAACACCCTACAAGAATCATTTGTATCGAATGAAGGACCTTTTATTCTTCGACACTACGGTTTATGCGAATGATTTTCTTGATAATGATCCAGCATGTGAAAAATTATGTTTTTTACCCTAAAATGGATTTTCATGATATTCCTTCGCAAATTATGATATCCTTTCGGGGAATATGATATTAGATTGATCAGGTGTACCTGTGAAGACGTTGAGTACACAATGACGGTTTTTATTACTGTCCTAGCTTACGTTAGAGATAGATGACCTCGTGTAACCTAGCTAGTTCTATGAATTGTCTTAATCTAAATGGGGCAATAAGACAATGAGATTAGCTATCCTAGCTAGCCGTTTAGTACCTAACAATTGCCTCATGCCTAGGCACATATTGTTTACGGGTTGTTCACTGTCGCTTGGCGGTGATACTTGGTCTGTTCAACCCCTTGCTGCCTCGATGGTGATTGACATCAGCATTAGGACTCCTAAGCTTAAGGTGACAAGTTAAAGATTTCATTCATGAGGTGATGTGCTTACGTCACTCACCATTTCGGCATAATCAGATTGCAAATGGAAGCACAATCCCTAGCATAATAAGACCATGAGGGCCGAAGGCAAATCACTTATGTGCTTTGTAGGCTTATTTTCTAAGAGAGAAATGCCTGCATTAATGAAACTTGGGGCCTAATGTTTGATAAAATTTTATTTTCCAAAACGTGCCTAAGTTTTCTAAAAAAAATCTTGATTTTTAGGTCTTCATTACTAAACGCGATGCGATTTTCTAGAAAATCTAAGAAAACTCAGTTGTAAAGTTGTTTTCAATGGAAAAGTGAAATGAAGTCTTCTCTTTCACTCTCCAAAGCATAAAATGATTATTTTATGCACTTATGAACTGATGAAATCATTAGTACACACAAGACTCACTGAGGCATTTTTCACTCACACCTATATTTTACTTTGTTTTCTTAGTAGTCGGAGTTGGGACTCGATAGCTTTAAGGATGGTCCAGTATTTTGAGTCAGCAAATACTACAACCTTGTGCATATAGTATTTTCTGTTAGACTTGTGTTCTAGAGCCAATCTTTCATATAATGTTTCTGGCACATTTATTAATAAAAGGAATTTTTTATCTTTCATTTTACTTAATCATTTCATGAATGTATGTATAAAACTAATAGATAAATTCCTATGCACACAGTATAGTGTTAAGAAAATTATGATAGAGATCACAATGTAGATTCCTACTATACTATGTAGTACTTGTACTTAAATTATCCCTCGTCATAGTGTTAGTGAGACAGTACATCATTAATGTGTAACAAATAGAACGTCTCACATCCCCGAGTATTGTGATACTCAAAGTTAACACATGGATTCTTGTTATTTGAATAAATTCTTTGGATGACCTTACTATGACATAATCACATAGATAACTATTTAGTACTAGTGATAAAATCTCAATATAGTGCATGTGCAAGTATCCTTAGACTTGAGATCTCTAAGATACTTTGTTTATTAAGTGTTGTACTTTGATTCCAATCTCAAGAGTCCTTGCAAAATAGCCTATGGGATGGATATTGAGTAAAATATAAAGTAAACAAAAGTAATTGAGAGGGTCAGTAAAGGATTCATCACTCCTAATAGTATTGGCATATATCTCATGGCCACTTGTATGGATTCATTAGTCGAGAAGTCCTTGGCCAAGGTGACTTTGTATTGGGAATTGTTTCATTTGATACACATGTTCATTAGTGGATTCTATAACAAGTACTAATAAATTCGGGCTAGAATTAATTATATTATCTTAGGAGTTGGCACTATTCTATACTCTAAACTGAATGAGATATAATATGATGAAATAAGTTTATTGCTCTAATGTTTTGCTATTAAAAGGTTCATGTCAAGCCATATGACTTTCTGGACTTTTGGGTGGTCATGATGCACTACTAGATGCCGCTCTTGATATGCTAAATATGAATTTGATAATTAAAAAATTAATCCTAATTAGTATCAATATGTTAATTCTAATTATTAAGGACTATTAATTTTATAGCGACTAGAATTAATTTATATTTTGTTAGCAAAAGACCGAAAAACAGAATAGGTTATACACAATAAAGAAATAGGTTCTAAAGATATTTTATGATAATATTATGGGGTTAATGTGTGAGAAGAAATAATAATTATACGCTAATCGTAAAATTATAAACTTGTTATAATTCAAGGGGTCATATTGCAATTATGAAAACCTAATCCTATAATAATTGATCAAGGCTTTTATTATTGTTTCAAAGAGGTGTTTTGGGAAAGAAAAGTCATGGTTTTTAATTTAGCGGTGGAATATTTTCCTTTAAAGACTAAGAGAGAATTTGCTCTCTGCGCTTTTTTTATTTTTGGTTTCTAAAATTCCGCCGCACAAAAGAAACAAATCACATGTAGTCTTCTTATTTTCTTCTTCAAATTAATATCCCTAATCGCCAGTAATAACCTACTAGCACCGGTTCTTAGTGGTTTTGAGTATCGTTCTTCGCGTGGATCAATATTAGAAAAATTCCTAATTTTGGAATTTGGTGGTTCCTGCTTGGACAAATATTTACAGAAAGGTTGTGTGCGTGCGATGAAAATTTTAAAAGTTATGTTTGCGAGGTAACAATTTTTCTTCCCTCCCCTAACCTATTTGATTATATACGAGTGATCTGATTGCATGGATTTCATTTTATTTTTTGTTGTTTATTATTTCATTTTTCATGATCGAAATCTAACAGTGATATCAAAGTCATCTCGTATGTGTTGTACGTATTTATAATTTTTTTTTGAAATTGTTTTGTAAATAAATTTGGGTCTGTTAAGTTGTTTCACAAATGTTTTGACTTTTTTTTTTTAAGAAATTCATTTTCAGTTGGTTATTTTTCTTTATGAATAGTTATTACCAAAATTAGTTTTAGTAAAAGGATTTCCAAAATCTTATAGAAATTGTTTTCTTTTTAAATCCACAAAATATGTTTTTATATGTAAATCTGAAGGAAAATGATGAAGTTTTGTGCTCCCTAAATTTGTTAAGGAATGTGAGCAATAGAACTTGTTTGCTTTTTAATTCCCAGAAATTGTTTCAGCGAAAGAAAAAAAAAAAGCGAAGCTTTATTTCCTTAAATTCATTAAGGAAATCTAAAGCCTAAAAGGAAACAACCGAAAAGAAAAATTTTGAAAGAAAAGAACAAATTTGGAAATTTAATTTGCTAAAATGTTCAGGCATTGGAAATTGTTTCCCAAGAGGAAAAAAAAGGAAATCGTGAAAAAAAGGGCAGCTAAAAATAGTAGCCACCCTGGGCCACCTAGGGAGTTCCCTAGGCAACCTAGGGGGACTTTCTTAGGCTACCTCGGGACTTTTCTGGGCAGCCAAACCTATCATCTTATTAAAAAAAAAAAATCCATGTTTTTCTTTTTGACCCACAAACGTTTTCTTTCTTCAAAAGGGACCCAAAAGTATTCCAAAAATTTTGATTTTTGATTCACAAAGTTTCCAAAATTTGATTTTGGAAATAACTATATTATTTTTCCCAAAATAATGATTTTGAAAATTTATATCTCTTGTATATTTATTTTGCTTATTTTATTTCAAGCATGATTGTGGCATGTTGGCTTGGTTATGGACTTAGAACAATTATTTTTAATTAATGTTGTGTCATGCATATTTATGGCTTTGTTTTGAATAAGTAGGCCTGGCGTGTCTTGCTTTTCTCTATTCTTTTTTGGTAATTTCTACTCTCATCTAAATTCCCTCAAATGTAACTCGAGGTTTTTTTTTATTATGAATTTATTTAATTAAATTACATAGGTTAGAAAGATTAGAATTTATTTTTCAAACTTTTGGAGATGACATTCGAGAACGAAGCGAGAGGATGGTAAGACTTTCTTCTCAAACATGCATAAACATATAGGCTTAACCAAATTAATTTCCTACTTGGCTCAAAAAAATTAATTTAGAAAAGCATATAACCAAGATATGTAATTGAGGCTATTATAATATTGTCAATGTGTTAATATTTATGCCTGCCAAATGTATAAGACCACTTATCTTACAAATTCCTCAATTAATATTAACCTAATACCTTCCATTAATATAGTAAGAACGAGACATCTTTTTCAAAACTAGGTTATTGGCGGATCCAAGTCTACTTGACATCGAGTATGTTAAAGTTATAGAATTTAAATTCCTAATTAATGAGTTAGATTTTTCTAGTTTCTTTATCCCGATTGGACTAACTTAAGCACAAAGAAAATTAGCGGCAAGATTGGGCTAGCTTAAAGGTTTTAAGGTTAAAAGATGTTAATCACCTAATGATTCGGTAATTGCATTCAACGTAATTGGTATTAGATACCTACTATTGAACTTAAGAATGGTTTGTTAGGCAGATCCAAGGTCATTCTTAAGGAATTTTGATACAGATCCACTAGAAAAGCTTCTAATAGGCGTTCTCGAATAAATAATGGGGGCAATTGATTTGAGTTAAATTATGGTATAATTATGCACTCAACTCAAGACCTAATTTTTTGCATATCGTGTGCATATACATTTTGCTCATTTCACTATCCTTACAGCTAGTTCATTTTCATTATGACTACAAAATTGAACATATGTAGTGTTTTGGAAAAGAACAAGCTTATCGAGTCCAATTTTTTGGACTGGTATAGAAACTTGGGAATTGTTCTATAGTCAGAAAAGTTGTTGTACATGCTACCAGCCTAATATGCTCTTGCTAATGAGCATGTTGTCCATAAAAACTACCAAGAGGACAATGACACAACATCTTATATCATGCTGGTGTTAATGAACTCTGAGTAGTAAAAGCAGCATGAGCATATGGATGCTTCCTCTATTATCTTCCATCTTAGAGAGCTATTTGATCAGCATGCTAAAGTAGAAAAATACAAGATCTCTAAATATCTAGTCTGATCTAAGATGGTTGAGCATGCTTCTATAGCAACTTATGGGTTAAAAATGCTGGGCTTGATTGAGATGCTTGGGTCACTTGGGTTTGTAATAGATCATGAATTAAGTGTCGACTCAATTCTACAATTTTTGCTAAGTAGTTTTTACAATTTGTGATTAACTACCACATGAACAAGATTGAGACCATACTACCTAAGTTGGTCAACCTTCTCAAGACTGCAACAACTTTATTGAAGAAGGAAGCCAATGCAGTTATGTTGGTAGATTCTTTCTCTTCCAAAAAGAAAGTTCTAAGAAGAAGAAAAAGAAGATGGTTCCTACAAATCCCAAAGGTGGCGTGAAGAAAAATGAGGTAGCTGTCGAAGGCCTATGTCATCACTGTGGAAAGATAGTCAATTGGAGGCACAATTGCAAGGCCTACCTAGAGACCGTCAAAAAGAGGAAGGAGAAGGAAAAGCTCTCGGGTACTTCTATTTCCACTTCTACTATGTTTATGATTGAGATTAATACTGCATTTAAAATTGAGATATGGGTATTTGATATTGGATGTGGATCTCACTGTGCACTAATTTGCTGGGACTAAAGTGTTGGGTATCTCATGCATATCATATATGGCGCAGTGGAAAAATAAGAATGAGATACCAACCCAGGATCCGCATATGTACGAAAAACAAGACATAAAGAGAACAAAGGTAATAGCTTTTATCTTTCTTTGAGCGCCTGAAAAACAAAAATTTTCTTTCTTTAAGTCGAGGTGCGATCTAGCAATCCTTTTGATCAAACACCACGAGAATTAAACGTCCAACCATTATAATTACAGTGTGTGATTACCTCTAATAGAAATCCACATGGAGGAACACTCAAGCACCAAGATTTCCTGTGCTAGCAGAAACAAGATGGCGGCTAGGGTTTATGGTGAAGAACCACGAGAGAGAGAGAGAGAGAGAGAGAGAGAGAGAGAGAGAGAGAAAAGGATCGTGTATCCTCTAGGGTTTGGAGTTGTAACTGTTAATCACCCTCACACAAGGAATCGTGCATATCCTATATACCACGAAATAACCCTGTTGAAAATACTCCAACTGAGAATTCTAAAATAGTTAGAATTCCCTAATTGTAATTGGAAATATCAAGTTCTCACAATTACAATTTCGACCATAAATTATAACTAATTATAATTTGGCTACAACAACTTCTCTTTCTCACAATTAACCCCACTATGTTATCAAATAACATCTTGAGTATATAATCCTCTATTGTGTGTGACCTATTAGGTTTCCTAGTCAATTGGTAGCGAATATGAATTAATCCAAACGTCTTTGAGATTAATAATCTATAATTGATTAGAATTAATCATATTATTCTAATCAGGATTGGTTTATTAATTCATCAATTAATAAACCTATATTTCCAGATCATGAGCGGTATCTGGCAACACATCATTACCACCCAAGAGTCCAGGAAGTCAAGTGGCTTGACATGAACCCTTCAATAACAAACTACAATGCAATTAACTCCTTTCATCATATAATATCTCATTCGGTTTGGAGTACGGAATTAGTGCCAACTCCCTCCAGAATATATTGATTCTGGTCCGAATATAATAATACTTGTACTAAGAACCCACTACTATAGATGTGTATCAATCGGAACTGCTTCCAATACATAGTCGCCTTGGCCAAGGACTTCTCGAGTAGTGATTCCTACAAGTGGCCGTGAGATATTCGCCCCTACTATTAGGAATGGTGAATCCTTTATTAACCCTCTCAACTATTTTTGTTTATCTTATAGTATACCCAAAATCCATCCCATAGGCGGCCCTCGATTTGGCTCTAGAGATTGGAATCAAAGCACAAAGTACCTTGGAGATCTCAAGTCTAAGGATATTTGCACGTTTACTATATTGAGATTATATCACTGGCACTAAATAGTTATCCATGTGATTATCTCGTAGCTAGGTCATCCAATGAACTTGTTCCATTAACAAGTATCCACGTGTTGACTTTGAGTATCTCAGTACTCACAGATATGAGAACCACCACCTAATCAAATCATGAAGTCTAACACATGCTAGTCTTAAAACATTAATGATGTCCTGTCTCATTAATACTACGACTAGGGACTATTTAAATACTAACACTATACAGTGTAGTAGGAATCTCATATCATGATTTTTCTTAACACGGTGTTGTACTAGGGACTTTATCTAACAGTTATATTACACAAAAGTAATCAAAAGAAACTGTAAGATAAATAATGTCTTTTATTAAAATAAAATGTGTCATATACAATGTACAATTGATTGCCTCTAGGGCATAACACTAACATAAAGGACAGTAGAAGGTCTGAAAAGGGCGATATGGACCTACGTTCTCCAAATGGAGTAAAGGTTGCTGCACTTGTTGTGGGGACTTGTCATCTACACTAACCTTCTGGATTGATTTTAGAACTTACAAACTATTATTATGTACCTATTTTACTTAATAATATTATCTCAATTACTTGTTTAGACATGAATTTTTTTCATTTTATTTTCAAGAATAAAGGTTGTTCTTTTTCATTAAATGATGTCCAATATGGTACTGCAACTTTGAAATAGTTTTTATGTTCTTGACATGGATGATCTTATTCTTAATATAAACACCAAGAAATAAAGAAAAAATAATTCAATCTCATTTTACTTATGTCATTGTTGTTTAGATCATAAAAATGAGAATCACATTTCTAAGTTACACAAGCTTGGTAACTTAGGGATATTTGATTAAAAATCATATGGTATATACGAGGATTGTTTACTTGGAAAGATGGCTAAAACACCATTTTTTGGTAAAGGCAAAAAGGCCAACGTGTTTTTAGAACTCATACATACTAATGTATGTGCCCTAATATCAATATAAGTAAGAGAAGGTTATTAATACTTCATTACCTTTATTTATGATTATTCACAATATGGGTATTTGTATTTAATGAAATATAAATCAAAAGTCTTTAATAAGTTCAAAGACTTCAGGAATGAAGTAGAGAAATAACTTAGAAAAAGTATTAAAACACCAAGATCTGATAGAGGAGAAGAATACTTAAGCCAAGAGTTTCAAATTTATTTAAATATTATCTTAATAGTCTCAACCATATAGACCTCGACATAATGTTCTATCCGAGAGAAGGAATCAAACCCTTGTAGATATAGTACGGACCATGATGATTTTTGCGGGCATGCTAAAATCATTTTGGGGATATATACTGGAGATTGCTATTTACATACTAAATAATGTTTCGTCAAAAATGGTTGATTCTACCCCATTTGAGTTATTCTTTGGTAAGAGACCAAAGTTATCTCACGTAAGAATATGGGATTGCCCTGCCTTTGTTAAAAGGCTGCTGTCAAATAAACTTGAAAGTAAGTCTGATAAGTTCTTGTTTGTTAGATATCCGAAAGAATTATTTGGATATTACTTCTATCTCCGTTTCAAAAACAAAGTGTTTGTTTCAAAGCATGCTATCTTCTTAGAGAATGAGCACATGCTTAGTGAAGACAGTAGGAAAAAAATTGAACTTATTGAAGTTCAAAAAGAATAAACGAACAATGATCAACCTATTAATCCTAAGTCTACTGATGAGATAGACAAACATTCCTATACACAAGAACCTCGCAGGTTAAATAGGATATGTGTGACACTTGGGAGATATAGATTTCTCTTAAGTGACCACAAGGACATACTACTTGTAAAAAAAGACGAGCCTACCACCTGCAAAAAAGTTTTAAATGGTTCAAAATCTGACAAATAGCTAATATCCATGAAGTCAAAAATAGATTCTATGTATGACAATCAAGTATGTACTTTGGTTGATCTACATGAAGGGATAAAACCAATAGGAAGAAAACTGACATAGATAGTAAAGTAATTACCTATAAGATGTGACTAGTTGCAAAAGGTTATCGTTAACTACAAGGTATTGAATATGACAAGACTTTTTCACCAATAGCAATGCTGAAATCCATAAAGATACTCTTAGCACTTGCTGCTCATTATGAGTTTTGGCAAATGGATATTAAAAAAACTTTCCTAAATGGAGATCAGACTGTGGAAATTTACATGACATAACTTGAGGGTTGCACATCCAAAGATCACACTAAAGTGCGTATGTAACACCCCACTACCTACGTACTCAAAAAGGGCAGGGCCGTCACCCCATCTAAAGGATAATGGGTTTTTAAAATGAGGTAATAATGGACTTAACCAAGGAAATACCTTAATTAAAACTTACACAATTTACAATCCAAATAAAACTTATACAGAGTCTTGGAACAAAGGATAATAAAATATTGTCTTAAAGCAAAACGACCAAAATGTCAAGTTCAAGATCCCGAACTCTAGCCCAACTTTGTCAATAGTGCTCACGACTTGAAAGCATGCACCAAGAACGTGAGAAATAAAGTTCTCAGTAATTCTTGTGTATGTGAGAGTGTACATTAGAAACAATTTCATGACATGAAATTTTAAAATACCAAAACCAGCAATCACAATTGAAATTAACAGTTTTAAACATAAGAGTGGCATTTTCAATTTCCATTTACAATAATTAACATTTTTTTCAATGAAATAAACCACTCAAAAATAACATTGGCTATGAAACCTTACATTATAGACCTGAGTCATGAAACCTTGCATCATGACCCCTGCTAACTGTACTGTAATACTTCTGTACCATAGTATGGCTGTGATCGGCCCCCCGGGTAGGGATACTCCTCCGTTTCCTATATTCTTGCTAACTTCGGTTGTCCATGCTGGAATAGAAATGCTATCCCACTAGGAACTGGTTTGCTAGCTCAGACTAGCTTGACTCACTAACACTATCGCCTAATCAAGATTGAGTTCACCTCCTGGAGGTGGCCACCTACCGGGAAGCTAGCTCGTTCCTTCTTAGGCTAGTGTTAATGTTCTACCGTAATTAAGTAGTCAACAATTTGTCACAAGAAAACACATTAGTATCAAGTAGTAACCAACAAGAAAGTAGCAGTCATGACTTGGCAAACCTTTAGTAAATCCTTTGGGGGCAAAAGTCAAGTGAGGGGGTTTGAAATCATTTTTTTAAGTAATAGTGTGCAAGTTGGAAAAGAGTGAGAAAAAAGTTGTCTTGCTGAACTTTTGCTATGTTAAACTATGTTTCCATTGATACCATAAAATATTTGACAACTTGCAATTGCTGCATTTTGCAAACGGTTTTAATGCAAGAACTTACCTTAGTGTAGTAAATTAATTTCTTACTTGTAAGAAGTGTATCCTTGCTTCTGACAATCTTCCAAGTCCAAAAGTCACAAAATAAATAAGTCACCACCTATTCCTAGTACTATAGGGAATTATATTCCTTTTATAACTAATTCTCCAAACTTACATACAATAAACAAATCTTCAAATAAATCTTTCTCCAAGCCTTTACTCCATCCCCGAGTGTCACCCCATATATTTTCCATGCTATTCGACGTACATGAATTAATAATAAAGAGTTGCCTTAAAAATTATTGGTTGCTCTCAAATTCCAGCAATAAACCCTTATTTTCTAAGAAATATAAAACATATATAAACACCTCGGAATGACGGCAATTTTTACATAGATATACCCCAATACATATAGAATAGATTCCAAGTGATCTTACATGCAAATTAGACTTTATTTGAGCCCAGAAATTTTATTAATGCTACTGAAGCTTTCTATCGAGATTCGCCCAGGTATAAAGAAAAATTTGTAACTCTTGAGCCCTTGATCAGAAAATTTTAAAATTTTACAGGTAACCTCTACACACCTAGGATACATTTCTCTATTTTGAAATTCCCCAAATTTGGCATTTTTCACAATGAAATACCCTCCTCAAACTGGCTGATTGATAAATCAAAACACTCTATTTTCTAATGTTTTCAAAAAATTACTAAAATCTATCTAAGGGTTTTCTTGCATGATATCTCACATAAATCACACCCTAAACATGTGTAGTAAACAACATCAAAAGTCTTTATAATAATCAATTACTTTACTATTTTATTTGCAATAAATCCTACATCTAGCATAGCATTACTAATTTTTTAGATTTCAACAATAATGCATAATAGTGTTTTCTTTCCATAAATTCTTTTGAAAGATAGTTTCTTTTTAATATACAAGCATGAATAGATTATAAGAAAACCAGTTTTCAAACAAGTAACACATATCATAATTTTTTCTTGAAACCTAAAACCCTAATTTTCCCTCTTTAATGGCGATGGTCAAGAAAATTAACGAAAAGAACTGATTTTTTCATTCCCTATTGCTATGCGTAACTTAAGCAACCTTAGACGGAGGGGTAGGTGTCTTCTAGCTTCGGTTACCACCAAGAACGTCGAGCAATTGACCTTAGAATAATGCTCCCAAGTTGTAAATTTGTGCAAAAATTTCTCCGTAAGTAGGATAATTAAACTTCGGCAAAAAGAGGGGAAGGATTTCGTGCGAGGGAAGAGGGAGAGAGAGAGAGTTGGCTGCTAGGGCAGAGGAAGATCTCAGAAAAATCTGATTAGGTAGGTCTTATATGGGTGAGTTTTAATAGATTTAGGAAATAGAAAAAGAATTAAGGAGAAAACCTATTTTCTAAAGATTTTATCTAACTAAAAGCTCCAATTAATTAATTAACCAAAATCCTAGGGGATTAGGGATGCCAAAATGGTGACACACATCAGGTAGAATAGGAAGGAATATTCTCTATTTTTTTTTCTAAGTAATAAAGGATTGGGGGAAAAAAAATAAACGTTAAATCCATTTTTAAGATAATTTTCCAATTACGAAAAATTGGGATTTTCTTCTCTCCCCAATCCTAGGTGGTGGCTAACTACGTTTCTAGAAGCCTAGTACGCCCCTCTAAATATTTCTCCTAGCTTAAATAAATAATTAATGCAAGAAAATTCAATTTCTCTCTAAATAAAATAAAATTCTTGCTAGTCTGATATCAAAATACTTCCTAAAATTAATACATAAACTAATAAGTAGAATAATCATATAATGAGTATTTAATAGACATAAATAGCAATTGCACAAGTATAACAAAGAAATAAATTAATAATTATTTATCAACTATTAAATAGTTACCTAAATTATTTTAGTTAATTGCTACTCAATGCATAGACCTACCATCGTCTAAAGCACAATACTTATTTCACTTAATAAACTCACATAATTCATCCTGACCATGCCAAATATGCCTATATGCAAGAATGTTCATGCCATTTAGGTCACACATACCCTATTCCTAGGTACATTTTAGGTGGGTGTTATAGTGTAAGCTGCAAGGGTCCATTTATGAACTTAAGCAAGCTTCTAGGAGTTGGAACATTTGTTTTGATGAAATAATCAAAGAGTTTGGTTTCATATAAAATATAGATGAACCGTGTGTATATAAGAAGGTTAGTGGGAGTGCAAATTTTTTCCTATTATTTTATGTAGTTGACATACTGCTAATAGGAAATGATGTCTCTACTCTTCAATAAGTCAGAAAGAATATTGATTCTAGTTTCAAATTTGATAAGGATAATTACATATAATAATCAGACTACGTGTTCAATTTTGGGTGGTGGTAGGGCAGTTAGAAGGAAAGGATTCAAATTGGATACAACTGCCAATTTAACTACTAGAGCTAAGTACATAGCGGCTTTGAAGTAGCTAATGGATCAAGGAGTTAATAATAGAACTAGGAGTTGTGCCTAGCATTGTTGATCCAATACCTTTGCATTGTAATAATAATGGAATCATTACATAAGCAAAGGAATCATGGGGTCATCAACGATCCAAGTATGTACTTAGGTGCTATCAATTGATTAGAGAAATCATTGATAGCAAGGATGTAAAGATTCAAAGAGTTCCCACAGACCAGAACATAGCTGATCCATTGACTAAGGTATTATCCCAAAAGAAACATGATTGTTCTGTTCAGTCGTTTGGTATTAGATACATGAACAATTGGATCTAGTGCAAGTGGGAGATTGTTAGAGTTGTGCTCTAGAACTAATCATTCATACAATATATTTTGCACATTTATTAATAAAAGACATTATTTATCTTTCAGTTTAATTAATCATTTAGCGAATATGCGTATGACTCTAATAGATAAAGTTCCAAGCACATAGTAAAGTCTTAAGAAAATTATGATGAATATTATAATGTGAGATTCTTACTACATTATGTATTGCTTGTGCTTAAATTATCTCCAATCATAGTGTTAGTGAGATAGGACATCATTAATGTGTAAAGACTAGCACGGGTTATACTTCTTGATTTGATCAAGTGGTAGTTCTCACATTCGTGAGTATTGTGACACTCAAAGTTAACATGTAGATGCTTGTTATTTGAACAAGTTCCTTAGATAACCTAACTATGAGATCATAACATGGATAACTATTTAGTGCCAGTGATAAAAACTTATTATAGTGAATATTCAATTATCCTTATATTTTAGATCTCTAAGGTACTTTGTCTATTGAGCATTGTACTTTGATTTAAATCTCTTGATTCCCTATAAGATCCCTATGTGATGGATACTGGGTACAATGCAAAGTAAACAAAAATAATTGAGATGGTCAATAAAATCATTCATCACACCTAATAATAGGGGTGTGTATCTCACGGCCACTTGTATGGAATTATTACTCGAGAAGTCCTTGGCTAAAGGAATTATGTACTGGAAATAGTTCCAATTGATACACATGTTAAGTTCTGGATTCTAAACAAGTATTAATAAATTTAGTCTAGAATCAACTATATTCTAGTAGTAGTTGGCACTAAATCCATACTCTAAAACTGAATGACATATAGAATGATGAGAGGAGTTGATGTACTGATGTTTTGCTATTGAAAAGCTCATGTCAAGCCACTTGACTTTCTGAATTTTTGAGTGGTCATGATGCATTGCAAGATGCTACTCTTGACTACTAAATATTGATTTATTAATTATAGAATTAATAAATTAATCTTAATTAAAATTAATAAGTTAATTCTAATTATTAAGTATTATTAATTCTACAGTGATTAAAATTAATTCATATTTTGTTACCAATAGACCGAAAAACCTAATAGGTCACAAACGATAGAGGAATTGGTGCTCAAGATATTATGTTATAATATTATGGGGTTAATATAAGAGAAGAAATAATAATAATAATAATTATGGGCTAATTATAAAATGTTATAATTATTAAAAAGGCATGTGGTTGAATTATAATCTTGTTATAATTCAAGCGGCCTTATTGCAATTATGAAAACCTAATCCTATAATAATTAATAAAGGACTTTATTATTGTTTCAAAAAGGTGTAAGCTATGTATGTGGTTTTCGATTTGGCGGTGGAATATTTTCCTATAAAGACTAAGAGAGAATTTGCTTTCTGCGATTTTTTTTTATTATTATTTTTGCTGTCTAAAATTCCGTCACGTAAAAGAAACAAATCACACGCAGTCTTCTTATTTTCTTCTCCAAATTAAAATCCCTAACCGCTAGTAATAACCCACTAGCATTGGTTCTTATTGGTTTTGTGTACCGTTCTTCATGTGGATCAATATTAGAGAAATTCCAATCCTTGAAATTTAGTGGTTTGTGCTTGGAAATATATTTATGGAACGGTTCCATGCACACGATGGAAATAAAAAAAACTACGTTTATGAGGCAACGATTTTTCTTCCCTTTCCTAACCCAATTAATTATATACGAGTGATCTTGTTATGTGGATTTCATTTTATTTTCCAATGCGCATTATTTGATTATGCATGATTGAAATCCAACATTTTTTGTCTGCATCTAGTAGGCTTTTGTACTGTATACTATAAACTTTCGAGAGTTGTATATTATTATGTACACTATTGTATAACTTTACAAATTGAGCTTTTGTCTTGTATTCTATTTCTTTTAGTTTGACTGTCATAAAGACCCTTTGTCTAACAAACGAGACAGGGCGACACCCAAAGTTATTCCACTCTTTTGACTTGTTTGCTAGTAGGGTGTTACATAAAATGCACAGAGAAACATCATATTATATCTATGATATAGTTAACCCGTTAAAACTATTATCATTAATATGAAAAAATTAGCTCTTAGAAGAACTGGCGTAGCTTCGTAGGATGGTTAACCTTTTCCTAAGTTAAGTGTATAACCATCAATAATTAAACTTCCCTAAAAGATAGTGATCTAGAAATAGTTCCATTGATGGGATAGCAACTACTCACATTACCTACTGTTAGGCATGAAAATATCATATTATAATAGCCTTTTTACTTAGCCTTTGCATGATCTTTGTGTAATTTTGGATAGGTTCTACTCATTTTGGGTGTCTTCTGGTTTAGGTTTTGTTGGTGAAAAATGAGTGAAACAAGGGCCTATAATGATTAATTTAAAGTTAAATATGATTTGTCAATGATTTAGAAAGAGTTGGAAGCAATTTGGGCTGTTTAGAAGTGTGCAAACTATGCATGGGTTGAGGCACGCCTTTATGCACAGGCATGCACATAAGCATGGCTTGATGCACATGCTTGAATTTAGGTGTGTATAACAGAGGAACTTCATTTACTCCCAGGATTTCGTAGAATCGATAGAAATTAAAGCTCTGCTATATGCTATGTATCATGACCGTGCCACTTACGAGGAGAGTTTAGCAATTTTCATGCACAACCATGATGCATGGCCGTGTATACATGCCCTGCAAGCCTTCTGAAGAGTTTTAGAACTTCCTAAATTGATCCAATGGTGGTTTAAATATCCCAAATCTAACCGAAGACTATTTAGAAGGCTTATATAAAGGCAAAAGAAGTCCATAATTCAAGAGACTTCAATATACAACACATATATACTTCTCCAAAGCTTCAAAGAAGGTTTTAAGAAGGAGGAGAAAGAAAGGAGGCACGGAGACATGTGATTGTGGCCTTTCCAAGAGTTATCTTTTAAACTTTCTCTTGTTCTTCCTTATTTCCAAACTATTTGTTCTTTAGTCTCTTTTGTATTTGAACAATTTAGATTCCATTTTTTTAGGTTATGATTTGAATATTGATTTTGAGATGTTGAGATTATTTAAAGGTTTAATCTTTGATCATATGATTGTTTTTTAGTATTAATGCAATTCCAAAATTCTTCTCTTATCTATTGTGTTAATTTCTCTTGTGTTTGGCCAACATAGTTGAAAGGGCATAATTGAATAGCTAAGATAACTGATCTCTTAGTTGTTTTCTTTTCTTAGCAATTGTGTTGAATTTTTTATGGATGATCAACATACCTAACTTGCATGATTGAGAAGTTAAGTTAATTAACCTTTTCATCAATTTCTATGTAGCATCTATTTCTAGTTAGGTTTCGAGGCTAACTGGCTTAACTAGTTATATGGGATTGTGTAATGATCAATTGCATATTTTCGAGGCTAACTGGGTATATGATTTGATATTGGTGATGCCTTTTTGTACTTATCAATATTGTGATCAGTCTATGAGAAATGACTAATTGAAGTATTGATGTCTCTAAGAAAAGATTAATCGAATTAGAGTAGATTGAGAGCAAGGCTTGGGATTTTAACTTATGGGCTAATTAAGGGTTAATCTAATTTGGCAAGGATAGAGAATTTATGTCACTAAGACAGGTTCCTAAAACTAGTTACTCAAGACAATCCAATTTATGGTAGGTTTTCTAATTTGATATGAAAATGTGTTCCTAAAACACATTGGTTTCCTAATAGGCTTGGATTTGTTTTCCTATTTCTTATTTGTTTCCTTATTTTTTGCATGTTTTAGTATATGTACTTTCCTAATTGTTTTCCCCCTATTTACTTTGCATTAATTATTCATAACAATTCATTCTAGTTAATTTTTCATGAGTTATTCATAAGGTTAAGATAAGGAGTAAGTATAAGAGTATACATTTCTTGAGTTCCTTGTGGGTTCAAGACCCTACTCACTGCTATACTTTGTTATATCTTAAGGAGGAGGGTTTATAAACTTCTTTTTGTTGGGTACATGATGTGAAACCCCAATCAAGACCAACCTTAGAGTAAGGGGGTTGGGATGCATATCATGCTTTATTTCATGATCAAATATGTTTTCATATGATTTCTATGTGCTTTGAATTTGATTTTTATTATCTTGAAGTCTTGTTAGTGAGTGAGGTATGAGAGGGGCAAAATGGTAATTTTGCCCGAGGTGAAAATAAGGAGATAGCTTGTGGATTGAATAGGAAATAATTTTTCTAGTGGAAATAGCAACAAGAGTTGTTGTGATTTAGTGGTTAGAGCCTTGGAATTAATTCTTGAGGTCTAAGGTTCAAAGTCCATCATAGAAGCTTTAGCTTGAGAAAATTTTATTTTGCTTAGAAAGGGATGGTTTCGGCCATGAGGGCCTAGATCAATGTGGTGATGATGTCCTAGGAGAGACATGTTAGGAGAATTCTCACTTCACTCTTTTGTTCTTCACGAAATGCCAAAAGGGAATTCATTCTCCCTTGATCTTTAATTTTCCTTAATTTCCAACTCCTTAGTTTGACCGAGGTGTTCTATCCTTTTCCTTTCCAGAAAATTCAGTAGAGGACTAAGGTCTTTTAGGATCAAAATGTCCTAGTAAAAGGCTTCTCATGGTTTGGAAAATGTAAATGATTTGTGGGAAAATTCAAGAGGAAAATCACTCTTGAAAGCTTGCTGAAATTTTCCCTCAAACTTAGTTCATTTATCTTCATGAAATGAGCTGAAATTTTCCAGCTTGTTGTGCCTTCAAAAGGTCAAAAATTCTAGCTCACATTTCCTCCCAAATGCTACCAGAAAAATGGTCTTTAGGATCAGTTGAAATCTGAAAGTTTCTTGCCCAAATTCGGACTGCACAAACTGGAGCAAAGCAGGAAAAATTCCTGTACGAAAATCGGTTTTGAGAGCTCAAAACCAAGCTGTTTTCTTCCAGAATTTGTACAGAACCTTAGCCATGTTTTTCCTCCATAAAGAAGGCTAGAAACCAGCCTTGAATACCCCTGAAATCCCCTTCAAAACTCGCTGCAAAACAGCATGGAAGTAGCAGACGAAAATCTTCCAGGAAATTCACTGTACAGCGAAAATTCCTGTGCAGATTTTTGTCCAGCTCGTTTTCTCTTCTTCTTCCAACTGAAACACCAAGCTACTTCTGCAAAAACCTTCCTTAAACCTCCCCCAACAGTGCTCCATTGGGCCCCTTGAACTTCTGCACGAAATTCCATCAATGGCTGTCCGAAATTCTCTCTACAAAATTCCTGCAATTAAGCTTGATTGGTTTCCAAAATTTCAGTCATCTTATTTAGCAACCTTCCATAATATTTTGCTCAATGGACCAGACTTCTTCTCCATCATTGTACACCCTACTTTCAGCCACCATAAGCTTCCATAAGTCAGCATTAATCCCACGAAATTCTGTCCAAACAATCAGCCATGGCAGACTTCAAAGCTGTCCAAACAAATCAAGATATTCTTAGGATATCTACTTTCCAAATTCACTTCCTAACAATATTCTTCAAGGATTGTAACAACTAACCTTTCCTTTTCCCTTCCAAATCAGAGAATCAACTCCCTAAACCCTACTAGAATTCGGCCAGACCTATTCCCTCAGAAAAATCGGCAGCTGCACAAACTCTTCCTCTCTCTCTCGATTTTCTTCAAGCAACAAGAACACACACACACTACACCAAGAAGACCTACTTCTTCTCTACACCTAATAACCCTCCAAACCACCTCAAACCCTCACGAAAATCTCCAGATTTAGTCTAATTATTACTGTGAATCCATCAACATCAATATTAACATCAAACTCCTCCAAACATCTTGCTACTTCGGATCAAAGCAAAAATTTCTGGACAAGAACATCTTCAAGGTAAACTTATTCTAACAACTTCATCATCTTCAAACTTAATCTCTAATGAAAACCTATATGAATAAGCATGCTAATGATCTCTTCTTCTTCTTCTTCTTCTTCTTCTTCTCTCTCTCTCTCTCTCTCTCTCTCTCTCTCTCTCTCTCATGGACCGAAAATTCCTCCCTTGACCGAATGGTCTCTTGTTCCATGACCATGCTTTCGCCACCCTTCTTGAACAAGATTAGCCATCTAGGAGTTGAGATCTTCTCTAAACTCCTTCAAGTCATTCATCAATCAAGTAAGTACCTTCAATCCTCTTTTTAAAATTTAGAATCATGTTTCTAAGTTGATGAATGGCGATGGGGTTGTGTATGTGATGTTATTGATTGAAGCATGAGTATATGTATGATTGAGATGGAGATGGGATTTATGCATGGAAGGATTATATTGGTGGATTTAATGATGAGTTGAGATTTGATGCATGTCATAGGTAGTATTTGTGATGAAGCATGCTAGAGATTATGTCACCACGGGTGAATAGGATTTATATGCATGATTAGATTTTGAAGCCATGATCATGTTTATGCTAGTAGAGGTTAAATCATGTAATAATAAATTTAGATCTATGCCTATGTGCAAGACTTGGATGATTTGATGAATTGAAGGATTGAGTATGTTATTGATTATGGTTGACCATGGAATCTTGATCATGATCTAGTTGTCCCTAAGCAAATTTTATTTCATGAATAAAATATTTACTAATAATTTTTGCTAAAGAATTTCGAAAACCCTAGAAAGGGTAGATTTGGAATTATAATATATGTAAAGGATATTTTAGTCAAAGAAAATAATGATTTTCTAGAAAATAAAATAAATAAATATTATCTAAAATAAGGCAAATTAATTAAAGCCTTATGAAAAAGATTCATACTTAATAAAATATTTACTAGACCAAAACCCTTAAGGATTTACTTATTATTTTCCAAGAAAGACTTATTAAATTTAATCTTAACTAGTTTTAGCTGTCAATTATTTTCTAACAACCAAGCTACCATTAAATCACTATTTTACCTAGTACCACCTATGGCTCTTGATCAAATAAACCCTAAATTTTCCTTAACAAGATTTAAACATTCAACTTATTAGAATTTATTTCCTAATCCATTAATTATTTTAAATAACAAATTAAACTGAGCTTATAAACCTATTCAATTATTTTTTTGCCTTAAAGCTTGGGACACTAGGATCATGGTAGTGGTGAATTGAGTTGATTTAAAATTGAGGAAGTGGATTGTGGCTTGAATCTGATTAAGATTTGTATTTGCTCATGTGGGGTTAGGTCATCTATCCGAGACCTCGTTATTGTGAGCAAGAATCAGATAAGCTCCTGCATAAAACCTGTCTATGTGAAATGTTTTCTTATGGCAAGCTAAATATGGAGTGTATGGACACTCGTTTATTTGAAGGCAATTGAGGGTTGAATTCATCTGTATTTCCAACGCTGGAATTATTCAAAAGTTACTGAGCAGATTTTCCAAACTCGAAACTCTTTCTAAAACTGATTTCGCTCAAAGCTTTAGGAACCCTCAAGGTGTTATTTTCATGAAGCACAATGCTTTGTTCATTTTATCCCAAGTGGGAAATGTCGTTGAGTACTCAATAAGGGTGGACTACTAGGACTAGTCTTTGAAGGGTTATGGTGAGTCTCTCAGTAGGTGGCCACCTCTGAGGGATGAGTCCTTCCCGGATAAGATGCCAGTTCTAGTGAGTCGTGCCGGTCCGAGCTAGCAGTTTATTTTGTTTCAGTCAAGTGACTGTGTTTTTGCCGGAATGGACACCCGGTGGTTGTTTGGGTATAGAGAAGGAGGAGTATCTTGCCCAGTAGGCCGATCACCTACTTTTGTCAGTCTGCACAATGTGTTAGGCATTCTGACCTATTATGGGGCCCAAAGTGTGGTAACCCATATCCCTTTCTTTCGAGTGGTTGATTTCATTACTTATGTATGGCTAGAAGAGCCAAAACACCACTCTTGCTTTTGACTGATGTTTATTGCTTACTAATGTTTCTCTTATAAAGATTTCACACTTTGCATCCACGAACTATTTCTGCTAAATACCCAAAGCACACACGGACTTACTGAGATTTCTGTCTCACCACATTTTATCATGATTTCAGGTTGATCCTATTGTGGGTGAGTAGCTACCTTGGAAGAGAATGTGTTTTTGATTTTATGTACTGCTTTGGGAGACGAGTGTGGATGATTTTAATTATGGTTTTTCTTTTGGAATATCATGGATGTACTGTTGAAGTATTTTTGAGTTGTAATAAATTCTTTTAGCTTGAGTATTATTTATTCCAGCAATTTTTATTTGTGACCTAGTTATAAAGACCCCTTGTCCTTTGGATGGGGCGACATCCCTGGCCCTGGCGGGCCTAGGTTTTCCGGGGTGTTACACATGACGATTGCATTTTTTATAAACCTGTATTTTTATGTCGTGATCCTCATCCAACAAAAAATAGCACCACTGTTGGGGAACTCTATCTTTTTATCTCGATCTTGGCATGCATTTTGTGATAATTATGAAGGATCAAAACAGAAAACATTAAAGAAAATGCAGCGAAAAATTTTCAGTTTTCAATCCACATCTAGGAGAGAGTATTTACTTTTCTTTGTTGGTTGCGGATTAACCAACAAGGTAACGGGTTGCACTGGATCTTGCGTTGGGAAGCGAGAAGGTGGCACCTGCAGTTTGATCAGCATTCCCGCCAATCTTCTACTCCTACGCATCAAGATTATCCAAGCTTCTTCTCTTTTTCTTCTAGAGTATTACTCTACATGCTTTGATCTTAGGTTACCTTGGTGAAAGCTTCTTTAGATAACCAAGAGACTCTCCAATAGAGAGAGAAAAGAAGGAAGAGAAAACACAAGAGGGAGGGTAGCTCTGCGAGAGAGAGAGACCTACCTCTCTTCCCTTAAATTTCAGCCACCCTAGTGGGCCGAAACATACTAAACCCTAATGGGCTTGGTGTTGAGCTCAAAAAATAGTCCAAGACTGGCATAATTCTCTTCATTAATTAATTATCTTTTCTAGGCTTCATTAAATACTCAAGACTAATTAATTAGTTCTAATTGGACTCTTAATATATGTCAACATATATCAACCCAATTAATTAATTTATTCCAACCTAATTCTCTTAATTAATTAATTATCTTTTCTGGGCCTTATGAAAAACCCAAGACTAATTAATTAATTCTAATTGAACTCTTAAAATAAATTTTATTTCTCCTCTAGATAATTATCCATTAAGACAGATTATGTCAAAACACAACCAAGGTAACTTATGCAACTCCGGGGACTAAGAGACACACTATTCATGGCTACTAAAATGACCAAAATACTCGTACTATTATATAGTTGCATTTTACCATTTAAAATATTCTCATTTATCACCATATGAAAATATTGACCCTAAGAATAATATTGCTAAAATAATGTCAATGACCTACAGGTGAAATGACGAAAATACCCCTCTATGTAACACCCATCAATGAGACAGGATAAATGTACTAACACCCATCTCAAAAAAATCTACCATCCTTAGACATTTACTCCGATAATCCATGACTCACTCGAATGTACTTGCTTATCATTGGAACCTACCTAAAAGCACACATTCTAGAGTTACATTCCTAAGGCCCTAGATTATTAGATTATCCTAGATAATCACAAGGGGGTGATTTAATCTTCACAAAGTGAAGTATAAAAACTCTGTTGCATGAGTCCGTCACGACTAACTAAAGTAATACACCCAATGTAAAAGGTTATTGATCTCACAAAAGAAATCTCACAAACATACATCAAAGTACAAGACCTTAACTTTGCCTGACTACCAACTCATACTCAACTATGGAGGTATTCGTACACGCTATAGAATAATAGTCTGGTCTCTATAATTATAGTACTTTAAGAGAGACCACTACTGTAGGTCCAGTTCTATGCATTCGAAATACGCTTATGCCAATGGTGTGAGTGAACTACTCACTGATTCAAGGTAAAACATGCCTCATTAGAACTCATGGCATAATAGTCTTACCTTAATGAAATGCCCAATTCCATCAAATGACTAAGAACTCAATTTTACTTGTATGACAAGTACCCACAGTCTATACCTTATTGCAAAGAATGACCCTACACATAGACCATTACTTATCACACTTGGACCTTAAATGTGCAATAATATAAGAAACAAACTAAATTGAATGAATATACATTTTATTGCAATATATTTACAAATAATTTATAGTCTTTGAGGGCACACTTTCCAATAATCTCCCACTTGCACTACAAAGACTAAGAAAGTCCATAAGTGCCTACCCTTATGACATCTAAGTATCTGTGAAACACCTTTTCTGTCAAAGACTTGGTAAAGGGATCTAGCAGATTGTTGATAGAAGAAATTTGATCAATCACAATCTCCTGTTTCTGGATGAACTCTTGAATGAGGTGATACTTTCGCTATATGTGCTTATGCTTCCTATGGTTTTGAGGTTCCTTGCATTATGACACCGCTCCAATGTTGTCACAATAAATCGCAACAGGCCTATCCATGTGCGGTACTACTTTAAGTTCTGTGAGGAACTTTCGAAGCCATACAACTTCTTTAGAAGCTTCTGAAGCAGCAACGTACTCACCTTCTATGGCAGAATCAGCAATGTAGGACTTCTCCATGAAATAGCTCCTCCAAGCAAAGTGATGACATATCCACTACCAGATTTCTTTCACCTTTATCTATCTGGAAGTCTGAGTTTGTGTAACCGGTAGGAACCATATCATCAGTATGATATACAAACATATAATCTCTCGTTTCCTTGACATATTTGAGCATATGCTTGACGGCTTGCTAGTGAGCTTCCCCTGGGTTTGACTGATATCTTCTAACCATGCTTACTGTAAAGCAGATATCTAGTCTAGTACAAAGCATAGCATACATGAGACTTCCCATAGCCGAAGTATAAGGGATCCATCTTATTTTCTGCTTATCTTGTTGTGTCTGAGGACACTGCTTGGAAGATAAGGATAATCCATGTCTAAAGGGTATAATAGCACATTTATATTGATTTATGTTGTACTTGATCAACATCTTGTCAATATAAGTAGATTGAGATAAGCCTAACATTCTCTACTTATTCCTATCTCTAATAAGCTTAATACCTAGAATATAGCTAGCTTCTCCCAAGCCTTTCATGCTAGATTGACTGGAAAGCCAAATCTTAACGGTTGGCAATGTCCCTACATCATTTCTACTGAGTAGAATGTATCCACATAATGTACCAAGAAAATCACTTTGTCACTGTCTAATTTTCTATATACATATGGTTCATACACATTTTGAATGAAACCATAAGTTTTCACAGTTTCATCAAAACGTATGTTCCATGCTCGTGACACTTGTTTAAGTCCATAGATAGACTTCTTAAGCTTAAAGACCATTTGTTCTTGACCTTTAGCAACAAAACCTTCTAGCTGGGATATACAGATGTCTTCACTAAGATAGCCATTTAAGAAGGCCATTTTGATATCCATTTGTCATATCTCGTAGTCATTATAACATGTGATGGCTAAAAGAATTTGGATAGACTTAAGCATGGCTACTCGTGAAAAGATTTTCTCATAATCGATCCATTCTTTCTAAGTATAACCTTTAGCAAGTAACCTTGCTTTATAGGTTTCAACATTTCCATCCGCACCTCTCTTCCTCTTGTATCCCCACTTACACCCATTGGGTTTTATCCCATCAAGTGCAGTGATAAGATTCCAGACCTGATTGAAGTACATGGACTCAATCTCGGCATTCATGGCTTGCTGCAATTTGTCTACATCAGTATCAACAATTACCTACTCGTATCTAATGGGATCTTATTCCCGATGATAAGAGACTAGATTATAGATCTCTCCAGTCTACCTTTCTGGAACTTTTGTAATCCTCCTACTTCGACGAGGCTCATTTTGTATAGGAACATCCGGTAATGTTTCTCTTCATTCCTCGATCAGGGGTGTTAGAAGTACCTAAAGTTGCATCAGTGACCAACTTCTTTTATAACTCTATTCTACTGGAACCCGTGGTGGATATAACTTGTTCATTCTCTAAGTATCTATCATTAGTACTAACAACTACCTTATGCTCTTTAAGATGATAAAAATATCCACCTCTCGTTCCTTTTGGATACCCAATAAAGTACCATAACTCTAATCTTGGTTCCATTTTACTTCCTTTTGTCAGCACATAAGTTGGACAATCCCATATCTTGAGATGGTTCAAACTGGGTTTTCGTCCAGTCCACATCTTATAAAGTGTCCTAGGTACTGATTTGGAAGGCACCAAATTCAAAATATATGCCGCTGTTTCTAAGGCATATCCCTAAAAAGAGGTAGGAAGAGACGTATGAATAAAACCAAAATAAGTATCATCATCTGTGAAAGTGGTAAAGTACTTGTAGCCTCCCCTAGCTGGTGTAGTCATCGAACCACAAACATCCGTATGAACTAGTGAAAGTATTATTGTGGCTTTATCTGCCTTTTTGGTAAAGGATCTTTTGGTCATTTTACCTTTAAGACAAGATTCATACTAAGGCCATTCTTCTAATTCTAATCTAATGAACCTAAAGGCCCATCATGGATTAGCATCTGAATCCAATTTGGATTTATATGTCCCAATTATAGATGCCATAAATACGAGTAATTTGATATGGCCTTTCTCTTTTTATTATCAGATTCAATTTGAATATTGTTTACTTAATTTCTAATAAGATGTATATAAAAGAGATTTCCATACATGCTTCCTGTGCAAATTAAATTACTCTTTCTACTTATAGGAACACCAGAATAGAAAGAAACAGAATATCATTGATTCATCAATTTAGAAACTGAAATCAAATTCTGTTTAAAATAAGAAACATATGAAATATCTTTTAAAATTAACTTCCTATTACAATAAAAAATAAGCTCAAGATCTCCCACTGCTTTAACTCATATTCTTGCTCCACTACCTAGTTGAAGTTCATGCTCACCCTTGTTGAGTCTCCTTGTCCTTCTGAAAACCCCTGTAAGGAGTTACAGACATGGTTAATGGCTCCAGAATCAACTATTCAAGAAGATGTTAATCCAACAATCAAAATAGACTCTAGGTATAGTGCAATATTATTTCTTTGATAATAGATAACTCTTAAACCCATTTTCAATAATATAAATAATTTGGCTCTTAGAAAAACTAACAGAGCTTTATTGCAAGATTAATAACATTCTAAGTTAAGTGTATAACCAACACGAATTAAAACTTTCTTAATAGGTAATGGTCTAGAAAATGTTCCACCGATAGGATGGCCACTGATTTGCACCACCTACGGGTAATCTAGTGTTAAAAACCTCCATCGTAGCATGGTCAATCCCAACAAATACCCTAGACTTTTAATTTTACTGTTCCATTAGTTCTAGATAGTTGTGAATATCCATCCTATAGGGGTTCTTGCTTGGAATGACACAAAGAAATCTACCATCTCTAATGAGAGTTGTGATAGAAGCTATGGGGTCGTTGGAACCCCTCTCCCACTTAATCTTTTATTGAAAATAGAGTTTTAGCCCCAAAAATAATTTCTACAATCTTATGGCTTTATTAACTTTAGTAAAAAACTAAAATTCAATATTATTATCTATGTTAACGATTTAATCCTTTGAGAGAATAAATTATGAATTTATTTTACTATTCAAAGTTAATAACCGAATAAAACATTATTAAATAACCTCAAGTTCAAAATTATTCTCAATTGCAAGGATTGAACCCTTTAAAAGAATAAACCATGAACTCTTTTATTTTAAGGTTTCTTAGATTAAAACGTTTTATCAAAATACCATTCAATCTAGTGAGACTTTGGTCTCACAAGAACTTGCGCATTTGATTACAAAAATTAAATAAGCATGATAACAAAAGTAAACTTTTTCATGCTCAAACTATTCATTTATTCCTAAGTGATCAAACAATGGATTAATCATCATGAATTAAAAAATAAAATTAATGATGTTGTTTAATCCTAAGGTTGTTCCATCCTTTACTACTTATTTTTCTGCAAATTATTCATCCATAAATAAATAATACTGTTGAAGAAAATTAACCTCATATAATAGTTTCAAAACATGATTACATCAAGGGAAAAGTGAGGTACAAAACTTTAGCATTTCTCTCCCTTTTCTTGGACATAATTGCACGCATCCACCACTAGGCAGAATGGACCGGGCGCCTGGTCTGTTTGGCCCACCTGGCACCGGGTCTGTTCTGTTTCTTCAAGAACTTCCAGCTGGACAGAGTGTACCAGACCTAGCGACGGGTCTATTTAACCCACCTAGCGCAGGGTCTGTTCTGTTTCTCCAAGAACTTCTGGTTGGACAGAGTGGATCTGGCACCAGGTAGGCTCGATTTATCCATCCAGCTAAGCAGAATGGACCTGGCACCAGGTCTATTGGGCCTACCTGGTGCCGGGTCTGAATTGGAGTTCACCGATTTCTGGAAAAATCCTGCTTTTTAGCTATTTTCCACCCCTCAATAAATCTAGCAATCACGTTCTTTAGTTCCCAAAATTTACAGGTTAAAAGAAACACAAAAACAAGCATAAAATCATACCTTTACAAATACCTATACCTCTAAACATGTGGCGTACACCGCATCTACTCAAAACCAGAAAAACAATGAGAAAACCATTAGAATACATGATCCTATGCCTCTAACCGTGAGATATACATGAACTCTAGAAACCAAAGTATGAGGGATCGCATGAAATCACAAAAGATTCATTTTTAATAGTAAAAGAACCACCATTTTCTAGTTTTTGACCCTAGTACATGCTCCAAGATGATAACCGTGGCTTTGATACGAATTAAAGGATCAAAATGGAAAACATCAAAGAAAACCCAGCAAAATATTTTTAGTTTTCTGATCCACATCTAGGAGAGAGTACTTAATTGTTTTTGTTGGTTGTGGATTAACCAATAAGGTGCCATGTTGTACTGGATCTTGCTTTGGAAAGGGAGAAGGAGATGCTTATGGCTCAACCAGTATTACCGCCAATCTTCTACTCCCACGTATTAAGAGTATCCAAGCTTTTTCTCTGCCTTTGAGAGTATTACTCTACCTTGATCTTGGGTTAGTTTGGTGAAAGCTTCTTTTGATAACCAAGAGACTTTCCAAGAGAGAGAGAAGAGAAGGTAGAGAAAACTTAAGTGGAAGGGTGGCTGCACACAAGAGAGAAAGCTTAAGCAAAAAACCTACCTCCCTTCCCTTAAATTTCAGCCACCCTAGGGCTTAGTGAAGTCCTAGTGGGCCGAAACACACGAAGCCCTAATAGGCCTGGTGTTGAGCTCAAAAAATAGTCCAAAACTGGCCCAATCCTCTTCATTAATTAATTAACTTTTCTGGGCTTCATTAAATTTTCAAGACTAATTAATTAATTCTAATTGGACTCTTAATATATGTCGACATATATCAACCTAATTAATTAATTAATTCCAACCCAATTCTCTTAATTAATTAATTATCTTTTCTGGGCCTTATGAAAACCCCATGATTAATTAATTAATTTTAATTGGACTCTTAGAATACATTTTATTTCTCTTCTAGATAATTATCTATTAAACCCAAATTGTGTCTAAACAACACCAAGGTAACTTGAGCTACTCCGAGGACCAAGAGACATACTATTCATTGCTACTAAAATGACCAAAATGCCATTACTATTAAATAGCTATATTTTTCCATTTTAAATATTCTCATTTATCACCACATGAAAATATGGACCCCAAGAATAATATTGCTAAAGCAATGTCTTCGACCTACAGGTGAAATAACGGAAATACCCTTCTATGTAACACCCATCAATGAGACAGGATAAATGTACTAACACTAATCTCAAAGACATCTACTATCCTTATATCTCTAGTCCAATAATCCATGACTCACTTGAATGTACTTTCTTATCATTAGAAGTTACCTAAAAGTACACATTCTAGAGTCACGTTCCCAGGATTCTGGATTATTAGATTATCCTGGATAATCACAAGGGGGTGATTTAATCGTCACAAAATGAAGCATAGAAACTCTGTTGTATGAGTCTGTCTTGACTAACTAAAGTAATACACCCAACGTACAAGGTTATTGATCTCACAAAAGAAATCTCACCCAACATATTTCAAAGTAAAAGACCCTAACTTTGCCAGACCACCAACTCGTACTCAAGTATGAATGTATCCGTCTATGCTATAGAAGTAATAGTCCTGTCTTTTTAATTATATTACTTTATGAGACACCACTACTACAAGTCCAATTCTACATATTCGAAATATGCTTATGCCAATTATATGAGTGAACTACTCATAGATTCAAGGCAAACCATTCCTTATTGGAACTCATGGCATAATAGTCTTACCTTGATAAAATTCCCAATTCCATCAAATGACTAAAAACTCAATTTTACTTGTATGACAAGTACCCACGGTCTATACTTTGTTGTGAAGAACGACCCAACATATAGACCATTACTTGTCACACTTAGACCTTAAATGTGCAATAATATAAGAAATAAGCTAAATTAAATAAATAAACATTTTGTTGCAACATAATTACACATAATTCATAGTCTTTGAGGGCATACTTTCCAACAAATTATTGTTGATAGATTTTTATGTTGTTACATTTTCTTTTTTCTCGTCCAATTTGAGTTTTGTTTTGTGCTATTTGTTGTTTCACTTTTAACTTTTCTTTTTCTTTATTTTAGTAGTTTGTCCATCTTGATGTATGCATCTTTGGAGTGGTAAGATGAGATGAACAAGGAGAACACATCATATATATCTAAACTTAATCCCAAGAAAATAAGGATTTGTGAAGAAGTAACACATCCTCTCTTGATTTTTCAAATCAACCAACTTCTCTTGATTTTTCTCTCAACCCGGCACCATTTCTACACTCCCAAACACCACCAGTTCTATTTTTACCTTTGTAAACATCAATCCAACACAAAATTCTCTTATTTTTATTGAATCTACGGATCAAAATTCTAAAAATCTCGACTTTTCTTCTAAAACCCACTTTCAAATCCCTCCTGTCAAGCGAGATTTCATAAAAAAAAAATTACATATTTTGCTTGCCCATGTATTGTAGAACACAAAGGTATGATTTTTTTTTTGCATTATTACGGTTAAATTCTTGCACTTGGAATTTTCCTATTTTTGGGCATATTTTTTGCCGAAAATTGCAGGTATTAGAATTGATGGTTGAATTGGATTCCTGTCATGGCATTATTATTACTAGAATAACATGAGAGTATGATTTATAGATTATTTTTACAATTACGTGTCCAGAGTATGATCGTAGGTGATATATTCTTGGTTATAGTAATTGTTTTGTTAAGGCATTCATGATGATTAGATAATGTGCATAGCCTTTACTCTTAACTTGGGATATGGATTTGTTTTTCATGCTATAATCAAGTTGTGAAGTCGTTGGGAACCATGTTATGGTTTACATTGTGGCATTCTATTGTTGTTCTTGTAGGTTTTGAAAGGATATTGGATTAATTCCTGTTGTGGATTGCAGTTGTTTTGGATTGATTAAACACTGTGGAGTGTGGTATTATGTGTGAAGTTGTGTTGTGGTGGTTTGCTTCTATTGAGTCTTGTTGTGACATTATGGTGGTAGCTTAGGCATTTTCTTAATTAGCCATCTTCATCTCCTTTCACCATACCTAGAGAGAGGGGTCAGTCTTCTAAATGGGATAGACCTTCATCTTCCTCTACTCCTACTTCCATAAACCCATTGTGCTTACACCCTACTGATTTTATTGATCCATCCTGCCAAGAGTGGTACACTAAGAGGGCTACCAATAATATTATAGTAGAACTCACCTTCGTACCCCCCTTAGACCGTGCCCTCAAGTTAGGCATCATGTTTTGATGCTTAGGTGGGGACCAATAGTTCAACTTAAAAGACCTTATTTCCCTATTCTGATAAAAGAATTTTATGCTAATATGGTCCAAAAATGCACTAACCATCTTGAGACCATTGGGACTTGGGTCAAGGGCACCCCATCTTTCTGGATAGAGAGAGATTAGCTACCATCCTTCGTGTAAATGATGAAGGTCCTTGGTTAGCTATAGATCATGATAACCAAAATATATTGTTTGATCCTGAGTACAAAGTAAGTGATATTAGAGCTTCCTTGAGGTTATATCGTAGAGGTCCCAAAGGACAAGTATGTTTTTACTAAAACAATGACCTTGAAGCCAACCTACATGCCCTAGTCTAGATCTTTGCTTATAATGTTGTTCCAAAGGCTAGTGGGTTCAATGGATCTATGTGATTGACTTGTATATTCTATATAGGATGATGCACACTCAGCCCATCCTGGTTACTCCTTTAATCATTCAATCCATGTGGGATGTGGTCTATTCTCACCTCTCCACCAAAACCTTTGTCTTTCCCCTCGTGATAATGAAAATTCTTGAAGCTTTTATCCATAATTTTTTTTATCGATTCAAGAAAATTTTGTGTATTAAGTCTGGGAATATTAAGAATAGATAAAAATATATCTATGTATATTCTTTCAACGAAAATTTTTATAAAATAATCTAATTGAGAGATTAATTGGTCATTTCTTATTTTTAATATTTGCCAAATATTTTGTTGGTGATTTGAATCTTTTAGCATTATAACTTTTCTTGGTAGAACTAATATATATTCCTGGGGTTATTTTTTTTTTCTCTTTTGTAATTTTTCCTATTTGGTTTTGGATTGTACTTGTTCTATCAGTCAGATCCTTCTTTTTTTTCTATCAGTGAAGAATTTGTCCAAATTGGAGATTGAATTAGACTAAATGATTCAGGAGGGGGAGCTTACTAAAACCACAACGGAGCGTGATATGGTTACTGAGTAAACACTTACTAGCTGTGATTATCAGTACAGTACCGAGGTGAGACGTTGGTTATGACCATTTGATGTGCAGCACCTGGGACAAGTCGAGCTTCCACCTGAAGAGGACGAGCATCCTGCACTGCCATCTCGAGCTCATGCTAGTTGTTCCTAAACCTAACCTAGGGGTAATTTTGAAGCAGAGGTGAGTGGTCAATTGGTGCACTTAAGAGTTAGCATGTAAACCCAAATAGAGATATTGCTACAGCTGCAGAGTCCTTGACTGCCCTCACAAGGAGGCAAGATAGTCAAGAACAACAACGGCTACAATGGATGCAAAGATTTCCAGGAAGTCAAGAAGGTAATGATAGCCATGGGGCCAATGATAAGGATGACCACGATGATGATGATTGAGTATTTTCCCACTACTTTGTATTTCTTTTATTCAACTCTCTTTTTTCTTTCTATTTTCATGACCTTTCTTTGGATTTCTTTTTAGTTGACTTTTTTTTTTTTTTTTTTGCTTATCTTATTCTTTTTCTAGATTTATGTTTCTATTTTTATTTAGGTACCATTTCCCTTCTGCTTTCTTGTGATGAATTCAAACATGTAGAAGTTAATTTCCAATAAGAGTATTTTATGTTCTTGATTCTTCCTCTTTAATTATTTTGGTCCCTTGGCTTTGCTTTCTTTGTCATATTTTTGGCCATTGATGACAATGTCCAATTTAAGTGTGGGGGAGAGTTTAGTTTTGAAATTATTTTCCATATATTTTTCGCAAATTTTCAAAATTTTTTTATGGTTTCATTGCCTTAGCACGGTTGTTATTTTCTTTCTTCTTTGAATATGAGATATGTCATTCATTTGGTGGATTTTTATTGACACTAAAATGGTTTATTGGATAGGATGTGTTAGGACTTGAGAATTTGGGTTAATCTTGTTTATGCATTAGTGTTTGGTACTTGATTCACCTTGTTTAAATATGAATAATGTGAGGGATATGGGAAAGGTTGTTGGCTAACTCTTGTTTTATGGGATTAAACTTTGCTTTACTTTGAGTTATGATGAGGAATATGAGAAGATAAAATCTTTGAATAAAAAAAAGTGAAAATTTTTTGTGAGTTAATAGTTAAAGAAAAAATGAGTTGATTATTTTTGTTAGGAAACATGTTTTTCCTTAATTATGGGGGTCAATACAGATAGTGAAGAAAAATCCACTTTCTTGAGGTTGTTAATTCCCAAAAGCAAAAGAAAGATTGCTGGGAAAAAAAAATGATGAGTGATAATTATAAGGTGGCCAATACAGTGTGTGACGAGAAACCCATGCACTTGAGGCTATCAATTCCCTAAGTCATTAAAAAATGAATTGAAAAAATTAAAAAATTGGAGTGTTTTCCTCAAAACATGACTCAAGTTATGCAATTTTTAGACTTATAATGCTTGAGTTGATAGATAGCTTGACTTGTACAATTCATGTTATCCATGTTTTTACTTGAAGGGTGAGATAATGTTCTTAGACTAGTGTATAAACTTGTTTAATTCGATTTCAAGGGCCTTGATATGTCTTGTTTTGTACTTTGTTTCGTGAATGATTTCAAAGGGTTGGAAGAATGATAAGAATATATATAGAGTTTGAAAGGTAATTGTGATTTTGTTCTAAGTAAACTTTTTAAAAGGATGTATTGTTTTTCTTTGTTTAAGGGCTTTGCTTGAGGACAAGCAAAGGTTCAAACGTGGGGGAATGTGATAGTGGCAAAATTTATCTATATTTTCCAAGTTATATGAGGGTGTTTTGTAATACATTTGTTGTAATAACTAGGCATATTCCTTTATATTAGGTATTTTACCCTTCGAAAGGTGTTTTGGACTTTTATTACAGAAAATGACGAAAAAATATCAAAACCGTCACCGTCAGAGCATGGCCGGTGCTGGCCGAGACCCACAGAACCAGCACCAGCCTCATGGATACTTGCACATTTGTTATGATGAGATTTTATCACTGGCACTAAATAGTTATCCATGTGATTATCTCATAGCCAGGTTATCCAATGTACTTGTTCAAGTAACAAGCATCTATGCATTAACTTTAAGTATCACAATACTTACGGATAAGAAAACCAACACTTGAGCAAATGAAGAACTATAATTCGTGCTAGTATAATGTATTAATGATGTCCTATCTCCTTAATACTACTACTAGGAATAATTTAAGCATGAACACTATCCAGTGTAGTAGGAACCCCACATCATGATCTCTATCATGATTTCCTTAATATAGTGTTGCATTTAGGACTTTATGTAACAGTTATTTTACACGAAAGAATAAATAAAATAAATTGAAAGATAAAGAATGTTTTATTTTATTTAATAATGCACAATATACAGAATATATATGATTGCTTCTAAGGCATAACACTAATATCTACTTGATTCCATTAATTGTTCAAACATAGAAAAGGATGTTATCTCAACTTCTTTGCATTGTATGTCACTTGAGAACAAATGCTTATGTGACAAAGTAACATCTCTTGAAATTATGCTTAGTGATTTTGATGACATAAAAAAGAGAGTTGATGATCTCTCTACATGCATTGAGAGGTTCACAAATGGTAAAAATAATCTAGATAGATTGTGTGGAATGTAACATATAGCTGGAGATAAAAATGATCTTAGATATAGGCATGTGAACAAAGTCAAAAATTACAAATCTTATTTTATGAAAGCTAGCTCTTCATATATAACTCATACTTGTTGTGGATATTATAGTATAGGTGGACAAAATGCATCTAAGTTTTGTGTTAGGAAGAAAGTAGAATCCGAGGTGAAAATAGCGCTATTATTAACCCCCTAGGACCCAAGAAAGAATGGGTAACAAAAGTCACTTTTTCATCTTGTATACAGGTACATTTACCACAAAAGATGAGCTCTATAGAGTGGTTTTTGGATAATAGATGCTCTAGACACATGACTAGAAATGCAGCACTAACAGAGGACATTCATGCTATAAATGATGGATTTGCAACCTTTCGAGACAAAAAAAAAAAGGAAAAATTCTCGGCATAGGTAATGTTGGTAATGGATCCTCTACTATTATTAAGCAAGTGTTGTTGGTTAATGGAAGAAATACAATTTGCTTAGCATTATCCAATTATGTGACAATAGTTGTAAAGTTAAATTCGAAAAAGATTCATGCACTATCATTGATAATTCTAGTGAGGAAATCATATTTGTAGCAAATCGCATTGGTATTATCTATGTATTATATCTTGATGATTTTATTGCTCGTGATATACTTTCCATGAATGATGGTGATGGGTACCTTTGGCATAGAAGGTTGTGCTATGTATCATGGATTTGCTAAATAGATTGTCTTCAAAAGAGCTTGTTATAGGACTGCCCAAAATGAAATTTGATAAACACCAGTTGTGTGATGTTTGCCAATTTGAAAAACAAACCAAAATATCCTTTAAACCCAAGAAAATGATTTCAATATCAAAAGCTCTTAAACTTATTCATATGGATTTATTTGGACTTATGAGGACTACTAGCCTTGGTGGAAAAATGTACACTTATGTATTAGTAGATGATTTTTCAAGATTCACTTGGACTTTATTTCTTGCACAAAAGGATGAAGCATTTCTCTGTATTTTCAAAACTACCAAACCGTGTTCAAAATTCCCTTGAAAGCAAATCGATTTCAGTTAAAAGTGATAATAGAAGAGAATTTTGTAACTATGAGTTTACAAAATTTTGTGATAAGAATGGTATTTTTCATAATTTTTGGCTGCAAAAACTACACAACAAAATGGTGTAGTTGAGAGGAAAAATAGGACTTTGCAAGAAATGGCAAGATCAATACTTTGTTAAAATTCCCTTCCAAAATATTTTTGGGGAGAAGTTGTAAATACAGCATGCTATATTGTAAACAGAGTTATGCTAAGGCATTTTTCTTAGGAAAGCACCCATTGAACTCATATTTGACAAACTCCCATCCATTTTATATTTCAAAGTTTTTGGATGCAAATGTTTTATTCTCAATACTCGAGACAATCTTAGTAAATTTGATAGTAAATTGAATGAGGCTATATTTCTTGGATACTCTTCCAATAAAAAGACATATAGAGTATACAATAAAAGAACTCTATATGTGAAAGAATCTATATATGTTGTCTTTGATGAATCTAACATATACCTCTAGAGAAGATGTTGATGATGTAGGTAATTCAAAGGAAAATGTCATTGAACATCACAAAGCTCTCGAGAACCACGTTAAAGATGAAGAATTGGAAGAATAGCAAGCTGCAGATAGTGAGCAAAGACCTGAAGATCAAGTTGATCAAAGCCTACCAAAGGAATGGAAATACAAACTCGGGCATTCAAAAGAACAAATTATTGGAGATCCGAGTTGTAGTGTCAAAACTAGACATTACTTTATTGATAATCTCACCTTACTTTCAAAATATTGAACCTAACTACATTGATTTGGCTTTGTTTGATGATTTTTGGATTATGGTCATGCAATGCAGAATTAAATCAATTCAAGAGAAAATCAAGTTTGGAAATTTATTCCTAGAGTACTTGATCATCCCGTGATTGGCACCAAATGGGTATTTAAAAATAAACTCGATAAGCATAGTATTGTCATCAGTGACAAAGCCAGATTTATTGCACAATGATTCAATCAAGAGGATGGCCTTGATTATGATAAGGTATTTGCACCCGTTGCTAGACTAAAATCTATTAGAATGTTGCTTTTGCATCTTTCAAAGGTTTCATGCTTTATCAAATGGATGTTAAAAGAGGCTTTCTAAATGGTTTTGTTGAAAAAGAAGTATATGTGGAGCAACTTTTGGGTTTTATTCATGAACATTTTCCAAGTCATGTCTTCAAGCTTTCCAAAGCTCTTTATGGTTTAAAATAAGCTCCTCGTGCTTGATGAAAGACTTAGTGGCTTTCTCCTTTGAAAAGGTTTTTCAACATATGTTAGTGACACTACATTATTCATCAAAGCTGAAAAATCTGAAGATCTCTTGATTGTTCAAATATTTATTAATGACATTATCTTTGGAGCTACTAATGAATCTTTATGTAAGAAGTTTGCTAAGACTATGTAGCAAGAGTTTAAGGTGAGCATGATGGAAGAAATCAACTTCTTCTTTCTCGGTTTAAAAATTAAGCAAAACAAAGATGGGATCTTTCTAAATCAAGCTAAGTATGCTAAAATTGCTCAAAAGGTTTGAACTAAATCAAGAAAAGGAAATCAGTACACCATATGCACTTCATTAAAGCTTGACAGAGATGAAAAAGGTAAGACGATAGATGAATCAAAATATCGAGATATGATTAAAAGTCTTCTATATCTCGCTACTAGCCATCCTGATATCATGTTCTCGATTTACCTTTGTGCAAGATTCCAATCTTGTCCAAATTTATTTTTAGATACTTGGTTGGGACACATAATTAGAGGCTATAGTATCCTCGAACTAACTATTTTGATCTTATAGGATACAAGAACGGAGACTATGCAGGATGTAAAGTTGAAAGAAAAATTATAAGTGGGCATTGTCAATTTCTTGGACATTCACTAGGCTTGTGTGTCTTTTTCGATAACTGAACCGGAATATATAGCTGTAGGAAGTTGTTATGCTCAAATCTTATGAATGAAATATACTTTACTCGATTTTGGTCTTGATTTTAAGTGTATTCCCATTCTATGTGACAATACTAATGATGCATAATTTAACTAAAAATCCTGTTCAATACTCAAGAACTTAGCACATTGAGATTAAACGTCATTTCATTCAAGATCATGGGCTTTAAGCTGATGTTTGTGTTGAATATATTTCTACTAATGATCAACTTACAGATATATTCACCAAACCATTATCTGAAGATAGATTTAATCATCTAAGGAGAGGCATAGGAATTACCTTATTATGAAATTAACATTTTTTGAAGTTAATTGATTATTCTTGTAGGATACTAACAACATCTGATTTTGGACAGGGATGTTGGATACTGAAATTGGACTACGTGAATACAAAAAAACCTTACTATAACCATCTCTCAAATTAATATACCTTATGATAAAATCTATGGGCATTTTGGACTGAGTTTCAACTCAAAAATTGCAACATTTTATTGCTAAGTGTAATCCATGTTTGGATAGACAAATCAAACGATTTTTTTTCCTAAACCTTTCAAATTTCCAACCATTAAATATCTGCACCTTTTTTTTAGTTTCATACTCTCTCTCTTCATCAAAATATCTTTTCAAATCTCTAAAAAATTACCTTCTTTAATGTACTTGATTGTTCTTATCTACTCTATATCTTGTAAGGCCCAAAGGATTTCTAATCCACTTGAATTACTTTCTCTTTTTCAAAATCAGAAGTCATCTTTTCTCTCTATTTCCTCTGAACATCGTTTCCATGCCAAAACTAGAGAGACTAAACCCTTGAAGTTTCATCTGCCATAGCTAAACTTCTAAAAACCAGCAAGAGGACTGAACTAAAGGCAAATGAGGCTAAGAAAGGCAAAGCAGTGGGGAGGAAATCAGTCACCACTACTCAAGCAGTCAGAAAGAAAGAGGACAAGAAAATGACAGTCGATGAACCTACCTCTCAAACCACTTCATCAGAGCAACTACCTAAGGAGGAAAGCACTGACACACAAGTACCCCGATTTCATGACTCAAAATGTGAGACTGATTATAATGATTAGGTATTTAGGAATAGAACAATTGTTGTTGGTTATCGGGTAGTTGCGGATGCCTTTTTAAATTTCACAAATATACTAAATTCGTTTGAATCAATTGGTTAGGGAACACTGTTGTTTGTGAACAAAAGATTGTACACAACTTTAGTTTGGAAATTTTTTTCAAATCTGAGAATATGAAGACTTGAGGAAAATGGGGATAAGTTTTTGGTACAGTGGTACACCTCTTGGGTTAGGGGTGTAAATTTTGAATTCAACCACCGAATGCTAAATAGAATATTTGATGTTCGAGATTAGGGAGTACAGTTCTTTGAGATGAACAAACTATCTAAGAGTTCTGACTTGTTTAAGTTAAGGAGATTTGAGAGCATGTTCATTGGCGGGAAGAGTTTTAAAAGCTCAAGTGACTGTAACACCACATGGTTGAATGGAATGGGTAGACTACTTCACCACATGGTTTCAACTATCGTCATTTCATGTTTTGGCCACAAAAACTCTGTAAGTAATATGCAGATGGTGTTGATGTTGGCCTTGTCAGAGGGCAGGCCAATTAACTTTGGATTTTTTTTTCGGCAAGACTAATTACTCAATCCTAGAATACTACCAAAAAAGCTTTACCTTTTAGAAATCTCATGACTAAGCTATTTAGACATTTCAATATAGATCTAAATTTTGTTGGCCCTCAGCATTCAAATGTTAATGTATACAACAAGGATTCTTTTGAAAATATGGGGTTTATCTTGATGGATAATCAATGGATTCTATTGACGGATGCCATATATGAAGAAAAAAAGAGACTGCTCAAGTCTAAGGCTGATGGCAAGAATCCTGCCTCTGCTGCCATGGCTAGAACAAAAAGTAAACCTAAAAGATAAGAAGAATCCTCCAGCAAAGCCAAGCAAAAGACGGAACAAAGTGAATTGACACAGAGCATTATGGATGGTCTACATATTTTGTTTGCTAAATTGGATGGGATATGTACTAAAGTCAAGACTGAACTGCAAATAGGACTACTAAATAAGCCTAAACATAGTAGAATGCTCTAAGGAATTATCTAAGAAGGGCCTATACCACTTTTCTACTATGATTTTGTTATGTTGGTGATTTTGATACAAAATTTGACAATTAAGGTCAGAGAATTGGGTAGGCTGGGTAGGCAGAGGCTCGAAAGAAAGTATGGATGAAGATGCATCTCGAGCTCTCTTAGCCCTAGGTGCCAACCCCCTTGGCCTTCTAGACATGATATAGATATGGTGATAAACAAAGGTAATAGAACAGAAAATAGGACTCCCTCACAATTACTCTTTACAACACAATTAAACATGACTCTCAAGCACCTTACCGTTACAACATCATTCAACATCACCACCACCTCAACACAAAATACCATAAGATGGTCAACAAAACACAACCGAACCTCCTCCAACACACCTGGAAGATATATAGCCATTATCCATTCCAAACACAATATCAACATTATTGATCAAATCTACAATGCTCATTAGTTATCAATGAATCAATATAAAGCTCATATCACAATGCTCAATTAGCCATGCTATCCATGTTATCATGTAAAGATCATAAGCACAAAGCTAAGTTAAACATGAACAACTAGCCCATATCACAAAATTACTCACAACAAAGGTATAATCTTCCAATATGATATAAAATAGGAATTGCATCAATAAAAAATTATTATTAATCATATTCCCATGCTAACTAAGTCTTAAAAAAAAAATTTGCACTCGATCCATCCATCCCCCAAAAAAAAAAAACAAGAATTTTTGGACCAAAATTTATAGAAAAATACCCAATAATCAATATGAAAAATTGAATCGTAGAACGTATAGAAAAATCATACCACAATAATCTTCAATATATAAGCAATGATCCAATGCAAAAAGAATGAAGAAATCATGGACCAAATGGAAGGATTGAAAAAGGAATTTTGGGACAAAAGATTATATTTTTCCTAGTTTTAATCCAAAACTCCAAGAACAAAATAAGGATTTTGTGTTTGGAAGGTGTTTTGGAGATTTAGAAAGTGACTCGGCGGTGTTTAGGAGTTGAACCCAACGCGGGTTGAGAGAAAAAACGAGGAAGATGAGAGTGTTTCGAAAAAAAATATGGCCAAGAATGGTTGTTTCTAGCTTATGGCCGATCGGGCCTAAGGATTGGGCCTAGTGCTAAGTTCGTTCTATCAGCAATATATATATATATATATATATATATATATTGGGCCGCGCTAGCCCGGCGCCAGGTTAGCTCTGGACGACCAAAATGCAAATTTTTTAAAAAATTATTTAACTAAAAACAAACAATTAAAATATGAAATCATGAAAAGAATTCCTTCAAAAAATTTCAAAGACAGCAAAAGGAATGAAAACAAACAAAAATAAAAGGATGTCCTAAAAATCAAAGCAGTAATAATCATTGTTTTCCACGGTCTTGGTCACGTGGATTAGTCTCACTATTTCTGAAAGTGATCCTGCTTGATGATCTCTAATGAGTTTAGCTAGTTTTCTAACTTGATTCTCAAGATTGCGCATGGACGCCTCCAAATTTCTTGTGATTGCATCAACTCCATCAAACCGTGTCTCCATACCACTTGCCAACTAGTTAACCAACTCCTCCGATAATGGCTTAGCTAGTGGGGCATTGTAAGGCAAGGGCGGTTGAGTTTATTGAGTCCCAAAATTACAAGAAGCTTGGCTAGACTAGTTTTGGCTATTCCATGCAAAGTTAGGATAATTCTTCCCACCTAGGTTGTAGGTGGTGCTATAGTGATTATTACCTTGTCATCCATTACCCACAAACGCTGCTTATTCTAATGATTCTTGTGATGAATCCATGTTTTGGCACTCATGATTTGGATGCCCCACCTCACAAAAATCACAACTTACACTCATTACCTATCCATGGGAAGGAAACATCACCATTTGCTTCATTTTTCATGTTAGTGCCTCCACTTTGGCCTCTAAAGCCACCATTGCATCCACCTTGTTTACACCATGAACACGAGCTCTTAACCTTAAACTTCATAGTTGTTTGTTACCAAATTTTTAATCAAATCAAATACCTCCTTAGAGGTTTTAGAATTAAATGAGCCTCCTACAGATGCATTAACCAATTACCTAGTAGCAAAACTTAAACCATTATGAAAGATTTGCATTTGCACGCCTAATTCGAACCCATGATGACGGCACTTTCTCAGCATCCCTTAAACCTCTCCCAACACTCATAAAGATTTTCATATTCTAATAGTTAGAAGACAAAAATATTGGTCCTAAGCTTAGATGTTCTAGCTGAGGTAAAGTATTTTGCCAAAAAAATTTCAACTAAACTGTTCCAAGTGGTAATGGATCTGGTGGAAAAGATTTTAACCAAGATTTCGCTCTATCTCTCAAAGAAAAGAGAAAAAACCTTAGTTTGATGGCATCCTCAGAAACACCATTCCTTTTAAAAGTGTCACAGATTTCTAAAAAACTCGCAAGGTGGGCATTAGGATCTTCTTCAGGTAGCCATCAAATTGTACCTTGTTTTGGATCATTTGGACTACGTTAGGCTTTATTTCAAAGTTGTTAGCCTCTATCCTAGGTCTCATAATACTCGAGCTCGTACACGAGATTGCAAGTTTTACAAACTTAGTATCTATCTACTCATCATAGGCAGCTACGCAAAAGTGTACAAACTTGGTCACGTTTCCTAGGGCCCTAGATTATTTAGATTATCCCAAATAATCACAAGGGGGTGATTTATTCCCATAATAAAGTATAAAAACTCTATTATATAAGTTCCTCTTAATTAACTAGAGTCATACACCCATGGTTATTAACCTTGTGATAAGACCTTATCCGATATATATCAAAATGTATAAGTCTAGCTTTACAAGACTACCAACTTATACTCAAGTCTTAGGCCACTCCTTCATGCAGTAACTACGATCAACTAATCTTTATTTATTTTAGCACTTTTATAAAGATTGTTATCACGTGGTCCAATTTTACACATTCCAAATACGCTTACACTATTGGTGTAAGTGAACTACTCATTGATTAAAGGTAAACTATTCCCTATTTAGAAACTATAGTATAATGATCTAAACTTTGATGAAGTGCCTAGCTCCATCAATCAATCAAGAACAATTTTTCGCTTATATGTTCATGGCACATAATCCACACCTTACTGTGAATGTACGACCCAATCACATAAACTACTTACTAACACATTTAGACCTTATTATACAATATATGTAAACAAACAACTATTAATGAATAAAACTTTTATTAATTTCCAAAATACATAAATACATAGACTTCTTTAGGCATACATTCCAATTGAAACATGCAAAGGAAACCTAGGACATTGAAGCATTGAAAAATCAGGCATCATGGCAATAGAGAGTTCATACATGCCTTTCCTAAAATTATTAGCCATTCAAAGAGTTTTCATGTTGAGCATAAACTATGAGCTGAAGTACTTCAACTCTACTAGAAACAAGGTCTCTCCAACACACATATTCAATCAGACAATGAAGTTTTTGTACAATATCTCTCTGCAGGGAAAATTCTAAGGCATAATGGATAGCATTACAGAAGTAAGATTGTAATACGTACCCTACTTATAGAAGGGACCATGCATTACATGATATAATATGGGTAGATATGTTTTTTATGGATATACATGTGTTATACTTTGGATATGTGTGATTTTATTAAGTAGACAAGTTGTTTGAAGAATATATTATGTTTGTGTATTTGGACTTTAACATGTGAAGCTAATCGTTGAGGTGACAGGTTAAGTATGAGATAGAGATAAAATGATTTGATGGGAGTGGAAGAGAAACCAAGGATTAATATGGTATAGTGGTTAGCGTTTTGAGTTTCTTATCTTGCAACCAGAGTTTTAACCCCAATTTTTTTTTTCTGAATTTTCCTCAAATCCTCGTTTTCTTTTCCCTTGTCCCAAATTCAAGAATATCTACCTACCATTTTAAAGTTTGAAACTTCTATAATCATGCGTATTAGTTTTTAAAGGGATTCAGAGATAAAATCTAAATCTACTTCTCTAATTCAACTGCCATTTATCCTACGTATTCCTTGAATTGAAGTTTCTTAGCATCTTGTCAAGTCAACACCTTGCCTTTTTTATTCCTTGCATTTTTAATTGACCACAAAAACTCTAAACTAATTGATAGAGATTGCCGCCATCCATGGATTCCTTAGGCTCGAGTAATTATCTTCAAATTCAAATAAGATAACCTAACTATTTTGATTTTTTTAAATGCTAGAAACTCTCCTAGAATAATTCTCAGAACACCCCATATATATATATATATATATATATAGTCACACACACACACACACACACACACACACATACACATCAAAAGGTCATATTAATTCACTTCCATCAGAATTTTAGTCTCCCCTTTCTTGCTTTACACATTTGGTCACCTCTCTTTTCTTCTCTTTAATGATTAATTGTAATCTTCCATATATAATATTTGTGATCAAGCTGGGAGATTGATAGGGGTTAAAATCATCATTATTTTTCTAGTTATTTGAGGTTAATTTGAGATACTTTTAATACCATAACTAGTCATATTCCTTCCTATTTGATATTTCCCTTATAAAAATACTTTTCTGTAATTTTATGCAAAAATGGGTGAAATATGGAGTTAATTATATGTTTTTCCAGTACAGACCAGCACCAGGCCAAGAAGGAAAAGCCGGCACCAGTCTTGTACTGGCATAACAGAGAAAAGCACGAAGGAACAGAGGAAGCAATTGCAATTAGAGCATGCAAAGCAAAGGTCAACAAAAGTGGCTAAAGGAAGATTGGTGTTGTGTGGCTCCGCAAACCGATGCAACAACAGGAGAAGATAAGGAAGAGTCAACAATTTCGGTGGTGGCTTGGGTGGTTCATGGCTCAAGTGAGCCAACAGCAAAGAAAAAGAAAGAAATTAGTTCGGTAGCTTGGTCAGCAGCCCGTTGGCTTAGCAGAATTGAGGGCTTGCTGGTCAATTGAACCGATGTAAACAAATAAAGGAGATTTTCGATTTTGGTTGCTCAAGCAAGTTCATGGCTCGGTTGGCGGCTCAATTGGGTGAACGCAATAGCAAATGGCAGCAAATCAATTTTGTTGGCTTCAACGATTTTAGTGGCTTAAATTGAAGCTAATTTCATTTCAAGAAAATAAGGTGTTCAACACAAAACGACAAAAAGTCCAAATTGATTTCCAATTTCACAATTCAAAGGTGGTGGAATTACTTAATTTTTTCTTAGACTTTTATTTTAGAATTTTACTAATCCTTTTTTGTTTTGAATTTTAGTAATTACTTCCTCTTTAGTTAGGATTCTTTTAGGAACTTTGTGAACCTATAAATAAATGCCAATTTACCTTAGAAAATGGGGGTGCACAATGTTGGGACTTAGGTATATTTTAGAGTGCATCACCAATATTTTCTCAAGAGAAATAATTCAAGGAGCATTTATCTATTTCCTTTGTTTTCTTTTTCTTGAACAATGATGTATTTATTGTTTTATTGTAATTTGATATTGTTTTAGGTATTCATGATTTTTAGAGTTACTTTTATCTTTTAATTAATTGATTATTATTCTTGGTATTTAATTACTTGTGCTAATTACGAGACTAGTTTGTTGTTTCTTTCTATTAACTTGCTTGAAAAAGAGATTGATGGTGGTCTCAATTCATTAATTTCATATCTGTTGTCTTTTAACTTACTTGAAAAATGGGTTAATTGCCAAGAACAAGGTAAGTAAAGGTTAATTGATGTCTGCCAGAATATGGATTCATTGGTTAGTTTCATGTTTTAAGTTTGCCAGAATATGGAAATTTAATCAAGGATTGTGTTAAATGCCTCTTTTGGGTGAATTAGTTGAGACAGAATATTTTTTAATCCTTCATGATGCCAAGAGAATAATTAGTTATGATAATGATTGGATACTTTAAGGTCATGTTTGTCAAAATAATAGTTTGAGTTACATAATTCTCTATCCCTGGCATGTATATATTATTTTATTTTATTTTATTTTCCTTTTATTCTTTTTCACTTTATTGAGTCAGTTAAACAATGAAAGAAAAGAGATTAATACATAGTTGTTCCCTAAGGATCGACACTCATTTTAATCCCTATACTATGCTTAATGATGAGTATACTTGCTCATATGTGTAATTTGATATTAACATTTTAATTTAAACTTGATTGGGAATGTGCTTATTTTTATATGATTTTTATACCCGAACTCATACACATCAGCGATCTCTTGATGTTCCCAAATTTTTGGAAATTTTGAATTTTGAAATAATTTTGTCAAGTCATTTTAAGTTTTAAAACCCCTAACAAATGTTAAATTTGCAAAACACAAATTAATTCACACGCTATTCTTTTCTTTTAGGAATTTCAGTTTCCTCATTCTCTCAAGGAAAATAGGATTTTCATTATATTCTTTCCAAAACTACATACACAATTATTCCTCCTCGAACTCTCGAAATTGAGCACAAATGCTTCAATTTTTTCTTTTCTCTACGAAAAGCCAGGCAACGATGTAAAACCCCACCCTAAACTACCCTTAGAAAGAGAGTGGGGGTGTTCATTGCATTATTTTGATTAATATGTGTTATGTGCTTGAGTATATGTTCATATGTGTGTGTGTGTGTGTGTGCGTGCGTGTGCACGCGCGCTTTGTGTGTAATTTAATTCACTATCTATTATTATTACTAAGTTGTTTTATTTAGCTAGTCCATATTACTTGAGTGGGTGTTGGATTACCGTAATTATTTATTTTATGCAGAGTTAAGCCGAAGATTATTATATTTAAGGATGTTTGTGCAATTAGTTGATAAAAGAGTTATTGTGATGTGATTATTAGAGTGTTAAGCTTCTAGTGTAGCAATCAACACTCGAATCTCATCTCTCCCTATATTCAACTTTCTTTTCTTCTATTTTTTCGGTAACACCCCTACTAACGGTAAAAATGGAAGCATATCAACAATAGCTGTCGCCCCGTCCAGTTTCCCAGACAATGGGTCTTTATAACGAAAACAACAAAGTATACAAGGTCTAAATCCATACAACAACTTATACTGATGGTCACATACACATATATAACAGAAAATCTCATACATGAAAATTTTCACTTCACATCAGTAATACGGCACATTATCAAAAACAAAACATTTGGACCTAAACTATTGTCACTGTGGTATCTTTCGTCTATCCGTAGGTCTGCTTAATTCCAAATCCTACAAAATTGTAAGATAAAAGACACGTGTGAGTGAAAAATTACCCAGTGAGTCCCGTGTGTGCCAGTGCTTTATGAAAGAACAGAGTACATAAAACTTTTGTAGAGAAAGCATTTCATTTTCCATATATTTTCCAACTGGAAACAATTCTAAAACTCTTTAAAGAAGAGTTCATTTAGAACTCAATCATTTTTGGGAAAATGGTGATTCAGTTTCAAAACATTGCCCAAATTTTCAAATCACAGGCACTTCTCCAACAAAAGGTCGGCCCATGTGCAAAGCTCACAAGGCTTCGCCTTCGACATCACAGTCTTATTGTACTAAGGACACAAGCTTATAGTACTTAACAGTGCATTGCCAGAAAGGTAAATGCAAACATGTACAATACCCAGTAATTTAGAATATTTTTCTTACCACTGTAAGCTTAGGGATCCCAATACTAACGTTACTCACCATTTGTCAGGGATTCTAATACCAACCTTACTCACTATTATCAAAACCAACCTTACTTACCATTATCAATGCCAACCTTACTCACCGTTATCAATGCCAACCTTACTCACCATTATAAATGCTAACCTTGCTCACCATAATCAATGCCAACCTTACTCACCATTATCAATGCCAACCTTACTCATCGTACGACTCATCTCAATGTCCTGTAATCCTGTTTGGAGTAAGACAATCCCGAGAACTAGGCCAGGTTACTAGGGCAGTCTAATTTTAATGTAGGCTAGTACAAAGGTCAAAGTCTCTGCTGAGTACTCAATGTTACTAACACCAACCCGTTCTGACTGATCAGGCCAGAAGGTTATCTGATCCCGTAGGATTTTCAAAATAAACATTTTGGGGCAAAATAACATTTTTCAGAATTTGATCCCACTGACTTTCAAGTCAGATCATCATTCAAATAGGCTCTGCTCAGTTGATCAATTCATTCCATAGGCCCTTCAGGCCAATAAAACAAATTTCAGGATCAAAAAGTCATTTTTCAAATATCAATGTCATTACTAGAGATCATTTTCTCAAACCGTGTCAAAACAGGGTAAATAGTTCTTTTCACAAATCAAAATGAGTTCCCAGGAGTATTTGGGTCATTTTACCCGTACTCGATCAAAAAAGTGATTTCCAAGGGCATTCGGGTCATTTTACCCATACCCGATTCCAAAAGACTTTCTGAGGGTATTTGCGTCATTTTACCCTTACCTGATTTGAAAAGTGTTCACAAAAATTCCAATAAGGATATTTCGGTCATTTACTTAATACCTGGTTCCAAAGGTTTTCATAAAACATTTCAATAAGGATATTTGGATCATTTTCCATATATCCGATTCGAAAAGGAACTTATTATAAGAAATCCAGAATTCTAATCCCAAAAAAGGATTAAATTTAAAGTTTCCAAACACATTTTCATAAAATGTTTCAATAAAGGAATTCCAATCAATTCATGAATACCCAATTCCAAAAATCACCATTTTTAAAAAATCCCAATATTTAATCCAAAAGAACTAAATTCTCAAAATTCATTGCTTTAATCATCTATTAAGGTTTCCAAGCTAAATATGAAGTTCATTCAAGCCCAAAATGGCATAAAACAAAACTTGCTCAGATAAACATTAGACATATTTAGGGATTTCAAAAATGGTATAAAACATAGAATTTCATGGAAAAGTGAAGCACACTAGCTTTTAAAATGTTTTAGAAATCAAAAGGGACTCACCTCGTATCTTAACTAACTCTTTCCGTTTACGGTCGTTCGTCCCCCTTTTCAATTGTTTTCACCGAACTGTTGGCCGTTTATCAATAAACCTACACCAAACATCATTTTTAGGTCAAGTCATGTTTAGCCAAAAAATAGCCGATGGTTAGCCAACATCCATCCGACGTGCCCGTTGGGTAGCTGACGTCCAATCGACATTTAGCCGATGGTTAGCCGACAGTTAAGGTAAATGTTCAACTTCCATTCACGTCGTTTTTTCATCGTTTGTTTGATTCTTATGTTTTCATTTTTCCACATCCTTTCTCCCTTCATATAGAAGGGATTCACTTCATAATTCACATTCATTTCATCTAAAATCACACAATTATTCATTCTTAAACTCATCTATTTTCGGACTAAATTTTTGGAACTTCATTGTTTGACACATGATTTAGTTTCGCACATAACTTTTAATCCACAATTCTGATTTGGCTCTATGATATACCAAAATGACTGTAAGACTCTTAAATTTAATTCTATAGAAGCACATTTTTAGAGTTCTTGTGAAACCCCAACTGAAACCAACCCTAGAGTAAGGGGGTCGGGATGCATATCATATTTTCTTGCATGCATAAATATAATTTTATATGATTTTATGTGCTTTAGATTTGTGATTTGTAGTTTAGATGGCTTAATTGTGCTTATCGAGTAAGAATGACAAAATGGTAATTTTGCTTGAGGTGGAAATAGGGAGATAGCTTGAGGATTAAGTAGGAAAAATATTTGGGAGAGGAAATAAGAGCAAGAGTTGTTGTGGTTTACTGGTTAGAGCTTTGGAATAAAGTCTCGAGGTCTTGAGTTCAAATCCCACCATTTGAGTTTTAGCATGATTAAATTTTATTTTTTTAGAAAGGCTATTTTTGGCCCTTGCATGCCTTAGAGAAGAGTAGGAGTGTTGTTCTAGGGGAGACATGAAAGGAATGTCCTAATTCTACTCTTGTACCCAACAAAAATCCCTAAGGGATTCATACCTTTTTTGTTCTCTAACTTACCTTAATTCTTGATCAATTAAGTTGCTCAATTTAACCAAGCCATTTAATTTCCAGAAAATTCTAGCAAGCTTCCTTGATCTTGGAGTTTCGAAAATACCTATGTAAGGGTAGCATATTGGCCAAAAAATGGGGAAGATTTATGGAAGGTTCCCAAGAGAATTAATCTCCATGGTTGAACCTTCAAACTCCACCCAAAAAGTGATCATCTTCTTCTTGTAGCAAACTGGAAATTTCTCCAGCTTCTTGATCAGTGCAATTGTTGAAATCTTCAGACATCTTTCCCTCTCAAATACTGCCAGAAAAATAACTAATTCACTCAGCTTGAAGACTAAAAACTTTAGCCAAAACCGGACTGCACAAAAGCTGTGCAAATCAGGAAAATTCCTAGGCAGTTTTTGCAGCTTGGTAAGCCAAGAACCAAGCTGTTTCTTCCACCTTTCCAACTAGCAATTCAACCCTGTCTTTCCTCCATAAAGAAGGCTGGAAATCAGCCTTACAGTACCCTCCAATACCCCTTCAAACCTTCTGCAAGTTGGCTGAAACATTGCAGAAAAATCTGCACAGAAATTCCAGCTTTGTTTCCTCTTTACCCTTGTCCGAAACTTACTCCATTTTTTTCTCTAAAACCCACCTTGGTCAGCCATGAACTGAACTTCATCATCTCCACCATTGTTCTGCATGGAAAGAGCTCCATGGCTACTCCTAAAATCCCTCCATCAATCACAATAATCAAGCCATCAATTGGAGTCTAAAATTCCAGCAAATTATTCCAGCAAACTTCCATCGATTAAGCCTCAACTATCCAGAAAATTCCTTCACCATTGCACTCCATAATTCAGCCACCCTATAGCTCTTTCAAGCATCATTCATCTCAGCAAAATCCCAGCCAAATAGTCGGCCATTGAAGCTCCCCAAAGACCTTCACCAACTAAGATATTCTTACCATATTTGCTCCCTAATTCACTCCCTAAATTACTCCAATTTGAATTTCAAACAACTAGCTTTCCTTTTCTCCCAAATCTAAAAATCCAATTACCAGAATCCTCCAATCCATTCGGGCACCCTTTCCAAGCAAAATTTCGGCCAGCCTCCCTCCATTCTCTCCATTCTCTCCAAACCTCCAAGAACACCAAGAACACACACCACCACCCTCCACACCTAAGACCACTCTAAACACTTTCAATCTTCTCCAAAAACTGTAGATCACATCTACTCATTCTCTTGAATCCATTCCTACAATTTTTAACATCAAACACTGACATCAAAGTTCAACTTTCGGATAAAAAAACTAGAATTTTCTTGAAGGCTCAAGAACACTTTCAAGGTAAGCATGGACGATTATCTCCATCTTCTTTCCTCTTCGACCTTTAATGGAATATACTAATAAACTCTCCCCCCCCCCTCTCTCTCTCTCTCTCGGTCGAAATGGTTACTCCTACCATGCCCATTTTTCTTCTTCCTCCTTGGACGGATCAAGCCTTCCAAGCGTGAGGATCCTCTTGAACCGTCTTCAAGGTAGTCATCATTCAAGTAAGTCTCTTCAACCTTCTCTTTAAATTCTAGAGTCATGTCTTTAGGATGTTATTGGAAATGGATGGATTATGATTAGAGTTTAAGCATGTGTTTATATGATGGAGTTGGGATTGAAGTATGAGAATGAATGTGTTTATATGATGGAGTTGGGATTGATGCATGAGGATGATTTGTCTTGGTTGAATTTTATGATGTTTTAGGGTTTGTTGCATGCCTTCATGTCGTGAGTAGTACGAATGATTAAGCATGATAGATATTATGTCACCTTTGGTTAATAGGATTTTATGTTCTTGTATCCTTGTTGAAGCCATGAATATGATTAGTGGAGTTTGGATTGTGTGTTGGTAGTTATGGACCTATGCTTTTATTCATGATTTGGATGGTTTGTTGATTGGTGTAGAGTGTATGTTCATGATTATGGTTAGCAATAGGGATTATGATCATGACCTTGTTGTTCCTAAGCTATTTAAGTTAGCTAATTTTATTTCATTAATAAAAAAATTAATACTATATATTTTCTTCTAATGATTTCGAAACCCTAGGAAGATTTGGAATTGGATTGATAGATGAAATAATGATATTTTAGCCAAATACATGATGTCTTTTATTACAAATAAAATATGTAAATATTATATATAATAATAATATTAAATAAATACTTTTATATAATAGTCATAATAGGTAAAATATTAATCTTGTAAGTTATATATTCATAAATACTAATAAATTTTATTTATTATCTTTTAATCAAAACATATTAAAATTTACTTACTATTAATTTTATTTGCCAATTATTTTCTAACCATTAATTATTAATAGATTATTATTTTAAATAATATCATCTAGGGCCTAGGACCCTTCATCAAATAAACCATAATTTATTTATAACAAGATTTAAACATACGACTTATTAGTAATTATTTCAAAAACCCTAGTTATTTTATTATCAAGCTAGATTTATTTTATAAAATCCTTTTGATTATCTAGCTTTAAAGTTTGGGACATTAGGGTCATGATTGTAGTAAGTTGAGCTAGGATTATTTATGAAAGCAAATTTTGGCTTGTGTTTACCCTAGGTGGGATTAGGTCAGCTTTTGGAGATCTTTGATTTATCTCGAGCAAACGATCAGGTAAGCTCTTGCATAAAACTTGTTTGTTGTAAAAGGTTACTATGGCAAGTTAAACATGAATTATGCGAACACTGATTTGGTAAGGGCAATTAAGGACTATTTCCTTTCCTGTTTCAGTCAAACCAATTATTTGAAAATCAACAAGCAGTTTTACTCAAACACCAAACTGTTTCCAGAACTAATTTTGACATGGACTTTGGGAACCCTTGATTGCCACTTTCAAGTAAAGCTATGTTTTATCAATTTTCTCCCAAGTGGGACAATCAACGTTAAGTACTCAATAAGGCTAGGCTAGTAGTACTAGTTTTGAAGAGCAAGAACAAGTCTTCTGGCAGGAGGCCACCTCCAGAAGATGAACTCAACTTAGAGAAACATCAGTACTACTTAGTCATGCCGGTCTGAACTAGCAGTTTTCAGTCATGTGGACTGTGTGTTGCCAGAGTGGACTGCCGGTTTTGTTTGGGTGTAGAGAAAGAGGAGTATCTTACCCGGTAGGCCAATCACCTACCTTTTGTCAGTCTGCACAAAGTGTGGCATTCTGACCGTTGTATGATTATAGGGCCCAACGTGTGGTAATCCATGGCCGCCTTTTTGAGTACATGTACGGTTGGAAAAGCCAAAACGCCACTCTTGATTTTTAATATTGTTTAATGCTTGCCAGTACTTTTTCTTATGAAGTTCTTACATTTTACATACATGAACTGTTTTCACTGAACACTCAAAGCACACACGGACTTACTAAGATTCATCACCCTTTTGCCATGTTTTCTGGTCGGTCCTGCTGTGGAGATGAATAGATAGTTTGTCGCTTGCTTTGAAGACCTTGTGTTATTTTCTTTATGTATTGCTTTGAGAGACGAGAGTATTCAATATATTTATGGATTTGTCTTGAATTCTTGGATTGTAATAAGTTTTAAATTTTAAAGTATTGTTTTATTTTTGTTTGTGTGACCTAGTTATAAAAACCCCTTGTCCTTTGGACGGGGCGACATCCCTGGCCCTGTTGGGCCTAGGTAGTGGGGTGTTACAGTTCTGGTTCCTGTGACATACTACTGGGCAAAAACAGCCCCAGTAGTTTTGGTTCAAATCTACTATTCATGCTTTCCTTTGTTCTCTTTTAGTCTTTAACATCTTGGAATCATTAATTCATTCAATCTTCCTTCAAATCATATTTAATTCTGTAATTTCTAGTTTCTAATAGCTCACAAGAGTCACACTTATGTAGCACGAATTCATCCTTTCTAATCAAAGCTAGTATAATCCATTTTTCCAACCAGATAAATTCCATTTTTACCCTACTTTGATCATCATCTCCCCAACTGGAAACAACCCTTCAAACCACCATAATTATTTAGTTCTTCCTCTCACAAAACATCATTCAAAGACCCTTAGGCAGCCGGCACATATACAAGCATATACAAGGTTCATACACAAAAGTTCACAAACCTAGCTTTGATCCGAAATCAAAATATGAAATTCATGTTTTCATGTTAAAATTCACATCAACATAATTATTATTCACCCAACAATAACTTTAATTCAAGAAAGGTATGGTTTTACCTTGTATTTGAGGTGATTTTGCTCCAAGAACTCTTAAGACTTCACCTAGCACACCAAGAACACTCACTAGCCTTTTTTTCTCTTGTTTGATTTCTTTTTCTTTTCTCTTTCTTTCCTCCCTTATAACTGCACGAAATCTAGCTGTTTTTAGAACATTTCCACCGCCATTTGCTAGTCAAAATTGTGACCAAATTGGTCACATATTGTGGCTAACTTTACACATGTCATTTTCTCAATTTTCCACCATTTTCCTTATTATTTCTTAAGCTTTTCCAATTACATAATCCCATAAATATTTCACTCCTCTAATGATATTTTAACACTTGTTTCCATCCACCAATCACAAAATGCCACACGCACCGTTTTAACCGCGATTTTCTATTTTCCTCATAAATGACCAAAATCGGTCCAGAATGGAAAAATATTTTATTTCCCCATTCTACTCCAAAAATTCCACTGATTCCATTGGAAATACTTAAATTCTTCAATTCCTCCTCTATTTGGTCAAATTTGCAGTTAAAGTCGTGAACACGGTCAAAATAACGAAAATGCCCCCGGTAACCTAGATAGCATAATTCACACCAGAACATATGTTTCATCGCACTGATCAATTTCTCTTCTCAATGTACCCTCAAATTCTTATTTTATTAATAATAGTAGCCTTTTGAAGATTTAGGGTACGGATAGAACAAATTCAATAATTACATCTAGGTCCCGACAAAATATTATTACACAAAAATATTCGTCTCATTACACCGATCAGCTGTTGTTCTAGCCATCAATACAAATTCTCATCCTATTGCAAGTAATAGCCAATCAAAGGTAAAAGTGCGGGGTATTACATTTCCCACTTGGCTGGGTATGGTATGCTTGGCCATCATCTCTATTTCCCATATTCTATATACCTTGATTCGGCAACTAACTATTATATTTAATTCTTTCCTTAATAAGAAAACTCTCTTCGACTGAACAAAGATTCCTTCCTATTATTAACCCCATCTAGCCTCCACTTCCTTATTTAGTAAGGGAGAATATTCTATCAAATGAATATGATACCTATTTCCTTTTTTTCTCTTTTAAATATCTTTGCCTTTTTCTTGAACTTACCATATTTTACCTTGTATCTAGATGTAGTTGGCCATATCAAGCTGTAATTCTTTTTATTTCTTCTCGATTTTTGAAACCATGAGTAATGGAGTTTATTTCCTACCTAAGCTAAACATTCTTTCCTTTTATTCATGGCTTTTGAAATTTAAACTTCCTTTGAATCTTTCTTTTAAACACCCATTCCAATTTGGCAAGAGATAGAGCTAGACTATTGTCTTGGTTTCAGCTAAAACCATCACTCATTCTTTCCTCCTTTAGCTTAACTGAATGTAGAGGAGATTTAGAAGGATGGAAAACTTCCATTTTCCTACAAATAGGGCCATCCTTGTTGGGTATTTATCTTTCTCAAACAATGTAAGTTGGTATATGTTCTTTTGTCTGAAATTTAAACTACCTTACATATCCTTTTCCCTCATTGCATTCAAAAATCCAGAAAATTCCAAGAATGCTTCGAACCTCTCCTTCTTGACTCACAAAACTGGGACTACACGCATGCACCAATCTTCTTGGCCTCCCTCATTCAAGCAACCAAAAGGTAGAATTTGCACAAAGAAGACCCCTACTCTTTTCTCTTATCTTCTCACCATATCAACCAAGGCCTACATCCATCACCAGGCCAATCGGCCTCTACAAATAGTAGTAAGATTGAAAGGAGTAATACAAGCCACCAAAACTAATTCTTTTCTTACTCCATTTCTCAACAACCGAAATAATCCTTGTATTCACCAAAGACCATCCACCTCTCATTATTTCACTCAAAACCAAAACATTTCTCCTTCATCACACTCCTCTATTCTCCTCCCTCATTCATATACAAACTGAACATACCAGCTTCCTCAAAGCTGACACACCTCTCTCTACCAAAACACCATCCTTTTTGGCCTCCACTTCACTTAAGACAAGGTAAAATTCTATCATCGTTTTCCATTATTCTTGGATATCTCTCTATATCTCTCATTTTTTCACATTCGGGTCTTTTCTTTTTATTCTTTTCTATTACAATTCGAGACAAGCATTATAATTCAACTTGAAGTAAGAGTACAAATTTGACAAAATCTTAAGAACCATGTAAATTTAGCTCTCAGGATTAATTATTGCCCTAGGACATCAACTTCCTCAAAGTAAGCAATTATCTTAAGTATATGTTCTCGAATTGATGCCCTTTTAGCCACCTGGTGATTGTGATTACCTTTAAAGCATTTTGCTTTACGAGATAGCTCTTATCCGCAAATATAGTACACAATGATATATCGATATCGTATATAATGGGCATATTCTTGTGCTTCGATTAAATCACATTAGACATGGAAGCTAACCTACAACATCTAGCCATTTCATTGGCTTTCTTCCATGCCCTCTTAGCTTCACGGTAATAGTCTGTGCAACATTTCCCAATTTCAGGATAGGGGTACTGACAGAACGTAATTACACTCCTCATCTATGCATACTATATTCGTATTCATTTTCCAGTCCATATAGTTAGGTGAAGTTAAATTAGTCTCTTTGAGAATAATGGAAAATGGACTAAAACTAGACATTTCTATTGATCGTAGAAAACATTTGATTAAAAATTGTTTGAATTTAAGAAAACATATAAAATTTAATACCTCTCCTTTTTGTACATTAAAGTGTGACTACTTTGTATCGAGCAAGAATTTGTATGTAAAGCCAAAATTAGAAACGATTAGATTAATGAGATGAAGGTTTTAGTGTAATAAACATTCCCAGGGATATTTTTGTAATTTTGAGCGCGAATTGTGAAAAATTGAGCAAGACATTTAAAATTGAGCAAGGCTTTTAAGATTTCATTAGTAGACTAAAAAATTCCCCCGACTATGGTGAATAGTAATCCGAGCTATTATTATCTTCGACTATTGTGGTGTATTCCTAAAAAAATAAAGGAACATGTTCCATTTTTGTGATTGGTAGGATAAGCAATATGTCTCCATGTTGCATGAGAAGTTCATGCAAGACTTAAGGATTTTTATTTAATCCTTCAAGAATTCTACAAGTTTCTTCAAGCTTCTATATGCCACCTAAGTTACTACTTGGACCATTATGAAAATTCCACAAGATATAGGTCATTTAATGAATTTTGACCAAGATGGCTAAATCTTCTATAAATAGAAGAAAATGGTGGCAGTGGAAGGTTGTTTGGCAGCCAGTTTCCAACGAGCACAAGAAGGTAAAATTAGCTAGTGGGGAGAGAGAGAAATACAAGACAAAATATCAAGAATCTTGGAGCTATTTTTGGCAAGATTTCTTCCAAGAGAAGGTAAAAACCTTACTTCCATGAATTTAAGTTATTCTACAAGCTTTGAAAATCATTATGGTAGTGATTGGAGTGAAAGAGATGAAAGTTTTGGTGTGATTTATATGTTATTTGGTGAGGATTTGGTGGACATATGATGAAGTGTTCATGTCTGAAAACTGGATGAAATGAATGAATTAAGAAAACACTTGAAATATTTGTTCTTGTAATCTAAAATCAAAGCTTGATTTATGTTAATCATGGCTGCCGGTTTTTGTTGTGAAGAGTGTGAGATTTTCAGCTTTGTTCATGACTAAAACTAGGCTGTTTCATGTTGATTTTGATCACAAATGAAGTGAACCAAGTGTTGTTTGTAGCTTAAAATGATGTTAGAATGCTTGGTTAATGTATTTTTTGAAAATAAGTGTTATAGCATGGTAAAGCTGGGAGGTTTCTATCCTAGTAGTTTGGAGCTATGGACGGGAAAACCTAATTGGACCGTATGGTTTCGTAGCTAATAATCTTAGGAGCATGTTGGTGCAAATTTGAGGTTAATAAAACTTACGGATCAAAAGTTATCCTATGAATAAAAAAGCATGCTAAGTTAAGAAATTGTAGAATTTTCAGCTTAGGTAAAATGTCCCTATGTTGCTTACAATGATATGAATGGATGAATGAGAATCACAAGGACATACATAAGCTTACATGCTTACTTCAGAAAAGGATAAAGAAATAGATTAATAGATTTGGACTATCTTAAGTAATGCATTTTATTTTGTAAAAAGAGTGAATGGTTCTTCCTAGCTATATGTTTAGTCGCTATGTACTTATCTTCATTGTGAGTGACTAAGAAAAATGGTGTGAATTGTTAATGTAGTTAGTCACGTTAAGGGTCGTGTCGGACCTTGAACGAACAATTTAGTACATCGTTAGCATGATACAAGGTGAGTCCTACCAATATTTTAAAAACTCCCATTTTTTATGCTATGCGATTTCCAAAATATGTTATGTCTTATGTCCAATGCATTTTGTGAATCCTTTTGGTTTTTTTGAATGAAAATGTGATTTTCCTGAGCAAATTGATTTGCAACGTATGATATGCTTTGCATGTGCAAATGAATTATTACGATTATGATTCCCAAAGATTATTTGATATTATCCTCAAAGTATGAGAATTTAACCAAAAAACTTTTTTAGTTTTCCTGAACAAGGTTTCAGTTTTTCTGAATTGAAAAATATCTGAATATTCAATAATGGAATATTTCTAGATGGAATTTGGAATTCATTATGCTATAAATAATTTCAAGTGCATATGTACATTGCAAGTATTCATTTCACATGATATATGACAAAATGACTGTTTGCTCAAATGCATTTCGACCAATGTTCATTAACCAGTTCAACACATTTTGATTTCTTTGGTCGAATGCAAGAATAAATGTTATTTAAACATTGTAAGGCACGTTCCTTGTTAGATTCTCAAATTTATTTCCGATATGGAATTGCAATTCTAGATTTTACAAAATAAAATACTTTTTGGATCCATATGTGCATAATTTACATAAATACCCTCAGAGAATATTTTATTACTAAATCAACTTCCTTTTGATTACAAGTATTTGAAAATATTTTATTACTAAATCAACACCCTACAAGAATCATTTGTATCACATGAAGGACCTTTTATTCTTCGACTCTACGGTTTACGGGAACGATTTTCTTGATAAGGATCCAGCATTTGAAAAATGATGTTTTTTACCCTAAAATGGATTTTCATGATTTTCCTTCTTGAATTACGATATCTTTTCAAGGAATGGGATATTGGATTGGTCAGGTGTACCAGTGAAGACGTTGAGTACTCAACGACAGTTTTTATTATTGTCCAAGCTTACATTAGAGGTAGACGACCTCGTGTAACCTAGCTAGTTCTATGAATTGTCTTAATCTAAATGCGGTGATAAGATAATGGGATTAGCTATCCTAGATAGCCATTTAGTACCTGACAATTGCCTCATGCCTAGGTGCACATTGTTTATGGGTTGTTCACGGTAGCTAGGCGGTGACACTTAGTGTGTTCAACCCCTTGCTGCCACGATGGTTATTGACATCAGCATTGGGACCCCTAAGCTGAAGATGACAAGTTAAAGATTTGATTCTTAACGTGATGTGCTTCTGTCACTCACCGTTTCGGCATAATCTGATTGATAATAGAAGTGCAATCCCTAGCATAATAAGACCATGAGGGCCGAAGGCAAAGCACTTATGTGCTTTGTAGGCTTATTTTCTAAGAAGGAAATGCCTGCATTAATGAAACTTGGGGCAAAATGTTTGATAAAGTTTTATTTTCCAAAACGTGCCTAAGTTTTCTAAAAAAATCTTGATTTTTAGGTCTTCATTACTAAACGCGATGTGGTTTTCCAGAAAATCTGAGAAAACTTAGTTGTAAAGTTGTTTTCAGTGAAAAAGTGAAATGAAGTCTTCTCTTTCACTCTCCAAAGCATAAAATGATTGTTTTATGCACTTATGAATTGATGAAATCATTAGTACACACGAGACTCACTGAGTGATTTTTCACTCACACCTATATTTTACTTTCTTTTCTTAGCGGTCGGAGTTGGGACTCGATAGCTTTAAGGATGGTCCAGTATTTTGAGTCAGCAAATACTACAACCTTGTACATATAGTATTTTCTATTAGACTTGTGTTCTAGAGCCAATCTTTCGTATAATGTTTTTGGCACATTTATTAATAAAAGGAATTTTTTATCTTTCATTTTACTTAATCATTTCGCGAATATATGTATAAAACAGATAGATAAAATCCTATGCACGCAGTATAGTGTTAAGAAAAATTATGATTGAGATCACAATGTGAGATTCTTATTATACTGTGTAGTACTTGTACTTAAATTATCCCTAGTCATAGTGTTAGTGAGACAGGACATCATTAATGTGCAACAAATAGAACGTATCACATCCCCGAGTATTGTGATACTCAAAGTTAACACATGGATTCTTGTTATTTGAATAAGTTCTTTAGATGACCTAACTATAACATAATCACATAGATAACTATTTAGTACTAGTGATAAAATCTCAATATAGTGCATGTGTAAGTATTCTTAAACTTGAGATCTCTAAGATACTTTGTTTATTGAGTGTTGTACTTTGATTCCAATCTCAGGAGTCCTTGCAAAATCGCCTATGGGATGGCTATTGAGTAAAACGTAAAGTAAACAAAAGTAATAGAGAGGGTCGGTAAAGAATTCATCACTCCAAATAGTATTGGCATATATCTCATGGCCACTTGTATGGATTCATTACTCGAGAAGTCTTTGGCCAAGGTAACTATGTATTGGAAATTGTTTCATTTGATACACATGTTAATTAATGGATTCTAGAGCAAGTACTAATAAATTTGGGCTAGAATTAATTATATTATCTTAGGAGTTGGCACTACACTATACTCTAAATTGAATGAGATATAGTATGATCAAATGAGTTTATTGCTCTAATGTTTTGCTATTAAAAGGTTCATGTCAAGCTATATAACTTTCTGGACTTTTGGGTGGTCATGATGCACTACCAGATGCCGCTCTTGATCTGCTAAATATGAATTTGTTAATTAAAAAATTTAAAAATTAATCCTAATTAGTATCAATATGTTAATTCTAATTATTAAGAACTATTAATTTTATAGCGACTAGAATTAATTTATGTTTTGTTACCAAAAGACGAAAAGCCTAATAGGTCATGGATAATAGAGAAATAGGTTCTAATGATATTTTATGATAATATTATAGGGTTAATGTGTGAGAAGAAATAATAATTATACGCTAATCATAAAATTATAATTAGTTGAGTGAAATTGTAATTATTTAAAAGTCTTAGGGTTAAATTATAAACTTGTTATAATTCAAGGAACCTTATTGCAATTATAAAAACCTAATCCTATAATAATTGATCAAGACTTTTATTATTGTTTCAAAGAGGGGTTTTGGGAAACAAAAGTCATGGTTTTTGATTTGGCGGTGGAATATTTTCCTTTAAAGACTAAGAGAGAATTTGCTCTCTACGCTTTTTTATTTTTGGTTTCTAAAATTCCGCCGCACAAAAGAAACAAATCACATGTAGTCTTCTTATTTTCTTCTCCAAATTAATATCCCTAATCGCCAGTAATAACCCACTAGCATCGGTTCATTATGGTTTTGAGTATCGTTCTTCGTGTGGATCAATATTAGAAAAATTCCTAATTTTCGAATTTGGTGGTTCCTGCTTGGACAAATATTTACAGAAAGGTTGTGTGTGTGCGATGAAAATTTTAAAAGTTATATTTGCGAGGTAACGATTTTTCTTCCCTCCCCTAACCTATCTAATTATATACGAGTGATCCAATTGCATGGATTTCATTTAATTTTTTGCTGCTTATTATTTGATTTTGTATGATCGAAATCCAACAGTGGTATCATAGTCATCTCGTATGTGTTGTACGTATTTATTATTATTTTTGAAATTTTTTTGTAAATAAATTTGGGTCTATGAAATTGTTTCACAAATGTTTTAACTTTTTTTTTTAAGAAATTCATTTTCAGTCAGTTATTTTTCTATATGAATATTTATTACCAAAATTTGTTTTAGTAAAAGGATTTACAAAATCTTATAGAAATTGTTTTCTTTTTAAATCCACAAAATATGTTTTTATATGTAAATCTAAAGGAAAATTGAATTGAAGTTTTTTGTTCCCTAAATTTGTTAAGAAATTTGAACAATAGGAATTGTTTGCTTTTTAATTCCCAGAAATTGTTTCAGTGAAAGAAAAAAAAAAGCGAAGCTTTATTTCCTTAAATTCGTTAAGGAAATCTAAAGCCTAAAAGGAAACAACCGAAAATAAAAATTTCAAAAGAAAAGAAAAAATTTGGAATTTTAATTTTCTAAAATGTTCAGGCATTGGAAATTGTTTCCAAAGAGGAAAAAAAAAAAGGAAATCATGAAAAAAAAGGCAACTGAAAATAGTAGCCACCCTGGGCCACCTAGGGAGTTCCCTAGGCAGCTTAGGGGGACTTCTTTAGGCTACCTCGGGACTTTTTTGGGCAGCCTAGCCTATCATCTTATTAAAAAAAAAAATTCCTTGTTTTTCTTTTTGACCCACAAACATTTTCTTTCTTCAAAAGGGACCCAGCGGTATTCCAAAAATTTTGATTTTTGATTCACAAAGTCTCCAAAATTTGATTTTGGAAACAACTATATTATTTTTCCCAAAATAATGATTTTGAAAATTTATATTTCTTGTATATTTATATTTTGTTATTTTATTTTAAGCCTAAGTGTGGCATGTTAGTTTTGTTATGGACTTAGAAAAATTATTTTTAATTAATGTTGTGTCATGCATATTTATCGCTTTATTTTGAATAAATAGGGCTGGCGTGTCCTGCTTTTCTCTATGCTTTTTTGGTAATTTCTATTCTCATCTAAATCCTCTCAAATATAACTCGAGGTTTTTTTATTATGAATTTATTTAATTAGATTATATAGGTTAGATAGATTAGAATTTATTTTTCAAACTTTTGGAGACAACATTCGAGAACGAAGCGAGAGGATGGTAAGACTTTCTTCTCAAACATGCATAAACACATAGGCTTGACCAAATTAGTTTCCTACTTGGCACAAGAAAATTAATTTAGAAAAGTATATAACTAAGCTATGTAATTGGGACTATTATAATATTGTCAATGTGTTGATATTTATGCCTGCCAAATGTATAAGACCACTTATCTTACAAATTCCTCAATTAATATTAACCTAATACCTTCCATTAATATAGTAAGAATGAGAGATCTTTTTCGAAACTAGGTTATTGGGCGGATCCAAGTCTACTTGACATCGAGTATGTTAAAGTTATAGAATTTAAATTCTTGATTAATGGGTTAGGTTTAACTAGTTTCTTTATCCCGGTTTGGCTAAATCAAGCATAAAGAAAATTAGCGGCAAGATTGGGCTAGCTTAAAGGTTCTAAGGTTAAAAGATGTTAATCACCTAATGATTCGGTAATTACTTTCAACGTTATTGGTATTAGATATCTACTATTGAACTTAAGAATGGTTTGTTGGGCAGATCCAAGGTCATTCTTAAGGAATTTTGATACTGATCCACTAGAAAAGCTTTTAATAGGCTTTCTTGAATAAATAGTGGGGGGTAATTGATTTGAGTTAAATTGTGGAATAATTATGCACTTAACTAAAGACCTAATTTTTTTACATATTATGTGCATATACATTTTGCTAATTTCACTATCTTTACATGTAGTTCATTTTCATTATGACTACAAAATTGAACATATGTAGCGTTTTGGAAATGAACAAGCTTACCAAGTCCAATTTTTTGGACTGGTATAGAAACTTGGGAGTTGTTCTCAAGTCAGAAATGTTGCTCTACGTGCTACCAGCCCAATATGCTCTTGATGATGAGCATGCTATCCATAAAAAATACCAAGAGGATAATGACACAACATATTGTATCATGCTGGTGTTAATGAACTCTGAGCTGTAAAAGCAGCATGAGCATTTGGATGCTTACTCTATTATCTTTCATCTTAGAAAGTTGTTTGATCAGCATGCTAGAGCAAAAAAATACGAGATCTTTAAATAGCTATTCTGATCTAAGATGGTTGAGCATGCTTCAGTGGCAACTTATGGGTTAAAAATGCTGGGCTTGATTGAGATGCTTAGATTACTTGGGTTTATAATAGATCATGAATTAAGTGTTGACTCAATTCTACAATTTTTGCTAAGTAGTTTTCACAATTTATGTTTATCTACCAAATGAACAAGATTGAGACCACACTACCCGAGTTGGTCAACCTTCTCAAGACTGCAGAAAATTTATTGAAGAAGGAAGCCAATAAAGTTTTGTTGGTAGATTCTTTCTGTTCTAAAAAGAAAGTTCTAAAAAGAAGAAAAAGAAGATGGTTCCTACAAATCCTAAAAGTGGCGTGAAACCCTGCATCATGACCCCTGCTAACTGTACTGTAGTACTTCTGTACCATAGTATGGCAGGTGATCATCCCCCCAGGTAGGGATACTCCTCCGTCTCCTATATCCCTGCTAACTTCGGTTGTCCATGATAGAATATAAATGCTATCCCAGTTGGAAGTAGTTTGCTAGCTCAGACTAGCATGACTCACTAACACTGTCGCCTAATCAAGATTGAGTTCACCTCCTGGAGGTGGCCACCTACTGGGAAGCTAGCTCGTTCCTTCTTAGGCTAGTGTTAATGGCCTACCCTAATTAAGTACTTAACAATTTGTCAGAAGGAAACACATTAGTATCAAGCAGTAACCAACAAAAAAGTAGCAATCATGACTTGGCAAACCTTTAGTAAATCGTTTGGTGCAAAAGTCAAGTGAGGGGTTTGAAATCATTTTTTGAAAGTAAAGTGTGCAAGTTGGAAAAGAGTGAGAAAAGTTGTCTTACTGAACTTTTGCTACTTTAAACTATGTTTCCATTGATACCATAAAATATTTGACAACTTGCAATTGCTGCGTTTTGCAAACGGTTTTAATGCAAGAACTTAGTGTAGTAAATTAATTTCTTACTTGTAACAAGTGTATCCTTACTTTTGAAAATCTTCCAAGTCCAAAAGTCACAAAATAAATAAGCCACCATCTATTTCTAATACTTTAGGGAATTATATTCCTTTTATAACTAATTCTCCAAACTCACATACAACAAGCAAATCTTCAAATAAATCCTTCTCCAAGCCTTTACTCCATCCTTGAGTGTCACCCCATATATTTTCCATGCTATTCGAGGTACATGAATTAATAATAAAGATTTGCCTTAAAAATTATTGGTTGCACACAAATTCCAGCAATAAACCCTTATTTTCTAAGAAATATAAAACATATATAAACACCTCGGGATGACGGCAATTTTTACATAGATATATCCTAATACATATAGAATAGATTCCAAGTGATCTTACATGCAAATTAGACTTTATTTGAGTCCAAAAATTTTATTAACGCTACTGAAGCTTTCTGTCGAGATTCGCCCAGGTATAAAGAAAAATTCGTAACCCTTGAGCCCCTGATCAGAAAATTCCAAAATTTTACAGGTGACCTCTACACACCTATGATACATTTCTTTGTTTTGAAATTCCCCAAATTTGGCATTTTTTACAATGAAATACCCTCCTCAAACCGGCTGATTGATAAATCAGAACACTCTATTTTCTAATGTTTTCAAAAAATTACTAAGATCTATCTAAGGGTTTTCTTGCATGATATCTCACATAAATCACAACCTAAACATGTGTAGTAAACAACATCAAAAGGCTTTATAATAATCAATTACTTTACTATTTTATTTGCAATAAATCCTACATCTAGCATAGCATTACTTATTTTCCAGATTTCAACAATAATGCATAATAGTGTTCCCTTTCCATCAATTCTTTTGAAAGATAGTTCATTTTTAATATACAAGCATGAATAGATGATAAGAAAACCAGTTTTCAAACAAGTAACACATATCATAATTTTTTCTTGAAACCTAAAACCCTAATTTTCCCTCTTTAATAGCGATGGTCAAGAAAATTAACGAAAAGAACTGATTTTGTCATTCCATCTTGCTATGCGTAACTCAAGCAACCTTAGAGGGAGGGGTAGGTGTCTTCTAGCTTCTGTTACCACCAAGAACGTCAAGGAATTGACCTTAGAATAATGCTCCCAAGTTGCAAATTTGTGCAGAAATTTCCCCGTAAGTAGGATAGTTAAACTTTGGCCAAAAGAGGGGGAGGATTTCATGTGAGGGAAGAGGGAGAGAGAGAGAGGTGACTGCTATGGTAGAGGAAGATCTCAGAAAAATCTAATTAGGTATGTCTTATATGGGTGAGTTTTAATAGATTTAGGAAATAGAAAAAGAATTAAGCAGAAAACCTATTTTCTAAAGATTTTATCTAATTAAAAGCTCCAATTAATTTATTAACCAAAATCCTAGGGGATTAGGGAAGCCAAAATGGTGACACACATAAGGTAGAATAGGAAGGAATATTCTCTCTATATATTTTTTTTTTCTAAGCAATAAAGGATTGGGAAAAAAAATAAACGTTAAATCCCTTTTAAAGATAATTTCGCAAGTACGAAAAATTAGGATTTTCTTCTCTCCCCAATCCTAGGTGGTGGCTAACTAGGTTTCTAGAAGCCTAGTACGCCCCCCTAAATATTTCTTCTAGCCTAAATAAATAATTAATGTCAAAAAATTCAATTTCTCTCTAAATAAAATAAAATTCTTGCTAGTCTAATATCTAAATACTTCCTAAAATTAATTCATAAACTAATATGTAGAATAATCATATAATAAGAATTTAATAGATATAAATAGCAATTGCACAAGTATAACAAAGAAATAAATTAATAATTATTTATCGACTATTAAATAGTTACCTAAATTATTTTAGTTAATTGTTACTCAATACTTAGACCTACCATCGTCTAAAGCACAATATTTATTTCACTTAATAAGCTCACATAATTCATCTAGACCATGTCAAATGTGCCTATATGCAAGAATGCTCATGCCATTTAGGTCTCACATATCCTATTCCTAGGTGCATTTTAGGTGGGTGTTACAATGTAAGCTATAAGGGTCCATTTATGGACTTAAGCAAGCTTCTAGGTATTAGTGTTGTGCCCTAAAGGCAATCACTTGTACATTGTATATGGCACATTTTATTTTAATAAAAGGTTTTATTTATCTTACAGTTTCTTTTTTTTATTTTTGTGTAAAATAATTGTTATATAAAGTCCCTAGTATAACACTGTGTTAAGGAAATCATGATAGAGATCATGATATGAGATTCCTACAACATTGTATAGTGTTAGTACTTAAATAGTCCTTAGTCATAGTATTAATGAGACAGGACATCATTAATGCATTAAGACTAGCATGTGTTAGACTTCCTGATTTGATCAGGTGGTGGTTCTCATATCCGTGAGTATTGAGATAGTCAAAGTTAACACATGGATCGTTGTGAATGGAACAAGTTCATTGGATGACTTAACTATGAGATAATCACATGGATAACTATTTAGTACCAATGATATAATCTCAATATAGAAAACGTGCAAGTATCCTTAGACTTAAGATCTCCAAGGTACTTTGTTTGTTGAGCATTGTACTTTGATTCCAATCTCTGGAGATCGATTGAGGGCTGCCTATGGGAAGGATATTAGGTACATTATGAGGTAAACGAAAGTAGTTGAGAAGGTCAATAAAGGATTCATAACTCCTAATAGTAGGGGCGAATATCTCACGGCCACTTGTAGGAATTACTACTCGAGAAGTCTTTAGCCAAGGCGATTGTGTATTGGAAATATTTCCAATTGATACATATCTAGAGTAGTAGGTTCCTGGTACAAGTACTATTGTATTCGGGCCAGAATTAATTCTTGAGGGAGTTGGCACTAATTTCGTACTCCAAACCGAATAAGATATTATATGGTGAAATGAGTTAATTGCACTGTAGTTTGTTATTGAAGGGTTCATGTCAAGCCACTTGACTTCCTGGACTCTTGGGTTGTCATGATGTGTTGCTAGATACCGCTCATGATCTGGGAATATGGGTTTATTAATTGATGAATTAATAAACTAATCCTGATTAGAATTAATAGGATTAATTCTAATTAATTATGAATTATTAATCTCAAAGACGTTTGGATTAATTCATGTTTGCTACTAATTGACTGGGAAACCTAATAGGTCACACACAATAGAGGATTATATACTCAAGATGTTATTTGATAACATAGTGGGGTTAATTGCGAGAAAGAGAAGCTGTTGTGGATAAATTATAATTAGTTATAATTTGTGGTCCAAATTGTAATTGTGAGAACTTGATGTTTCCAATTACAATTAGGGAATTCTAATTGTATAAGGATTTCAGTTTTTTCAGTGAATTTTTTGGTTTATATGATGATATAACCGAAACCCTAGGAGGGTAATTCACACGAAAATAGCAGCCACCAAAACTCTCTTCTCTTCTCTCCTCTCTCTCTCTCGTTTTGCTGAGAGCCCTAGCCGCCATCTTTTTCTGCTAGCACAGAAAATTTTGGTGCCTGAGTTTTCCTCTGTGTGGATTACTGTTAGAGATAATCACACACTATGATTATAGTGGTTAGACGTTCAACTCACATGGAGTTTGATCAAGAGGATTGCTAGATCGCGCCTCGACTTGAAGAAGAAAATTTTGTTCTTCGGACGATCAAAGAAAAGTAAAAATATGTTACCTTTGCTATCTTTATGTCTTGTTTTCCACACATATGTGGATCTTGGGATGGTATCTTGTTTTATTCTTCCGCTGCGCCATATATGATATGAGCCTGAGATGCCCAACACTAGGAGTTGGAACATTTATTTTGATGAAATAATCAAAGAGTTTGGTTTCATACAAAACATGGATGAACCTTGTGTATATAAGAAGGTTAGTGGGAGTTCAAATTTTTTCCTATTATTTTATGCAGATGACATATTACTAATAGGAAATGATGTCTCTACTCTTCAATAAGTGAAAAAGAATATTGATTCTAGTTTCCAATTTGATAAGGATAATTACATATCCCAATCAGGCTACGTGTTCAATTTTGGGTAGTGGTAGGGCAGTTAGATGGAAAGGATCCAAATTGGATACAATTGCCAATTTAACTACTAAAGCTAAGTACATAGCGGCTTTGAAATTGCTAATGGATCAAGGAGTTCATAATAGAACTAGGAGTTGTGCCTAGCATTGTTGATCCAATACATTTGTATTGTAATACTAATAGAATCATTACACAAGTAAAGGAACCACAGGCTCATCAACAATCCAAGTATGTACTTAGGTGCTATCATTTGATTAGAGAAATCATTGATAGCAAGGATGTAAAGATTGAAAGAGTTCCCACAGACCAGAACATAGCCGATCCATTGACTAAGGTATTACCCCAAAAGAAACATGATTGTTCTGTTCAATCATTTGGTATTAGATACATAAAAAATTGGGTCCAATGTAAGTGGGAGATTGTTAGAGTTGTGCTCTAGAGCCAATCATTCATACAATATATTTTGCACATTAATTAATAAAAGACATTCTTTATATTTTAGTTTAACTATTCATTTCCCGAATATGTGTATGAAACTAAAAGATAAAGTTCCAAGAACATAGTAAAGTCTTAGAAAAATTATGATAAATATTATAATGTGAGATTCTTACTACATTATGTATTGCTTGTGCTTAAATTATCTCCAGTCATAGTGTTAGTAAGATAGGACATCATTAATGTGCAAAGATTAGCACATGTTATACTTCTTGATTTGATCAAGTAGTGGTGCTCACATTTGTGAGTATTGTGATACTCAAAGTTAACATGTAGATGCTTGTTATTTGAACAAGTTCCTTTGATAACGTAACTATGAGATAATCATATAGATAACTATTTAGTGCCAGTGATAAAATCCTATTATAGCGAATATTCAATTATCCTTATATTTGAGATCTCTAAGTACTTTGTTTACTGAGCATTGTACTTTGATTCAAATCTCTTAATTCCCTATAAGATCCATATGTGATGGATACTGGGTACAATGCAAAGTAAACGAAAATAGTTGAGATGGTCAATAAAATGATTCATCACACCTAATAATAGGAGTGTGTATCTCATGGTCACTTGTATGGAAACATTACTCGAGAAGTCCTTGGCTAAAGGAATTATGTACTGGAAATAGTTCCAATTGATACACATGTTGAGTTATGGATTCTAAACAAGTATTAATAAATTTAAGCTAGAATCAACTATATTCTAGTAGTAGTTAGCACTAAATCCATACTCTAAAATTGAATGAGATATAGAATGATGAGAGGAGTTGATGTACTGATGTTTTGCTATTGAAAAGCTTATGTCAAGCCACTTGACTTTCTGAATTTTTGAGTGGTCATGATGCATTGCAAGATGCCGCTCTTGACTACTAAATATTGATTTATTAATTAAAACATTAATAAATTAATCTTAATTAGAATTAATAAGTTAATTCTAATTATTAAGTATTATTAATTCTATAGCGATTAAAATTAATTCAAATTTTGTTACCAATAGACCAAAAAACCTAATAGGTCACAAACGATAGAGGAATTGGTGCTCAAGATATTATGTTATAATATTATGAGGTTAATATAAGAGAAGAAATAATAATAATTATGGGCTAATTATAAAATATTATAAATATTAAAAAGGTCTGTGGTTGAATTATAAACTTGTTATAATTCAAGCAGCCTTATTGCAATTATGAAAACCTAATCCTATAATAATTAATAAAGGGCTTTATTATTGTTTCAAAATGGTGTAAACTATGTATGTGGTTTTCGATTTGGCAGTGGAATATTTTCCTATAAAGACTAAGAGAGAATTTGCTCTCCACGGTTTATTTTATTTTTTTTATTATTTTTGCTTTCTAAAATTCCGTGGCACAAAAGAAACAATTCACACGCAGTCTTCTTATTTTCTTCTCCAAATTAAAACCCCTAACCACCAGTAATAACCCACTAGCACTAGTTCTTAGTGGTTTTGTGTACCGTTCTTCGTGTGGATCAATATTATAGAAATTCCTATCTTTGGAATTTAGTGGTTTGTGCTTGGAAATATATTTATGGAAGGGTTCCATGCACATGATGGAAATAAAAAAAACTACGTTTATGAGGCAACGATTTTTCTTCCCTCTCCTAACCCATTTAATTATATACGAATAATCCTGTTATGTGGATTTCATTTTATTTTCCGATGTGCATTATTTGATTTTGCGTGATTGAAATCCAACATTTTTTTATTGCATCTAGTAAGTTTTTGTACTGTATACTGTGAACTTTCTAGAGTTGTTGTTATTGTGTACGCTTTTGTATAACTTTACAAATTTCACTTTTGTCTTGTATTCTATTTCTTTTAGCTTTGACTGTCATAAATACCCTTTGTCTAACAAACGAGATAGGGCGACACCTAAAGCTATTCTGCGCTTCTGACTTGTTTGCTAGTAGGGTGTCACATAAAATGCATATAGAAACATCATATTATATCTATGATATAGTTAACCCGTTAAAACTATTATCATTAATATGAAAAAATTAGCTCATAGAAGAACTAATGTAGCTTCATAGGATGGTTAACCTTTTTCTAAGTTAAGTGTATAACCATCAATAATTAAACTTCCCTAAAAGATAGTGATCTAGAAATAGTTCCATTGATGGGATAGCAACTACTCACATTACCTACTGCTAGGCATGAAAATATCATATTTTAATAGCCTTTTCACTTAGCCTTTGCATGATCTTTGTGTAATTTTGGATAGGTTTTACTCAATTTGGGTGTCTTGTGTTTTTAGGTTATGTTGGTGAAAAATGAGTGAAACAAGGGCTTATAATGAATTTTGAGTTAAAGATGATTTCTTAATGATTTAGAAAGAGTTGGAAGCAATTTGGGCTGTTTGGAAGTGTGCAAAATATTCATGGGTTGAGGCACGCCTTGATGCACAGGCATGCACATAAGCACGGCTTGATGCACAGGCATGCATTTGGGTGTGCATAATAGAGGAACTTCATTTACTCCCAGGATTTCATAGAATTGATAGAAATTAAAGCTCTGCTATATGCGATGCATCATGACCGTGCCACTTATGAAGAAAGTTTAGCAATTTTCATGCACAACCCTGATGCATAGCCGTGTATGCATACCCTGCAAGCCTTCTGAAGAGTTTTAGAATTTCCTAAATTGATCCAATGGTGGTTTAAATATCCCAAATCTAGCCAAAGACTATTTAGAAGGCTTATATAAAGGCAAAAGACGTCCATAATTCAAGAGACTTCAATATACAACATATATACTTCTCCAAAGCTTTAAATAAGGTTTCAAGAAGGATGAGAAGGTAATGAGGGACAGAGATATGTGATTGTGGGCTTTCCAAGAGTTATCTTTCAAACTTTCTCTTGTTCTTCCTTGTTTCCAAATTATTTGTTTCTTTAGTCTCTTTTGTATTCGAACAATTTAGATTCCATTTTTTTTTAGGTTGTGACTTGAATATTGATTTTGAGACGTTGAGATTATTTAAAGATTTAATCTTTGATCATATGGTTGTTTTTTAGTATTAATGCAATTCTAGAATTCTTCTCTTATCTATTGTGTTAATTTCTCTTGTGTTTGGCCAACATAGTTGAAAGGGCATAATTGAATAGCTAAGATGATTGATCTCTTAGTTGTTTTCTTTTGTTAGCAATTGTGTTGAGTTTTTTATGCATGATCAACATACCTAACTTTCATGATTGAGAAGTTAAGTTAATTAACCTTTTGATTGATTTCTATGTAGCATCTATTTCTAGTTAGGTTTCGAGGCTAACTGGCTTAACTAGTTATATGGGATTGTGTAATGATCAATTGCATATTTTCGAGGCTAACTGGGTATATGATTTGATATTGGTGATGCCTCTATGTACTTATCAATATTGTGATTGGTCTATGAGAAATAATTAATTGAAGTATTGATGTCTTTGAGAAAAGATTAATCGAATTAGAGTAGATTGACAGCAAGGTTTGTGATTTTAACTTATAGGCTAATTAAGGGTTAATCCAATTTGGCAAGGATAGGGAATTTATGTCACTAAGACAGGTTCCTAAAACCAATTACTCAAGATAATCTAATCTGTGGTAGGTTTTCTGATTTGATTTGAAAATATGTTCCTAAAACACATTAGTTTCCTACTAGGCTTGGATTTGTTTTCCTATTTCTTATTTGTTTCCTTATTTTTTGCATGTTTTAGTATATGTACTTTCCTAATTGTTTTCCCCCTATTTACTTTGCATTAATTCATCATAAGAATTCATTCTAGTTAATTGTTCATGAGTTATTCATAAGGTTAAAATAAGGAGTAAATATAAGGGTATACTTTTCTTGAGTTCCTTGTGGGTTCAACATCATACTCACTGCTATACTTTGTTATATCTTAAGGAGGTGGGTTTATAAACTTCTTTTTGCTGGGTGCATAACGATTGCATTTTTTATAAACCTGTATTTTTATGTCGTGATCCTCCTCCAACAAAAAATAGCACTAGTCTCGAGGAACTCTATCTTTTTATCTTGATCTTGGCATGCATTTTGTGATAATTATGAAGGATCAAAATGAAAAACATCAAAGAAAACACAGCAAAAAATTTTTAGTTTTTCGATCCACATCTAGGAGAGAGTATTTACTTTTCTTTGTTGGTTGCGGATTAACCAACAAGGTGTCGGGTTGCACTGGATCTTGCGTTGTGAAGGGAGAAGGAGGCACCTACAGTTCGATCGGCATTCCCGCCAATCTTCTACTCCTAGAGTATCCAAGCTTCTTCTCTTTTTCTTCTGTAGCATTCCTCTACGTACCTTGATCTTGGGTTAGCTTGGTGACAGCTTCTTTGGATAACCAAGAGACTCTCCAAAACAGAGAGAAGAGAAGGAAGAGAAAACACAAGAGGAAGGGTAGCTCTACACAAGAGAGAGATAGAGAGAGAGAGAGAGAGAGAGCTTAAGTAAAAAACCCTACCTCTCTTCCCTTAAATTTCGACCACCCTAGCGCTTAATGAAGCCCTAGCGGGCTGAAACATACTAAGCCCTAATGGGCTTGGTGTTGAGCTCAAAAAACAGTCAAAGACTGGCACAATCCTATCCATTAATTAATTATCTTTTTTAGGCCTCATTAAATACTCAAGACTAATTAATTAGTTCTAATTGGACTCTTAATATATGTCAACATATATCAGCCCAATTAATTAATTTATTCTAGCCCAATTCTCTTAAGTAATTAATTATCTTTTCTAGGCCTTATGAAAAACCCAAGACTAATTAATTAATTCTAATTGGACTCTTAGAATAAATTTTATTTCTTTTCTAGATAATTATCCATTAAGCCCAGATTGTGTCTAAACAACACCAAGGTAACTTGAGCTACTTCAGGGACTAAGAGACATACTATTCATGGCTACTAAACTGACCAAAATGCCCTTACTACTATATAGATGCATTTTACCATTTGAAATATTCCTATTTATTACCATATGAAAATATTGATCCCAAGAATTATATTGCTAAAATAATGTCTGTGATCTATAAGTGAAATGACAAAAATACCCTTCTATGTAATACTCATCAATGAGACATGATAAATGTACTAACACTCATCTCAAAGAAATATGTCATCCTTAGATATCTAGTCCGATAATCTATGACTCACTTGAATGTACTTGCTTATCTTCGGAAGCTACCCAAAAGCACACATTCTAGAGTTACATTCCCAAGGCCATGGATTATTAGATTTTCCTAAATAATCACAAGGGGGTGATTTAATCTTCACAAAGTGAAGTATAAAAGCTTTGTTGCATGAGTCCGTCATGACTAACTAGAGTAATACACCAAACGTTAAAGGTTTTTGATCTCACAAAAGAAATCTTACCCAACATACATCAAAGTACAAGACCCTAACTTTACCTTACTACCAACTCATACTCAAGTATGAAGGTATCCGTACACGCTGTGGAAGTAATAGTCTGGTCTCTATAATTATAGTACTTTAAGAGAGACCACTATTGTAGGTCAAGTTTTACGTATTCAAAATACGCTTATGCCAATAGTGTGAGTGAACTACTCACTGATTTAAGGTAAACCATTCCTCATTAGAACTCAAGGCATAATAGTCTTACCTTAATGAAATGCCCAATTCTACCAAACGACTAAGAACTTAATCTTAGTTGTATGACAAGTACCCATGGTCTATATCTTACTGTGAAGAACGACCCTACACATAGACCATTACTTATCATACTTGGACCTTAAATGCGTAATAATATAAGAAACAAACCAAATTAAATGAATAAATATTTTATTGCAATATATTTACATGTAATTCATAGTCTTTGAGGGCATACTTTCCAACAACCTCCCACTTGCACTACAAAGACTAAGAAAGTCCATAAGTGCCTACCCCTATGACATCTAAGTATTTGTGAAACACCTTTTCTATCAAAGTCTCGGTAAAGGGATCTACCAAATTGTTGATAGAGGAAATCTGATCAATCACAATCTTCTATTTCTGGATGAACTCCCGAATGAGGTGATACTTCTTCTCTATATGCTTACCCTTCCTATGCTTTTGGGGTTCCTTGCATTGTGACACCGCTCCAGTGTTGTCACAATAAATTACGGCAGGCCTGTCCATGTGCGGTACTACTTTATGTTATGTGAGGAACTTTCGAAGCCACATAGCTTTTTTAGAAGCTTCTGAAGCAGCAACGTACTTAGCTTCCATGGTAGAATCAGTAATGCAAAATTATTTGATACTTCTCCATGAAATAGCTCCTCCAAACAATGTGATGACATATCCACTAGTAGATTTTCTTTCATCTTTATCCATCTGGAAGTCTAAGTCTGTGTAACCAGTAGGAACCAAATCATCAGCACGATATATAAGTAAATAATCTCTCGTTTCCTTGAGATATTTGAGCATATGCTTGACGGCTTGCCAGTGAGCTTTCCCTGGATTTGACTGATATCTACTAACTATGTCTATTGTAAAGTAGATATTTGGCCTACTACAAAGCATAGCATACATGAGACTTCCCTCAGCCGAAGCATAAGGGATCCCACTTATTTTCTGCTTGTCTTCCTATGTCTGAGGACACTGCTTGGAAGATAAGGAAAATCCATGTCTAAAGGGTATAATAGCACATTTACATTGATCTATATTGTACTTGATCAACATCCTGTCAATATAAGTAGATTGGGATAAACATAACACTTTCTACTTCCAATCTCTAAGAAGCATAATACCTAGAATATAGCTAGCTTCTCCCAAGTCTTTCCTGCTAAATTTACTAGATAGATAAATCTTAACGGATGACAATATCCCTACATCATTTCTAATGAGTAGAATGTCATCCACATCAAGTACCAAGAAAATCACTTTGTCACTGTCCAATTTCCTATACACACATGGTTCATCCACGTTTTAAATAAAACCAGAAGCTTTCACAGTTTTATCAAAACGTATGTTCCATGCTCGCGACGCTTGCTTAAGTCCATAGATGGACTTCTTAAGCTTACAGACCATTTGTTCTTGACCTTTAGCAACAAAACCTTCTGGCTACGATATATAGATGTCTTTACTAAGATAGCCATTTAAGAAGGCCATGTTGATATCCATTTGTCATATCTCGTAGTCGTAATAACATACGATGGCTAAAAGAATTTAGATAGACTTAAGCATGGCTACTCGTGAAAAGATTTCCTCATAATCAATCCTTTCTTTCTGAGTATAACCTTGTGCGACTAACCTTGCTTTATAGGTTTCAATATTTTCATCCGCTCCTCTCTTCCTCTTGTATCCCCACTTACACCCAATGGGTTTTATCCTATCAAGTGCAATGATAAGATCCCAGACCTGATTGAGGTACATGGACTTAATCTCAGCATTCATGGCTAACAGCCATTTGTCTGCATCAGCATCAACATCAACAATGGCCTCCTCGTATCTAGTGGGATCTTATTCCTAATGCTCAGAGACTAGATCATAGATCTCTCTAGTCTACATTTCTAGAACTCTTGTAATCCTCCCACTTCGACGAGGCTTAGTTTGTATAGGAACATCCGGTAATGTTTCTCTTGGTTCCTCGATCGGGATGTCAGAAGTACCTGAAGTTGCATCAGTGACCAACTTCTCTTCTAACTCTATTCTACTTGAACCGATGGTGAATGTAACTTATTCATTCTCTAAGTATCTATTATTAGTACTAATAAGTACCTTATGCTCTTTAGGATGATAAAAATATCAACTTGTCGTTCTTTTTGGATACCCAATAAAGTAGTATAACTCTAATCTTGGTTCTAGCTTACTTCCTTTTGTCAGCATATAAACTAGATAACCCCATATCTTGAGATGGTTCAAACTAGGCTTTTGTCCAGTCCACATCTTATAGAGTGTCCTACGTACTGATTTGGAAGGCACCAAATTCAAAATATATACCATTATTTCTAAGGTATATCCCTAAAAAGAAATAGGAAGAGACATATGACTCATCATACTTCTAACCATTTCCATCAAATTTCTATTTCTTCTCTCAGCTACTCCATTCTGCTGGGGAGTCCCAGGCACAGTTAACTGAGATACTATGTTGTGATGTACCAAGTAATCCTTAAACTCACCAAGGAGGTACTTTTCACGACGATCTGATCTCAAAGTTTTAATTAATTTACCAGTTTGATGTTACACTTCAGCCTTTAACTCCTTGAATTTATCAAAATAGTCAGACTGATACCTCATCAGATAAATATAACTAAAACGAGTGTGATCATCTATGAAAGTGATCAAGTACCTGTAGCCTCCCATAGCTGGTGTAGTCATCGGACCACAAACATCCGTATGAACTAGTGCAAGTATTTCCGTGGCTCTATCTGCCTTTTTGGTAAAGGACTTTTTGGTCATTTTACCTTTAAGGCAAGATTCACACTGAGGCCATTCTTCCAATTCTAATCTAATGAACCTAAAGGCCCATCATGGATTAGCCTCTAAATCCGATTTAAATTTATATATCCCAATCTTAGATGCCGCAAATACTAGTCATTTGATATGGCCTGTCTCTTTTTATTATCAAGTTCAGTTTGAATATTTTTTACTTAATTTCTAATAGGATGAATATAAAAGAGATTTCTATACATGTTTCCTGTACAAATTATATTACCATTTCTATTGATGGGAACACCAGAATGGAAAGAAACAGAATAACCTTGATTCATCAATTTAGAAACTGAAATCAAATTCTGTTTAAAATAAGAAACATATAAAATATCTTTTAAAATTAACTTCCTATTACAGTAGAAAATAAGCTCAAAATCTCCCACTGCTTCAGCCCATATTCTTGCTCCATTACCTACTTGAAGTTCATGCTCACCCTAGTTGAATCTCCTTATCCTTCTGAGAACCGTTGTAAAGAGTTTCAAACATGGTTAGTGGCTCCAAAATCAACTATTCTGGAAGATATTGATCCAACCATCAAAATAGACTCTAGGTATAGAGCAATACCTGAAGTAGACTTGGCTAAGAAGTCTGGACCATCTTTCTTCCAATGCCCCTACCTGTTGGGCTTGGTATGACCAGATGCCTTGGGCTGGGCCCCTACGTTATTCTGGACCTTCCTATTCTTGAATTTATTAGGTTTTTCCTTAATTCTAGAAGAAGTAGAATGAGAGACCAAAACCTTTGACACAGGCTTTATGATCTTCTCTGTCACCTAGAGCTCTTTTATAAGCTCCGTAAGATTCATATCCAACTTGTTCATTGTGTAGTTCAACTTGAACAGAGAATATGAATCGGTAGAGTTTAAAGAACCATGTCAATTTGGCTCTTAGGATCTGAGCCATATCATCATCTTAGCCTACATTGTTTCAAGAACAATAGACATAGAAGCCAACATATAGCACTTAGCCATTTCGTCAGCTTTTTTCCATGCCTTCTCAGCTTCTCGCTCCTGATTAGTGGATTCTTCCCCAATCATAGGATAGGGATCCTTAAGAACATACTTGTACACCTTGGTAGTGAGTACTATTTTTAGGTTTCTCTTCCAATCCACATAATTTGGGCCTGTCAACTTATTCTCCTTGAGAATGATTAACAATTGATTGAAACCAGACATTTCTAAAATATTATGAAAAACATTCATTTAGTTTGTAAAAAATGCACATTTCTTTATATTATTTCTTTGATAATAGATAACTCATAAAACCATTTTCAATAATATAAATAATTTGGCTCTTTGAAAAAATTATAGAGCTTCATAGGAAGATTAATAACATTCTAAGTTAGGTGTATAACCAGCACGAATTAAAACTTCCTCAATAGGTAATGGTCTAGAAAAAGTTCCACCAATAGGATGGCCAGTGATTCGCACCACCGACGGGTAATCTAGTGTTAAAAACCTCCATCGTAGCATGGTTGATCCCATCAAATACCCTAGACTTTTAATTTTACTCTTCCATTAGTTCTAGATACTTGTGAATATCCATCCTAAAGGGGTTCATGCTCAGAATGACACGAGAAAATCCACTATCTCTAATGAGAGTTGTGATGAAAGCCATTGGGTCATTGGAACCCCTCTTTCACTTAATCTTTTATTGAAAATAGAGTTTTAGGCCCAAAAATATTTTCTACAATCTTATGGTTTTATTAACTTTAGTAAAAAAATTAAAATTCAATATTATTCTCTATGTCAAGGATTTAATCATTTGAGAGAATAAACTATGAATTTATTTTACTATTCCAAGTTAATAACCAAATAAAACATTATTAAATAACCTTAAGTTCAAAATTATTCTCAATTTCAAGGATTGAACCCTTTAAAAGAATAAACCATGAACTCTTTTATTTTAAGGTTTCTTAGATTAAAACGTTTTATCAAAAAACCGTTCTATCTTGTCAGACTGTGCTCTCACAAGAACTTGCGCATTTGATCACAAAAATTAAATAAGCATGATAACAAAAGTAAATTTTTTATGCTCAAACTATTCATTTATCCCTAAGTGATCAAACAATGGATTAAACATCATGAATTAAAAAATTAATGATCTTGTTTATTCCTAAGGTGGTTCAATCCTTTACTACTCATTTTCATGCAAATTATTCATCCATAAATAATAAAACTATTGAAGAAAATTAACCTCATATAATGGTTTCAAAATATGATTACATCAAGGGAAAAGGGAGGTATAGAACTTTAGCATTTCTCTCCATTTTCTTGGACAAAATTGCACACATCCACCACTAGGCAGAATGGACCTAGTGCTGGTCCATTTGGTCTACCTGGCACCAGGTCTGTTCTGTTTCTTCAAGAACTTCCAGCTGGACAGAGTGGACCGGACCTGGTGCCGGGTCTATTTAACCCACCTAGTACAGGGTCTGTTCTATTTCTCCAAGAACTTCCAGCTGGAGAAAGTGGACCTGGCACTAAGTAGGCTCTGTTTATCTATTCGACTAAGAAGATTGGACCTGGCGCCGGGTCCATTTGGCTTGGCACCGGGTCTGTACTGGATTTCTCTGATTTTTGAAAAAAAAAATCCTGCTTTGTAGCTATTTTTCACCCCTCAATGAATCTAACAGTCACATTCTTCAGTCCCCAAAATTTATAGGTTAAAAGAAACACAAAAGCAAGCATAAAGTCATGCCTTTACAAGTACTTATACCTCTAAACATGAGGCATACATCACATCTACTCAAAACCAGAAAAAGAATGAGAAAATCATTAGAATACATTATCCTATGCCTCTAACCACGAGGTATACTTGAACTCTAGAAACTAATGTATAAGGGATCGCATGAAATCACAAAAGATTCATTTTTAATAGTAAAGGAGCCACATTTTTTCCAAATTTTAACCCAAGTACATGCTCCAAGATGATAACCGTGGCTCTGATACCAATTGAAGGATCAAAACGGAAAACACCAAAGAAAATGCAGTGAAAATTTTTCAATTTTCCTATCCACATCTAGAAGAGAGTACTTAATTTTTTTTGTTGGTTGCGGATTAACTAATAAGGTGTCATGTTGCATTAGATCTTTCGTTGGAAAATGAGAAGGAAATGCTTACGGTTCGACTGGTATTTCCACCAATCTTCTACTCCCATGTATTAAGAGTATCCAAGCTTTTTCTCTTTGTCTTCTGGAGTATTACTCTGCCTCGATTGTAGGCTAGCTTGGTGAAAGCTTCTTTGGATAACCAAGAGACTTTCCAAGAGAGAGAGAAGAGAAGGTAGAAAACATAAGATGAAGGGTGGCTGTACACAAGAAAGAGAGCTTAAGCTAAAAACCAACCTCTCTTCCCTTAAATTTTGGCCACCCTAGGGCTTAATGAAGCCCTAGTGGGCCGAAACACACGAAGCCCTAATGGGCCTGGTATTGAGCTAAAAAAATAGTCCAAGACTGGCCCAATCATCTTCATTAATTAATTATCTTTTCGGGACTTCATTAAATTTTCAAGACTAATTAATTAATTCTAATTGGACTCTTAATATATGTCAACATATATCAGCCCAATTAATTAATTTATTCTAGCCCAATTCTCTTAATTAAATAATTATCTTTTCTAGGCCTTATGAAAAACCCAAGACTAATTAATTAATTCTAATTGGACTCTTAGAATAAATTTTATTTCTCTTCTAGATAATTATCCATTAAGCCCAAATTGTGTCTAAACAATACCAAGGTAACTTGAGCTACACCAAGGACCAAGAGACATACTGTTCATGTTTACTAAAATGACCAAAATGCCATTACTATTAAATAGCTACATTTTTCCATTTTAAATATTCTCATTTATCACCATATGGAAATATGGTCCCCAATAATAATATTGCTAAAGTAATGTCTTTGACCTACAGGTGAAATAATAGAAATACCCTTTTATGTAATACCCATCAATGAGACGGGATAATTGTACAAACACCCATCTTAAAGACATCTACCATCCTTATATCTCTAGTCCGATAATCCGTGACTCACTCAAATGTACTTGCTTATCATTAGAAGTTACCAAAAAGTACACATTCTAGAGTCACGTTCCCAGGGTCCTGGATTATTAGATTATCCTGGATAATCACAAGGGGGTGATTTAATCGTCACAAAGTGAAGCATAGAAACTCTGTTACATGAGTCCGTCTTGACTAACTAGAGTAATACACCCAACGTACAAAGTTATTGATCTCACAAAAGAAATCTCACCCAACATACATCAAACTACAAGACTCTAACTTTGCCAAACCACCAACTCATACTCAAGTATGACTTATGCTAATTATGTGAGTGAACTACTCACAGATTCAAGGCAAACCATTCCTTATTGGAACTCATGGCATAATAGTCTTATCTTGATAAAATGCCCAATTCCATCAAATGACTAAGAACTCAATTTTACTTGTATGACAAGTACCCATGGTCTATACTTTACTGTGAAGAACAACCCAACACATAGATCATTACTTGTCACACTTGGATCTTAAATGTGCAATAATATAAGAAATAAACCAAATTAAATAAATAAACATTTTATTGCAATATATTTACACAGAATTCATATTCTTTGAGGGCATACTTTCCAATAAATTATTGTTGATAGATTTTTGTGTTGTTATATTTCTTTTTTCTCATCCTATTTGAGTTTTATTTTGTGCTTTTTGTTGTTTCACTTTTAACTTTTCTTTTTTCTTTGTTTTAGTGGTTTGTCCATCTTGATGCATGCATCTTTGGAGTGGTAAGATGAGATGAACAAGGAGAACACATCATACATATCTAAACTCAATCCCAAGAAAATAAGGATTTGTGAAGAAGTAACTCATCCTTGGGAGATACTTCCCTAATCTAAGTTTTTTTGCAATTGGTGCCCTACTAATGAGCTAATTTTCCATACCCAAGAGAGTCTTTCTTTCTTTGAGTCCTTTATTATTTTAAATAAGTGACCTTATCACCATTTGAGTCTCTATTTCCATTTTGATAGGTTTATCAGTTCTAGGTTAGGTTTCTTTTCTTTTCATCAAATAAGTAATTTGATCATATATTTTGCTTGAGTCCTTATGCTTATTTTTGTTTGTAAGTCTATTTTTCAAGAGAAACTAATTTTCACAAGCCTAAATTATCATGATTGCAAAAGGATTTTAAAAACAACGAAAAAAATGTTTTGAAAAAAATTTCATTAAGGTTGCACAGCTGTGTGTCAAGCCGTGCCACCTTTTTCATGGCCATGCAACATTGTCATCTTTTTGGAATCTTAAATTTTCAAAACACAGTAGAATTTCATGGCATGATGCATACCCGTGCAATATGTTGTGCACATGCAATTGTTCTTTCTTTGCAAATTGCCCGGGATTATGCACGCCCATTACAATATCATGTGCATGTGGTATTCCTTTTTCATGCAAAAACATTGATGGTTTTGTGATCTTTCTTTTCTTGTCTTTTATTGTGTCTTATTTGTCTTAGTTTTTCATGTTTTTTTTTTTTTTTATCTAGGTTAGGTTTATTTTGGATAGTATCTTTTTATTTTATTGTTTTTATGTCTGACTCCTATCTTTAGTTATGTGCTTTCAAATTTTAAAGCTTTTTAAGAAAAATTGGTGGAAACAATTCTCTTCTTTTTGCTTTGAAAATTTTCTTGATTTTAAATTAGTTGAGTTGGTTTTTGTAAAACTTTTATATTAGGTTGAAGATATTTATGTCTTAAGAATTTAGTTTAACCATGTATATTTCTTAATGGATGTATGAAGCTTTTGACTTTGTGAGATTTAAAGTAATGTGATGAAATATATGTTTCGCTTGTGTGCTAATTTTGGTGAAAACTTGTGTAAGGCTAGTCCTAAATTTGGGTTTAAGTAAATAGGATAAGTGAGGAGAAAAAAGGTCTGGGAATGCAAAACGCATGTCCTTTGGCCAAAAATAACGAGTGAAGGAAATAAAAAGAGTTGACAACAAGCAACGAAAAATATATTATTATGAAAAGAAAAAAAAATGAATGGGGGCCATTGCGGTGAGATGGAGTGAAACTCACTCACTTGAAGCTATAAATCCGCAGAAGATTTTTGTAAACGAAGAATATTGCTTGAGAAATCCTAGTTTGCTACCCAATTTGTAGTAGTTTAGACATGTACAAAGTACACAACTTGAAATTGGTTCCATAAACTTAACTTATATGATTTGCATGACTTATATGTCCAGAGCAAGGAAAGGAAGTGGAATGCATTGAATAGAGATAAACTTGTTTAAACTAACTTCAACGGCCTTAGGTATATTTGACCTAATATGTGAGTTTTCTCAAATCTTCGTGATCAAATAAAATGTTAGAATGTTTTTCATTGAGAAATGAAAAGTTAGCATCTCCACCATATTCTTTTTAAACTTTCAACGTCTTATATCTTTTTAAAAGATTGTTTTGCCCGAGGATGTGCAAAAAGTTAAGTGTGGAGGTATTTGTTAGGCATGAAAATATCATATTTTGATAGCCTTTTTACATACATGTTGCATGATCATTTGTGTAATTTTGGATAGTTTCTACTAATTCTCTATGTTTATGTGTTTTCAAGTTATAGTGATGAATTTTGAGTTAAAGTTAATTTCCTAATGATTTGGAAGGAGTTGGAAGCAATTTTGGCATTTGGAAGTGTGTAGAACATGCATGGCTTGATGCACGGGCGTGCATCTGGGTTTGCATAATAGAGGAACTTCGTTTACTCCCAGAAGTTTGCAGAATTAATGGAAATTAAAGCTCTACCATATGCATGGCCGTCCGTGCACTATGCACAACCATAATGCGTGGTCGTGCTTTATGGTAGTGCCAGTTACAAAGAGACTTGGGCAATTTTCATGCACGACCATGATGTATGGCTGTGCATACATGCCGTGCAAGCCTAAATTGATCCAACGGCTATTTAAACATACCAAATCCAACTAAGGACAACTTAGGAGGTTTATATAAAGTCAAAGGATGTCCATACTTCAAGAAACTTCAGTATACGACATATATAGTTCTCCAAAGCTTCTAAGAAGGCTTCAAGATGCAGGATAAGGTAAGGAGGTAAGGAGGCTTAAGATTGTGGGCTTTCTAAGTGTTTTCTTTTGAACTTTCTCTTATTCTTCCTTGTTTCCCAATTATTTATTTTTTTATTCTTTTTTGTATTCAAATAATTTATTTTCTTTTCTTTTTTTAGGTTATGCTTTGAGTATTGATTTTGAGACTTTGAGATTATTGAATTAAAGATTCTATCTCTGATCATATAATTGTTTTTGAGTATTTAAGCAATTCCAAAATTCTTTTCTTATCGGTTGTGTTAATTTCTCATGTGTTTGGCCAACATTGTGGAGAGGGAATAATTGAATAGCAAAGATAATTGATCTCTTGCTTGTTTTCTTTTCTTGTCAATTGTATTCAGTTTCTTATATGTAATCAACTTACCTAAGTTGCATGATTGCGAACTTAAGTTAATTGACCTCTTGACTGATTTCTATGTAGCATCTATTTCTGGTTAGGTTTCAAGGCTAACTGGCTTAACTAGTTATACGGGATTGTGTAATGATCAATTACATATTTTTTAGGCTAACTGGTGATTTAATATCTGTGATGCCTTTATGTGCTTATTGATTGGGGCAAAATTTATCTATAGTTTTCTAGCTATTTGAGGGTGTTTTGTGATACATTTGTTGTAATAACTAGGCATATTCCTTCTTATTTGGTATTTTACCTTTGGAAAGGTGTTTTGAAATTTTATTGCAGAAAATGATGAAAAAAAATCAAAACTATCGCTATCAAAGCACAGTCGATGCCAGTTGTGACCTACGGAACTGGTGCCGACCCCATTCTAGAAGAAGGGGAAATTTTGGTTGAAAAAACAGAGTAGACTAGGCCGACTAGAGCATGGTCGGTGCCGACCGTGATCCACGGAGCCGACATTGGCTCCGGCTGCAGTCTTTTTCCAATCTTGTGCGAATTTGATAATTTCTAGGAGTTTTGGTATTTTTCAATCTCTACTCGGCCTAGAACTCTTAGAGAATGAATTTTAGCCTCTTGGATGCCTAGTTAAATAAGACAAACATAAGACAAAAGTATGAATTCAAAGATCAAATAAGCAAATCACTCATTAAAGGAGGAATTCATCAAATCAAAGAGCATTGTGAGTTTTTAAGGAAGAAGAATGAGGCTTATCTATAAGTTCTTTATTTTAAATTTCTTTTATTTTTCTAGAATAATGATGTAATTAATATTTTCATTATAATTTAACAATATTTTAGATTCATGGCTTTTGTATTAATTTAACAATTTGATCAATTTTCTATCATTCTTAGTATTTGATTACTTGTTATTATGGACGAATTGATGAAGTTAGATTTGCATCTAATTAACTTGGGAAATGATGTTAGGAGTTGATTTAATTCTATTGATTTCATATTTGTTATTTCTTAACGGACTTGGAAAATGAAGTTAAGTCAACGAACCTAAGTAATAAAAGATTAGTTAATCTCGTCTAGAGTATAGGGTTGTTGACTAATTTCGTGTGTATGAGGAATTGTGTATAATACATCTTTTGGCTATGTTGGTTTGATTGGAAAATCTGTTAATTTAATCAAGAGGTAGTGATTCCATGGATTGGGAAAGAAGCGAAGTATATATAAGTGAATTCATGACTTGGAAAATGATTGAACTTTACTTTATATTCCGTCATGATGCCAAGATGATGATTACTTGAGATACTTGTTAAATGATCCATTATCATGTTTTCTAGGATAGTTGCCTAAATTACATACTTCTACATCCTTCAGTTGTACATATTTCTTCTTATGATTTTATCATTTTATTTAGGTCGGTTAAACAGTGAATGAAAAGTAACTAGTGTGTACTTGTTCCTTTGAGGATTGATACTCGTTAATTCCCTATACTATGCTTGCGATGAGTATGCTTGCTCATTTTTGTATTTTGGGATTAATATTTTAATTAAAACTTCACTAAGGGATGAATTTAAATTTGATAATTTTTATACACCAAAAATTTAAGCATCAAGTTTTTGGCGTCATTGTTGGGTAACAATATCATGAAAGCTTGAGTTTTGTTGATTTAACCATATATATATGTTTATATGTCTATTTGTAAATATGTATATATGTTCCTTATATGAATAGGTGCCATAATTTGTTTTTGTGCATAGTACTTGTAATTTAATGTCCCTACATGTTGTAATTATCCTAACTTAATTTGTGAATATTTACTTACTATCTAATTTGTAAATTCTATAATCTCAATAAATGATGTTTTCTGTAAATATTGCCATTAGTGTATGACCCAACGATCTAAAGCCGACACAATAGATCTTGATCCTGAGATCGAGAGAAGCCTCACAAAGGTCCGAAAGGTTGTGAGTGTAGGGGTAAGAAAAGACATGGAGGTTAATCAACCCAACAATGGTGGTAATAGTGGTAATAGGAGGACTATGAACAATTTTGTGATACCCACAGTCTTGGGCACAGGTTCGAGTATTACGAGGTCTAGGATAGAGGATAATAATTTTGAAGTAAAGCCCCCAACATCATCCAAATGATCCAAAATATGGTACAATTTGATGGGCTACCTGAGGAAGATCCTAATACCCACATTGCGAGTTTTTTAGAAATCTCTGATACTTTTAAAATGAATGGTATTTTTGAGGATACCATCAAACTAAGGCTTTCCCCCTTTCCTTTGAAAGATAGAGCAAAATCTTGGTTAAAATCTTTGCCAACCGGATCCATCACCACTTGGAATATTTTAGCTGAAAAATTTTTGGCAAAATATTTTCCCCCAGCTAGAACATCCAAGCTTAGGACTGATATTTTTACCTTCCAAACAGTTAGAATTTGAAAGTCATTATAAGTATTGGGAGAGGTTTAAGGATATTCTTAGAAAGTGTCCTCATCATGGGTTCGAGCTAGGTGTGCAAATGCAAATCTTTCATAGTTGTTTGAGCTTTGCTACTAGGCAATTGGTTGATGCATCTACAGGAGGCTCCATTAATTCTAAAACCTTGGAGGAGGTATGTGATTTTTTTGAAAATATTGTGACAAATAATTACGCTTAGGGTAGTTCACGTTCAAGAGCTCGTGTTCATGGTATACACAAGATGGATGCAATAGCGACTATGGAGGCCAAGGTGGAGGCACTAGCACAAAAGATGGATCACTTGGTGATGTCTCCTTCCCAAAGACAGGTAAAGAATGTAAGTTGTGATTTTTGTGGGGAAAGGCATCCAAACCATGAGTGCCAAGTATGGGGTTGTCACAAGAATCATTAGAACAAGTTGCATTTGTGGGTAATAAACGCCATGGTAATAATCCTTGCAGCACCACTTACAACCTTGGTTGCAGGAATCATCCTAACTTTTCATGGAATAACTAAAACCAACCTAGGCAGCCTTCTTCTAATTTTGGGAACCAAAAAACTCAACCCCCTACCTTACAATACACCACCACCTAAGCCATCACTAGAAGAGTTGGTTGATCAATTGGTAAGTGGTACAAAAATACGATTTCAAGGAGTGGATGCAACCACAAGAAACTTGGAGGCATCCATGTGCAATCTCGATTATCAAATTGGTCAACTAGTCAAACTCCTTGGAGATTGTCAGGTGGTATCCCTTCCAGGCAATGCTGAGACCAATCCACGTGATCTCAACCTTAGAAAGAAATAATCATTACTGATTTATTATTTTTACTTTGAGATATCTATTTAATTCTTATGTTCTTCCATTTATTTTCATGTGTTTTTTATTTTTTGTTTAATGATATTTCCTTCATAATTTTGCGGTTTTCTTTTTTCTATTTCCAGTATTTATTAAAAAAATTCAGCCCAGACAAGGGCTGGCGCCGACGGAGCTGCATAGAGCTGGTGCCGGCTCCTGTCAGGAAGTAGAATTTAAATGGCCGATTTGGCCACTTTGTTTTCAAATCAACCAACTTCTCTCGATTTTTCTCTCAACCTGGCACCATTTCTACACTCCCAAACACCACCAGTTCTATTTTTACCTTTAAAAACATCAATCCAACACAAAATTCTCTTGTTTTTATTGAATCTACGGATCAAAATTCTAAAATTCTCAACTTTTCTTCAAAAACCCACTTTCAAATCCCTCCTGTCAAGCAAGGATTTCATCAAAAAGATTATATCTTTTGCTTTCCCATGCCTTGTAGAACACAAAGGTATGATTTTTCTTACATTCCTATGGTTAAATTCTTGCACTTGGAATTTTCCTATTTTTAGGCATATTTTTGGCCGAAAATTGCAGGTATTAGAATTGATGGTTGAATTGGATTCTCTTCATGGCATTATTATTACTAGAATAGCATGAGAGTATGATTTATATATTATTTTTACAACTACATGTCCATAGTATAATCGTAGATGGCATATTCTTGGTTATGGTAATTGTTTTGTTAAGGCATTCATGATGATTGGATAATGTGCATAGCTTTTACTCTTGACTTGGGATATGGATATGTTTTTCATGCTATAATCAAGTTGTGAAGTCATTGGGAACCATGTTATGGTTTACATTGTGGCATTCTATTATTATTCTTGCAGGTTTTGAAAGGATATTGGGTTAATTCCTGTTATGGATTGCAGTTGTTTTTGATTGATTAAACATTGTGGAGTGCGGCATTGTGTGTGAAGTTATGGTGTGGTGGTTTACTTCTATTGAGTGTTGTTGTGACATTATGGTGGTAACATAGGCATCTTCTTAATTAGCCATCTTCATCTCCTTTCACTATGCCTAGAGAAAGAGGCCAGTCTTCTAAATGGGCTAGACCTTTATCTTCCTCTACTCCTGCTTCCATAGACCCTTTATTCTTATACCCTACTGATTTTATTGATCCATCCTGCCAAGAGGGGTACACTAAGAGGGCTGCTAATACGATTATAGTAGAACGCACCTTCGTACCCTCCTTAGACCGTGCCCTCAAGTTAGGCATCATGTTTTGATGCTTAGGGTGGGGACCAATAGTTCAACTTAAAAGACCTTATTTCCCTATTCTGATAAAAGAATTTTATGCTAACATGGTCCAAAAATGCACTAACCATCTTGAGACCATTGGGACTTGGGTCAAGGGCACCCTCTTCTTTCAAGATAGAGAGAGATTAGCAGCCATCCTTCATGTAAATGATGAAGGTCCTTAGTTAGCTATAGATCTCAATAACCAAAAGATATTGTCTGATCTTGAGTACAAAGTAAGTGATACTAGAGCTACCTTGAAGTTGTATCGTAGAGGTCCGATAGGACAAATACGTTTTTACTCTAACAATGACCTTGAAGACAACCTACGTGCCCTAATAATCTATATCTTTGCTTATAATATTGTTCCAAAAGCTAGTGGGTTCAATAGATCTGTGTGATTGACTTGTATATTCTATATAGGATGATGCACACTCAGCCCATCCTGCTTACTCCTTTTATCATTCAATCCACGCAGGATGTGGTCTATTCTCGCCTCTCCACCAAAGCCTTTGTCTTCCCCCTCGTGATAATGAAAATTCTTGAAGCTTTTAGTATTAGCTTGGAGGGGGAGCTTACTGATACCACAACGGAGCATAATATGGTTACTGAGCAAACACTTACTAGCTATGATTATCAGTACAGTACCAAGGAGAGAAGTTGGTTACAACCTTTTGATGTGCAGCACCTGGGACAAGTCAAGCTTCCACCTAAAGAGGACGAGCATCCTGCACCACCATCTCGAGCTCATGCTAGTTGTTCCTAAACCCAACCTAGGGGTAATTTTGAGGCAGAGGTGTGTGGTCAATTGGAGCACTTGAGAGTTAGCATAGAAACCCAAACAGAGATATTGCTACAGCTGCGGAGTCCATGACTGCCCTCACTAGGAGGCATGATAGTCAAGAACAACAATGGTTGCAATGGATGCAATGATTTCCTTGAAGTCAACAAGGCAATGGTAGCCATGAGGCCAATGATAAGGATCACCATGATGATTATGATTGAGTATTTTCCCACTACTTTGTATTTCTTTTATTCAACTCTCTTTTTTCTTTCTATCTTCATGACCTTTCTTAAGATTTCTTTTTAGTTGACTTTTTTTTTCTTTATTTTGCTTGTCTTATTCTTTTTCTAGATTTATGTTTCTGGTTTTATTTAGGTACCATTTCCCTTATGTTTTCTTGTGATGAATTCAAACATGTTGGAGTTAATTTGCAAAGGGAGTATTTTATGTTCTTGATTCTTCCTCTTTAATTATTTTTGTCCCTTGGCCTTGCTTTCTTTGTCATATTTTTGGCTATTGATGACAATGTCCAATTTAAGTGTGGGGGAGAGTTTAGTTTTGAAATTATTTTCCATATATTTTTTGCAAATTTTCAAAATATTTTTTATGGTTTCATTGCCTTAGCACGGCTGTTATTTTCTTTCCTCTTTCAATATGAGATATGTCATTCATTTGGTGGATTTTTATTGACACTAAAATGGTTTATTGGATAGGATGTGTTAGGACTTGAGAATTTGGGTTAATCTTGTTTATGCATTAGTGTTTAGGTATTATTTGATTCGCCTAGTTTAAATATGGATAATGTGAGGGATATGGGAAAGGTTGTTGGCTAACTCTTGTATTATGGGACTAAACTTTTATTGACTTTAAGTTATGAAGAGGAATGAAAGAAGATAAAATCTTTGAATGAAAAAAAAAGTGAAAAATTTTTGCAAGTTGATAGTTAAAGAAAAAATGAGTTGATTATTATTGTTAAGAAACATGTTTTTCCTTAATTATGGGGGTCAATACGGATGGTGAAGAAAAATTCACTTTCTTGAGGTTATTAATTCCCAAAAGAGAAAGAAAGAAAATAAGATTGTTGGAAAAAAAAATGATGAATGATGATTATAAGGGGGCCAATATGGTGTGTGAATAGAAACACATGCACTTGAGGCTATCAATTCACTAAGTCATTAAAAAAAGAATTGAGAAACTTAAAAAATTGGAGTGTTTTCCTCAAAACATGACTTAAGTTATGCAATTTGTAGACTTATAATGCTTAAGTTGGTAGATAGCTTCACTTGTACAATTCATGTTATCCATGTTTTTACTTGAAGGGTGAGATAATGTTCTTAGACTAGTGTACAAACTTGTTTAATTCGATTTCAAGGGCCTTGATATGTCTTGTTTTGTACTTTGTTTCGTGAATGATTTCAAAAGGTTGGAAGAATGACAAGAACATATCTAGAGTTTGAAAGGTAGTTGTGATTTTGTTCTAAGTAAACTTTTTGAAAGGATGTATTGTTTTTCTTTGTTTAAAGGCATTGCTTAAGGGCAAGCAAAGGTTCAAGTGTGGGGGAATATGATAGTGGCAAAATCCATTTATATTTTCCTAGTTATATGAGAGTGTTTTGTGATACATTTATTGTAATAACTAGGCATATTCCTTCATATTAAGTATTTTACCCTTGCAAAGGTGTTTTGGACTTTTATTAAAGAAAACGACGAAAAAATATCAAAACAGTCGCCGTCAAAGCACAGCCGGCGCTGGCCAAAACCTACAGAACTGGCACCAGCCCCATGGATACTTGCACATTTGCTGTGATAAGATTTTATCACTAGTACAAAATAGTTATCCATGTGATTATCTCATAGCCAGGTCATCTAATGTACTTGTTCAAGTAACAAGTATGTATGTATTAACTTTGAGTATCACAATACTCACGAATAAGAAAACCACCACCTAAGTATCACAATACTCACGAATAAGACAACCACCACCTAAGCAAATGAAGAAGTATAACTCGTGCTAGTTTAATGTATTAATGATGTCCTATCTCATTAATACTACGACTAGGAATAATTTAAGCATGAACACTACCCAGTGTAGTAGGAACCCCACATCATGATCTCTATTATAATTTCCTTAATATATTGTTGCATTTAGGACTTTATGTAACATTTATGTTACACGAAAGCATAAATAAAACAAACTGAAATATAAAGAATGTCTTATTTTATTTAATAATGCACAATATATAGAATACATGTGATTGCTTCTAGGGCATAACACTAATATCTACTTGATTCCATTAATTGTTCAAACATAGAAAAGGATGTTATCTCTGTTGGGGATATGCCCTAGAGTCAATTTGTACTTATACTATTGTCATTATGTTTTATATAATAATATGAGGCTTTCCTTTCCATGAATAGTGAGTTTTGTTTTGTGGTCATCAAGTACGTGACTTGATAGTAAAACCCTACAATGAATACAATGACTATTCTAAAACTGTCCCTGATCGATTATTATTATTGAAATAATAATAAATTAATATTAGTATATTTGTGACTTGATGGCTATGTTTTACTGGCCATGGATATTTGTGATATCGAGTCAAGACATAAATAAATGTTAGAGAACATTGTATTGGACATGACCCACTGTGAGAATACTTCATGGAATATGTCATAAGTACTTTCTAGCCATAATAATATTGAAAGTCCTTCGACCTAAATTCATCATAGTTTCCTACTTGATAAATTCTATATTTTGACATTGTCTAAAGTTATCTTTAACCAGATAACAAATTAGACTACTATTGGATATAGAATAAATCAAGGAGAGGAATATGATTGATTGTGAAGGAATTTGTCCCTCTCAATTATGGGAGAGATATCCATGGGCCCCTTGATAAGCTAGACTGTTAAAAATGCATGGCCGTGCTCAAATATATCAATCTAAGATATTGATATCATTTGTTTGAACAGTCTACTATGAAATCAAGAAATAATTGATTAAGCTTAATAAGGATGACATGTTCTGTGCCTTATGCTTAATCTGGATATCGTGTGACAAAAGGACTAAATATAAAATTATGGTTTGGTTCAAAGAGATCACCGATCTTCATTTAACCTGGGTAGTTATAATGTTTTGCTAGAAACCGCTTATAACTTGTGGGCCATTTAAGTATGATTTCGGCACACTGCCAGTGTTAAATAAACCTATAGGGTCACACAATAAGCGAACTTGTTAGGTTATTTTTCTGGTGACCAGATTCGATGAATCTAGAAATATATCTAAGTTAATCGTACTTAAAAAATTTACCAGATACAATGAATCTAGAAATACGTCCACATTCGATGTATCTGGATGATGTCCAGATTATAAGAATCTGACTCGGTAAAGTAATTAGTTAAATTACCGAGATAATGGCAGAATCTTATCATATCGGTTTTAATTTAATTTGAATTTAAATTAGAATATGATAAGATATTATTAGGGTTGGACTCTAAGAGGTTCGGGGGTTTTTAAGAAAACCCTAGCCGTCTTTTCAATAGTCCAATTTTTCGGTTGAGAACATTCGTGCCATTCTCTACCAGAAAAGGAAAAAAAAAAAACCTCTCAAACCCTAGGCACTAGCACTCCTCGGGTATCGAGTGAGTTCGCGGTGTGTATCCGATAGAGAACGTTCGCATACTGAAGCGTCTGGTGATTGTTCGGGTTGAACGTACAACAGTGCAATCAGAATTGAAGGATTTCAATTACAGCAACCAGACATAATTCTTAAACCTTTGATCTTCTTAATCGTTTACTTGGGTCCTCGGGAGGGATTCGTGGATGTTTTCCGCGTTTAGGAGTCCACGAATTCTAACAGTGGTATCAGAGCAACTTGCTAAAGGATTAGGTTGATTCATCAGTGTTAATCGTATTGTTGAATACATGTATGATATGTATATGTGAATTTAAACAGTATGTATCAACATGTTTGTATGATTATGATTTTAGAATACTTAGCATGCAGATTGCCTGAATTAGGTTTAATATGTGCGTCTTAGTTGCCTGATCAGACCAGATTAGTTGCAGATTGTCTATAAATTGGTCTGTTTTAATATGATATGGTATCGTAAGCATGCTATCCGTCATTCTATATTTGCGAATTGTTTGTATTAATCGGCTATGATAATATGTTATCTGTATAAATATGATTAAAAGAACACATATTGTCTGTAATATAAATTTTCAAGGCGATGGTTACTAAGGGGTCCGAACGTTAATTTGATTAATATTTGGAAATCAGAAGGCAAAATCTCATTCAATGAGAGAAGGAAAAATCGTTTTTCCTTTCGGGGGCGCTGCCCTCGGAGACCCCCGCAAAGGGCGTTGCCCCCGGAGACCCCCGCCCGCTGACCAGCCAGTGGGACCTCCACCAGGGGCGCTGCCCCTTGGACCCCGCCAGGGGCGTTGCCCCTTGTAACCCCAACTAACTGTTCGTTGTGTGTTATTCGTTGGTGTTTTTTATTGTAGTTGTGGATTATTTTGAATAGTGCATAGCATGGCCCGTTTTATCCCAATGTGATTGGCTGGTTACATTATGGTTGTTTTAAGTTGTAATTTTTAAATACGGCCGGCCCGCGTGTTGTTTTTCATTGTTGTAAAATTGTACTACTTTTCTGGAATATGAATTATTTTAATTTTACTATCCAATATAAAAGAAGACGGCAGCTAACATTTACAACCAAGGAGGAGTATGCTCAAGGCATTAGAGAATGCTTAAGGAGTTCATATGCCTAGATTGACCACCTTGATCTTCACTTTGCTTGCGATGATCAACATAGGTTATGGGCCATGCTATGTCACTTTTATTTATGTCTAGCATGCATATTTGATATGTTTATTTCATGCTTGCTACAATTAAAAATTTTTTTAAAAAAAAGAAAAAAAAAATTAAGTGTTAAATGCCTTCCAAAATCAAACACTTGTTATTACTTGGATTATCATATGGTCATTCCTACCAAAGTAGGGTGCTTTTAATTATCTGAGTGAGATAAGATGGAAAATAGTTTTCCATATGTTTGATATGGTTTGACTTAACTGGGCTATCAAAATAGTTTTGGGCCTAGGGCATTAGATGAGATATTTTTAGCCGGGACATTTGATGTCTATCTCATTTAAAATTTGAGTTTTATTTAATTATAAGATTAAAGCCAAAGCTTACTTATGATTAAAATAAAATATTTATAAATATATATATATATATTTTTTCCCCCACTACGAAACATCAAAATGTTGAAGTTTCAAAAAGTTTAAATGCTTTTAGTGGGAGTTTTTCGTTAAAGTCTCAAAAAAAAAAATTAATTACTTTGCATATTTTTGTATGTAGATAATGGCAACAAACAGTTGGAATAATTTATTGCGATCTGTACTTGAGAAAGACAAGCTTAGTGGGACTAACTTTCTTGATTGGGCACGAAACTTAAGAATTGTTCTTAAGCAAGAAAAAAGGCTCTATGTTCTTGAAAATCCTATTCCCCCTGCTCCAGCAAATAACTCCTCAAAAGCTGAAAAAGATGCTTATAGTAAGCACAAAGATGACTCCAACGATGTTACTTGCTTCATGCTAGCAACCATGAACTCTAAACTTCAAAAACAGTTTGAAGAAGCAGAGGCATATAACATGATTGTGCATCTCAAGGAAATGTTCCAAGAGCAAGCACGGCAAGAGAGATTTGAAACTCACAAGGCGTTAAATGCATGTAAGATGGTTTCTGGCACCTCTGTAAGTGCTCATGTCCTTAAAATGAAGGGTTATCTAGATCATCTTGATAAGCTTGGTGCTCCTGTTAATCATGACATGGCCACGGATTTGATCTTGGGCTCTTTACCTGCTGAGTATGACCAGTTTGTCATGAATTTTAACATGCATAATATGGAGAAATCCATTACTGAAATGCATGAGATGCTAAAACAAGCTGAACTGAACATTAAGAAGAATACTCCTAGTGTTCTAATGGTTCAAAAAGGGAAAGGCAAAAAGAACAACTAAAAGGGCAAGGTCATGGCTAGTAAGGGTAAGGACAAGGCAAAGTCCAAGTTCAAGCCCAAACCTAAGGCCAAGACACCAAAGGAGGGAGCTTGCCACCATTGTGGAGAACAAGGACATTGGTTAAGAAATTGCAAGCTCTATTTGGAAGCAAAGAAAAAGAAGGACAGTGAGATTGCCGCTTCAGGTATTTATGTTATTGAAATTAATTTATCTACTTCTGATTCATGGGTATTGGATACCGGTTGTGGATCTCACATTTGTGTAAATGTGCAGGGTCTAAAAAGGAGTAGAGCCTTGGCAAAAGGCGAGGTGGACCTACGAGTTGCGAATGGAGGAAAAGTTGTTGCAGTAGCTATAGGAACTTTTGAATTAATTTTGCCCAGTGGGCTTGTTTTAGAACTGAACAATTGTTTTTATGTTCCTGCTATGAGTAGGAATATTATTTCAGTTTCTTGTTTGGATTTAGAAGGTTTTGAATTTGTTATTAGAAATAACATTTGCTCCATTAATAAAAACGGCACTTTTTATAGAGATACTTTATTATCGAATGGGCTCTATATTCTAAATCTTCGTGGATCTTCAAACATGTCTATCTACAATATAAATACTAAGAGATTGAAATCCAATGATTTAAATCAGACTTACTTCTGGCATTGTCGTTTCATATAAATGAGAAACGCATAACAAAGCTTCATAATGATGGGCTTCTAAAATCATTTAATTTAGAATCTTACAAAACATGTTATTCTTGTTTATTAGGCAAAATGACTAAAGCGCCTTTCAAGAGATAAAATGAAAGGGCAACTGATTTATTGGGCCTAATACATACTGATGTGTGTGGACCAATGAATTCACATGCTAGAGGAGGATTTCAGTACTTCATTACATTTACAGATGATTTCAGCAGATATGGCTACCTATATCTAATGAAACATAAATCTGAATCGTTCCAGAAATTTAAAGAATTTCAAAATGAAGTACAAAATCAGCTTGGCAAAAGTATCAAAACACTTCGATCGGATTGAGGTGGTGAATACTTAAGTCACGAGTTTGACGAGCATCTTAAAAATTGTGGAATTATTTCCCAATTAACTCCACCAGGAACACCTCAATGGAATGGTGAATCTGAACGGAGAAATCGGACTTTATTAGATGTGGTTCGATCAATGATGAGTCAAACTGATCTTCCAATCTCCTTTTGGGGTTATGCCCTGGAGACTGCTGCATTCATACTAAATCGAGTTCCATCTAAATCGGTTCAGAAAACGCCATATGAGATATGGACTGGGAGACAACCTAGTTTGTTATTTCTGAAGATTTGGGGTTGTGAAGTTTATGTAAAGTGTTTATTATCTGATAAACTTGCACCTAAATCGGATAAATGCATATTTGTGGGGTATCCTAAAGAAACTAAAGGATATCAATTTTATCTCCCAAAAGAAAATAGTGTAATTGTTGCTCGAAATGGATTCTTTCTTGAAAAGGAATTTATTTCCAAAAGAATCAGTGGGAGTAAAATACATCTTGATGAGATTCAAAGACCACAATTAGTGCCTGAACCTTATCAAGATGAGATTCAAGAGCCACAATTAGTGCCTGAACCAAATAATGAATCTCGATTAGATGGCTCACAAGTCCAAGATGAGCCTACATCTATAGAACAAGGACCTCGAAGATCTGATAGGGTTCGTCAACAACCTGAGAGATATGGATTTCTCATCACTGACGATCACAATGTGGAGCTTATGGTTAATGATGAGCCCACTTCCTATCAAGAAGCCATTAAGAGTTCTGACTTTGGAAAATGGTTAGAGGCTATGAAGTCTGAGATGCAATCCATGTATGATAACCAAGTTTGGACTTTGGTTAACCCACCTAAAGGTTCAAAAACCATTGGGTGTAAGTGGGTTTTCAAAAAGAAAACAGACATTGAGGGAAATGTGCATACTTACAAAGCACGACTGGTAGCAAAAGGTTATAGACAAACTCATGGTATAGACTATGATGAAACCTTTTCACCAGTTGTAATGCTTAAATCTATCAGAATTCTTCTTGCCATAGCAGCATATTATGACTATGAAATTTGGCAAATGGATGTCAAAATCGCGTTTCTTAATGGAAACTTACTCGAAGATGTGTACATGACACAACTTGAGGGTTTTAATGATCCTTTGAATTCTAATAAAGTGTGCAAGCTTTAAAGATCCATTTATGGATTGAAGCAAGCATCTCGAAGCTGGAATCTTCGTTTTGATGAAGCAATTAAAGAATTTAACTTTATCAAAAATGAAGATGAGCCTTGTGTCTATAAGAAAACAAGTGGGAATACAATAGTCTTTTTGGAACTTTATGTTGATGATATCTTACTCATTGGAAATGACATCCCAACTCTACAAAGTGTAAAGACATGGTTGGGAAATTGTTTCTCAAAGAAAGACTTAGGTGAAGCTGCCTATATTCTAGGTATAAGGATCTATAGAGATAGATCTAGAAAGCTAATTGGACTAAGTCAAAGTGCATACGTTGACAAGGTACTGAAAAGGTTCAGTATGCAAGACTCTAAGAGAGGATTCTTGCCAAAGTGACATGGCATTAAGCTCAACAAAACTTAAAGTCCTTCTACGAAGGATGAAGAAGAGCGCATGAACAAGATACCATACGCTTCCGCTATAGGGTCTATCATGTATGCCATGTTATGTACTCGACCCGATGTATCATATGCATTGAGCATGACGAGCAGGTTCCAGTCAAATCCTGGAAAGGCATACTGGACTGCTGTCACGAACATACTGAAGTACTTAAGAAGAACTAAAGATATGTTCTTAGTTTATGGAGGACAAGAAGGTGAGCTAGTTGTAAATGGTTACACTGATGCTAGTTTTCAGTCTAACATAGATGATTATGGATCGCAATTAGGTTTTCTATTTTGTTTGAATGGAGGTGCTATAAGCTGGAAAAGTTCAAAGCAAGACACCGTGGCCGATTCTACTACAGAGGCTGAGTATGTAGCTGCCTCAGCTGCAGCTAAAGAAGCAGTTTGGATTAAAAAGTTCATTACAGAACTAGATGTAGTTCCTAGTATTGTGAACCCAGTGGATCTCTATTGTGAAAACAATGGAGCCATTGCACAAGCTAAGGAACCAAGATCACATCAGCGATCCAAACATATACTTAGACGTTTTCATCTCGTTCGAGAAATTGTTGATAGAGGAGATGTCAAAGTATGCAAGGTACCAACTGATGACAATGTTGAAGATCCACTGACAAAGCCTTTCACATCGTCTAAACATGATAGTCATACCAGATCAATAGGATTACGGCTTATGCCAAATTGGTTTTAGTGCAAGTGGGAGACTGTTGGGGATATGCCCTAGAGTCAATTTGTACTTATACTATTATCATTATGTTTTATGTAATAATATAAGGCTTTCCTTTCCATGAATAGTGAGTTTTGTTTTATGGTCATCAAGTACGTGACTTGATAGTAAAACCCTACAATGAATACAATGACTATTCTAAAATTGTCCCTGATCAATTATTATTATTGAAATAATAATAAATTAATATTAGTATGTTTGTGACTTGATGGCTATGTTTTGCTGGCCATGGATATTTGTGATATCGAGTCAAGATATAAATAAATATTAGAGAACATTGTATTGGACATGACCCACTGTGAGAATACTTCATGGAATATGTCATAAGTACTTTCTAGCCATAATAATATTAAAAGTCCTTCGACCTAAATTCATCATAGTATCCTACTTGATAAACTCTATATTTTGACATTGTCTAAAGTTGTATTTAACCAGATAATAAATTAGACTACTATTGGATATAGAATAAATCAATGAGAGGAATATGATTGATTGTGAAGGAATTTGTCCCTCTCAATTATGGGAGAGATATCCATGGGCCCCTTGATAAGTTAGACTGTTAAAAATGCATGGCCGTGCTCAAATATATCAATCTAAGATATTGATATCATTTGTTTGAACAGTCTACTATGAAATCAAGAAATAATTGATTAAGCTTAATAAGGATGACATGCTCCGTGCCTTATGCTTAATCTGGATATCGTGTGACAAAAGGACTAAATATAAAATTATGGTTTGGTTCAAAGCGATCACCGATCTTCATTTAACCTGGATAGTTATAATGTTTTGCTAGAAATCGCTTATAACTTGTGGGCCATTTAAATATGATTTAGGCGCACTGCCAATGTTAAATGAACCTATAGGGTCACACAATAAGCGAACTTGTTAGGTTATTTTTCTGGTGACCAGATTCGATGAATCTGGAAATATGTCTAAGTTAATCGTACTTAGAAAATTTACCAGATACAATGAATCTGGAAATATGTCCACATTCGATGTATCTGGATGATGTCCAGATTATAAGATTCTGACTCGGTAAATTAATTAGTTAAATTACCGAGATAATGGCAGAATCTTATCATATCAGTTTTAATTTAATTTAAATTTAAATTAGAATATGATAAGATATTATTAAGGTTGGACTCTAAGAGGTTCGGGGGTTTTTAAGAAAACCCTAGCCATATTTTCAATAGTCCAATTTTTCGGTTGAGAACATTCGTGCCATTCTCTACCAGAAAATGAAAAAAAAAAACCTCTCAAACCCTAGGCGCTAGCACTCCCCGAGTATCGAGTGAGTTCGCGGTGTGTATCCGATAGAGGACGTTCGCATACTGCAGCGTCTGGTGATTGTTCGGGTTGAACGTACAACAGCGCAATCAGAATCGAAGGATTTCGATTATAGCAACCAGAGGTAATTCTTAAACCTTAGATCTTCTTAATCATTTACTTGGGTCCTCGGGAGGGATTTGTGGATGTTTTCTGCGTTTAGGAGTCCACGAATTCTAACAATCTCAACTTCTTTGTATTGTATGTCACTTGAGAACAAATGCTTACGTGACAAAGTAACATCTCTTGAAATTATGCTTAGTGATCTTGATGATATAAAAAAGAGAGTTGATGATCTCTCTACATGCACTAAAAGGTTCACAAATGGTAAAAATAATCTAGATAGATTGCGTGGAATGTAACGTATAGATGGAGATAAAAATGGTCTTGGATATAGGCATGTGAACAAAGTAAAAAATTACAAATCTTATTTTATGAAAGCTAGCTCTTCATATATAACTCATACTTGTTGTGGATATTGTGGTATAGGTGGACAAAATGCATCTAAGTTTTGTGTTAGGAAGAAAGTAGAATCCGAGGTGAAAACGGTGCTATTATTAACCCCCTAGGACCCAAGAAAGAATGGGTAACAAAAGTCACTTTTTCATCTTGTATACAGGTACATTTACCATAAAAGATGAGCTCTACAAAGTGATTTTTGGATAATAGATGCTCTAGACACATGACTAGAAATGCAGCACTAATGGAGGACATTCAAGCTATAAATGATGGATTTGCTACATTTCGAGACAAGAAAAAGGGAAAAATCTCGGCATAGGTAATGTCGGTAATGGATCCTCCACTATTATTAAGCAAGTGTTATTGATTAATGGAAGAAGTACAATTTGCTTAGTATTATCGAATTATGTGATAATGGTCGTAAAGTTAAATTTGAAAATATTCATGCACTATCTTTGATAATTCTAGTGACGAAATCATCTTTGTAGCAAATCGCTTTGGTATTATTTATGTATTATATCTTGATGATCTTTTTGCTCATGATATACTTTCCATGAATGATGATGATGAGTACCTTTGGCATAGAAGGTTAGGCTATGTATCTATGGATTTGCTAAATAGATTATCTTCAAAAGAGCTTGTTATAGGACTGCCCAAAATGAAATTTGATAAACACCAGTTGTGTGATATTTGCCAATTTGAAAAACAAACCAAAACATCCTTTAAACCCAAGAAATTGATTTCAATATCAAAACCTCTTGAACTTAATCATATGGATTTATTTGGACTTATAAGGACCACTGGCCTTGGTGGAAAGATGTACACTAATGTATTAGTAGATGATTTTTCAAGATTTACTTGGACTTTGTTTCTTGCACAAAAGGATGAAGCATTCTCTGAATTTTCAAAACTGCCAAACAGTGTTCAAAATTCCCTTGAAAGCAAATCGATTTCAATTAGAAGTGACAATAGGGGAGAATTTTGCAGCTATGAGTTTACAAAATTTTGTGATAAGAATGGTATTTTTCATAACTTTTCAGCTGCAAAAACTCCACAACAAAATGGTGTAGTTGAGAGGGAAAATAGGACTTTGCAAGAAATGGCAAGATCAATACTTTGTGATAATTCCCTTCCAAAATATTTTTGGGCGGAAGCTGTAAATACAACATGCTATATTGTAAACAGAGTTATGCTAAGCCCTTTTCTTAGGAAAGCACCATTTGAACTTATATTTGACAAACTCCCATCCATTTTATAATTCAAAATTTTTGGATGCAAATGTTTTATTCTCAATACTCGAGGCAATCTTGGTAAATTTGATAGCAAATCGAATGAGGCTATATTTCTTGGATACTCTTTGAATAAAAAGGCATATAAAGTATACAATAAAAGAACTCTATGTGTGAAAGAATCCGTACATGTTGTATTTGATGAATCTAACATATATTCCTCTAGAAAAGATGATGATGATGTAGGTACTTCAAAGGAAAATGTCATTGAACATCATAAAGCTCTATTACTTGAGAACCACGTTAAAGAAGAAGAATTGGAAGAATAGCAAGCTGTAGATAGTGAGCAAAGAGCTAAAGATCAAGTTGATCAAAGCCTACCAAAGGAATGTAAATACAAACTCGAACATTCAAAAGAACAAATTATTTGAGATCTGAGTTGTAATGTCAAAACCATACATTACTTTATTGATAATCTTGCCTTACTTTCAAAATATTGAACCTGGCGACATTAATGTGGCCTTGTTTGATGATTTTTGGATTATGGTCATGCAATATAGAATTAAATCAATTCAAGAGAAATCAAGTTTGAAAATTTATTCCAAGACCACTTGATCATCCCGTGATTGGCACCAAATGGGTATTTAAAAATAAACTCGATGAGCATAGTGTTGTTATCAGAGACAAAGCCAGATTTATTGCACAATGATTCAATCAAGAGGATGGCATTGATTACGATAAGGCATTTGCACCCGTTGCTAGACTAAAATCCATTAGAATGTTACTTTTGCATCTTTTAAAGGTTTCATGCTCTATCAAATGGATGTTAAAAGTGGCTTTCTAAATGGTTTTGTTGAAAAGGAAGTATATGTGGAGCAACTTCCGGGTTATATTCATGAACATTTTCCAAGTCATGTCTTCAAGCTTTTCAAAGCTCTTTATGGTTTAAAATAAGTTCCTCGTGCTTGGTATGAAAGACTTAGTGGCTTTCTCCTTTGAAAAGGTTTTTCAACATATGTTAGTGACACTACATTGTTCATCAAAGCTGAAAAATCTGAAGATCTCTTGATTGTTCAAATATATATTAATGACAGTATCTTTGGCACTACTAATGAATCTTTATGTAAGAAGTTTGCTAAGACTATGTAGCAAGAGTTTGAGGTGAGCATGATGGGAAAAATCAACTTCTTTCTCGGGTTACAAATTAAGCAAAACAAAGATGGGATCTTTCTAAATAAAGCTAAGTATGCTAAAATTGCACAAAAGGTTTTAATTGAATCAAGCAAAGGAAATCAGTACACCTATGTGCACTTCACTAAAGCTTGACAGAGATGAAAAAGGTAAAAAGATAGATGAATCAAAATATTGAGATATGATTATAAGTCTTCTATATCTCACTGCTAGCCGTCCTATATCATGTTCTCGGTTTGCCTTTGTGCAAGATTCCAATCATGTCCCAAAAAGTCACATTTATGCACTGTAAAATTTATTTGTAGATACTTGGTTGGGACACATGATTAGAGGCTATAGTATTGTCAAACTAACTCTTTTGATCTTATAGGATACACGAACGCAGACCTATGCAAGATGAAAAGTTGAAAGAAAAACTACAAGTAGGCATTGCCAATTTCTTGGACATTCACTAGTCTTCTGGTATAGCAAGAAGAAATCTTATGTGGCTCTTTCAACAACTGAACCAGAATATATAGCTGTAGGAAGTTGTTGTGCTCAAATCTTATGAATGAAATATACTTTACTTGATTTTGGTCTTGATTTTATGTGTATTCCAATTCTATATGACAATACTAATGATGCATAAATTTAACTAAAAATTCTGTTCAGCACTCAAGAACTAAGCACATTGAGATTAAACGTCATTTCATTTGAGATCATGGGCTTAAAGGTGATGTTTGTGTTGAATATATTTCTACTAATTATCAACTTATAGATATATTCACCAAACCATTATCTAAAGATAGATTTAATCATCTGAGGAGAGGCTTGGAAATTACCTTATTATGCAATTAACATTTTTTAAAGTTAATTGATTATTCTTGTAGGATACTAACAATGTCTGATTTTGGATGGGGATGTTGGATACTGAAATTGGACTACGTGAATCCAAAAAACCCTCACTAGAACCATCTCTCAAATTAATATACCCTATGATAAAATTAGATGGGCATTTCAGACTAAGTTTCAAGTAAAAAATTGCAATATTTTATTGCTAAGTGTAATCCACATTTGGACAGACAAATCAGATGAACGATTTTTATGCCTAAACCCTTCAAAATTTCAAACTTTAAATATCTGTAGCTTTTTTTTTTCAGCCGCATACTCTCTCTCTCTCTTCATCAAAATATCTTTTCAAATCTCTAAAAAATTACCTTTTTCAATGTACTTGATTGTATTTATCTACTCAATATCTCATAAGGCCCAAAGGATTTCAATCCCACTTGAATTACTTTCTCTTTTTCAAAATCAAAAAGTCGTCTTCTCTCTCTATTTCCTCTAAACATCGTTTCAACGACAAAACTAGAGAGGATAACCCTTGAAATTTCATCCGCCATGGCTAAACTTCTGAAAACCAGCAAGAGGACTGAACTAAATGTAAAGGAGACCAAGAAGGGCAAATCAGCGGGGAGGAAATCAGTCACCACTACTCAAGCAGTCAGAAAGAAAGAGGACAAGAAAATGACAGTAGATGAACCCACATGTCAAACCACTTCATCGGAGAAACTACCAGAGGAGGAAAGTATTGACACTCAAGTACCCCAATTTCTTGACTCAAAATGTGACACTGATTATAGTGATTGCGTATTTAGGAATAGGACAATTGTTGTTGGTTATCGGGTTATTGCGGATGCCTTTTTAAATTTTAGAAATGTACTAAATTCATTTGAATCGATTGGTTGGGGAACACTGTTGTCTATGAACAAAAGTTTGTACACAACTTTAGTTTGGAAATTTTATTCAAATCTGAGAAGATGAACACTCGAGGAAACAGGGGATAGGTTTTTGGTGCAGTGGTACACCTCTCGGGTTGGGGTGTAAATTTTGAATTCGACCACCGAATACTGAACAGAATATTTGATGTTTGAGATTGGGAAGTACAGTTCTTTGAGATGAACAAACTACCTAAGAGTTCTTACTTGTTTGAGTTAAGGAGATTTGAGAGCATGTTCACTGGCGGGAAGAGTTTTAAAAGCTCAAGTAACTATAACACCATGTGGTTAAATGGTATGGGTAGACGACTTCACCGCATGGTTTCAACTATTGTCATTTCATGTTTTGGGCACAAAAACTATGTAAGTAATATGTAGATGGTGCTGATATTGGCCTTGTCAGAGGGCAGGCCGATTAACTTTAGATTTTTGGCTACAAGGCTAATGACTCAATCCTGGAATACTACCAATAAAGCTTTACCCTTTGGAAATCTCCTGACTAAGCTATTTAGACATTTCAATATAGATCTAAATTTGGTTGTCCGTGAGCATTCAAAGGTTAATGTCTATAGCAGGGATTCTTTTGAAAATATGGGGTTTATCTAGATGGATAATCAATGGATTTTGTTGAAGGATGCCACGGATGAAGAAAACAAGAGATGTTCAAGGTTAAGGTTGAAGGCAAGAATCCTGCCTCTACTGCCACGGCTAGAACAAAAAGAAAAGCTGAAAGATATGAAGAATCCTCCAGTAAAGCCAAGCAGAAGACGAAAGAAAGTTGATTGACACAGAGCATTATGGATGGCCTACATATTTTGTCTGCTAAAGTGGATGGGATTTGTACTGAAGTCAAGACTGAATTGCAAACTCTGGGAAGTCGACTGACCAATGTGGAAAAGAAGCAGTCTGACACTGCAGCCGTCTATGAAGAGCAGATTCCTCCACAGGAGTAAGAACTAGAAATCATCCTCCCTTTATCAGCTAAGGATACTGATGTTTATCCCACTAAAGGCCCTCCCACCGAACCTACTAAAGAACCTCCATTTACCAAGACCACGGAATCCACTGCTGCCTCTGTTCCTCCTAAGCAGGCCGTCCCAGCTGTACCAGGTAGCTTCTCAAGCCGACGGCAGAAGTATGTCATGGTCAAAAGAAAATCTAACAGACTTGCTTGAAAGCATAAGAAGGGTAGTGCTAATGATAAGCCTAAGACATGGTAATTCAAGGTGACATACAAACAAACATGGTATAAAGGCCATGAAGAAACTTGGCTGACACATTCCTAAACAACCTTTATTACTTCCCTGATCGACTACTATATTCTGTTGAACAATTTGTTATCTTCTACTACACTTACTTATTAATCCGACATTTGCTTATCTTTGCTCTATTTTGCTACATTTATTTGTTCATTTGCTCTTACTTCTCATTCTTTTTTACTGATGCCAAAAGGGGGAGAACTTAAATTTTAACTAGATTGTGTGTTGAGGATCTAGAGTGTGTTGAGAATCTGGATTGTGTGAGGATCGTGTTGTGGAATTACGGATGACTAGAGTGGAATTATGGATGACTGGATTTTTCTGTGGAAATATGAATGATTGGAATGGAAGTGTTGATGATTGGATCGTGAATGACTGGATTTTGATGTATTGATAAATCTCGATTACTCAGACTAGATTGTGTAGATTGTGTGATATGATTGGATGTGAGTGATTTATGTTTTTGTTTGGACTAGTGCACAACAGAAGAGTATGTTTGGGGATTAATCTGTGATATAGATTTTTTTTTTATTTTTTTTGGGACTATCTAAACCTTGAACAAACACAAGAGGAGTAATTCTAAATCCAAAATCCTAGTCAGAAACATGTTCTTGCAAAGGTTGTATCTCTCCCTTTTGGATGCAATTTTTGGAAGTCTAAAATCACAAAATTAGTTTTATCTGCTAATACATAATGTTATCCTTCTATCAACTAGTCACATGCATATAGAAAAGCGGAGCAATAATAACTATTTTCTATTTTCTACATTTCCAAATGCAAACATGTATATATCATTATATTGAATCTTTGTGCTATTTTTTTTTTTATATCTAATGACCATTTCTTGGCAATTTCCTTATGAAAAAGTCCTCTTTAAATGGAAGGAAGGAGGATACAGAGGTTGGTTGCGTTATAGGCTCATTGAACCCGGTTTATAAGAATATGCTTAATTTTTTTTCTTCAAAATATTATCTCACCACTCCTTGAGCTTTATGATTTAGAGATCACACACAAACGAAAATAAATTTCCATATCTCTCGATTTAATATCATACAAAATTAAATTTTTTATTCACAATCCATCAAATTTGTCATCATTCGAAAAGGGGTAGATTGTTAGCCTAAAGGGCTTTCTCCTGTGTTATGATATATGACAAACATTGATGTGGACTAACATGTGCGATTTGTATGTAATAGGCTTTTTGGATTATGACATATTTGACCACAGTTCTTCAAGTCTTACAAAAAGAATTGCTAAGCAACTTATAGACAATAAAGTACAGGAAGGATTGATCAGATAAAGATCCTACCTAAAGAAGGTGCATTCCATGAAGATTTTTGAAGAATTATAGACTAGAAAATTATGGTTAAGGTATTATTTGTATTTCCTAAGTCTCTTTACCTTAAGTTCTTTCATATTGAAGAACTCAAAACTATTTCAAAAAGAGGGTATTCTTCTTATTCATGTTTTGTTCGTAAAAATAATTTTAGAAGATTATTATTATTATTATTATTATTATTTGGATTTTGGTTGAGTCATTTTTTAACAGACCTCTGAATCCAAAATGTCCCTCCAAAGCCTATCTCCAAAATGCCAAAATTTAAAGTTGTTCAAAATATATTTCGTGGTACAAAATGTTATTTTGGATGCACTTTTCGGACGCACAATTTTTTATTCTATGAGTCCAAAATTCTGCAAAAGCTAATAGTAGCAACTAGCCGTTACTAGCCATTGCGACTTTAATTTTTACCCCTATAGAAGTCATTTAAACACGATTTTCAGCAAGGGATTTTGCACTAACACTTTTAGAAACATCGAAAGACACTTGAAAAACAAGAATCCCACATATAAATTGTGCTTCAAAGTGACATCTATTGTTCTAAAAGTAAAAAGGTAAAGATGCTTTATTTAGCATACATTCGGTCAATCTGTGAGCTACATCTATATTCTCTCATAAATCTGAATCATGTCAAGGTTAAGGAAGTAAAACCCAGTTAGGGTGAGTCTTGATTATTGGGTATATAGTGGTTGGGAGTAAAACCAAGTGTGGTGACCCTATATTTTAATATTGGTGTTACCTACCACCATTGATTTGGGAAAAAGGTTTTAGCAATTGGGTTAAAATCTTTAATTGCATGCTTAAGGTAGTGGATGTAGATTATTTGAGGATCGAACCACCATAAAATTTCACTATTCATCTTATTAAAAAACTTAGCACTTCTATCAACATTTACTAATTTGGTTAAACATATTTATGTTGAAGAAAGAACTGGTTGTTGATCCTGTGAAACCCCAACTGAAACCAACCTTGGAGTAAGGGGGTCAGGATGCATATCATATTTTCTTGCATGCATAAATATATTTTTATATGATTTTATGTGCTTTGGATTTGTGATTGGTGATCTAGATGGCATAGTTGTGCTTATGGAGTAAGAAGGGCAAAATGGTAATTTTTCTTGAGGTGGAAATAGGGAGATAGCTAGAGGGTTAAATAGGAAAAATATTTGGGAGAGAAAATAAGAATAAGAGTTGTTATTGTAACACCCCGCTACCTAGGCCCGCCAGGGCTGGGGATGTTGCCCCGTCCAAAGGACAAGGGGTCTTTATAACTTGGCCACACAAATGAAATAGCGGAATATAAATAATACTTGAACTTAAAATTTATTACATCCCAAAATAAATATCAATCGAAGAATAAATCCCAAAATACCAAAAATAAATCCGTAATAAAAATTTATCCACTCTCATCTCCCCAAAACATTACACAAAAATAAATCATCAGAAAATCTTTCAAAGTAGGCATAATCTAGCTACTCATCCCCATAGCAGGATTGACCTGAAATCATGGTAAAACGGTGATGAGACAAAAATCTCAGTAAGTCCGTGTGTGCTTTGGGTGTTCAGTGAAATCAGTTCGTGGATGCAAAGTATGAAATCTTTACAAAAGAATTGCTAGAAAGCAATAAACATTAGTCAAAAGCAAGAGTGGTGTTTTGGCTTTTCCAAGCATACATAATCAATAAATTCAACCACTCGAAATAAATGATTATGGGTTACCACACGTTGGGCCCCATAACCGGTCAGAATGCTGACACTTTATGCAAACTGACAACAGGTAGGTGATCAGCCTACCGGGCAAGATACTCCTCCTTCTCTATACCCAACAACAACCGGGTGTCCATTCCGGCAAAACACAGTCACTTGACTGAAATAAAACAAACTGCTAGCTCGGACCGGCACGACCTACTGGACTGACATTTCATCCGGGAAGGACTCACCCCTCAGAGGTGGCCACCTACTGAAAGACTTACCCTAACCCTTCAAAGACTAGCCCTAGCAGTTCACCCTTATTGAGTACTCAACATAACGCATCCCACTTGGGAAAAATGAACAAAACACAATTCCACTTGAACATGGCAATTAAGGGTTTCCAAAATCTTTGTCAAACCCAGTTTTAGAAAGAGTTTTGAGTTTGAGTAAATCTACCTGTTAATTTTCAAATGAATCATTTATCAGAAATAAACAGGAGACAACCCTCAATTGCCTTTACAAAAAATGAGTGTCCATGCACTCTACATCTGGCTTGCCATAATTTAACACTTTTCATCAATTAGGTTTTATGCAGGAGTTTACCTGATCCTCGCTCACAACAATAGGTCTCCAACAGCTGACCTAACCCCGCGTGGCCAAAACAACCACAATCAATCTCAAGCCACAATCCACTTCCTCAATTTTAAATTAACCCCACTCACTACTATCATGATCCTAGTGTCCCAATCTTTAAGGCCAAACAATAAGTAAATAGGTTTGTAAGCTAAGGGTAATTTGATATTTAAAATAATTACTGTTCTGGGAAATAAGTACTAATAAGTTAAAGGTTTAAATATTGCTAAGAAAGTTTAGAGTTTATTTGGTGAAGAGTCTTAGGTGGTTTTTAGGAAAAATAATGATTTATTAATAATTTAGTTGTTAGAAAATAATTAATAACCAAAGTTAGTTGAAAAATGAATTTTAATGAGTCTTGCTTGAAAAAATAATAAATAAGTTTTAATAGGCTTTGATTAAAAGATAATAATTAAATTTACAATAATAAGTATTTTACTAATTATGATTATTTCCATAAAAGGCTTTAGTTGTTTCATTACATTATATAATATCTATATATTTTATTTTTGGTAAGAGCTATTATTTATTTGACTAAAATATCCTTAATATATATATATAATATTCCAAGTCTACCCTTCCTAGGGTTTTTCGAAATTACTAGCCAAAAATCATAATATTAAATATTTTATTTGAAGAAATAAAATTTAGCTTCGGGACAACTAGGTCATGATCATATTTCCAGGGCTATTCACAATCATGAACATATACAATCCTTTAATTCATCAAATTATTCAAATCATGCATACAAGCATAGATCTAAATTTATCAAGACATGATCTAACCTCTACTAGTATAAATATGATCATGGCTTCAATAATCCAACATAAATATAAATCCTATTCACCAAAGGTGACATAATCTCTAGCATACTTCACCACAAATACTACCTATGACATGGTAACATGCATCAAACCTCAAATCATCATACAATCAACTAGGATAATCCTTCCATGCATAAATCCCATTTCCTTCACAATCAGACATATATTCATGCTTCAATCTCAACAATACATACTCAAATCCTATTACAATCCACCTTCTATCATCATCCTAGAGACATGAATCTAGAGTTTAAAAGAAAGATTGAAGGGACTTACTTTGTTGATGAATACCTTGAAGGAGTTTAAAATGGATCCCAACTCCTAGATGCCTAAAATCGTCCAAGAAAGGTAGAGGGAGCACGGCCATGGAAGAAGAAGCCATCTGGCCGAGAGAGAGAGTTTCGGCCATGAGAGAGAGAGAGAGAGAGAGAGAGAGCATTAGCATGTTTATTCATATATATTTTCACTAGAGATCAAAAATGGAGAAGATGAAGTTGTTAGAACAAACCTACCTTGAAGGTGTTCTTGAACCTTCACAGAATTTTCTGGTTTTGATCCGAACTAGCGAGTTGGTTTGTGGAGTTTGATGTTAAGAATGGTGTTGGTGGACTCATGGCTGTGAGTAGGTCAAATCTGGAGATTTTAGAGAAGGTTTGAAGTGGTTTAGAGGGGTATTAGGTGAATGGAAGAAGTAGGTGTTCTTGGTGTATTGTGTGTTCTTGAAGGTTGAAGGAATTTGAGAGAATTTGATTTGCAGCTGCCGAAATTCTATGAGAACTAGGGCTGCTGAATTTTCTGTAGGGTTTAGGAAGATGATTCTCTGATTTGGAAGGGAAAATGAAAGGCTAGTTGTTAAAATCCTTGAAGAATATTTTTAAGAAGCAAATTTGGAAACTAAATATCCTAGAATGTCTTGATTATTGGAGAGCTTTGGAAGTCTGCCATGGCCGACTGTTTTGAGCAGAATTTCGGTGGGATGAAAGCTGGTTCAAGGTAGCTTATGGTGGCCAAAAACAAGGTGCATAGTGGTGGAGAAAAAGTCTGGTTATTTGAGGGATATATTATGGAAGGTTGCTAAACTATGGTGGCTGGAAATTTGGTAATCAATCAAGCATGGTTGCAGGGATTTGTTGGAGAGATTTTCAGGCAGCCATGTTTGAATTTCGTGTAGAAGCTTAAGGGGAATAATGGAGCTCAGTTACTGGAGGTTTAAGGGAAGTTTATACAGAACAAGGATGGTGTTTCAGCTGGGAGAGAATTAGGAAACAAAGCTGGACAGTGGACTGCACAGAATTTTCGCTGAGCTGAAATTTCTGGACAGTTTTTCGGCTGCCATTTTCCAGCCAACTTGCAGAGAGTTTGAAGGAGAATTTCAGGGGCTTTCAAGGCTGGTTTCCAGCCTTCTTCATGGAGGAAAAACATGGCTAAGGTGCTGAACAAAATCTGAAGAAAACAGCTTGGTTTTGGACTCTCAAAGTTGTGATTTGTACAGGAATTTTTCCTGGTTTCGCTCCATCTTTGGGCAGTCCAAAAATGGCCAAGAAATTCAGGTTGTAAGCTGATCCAAAAGACCATTTTTCTGGCAGAATTTGGGAGGAAATGTTAGCTAAGAATCTCGACACCTTGAAGGCGCAATAAGCTGGAAAATTTCAATTCATTCCAAGAAGGAAGATGAACCTATCTAGAGTGAATTTTTAGCAAGTTCACTAGAGGGTTTTATCCTCTTGGAATCTCCTACAACTCTTCCACATTTTTTGACCATAAGAAGTCTTTTAATAAGACATTTCAATCCTACAAAGCTACAGCTATTTACAGAAATTTTTGGAAAGAAAATGGCTAGATCAACTTGATCAAACTAAAGAGTTGAGAAATAAGGAAAATCGAAGATCAAGGAAAAATGAATTCCTCTTAGGAAATTCGAGTAGGGCAAAGGAATAGAATGAAGATACTCCTAACATGACTCTCTTAGGACAACATCACTACCCTACTCCAAGTACATAAAGCCGAAATTATTACTTCCCAAGCAAAAACAAAATTTAAGCAAGCTAAAGCTCCTATGATGGAATTTGAACCCAAGACCTCAAGAATTAATTTCCAAAGCTCTAACCACTATACCACAACAACTCTTGTTCTTATTTTCCCTTAAAAAAATATATATTTTATATTCAATCCTCAAGATATCTTCCTATTTTCACCTCAAGCAGAAATTACCATTTTGCCCTTCTCACTCAATACTCACCAACAAGCCTCCAAGACAATAAAACTCAAATCCAAAGCATAGAAAATCATTTAAAAATATATTTAACCATGCAATAAATTATGATATGCATCCTAACCCCCTTACTCTAAGGTTGGTTTTGACTGGGGTCTCATAGTTGTGGTTTAGTGGTTAGAGCTTTGGAATTAATTCTCGAGGTCTTGAGTTCAAATTCCACCATTTGAGTTTTAGCAAGATTAAATTTTATTTTTCGTTAGGTAGGCTATATTTCGGCCCTTGCATGCCTTAGGGAAGAGTAGGAGAGTTGTCCTAGGAGAGACATGAAAGGAATGTCCTAATTCCACTCTTGTGACCTACAAAAATTTCTAAGGGATTCATACCCTTCTTGATCTCTAGCTTTCCCTACTTCTTAATCAATTAGGTTATTCAATTTATCTAAGCCAATTTTATTTCCAGAAAATTTAAGCAAAATTCTGTGATATTCAAGTTTCGAAAATGTCTATGTGAGGTATCTTGTTGGCCAAAAATGGGGAGGAGTTATGGAAGGTTCCCAAGAGAATTAATCTCCATGGTTGAACCTTCAAACTCCAACCTATGTGTGTTCATCTTCTTCATGTAGTAATCTAGAAATTTTTCCAGCTTCTTGATCAGTCCAATTGCCGAAAATTTCAGCCATCTTTCCCTCCCAAATACTGCCAAAAAAAATGACCAACTCACTCAGCTTGAAGACTGAAAATTCCAAACAAAACTAAGCTGCACAAAAGCTGTGCAAACCAGGAAAATTCCTGGACAGTTTTCGCAGCTTGGTGAGCCAAAAACCAAGCTGTTTCTTCCAGCTTTTCAACCAGCAATTCAACTTTGTTTTTCCTTCATAAAGAAGGCTAGAAACCAGCCTTAAAGGACCTCCCAATATCCCTTCAAACTTGCAGCAAATCGGATGAATCATGGCAGAAAAATCTGCCCAGAAATTTCCAGCAAGCTTGCGAAAGGTTGATCAGAATTTCCAGCTTTGTTCCTTTTTCACCCATGTCTAAAACTCATCCCATTTTTCTGTACAAACTCACCTTGGTCAGCCATGAACTGAGCTTCATCATCTTCTCCATTGTTCTGCACGAAAGGAGCTCCATGGCTGCTCCTAAAATCTCTCCATCAATCACTACAATCAAGCCATTAATTGGAGTCCAAAATTCTAGCAATATATTCCAGCAACCTTCCATGAATTAAGCCTCCCACAACCAAAAAATTCCTTCACCATTGTACACCATATTTCGGCCACCCTTAAGCTCATTCGAACAGCATTCATCTCAGTAGAAATTCCAGCAATTGAGTTGGGCATTGAAGCTTCCAAAAAACCTCCAACAACAAAGATCTTCTTACCATATTTGCTACCACAAAATATTCCCTAAATTATTCTTTTTGAATTTTAAACAACCAGCTTTCCTTTCCCTCCCAAATCTGAAAATCCAATTACCAAAAATCTCCAAACCAGTCGGCCACTCTTTCCCAACAGAATTTCGGCCAGCTTCATCCATTCTTTCTCCATTCTCTCCAAACCTCCAAGAACACCTACTACCATTCTCACGCCTAAGGCCACTCAAAACCACTTCAATCTTCTCCAAAACTCCAGATTATACCTACTCATTCTCGTGAATCCATTCCTGCAATTTTTAACAACAAACACTGAAATCAAAGTCTCATTTTTGGATCAAAAACCAGAATTTTCTTAAAGGCTCAAGAACACCTTCAAGGTAAGCATTAACGATCATCCCTATCTTCATTCATCTTCAACTCTTAATGAATATATATATATATATATATATATATATATATATATACACTAATAGACTTTCTCTTTCTCTCTCTCTCTCTCTCTCTTGGCCGAATGGTTACTCCCACCATGGCCATTTTTCATCTTCTCCTTGGACAGATCAAGACTTCCTAGCGAGAGGGTTCTCTTGAAACGCCCTCAAGGTAGTCATCATTCAAGTAAGCTTCTTCAAACTACTCTTTAAATTCTAGATTCATGTCTCTTGGATGTAGTTGGATGGGGATGGGATATATTTGGAGATTGATTATGTGTTTTGTGATGGAGTTAGGGTTGAAGCATGAGAATGAATGTGTTGGTTGAATGTATGGCATTTTTACGGTTTGTTGCATGCCTTCATGTCGTGAGTAGTTTGAATGATCAAGCATGTGAGAGATCATGTCACCTTTGGTGAATAGGGTTTATGTTCATGTATTCTTGTTAAGGCCATGAATATGATTATGTTAGTGGAGTTTGGATCATGTGTTGGTAGATTTTGATCTATGTTTTTATTCATGATTTGGATGTTTTGTTGATTGGTGTAGAGTGTATGTTTATGATTATGGTTAGCAATAGGAATTATGATCATGACCTTATTGTCCCTAAGCTAATTAAGTTAGCCAATTTTATTTCATCAATAAAATGATTAATACTATAATTTCTTCTAGTGATTTCGAAAACCCTAGGAAATGTGGATTTGAACTATTATATAAAATAATGATATTTTAGTTAAAAAAATGATAGCTTTTATTAAAGAAGCAAAATATATAGATATTATATAAAATAATAAAATCAAATAAAGCCTTTTATATAAATAATCATAATAGGTAAAATATTAATTTTGTAAGTCTTATATTCATAAATACTATTAAAATTTATTTATTATCTTTTAATCAAAACATATTAAAATTTACTTATTAATAATTTTATTTACCAATTAATTTCTAACCATTAGTTATTACAAATCATTATTTTAAATAATATCATCTTGGACCTAGGACCCTTCATCAAATAAACCCTAATTTAGTTATAGCAAGATTTAAACCTACAACTTATTAGTATCTAATTCACAAACCCTAGTTATTTTAATATCAAGCTGAATTTATTTTATAAACCCCTTTATTAATTATCTAGCCTTAAAGCTTGGGACACTAGGGTCATGATTGTAGTAAGTTGAGTTTGGATTATTTATGAAAATGAATTTTGGCTTGAGTTTACCCCAGGCGGGGTTAGGTCAGCTTTTGGAGATCTTTACTTTATCTCGAGTAAAGGATTAGGTAAGCTCCTGCATAAAACTTGTTTGTTGTAAAAGTTATTATGGCAAGCTAAACACGAAGTTTGTGAACACTGATTTGGTAAAGGTAATTAAGGACTGTTTCCTTTCTTGTTTCAGTCAAACCAATTATTTGAAAAACAACAAGCAGTTTTATTCAAATACTAAACTGTTTCTAAAACTAATTTTGACAAAGACTTTGGAAACCCTTGTTTGCCATTTTCAAGTAAAGTTATGTTTTATCAGTTTTCTCCCAAGTAGGATAAACTACGTTGAGTACTCAATAAGGGTAAGCTAGTTGTACTAGTTTTGAAGAGCAATAGTGAGTCTTCTGGTAGTAGGCCACCTCCATAAGATGAATTCAACTTAGAGAAATGTCAGTACTACTTAGTCATGCCGGCTCGAGCTAGCAGGTTTCAGTCATGTGAATTGTGTGTTGCGGAGTGGACAACCGGTTTTGTTTGGGTGTAGAGAAGGAGGAGTATCTTACCCGGTAGGCCAATCACCTACCTTTTTGTCAGTCTGCATAAAGTGTGGCATTCTGACCGTTGTATGGTTATGGGGCCCAACGTGTGGTAACCCATGGCACCCTTTTGAGTGGTTGATTTTATTGTACATGTATGGATGGAAAAGCCAAAACGCCACTCTTGATTTTGAACACTGCTTATTGCTTGCCAATATTTTTCTTATGAAGTTCTTACACCTTACATCCATGAACTGTTTTCACTGAACACTAAAGCACACACGGACTTACTGAGATTTTTATCTCATCACCCTTTTTACCATGATTTCAGGTCGATTCTGCTGTGGGGATAAGTAGCTAGTTGTTGCCTACTTGGAAGATATTCTGTTATCAATTTTATGTAATGCTTTGAGAGTTGAGAGTGAACAATTTTTATGTTGGATTTGTCTTGAATTTTTGGATTGTAATAAGTTTTTAAATTTTGAATATTGTTTTATTTTGATTGTGTGACCTAGTTATAAAGACCCCTTATCCTTTGGACGAGGCGACATCCCCAGCCTTGTTGGACCTAGGTAGTGGGGTGTTACAGATCCACTAACTATTCTCTTTGACATAGTTTATTTCCCATCATTTGGTAGAACTTTGAAAAATCCCTGACTGCATTTAAATCTTGACAGAAAAAATTCTCTTTTGAAACTCACCCATTTTTCGTCTCATTCTAGATCTTAGAAAATCTTTGAAAATCTATATTTGTTCGCCATAAACCTTACTCACCCCCCCCCCAACCCCCCTAAGCTTTGTCAAAAAAGTTCCAAAAGTAATAGATAAAAAAAGACGAGGAAAAGGAGATTGATTTTCAGAAAATTGAGAATCAACATAACGTTCGATTTACTAGGGAAAATACTTAGGAAAAGGAGAATAATTTCAACAAAGTAACATACTTTGTTTTGTATATTTTATATGGAAATAGAAAACTTGTGCAATTCTTTGTCCTTTCTAGTTACTTAAAAAAAGAGAAGAAAAAAATTTATTAAGAGATCTATCCTTTTTCATGCTGATAGTGTCTTCGGAGCCTCTCTATTAAATCGGTAGATGTGTATTATATTTTTAGTAGTGTATTAGAAAGTGTTGCTAAGAGTGCACTAGAGAATTCGGAGTCCAGCTACAAGGTATGTTGTGAAAGGACATGAAAATAAATTTTATATATTAAAGAAGTTGCTATATTGGTAAAAATAAACTCTTTGAGTTTTGGCATGCTCATGTAATTTCTTATGTTGTTAATTATGCTTTTGAGAATTATCCTTATGAGAATACTTTGTAAATAAAGTTTAATGGTGTTGGTGATATACTTATTGCATAATTGTATATTGATGGTGTTGTTTTTAGTGACAATAATCCCAAATGAATTTTGGAATCAAGAATGTTATAATTAGTAATTTGGAGATAACAAATTTAGAGCTGATGTCTTATTTTCTTCAATTAGAGATCTATCAAAAAGATAGAAGATTTTTATTTTTAGAATGAATATATTCAATAATATTCTGGAAAAAAAAAGAATGAAGATAACTGAGCATCATCATACGTGTGAGGAACCGCGGTAACATGTACGAGGAATAGTCAGAGAACTAGCCAACACAAGAAGGAAACTACTATTATTACTACTACTACTATCACTACAATAAAAAACCAAATTAGCGACGGCCAAATATGTCGCTAATCGCATTTACCGACGGATTACGTTCGTCGCTATAAAGGGCGTCGCAATTTGCGCCGAAATGAAAATCCGTTGCAAACAGCGACGGATTTGCGACAGTCATTTAATTGATGACATTACAATTAAGTTTATAATCAACATAGCGATGGATTTGCAATGGCAAAAAATTTTTATTTTTAAAAAATAATTAATTAATTTAGCAACGGATTTGCGACGGCGAAAAAATTTTATTTATAAAAAATTAATTAATTTAACAACGGATTTGCGATGGTAAAAATTTTTATTTTTAAAAAAATTAATTAATTTAGCAACAGATTTGCAATGGCATAATTTTTTTAATTACAAAAAATAAATTAATTTAGCAACTGATTTACGACGGCAAAAAAATTTATTTAAAAAATTAATTAATTTAGCGATCGATTTGCAGCGGCAATTTATTTTTCAATTTTGGAAAAATCAATTAATTTAGCAACAAATTTGCAACTGCCAAAAAAATTTTTATTTACAAAAATTAAAATAATTTAGCGACGGTTTTGCGAAGGAAAAAAATTTATTTTAAAAAATTATTTAATTTAGAAAAGAATTTGCAACAGCCAAAAATTTTTATTTAAAATATTAATTAATTTTGCGACAGATTTGCGACGGCAAAAAAAAATTTATTAAAAAAATTTAATTAATTAGCTACCAAGCCTACCAAGAACCCGATCCACGACCTAACCCGACAAGAATATTATGAGATTATGTCGGACTCAGGGCTCGAACCCGCGTCCTTGTTGTGGGGGAACACATGTTTTACCACAAAACTATTGACGTTCTTGTGATTTATTGTGCTATATATTAATTATATAGTAAATTTTTTTTGTGAATTAGCGACAGATTTGCAAGGGCTTTGCGACAGATCTGCGATGACACAATTTTTCTTCGCAAATCCGTGGCTAATTAGCAACGAATTTGTGATGGCTAATTTTCAAGATTTAAAAAATACATTTATTTTTAAATTTTGAATGGCCGTCGCAAATCCATTGCTAATTGCGATGGATTTGCAAGGATTTTTTTAATTTTAAAAAAATAAATTTATTTTTAAATTATGGACGGCTATTGTAAACCCATTGCTAATTACGATGGATTTGAGAGGGTTTTTTTATTTTAAAAAAATAAATTTATTTTTTAATTTTGGATGGCCTCGCAAATCCCCGCTAATTGTGACGGATTTGCAAGTGCTTGTTTTTTCAACTTTGAAAAATAAATTTATTTTTAAATTTTGGATTGTCGTCACTTATCTCTCGCTAATTGCGACGGATTTGCGAGGTCTTATTTTTTAAATTTAAAAAAAATAAATTTATTTTTTAAGTTTAGATGGTCGTCACAAATCCCTCGCAAATTTCTGACGGATTTGCGAGGGCTTCTTTTTTCAATTTTTAAAAAATAATTTTGTTAAATTTTGGATTGTCGTCACAAATCCCTTGCTAATTGTGACGGATTTGCGAGGGATCAAGGTTTCATAAACCCTAATCCCTCGCAAATCAGCCACTAATCTAAAAAATTCACAACAAAAATTTTAAAATTTGATTATACATACATATATGTGTGTGTGTCTGTGTGTGCGCGCGCGTGTGTGTGTGTTGAAATAGTAAAATATGTGAAAAGACATTACTAAGTAGAAATATTTATATATATAATATACATATGATATTATTAAGTATATATATGTATGTATATATGTAAGAATATGACATATGTGCATCTATTACAATTAAATATAGATATATGTATATATACATATATATATATTAATTTGTATGATTATGTAAATATATGAGTGTGTGTGTGTGTATATATATATATATTAATATACTAAAAAAGTATTTTAACATATATATATATAGACACACACATACTAACATAAATAAATAAATATATGTATGTATATATATTTATTTTTATATTAAAAAAGTATATTAACACATTTATATGTATATAAAAATACTATATTAATATATGTATATATTAATATATATATATATATATATATATATACATATTAATATTATGAGAATTTTTCGATTGTTGTCGCAAATCCCTCGCAAATTTGCGACGGATTTGCGAGGGTTTATTTTTTTATTTTTAAATTTTGCGTGGCCATCGCAAATCCCTTGCAAATTTACGACGGATTTGCGAGGGTTTATTTTTTCAGTTTTTAAAAAAATAATTTATTTTAAAATTTTTTATGCCATCGCAAATCCTTCGTAAATTTGTGACGGATTTGCTGGGGTTTTTTTTTTAAAAAAAAAGTAAAAAAATTATTTATTTTTTAATTTTAGATGGTCGTCGCAAATCCCTCGTAAATTTGCAACGGATTTGTGAGGGCTTAATTTTTTCAGTTTTTAAAAAAATAATTTATTTTTAAATTTTTGATGCCATCGCAAATCCTTCATAAATTTGCGATGGATTTGCTAGGGTTTTTTTTTAAATTTAAAAAAAAAAAATTTATTTATTTTTTAATTTTAGATGGTCGTTGCAAATCCCTCGTAAATTTGCAACGGATTTGTGAGGGCTTATTTCCCTCGCAAATTTTGCGACAGATTTGCGAGGGCTAAATTTTTTAATTTTAAAAAATTAAAATTATTTTTAAATTTTGGATGGCCATCGCAAAACCCTAGCAAATTTGCTACAGATTTGCGAGGGCTTAATTTTTTCAATTTAAAAAAAAATTAATTTATTTTTGAATTTTGGATGGCCATCGCAAATCCCTTACAAATTTGCGACAGATTTGCGAGGGTTTTTTTTTTAATTTTAAAAAAATTATTTTTAAATTTTAGATGACCGTTGCAAATCCCTCATAAATTTGCGACGAATTTGAGACGCAAATTCGTCTCTAATTTGAGAGGGTTAGATGTCCGTCGCTAATCCGTCGCAATTACCAATGGATTAGCGACAGAAATTTTAAAAAATAAATTTATTTTCAAAATTTTTGCTCCCGTTGCTGTTCCGTCGCAAATTAGTAACGGCCTAGATGCCGTCACAAAAATCCGTCGCTAATTTGATGTTTTTCTTGTACTACTACTACTACTAATAATAATAATAATAATAATAATAATAATAATAATAATAATAATAATAATAATAATAATAATAATAGCACAATATATATATATATATATATATAAATAAAATGCAGGACAATACATGTGGGCAGCATATTTAACAATTAGAATAAAATTAAAGCCCGACGACTTCGATAACATGCCAAGCAACTTATTTAAATGGTATAGAGATTACATTGGAAAATATATCAAATTATATTCAAATTTGGTCACAAATAATTAATCTCACACAAGCACAAATTCCTCACAATAACAAGATAAGATTGTTTCCCTAGAACATCCAACCAATAAAGATCAATCCTTTTCAACATTTGTTTGGTCAAAATAGTACTTTGCACACAAAGAAATAATTTATCCTCATTTGCTCATCAAAATTGCAATTCTGAGATAACATCACACATAAATATATTAACTTGCAAATTTGTGCAGCATTTATTGAAAGAGGTTATGTAAGAACTTAATAGATGTGAAACCATTATATATGACACACAACATGATAAACATTACAAACCAAGAAAGACATATGAAGGTTTCATACAGGATTTGCTCTTACAACAAAGACCAACCAAGAAACTAAAACATGAAACATGGATGAAAATATATGGAACGTGGATTGCCATTCATGGTTAAACTACTGATTGCTGCATCTTCCATAGTAACCCGCGTCCACACATTTGTAGCCGTTGCAGCCATAGGATATGCAATCTGAATCTATACCACAAGCCAGGTCACTACAAACAACTGTCTGCAAAAGCTTTTGTAAGATTCCTGCCTGATCAAATGCTTCCATCTTCGGGAGAGCTGAGGCTGCATAAAGCAAAGCATCAACGGAGATATGTATGTATATATATGGAAACAGAATATACACATTTTGGACTATCGGTGAAAGTGAGAGACTAACCAAATGCAAGTACCAAGAGAACCACCATGAGAACGTATTTAGCTAAAGTCTTTGCTGCCATTGTTGTCGCTACAAAGAGTAGTCAGAAACTTGGGAATGACTGGAATTCCTTTTGGCTGAATTTATAAAGATGTTCTTCTGACTAAATCCATAAAGAGATGGGTGTTATATTACAATTATACCCCGAAATTCATTGTTTATCTGCCCTTAATTTGTTGTGATAATTCAATTCTTAGAAAAATGGAAAACGCCATTTTCCGTATTGCAATTCTTTAAGAAATGTTGGCATGTTAGCTTACCTGTTACTGTTGTTTTTGTAAGGGGAATCAATGTGATAAGATCCACGTTTCGCAACAGCATATAAATATTTTCCTACATATTAAATTGTTTTCATGAAATATTTTATTAAATAAATATTTAAATAAAGCAACCTTTTATTATTGAAATGTAATAATGCATAACGAAGGAAATTACACCGATAGATCTGTCTCTCTCTCTAATGGGAAAACATTTACTTTGTTTAAACGTACATAACAAATTGCGTTCACAAATGTCTACACACCTAATATCAATTTGCAAACTTATTAAACTGCTATAGTGTGGAATACAAAACCAGTTTTTTTGATAAAGTTTTTTAATTGACGTTGATAAACAGAATGAGGTTTTATATTCGTATTAGCTGTATCAAATATGCATTTAAGTCTTCCTCTTGCTGCCTTTTTTAAAGCCTAAAATTCGTCTTTTATGTAAGGACACAACCATTTTATGTGTAACTAAAAATTGTATTCAATATTTCATTTTAACTGGACAATAACATTTAAGATAGTACTTTATTATGAATAAGTTATTATATAATCCTTATTAATTAGAAAGGTTAGTAGTTGGACCTATGGCTTAGTGGAGCTTAAATTTCTCAAATGGAAATGGTTGGCTGTAAAAATTTAAAGAGAAAATATGCTTATTTTAAAAAAGTGGACATTATTTTTTGACATTTGAAAATTAAAATGTAGATATTTACGATATTTGAACCTAATATTTTGCAAAATAGATTAGGTGGGACTAGAAAACAAAACCTCAAACGAAACTCCAAAGAATATAGGGAAGAATGATAGGAATCATCCTAGGCATGAATGACTATCCAAAGAAGAGGGAAAGAAGGCAAGGTCACAACTCATGACTCCTTAGATGAGATCAATATTCAAGCATATTCAAAGGGGTTTTCAAGCTAACAAGACCGACAAGCCAAGAGCTAAGAGATTTGTGAAGAAGTGGATGGTGAAGGAAGTCCCGAAAAGTGCAACAAGAGGTCAACAATTCTTGTGGATTACAAAGATAACACCTAACCAAAGATTGAAGGGTGAAGGGTCAAGTAAGGGAATGCAATCCAAGAAAGCATCAATAGGAAACAAACTTAATTTCAAATCCATTTGGAAATTGAAGGAGACATCCAAGACAACAATGGAGGTCAAGAACAAGATTTTAATTCCAAAAGCTTCAATAAAGCAGTGAGTAAAAGGCATCATTGAGAAGAACCAAGCAGCATAGGAGAGCTACCTAATGAAAAACCGGCACTGACTATGTCATACTAGTCTGGGCTGACGGGTCACTGTTGGATAGCCGGCTGAACTCTAGAGAATAGCCGGTGCTAGCTACTTCACCCCAGGTGGCACCGGCAAATGTTGAACCATGTTTTGGAGTTTTGTTTTGTTTAGTTTAGGTCCTCTTTTAATGTAATTTAAATTTCACAGTTTGTAGTAAGGCCACCTAATTTCTATGTTATGCTTATTAGTTAGCTGGGTAAGTTAGGGGCTATAAATACCCCATTATAACTTTTGTGTGAAAAAACTTTGTGATAGGCATATGCCCTTGACAATTTGTACTTGTCATCTTGTATTTTTAAAATAATATAAGGTATTTATTTCCAAAAATAGTATATTTTGCTTTAAGGTCATCAAGTGTGTGACTTGATTGTAAAAACTTATAGAAAGTAGAATGACTATTATTAATATCCATACTCAATTATTATTGGTCGAATAATAATAAAATAAGAATAGTATGTTCATGACTTGGTGGTTATGCTTTACTGGTCATGGGAATGTGGGAAATCAAGTAAAAAACATAAATAAATGTTAAGGAACATTATATTAAACATGACCCAATATGAGAGTACTTCATTGGATATGTCATAAATACTTTTTTTCCAAATTATAATATTATCTGTCCTTTGACCTGAATTCATCACTGTTTCCTACTTGGTTGATTTTATATCTTAACGTTGTCTCATGTTATCTTTGATCAGATAATTAAATATGACTACCATTGGATATAGAATATGTCAGGGAGAAGAATATAGATGAAAGTGAAGGAATTTGTCCCTTTCATCCTTGATAGAGATATACATCAATACCTTGGTAAGTTAAACTATTAAAATATATGGTCATACTCAAATGTATCAATAAAGAATTATTGATATCGTTTGTTTGAACAGTTTACTTGGAAATCAAGAAATATTCGATTAATCTTTATAAGGATGACATTTTCCTTACCTTATGCTTAATCGGGATATTGTGTGACAAAAAAACTAAATGAGAAATTGTGTTTTGGTTCATAGAGATCACAAATCTTTATTTTAGCCTGGGTAATTATAATATTTTGCTAAAAACCCCTTACAACCCGTGCACCATACAAATGAGTTTTGAGCACACTACCAGTATTAAAAAAACCTACAAGGTCATATATTAAGCGAATAATTTAGGTTATTTTTCTATTGACTAGATTCGATGTATTTGGAAATGTTTCCAAATTATTGTATCAAGAGTCACACATGATTTGATGTACATCCTATCCAATTATTTGGCATTGTATATGCCGTTACCACATATATGATGTTTCGAGATCATATTGACACAATACGAGTATCTTAACGATACACGGGATATGCTATTATGATGGGTTCAAGGCTTCTAAAAAATGAATTTGATGTTCCAAAAATGTGATATAAATAATTTTACTTGACAAAATATTTAATTATGAAAATTTCTAATTTTGTGCTTGCTAAATTTTTCCAAAAATGATAATGGATTTGAGATGCAAAAATTGTTTAAATTATGACTATATCCATTCAACTCTACGTTACTCCTGCATCATGACATTGAATTTTTAAAATTGTAACATGAATTCAAACACTTTAGACTTATTGAGATTTTTATAATCTCACATGACTTTTCTAATAATATTTTTCCAGAGAATATGAACTTATCAAGATTGAGGAGTAGAATTCTCTTTTGTAATAGTAATATTTTTGATACAATGGTTATTGTCTTTTAATTCGGATATTAAGAAGTGTTATCTTGAACTTATCTTATGTCAGGATTCTAATGGTCATAACTAATGTTTTTTATTTAAGTTCAAAGTCTTATAATTTTATTTATCTATATTTCTATTGTTTACAATGTTATAGAGACCCCTAATTCTTGGATCCATTTGGACTACGTATATATGTAGTGGGGTGTTACAACTATCAAACTTAGAATAAATAAATTAATTAAAATGAACAAATAACCTACATTTCTAATCCAATTTTTTGATATTACACATCAATACTCTAGACAAGTATAATTTATATAAGTCTCAAAATTAATAAGTATTGATAAAAAATTGGTGTAAGAATAAAAGTAATTACAAGTACAAACATAATTTCTAAATAAGTACTATAAAGCCGATTAAGCAATTTTTGAATAAGGATTCCTAACCCAAATAGAGTTAGAATACATAAGAAATCCTTAGCTTCCCCTCTCAAATTTTTACTATCTTTGACTCGAGAAAAAGATTTAGAGAGTATTTAACTACCAATAATTTATCACCTGATCCTTATTAATTAGAAGGATTTGTAATAAAATGTATAAGTCAATAGAGTTTATATCTCTTGAATGAAGGAGATTAGCTATACAAGTTTATAACGAAAATATGTTTATCTTAGGGAAGTTAAGTAATATTTATTTTTAATTCTGAAATAAAAATGTGGATATTAAGTCCGAGAGTATTAGTAGAGGAAAAAAATCATAAAAGCATTTGTAGTATAATAGTAACCAAGAGAGAAGACAGAAAATAAAACACGAAGGTTTTAAATTTTAAGTGTTTGAATTAATTTTTCATAAATAGAAGGAATAGAATAGGGGAAAATGAAGGAATTAAATTTACAATAAAAGTTTTACTCGCTTCGTTCCTATTTATCTGTCACCACTAAAAACTTTTGACGTCCCTTTTTATCTATCATATTGAGAAAATTTAGGTGCTATTATTGTTAATTTTACTATTATATCATTGTATTAAATAGTTTTGAAAAATGAAAATGTAATAACTTAAGAAAGAGAGATGAACAAATAAAGCAAGAAAACAGTTGTGGAGTAGTTAACTGTGACAGATAAATATGGACGGATGGAGTAACATACTTTCCATCTAAAAGTGAGCGGAAACTTAGGGGAAGGAAACCTCATTGAACAAAATTGTATTAAACAGCCTAAAATATCCCGAATAAAGAAAAGATTTAATATTATCACATTTAATTAGTTGATAAAATATATAATTAAATTGTATCATTTCTTTCTTTTTTTTTAATTCTCTTCTTTTATCCAGAAACTATATCTAACATTTTCTTCCTTTCCCACCACATGTAATCAAACATAATAAATAACTATTTGTCTCATTTTCTTTCTTTATCTTTTCTTTTCTGTCCTTCTCTTCTCCTCTCCTCTTCTTTCCTTTCTATCAATCTAAATAAGCCCTTAGGGAACCATAGAAGTTCTAAGCATTAGAATGAGCTTGATAATTCTTAAAAACTTGTGAGCCAAGCTCTGCTATTCTCTGCAATTTTACTATGTTGCGGTTAATACATCTTTTTTAATTTTTGTCACATTTCTAAAATCACTCTGGCAAATAGTTACTTTTCTTACAACTTCTTTATATCCATGGGGAAAATTTTACCTACAGATTCATTATGTATATATTGGGAGTATTTGGGTACAAATTCTACCCAATTCAAAATTTTATTTTAACTTAAAAATATATAATTTAAATAATTTTCTTTTTCCAATAACTGTCATATATTCACAATACAATATATCTTTTCTCTAGCTCTACTTAAACTTTACATATTTAACAGTATTTTATTATATCCAAACAAATTCATCTCAAAGAATTTCTATCCACTTATATCTACAGTGAACAAGAATATAAAATTTTTATGTATCCAGTGGAGCGCTGTTTTTGTGTGTGTGTGTGTGTGTTTTAATGTATAACTGATAAATTACCGAATGGCTGAAACATGACGGATGGCTGCCCATCTAACATTGACAGATGACTACAGATCTAATATTTCTCCCGTTTTCAATGTCAACAGATCTAACATTTAAGAGACAAAGTAAACAATTAGAAATTCAGCTCTGTTTTTCATGGGAGCTTTAGTGTGTTTTTAAAGCGACAGCTCAGGGGAGAGTCATCTTTCGTACCGTTGATCTAATGGAGGACTTCCCATTGGATATCTTTTCCGCAGAAGAATTAGCAACTTTCTTAGATGACGAATTCTTAGATTCTTTCCCTATGACTGCATTTTAATATGTGTATTTCATTATAATTTAAATCAGAAGAAACTACTCAAATATAGATAACCGGAGTATTAGTCAACCATAGAAGTTCTAAACATTAGAATTGAGTTTGAAAAATCTTAAAACCTTTTGGGATAAGCTCTGCTATTACAAGAAGATTAATAATTTTTTATGCATCAAGTGGAGCTATGTGTATTTTTTTTTTAAATATATAATCTTATAAATTACCAAATGGCTTGAATATGACAGATGACTGCCCATCTGCAAATACCCTTCAACACTTAAACAAATACAATTTGCTCTCCATTTTCAATGTCAACAGATCTAACATTTAAGAGACAAAACAAATAATTAGAAATTCAACTCTACTTTTCATGGGAGCTTTGGTGTGTTATTAAAGCGACTGCTGAGGGAGATTAATCTCTCATACCATCGATCTAATGGAGGACTTCCCCTTGGATATGTTTTCCTCAGATGAATTAGCAGCTTTCTTAGATGACGAAATCTTAGATTCTTTCCCTTTGGAGCTAGAAAATAACATCTCCAGCTTTCCCAATCCATCTTCCTCTCCAGTTTCCTCTACTGATCCAGGCAGTTTTCTTCAATCCATGAATAAAATCCCAAGTTTGGCTGTTAGGCGATCGAATGGTAAGAAGGCTATCTTAGCAGAGAAGCGGAGGCGACAAATTCTTAACAAACAATTCATTGCTTTGTCTACAGTTCTTCCTGGCCTCCGAAAGGTAAATTTCTAAGCCTGACATTGTATCTTTTCATTCTTTTCAATTGGGTTCATTCTTTTGCGTACTGTAATTCATTATATACACATTACAGACCGACAAAGTCTCGATTTTGGCAGAAGCATTCAGTTATATCAAGAAACTGCAACAAGAAATGGAGACTCTAAGACAAAACAAGCAAGAACAAGAAGTGGTGGTCGTGCATAAGTCCCTGCTTGAATATGACAACAACTATTGTTCTCCAAACGAGAACTCTTCAGACAGCTCAGGCGCGCCGCTAAATCCAGATATTGAAGTCAGAGTATATGGAAAGGATGTTCTTCTTACAATCTGTTGTGAGAAACGCAGAGAGGTCTTTTTGAGAATTTTCACGGAGATTGCAATCCTTCATTTAACCGTAATCAGTGCCAATGTGATATCTTTCGCTGGTAGAATGTTTAGCATAATCATCACTGCTCAGGTAAGACTATCTTCCAAGACAGCCAATAGTTTTAATGATGGAGAAAATGCTGAAAATTAAAGAATCTTTGAGTCTTTGACAATCGGCATATATAGATAGCCAATAGTTTTCTTTATGCAGTTAAGCATAATCGTAATGCTGATTTTGGTTGTCAGATGGAGAAATCATTTACCGTGACAGAGAAGAATCTTGTGGAAAGACTTGATGCTGCCATGGCAATTCATGATAAGTTAAGCTCTTCAATCGGAGAAGGAAATAAAAATCAGAAGGTGTAGAAAGAACTACAAATTAAAACATGTCTTTTCTTTTTTATTTTAATTTTGCAAATGTTGGACTTTAGGGCATATGATTTGTTTTCCTTATTTTAAGAATCTACGCTGTACCTTTTCTAAGGAATGCTTCTAACTAAATGAGGAGCTATATTATCACAACCTTAAGAAATACAGATCATTATATGGGAGAAAGGACTCAGCTCATGATTACTATAATTACCAATTGCTTTACTTTGTCGGTAAGTTTACTGAAAATTTCCTGTAGTTATTCAACGGTTGCAAATTTAGGGAACATCGGGTTTCCAGGCTTTCTCCGTCTACTTGGTACTTGGTGATAGAGGGACGAGAGAAAAGGTGCGGATACAAGAGTTGGTGAGGAGAAACAATTGAAAAAAGGAGAAATTTAAAATTGGTTGTTTCGTTTTAGTTTTTTAAAATTAAAAAAAAAAAAGAAGAGAAATTTGAAATCGATCGCTAATTTTGAATCTCTGCCAAAAATCTAAAAAGGGAAAAACTGGATGTCGGGATTCATTTTCATCCTTTCCCTTTCTTTCCTCATCTTATTATACCCAAACCTAACAGCCCAATCCCAAATTCCCCAAAAATCCCTTCTTATTTCTTCTCCTCCGTTTGGCAATTTTTATCGGGTGTTTGTGTTGGAAGATTCAGCAACGGTAGGTGATAATGGAGCATCCAAGTCTTTGAATCCCACCAAAGTAGGGAAGAGAGTTGAAGTGGAATCTTCTAAATCTGCCTCGACTTTTACCAGATGGTGTGTATTTTTCTCTATAGGTTTCATTTTGCGGTTTTGGGTGTTGGTGGATGTGGTGTTGATTAACGTCCATGACTGTAGTCCTGATGCTAAAATCAAGATGAATTTGGTTAATTTTCTAGCTTAGTGGGTTTGATTAGATTATATATATGGTGGTTCATTTTATTTTATTTTATTTTTTGAATTTTGGCTAAAGGTTTTATCTAACTTGGCTAATTGAATACTATACAGAATCTCAAGTCATAGAGAAGCCAGCAAAGGCCGAGAAGAAACCAGCTGAAAAATAATCTTACAACATTTTCTTGTTCTTCTTGCTTACAGGCCTTATAGACTTTAGATTTGAAAGAAAATATTTTTTTTAAGCTGTACAAGACATTGAGCTCAATTTTCAGGATTTTATTGTTAAAATTTGAATTTTTCTAAGAAAAAAAAATCAGAATTAGTGACCGAAAATAAACTGCCATTGAAGTTCGATCGCTAATTAACGACCGATTAACTACTAAATTTATTTTTAAATTTATTTTTGCTAGTCTAAAAATTGTTTACTGATGGTTTAGGGATAGATTGACAGTTGCAAATTAGCGACCACTTCATTTTTCAGTTAGAAATTTTTTAGCAACTAGAGATATTACAACCGATAAATATCAAGCATTAATTGCTCGTTAAATAAGAATTAGTGACCGATTTGTTAGTCGCTAATCTTAGTGTTTCTTGTAGTGAGAAACCAATTGGGGAGAAATGTGTTAACCTGATGTTTTAAGCTGTGTTTCCTTTTTTTTTTTTTTTTTTTTGAATGTTCTTTTATTATGTAAGTGCTGATGGATTTATAATAAGTAGATATCCAAATCCATCCATTATTTCATAGATATGGATTATCAAAATTAAACTAATAGATAAAAATAGATATCCTTTTAAATCCAACCAATCGAATAGATTTAAATGGATATTAATTGGATTCCAAAATATCAAGTTAAATATAAAAATGTTAACTAAGACCCATGATTTATGCTATGTGCACATGGTTCCAGTACTAATCATTCTAATTAACAAGTATAATATGATAATAAATGTTTATTTATTTGATTTAAGTGATAATTTTCACTGACATATAGGTTCTACTACTAATTTCTTTAATTAACAAAAGTATAATAGTGAAAGAAAATATTTATTTATTTGATAAAAAATATAAATATATGAATGGATCCAAAATCCATTTATATTTAAATCCACCTAATAAATAGATGCAAATGGATTGGATTAAATGAATTGAACTCTATGTAATTATTCAAATCCAAACAAATATTCATATTGCCACCACTAGCTATAAGACAGCTTGAATGAAATGGTCTTTATAGGAGACTAATAACACCCTAAATTAATGAAATTAATAGTAGGAGCTGTTGGATTATAAGTTGAGTTTTAATGATTTTGCAAATGTATAAAATAAGCATTGACAATATAAAATAAGGTTGCTTGATGTATATTTATCGTGGCAAATTGTACGGCATTAATTCAACAAGCTAAGTACTATATGGTATGTGCATATTTGAAAATAGATTGAATCCATGTGAGGCTAGTCCACATCTAATATTTTGTCAATCACTTGCAAAGTTTGAATACAACTTATCAAACTTTCATTAAACCCCATATTAAGTTGGGTGTCTATAAACTCTATCTTTCACATGACCTTCTTTGTAGCACCTCATACGAGAAGCAGCTTTATATTGAAGTTAATGGAAAATATCTAACACACTTGCATATAATGGTGCAACCCTCCTTTCTTTTACTGAGGATCACTACATACCTCACAATGATTAAGGGCCTCATTTCCTTCTTGTATATCATGCGATTATTTGGACAAGCATCCCATATTTTGCATTCCTTTTTAAGCACATTTGTTATCTTATTAGCCTCATAGTAATTTTTGTGCACTAAATGCCTCTGCCAAAAGCTCGAATCGCATGTCAACAGACTTATTTGTCCACTCGTTGAGGACTTTCAAATGTAATAATCTCATGATGAATGTCAGGGAAGAAAACTTGTTATAATCTAGGTACATTTCCATATTAGCCTCTTCTAACAATTTAAATATCTCCCTCAAATCTTCTAGTAGGTTTGCCAGCAGCATCTGGAATAATCCCAACTATATCATCTCTTTGTACAGCACATTCTAACGAAGGAATGTGGTTGTTTATATCATGGGAAGATATGCATGTTTCCCCATGAGTATTCTATTTTTTTTTATCAACACATGAAACTCTACATTTGACAATATTGTTTGACTTCTATCATACTACAAAGATACCTATTCTGATACTTCGTACAAGGATAATGGATTTTGGTTCCATCAAGTTGGTTTATTAATACAAATTCTACAAATGTATCCAAACCCTTATGGCATTCCTTATCTAAATGGTTATTTGAGTCAATCAATGAGAAGCCCATCCCCCTATCATGAGACATTAATATGCACAATGTATTCCGATTCAATTTGCATTGTGAATAAAGTAGATTATTTTAAATATTGAGTCAATATACAAGTTTCTTCATATCCAATCAAGTGGTTATTAAATAATAGACTTATTGGCTAAGATATGTTATCATACTCGCATATGATCAACTTATTTGCCAAATAAATTCAAATGTAGTTAGTAAAAGATGGATATTTTCCCATGCTAAATTTTGACAGAATATTTCCTATAAATTAAACATTTTCCAAGCACTAAGCCACCTCAATATACATTAATCATTCAATTTAACCACAAAAAAAAAACACATTAAAATAACTAAAACCATTCCCAACTTAATACGTTACCCATCCCGAAATCAAAAAACACATTAAAACATGTTTTGCCTAATTTGCTTCCTGTGTGTCAGCATACAAATTAAGGAAATCATAGCGCGCCATCCCCTTTTATGTATGTAAAAAAGAGATAGATCAAACAATGCATTTTCAATATATAATAGCTAGAAGAATAGCAAGCAACTCACTGTTAGAACTGATAAATCAAAATGCATAATAAAGTTGTGATGCATTGAACCTTTACTTAGAGAAACAATAGTTTCCACTGCAGAGCCAAAGTATGCTACAATCCACCTACCAACGAAAGCTTTCTTCAGTTACTGACTATGAAGGAAAGAAATAACTGTCTCTTTCTTTCTTTTCCTAGTAAATATTTTAGGGGTTGAGCTCCAATCTTTTGAACTATAGAGGAAAGATGCAGCCCATTCTAGAGATTTCTTTTTTTCCTTGTTACATAAATATAGATAGAAAACAATGGATTTACAGCTAGAAAAGAAACGAGGGTGGTGAGAAGATGAAAAAGTAATGTAGACCAAACTGCAAAAGTTAAACAAAACCCCCGCCCACCACATCATATTACAAAAAAATTTATCAGCTATTGATACATTACAGAAACAATTAAAAAATAAAAATTTTGAGTATTTAAAAAGAAAATGCTTATACCTAAAACTGGGGGTGTGGTTTCAACTAGGGCTAGAGTTGGTTGTTTGGGAGTAAGAGGAGGAGCAGAAGTGGCCTTTGGTGGTCAAGAAGGCTTCACAGGTAAAAAAAATGGCAGCAAAAGTGGTGTCCCAACTGGTTGTGACACTTGGGGAAGGAAAAAGAACTTGCTGCAAGAGTGGTGATCGATCTGTGATAGGCAGCGATATCTATGGAGGTTGCAGCAGCAAGATGGAAATACCTAATTTAGGGTTTTGTAGTGGAGTGAGAGAATGGAAGAATTAGGTTGCGGAGAATGGGCAAGGAAGAGCAAGAAACAAGGAGCCAATTTATGGAGGAGAAGGGAAGAACAGATAGCAAACAGGGGTCTGAAATTGGTAAACCCCCATTCTGTTTTTTTTTTTTTTTTTTTTTTGGTAGAATAAATATAATGGTTTAGAACTATCATTTCTAAACCATCGTATGTAACAAATATGACAATTGATATAGTCAAGCATTGTATTTGAAGTAGTATATAGACAAATTAAATGGAATCAATGTACATTTCTTACAAAGCAATGATAACACACACACACACACACATATATATATTTATTTATATATCATTAGGTAAAATAGGATCACTATCTATACATTTGTAGTATTGCATTATTTAAAATAATATCTTACGGAGGATAAGAAATGCTGTGACAAAAGTTGAAGTTAATCGATTAAATCAGTATTTATCATATACAAATATATGAAGACATAGTGTAACACCCCTTAATAAGTGGCCTAAATGGCTAGGGATGTCGCCCCGTCTGGTGGACCGGGGGTCTTTATAACAAAAAAAAAAAAAGAAAAAAAGAACAAGATAAACTAAATACTTGGATAAACCTCAAAATGGAATTTAAATTCATTGTCTAGAAAGGAAAAATTCCTTAGTACTTGGCATACTACAATTGAGCCACACGGGAAGAAATAAAATATGACAAGGAATGGTTGAAATGATAGAGTATTAAGACCTAATTCTATTATAAAAAAAAAAAAAAAAAGATCTTCAGTACTTGGTCTTGATAATCTTAGACTACCCTGAAAATCATGGTTAGGAAATTGTGTAAGACTATAAATAATCTCAGTAAGTCCATTGTGTGCAAATGGCAATTAGAAAATCATAGGTGTGATTCATTGATATAACAATTTAAATGGTCGTAATCGTGAGAAAATTCCAACATTATAATTCAAAACTTCACCACCTAATATTTTGGAGAGAAAATTCAAACAAGTATATCAAGTACGATATTTTGTAAAGAATTTTGTCAATTAAATTATTTCCAATCATAAACTGATGTGAATGTTCATTGAGGTAAAATCTTGAACCCGTCATTCACAAGCCATATTGTGTATTGAGATTTCACATCTGCGATAATTTACAAATATGACCTTGACATAATTCATACTGAGATAGTTCAATGGGCAGGGTGTACGTCCCTCCCGAGAGGATACCTTGACATCCCTCTCACAAATAAACAAACCTAATGTCCCATGTCCATTCTTGGTTCCCCTTGGATACCATGTTGTTAGCTAAGAACCTGACTCAACAAGTAGGACTGACGCCCTATTTGGAAAAGACAATTTTTCAAAGACAACCAATCAACTGGTATTCTCTCCTAATCTAATGAGAGATAGTCTTATAGTCTTATCCCTTGAGTACTCAAGTCTTAAAATATGTGCGTTTCTAGAAATTCCTATTCCATCGCAAAATATACAATTTTAGTTCCAAAAATTATTAATCCAAATCACAAAATTAATATTTCCAAATTTAACCCTACCCGAAAAAGAAAGTTCATATTTCTCTCCAAAATTTTCTGAAGGTAGAAAATCCCCCCATCCAAAATAATATTCATTGAAAGCGTGATAAATTATACAGTTTTATAATTTGCCTTGATAGAGATATCAACAACAGTCGCATGTCATGCTATGAATTTTGTAAATTATGTACATGGATGAAAACTTGGAATTAGGTGCATACATTAATGGATAATTCTAAATCAAGCATAGTGCTTCATATAAAAATTCTCTAAGGTTGATCATGCAAAAATCTTTTTGTATAGGAGTCATGATGTAAAAAAGGGTAACACCAAGTGAGATAAAATGAACTGATCAAAACATATTATTCAATAAATAGTAATGGAGATCGAATCATTGTGTATGCATGATCATAGAATTTCTTTTGAAATTACTTTGCACAAACAAGTCATGAGATGTAAGGACTTACCTCTTGTCCAAAAGTTTAGCAAATTTGGCTTCAAGATATCTTAGGTGCTTCCTTCTCCTAAATCCAACCCCAAATCTGATACACATATAATATAGAAATTAATTTCTTAATTGAATTAATCTAAATAAAGCGTTAATCAAGATCCTAGAATAGTTTGGGGAATTACATAGATCTTTAGTAATTCCAAAATACTTAGCAATATAACTTAATTGATTCTAATCACAAAGAATCCTAATAAGAAATCCAACAATCCTCTATAATATCCGTAATTCAAAAATCATAGAACTCTCCTACTTTCTAATTAACATCTATAGTCAAACAAGGCCTTAATTGCTAATTAAAACCCAAATCACCATGTAAACCCTAATTAGCCATACAACCATAATTAATTAATCAATAAGGCAGCATCTAAACTACCAATCACACCAAGAGTTCATATAGCTTTTCAAAAATTGAAATTCTTATCTTATTATGGTACAAGAGATCTTCAAAATTATACTAGAAACGGAGCTCATCAAACTTTAATCAAATATTTTTACAATAATTCTAAACATAAAAAAATGTCCACAAAAGCTAAATTTGCAGCAATTATAGCCATTTCTATGAGTAAATTCATTTTCCAACTTTCAACACAAAATTCTGTTTTTATTCTAAAACAGGGGTTAAAAATCATTTACTTAATTAACCAAGGAAACCAATTTATTTAAAAAAAAAAAAAACCTCAAGTTTAAAAGCTCCATATTTTAGGTGAATTACTATATATTTCTCTCCCCATGATGCCAACAAAAAAGGTCTCAAATAATTTTTACACAAAGTCTTGGTTGAACTGTAAACTTCCTTGTGCAGTCAACTTCAAAAATTCATAACTCCCTAATTATAATGTATTTTTCAATGATTCATTTTCTGAAATTTTCATAACATCCTGGAGTTTATAGAATCCAAAAATCATAAGAAAAATCAGTTAGGAAGGGCGTTTTTTAGAGGTTTACATTTACCCCCCTGTATAGGGGTATCGTACAGTTTGAGCAGTCTTGATTCAAAAAGTATTAACTTGACTTTTCTTCATTTACTTCATACAAGACTTACACCAAAATAATCTTAACACATAACAGGACACTTAGGGATTCCATATCAAACAAGCCATTAACAAAGTTTGTCTCACAATTTAGACCATTTCAGCTTTTGAACTGAACCAGCAATACTCTGTTTTCTTATCACCTCCATACTTCTCAAAATACAAAGCAAACCATCCAATTCATTCACACCAGCCTATACACACATCATAGATCACATTACAACGAAATCCAACTCCTATTTCACATAAAATTCACAAAGAACACAGCATTACACATTTAAGAAAGAATCTGGACAGCTTAGTGCAAATTTCAATTTTCAAGCATAACAAGTAAAGAAAATGAGTTCTCAACATAAAAAGGCTTCACTTCCATATCCTATATCATTCCTTTAACCAAATTACAATAAAAAATCAGTACATAAAGCAAACCACTCCAATCTGCAAAATATTTACAGATTTTCGGCCAGCAAGGTAGATGGAAGGGAAAGATGAATTTTTCATATACAAGAAGCCATTTTTACATGATATCACAAGACCCTAGACTAGGTACAACATTTAGGCATCATAACACAACATAACTAAAGCATAAAATCACAGATTTCACATCTAAACAACAGCCACATTTCTGTTACATGAAGAAGACAAGAATGTTGGACGGTTTACCTTGAAGTTTTGAAGCTTGCTTCCAACTAGGAAAAACAGCTCAACAAAACCACTTTGAAGGATTCTATTGGAGGTTTTAAAAGAGAAAAAACAATAGAAGAGTGGAGTGTGTGTCTTGGCCAAAGCTAGTGCACGAAGAGAGGAGTTCTCTTCTTGCATTCTATGGCTGCCGATCAGCCTTGAAGGAGAGAAGAGAAAGGTTGTTTCTTGAGGGGAGGAAGGAGAAAAAATTGCAGAGAAATGGGGAGAGGGATTTTCAGCCAACATGGGGAGAAATAGAGAGAAAAATACATTTTATACTAGGGCATTTTTCCATCTAAGGGTTGGGATAAGTTCATTTAAAATACACCTTAAATTAAATGGCTAAGATGAAAGGTATTTGTTGGGTTAAAAGGATCCATGGATCTTGGATACAGGTTTTTGATTAAATGATAAAATTGGGTCAAATAGTCAAAATTGGATTTGACACAAAATTTGCCCAAGACTTTTTAATTAGCAAACAAGGCCAAACTCCCTCTTAAAATTAAATTCACTCAAGAATGCCTTTTTCACAAAGGGAGGTTCATTGCTACAATATTATTTGAAATGTGAAACAATAATTAATTTAACTAAATTGTTTGCTGCACATAATACATATCTACATGCATTGCGCAATTACTTATGTATAAATCACCTACTATGAACCAAACATTTAATTAACTTAATACACTTACTTTCTCTAAAAGAATTCTCATAAGGTGCACATAAAATAGACATATGTAATGCATTTAAATTATGAAACGGGATTAATTCCATCAAATAGTTAGTTCTCTAAATCTCAACTTAGTAGGGTTTTGCAGTTGTAATATTTTGATACCTTATAATAATTTAATTAAGGATAAATCATTTTTCCACGTAATCATCATATAATCACATTGATTTCATTTATTTTCTTTAAGAAATCTAAAATAATAATTTAACCAAAAAGAACTCACAATTAATTCCTCAAAATAAATTTTAATTATCTTATTTCCTATTGTAAATTTTCTAGGATACTACACCCTTAATATTCATATGAGGTTTAAAAATAACACAATCGCGTAAATAATTAAATAACTTTATAACATAAGATTAATCATCTTAATTTTCCTAATGCAAAATTATAGGGTATTACATCCTCTCTTAATTAAGAAAATTTAATCCCCAAAATTAAACTGAGCCATGCCTTTGACCATTTCATGGTGCTTTTTTTTTTTTTTTTTGGTCCACTTCTTGATCCCCGGGTGGTGCCTTGAGCTCCGTGTTGCTCCCGCAATAACTTGACCATAGGGACCTCTTTTTTTTTTTTTTTTCAATTCCTTTACAGATCGATCCAATACCTTGATTAGCTTCTCCACATTAGTCAAATTCGGCTACAGTTATAGTGGCTCGTCGTTCAAGACAAACTCCAAGTCCAGATTAAATGTCTTTAGTTGTCGATATAACTTTGTTGTTGGCTTTGAACTGCTTTCCAATCATGCTTCTCCTTTCTTTATCTATCTTCCATCTTCTTTCCATGCCTAGCATAATGTTGTTAGATATTTTGCACTTACACAACTTCTATCCGACCATATCAATTAAGGTTCGATGGCTATTATCATAAATCAACTTTGTATATAGAACGCTTTTGGTTTTTTCATTTCTGAAATCCAGTGTGCAAGGTCCCAATATGTCTTCAAAATCATTATTGCTCTTTTTGATTGACTCTCTATCAGTGGCTTATCCGAAATACTAATCTTCAAGTATAATAATTTAAGGAAACATAAATAGATAGAATGATAAGATTGAAATGGTCGTCTGTTAAATTTTTTTTTCCTGTGATTGACGAGAATTGAATACTTTTGATGGTTGAATAAAAGAAGTTCTTGGATATTCAAGTCTTAATATACAAGGTAAATTTTAAAGAAGATATGTAGCACAAAAAATGAGCACGTGAAAGAAATATTACTTGAAGAAGAAAGAAGAAAGTTTTGTGCAATAATAAGAACTACAAGAAATTAAAGGGTGAAATGATTGTAACATTTGATTGTCGATGAAAATATTATCATTGAGAAGAATTGAACATTTATGTTGAGTGATAAGGAGAAGTTCCTTGAATGCCCAACCATTAACAGAAAATATACAAGAAATAACAGGATATATTAGGTAGAAAGATACACATATCAAATCAATATCATTTGGAAAAGAAAGAGAGTTTTGAGAATTAAAGGGAACTACAAAAATAAAAGAGTGAAAGATTTTTGGAAATGGTGATACTAGGATTTCAAAGATAAGAGAAGTTAACTAAAAAAGACACAAATCAACGTGTGCTAACCCAAAGGAATGATGAAGTGAATGGAGTAAATCCAATGAGGAAAAAATGGAAAGTTATCATAAAAGTAACATATAAAGCATCTAGAAGATGATTGAAAAGTTCGATGAATAACAATTGCAAAAATTGACTAGAATAGCAAAGGTTGCTTTAATCAATCAAGTCTTTAGAATAAAATTCACAACAAATGGACAAGAATAGAATTGGCAAGAAATAGCTCAAAAGAGACAGCACATGACAAGGTATAAGGAATACACATTCAATATGTAAATGATATAAAGAAATTGGGTACAATGTAGATGCATTTGATAAGGAGCAATTTTCTAACAATGGGTGAAGTAGCTAAGGTGGCCTTCTATAATCAAATCTTGGAAGAAAGCTCATTACAACAACAATAAGCAAAAGGATATAATTTGTATGAGGAAACTTAGAAGAAAGAGTAAAGAAGCGAGATTAAGGATATAATTTGTAAGGATATAATTCACTAGCATTACTTTCCCTTCTTGATTTGATGTATCCGCGTATAATTCCTGAAGTTCGACAAGTGTAAGCCTTGATCTTCTCTTAGGCTTTTGGAAATTCTTCTCATTCTTCCTCTCTTACAACTGCAATGTCCATCTCCATTGTAGCCGAATTAGAGTGACGCAAGAATCACAATTCCTCTAACAAAAGACAATAATAGTATTCTAATCCTAGGAATATTTTATACTTCAAGATGTTTTCACGTCACATTGGCTCCAAAGTTTTCTTTGTTCCAAAGTGAGCACTTTAGTAATCTTTTGTGGTATAAGGTTGTTGTCTCCATCAACTCTAGTTGCGTTTCTTCAATTATTCGAACATGATGGTTGAATAAGGTTTCCATTTTTAAACCGAAGTAGTCTCGAGCAAATCTCCTTTGGATGTGTAGAATCTCTACATTTGAAGCATCTCCAGTCCTACTCCTTGCACTAACAATCTGTTCCATGAGTTTCTTTCTTTGGCAATAATGGCAAACTATTAAATTTGGAGCAGCTTCTGTCAAAGTAGTGCTTACTGTCTTCCTTTATTCTTCCATTGTTGCTCAGCAGCCTTTTAGCATAGAAATTTTAGGTCTTCAGAATTATTCTTGAAGTTATATTAGTTAGGTTTTCCTCCTTCATTGGTGTAGTTGTGTCCACTATAGTAGTACAATTGTAGACAGTATCTACTTTCCATAATCATCGGTTTTTTTATATTCTACTCAACACGTAATATCCAAGTGCCCCTTGATATAACATTCCTCAACCTAATTATTCTAGCCCAAAATTAAAGTGCAAATTTGCCATTACTAAAAACAAGTAAATCCATATAGTAAGCTCAGTCAGATAAAAGACATGTAAAGATATTTCATATAATATACACCACAATAAATCATAGAAGCATTCCAGATAATGTCCCATTATTCACATATAATTAGCAAACATAATAGAAAATCACAAATCTCTAATGTACAAATATCAAAATCCTAAATCCCTCCAATAATCATCATTTCTAAGCTCCCATAATTATAATACGGTCATATCCGTCAAATCAGAACTAGGATAGTTAAAATCGAAAAACTAGAAAAGTACCAAGATTATAAACCTCTTCATCATGTGTAGTCCTAATCTTATACCCAAAGAATCTCACATGAGCATACTTATCACATCCTCCAAAGTATCTAATTGTTCTGGTGAACATAGACTTTCTCTGAAAACCTTATCAAGGTTGTCATTGCTACACAATATAGGGATAAAATTTCCTCTTATATCAACTCATCAACACGTATCAAGATTTTCAATTTCAAATCACCATCAAAAGAGTTCAAACACAATCCTACTCTCAACTCAACCTAGACTTAAGTAATAATTTAAAATTCCATCCCTTAATAAACACAATCCTACTCTCAACTCAATCTAGAATCTATTTCATTAATCAAAAGATACCTCTAACCACTCTCTGATACCAATTGTCACATCCCTTAATAAATTGCTTAAATGGCCAGGGATGTCGCCCCGTCCTGTGGACCAGGGGTCTTTATAATAGGGAAAAACAAATAGCAAAGGATAACAAGATAAACTAAATACTCGGATAAACCTCAAAGTTGGAATTTAAATTCACTGTCTAGAAAAGAAAATTCCTTATTACTTAGCACACTACAATTGAGCCACATGGGCAGAAATAAAATATAACAAGGTAGGATAGAAATGATAGAGTATTAAGACATAATTCTATTACCAAAAAAAAAAAAAAAAAGATCTTCAGCACTTGGTCTTGATAATCACAGACTACCCTAAAAATCATGGTTAGGAAATTGTGTGAGATTATAAATAATCTCAGTAAATCCATCGTGTGCAAAAGGCAATTAGAAAATCACAGGCATGATGCATGGCTATAACAATTTAAATGGTTGTAATCATGAGAAAATTCCAAAATTATAATTCAAAATTTTATCACCTAATATTTTGAGAGAAAATTCAAACAAGTATATCAAGTACGATATTTAGTAAAGAATTTTGTCAGGTAAATTATTTCCAACCATAAATTGATGCAAATGTTCATTAAGGTAAAATCTTGAACCCGTCATTCACAAGCCATATTGTGTATTGAGATTTCACATCTGCTTTAATTTACAAATATAACCCTGACATAATTCACGCTAAGATAGTACAATGGGCAGGGTGTACGTCCCTCCTGTGAGGATACCCCAACATCCCTCTCACAAAAAACAAACCGGATATCCCACGTCTATCCTCTGGTTCTCGTTGGATACCATGTTTCTAGCAAAGGACCGAACTCAACTACTAGGACTAATGCCCCATTTGGAAAAGAAAGTTTTTCCAAGATGACTAATCAATCAAAATTCTCTCCGAATCTAACGAGAGCTAGTCCTATGGTCTTGTCCCTTTGGTACTCAAGTCTTAAAATAGGTTCCATCGTGGAATATACAATTTCAGTTCCAAAAATTATTTATACAAATCACAAAACTAATATTTCCAAATTTAACCTAACTGAAAGTTGATATTTTCTCTCCAAAATTTTCTAAAGGTAGAAAATTCCTACATCCAAAATAATACTCATTCAAAGCATGATAAATTATACTGTTTTATAATTTGCCTTGAAAGATTTATCAACAATAGTCACATGTCATGCAATGAATTTTGCAAATTATGTACATAGATGAAAACTTAAAATTATGTGAATACATTAATGCATAATTCCTAATTAAACATAGCACATCATATAGAAATTCTCTAAGGTTTATCAAGCAAAAAACTTTTTGTATTGGAGTCATGATGTAAATAAGGGTAACACCAAGTGTGATAAAATGATCTAATCCAAACATATTATTTCAATAAATTGTAATGGAGATCTAATCATTGTGTAAGCATTATCATAGAATTTCTTTTGAAATTACTTTGCACAAGTGAGTCATGAGATGCAAGGACTTACCTCTTGTCCAAAAGCTTAGCAAATTTTACTTCAAGATATCTTAGGTGCTTCCTCCTCCTAAATCCAACCCCAAATCTAATACACATATAATATGGAAATTAATTTCCTAATTTAATTAATCTAAATAAAGCGTTAATCAAGATCCTAGAATAGTTTGCGGAATTACATAGACTTTAAATAATTCTAAAATACTAAGTGATATAACCTAATTGATTCTAATCACAAAGAATCCAAACAAGAAATCGAACAATCGTCTATAATGTCCATAATTCAAAAAGTATAGAACTCTTCTACTTTTTAATTAACATCCGTAGTATAACAAGGGCTTAATTGCTAAGTAAAACCCTAATCACCTAGTAATAGCCATGCAACCATAATTAATTAATCAATATGGCAGCATCTAAACTACCAATCACACCAAGAGTTCATATAACTTATTGAAATTCTCATCTTATAATGGTACAAGAGATCTTCAAAATTATACTATAAAAAAGCTCATAAAACTTTAGTAAAATATTTTTCAAATAATTCTAAACATCAAACAATGTTCGCATAAGCTAAATTTGCAACAATTAGCCATTTCTATGAGTAAATTCATTTTCCAACTTTCAACTTAAAGTTCTGTTTTTATTCTAAAACGGGGGTTAAAAATCAATTACTTAATTAACTAATGAAACCATTTTATTTTTAAACAAAAAGCTCTAGTTTAAAATCTCCATATGTTAGGTGAATTAATATATATTAATCTCCCCAATATTCCATCAAAAAAGGACTTTAATAATTTTTACACAAAGTCTCGGGTGAACAGTAAACTACCTTGTGTAGTCAACTTCAAAAATTCATAACTCCAAAATTGTAATGTATTTTTCAATGATTATTTTTCTGAATTTTCATAACATCCTAACATCCATAGATTCCATAAATCATAAGAAAAATCAGTTAGTAAGGGGGTTTTTTGGGGGTTTACATTTATACCTCTGTATAGCGGTTTCTGTACAGTTTGATCAGTCTTGATTCAAAAAGCATTAACTTGAGTTTTCTTCATTTACTTCATACAAGACTTACACCAAATTAATCTTAACACATAATAGGACACTTAGGGATTCCAAATGAAAAAATCCATTAACAAAGTTTATCTCATAATTTAGATCCATTTCAGCTTTTGAAATGAACCTGCAATACTCTATTTTCTTATCATCTCCATGCTTCTCAAAATACAAAGAAAACCACCCAATTCATTCACACCAGCCTATACACACATCATAGATCATATTACCACGTGTTGCCTTACGACAAGAGGAGTTGACAGAAATGTCGATCGGCTGCTCTTCCGATGAACATAAACGGTTTGATGGAAAGATGAATGGATGAGCCAGATCTTTTACAAGATGTGGATTCCTTGAATTTACAATAGAAAGGGTTCAAGAAAGTTAAAATATTGCATGCCAAAGCAAAATAGGAATGAACACAGGGTATTTCGATTAAGACAATGAACAAATACATAAGTATTAGAATCTGAAATCAAAGGCACATAAATCGGAAAGCTTGTAATCGAGTAAGAAAAATTGTAAAGAAAATGTAAAAAAAGCCGTAAAAATGCAAAAAAAAAAAAAAAAAAGGGGGAATTGAAAAACTGGTGGAAATTTTGGGTAATTTGGTTTGAGATTATTGTTGTTGTGTTCTTCTTTCTGGGATCCCTACTCGTTTTGTACTTGTCGTGGTATGATCGCCGACTATCCGAACATGGAGAGAAACCTACTTTGTGGCCCGTCCTTGGTGATTGAGGACGGTAGTGTTCTGCTGATAGTGCCGCGATGTGAGGGTGATGGCTCATCAGCTCTTAGTTCTGATATTGACCAGGTGCATCAGCTAAAGATTTTCTTGACATCATCACCCGTTTGGTAGAATTCATATCAATTTCGGCTCAAGGTTACTATTGCAATGGATTGACTTAAAATGACGTCAACACATGCCCCCCTCGAGTCCCGTTGCATTGATGGCGCGAATAGGTGAAGTGACAGGAATCAAACCTCATTAATTCATAGCCGTTCTTTTTCTGACAAAGTCAAAAAGTCTCGACTGTTTTGGAAGGGTGCCAACTCTTCGGCTTCGAAGCCCGCGAATGGCTAGTCTTTTGAATCTTTTCTTTACATAGCCGTGGTCCCTATTACTTCTCCTTCATTGATAAGAATCCTTCTTCTGCAACAACTCTATCAAGATCAGACTTCTGTCTTTCTTGTGAAACCTACCATAATCTTCTGCACATTTCTTTTGATTGACGAACATCTAAATCCCCATGGTTGCTTCAATTGATCATTCCCCCCTAGCCTTGAACCAAACCGAGGACAATATATATGCCTTGGGCCATTGGCTATTACCAATGGAAGTTACTACCGAACACTTACAGTTCGCCTATCTAGAGGGGTTCGTCCTTTCTCTGATTCGGGACAATTTCAGAATGGCTGGCCTACCATTCTCTTTTTGCCACTGGCTGCTGATGTGTTTGAATTTGGGTATAAAAATTATATAAAAATAATCACATTCCCAATCAAGTTTAAATTAAAATGTTAACCCCAAATTACACATATGAGCAAGTGTACTCATCATTAAGCATATAATAGGGTTTAAAATGAGTGTCGATCCTCAAAGAACAAGTATGCATTAATCCCTTTTCATTCATTGTTTAACCGACTCAATAAAGTGAAAACAAATAAAAATAAAAATAAAATAAAAGATACATGTCAAGGATGGAGAATTATGTAACTCAAACCATTATTTTGACAATCATGACCTTAAAATACCCAATCATTATCATAACTAATCATTCTCTTGGCATCATGAAGGATTAAGAAATATTCACTTCATTTCCAATCCATAAAATCACTATCTTCTAGACAAATTAGCATCACATATCCTGTCTCAACTAATTCACCCAAAAGATGCATTAAACACAATCCTTGATTAAATCTCCATATCCTGGCAAACTTAAAACATGAAATTAACCAACGAATCCATATCCTGGCAGACATCCATTAACCTTTAATTACCCAGTTCTTAGCAATTAACCCCTTTTCCAAGCAAGTTAATAGACAGCAAATATAAAATAATGAATTGAGACCACCATCAACCCCTTTTCCAAGCAAGTTAATAGAAAGAAATAACAAATTAATCTTGTAATCAGCATAAGTAATTAAATGCCAAGAGTAACAATCAATTAATCAAAAGATCAAAGTAACTCTAAAAATCACGAATACCTAAAACAATGTAAAATTTCAATAAAATAATTAATACATCATTGTTCAAGAAAAGAAAACAAAGTTAAAAGAAAGCACTCATAGACAAGCCTCTTTCTTCCTCCTTCGTATACTCTCTTGTACAATCCTCCTTGATTTGATGAATTCTTCTTAATTTGAGTGATTTTGGGTTTCGCTCCTTGAATTCATACCTTTGACTTGTGTTTTTTTCTTCATTTATAGGCTTTAAAAGTGCCTAAATTCATCCCTCTAGGGTTTTTGGCCGAATAGAAGTAGAAAAATACCAAAATTCTGAAAATTGCAAAAAATGCGCACAGAAATTGAGGCACTGCCAGTGTACCAGTGTACAGCTAGTGCCGCCTATCCTGCCTAGGGTTGGTGCCAGTTGCATTCTGTCTCTCTGTCCGTTCATCAATTTTTTTCGATTCTCGTGCCAAGTCTTCTAGGTCGCAGCCGGCGCCGCCTCTAGGTACCCAACCAGTGCTGGTTGTGTTCTGTTTAGCCCTTATTTCACCAATTTTTTTATCATTTTGAATTACGTGCTAGTAGCATGTGGCCGGCGTCGCCTCTCCCATCCTGGCCAATGCCGCCTCTAGTCTGTTTAGCGACGATTTTGCCTTATTTTACCCCTAAAATTTGAAATAATTTAGAAAATACCTTTGCAAGGATAAATTCTCAAATATGATGGAATTTGACCAGTTATTGCACAAAATGTATCACAAAATGGCCTTAAATAACTAGGAAATATGTGACTAATTTAGGCCCTATCAGTCGCGCCCCCTCAAGAATTACAGAGAGTGGCATGATCGTTGCCAAGCCACTTACGGTGCCCTCTGGGGATCAATGGGGCATCCGTGATGCTATCATGATGTCTGATTTCAAAATGGCCCTCATTGCAATCTTTTTGCCTCAGCTCTGCTATTCTGGTTCCCGACGATCAACAACTTCATTTTTCCCCATGGTATGTTCTCACCCACTATATTGGACATCTGCATTATTTTAGGCTTCCATTGCATTAGTAATGAAATTGCTGCCCTTCACGATGATGAGAACCTGCCTACTATTGAAGCCCGTTTGGACAAGTCCACTACCTCTTACGGCAATTTTATGGCCGCCCAAAGGGGCATTGTTAACATCCCATCAGAGCAGCAACAATCTACCTTTTTATGGCTATGGCTCTGCAAGTACATCCTTTGCTCTCACTCGATGGGAATAAACAATGAGTACCAGTACTACGTATCGACTTTGTTGAGGAAGAAGAAGCACTGCGACCTGGCCTCTTTGGAACTAGCCTTGGTCTATCAGCTAATGAACTAGATGATTTCGGTCTTATCGGCCGAGGGTAACCAAATCAATCTCGGTAGCACCCTTTAGGTCGTGAGGCTATGCTTTTACTAGTACATTCTCTAATTTAGCATAAATAATATCCTGGAGACTCCATGGATTCTGCCCAATGCGCCACAGGTTATTGGCTATTGAGAACTCTTGTAAATAGATCTTCCGCCGATACCATCATAGCTTACCTTCATCAGAATAGTCTCTAGTACGCACTGCACTTTTTTTTCCTATTCCACTCAGAAGACCTACCCTCTCTAGATAACGAGGCTTGCCGATACACCGAAAGCCTCCCAATAGACTATCTGGGCCAGAATGCTGTGCTCTCGAGAACTCTTTCTTGGGGCAAAACCAGGTTCCCGGAGTGCCAATTCCTCATATGAACGGTACAACCCATATTGCTTTTCATGGTAATTCGGGCCAATTTAAGATATTCCTGCTGATCCTGGTCATATTTCTTCTTACACTGTCATACCTGTCCTATTGGCTGAAGATGTGCGCACTTTAGCCGATAGGTCCCTAACTGCCCTTCGTTCTTTTAAGTACCACCCATTTCAGGTTGTTAGAAAGGCTATCCCCAACTTTAACCTGTGGTGGCATCTGCTGAGTGAAATGCTCTTCTCCGGCCTTGTAGAGACGTGGTTGCTCAGACTGGCGGGATCGGCATCGGCAGTGGTCTAAATGTCTGCGTTGAAGAAAAGTAAGCAGAGCAAAGCTTCTGCTAGTCCGATCACTGAGCCATTATTCCGTACACCGTCAGTGAAAAGAGCTGCCATACTTCCACCAACTGATGAGGAAGAAGAAAAAGAAGAAGCCATTCTCCCCCTACTAAGACGGTCAAAGAGACGGTAGGCCATTTATATTCCAGTATTTGCCAAGATTGAGATTGATGCTATACACTTTCTTCTTTTTCAATGCTTTTCATCCTTTGATTCAAAGTTAATCTTATACTGCCTTTTTTTTTTTGCAGAAACAGAAGACCAGATAGTTGATTATCTCTTATTCTTCCTCAGAGTCATCAACAGCCATGCCCCCCTTGTCTCCTACAAGAATGAAAAAGGCAGACGAAGGGACTTCGGCCATTTCGCCTTCACCAGTTGTTGCCTTTGTGTTCGAAGTACCTACCTCAAAAAGAATGGTAGTCGACAAGCCTGTTACACCCCTTGCAGAAATAGCCCTTGAGCCTCTAACGGAGCCTACTCATTTTCGGCTAGTAACGACTGAAACTATAGCTCTAGAACTCCTGCAGAGTCTATTGGGAACTGACTTGCCGACCAACCCCTCTTCCTAAGACGCTATCAGCCGAACCCTCCAACTACTAGCATAATCAACCACTTTTGATGTCCCCATAGAATTGAAATGCTTATCGGCTGACTATCTAGGACACATGCGATTCACCCAACACTTCTTTTCCAATACTCAAAGTAGGCAAGACGAAGCTTCTCATCAGTTCCAAGCCTTGGAGGCTCTCCGTGACTAGGAAGCGTTTCTGCAAACGCATCATCAAGAAGACTCTACTTGCCTGGACATCCTTCGAGCTGAGATTTTCAATAAGGTTAAAAGAATTGAAGGCCTGGAGACGCAATTGCGAGCACTCTAGGAGGAATTAGATTCTAAAAGATGGGCCCTAGACGAGAAGCTTGAGACAGAGAACGCCTATCAGCAAATGGCCTCCTCGGCCAAAGAATTGGCGGCCAAATTTCAGGATGACCGACTCATGCTAGAAGCCAAAAAAGAGCTGCTTCAGATGGAACTACAATATTCTAACAAGTTGCTAAATGGCATGTAGTCTTCATGGGACACCTTCCAATCTTACCTAGCCAGTTTCTTTCGTAGCCCCGATGAAGTTGGTCCTTTGGGTACACAAACTAGGGATGCTGAGACACATCCACCTTCAATGGAAGAAATGGCTGCTAAACCAAAATTGGTCCCGGAAGAACCAACCATCCCTGCAGTAGAAGTGGAAGAAACCCCAATAGCGGCTGTTCTTCACGAGAAAAATATAAATTGGCTTGCCATAATTCATTTTGCCCAGCCGATCGAGATGCCTCACACTTCATCTGAGGAGAATTGACTTCTTACTTTTTTTTTTCTTAAATGTAGCAGCCATATGATCAGCTCTTTGTCTGTGATCAGCCGTTTCACATGAATTCCAACATGTTTTTTTGTCTCACAGTTTTTTTTTTATACATACACTTGTTTTATTTTGTTTTATTTTTATTTTTTTTAATCTTCTCCTTCCAAGGTTCCCTCCCAGAATATAGGATAAAACTTCTTCAAATATTTACCATTTATGGCGTTCTTTATTTCCTCCCCATTGGTGTCATCAACCGATAGGCACCTCCATTAAAAACTTAGGTAACAAGAAATGGTCCCTCCTATGAGGTGGACCACTTACCATAGCGTGGGTCCTTTAGTGCCAAAGTTTTTCAAACCATGTCTCTTATTTGAAAACTTCTTCCCCGTACTTTCCAATTGTAGGTTCTTGCTACCTTCTCCTTATGCCTTTTGATATTTTCCAACGCTATCTAATGGCCTTCCTCGGCTTGGTCCAGACTTATAACCAGGGCTAATTTGTAATTTTCAATTGACAAGCAGTGTTGGTAAGCTACCTGAGCTATCTGTAGTGATAATTCTGCAGATAGCATTGCATCATATCCATATGTCAGTCAAAATAGGATAAAACCTGTAGTGGTCTTTTAAGCGTTCTAATATGCCCACAACACCTCTTGAAGGGTTTTGTGCCAACTTTTGGGTTTATCTTCCAACAACTTATAGATCATATTGATTAAAGTCTTTTTTGTCACCTCAGCTTGACCATTGGTCTATGCATAATACGGAGAGGAATGCAGTAACTTAACCTGGAATTGAGTTAGAAAGTCGTGTACCTTGTCTACTGTAAACATAGTTCCTTGGTCATCCGTTATGGTTTCAGGTATACTGAATCGAAAAAGGATGTTTTGCTGAAGGAAGGCGATAACGGCAGACTGGGTTACTCTAGTAAGGGCCTGTGCCTCTACCCATTTGGTAAAATAATTTGTTGCTACTAGAATGAAGGTGTGTCCTTTGGTTGACGGCGAGTGAATCTTGTCGATGACATCTAGAGCCTAACCCTTGAACGGCCACGGCTTGATGATAGGGTACAAGTCTGTGGTGGGTGTATGAATCAATGGGCTATGCTTCTAACATACCTCACACCTGGTTGCATAGGCTACGCTGTCTATAGTCATAGAAGGCCAGTAAAATCCATGTCGTTGCGGTGTCCATTTCAACTTAGGACCTACCTGATGAGTACCATATAGGCCTTCATATATCTCGGCTAACACCTACGCTACTTCTTGCATCGACAAGCATCTCAACAAAACTCCTGTATGGCTTCTTCTAAATAAGTTGTTCCCGATCAGTACAAAGTTCAATGCTTTATGCTTTAACTCTCGTGAAACCTAGCTCGTAGGCTTCCGTAAGTATGAAACGATATCAGGCCACCAATCTTCTTCATGTTTCTTTTTCGGTTTCTGCTGACACATTACCTACACGACTTTTTTCTTAAAACCTAAAACCATTTAAGCTAAATTGTTTACCCCCTGGTTCTCAACTCAAGGAACATGAGTCAAGATAACTTTCAAGAAATATTGTAACAATGTTCTCACTTCCTGTAACTTATCCGGCAACACGGGGGTTAGTGCACTTGTACTCACCTAAAATTTTCCAGATAACAATTTGAGAATCCCCTGTTATATTGACCATTCGTGCATCCAAAGCTTGTAGAATTTGAAGTCCCAAAATGAGAGTGTCATAGTCCACCAGATTATCTTAGTGCTAGATCCATCAAATTCCAACTTCTGTGGCTTGTGTGAAATGTGCCCCTGTACCTTTTTCTTTTCAGGGTTAGGTACTTCCACACATAGTTGCTTAGCTAAGAAATCAGCTATGGCTTGACCTTTCACCACTTTCAAAGGTAAATGAGTTAAGGAAAAAGAATATAACTTAATAGCCCATTTCATTAACCGTCCTTACAATAATGGGTGGTTTAGAAGATATTTAACGAGATCAATTTTGCGTAGGACTTGCACTTTTCTAGGAAGCAAATAATGCTCTAGCTTCACACATGCATAATATAAATACAAGCATAGTTTCTCCACAGGGGAATACCAGGTCCCGGTATCCGTCAGGTTCTAACTGAGGTAGTATAATGCTCTTTGAACCTCCTGTGCATCGTCTTGAGCCAGCAGGCAGCCGATAGACTTTGGAGCTGCTGAAATGTACAATTTCAAGGGTACCTTATCTTGCGGAGGTACCAAGATTGGTGGTTGTGACAAAGCTACCTTGATCTGGTCAAACACCGCTTGATGCTCTGATTGCTAGACGAAGTCCAGTGATAACTTTAATCGGAGCAATGAAGAGAACACCTTTTGTTTACCAACGGCGTTTGCCAGAAAGCATCGCAGGAAATTGATTTTTCCTAAGAAACTTTGGAGCTGCTTTTTAGGTTGAGGTGGCCTTGCTTGTAGAATATCCCTTGCTTTGTTCTGGTCCACCTTAATCCCTATTTGATGCACCAAGAACCTAAGGAAGTTTCTGGCTAAAACTCTGAAGGTACATTTAGCAGAGTTGATTTGTAACCAGTGCTGGTGCATTCTAAGGAAGGCCTGCTCTAACTACTATAGGTATTGTGAAAAAGTTGGCAACTTAACTACTAAGTCATCAATGTAAACTTCCATGGTCTTGTCGATGAGATCATAGAAAATGAGGTTCACGGCTCTCTGGAAAGTAGCTCTAGTGTTCTTCAATCCGAAAGGCATAACTATCCATTCAAATAAACTGATAGATCCTGGGTAACGGAAAGCTGTCTTCTTAGTGTCTTCTTTAGCAATGAATATCTAGTTGTACCCGGAGTATCCGTCCATAAAGCTTAAGAATTGGTTTCCTGCAGTTGAGTCCACCAACATATCAACCATCGGCATGGTGTATTCATCTTTTGGTATGGCCAAATTTAGATTTCTAAAGTCAACACAAACCCACAGCTGGCCGTTCTTCTTAATGACGGGCATAATATTGGATACCCAATTTGCATATTGTTAGGTACAGATGAAACCATATCGAAATAACCTCTCAAATTCTTCTTTGATCTTAGGTAAAAGAGCGAGATTAAAATGCCGAGCAGACTGTTTATGAGGCCTAAAACCTTCCGTAATTGGCAAGTAATGCTCTTCAATGCCTCGATCCAGTCCTGGAATCTTATGATAATCCCATGCAAAACAGTCTTTGTACCTACGAATCAGTACCATTAGAGCATTCCGCTGATCGAAAGTTAAGCACAAGCTTACCTTTATGGTTATGTTCTCCCCAGGTTCCCCGATGTCTACTTTCGTTAACGGGTCCTGAACGATAAAACCAGGTGCATGTCAAATGTCAGGGTCCTCTATTTTTGGACATTGACCTTCCAACCGTTCCGTTGTGATCTAGTTATGAGCCATGGTAAGCTTGGAGTAATAGCTCAGTCAAAAGTAGAGCAGTAGAACACAGCCTCATTCATATATGCTTTTGTAGACGGATTGAGATCGGCTGGTATCTTTTCCAGTTGTTCTCCATCCCAAATCAACATCATTTGGTGAAGCATTGATGGAACACAATGGTTCGCATGAATCCAATCCTTACCTAGTAAGACAGAATACGCTAGCTTTGCCGTGATTATAAATAAAATAATCTTACTAACCTTAGATCCTATGGGCACCTCAAAAGTGAAAACTCCTTCTGCTTTGGATGCCTCCCTAGTAAAATTAAGCATTTGGATATCTGTAGGAGATAGATCGCGATGATCCTAGCCTAAACGCCTTAAAGTTGCCAATAGCATTACGTTCAGCACAGCTCTTCCATCAATAAAAACTTGAGAGAAAGGTTTTTTGTTGATGTGTGCCTTGATGTACAACGATTTGAGATGATTAGAACGTTCTAGCCTTTGGAATGTTGGTTTACTTCCTTCCAAAATCTCGGACTGCCTCTTGATTGGAGAATCTCCCAGCTCATGCTCCATGTCTTCTTTGCATGTCTACACCATAGTTGCATCTGCCGTTGGGAAAAGGGTCTGTATTGACTAGGGTTTCCTCTCATTTGTTAACAAATCTTACCCTTCCGTCTTGTAAAGTCTTCTATATTGTGTTCCTAAAAACAACACAACTATTAGTATTATGGAAAAATGAATTATGCCACTTACAATATTTCTTGCCCTTCAATTCCTTTGGCTCCAAAACCTTGTGGCCGAAAGGTAGACAAATTGTTTGTCTTTGACCATTTGATCAAAGATTTGCTTAGCTCTAGATATATCGAATGTGTATGTGGATGACCCTGCAGATGAATTTTCCCCATTCCCTTTTCCAAGCTTCAGAAAAGGATAAGTGGAAGATGCACCTTTTACTAATTATGCTGCCATCACATCTAGCAATTATTCTTCCTCATTATCAGTAACATCGTCTACTACTGATATCATAGTTTGCCATTGAGAAAACTTAACTGACCGCCTTTTCTCTTTTTCCTGGATCATTTCTTCTATTCTGACAGCCTAAGATAGCATACATGAGAGGTCAGAGAAATCCTATAGGATAAGGAGCTCTTTGAGCTGCGGATGCATTCTACTGATGGCTATCCGAGCACACTCCATTTTTGGCAATTGGGTGGTGCATTTGGCTTTAGTTTACTGAAAGCGTTCGATGAATTATGTGATGCCTTCAGATGATCTCTACTTAACTGCCAAAAGATCCGCTATGGACACTTCAGGTGCTGGTTTAAAGAAGAGCTCATGAAAAATTCGTTCCATATCGGCCCATGAGTACACAAAACTGGGTGTCAAGTTTGCATACTAGGTAAACACTGCCCCTGTTAAGGATAAAAAGAATAACTGCAATTTATGCCAGTCACTATTCCCGAACTCTCCACATTGTGCTGTAAACCTCCCTATATGCTTCATAGTTAACTTGTTGTCTTTTCTAGAGAATGTGGAAAACTCAGGTAACTTAAATCCTTGTGGTAGTATTGCCATAGAGTACCTATTCTGGGTACAGCTTCTGATACACTGGCCGATCTCTAGCTTGTCGACGCAATGCCTCCATCATTGAGCCGATATCGGCTGATGGTATCGGCTGTGGAGTCTACATGTGGGAAACTACCGCAGTCGATCAAGAATCTTGTCCGAGGAATAAAGCCATCTTAGGAGACCCTATCCCCTGTATTGGATAAACTGTCGTAGTAACGGGATACACAGTGAGGACAGTTGCAACGTAGCTCTGGGGTCCTTCATACGAAGAATAAACATTCCTGTTTAAGGTGGCATTCTGGTCATAGAATACCTGTGCCCCCATCGCACCTGGGTCCTTGCGACTGGATATAGAGGAATTCTTCTTAGGAAAGGTTTCGTAGGAACCATGCCGAGTGCATTTAATCACAGATTCCCTTGGTGCCCCTCAGGCATTGGCATAGACTGCTCTCAGTGCAATAATTGTACTAACCTATAAGAAGGTGCAACAATAGATGAGGGGGGGAGGATACATACCTACCTGGGGTACCCCGTGAGCATTTTTCCTTTGTTTGAAATTATGGAGCTCGTTCTAAAGTAAAGGTCGGAATACTGTGGCAAACTGAGGAATAAGACTCTAAATGAGTCACCTGTACACTGCTCCATAGCATGTCGTATATCGGTTAAAGAAGTGGGTGTCAACTGGGACACCTGGGGAGGAGACAAAGTTTATCCCCCCCCCGTTGCTCAGGGATGGTGAATTGGGCATTCCCAGACGACGTCATTGCAGGATCAAAAGTTCCCTGTAAATTCTGAACTATAGGCCGATCGAATGAATCCGATGAAGGCACTGAGGAATGCTATTGAGAATTAGCCATAATGCGTCCTAAGTGCAATTGCATGCAACAACTACATTTGGTCCTACCAGGCATGCCAATTTATGTTACCTTACGAAAAGAGGAGCCAATGGAAATGTCAATCGGCTGCTCTTTTGATGAACATAAACAGTCCGATAGAAAAAAAAAAATGAATGAGCCGAACCTTTTACAAGACGTGGGTTCCTTGAACTTACTATAGAAAGGGTCCAAGAAAGAAGAAATATTGCATGCAAAAGTAAAATAGGAATGAACACAGTGTATTTTGATTAAGACGATAAACAAATACAGAAGTATTGGAAACTGAAATTAAAGCCACATAAAATGGAAAGCTTGTAATCAAAGGGGGAAGAAAAATTGTAAAGAAAATGTAAACAAAGATGTAAACAAAGCCGTAAAAATGCATAAAAGAGGGAATTGAAAAACTGGTAGAAATTTTGGATAATTTGGGTTGAGATAATTGTTGTTGTATTCTTCTTTCTAGGATCCCTAATCATTTTATACTTGTTGTGGTATGATCGCAGACTATCCGAACATGGAGAGAAATCCGCTTCGTGGCCCATCCTATATGGTTGAGGACGGTAGTGTTTTGCTGATCGTTCTGCGATGCGAGGGTGATGGCTCTTCGGCTTCTAGTTTCAATATTGACCAGGTGCATCAGCTGAAGATTTTCTTGACATCATCATCCATTTGGCAAAATTTGTATCGGCTTCAGCTCAAGGTTACGATTGTAACGGATCAGCTAAAGATGATGTCAACACCATGAAATCCTACTCCTATTTCACAAAAAATTCACAAAGAACACAACATTACACTATTAAGAATGAATCTGCACAGCTTAGTGCAATTTTTAGTTTTCAAGCATAACAAGTAAAGAAAATGAGTTCTTAACATAAAAAGGCTTCACTTCTATATCCTATATCATTCCTTTAACCAAATTATAACAAAAAATCAGTACATAAAGCAAACCACTCCAATTTGTAAAATATTTACAGATTTTCGGCCAGTAAGTTGGATGGAAGGGAAAGATGCATTTTTCATATACAAGAAGCCATTTTTACATGATACCACAAGATCCTAGACTAGGTACAACATTTAGGCATCATAACACAACATAACTAAAGCATAAAATCACAGATTTCACAGCTAAACAACAGCCACATTTTCTGCTACATGAAGAAGCCAAGAATGGTGAATGGTTTACCTTGAAGTTTTGAAGCTGGCTTCCAACTAGGAAAAACAGTTCAACAACACCACTTTGAAGGATTCTTTTGGAGGTTTTAAAAGAGCAAACATAAGGGAAAAGTGGAGTGTGTGTCTTGGTCAAAGCTAGTGCAAGAAGAGAGAAGTTCTCTTCTTGCTTTCTATGGCTACCAATCAGCCTTGAAGGAGAGAAAGGAAGGTTGTTTCTTGAGGGTAGGAAGGAGAAAAGAAATTTTTGAGAAATGGGTGGAGGGATTTTTAGCCAACATGGGGAGACATGGATAGAAAAATACATTTTATATGAGGGCATTTTTCCATCTAAGGGTTAGGATAAGTTCATTTAAAATACACCTTAAATTTAATGGCTAAGATGAAAGGTATTTGTTCGGTTAAAAGGACCCATGAATCTTGGATATGGATTTTTGGTCAAACGATGAAAATCAGTCAAATAGTCAAATTAGATTTGACATGAAATTTGACCAAGACTTTTTAATTAGCAAAACAAGGCCAAATTCCCTCTTAAAATTAAATCCACTCAAAAGTTCCTTTTTCACAGAGGGAGGTTCATTACTACAATATTATTTGAAATTTGATACAATAATAAATTTAACTAAATTGTTTATTACACATAATACATATCTAAAGACATTGTGCAATTACTTATGTATAAATCACCTATTATGAACCAAACAAATAATTAACTTAATACACTTACTTTCTCTAAAATAATTCTCATAAGGAGCACATAAAATAGACATATGTAATGCATTTAATTTTTGAAACGGGGTTAATTCCATCAAATAGTTGGTTCCCTAAATCTAAATTTATAAGTAGGGTGTTGCAGTTATAATATTTAGATACATTATAATAATTTAATTAATGATAAATCATTTTTTTTCATATAACAAGCAAATAATCACATTGACTTCATTTTTTTTTTCTCTAAGAAATCTTAAAAAATATTTTAAGCAAAAAGAACACACAATTAATTTGTCAAATTAAAATTTAATTATCTTATTTCCTATAGTAAAATTTGTGGATATTACACCATTGATATTCATATGAGGTTTAAAAATAACACAATCATGTAAATAATTAAACGACTTTATAATATATGATTAATCAACTTAATTTTCCTAACAAAATATTATAGGGAATTACACATGGGATGAACATAATTTTACTCGGCAAATCAATTATTCAGCCGTTAGAAGTTGAAACACGTTTAGTGACTAAATTTAAGTTAATTTCATATATTTTACTGCATTTTCCAATGTAATCTCTATGCAATAGCCAGAAGCCCCAGCAAATTTACAAACGTAAGCATACCAAATTAATGATTGATCAAGCTCTTACATTTGTTAAAATTGTGTAAAAAAAAAAAAAGTATTATGACTAAATTTGAAGATAATTAGATATATGTTGTCATGTTTTCTAACATAATCTATATACATGAGCCCCAAAACCTAACGTATTTATAAATACAAGCATATCAAATTAATGATCTAATCGTTAGATTTGTTGAAATTATTAAAATGAGTATTTTTACCAAATTTGAAGATAACTGGATGTAGTTTGAATAGGTATTGAAAGTTTTTATTGTATTTAACAATAAATACGATAACCACAATACCATCACATTAAGTTGACACATAAATAATGCTAAGGTAAAACCGTCATATTTGTTATACACAAAATATGATGGTTAGACGAAACCATCGCATATAGCTAAACAAGTACGACAGTTACCCAAGTATCATATCACTACACCAAAAATAATAATAATAATAATAATAAAAGAGACAAATACGATGCCATTAACTGCGGCAACCACAAAATCTTCGTATATAAAACTATATACGATGGTTTAAAATCCATCATATCTATTTGGTTACAAGCGATGGTACAATAAAATAGTAGTATTAAATTAGCAAAAGACGACAATTAGAGCAACTACCTTATTTGTGAAAAATAAATATGATGGTATCAACTAACTGTCGTATTAGTTTTGATATATACAACGGTTACTTACCTCCCATTGTATTTATGTTAACAAGCCACTATGAATTCAGCTTCGAATTAGTGTAGATTAAATACGACGGTCTAATCCGTCGTATTTATTTAGTCAAATACTACTGTTTTGTTTGACCATTGTAATTGGTTAGTCAAATACCATGGTTTTATAAAAATTGACATTTATTCTCAAATTAATATGATGGTTTGAACCATTGCATTGGTTTTAAAGTATGTCAAAATTCTTCAACAACAATCCAAATTATATCCAATTATATTCAAATTTGTTCATAATACTTTTGTTAGTGATTTTAACAAATCTAATAGTTAGACCATAAATTTGATATGCATATATTTATAAATATATTTGGGTTTTGAGATATTGTATAGAGATTATGCTAGATCATGCAGCAAAATATATCCGATTCCTTTCGAATTTGGTTATAATACTTTTTGTAGTGATTTTAACAACTTTAATGGTTGAATCATTAATTTGATATCCTTCAGTTCGATAAATACACTAGGTTTTCTAGCTATTGAATATAGATTAATTTGACATCCTTCAGTTTGTTTTATATATATGTGTGTATACTATTTTTATATGTATATATAAATAAAAAATATTATGAGAAAAAATTATATTTAAGAATTAAAACAAATATGATGGCATCAAAATGACAGTTAAATTGTCATAGTTAATACTTAAACGACGGTTTATGGTCATTGTATTTAATCTAACAAAATTAAGAAAAAGAATATGGGTTGACAAAATTTCAAACCTATTTCCCCCTTCTCCTTCCCCCATTTCCGACGGCCGTAGCTGCCTTCCATTTTGTGCCCATTCTTCTTGTTTCCTTCTCTTCCTTTTCATCTCCACTATCGAATTCTTCTTCCTCTCTCCCACGCTTTTTCCCGTTTCCTTCCCCCATCTCTGATCATCACTACTGCAACCTCCATAGTTGCTGCCACTACAACCTCTATAGCCGCCACCGTAAAACAACCAACTCCAGCCCCACTTGCCAAAGCTTTTCTTCACCCCATTGTAGTCGTGATGCTTCCACCTCAAACCTCCATTTTCAGATTCGACATTCAAAACTCACCATAGCTCCAACAGAAAGCAGCTTCCCCATGCAAGTTTTTCAATTGTTAGGTAAAGATCCTTTTTCAAGTTTCTGGTTTTTAATTTAATGCGAAATCTGACTTAGAAAATTGATGACTTTCTCATAAATATTTGATTTTGGGATAATTATTCTTGCTTTCTCTGTAGGTTTTGTGAATTTCTACTTAATTATGTTGTAGTGATTGGGGTTGTGTTTCTAACTTTTTATTTGATCATGATGATGCTTTGATTAATTTGTAGTCTAATAGTGAAGTGAATCCAAATTTGTTCAAAACGTATAGTCTAATCAGAACTTGTAATTCTAAACCTTAAAGTCAACTTTGTCCTCTCAATTGTATCTCATCTTTTGTAAAATCCTACCTTGCCAGCTTAATGTCTAATCATCTAGCAGATATAGTTTTGATGTTAGGCAGATTAACCATTCCATTATTACCCTGGTTCCAAAAACTGATCATGCTGAGAAGGTGTGTGACTACCGTCCTATTTCTTGTTGTAATGTGGTGTACAAGATCATATCCAAGATTCTGGCCGACAGACTGAAGCTGGTTGTACCTATCCTTATGGAAACTTCTTAGTCGGCATTCATTCAAGACAGACTCATGACTGATAATATCTTGATGGTTTAGGAACTTATGCGTATGTATAGTAGAACAAGAGTTTCTCCTCGATGTACAATTAAAGTGGACCTAAGGAAGGCTTATGACTTAGTTAATTGGGATTTCTTAATGAATTTCTTCGGAGCTTGGGTTCCCTCCTCTTTTTGTGAATTGGATCGAGCAATGTGTCACCACTACCTCGTACTCTGTAGCTATCAATGGGACTGTCCATGGATTCTTTACTGGAGCAAAAGGTCTACGCCAAGGGGACCCGATATCCCCTTTGCTATTTGTCATTCGTTTGGAATATTTCTCACGGATTGTTAAAGTTCACACACTTGGCGGCATTTTCAAGTATCATCCCAAGTGTAAGGGGTTAAGGATTACTCACCTTGCTTTTGCGGATGACCTTATGTTGTTTGCTAAGAGTGATTGTTCCTCTATACGCATTCTCCTTGACTGCCTGGAAGAATTTAAAAGGAGCTCGGGTCTTAAAATCAATAAGGATAAGTCCAATATTTATCTTGCTGGAATCTATTTGAATGATCAGGAGAATATTCTACAAACTACTGGCATACCTATTGGGGAATTCCCATTCCACTACCTTGGCCTACCAATCATGAATGGTAAAGTTTGGCTTACTTTCTACAAACCGTTGCTTGACCGCATTGGTTCATACATTGGCCGATGGTGCACTCATTCTCTCTCTTATGCTGAGCGCCTCCAACTGATCCAATCTATTCTCCAAGGGTTTAGTGTTTCTGGTTATCTATCCTCCCTACACTAACGGCTATCATTTGTCAGTTGGATAGGATAGCTAGGGATTTTCTTTGGGACTCAAAGAACTCCCGATTGCATGGAAGAATATTTGTCTCCCGAAAAATGAGGATGGTCTTGGTTTGCGTGACTTGCACACTTGGAATGGAGCGTTACTGTCTAGAATCATTTGGGACATCCAATCGGAGAAAAATTCCTTGTGGTTCAAATGGGTGACACACTATTATTTAAAAGGCAGATCTGTTTTGGAGATCGACCTTCACAGGGACTACTCACTTGTATTTTGTAGACTGCTAGCAATTAGAGATATGGTACTGGAGCATGAACGAGATATTAATTAACTGTGCGACTGATCTGCTTCATTCTTGGGCCATGTGTACTAGTTCTTTCACAGGCTGTGCTTATGACTATCTGAGATCAACTGCACAGAAGGTGTATTGGACCAATACCATATGGGAACAGGGACTAATGCCCAAACACTCTTTCATTCTTTGGTTGTATGCTAAAGGTAGGCTTAAGACCAAGGATACACTTGTGTTTAGGCTTGATGACTTGTCCTGTCCTTTGTGTTAGGTACATCCGGAAACGTCTAATCATCTATTTTTCAAATGCTCGATTTCATCTACTATTTAGACGAAAGTTAAAAAGTGGCTTGGTTTACCGAAAAATCTAGATTCGGCCAAAGCCTGTCTTAGGTGGTTTTGGCGCACCAATCGTGGTACTTCGTGGTTTACTAAGGCTAAGTCTACTGCTTTGGCAGCCACTTTCTACTACATCTGGTTTGCTCAAAATAAGGCCATTTTTGAGAATGCGGTGTGCCAACCATTGGAGATTATCAAGAAGATTAAAACACATGTGTACAATGTTATCTTTACTTTGTACTCTAATGTTGTGCCTACCTTTTCAAACTGTATTGAGATCCACTAGCTTGTAGTCTCCTTGACTATAAACTAGTAATCCATGTATATTCTTTTTGATAAATATTAATATGTTTACATTTACATAAAATTAAAAAAAAAAAAAGCATTCTCCTCAAAGGGTTCTACCTAGTGAATCTCTCTTACATAACCACAGCTTTTCCTCAATGATGAAAGGTTCTATCTTGATTCGTCCTGGGAAATTTCTTTCTAGACCAGTCCTCAAAGATTTATGCATTGGCAATTTATATCATACTCTTTTCTTTGTACCAAGAATTGTCATACTTAAGTTTGTCTCTTACTTCTCACTTTAATTTCCCTTTGTACTCTTTTCTATTCTCTTGGGTTCTTCCACCTCTTCAACTACTTCAACTTGTTCTGCTTTGGAGCAGCTGATGGAATTGTCCACTGGCTAAAAAAAAAAAACAAGTGAATTAAATGTTATCTTTTGGTTTGTTATCCTATTCATATTGATGCCTTACCAAAAGAACAATTGAATTGAATACCAACTTTTTCCTTTAAAAAAAAATAGCGGAGAGCGTAAAAAATAACAATTGGATAACGATTGAAGAATTGGAAGGTTGTTCTTATGCCTAAGCAGTGCAATAAGGGATCTCATAACTTTAGCTAAATGTGCTTGTAACTTTCTTGATTTACAAGATTTTCTACTAATCAAATTTAATGATTCTTGTACTTGAGCTAAAAATAAGAATTGACTCGGCATACTTTATTAGCATCTTTATTTTCAAATTATAGATTGAGAGCTTAATTCACTTCTTCAGAATTTGTTAGATATGCCCTTTCCTTTCTCCTAGATAGTTTACAGTACCAACTTTTTTTGAAAAAAATTATAACCTTTATATTATTTTATCACTTTGGGACTCAACAAATCATTTGACTATTCTTGAAGTAAACCATTACAAGGGGGGGAAAAAAGAAGCTTATTTCTGTCTTAAATACCAAAAACAAAAAACAAAAAACAAAAAACTTACAATACAATATTATACTTTTTTTCTCGCTTCTAACATTATGATTCTAAATTGCTGCTAAATCAACTGATGCACAAACTGAACTTTTATTCTTGTTCAAAGTGTATATTAGTTGTATAGAAATATAAAATGAGCTTAACTTAAGAAATTTAATGTGTTGTTTTGCTATCTTGCAAAGGTTAGAGATATATGTTTTTTTTTTTTTTTTTACTGTCCAGAAGAGCATTACTAAGGTAATAAAATCTTCTAATAATTGAAAATTTTGCATTGACTAGTTCTTTAATATTATACTTTTTACATTCTACATGATTGTATCCCCATGAGTGATTGGTGATCATTCCCCTTGAGTGATGGGTGATCACTTCCTATGAGTAATGAGTGATTATTCTTAAGTTATTTTTATGCTACATACCAATTGTTCTATTCTTGTTGGTTGAATTACATGATTGCACATATTGGGTTGGCTTAGTGTCAAGAAAATATTCAATTTATAGGGAAAACTCTGTCAATTTTTTTTTAAATTTAGAATCTTTCGTGGGAAAATTATCTATTTAAAAAAACATGAATAAAATAAAATTTATCTATTTTATATGAATAAAATAACCTAAATAAAATAAATTTACAAGACTTGGTCTATATTGTCACTTATCTACAAAAAAAATATGTCATTTATATTTCCAAAAAAAAGTATTTAACTATATTTTCTATTATCTAAATGCATTTTCTATTACTTTTATAGAAATGGAGGATTGGACTGGTCATGGATTGAGTCAAATAACCATTTAAATGATGAATATAATAAGGGTTTGGATGCTTATATAGAATTTGCTTTGAGAGACAAACCTGATGGAGCAAAAATCTATTGTCCTTGTATTAAGTATCAGAATAGGTATTTTTATGGTACAATAAAGGTTAAACTACATTGTTAAATGTGGGGTTTCATGCGTTAGTACAAAAAATGGAGTGCTCATAGAGAAGCATACATATCTTTTAGCAATACAAACAATAATATTCCTTCATCAGAAAATGTACAATAGGATGATATAGTTGGGATGGTTCAAGATGCAACTTGCATTAATAAGCATGAGAATGCAAGTGAAGTGCCCTAAATTGTTAGAAGAGGCGAATGTGGAGTTGTCTCAAATTTTCTTCTTTATTATTCACCATGAGATTACAACACTTAAAAGTCCTCAACGAGTGGTCAAATAGGTCCGTTGACATGCTACTTGAGCTTCGAACAGAAGCTTTCAGTGAGATGGGTGCAAAAATTGCTAGAAATTACTATGAGGCTAGTAAGATAATGAATGTATTAGGAATAGAATGAAAAGTATGGGATGCTTATCCAAACAATTGTATGATATACAGGGGAAAATTTGAGGTAATTATTGATTGTGAGCTTTGTAATACTTCGAGGTACAAGAAAGAGGGTAGCACTATTGCATGCAAGCGTGTTAGGTATTTTCTGTTGACACTGAAGTTGAAGCTATTAGGGATATGCCCTAGAGTCAATTTGTACTTATACTATTGTCGTTATGTTTTATATAATAATATGAGGTTTTCCTTTCCATGAATAGTGCATTTTGTTTTGTGGTCATCAAGTACGTGACTTGATAGTAAAACTCAACAATGAATACAATGACTATTCTAAAACTGTCCTTGATCGATTATTATTATTATTGGAACAATAATAAATTAAGATTAGTATATTTGTGACTTGATGACTATGTTTTACTGGTCATGGATATTTGTAATATCGAGTCAAAACATAAATAAATGTTAGAGAACATTGTATTGGACATGACCCACTGTGAGAGTACTTCATGGAATATGTCATAAGTGCTTTCTAGCCATAATAATATTAAAAGTCCTTCAACCTAAATTCATCATAGTTTCCTACTTGATAAATTCAATATTTTGACATTGTCTAAAGTTGTTTTTAATCAGATAATAAATTAGACTACTGTTGGATGTAGAATAAATCAATGAGAGGAATATTATTGATAGTGAAGAAATTTGGCCCTCTCAATTATGGGAGAGATATCCATGGGCCCCTTGATAAGTTAGACAGTTAAAATGCATAGCCGTGCTCAAATATATCAATCTAAGATATTGATATCATTTGTTTGAACAGTCTACTATGAAATCAAGAAATAATTGATTAAGCTTAATAAGGATGACATGCTCCATGCCTTATGCTTAATCTGGATATCGTGTGACAAAAGGACTAAATATAAAATTATGGTTTGGTTCAAAGAGATCACCGATCTTCATTTAACTTGGATAGTTATAATGTTTTGCTAGAAATCGCTTATAACTTATGCGCCATTTAAATATGATATGGGCACACTGCTAGTGTTAAATGAACCTATAGGGTCACACAATAAGCAAACTTGTTAGGTTATTTTTCTAGTAACCAGATTCGATGAATTTGGAAATATGTATAAGTTAATCGAACTTAGAAAATTTACCAGATATAATGAATTTGGAAATATATCCACATTCGATGTATCTGAATAATGTCCAGATTATAAGAATATGACTAGGTAAATTAATTAGTTAAATTACCGAGATAATGGCAGAATCTTATCATACCAATTTTAATTTAATTTGAATTTAAATTAAAATACAATAAGATATTATTAGGGTTGGACTCAAAAAGGTTTGGAGGGGTTTTTAAGAAAACCCTAGCCGTTTTCTCTAGAGAGCTATTCTGTTAAGAATATTCGTGCCTTCATCCACTAGAAAAATAAGCCTCTCAAACCCTAGACGCTAGCACTTCCCGCTTGACGAGTGAGTTTGTGGTGTGTATCCGATAGAGGACGTTCGCATATTGCAGCGTTTGGTGATCACTCGGGTTGCACGTACAGCAGCACAATCGGAATCGAATTATATCGATTACACCTAATAGAGGTAATTTTGCAAACCTACGATCTTCTGAATCGTTTACTTGGATCCTCGGAAGGGATTCGTGGATGTTTTCCGTGTTTAGGAGTCCATGAATCCTTACAGAAGTGATTATTCATCGCTCACAAAACTACTTATCTTATGAAGTGGCACAAAGTAGGTCATGTGAAAGATGGAGTCTGTAGACACCCAGTTGGTTATAGAGCTTGGAGAAAGCTTAATGAATTGTATCTAGAATATGTAGGCGATTGTCAAAATAAAAGGCTTGGTTTGGCTTTAGATGATTTAGTCCATTTTCAAATATGCACATACCATATAGTACTTAGCCTATTATCTTAATACCACATAATTTGCCACCCTAGCTATGCATGAAGCAACCTTATTTTATATTGTTAACTCTTATTAATGGCCCCAAGAGTCTAGGAAACAAGATTGACGTTTTTATACAACTATTAATCGAGAAGTTGAAAGACGTATGGTATGACAGTATGATGACATATAATGCCAAGGCAAAAGAGATGTTCCACAAATTGGAAGGATTACAAGTCCAAGCTTAAGTATAGATACTGCATTCCTTTCTAGCATAGCATAGAGCCTATTGATTGTAGGGATAAATAGGTTAACGAACATCAGTGGAGGATGTTGGTTGATTATTGGCGTTTGGAGGATGTGCAAGTCATATTATGCCATAATTAACTATATTAAAATTTTTATATTTTAAGGTTGTTTGCATATATAAGATGGTTATATTATGTTTCTGTTACACATTAACTATTTTAAATATTCACTGGTGAAGGCTGAGCAAAATAGGTAGAAGCGATCACATATTACATATCAACCAGCCACAAGGAGGATGCCATATTCAATTATTCAAGATCAACTATTTAGATTATCTTATACACTATTATTTTGCCTTTATTGACAGATTGTCAAAAATATTTACTTTATAAATATTGTCTAATTAATCATTGTTCATGCTTGCAGATGGCCTCACAAAGCTAGTGATGTAACAATATGATATGTTTCTTACAACTCGAATGTAGCATAGTTGGTAGGTTAATGGTTTGATTGCTAATATGATTGTAAGTAATTTTTTATGTTTTGCTTTGTGGAGTTTTTAAAATATAAAAAAGCAAATATATAAACATTAATATTAACTTGATATCTATTTTCTTTCTTAATTTTGTTGGACTGATTAGAGGCAAAGTGCTAGGCACTTCTTGAGTCTAAATGCACTGAGCAGGCTAAGGACCAGATCTTTCAGTGCTTGTTTGGTCCAGATTTAAGGAGTTATGTTAGATGCATAGGGTAGGGACCAATACCAACTTTAGTTAGACAGTCTTCCACATATTCCAGAAATGTTGATGAGGCTATCAGAGCTTAGGTGGAGGCATGCACGCACACAATGCAAGCTGAGATAGAGGCACTTATTGTAATATCCCACAATTATAGGGTCCGAATGACTATAGAGGTCACCCCGTCGAGTAGACATAAGGGTCTTTATAATGAACTAAGTAAATAAATAAACAACGCTTAATAGTAAACTGAATAAAACCTTACAAGGCTTCGAATAGTACATCAATCCCAAATAACATAACAACATCTTAAAGTACTTAAACTATATTATTCTTCAAGACAATAATCATAAAAGAAAATAATATCCAATGCATCAAGATCAAATATAACAAATAATATCCAATGCATCAAGATCAAATATGACAAATAATATCCAGTGCATCAAGATCAAATGTGATAACTACAGAGTTCTCCACCTTATCTCTAATATAAAACTCTGAAAACATTAATTAAAAGGTATGAGATATAATCTCAGTAACTCTCGTGTGTATTTTGTAAGAAATTTTTGAGGAAAAATATTTTCATAATGCATGAGTTGTTGTTCCAAAAACAGATGTGATTTTATTACATGTTATATTCCTAACACATCGAATAATACATAGGAGGTTTATATTATTTCAATATCTTCAGAAAAATAATTATTTCTTATAAACAATATTTAATCGTATTAAACACATCATTTGTATTGAGCTTACCACCTTGACCATTTCTCATGATCACATATAATGATACACATTTTCAAAATAGAGTTTCAAATATCCCACATCAAAATTTAAATTAACGCATTTGTGATCTCCAATCAAACACTGACAGAAACTCATCCCATCAACAAAATTAGCCACAATTGCTCGGATAGAATTTACAACCCTTCCACCATAATAAATTACTATCCAGCTCGAATAGGATATGTAATCCATTCATCATAATAAATGGCTATCCAGCTCGAATAGGATGATCAGTCCTACTATCATAGTACTATCTGACTTCGATGTCCCACGCCCATCCTCTATTTTTCCCATGAAAAACATATTGCTAGCTAAGACAACTAAATTACAAGTACTGTCACCCTACTCAGAAAAGTCAACTATCTGGAGGTAGCCTCCTACCGGATAGCATCCTCAACTTCACAAAAGCTAGTACAAGAATAAAGTTCCTTTGAGCACTCAAAAGTAGCAGCACAGAACCACTCAATCCACAACAAACATGGCACAATGCCAACATGAAAAGATCAGCGCAATACTTTTTCAAAAATAGCTTAATACTTTTTACAACAATTTCACAAACATTTCTTAAAATATTTGTTTCACAAAAATTACTCACAATTTTGATTTCAAAGCTCGACTCAAAAGTCTTTATCCATCTCATAATCTCAAAATCATTTCAAAAGAGTTTATCCAATGCAACATTATATAAATTCCCCAAGATTTAATAATTGTTTTGAAACTCTATAAATAAGTAGCTCCCAAATACATTAGGCATAGATCATGCTATATGAAACTAGTTGTGTCAAAACATGCTATGTATTATACAATTCATTTATACATGATCATTTGCAATTCCATATGCTTAATAACTTTTAATGCAAGCTTTCATATCCAACATATCATGAATATGCAGTTTTCCTAAAATAATGCATAATTAATTATTTCATTAATCATAATTAACATTTTCTTCACAATAGAACAACATACTCACAATATATAATTTCTCAAATGAGATGCAAATATATATACATTTACTCAAATATCACTCGCATAAATAAAGCATTCCATGACATAATATTTCTCGAATAAATAAATATTTTATTTCACAAATAATAAATATGAAGATATAAGTATTTATGTAGTTGAAGCATTTAGCAAAATTGAAATATTTCATATCCATTCCTACATTTAGAAAATCATAACATGTGGGGACTTATAAGTCTATGAAAACATGAAGTGTAGAGACTTACCTTGAGTCCTAACAAAAGCAAATTCAAGAACAACTTCTTAATTGCAAGGTCCTCCTTCTCCTATTTCCTCAAAATCTAAATATAAGTATAAGAATTAATTTCCTATCATAAATTAAATATTTCAACAATCCATCATCATTACCAACACCATTACTATGTTTTAAATCAATATTTCAACAATCCATCATCATCACAATCAACAAAACCAAGTTTTACACAAAAACTCCAAATCTATCTAACATGGATTTCACCTCTAAGTCATGAAATATAAAGAAAATAAGATGAGATATGTTACCTTCTTGCAAAATTATATTGAATACATGAAATTACTGAGTTCAATAGCCTTCAAATGAGTGTTCTATAGCTTAAGTTCATAGTGTTCTTGAGAGAAAATAAAAGATATGAAAAGAGATGAGAGAAATGGCAAGAACGCCTAGTAGCATGTGTTAATGTGTGTGTGGTGTGTGAAATGAGAAGTGAAATATGATGTTTGGGGTTTTATTTAGTGATTAAGTGTTTTGTTTAAATAAAGAATGAGTTAGATTAATTGTATGATGTTTAAAAGTTGTTTAATGCTAAAACTCTATTAAAATCAATGGCTAAGATTAAAATACACAAATGGTTGAGATTGGGCTACTATTAAAAAGGATATGATAGTCATTTAACATATTTAGGACTTCTAGGATTTATTGGAATAAAATAAATAAATAAATAAATTAGGTATAAAAATAAATACAATATTAAAATTAATTTTGTATCAATAAAAGAAATTATAAAATGAAATAAATCTTGGTCAATTAATAAATAAGGTAAGAAATTTAAAATAACTAAAATAGTAAAATATGACTTTTATTTAACAAGAACATATATCGGGTCCTCAACAAAATTGATTTTTTATATTAGCCCCAAAAATAATGATATTAAATAAATAAAGGCAATAATCACTTAATAATAATAATAATTTATTTTCTATTTAAGACATACAATTGGTCAAAAATAAGCACCAAATAACATTCACAGAAGTATATACAAACTTCCTATGCAAATATTTCACCCAAAAATAATTGCTAGAAAAAAAGTAGTCGTGGGATTTATTCACACAAATACCTAATAAATATTCACTAAAAGTCATGTGCACAAATGCTATCTCACTTGTATATTTATGCATGAAAATGATATGTGAAAATTAATTTATGAAAAGCAAAAAGATGTTTGAAAATGTTAGGTGGTACATGTATGGGGGCACGTGTTCACACAAAGGTTAAGGAACGCTTGTAGTATGAGAGAGACACATATAAGTCACGTTTATCATAGCTTCAGGCCACCATGGAAGCCTTATTTCATAGAGTTGATATAGGTGCATTTGTCACAGCTTCTATACCTCCATCTAGTGCATCGATAGCATCTCGTGAAGTTGGTTCTACATCTCAATCTCATGAACAATCCGATGCTAATAATATTGTTGATAAGCCTTGAAATATTTCATATTGTTCTTGTTTTATATGAGTAGCACTCATGATTGATACATTCTTGTTTATGTATTTGTAGTAGGACTTGTGATGGATACCTTTTTATGCTTTGATTGATCAAGAGATTGTATTCATGATTCGATTAATGATGGTTTTTTGAGAAGATTTAAATGAGTTGATTGTGTTCAAGGTTTCATTGTGTTTGAATGTTGTTTTGGTTGGGTTTAGATTGTAGGAGGAAAAGGTTCGAATTGCTAAAATATTAAAAAATACGATGATCAAGAACCGTCATAATTTAGTAATTAAATATGATGGGTTAGGCATCATATTAAATACACAAATACGAGTGATAATTTTAACCATCATAATTAACCAAACATACGATGACAATTTTGACCGCTGTTGTTGTAGAAACATAAACAATGGTCAGAGACCGACCCTTTTGTGCAACATATAAATGACAGTCCCACAAACCGTCAAATTTATTTAATAGTATACGATGGTTGGAACTGTCATTTTTTGTCAACGAATATGATGGTTGTTTGTATACATATGACAGCTTTATCCACCACCATTTGCTTATTTGTGGGATGTACTTGTATGACGCTTTGTTTTGGCAATCATAAATAACCGTCATTTTAAAAAATATGATTGTCGTTGTATGATAAAAATGACGAACGTATTAATGATAGTCCCTAAACACAGACAACTACTACCCTAGTCAAATCTCTAGAAGAATGTGATTCTCAGGGTGGGATTCGGGGCCGCGCAATTCCTATATGGGAATTGCGCGGCTCTTTTGCGGCCGCGATCTGAGGTTCACAGAATCGTCTGGCTAGGAAACTTCCACGCCACTGGTCCCAAAAAAAGTGCAAAACGACATCGTTTTGCCTTCAACCGATCAAAAATCGCGACTTGCATTGTTAGCCAACTTCCACAAGCCTCTGCAAGTTCTACTATATATGTACTTTGTACTGTTCACCTAAAAATTAAAAATAACGCTTAAATCACCTGTTGTGTAAACATAAACAAAAGCTTTCCTCAGATGTTAATATTTCCATTCTCTTTCTTCTCTCATTCCTTCAAATACTGAGATTATTTCGAATGGTGTCGATAGAGTTAGTGTAATCTAACGAAATTGAAGCACTCTTGATACACAAACGAGGCAATACGCATGCAATACTAAAGGGGAATTTTCTCCTTCAAAATCTGTAGTTAAGGTTCCTCGTAAAAATATCCAATCACCCAAGTTGTATTTCGGTAGCTAAGTATGTTCATCTAAAAAATTGCATTCAATATAATCTGGGTTTTTAGGTTAATATTTGTGTTCATGTCTTTGTGAGAATGAGTTAGTAATGTACACAACCATTTTCATGTGATTACTTCACTTGTTAATACATGTTTGTTTGGCAGCATTGATTGTATACAGAACACAGTAGAGCATAGCACAGCATTTGACCACACATCAACTTATTTATAGCATTCTCTCTGATTATCTCGAGGTTAAATTAAGAAGTTTACCTGCAATGTATTCAGTTGCCTATACATTCACATGTTCCAGTTGAAAAAATATTTTAACAGTTTATTACTGATGTCTTTGTAGTTCTTTAAATTTGACCAAGATAGTAATATTTCTTTTTTACCTACATATTGCACTTATTGGTTTGAATTAGTGACCTATTTAGGAACATCCTACGAAATTTACCTGTAAGGGTACTCAAGTATTTTAATATATTTCTTTGTTCCTTTTTTTTTTTTAATGATGTGCATAGGTTCCTTTTAATGGAGGACCGTACAAGTGTTCTAGATACGGAGAAAAAAAATACAAGGTGACCGAGTTTGAATCATGCCACAACAATGACATTCATACTACTGCTTGTGTTCATCTTATGCCGTCACAGAGGAATGTCAGCAATGCGCAAGGCATCGACACTTCCTTAGCCGAAGCTGCAAGATTATCTTTAAAGCAATCTCATTAGCTAATGTCAGCACAAGTAGGTGGCAAAGAAAATTTAGGGTGCTCCATAGAAGACTTGAAGTGATATCTCCGTAGTAGAAGATAAAGAAACTTACAGTATTGTGAGGCCGCGGTAATAATGAGATATTTTGAAGAGCAGGCTTCTATGAATCCTTCTTTCTTCCATGCAGTGCAACTTGATTGTGATGAGTTAATCACAAATATTTTTTGGGCTGATGCACATATGATCATGGAATGCTCCTACTTTGGGGATGTTGTCACATTTGACACCACATACAAGACAAACAAATAGTGCCGGCCTCTTGGAGTATTTGTTGGATTCAACCAATATAGGCAATTAGTAGTTTTCGGGGCTACTTTTCTTTATGATGAAACAATTGATTCTTTTAATTAGCTATTCACGACGTTCATCGAAGCTATAGGAGGCAAGCGTCCTAGAACAATCTTCACTGACCAAGATGCAGCAATGGCTACAACAATTTCTATTATTCTCCCATAGACCTTTCATAGTTTATGTACTTTTCATATTTGGAGAAATTTTATAAAACACTTGGGATATCTTTATAGGAAGGGATCGTCACTCTCGGACATGTTTCAAAATTGTATGTTCCATATTGAAGATGAGGAGTTTCTTGAGACTTGGTAGGAACTTGTGCTAGTCCATGAGCTGGAGACAAATGAATGGATCAAAAGCATATTTGCAGCTAGAGTGAAGTGGGCACGATGCTACCTGATGGGCAGCTGCACAGCTGGGATGCGTAGTACACAATTATGTGAAAGCTTTAATATAGATTTAAAGGACCATCTGAAGTTAGATCATGATATTCTGCAATTCTTCACTCATTTTGGTCATGTTGTTACCTCGAAGTGATACAAAGAGGTGATCTCAGAATACGAAAGTAAGCAAAATTTACCAATAATGGTGTTGAGAAACTCACCAATGATAAATTGTGTGGCAATGGTGTACACTCCCCCATTGTTCAGTAAGTTTCATGCCCAGTTCGATGAATCATTAGGGCTACTCATACAGAGAACAAGTGTCGCACCTAATTCTCTAGTGGAGTGCATTATTGAACAGCATGATGGATTATCAAAAGAGCGGACCATTATATTTGATGCATCGACGAAAGCCATAACATGCAGTTGTTTGCTTTTTCAGAGTGTTGGAATGTTATGTTCGCATTCTCTAAAAGTGTTAGATCACTTTAATGTAAAAACAATTCTAGATCAATACATCATCAGGTGATGGACACAAAAGTCTATGGATGCCTCAGTTATTCAGGTTGACAGAAGTGTTGTATCTATCGATCCTAATCTTGACATTGCAGAGAGGTACAAGATGATGGCTACATTGTTGATATGCTTAGCTGCCCGAGCTGCCGAGTCTCAAAGTGCAACCGAAGATGTCATTTCTATGGCAACCAAAATGAGTTGCAAGATCGAAGACAAATGTGATGTATTGTCAACACATGAGATGACAGAGGGAAAGTCGTTTGAAAGAGATTTGGGCCAAGATGATGTGACAACCATGAAACCTTCATTCTGAGTAGCTGAATCACAGTTTCCAAATCCAAAAGGTATAAAGAAGTGTGAGACCTACAAAATAAGAAAACGATTGAAGAGTTTTCTTGACAAATGGAGACCACGAAAGGCACGCAAAATGAAAGGCACACCAATGCACTAGGTATGTGTTGTATAGCAATGTTACTGCAGTGCTATTTTATTCCCTATTTTTTAGCATAAATTTTATTTACATTTGTACTATTAAGTGAAAAAGTTTACTTGTTGAAATAGCCAAGGGAGCAGCAGGGCCAGCAATGTACTCGACACACAGAAAAGGCCACTGAGGAAAATAATTATTGCACAACTGAAACTTGTCAAGCCTCATAGCAATCGGTGGGTAACATCCTTGTATATCCCTTAAATATGATATAAATTCGAAGTCACCTAGCAAATATATTTAGGTGAAATTTTTTTGCTTCTCGTGTAGCAAGCATCATTAAGCAATGTGACATCTGTACTTATACAATGCAGCACGACTAGCATTCCACTAGCTTCTCTAACAAAAATTTCACTCATGGAAATGGTACATCTCACAGCTTGAATTTACTTCTTGATTTTCTTTGAGCCATAATGACCATAATTACGAGATACCCTAATAGACAGCGGTGTTTTGGACAGACACCGCACCTCTCTATTCCCCATTTCATACAGTAGAATAGTCTTCTTTTAATGAACCAAGCTGAAGACTTGCAGCTATAGATAACAAAAGATGGTACATAAACAGCCTTTATGCACACCTCTTTGCTCCAATTTTCTCATAGGTACCCTGTATGACTTTTGATGCTCATTAAACAAAGGCTTTAATCTCTACTAGATCATGATGTCTTAACTTTTTTTCTCTTTTTGGGATTTTTGATAAAGAAGCTACTTCATGAAGTTTTTAGGAGTCTTTTTATGTTTTCTTTCATGTTTTATTTTTCTGGGAGAAAAAAAGGAATAAATATGTGTATATCTATGGATGACAATCCAGAGATCAATGTTCTTAGAGAAATGCCTGTATAAACCAATAGAGATCGTAATCTATATTCTATATATTCACATGTTTCAGGCTAGTTTGCCACTTAAAGGGCACTTGCTTGACTTCTGTGGTTGTGCTTTAGAAGCATTAACAACTAATTATGCTCTTGAATACCATGCTTGTAGATACTAATTTAGGCTCGGCATACCATCAACTTGGATTTCCAAGTGTGTTTTAGTAGATGCCATTACAAGGAGAATTTTGAGTAGAGCCGCTCCTATGCTGAAGCTATCATTTAACATCTTGATAAACAATGTGGCATTTTCAAGCCTGCTACCCAGAAATCAAAATTTGTATTATTCAAGAAAAGTGTATACCTTGTGATGGAAATGGATACTAACTGCTGTAGTTTAGGTGAATTTTGTGGAGTTACTTTCATTAGCTTTCATGTTAATATCTACTGAATGGAGTGCATTATTACGAACACAAATTGATCGAAATTTTCCAATATTACTTTTGCCTCTACCTTCTTATTCCAGATAATAATATGATTTTCAAGTTAAATAAACACATTTGAAGGTGTCATATCTGATAATAGTAGTAGTACTTTGAAATGTAATTGTGGCACTGATTTTTTTCGTATTCCATACAGAGTTGTATTGGCTCCTCTCACAAGGCAAAGATTTTAAGGAAACATTCGACATCAACATGCGACATTGTACTTGCACGCTAGAGAACCTCCAATGCAGCTTTTGTTTAGAGTAGTAGCTAGTGCATGTGTATATAGATTACATGCTTGGGGATTGTATTCATGTATTTGTGTAACATGTTCATGTATCTGTGCAATTTGATTATATATCTACGTGACAAATTCAGGAAGTAATTGGCGCAGGTTGACCACATGCTTAGACTACGGCTGTTGATGTGGTTGTGCAACGTGTTCATGTATTTGTTTCAGGTGTTCATGTCTTTGTGTAGCTTGTCCATGTGTGTGGAGTTCATTCTTATGATAGTTTGGAGTTACAGGGCTTAATATGATGCTAATTGTCACATTTTTTATGTTATAGACATTTTGTAAAGTTTGTTTTCTTTGTAGGAGCAAACTAAATTTTGTAAAGCAGTTTGAATGAATTGGATCTCCCATGTCTTGAGCGATGTGTATGGTGTAGTTTTTGATCATGCAGAGGGAACGAGTCTTGAAGAGGTACTAGTCTCAATAGAAAAAATATTTATATGCAATTGGTACTTCTGCCGAAATGCCAACCTTTGTGTTAGATTGGAGTTAACGAGTGGAAGTTAACATATCCCAGAGGATTATGTTCAAGTAATTGTGTAATATGTTCCTGTGTTTGTGGGGCATGTTCATGTAGTAACTTTCTGCATATTGATATTAGCCCAAATGCTCAAGTCTTGTGTTTTTGTTGGATTGGTTATGTTTAACGAGTCTTGCAATGCTGTATGTTTTTTCTTTTAACAAACAGAGAAGAAGAAAAATTTTGAAAAACACCCCACTGCTATAATTACTTCGACTAGTGCAGACAAATAGAGCTGAAAAACACTTAATCACATGATGAAAAAACAAACTTTCATCACATAATAAGAAAACGTGGATAAAAAAACTGGAAGAAATTAACAACACTAAAATTCGCTCTTTTTATCCATTGCCTCTTGCTTCCTAAGATAGTGTAACATTTGGTTTTTGTTTGTTTTAATATGCTACTTAGATTTGATTTCCTTTTGTTTACTTACTCCATTTTATTAGGAAGTTGTGGAGGAAATAGAATTTGCTACATTCACTTTATATCGGCTTACAATAGGGTTACACCAGAAAATATTTTTCTTTAGTTTGGGGGAAAACATGAATAGATCATAGCCAAGTGTAAAAGATTTTCAATTTTCTCCCCGAACGCTTACATCAAGTTTCAGAACCATATGAACATAGCCACACAAAAACATGAACACCTGTCACAAAAACATGAACATCATACATAACAACATGAACACAATGGCATAGAGTTAGCCAACCTTTCACAATCACTTTAACAAAGCCATACAAACATGTGAACATCTGCTACAAATACATGAGCATCCTATATAACTACATGAACACATGCCAACCATATAGCCAACCTTTCACAACCACATGAACACAGCCACACAAACACATAAATACATGCCATAAATACATAAACATCCTATATAACCACATGAACACTTGCCTACCATATAGCCAACCTATCACAACCACATGAACACCTACCAACCACATAGCCGACCTTTCACAACCACATGAACACAGCCACACAAAAAAATGAACACCTACCTAAAATACATGAACATGCTAGGCAACTTCAGCTCGTGGCATATCCATTCTTGCTCCTCATTTGCACTGGCTCTCATTAATGCCCACAGGATTGCACACGGTACCGATTGGCATTAACTTGTCCAGTTGCATATCAACAGAACACAAAATTAGATCTATATATATATAACAGATAAAATTGAAATCTGACCATGAAACTTTCCTCTTGGATTACCTTGGTCACAAATGGGTCAATTCGACCCTACCACCATTCTAAGAATTGTATAGCCATAATCCTAGCGTCACACCTGATAATGAGTAACAACAAATAGCATGCGGACACTATTAGACAAATGCATCAAATTAAATTCTATCACAACTGTGGATAACTTAATCGAAAGCTTACTCCATGTTTGTGGGGATCAAGAAAGGGTAGCGCATGCGGAGCACAAACTTTGAGTCTATACTTCTTGATCTTCTAATGCGACAAAAACTTTTATCAATTTAGTTATTGTTTTATTGAAATAATGAGTACTCTAAACCTTACATTTCTTAGAATATAAATTGTCACATGAACGCCTGAGACTAGCCCTAAGGCAATGTACACTAGTTACTGCATGAACACACAACACAAACACATGAACGAAATACACAATAACATGAACATATTCCAAAAATATACCGTAAACCTGTACTAGTTACTACATAAACATGCCAGACAAATATATGAATACTTTACATGACCACATACCAAAGCATTTGGTCAATATGTACTAGTTGCTACATGAACTAGCCACACAAACACATGAACAACTTATGAAACTATTTTACCATTTACCTGCATATTATCAGTTACTACATGGACATTGGCACACAAACACATGAACACCTAACATAACTACATGAACACCTTACAAAACTGCATTGGTCAATCTGCACTACTTACTATAGGAACAAGTCACATAAACACATGAACACAGGATATAAATATATGAACAACTTATGCAACCATATGAACTAGACATAGGAACACATGGACAACTGACACAAATACATCAACACCTTACACAACCACATGAACATAAGCTCTAAGCATGTATTTTCTATATATAACATATAAATAATTGAAGAAGATTGCAAAGAGAAAAACAACAATGAAGGATCAAGGCATAATCAGTGATATAGCATATCAAAAAGTAAAAGACAGAAATTGTGCTAAACGGGATGTGAATAGTGCTGAGGGGAAAAGGAAAAGAAAAAAAAATAGTAGGTGTACTAGAAATGGAAGTTTAAGAAGGAAAAAAAGCTGAGCGAGACAGGATTATCTTTTTGTACTTATTACATGTTTTTTGCATCAAAATTTCATTACCCTATCATAGTTCATTGTACAACATTGGAGAAGATAGCAGAACACAAAAAAAATTATTGCATCAAAATTTCATTGTAGAACATTGCAGAATACTAAGGAACCTATCATATTCCCTTCCCCACTCCTGTCTCTCTCTATTGAGGGTCTACTAGATAGGAGATCAATACCTTATCTAATCAAGTTCTGAATGATAAAAGAATACAGTGGGAGAAGGGGGAAAAAAATATGTTACTGTACATCCTTCTATCCAAAATTTATCAATCTAACAGTACTCTTCTTGGCATTGTTGGCAATGTGCAAAGCTTGCTACGATGGATCAAGAACCACAATGCATTGTAATAGCCACACAAACACATGAACTACATACCACGAGTACATGAACACTTTATACAACGAAGATACAAGCCCTAAGTCAATTTGTACTAGTTACTACATGAACAAACCACACAAACACATACACACGTGACATAAATAGATGAACACCTTATACAACCATATTAACACGAGCCACACTATATATCGTCATACTTACTACTTAGGCCATTGACACACAAACAGATGCACACCTGACACAAATGTATGATCACCTTACATGTTCACATGAACACAAGCCCCAAGCATATGATAGCGGCTCACTGGTTAATATGTTTTCTACTACAATTATTATTTTATTGAAGACTAGCTACTCATGTTTTCTGCTAGTCAATCACAGCATATTTACTCACTAATCATCATTAAGTTTCTTTACTAGCAATGAAGGCTGTATATCCTCCTTAGATTTCCTTCTCCAAAGCTCTCCAATGACCATATATACAGGAAGCCCACCAAACATTGGAAATGATGTTTTGTCACTTATTTCCAAGTTAAATTATTCAAATGCAAAGGTATTGTGTGTATATAATAATAACTATCTATTAAAATAACATACATGAGTAATTTCAAATGAAAAATCACTTTCACCTTCAGATTTTTTTCAATATGTAATTGACAAATTTATCTTAGATGACATTTTGTGAACACCGAAACAATTAAAAAAATTCATCTGAAATCCAAGGCTATTGGAAACACAAATCCCAATTTAACATATGCACATACTAACTATATATTATAGAATGTACAGAAAGACCACCACCCAGGCTCACTGGCTTATTGATTATAGTAGTCGCCCGGAGATCACCTATTGCCTCTGCCTTTTTCTCCCAACGATTCCACACCACCGTACATGGAAACATAGAAGTCAGGAAACGCAAAAAATAAAATTTACCGTTATTAGGAATTGCGCGGCCCCAGATCCCTCTTAACATCGCAAGAAGCAATCACACAAGATGAAAGTTTAATTCAGAGTGTCAACATTGTCCTATTGAAAACAAGTTGCATCATATTTGCTATTTTTTCCAAGGTATCAAACTTTGTACATCTTAGGCTGTTGATATTTATGTATATATAGAGGTAACTCCTGACTCTTGGTGTTCTACACTTTATAACCTTATGTTTATGTATTTCTGTGCCATGTTCATGCACTTTATGACCACCGAAACAAATAAAAATTTCATTTAAAATCCAAGACTAATGGAAACATAATATGAATTTTTAAAAATATATGCATAATAATTACTGATTAAAAAATACACAATAGATCACCGCCCAGGTATATTGGAAGCTACCACCCAAGCACTGGCAAACATCATATTTAGATGATGATGATGATAATGATAATAATAGATAGATAGATAGATAGATAGATAGATAGATAGATAGATAGATAGAGAATTTGCTAGTAATAATACCAAACCGAGTATTTTATAAGCACAAATCCGTAGTATACAATATATGTTTAATATAACTTGTGATGATATTCGTGTCACTTTCAAGATAGTAATTTTCAACTTATTATACGACTGCAATTACTATTTCAAAATGGCTAATCACTACAACTACAAAACTTCACTTCAAACATTTCTAAAAGAAGCCTAAAACAACAATCGTACATGCCATGAATCTCTCTTACTTTTTGTCAAGAAGCATAGTTAGGTACTATTCCGAAGGAGAAAATATTGCAGGCTATACTTAATGGTAGGGAGATTCGTCACTCTACACTTGAGTTTTGATTCAATTTACTACCCTAAATACATTGTGCATGGAAAGAATGCATTGGAGGGATGCTCAACCAGTAGAAAAGAAGGAGGTTTTTAGAGGTAACAGACCACTATGATATTTTATGCAAAGATGCATATAAGAGTAACATGACGTATTTTTTGAATAGAATGATAGTCCTGTATTCAAAGAGATTTGAGAAATTTAAGAATAAGAACAAATGTTTTCGACATTAACGAGTACATAATGCAAATTTAGAAAGAAAAATATAGTTTTAATTGGTGGTCCAACTCCAACTCACATGACAAATGAAGCCCTTTATATATAGTTTTTCTAATTCCCTTTGTCACTTTTTTTAGATGATAAAGAAAGGAAAAGAACAAGTATTAGATGATCTTGCAAAAGCCAATTATTATTTTTAGCAAAATATAGCAATCATTATGTTAGGATAACTCACACTCATTTTACCTAAAGATTCTTTCTCCTTTTTCAAACCCATTCGACTAATTCCTTCCCCTTAGCATAACAGTCTCAAGAGTATCATGTGTTTAGCATACAAGAAGGTTCAACTAATAGTTCTGATATCTTTTAATTAATAGTTCTAATACTTTTCAACAATATACTTCCTTTCATTTAAGCTTAAAGTCCCTCAAGAAATGTAAGATTCAATTCCAAATACAAGCTTCAGTTGCTAAAAAAGAAAAACAAAAAAAATAATAATGCCAAAAGAGACGAGATTTAATAAAACTTAGATAAAAGAACCAATTAAATTCTTTTTTATAGACTAAAATGATAAACAACATAAGAGACTTAAAGAATGGAACACTGCCTATAGCATCAATTAAGACTACAAATCTAATGGTACATAATAAATTTGTTACACTGATTTTGATGTTCATTTCACAAAGAAAATAGCCTTCCAAAAATCATTGATATAATTCTCTTTAAATATAGGAAGCAACAATGAAAAAATCTACTTAAAACAAAAGATGCCTCCTATCAGTCTTCTTTGTATCTTGTCTAGCTTTTAATAACCAGGTCTTCATGAAAATTTCATGATTCTCTTCCATCATATTTTCATTCAGCCACATACACCTTCTTAATAGTCCTTTTGCAAGAGCCAAACAACAGAAGGGAGCAAGGAAGGGGGAAAAAAAGCTCAGAGTGAAGTATAAGGACTTTATTTAAGTTTCGTTAGATAAAACTAGTTATAATTATGATTGAATGTTGATATTTAGAACACAAGAAACAAAGCATTGTTTATCAAATATATTATTTCACCAAGTAAAAATAATAATTCTGGCAAATTTCTAAAATGCATTCTAACCATTTTTTTTTTTTCATTGCAACCACAATATCAAATATTTCACAGAAAATGGTAGATCTATAAAAAAAAAAGTAGAAGAAAAATATAAAACACAAGCTACTAGAAAGCAGAGAAACATAAACCAAGCAAAAATCAAGAAACAGAGAAAAATCACAATAAAAGCTCCATATTGGGTTCAAACTAAAGCATTATATAGACAAACAAAGACAGGAAGCTAAAAAATAACAGACATTTAGTTAAAAGAAGTCACCTTTAAACTAGCATAATGTTATTTGTAGAAGGGTCCCCACTCTAAAAACACCGTCACATAGTGAGATGAGGGAAGCAGAAAGCAGCTAATGACACCAATCGATAGCAACCACAAACGATGAAAGGAGAGGTTTGAGGAAGAGGTTGACAGTGAGGGAGTAAAGAGGTTCAAAAAAGTGGATTTCTTAAGAAGAGAAAAATATTTAAGAGATTCATTAATATCTAAAAGTTGATAAGCAAAGTGTAGATCATGTTCATATTTAAACATGGCAAAATAATAGTTTAAGAAAGCATATATAAAACGGATGAACTTACAATTATCTATGAGTTGTTAGACTATTGTAAAGGAAAAATTTATGGAGTTAGTTCGAGAGTCATTCACATACTACATAGGACAAGTTCGAAAAAGGAAATATTACACATTGTGATATTGTGGCCGTGAATTTTTTTAAAAACCACTTGCAAAGCATGTTTTTCAGCTAACAAGAACTCACCTTGTATTTGGAAGTTTTTGGATTCAATACTTCCCAAGGTTTATCGTTCTCTCCAGTTAAGATCACATACAACAAAGCGTTACAATATTCCATGGTGAAACAAAGCATCTAACTCAACTAAGTAGAAAAAAAATGAAAATATAACCACTATTCCATTTCTATATGGTTACTTTAGGGTTGCTTTGGTGAGACAAAGCAAGCATCAAATATCCTACAAATCCTTTGCCATTTTCTTTTTCACATCAAAGGCTTCAGGTATATTCAATCTCTCAAGGTTTATAACATTCCCTTAGGTTAAAATAAGGTAAAACAACCAACCTTCTTCAATTAAGCAAAAACACCATTCTCAGCAATCATACTTTGACAACCTTCATTATATACTCTATAACGTTTTATCCACTTATCCAAATCAAGTCAAATTTACCTCAAAATGTTCCTAAAACAATTATCTACAAATTTCAAGTCACAAGGTTCCAGAATTAAGTCCATTCCATATGGTTAAATTAGCAAACAAACAGCATACACAAACTGCTCAAATAGTATTCTAGTTTTAGAACAAATTTTACCTAGGAAATTTCTATGACTTTTTCCATGTAACCTGTAAACTCTAAGCTTTCTTAGACATTATTTAAGTAAAAAAGTTTCATTCACCCCTTCAACCTAGCTCCCTTAAAACCGTCCAAATAGTTCATGGTATTGAACATAACAAAACCGTATTTTCAGGAGCATTATGCAACTAGCTTTAGTTCATTTAATTTCTGTAGCTTTGTTTGCATTCAAAACCACCCAAAATCAGCTTCACAACTCTTATAATATATCATGGCATGCTTTGGTTCAGCCATTTGAGTTTAATACCCTGTAATCACAACAATTCCATAGCTATAACTAATGAACAAAAATTGTTTCCAGCATTTCTTTCATTCCATTTTCAACTTATCTTCTTACTTTACATAATCTTTGTGTGACCTATTTTTGACCTTCCTTTCACTGCATTTCATTGACATAAAATGAACAGCAAAATTTCACCAAAACATCTTTAAGCAAAACGGTTAACATCCCAACTCCAAACAATATGTAAATAGAAAATTTTTTCCAAGGACTTTAACTTTTTTTTTTTTTGCAATTTCTACCAACAATACTTGTATTAAATGAAACCTTGTGATGCCTAGAATACTTTTTTGTTTTAAGGGAAATGATCTTACCTGAGTTTTGAAGCTATCCCAAGGTTCAAAAGTTGTAGAACTCCCTTCTTCTTCTTCGTTCTCACTCTCTTGCCACTTTTTTTTTTTTTTTTTATCCCAAGGTTCAAAAGAGGTTGACAATGAGGGAGTAAATGGGCAACTTCGATAGGAAAGGTAAGGTGTTCTCTAGAGTGATAAGAAAGAGGCAAAATACGGTACTCGACACTGACTGAGAGTATCCACAAATGGTGAAGGGACAGAAGGAGTAAGAGGCTGATAGTGATGGAGTGAATAAGCAACTCGAAGAGGAAAAGCACGATGGTTTTTCGGCGACTGGTTTTTTTGTTGAAGGAGACGAAACAGCAAGGCAGGATGGTGGCATGAAGAAACTGAAACTCTACAAGTTCGTATTGGTAATAGGGAAAACATCAAATCACACTGCCAAACGTCTCATCTGCACTTTTTTTCAAGAAGGACCAGAACCCAGCTTGGCTTCAGCCACTGTAGAGCTAAAGCCAGATTAGGGCAAAATGATGTCATTTTGCCCTACTTTTGAGCTAAAAAATGTGGCCTCTTTCGTGTTGTAGGATCTGTGAACCTCATATCGCGGCTGCAAAAGAGCCGCACAATTCCCGTACAGGAATTGCGTGGCCCCAAATCCCTCAGGGTGGGACTGAGTATCTTTCTCAATCAATGTCTACTTAAAGATCAAAGGCTAAAAAAAAAAAAAACCTTCTTGTATTACATAACAGTCCCTGGAAAAGGTCAATAAACAAAATTCATAGAACAATAAATTAATAATGAAGATCTTCAAAACTCTGTCACGTGAGTTTGTCAATCACAAGGACTGGTATGAGTTGAAGATAACTCAGAAGGGAAATGATTTGGTGAGAATGAAGGTAAACACAAGGACTGGTATGGTTTAATGGTTAGAGTTTTGAGTTTGCTTTCTAACTACCTGAGTTTAAATCCCAACTTATACATGACATTTTGATTTTTTTTCCTTTCCTCTTTGGGATGTTAAACCCATCCCAATCGCCACTTTGAATTCTCTTGAATTCCAAAAATTTAGGAGTTGTGTCTTAAGAAGATTTGAATAAAATTCGAACTCCTACTTTTGCTACTCTTATCTTTAACTTCGTTTAAATTATTTCCTTTTCAAATCTAAAACTTTATCTTATTTTTCTTAGTTGGTCGAGCTCTTAGAGGAAGCTTTAATCATTCAGAAGTTTGGAATTTTGAGTAGAGGATGGTTAGGAGTTTCAAATTTAATTATCCTTCTATATCAACCTGTTATCATATCTATAGGTATATCAGCTCTCTCCCTATGCTTATCTATCTTAGTCGGAAGTAAGGAGAAAGGTCTAAGGCACAGGAGTTTTAAAATTTTAAACTACAAGCATTTGAATTTGAAATGCTTATTTGAATTTCAAAACTCCTAGTCATTCTCATAGAATTCATTCCTTTAAATCCTTTCCAATAACAACCAGCCCCATTCCATCTTCCTTTTGGCTAGTCTGGCAAAAAACTAGGAGGAAGAGCAAGAATGAAAGGTGTTTAAAAGGGGATTGGAATCAGAGCCCCAAAAAATCTTCCTTTTGTTAAGCATACATATTTCTTCCTCTCCTCTTCTCTATTTGTAGCTAATAGGCTCCCTAGAGTCTTTTGAATTTGTTACACTTATCTTGCTATTGTTTGGACGAAATGTAGAAGAAAAACAGGGGATTGGAGACTTCAAAATTCAAGAGAAAAACGTCTCATCTTCAAATTAATTAATTGCTTAAAGGAATAGTAATTGTACAGTCAATAAATAACTTGCCAACTCTATTCTGGCAGTATTCTTGCAAAATTCATTAAAAATAAAATACAAGTCCAAATTAGATTATTCTAATAAGTTTAAATACTCCTATGGCATAGAGGTGTATTCTATTAAAATATCATATCCAAATTAATGAGTCAAAAGGTTTATTTGAAGGTTGAAATTGGCAGAAAATCAACCTTCGTGAAAAACTGAATAGGGTAAATTTGAAAATTCATATAAAATCTACCACAATTTCAAATTGGATGATTCTGATGGAATTTTATTCCTAAAACAAGCAAAATCTGATAGAATCAAACTAAATCAAAATCCTGTAAGCATAATTCAAGAATTGATCTCATAAAATTATGGGATCAACAAATTCTGTTCACAAATCAACTTCAAACACAATTTTCACCTTCAAATCTCCTTACAAACACATCAAACCAACCAAATTCAATAACCCAACACCATTACTACTTGTTAACATCAATATTTCATCAATCCATCGCCATCATAATCATCAAAACCAAGTGCAACACAACAACTCCAAATCTGTCTAACATGGACTTCACCTCTAAATCATGAAATATATTACCTTCTTACAAAATTACTTTGAATACTTGAAATCACTGAATTTAATGGCCTTTAAATGAGTGTTCTATGGTTGAAGTTCAAAGTGTTCTTGAGAGAAAATAAAAAGGATGATGAGAGATGAGAGAAATAGTAACAACACCTTGTAGTGTGTGGTGGTGTGAGAAATGAGGATTGAAATTTGATATTTGGGGTTTTATTTGGTGAATAAGTGTTTTGTTTAAATAAAGAATGAGTTAGATTAATTAAATAATATTTAAAAGTTGTTTAATGCTAAAACTCTATTAAAATCAACGGCTAAGATTAAAATACATAAATGGTTGAGATTGGATTGCTATTAAAAAGGATATGATAGTCATTTAGCATATTTAGGGTTCTAGGATTTATTGGAATAATATAAATAAATAATAATTTGGTGTAAAAATAAATATAATATTAAAATTAATTTTGCATTAATAAAAGAAATTATAAAATAAAATAAATCTTGGTCAATTAATAAATGAGGTCAAAATTTGAAAATAATTAAAAAGTGAAATAGGACTTTTATTTAATAAGAATCAACACCAGGTCCTCAATGAAACCGATTTTCTATATTAGACCTTAAAACAATTATATTCAATAAATAAAGGCAACAATAATTAATTTTCCATTCAATATATAAAATTAATCATAAATAAGCTTGACATAATATTCACATAAGTATATACAAATATTTCACCCATAAATAATTGCTACAAAAAATAGTGGTGGGATTTATTGAAATAAATACTAAATAAATATTTCTTAAACGTCATGCACATAAATGCTATTTCACTTGAATATTTATGCATGAAAATTATATGTGAAAATTAATGTATGAAAAAAAAATGTATGAACATGTTAGGTTTTACATCCTTCCCTATTTAAAAGAATTTCGTCATCAAAATTGTCTATTGCCATACTTTATAACAAATTTGGATGTTTCTCCTTTACCCACTCTTCATTTTCCCAATATCGTCTTGTGGATCCCATAATATTCCCATAACACTTTAACCATAAGATTTTTCTTATTTCTGAATTCCATAGTACTACGTTCCAAAATCTTCACTGACTTTTTTGCATAGCTCAGATTCAAATATAACCACAGTAGTTCATCATTTAACACATGCTCTGGCCCTAAATTATCCATTTATAGTTGAGATACATGAAGCACATCGTGAATTTCAATCAAGGTATTAGGAAGTTCCAATGTATCCACTACGGGTGCAATCCTCTCAATACGTAACGTCTAATATAGTGTGAAATTAACTTTCTGTCTTTTGGTTATCTTTATTTTCATATTTGGATTCGGCTTTAGAAATAACAAATCACCTACTTGAAACTCTAATCCTCTTCTCCCATTATAGGTGTCACTGTTTCTGTCAACTTTGGGCACCTTTTAATTGATCTTGCACTAATCTCACTTTCTCTTCTATTAAAGAATAAGTAATGTTGAAGTAATCTAATAGGTCTCTTATGGTTAGCCCCCTGATATCAAGGCAATTTTGAGTTCTACATCTCACAGAGACGGTAAAGTTGTCAAAAACATTCGCATATTACTTCACCATGCTATGTTCTCCATCAAATATTGATCTTTCGACTTGTTAACTAAACTAAATATACTAAATATCCTTAGCATCCTTTCTTGAGAAGCTTACGAGCTTTAATTCCTGATATCAAATACTTCAACTCCGTCATCTAGCTTCCTTTATATCCTAAAACATCTCTTATGGGTCTCATAATTTGTACCACCTTGTTCTTACAATAAACTTGAGTGTGATGCTTGGATAACTAATCCATGTCTAAAATAAGAATGTAACCTTTGAAAGTCATGATTATCAAGTCTCACCACAATTTCACCGTTCCTATATCAATCACACATCTAGGTACATACTTTCCGATTTCAGCCGATTTTTCTAGATTTGTACTCACCAATAAAGTATAAGGTAATTTTAATCCATCCCTTCCCAAATGGTATGCACAATCGTTATTTACAAATGAGTTAGTAGAATCAAGATAAATAAATATATTTACTCTACCGTCTTGGATAGTACATAAACCTTCAATGTCAAGTCCTGCTCCGTAATTATTTTGGTTTAGTGCAAACATCTTCACCCTCACTCTGGCTCCGGACGATTTCCTTCCATTTCCTTCCTTCACTTTGTTCACTAGTAGAATGGGACTTCCTTGAGCGATTTGTTATAGTTTCAAACACATATTCCTCATATGGGTGGGATTTCCACAATTGAAGCACCTTTGGTAGTTATGTTTATACCAACAATCCTTCTCTATATACCTTTTCTTCTTATATTTAAAACAAATTATTTCTCCTACAACAGTCCTAGTCGGAGAAAATCGAGCTTTCTTTCCCTTGTCATTCCTCTATTGCTCACATGGTTTTTTAGTAGGAAATTGTTTGGAAGAATGCACATTGTTATTTGTGATCTGATCTTATCTTCATTCTCTGTTATGGTCACCACATCTACTGCAGTGGAGTAGTTAGTCAATGGAAAGGGAGCTAGAGCTCTCCTCTACTCTAATCTTAAACCTTTCACAAGTTGTCAAGTTGAGTGAGATTCTACTATGTGTCGACCAAACTACGAAAATACCTTAATTGGCGACTAAATTGCGCAGCATACAGAGCCACAATCATACCTCCTTTTTTCAAGTTTTGAAACTCATCCTCACGTTTCTCAACCACCTACCACAAGAAATCTGCCATTTTGCTACGGATCCATGGCTAAATTGGAATTTGCCACAGATTTGCGACAGAATTGGTCCATGGCAAATACCTTCGTCGCTGAGCATTTTTTCTGAGGGAGCTTTTTTTTCCGTGGCAATTTGCCACAGATTTTCCACGAATTATTCAAGTTGGTAGCACATTTTAGGGAGAAATATTGCGATGGAACCAGGGCAAATCCGTGGCAATTTGCCAGGGATTTGCCCTGGAAACAATATGAAAATAAGCTATCTGTGGCAAATCCCTGGTAAATTGGCACGGATTTGCCATGGAAACTTTATTTAAAAATACTTTCCGTGACAGATTGCCACAGATATTTCATTTAAAATTTTCTTCTGTGGCAACTGCATGACAATTTGTCATGGAAAGTTTATTTTTTTCATGACAAATTGTCATGGATTATTAAAAATTAAAATTTTTTGAATTGTCCATGGCAAAATTGGCATGGATTTGCCATGGAAACGTTATTTTTTTTGTGATAAATTGTTATGGATTATTATAAATTAAAAATTTTTTGAAAAATCTTTTTTTTATTTATTTAAATTACTCTGAACAATCTTTGTGTATTTTTTTTAAAAAAATAAAAAGTAGTATAACAAAATATAACAGTCATATTAAATACAATATAAAAACCATATTATTCAATATAAAAAATATTTTTTATATTTATATAATTTTAAAATTTTATATACTATCAATTATACAATCTTTTTTAATAAATGATTGATACATATAAATGTACACACACACACACACACATATATATATATATATATATAAATTCATACACAATATAACCCCCCTCCCCCGCCCACACCAACACCACACATATTTAAGGAGACACACACACACACACATATTCATTTACATACATACATACATACATACATACATACATACATACATACATACATACATACATACATACATACATATACACATATATATACATATTCACATATCCATATACATATATATATATATATATATATATATGCACACACACACACACATATTCATATACACAAATTTAAAGATAACCGTTTATAATTTGACACGAAATCCCACAAAATGTATGGAATAAAAGTAAGTATAGTAAAAATTAGAATAAAAATAAGAAAATAAATCCCTAGAAAATCCCTCGCAATTTGCCACGGAAAATAATTAATGAAATTTTCTAATTCTTTTTATCACTAATTTACCTAACAGATTTTTTGTATATTCAAAATGGTAATATAGTTAATCGCACTAATATTTCCAATAACTTTTGTTGTCAAAAAAAAAATTATATCATAACTTTAAAACTTTTTACTTTAATACACATATATTTCGACACACAAAAATATTACAATCTATTTTAAATTTGTATCAATTATTTTTCAAGAATACAAAAGTTAGAGATAAAAGAAAAAATGTATATAAAACATTCAACCATTTTAATCAAAATGAATTGAATAAAAATTAGAATAAAAAAGAAAAAAATAAATCCGTGGGAAATCCCTCGCAATTTGCTAGGGATTTGCCATGGACTAACACAATCCGTGGCAATTTGCCATAGATATGCCACGGAAAATAATTAATGAAATTTTATTATTGTTTTTACCACTATTTTACCTAACATATTTTCTGTATATTCTAAATGGTAATGTAATTAATTGCACTGATATTTCCAATAGCTTTTGTTGTAAAAAAAAAATTATATCATATCTATAAATTTTTTTATTTTAATACACACAAAAATATTACAATCTAGTCTAAATTTGTATCAATTATTTTTCAAGAATAAATAAGTTAGAGAAAAAAAAACAAAATGTTTAAAAGGCAATGGACCATTTTAATCAAAATGTATTGAATAAAAATTAGAATAAAAAAAATAAATCCGTGGCAAATCCCTCACAATTTGCTAGGGATTTGCCACGGACTAACACAATGTGTGGCAAATCCGTGGCAATTTGCATGCCATGGAAAATAATTAATGAAAATTTCTTATTCTTTTTATCACTATTTTACCTAACATATTTTTTGTATATTCTAAATTGCAATGTAGGTAATTGCACTGATATTTCCAATGGCTTTTGTTGTCAAAAAAAAATTTTATATCATATCTGTAAAATTTTTTATTTTAATACACACATACACTTCGACACACAAAAATATTACATTCTATTTTAAATTCATATCAATTATTTTTCAAGAATAAATAGGTTAGAGATTAAAAAAAATTATAAAACATTGGACCATTTTAATCAAAATGTATTGAATAAAAATTAGAGTAAAAAAGAAAAAATAATAAATCCATGGCAAATCCCTTGCAATTTGCTAGGGATTTGCCACGAACAAACACAATCTGTGGCAATTTGCCATAGATTTGCCATGGAAAATAATTAATGAAATTTTCTTATTCTTCTTATTCCTATTTTACCTAACATATTTTTTGTATATTCCTAATGGTAAAGTAGTTAATTTCACTAATATTTCCAGTGGCTTTTGTTGTAAAGAAAAAAAAAATTATATCATATCTGTAAAATTTTTTATTTTAATACACATATATTTCTCCATACAAAAATATTACATTCTATTTTACATTTGTATCAATTATTTTACAAGAATAAATAAGTTAGAGATAAAAAAAACAAAATGTTTATAAAAAATTGGACCATTTTAATCAAAATGTATTGAATAAAAATTAGAATAATAAAGAAAAAAATTAATCCGTAGCAAATCCCTCACAATTTGCCAGGGATTTGCCACGGACTAACACAATTCAAGGCAATTTGCCACTAATTTGACACGGAAAATAACTAATGAAATTTTCATATTCTTTTTATCACTATTTTACCTAATATATTTTTTGTATATTCTAAATGGTAATATAGATAATTTCACTGATATATCCAATAACTTTTGTTGTCAAAAAAAATTTATAACATATCTTTAACATTTTTTATTTTAATATACACAAATATTTCGACACACAATAATATTACATTCTATTTTATGTTCGTATCAATTATTTTTTAAGACTAAATAAGTTGGAGATAAAAGAACAAAATGTTTATAAAACATTTGTCCATTTTAATCAAATTATTGAATAAAAATTAGAATAAAAAAGAAAAAAAATAAATCCGTGGCAAATCCCTTGCAATTTGCTAGGGATTTGCCATGGACAATAGTAATGAAATTTTCTAATGCTTTTTATCACTATTCTACCTAACATATTTTTCGTATATTCTTAATGGTAATATAGTTAATTGCACTGAATTATCCAATAACTTTTGCTGTCAAAAAAAAAAATTATATCACATCTTTAAAATTTTTTATTTTAATACCCATATATATTTCTACATAGAAATATTACATTCTATTTTAAATTAGTATAAATTATTTTTCAAGAATAAATAAGTTAGAGTTAAAAAAACAAAATGTTTATAAATCATTTAACCAGTTTAATCAAATTAAATGTAATAAAAATTAGAATAAAAAAGAAAAAAATCCGTGGCAAATCCATAGCAATTTGCTTGGGATTTGCCACAAACTAACAAAATCTGTGGCAAATCCGTGGCAATTTGCCATGGAAAATAATTAATAAAATTTTCTTATTCTTTTTATTACTATTTTACCTAACATATTATTTGTATATTCTAAATGGTAATATACTTTATTGCACTGATATTTCCAATAACTTTTGTTGTCCAAAAAAAAAATTTATATCATATCTTTAAAATTTTTTATTTTAATACATACATATATTTCTACACATAAAAATATTAAATTCTATTTTAAATTCTTTTCAATTATTTTTCAAGAATAAATATGTTAGAGATAAAAAAACAAAATGTATATTGCACACTGGACCATTTTAGTCAAAATGTATGGAATAAAATTTAGAATAAAAAAGGAAAAAAAATCCGTGGCAAATTTCTCACAATTTGCTAAGGATTTGACACAGACTAACACAATCCATGCCAAATCCGCGGTAATTTATCACGGAAAATAATTATTGAAATTTTCTTATTCTTTTTATCACTAATTTACCTAACATTTTTTTTACATATATTCAAAATTGTAATGTAGGTAATTGCATTGATATTTCCAATGGCTTTTGTTGTCAATATATATATATATATATATATATATATCATTTCCACAAAATTTTTATTTTAATACACACATATATTTCTACACACAAAAATATTACATTTTATTTTAAATTCGTACCAATTATTTTTCAAGAATAACTAAGTTAGAGATAAAAAAACAAAATGTTTATAAAATATTGGACCATTTTAATCAAAATGTATTGAATAGAAATAAGAATAAAAAAGAAAATAAAAATAAATCCGTGGCAAATCCCATGCAAATTGCAAGGGATTTGCCACGGACTAACACAATCCGTGGCAAATTGCCACGGAAAATAATTAATGAAAATTTTTTATTCTTTTTATCACTATTTTACCTACCTTATTTTTTGTATATCCTAAATGGTAGTATAGTTTATTGCACTGATATTTCCAATGGCCTTTGTTGTTAGAAAATGAAATTATATCATATCAATAAAATTTTTTATTTTAATACACATATATGTTTTTACACACAAAAATATTACATTCTATTTTAAAGTCGCATCAATTCTTTTTCAGGAATAAATAAGTTAGAGATAAAAAAAACTAAATGTTTGTGAAACATTTGTCCATTTTAATCAAAATGTATGGAATAAAAATAAAAATAATTAAAATTATTATAAAAAAGGAAAAAATAATTATGTGGCAAATCCCTCGCAATTTTCTAGGGATTTTCCACAGAAAATAATTATTGAAGTTTTCTTATTCTTTTTATCACTACTTCACATAAAATATTTTTCGTGTATTCTAAATGGTAATATAGTTAATTTCATTGATATTTCCCATGGCATTTATTGTCAAAAAAAAATTATACCTGGTAATTAAAATTTTTTATTTTAATACACACATATATTTCTACACACAAAAATATTACATTCTATTTTCAATTTGTATCATTTTATTTTCTAGAATAAATAAGTTTGAGATAAAAAACAAAATGTTTATTAAACATTTGACTGTTTTAATCAAAATGTATTGAATTAAAATTAGAATAAAAATGAAAAAAAATAAATAAATCCGTGGCAAATCCTTCGCAATTTGCTTGGAAATTGCCACGGACTAACACAATCTAGGGCAATTTGCCACGGATTTTCCATGGAAAATATTAATGAAATTTTCTAATTCTTTTTATCACTGTTCTACCTAACATATTTTTTGTATATTCTAAATGGTAATATAGTTAATTTCACTGATTCATCCAATAACTTTTGTTGTAAAAAAAAAAAAATTATATCACATCTTTAAAAATTTTTATTTTAATACCCACATATATTTCTACACACAGAAATATTACATTCTACTTTAAATTAGTATAAATTATTTTTCAAGAATAAATAAGTTACAGTTAAAAAAACAAAATGTTTATAAATCATTTAACCATTTTAATCAAATTAAATGGAATAAAAATTAGAAAAAAAAAGAAAAAAAATCCGTGGCAAATCCCTAGCAATTTGCTTGGGATTTGCCACAAACTAACAAAATCTGTTACAAATCCGTGGCAATTTGCCAAGGAAAATAATTAATGAAATTTTCTTATTCTTTTTATCACTATTTTACCCAACATATTATTTGTATATTCTAAATGGTAAAATACTTTATTGCACTGATATTTCCAATAACTTTTGTTGTCCAAAAAAAATTTTATATCATATCTTTAAAATTTTTTTATTTTAATACATACATATATTTCTACACATAAAAATATTAAATTCTATTTTAAATTCTTTTCAATTATTTTTCAACAATAAATATGTTAGAGATAAAAAAACAAAATGTATATTGCACACTGGACCATTTTAGTCAAAATGTATGGAATAAAATTTAGAATAAAAAAGGGAAAAAAATCCGTGGCAAATTTCTCACAATTTGCTATGGATTTGACACATACTAACACAATCCATGCCAAATCCGTGGTAATTTGTCATGGAAAATAATTATTGAAATTTTCTTATTCTTTTTATCACTAATTTACCTAACATTTTTTTTTTCGTATATTCAAAATTGTAATGTAGGTAATTGCATTGATATTTCCAATGGCTTTTGTTGTCAATATATATATATATATATATATATATATCATTTCTACAAAATTTTTATTTTAATACACACATATATTTCTACACACAAAAATATTACATTTTATTTTAAATTCGTACCAATTATTTTTCAAGAATAACTAAGTTAGAGATAAAAAAACAAAATGTTTATAAAATATTGGACCATTTTAATCAAAATGTATTGAATAGAAATAAGAATAAAAAAGAAAATAAAAATAAATCCGTGGCAAATCCCATGCAAATTGCAAGGGATTTGCCACGGAGTAACACAATCCGTGGCAAATTGCCACGGAAAATAATTAATGAAAATTTTTTATTCTTTTTATCACTATTTTACCTACCTTATTTTTTGTATATTCTAAATGGTAATATAGTTTATTGCACTGATATTTCCTATGGCCTTTGTTGTTAGAAAATGAAATTATATCATATCATTAAAATTTTTTATTTTAATACACATATATGTTTCTACACACAAAAATATTACATTCTATTTTAAAGTCGCATCAATTCTTTTTTAGGAATAAATAAGTTAGAGATAAAAAAAAAACTAAATGTTTGTGAAACATTTGTCCATTTTAATCAAAATGTATGGAATAAAAATAAAAATAATTAAAATTAGAATAAAAAAGGAAAAAATAATTATGTGGCAAATCCCTCGCAATTTGCTTGGGATTTTGCATAGAAAATAATTAATGAAGTTTTCTTATTCTTTTTATCACTACTTCACATAACATATTTTTTGTGTATTCTAAATGGTTATATAGTTAATTTCATTGATATTTCCCATGGCATTTATTGTCAAAAAAAAAATTATACCTGGCAATTAAAATTTTTTATTTTAATACACACATATATTTCTAGAATAAATTTTACATTATATTTTAAATTTGTATCGTTTTTCATTCAAGAATAAATAAGTTTGAGATAAAAAAAATTGTTTATTAAACATTTGACTATTTTAATCAAAATGTACTGAATAAAAATTAGAATAAAAATGAAAAAAAAAATAAATCCGTGGCAAATCCTTCGCAATTTGTTAGGAATTTGCCACGGACTAACACAATCTATGGCAATTTGCCACAGATTTTCCATGGAATATATTAATGAAATTTTTTAATTCTTTTTATCATTGTTCTACCTAACATATTTTTCGTATATTCTAAATGGTAATGTAGTTAATTGCACTGATTTATCCAATAACTTTTTTTGTCAAAAAAAAATATTTATCACATCTTTAAAATTTTTTATTTTAATACCCACATATATTTCAACACACAGAAATATTACATTCTATTTTAAATTAGTATAAATTATTTTTCAAGAATAAATAAGTTACAGTTAAAAAAATAAAATGTTTATAAATCAATTAACCATTTTAATCAAATTAAATGGAATAAAAATTAGAATAAAAAAGAAAAAAATCCGTGGCAAATCCCTAGCAATTTGCTTGGAATTTGCCACGGACTAACAAAATCTGTGGCAAATCCGTGGCAATTTGCCATGGAAAATAATTAATGAAATTTTCTTATTTTTTTATCACTATTTTACCCAACATATTATTTGTATATTCTAAATGGTAAAATACTTTATTGCACTGATATTTCCAAAAACTTTTGTTGTCCAAAAAAAAAATTATATCATATCTTTAAAATTTTTTATTTTAATACATACATATATTTCTACACACAAAAATATTAAATTCTATTTTAAATTCATTTCAATTATTTTTCAAGAATAAATATGTTAGAGATAAAAAAAATGTTTATAAAAAATTGGACCATTTTAATCAAAATGTATTGAATAAAAATTAGAATAATAAAGAAAAGAAAATTAATCCGTGGCAAGTCCCTTGCAATTTGCCAAGGATTTGCAACGGACTAACACAATTCATGGCAATTTGCCACTAATTTGCCACAGAAAATAACTAATGAAATTTTCATATTCTTTTTATCACTATTTTACCTAATATATTTTTTGTATATTCTAAATGGTAATATAGATAATTGCACTGATATATCTAATAACTGTTGTTGTAAAAAAAAAATTATATCATATCTTTAACATTTTTTATTTTAATATACACATATATTTCGACACACAAAAATATTACATTTACATTCTATTTTATGTTCGTATCAATTATTTTTCAATACTAAAAAAGTTGGAGATAAAAGAACAAAATGTTTATAAAACTTTTGTCCATTTTAATCAAATGTATTGAATAAAAATTAGAATAAAAAAAGAAAAATAAATAAATCCGTGGCAAATCCCTTGCAATTTGCTAGGGATTTGCCATGGACTAACACAATTTGTGGCAATTTGCCGTGGAAAATATTAATGAAATTTTCTAATTCTTTTTATCACTGTTCTACCTAACATATTTTTCGTATATTCTAAATGGTAATATAGTTAATTGCACTGATTTATCCAATAACTTTTGTTTTAAAAAAAAATTATATCACATCTTTAATTTTTTTTTAATACCCACATATATTTCTACACATAGAAATATTACATTCTATTTTAAATTAGTATAAATTATTTTTCAAGAATAAATAAGCTACAGTTAAAAAAAAATGTTTATAAATCATTTAACCATTATAATCAAATTAAATGTAATAAAAATTAGAATAAAAAAGAAAAAAATCCGTGGCCAATCCCTAGCAATTTGCTAGGGATTTGCCACGAACTAACAAAATCTGTGGCAAATCCGTGGCAATTTGCCATGGAAAATAATTAATGAAATTTTCTTATTCTTTTTATCACTATTTTACCTAACATATTATTTGTATATTCGAAATGGTAACATACTTTATTGCACTGATATTTCCAATAACATTTGTTGTCCAAAAAAAAATTTATATCATATCTTTAAAATTTTTATTTTAAACATACATATATTTCTACACATAAAAATATTAAATTCTATTTTAAATTCATTTCAATTATATTTCAAGAATAAATATGTTAGTGATAAAAAAAAAATGTTTATAGCACACTGGACCATTTTAGTCAAAATGTATGGAATAAAATATAGAATAAAAAAGGGGGAAAAAACCGTGGCAAATTTCTCACAATTTGCTATGGATTTGACACAGACTAACACAATCCATGCCAAATCCGATGTAATTTGTCACGGAAAATAATTAATGGAATTTTCTTATTCTTTTTATCACTAATTTACCTAACATTTTTTTTTTGTATATTCAAAATGGTAATGTAGGTAATTGCATTGATATTTCCAATGGCTTTTGTTGTCCATATATATATATATATATATATATATATATATATATATATCATATCCATAAAATTTTTATTTTAATACACACATATATTTCTACACACAAAAATATTACATTTTATTTTAAATTCGTACCAATTATTTTTCAAGAATAACTAAGTTAGAGATAAAAAAACAAAATGTTTATAAATTATTGGACCATTTTAATCAAAATATATTGAATAGAAATTATAATAAAAAAGAAAAATAAATAAATCCGTGGCAAATCCCTTGCAAATTGCAAGGGATTTGCCACGGAAAATAATTAATGAAAATTTTTTATTCTAAATTGTAATATAGTTTATTGCATTGATATTTCCTATGGCCTTTGTTGTTAGAAAATGAAATTATATCATATCATTAAAATTTTCTATTTTAATACACATATATATTTCTACACACAAAAATATTACATTCTATTTTAAAGTCGCATTAATTCTTTTTCAGGAATAAATAAGTTAGAGATAAAAAAAACACTAAATGTTTGCAAAACATTTGTCCATTTTAATCAAAATGTATGGAATAAAAATAAAAATAATTAAAATTAGAATAAAAAAGGAAAAAATAATTATGTGGAAAATCCCTCGCAATACGCTAGGGATTTTCCACGAAAAATAATTAATGAAGTTTTCTTATTCTTTTTTTCACTACTTCAAATAACATATTTTTTGTGCATTCTAAATGGTAATATAGTTAATTTCATTGATATTTCCCATGGCATTTATTGTCAAAAAAAAATTATACCTGGTAATTAAAATTTTTTATTTTAATACACACATATATTTCTACACAAAAATTTTACATTCTATTTTAAATTTGTATCATTTTTTTTTCAAGAATAAATATGTTTGAGATAAAAAAAAAATGTTTATTAAACATTTGACTATTTTAATCAAAATGTACTGAATAAAAATTAGAATAAAAATGAAAAATAATAAATCCGTGGCAAATCCTTCGCAATTTGCTAGGAATTTGCCACGGACTAACACAATCTATGGCAATTTGCCACGGATTTTCCATGGAAAATATTAATGAAAATTTCTAATTCTTTTTATCACTATTCTACCTAACATATTTTTCGTATATTCTAAATGGTAATATAGTTAATTGCACTGATTTATCCAATAACTTTTTTTGTCAAAAAAAAAAATTATATCACATCTTTAAAATTTTTTATTTTAATACCCACATATATTTCTACACATAGAAATATTACATTCTATTTTAAATTAGTATAAATTTTTTTTCAAGAATAAATAAGTTACAGTTAAAAAAAACAAAATGTTTATAAATCATTTAACCATTTTAATCAAATTAAATGGAATAAAAATTAGAATAAAAAAGAAAAAAAAATCCGTGGTAAATCCCTAGCAATTTGCTTGGGATTTGCCACAAACTAAAAAAATCTGTGGCAAATCCGTGGCAATTTGTCATGAAAAATAATTAATGAAATTTTCTTATTCTTTTTATCACTATTTTACCTAACATATTATTTGTATATTCTAAATGGTAATATACTTTATTGCACTGATATTTCCAATAACTTTTGTTGTCCAAAAAAAAATTTATATCATATCTTTAAAATTTTTTATTTTAATACATACATATATTTCTACACATAAAAATATTAAATTCTATTTTAAATTCTTTTCAATTATTTTTCAAGAATAAATATGTTAGAGATAAAAAAAACAAAATGTGATAATAATACAAATCATAATGTGAGATTCCTGCAACACTATATAATAATTTTGCTTAAATTATCCCTAGTTATAGTGTTAATGAGATAGGAGATCATTAATACACAAAGACTACCACACGTTATACTTCTTAATTTGATCAAGCGGTAGTTCTCATATAAATGAGTATTGTGATAATCAAAGTTAGTGCGTGAATTCTTGTTAATTGAACAAGTTCATTAGATGACCTAACTATGAGATAATCACAAGAATAACTATTTAATACAAGTGATAGAATCTCATTATAGCAAATGTGCAAGTCTCCCTAGATTTGAGTTCTCCAAGGTACTTTGTTTCCTAAGTATTGTGCTTTGATTCTAATCTTTATTGTCTCATTTGGGGCAGCCTATGGGATAGATATTAGGTACAATATAAAGTAAACGAAAATAGTTGAATTGGTCAATAAATGATTTATCACTCCTGATAGTAGGAGCGTATATCTCATGGCCAATTCTTTAGAATCATTACTTCTAAAGTCCTTGGCCAATGCGACTATCTATTGGAAATAGGTTTAATGAATACACATATTAAGTAATAGATTCTAGAACAAGTACAACTTAATTCGATTTTGAATTAATTATATTCTAGTACAGTTGACACTAATTCTATACTCTAAAACCGAATGAGATATAGTATGATGAAAGGAGTCTAATATACTGATATTTTGGTATTGAAAAGTTCATATCAAACCATTTAACTCTCTGAATTTTTAGATGGTCATAAGGCATTGCTAGATGCCACTCTTGATATACTAGATATGGATTTATTAATTAAAGAATTCATAAATTATTCCTAATTAGAATTAATAGGTTAATTCTAATTATAAAATGATTATTAATTCTATTATGATAGAATTGATTCATACTTTGCTACCAATCGACCGGAAAACATAATAGGTCATACATAGTAGAGGAATTGGTATTCAAGATATTATTTGATAATATTATGGGGTAAATTTGTGAGAAAATGGGCAAATTATAATTAATTATTATTGTTGGGGTTCAATTGTGGTTATTAAAAGCTTATGGGGCTTAATTACAATTTGAGGAAACCAAAAGCCCATATAATTAAATGGAATTTATTTTCCTCAAAAGGTTTAGGAAATACAAGAAATGAACGTTCTGTGATTCCTCAAGGTGGTAAAATTAGTATATATATATATATATATATATATATATATATATACATATATACATACATACATATATATATACATATATATATATATATACATACATATATATATATATATATATATATATATATATGGAATAGCACCGTGAGTGTTTTCTCTTTTTCTTTTCGAATTGAAGTTTTTCTTTTGTGAAAAAAAATAAAATAAACGGGAAGTTTTTGCTTATGTCTTACAAAACTATTTTTTTCGTTGTTCTTCTTCTCCACAAATTAAATTAGATAGCAGCTAAAATAAAACCTAATGGCATCAGTTCCTAGCACTGGTAAAGTACAGTTTCTCATGTGGATACTATTAGAGAAATTTTTATGGGATTTTAATGGTTCATACTTGAACGAGTTTACAGAAGAGTTCCATGCTCACGAAGAAAATTTTGAAAGTTACATTTTCTAGATAACAAATTTTTCTTCCCTCTATTAACCCATTTAAATTACATACAAGTGATCCTATTGCGTGGATTTCATTTTAATTTCTGCCACACATAAATTGTTTTTACATGATCAAAATTTAATAGTAGCATCAAAGCCATCTCAAATGTGTTTTACGGATTCATTATTATTGTTTGAAATTGTTTCTAAATAAATTTGGCTATGAAATTGTTTCATAAATATTTTAAAATTTGAAATTTAAAATTAACTTTTGGTCATTGGAATTGTTTCAAGTTTATTTTGAAGTTTAAAAATTTTGTTTTCAGTAGAATATATTTTGGTGTACTAAAATTGTTTGATTAAGTATTAATTTGGAAACAGTGATTTTCAAAATCTTGTAACCAAAATTATTTTGGAAAATGTTTGCATATTTGTCTGTAAAATTTGAAGTCTAAAGGAAATTGTTTTCTGAAGGAAAACAGCTCTACCAAATTCTAGTTAGGATATTGTTTCCAATTTGAATGTTTCAATTGGTAATTAAAATTGCAGAAGTTTTGTTTCTTAACAATAATTAAAAAAAAAAAATTGTACAAAGTTGATTCTGGAAAAGAAAACAATAAAAAGAAAACCGTTGAAATAATACAAGGCTTGAGCAATGTTCAAGCCCGCGGGGGCTCGAAGGTCAAGCCCTCACAGGATTGAGGTAGCCCGCGCGGGGCTTCTCAATTTATTAAAATTTTTAATTTTTTTATTTCCTTTTAACCCACATAATTTTTCTGAAGTTCAAAAAGGACCCAATTGTTTTCCCAAAATTTAATTTTTGGACTAGCCACATTATTTTGGAAATTTATATTTAATATAAGATTATTTTGCTTCATGTGTTTTAAGCCTGATATTGGCATGTTGGCTTGGTTATGGGTTTAGGCCAATTGATTTTGATTGACCAATATTATGCCATACATTTTTGTTACTATGTTTTGAATATATAGGACCAACGCTCTAACCTTTCTCTATAATTCTGTTGTAATTTTTCTTCTTTTCTAATTCCCCTCAAATATAACTCGATGTTTCTTTATTATTAATTTATGTAATTAGATTATATAATTTAGATAGATTAGAAATTATTTTTCAAGCTTATGGAGATGGCGTTCAAGAACAAAGCGAGAGGATGGTAAGATTTTTTTTTTTTTTTTAACCATGTATAAACAAATAGGTTTGACCAAATTAATTTCCTATTTGGCTCAAGAAAATTAATCTAAAAAGGTCTATAACCAAGTCATGTAATTGAGTCTATAACAATATTGTTAATGTGTTGATGATTATGCATGCCAAACGATGAAATCACTAATTAAATAATAAAATCCTTTAAATTATATTAAATCTAAAGCCTTGCATTAATATAGTAAGAACGAGATTCCTTTTTCGAGATTAGATTGCTGGGTTCATCTAAGCTTAACTCGACATTGAGCATGTTCAAATGATGGAATTTGGTTCCAAATTAATAGGTTGGATTTAACTAATATTTTTATCCCAGTTGGGCACAACTAAGCATAATGAATATTAGAGGCTAAGTTAGGGTAGTATTAAATGTTTTAAGATTAAAAAATACTAATCACCCGATGATTCGATAGTTACATTTGATGTAATTGGTAATGGATACCTACAATTGAGCTTAAGAATGGTTTGTTAGACACATCCAAGGTCATTCTTAAAGATTTTGGATACCGGTTCATTAGGAAAGCTTCCAATGGGCTTTCTTGAGTAAATAGTAGGGGGCTATTGATTTGAGTAAAATAGTAGACTAATTATCCACTTAATTAAAGATCGAATTATTGTGCATGTACATTTTGCTAATTTCTCTATCTTTACATCTAGGTTATTTGCATCACGTCAACCAACTTGAATTTATGTAGCTTCTTGGAAACTAACAAGCTTATCGAGTTAAATTTTCTAAATTGGTATAGAAACTTAAGAATCGTTCTCAAGTCGGAAAAAGTTGCTCTAATGCTAGATGCTCCTATTCCACTACTACCAAGCCAAGATACTCCTGTTGATGAATATGTTGTCCATAAAAAGTACCAAGAGGATAATGACACAGCATCTTGTATCATGTTGGTGTCAATGATCCCTAAGTTGTAAAAGTAGCATGAGCATATGGTTGTTCAAACCATGATCTTCCATCTTAGGGAGCCATTTAATTAGTAAGCTAGAACAGAGAGATATGAGATCTCTAGACAACTGTTCTAATCGAAGATGACTGAGGGTGCTTCTGTGGTCACTCATGGGCTAAAAGTGTTCAGCTTGATTGAGAAGTTTGGGTCATTTGGGTTTGTAATAGATCATGAATTAAGTGTTGACTTAATTCTATAATCGTTACCAAGTAGTTTTTCACAATTTGTGATTAACTATTAAATGAAAAAGATTGAGATCATAGTACCTGAGTTGATCAATCTTCTCAATACTACTAAATCCTCCATGAAGAAGGAAAACAATGCAGTAATGTTGGTGAATTTTTCTACCCATAAGAACAAAGTTCTTAAGAACAATCCAACTAAGCCTAAAGGTGGTGTAAAGAAAAAGAGGTAGTTCCCAAAGGCTCGTGTCATCATTATAGCAAGATGGGCCATTAGAGGCACAACTGCAAGGACTACCTAGAGTTAATAATGGAAAAGAAGGAGAAAGAGAATCCTGCAAGCACTTCTACTTCTACACCTAGTATATTTATGATTGAGATCAATACTACCTTTAATAATAAGATATGGGTATTAGATATCAGATGTGGATCTTATTTGTACAATAATTTGTAGGGACTAAAAAGCAGTAGGATGTAAGAGAAAGGTGACGTGGACCTTCATATTGTAAATAGAACAAAGGTTGCTGCATTTGCTACGGGGATCTATCATCGGCATCTACTTTCTAGATTAATTCTAGAACTTGAAAACTACAATTATGTGCCGATTTTACTTGAAAACATTATCTTAGTTGCATGTTTAGATTTATGTGGATTTTATTTGGTTTTTAATAGTAATTGCTATTCTTTTTCAATAAATGATATCCATTATGGTATAGCAACTTTGATGAATGGTTTGTTTGTTCTAGATATGAAAAATCAAGTTCTCAACATAAACAATAAGAAACTAAGAAAAGATAATACGAACTCATATTACTTATGGCATTGAGGTTTAGGCCATGTAAACAAGAATCGCATCTCTAAGTTACACAAATGTTGTGACTTAGGTTTATTTGATTTTGAATCATATGAAACTTGTGAATCTTGTTTACTAGAAAAAATGATTAAAAACTCTTTTTCTAAGAAAGGGTATAAGGCTAAGCAATTATTGGAACTAATATATATTGATGTATGTGGACTAATGATATTGCATGCAAGAGGGGGTTATCAACACTTCATCACCTTCATCGATGATTATTCTTGATTTGGGCATTTATATTTAATGAAATACAAATCTATAGACTTTGAAAAGTTCAAAAAAATTAGGAATGAAATAGAGAAACAATTTGGTAAAAGTATTAAAACTCCAAGATCCTATCGATGAGGTAAATACTTAAGCTAAGAGTTTCAAAGTTATCTTAGAGATACTAGGATATCATTTCAATAGAATCCACTACATACATCTCAACATAATGGTGTATTCAAAAGAAGGAATCAAACTTTATTAGATATGATTTGATTCATGATGGCTTTCGTAGATCTTCCAAAATCATCTTGGTGAAATATACTGGATACTACTGTTTATATTCTAAACAGAGTTCTATAAACAACGGTTGACACTACCCCATATGAGCTATATTATGGTAAAGACCAAGGCTAACTTACTTGAGAATTTTGGGATATTCTGCTTATGTGAAGAGAACAAAGTTAGACAAATTAGGGAATAAGTCCGACAAGTGTTTGTTTGTTGGATATCCAAAAGAATCACATGGATATTACTCTATCTCCTATCAGAAAACAAAGTATTTATTTCAAAGCATGCAGTGTTCCTTGAGAAGGAATTCACACTTAAAGGAGATAGAGGGAGTAAAATTGAATTTAGTGAAGTTCAAGAAGAACAAACAAGTAATGATCAACCTGATGATCTCGAGTCTATTGATAGAGTAGATGAACCTTTCTCTACACAAGAATCTCGTAGGTTAAGTAGGATACGTGTAGTACCTGAGAAATATAGATTTCTCATAAGTGATCACAATGATGTATTGTTTATAAAAGAAGATGAGCCTACCACTTATAAAGAAGTTCTAAAAAGTTTAAAATTTGACAAATGGCTTAAATCCATGAAGTCAGAAATGGATTCCATGTATGATAACTAAGTTGTACTTTGGTTAATCCATCCGAAGAGATAAGACCCATAGGGTGCAAATGCGTTTTCAAAAAGAAAACCAATATAAATGGTAATGTAATTACTTACAAGCTGTAACTGGTTGCAAAAGGTTATCGTCAATAATAAGGTATTGACTATGATGAAACTTTTTCACCGCTTATTATGATTATGACATTTGGCAAATGGATGTGAAAACACCTTTCCTAAATAGAAATCTGACTGAGGAAATTTACATTACACTGATAAACCTTAGAGGGGGGTGAATAAGATTTATGACAAACAAATGCAATTTAAAAATAATTCTTTGATGTCTTTTTGATAAAGGCCGAACAAGGTGAGAGTTCAAAAATGTAGACTTCTGTATTGTTGAAGAACTTTCAAAACTCTTCTAAATGATGGAAAGAAGATTTATAGTTAGGATGGGTAGATGAAGTAACAATAACAGTTTTACCCAACTATATAAAAGTCTTTGATCAAATTAATAAATGCAAGGAAAAGTGTAAAACTCTCAACTAGGATGAATAGTGAAAGCACAGGTATAAAGAACAAATAAAATTCAAAAGAAAGGACTCAATGATGAACAGTGGTTTGATTCTCAAATGATCTATATCCACTACCTTAAGCACACACTTAAGGATTTCAACACAACCACTAAAACTTTTTTCCCAAATTAATTGTGGTAGGCTACACCAATCTTACACAAGAGGATCACCACACTTGGTTTTACATCCAACCTCTATAAACACATAATCAAGGCTCACCCCAATTGGGTTTTATACCACAATCTTGATATACTCACAAAACAAGGTTCACCCCAATAGGTTTTACACCACAACCTTGATTCATTCACAAAACAAGGCTTATGCCAATAGGTTTTACACCACAACCATGATATATTCACAAAACAAGGCTCACCCCAATGGGTTTTATACCACAACCTTAATACTAGATAGAATAAAAGAAAACTTATAGAAATAGCTCACAAGTTTGAGCAGATATGAACAGATGAGCACCAACACCTTTTTACCTTTGAAGTAATTTGATTTCACTTTGAAGCATAATGAAAAAGAAGATTTTTGTATTCTAAAATGTAAGGATGTTTCTTAAAAAGATAGCACAAAAATCTTCTTTAAAATCGAGTTTTGGAAGCTTTTATAGAAGCAAAAAGTAGAGTTCCAATGACTAGAAACGACTAGTTTCATGCTGTCAGACTTTCCAAAGTTTTAGATTCAAATATGGGACGAAGGTGCATCTAACAAGTGAGTCCAAAATGGCACTTTTTTAGGCAGAAATGATTTGACACTGTTCACAGAGTTTTGGATGAAGCTTTCGGATGCAGAGCCATCCAAATTTCTAAAGCCTTAATACTTTGAAATCTTTTTGTTTGTGTGCTTCATGGTAGAAATAAAATGAATCGTAAGGTAAAGAAGACATAGGAATTTACATAATATACCTTAACAACTGATTCCTAGTTTATGATTCTTCTCAAGAGTTTCTTGGTGTACAATCTCTTAAGCTTGTCTTATACTTGGTCACCAATTCTTAGATTTAGTTGCTCAAGAGTTGCTTAGCAATCTTAGTTGTATGTCTTGGAAGAATTGAGGTCGAACATGTCCTATTATATATAGATCACATGAGTTAGTCCTTATTAACATTTGTCATGAGTCAAAACACACGAGAATACCCTTAGGACTAACAATCTCTCCCTTTTTGAGTGATAACAAACTTAATGGGATTGTGATATAAAAACAATGATATGTATAGTACGGACATGTTAGACCAAGAGAAATAAGAATATTTTTCATTAAAATGCAATCTCTCATTATGGGACTCAAAGAGTGCTTATGAGATTAAAATAAAGAATTTAAGCACATGCTCATAGACAAGGCTTAATGAGCCTATGGCCAAACCTACTTTCTTATCCGCCTTCCATTATAGGACTATTCCACAAAAGAATAGCCACAAATAGTAGTCACAAAAAAATGTATAGATATGTACATAAAGAGGTATTATAAATCATAAGATGTAATCCTCCCCTTTACTGTGTGCATATATGGACACATGATATAGGGCCATAAAGTGTGTTTGAGAATCAGACTGGATTTCAAGATTTTGGACTTCCAAAACATGCATCTAAAATGGGGTAAAATGAGACAGAAGCTACTCTTTTAAAAACTTATTTTTGGACTGGTCTTTTGGATTGAAGAAATGTGAGTCCAAAACTCCCCCTATATACGTGCAGAGTAAGAAAAATTACCAATTGTATAGATCAATGCTTTTCTTGGAATTGTTTGAACTTATTTTTCTCAAGAAAATTTAGCATGAAACTTTTACATAGTAACTAAAAAGAGGTAAGAAGATTTCATAAGTATTCACTTGAATAACCTCATTATCCAAACAAACATTTTGCAACATGCGCATCACAACCATATTCGAAACAAATCATTCAATCAAATCTCAATCAGTCAGAATGCACAACAAACTCATATCTATACTTCAATCTCCTTAGTCCATAATCTCAACATAATCTCCATCAAGTCACCCAATTTTTTCCAGTCCGTATTTTCAAATCATAGCCATAAACAATTATAATTCATCTTATGCCATATGAATTTATCATCCTCATATGTAGTCACAATCATAATCCATAAATTTCAAATCATAACCCTCATAAACCAACATACAGCCACAATATATTCACAATTCACAATCTATATTCATAAGGGCAAAAACCAGTGAAAGAGATGATACCAAAAAATTTGCACAGCACAATGTTTGATCAACCCAAATCACAAGAATGTATTCCACATAATCATAAGCTTGGTAAGAAAAATTTTAAGAAAATTTTCAGTCTCCACATCACAATCTTTTCTTAGTCTACAACACAGTCTCCATAATCACATCAAATCATCAATTCACAATCCTCCAACAATATATTTTCTCCCCTTTTGTCATCAATAAAAAAATAACAATAGGTAACTGAGAAGCAATCAGTAGTATGGGAGTAATATCAAGAGAATGCCCAGAACAGGGACAGTAATAAGTAATAGCCAATAAGCAACATTAGCAATAACAATAAGCAATAGGAAACTAGCAAAAATATCAGTTAAAGGCTAAAATAAAGGAGTTAATATATATATATATATATAGTGCAGAGAGCATGAAATTTGGCAAGAATAAAAGTGGACAGAAGAGGTCATCAACCATCGGTCATTATGTACCACATCTCATGGAATAAGGATAGTTGTAGGTTTAGCACTGGCACCCTACTTTGAATGTTGTCCAAAAATGCTACTGGACTTCTATTTTACCCAGACATGCTTCTACCTTCGGCTAGATGAGCTGCCAAATGCAACTAGTTTATCTTGCCTTGGAACTTTCTTGTCAATAGTGGATGCAACAGTTGTGGGTTCTTTGGTGTGCAGAGATGAGACGTTAGCAATATTAGTCTCTTTCTCGTTCTCTTTCTCAGTCTCCTTCTCTAGCTAAACATAAGTTTCTTCCCATGTTGAAGGAATAAAAAGGTTCAGGCTCTGTCACGGGTGGAGGAACTTGTTCAGTTGAATGGCCTTCAGCTTTATATTACTTTCCTTCCACATTTGTCAGCCTATTTCCCAAATTTTTCAGTTCACCTTTGACTTCGGCACTCAGACTGTTTTAGTTTGGTAGATAGCAGATTTTGAGCATCTAAAATACTCTGCAATTTTCACTTTCTTAAGTTTTCTGCTTCCCTTTACTTGATATTTCCCCTTGAATTTCTGTCACAGCTTTTCTTTTTGTTCGTTTTGATGTAGCAGATTTTCTTTACCCTTCACCAATTTTTCCATCTCTTCTTCAGTAGCCTCTCTAAGTAATATCCATTGATTATCTGCTCGAATGGTCCCATTTCTCAAATGAATTTCTACTGTAGATGATTACCTTGCAATGCTCAAGGTTAACCTCACTCAAATCAACATTGAAGTACTGAAATAGCTTGGTGAAAAGGTTTCCAAAAAATAATACATTGTTTGATGTGTTCCGAGATTGAGTCAGCAATTTCACAACCAGAAATTCAAAGCTAATTTATTTTCCTTTTGACAGAACCAGCATCAACACTATGTGCAGAAAACTTAAAAATGTCTTGTGGCCAAAACTTGGTATCACAATGGTTGAGACCATATGATGTAGCAATCTCCCCATTCCATTTAATTATTTTGCATTTCTAACACTTGAATTTCTAAAGCTCTTGGCACCAATAAATTTCTATCTCAAATTGATTCTGTTCACAAAAAAAAAAAAAAAAATCAGAGTTTTCAGCAATTTGATTATTTCAAAAAATTGTACTCCACTATCTCTGACTAAAAAAAAAAAAAATGGTTCAACATATGTTGGTCAAACTCGATGTTCACTTCTCCAATTCTAGATATATACCACTGTTCAATAAACCCATTTACTATTTTCTCATGTCATCCTTTTCTCAGATTCGCATAGAATTCTCAAACCAGTAGAGTGTACAAATTCTCGTCAATTTGATAACAAAGCCCCTTACCTAAGATTCTAAACAAATTCAGAATAACAGAGAAATTCAAAAATGCTTCAGCAATGAAAAACCTTAGAATCAATCCGATAGCCCGCAATAATAGTTCAATTTCTAAACACCCAATTATTGTACTCAAATTCACTTTTTGAGTTGAGAAATTAAGCTACCTGAGTGCCCTTGCTTTCCTCTTCTGGCGGTTGTTTTGATAATGCAGTATGAGGAGTTGGTTCATCAATGCAACTCATTTTTCCTTCTTCACAGATATCAGTTTGGCAGCAACCGATTTCTTTTTCATTGTATTCTATTTCTTAATCGCCTTCATTATTGGCTCGACTTCTTTATTAGGTTTCTAAGTTTTACCCATGGAGAATAGGATTAAAGGGTTTGATTTTTTTTTTTTTTTTTTTTTTGATGGAAGAATGAAGGCCAGAGGAAAGAGAAGAATGCTATGAAAAATGATAGCTTTTTGATTTTTTTTTAAAGAAGAAGAAGATTCAAATAGATTTGAATTCTTTTTGAGGATTATGAGGTTTTGAAGAGCATAAGTACAATTTAGTACATTTGAGAAAAGTGATTTTTGAAAATAAGTAATGATATTCTGATAAGAAGATAGGGTGTGTTGTCGAAAAAAATTTGTGGGAACATTTAGAGCTTAAAAAATTTGAACATTTGGACACAGATTGTCTATCTGATTTCCCTATCCAAAAGGTCAAATAAAATAAGTTCTATTGAGGGGATTTTGGATTCATATTTTCCCGATATTGCATCCAAAAAATCTGTCCAAAAGTTGTATCTTCAGTAGTTCTACAAAAATAAGCAAACAAATTTTTGGCAAATTGTCAGTCTCATGATTTTGGTAATTCCCAAACCTTTTCTCAAATGCTTGAATTTTTCTTCAGCCAATGGTTTGTGAATATATACTTTGAGCAATTCTTTGGCATACTTGGCTTGATTTAGGAAGATATCATCGATGGTTTGCTTGATTTGTAATCCGAGGAAAAAATTAAGTTCTCCCATCATACTCACATCAACCTCTCACTATATTGTCTTGATAAATTTCTTGCATAGGGAATTATTAGTAACTCCAAGGATAGTATTATTAACATAGATTAGAACAGTAACACTACAAAAAAATCCCTATTTACAACAGCCAAATTCGTCACAAATCCGTCGCAGATTGAGCGTTGCGACAGATTTGGCTGTCGCAAATAGCGACGGAAAACTAAATCCATCACAAATAATGACACATTTGCAACGGCCAAATCTCTGGTCAACCAAATTAATATAAGCAATATTTTGCTACAGAATTGCAACGGATTTTAAAAATCGTCGCAAATCCGTAGCAACTTAAGAGGAATTTGTGACAGAATAATTGAAAAATAAAATAAAATGTGAAAAAAAATCCATCGCAAACCCGTAGCAAGTTGCGACGGATTTTCAATGGAATATTTTCATGGAAAAAAGTCCGTTGCAAATTCGTAGCATATTGCTACGGATTTGCGACAGAATAATTACATATTAAAATAAAAAAAAAATATCCGTCACAAATGCGTTGCAACTTGAGAGGGATTTGCGACGGAATATTTGGAAATTAAAATAAAATGTGAACAATGTTGTCGCAAATCTATAGCAAAGAGCTACGGATTTGCGACGGATAATATACAATGGAAAAAAATTCCGTCGCAAATCTATAGCAAAGAGTTACGGATTTGCAACGGTATAATTACATATTTAAAATAAATGAAAAAAATATCTGTTGCAAATCTGTTGCAACTGAAGAGGGAGTTGCGACGGAATTTTTGGAAATTAAAATAAAATGTGGAGAATGCCATTGCAAATCTGTAGCAAATAGCTACGGATTTGCAACGGATAACACAAAATGGAAAGGCATCCGTTGCAAATCCACAATAGATTGCTACGAATTTGCGATGGAATAATTACATTAAAATATATCCGTATCAAATTCGTAGCAATTTGAGACAGATTTGTAATGGAATAATTACAAATAAAAAAATTAAAAAAAAATCCGTCGCAAATCCGCTGCAAGTTAAGACCGAATTTAAAAAACTTGTGACAAATATTTAAGCAATTTTTCTCTTAAATATCAAATCTGTAACATTTTTTAACATGAAAAAATATAATAAAAAAAATAAAATTTCGAAACCAATAATATATTATGATGTGTCCGGACTTGGGTGTAAAAATCATACAAAAACTAAGCACATTCCCAATCAAGTTTAAATTAAAACGTTCAACCCAAATCACACATATGAGCAAGCATACTCATCATTAACCGAGCATAGGGTTCAAATGAGTGTCGATCCTCAAGGAACAAGTAGACATTAATTACCTTGCTTTCATTGTTTAACCGACTCGATAAAGTGAAAAATAAACAAAACAAAACAAAAATAAAAATATACACATGTCAAGGATGGAGAAGTATGTAACTCAACCCATTGTTTAGGCAAACACGATCTCAAAGGACCTAACCATTATCATAACTAATTCTTCTCTTAGCACCATGAAGGATAAAGGTAAATTAGCATCATTTGGTATGTCTCAACTAATTCATCCAAAAGGTGCATTAAACACAATCCTTGATTATATTTCCTTGGTCTGGCAAATTTAAAGTATGAAATTAATCAATGAATCCTTGGTCTGGCAAACATCAATTAACCTTTAATTACTCAATCGTCAGCAATTAACCTCTTTGGTCTAGCAAGTTAATAGCCAATAAATATGAAATTAATCAATTGCAACCACCATCAACCTCTTTGGTCTAGCAAGTTAACGAAAAAAAACAACCAATTAATCTCGTAATACGCCTAAGTAATTAAATACCAAGAAGAACAATCAATTAATCAAGAGATCAAATACCTCTAATATCATGAATATCTAAAATGATTTCGAATTACACTAAAACAATTAACACATCATTGTTCAAGAAAAAAAAACAAAGTAAAAGAAAGCACTCATAGACAAGCCTCATTCTTCTTCCTTTGAAGACCTTCTTGTACAATACTCCTTGAATTGAAGAATTCCTCCTTTGATTTGAGTGATTTTCTATGATGATCAATGAATTCTCCCCCTTTTTCTCTTGTGTTTTTCATTTATTTATAGGCTTAGGAAGTGCCTAAACTCGTAGGTACAATGTTCTTGGCCGAGTAGAAGTTGGAAGATACTAAAACTCCACAGATTACCAAAAACCGCATAGAAAAAATCAAGCAACGCCTTATCTTCAGGGCATAACTGGCACTGCCTTGGATCTCGCAGCCGGTGCCGGTTGTGTTCTACTTCTCTACTCGTTCGCCGATTTTTCTCCAAATTTTGCACAATGAAGACTAGAATGCAACCGGTACTAGTTCCCTTCTATTCCGCTCTATTTTGACAATTTTTTGTCGCTTCGAACTTCGTGCAATCCAGTGCACGGCCGATGCCGGTTCTAGGGCCCTAGCCGGTTCCTCCTCTCATCTGTTTTGTGACGTCTTTGTTTCGATTTACCCTAAAAATCTAAAATAAAGAACAAAATACCTTTTCAAGGGTAAAATCTCAAATATGAAAGAATATGACGAGTTATTGAACAAAATATATCAGAAAAGAACCTTAAATAACTAGGAAAAACATGACTGATTTAGCCCCTATCATATTACAACATGCTAAATCATAAAGTAAAACTACAATAATCCAAACCTGTGTATACACATAAGTATCACAATAGATAAATAATGTAAAAAATACAATCATGTAGCTAAAGGATTAGGAGCACTAGTTGAAGGAGGAACGGGAGGACCATCAAACCCATTACTAGGACCGAGTTGATGATCAGGTAGGGAAATAAATAAATCATCGTCCTCGTCCTCAAACATTGAAGACATCTGTGGCACAGCAACCCCCATCTTCTCAGACATAACTGCCATCCAAGAAGTGATTCCTGCAACTTTATGTTCAAAATTCTTCTTAATCCTCTCCTCACGACGTTTGTACTTATCCTCGCAACTCCTCTCTCGATGCCTCCATCGATCCTCAATCTCCTGAATCCTCTGCTGAACCCTAGTCTCAACTATCTGGTCAACATCAACAGGAGTGGATGAAGATGATCCTAATAGATGAGACTAATGCATCTGCTCCATAATGCGAGTAGCCTTTGATCCTAATCCATAGACACAACCCTTGTTGAATCTGCCAGCTGCCTCAATGATAATGGCCTTATCATATGGCATAGCAACGGAGTCGATGGACCCGCTAGACTTCGTTTGAGAGTAGCGCTCCTTAGTGACATTTCCCTCCTCCTGAAATAATGTGACTTTATAAAAACTAAAAGAAGAATAAGAATAAGTAATGTAACAATAAATTATTTTTACCAATATCTTCTGCGGACGCTCGCCCACAAACTGACCTTGTCTTGCCCCATTCTAGAACATATGTAGTTTTTTGAACATGTCCAGATAGCAAAATATGTCCCCTTCATGTCTCCTCTACAATTAAATTAATAGAAAAGAATATTATTTCGAATACCATAAAGAAGATTGAAATAAATATGAAATATACAAAAGTTAATAAAATTGAATTTACCTTGAGTTCCTCGTGCTCAATGAAAGAGATGGAACCTCCTGTGTGAGTAACATGGCAACGAGACCGATTTTCCTTTGCAGACTGCACGATTCATCGATACTTGGGATCCAACCAATGTTTGTTCATCTCCGACCAATTAGTTGGATCAATCCAAGTTGGACACGAATTAGCAAGTGTGAACTTTCGGGTCCTCAACAAAGTATCGAAAAGTCTTCTTGCACACTTCTTTTCCCAATTTCTCTGTATCTGGGGACCATGCTTAGGAGCCCAACGAAATAACTTCTGCAAACACAGTAAACCATCGTCATTAAAGTTTAAATTAATAGTTTAAAGTAAATTTGTTTGCAAATACAACAAATGACATCTGAGCATATAAGTTTTAATAACATATACATGAGATTAAATTTGTAAGAAAGTAAAAGAAACATACTCCCCACTCGTCGAACCACATGTCTCGAACGTGTATCGGGATATATGAGTATGTAACATATGAACCATTGAATTATCTCTTGAATATACCTTGAATCTCTCTCACACAATTATCTGAACCAGCAAACCTATTTTATATAACCAAAAAGGAAAGTAATATGATTATTAAAGAAGATATACTGAATTGGAAATCAATCAATGATAATAAATTACCCACCCATCTCCTCGAGGAATAATCACAGGTCGGGGGTCTGTGGCTTGTGATCCGATATGGTGTGATGCAGAAGTAGGAGCTTCTAATAGAGAAGCACCTCTTGATTACGAAGGTGAACCAGAAATCGTTTATGGTACGAAGAGGTGCAGTGCGTGTGATGGTGATGAGATGTCAGAAGGATGAGTATGTTGGTCCGTTCCAGCACCTCCAGAAGATTGTCCATGGCCAGACATCCTAATTTTGAAATAAAAATATTTAAATTTCAAACATATATATAATATATATGTAGAACAAGTTATAAATGAAAATTTATAAAAAAATTTGACAAAGTCTCCCCTATAAAATGGTCATTTTCCAGGCATTAATGCCACATTTAAACATATTCCAAGTATCATCAACACATTAAACACACAAAACATGTACAACAAAACCTGTATCAAAGAACACATTTTCCATTACAAAAAATTAACTGGCAATATGTAGAAACTTGGCCATTTATACAACTTGAGAAGGAAAAGGTTTGCTATTTTTGTTTTCTTTCAAAATGGCTTCATTCTTGCACATAAGTCTCTAACCTTTTCCAGCCTAATTGCTTTCTTACCTAAATAAGGTTTTTAGTTCAAAGAAATGAGGTTTTCAATTCAAGAGCTGAATTGTTTGAGAGATCGTAGGAGGTTTTTCGGGAATTTTATTTTCAAATTCAAAGCATTTTGATGGGCGAGTGCATGATTCTTCCTTTGTCAATGGATCAAAGCCATCACATGTGAGAAAAATTTATGTGTTCGTCTTGTTACTGAAAAATAAACAGAACTCCTATTCACAATATGCTGCATAAAACTCTCATCTAAACAAAGAAAGAAAGAAAGAACTTCGTAACATAAACTCTATATATTAGAGGGGCTATTACTGGTCTCCATTCTAAGATTTTCAACATAACAGAAACTTTTAATGGAAAACCCATTTCCAATTTGGAGCTGGTTATGCATGTGATAAAAAACACAACCATTTATATGCCAATAACAACAACAAGAATTATGCTCCAGATACTGAAATGTGTGTTCTTTTATACAGCTTTTGTAAAAGTTTTATTTCCTAAAAAAGAAGACATCTATAATAAAAAGTCAATGTCAACAACAACAATTAACTTAAGGGTAATCACCTATCACTCATGGGGAGTGATCACCCATCACTCACGAGGATCTAGTTCATATATTAGACAAAAAAAATATACCTTTGGAAAAGTAAAGAACATCTGCAGAAAAGAAAATAGTAAGCATTCACTAACAGTTAACTGTATTTAAAAAAAAAAAAAAAGCATACCTATGAAAGGCAAAGAACACTTGTCGAAAAGAAAATAGTTAGCATTGACTCATGCTTAACTGTATTTAAAAAACAAAAGTATACCTGTGGAAAGGCAAAGAACACCTATGGAAAATAAAATAGTTAGTCTTACTAACACTCAACTATATTTAAAAAAAAAAAAAAAAGCATACCTATCGAAAGGTAAAGAACACCTGTGGAAAAGAAAATAGTTAGCATTGACTAGTACTTAACTGTATTTAAAAAAATAAAAAGGAAAAAAATAGTATAATAATTGATCATCCAATAATTAGTAAAACATGAAAGTTTAACATAGATTATTGATCAACAATATAGGCAACCATTATAAGTGATTTAAACTTTACATCATGAACATATAATAAATGTACTTTATTCACTCAAGTCATCCTCTGGCATATATTCTTCTTCTTCCATCTCTGTCGTGCTATCTGTATTCCAGTTACCTTCGTCTTCGTCTTCGTCTTTGAGTTCATTTGTATCCCTAAGTAATCCTTCTTCTTGAACATCCAACAATTCACTTGTGCCCGATTCATGAGCTAAGGGACCAAGATCAACAACTAAGGAAATGCTCATTGCATTGTGAATATCCACCTTTTCTTGGTAAGCTCTATCAATCACAGGTGCATCAATCACATGTCGAGTTTTTACTTTACACACAGCTAACCAATCGGATCTTGGTCTTTTGCATCCTGGACATGAGGCATAGTACACCTAAGATGCCTGTTGAGCTAACACAAACGAAGCATATTTTGGATAGCTCCTCTTGCAATTAATATCAACAATCTTATACTCCTTATGTATTCTCACACTACGATTTGTTGTTTGATCGAACTAATCACATTTAAAAAGCACAACTTTCTGTGATGGATTACCAGGAAACTCAACTTCAACAATCTCTTTAAGAACCCCATAATAATCACTCTCTACTGAGTCTTTTTCACCCCCCTTAATACAAACTCTAGAATTCACTATTTTCTTTTCTTCAGCGTGTTCGTGGGTGTGAAATCTATAGCCATTAATAATGTACCCAGTATATGTTTTCACTTTTCTCGAAGGTCCCCAAGCAAGATTCTTCAAACATATATTTGACACATGGTTTTGTGGATCATTCACCTATGAAGCATATGAAATGTTCAGGTGGACATATATTAACTAACAACATATGTTCACTTGTACAAATATTTAATTGATTTTTTAGGAGCATACATAATCTGTAAACCATCCTGTGAACCCATTCTCTATCCTTCTTTGTACATCCAACATTCCAATATGTTTGAGACAGAAGATTGTAAACGAGATGTGAACTCACTGTTGAGAAGAAAATTACACAATTACCAATGGATCTTATTTCTAATATCAATAGAGGGGTAAGCATCTCACCTAATATATAGTTGAACCTCTTCACAGTTAAGTAATATACAATTTCTTGCCACTTTGTATTCTTTATGAGAGAGAAATCGGGTTTGAATCTTTCCTAATATCTTCCCATAAATGTTACATATTGACAACGAAGCTTCATCTACATCTCGCCTGACTTCATCTTCATCATTGCGAGCCATGGATTCTTTTTTTGGTTTGCACATGTGCCTCAAAATAATAGGAGAAGAATGTAGATATTTCCTCAAAAAAGATAAGCATTGCAAATTGACCCTTCTACTCATACCTTGTTTTTCACCTTTAACTTTAAACAAAACAAGAACCTAGCATAATCCAAAGTATGATAGTTAATAAGTATTATGCAATGATCACAGCTCACCATAGCATAATTTGAAAAATGGCAACTACCTCTCAAAAGGATACATCCATCTATATTGTACAGGAGCACAAACCTTTGCTTCATAAGGCAAATGAACCAAGAGATGTTCCATAACATCAAAAAACCTGGAGGGAAAATCTTCTCTAACTTACATAGAAGAACCGGTTTCTCTTGCTCCAACTTCATCATATGAGATACAGACAATTTAGGAGCACAAATGTCCCAAAAAAAAGACTTAATTCTGTCAAAGTTCCCCAAACATTAGCTAGAAGGAATTCTCTTAGGGCAATCAGAAGTAATCTTTCCACGAAGATGTGGCAATCATGGCTTTTCATACCGGACAGCTTCAATTCATTAAAATCAACACATCTACAAAGATTTGATGCATATCCATCTGGAAGAATTAATCCTTTCAACCACTCAAACAAAATTTTCTTCTGTTCTACCATCAATGTGTAACATGCCTTGGGTATTGCTATCCTCCCTTCTTCGACGTTATACACATGTAGTTCTGGCCTATTGCAATATACTTCAACATCACAACGGGCCTTCAATTTTTCTCTAGTTTTGCCCTTCACATCCATAACTATATTGAAGACATTATCGAACACATTCTTTTCATTACGCATTACGTTAATATTATGATGAACCAAATGCATTTTCCAATACGAAAAATCCTAAAAAATACTTCGTTTAGCCCAATTATGACTAACATATCTACTTTTTGATCTCCCAAGTTCTCTTCCCGACTCTATTATTTTTGAATACTGACAAACACTACTCCACAGGTCATCCCCAGTGGGATGTGGAATAGGTTGTAACATATCAAAGCCCTTACCTCTCTCAAAATGATGTTGTATCTTGTTAAAATGGGTGATCCTTAGGTAAGAAGCAGCAGTGGCAGTCAAACCATGAGTGTTTACCACCATGTTGTAGATGAAAAGACTTTGATCTCTCCATACAATATGAACACGCTAATCTTCTAGCTGTGCTCCATCCACTCATCATTCCATAGGCAGAAAAGTCATTAATAGTCCACATTAGTGCAGCACGCATCTAGAAGTTTTGTTTCTTTGCTATGTCATATGTAGCAACACCTTCAGTCCACAAACGATTCAATTCTTCTATTAATGGTTGAAGATAAACATCCATTTTATATTTCGGATTCTTTGGTCCCAGTACAATGATTGTTAAAAACATCATAGGATCTTTCATGCACAACCATGGTGGGAGGTTATAAGGAGTGACAATAACTGGCCAACATGAATACTGCTTTCCTAACATGCCAAACGGTGAGAAACCATCAGTACAAAGTCCCAATCTTACATTCTGCACTTCCTTTGCAAAATCTGGATGAATTCGGTAAAAGTGCTGCCAAGCCTCACTATCTCTCGAATGGCTCGTGTTTCCATTTTCCAGCTTAGCCTTTGCATGCCAACTCATGTGTTCAGCTATAGTTTTAGATGCATACAACCTATGTAACCTTGGTGTAATTGGAAAGTAGTACATTTTCTTGAAAGAGATCTCGAGCTTAACCCTTCTTTTTTTCCCCCACATTTTTTATGAACATACCAAGTATGTCTGCAAAATTTGCATTCTTTCAAATTGATATCATCCTTCCAATAAAGCATGCCTCTATTAGTGCATACATCTATCTTTTGAACAGGCAACCCCAACCCGGATACTAACTTCTTCATTTGATAAAAATCATCAGGTATCTTGTTACTTCTTGGAACCACCTCTTTCATAAGCTACACCACTTGGTTAAAAGCTTTTTCAAATACGTTATTTTTAGACTTAGCATTTAGTAGCCTTGAAACTAATGAAAGCACCGAGTGGTTTGTACACCCTTCCCAAATGGGAATGTTTGCTGCCCCCAACATATCATAAAACTTCTACGTTTCCGTGTTAGGAGGTTCTTCAACTTGCTTATCTGACGGTATTTCCAAATTAAAATTAGGACCCGCCGCATTAATGATCATTTCCAGATACGAATTTCTAGAACCTGAATCAACTTAAGCTATACTAGATGTTGAGGTAGACATGCTTTGATTTACATAGTAAGGTTCACCATGACAAATCCACCAATGGTAGTTGCTAACATACCCATATCTGTACAAATAGATCTTAACTTGGTCCGGAGAGTCAAATTTCCTGTTCTTGCATTTTGTACAAGGACATCTGATTTTACCAGACTTGGAATTCGATAAAGCGAACGCAATAAATCCCTACACCCCCTGCTCAAATTCAGTAGTAAACCCTTTACCGGGCAACTGCCTACTATACATCCAACCACGATTTTCCATCTATATATTCAACATATTATGTGACAAAGATGTTTAACTGTGAGTTTATGCATGTTTGCGTAAAAGGTTTAGGAAAGTTTAAGGGTAATTATCTTCATTATACTTTAAACAACAATTATAAATACCTGAATAGCCAACTACATGTTTCATGAAATCCTTTTTTAGTAATTTATATATACTTCTGTTATCGTGCATCATACGTGGGCTTTTGATGGTGAACCATCGTCGCAAAACACCAATCGATTTCCCAATCATGTTTATATAGACACCCAATATACTTAGCATAGAATTAAAATTATTAACCTCTCTGACAATACCTCAAGAAGTAACTAGATATAAACCATGAAGCATCAACCAACTCAGCCACCAACTTACAATCAAAATTATGTTAAACTAACAACCACAAACACAACCACCATTACAAAATCCATTAGGGATTTCGGCAGAGTTTCCCCTATGTACTGGACATTTCTAGGCACCAAGCCACCACAAAATCAACAACATTAAAAAAAAAAAAAAAACATTAACTGTCACAGTAATTATTCAATAAAACTAATGTAAGGGTAATCACCCATTACCCATGGGGAATGATCACCCATCACTCACGAGGAATGATAACCCATCACTCACGGGGATCCATTCATATAAGTTAAAAAAAGAGAAAAAAAGATGTAGTTGGTATCCGTTGGTAGCCAACTTACCATTAACAAATAGTAAGTACTAATTATTAACATGTAGTATATTACTAAACGTTAAATAGTAATTATTATCAAACAATTTTATATTAAAAAATAATGTTATAAAAATATTAGTAGTAATAATAATATAATATTGAAAAATAATTTTTTGATTCCCTAATATTTAATAAATAGCAATTCCAATAAATACTAAATAATAATATTAGATAAACTTAGGAATAAAAGTATTAATATTATTGAAGAGCAGTTTTATTAGCCAACAAGTAATAAGAACTAAAAATTATCATAGTAATAAATACTATTAATAGTTAGCAAAGTAGTTAACAAGCAACAAAATAGGAATAATAAATATTGATTAACAATTTTGGTAGTATCAACAGTAAATATATGATTATTTAAATAAACGTATAAATGGTCAAATAATTGCTAGCTAGAAATAAGTAAGAAAGATTGCATAGACATTATGTTCCAAATTAAATCAGTGCAGTATTTAGATTGTAATATACATCACAGACCACATAAAAAAATTCAATGTTTAGCAAACATGCCCTATATCATGTTGAACTACTTATTATACCAAATATATCTCCACATTACAATTTTTATCGCATGCTTGTACGAAAACAAATTAATGTAATAGATTCTTCCATTCTCCATCACAAAATATCACCTTCTACTAGCGTTCTTAAAATCAAAGACGATGTAAGAGTTTAAAAAACGAATGATATTTACTTGTTTTGGAGACTGATGATGAATGATGACTAAGGGCTCTAATATGCTATGAGGATTCAACCTTAGTCTTCTCTAGTTGAATTTCTTAATTCTCTAATTTGCAGAGAAGGCTCCGAATTTGGAGTTTGAAGAAGTCTTTAAGTTACTTTTCGAGAGAACTGGAGAGTTTTAAGTGTTCTAGGTAGAAAGAGAAAAATAGGAAGCAATAGGAATAGAACTAGAAAATGCTTCTAATTGTTTGGAAAGTGAGTGATCGAATGTTACTAAAGGAGTCACTTTTGGGAAGGGAGAAGGAGGCCGGGGGAGAATGGGCAGTGGGCTGTCGCGAGGTAGGTGGATAGATTGCCGGGGGGGAGGGAAAGTTAGGATGGGGAACACCAGCAGGGGGGGTAGTGAAAGGGTAGGAGGAGGGAGGGGGAAGAAGAAGAAATTGGGAAATCTGACGCAAAAAAATTTCTAAGTGTTTGAAATAAAAATGAAGTTTTTTTTTTTTGGTAGATTATCCCCCCAAAAAAAGAAATTGAATAAAAAAAATGAAAAAATGCCGTGGCAATCTACCACGAATTTGCCAGGGATTAGTAGCAATTTTGTCATTACGTGGCAAAGAGTCACATATTAGGCACGGAACACAGAACAAAAATTTGTGTATTTATATTCAATATAAAAATATATTATTCAATATAAAAAATATTTTTTATATTTATATAATTTTAGAATTTTACATACTATCAGTTATACTATCTTTTTTATTAAATGATTCAAACATATATATATATGTATATATATATATGCATAAACTCATACATAATATAACCCACACACACATACAATCATTATCATAAATATACATGAATATATATATATATATATATATATATATATAGATATATATATTTCTACATAGACACACACACACACACACAACCATACATATTGAATTACACACATATTTATTTACATATATAGATACTCACACACATATTCATATACGTATATAAATATATATTGATATATTCATATATATATATATATATATATATACACACACACACACACTCACACACACATAATTAATGAAATTTTCTTATTAATTAATGTCACGGTAATATAGTTAATTGTACCAATGGCTTTTGTTGTCAAAAAAAGAAAAAATATATATCATATCTTTAAATTTTTTTTAATACGCACATATATTTCTATACAAAAAATATTACATTCGATTTTAAATTCGTACCAATTCTTTTTCAAGAATAAATAAGTTAGAGATAAAAAAACAAAATGTTTAAAAAATATTTGACCATTTTAATCAAAATATTTTATTTACATATACACACACACAGACACATATTCATATACATATATAAATATATATATATATATTCATATATTCATGTGTGTATATATATATATATATATATATATATACACTCACACACACACATAATTAATGAAATTTTCTTATTTGTTAATGGAACTCCTTATTACTCAACTTATAAAACACGTAAGTTGTTCTGATCATAGTAACCATATATATTTTAACTCTAGGAAAATTATCTATAAAGAAAATGTAAGAATATTTTATATAATAAGCAATATTTGTAAGAAAATCATGGACATATTCCATGATAAGAACACTCATGTGTATATGTGTATATAGTATACAAAACTATACAAAAAATCTTATAAATAAGTAACTTTAAATGTATTTAGATTGAAATTATTTAGAGCGATATTTTTTTTTTTACTTCATTTTATAGAAAACACCAACCCGTTGCAAATCCGTAGTTCATATGTGATGGATTAGCTAGAATAAGAACCTTTTTTAAAACACCAATCCGTCACAAATCTCTTGTAGAATTGAGAGGGATTTGCGACGGCTTACTATAAGCTGTCGCAAATCCGCTATAAATACTTTTCACATAATTAATTCCCTTTTCAAAATTTTCTATTAAATGTTCCGTCCCAAATCCGTAGTAGAAATTGCGACGGATTAGTTAGAGCAAATACTTTTTTTTTTTACTTCATTTTTTCCAAAAAAAAAATCTGTCGCAAATCCCTCTCTGAGAGGGATTTGCAACGGCCGATATAAATCCGTTGCAAATCCCTCGCAATATTGCGAGGGATTTGCACTGACATTTTGTGGACTGTCGCACTTATTTTTCAAAATTAGTACTTTATTTTTTGATTTTTTTATTAAATATTCCGTCGCAAATCCGTAGTAGATTTGAGACAGATTAGCAAGAGCAACACTTTTTATTTTTTTAATTCATTTTTTTTTCCAAAAACAAAAATCCGTTGCAAATCCCTCTCAATTTTGAGGGGGATTCGTGATGGCTTGCTATGAATATTTTCATAATTGGGTATTTTTCTTTTCAATTTTTTTTATAAAATATTCCGTTGCAAATTCGTAGTAGATTTGCAACAGATTAGCTAGACCAACACTTTTTATTTTTTTAATTCATTTTTTTCCAAAAAAAAAATCCATCGTGAATCCCTCTCAATTTTGAGAGGGATTCACGATGGCTTGCTACGAATATTTTCATAATTAGGTGTTTTCTTTTCAATTTTTTTTATAAAATATTCCGTTGCAAATTTGTAGTAGATTTGCAATGGATTAGTTAGAGCAACACTTTTTTTTTCAAAAAATAAAATTTCGTCACAAATCCCTCTCAATTTTGAGGAGGATTTGCGATGGCCAATGGCATGCCGTTGCAATTCCGCTACGAGTATTTTCATAAATGGTATTTTCTTTTTCAAATTTTTGTATAAAATATTCCGTCGCAAATCCATAGTAGATTTGCGACGGATTAGCTAGAGCAACACTTTTTATTTTTTTAATTCATTTTTTTTCCAAAAACAAATATCCATCGCAAATCGCTCTCAATTTTGAGAGGGATTCGCGATGGCTTGCTATGAATATTTTCATAATTGGGTATTTTTCTTTTCAAATTTTTTTTATAAAATATTCCGTCGTAAATCCTTAGTAGATTTGCAAAGAATTAGCTAGAGCAACACTTTTTTTCAAAAAATAAAAATGCGTCGCAAGTCCCTCTCAATTTTGAGAAGGATTTGTGACGGCCAATGGCATGCCATTGCAATTCCGCTGCGAGAGTTTTCATAAATGGTATTTTCTTTTTCAAATTTTTGTATAAAATATTCCGTCTCAAATTCGTAGTATAGTTTGCGATGGATTAGCTAAAGCAACTATTTTTAAATTTTTTTTCTTCATTTTTTTTAAAATTAATTTCCGTCGCAAATCCCTTGCAATTGTTGCGAGGGATTTGCGATGACATCTTTAAATCCATCGCAAATCTATCTCAAATAATTTTCATCGTAAATCCATCTCTAAGTTTGCAACGGATCAGCTAGAGCAAGTATTTTTAAATTTTTTGCTTCAATTTTTTTTAAAAAAATAATTTCCATCGCAAATCCCTCGCAATTATTGCGAGGGATTTGCGACAGCATCTTTAAATCCGTAGTATAGTTTGCGACGGATTAGCTAGAGCAACTATTTCTTAATTTTTTTGCTTCAAATTTTTATAAAAAAATAATTTCCGTCTTTAAATCCGTTGCAAATCCGACTCAAATAATTTCCGTCGTAAATCTGTCTCTAAGTTTGCGATGGATTAGCTAGAACAAGTATTTTTTTAGTTTTTTGCTTCAATTTTTTTAAAAAAATAATTTCCGTCGCAAATCCCTCGCAATTGTTGCGAGGGATTCATCTTTAAATCCATTGCAAATCCACCTCAAATAATTCCATCGCAAATCTATAGTATAGTTTGCATCAGATTTGTTAGAGCAACTATTTCTTAAATTTTTTGCTTCAATTTTTTTTAAAAAAAATAATTTCGTTGCAGTTGTTGTGAGGGATTTGCGACGGCATCATTAAATCCATCACAAATCCACCTCAAATAATTTCCATCACAAATCCATTGCTAAGTTTGCAATGGATTAGCTAGAGCAACTTTTTTTTTTTTTTGCTTCAATTTTTTTAAAAAATAATTTTCGTCACAAATCCATAGTAGAAATTGCCACGGATTAGCTAGAGCGAATACTTTTTTTTTTTTTACTTCATTTTTTCCAAAAAAAAAATCCATCGCAAATCCTTCTCAAAGTTGAGAGGGATTTGTGACAACCGATATAAATCCGTCGCAAATCCCTCGCAATATTGCGAGGGGTTTGCACTGACATTTTGTGGACTGTCTCACCTATTTTTCTAAATCAATACTTTCTTTTTTTTATTTTTTCTAAATTATTCCGTTGTAAATCCATAGCAGAGTTGCGACGGATTAGCTAGAGCAACAATTTTTATTTTTTTAATTCATTTCTTTTCCAAAAACAAAAATCCATTGCAAATCCCTCTCAATTTTGAGAGGGATTCGCGACGGCTTGCTGTGAATATTTTCATAATTGGGTATTTTTCTTTTCGATTTTTTTTCTATAAAATATTCCATCACAAATCTGTAGTAGATTTGAGACGGAATAGCTAGAGCAACACTTTTTATTTTTTTAATTCATTTTTTTTTCCAAAAACAAAAATCCGTCGCAAATCTCTCTCAATTCTGAGAGGGATTCGCGATGGCTTTCTACGAATATTGTCATAGTTGGGTATTTTTCTTTTCAAATTTTTTATAAAATATTCCGTCGCAAATTCATAGTAGATTTGTGATTTTTTGCTAGAGCAACACTTTTTTTCCAAAAAATAAAAATTAATTGCAAATCCCTCTCAATTTTGAGAAGGATTTGCGACGGCCACTGGCATGCCATTGCAATTCCACTGCGAATATTTTCATAAATGGTATTTTCTTTTTCAAATTTTTGTATAAAATATTCCATCGCAAATCCGTAATATTGTTTATGACGGATTAGCTAGAGCAACTATTTTTTAACTTTTTGCTTCAACTTTTTTTAAAAAAAATAATTTTCGTAATCCGCCTCAAATGATTTCCATCACAAATCCGTCTCTAAGTTTGTGACGAATTAGCCAGAGCAAGTATTTTTTTAAATTTTTTTCTTCAATTTGTTTTTTTAAAAAATAATTTCCGTCTCAAATCCCTCGCAATTGTTGCAAGGGATTTGTGATGGCACCTTTAAATCCGTCGCAAATCCGCCTCAAATAATTTCCATCCTAAATCCATTGCCAAGTTTTCGATGGATTTGCTAGAGCAACTATTTTTTAATTTTTTGCTTAAAATTTTTTAAAAAATAATTTCCGTCACAAATCCCTCGCAATGGCATCTTTAAATCTATCAAAAATCCACCTCAAATAATTTCCGTCGCTAATTAGTGACGGATTTGCGAGGGCTGGTCAACAAGATTCCTTAGCCCTTTTTCCATCAGTGCGCCGTCGCAAATTTGTGATAGATTTTGTCGATTGCAATTTGCTGACTTTCTTGTAGTGTAAGAGTGTCTTCAGAATTTTCAGATTTAAAGAATAGAGTGGTATCAATCAATCTCTTGAAAAACCTTTTGAAAGTAGAAATCCACTAAGTCTTACATATTAAGCACAAAGAGCTTGTTTTAAACCATAAAGATTTTTGAAAAGTCTAAAGACATGGTTTGAAAAATATTCATGAATAAAATCAGAAGGTTGTTCTACATACACTTCCTCTTCAATAAAATCATTTAAAAAAACTTTTAATATCCATTTGGTAAAGCATAAAGTTTTTGAATGATGCAAGGACAAGTAGCATTCTAATGGATTCCAATTGAGCAATGGGAGCAAAAGTTTAATCAAAGTCAATGCCCTCTTCTTGATTGAATCCTTAGGTAACTAATCTAGATTTAATAACACTGATATGCTCATCAAGTTTGTTTTTGAAAACCCACTTGGTACCAATTATGGGATGATCAAGTTGTCTAGGAACAAGCTTCCAAACTCAATTTCTTTCAGAAGGGTTCAGCTCTTCTTCCATGGCCATAATCCAAAACTCAACATGTAGGGCTACATCAATACAATTAGGTACAGTGCTAGAAAGTAGAGCAAAATTATCAACAAAATACCATTTAATTTAGATTCCATAGCCAGGATCGCCAATAATTTGTTCTTTTGGATGGACAGTTTTGGACTTTTGATTTTTTGGCAGATTCTAATCAGTGTGCTCAACACTTCTTTGCTCACTTTCTTCAACTTGTTGATCATCTAGTTCTTCTTCTTTGGCATGGTTATCAACAGATGGAACTTCATGATGTTCAATACCATTTTTCTTTGAGCTATCTACATCATTGTCATCTTTTGTGTAAAAGATGAAGCCCAAGTAAATCAAAAAAATATCATTTACTAATAGACAAGTATACTTCTTACCACTTAGGCTAGTGATCCTCATTGGTTCAAATAAATCCATATGTATTAGCTCAAGAAGATTTGAGGTTGAAATCATTTTCTTAGATTTGAAATATGTCTCGGTTTTGTTTTTCAAAATGGCAAGCATCACACAATTAGTTTTTGTCAAATATCATTTTGTGCAGTCCTTTCTCATGTTCTTTTAATGACAATCTATTTAGCAAATTAATAGAGACATGACCTAACCTTCTATGCTAAAGGTAGCCACCAATATCATATACGGAGTGGCATTTTACGTAATGAGCAATAATATCATTCAGATAGAATACCTAGATATTACCAATGCGATTGACAACAAAAATGATTTCAACACTAGAATTATCAATGATAGATCATGAACCTTTTTCAAAATTGACCCTGCAACAATTTTCACACAAAAGACTAATATTAAGCAAGTTGTGCTTCAATTCATCAATCAATAATACTTGCATAATAATGTTGGAGAATCAATTACCAACATTACCTATATGGAGTAGTTTCCCTTTTTCTTATCTCCAAATGTGGCCCATTCATCATTTGTAGCTTGAATGTTATCCATTAGTACTACATTTCCCATCATGTATCCTGAGCATCCACTATCTAAGAATCACTTTGTGGAGCTCAATTCTGTGTAGCTAATGTACCTATTCATAAGATGGAAGAATGGCTTTTACTACCCACATTTTCTTTGGTCCATGACAGTTAGTAATGGTTCCTCTAATTTTTCAAACTATTTTTGCACCGGATTCCACTTTCTTCTTAACATGACACCTAGATGCTTTGTGTCCAAATTTTTCACAATATGTGCAGCAAATGTGTGTCATATATGATGAGGCAACTTTTACAAAGTGAGATTTGTTATTTTCAGTTTTGACCTCATGTCTATAGCCTAGACCATTTTGTTTTCTAGCTATGTGTTGTGCACCAAGCAATTTTTCCAAATTGTTTTTGCTATTTGTAACATTTTCAATGCATGTAGTGAGATCATCGAGTCTATTTTTCATATCATCAAAATTGCTAACCATAATTTCAATAGAATGAATTTTATCACATAAGCATTTATTTTTTAGAGACATATGATGCAAGTAATGATAACATCCTTTTCAATATTTGCACACATATATGACTCGAGAGAGACTTTGTTCTCATTAAACAACTTTGCATACTCATCTAACAAATAGTTAATTTTCATCTTCATTTTTTTATTTCTTCTAGACAGCTTTTTCAATTTATGAAGCATGTCAAATAGCAATTCATTAGGATCATCATAATTTTCATAATCAGAATTATGTAAATCAAATATGGAATTAGTGGCAGTGGAATTTACCTCATTTTCCATTGCCATGAAGCATATGTTTGCTTTCTACATGTTGGATCCATCACTCTCTTCAGTCGGAGATTCTTCTTGGTCCCAAGTCCCAATCAGTTCTTTTCTTTTCTTCTTGTTGTGCTTGGCTTCTCTTTCTTCAGATATTGGGCAATCAGTGATAAAATGCTCTGTACTCTTGCATTTGTAGCACTAAGGTTTAAAAGATAAAGTTTGTCCTTTCTTTTTGATAAATTTCTTGCCTTTTCTGAATATCTTCTTGAATTTTCTAGAAACCATGCCCCATTCTTCATTGTCTAAATTAGTGTCACAATCACTTTTCAATTGTTCACTAATAGCTTCATCATTTGTAGCTTTTAAGGCAGTTCCTTTTTTACCTCTATCATCTTCATCATGCTCTTGAAACTTTTTTAGTTTCATTTTATGGGTTACCAGAGAGCCAACAGGCTATTCAGATTATTTTATTCCTCTATAGCCAAGGTTTTTGGCTACTAACTTTTTGGCAGAGTATTAAGCAATTTTCTATTTTGCTATCCGAGGGAGTAGATTTTTCCATAGGTCTTTAGACCATTCATGATGCTTGTGAAACGAGTGAACATACCAGTGATGTTCTTATACTGCTTCATAGTGAACAGCTCATAATCGTGGACTAGCATTCCCAACTTTAATTCTTTCACTTGATTTGTCCTCTCATGGGTGACTTCAAGCAATCTCCACATGTCCTAGGCTGAATTACAACCACAAACTCTATTATATTCAGTGGCATTAAGGGCACAACATAGAATTTTCATGGCTTGAAAATTCAATATCATTTGGGCATTGTCTTAAGCATCATATTCGTCACTTTGTTTGGGAACTATTCAAACTTTAACACTTTTACAAGGAACATATGGTCCTTTTTCAATTAACTTCCATAGCACAAATTAATTGAGCATACATAAATCTTCATTCTATTTTTTGAGAATGTACAATTGCTTCTACTGAACAAAGATGGTCGATTTGTTGAGGATCTTTCAATGTATAGTAAGGATGAGGTGTTTGCCATTCAGATCTTTTCCTGCAAGGCTGTTAAACCGATAATAGTGTAGACCAATGCTCTAATACCAATTGATAAACCTTAGAGGGGGTGAATAAGGTTTATGACAAACAAATGCAATTTAAAAACAATTCTTTGATGTCTTTTTGATAAAGGCCGAACAAGGTGAGAGTTCAAAATTACAGACTTGTGTGCTACTGAAGAACTTTCAAAACTCTTCTAAATGATGGAAAGAAAATTTATAGTTAGGATGCGTAGATGAAGTAACAATAATAGTTTTACCCAACTGTATAAAAGTCTTTGATCAAATCAATAAATGCAAGGAAAAGTGTAAAGCTCTCAAGTCGAATGAACAATGAAAACACAGGTATACAGAACAAATACAATGCAGAAAAAAGGACTCAATAATGTATAGTGATTCAATCCTCAAATGATTTACATCCACTACCTTAAGCATACACTTAAGGATTTCAACACAACCACTAAAACCTTTTTCCCAAATCAATGGTGGTAGGCTACACTAATCTTACACAAGAGGATCACCACACTTGGTTTTACACCCAACCTCTACAAACACATAATCAAGGCTCACCCCAACTGAATTTTATACCACAACCTTGATATACTCACAAAATAAGGCTCACCCCAATGGGTTTTACACCACAACCTTGATGAATTCACAAAACAAAGCTCACCCAATGGGTTTTACACCACAATCTTGATATATTCACAAAACAAGGCTCACCTAAATAGGTTTTACACTAAACCCTGATACCATATAGAATGAAAGAAAACTTATAGAAATAGCTCACAAGTTTGAGTAGATACGAACAGATGAGCACTAACACTTTTTTACCTTTGAAGCAATTTAATGTCATTTTGAATTAGAATGAAAATGAAGATTTTTGTATTCTAAAGTGTAAGGATGTTTCTTAGAAAGACAGCACAAAAATATTTTTTAAAATTGAGTTTTGAAAGCCTTTATAGAAGCAAAAAGTAGAGTTCCAAAGGCTAGAAATGTCTAGTTTCACTCTATTAGACTTTCCAAAGTTTTGGACTCAAAGATTAGACGATGGTGCATCCAAAAGGTCAGTCCAAAATGGTATTTTTTTTCAAGAAGAAACTGTTTGACACTATTTACAGAGTTTTAGACGAAGCCTTCAGATGCAAAGCCATCCAGAATACTCAATCCAAAATTCTGAAGACATGATACTTTGAAATCTTTTGTTTAATGTGCTTCAAGGTAGAAATAAAATGAATCATAAGGTAAAAAAGGCATAGGAATTTACATAATATACCTTAACAACCGATTCCTAGTCTATGATTCTTCTTAAGAGTTTTTTAGTGGGCAATCTCTTAAGCTTGTCTTATACTTCATCACCAATTCTTGGATTCAGTTGCTCAAGAGTTGCTTAGCAATCTTGTTTGTATGTCTTGGAACAATTGAAGTAGAACATGTCTTATTATATATAGATCACACGAGTTAGTCCTCATCAATGTTTGTCATAAGTTAAAACATAGGAGAATACCCTTAGTGCTAACAGATGCAATCTGAGGATTTCACATCTAAGGATCACACCAAAGTTTGTAAGCTACAAAGCTTCATCTGTGGATTTAAGCAAGCTTCTAGAAGTTGGAACATCCACTTTGATACAATAATCAAAGCGTTTGGTTTCATACAAAAAAAGGATGAAATTTGTGTATACAAGAAGGTTAGTGGGAATGCAATTGTTTTCCTGTTACTTTATGTAGATAACATAGTGCTAATAAGAAATGATATCTCTACTCTTCAATATGTCAGTGGGAATATTGATTCTAGTTTCCAATTTGATAAGGATAATTACAAATCTCAATCAGACTACTTGTTCAATTTTAAGTGGTGGGACAGTTAGTTGGAAAGGTTCTAAACTAGATACAACTGCCAATTTAACCACTAAATCTAAGTACATTATGGCTTTCTAAGCAGCTAATAGATCAAGAAGTTTATGATAGAACTAGGAGTGGTGTCTAGCATTGTTAACCCAATACCTTTGTATTGTGATAACAATGGAAGCAAATGAACCACAATCTCATTAATTATCTAAGCATGTATTTAGGCTCTATCATGTGATTAGAGAAATCATTGATAGAAAAGATATAAAGATAGAGAGGGTTCCCATGGATCAAAACATAGCTGATCCATTAACTAAGGCACTACCCCAGAAGAAATATGATGGTCATATTTAGTCATTCGGAATTAAATACATGAATGATTGGGCCTAGTGCAAGTGGGATATTATTAAAGTTATGCTCTAGAGTCAATCATTCGTACAATGTATTTTGCACATTTATTAATACAAGGCATTCTTTATCTTTCCATTTAATTAATCATTTAGCGAATATGGGTATAAAACTGATAGATAAAGCCCATAGTATAATGTATAGTATTAAGAAAATTATGATAGAGATCATAATATGAGATTTCTACTATACTATGTAGTACTTATGCTTAAATTATCCCTAGTCATAGTGCTAACAAGATAGGACATCATTAATGCGTAAAGACTAGTATGTGTTACACTTCTTGATTTGATCAAGCGGTTGTTCTCACATCCATCAGTATTGTGATACTCAAAATTAGCACGTTGATGCTTGTTAATTGAACTAGTTCATTGGATAACCTAACTATGAGATAATCATATGGAGAACTATTTAGTACCAGTAATAGAATCTCATTATAGCAAATGTGCAAGTATATATTCTTAGACTTGAGATCTCTAAATTATTTTGTTTACTAAGCGTTGTACTTTGATTCTAATCTTTGGAGTCTCATCTAAGGCTGCCTATGGGATGGATATTGGATACAATATACAGTAAATGAAAATAATTGAGATGGTCAATAAAGGAATCATTACTTATAAAAGTAGGGGCACATGTCTCATGGCCACTTGTTTGGAATCAATACTCATCAAGTCCTTGGCCAAGGCGAATATTTGTTGGAAATAGTTCCAACTGATATACATGTTGAGTAATAGATTATGAAACAAGTACAAATTAATTTGGGATAGAATTAATTATATTCTAGTAGAGTTGGCACTAATTCCATACATTAAAATTGAATGAGATATAGTCTAATAAAAGGAATTTATTACACCAATATGTTTCTATTGAAGAGATCATATTAAGCCACTTGACTCTCTGGACTTTTGGATGGTCATGATGCATTGCTAGATGCTGCTCTTGATCTGCTAGATATGGATTTATTAATTGGATAATTAATAAATTAATCCTAGTTAGATTTAATAAGTTAATTCTAATTATAAAATAATTATTAATTCCATTATGATAGAATTAATTCATATTTTGCTACTAATTGACCGGAAAACCTAATAGGTCACACACAATAGAGGAATTGGTACTGAAGATATTATTTAATAATATTATAGGGTTAATTTGTGAGAAAAATAATTTTACGAGCAAGTTATAATTAGTGATTATTTGTTGAGGTTCAATTGTTGTTATTAAAAGCTTACGGGCTTAATCACAATTTGAGGAAACCCAAAGCCCATATAATTAAAAACAATTTATTTTCCTAAAAAGGTTAGAAGATACAAGAAAAGAACGTTATGTGATTCCTTAAGGTGGTGAAATTATTCTCTATATATATTTATATATAGAATAGATGTATGAACATTTTTTTTTTCCTTTTTCTTTTCGTATTGTAGTTTGTCTTTTGTGAAAAAAAAAATTGGAATTTTTTGCTTATTCCTTACGAAACTAGTTTTTCATTGTTCTCCTTTTCCACAAATTAAATCACACCACCACCAAAATAAAACCCACTGGCATCGATACTTGGCGCTCGTAGAGTACGATTCCTCGTGTAGATACTGTTAGAGAAATTCCTACACTAGGAATTTTGGTAGTTCGTGCTTGAATGAATTTACAGAAAGGTTCTCTACGTGCGAAGAAAATTTTGAAAACTAAGTTCTCTAGGTAACAAATTTTTCTTCCCTCTCCTAACCCGTTTAAATTATGTATGAGTGATCATGTTGCATGGATTTCATTTTAATTTTTCCTGTGAATAAATTATTTTTGCAAGATCAAAATCCAACACGTTCCATTCTGTTATGTTCCCATGTGTCTTTAACTCTTGTCCACCAATCTCAAGCCGAACCTCGCAAGTGAAAGACTAGAAATTTAAACATTCTCTCCTCAAAGTATTATAGTGTTTGAATGATATCTTCCAAACTTTCAACCTATGACTCTGCTTTTTGGTCTTATGCAGCTTCTCTCAAGAAAATTGGAGGTTAAAATTTCAAAATTCTTTCCAACATTTCATCCTCATCCTATGGTCCTCTCTTTTTAGCCAAACTTTGCAAAATTTCTATTATCTTTCCAAAAGCTTGAGTTACAGTGACTCCCTCAATTCCCTCAACTTCAACCGCTTCATCTTTAGTATATCCACTTGGCAGATTCATCTTAGGATTAGCTCCACGTGTTGATTGCTCCACTATTGAAACTCTATTGTAGCGAGTGGCATAACAGGTCTTTGGAGGCATCTTCATATTATAAAATAGGGTAACCCCATCAGCTAAATGGCTGCCCTAGGTGTGCATACTATATGTGCTTCACATATAATCATCACAAAATGAACATATTTGCAAGTATTTATAGGAAACATCTCAAGTATATCATCAAACACAAATTTCATTTATATCACCACTATAGCTCATAACACATCATCATAAAAGTTGTTCATATTCATCAAATCAAAATATACACATGAACATAGATACTGTACGTAACATCTTCATCCCACAGAGATTTCATCTCTCAATACCTATTCTCAAGCGACATTGAAGTATTCCTCAATCCTAAAGACGAAAATACAGGCATGCTAGGTAGCAAGAACAAACAAATGCATATATAATGTACTAAGTCAAATATAAGACATATAGAGATATTTCACATAGCTTACCCCTCATGCATTTATAAGGACATTCCAGAAAGTTTCCCCCACTATCACACATCTCCAATGCATAAGTGTCAAAATAATGGATCCCAACAAAGATCATTATCTCTGAACTCATACTCCTAATATTACTACTCTATCTACCAAATCGGATCTAGAGAAATCAAAACCAGAAGACTAAAGAAGGTATCAAAATCTTATATCTTATTGTCATATCTAGTTCCCTTATTCCTGGGGAATCTCTCGTAAGCATACTTATAAGATTCTCCAAAAGTACCAAAAGGGATAGATACTTGAATCTCTTGATTACTCCACTAAAGCCATCGTCATACTAACCATCCTATTGCAAATTAAAAATTATACATAGTAATGATCCAAAACTAATCCATCAAATCTAGAAATACCTATTCCTAGGCTCTGATACCAATTGTAACCTCCCACAATTATAGGGCTTGAATGACTGCCACTACTGGAAACTTAGCAATCAGCCACGGAATATTTCATGGCTAATTGACAAAATTTCGTGGTTGATAGACCGTAGCTACGGAACAGCACAAAATATATTTCCGTAGGTGATCTACCATAGAAAATTTCATGGTTGATTTTAAAATTTCATGGCTAAGGCAATTTCAAATACTGAAATTTTGTTAATTAAAAAAAGAACCAACAACTAAAGATTTGTAATCGATTTGTGGCAATTAGCCACAACTCGTACTTCATAGACCTGATCGTAACGCACCAATAAATTGAAAAGCTTTTGAGTCTGTTGAGAGTCGAACCTAAGACCTCTTATATGAGAGGTTGAAATTTAACCACTAGGCCAAGTCCAATTTCTTAGACATCTCTCTCTCTCTCTCTCTCTCTCTCTCTCTCTCTCTCTCTCTCTCTCTCTCTCTCTCTCTTGCCATTTAAACCATTCCCAACATTCTTTTTTTATATTTTTTAAAAATGTTAATACTATTACAAAATACAACAATCATATTAAATTTACTATGAAACCATATTATTCAATATAATAAGTTATTTTGTAAATTTATATAATTTAAAAGCTTATATACTATTAAATATGTTATCGTTTTTATTAAATAATTTTTACAAATATATACATATATATAAATAATATATATGTATTGATATATGTTTGTGTGTGTGTGTGTGTGTATATATATATACATATTATATATTTAAGAAAATTTATTTATATATTTATATTTATAGATATTTATTTATATATTTGTGTATATAAATAGTTATAAATAAATATTTGTCTATATATAAATATTTTTAAATATTTATTTATAAATATATATTGATGAAAGATTTTCATAGCTAATTCGCAGGAGATCAACCACGAAACATATCCGTGGTTGATTACCTATGAATTAGCCACAATTTTTTTTTAAAAAAAATTGATTATTTATTGATAAAAGATTTTTATGGCTGATTCGAAGGAGATCAGCCACAAAAAATATACGTGGCCGATTTGTGACTGATCACCTATGAATCAGCCATGAATTTTTTTAAAAATTTTGATTATATATTGATAAAAGATTGAGATCTGTCACGAAAAATATCTGTGGCTAATTCGTGGCTGATCAACTATGAATCAACCACGAAATTTTTTTTTAAACGTGATTATATATTGTTAAAAGATTTTTGTGGATGATTCCTAGGAGATCAGCCACGAAAAGTATATGTGGCTGATTTGTAGTTGATCACCAAGTAATCAACCACGAAAATCTTTCACCAATATATCATGATATTTTTTTTAAAATGTTCGTGGCTGATTCGTAGGTGATCAGCCACGATTTAGCTACAGATATTTTTTGTAGCTAATCTCCTATGAATCAGCTACAAAAATCTTTTATCAATATATAATCACTTTTTTATAAAAAAAAAATTGTGGCTGATTCATAGGTGATTGGCCACAAATCAGCCACGGATATTTTTTGTGGTTGATCACCTACGAATCAGTCACAAAAATCTTTCATCAATATATTCATAATTTTTTAAAAATTTTCATAACTAATTCGTGGGTGATCTCTTACGCCAGTTTTCGAAACTGATTTTCGTGGCTGATTGCCCAATTTCTAGTAGTATTTAGAGGCCGCCCCATCAAGTAGACATAAAGGGTCATTATAACGAATTAAGTAAAGTGAATAAATAACCAAGACTTAAAGGCAAACTAAATAAAATATTACAAGGCTTTGAATAATACATCAATCTCAAATAATGTAACAGTATCTTAAAGTACTTTTACAATATTATTCTTCAAGACAATAATCATAAAAGAAAATAATATCCGATACATCGAGATCAATTGTGACAACTACATACTTCTCCATCTTGTCTCTAATGTAATTCTCCGAAAACATTAATTAAAAGGTGTGAGATGTGATCTCAATAATTCGCGTGTGTGCTTTGAGAGAAATTTCTGAGGAAAAATATTTTCATGATGTAGGAGTTGTTGTTCCAAAAATAGATATGATTTTACAACATGTTATATTCTTAACACACTGAATAATACATGGGAGGTTTATATCATTTTAATATCTTCGAAAAAGAAATTATTTCTCATCAATAATATTTAATCGTATTAAACACATCATCCATTTAGAGCTTACTATCATGATCGTTTCTTACAATCACATATAACGATACACATTTTCAAAATCATGTTTCAAATATCCCACATCAAAATTCAAATTTATGCATTTGTGATCTCAAATCAAATATCGATAGAATCTCGTCCCATTAGCAAAATTGGCCACAATTGCCCGAATAGGATTTATAACCCTTCCACCATAATAAAATGTTATCCAACTTGAATAGGGTATGTAATCTATTCGTCATAATAAATGGCTAGTCAACTCAAATACGATGATCAGTCCTACCATCATAGTGCTATCCAGCTCAAATATCCCACGTCGTCCTCTGTTTTTTCCATGAAAAATGTATTGCTAGCTAAGGACAACTAAATTACAAGTATTGTTGTCCTGCTTAGAAAAGTTGACTATCCAGGGGTGGCTTCCTATCGGATAGCATGCTCAACTTCACAAAAGCTAGTACAAGAATAAAGTCCCTTTGAGTGCTCAAGAATAACAACACAAAACCACAAGGTTCACAACAAACACAGCACAATACCGACATGAAATGATCAGCGCAAAGCTTTTCAAAAAATAGTTTAATACTTTTTAAAAAGATTTCGCAAATATTTTTGAAAATACTTATATCACAAAAATTACACACAATTTTGGTTTCAAAACGCAACTTAAAGTCTTTATCTATCTCGTAATCTCAAAATCAGTTCAAAAGAGTTTATCCAATGCAACATTCTATAAACGTCTCCAAAATTTCATAATTGTTTTGAAACTCCATAAATAAGTAGCTCCCAAATGCATTAGCTATAGATCATGCTATATGAAACTACTTGTGCCAAAAACATGATATGTATTTTACAATTCATTTATGCATGATCATTTGCAATTCTATACGCTCAATAACTTTTAACACAAGCTTTTATTATCCAACATACCATGAATATGCAATTTTTCCTAAAATAATGCATGACTAATTATTGCATAAAGCATAATACACATTTGCTTCATAGTATAACAACATGTTCACAATATATAATTTCTCGAATGAGATGCAAAAATATATACATTTGATCCAATATAGCTCGTATGAGTAAAGCATTTTATGACATAATATTCGTTAAATAAATAAACATTTTATTCCACAAATAATAAATTTGAAGATAAATATTTATGCAGTTGAAAATTGAAATATTTCATATGCATTCCTAGGTTTAGAAAATCATAACATGTGGGCACTTACAAGTTTATGAAAACATGAAGTGCAGGGATAGCAAAAATAAATTCAAGAATAACTTTTTAATTGCAAGGTCCTCCTTCTCCTATTTCCTCAAAATCTGAATATAAATAAAGTACGGGAATTAATTCCCTATCATAAATTATATCAAAATATAGAGTCCTCCAAATCAATCTTGGTCATCCTAATCAAAGTCCTTAATCATCCTAGAATCATAATCTTATCTCACACCAAACCCCAACAACAAGTTGAGGCATATACCAAGTTTCAATCACAATATATATAAATTTAGTATATAATTAGACTCAGCACTATAGGAAATTAAATAGTAATTATTTAAGGTGGCAACTTGATTTCTGTGCTACCTTGTCACTTATATAACAAGTAGGTGCATAGCAACTAGTAGTTCAGGTTCATTAAGCCACAACTACAACGTCACATCAATTGGCACTTAGCCTTCTTACATCAATATAAGATCATTTCAATTTAATATGATGTAATAAATATTGCAAAATATTAAGGTTTTGCAAATAGGATATGTAATTATTTTAATAGTCTACCTCAAGTAATGTTTCATGCATTCAATGGTTTCATTCTTTTAGAAAACATAAACAAATGTCAAGATGCATCATCAAACATTATATATTACCTGCATATCAATATAGAATCATGATATGTTCATACAATTAAGAATCAAAGTGAAATCATAACTTTTCAGATACATATTCAAATCAGTAAATTAGACTACATAAGACAAAATAGGGCACAATTTAAGTTAACTAGATCACCAATCAAATCTACTCCAAATCCAACAAAAATTTACAGAATATAGCTTCAAAATGAGAGGAGTATACAAATAAAATTTCAGAAAAATCTAAGGTGCCCAACTGTATTAATTGATTGCTTAAATAAACAGTAACTGTACGGTAACATGTCAACTCTGTTCTGGCAGTATTTTTGAAAAATTCAATAAAACTAAAATACAAGTCCAAATGAAATGATTCCAAGTGTTAAATACTCCTTAGAAATAGAAGTGTATGTTTTAAAATATCATATCCAAATTGAAAAGTAAAAGGCTTTTATTTGAAGGTTGAAATTGACAAAAAAATTAGCCTCGGTGAAAAACTGAATAGGGTAAAATTTTGAAAAATCATATAAAATCAACCACAATTTCAAATTTCATGATTCCGATGGGATTTCACTCTTAAGACAGATTAGAATTTGATAGGATCAAATTAAATCAAAATCCCCAAAGTATATTTCCAGAACTAACCTCACAAAGCTACAAGATTAACAAATTTTGCACACAAATTAACTTCCAAACACAATGTTCACCACCAAATCTCCTTCCGAATAGATCAAACCACACAAATTCAATTACCCAACACCATTAATACATGTTAACATCAATATTTCATCAAGCCATCATCATCATAATCATCAGAATAATGTTCCACACAAAAAGCCCAAATCTATCTAACATGGACTTCATATCTAAATCATGAAATATAAAGAAAATAAGATGAGATGTTATCTTCTTGCATAATTACTTTGAATACTTGAAATTACTGAGTTCAGTGGCCTTCAAATGAGTGTTCTATAGCTGAAGTTCATAGTGTTCTTGAGAGAAAATAAAACTGATGAAGAGAGAGGAGAGAAATAACAAGAACACCTTGTAGTGTGTGTGTGTGTGTGTGTGTGTGAAATGAGAAGTGAAATCTGATGTTTGGGGTTTTATTTGGTGAATAAGTGTTTGTTTAAATAAAGAATGAGTTAGATTAACTAAATGATGTTTATAAGTTGTTTAATACTAAAACTCTATTAAAATCAATGGCTAAGATTAAAACACACAAATGGTTGAGATTGGGCTACTATTAAAAAGAATATGATACTCATTTAACATATTTAGGGCTTCTAGGATTTATTGGAATAAAATAAATAAAAAATTAATTTGTGTAAAAATAAATGCAATATTAAAATTAATTTGCATCAATAAAAGAAATTATAAAATAAAATAAATCTTGGTCAATTAATAAATGTGGTCAAAATTTTAAAATAATTAAAATAGTGAAATGTGACTTTTATTTAATAAGAATTTACATCGGGTCCTCAACAAAATCGATTTTCTATATTAGCCACAAAAACAATTATATTCAATAAATAAAGGCAATAACCACTTAATAATAATTAATTTTTTATTCAAGACATAAAATTGGTCATAAATAAGCACCACATAATATTCACATAAGTATATACAAATTTTCTATACAAATATTTCGCTAATAAATAATTGTTACAGAAAGTAGTCGTGTGATTTATTCACATCAATATCTAATAAATATTTCTTAAATGTCATGTGCTTAAATGCTATCTCATTTGCATATTGATGAATGAAAATGATTTGTGAAAATTAATGTATGAAAAGAAAAAAGAAGTATGAAAATATTGGGTATTACACATATGGAGGCACATGTTCCCGCTGAGGTTGAGGAATGCTTGCTGCCTGAAAGAGACACATACAAGTCACATTTATCACAGCCTTAGGCCACATGGAAGCCTTATCTCATAAGGTTGATATAGGTGCATTTTTCATAGTTCCTATACCTCCATCTAGTGTATCGGCGACATCTCCTAAAGTTGGTTCTACATCTCGACCTCATGGACTATCCGGTGCAAATAATATTGTTGATGAGCCTTGATAAATATATTGTTCTTGTTTTATATGAGTAGCACTCATGATTGATACATTCTTGTTTATGCATTTGTAGTAGTACTTGTGATGGATACTTTTTTATGCTTTGATTGATCTAGAGATTGTATTCATGATTCAATTAATGTTGTATTTTTTGAGAAGATTTAAATGAGTTAATTGTGTTCATGGTTTCATTATGTTTAAATTTTGTTTTGGTTGGGTTTAAATTGAAGAAGGAAAAGGCTCGAATTGCCAAAATATTGAAAAAAGAAAAAAGACCTATTACAACGGTCAAGAACCGTCGTAATTTAGTAAATAAATACGACGGGCTAGGTGTCATCTTAAATAAATAAATACGACTGATAATTTCAACTGTTGCACTTAACCAAACATACTACGCATGGTTGTGACGGTCATTGTTATCGAAACATAAACAACGGTCAGAGACCGTCGCTTCTGTGAAACGTATAAACGAGAGTCCAGAACCGTCATTTCTGGTCAACGAATATGACAGCTATTTGTATACATATGACGGTTTTATCCATCACCATTTTCTTATTTTTGGGATGTACTTATACGACGCTTTATTTTGGCTGTCATAAATAATCATCGTTTTAAATAAATACAAAGGTGTGATGGCCATCGTATGATAAAAATGACGGACTGTTATAAAATTTCGGTAATGTTAGAATAAAATTTACACACTACACACTAATGAAACTCTAACTATTCTTTGCACAAGAATTTCTCTCTTTCTTTTCTCTCACAATTTTCTCTAATCTTTCTTTCACAAATCTATCTTTCACAAAATAATGGTGTATTACAAGCTTAGAGAATAGCTCTATTTATACAGCTCTAATTAGTGGAATACATCATGGCATACATCATCTTCCACTAATCTTAATTAGTGGTGTCTCCACTAAATGGTGGACATCCATAAAAATCTTCTCTAATAATTCACATAAATCCATAATTAGTGGATCCTCCACTAATTAATGGAGCTTCCAATAATTTTAAGATATTCATAACACTCTCCCTTGGATGTCCATCCATTACATAAGGAATATGCCTCGTTAAAACCTTACTAGATAAAAACCCAGTGGGAAATAAAATCTAGTGAAGGAAAAAGAGTACACTATTCTATATGTCTGTTTATTACTCGCCCTGATGTGCTGATTCCTTTAAATCTTTAAACCGACGCATACCAATTTTATATCTCAACTTCTCAAATGTTGCAGTCGGTAAAGTCTTCATGAAAATATCTACGAGGTTGTCACATAACCGAATTTGTATCACATCAATTTCACCTTTCTTCTGGAGTTCATGAGTAAAGAAGAATTTTGGTGAAATATGTTTTGTCCGATCTCCTTTAATATATCCTCCTCGTAATTGAGCTATGCAAGCTGCATTGTCTTCATAAAGAGGAGTTGGAATATCTTTGATCGATGATAATCCACAACTTTCTCGGATATAATGAATCATGGATCTTAACCATACACATTCTCGACTTACTTCATGAATAGCTATAATTTCAGCATGATTTGAAGAAGTAGCTGCTATAGATTGTTTTGTAGAACGCCATGATATAGCAGTATTTCCACATGTAAATAGATAGCCCGTTTGAGAACGTGCTTTATGTGGATCAGATAAATAACCAGCATCTGCATAACCAATCAATGTTGGACTGGTTTTATTTGAATAAAATAATCTAAGATCAATTGTACCTTGGAGATATCGAAGGACTTGTTTAATTCCATTCCAATGTCATCGTGTTGGTGAAGAACTAAATCTTGCTAATAAATTGACAGCAAAAGCAATATCAGGTCGTGTATTATTAGCAAGATACATCAATGCACCAATTGCACTGAGATACGGTACTTCAGGACCAAGGAGTTCTTCATCATTTTCTTGAGGTCGGAAAGGATCTTTATCCACATTTAATGATCCGACGATCATTGGAATACTCAATGGATGTGCTTTGTCCATGTAAAATCTTTTTAGCACTTTTGCTGTGTATGTTGATTGATGAATAAATGTTCCACTTTCCAGATGTTCAATTTGTAGACCAAGGTAAAATTTGGTTTTACCAAAATCCTTGATTTCGAATTCTCTTTTTAAATAATCAATTGTTTCTTAGAGCTCTTCAAGAGTTCCAATAAGATAAATATCATCAACATATATAGCTAATATCACAAATTTAGAACCAGATTTCTTAATAAAAACACATGGACATACCTGGTCATTTTTAAATCCCGCTTTCAATAAATATTCACTAAGACGTGTGAACCACATGCGCCCAGATTGCTTCAGGCCATATAATGATTTCTGCAACTTGATGGAGTAATTTTCACAAGGATAATGTTTATATGCTTCAGGCATATGAAATCCTTTGGGGATTTTCATGTAAACATCATTTTTTAAATTTCCATACAAGTAAGCAGTGATAACATCTAATAGACGCATATCTATCTTTTCATGTACTGCTAAACTGATAAGATATCGAAGTGTAATAGCATCAACAATAGGAGAATAAGTTTCATCATAATCAATACCTGGTCTTTGTGAAAACCTTGGGCTACTAATCGCGCTTTATATTGAACGATTTCACTCTTTTCATTGCGCTTTCGCACAAATATCCATTTGTAGCCAACAAGTTTTACACCTTCTGGTGTTCGGACTGCAGGTCCGAAGACTTCACGTTTTGTCAGTGCATTTAACTCCAATTGAATCGCATCTTTCCATTGTAGCCAATCTTTTCTATGCCGACATTCATCAACTGATATTGGTTCGGGATCATCATTATCTTGTGTAACATCAAGAGATATATTGTATGCAAATATATTATCACTAACAATTTCTATCCGATTCCAACTTCTACCGGAAGTGGTATAATTGATAGAAATTTCAGTGTTACTTTCATCAACTTCTGGTTCTTTGTCATCAGTTTTCTCTTGGTCGTTATCATTCTTTTCTTCAATATGATCTTCTGGATCATTTAATCCTCTTTTCTTTTGTGGATTTTTATCTTTAGAACCAAGAGGTCGGCCACACTTCTGGCGTGTTTTTGACTCAGCAGCTATAGGTATAATATTTTGTTCTGCTGGAACTTCAATTTGAATAGGAGCATTTATAGCTGGAATATGCGATTTTGTAACTCTTCTGGAGTCAACAAAAGCGTCTGGCATTTGATTTGCAATGCTTTGCAAATGAATTATCTTTTGAACTTCAAGTTCACATGCGCTTGTGCGCGGATGAAGATAATTTAATGATGTTGTCCAAGCAAGATCCTTTTTATGCTGTTTTGGTTCTCCCCCTAATTTAGGGAATAATGATTTATCAAAATGACAATCAGCAAATCTTGCTGTGAATACATCTCCTGTCAGGGGTTCAACATACCTGATAATAGAGGGAGAATCATATCCAATGTATATCCCCTTTCCTCTTTGAGGACCCATCTTTGTACGTTGGTTTGGTGCAATTGGAATATATACAACACACCCAATAATTCTTAAATGAGCAATATTTGGTTCTAACCCAAAAGCCAATTGCAAAGGAGAAAATTTATGATAACTAGCTGGTCTTATGCGTACAACTGCTGCAGCATGTAAAATAGTATGTCCCCAGGTAGATGTTGGGAGATTTGTTTTCATTAATAATGGTCTAGCAATTAATTGTAATCGTTTAATCAAAGATTCAGCAAGATCATTTTATGTGTGAACATGAGCTACAGGATGTTCAACATTAATCCCAATTGACATGCAATATGCATCAAAAGCATGTGATGAAAATTCACTAGCATTATCCAAACGGATATTTTTAATGTGATGGTCAGGAAATTGTGCTTGTAATTTAATTATTTGAGCAAGTAATCTTGCAAACGCCAGGTTGCGAGTAGATAATAAACATACATGTGACCATCAGGATGATGCATCAATTAAGACCATAAAATATTTGAACGGTCCATATGGTGGATCAATAGGTCCATAAATATCTCCATGAATCCGTTCGAGAAATGTAGGACTTTCAGCTCTTACTTTTACTGGTGATGGTTTAACAATTATTTTTCCTACAAAACATGCAGTACATGCGAATTTTTTTGATGTTAATATCCTTTTATTTTTTAAAGGATGACCATGTGTATTCTCAATGATTCTTCTCATCATGGTAGATCCCGGATGACCCAACCGGTCATGCCAAATGCTAAAAGTAATAGGATCAGTAAACTTCTAGTTTACTAGATGATGAATTTCAATTGTACGTATTTTTACAAAATATAGGCCAGTAGAAAAAGACCACAGTTTTTCTAATACAGATTTCTTACCCAAATGCATTTGAATAATATAAAGATGCTCAATCCCATTTTCCTCATTTGTTTCAACATGATACCCATTTCTGTGGATATCTTTAAAACTCAATAAATTTCTTCTGAATTTTGAGGAAAATAATGCCTTATTAATAATAGTTGTTGTTCGGCAACAATATACGAGCTCTTCCGGAGCCCTCAATCATATTTGCACTACCGTTTATCGTATAAATATTTATTTCTCCCATTTTGAGATCAGAAAAATATTTCTCATTTTTTAGTATGGTGTGTGTAGTTCCACTATCAATAATGTATACATCATCATTAACAACAGTCATCTGAATACAAATATATATATATATATATATGCAAACATAAATATTATTAGAATATAATGAAAATGAAAATACAAAAATATTAGGGTGAGGCTTTAGTTCTTCTGGACACTGCCATCACCAATTAAATGGTCTATCCTACCGTCTGGGTGTTCAAAAAAATCTGATACATCCATATGGGTAATATTGATATTAAGATCTTCAGGATCAATATCATCATCCTCAACATCATTTATTGGATGTTGAGAAAAATTTGCTTCCACATTTTTATTTTTCAATGAAGCTTGATACAATTCAACTAAATACTAAGCCGTACGATAGTTTCGTGATCAATGACCTTTCATGCCACATCTATAACATATATCCTCATGCTTTTCTTACATTTCTTTTTCTTTTCCCTTATGATCTTTTCTGTTCCACTTCAGGTGGCCAGTATTTCTCACAGTTTGATTATGATTGTGATAAGGGAAATATCGAGCGTGTCTACGACCATAACCACGACCACGGTCACGACCACGACCATAACGATAGCTTCTGCTGGAGCCAACAGCATTCACTTCTGGTAGTGCTATTGAGCCAGTTGGTCTAGCTTCATGATTTCTCAATAATAACTCATTATTCTTCTCTGCAATGAGGAGGGCAGTAATTAAATCTGTAAATGTTGTATACCCTTTTTCTCGATATTGTTGCTGCAGGACAATATTCGAGGCATGAAAGGTGGAGAATGTCTTCTACAACATATCTTCATCAGTCACTTTTTCTCCACATAATTTTAACTGAGATGTAATTTTATATATTGCGGAGCTATATTCATTCACGGTTTTAAAATCTTGCAACCTCAGGTGCAACCATTTATACCGTGCAGTTGGTAGTACGACCATCTTCAGGTGGTCAAATCTTTCTTTTAAATTTACCCACACGACATATGGATCTTTTTCGGTAAGATATTCCATTTTCAAATTTTCATCGAGATGACGACGAATAAAAATCAAAGCTTTAGCCTTGTGTTGTACAGATGCACTATTATTTGCTTGAATAGTTTCACTAAGGCCTTCAGCATTTAGATGCATTTCTGCATCGAGAACCCATGACATATAATTTTTTCCAGAAATATCAAGGGCTACAAATTCGAGTTTAGAGAGGTTAGCCATAGAGATCAATAAATGCGTACCTGTCTTCTGGCTTTGGTAACGGCAGAAACTCGTGCTTAGTCTTCTGGCTTTTGTAACGGTAGAGACTCATGCTAATAACGTGTTATAAAATTTGGGTAGTGTTAGAATAAAATCTACACACTACACACTAATAAAACTCTAACTATTCTTTGCACAAGAATTTCTCTCTTTCTTTTCTCTCACAATTTTCTCTAATCTTTCTTTCACTAATCTTTCTTTCACAAAATAATGGTGTATTACAAGCTTAGAGAATAGCTCTATTTATAGAGCTCTAATTAGTGGAATACATCATGGCATACATCATCTTCCACTAATCTTAATTAGTGGTGTCTCCACTAAATGGTGGACATCCATAAAAATCTTCTCTAATAATTCACATAAATCTATAATTAGTGGAGCCTCCATTAATTAATGGAGCTTCCAATAATTTTAAGATATTCATAACACGGACGTATTAACAACGGTCTTTTAGCCATTATTGAACCATCATATATAACAAATACGATGCTTTTCTTATATAAACAACGGCTTTAGAGTGGTCGTTTTTAAACCCTTTTTTAGTAATGTATATAGTCATTATTTATGATAGTTTTTTCACCTTCGTATTTGCCAACATTGCATTTCACCTTCGTGTATATATATATATACACACACACACACACACCTCACATTATATCATTAAATTAGTCTGGTTTGTGAAGGGCAGAAATACATCAGACAGTGTACTTTTGGCCCATGAGCTTAATCATTCTATTGATTGGAAGGTAAAAGGAGGGGGTAATTTAATGTTAAAGCTTGATATGATGAAGGCTTTTGATTGGATGTCATGGAAATCTTTGCAAGAAGTAATACGGAGGTTTGGCTTTAATCAGCATGTTTTAAAGCTTGTTGAGAATTCTTTGAGCAATTGCTGGATTTATGTTTAATGGAGAGAGTTGTGGTTTCTTTCATTCTCTTAAAGTATTAAGACTGGGGGAACTTTTATCGCCTACCATTTTTTGTCATTGCTCAGGAATTATTTTCTAAGGGTATAAATCATTTGGTGGTGGAAGGTTGTTTTGTTCCATATAATGTTCCTGCTTCTTGTATCTCTATTTCTCATCTCAGCTTTCGGATGATATTTTGTGTTTACTGCGGCATCAAAAAACTCATTGAATAAGGTGATGAAACTTTTGGAGGATTATCGTTGTTTCGGACAGCAAGTCAATCCGCTGAAAAGTTCCTCTATATTATCAGCAAAATCAGCTCCTCATAGCGTTGTGTTGGTTAGCCAAACCTTGGGATTTGTTAGGAAAAATCTTCCTTTCACTTACGTAGGATGTCCGGTTTTCAAAGGCAGAAGAAGGTAACCTATTTTTAGTCTCTGGTGGATAAGATAAAGAGACGTGTTGGTTCTCGGAGGTATAAACTCCTATCTACTGCTAGCCTCTACAACTTATCAGGTCTGTTCTGGCCTCGTATCCTCTTCATGGGCATCAAATCCTGGATCCCCGTAAAGCCATTCTAAGGAAAACTGAAAATTGTTTTTCAACATTTTTTTGGGGTCCTTCGGAATATGGTAACAGGTGGCATTGAATGGCTTGGAGTTCTATATGTTTTCCAGTGCCTGAAAATGGGTTGGGTTTAAGAAGTTCGGATCAATTATGTGATGCTTTTTTCGTTGGTTTATGGTGGAAATTTTACCAAAGGAACCTTATGGGAAAAAATACAATCAATCTGGCATCCATCCTTCTCAACTGGTTCTAAGGAATATGGATTCTAATCCATGGAAGCGTCTTGTGTAAATTCGAGAACTTGCAGAGAAGTCTATTCCTATTATGCTTGGATCAGGGAATTGCTCTTTCTGGTTTGACAATTGGACTGGGCATGGTCGCCTAGCTGACTTAAATCCTTCTATTATTCTTCCACACTCTTCAGCGTCTGATTGGGTGGTGAACGGGTTCTGGAATGCTAGAAGGATTTATTGTTGACTATAAATAAAATAGATAAGGACTAAAATAATTAATTAATTTTTAAAAAAATTAACCAACATATTTTAACTTCACACTTCACCCCACAATACTCATTGAACTTAACTTACAAGTGTTCTATAATGTATATGATATAGCTTACTTTGCACTTTTAATTTCCACTACATTTGTAATTGATCTCTTGTAGTTTATTTTCTTTTATTTTGGAGAGATAAGATTTGTTGATCTATTACTACAAGGCTATATATGTTTATTATGGAGTCTACTATGGTTTGTGGTTATATTTTGTTAATATTTATCTATGATAAGTTTGCATGTATAGGTTATAACAATCTATTATCGAGAGGCAGGATGATATACTATGTTTATTCCTGCCATGTAAAATAAGGGGTATTACACAAAAGAATTGAATTAATCAATAACCTGAAAATCTAATTTAGGACCTCTTTGATAATTCAATTAGGTGCTTAAAATTAATTAATCAAGAATTTATTGATAATAGATAATATTAAGTACTTAATTAATCAAGTACATTTGATAACAAATTATTACACTTGATTAATTAAGACATATGATTTTTTTTATAAATTTTAAGTAAAATAAAAGTTACTTAAGACTTAAATCTGAATATATTAAATACTTATCTAAGTATTAATATTATTTTATATTATTTTATATTTAATCTAAACTATAACAAAATATAGCACAAATATAAATTATAATTAATTTATACTTTAAATTTCAAAATCTAATCTTCAAACTTCAATTTTCACAACTAAATATATAAATATTCAAATTTCAATTTTTAAATTTTAATTTTATTAAACAAGTCATCTGTTGCATATCAATCCAAATTACGTCCAATACCTTCCCAATAATTAGAATGATGAAATAATTAATTGCTAATACTCATTTACGATAAACTTGCACAAGCACCAAAAATTTTAACTTCGGTTATCTCTCTAAGAATACTCACGTTTTTCTATTTATTTATTGCCTCATTTTTCTTCAAATGGTAGCTTAAGAGCCTGTAGCAGGTACAAGTTTTCCGCAATCAATAATGTGAGCCTTGTGACATTTTTATATTCATCAATCGTCATATCGTGATAGGTACTTCTTATCGTGATAATGTGGTAGCTTGTTTGATCTTGAAAAATTTTGATTTGACCAAAAAGATTCATATTTACTACCAAATAGTGATAGTATTGGCATAATTTCTCATCTTCTTGTTGAAGCACATTATCTTTTATCAAATTACATATCACATTCTCAAATAATTATCACGTATTAAAAAGTTCCAGCATTTATAAAGTTTTAGGCTAAAAAGATTAAATTGTCCTCATTATAAATTTTAAAGTAAATTGAAAATTTAAAAATTTATTAATATTATAGTTTAAAAAAACAATAAATGATAATGATAGAAATAGGTGCTTTGTAGACATAACAAATGAATAAACAATTCAACTAGAGCTCAAGGCATCCGTTAGATACAGAGTTATTTATTTTTCTTCAATGCTCTTGGTCATATTGATTGTTTTGATGTTAAGCTAATTAGAAACATCGGTGTTTATCCTATAATTAGTCAATCATATCATGTTAAGATGATTCAAATTGGTCGAATTACTCATGATTTGGTATATAAAAAAAATTATATTTGTAATTCCATATGCTATCAAGTCATGATTTGTGCAGTCAAAGAATCTAAAAACATGCAAAAAGAAACAAGAGAAATAAATACAAAGGTTAGTCCAAATCTTGGAGTTATATGATAATTTAATTGAAAATATTATAGACGAATATGATAAAGATGACTTTACTCTAATTTGTTCTTGAAATGAAAAAAAAAAAAAAGAGAATAAAAAACTCAATCGCCCAAACAAACTATAATTATCTCGATCTTTTCGAAAGTAATTATATTTAATATTTTCCCTAATTATAAACTTAATTTATTTAATTTTAATAAAATTCTCACCTCACTACTATAATAATCATATGGTAGTCGTATTTGCTCAAACAGCCGTCGTAATTAGCAAATACGACGACTAAGCGACGATTATAAAGCCATTGTATTTAGTTTCATCGCTTTTGGAAGACAGTGGCTACAAAACCGTCGTATTAGGCTTATACGACGGTCAAATACGATAGCTAGCCAAAATGGTCATTTTTTATCAGTCGAAAGGTTTATTGACATGATTTGAAACGCTGTCATATTAGGTTCATCAAACCGTCGTATTTGTGACATCAAATATGATGGCTCAAAACTGTCATATTTGTGAGTATTTGTATCAAAAATATGACGGCTGCTTGTCACATATACAACGGCTTAAGCCATTGTATCTATTTTGTGAAGCTGTAGCCAAATACGACGTCTAAAGCCGTCGTATTAGCTTTTTTTTTTTAAAGCATTTTATTTATTTTTATTTGATCCTGCACACGTACAATTTCCAGCCAAATACAATAAAATTAACTCATTCAACACCAAATATAATAAACCTCAATTTCCTCATTTCAAAACAATTCAAAGGCAATATCCTCAATAATCAAATCATAAATAATCTACAAAGTCCCAAAAAAAATATATTACTACATGTACGAGAAGTAGGAAATGTCCAAAACTCAATCAGAAATAGTAGTACAAATACCAAAAAAAAAAAAAAAAAGGAAATCAAAATGTCACGCATCACAGACAGGCTCGTCAGGATCACATGAACCAACGGGTCAAGAAATAGAACCAACACCAAGAGATGTTGTAGAAGCACTAGATAGAGGTATAGGTTCTACATCAAATGCACCTACATCCAATCTATGCGATAATGCTTCCATGGTAGTTTGAAGCGTAGCTATACGTGACTCATAAGCCTCTAGCTCAAGTGGCATCTCAACCTGCATCGTATCTCGCATACTCTACATACATGCCTCAACCTCAATCCCGACAACCTCCTCAATATTTGTAGAAGAACTTGATGATTGACTAACCGAGATTGGTGTTGGACCCTTTCCCTTGCACCTAACACGACCTCTTGTTTCTGAACCAAACAATCACCAAAATATCTGATCCTTCACTTCCTCTGTACGCATAGACTCAGGCAATGCTTGCCACTCTATCTCTAATTGGTCCTACAAAATTAAAAAATAATATATCAAATTTATATTAGGTTAATGTATTGTCTTTGTCATATTTTAATAACTCAAAAAAATTAGCATTTGAAAATTACTTACAATCATCTTCGTAGTCAAACCATCAGCCTGCTGACCATGGCACCTTCGTGTCACATGGAACATATCTGTGATATCGGTTGGCCTTGTGATGCCATCTGTAAAAATGTGTGAGAAATTTCAAGCAAATTAAGTAAATTTCAAATGAATAGAATAATAGATAAATTGCATATCTAATCCTGTATAACAGAATGTGACATTCTTCCTGTGACTAGTGGATATGTCATATGGGGTCAATTTTGTCTATTCTACTTGGCCTCCAACTGTGAATATTTAAAATAGTTAACATATAAATCAATTTTATGATTAAAAAAGTAAATAAGTTGTGAGAGTTAAAATTGCCAACCTCTATTATGACCTGTGTATTCTCCGAACGCCAGTAATCCACTAACATCCTCCATTGATTTTCATCAACCCGTTTATCTCCACAAACAATAGGCTCCGTACTATTTTGCAAAGGAGTAAAGTATCTTTGTTTCAACTTCGATTTAAAATCCTTCCACGCTGTGCATAGCATCTTCATTGTAACACTACGTCCTTATGGTGGCATCGTGGTGTTGTCCTTGCATGTATTAAACAAATAATTAATTATAAAAAATTGCTAACTTCTGAAGAAAATCTGATTTTGCATATGGTAGAATAAAATTAGTTACTTGTATTTCTTCCCAAACCTCGTCCTTTAGTCGCTGAGGTATGGAATGTCAATCCCTATAATTCAGATGGATCCTACTGCTCATGCGTGCAAAACAGCCCACCACTGAACTATAGCGAGACACATCTACCCCTATAAGCCCTCCATGTTGGTTAATACCAATATCATATTTTCAGAAGCCCAACTCACCCCATCCGGAAGTTACGATTGCGCACGTAACACTTGGCAGTTTTCAAATATCTTTCAACCGGAAACATCCATCGACATTGAATTGGACCAACTAACAATGCATCATCGGCCAAATGTATCGATAAATGTTCCATTATATCAAAAAAACTAGAGATGAATGTCTTCTCAAGATGACAGATTGTCACTACGAAACGGTCTTGAAGATACTCACTAGCCTCCTTACAAAATGATTTGACTGACTAATGAATGATTAAACTGCCTAAAATATTAATTTTGATTGTATAACTATGGCCATCCATAGTGAATAATTCTCCGGACATTCAACTTATCAATGCCCATTCCAAATGCAATTGTTGCAACAACCACCTCGGGCCCAAGAAGAATTTTGTTGCCTTAAACTTATAATTGATTAATAAATATCCAGTGTTAATATCAAACTAGATAGCTTCAATTTAAAAGATTATATAGCGGTACAACAACAAATACTTTATAGAAAACTGATATACAAAGTTCTAGATATAAATGAAAATTACACGTAATTACAAGAATTTCTTGTTCCTACTGATTCAAGCATTACCATGTAGAGCAGTTTTGTTTAACTTTTAAATATTTTGACTGTTCTTCAAGAGCCTCCTACCCCGCCAAACAAGGATGTCTTCCTAACATAGGAGTGATGCCAAAAAGGTTAGCCTAAATTGAACAGACCCTCAATATATGGTGATCATTTGTTCACTGTTAAAGTGAATATACCAAACTGAATAAGGTATCCTACTGCTTCAATTGTTTAAGCAAGATCAGAATTTGAAGCTACTGTTTAGTGATCTGGTTGGCACTACTAAGGTTCTTACTTCTAGCTCTTTAAAGATTATTTGTAAAAGAATAAATTTGTCACATTTGAGTTTCTTTATCGCACTACTAGAAATTAATGATATTGTAACATATTTGTTATAACATTTTTTTAAAGGTGTCATTAGAAATATAAATTTGTGACAGTTTATCAAAAATGTCATAATAGATACAAGTAAAATAATGCTTTTTTTACTAAATTTACTAAAAATGTAAAATTTATTGTATTTTTAGAACCATATTATGACATTTTCTAAAATGTGTTATAGTACTTTTTTTATATATATTGTATTATTTTTTTTTGACATGTGAAACTGTCATAATAACTATTGTAAAAAAAAAAACCTAAGTAGTAAAAAAAAATGGAACCAGGAATGAAAAAAATAGCGCTAAAAAAAACAGGGGAAAAAAGCCTCTCCACAAAAGCACTCCTTTCGGTGCATCCGTTTCCCCGCAGAAGCAACCCTTTTCACTATACCCATTTCCCCGCAAAAGCCTGCGGTTCTCTCGTCTCCGGTACCGGCGCCGAGCTCTTTCCTCACCAAAATCCCCCACCCATACCGGCGAGTCCATTCAATTTTCTCCACTGCAGCAGCTTTAAGTGCTGGCATTTTCGCTTTCTTCTCTTCTTCAAGTGCCGGTCTTGGAGCAGAACAAAGGTTCGATTTTATCCCTTTATTAGCTGCTATCCGTTTGTGATATGCTATTATTTGGGTATTCGGTTCAAATTTGTTTGACATTGGTCTGAAATGCTATTTTTGATTATGATTTGTCGGATATATGTTTGAGATTGGTCTGAGATTGGTCTGTGAACTAATTTTTCCGTCTCTGTGTGAGCTTGTGCCCATTGTGTGGACGCCGAATTAAAAATGTAAGCATGTTCGTTATCATCTCCGTTGGTTAAAAATGTAAGCATGTTTATTTTTCCGTCTCTATTTGTTTCCATCTCCTTTGGTTTTACTGTTAAATAAACAGCCGCATAAGGGTTACTGTTGAACTTAAACATTAATCCTAGCTTTACCATCTGAACTTTGTGTTTTCTCTGATTAATATCACAACTTTTAGAATCCTCTCAATTCCCTAGATCCTTCAATTCAACTGCAACAGGATAGGTCAAATTGTTATGATTAATACCTAATCAATCCAAATGAGCATGATTTCACAAGATATTTTGAAGCAGCACTTGGCATTTTGAGTATGGTAGCATGCCTATCATTGGTTGAGCTTGTATTAGCAAAGTAATGGGCATTGAGTCCCTTTAGTCCCCATCCTCTTTCCTTTAGTCCTTTTATTTATGTCAATTTTACTGAAGATTTGCTTTATGTAAGTCACTTAGAAAGTAAAAGTCAGGCTTATGTCACAAAGCTTTTCTTAATAAAGAAACAAGGAAGAGGCTGGAGATGGTATGGATTTGAGGAGCTAGAGGGAACTGCTAGAAAAGAAAATTGGAAGGTCCTTTGCAGCTACCTTTTGGAATTCTGGGAAACTAGAAAGGTTATTAGATTTGGCAGGTAGATGATTAGAGACTATGTACTTTTATTGTTTGAGATTGGAACATGGCAAGAAAATTGAAAATATGCCTGTTAAGCTACAATCTTTATAAGAAAATGACAGAAAGATATTTTTCACTTCTTTGGATCACATTAAAGGAATGATCTGCTGAGATTTTGAGGGATAGAATAGAATTTTTCATATTGAATAACATGACACATTTTGTCTTTGTTGCAACATGCTGTGTCCATGTAATGGATTTTTGGGAAGATTCTCTTACATCCATAGACAAGACAACTTTTGTTTGTGTTGCAAGTGGCTTGTACCTTATATTATGAAATCTTGTTATTGATAGAGAATAAAAATGATTAGAACTGGCTAATAAAGGGATAAAATATGAAAAATTCTATAAGGTTATCAGATTTTTATGTCTCAGCTAGATGTCATGTTATGAAATCTAGTTGAGAAACTGAAGTTTGAAAGGGTTCCAACTAAACCTATTGTTGTTTCCATAGCTAATGGGAACAAAATGTATAGCAAAAGACTATGTAATAAGTTGAAATGAAAAATGGGAGAAGAAATGTTTGAACATGAATTAGGGGTCTTAAAGTTAAAGGGAGGGAATATGATCATAGGGATTGATTAGTGAAAAGTTACAATGCCATTGCGTTTAACTTTGAGAGGTTGAATAATATTATGAAATCTTATCGAGAAACTGAAGTTTGAAAGGGTTCCAACTAAACCTATTGTTGTTTCCATAGCTAATGGGAACAAAATGTATAGCAAAAGACTATGTAATAAGTTGAAATGAAAAATGGGAGAAGAAATGTTTGAACATGAATTAGGGGTCTTAAAGTTAAAGGGAGGGAATATGATCATAGGGATTGATTAGTGAAAAGTTACAATGCCATTGCGTTTAACTTTGAGAGGTTGAATAATATTATGAAATCTTATCGAGAAACTGAAGTTTGAAAGGGTTCCAACTAAACCTATTGTTGTAACCATAGCTAATCGGAACAAAATGTATAGCAAAAGACTATGTAATAAGTTGGAATGAAAAATGGGAGAAGAAATGTTTGAACATGAAAGAGGGGTCTTAAAGTTAAAGGGAAGGAATATGATCATAGGGATTGATTAGTGAAAAGTTACAATCCCATTGTGTTTGACTTTGAGGAGGTTGATCTAACCTTTGCTGTGATAGGAATGAAATTAAATTAACGAGCAATAATGATAAGATTATTATCAAGGCACTTAAAAAGGAAACCATATAGAAATAGATTGAGAATAGTGAAGAAAAAATTGCAAGTCAACTATGTTCAATACTTATTGAATAAGTGTTGCTGGTTAAGAAGAAAGATGGCATAGGGCATTTTTGTTATTGAATCTTGTTATCCGTGTTCTATAAAGACTTTGCAAAGTGTATTTCACTGTTTTTTTATGTCTTAACCTTACAATCCTATGGATGAACTGGTTTGTACTAATGTTTTTGTTGTTTTGCTATGAATTTTAATTTTATTATATTTCTTGAGACCTAAATCTTAATCATTACCTAATAAATTTGAATAGCAAGCTATTCATGCAACGTTTGTATTGCATATAATTAATAGCTACTGAAAAGGCATTTGCTGTAGTAGTGACCATCACTTTATCTTTGCTTTTATCCTCTAAAATTGGCTTTGGAACACCCCAAAATATTTTCTTTAGCAAGGACCAAGGGCTATATTTGCAGAAGATTTGACCAGCTTTGGGATTTTAATTTGTTATGTTGATGAAGGAATGGTGTATTTAGGTTAGGGACATGTAAAACTATGTGAACGTGAAGCCTTTTGTGTGAAGAAGCCATTTTTCCACTTATATATGTTTCCAGCTATTTTTTTCTTGTGATTCTGTGTTGAAAATGATGTGAATATCATGGTTAAATGTTCTACTATGTGTTTGTATTAAGTGGGGAAAATAATGAGCTTTGATGTGGGAAATGAGTGTGAAGTTGGTATATCCAAAACACAAGGTATACTAGTTGTATATTAGGACTAAAATGATAAATTTTGTGGGCACGATATTATTGAAGGGCTTGCTGTGATTTAAATTTCTGAGCATTCAATGATGAGTTAGGAACCTTTTGGTATGATTTTTGTAGGGGAAAGTGCTGAAAATTGAAAGTGAAATGAAAAGTGTGCTTGCATAAAACTTTGCTATTAAGGTGATTGAATTTGACTTATATGGATTTTATGATATAGCTAGGATGATTGCAAATATTTTCATGTGAGCTTTTAAGATTGTAAATAAATTATACGATTTTAGGTAATAAAACCCTACATAGTGGATTTGAATTTGAATTTGTTTCCTTGATTTGTATTTCTCAAAATTTTCAATGCCCTAAATTAAATTGCATAAATCTTACATATTGTATATTTACTCCTTAGGCTGCGACTTTAGCCTGTCTATTATTGATTGTGGCATCACCAACATGGATAAATCTTGGATGAATCTTCCTTGAAATTGCATTGCATATCAAAATGGTGTAGATAACTTTTTAAGATTTGCAATGAATAATGCAAGTTTGAATGGAAAAATATTGTGTCCTTGTATAAAATGTGGAAATGGGGTAATGAGGACAGAAATAGAGGCACAAGAGCACCTTATAGTGTATGGGTTTATTAAGGGATACTGTCATTGGATAGTACATGGAGAACTTTCATCTTCTAGTTCATCTAGATCAAATGTTGGTCATAATTTGCAAGCTACCAGTAATCAAAATGATGACATGGATGGATTGTTGCATGATGCATTTGGCATTCCAATGCATGATGGAATTGAGCATGTTGACACATCTCAAGGAGTTGAATTGCCAAACTCAGATGTTGAAAATTTTTATAAGCTCATTAATGATTCTCAACAAGAGTTGTATCCTGGGTGTAAAATTTTTTCTAAACTTTCGTTTCTTGTTCGATTGCTGCACCTTAAGTGTGCAGGAAAGTGGTCAAATAGACATTTTGAAATGCTTCTTGAATTGTTGAGAGAATCATATCCTGATGGTGCAGAAATTCCTCGATCATATTATGAAGCTGAAAAGATAATGAAACAGTTAGGTCTTGGGTATGAGAAGATAGATGCTTGTCCTAATGATTGCACACTATATTAGGGGGAGAAATTTGGATGGAAATATTGTGAAACATGTAAAGAATCTAGATGGGAAACTAATGATAGCGATCCTACAGGGGAGAAAAGAAAGATTGCAAAAAAAGTTATTTGGCATTTTCCACTAAAACCTCGTTTGCAGCGTTTGTTTATGTCAGCAAAGACAGCTAAGTCAATGAGATGGCATGGAGAGGATCGAATAGATGATGGTCTTATGAGACACCCAGCTGACACACCTGCTTGGAAAAATTTTGATTATCTTTACCCTGATTTTTGTAAAGATGTGCGCAATGTGAGATTGGGTTTGGCTTCTGATGGGTTTAATCCTTTTAAAAATATGAATGTTGTGCATAGTACTTGGCCTGTTATATTGATGCCTTATAATTTGCCCCCATGGATGTGTATGAAGTAGCCCTACTTTTTCTTGTCATTGCTAATACCTGGCCCTAGTGCTCCGGGGAATAATCTTGATGTCTATTTAGAGCCTCTAATTGTAGAATTGAAAGAATTATGGGATGTGGGCGTGTCTACTTATGATGCATATTCGAAGCAGAATTTTCAAATGCGGGCAGCATTATTGTGGACTATTAGTGATTTTCCTGGATATGCTAATTTGTCGGGGTGGAGCACCAAAGGGGAGTTTGCTTGTCCTACTTGTCACAAGGAGACAGAGTCACAGTGGTTGAAGAACAGTAAAAAGCATTGCTACATGGGACATCGAAGGTTCTTAGAACTAGATCACTCTTTTAGAAATGATGTTCGCTCATTTAATGGTAGACAAGAGCACAAAGAGAAACCTACCTTTTTATCTGGAGATATGATTTTAAATGAATTAGATGGTATCGATTTTAAGTTTGGACAGTTAGTGAGTGATAATGAAAAGTTGCCATTTAATTGGAAGAAAAAAACCGTGTTCTTTGAATTGCCACATTGGAAACATAACTTGTTGTGTCATAATCTCGATGTGATGCACATTGAGAAAAATGTGAGTGAAATGCTAATGTCCATATTACTTAAGACGGATAAGAAAAGAGATCATAAGTCACGGCTGGACTTGAAGGACATGGGAATAAGACCAGAACTACATCCACTTGAGATGGTGAATGGTGCATCTTCTTTGCCTCAGGCTTCATTCGCTTTGGGTAAAAGTGAGAAATTAAATTTTTGCAAACTGTTGAAAAGGGTAAAAGTTCCTGATGGGTATGCTGCTAACTTGTCTAGGTGTATACAACTAAAGCCGCCAAAGATTTTAGGGCTTAAGAGCCATGATCATCATATTTTGATGCAACAATTATTGCCTATAGTTCTGAGGAAATCATTGCCAAAATCCGTTCGGTATCCCTTGCTTAGGCTAAGTAGGTATTTTAGGCTGCTATGCTCTAAGGAATTATTGGCTCATGATTTGGTTCAACTAGAGATGGACATTGTTGTCATTCTTTGTGAGCTAGAACGAGTCTCTCCACCATCAACTTTCAATATCATGATGCATCTATGTGTTCACCTAGCCTACGAAGCAAGAATAGCTGGACCAGTGCAATTTCGATGGATGTATCCAATTGAGAGGTATGTATCGTCTATTTTCTATTTTCTAGTTCTTTATATTAGTTTTTTTTAAATCTTTCACTTTTAGCTAATTGAATTTTTTTTAATGACTTTTGTTACTTTAGGTACTTGTGTACTTTGAAATCTTATGTGCGGAATAGGAATCGCCCAGAAGGTTCTATAGCAGAAGGCTATTTAGCTGAAGAATGTTTAACATTCTGCTCCATATATCTTGTTGATTATGTCCAAACAAGGTTCAATCAAAGATAAAAAATGAAGAGGATGAGCTAGAACCTCGAGTGGGTGTGGATGTGTTTAAAATATTAGGACGCTCATTGGGTAAAGGTATACCAACAAAATTTGATCGAGATTCATTGAATAAAGCACACCAATATGTGCTATTGAATTGCATAGCTGTCAAGTCATATATTGAGTGAGTTGAAAACAAACAAAAATTGAGATAGTGAATATTTAGCCCACAAAATGTAAGAACTAATAAAGTTTTCCCTTTATCTTTTGCAGCATGCACCAAACTTGGGTAGCGCAAAGTCATCCTCGTGCTAGAAGACACGAAATTGAGCGTATTCATAGTGAAACCTTTGCCCATTGGTTTTCCGACCACGTAAGTCAAAATTATGTAATATTATTTTTTTTAACACAATTCAGTTCTCTTTTTCATAGTTATGTGATTTATTTATTTATTTATTTATTTTGGGTATTCTAGGTTACTTCTTGGACAATATCTGAAGATAGACCGATTACAAGAGATTTAATTTATCTGTCTAAGGGCCCTAAAGAAGTTGGATTACGGTATCAGGGATTTATGGTAAACGGTTTCAGGTTTCACACCAAAGAAGCAAAGCTTAAAAGAAAAACGCAAAATAGTGGAGTTTCTGTAAATGCAACTACTTCAAGTTTTTCAAGTACAAGGGATGAAAATCCTATTTTAAGTGAGGTGGCATATTTTGGAGATTTAAAGAACGTGTTTGAATTAGATTATGGAGGTGATCGAAGGGTTGTGTTGTTTGAATGTGATTGGGTATCAAATGGGAAGAGACTAAAACAAGATGATAACGGATTCATGATAGCAAATTTCAGCAATGTGCCCCCCGACAATGAGCCTTTCATTCTCGCCTCCCAAGCAAGACAAGTATTCTATGTGCAAGAATCAAATGAGAGTGATTGGCATGTTGTCATTTCGATAAATGCAAGATCTGTCTATAAAATGGGAGATATTGTGGATGTTGATACACACTTGCAAGCTGAAATTTGTAGTCCCATAGCTAATGAAGGGCATGAGAACATTTGTTGGGTCCGTGAAGGGAATGATGGGACTTGATTGTAATTTGATGACTAAAATACTATTTTCCTATTTTAATATGTGTCCAATGGAATGGCAGTTGCATTCGAATGCTATATTAATGTGCTTTAATTTATAATTTGACATAGGTATTGTCATTTTTGTTTACTATGTGTTCTTATGATTGGTGGTTTGATAGATGATAACTTTAAATGCAAATTATAATCTCATCCCGTTATTATCTTTTCTATTTAATATTTTGTCTAACAAGTGTTATTTCATAGCTTGGGCTATCTTCTAAAGACTTTATAGTGTTCACACGTGCCGTTGTGACATCAACATCAGGTAATTTCATAATGTTACAAAGCTTATTCAACAAGTTGTTTTCTTAACTATTTTATGGTAGACACATGGAAGGCTCGACAAGTTGTTATCTTAACTATTTCTTTTTTGTCTTCCTTTAGACACTTAAACAGATGGCTAGGACACGAGGCTTGAAGAAGAAAAGAATTTTTGAACACAGCATGCAATGTTCTATGGATGACCAACTAAATATGCTAGCTGAACAGCAGAGGGATGGTGTTCAATATTCTATGGATAACCAGCAAAACATCTGAGTTGAAGAACAAATACTGCCTCCGCATATTACACAGCCAAGTGATCCAAATTGTGAGTATATAAAATCAAATATCCCTTTTTCTAATGTCTATGATACTCAATCTAAGAAAATTTCAGCAATGTTTTTGGATTCAGTTTTTGTACAGTTGAGTGTCAATCTAGAAACATCTTTGGACCCACATCATCACGCGCAAGTTCAAGAAAGAAGAGTGGAACACAGCACCAAACATGCAAGTTCCTCAACTGGTATGTGAAAATAAAGGTTATTTTTTTTTTCTTACAAAACATTAGTCCTAAAAACCTTTATCTCTTAATCTTTTGAATAGGTGGTTTTCAATTAAATCTTCAAACTGATCAACAAAGATCATCTCAACATACCACACAGCAATCTGATAGATCTGGTAAAAAGAAAAAATTTCAGGAAATATCATTGAACCAAGTTTTTAAGTTGTCAATAATTTTCTACTACAATAAGTTTTATGCTTTCCTAATTTTATTGCTTTATGCAGAAGTTCAAAATAGTGGTAATAAAGGTAACTGTAGAGGACCAACTTATTGCACTGATGTATGGGGATGTCCTAAGCACAAGGGTTTGATTAAGGTTAATTTTAACCTTAGCGGACAACCCATTGGAAAGTACAAGAAAAAGCTAGTTAATTTCTTGGGAACTATAGCTAGGAATGGTAAGCATGCCCCATTGAATTATTTGTCATGGACAAAGATGCCAAAAACATATAAGAAAGAGATGATCGATATTGTTAAGGTAATAACACCATGATTAATGAACCTTCAGTTTTTAATTTTTTCCTTCAAGAAAACTGCTGCTTTTATACTATTCATAAATTACTTCATGACAGGAAAGATTTTATTTGCCATTGGGAATCGAGCCAAAAATCATATCATCAATAGGAAACAAGTGGAGAAGTTAGAAGAACACACTAAAAATGTAGTATTTTGTTCCAAATCAAAGGAACAATGTGATGCCTTCTTATGGAGAAGATCATGTGCTTGAAGACCAATGGTTATGGTTGGTTGCCTTTTGGAATTCAGAGGATGGAAAGGTAATATTAGTTATTTTTTCAGCCTATGTAAAATTAAGTTAAGTGTTAATTTTCCCTTTTTTTTTTCTATTCTAGCGTGTAAGCGCAAGGAATACTCAAAGTAGGAAAATCAATAATTTGCATCACAGAAAAGGGCAAACGTCATTTGCTCAAGTTGCTGAAGATTTGGTAAAACTTATTATACTTGACATTTATTTTTTTGCTTGCCATGAATGAAAAACTTATTAACATTGTCCTATATTTGGTTAACTTTTTTTCTTTCCAATACAGACAAAAGAATTAGGCCATCATCCATCCCGAGCTGAGTTATTCAATGCATGCTTTACGGACTCTAATGGGAATCCGGGAAACAGTGTTATTGCAGAAGAATTGGTACCGTATTGCATATTTTTTCTTGCAATATGAATATTTTATATCATTATTCAGCTTGCAAAATTAGTTTTTCTAATCGTAAGATAATAAAATTTTTTGCTTTATCATAGAATTTGATGAATGAGAAGAGAAGTGAACTCCCTTCTGATTTATGTGATGAAATTGGGCCTAATGATGTTTGCTCACAAGTGATGGGACCGGATAGAAATGGTCGAGTTCAAATGTGTGGAAGTGGTATTGCTCCATCAGATCTTTGGGGCGAAATTCCATCCCGGAATACTCAGCACTGCATCATGGCTGAACAAAGAGATCTGATAGTGATGCTTCAAGAACAAGCTAAAGAGCAAGTAGAACTTATTAGGGAACAAGGAAGATTGCTAGCTGAGATTCGTGCAAATATGCCACAAAATAATGCCAACGACACAAATAAGTCAAGAGTTGCATCATTTGAGTCAAACCAGCAAGCTATTGCAACCAACAGTAATAGTTCTATAAGGGTATTGTTACTTAATACCTTGGTGTTCTCTTTCTATCCATGTTTTTGTTCAAATGTTACCTAATCTGCTCTCTTTGGATATTTGATCTTTTTTGGGACTTAGTAGAAATTCTGCCCAGTGGGCATTGAATTGTTGACCTGTTGGCCTTTTTTAGTTGCGGTTTTTGTTGTGGTGATTGGGATGTTGGAGTTGTGGTTTTTGTTGTGGTGATTAGGATGTTGGAGTTGTGGTTTTTGTTGTGGTGATTTGGATGTTGGAGTTGAATTTGTGCTAATTTTTTGGGTTGTGGTGTGTGGAGATTGCATTACCTGAGTTAGATGTTGGAGTTGTACTTTGTAAACTTTTCTGCGTAAACTTGCTGAAATGTGGATGTTGGAGTTGTACTAAGAACAGTAGATTTTTAGTACCTACTGTGTAGTGTTTTGGAATCTATTTTGAGTATGCTTTTTATTGGTAAAAAGGTTGAAAATGCATGCTTTTGTTGCTTTATGTAAACTTGATGAATTGTGGATGTTAGAGTTGTACTTTGTTGAATTGTGGATGTTGGATGTTGGAGTTGTACTTTATGTAAACTTGCTGAATTGTGGATGTTGGAGTTGTACTATGCTGTGAACTTTTCTGTGAACTTTGCTGTAAAATTTTTTTGTTTTGACCATGTTGACGATTATATTCAAAACAATTACAAAACTAATTTTTCCTTTCAAATGCCACATTGAATCTTGATTCTAGGGACATGAATGATGACTTCAGCATGTGTTGTTTTTCAAATGCCTCATTAAATTTGATTTTTCCTTTCAAATACTACAGTGGCAGCATAATACATGTGTCTTGAAGTAACAAAATGGCATGCAGTGTTTTCACAGAATATTGCTGCTATTTGTCCTTGATATTTGGAGATCAGATTTGTGAATTGGATTGCTCCATTTAGTAGTAGGGGTCATTGATAGCTTTGCTACTTGCTAATAATAAGGAGCATATAGAAAAGGCTGGATTGATAGCCTGTTTGTTGTTAGTGGATGGAAAACCAGTTTTGTTTTCTTCATGCTTCATTTGCCCTTTCTTTATCTTCCTGGATGGAAAACCAGTTTAGCGTATTCACTGGACGGAAAACCAGTTTTGTTTTCTGCATGCCAAAGTAACTATTATCTTCGGTGTGCAATTCCTATTTAGGAAGGGAACTTCATCCTAGTGAATACATACATTTACTTTGGCATTCATTTTCCCATTGTTTTGTTAGCCTCTAGATGCCACCAATTGATATGTTGAAGGGCAAGGGTGGTCTAGCTGTTATTGAGTGATTCAGCAATTGCCTTATTTCCTTTCAAATGCCACATTGAATCTGATTTTTTTTTGCTAACTATATTGGCCAATTATGTTTTGTTCCTTACATCTTAAAATGTTTGTCTGCAAAGTTTGAGATCATTCGGAGGAGTTTTATAGGTGTTTTACCCTTAGAAACATAGAGACTGCTTGCTGGAAATTGAAGATAGCTTAGTGAATTTTATGTTAATTTACTTAGTTTAATTTGTTTTCTTGAGAAATGATTGAAGTTGGATTTTATGCTTGCTAAGGGTTGATGGACGGTCTTAGGTGCTAAGTATACGTAGGATTCATGCTTGCTTGTCTTGGATATTATTTGGCAAACGATATCAAAATAGAGGCATAATGTGCACTTGGTGTATAATATGGACTTAACTTTTTTTTTTTTTTTTTTTTTGGGATGATCTTGGAAGTGCTGTGATTGATTTATGTGAACCCTTTTTTAGATTTGGGATGTTTTCAAGGGTAAGGACCAATGTATGCTATAGCTTTTAATATCAAGTTCATTTTGAGATCTGGGAGTTGTTTTGTTCATAATTTTCTTATTGTAACATTCTCTTTAGGTACATGCAACTGTTTCAGTATTGAGCATAAGAGATCCAACCAAAATAGTTGCCACAGTACGTATTAAAAGTTTGGATCCTGAAAAACTTGTTGGTCCTCATCCCTTAGGAGAAGATTGGTGTGAGATTGATATCATACAGCCACATTGTCGTGATGAAAAGCCGATTCACCCATACTCAATCCTCAAAACAGTTGGAGATGCTCACGGTGCACCCATTGCATGGCTAATGGCCTTGGTATGCCTATTATTCTAGTGTCTGAATTTCTATGCATTGTTCAATGCTTTAGTGCAATTTGAGATACTCCCTATTTTTTGGTAGTCAGTTGGCATCAATGAATCTTGTTCATTCGATTCATTGCTACGAAAGCAATTAGTTTCTTATATATTTTTTTTTTCACTGTACGTAATGTAACCAATTAGCAATAGTAGTGCTTATGTGGTTGTGGTGGTGACAAAATTTTTCTATTGTGATTTCTAACTTATGTTATTAATTTATATATGGCAGGTCCGTAGGATTCGAGGTGAATGATCAAGAGAGAATGCTTTGTTGCAGATGGTATTTTGATACTGCATATTAAGGAAAACTACATTGAATTATTCTGCCAAGTGGAAGTATATTTTGATATATTAGTTGATTTATCAACCTTAATGGATATGTTAGGATCCTATTTTGAAAGGACTTTTATAGTTCTGGTATTAGTATGACTTCCTAGACATATGTATACATGTAGACAGAATTTTGTACTTCCTAATATATGCAGACATATTTTTTGGGTCATATTGTGATTTTATATTATGTTACATGTTATTTTTTTTATTATGTCAAATAATATATATTTAAGAATTAAAATTTTTTATAGTGACATAAAAAAATGCTATCATATGTATCTATTATAACATATTTAAGTTACAGGATATGCAAAGAAATTATTATGTTTACACCAAAAAAATGTAACAAAAAAAGGTTTTAATTTCAGTAAAAATGTTGCTATATAGAATTTTAAATTACATAAAAAAGTGTAACAAGAAGTCTATTATGACATTTATTAATGTTGTGAGAATAGGTTTGACTTCGCAGTGTTAAATGTCATTAAAAATTCCTATTATGACATTTTTACATGTTAATATTAGTTCTGAATTTTGACCGTTAGCAAGCCTTTTTATAATATGACAAAGTGTCATAATAGGCGGTCAGTGGTAACAATTGAAAATGTGGCAATAGATAACATATATTATGACACTTCTTAGTGTCCCCAACTACTATAGTAACATCGTTTTAAATGACATTTTCTAGAAGTGTCACAAAATTAAAAGTGTCACAAATATATACTTATTATAACACTTTTACCTGTCGTAATAGGCTTAATTTCTAGTAGTGTCGATACTCAGAAATCTTGAAACACTTAACCTTTTTTTTTTTTTAACATTGTTTTTTTAAAAATAAAATTGCAATCTAACCAATAAAATAACATCATAGCAACTTATTTCAGTACTTAAATTGTAAAATACACTATAATTGAGATTATAATTTATTTTAGTATTTAAATTTATTTCCTTTAGCATGCCCATTTAATTCTTCAGCATTTAGACAACAAATATATCATGTGTATCGGGATAGAAATTGTATAGTTGATAGTTTAACAAATTATTGTCTTGATTTTACTAATTCTTATTAAGTTTGATTTATTTTGTAATTTGCCTAAACAAAAGTTTTCCGGCAAAAATCATTCGCCCTTAAAGTCACACAAAAGCTGTCCCTTAGTGATCACTAAAACCATCAAGGAGAGTGAAATAGAGACTGAAGCAGAGATGAGCGCAAGCCACCCTCCACAAATGATTTTTCCTTAGCTCAGCAGCTTTGGACCATATAGAAGCTTCACTTCATGTGCTATGTTGTATGGCCTTTGTTGTGCTTTTGGACTCTATTTATTCCTCAGTACAACTTAGGTAGCATTTTTGTCTTTTTTTTTTCTTTTTTTTTTCAAGAGGATCAATAGTGGTTTCCCATCAAACCCCATAGCAATTTATATGTTCTTCGTGCTTGTAATCCTACTGAAATCCCCTGTACTAATAAACCATGAACCTAGTTATCGTTGTATCTACTGAGGAATTATTCTTTGTTATCTTGTAACATTCTCTAAATTTACAGTGCAAATAGGTGAATCAAGTTGCTAGTAGTAAGAAATCAGCTCACAATATAAATTATGAACAATTCCAAGAAATCAGCTCACAATACGAAAACAGTAAGGCTAATGTTGCACCGGAGACAGATAAACTTACCAGAAGCCGTGCCGGAGAAGAACCAGAAGGGAAGAACGGTGCATGTCGAAGAAAAAAGACCTGCCAGACTCAAAGAAGACTGTCTTGAAAATGGAAGACGCCAGAGTACGGATCTAATGTCGCGCCGAAGAAGAACTACGTAAAGGGGAAAAATGGTGCCCGCCGGAGATGACCAAAAAACCCAAAGAAGAATGTCATGAAAATGGAAGGTGCCGGAGTGAAATGCGGCTGAAATCGAAGGAAGAGGGAAGAAATGTGTTCTGATTCGCGACCGGATACGACAGCTAATCATAGGTAATGATTACCCATCGTATTAGACACATTTAATACGACGATAAAGTATAACCGTCGTAGTAAATGAGTTTAATACGATGATTAATCATAGGCCATCGTATTAAACGCGCACTTAATACGATGGCTAAATCATTGGCCGTCGTATTAAATGAGTGTTATAACCTAATTTTTTTTTAAAAAAAACTGATTTTTATTTGTTATATATATATATATATATTATGAATTATTGGAATCTTTATTAATTAGTGGAGGCTCCACTAATTATGGATTTATGTGAATTATTAGAAGATTTTTATGGATGTCCACCATTTAGTGGAGACACCACTAATTAAGATTAGTGGAAGATGATGTATGCCATGATGTAATCCACTAATTAGAGCTCTATAAATAGAGCTATTCTCTAAGCTTGTAATACACCATTATTTTGTGAAAGAAAGATTAGTGAAAGAAAGATTAGAGAAAATTGTGAGAGAAAAGAAAGAGAGAAATTCTTGTGCAAAATAGTTAGAGTTTTATTAGTGTGTAGTGTGAAGATTTTATTCTAACACTACCCTAATTTTATAACACGTTATCAGCACGAGTCTCTGCCGTTATTAAAGCCAGAAGACAGGTACGCATTTATTGATCTCGCTAAATTCGAATTTGTAACCCTTGATATTTCTGAAAAAAAATTTATATGTCATACAAAAATGCATATAAATGCTTAAAAAAAAGGAGATCCATATGTCATGTGGATAAAAAGAAAGATTTGACCACCTGAAGATGGTCGTACTACCCACTGCACGGTATGAATGGTTGCACCTGAAGTTGCAAGATTGTAAAACCGTGAACTCCGTGATGTATAAAACTACATCTTAGTTAAAAATTTTACGGAGAAAAAGTTACTGATGAAGTTATATTGGAGAAGACATTCTCCATTTTTCATGTTCTACAGTAACAATATCGAGAAAAAGGGTATCCAAAATTGACAGCTTTAACATGAGTTATTATTGAGAAATCATGAAGCCAGATGAACTGGCTCAACAAAGCACTCTGCAGTGAATGTCGTTGGCTCCAGTAGAAGCCATCGTTATAGTCGTAGTTGTGGCAAGTGGTCGTGGTTATGGTCATGGACACACTCGATATTTCCCTTATCACAGAGAAATACTGGCCACCTGAAGTGGAACAGAAAAGATAATAAGGGAAAAAGATATTTCCATTAATAATAAGCATCACATCTTTTATTCATAGCACTAGTGTTCATATGAACTTGATGATACATGCTTATAGTTGCTCTTTTGTAATTGAGCTGACAAATGTAAGATGAAGGTTTGTAATTGTTATTTTTCAATATTTACATTAGAGGACGACAAACAATTAGTAATTATGGACTTCAGCTCCTCTTTTTCGACATCCTCCTCCTTTTCTTTCCCTTTTGAGCCAGCATCGAGACTAGCAGCAGAAGTAGCCATAAAATTACTGCGAAATGAGTCTTGAGATTTTATGATCTCCTTAAGTTTATTATATTTCTTATTATATTCGGCCTTGAAGCATGCTTGTCTCAATTTCTGTGTTTGGTCCTCTAACTGCGTATTAGGACTTTCTTCCACCAACTGTTTTTCACATTCCAGTATCGCAATGGCTTCTTGTAATTTCTTCTCAGCCATATGTCCTCCTTCTTCTTTATTTTGCATATCCTGTAAATCGAAGTGATATCATCGGTTATTTACTTATAAATCTTTCATAGTTTCATACTTACAAATTATAAGTATGTATGAGAGAGAACCTGAACATTCTTGATTATGGTCTCCAAGCTCACCAATTTCCTGTGAGGCCATCGACGAATTCCTAACTCCCTACATCTTTTCTTGAGACGGGTTATGCCAATATTCAGTTCTTTGGCTGCGCTCATGATTGGTAGGTAAAAGTACTGCGAAATTGTTTCTCTTGATAGTGTTTGAGAGTTAATGCCCTTCTTCTCTCTCTGCCTCTTAATCATCTTCTTCTCCCCAGGAATTTTGTCTGCAATAATATCTCGAACTTCGATATTATGCATTTCATGAGTACTTACTCCGACTTCGCTGCCAAGACCACTCATTATTTCTCCTAGAAAAAGAAAATAATCTCAATAAAGGTAATACCATTCAAAATCCATGTTTAAATGTATAATAACCTGGAAACATATTTTGGCTTTGTTCAAAATCCATTAGAGAGTAGAAAGGATCATGCACAAGCATATCCTCATTCAAAGGAATAGTATCAAGAGGAACAGTATCAAAAGCAGTCTCTTGTAGGAGCAGATCAACTTGGTCCGAAGCAGTATGTTCAAAACTTCCACTGATTTACATAAAAAAAACAAACCAAAAGAGAGTTTAATTTCATTATCAAGCACACTAAAAACAAATGGAAGACATCAAAGGTATCTCACCTGAAATTAGGAGGAAGTGGTTGGTTTGGAAAGGAAAACATATCAAAATCTTCTGCGCTCGAATTAGACAGAAGCGGTTGGTTTGAAAAGGAAAACATATCAAAATCTTCTGCGTTCGAATTAGGCAGAAGCGGTTGGTTTGGAAAGGAAAACATATCAAAATCTTCTGTGTTCGAATTAGGCAGAAGCGGTTGGTTTGGAAATGAAAATACATCAACATCTGCTGCAGAAACTAAGTCAAAATTTGACCATGTCTCACATGAATTACGAGTCTCCATATCTGCTTTGTGATTTTTGTTTTTGATGTTTACTAATGACTGATAACTGATATATATATCGATACATATATATATATATATATCTGTATGAGGAAGAAGAAGAGGTAGATGGTAGGTAGAGGGTCGGAGGAGAAGAAAAGACAAGAGAGGAAGAGGAAAAGTCGGTACCGGGAAGAGTGAAAAAAAAAGGGAGATATTTTTCTTGGCATTTCCTACTTGTCATCATTTTCTTATATTTCTTTTCTTATTCTCTTGGGAAATCATTATTCCCTAAATTAGGGGGAGAATAGAAACAGTACAAGAAAGATCGTGATTGGACAACATCATTAAATTATCTTGATCCACATACAAGCGCGTGTGAACTTGAAGTTCAAAAGATAATTCATTTGTAAAGCATTGCAAATCAAATGTCAGACACTTTTGTTGACTCTAGAAGAGTAACAAAATCGCATATGCCAGTTATAAATGCTCCTATTCTAATTGAAGTTCCAACAGAACAAAAGATTTTACATATAGCTGCTGAGCCAAAAGCATGCCGAAGCATGGCCGACCTCTTGGTTCTAAAGATAAAAATCCTTGAAAGAAAAGAGGATTAAATGATCCGTAAGATCATATTGAAGAAAAGAATGATAAAGACCAAGAGAGAACCGATGACAAAGAACCGAAGTTGATGAAAGTAACACCGAAATTTCTATCAATTATACCACTTCCGGTAGAAGTTGGAATCGGATAGAAACTCGTTATTGATAATATATTTGCATACAATATATCTCTTGATGTTACACAGGATAATGATGATCCCGAACCAATATCGCTTGATGAATGTCGGCATAGAAAAGATTGGCTGCAATGGAAAGATGCGATTCAATCGGAGTTAAATGCACCGGCAAAATGTGAAGTCTTCGGACTCGCAGTCCAAACACCGAAGGTGTAAAACCCGTTGGTTACAAATGGATATTTGTGCGAAAGCGCAATGAAAAGAGTGAAATCGTTCGATTTAAAGCGCGATTAGTAGCCCAAGGTTTTTCACAAAGACCAGGTATTGACTATGATGAAACTTATTCTCCTGTTGTTGATGCTATTACACTCCGATATCTTATCGCTTGGCAAGACATGAAAAGATAGATATGCGCCTATTAGATGTTGTCACTCGCTTACTTGTATGGAAATTTAGAAAATGATGTTTACATGAAAATCCCCGAAGGATTTCATATGCTCGAAGCATATAAACATTATCCTCGTGAAAATTACTCCATCAAGTTGCGTAAATCATTATATGGCCTCGAAGCAATCGGGCGGATGTGGTTCACACGTCTTAGTGAATATTTATTGAAAGCGGGATTTAAAACTGACCAGGTATGTCCATGCGTTTTTATTAAGAAATCTGGTTCTAAATTTGTGATATTAGCTATATATGTTGATGATATTAATCTTATTGGAACTCCTGAAGAGCTCCAAGAAACAATTCATTATTTAAAAAGAGAATTCGAAATTAAGGATTTTGGTAAAACCAAATTTTGCCTTGGTTTACAAATTGAACATTTGGAGAGTGGAACATTTATTCATCAATCAACATATACAACAAAAGTGCTAAAAAGATTTTACATGGACAAAGCACATCCATTGAGTATTCCAATGATCGTGCGATCATTAAATGTGGATAAAGATCCTTTCCGACCTCAAGAAAATGATGAACTCCTTGGTCCTGAAGTACCATATCTCAGTGCAATTGGTGCATTGATGTATCTTGCTAATAACACACGGCCTGATATTGCTTTTGCTGTCAATTTATTAGCAAGATTTAGTTCTTCACCAACACGACGACATTGGAATGGAATTAAACAAGTCCTTCGATATCTCCAAGGTACAATTGATCTCGGATTATTTTATTCAAATAAAACCAGTCCAACATTGATAGGTTATGCAGATGCTGGTTATTTATCTGATCCACATAAAGCACGTTCTCAAACGGGCTATCTATTTACATGTGGAAATACTGTTATATCATGGCGTTCTACGAAACAATCTATATCAGCTACTTTTTCAAATCATGCTGAAATTATAGCCATTCATGAAGCAAGTCGAGAATGTGTATGGCTAAGATCCATGATTCATTATATCCGAGAAAGTTGTGGATTATCATCAATCAAAGGTATTCCAACTCCTCTTTATGAAGACAATGCAGCTTGCATAGCTCAATTACGAGGAGGATATATTAAAGGAGATCGGACAAAACATATTTCACCAAAATTCTTCTTTACTCATGAACTCCAGAAGAAAGGTGAAATTGATGTGCTACAAATTCGGTCATGTGATAACCTCGCAGATATTTTCACGAAGACTTTACCGATTGCAACATTTGAAAAGTTGAGATATAAAATCGGTATGCGTCGGTTTAAAGATTTAAAGGAATCATCTCATCAGGGGGAGTAATAAATAGACATATAGAATAGTGTACTCTTTTTCCTTCACTAGATTTTTTTCCCACTCGGGTTTTTATCTAGTAAGGTTTTAACGAGGCATATTCTTTATGTAATGGATGGACATCCAATGGGGAGTATTATGAATTATTGGAATCTTTATTAATTAGTGGAGGCTCCACTAATTATGGATTTATGTGAATTATTAGAAGATTTTTATGGATGTCCACCATTTAGTGGAGACACCACTAATTAAGATTAGTGGAAGATGATGTATGCCATGATGTAATCCACTAATTAGAGCTCTATAAATAGAGCTATTCTCTAAGCTTGTAATACACCATTATTTTGTGAAAGAAAGATTAGTGAAAGAAAGATTAGAGAAAATTGTGAGAGAAAAGAAAGAGAGAAATTCTTGTGCAAAATAGTTAGAGTTTTATTAGTGTGTAGTGTGAAGATTTTATTCTAACACTACCCTAATTTTATAACAGAAAGGGAATTATTTTATTTTTAGTTGATAATTATTTTAATCTTTGATAAAGATCTTCCTAATCTTAAGACAGATCTACTTCTTAATTATCATGCTTCGTCCTTTTGTTTCTGCCCAAATTATTACTCTATCTTCTGGGTCCATCTCACTACAGACAACTGGCCGCATGTCCAAGGTTGTCGGCTTCAATTGTCTCGTCGGCAAACGGGAATGTATAACCTCATTTCAAAATAATAGAGACTTTTAAGATTTTTTGCATTTTAAATTACATATTCAAATTTATATATTTTAAATATCAATGAAAATAAGATAACAAAAAAAAAATTGTATATAATTTTTATTTTCTTTAAGAATAATAAATTAAAGAAAGAGCATCGTTGTTTCACTAATGCGCCGATTATGGTTGCAAATATTTATTGTGTTATTAACATTGACAATGTAATTTAAATTATTGTCTTGATACTTATGATTATAATTTGAAATATTTACTATTTTTTGCGTTTCAAAATAGATGTTCATATAACTTTTTTGTTTTATTCAAAATAGATATTCATTTACATATTTTTAAAATTAATAATTAATTTTTTTTATTTTATCCTTAGTTATTTGTATCGACTTCGACTCAAAGTTATTATTGTAATTGATCAGCTAAAGATGATGTCAACACTAACTAAGTAGCTATTATGTATTTAATAGGGGTAAAATAAGACTTTATTTGAATTATAATATTATTTTTAATACCCTTAATTTGTGTGTAAAGAGTTTTATGAATATCTATTTAGAAATGAAATATTGATAAGGTTGAGTGTCCAAAAAAAGATAAAATCTCTTATCCAAGGAGCCCTCCACAGTAAAGTATGTGAAAAGGAGACAAATTATAATGATAAACCTAATCATAAAATAAGAGAATTCATTCCCTAAAAAAATTATTCTCAAAAGATTCAATCCTTATTCTTTATTCCAAATCTCCTGCCTTCAACCAATTAATATTAACATCTTACTGCCTCTGTCCCATAATATAAGTCATTTGACTTAATTTTACACATATTAAGATTCTTAAAAACAAGGTGACTTTGTGTTTTTTCTTTCTAAAATACCCCTATTTAAATGTCTTGGAAACAAGAAAAGAAAGGAGAGAGAAAGAGAAGGAAAGAGAATAGTAAATAAGGACAAAAATGTAAAATCAGCTTCAAAATTTTCTTGAAAAGTCCCCAATGATTTATAATTTGAGATAATAAAAATAGCTCCAAACGATTTATATTATAGGACGGAAGGAATAATACTCGTCTCGATAGACGAATCGGCTTGGACGTATTAGCCCAAGGGGAAAAACCCGAGAAGATGGGCGAGTCGAGAAAAGGGCGCAAAATTTGACCGCACATGACGAAATTGAATTAGTTGAAATGGGAAACGACAAGCATTCTAAGAGAGAGAAGCGGGCAAGGGCAAGTGGGCAACCCCACCTGATTACATGTGAAGCATTTTCACAGGTGCTGATAATGTGTATGTTGTTATGAATTATTGGAATCTCCATTAATTAGTGGAGGCTCCACTAATTATGGATTTATGTGAATTATTAGAAGATTTTTATGGATGTCCACCATTTAGTGGAGACACCATTAATTGAGATTAGTTGAAGATGATGTATGCCATGATGTATTTCACTAATTAGAGCTCTATAAATAGAGCTATTCTCTAAGCTTGTAATACACCATCATTTTGTGAAAGAAAGATTAGTGAAAGAAAGATTGGAGAAAGAATTGTGAGAGAAAGAAAGAGAGAAGTTTGAAGAGAAATTCTTGTGCAAAGAATAGTTAGAGTTTTCTTAGTGTGTAGTGTGTAGATTTTATTCTAACACTACCCTAATTTTATAACACGTTATCAGCACGAGTCTCTACCGTTATTAAAGCCAGAAGACAGCACGAGTCTCTGCCGTTATTAAAGCCAGAAGACAGGTACGCATTTATTGATCTCTATGGCTAATCTCGCTAAACTCGAATTTGTAGCCCTTGATATTTCTGGAAAAAATTATATGTCATGGGTTCTCGATGCGTAAATGCATCTAAATGTCGAAGGCCTTAGTGAAACTATTCAAGCACATAATAGTGCATCTGCACAACACAAGGCTAAAGCTTTGATTTTTATTCATCGTCATCTCGATGAAAATTTAAAAATGGAATATCTTACCGAAAAAGATCCATAGGGCCTGTGGGTAAATTTAAAAGAAAGATTTGACCACCTGAAGATGGTCGTACTACCTACTGCACGGTATGAATGGTTGCACCTGAGGTTGCAAGATTTTAAAACCGTGAATGAATATAGCTCCGCAATGTATAAAATTACATCTCAATTAAAATTATGCGGAGAAAAAGTGATCGATGAAGATATGTTGGAGAAGACATTCTCCACCTTTCATGCCTCGAATATTGTCCTGCAAGCAACAATATTGAGAAAAGGGGTATACAAAATTTACGATTTAATTACTACCCTCCTCATTGCAGAGAAAAATAATGAGTTATTATTGAGAAATCATGAAGCCGGACCAATCGGCTCTACAAAGACTCCTGAAGTGAATGCTGTTGGCTCCAGCAGAAGCCATCGTTATAGTCGTGGTCGTGGCCATGGCCGGGGCCGTAGTCGTAGTTATGGTCATAGACACGCTCGATATTTCCCTTATCACAATCATATTCAAACTGTGAGAAATACTGGCCACCTGAAGTGGAACAGAAAAGATCAAAAGGGAAAAGAAAAAGAAATTGAAGAAAAGCATGAGGATATATGTTATAGATGTGGCATGAAAGGTCATTGGTCACGAAACTGTCGTACGGCTAAGCATTTAGTTGAATTGTATCAAGCTTCATTGAAAAATAAAAATGTGGAAGCAAATTTTTCTCAACATCCAATAAATAATGCTGAGGATGACGATAGTGATCCTGAAGATCTTAATATCAATATTACCCATATGGATGTATCGGATTTTTTGAACACCCAGACGGTAGGATAGACCATTTAATTGGTGATGGCAAGTGTCCAAAAGAACTAAAGCCTCACCCTGATATTTTTGTATTTTCATTTTCATTCTATTCTAATAATATTTACGTTTACATATATATATTTGTGTTCAGATGGCTGTTATTAATGATGATGTATGCATTATTGATAGTGGAACTACACACACCATACTAAAAAATGAGAAATATTTTTCTGATCTCAAAATGGGAGAAATAAATATTTATACAATAAACGGTAGTGCAAATGTAATTGAGGGCTCCGGAAGAGCTAGTATATTGTTGCCTAAAGGAACAACAATTATTATTGATAAGGCACTATTTTCCTCAAAATCCAGAAGAAGTTTATTGAGTTTTAAAGATATCCGCAGAAATGGGTATCATGTTGAAACAAATGAGGAAAATGGATTGAGCATCTTTTTATTACTCAAATGCATTTGGGTAAGAAATCGGTATTAGAAAAAATGCCGTCTTTTTCTACTGGTCTATATTTTGTAAAAATACGTACAATTGAAATTCATCATCTAGTAAACCAGAAGTTTACTGATCCTATTACTTTTAGCATTTGGCATGACCGGTTGGGTCATCCGGGATCTACCATGATGAGAAGAATCATTGAGAATACACATGGTCATCCTTTAAAAAATAAAAGGATATTAACATCAGAAAAATTCGCATGTACTGCATGTTCCCTAGGAAAATTAATTGTTAAACCATCACCAGTAAAAGTAGGAGCTGAAAGTCCTACATTTCTCGAACGGATTCACGGAGATATTTGTGGACCTATTGATCCACCATGTGGACCGTTCAAATATTTTATGGTCTTAATTGATGCATCATCTCGATGGTCACATGTATGTTTATTATCTACTCGCAACCTGGCGTTTGCGAGATTACTTGCTCAAATAATTAAATTACGAGCACAATTTCCGGACCATCACATTAAAAATATCCGTTTGGATAATGCTGGTGAATTTTCATCACATGCTTTTGATGCATATTGCATGTCAATTGGGATTAATTTTGAACATCCTGTAGCTCATGTTCACACACGATAATGGTCTTGCTGAATCTTTGATTAAACGATTACAATTAATTGCTAGACCATTATTAATGAAAACAAATCTCCCAACATCTGCTCGGGGACATGCTATTCTACATGCTGCAACACTTGTACGTATAAGACCAGCTAGTTATCATAAATTCTCTCCTTTGCAATTGGCTTTTGGGTCAGAACAAAATATTGCTCATTTAAGAATTTTTGGGTGTGCTGTATATATTCCAATTGCACCAAACCAACGTACAAAGATGGGTCCTCAAAGAAGAAAGGGGATATACGTTGGATATGATTCTCCCTCTATTATCGTGTATGTTGAACCCCCGACAGGAGATGTATTCACAGCAAGATTTGCTGATTGTCATTTTGATGAATCATTATTCCCTAAATTAGGGGAGAACCAAAACAAGTATAAAAAGGATCTTGCTTGGACAACATCATTAAATTATCTTGATCCGCGCACAAGCGCATGTGAACTTGAAGTTCAAAAGATAATTCATTTGCAAAGCATTGAAAATCAAATGCCAGACGCTTTTGTTGACTCCAAAAGAGTTACAAAATCGCATATTCCAGCTATAAATGCTCCTATTCGAATTGAAGTTCCAGCAGAACAAAATATTATACCTATAGTTGCTGAGTCAAAAACACGCCAGAAGCGTGGCCGACCTCTTGGTTCTAAAGATAAAAATCCTCGAAAGAAAAGAGGATTAAATGATCCAGAAGATCATATTGAAGAAAAGAATGATAAAGACCAAGAGAGAACTGATGACAAAGAACCAGAAATTGATGAAAGTAACACTGAAATTTCTATCAATTATACCACTTCCGGTAGAAGTTGGAATCGGATAGAAACTGTTATTTAATAATATATTTGCATACAATATATCTCTTGATGTTACACAGGATAGTGATGATCCTGAACCAATATCAATTGATGAATGTCGGCATAGAAAAGATTGGCTGCAATGGAAATATGCGATTCAATCGGAGTTAAATGCACTGGCAAAACGTGAAGTCTTCGGACTGCAGTCCGAACACCGTAAGGTATAAAACTCGTTGGCTACAAATGGATATTTGTTCGAAAGCGCAATGAAAAGAGTGAAATCGTTCGATATAAAGCGCGATTAGTAGCCCAAGGTTTTTCACAAAGACCAGGTATTGATTATGATGAAACTTATTCTCCTGTTGTTGATGCTATTACACTCCGATATCTTATCAGTTTGGCAGTACATGAAAAGATAGATATGCGCCTATTAGATGTTGTCACTCGCTTACTTGTATGGAAATTTAGAAAATGATGTTTACATGAAAATCCCCGAATGATTTCATATGCCCAAGCATATAAACATTATCCTCGTGAAAATTACTCCATCAAGTTGCGTAAATCATTATATGGCCTGAAGCAATCGGGCGCATGTGGTTCACACGTCTTAGTGAATATTTATTGAAAGCGGGATTTAAAAATGACCAGGTATGTCCATGCGTTTTTATTAAGAAATCTGGTTCTAAATTTGTGATATTAGCTATATATGTTGATGATATTAATCTTATTGGAACTCCTGAAGAGCTCCAAGAAACAATTGATTATTTAAAAAGAGAATTCGAAATCAAGGATTTTGGTAAAACCAAATTTTGCCTTGGTTTACAAATTGAACATTTGGAGAGTGGAACATTTATTCATCAATCAACATATACAGACAAAAGTGCTAAAAAGATTTTACATGGACAAAGCACATCCATTGAGTATTCCAATGATCGTCTGATCATTAAATGTGGATAAAGATCCTTTCCGACCTCAAGAAAATGATGAACTCCTTGGTCCTGAAGTACCATATCTCAGTGCAATTGGTGCATTGATGTATCTTGCTAATAACACACGGCCTGATATTGCTTTCGCTGTCAATTTATTAGCAAGATTTAGTTCTTCACCAACACGACGACATTGGAATGGAATTAAACAAGTCCTTCGATATCTCCAAGGTACAATTGATCTCGTATTATTTTATTCAAATAAAACCAGTCCAACATTGATAGGTTATGCAGATGTCTGGTTATTTATCTCGATCCACATAAAGCACGTTCTCAAACGGGCTATATATTTACATGTGGAAATACTGCTATATCATGGCGTTCTACGAAACAATCTATAGCAGCTACTTCTTCAAATCATGCTAAAATTATAGCCATTCATGAAGCAAGTCGAGAATGTGTATGGCTAAGATCCATGATTCATTATATCCGAGAAAGTTGTGGATTATCATCAATCAAAGGTATTCCAACTCCTCTTTATGAAGACAATGCAGCTTGCATAGCTCAATTACGAGGCGGATATATTAAAGGAGATCGGACAAAACATATTTCACCAAAATTCTTCTTTACTCATGAACTCCAGAAGAAAGGTGAAATTGATGTGCTACAAATTCGGTCATGTGATAACCTCGCAGATATTTTCACGAAGACTTTACCGACGGCAACATTTGAAAAGTTGAGATATAAAATCGGTATGCGTCGGTTTAAAGATTTAAAGGAATCATCTCATCAGAGGGAGTAATAAATGGACATATAGAATAGTGTACTCTTTTTCCTTCACTAGATTTTTTTTCCCACTGGGTTTTTATCTAGTAAGGTTTTAACGAGGCATATTCTTTATGTAATGGATGGACATCCAAGGGGGAGTGTTATGAATTATTGGAATCTCCATTAATTAGTGGAGGCTCCACTAATTATGGATTTATGTGAATTATTGGAAGATTTTTATGGATGTGCACCATTTAGTGGAGACACCATTAATTGAGATTAGTTGAAGATGATGTATGCCATGATGTATTTCACTAATTAGAGCTCTATAAATAGAGCTATTCTCTAAGCTTGTAATACACCATCATTTTGTGAAAGAAAGATTAGTGAAAGAAAGATTGGAGAAAGAATTGTGAGAGAAAGAAAGAGAGAAGTTTGAAGAGAAATTCTTGTGCAAAGAATAGTTAGAGTTTTCTTAGTGTGTAGTGTGTAGATTTTATTCTAACACTACCCTAATTTTATAACATATGTCTGTTTTTCTTTCAATACTAAGGTCGTGCTCGGGCGTTGTACGGAATATTGATAGTAGAGATAGAAGGAAAAAACACTGAGAATCTTTCAACAAATGAAGAATCACCTAGAGAAACTCTAGATATGAGTCTTCCTAATGAAAGGATACGTGTAGAGCATCATGTACTCTTCATAACTGAACTGTGCCTCGGCATGCCCTTCCAATATGTTCTTCAGTTTCGCAATACCCACCCGCATGAAATTCCACCCCTCATCCAGTTCTATTATCCTCATCTGAGTCATTGACATCTTTACAGCAATCCTTTAAGTACAATCTGCAACCAACCAAAATTGCAAAATTAGGAAAAGATAAATAGATAGTTATGCCCCGTGGATGCTTTCAGATACCACCTAGGACATCAATTCTACATTAATTTCTATATCCCAAGAAAATTATGTGATTAGGACCCAAGCCAAAATACCCACCATCACTACCCGAAATTACCTACACAACAAAATAATCAAAAAGATGACAAAGAAAAACTATCCATATATGTACCCAAAGAAGCATATTTATTACAGAGTATACATATATATAGGCAAATAAATATAGAAAACCTTGGAGAGATCTGACCTGTGACCGAAGGCGAGGAGGCGAGTTCTAGGTGGAGGATTGGGGTGGTCCGAGGTCGGTGAGGGAGGCGTAGCGGCAGTGAGTTGAGTTGCAAGAGCGCTGGAGGGCTATGTTGTGTGTAGTCTTTGCAAGGGACTATTTAATATATGATTGAAGATGAACCGTACAATAAATCTTCGTTTGTTTAGATGTACTGAAGATAATGAACTTTATCAAACTCCTAATCTCTACAAAGAACAATGAACCTTAATCTGATCAGTTATATTATTTAATAGGGAGTGAATTTGAAGAAGTTTGAAAAGATTAGTCTGATCTCTGCAAAGAATAATGAACCTTAGTATGGATTAATTGAAGAGATTAGACGTTTCATGGTTTGTAGAGATTAGGAGTTAGATAAGGTTTCAAAGTGTTAGGTAGCCGTGCAGGACAATGTCAGATGGCTCTTTCAGATACTTTCACAACTCCTGTTATATACATATATATATATATATATATATATATATATATATTATCTTCCAAGTTCCAAAATCAACTCAACTACAGCTAAGAAAGACTTCTGCTTTTCCTAATTTACCCTTTATCTTGCTGTGGGGCGGACACCAAATTACTGAGCTCTCAACTCTTCTTACTCAAGAAAAGTACTACTCCCTCCGTCCCATAATATAAGTCATTTAACTTAATTTCACACATATTAAGATTCTTAAAAATAAGGTGGCTTTATATTTTTTCTTCTTAAAACACCCTTATTTAAAATTCTTGGAAACAAGAGGAGAGAGGAGAGAGAAAGAGAGGGAAAGAGAATAATAAATAAGGATAAAAATGTAAAAATAATTTTAAAACTTTTTTGAAAAGTCCCTAATGACTTATAATTTGGGATAATAAAAGTAATCTCTAACGACTTATATTATGGGACGGAGGGAGTATTAGCTTATTTATTTTATATTATTTCTGTTCAAATTTAAATGTTTATTTTTTTTATTATAATTTAGCTCAAAATGAACAGAGAGTACTTGGAGTTGTTGTCTTCTTCTTCCACATCTTGGTACAACTATAAAGAGCAGATATGGTTCTTGACAACTGCTTTGCAGGAAACAGTGTCCTAAAGTTCCATGTCACTTCAGTTTTTGTTCATCTTTTTCATGCACGAATTTTTCAGTACCTCTTGTTCCGAAGCATACTAGTGAAGCGAAGGCTTTAAAACTGTAGATCTTCCATTAGACATGAATCCAGTAATAGTATCCCAAGGAAATCCATACCCCGGGGGGGGGGTTCTCAAATTGCCCCCAGCTGGTCACGTTTAATCTAATCAAATTTTGCACAATATTTTGTTTTTAGAGGCAGAAGATTTGTGTAACAAGCTCTGCTATGGATCTGTTGGGAGAACAGTGGTTGTCCGAATTGGTAAGCCATCGACAAAACTCTCCTTTTCATTTGATTCTGATTGACGGATTAATTAGTATCAAGAAATGTTTCCCTAATCGATGTCTGATTCACACTTGTTGATTTGTTTCTTTTTCTACGTACACACAGGAAGCAGATGGTTCTGACTTCCCCGATCAATGGCAGATGAAGCCTATTAATAACATAGTGAACAATTTTTGTTTCAATTGTCACTCATTTGAGACCTACTCACCTTATCCATCTTCAAGCACGGATAGCATTCAAGAAATTGCCCAAGCTGAAATGGCCAAATCAACCAAAGATATCGAGGACAACGATTTCAGCTCTTATACCAAAGAAAGTCGGAAGGGCTAACCATCTGCTTCCCCCAACATTATTTCTTTTGGGGTCTCCAACTCACCCAAAAGCAGTATGCATGATCTCAACCGAAAGCCAAAGTGCACTGATAAGACCAAGGCAGATAAGGTGTCCCTTGCAGAGATAGACCTCTCCGCTCCAATTTCTCCTAGCTCCATTCAGGAACTGTATGAAACCGTGGAATATGGGGAAACCATTAAAATAGGAGGATGTCTGCATGTGTTATTTTTGCAGATGGAGAGTGAAGTCTGCATGAGCGCAGAGGATATTGCAAACCACATATGAACTGCTATCCAAAAGCTCATATAATTAAGAATCTGGAGGTTTCGTACGATTTAGGTTTCGTACTTTTCGTTCTACATCAGATTTGTAATGCGAAGGCCTTTGAATCTCTCCTTTCATTTTCTGTGGAATGTAAAATTGCAAAATCTCGAAAATTCAACACCGGAAGGAGAAAATACCTAAATAAAACGAATATTCTGTAGTGCTGAATGGATATCTATTTGAATATATAGGAAGTTTTGTGAATTTGATCATTATGTTGTCTGTTCTTAAATAATTATTAAGAAAATTAGCCTATTTGGTCCATAAAATTTGGTATTTATAATATTTTCTTCTTTTATATTTTTTTCCTTTACCGTTATGACCCTTAATGATTTTTTTCTACCATTATAGTCTCTAATTTTTTATTTTTAGCGACCCTTATAGTTGGGTTTTTAGGAAAAAAAATAAATAAATAAAACACTAGGGATCATAACAGCAATATATATATATATATATATATATATATATATATATATCATTAAGGAATATAATGGCAGAAAAAAAAGGGAGGAAAATATTCCAAACACCAAACTTTGGGGACCAAATAAGCTATTTTTTCATAATTATTGTTTTTACATTATTAATCATCTAAAATTAATTATTATTTTATGAAATTATAAATATATATACTTATATATTTTTAGTTCTATTCTTATTGTTTTTCTAAATAATTACCAAAAGGCACTACAAAAAAAGGGCAAATATGATGGTGGCAAAAACGATGATAAAAAAAATTATCATAATAGGTTACTTTTTACGACGGTTAAAAAACTGTCATAATAAATAGACCTAATACGACGGTCCAAAGCCAACCGTTGTATTAGGTCACTAAATACGACGGTTTAACCAATCCGTCATAATAGGTGAACCAAATACGACGGTTTGGAGAGCTGTCGTATTTAGTATAATTATAACAAAATTCACCAAAATTATTTTAAATTTTATCTGATTTTTTTCAAAATTAGGCACAATACTTTTGGTAATGATTGTAATAAATTTAACAGTTGGATTGTTAATTTGATATCTTTATATTTATAAATACTCTAAGATATATATCTTTCTATTTTATAAATATATTACTGCACAAATGTGATAAAATAAAACGAATGACCTTCAAATTTGGTCACTAAACTTGTTTTAATTTTATAAATATATCTATGTGTTAGATCATTGATTTTTCAAATAAAATTTTGTTTACATCTTAAGTTTTCATATATTTGTATTAAAGAGCTTTAAATTCATTTTAATTATGAGTTATTCTATTATATATATATATATATATATATTATTTATATATTGTATAATATATCCTTATTAATTAGTGAGTATTAGATTAATATGTTATATAATATAAATAATTTTTTAATTACAAACATACATATGTGAGTGCACATATATAGCTAGTTAAAGTATACTATCTCTTAATTATTATATTTAATTATATATATAGACATTCTATCTATAAATTTTATTGTAAAAGTAAACTTTATATAATTTTAGTTGTCACATTAGTAATATATATATATATATATATTGTTATAAAATTGGGGTAGTGTTAGAATAAAATCTTCACACTACACACTAATAAAACTCTAACTATTTTGCACAAGAATTTCTCTCTTTCTTTTCTCTCACAATTTTCTCTAATCTTTCTTTCACTAATCTTTCTTTCACAAAATAATGGTGTATTACAAGCTTAGAGAATAGCTCTATTTATAGAGCTCTAATTAGTGGATTACATCATGGCATACATCATCTTCCACTAATCTTAATTAGTGGTGTCTCCACTAAATGGTGGACATCCATAAAAATCTTCTAATAATTCACATAAATCCATAATTAGTGGAGCCTCCACTAGTTAATAAAGATTCCAATAATTCATAATACTCCCCCTTGGATGTCCATCCATTACATAAAGAATATGCCTCGTTAAAACCTTACTAGATAAAAACCCAGTGGGAAAAAAAAATCTAGTGAAGGAAAAAGAGTACACTATTCTATATGTCTATTTATTACTCCCCCGATGAGATGATTCCTTTAAATCTTTAAACCGACGCATACCGATTTTATATCTCAACTTTTCAAATGTTGCAATCGGTAAAGTCTTCGTGAAAATATCTCGCGAGGTTATCACATGACCGAATTTGTAGCACATCAATTTCACCTTTCTTCTGGAGTTCATGAGTAAAGAAGAATTTTGGTGAAATATGTTTTGTCCGATCTCCTTTAATATATCCTCCTCGTAATTGAGCTATGCAAGCTGCATTGTCTTCATAAAGAGGAGTTGGAATACCTTTGATTGATGATAATCCACAACTTTCTCGGATATAATGAATCATGGATCTTAGCCATACACATTCTCGACTTGCTTCATGAATGGCTATAATTTCAGCATGATTTGAAAAAGTAGCTGATATAGATTGTTTCGTAGAACGCCATGATATAACAGTATTTCCACATGTAAATAGATAGCCCGTTTGAGAACGTGCTTTATGTGGATCAGATAAATAACCAGCATCTGCATAACCTATCAATGTTGGACTGGTTTTATTTGAATAAAATAATCCGAGATCAATTGTACCTTGGAGATATCGAAGGACTTGTTTAATTCCATTCCAATGTCGTCGTGTTGGTGAAGAACTAAATCTTGCTAATAAATTGACAGCAAAAGCAATATCAGGCCGTGTGTTATTAGCAAGATACATCAATGCACCAATTGCACTGAGATATGGTACTTTAGGACCAAGGAGTTCTTCATCATTTTCTTGAGGTCGGAAAGGATCTTTATCCACATTTAATGATTGCACGATCATTGGAATACTCAATGGATGTGCTTTGTCCATGTAAAATCTTTTTAGCACTTTTGTTGTATATGTTAATTGATGAATAAATGTTCCACTCTCCAAATGTTCAATTTGTAAACCCAGGCAAAATTTGGTTTTACCAAAATCCTTAATTTCGAATTCTCTTTTTAAATAATCAATTGTTTCTTGGAGCTCTTCAGGAGTTCCAATAAGATTAATATCATCAACATATATAGCTAATATCACAAATTTAGAACCAGATTTCTTAATAAAAACGCATGGACATACCTGGTCAGTTTTAAATCCCGCTTTCAATAAATATTCACTAAGACGTGTGAACCACATGCGCCCGCATTGCTTCAGGCCATATAATGATTTCGCAACTTGATGGAGTAATTTTCACGAGGATAATGTTTATATGCTTCGGGCATATGAAATCCTTCGGGATTTTCATGTAAACATCATTTTCTAAATTTCCATACAAGTAAGCAAGTGACAACATCTAATAGGCGCATATCTATCTTTTCATGTACTCGCCAAACCGATAAGATATCGGAGTGTAATAGCATCAACAACAGGAGAATAAGTTTCATCATAGTCAATACCTGGTCTTTGTGAAAAACCTTGGGCTACTAATCGCGCTTTATATCGAACGATTTTACTCTTTTCATTGCGCTTTCGCACAAATATCCATTTGTAACCAACAGGTTTTACACCTTCCGGTGTTCGGACTGCAGTCCGAAGACTTCACATTCTGCCGAGTGCATTTAACTCCGATTGAATCGCATCTTTCCATTGCAGCCAATCTTTTCTATGCCGACATTCATCAATCGATATTGGTTCGGGATCATCATTATCCTGTGTAACATCAAGAGATATATTGTATGCAAATATATTATCAATAACAGCTTCTATCCGATTCCAACTTCTACCTGAAGTGGTATAATTGATAGAAATTTCGAGTGTTACTTTCATCAACTTCTGGTTCTTTGTCATCGGTTCTCTCTTGGTCTTTATCATTCTTTTCTTCAATATGATCTTCCGGATCATTTAATCCCCTTTTCTTTCAAGGATTTTTATCTTTAGAACCAAGAGGTCGGCCATGCTTCGGCATGCTTTTGGCTCAGCAGCTATATGTAAAATCTTTTGTTCGTTGGAACTTCAATTAGAATAGGAGCATTTATAACTGGCATATGCGATTTTGTTACTCTTCTAGAGTCAACAAAAGTGTCTGGCAATTGATTTGCAATGCTTTGCAAATGAATTATCTTTTGAACTTCAAGTTCACATGCGCTTGTGCGCGGATCAAGATAATTTAATGATGTTGTCCAAGCAAGATCCTTTTTATACTTGTTTTGGTTCTCCCCTAATTTAGGGAATAATGATTCATCAAAATGACAATCAGCAAATCTTGCTTGTGAATACATCTCCTGTCGGGGGTTCAACATATCTCGATAATAGAGGGAGAATCATATCCAACGTATATCCCCTTTCTTCTTTGAGGACCCATCTTTGTACGTTGGTTTGGTGCAATTGGAATATATACAGACACACCCAAAAATTCTTAAATGAGCAATATTTTGTTCCGACCCAAAAGCCAATTGCAAAGGAGAGAATTTATGATAACTAGCTGGTCTTATACGTACAAGTGTTGCGAGCATGTAGAATAGCATGTCCCCGAGCGAGATGTTGGGAGATTTGTTTTCATTAATAATGGTCTAGCAATTAATTGTAATCGTTTAATCAATGATTCAACAAGACCATTCTATGTGTGAACATGAGCTACGGGATGTTCAACATTAATCCCAATTGACATGCAATATGCATCAAAAGCATGTGATGAAAATTCACCAGACATTATCCAAACGGATATTTTTAATGTGATGGTCCGGAAATTGTGCTCGTAATTTAATTATTTGAGCAAGTAATCTCGCAAACGCCAGGTTGCGAGTAGATAATAAACATACATGTGACCATCGGGATGATGCATCAATTAAGACCATAAAATATTTGAACGGTCCACATGATGGATCAATAGGTCCACAAATATCTCCGTGAATCCGTTCGAGAAATGTAGGACTTTCAGCTCCTACTTTTATCGGTGATGGTTTAACAATTAATTTTCCTAGGGAACATGCGAGTACATGCAAATTTTTCTGATGTTAATATCCTTTTATTTTTTAAAGGATGACCATGTGTATTCTCAATGATTCTTCTCATCATGGTAGATCCCGGATGACCCAACCGGTCATGCCAAATGCTAAAAGTAATAGGATCAGTAAACTTCTGGTTTACTAGATGATGAATTTCAATTGTACATATTTTTACAAAATATAGACCAGTAGAAAAAGACGGCAGTTTTTCTAATACCGATTTCTTACCCAAATGCATTTGAGTAATAAAAAGATGCTCAATCCCATTTTCCTCATTTGTTTCAACATGATACCCATTTCTCGGATATCTTTAAAACTCAATAAATTTCTTCTGGATTTTGAGGAAAATAGTGTCTTATCAATAATAATTGTTGTTCCTTTAGGCAACAATATACTAGCTCTTCCGGAGCCCTCAATTACATTTGCACTACCGTTTATCGTATAAATATTTATTTCTCCCATTTTGAGATCAGAAAAATATTTCTCATTTTTTAGTATGGTGTGTGTAGTTCCACTATCAATAATGCATACATCATCATTAATAACAGCCATCTGAACACAAATATATATATGTAAACGTAAATATTATTAGAATAGAATGAAAATGAAAATACAAAAATATCAGGGTGAGGCTTTAGTTCTTCTGGACACTGCCATCACCAATTAAATGGTCTATCCTACCGTCCGGGTGTTCAAAAAAATCCGATACATCCATATGGGTAATATTGATATTAAGATCTTCGGGATCACTATCGTCATCCGCAGACATTATTTATTGGATGTTGAGAAAAATTTGCTTCCACATTTTTATTTTTCAATGAAGCTTGATACAATTCAACTAAATGCTTAGCCGTAAGACAGTTTCGTGACCAATGACCTTTCATGCCACATCTATAACATATATCCTCATGCTTTTCTTCAATTTCTTTTTCTTTTCCCTTTTGATTTTTTCTGTTCCACTTGGTGGCCAGTATTTCTCACGGTTTGATTATAATTGTGATAAGGGAAATATCGAGCGTGTCTACGACCATAACCACGACCACGGTCACGGCCACGGCCACGACCACGACTATAACGATGGCTTCTGCTGGAGCCAACGAGCATTCACTTCGAGAGTCTTGTAGAGCCGATTGGTCCGGCTTCATGATTTCTCAATAATAACACATTATTTTTTTACGCAATGAGGAGGGCGGTAATTAAATCTGTAAATTTTGTATACCCTTTTTCTCGATATTATTCTCGTAGAACATGAAAAATGGAGAATGTCTTCTCCAATATAACTTCATCGATAACTTTTTCTCCGTAAAATTTTTAACTAAGATGTAGTTTTATACATCACGGAGTTCACGGTTTTACAATCTTGCAACTTCAGGTGCAACCATTCATACCGTGCAGTGGGTAGTACGACCATCTTCAGGTGGTCAAATCTTTCTTTTTATCCACATGACATATGGATCTCCTTTTTTTTTAGCATTTAGATGCATTTTTGTATGACATATAAAAAAAAAATTTCAGAAATATCAAGGGTTACAAATTCGAATTTAGCGAGATCAATAAATGCGTACTTGTCTTTTGGCTTTAATAACGGCAGAGACTCGTGCTGATAACGTGTTATAAAATTAGGGTAGTGTTAGAATAAAATCTTCACACTACACACTAATAAAACTCTAACTATTTTGCACAAGAATTTCTCTCTTTCTTTTCTCTCACAATTTTCTCTAATCTTTCTTTCACTAATCTTTCTTTCACAAAATAATGGTGTATTACAAACTTAGAGAATAGCTCTATTTATAGAGCTCTAATTAGTGGATTACATCATGGCATACATCATCTTCCACTAATCTTAATTAGTGGTGTCTCCACTAAATGGTGGACATCCATAAAAATCTTCTAATAATTCACATAAATCCATAATTAGTGGAGCCTCCACTAATTAATAAAGATTCCAATAATTCATAATACTTTCCAAGTTATTGTCATTTTTTTTCCCCTAGTTTGATGCACTAATTAATTTGATACTCTCTTCTTTTTAAAATATTTGTTCATAAAACTTTTTTATTGTGTTTCCAAATTCTTATTCATATACATATTTCTAGAACTAATAATTAATTTCTTCCTATTGTACCCCTATTTATTCTAAATCCACTATATAACTTTCTAAAACTCTTCTTCCTTCTTATTTCTTAGGAATTTTCACTAACCAATAACTATCGTGTTTTTAATATAGATAGAATAGAAACTCTTTTAATTTGTATGCAAAAAATTTCATGAATAAAAATTTTGAAATGGAGAAAATATATTATAATTGTTTGAGGTGGCAGGCTTATTAATAATTTCCGTACTTTAAGAACAAAGACCTTAAATTATTTAATGTGTTCGAGGCCATTGTAGATATGTACTCCCCCGGTACATTTTACATATAACTTTTTTTAAGAAAATTTTTTATCTAAATTATCTCTTTATTTTAAAATATCTCTTTATTTTTAAATTTTTATTATTTTATAAAATAAAATTTTCAATTTTCAATTGTATTTCTATTAATTATTATTTAACTAAATTATAATATCAGTTTTTTAAATTTCAAAATAAATTAATAAAAATAATTCAATTTTTTAACTCTAAAAACTCTATAAATATTAGAGTTTCTTTAATCGTTGATTTGTGTAATATTGACAAATATCTAATAGAGAGAGTACATATTATATTAGAAATTAAATTTAGGAGACATTTATTACTTTTTTTAAAATTTTATATTGTTATGCTACTAAATTTTGATATTAATTATTTTACATGTTATTTTAGACAATGAAAAAGGTTGGTTTAGTTACTTTCTTAAAAGATTATATATCTTGGAATTTTAAATGTTTCGCACAAATATAACATGTAAAATGAAACGGATGCAGTGTCTGGTTATTATATTAAATTATACAATTGTGGGTTATTTGCCATCACATGCATGATTCACGAGAAAGTGGACTACTTTTGGCTGTTTTCAAAGGCTGGGGATATTGCCAGAGCTATTTCTCTTCCTCCAGAGCATTTTTTTTTTTTCTTTAAATAACTGAACTGTCCTACTGGTTAAAGTAACTGAACTATCCTCAATTCACGTCTCTGGCAATATTCATTCACCTCTCCACCAAGATTCTTTGAATTTCATTCTCTCCATTACTCTAGTTCTTGGCCATGCATGAAGTCCAGTGAAGAACTCCATCAATTGCCCGGTAGTGTCTCCATCATGCTTTCAGAAAACAAGGTTCAAAGGCACTGCAGCATATTTAAGCAGTAAAAATTGTTGTTTAATGAGGAATTTCAAATTAGAGATGAAGAATAATATTAGGCAATGATAGTTAGCGGTTATTGAAGGCAGTTGGAGAGAACTAAAGAAAAAACTCTAAGCTTCGGGACCAGTGATAGAGAGAACTAGTTTGCCGTTGTTCTGTTGGAGAGTAAACAACGGCAGAGGGTGCACCGTTGGAGAGAATTGGAGATGGGGAACAGGAAAGGGTGTTAGGGTTTGTATTTTGGTTTTATAATATAAATAATAAATAATAAAAATAATGTTTCTTTTTGATAAATTTTTCCTCTGATCACAGTAAGGACACTTTAGTCATTTTAAAGAAATATGCTCTGGTAGGAGGGAATTAGCTCTGGCAATATCGCCAGCCATTTTCAAATTGTTTTTGGAAAGGGGATTACCAATCTCATATTATCCAGCCATAAATTATCGGTTTTATTTTCCCTTAAAACCACAGGAAATGCAAAGAAGAAAACACCACGAATTGAGTCTAAGACATTCTATTTAATAGTTAGCGCTTTAACAACCAAAATATAAGTTCATAAACAAAAATAATGGCAAATTTCCCTTATAGCAACCAGTACTATTCAACCAGGGGAGCTTTGGACAGCGCGCTACATGTTGCCAAAATTTGAATTCTCATTTCTAGTTACAGAATAAATATGCTTATATTAAAGATAATGATATTACCACAGATTACAGATGAAAATAATCAAACTGAAACTTATTAGAAAACCCTAAGGCATCGTTTGATTGATATACAAAAAAATAATGTTACAGAATATAAATCTTTGAAAAGTGAATTTACGAAATATAATCCTAATAGATTACATTTCTCTATTGGAAGGATGAAAAATATTAAAGGAAAATAATATAAAATATTTTAATACTTTATAATAAAATATTATACGTATAAAAAATTTTAAAATTATTTTTAAATATCTATCATATTGTTCTACAATTTAATTATATATTATTCTTTTAAATGATTATAATAAATAAAAATTATATAAATAGTATTTCTTTTTTCATACTTAAATATACATTTTATTTTATTTTATTCAATTTCTAAGTATTCTTGAAGTTGAGTTCAAATTTTAATATTTGATTAACAAAATAACATAGGGTTATTGTCAAATTAAAATATCTATAGAAATTTCAATAACATTTCTTTTCGTGTAATTAATTCAATCACAATATAATTTTTAAATTAAAATTTTACAATTATTTTAAAATATTTAGTCTTTTAATTTTTTGAAAAATATTTATTATAATTAGGAATATAGAAATTTTTAATACACTACTAGGTTAGGGGAGGTGTGAGGAGAAAAGAATAATAAGGAAAAACATGAGAGAAAAAACAAATTACGTAAATTTGAATAATTTTTTATTTTTATTTAGTTTTTTAATTTTTTATCTTTTATTATTAAAATCCTTGGGAAATGAATCACGCTACCATATCTCAAGAATGATTCATTTTTTCAAGCATTTATTTGTTCAGATCTGAGAAATTAGATTTCTTTTTCAAATCATAAATAGTGAACCAAGCATTAAATTTTAAAAATAAGAATTATAATTACTTTTCCACATCACATTCTTTAACAATTAAATGGAACCTGACTGTTGCCTCTTAGAGAAGACTTCATTAGTAATGTCCCATTTTAAAAAATATAGGTATCTTTTACATCTAAAGTTGCACAGCCAATAGTAGGAGGATAATGACAATGCATATATGTAATCATTTCTTTAATAAAAAATTTAAGTCCCAAAATAAATAAATATTTATCAATGGGTCGTAAGTAGCGTTGGTTTGGACGGGTTGATAAAAAAAATTCTTTTAAATATCTCAATAATTTTTTTAAAAAATCTTTTTCTTTCTCAATTGAACAATGTAGTGAGTTGTCAACAACTCCCTTTAGGTAAAAACCTTCAATTCACCCACAAATATTCTTTATCAACTTGCCTTTTAACTATATATATATATATATATATATATATATATATATATTTGCTAACCACTCGATGAGTGGGAAATTTTATTGAAAGATTAAAGGGAGATACAAGGAGGGGGCTTTAGCCTGACCTCCGAATTTTTTGTAAACAAGATCTAATGGAAGGTACTTGCATCTTGTCCATATGGTATAATTCGTGAATATGCCTAGGTAACTCTGAAGAATTAGAAAAAGAAAAATCGCCCATTTTGAGTCAATGCATAGTTTGCTAATTGATAGGGGCAAAATTAGTCATACTTTTCCTAGTTATTTGAGGTTCTTTTGCAATATATTTTGTGCAATAACTAGTCATATTCTTTATTATCTGAGATTTTACCCTTGGAAAGGTATTTTGTTCATTATTTCAGATTTTTTGGGTAAAACGAGAGAAAATGTCGCAAAATAGAGGAGAGGCGGCGCCAGCTAAGGCCCTAGAACCAACACCGGCCGTGCACTATTGAAACAAACTTTGAAACGACAAAAAAATTGCTGAAACAGAGTGGAACAAACCAAGGCAGCGCCGGCTGAGAAGCTGGAACCGGCGCCAACTGCATTCTGGACACGTTGTGCAAAATTTAGAGAAAAATCGGCAAATGAGTAGAGAAGCAGAACAGAACCAGCACCAGCTCCAAGAGTCAAGGCAGCGCCGGCTGTGCCCTAAAGCTAAGGCGGTGTTGTGATTTTTCTATGCAATTTTTGGTAATCTGAGGAATTTTAGTATCTTCCAACTTCTACTCGGCCAAGAACTTTGTACTTACGAGTTTAGGCACTTCCTAAGCCTATATATAGATGAAAAACACAAGGGGAATGGGGAGAGTTCATTGATCATCATAAAAAATTACTCAATCAAAGGAGGAATTCTTCAAGTTCAAGGAGGGTTGTGCAAGAAGGTTTTCAAAGGAAGAAAAAGGAGGCTTATCTATGAGTGATTTCTTTTACTTTGTTTTCTTTTTCTTGAACAATGATATGTTGATTGTTTTATTGTAATTTGACATTGTTTTAGATATTTATGATATTTGGAGTTATTTGATCTTTTAATTAATTGATTGTTGTTCTTGGTATTGATTACTTGTGGTTATTAAGAGATTGATTGGTTAGATCTTTCCATTAACTTGCTTGGACAAAGGGGTTGATGGTGGTTTCAATTCATTAGTTTCATATTTGTTAGCTTTCAACTTGCTTGGACAAAGGGGTTAAGAGTAGGGACAAAGTAATTCAAGGTTAATTAATGTCTGCCAGGATATAGATTCATTAGTTAATTTCATGCGTAATTTATCAGGAATGGGAATTAAATCAAGGACTATGGTTAATGCATCTTTTGGGTAAGACTGGTTGAGACAGGATATGTGATACTAAGTTACCTAGAAGATAGGGATTCATGGATTGGATAAAGAAGTGAATCTATATTATCCTTCATGATGCCAAGAGAATAATTAGTTATAATAATGATTAAGTTCTTTGAGATCATATTTGTCTATACAATGGTTTGAATTACATACTTCTCCATCCTTGACATGTATATATTTTTATTTATTTTTTAATTTATTAAGTCAGTTAAACAATAAAAGAAAGGTAATTAATGTCCACTTGTTCCTTGAGGATCGACACTCTTTTAAACCCTATGCTCGATTAATGATGAGTACGCTTACTCATATGTGTGATTTGGGTTGAACGTTTTAATTTACACTTAATTGGGAATGTGCTTAGTTTTATATGATTTTTACACCCAAGTCTGAACACATTAAGTTTTTGGCGTCATTGCCGGGGAACAATAGCATGAACGTTTGGATTTTGTTGATTTAACCATGTAAATATGTAAACATGTAAATATGTGAATATGTAGCCATGTACATATGTATAATTGTTCTTCACGCGAAAAGGTGCTATCTTTTGTATTTCATGTATTCTTGTACACCCTTGTAACCTAACCTAACCTACTAACTTTGACCATGTTCTTTTTGCTAACTTTGTAACCTTGTACTATTGTGGTTTAGCATTAATTCTTTTTATCTAACTCGCTTCTTGTTTTCTTAGGTGTTACCCTTGGTACATGACCCGAAAATCCAAAGGCAAGATAGTCGATTTTGACCCTAAAATCAAGAGGTCGTTTTCAAAAATTCGTCGGACAATTCAAAGAAACCTGATCATCAAGATGGATTGTGCTCACCAAAACAATGTTGGAAATGACAAGAGGGTAACGGATGACTTTGTGAAACCCGCAATCTCGGGCACAGGCTCGAGTATCACTAGACCTAAGATAGATGTAAACAATTTTGAAAAAAAAAAAAGCCCAACATTATCTAAGTGGTACAGAATATGGTTCAATTTGACGGGCTACCTAAAGAGGATCCCAATGCTCACTTAGCTAGTTTTCTTGAGATTTGTGATACTTTCAAAATGAATGGTGTTTCTGAAGATGCCATTAAGTTAAGACTTTTTCCTTTTTCCTTGAGAGATAGAGCTAAATCGTGGTTAAAGCCTTTACCTACAAGTTCCATCACTACTTGGAATGCCCTAGTTGAAAAATTCTTGGCCAAATATTTTCCTCCAGCTAGGACAGCCAAAATAGGAATGAAATCTTTGCCTTCCAACAATTAGATTCTGAGCCCTTATACGAAAGTTGGGAAAGATTTAAGGAGATGTTAAGAAAATGCCCACACCACGGATTCAAGCTAGGAATGCAAATGCTTGTCTTCTTGAATGGCCTCACGTTCGCAACACGGCAAGTGGTGGACTCTTCTGTAGGGGGTTCCATCAATCATAAGACCCCAAAACAGGTAATTGAGCTTATTGAAAATTTGGCTTCTAATAACTATTCTTGGGGAAGTGCAAGGTCAAGAGCTCATGTACAAGGAGTGCACAAAATGGATATTGTGGCAGTATTAGAGGGTAAGGTAGATGCCTTAAGTCAAAAGATGGAACAGTTGGTGATGCCTTAAGGCCAAGTTTTAAACGTCAATTGTGATTTCTGTGGAAAAGGACACCCCAATCATAAATGCCAAAAGATGGGGTCAATCCAAGAAACTTCAGAGCAAGCGGCCTTCGCAGGTAATGTCCGGCCAGGTAACCATATAGCTCTACCTATAATCCTGGCTGGAGAAATCACCCTAATTTCTCTTAGAGCAATGGAAATCAACCTACGTAAAGTTCTTTCAATTTTGGCGGTAACCAAAGGAACCAAAACCCTATGAACAACACAGCAACACCTTCAAAACCACCATTGGAAGAGTTGATTGGCCAATTGGTAAGTACCACGGAGACTAAGTTCTAAGGGGTCGATGCGACAACAAGGAACCTAGAGGCTTCCATGCACAATTTGGAGAACAAAATTGGTCAACTAGCCAAACTCTTGGGGGATCGTCAAGCGGGGACACTACCAAGGAATACCGAGGAAAATCCACGGGATCACAGCCGTGGAAAATCTTGAAGCAATTTCTTTTTTTTTTTTTCTCTCTTTTCTTTACTTTCCGTTTTTGGTTATGAAGACCATTTCCTAACCGGACAGAACCAAGCCGACGCCAGCTCCAAGGGCTCAGACCGGCGCCGGCTCCTGTCGGGTAAAGCATAATTTAAGGGCCATTTTATCCACTTTTCTTCAAAATCTCCATTCTCCCTCTCAAATTCTCTCAAGCCCGCGCTGGCTTCACATCCCTTATCTCCTAAATTTGATTTTTCAACTCCTAAACACCTTCATAACATCTATTGACTTTTTTTTTTTTGTTGATCCTACGCATCAAACATCTCAAAAGCTTCGATTTTTCATAACAAAATCATATTCAATCCACAAGCAAGGAAATTAGATTTCTACAAAAAGCTTGCATTTTTTGCTTGTCCATGCATATAAGAGCATAAAAGTATGATTTTTATTCCATTCCTATGGTTCAAAATGTTGTAAATAACTTTGCCTAATTTGAAGAATACTGTTGCCCGAGAATAGGAAGTATGTATACTATGCTTAACTTATGCATTCCATCTTGAGCTTTATGAATTAGATTAAATTGGGAGTTATTGAGCCTTCACTACTTGATTCGTGCTTATGATCATTTGAGACTTCATATAGCTAAGGCTAGAATTGTGGCTATTGGTGATACTTGAATATATGGAATGTGCATTGTTAATCACATAATACCATAATACTGCCTTCATTTACATGATCATATTTACTAGCATGCTTTGAGGATATCAGCACAGTTATGCATTACAATGAACTTTACATACATTGTGCAGGTTGTGTTGAATTGATCTAAGGTGATTGATTGAATTGGTTGTTGGAGTTGATATATATTGAAGGAGTTTGGGTTTTATGGACTGTGATCATGGTTGAGGGTTGTGTGCGATTTAAGGAATATCTGTGCAGGGGTAGCTATAGTATATTTAGTCTTTGAGCTTGCTTGTTCTCTCTTCTTATTGCACCAATTCCCTACTTGACCATGTCTAGAGCAAGGAGTCGGTCTTCTAAAAGGGTGAGAACTTCCTCGTCCTCAATCCCATCATCCGTTGATCCCTTGTCTTTTCGACTTACTGAGTTTATTGATGCCTCTTGCGAGGAATGGTACAGTAAGAGATCATCTAATAAGATTATTGTCGAGCATACTTTCTCACCCATCTTAGACCATGCACTTGAATTGGGTATGATGTTTAGAAGGCTAGGATGGGGGTCGATAGTACAATTGAAGGGAAAGTATTGTCCCGTGCTTATTAAAGAATTCTATGCTAATATGTTTGATAAGGACAATAAACATCTCTCCCATATTGAAACAAGAGTGAAAGGGGTCCCTATTGTCATCATGCAAAACCAATTAGCTAACCTTCTCCAGGTTTTCGATGATAATACTTGGCAAGGGATTAATGTGAATAATCAAAAGATTCTTTCGGACCCGAATTGGGATGTTAGAGGAACAAGAGCGACCCTAGGCTTATATAAGCATAATACCTTCCAAGCTAATAACTTCTATTCCAACAATGATTTGGCAGCCCACTTTTGCGCTCTAGTTTACATGTTTGGGTTTAATGTTGTCCCCCGTGCTAGTGGTTTCAATGAGACTAGGCTTATTGACACTTACATTTTGCATCGGATGATGAACATATTGCCTATCCCTCTTGCCCCTTTGATTATCCAATCTATTAGGGAGATTGTTCATCATCGTCTTTCCACAAAAGCCTTTATTTTTCCCTTGGTTATAATGAAGATTTTCAAAGACTTTGGGGTGAGTCTTGAGGGAAAACTCATGGAGGCTACCACGGAGCACGATATGGTCACTGAGCAAACTCTTATAAGTTGCGGGTACAAATACAGCTAGGAGTTGAAGAAGTGGCTCACTCCCTTCGTGGTCCGACATCCCGGTCAGGTAAGGGCACCTACAGTGGAGGAGGAGCAGCCACCACCACCAACACGTGCACGGGCCAGCAGCAATCAATTGCACCCCCGGACTGACTTTGAGATAACCATGTTGGGACGCCTCGACCAGCAAATGGAGGTGCTCCTATGCTTGCAGGGTACTATGGTGGACATAGCGAGACGTCAAGTTACTATGGAGCAGCAGTTGACCGAGTTAAGGCAGCATTCTTCTAGGCCACATGGTGGTGCGGGCACCTCCACCCCAGCTGATGATGATGATGGAGAGGACTGATGCTACTTGTCTACATTTTCTTGATCACTCTTGTTTTTCCTTTCTCTTTTCATGTTTTTAAGTTAGTTTTATTTTTCTTTGTACTATTTTCTTTCTTTTGTTTTAGATTTCTTCTTTTCTAGTTTTTATGCTTTGGTGTTTTCATTTGTATTTGTCTTTTGTTAGGTACTTTGCCAATGTCTCATTCTTCAAGCATTCGGATCTTGTACAACACAATGCCAAATGAATGGAAGTTTATTTTTCTTATCTCTTCTCCTTTATATTTTTGGTCCCACGGTATTGTTTGTTCTTGTTATATTTATTTGGCCATTGAGGACAATGTCCAGTTTAAGTGTGGGGGAGAGATTTGATTGACAAGTCTTCTATACATATTCTTTGATCAAAGTTGAGCAAAATTTGTGCACAATTTTTTCTGATTTTCTTTGCAATTTCAAGCTATATATTTAATGCATGTCTTTGTGATGGATTATAGAGTATATGTTCTAGATCAATTATGGCTTATGCATGACTTTTTGCACTCACTTGGACAAAGTAGTTCTTGATCAAATACTTTGCATTGTTCTTAAACCTGGGTTTTCTCTAAAATTCATGGAGCATTCTAGAACTTACTTGAATACCTTTCGAGGCGAAATAAGAAAGACAATCATGGTATAACTAAGGGATGACGGTAATAGGCTTTTTTTGGACAGTTTGAGCATTTCAAGCCTACCTATTGTTATATCATCCTTAGTGCCTATTTTGAGCCTTAATTGTTGATTTCTTTCTTAAAAACCCATCACAATATTTAGCCCATTACTTGTTTATAAGAGTTTGAATAAATTTTCAAATCTTTATGCTCTTGATGGTTGAAAGTGTATGTAAGGGAATGTTGAGAAAGAATACTGGGATAAAGATCATGACTTGTTACTTTCAATCATGGATCAATAACAAGTTGAGTTGAAAAGAAAAAGAAAGAGAAGAAAGAGAAAAGAGGGAGTGAAAAAAAAAACAAGAAAAGAAAATCAACTGCTGCTAGAAAGAATGGAAAGAAAATGAGAAAGAAAAGAACAGCAGCAGTAGAAATAAAAGAGGAGTGAAAGAGAAGAAAATTGAGAGAGAAAGAAAAGAAAGATCACAAGAGGAATGGTGATTGAGCTGAGAAAAAAAAAAACTTAAAGTTCATATTAAAATTTGACACCATTGTTGGGAAATTTGAGTGATTTTGTGAAAAAGAGTTGATGAAAAGAAAAGTTGAAAGAAAAAGAGAAAAAATGTAGGATTTGTTTGAGTGGAGCTGTAATTGCTATATAAGGTTATGTTTTATTTGATTCTTGGAATAGGGGAGCAAGAAAAGTTGGAAATTATTGATTCAATTTGTTCATCCTTTTCTTGCAAACTCTCAGTTTTTCTTTGATTTTTCATTCTCCTATATCTTTCGTTTGATAAGTTATATTACAAGCCTTTAGCCTTACATTACAAGCTTAAAAATCCTACTTGATCTAAGTAGAATCATGATATATCTCAGATTAGTGGAGAGAGTGTATGAAAAGTAAGCATATGGAATGCATATTCTTTTTGAACTATCTTCTTTCCAATGGTTTGAGAATATTGTGAATTATTGAGATGGTTCTACTAAGTCATTTATCACTACACAAGTCTTGCATTGGTTGTGAAAGATTTAGTAGCATGTGTTTTATGTTCTTGAATGAAGAAAGTATTGAAGATATGGTTTTGAAATTGATTGAGTGATTTGTTAAACCTTGTGTTTTCCTACTTGTTCTTGATACTTTGCTTGAGGACAAGTAAAGAGCAAAGTGCGGGGGAATATGATACGGACTAAATTAGTCATACTTTTCCTAGTTATTTGAGGTTCTTTTGCAATATATTTTGTGCAATAACTAGTCATATTCTTTCGTCTTTGAGATTTTATCCTTGGAAAGGTATTTTGTTCATTATTTCAGATTTTTTGGGTAAAACAAAGCGAAAACGTAGCAAAATAGAGGAGAGGCGGCGCTGACTAGGGCCCTAGAACCGGCACCGGCCGTGCACTATTGAAACGAACTTCGAAGAGATGGAAAAATTGCTGAAACAGAGAAGTTGGAACCGGCGCCGACTGCATTCTGGACACGTCGTGCAAAATTCAGAGAAAAATCAGCAAACGAGTAGAGAAGCATAACACAACCGGCACCGGCTCCAAGAGTCAAGGCAGCGCCGGCTGTGCCCTAAAGCTAAGGCGGTGCTGTGATTTTTCTACGCAATTTTTGGTAATCTGAGGAATTTTAGTATCTTCCAACTTCTACTCGGCCAAGAACTTTGTACCTACGAGTTTAGGCACTTCCTAAGCCTATATATAGATGAAAAGCACAAGGGGAATGGGGAGAATTCATTGATCATCACAGAAAATTACTCAATCAAATGACGAATTCTTCAAGTTCAAGGAGGGTTGTGCAAGAAGGAGGCTTGTCTATAAGTTCTTTCTTTTTACTTTGTTTTCTTTTTCTTGAACAATGATATGTTGATTGTTTTATTGTAATTTGGCATTATTTTAGATATTCATGATATTTGGAGTTATTTGATCTTTTAATTAATTGATTGTTATTCTTGGTATTGATTACTTGTGGTTATTATGAGATTGATTAGTTAGATCTTTCCATTAACTTGCTTGAACAAAGGGGTTGATGGTGGTTTCAATTCATTAGTTTCATATTTGTTAGCTTTCAACTTGCTTGGACAAAGGGTTTAAGAATAGGACAAAGTAATTCAAGGTTAATTAATGTCTGCCAGGATATAGATTCATTAGTTAATTTCATGCGTAATTTATCAGGAATGGGAATTAAATCAAGGATTATGGTTAATGCATCTTTTGGGTAAGACTGGTTGAGACAGGATATGTGATACTAAGTTACCTAGAAGATAGGGATTCATGGATTGGACAAAGAAATGAATCTATGTTATCATTCATGATGCCAAGAGAATAATTAGTTATAATAATGATTGAGTTTTTTGAGATCATATTTGTCTATACAATGGTTTGAATTACATATTTCTCCATCCTTGACATGTATATATTTTTATTTTATTTTATTTTCCTTTTTATTTATTTTTTAATTTATTAAGTCAGTTAAATAATGAAAGAATGGTAATTAATGTCTACTTATTCCTTGAGGATCGACACTCGTTTAAACCCTATGCTCGATTAATGATGAGTACGCTTGCTCATATATGTGATTTGGGTTGAACGTTTTAATTTAAACTTGATTGGGAATGTACTTAGTTTTTTATGATTTTTACACCCAAGTCCAAACACATCACTAATTGATCTGCAACCTGATTCCCTTCCTTATAAACATGAGTAATAGTAAAGCGTCTGAATTTCCCTCGGAGCAGCTGGAGTAAACGTCTAAGCTGGAGGCCTTTCCAGTTCGATCGAGCTCCATTAGCAATTTGCCATACTAGCAAATGACAGTCGAACTGTACCAGAATATCTATGTGACCCAGCATGAGACACCATCGAAGTCCCTCAAGCAATGCAGATAGCTCAGCAGTGAAGCTATTCGATTGAGCAATAGTTTTAGCAAAAGCCCGTATGAATCTACCGTCTCCATATCTCAGAATGCCTCCAACATCGAATAAACTGGGATTCCCGTTGCATGCTCCATCTACATTCAGAATGACCTCATCATATCCTCCCTTCAACTAAACAACTGCCTCTATCTTTTTCGTCTTTGAAGCCTTCCATAAAATAGGGAAAAACTGAGAAAAGTCCGCAAATCCTGCACAGAAGCTAATAGGAAAAGCTTGCATGTTAATTGCGAAAGTATTAGCCACTGCAAGACAAAGTTTTTGCCATTGAAAATGGTGATTATCATGCCTGCATTTGTTCCTGTACTTCCAAATTTTCCATAACGAAATAGCAAAGAAACGCTGGTGGATTACTATCCCAGAAGATGTCCCCCTATACCAATAATTAAAGTAGTCAACAAAGGAGCGCCAACAACTCGGAGTTCGTCGTCTGGGGAGATGAGCAGCAGCAAAATTCCTTCACCATAGAGCACTCAAAAAATAAATTAGTAGATTCCTCTGCTGCCCAGCACAGATTACAGCATGATGGGAGCTCAAACCCCAATTCTTTAAGTTTCAAATCTAGCGCAAGGATACCATTGAACAATTTCCACAAGAACACCTAAATGGAGGGCTGGATTTTGAGATCCCCAATGTCTGATGCTGCCTAATAAGCCTCGCCTTTGTGGCGAATTACTTGCCAAGCTGAGGAGGAAGAAAAGCTCCCATTCTCAGAGAGTTTCCAAATCATAGTGTCCTCAACACCTGAGTTTAGTAAATGTGGCAACTAATAATTCTATACGCCCAACCCGAATCCAACAAATGCCTGATCAGATTAACATTCCAAAAACCACTGGATAAGCATTGAGAAACTCTCAGGTCTGGTTGGACAATCACTGAGTTCAAATTACAAAGTTTCCCAAAACTTGTCCAATCATCAAACCAAAATGAAGATGAGCTATTACTAAGACTGAATTCGATATTGTCCTCTGCATTCTCCCTAATTCTAAGGATCCTTCTCCAAACCCAAGAAGAAGAATAGTTGGCAGATAAAAACATAGGATGAAGCCCCCTAGGATTGTATTTAGCATACATGAATTGGGACCAAAAAGAACCCCTTGCCTAAACTTCCACCATAAGCCTAGTCCAAACGACACATTCACATCAAATAATGACCTAAACCCTAATCCATTCTCACTCCAAGGAAGACATAAGGATTTCCAGGATTTCCAATGCCGTTTCTTCCCAAAAAAAAAGAGTAGCCCTAAAAGAAATCAGTGAAAGCTTTCTCCATCACTTTTAGAATTACTTGTGGAGGCTCAATTGTGTGAAAAATGTGCAGAGGCATAGAATATAGCACTGTACGAATGAGTTGCAAATGCCCCGCATCAGATAAAAATTTGAATTTCCACCCTTGAGTACATTTAAGTAGTTTGTCCAGAACCGGTTGGAAGTGGATCCTTTTATTCCTTCCTTTGAACACCGGGCAGCCCAAATAAGTAAAGGGAAGATGCTTTCGTGAGAAACCCAGAACCAGGTGAAGATGAGCAATAACAGCCTGTGGAGCTTTTTCTGACACAATAAAGGAACTTTTGTCAATGTTGATAAACTGGCCAGAGAAAACCTAAAAATCCTGCAGAACAGTTGAGATTGCCATGAGAGCTGCATTAGAGGCATTAGAGAATATAATTGTGTCATCTGCGAAACTTAAATGGGAAATATTAGGGCAAGAATGGGGAACATTATAAAACGTGCCCCCTTCCCCCATAAGATGATTCAAACTTCTAGAAAAATGTTCTTGCGTAATGATAAATAGAGTTGGAGAAAGGGGATCTTTTTGTCGAAGGCCTCTAATGGATTTGAAATACCCATGCGATTGACCTTTAACAAGGATAGAAAACCAGCAATTGGAAATGCAGTGATTTATCAGAAGAAGAATATGCTGATTAAAACCAAACTTAGACATAACTTGGAAAATGGCAGTCCATGAGATGTGATCAAAAGCCTTCTGCATATCCAATCTGAGGATGACATTTCCACCTCTGGATTTTCAATCCAATGAATGAACTAACTCTTGAGCTAAAAGAATATTGTCCATGATGTCTCATCCTTGCACAAAACCAGACTGATTCGGAGAAATGATTTTGGGTAACACTTGAGCCAGCCTCGAAGCCAAAACTTTAGTCACAATCTTGTTACAATAATTGCATAAACTGATGGGCCAAAAATCTCCAAAAGAATGGGGGGGGGGGGCGGGGGACTTCTTTTAGGGATCAAAATAATAAGTGTGCTAGTAAAGCCTTTGGGGAAGGGAACACTAGCAAATAAGTAACTAACAACATTAACCACATCTGAAGCAATCAAGTCCCAACACGCAGTGACGAAATTACCCGAAAATCATCTAGACCTAGGGCACTATCAATACCGAGGCTAAATACTGCTTGCTTAATCTCGTCCTTACTGGGAATTTTGAAGAGCATTATGTTGTCCTGATCAGAAACCAATTGAGGAATGTTATCTAGAAGTGGAGACTCCAAAGGAGATGCATTAGAACATAATAGCAGCTTTGAAAAAAATCTCACTACCTATGCACTATTATCTGATTGCTGGGTCAGCCTCACACCATTTGGATCAGCAATGGAAGCAATAATCAGATTGGATCTCCAACGTTGACAGTATGAGTGGAAAAAAGCTATGTTAGAATCGCCTTCTTTCACCCAACGAAGTCGCGATTTAGCCCTCCAAAAGTCCTCCTCCACTTTTAAATGAAAGGCCAGACGAGCCTTGGCTTTCTGTAACTATTCCTTATGCTGAGGCGAATTAGATAGATCAAACTAGGATTCTACCTGAATAACCTCTTCCTCCGCCATTTGGACACTGGAGAAGACCTTGCCAAAGACCTCCTTTTTCCAAGAACGAAGAGCTAATTTGACTAGCTTAAGTTTTCCAAGAAGGACTTGCATACCATTCCCTTCCACAAGCTTCCTCCATTCCTGCTCTACTATTGAATGAAATGATGAGTGATGAAGCCACATTTTCTGAAACTTGAAAGAAGAAGGACAAGTAGCAAGAGCCACCAAAGAAAGAGATATCAGTAAAGGAGAATGATCAAAGCCAGATTGGTGTTGGTGCTCAACCTTTGTGGAGAAAACCGAGGAAATCCACGAAGAATTTAGGAGGATTCTGTCCAACCGTTCGTAACAAGGCTGTTCACCACCTCGAACCCATGTGAATCGACTACCAGTAAAAGGTGGACTTTGAAGAGAACAAGCATCTATAAATGTAGTAAAATCATTCATAGCCATATAATTAGGGGTTAAGGTACCCGAATATTCGAATACTTCTGTAATGACGTTAAAGTCACCTTCTACCAGCCAAGGACCTTGCAATATCGTAGAAATATCCACTAGAGCTGTCCAAAGAGGAAAACGTCCAGCTCGAGTACAAGAAGCATAAACAATTGTGGAATGAAAAATGGCTCCAGTGGGCATTGTAAGACTAAGATGTACAGATTGATCATGATCAATAAGAATAGAAGATTCAATAAATTCCCTCCAAAACAGCCACACTATACCTGTACAATTTGAAAAACATTGCTAAAAACCCAATTTTTGTGCATATATGTGAATCTGTACATTAACCATTGGCTCCAAAATTGCTAAAATATTCAACGTATGTTTACTAATTAGCCTCTTCAATCTTCTGTTAGAAAATCTATTAGCCACACACTTTATGTTCCATATGAGAGTATGCATATTAATTAGATGGATGGCAGTAGGCTGAGGTCAATTTAGCCTTATGGGTTGGTAGTTGCTTCTTTGTCTGAGAGGTTTTCGTATGGGGCTGCACAATATCTGGACTGTGGCGTGACTACCTCCGGAGAATTGCCTCATTGAGTAGATTCAAGAAGTCTAGAAGCAAGTTCATGGCATCCTAATCAGAAAAATATCCTGGCTCAACATCAGACTCATCCGAGGCATCATGATCACTTAGCATATGCCTTGCAGCAGGTCTTGAAGAAGCTAACCCCTGCACTATCGCTTCCTTTTGATGAACCGAGTTTGTATTCAAGTCTATAGTAGCTGAAGCTGGTTCCGTTGGGATCAATCTTTTTTATCCTTGGAGAACTACTTCCAATGTGATTCCATCCCTGTTGACCAAAGGTGCTTGATCCGAGCTGGACCCATTGATTAGTGGCGAAAGCTACTCCCTGGCTTTGTCTCTTACTGGAGCCATATGCATCAAAGGCATCTCCGAATTTGCATTGTTAGTGGGCTTGATCGGTTCACCAGGATGTAAATTGGCTTGACCCTAGGCTGCGATTGGTTCAGTATTGAGTGAGTTACCCAGCTGGGTCTCCCGGCTAATGGTCCCAGCATTGCGAGACATGTCTTCATTCAAGCTAGGGTTATTCTCCTCTCCAGAAAGAGACATAATAGGATGTCTTCTTTTTGTTACCTTCTTGGGAACCCATTATTCCAAGGGTTTCGATTAAGGATGAAACACCAGTTTCTGAGGCGCTGAAATATGTCTGCAACCTGCAACCTCATGTCCAATTCTATAGCAAACCGGACAGTATTATGGCATATTCTCATATGATATGGATTGATAAAACCCTGATGAACCTACTCCTATCCAGATTCGAGATGGGTTAGCCATAAGCAGATTCACCTTGACACACACCCGTGCAATACTAGGCCTAGAAAGCGTGGCAGTTGCATCATCTATCTTCAAGGGGTTACCCACAGCAGATGCTAACTGGAAAAGTATCTGTTTAGAAAACATGTGAATGGGAAGATTCTCCAAAGCAATCCACATCGGGATAATTGCAGGATCTGCAGATACTCTGAAATCTGGAGTCCATTTGAGTACTCTCATGGGAAAAACAAGAAGATAACACAATCCTTTGAGCCATAATCTAATAAAGTCTTCCTCCAAATCAGGCTGGATCAAGATATGCTTCTGATCAAGCCAACCGATAAGAACACTGCCTTTAAGACCAATCGTTTGAAACTCCCACTTTATGGCGTCCATGGATGGTTTCCCTTGCGCGACTTACCCACCAAAGCATACTTGAACGGTTCTGAGAGTTCCTCAATCTCAGTAGAGGAGAAAAAGATGGCAAGTTCGCCTTTGAATTGAGATAAGGGCTTCAGAGGAGCAGTAGGCATTGAATTATGAGAGAAATGTAAAGCAAACAACTGACAATTCCATGGATCCGCCAACAAAGAGGACGGTAGAGGTGGCTAAGGCAGCTCAGCCGCCCTGAGGGAACCAGTAACTGTAGGGTGCTCACCAGTAATTGTAGGGTGCCTTTTAACTAAATGTATTCTTCAACAATTAAAGCTTTCTAATTATGCAAAAATGACGTAAGACTCTTTATTTGTAATTAAAAAAATGCATCTTTGAAACAGACCCTCTTGGATGTGTGGAATTAATAATTAGATTTGGAAGAATTTTACAATCGGATAAGGTTTATAAAACATTTTCAATACATATATACACACACGAATGATTTTTAAATTTTGGAAAAAATTATTAGTGTAAAATTCAAAATTATAGTCTTCTTTATAATGAGTAATAAAACTATTAATATTTATATTTAAAATTCATTTATACTAGATTTATTTTTTAAAGAATAAAAATAAAGTAATGTCGTCTCAATTTTATCTCCACCTAGATTTGAAACTATTTGATCGATCAATCATAATGATATAATTATTGACTCCAATAATTGCAATTAGTCTAAAAATATAATTACATTAGGCAATTACGTTCTTTTAGTAGAGTGAAACATAATTAATAAATTATTTTTATTGACAAAATAATTTATTGGAGTTTAGTCTAACTGTATCCGATCAAATCCCTTTAGTAGCTCCTAATTATGGGACAATAATAAATTATAAATATTTATAATTTACTAATGAAAATTGTAGGAAACTAAAAATCGTATTTCAGGTGGAGTAGAATAAGTGGAGATAGTTGTACTCAACTATACTTATCTTATTCTATCAGGCTTCGTATATGAGATAGAGTCAAATATGTAGAGAGTTGGAAAATAACCAATTATACATATTGATTTATGATTCTATTTTTAATATACTTGAGAAACAAAGCTCTCTCAATTTTTTGTGTGAGTCCATCCTTTACAAAAGAGAAAGAAATACGATTCGCAATTTTTTGATCTCAGAAGATTATACTGAAGAAGATTTTGGGGGTCTGGAGTATTACCAGAAGGCCAAAAGTTTCAAGAATCATATTGTTAAAAATGATATTTATAAATGTATGATTCGTTCTCGCATATTTATAGGGTTTAATCTAGTTAACACATAAATATATCGATCCTATAACTAACAATTGATATTAGAGTCTGGTTTGATATATGTTTATTGGTTAAAATTAAATCTCCTATGCATATATTTAGTTGAGTAGTGTAGGAATAATGCATTTATGTTCATAGTGAATGATTTGATTAATTCTGTTCAAAATAATTTTATGGCCATAGTTTTTGATTTGGTGAATATGTATGAGTATTATCGAGTCTTGTAACAAAAGGATTGGATTACGTCTCCATGTTTCTATTTTGAGTTTTCTTTTAATTTTATTTTTCATGTTATTAAAAAAATAAAATTTATAAAGGCTACCAGAGCATGGCATAGCAGGTCAATGTGGCCAGTAGCTAGGCGCTGACCTGGGCAGTAACCTGGCCGGCCCGGGCCTGGGCCAGATGGCAGGCTTGGGCATTCCCTCCTTAATTAAAAAAATAATAATAAGGAAGGGGGGGGGGAGCTGGTGCGAAGAAGATGGGATTTGATCCCTAGTTTCATGTGTGAAGGTCCTAAGTGCTAACCATTGGACCATTGAAGATCTTTTGATGGTGACTTGCTTTAACAGATTAATATTGCATAAGATTGAAGAGTTAACTATTTTGTTAGCCAATTACTTTTTCAACTTTATTTTTTAGTCTAGGTTAGCCATAAAATTATTTTTATTTTATAGTTTTTACTATTTAATTTTGATTGAATTATATATCATTCATGTTAACATACCATAAAGTTTGCATTAACACCGCTCTAGGTACTATTTAGTTATGCAGCCACAAATAAATAATTTTATTATTAAATTTAAAAAATTAAGCATAAAATGGTTAAATTTAATTAACCTTAGGTCTCTCCTATTATCCCATTAGTAAAATTAACGTTTGCTTCATGCCTTTTTAAATAGTCTACTTACAGAAAGGCTATGTTTTATTAGTTACTAGATTGGCCCTAATATTTTTGTATTATTTTTATAAGTTTAATTCATTCATAATTATCCTATAAGTGATGTGATTGGATTGGAAACTTTATTAAAAATATGAATATAGAGGTTATACTTAAATCAATGACATTATAAGGACTTTCTATAGAATATCCAATTAATGTCTATGATGGCCAAAATATTAACGATACTAAAAATAATATTTCATTTAGATGCAAGATATAGTAATTTTAGTCGGATGATCTAGGCCTAACTATAAGTTGTATTATTATATCCTATACAGGTACATATTACTCTGGGTTTTAGATTGTAGATTCTAGCCTAACTCTAAGTTACTTTGTTACCTCCTAAAGAGGCGCGTGTTACTGTAGAATTTTAAGTTATTATATTTTGATAGTAATTTTTATTACTACTTAACTTATTATCATATTGATCATGCATCGTTCTATAATATTTTATATTCATCATACATTATGATATGATGAATGGCTCATATGTTTTATTTTATTTAATTTAGAAAATGACTTCCAATAATTTATCCTTAATTTCAACAAAGAACCAATTGGTTGGAGAAATTTTTATTGATTGGAAACGAAACCTCATAATTGTACTCACTGTTGAGAAGTTTAAATACGTGCTAACTGAACCATATCCTGCTAAGCCTACTGAATAATTCACGCACGAACAAAAGGAGGCTTGTGATAAGTGCTTGAGTTCTGATGAGATGGCTCGGTGCTACATTTTAGGATCTATCTCAAATGTATTGCAACATAAACATGAGAACATTACAACCACTACAGAAGTTATGGGAAGCCTCCAGCAAATGTTTGAGCACAAAAGACGTTAGGCCTGCCAAGTAATAATTAGGCACATAATGATATGCACATGAAACCTGGAACACTCGTGAGGGATCATATGTTAGAATTGATCACTCAACTTAATATGGTAGAAGTTTTAGGGGCTGAAATTAAGTCTAAGACTCAAGTTGATATGGCATTAGAGACTTTCCCAAAGATGTTCTTGTAGTTCAAAGTTAATTATAACATGAACAAGATAGAGATGTCTTTTATAGAGTTGATGAAGGAGTTTGAGAGCGCCGAGGCTACCCTAAAGGTGGAAAATGGCAACACTCTTGTTTTAACTCATGCTAGATCTTCTTCTTCCAAGCCTAAGGGCAAAGAAGGAACTAAGAGAAAGCAAAATAACAAAGAAGGCCTAAGCAGCAGGTTAAGAAATTAAAAGTGGATGAAAAGCTCAAAAGCAAATATTTCCACTGCAAGTAAAAAGTACATTAGAAGACACAATGCCCAGATTACTCAGCTAAACGTAAGCAAGGCACTGGTGAGTTATCCTACATTGAAACTTGTGTAGTGGTTGATTCTATAAATACTTGGATAGTTGATTCTGGAGCTACTACTTATATTTGCAATTCGTTGTAAGGGTTCCAAGTAACCATATATCTCAATGAAGGAGAGCATACTCAAAGGGTTAGCACAAGATTAATAACATCTGAAAGAGTTGTTGGAGATGTTTATCTTTATTTTGATAATAAATATTTGGTTTTGAAAGATTATTATTATGTTTTTTACATTTATAGAAATTTGATTTTGGTTTCTTTGTTTTTCAAACAAAAATATTCTGTTAAATTTTATAAATTATCAGTAGAGATATTTTTGAATAACTTTTTGATATGTTGTAGATATTTAAATAATGGTCTGTATGTTTTGAAATCTACCAATAGTTCATTATATCATACTGAATCTAACAAACGCATTTAGTTATCTCCAGCTAATAGGCTCTCTTATGGCATCTTAGACTTGGTCATATTAATCTAAATAGAATTCAAAGACTTGTTAAAGAAGGTCCTTTAAGTGATTTAAAGTTGAAATCTTTTCAAGTTTGCAAATCTTGTTTGAAGATAAAATGGCCAAAAGTTAATTTCCTTCCAAAGGAAATAGAGCCAAGGAAGTCTTAGAATTAGTGCACTCTAACATATGTGGACTAAATGTCCAAACTAGAGGTGGGTATGAGGATTTTATTACTTTATGGATGATTACTCAAGATATGGATATATTAACCTAATAACTCATAAGTTTGATGCCTTAGAAAAATTCTAAGAATTTAAGGTTGAGGTTAAGAAGCAACAAGGAAAGAACATTAGGACACTTCGATCAGATCGAAGTAGAGAATATCTATCCCATTACTTTAGATCTTACTTGTCAAAAAATGGGATTTTATTCCAACTAAGTGCACTTGGGACTCCTCCACAAATGGAGTTGCAGGAAGAAGAAATAGGACCTTGTTAGATACGGTCAGAACAATACTCGGCTTCTCTACACTCAGTACATTCTTTTGGAGATATGCTATACAAACTACAATAAATATTTATTGAATATAGTTTCATCTAAGTCTAATCCTAAGACTCTATTAGAATTGTAGAATGGGAGGAAGCCTAATTTGACACATATCTGTATTTAGGGTTGTCCTATGTATGTGCTACAGGGAAAGATGGATAAAATGGAATCAAAATCAAATTTATATTTGTTTAGTAGGTATCCAAAGGGAACAAGGGAATACTACTTCTATAGTCCTTAAGATAAGAACATATTTGTAAGTACAAATACAATTTTCTTAGAGGACAAGTACATAATAGAATGTGGATCCAAGAGTAGGGTTATTTTAGAAGAAACCAAGGAAGATAATCCCATGTAAATGGTTACAAAAACCTACACTCAAGATTCATGTGGTAGATTCGTAGCTATGCCACTTAACATGCTAGATTCTAGTGGGATAGAAATAGATTTTGCACCTTCTATACTCACTAGCTCTTCAACATATAGAGTGGAAGAACCTCCTGCCCCTGTTCAAATTCTAGTCATTGAGGAATTAATAGATCTGGTTCCAGTCAATGAGGAGGAAGAAAGTCTGATCATCTAAGAACTTCCAAAGCTTAGATGTAGTGGGAGTGTCATTCAACGTTCCTCTAGATACTTACTCTATGGAGAGGCTTTTTAAACAATCTCTTTTGAGGAAGAAGAGGATCCTACTGCATATAAAGAAGCAGTAGAGGATATAGACACGGTCCATTGCAAGAGTGCAATGGATTCAGAAATAAAATCCAATACACTAACTCTGTTTGGGAACTTGTGGACTTATATAACGGGGTAAAACCTATTAGATGCCAATGGGTCTACAAAAGAAAAAGAGGAGTAGATAGGAAAGTGAAAACTTTCAAAGGTAGATTGGTTGCTAAGGGTTATACCTAACGAGAAGATATTGACTATCAGGAAACTTTCTCACTTGTGGTCATGCTAAAGTCTATAAGAATCCTCTTATCCATTGCAACTCACTTTAACTATGAAGTATGATAAATGGACGTTAAGACAACATTCCTTAATAGAAATCTTGACGAATGTATCTACATAGTACCACCAGATGGTTTTATTAAAAAGGTCAAGAACATAAAGTCTGCAAACTAAATAAGTCTATTTATGGGCTTAAACAAGGGTCTAGATCTTAGAATATCATGTTTGATCAAGTTATTAAATCTTATGTTTTTAGTCAGCATCCTGATGAATCTGATGCCTATAAGAGAATTATAGATTGTAAGGTGATTTTTCTCACACTGTATGTTGATGGCATCCATCTCATTGGAAATAATGTAGGGACATTAACATTGGTAAAAAGTTGATTGGGTAAACAGATTGATATGAAGGATTTGGGAGAAACAAGATATGTTTTGGGCATCCAAATCCTTCGAGATAGAAAGACTAGACAGATAATCTTATCCCAAGCTTCATATATTAATAAAATACTGGCAAGATTTTCAATGCAAAATTCTAAGAAAGGTCAATTTCCTTTCAGACAGGAAATCTAATTATCTCAAAAGCATAGTCCTAAAACTCCTAATGGAGTTGAGTACATGAAATGAGTTCCTTATACATCAGCTATAGGAAGTCTCATGTATACTATTCTTTGTACTCGTCCAGACATTTGTTATGCTGTTGAAATGGTCAGTAGATATCAATCAAACTCAGGACCGAAACACTGGACAATAGTGAAGTGTATATTCAAGTATCTTCGCAGAAATCGTGGATATATACTAGTTTACTCAACTCCAAAATTGGTACCTATAGGTTACACTGATTTTGATTTTCAAACTGATAGAGATCTTCACAAGTCCACTTTAAGCTTTTTTTTCACCTTAGGTGGTGGTGCAATCATGTGGAAAAGTATCAGACAATCTTATATTGTTGATTCTATAATTGAAGCTGAATATGCGGCGGTTTGTGAGGCAACTAAAGAGGTAGTATGGCTGAAGAAGTTCTTAATAGAACTTGAGGTGATTCCTTTTGCATCTCAAGCCATTAGTTTGTACTTTGACAATAGTGGTACAGTGGCAAATGTGAAAGAACCACGCAGCCATCAGTGTGTTAAACATATTGAATGTAAATATCACCTACTCGGGGAGATTGTTCAATGCAAAGATGTACAAGTATGCAATTTTTTTTTTTTTGGTTGAAAATCTTGCTGATCTTTTCACTAAAAGTTTACCTATAGCTATTTTTAGGAGTCATATAGAAAGTTTGGATATTTTTGACATGTCCCATTTACTACAAGGGGGAGAATTTTGTCAGATATGCCTATTGAGTAAATACAATATTTGTATTTTGAAATTAAATAAAGTATATTTTTATATGTTTATATATATGTATGAGCTTGTTTTATCCATGAATTATTTAGATATTATAAATCAAGTGTTTATTTGTTAAACACAAAAGACTTAATTTATAATTTAATTCAAAATAAATTATCCACGATCGAAAATAAATTTGGGTAATTTATTTTGATGAGATCGTCTTAATTTTATTGAAATCTGTATTTGACTTTGGTTATGAAATTAAAGATATATTTTGATATATTGGATGGACTATCAATGTTTATTTGTGGAATAGACCATACAAATAAAACATGAAAAGATTATCATACATAATACTTTAATCCTGAGCAAACAATTATTTATATTTACTAACTTAAAATTCCTTTAGTTACCGGAGAGTGAGATTAACTCAATAATCTATATCTTAGTATCTTGGGAATTAAAGTGAAATAAATATGAATAATTATTATGCAATATGGAATCCATCACTTTTAATAAGCAAGATCATTTCCTCATTAGTTCTTCTAAGAAACAGTTATATCTAAGCTCAGTAATTCAATAGTGTCTATTGAATTCAATTTATAAGTGTGACGTAGTCATTTGGTACTGTCAGATTGAAAGTTAGAATTGAGGATTTGAATTAGGGGCATTATGGTCATACTGCCTTATTTAAAGTATTATATTAATCGACGAGGATAATTTGTTAGATCAATCAATCATAAGGATATAATTATTGACTATAGTAATTTCAATTAGTCTAAGAGTGCAGTTACATTCTTCTAGTAGAGTGGAGCATAATTAATAAATTATTTTTGGTTCACAAAATAATTTATTGGAGTTTTGTCTAACTATATCCAGTCAGGTTCCTTCAGTAGCTCCTAATTATTAGACAATAATAAATTATAAATATTTACAATTTCTTAATGAAAATTGTAGGAAACTAAAAATCGTATTTGAGGTGGAGTAGGATATGGAGATAGTTGTACCCAACTATACTTATCATATTCTATCAAGTTTCGTATTTGAGATAAAGTCAAATATGTAGAGAGAGTTAGAAAATAACCAACTATACATATTGATTTATGATTCTATTTTTGAATATACGTGAGAAATAATGTTCTCTCATTTTTTTATGTGAGTCCACCCTCTACAGAGAGATAAAAATATGATTAGCAATTTTTTGGTCCCGAGAAATTAAACTGAAGAAGGTTTAGGGGTTTGAAGTATTAACAGAAGGCCAAAAGCTTCAAGAATTGTATTGTTGAAGACGATATGTACAAAGGTATGATTTGTTCTCGCATATTTATAGGGTTTAGTTTGGTTGACACATAAATATTTCGATCCTATAACTAATAGAAACCAAGATGACAGTCACTGCTTCTCTAGTATCTTAGACTAAATAGAGATGAAAAAAGTTTTATTCTCTAGTTTGTTTAAAATTAGAAACTAATTATAGATCAATATGTTCATCTCTAAAGTTTAATTACGTTATTTATTTGGGTAGTTGGTCTCAAAATTAGAGATGGTAAATGTCATCTCTAACTGGTTGCTAAATAGAGACGATTTATAAATTTTCAAATCTATTTCAAATATTTGAGACTAATTAGAATCTACATTTTTGTCTCTAAAATGTAGAGACGGAAAGCATGATTTACGTTTGGTCTCTAAATTGACTCTAATTTAGAGTTAATGGTCATGGTCTCTATTTGGTTTTTAATTTTCTATTTTAGAGACAAAATAAAGACCAATTTGAGTTGTCTTTATATCTCTAAGTATATTTGACAAATTCAAAAAAAAAATTATTATGTAAAAATGATAATAATTATACGAGATTGCAAATTGAACATGAACTTATAATGTAATTTGTTTGAAGTTTTAGATGAAATTAAATAAAAACTATGTTTATCATTCTAAATAATTTGTAGTGTAAGAACTTTTTGAGCTTCTACGTAGAAATTATGCCAAATCATATGGTAAAGCATATTCGATTATTTTTAAAGTTGGCCATGATACTTTTTTTTTTTTTTTAGCAATTTTAACAAATCTTACAGTTAGATCATTAATTTGATATGCGAATCTTTTTAAATGCGTCAGTTTTTGACTTTTATGTACAGATTGAAGCTATATTATGTAAAAAATTATACTAGATTTAAACTTTAGACCCTTTTCCTCCCTTTCTCCCTTCTTCCCAATTTCCAAACCCACATGTCCAAAATTTTTGAATTCTCCCTCATCTTTCCTCTTCATCTCTTCCATTTCATTCTTGTATTCCCTTATTGCTATCTTATTTCCAAAATTTTATATATTCCCCTAAGAATCCAGTCTCTCATTTTGCTTCTCTGAAGCTTTTCAAGAGTACTTAATTAAGAATGGTCATATACTAACGGTTTAACTGGAATTCATGATGTGCTTTATATATCTCAACTGAAGAAGCAAAATTTAGACCCAAAACACGTGTTAAATGATAAACCACTGCAGTTATATATGAATCTGAGCTATACAAGTAAATCGGTGAAGATTTTGGAGAGTACTACTACGGAATTGAGGAATAAGAATAATCTTATGGTCAAAGTGTTATGAGAATATCATAGAATCCAAGATGCGATATGGGAAAACTGAAGAGCAGGTAAAAGAGAAATATCCAAATTTGTTATAAATTATGGCAATAGATAATTTCGAGGGCAAAATTCTTATAAGTGGGGAAGGATGTAACACCCAATATTTTCATACATCTTTTTCATAAATTAATTTTCATACATCATTTTCATGCTTGAATATACAAATGAGATAGCATTTAAGAGCTTGACATTTAGAAAATATTCATTAAGTATTTATGTGAGTAAATTCCACGACTATCCTTTTTGTAACAATTATTTACGAGTGAAACATTTGTGTAGGAAATTTGTGTGTACCTATGTGATTATATTGTGATGTTAATTAGTGAATAATTTTATGTCTAGAATAAGTAATTTTTTTGTGAATGAGTTTTGTCAGGGAAGAAAACCTTATTAAATATTTTGGGGAGCAATATAATATTTCTCAAAAATACGATTTCAAATCTTTTTGGAGTAAAATTATAATTTTATATTTTTCATAGAGTAAATAAATATCTTTTAAATACCTAGTGCTTATCTTGTAATTAAGGTAAGATGCAACACCCCTTTTTTACACACACACACACACACACACACACACACACACACATTGCCGTTACATGGGTGTATTATCATTTTGAAAGTTATTTGAATATATTAGGAGGAAATATTTGCAAATTTCGTGAGAATTTATTTAAGTAAGAATTTCTTAACTTTTTTTTAAGTAAAATATTCGTGTCGGAAATTTGTATATAGTTATGTGAATATAATGTGATGCTTACTTATGATCAATTTTATATCTTGAATGTAGAACTAATTATTAATAAGTGCTTATCGCACTTATTTATTGAAAATCATTGTTTTTTTAAGCTAATGTGGAAAATCAATTTTGTTGAGGACCTAATGTTGATTTTTTTATTAAATAAAAACTTTACTTCACTATTTTGTTTATGTTGATCTTTGACCTTATTTATTAGTTGAACAAAATTTATTTTATTTTATTATTTCTTTTATTGATGCAAGCCTAATTTTAATATAGTCTTTATTTTACACCCAATTAATTTCTTTTTGATTTATTTTATACCAAAAAATCTTAGAAGCCCTAAATATGTTAAATGGCCATCATATCCTTACTAATGGCAGCCCAATCTTTGCCGTTGATTATTTCTAACCCTAACCATGATTTCTATTTAATCCTAGTCATAAGAGAGGGGGGAAAAACTTATAACATAAGATATTCTACCCTAAACATCCATTTATCAGTCAAAAAATTCAAAACTCAAGATTTTTTCCCCCATTTCTCTCGGCCACTTCGTATACACATACATCAGAGTTCATCTTTTTCTCTCTCTCGAACCCCCTTGACCAACCCCTTCTCTTTCCCTTACCTTTTCCATTTTCTTCACTAAAACACTTGTATTTCTTGTTAAAAATCTAAAGATTGAGGTGTTTCAAAACTGCAGTTTGATGTGTTAACAAGTGTATTTCATTTGGGAAGTAATTAGAATCCATCTCTTGAGATAATTCATGTTTTATTCATGAAGCCCATGTTGAGTAGATTTGCATTTCTTGTCAAGATTTGAAATTTGAGTGATTATTTGTGAACAAGCTGAGTTAGAATGGTGTATAAAAGTTGTATTGAGGTTGGGGGTATGAATTTGAGGAGATTGGGAGTGATTTGATGGTGGTTTGATGTTTGATTATTGATTTAAAGTTAGAATTGTGATATGGAGTTGCTGAATCTATGGCTAGTTGCTTTCATATCCGAATATTTTTGTCAATAACTCTGCTATAAGGTTCTAGCATGTTTCTAGGTTATTTTCCCATTAGAATTAAGTTAGAACATTACTTGGTTGATTTTATATGATCTTTCAAATGTAGCCTATAGAATAAACCCCAAGATTTGATTTTGCTAAAAGATTGGAACCCTGGTTCAACCTTTTTCCTTTCAAATTTTTGTCTAAAAATTTTACCCAATAAACAAGGATGTCTAAGGAAGATTTTTCATTGCTCAATTTGGAGTTATTTTTCTAAAAACACTACCAAAATAGAGTATGGAAGTTACTATAGCATTGCTGTTAGTTTGAGCAATTAATTACCCTATGAAAACAACTTAGATTGGCCTAAAATTTTTATAATAGTTTGTATACATGTCTAAGTTGTCCTCTAACAAAATTTCATGGATTTTTGAGCTGTATATTCATTTCGAGACACTCCAAAGTAGAAAAGTGGACACTAAATTTGAATTAGAGGGAATATTACTTAGTTATTTGGGTTGGACTTACCTTCAGGTCCTCACGACATCTGGATGGACATGACTTCTTTAGGCTTGAATGCATTTGAAGCTTAAATGAGCGTAACACCAATACTTTGCATATATGGTTTTTTGTTCTGAGGAGTTTTATTTTCTCGACTTCCTTGGAGACCTTTTGGACTGCCTACTTTACTATACACATGGCTACAATTTTTTTTTATTTTCAATGTTGTTAATGGAATCTTGGGTGAAAATGGAATTATATGAATTTACAAAAAGGTTGTGAAACTTTAAATGACTTTGTTTTGAGTGGTGTTAGACTAGGCTTACCACATAGAAGGTTTTTATTTTCTTCAAGAAGCTTTGAGGATGTGTACAATCATGAAAACCTATTTTTCATTAATTTTGAGAAAACTTTAAAAAGCTCCTCTATAGTGCCATCAACGAAGCTTGTTACTACTGATATTTTAAGCTCATTTTAATGTTAATTCCAAATGCTAATTTGGATGAAATTTGGTTTTGTTTAACTCCTTAAAGTGTTATAATGAATTGGGGTGCATTGTGAAGTTTTAAAATGAAAGAAAACACCTTAAAAACTTGCTAAAATTTCTTGTCCTAATGCTGTAAAAATTCTGTACTAATTTTGAGAGAAGTTATTGGTCAAATGGTGATGCTTGGGGAAGTTTTTGGTTAATTCTTGATTGGATATATCTATTAAGGTGTTGTTAAAGAGTCTATTTGAGTTGGATTATATTGTACAACCTTGAATATGTGAATTACGCGCTAAAACTATTTGAACTCTAATCTTATCAAAAGCTGGAATTTTGGTTTCTGTATGTGTAGTTGCTTTAAAAGAATTCTTTTGCTACACTGGATAGTTTTGTATAAGAAGAGAGGGGCTACAATATGCTGTGTTGTTTCGGGTTGAGGTTATTTGAAATGTTCGAAGTTTATTAAAGCTGAAATTTTGATTTCCCTATGTGTAGTTGCTTTGAATGAATTATTTTTTCCATGTTGGATAGTTTTGTATAAGAAGATAGGGGCTACAATAGGACATGTTGTTTTAGGTTGAGGTTATTTGAAATGTTCGAATTATAGTTGGAGTTAGAGAAAAATGATTTCATTATGATTAAAGACATGAAGGTATGATGTTTACAAAATATTCCCTCAAGAGCTTTTCTAAAATTGGTAATAATCAAACTAAACCCTATTATATGTTATCCATAGATGTTTACTAAGAAATGAATACTTACTTTTACACCTACAAAAATGATTTAGAAATGTACAACAATCATGTTAATGACATTGGTCTTTGCCATATGCTCTTGAATTGCTAACTGATTCAGGTTATCTTGGATGAAATTTATGGTCACTCCTATTAACAGAAAATATAAATTTAATCTTGTTAATTTTGAACTATTGGCTAATGCTCTTTGATTGTCCTACTTCCCTTCATATGCAACTTGCTTATGGTGTTCTAAAATATATTAAGCAATCTCCAAGTCTTTAATGTGTGATTGTTGTTTTTATATTGTAAAAGACGATCTCTTGATGATGTACACGAACAGAGAAAGGATTCTCAAGAGTCCCAAGAGGAAGCATCAAAGAGATGATGGCTGTAACACACCTGAAGATGCTGAGCAAATAGAGATTGTGATACAAATTCTTGGTGGCTTTTCTTGGTGTTGTGGGTGTTTTTGTTGTCTATGTTTCAGCTCAACTTAAAGGAACAAAAACAGAGATTCTTGTAACCAAAAAGGAGAAACCCAAATAACTACCTACACTCTTTCAAACCCCTGAAGAACAAAGCCTCGAAGACCCTCAAGATGAGTAGAAAGTTCTACTATAATCTCACCCCAATATCCTTGAAGCAACAAAGGCAAACAAGAACAAATAGAATAGAGAAAATAGGGACCCAAATATTGGATTTCAAACAAACCTTAGAAGAACAAAGCAACTAAGACCCATTCAAAGAAACAACATTGGATTGTCCAAAAGATTTATAGACTCTTACAAAAGGAGGACTAACCCTTTAGCTTGGTCTTGAACAAGATGAACAAGGAGGCTAGGGCCTCTTAAGATTCTCTTCTCAAATTTGAATTAAAGTGAAGTGTATTGTCTTTTCAAATCACTAAAGGTGCTATTTATACTATCCTAACCCTAGCTAAGTAATCCTTGAGGTTTAATTACAGTTTTAGGTCATAATAAGTCTTTACAAGCAATTAAAAGTGAAGAAAACCAGAGAAAAGCATTAAAACGCAGAACAGTCGACGGTTGCCCAGGGGGAAGCTGGCGCCAGTTTGGATCTGTCTTCGGGCGGTCGAACAACGGATAAACCTGTTGTTGAGCAGAATGAGGCCGGCGCCAACCGTCCTCTGGTGGCCTCCTTTTTGGACGAGTTTCGTCCGTCTTCGTCGCCGGCCCTTGTCCTTGCATGGCTGCACCTCCCCCTCCTTTATCTTGACCTCCATGATGAAGCAGAGTTGCCGGCCCTTGTCCTTGCATGTCCACACCTCCCCCTCCTTTATCTTGACCTCCATGATGAAGCAAAGTCTCATCAAATTGTAGTAAATATTTGTAATTTTTTTGTAGATGTTTTTGGTACTATATTTTGTTTCTAAAATAGAATCGCATATTTTTGTCTCTAATTTTTGTCTCTATGTTCTATCAAAGTAGAGTAAGAGTGGAGATGAACAAATGGTCTCCAAAATAATGATGGACATATTGGTGTCCAATTTTTGTTTTTAAATGGAAACAAAAGGTAATTTTGATTGGTCTCAAAAATTTATCTCTAAATCGAGTCAAAATAATGACAAAAACTAATCTCAATGTTAGATACAAAATATTCCAAATCTGTCTCTAATCGGTGACGGAATAATTAAACTCCATTTTCTTTGTTTCTAAATGGAGATAAAAAAATTTGTCTCCAAATAGAGTCAAAATAGCGACAAAAAGTCAGTCTCTATTTTAGAGATGAAAATTTTCATGTCCATCTTTACATTATAGATGATTTAGAGACGAAAATTTTGACTCGAACGAAGCGCCGACCTCTTTATTTGACCTGATAATTTAGAGATAGATACCAATATTTTATAGAAGAAATATTTTATTCTCTAAATTTTAGCAACCAATATTTATATTCATTTCTAATTAGAGACGCCATGTTTAGCAACAAAAGCCAATTCATTTCCATTTCATCTCTAAATCTAATTTAGAGATGAAATTCAGTATTTAGAGACAAATTTTTTTCGTCTCTAAATAGTTGTTTTCCCATCGTGTTCTTAGGTTTAATTGGGGAGGTAGAAATACCCTTCAATTAGCCAAAGAATAGGGAATTCATAACTCCACAAAGGGTGGGTTTTGCATTCGTAACCTACCCGGTAGTAGAATTATAATTTGATAGTCTTAAGTTTGTATTTGATACTTGGCTTTTTATGGGAGATTCTTGATAATTACATGTCTTAGACTCTTTTTCATAGCTTTGATTTTCTCATGGCCAATCTTTTGTGGGGTTTTGTTGATTCTTTGAGTTCATCCATTGTAGATACCCTATTCTATTAATTTGTTAGGCTAAACAATAGAAGAAGAGTTAGTAGTGGTACATATCCTTTTCCCAACGATCTTGAATGATTGCTATTGTGACACTATATTACACGATGAGTATGCTTGCCCACATGTGTGTTACGTGTGAGTGATATTGGCATTTTAATTTAAAACTTGATTTGTTGTGTGACTTGTAATAATACTTCCTAAATAAAAATATATGCACACAAAATGCAGATCAAAAGTACAAAAGGTATCTCCAAAGTACTTAATACAAAAAGGGAGAGAATATAACATCATTATTCATGATTGTTCATGTTATCTAATTTTTCAAAATCTATAACAATATAAAGAAGTAAGGTAAACTAACGTAAGTACTTTCAGTCCTACGAAGCAAAAAAAGACATTCCAAATCGAGTTAGTTCTCAACATGCTTTGTCATACAAAATACCTCTAAATATTTTTAGTACGTCCATAAAACATCCTTTCTTAATGATTCTTAATGAATTACTCTTAATGAATTACAAAATCAGCTTTCCAATAGATGCCATCAAACTCGTCATCTATAATGGTAACATGCGTATTAGCCTTTTGAGCCCATACTCGTGTCGTCACAAACTTTTCGTATATTCAAACTTTATTGATACCATAAATACTCTTGACAAGCATTCTTTATATAAGAGTCAAAATTAAAAGGCATTGATAATAAATTTGTGTAAGAAAAAAATTACAAGAACAAAAGTAATTTCTAAAAAAGTACCGTAAAGGTTATTAGTAATTTCTGAACAAAGATTTCTAACCCAAACAGAGTTAGAATACCAAAGAAATCCTTCACTTCCCGTCTAAATTTGACTATCTTTGATCAACAAAAAGATTTAAAATGATTTAGAGAGTATTTCACTATGAATAATTTATCACATAATCCTTATTAATTAGATAGTTTAGTGGTAGGACATATATATTAGTAGAGTTTGTATCCATTAAATATAGGAGATTAGTTACAAAAGTTTATAAAGAAAATATGTTTATTTTAGGGAAGTTCATATTTATTTATAAGTCCAAACTAGAAATGTTGACATAAAGTCCGGGAGTATGAGTAAAGAAAAAAATTCATAACATTTGTAGTATTTGCAGTAATCGACATTTGATGCTATTTAAAAAATAATAATAATAATAAAAAGTGAGCAAACAAACAAGAGAAAATGAAATCATACATGAAGATCCAAAGAGAGACGGGAGGAGAAGAAGAAAAAGAATTTCAATTTTGAATAATTTTTATTTTTCACGCTTGATCTTCTGCAAATTAGTTGAATTCTTTTCAATGGGCTATTTAATGTTTTTTAGTGTTTTGTTGTTGTAAACGATGAATGGGACTGGTTTTTAAAATTAAGAGATATCTAAAATTTCTAACCAGTGGATGCCTAAGACTGAGAGTGGTTGAATTTGTATTAATAGAGTTAAAAATTTCCCTCAATTTTGAATTTGAAACATAGGTCTCCTCATTTTTTTTTTTAACGCCTTAAATTGCGGCAAAAAAAGTCTACGGAAGTTGTCCTACCTATCACTTTCTTGTCATCTATTGGAACATTCTAGCATTATCTTCCTTCTATAGTTGGGTAAAAGTCCCTATCCGTTACTTTTTTGGGGGTCCGCTTTGAGACTTTAACCGATAAAGATTCACGAGGATATAAACTAATTTAAACAAGTCATGAATAACTAACTCAACAGAAAAGATTGATAGGTCTCCTATGAAATTTGAATTTATAATCTTTCAATCACCACGCTCTTTACCCAATTAATTCGACTACTCTTTTCGAGGCACATTATAGCATTATCTTCCTTGATGCATGTGACTGCTGCTTCCTGGTTGGTGTCGTTCTTTCTATTTATCTCCTAGTATATCAACGTTAAAAGTATATAGACATCTAAAAATGAATTTTTATAAACCCCACCAAAAGTGTAGTAAAATGATCTAGAGCAATGGTAAACTAATTCAAATTATTCTTCACCATAATTTTACCACAATTCCAGTGGTGTGAGCATTGATCTGTTGGAAAAAAGTGTCACAATTTCAAAGCCATTAGAAAAGTGTTGCTCAAATTTTACCATAGTTCTAAGTTTTTTGTAAACAAATTATGGCATTTAAAATTAATTCTGATCTCCTCCAGCCAACCAAACGCAGCTCCTCTACCGAACCACTGCTACTACCGCCACGTCCACCCCCACCACCACCACTGTTGCTGCCGCTGCCCTTCGCCTTCTACACTTATGCACATCCCCTATGTTTTTCTTTCTTTCTTTTCTCTCTCTTTCCTTTCATTGTCCCGTCTCCCAAACTGCTCTTCGCCGCCCCCATTTCATTTTTCCTTTGTTGCCTGCTCACTGCTTCTTTGCACACGTTCTCTCTCCTCTTTTCTTTCTATCATCGCCCCTCTTCCCCTCCCCATCTTCATCCCCTTGTTGCTCCTTTGCAAAACCCATTATTCTTATTCTCTTTCTCTCGTTCAATTGAACCGTAGCTGCCAACCTAATCCTCTGCACATCCTCTCGCTCTTTTTTCTTTTTTTCGTTTCTTCTTCAACCAAGCCCTAGCATCCAGCCCAAACAACCTTTCATCGTCCTGCTCAACAAATCTTTGTAGCCTTCCATAAATCAGAGTTGATTTCCATCAATTGAGGATACATGAAATTTTCCAATTCCTTTAGCCAGGTGGGGGAGAGGCAGCCGCAACTCTGCGCCCCAGTTATCTTCCCCAACCAAAATCACTCCCTTCCTACTTGCAGCGACGGCAATGCTAAATTGAAGAAAAGCAAAGGATCCTACACGTAGCCAATTTCTCTACGAGCCTCAAATATCACCAATCGATTTTTATTTTCTTAAGAAATTCTATGTAGAATTCAATGGATTTAAAAAAAAAAAGGGAGAAAAAGGATGTCCATTAATTTTTTTAAACACTCAAAGGTCATGGTAGATATTTTACCGATTTCATTTGACTTTATCTAAATTATTTGGACAAAAATGCTAAATAGGATGCCAATTGACAATTTAAATTGTTCAAATAGCTAATTGGCAATGGTCTTATATTTGTGGGGAGATTTATGAATTAACCCTTTTTAATAATTTACTACAATATACGACTTTTGAATGCAAAAATATCTTTTTTTAGTTTCTGATTTGTTTTATACACGAAACCAAAGTAAATATTATCGACTGAGCTACTAAATAAATGTATTAAATTTTAACATTCCAAAAACTGATATTAATTCATATAATTTGTAAAAGACACAAATATGCATACACAGATGTGTATATCTATGTTGTATATGTATATACATCTATATAGGTTATGCTGATGCATATTTATGTATCTCTGTATATATATATATATATATATATATATATTTATATATGTATGTTTATGTAGATATGTCCATGCATAGAACACAATCACTACTTATATATAAAGAATGAGTGTCATGTTGTAATTTTTCGGATATAATTTGCTCACTCATATATATTTTAGAATATCATAAAATTTAATGTCAACTTTGCAATTAATTTAAGAAACTAAATTGAAAGAAAAATCAATGGGTTGAATTTTATTTTCTACAAAGTATTAGGTGAGATATGTAATTTGTAAATATAAATAAATAAAGGAATTGTGACATTTGCATGTGAGAATTTGAACTTAAAATGTGTAAAAGCAATAGTGTCATTTAGTTTAATCATTTTTTAATTATTTCTTTAATTTGTTTAGACGTATGGATGCAACAAAAAAAAAAGGAGGGGGGGGGGGTCACTTTATACTTTTCCAAAAACCAAGAAAATATACTGCAATAAGTTATATGGGTTTCTAAATCGGGACCTTTTCAGTAAAAGAAATGCTTCTCAACAATAACGTCAGAAGAACATTTATGTTTCAATTCTTTACAATCTCTTCCCTCAAAAGATAGATGATTGCTTAGGCTAGATCTTTTGCAAGTTCCTTCCATTCGACGTAAGTCGTGATCCTGTAGCTCAGTTTCGTATCAGGATTATCAAATTCAATAAAATTATAGCAACATTGTAGCGTTTGAAAAAAAAAAATGTTTTGTGTCAGAATATTTTCAATTGTAACCTTAAAGTTTACAAAAATAAAGATATACATTTGACTGCGTTTTGAATATTATTTCTGAATTTTAATATGTACAATTTTATTATAATTTATATCTTAATAAACTATTCAAATCTAGATAATGGGAGTATTAGTCAACCATAGAAGTTCCAAACATTTGAATGAGTCTGATAATTCTTAAAAACTTTTGAGATAAGCACTGCTATTCTCTGCAATTTTAGTATGTTGTATTAACCTTTTTACCACATTTCCAAAGTTACTCTGGCAAATAGCTACTTTTCTTACAACTTCTTCAAAAACCATGGGGAAAACAAAACAAAAATATTTACCCCCTGCTTAGTTATGCTTAACAAATTAAAATTGAACTAGTACAAGAAGATTAATAATTTTTTATGCATCAAGTGGAGCTATGTGTTTTTTTAAAAATATATAATTTTATAAATTACCAATAGCTGAAACATGACAGATGCTTGCCCATTTACATTTCCCTTCAAAACTTAAACAAATACAAGTTGCTCTCCATTTTCAATGTCAACAGATCTAACATTTAAGACACAAAACAAATAATTAGAAATTCAACTCTCCTTCTCATGGGAGCTTTGGGGTGTTATTAAAGCGACTGCTGAGGGAGATTAATCTCTCTTACCATCGATCCAATGGAGGACTTCCCCTTGGACATGTTTTCCTCAGATGAATTAGCAGCTTTCTTAAATGACGAAATCTTAGATTCTTTCCCTTTGGAGCTGGAAAACAACATCTCCAGCTTTCCCAATCTATCTTCCTCTCCAGTTTCCTCTACGGATCCAAGCAGTTTTCTTCAATCCATGAACAAAATCCAAAGTTTGGATGTTAGGCGATCGAATTGTAAGAAGGCTATGTTAGCGGAGAAGCGGAGGCGACAAATTCTTAACAAACAATTCATTGCTTTGTCTACAGTCTTCCTGGCCTCCGAAAGGTGAATTTCTAAGCCTGTCATTGTATCTTTTCATTCTTTTCAATTGGGTTTATACGTTTGCGTACTGTAATTCATTATATACACATTACAGACCGACAAAGTCTCGATTATGGCAGAAGCATTCAGTTATATCAAGAAACTGCTACAAAAAATGGAGACTCTAAGACAAAACAAGCAAGAACACGAAGTGGTGGCCGTGCATAAGTCCCTGCTTGGATATGACGACAACTATTGTTCTCCAAACGAGAACTCTTCAGACAGCTCAGACGCGCCGCTAAATCCAGATATTGAAGTCCGAGTATATGGAAAGGATGTTCTTCTTACAATCTGTTGTGAGAAACGCAGAGAGGTCTTTTTGAGTATTTTCACGGAGATTGCATTGCTTCATTTAACAGTAATCAGTGCCAATGTGATATCTTTGGCTGGTAGAATGTTTAGCATAATCATCAATGCTCAGGTAAGACTATCTTCACAGACAACCAATAGTTTTAATGATGGAGAATATGCTGAAAATTAAAGAATCTTTGAGTCTTTGACAATAGGCATATATAGATCTTCCTCGTACATTCCCGAAGTTCTTCATTATGCAGTTAAGCATAATCGTAATGCTGATTTTGGTTGTCAGATGGAGAAATCATTTAACGTGACAAAGAAGAATCTTGTGGAAAGACTTGATGCTGCCATGGCAATTCATGACAAGTTAAGCTCTTCAATCGGAGAAGGAAACAAAAATAAGAAGATGTAGAAAGAAGTACAACAAGATTTGTTTGCCTTATTTTAAGAATCTACTCTGTACTTTTACTAAGGAATGATTCTAACAAAATGAGGAACTATATTATCACAACCTTAAGAAATACGGATCATTATATGGGAGAAAGGACTCAGCTCATGATTACTATAATTACCAATTGCTTTGCTTTGTCGGTAAGTTTACTGAAAATTTCCTGCGGTTATTCAACGGCTGCAAATTTAGGGAATATCGGGTTTCCAGGCTTTCTCTGTCTACTTGGTGATAGAGGGACGAGGGAAAAGGTGTGGAGACAAGAGTTGGTGAGGAGAAACAATTGAAAAAAGGAGAAATTTAAAATTGGTTGTTTCGTTTTAGTTTTTTAAAATTTAAAAAAAAGAAGAGAAATTTGAAATCGATCGCTAATTTTGTATCTCTGCCAAAAATCTAAAAAGGGAAAAACTGGCTGTCGGGATTCATTTTCATCCTTTCCCTTTCTTTCCTCATCTTATTATACCCAAACCTAACAGCCCAATCCCAAATTCCCCAAAAATCCCTTCTTATTTCTTCTCCTCCGTTTGGCAATTTTTATCGGGTGTTTGTGTTGGAAGATTCAGCAATGGTAGGTGATAATGGAGCATCCAAGTCTTTGAATCCCACCAAAGTGGGGAAGAGAGTGGAGGTGGAATCTTCTAACTCTGCCTCGGCTTTTACCAGATGGTGTGTATTTTTCTCTATAGGTTTCATTTTCGGGTTTTGGGTGTTGATGGGTTTTTTTCATTTTTTGTTTGGGGTCTCTCCTTTCATATGTTATGTGTCTACCTTCAGTGGTGAATGCAACAAAGATGTGGATGTGGTGTTGATTAACTTCCATGACTGTAGTCCCGATGCTAGAATCAAGATGAATTTGGGTAATTTTCTAGTTTAGTGGGTTTGATTAGGTTATAAATATGGTGGTTCATTTTTTCTTGAATTTTGGCAAAAGGTTTTATCTAACTTGGTTAATTGAATGCTATACGGAATCTGAAGTCATAGAGAAGCCAGCAAAGGTCAAGAAGAAACCAGCTGAAAATTAATCTGACAACATTTTCTTGTTCTTCTTGCTTATCAACCGATTAGCTACTAATTTTATTTTTGAAAATTAATTATTTTCTCTAGTCTAGAAATTGTTTACCGATGGTTTAGGGATAGATTGACAGTTGCAAATTAGCGGCCAGTGCATTTTTCGGTTGCAAATTTTTTAGCAACTAGAGGTATTACGATCGATAAATGAGTCATTAATCGCTCATTAAATAAGAATTAGTGACCGATTTGTCAGTCGCCAACCTTAGTGTTTCTTGTAGTGAGAAACCATTTGGGGAGAAATGTGTTAACTTGATGTTTTAAGCTATATTTCTTTTTTTCTTTTTCTATGTTCTTTAATTATGTTGGTGTTTATGGGTTTATATTAAATGGATATCCAAATCCATCCATTTTTATATAGATATGCATTATCAAAAATAAACTAACAGGTATAAATAGATACCAACTAATTGAATAGAATTAAATGGATATCAATTGGATTCCAAAAATATCAATTTAAATAGGGCAAAATATGTCAACCACCATTGAACTTTCACAAATTTTGATTTTCACTCTCGAACTTTAAAATGCTTGATTTTAACCCTCGAACTTTTAAAACACATAAAAAATAACCATTTCAATAATAAAAGCCCAAGTATAATACAAAATCATTAGATTTTAGCTCTCATTCTCCTATTTTTATTTCTAAAATATTATTCTTCAACTTTAATCTCGCTTTCTTCTCTTCGAATTAGCTTTTCCATTAATTAAAACTATTAAGTGTTCACGGAAGTTCATCACATGACTTCCACATGACCTATTTTATAGGTATTTTCATTTACTCAACTCTCACAATGTGGTGTCATTCTTCTAATTCTTATAAAGTAACATCTATATATGATAGGAAAAGACTACTGCAACTTGCGCATATCTCACTTCTCTTTTTAGATTTTTTTTTTTTTTTATAATTCACTTCTACTTTCAAATTTATTCTTCCTTCCTGTAGAAATGCCAAGAAAATTAATATTCATCAAGAACTGAATCGATTTTTTTTCTTCTTCATCTTTATGTCTTAGTTTTGTTTATTAAAGAGTAAAATATATTATTTTTGTTATATGGTTAGATTCAAAAAAGTGCGAAAGAGTAATCTCAAAATTATTGAGTCGCATAAAAGGTTTAAAGTTATATCTTAAAATTGTTGTTGATAAATGAAGAAATTCGAAGAGAAAAGAACGAGATTAAAGTTGAAGAATAATATTTTAAAAATTAAAAACAGGAAAATGAGAGCTAAAATCTGGTGATTTTGTATTGTACTTGAACTTTTACTGTTGAAAGGGCTATTTTTTTAGGTGTTTTAAAAGTTCGAGGGCTAAAATCACACATTTTAAAGTTTAAGGATGAAAATCAAAATTTATAAAAGTTTAAGAGTGGCTGATATATTTTGCCATTTAAATATAAAAATGTTAGTTAACACCCATGATTTATGCTATGTGCTCCACTAACACATGGTTCCAGTACTAATCATTCTAATTAACAAGTATAACATGGTAATAAATGTTTATTTATTTGATTTAAGTGATAGGTTTCACTGGCATATAGGTCCTATTACTAATTTCTTTAATTAACAAAAGTATAAAAGTGAAAGAAAATATTTATTTATTTCATAAAAAATATAAATATATGAATGGATCCAAACTCCATTTATATTTAAATCCACCTAATAAATAGATGCAAATGCATTTGATTAAATGAAATGAACTCTATGTAATTATATTCAAATCCAAACAAATATTCATATTGCTACCACTAGCTATAAGACAGCTTGAAGGAAGTGGTTTTTGTAGGAGACTAATAGCAGCCTAAATTAATGAAATTAATAGTAGGAGCTGTTGGATTATAAGATGAGTTTTAATGATTTTGCAAATGTATAAAATAAGCATTGACAATATAAAATAAGGTTACCTGATATATAGCTATGGTTGCAAATTATGTGGTATTAATTCAATAGGCTAAGTACTATATGATATGTGCATATTTGAAAATAGATTGAATCCATTTGAGGCTAGTCCAAGTCTAATATTTTGGCAATCACTTGTAAAGTTCAAAAACAATTTATCAAACTTTCTTTAAACCCCAGAATAAGTGGGGTGTCTATAAACTCCATCCTTCACAAGACCTTCTTTGTACCACCTCATAAGAGAAGCAGTTTTGCAAGATATAAATAATCGCTTCAATTTCGAAGTTAACAAAAAATATCCGACACACTTGCATGTAACGGTGCGACCCTCTTTCTTGTACCCAGGATCACTACAAACCTCACAATGATTAAGGGCCTCATTTTCCCTTGTATATCATGTGATTATTTGGACAAGCATTCCATATTTTGCATTCCTTTCTAAGCACAGTTGTTATCTTACTAGCCTCATAATAATTTTTTAGCACTAAACACCTCTGTTAGAAGCTCAAATAGCATGTCAATAGACTTATTCGACCACTCATTGAGGACTTTCAAATGTAATAATCTCATGACGAATGATAGGGAAGAAAACTTGTTATAATCTAGCTAGATACATTTCCATAGTAGCTTCTTCTAACAATTTAAATATCTCCCTCAAATCTTCTAGTAGGTTACATGCATTCTTGAAGTCACTTGCCAGCAGCATCTTGAATCATCTCAACTATATAATCCCCTTATACAACACATTCTGATGATCGAATGTGGTCGTTTATATCATGGGAAGATATGTATGTTTCCCCATGAGTATTCCATTTTTTGTATCAACACATGAAACTCCATATTTGACAATATTGTTTGACATCTATCATACTACAAAGATACCTATTCTAGCACTTCAAACAAGGACAATGGATTTTAGCTCCATCGGATTGGTTTCTTAATACAAATTCTACAAAGGTATCCAAACCCTTCTTATATTCCTCATCTAAACGGTTATTTGAGTCAATCCATGAGTAGCCCATCCCCTTGTCATGAGATATTAATATGCACAATGTATTCTGATTCAATTAGCATTGTGAACAAAGTAGATTATTTTAAATATTTAGCTAATATACAAGTTTTGTCACATCTAATCAGGTTTTTAAATAATAGACTTATTGGCTAGGATATGTTATCATACTCGTATATGATAAACTTATTTGTAGAATAAATTCAAATATATTTATATAAAAATGGATATTTTCCCATGCTAAATTCTTAATTTTTGAAAATTTTTTGACAAAGTATTTCCTATAAATTAAACATTTTTCAGGCACTAGGCCATCTCAATATGCATTAATCATTCAATTTAACCAACAAAAACACATTAGAATAACTACAACCATTCCCAACTTAATACTTTACCTATCCCGAAATCAAAAAACACATGAAAGTAACATGCTTTGCCTATTTGGCTTCCTGTATGGGAGCATACAAATTATGGAAATCACAGTGCGCTAGCCCCTTTTATGTATGTATACAAGAGATAGATCAAACAATGCATTTTCAAGATATAATAGCTAGAAAAATAGCAAACAACTCACTGTTAGAACTGATAAATCAAAATGCTTAGTAAATTTTTGCTATTCATTGAACCTTTACTTATTGAAACAATAGTCTTCACTGTAGAGTCAAAGTATGCTCAATGTTGAATTTTTACTTAGTGAAACAATATTTTTCACTACAATCCAACTACCAATGGAAGCTTACTTCATAAACTAACTATGAATGAAAGAAATAATTGTCTCTTTCTTTCTTTTTCCTAATAAATACTTTAGGGGTTGAGCTCTAATCTTTTGAACTATAGAGGAAAGATGCAGCCCATTCTCGAAATTTCTTCGTTTCCTTGTTACACAGGGATAGAGGAAATAGTGGATTTACAACTAGAAAAGAAACAGAGATGTTGAGAAGATGAAAAAGTAATGTAGACCAAACTACAAAAGTTAAACAAAACCCCTGTCCACCACCACATCACATTACAAAAAAATTTATCAACTATTGATACGTTACAGAAATAATAAAAAAATAAAAATTTTGAGTACTTAAAAAGAAAATGCTTATACCAAAAACTAAGGGTGTGGTTGCAACTATGGCTAGAATTAGCTATTTGGGAGAAAGAGGCGGAATAGAAGCGGTCTTTAGTGGTCGTGAAGGTTTCATAGGTAAAAAAAATGGCAGCAAAAGTGGGTCCCTATTGAGAAAATTGAAGGGGACCAAAATAACTAAACAAAATTTATTCAACTATATATGAGAGCACTAGCACATAGTACACAAGCACTAGTTTTTTCTCTACACAAGCACTACAAACATATGAGCATTTAGTGCTCTTCAACTACCTCTATGCCTAATGCTTGTCACGCACACATTTCACTTGATTGGATGCAAAGAACATGACACCTATATATAGATGTTGTAAACCATCATTCTAAGTCAATTTTGCATCTCCAAAAGCTTCTTGAATATTCTTTGCAAGTTGTGATCTAGCTGGCCTTTGTTCTTTGTCAAAATTGGCTACTACAAATTGAGGATTTTTTAGCTGCAATTTGCAGCTTCAAAGAATTCCTCAATAGTGATGGAGCAAAACAGTCATTGCTTTCTCAACACCCCCTCCCCCCTCCCCCCTAAATGACCGCTTTCTTATTGCTTCTCATGAAACCATGCCGAGTTTTCTTCAAAATTCTTCAAGCTTTACTCTATTGAGACCTTTGGTGAAAATATCTGCAATTTATTCTTTAGTTTTCACGTGTTTTATTTCAATTTGACCACATAGTTTTTGTTTCCCACACAAAATGATAATAAATCTCTACGTGCTTTGTTCTTGCATGGAATATTGGATTTTCTACTAAGCATATCACTGATTCATTATCACAATATAATTGAACTACCTTATCCACTGGCTGATGAAGATCTTCCAGGAGTTGTAGTAGCCATGGACATTCTTACGATGCCATTGCTGCAGCACGATATTCTGCGTCAGTGCTAGATAGTGATACTGTTGGTTGTCTCTTACTGCACCATGAGACAGCTCTATATCCGAGATTAAAAATGTATCCAGTAGTTGATCGTCATGTATTGTAATCTCCAGAATAGTCAGCATCACAATATCCTATTATTTGAGATGTATCAGTCTTTTTATATAGCGAGCCATAGTCTATAGTACCTTTAACATACCTTAGTATTCTTTTTACTGTATCATGATGTGGCTTCTTCAGTGTTTGCATGAATCAGCTTACTACTCCAATTGCATATGAAATATCTAGTCTTGTTAGTGTTAGGTAGATTAAACTACCCACTAACCGTTGATGCATCGTTCTTTCTTCAAATTCCTTGCCTTTAGTTGAGCAATAATTGAACATTTACCTCTATTGGAGTAGAGATTGGGTTGTAGTCAAGCTTGCCATATTTTTGTAGAAAATCCTACACATACTTCTGTTGGCATTAAAATATCCCAGCATTTGCATGTTCTATCATCAAGCTAAGAAAGTGTTTTAATTCTTCGAGCTCCTTCATTTTGGAAGTGAATTGAGAGATTTAGCCTAGTTTATTCAATCTTTTCTTTATCATCTCCAGTAATGATTAGATCGACCACGTACACAAGCACTATGGCTAGCTTCCCTTCTCGAGTTTTGACGAACAAACTTGAATCAACTGGTGCTATTGAATATCCATTCTAGATCTAGAATTTTTGCAATTTTCCAATACCATGCTCGTGGTTCTTGTTTCAATCCATAAAATGCTTTATTAAGTTTATATACGTACTATGGATGTGCCTTGTTCTCAAACCCTTGTGATTATTGCATGTATATATCTCGATCGAATTCTCCATGGAGGAATGCATTCTTCACATCCATCTGCCATAACTTCCACGATTTACTTGCATCTAAGGTAAGTAATACTCGAACTATAGTGATTTTTGCCAATGGACTGAACGTCTTGTCATAGTCTAATTCATACTTTTGTGAGAAACCTTGTGCCACCATTCGTGCCTTGTATTTGTCAATCAATCCATCTAGTCAAGTTTTTAATTTGTACACCCATTTGCAAAAGATGGGTTGTATATTTCACGGCCTTGGCACTAAGCCCCACGTCTCGTTTTACTTTAGTGTTTGTATTTCTTCTTCCATCGCCTTTCTCCATTCTTTTTGTTTGAATGCCTCTTCATACTTATTGGGCTCTTTTGCAGTATTCTCGATTAAGACTATGTTTGCATATTTTGGATTGGGTCTTCGTTGTCGAGTAGACCTCCGAAGTTGTGGTTGCGCCTTCTCTTCTTCGTCCATTTTTTCATATTTACTGGGCCTCCGAACTTTTGTAATTTGGTGTATTCCTATCTGCCATGGACTTTACAATTTGCTTGATGGTGATTCCTTTGATGATGATTCTTTATCACCCTCTTTAGTTGTTTTAGAAGTCAAATGAGCTTCTCCTTGTTCTTCCAGCATTTTCGCTGACTCTTCTAAGATTTCTTCAGATTGTGGTAGCTTCTCGGCTTGAGATGACCACCAAGATGATGCTTCATCAAATACAATGTTTCTAGATGTGTAGTATCTACCTGTGTTAGAATTACATCAAATCCATCCCTTTCTTCTGAAATCGTATCCGACAAAGATGTAGAGAATTGCCTTCTTTTCAAACTTGCTCCTTAAATTATTAGGTACTAATACGTAGCGCACACACCAAAAAATGCAAAAATGAGCATGTGATATCATGTCGAGCTTCGCTTGTGATAGGCGATTTATGATATATACTGCTATCCTCATGCATTCAGCCCAAAACCGTGGTTGAACATTCTTGGCATGCAGCATGCTTCTGCTAAGTGTCGATTCTTTCTTTCTGTAACTCCATTCTATCGTGGAGTATTCGGACATGTCAACTGTCGTCGAATTTTATTTTATTTCAAGAACTCCGAAAACTTCTCTGAAGTGTATTCCCCACCGTTATCTGTGTGATGGCATCTTATTTCATAGCCGATCTCACTTTCTGCTTTCTCCTTGAATGCCTTAAACTTTGTTAAGGCTTCGGACTTTTCTTTCCTTAAACTTGAATGACTTTTCTTTCCAAACATATCGAGAATAGTCATTGATAAAAGTTTTCATATATCGATAACCACTTACCGATGGCTGCTTCACTGGGCCAAAAACATCTTAGTGGACTAGCTCCAAAGGCACCTTAGCTCTGAACTTTGACTCCTCAAATGGTAGTTGATGCGTTTTACCATACTGACAACTAGCACAAACTATATGGTCTCAAACCTCCAACTCTGGTAGACCCTTCAGTACTAACTTTTTTATCGTCACCTTTAGTCCGGTATAGCTCACGTGTCCTAATCTTGCATGCCATAAATCTAATGTCTCGTTCTTTTTAGTCTTATCTACATATGCTATCTCCACAGACATTACATAGATAGACTCTAATCTTCATCCTTCCATAATTGGATCTCCTTCTAACTTTAATTGACAATACACCTTTACGTTATTAGGGCCGAATATGACATAGTTCCCTGGTGAAGCTAACTGTGATACTGAGAGCAGGTTCTTTTTCATACCTAGCACGTGCAACACATTATCTAACTCCACTTCTATAGAGTTGAATCATGGTACTACTAGAGCTTTGTCAATATGTGTTATTGTCATTTTAGAGTTATTAGCAGTTACCACGACACGTCCAATTTTATATTTCTCCATACTGCAAAATTTTTCTTTATCTCCTATTGTATGATTAGAGCATCCTGAATCTACTATCCAATCATTTTTTTTAATTGATAAGTTTATCACTTATCGCAACTAATTCTAGGTCTTCTTCCTTTTCTTGAATTGAGCTCAACAGTGTCTCCTTTTCTTCAATCGCACAGGACGAATAAAAGTCCCATTCATCCTCACTTTCTTAAGTATGTGAAGAGGTGGCAACATTCCATTTGGCTTGTCTATGCCAGTAATCTCGAGCGATGTGACCTTCCTTTCCAGAGTTGTAACACTCGTTATTTCTTCATCGGATCCTCATGTTGTTATTTTGCTATGGTGGTGCTTCCCCTTGATGTGTATTTTTCTCCGAATCCCTTTTCTGCCAAAAATCACATCTCTCTTTATTTTTTTCTCCTTCTATTGGTATTCTGGCATTTTTCTGTCCTCCATATACTCTTCATCTGCCATAAAGAGCCTTTTCTTCCTCATTTGTTGATCCAATGTAGGATAGTCTCATTAAGGCTTCTTCATTTGCTAGCATACTTTCCAACACATTGAGTGTCGGTGGCTCAGGCCATCCCTGTGTTGCTGTTATAATTGGGGCGTATTCTCGTCGAAACCCCCAAATTATAATTCTCCTCATGCTAGTCTAGTCAATAGGGCAAATAGGATCTAATTTTGAATTTTTTTTCATTTAAGGATCTCACTTTGGCAAAATATTGACTCACATTCATATTACCTTGTGAGATTTCTAGTAGCTCGTTTTCAAGTCTTTGCACCTTAGCTTCATTAGTCTTGGAGAATCTCTCTACCAGAATATTCCAAGCTTCTTTTGGCGTCTTTGCATTTTTAATCAAATCCAAAAATTGTTTTCAACTATTAAGGCTAAAATGGATAGAGCCTTACCAGCATTTTTTTTTTCTATTTGTTGTATTCTCCAACATTTTTTAGTGGTAGTGGTGTTGTTTGGCTTCCATTTATGAGCTCCCATAGGCCTTATCCTCTCGAATAGAATTTTAGGCACACGCTCCAATCGTTCTAGTTGTCCTCTATGAGCTTTTTGATATTGTTCACGTTGACGAAGTTTGCCATCTTAACTTAGTGATGTGCTGCACCTTATCCAAGTAAGTCTAGTGTAACACCCTACTACCTAGGCCCAACAGGGTCGGGGATGTCACCCCATCCATAGGACTAGGGGTCTTTATAACTAGGTTACATAAAATAAAATAAAAGAAATACTCTAAAATTAAACTTATTACAACCTAAAAATACATGAACAAATCCAAAATAAATTGTTTGCTACAATATCTCAAAACAACACATAAGGGAAAATAACAAAGAGTCTTCAAATCATAGGCAACAAGTCTAGCTATTGACCTCCATAGTAGAATCGTCCTAAAAACATGGCATAAAAGGTGGTGAGATAAAAATCTCAGTAAGCCCATGTGTGCTTTGAGTGTTTCAGGAAAAACAGTTCATATATGCAAGTTGTAAAAATTGCAAAAGAGAAAGTGTTGGCAAACATTAAATAAATGTTAAAAATAAAGAGTGGTGTTTTGCTTTTCAAACCATACATGTGCACTATAAATACAACCACCCAAAGAGGTAGCCATGGGTTACCACACGTTGGGCCCCATGACCATGTGGTCAGTATGCCACACGTTGAGCATACTGCCGGTCAGACTGCCACACGTTGAGCATGCTGACAAAAGATAGGTGTACGGCCTATCAGGTGAGATACTTCTCCATCTCTACACCAAAACTTACCGGTTGTCCACTTCAGATACACACAGTCCACATGACTGAAGCTTGCTAGCTCGAACTGGCATGACCTACCGGATTGGCATTCTATCTGGGAAGAACTCACCCCTCAGAGGTGGCTACCTACTAAGGGACTTACCCTAACCCTTCAAAGACTAATCCTAGTAGTCTACTCTTATTGAGTACTCGATGTTGTTTGTCCCACTTGGGAGAAAATTGATCATACAACAATTTACTTGGAAATAGCAATTAAGGGTTTCTAAAATTCTTATCAAAGTTGGGTTTTAGAAAGAGTCTAGCGTTTTGAGTAAAACTGCTTGTTTAATTTCCAAATGATTTGCTTGACTGAAATAAAAAGGAAAACGATCCTTAATTGCCTTTACAAACGAATGATCATACACATTGCATTTGGCTTGCCACAATTATTTTTTGTCTTCAAATGACTCCATGCAGGAGCTTACCTGATCATTTTCTTGCTTGTACTCAAAAATCTTACAAGGCTAACCTAAACCCGCCCGAGGTAAACACAAGACATAAGGTTATACTCGAGCTATGCTTGCCTTACACAAATAATTCTAGTTCAACTAATTACAATAATGACCTTAATGTCCTAAACTTTAAGGATAGATGATAAAGAATTTTATAAAATAAGTCTAGCTTGATAAGTTAAAATAACTAGGGGTTGTAAAATAATTACTAATAAGCTATAGGTTCAAATAATAAATCCTGAGTGTTATTATTTATTAATAAACTAGTGTTTGAATATTGAATAATACTAAGTCTTAAATAATATTAATAAATGGTAATTTTTAAATAGTATTACTATAATTAATTAATTAATTAATATTTAATAGATAATAAATAATTGGTAATAAATAAAATTAATAATAAATGAATTATATTAAATTTTGATTAATAGATAACAAATAAATTTTAATATAAATAATATTTATGAATATAAGTAAAAGTTTGAACTACGGTCTACAAGGTCATTAATATTTTATTTATTTATTTATTATTATTATTATTTATATAAATATCCTATTTATTATTACACACACACACATACACACATATATATTATTTTTAATAAAAGATATTATTTATTTGACTAATAAAATATCAATATTTCATTTAATATTCCAATTCCAAAACTTCCTAGGAATTTTGAAATCTTTAGAGAAAAATTATAGTAATAATTTTAATTAAGGTAATAAAATTTGTTACTAAAAATGACCTAGGATTAACAAGAAAATAATCATGATTTTCCTATTGATAAACAAGAATCATGAACACTTTCTTCAACATCAAACAATAACTAATCCATTCATGAACATAGGCTTAAATCAACACATGCTATCACATGGCCAAATCCCTACTAGGCATAATCATAATCATGGCTTCAATGGAAATAAGAACATAAAAGTCCTATTCACCAAAGGTGTCATAACATCTAACATGCTTTAAACATCCATAATTTTCTTAGGAGATGATGAACATACATTGATTCTCAAGAAAATCCATATAGCTTAATCATAAACAACCATTCTCATGTCCTAATCCCAACCCCTTCATTCACATGCATATACTCACTCCCCCATTCATATTCTATTCTTCCTATCAACATCTAAGAGACATGAATGCGGAATTAAAAAGAAGGATTAAGGAGAAATACTTTATTGATGATTACTTCGATGAAGACTTAAAAAGGTCCACGCGATTAAGAGTCTTGTATTGTCCAAGAGAACAAAAACAGCCATGGTTGTTGATCAACCATTTTGGCCAAGAGAGAAAGAGAGAGCATTAGCATGATACATTGTAGGCTGAATGGAAGAAGATGAACAAAGGAGTTGTTCTTGGTTACGATGATGATGTTCTTGAGACTTAAAAAAAAAAAAACTGGTTTTGATCCGAATGTCAATTCTTGTTTTTGGGATTTGATGTTATAAATACCAGAAATGAACACTAGGGAGTATGTAGGAGTAATCTGGAGTATTTGAGAGGAATTGGGGGTGTTTAGAGTGGGTTTTGGCTTGAAGAAATATAGTGTGTGTTCTTGGTGTTCTTGGTGAAAATGGAGAGAATTTGAGTAAAATGCTGCACGAAATCTGGGAGGGTGCTGGCCGAATGGTTTAGGGAGTTTAGGAGTTTTGGCTTTCAGCTTAGAGCAGAAGAGAATAATCTGGTTTGTTTGAATTTCAAATGGAGGAAATTGAGGAGTGGTTTGAGGTATAGGATATGGTAATGGTGTTTGATTGATGGAGGTTTCTTGGAGCTTCAACGGAGCCGGCTGGACTGGTTTTGCTTTGCTGAAATGAATGAAGATTGATGGAGCTTTAAGGCTGGCCAAAATTCAGAGCTTAATGGCAGAGGAATTTCTGGTTGTGAAGCTTAGTACAAGAGTGTTTTCATGGAGCAAAATGCTGAAATTTTTTTAAGGTCAAATGTAGTTTGAATGGAGTGATCTTAGGAGATATTTGAGGTGTAGTTATGGAGTCCAATTGTTCAAGGTAACTGAAGAGGTTAATGGTGTTCTATTCATGGCTTAACAAGGTTCATTCTACAGAGGTTTGAGGGTGGTTTTTCGGCCAAGGCTTAAGGGAACAAAGCTGGAAATTTTCTGGTTTCATGGTGTTCGAGGTTCGAATGTTTGCGGCATTTTCCTGTGCAGAATTTCTGCACTTCTTCAGCCCGATTTGCAGAGGTTTTTGAGAGATGTTTGAGGGTCCTTCAAGGCTGGTTTCCAGCCTTCTTTATAGAGGAAAATCAGAGGAGTTTTTCTGAGTTGATGACAGAAGAAAACAGCTCCATTTCCAGGCTGCTATGCAGCGAAAACTGCCCAGAATTTTTTCTGGTTTGTGTAGTTTTTGTGCAGTCCGAATTTGCCCAGAAATTTCAGTCTTCAAGCTATATGAATGGGTCATTTTTCTGGCAGTAAATGAGCAAGAAAGCTGGCTGTGTTTTTCAAAAGTTAGGCTGCTCAAAAATCTGGAAAATTTCCAAGTTTCCTTCATCAAGAATATGAACACTATGGAGATGAGTTTGAAGGTTCAACCATGGTGATTAATTTCCCTTGGGAACCCTTCCTAACTCCTCTCCTATTTCCAGTCAATCCTCCACCTTCCAAGATCAATTTTCGAAATTCAAATCCAAGAAATCCTCACAGAATTTTCTGGAATTAAAAGATGAATTTTGAACAAATTTAATTTGTGAAGATGTTAGGACAAGCTAGAGGTAATAAAAGGACAAAAATTCCTCTAAAATTCTTTTTGGGACATGATGATAGGATTAAGACATCTCTTCATGTCTCCCCTAGGACAACATTCCTTTCTTTATGGAATGTATGAAAACAAAATTTTCAAACTTAACTAAGATAATTATGAATAAAACTTAAGTGATGGGATTTGAACTCATGACCTTAGAGATTAATTCCAAAGCTCTAACCACTAAACCACAACAACTCTTATTCTTATTTTCTTACCCAAATATTCTTCTTATTTAATCCTCAAGCTACCTTCCTATTTTGTCCTCAAGCAAAATTACCAGTTTACCCTTCCTACTCAATAAGCATAACTAAGCCTTTTAACCTATAAATCATAATTCTAAAGCACATAAAATCATTCCAAAACATATATATTCATGCAAAATAATATGATATGCATCCCACCCCCTTACTCTAGGGTTGGCTTTAGGTGGGGTTTCACATCTGGTACCAGATCAACCAACTTCATAGTCCTTGACTGCACACCGAAAGAGTTTCGACGTACCACAATCACTAATGGACTACTTTGAACATGGTCCCTAACCATTCTTTAACTCGATGTTGGAGCCTTGAGGAATCTAGCGAACCTGGCTGTGATACGAAATTGTTGAGAAAATTGAAAAGGACCAAAATAACTACACAAAATTTATTCAACTATATATGAGAGCATTATCACATAGTACACAAGCACTAGTTTTTTCTCTACACAAACACTACTAACATATGAGCACTTAGTGCTCTTCAACTACCTTTCTGTCTAACACTTCTCACACACACATTTCACTTGATTCGATGCAAAGCATATGACACCTATATATAGATGTTGTAAACCGTCATGCTAAGTCGGTTTTGCATCTCCAAAAGCTTCTTGAATATTCTTTGCAAGTTGTGATTTAGCTGGCCTTTCTTCTATATAAAAATTGGCCGCTTCAAATTGAGGATTTTTTATCTGCAATTTTCAGCTCTAGAGAATTCCTCAATAGCGGTGGAGCAAAGCTGTCATTGCTGTCTCAGTCCCAACCGGTTGCAATACTTAGGGAAGGAAAAGAACTTGCTGCAATAGTGGTGATGGATCTATGATAGGTAGTGGTAGCTATGGAGGTTGCAGTAGCGTGATGGAAATACCTAATTTAGGGTTTTATAGTGGAGTGAGAGAGAGGAAGAATTAAGTGGTGGGGAATGGGCAAGGAAGAGCAAGAAACAAGGAGCCAATTTATGGAGGAGAAGGGGAGAACATATAACAAAAGGGGTCTGAAATTGGTAAACCCCCCCCCCCCCCTTGTCAAAGTAAATATAATTGTTTAGAACTATCAGTTCTAAACCATCGTATTTAACAAATACAATAATTGATACAATCAAGCGTTGTATTTGAAATAGTATATAGACAAATTAAATGGAACCCATACCCATTTCTTACAAAACAAAGATAATACAAACACACATACACACACACACACACAGATATATATATGTATATATATATATATATATATATATCATTAGGCAAAATAGGAGCATTATCTATATATTTATAGTATTGCACTAATTAAAATAATATCTTATGGATGTTAAGAAGAATATTGTGACAAAATTTGTAGTTAATCGATTAAATCAGTTTTTATCATACACGAATATATGAAGACATAAGATGAAGAGAATTTTACTTGGCATATGAATTATTCAATCGTTAGAAGTTGAAACAAGTTTAGTGAATAAATTTAAGGAAATTTCACATATTTTACTGCATTTTCCAATGTAATCTCCATGCAATAGCCAGAAGCCCTAGCACATTTACAAACATTAGCATACCAAATTAATGATCCAACTATTAGATTTATTAAAACTATAAAAAAAAATATTATGACCAAATTTAAAGATAATTAGGTATATTATGTTATGTTTTCTTCCATAATCTCCAAAACCTAACGTGTTTATAAATAGAAGCATGTCAAATTAGTGACAAATTGTTAGATTTGTTAAAATTATTAAAATAAGCATTATGACCAAATTTGAAGATAACCCTAGTTTGAATAGTTATTAAAGGATTTTTATTGTATTTAACAACAAATATAACAACCGTAATACAATCACATTAAGTTGACACATAAACGATGCCAAGGTAAAACCGTAATATTTGTTATGCTCAAAATATAACGGTTAGATGAAACCATCGCATAGAGCTAAACAAATACGACAATTACCCAAGTGTCATATCACTACCAAAAAAAAAAGTGGTAAATACGATGCCATTAATGACCACAAAACCATCATATATATATATATATATATATATATATATATATATATATATATATAGGAAGGTTTGTTACATGTGACGATACAATAAAATAGTAGTATCACTACAAAGAAATGGGGCAAATGCAACAAAGACAAATACGACGGTTAAAAAACCATTGTAATAAGTTACTTTATGTGATGGTATTGAAACCGTTGCAATAGATAGACCTAATACAACGGTCCAATTCCAATAATTGCATTTGATAACCAAATACAATGGTTTATACAAACCGTCGTAATAGGTAGATCAAATGCGACGGTTTATTGTAACTGTCACAATAGAGTAGGCCAAATACGATGATTTATTTTAACCATCTTAATAGGTAGACCACATACGATGGTTTATTGTAATCATTGCAATAGAATAGTTCAAATACAATGGTTTATTTTAACCGTAACAATATAGTAGACCAAATACAACGATTTATTGTAACTGTCGCAAAAGATTAGACCAAATACGATGGCTTAGTGTAACCGTCGTAATACAGTAGTCTAAGTACGACGGTTTATTGTGTTTATTGTAACCATTGCAACAGAGTAGGCCAAATACGACGGTTTATTATAACCGTCGTAATAGATTAGACCAAATACGACAGTTTATTGTAATTGTCGTTTTTAGTCTAATTATAACAAAGCCCCTCAAAATTATTTTAAATTTTATCTGATTATTTTCAAATTTAGTCACAATACTATTGGGAATGATTACAATAAATTTAACGGTTGCTTCGTTAATTTGATATCTTTCTATTTTATAGATATTACTGCACAAATGTGATAAAATAAAACGAATGACCTTCAAATTTGGTCACTGAACTTGTTTTAACTTTATAAATACATGTAATGGTTAGATAATTGATTTTTCAAATACATTTTTTTTACATCTTAAGTTTTCATATATTAGTATTAAAGAGCATGAATTTCATTTTAATTATTAGTTATTCTAAGATATATATATATATATATATATATATAAATATATATATATATTGTTTACATACAGTATAATATATCCTTATTAGTTAGTGGGCATTAGATTAATATGTTATATAACATAAATAATTTTTTATTTACAAACATAGATATGCGTGTGTACATATGTATCTACATACTTAGGTGGAGTATGCTATCTCTTAATTTTATGTGTGTGAATACACACACACACACACATGCTAATATAAATTTGTTTTAAAAGTTCAAATATCCTATTGTGAAAATTTTGAAGTTGAGATATTAATGTAGAAAATTAATAAAAAATATAGAGAACAATATAGGTAATAAAATTAATAGATTTTAACCTCTCATAACAATATAACTTATCCTTTATCAAATTGTATAAGCTTGATTTGAATTTGAAACTTATAATTATATTTAAATTTTAATAAAATCTAATTTGAATATTTAAAATTTTAATTTTGAAATGTCAAAAATATATTAAATTATAAATATTTATATTTTTATATTATTCTTTACACGTATTTTAGTTTTCTTTCTCTCTCTCTCTCTACACAAAATTAATGCTGTAGACGACAAATTTCAAGTCTGTGAATAAGACAAGAAAAATATCAAAATTTACAAAATATTTAATAAATATTAAAAGTGGTTATAAATCTCTGAAGAAGTCCTAAATTGCAGGATAAGTCCTCCGATTCTTCTCTTTTTGAAAAATGTTGATTCGAGGGCTAAAGAGTTTGATCTCGGATTGAACGGGATTTGATGACGAACACTTGATTGCCAAGCCTTCGAGACTTGTTTGATGCGGAGCAAGACGAACGGCTTGAAATTTGAAGAAGATTCTGAACCTTGAATGTGATGAAACTTCTGAATGCTTGAAACTTGATAAAGCTTGAATGCTTGATGCCTCTTGTTTGTTGAAGCTTGAGCTTGAGGATCTCGGGGTGCCTTGAACCCTTGAGGGATGACCCTATTTATAGGCAAAAAATCCCTTGACTTTAGCATAAATAGTCGATGTGGGATTTTGAAGGAACCTCCCAACAAACCCTAATGAACTTGGGTTTAAGATGTCTTGGGCTTAATTTATGTTTAGCCCAATCTCATTTAACCCATATTATATTTGGGTTATGAGATTTTCAAGAGTCCAATTTTAGGGCCTAGTCCAATTCCATTTAATCCATAATATATTGGATTTAACGTACAATGGACCATTAACAATAGCCCAATTTCAATAGTCCAATTTTATAATCTATTGGATTTAATGGACTTTTAATGATAGCCTAATTATATTAATTAATTCAAGAATAATGATATTTATTCATGAATTAATTTTAATTAATCAAGACTAAAATATATAATTTTCTTTTAATCTTAAAAATATATTTTATCCCAAAATTCATTGTCTACAAATGCCCCCACTTCAAGAATTGAGGAAAAATATTTTGTTAAAAGAATTTGGAAACAAGGCTTGAAGTATTTAAAATATTAATTTCTCAATTTAATTAGAAATTAATATAAAAGCCTCTTTAATAAAATAGAACTATTTTTCTATTCCTATAAGGGGGAAAAAAAAAGATTTGAAAATCCAATTTTGAATAGGAATCATATTTTTTGAATTCACCAATCAAAATTCTCGGATTTAAATTTAAATCTCAAGTAAAATCTTTTAATCAAGAATTAGAATTCTTATAGGATTTTAAATCTCAAGTAAAATCTTTTAATCAAGAATTAGAATTCTTATAGGATTTGAAAAATGTGACTTTTGACCCTTATAAAAAGGCTTCAATCTTCATCAATTTTCTACACCAATTTAAAGAAATCTTCATTGTCTCAATTGAAGGTCCCTACAGGTCAACCTCTGCGGCGGCACTGTGCATTTGAGTAAGACTTTCTTTTTTTTTTTTTTTCAACTTAGCAATTGCTACAGCAAAATCACAGCACTACATCCGTTGAATTGTGCCGCCGCCACCGTTGTTGACTTTTTTTTTTTAATTTTGCAAACAACAGTTTGTCCTTTTTTCTTTGTTTTTCCGTAAACTCCAATACTTCATTTTGTTTATGCACTTAGCTTTTTTTTTCCTTTTTTTTTTGCAAATAGAAAAACTGTTTTTTTTTTTAAACTTCTTTCTTTCTTTTCTTTCTTTTTTTTCATATATATATATTTTTTTTTGGAACTTTTTTTTCACTAGGTCCAATTATGGTGTACTTCTCAATTTTGCGATCTTCTTCGGGCCAATAGCTGCTAGTCATTCACGACCACGAGAATGATTCAACTGAAGTAGAGACGACTTTGACGGTTTATGAGGCAAAGTCAGGCAAGTATGTGGGGCCCCTTCCAAAGGCGACACTCCAACGACTTGTGAAGGAATGGTCAATGGAAATCAATTTCAAAGGCACTCGTTCCCCAAATGCACTGATTCTTTTTTCCTCAAATCATCAACCTCAAGCTCATCCCAATGTGCTACCTTCACTTAGACGTCGAATGATTCAAAAGGAGACCCAATAGACCTCACCACTCGACTTCTTGGGCGTGTTTCGCTTTAGGAAGAGATATTGGGAGTGGGCACATGACGTTCTAAGTCGTTGCGAAGGACACTTAAGATCTGCGAAGATCTATGAGGCTATCTATGCATCGCTTTTTACGTACGATTGCAACCCCAACATTCTCAAAGCCTTTTGCGAAGCTTGGTGTCCTTTTACCAACATGCTCTTGACTTCAACTGGCAAGGTGTCCATTTCACTTTAGGACTTGAATGAACTTGGAGGCTTACCAATACTTGGAACACACTATGATGAAGTTGTTCCTCATGCTGCGGAACTCACGGGTGTGGACCATGATGGCAAGTGATTCCTTCCAAGGAGTTGCGAACATCTTCTTCATGCATACCACTTGATCAAAACGGACAACAACAACTCTGGTGTTTCCATCAATAAGTGGCTCGACTTCTGGTTCAGAAGAGCAATAAAGTATTCAGCGCCTCCTCCAAGAAAAGAAAGGAGATCACACCCCAAGTTTATTGATAATACATGTGGAGTTATCCCACCTCATACTGCATGGACATCTGAAGAAGAAGCTTTGTTTTCAAAGTTGGGCATTAGAAGCCACAACAGAGATCAAACATTCTTTGTAGCTTTTTTATCATGTTGGCTTTGCATCTTTATCTTACCTAATGAAGAAGTAGACATCATTCATCCAAGTACCTTTAAAATGGCAAGTTTGATGGCGTACGGGGAACGAGTTAGTTTGACTATTCCCATCTTGACCAGCATTTATAGAGGATTAAATCGTATTTCCAACTCTCAACATCCTAGTGAGGAGAAATCTATCTTTCCAACTCACTATATTTATGGATGGCTTGCACACTACTTCAAAACTCACTATGAAGTTTCTCAAGGCCTAAACAGCCCTCCAATGGCAAGTTATTCTGGTGAAAGTAGTGGAAAGTACTTTAGTGAAGACGAAGCCCGCAAGCCAATTTATAGGGGTGAGATCATTGTTTGGGCTACGAACATCCTTACTAAGCACAAAAAATATGACTTTGTTGATAACGAGGCAGCCCCTTTGGAGGAACAACTTTACTTCTTGAGCCTTCGTTCGAGTCTTCTAACTTTATGGAGGGACGATCACTTCATCATTGAGCCTTATAGCCCACATCGCTTTAGTCGCCAATTTAGATTCCTGCAGGATATCCCAGGCCGTTTTGAGATTTCTACCTATAAGGCCACCTTAATAGATGGCTTACGTCTTTGGGTAAGATGCACACTTCGTGGAACAATGGCCAAGGTAACACTTCCAGCCACTCCTTATAGCATAAAGAAGCACTATACTCCAGAGTATAAAGAATGGTGGGAACAAGTGCATGGAACCTTCCTTGAACATCACATTGTGATATTGAATTCCCAAAACCCTGTATTTAAGAAAGTGCAGAATTTGCCTTACCTTGAGAAGAAACTTCATCAAGATACTACCACTCTCAATGCTTCAAAGGGGTTAGAAAATTCTTCAAGACATGACAGACATTCTTCTTCGGATCATGACTTGGTTATAGAGAAACTTTCATCATCTTCAAAACGAAATGAGTTTAATCGAATTGAAGAAGCCAGTTCTAGTAGTAAAGACCGTTGTTGGAAGAGAACGAAGGCAGCAACTACAACTTTAAACCAAGAGCCCAAGGATCAAGAGACCTTCAAGGACAACGTAAAACCCTTTTTATTTTTTTTTCTTTTATTCCAATTTTCTTTTCTTTTGATTCAACTTCTTTGCTATTCTTCTTCATTAGGTGTACAATATTGTAGCCCTTGATGAGGATGCTTAATCTCAAGGCTCAATCAATTATTCTCACTACTCAAAGCAAGGTGGCTGCAAGGACATCTCTTACTCTCAACATGAGGATTTGGCATCCAAGGTAGTAGCTCATCAACATTTTTCAGCCATTTCTACCTTCCCAGGAGAGTCCCTATTGTCAAGTTGCAAAAAGAAGTTTGTCATGGAAGTATGGCAGCAATTTTATCAACGAATTCAACAAACGCCTATTGAGTAGATCTCTTCACTTGAGGATAAAGCTTGCTATATTCTTAAAGAATTGAGCAATGATCCTATTGTTAACTTGTCACCATTAGATAATCACTTCAGTTCTTTCTTTGCTAGAGCACGTGAATTTGACAATGCTAGATCTACCTCTTTGGAGAAAGCCTCAAACGAGTCTCATGCAAAATTGCTTTCTGCTGCTAGCCAACACTTAGGTGATGTTGAGGCTAAAAAGTGTGACCTCACAAGTCAAATTGAAGAAAGTAAGGCCAACTCACAACGAGTTAAAGCCAATATTGCTGCTCTCAAAAAGAAGCTCAAACGCTTAAAGAAAGAGGATAAAAAATATTTAACTGCTGTTGAGGAAAAGAACAGGCAGCTTTTAGAAGTAGAGTCCACTTGCTTGTCCCTTAAAGAAGAGCTTTCTTCACTCCAAAATGCCCCTAAAGCCAATGAAGAGGATGAAGCCAACTTGAAGAACATAAGAGAGCATTTCGTAGCAATGCAACGAGACTTGGAAAATTTCAAGTTTTTTACTTGATGTCGCGTAGCACCTCATATGTTCATTAAACAGTTGTATTTTTTCTTTCTTGTAAAATAGGATTGCTTCCTTACTAGCATCAATAATATACTTCTTTCAACCTTTTCTCGCACATGTGTGTTTTGTTTACTTATTGCAAACGTCGATTTCACAATAAGGCATCACTTGGTTGCAACAAATGAGAAAAATGGAGAATGATGAAAGGATGTGACTAAACTTAGAAATTTCTTCTAAGCCGCCTACGTATTTTAAGAATAACGTAAGAATCAAGTCAAACGTAGTTCAAAATGGATGGATATGGTTTTGGGGGAGGCCGTTCACAGTTTTGACTCGTGCGGGCCAAGAGTATCCATTTTTACCAAGTTGGAGTGTTTTAGCAGTTTAACCATGTACTACACTATTGGTGGTTGCCTTTACACATTTTAAACTCATGCGGGCCAGGAGTAACTTGCAGTTTAACATTGTGCAGTCAAGGAGCCTTCATTTATGCATAGTATCGCTTCAAATATTTGCCATTGATCGGTCTAATTCTCAACCCATCTTCAGCAACTATCTTGTAAGATCCATTTGAGTAGACCCCTTGAACAACATATGGGCCATCCCACTTTGATGTCAACTTCTTTGGTTTATGTCCGACGATGATTGGTCTTTTCACAGCGAGAACTAAATCACCAACTTGAAAGGAACGAAGATGCACTTTCTTATTAAAAGCTTTGGAAACATGGGCTTGGTAGCATTCTAACCTTTGTTGTGCCTCTAACCTCTTTTCATCGAGTTCTTCTAACTCTTCAAATCTAAGACGGACATTATCTTCCTTAGTGAGACCTTCTTGAATAGCGATCCTCAAGGAAGGAATTTGTTGCTCTAGTGGAAGGACAGCTTCCACACCATATACAAATGCATATGGGGTAGCTTGGGTTAGAGTGTGGTAAGTGGTCCTATATGCCCACAGTACCTCTCCAATACGAAGATGCCAATCCCTTTTTGACTTAGTAACCACTTTTTGCAACAAATTGCATAAAGTCTTGTTGAAAGCTTCAGCGAGTCCATTAGCCTGGGCATAGTACATAGAAGATTTGTACTGCTTGAATTTAAACTTCTCACACAACTTGTCCATTAAACTATTGCAGAATGGCTTGCCGTTATCTGTGATAATGTATCGAGGAATGCTATATCGATAAATAATGTTTACACGTATAAAATCAATGACATTTTCCTTTTTTGCTTCTTTTAGTGCTACAGCTTCTACCCACTTAGAGAAGTAATTTGTTACAGCCAAGATATAAAGATGCCCAGTAGAAGACTTTGTTAGTGGTCCAACAACATCCAATCGCCATGAATCAAATGGCCATGAAGTAACTGTCGGGTGCAACGGCTCTAGCGGTTGATGTAGATAATTGGCATTGAATTGACATGCTTAACATCTTCTAGCATAATCCAAACAATCTTTCACCATGGTAGGCCAATAATATCCCATCCTCTTAATACGAAAATGAAGTTTCGGACCAGATTGATGAGCTCCACATATGCCAGAATGAGCTTCTTTTATTGCTTGATAGCTTCTTCTTGGCCTAAACATCTCAAGAAGACACCTTCAAATGAACATCGAAAAAGTATATCCTTATAGTAAAAGAAACGAGTAGCACGCCGGCGAATATCACTCCGTCTTCGTGGATCATCCGGAAGTTTTTCATTTTTGAGATAGTCTACAAAAGGTTGTCTCTAATCTTCTTCATTAATTTCATAAACAAAGACGGAATGGATTTCATGTCCTTCATCGTCTTCATCTTCAAAAAATAGGCGGTATAACCCAAGTTTGACATATAGCAATTTGAATTTCTCGATCATGTAGACATAAAGTAGAAGCCAATTTTGCCAACGAGTCGGCTTGCTTATTTTGCTTCTTAATACATACTCGATCGTCACATCACCCAAATATCCCATAAGTTATCTCGCATAATTATGATATGGGATCAACTCAGGTTTCTTAACATCATACTCACCAAGTAATTGATTAACAATCAATTGAGAATCCCCAAATACTTCGAGATGTAGTCGCTTCATATCAACAGCTAACTCTAATCCAAGTATAAAGGCTTGGTATTCAGCCACATTATTTGAGCATCTTTTAGTCAAGGTAAAAGAGTATGGTAGTACATCTCCTTCAGGGGTAATGAATACTACACTATCTCCAGCACCTTCACAATGTGCCGCACTATCAAAGTACATCCTCCATGGTGGGAGAATCTCAATGACAAGAACGTCTTCATCAGGCAACTTATCACTTAGTTCCCACTCAGCAGGGATTGGATGATCAGCCAAGAAATCTGCTAGCACTTGTCCTTTGACAGCTTTCTGTTGGACGAAGACAATATCCAATTGTTGGAGTTGAAGGTACCATCTTGCTAAACGATCAGATAGCACAGGTTTTGTCATGACATACTTTATAGGATTAGCCTTGGAAATAAGGCGTACAGTAAGTGCTTGAAAATAGTGCTTCAATTTTTGAATTGTAAATATCAGAGCTAGGCAAAGCTTCTCAATTAGTGAATAATTTAACTTATTTGGTGTCATCATCCGACTTAAGTAATAGAGTGCATTTTCTTTGCCATTGTCATTTGCTTGAGCAAGCAATGCCCCTACTGAGCGTTCTTACGCAGCAATGTACAAAATCAATGGCTTATCCGGGATAAGTGCAGCAATCACAGGAGGCTTCATCAAGTAAGATTTGATGCATTTAAAAGCATTTTGGCATGCTTCATTCCATTCAAACGGTACACCCTTCTTTATTAGACGACTGAACGGTTGACAGCGTCCGGCAAGATTTGAGATGAACCTTCGGAGGTAAGCTAACTTCTCTTGTAAACTCTTTAATTCATGGATATTTCTTAGCATAGGCATCCTCATAATCGCATTGATCTTTGATTGGTCTATTTCGATACCTCAATGCCGAACGATGAAACCCAGGAATTTTCCAGAGGTGACACGAAAAGCACATTTAGGAGGATTCATCTTCAATTGATATTTTTGGAGTCGCTCAAAAGTCTTTCTCAAATCTTGAAGATGATCAGCTCGTTTATGTGACTAAACCACTAAATCATCCACATATATCATTCCACGATCTTGTGTAGCATGTCGTCAAAGATCTTTTGCATTGCTCTTTGATATATGACTCCAGTATTCTTCAGACCAAAAGACATCACTGTATAGCAATAGATTTCTTTTGGAGTATGAAAGGCAGTAAGCACCTCATCTTCTGGTGCTATTTTGATTTGGTTATACCCAGAGGATCCATCCATGAAAGATAGAACTTCATGACCAGTGGTTGCATCTACCATCAGCTCAGGAATAGGCAGTGAAAAATCATCTTTTGGACAGGCATCATTTAGATTCCTAAAATCCACACAAATTTGAATTTGTCCATTTTTCTTCCTTACAGGGACAATATTCACAACCCAAGTTGGATATTTGACCTCTCGAATAAATTTGGTTTCGATCAGCTTGTTCACTTCTACTTCAATTAACGAAACCAGCTCAGGTCGAAAACGTCGTTGGACTTGCTTTACTGGTATTGTCCCATCCTTTACAGCTAAATGGTGGACAGTAATTTTGATGTCTAGGCTCGGCATTTCTTTATATGTCCAAGCAAAGACGTCTCTGAATTCCTTCAACATGTCGACATAGGCCTTTTCTTCTTCAGGCAATAAGAATGCATTTATGTAAATTAGGCGATGATCTTCAATAGTGCCCAAGTTAACTTCTTTAAGTTCATCAACTGTGGCTTTTATGCCTTCTTCAAGTTCTATTGGAGAATGCTCAGCATCTTCTTCCTCGGTACACTCTTCATCATAGATGGTGATCTGATTACAAGAGGCTACACTCTCTTCATCACAAGGCACATCAGGTGTCGCTTGTGTTATTATTTTTAAAATTCCATTGCAATTCACCACCGTTCTTGCCTTGGAGGAGACTTTGCTGGAATGTCTTGCCTTTGAAGTGACTGTGACTCCAAGCCTCTTGAAAATAGATTTTCTTCTTCTTTTTTTTTTTTGCCTAATCTAGTGAAGACAAATGGATGTGAATTTGTATCTCCTATCCTATCCCACCAAAAACAGATCACGGTTTTGACGTCACTTCATCTTCTACAGTGATATACTGTGTGTTGGCCCTTTTAATCTTGAGTCGGATGGGAGATGCTTGTTTGTAACCCAGGCTAGCACGCTCTTTTCTTGTTGGCATACTTTGGACAGATCCCGAGCTTTGACCCTTTTCCTTGTTGATATCAGCAGGAAGCTTTCCCAACAAATGTTGGCTTTGCAAATTATATCCAGCCTTAGCCAGGAGTTTATAAGCATTTGGGTCAAATCCTTCCTCCGTACGTGAGGTCAGTAATTCACCATGCTCTACTTGTGCTTCTTTCTTCAGTCGAGCAAATCCTTTTATAGGAGTATTTGATCACTTGACAGGGTCAACCTTTGTAAGAGGCAAAGTGAGCCCTCCTAGTGGCTTATTGCATGCAAGTTACTTGGTAAAGCTTTCGGCACATACCGTTCCTTTAACATCTTTGGAGAAGGTAACCTTTTTATCTTCCTTCCCTTTTGATAAATTGATCTTAGTTGATTCACCATCCTTTTTAATGTAGTACTTAGCATCAGCAATATGCGCCTCAGCTTTAATGAATGGTTTATCATCAGTGTCTATTTTCTTCACCACGTCATTTCAATAGAATTTGAAATATTGATGCAGGGTTGATGGCACTACACCGTTATCATAGAGCCATGGTCTTCCTAGCAGAATATTATAAGAGGTCTTGGCATCAATAACATGAAAAAGAGCAGTTGAAAGCATATCTTCAATTAATATATCCAATTGAAGAGTACCACTAGCTCGTTACCCCCCTTGATTGAAGCCTTGTATCATAAGGCGACTTTGGGACAACTCATCCATAGAGATGCCCAACTCTCTTAATGTTCGTAGAGGTAAGATGCTTACTGCTGATCCTCCATCTAACAGTATCCTATTCACCATCTGTTCTTGCACGTAGCTAGCCACAAATAACGGTCTGTTGTGAGGTGTTGAGCCAAGCAGCAAATCATCGTCAATAAATGTGATCTCAGCCATACTGCTACTAAGGTTTGCTGAAGCCTCAATTCTCTCCAAGTCTCCTTCATTTATGCATTCATCATTGTTTTCTTTGCTTTCCTCATCATGTATGGCATAGCATGAAACAATGTTGAACTTTTCAGTAAGTTCCCTTGGTATGAAATCTTTTAGTGTGAGAGGTGCCGGAGATTTCTTCCAGAAAGAATCATCTACTGTTGATGTAGATTTCGTCTTCTTACTTTTGACCTTCTTCACATTTTTCTTTGTGAATCTGCTTCTGACCAGTGAAACTCCACCTCTTGAGGCTTTGGTACGTTTCTTTCTTCTTGTCACAATGTCCAACCTTCATCTTCACTATGGACAGAAGGTTCTTCAACTTCTTGTTGATATGCTTTAGTAGGAAGGCCTTGTTTGTCAACATCAACCTTGATAGGATCAAAACTTCCAAACTTAACCTCCAAAATAACGAGTTCAATGGAAGGGATGACAACGGTTGTCGAATTTGCGGATGCTTTGTCTTCTTCAAGAACATGTCCTTCACGGACCAACTGCATGATCTTGTCCTTAAATACAAAATATTTCTCAATTGGATGACCAATCAACCGATGGTACTTGCAGTAGTTGGAATCGTTTATTCGTCCAACTTCATTCAGACGCTTTGCCTCCAGCAACTCTATAGCTTTAGCAGCTAATAACTCATCGAACATTGAAGAAATATCAGAGTCGAGAAAAGGATATTCCTTAGACTGCCTTTCTTCCAAGGTCACATTTTTTCTTTCCAGTGGAGGATCCATCTTCTTGGTCACCTTTTGAGTTACCTTTGAAGAAATTTTTATTGGAGCCACGACTGTGGCCATGGACTCCTTTACTTTAGTTTTAGAAAAAGGTTTGCTCCCTTTTTCTAAAATCTTATTTTTCTTTGCCTTTGTTGGGGTCTTAGACAGGTGCCTTACCCCATGTGCGACGATGCTCAATTCCATATCATGAGCGCGGGTCGCCAATTCATCAAAAGTCTTTGGCATGATCCCTTTAAGGATATACTGGAGTCCCCAGTGCATGCCTTGAATGCACATCTCAATTGTAGATGATTCACTTAGACGATCTCTACAATTGAGGTTCAAATTCCTCCATCTGTTGATATAGTCCACCACTAGTTCATCTTTCCATTGACGAGAGTTGGTGAGCTCTACCATGCTGCGATTCTACGAGTGCCATAGAATTTGTTGAGAAACTCTTGTTCAAGTTGCTCCTAACTGTTGATGGAACCAAGTGCCAGATCGGTGTACCAATCAAATGCATTTCCTTTTAGGGATCGTACAAATTGCTTCACTAGTAGATCCCCATAAATTCCCACATTATTGCATGTCTCGATGAAGTGAGCCACGTGCTGCTTGGGATTTCCTTTGCTATCAAATTGTTGGAATTTTGGTGGCTGATATCCAGCTAGCATTCTCATATCATCAATTCTTTGTGAATAAGGCTTTGCATATGTGAAGGTGGATTTGCTGCCTCTTTCATACTTGTCCTTAATCGTACCCATGATGAAGTCTTTGAGCTGTTCCATAGGAATCATACCTTTGAAGGATATTTGAATATCCTGTGATTTCTTAGAAGTTTTCACTTCTTCTTGCACTTCAGATCTCTTTAGAAGAGCTTGACTTATTTCGCTAGTCTTCTCAAAGCGATTGATAAGATGCATAATGCTAAGATCTTGCTCTTGGGAGCGTTTGGCAAGTCCCTCCACCAATTTTGTGAGGTGCACGAGTTGCTCTTCCAGATTTTGTGTGCCCGTCACCATAACTGGTGCCACAGAAGAAGCAATAGAATCTTCATTGAACGAAGATTTGGATTTGAGGTCCCCATGGGGAGATTGAGGTGCAGAGCCAGTACTAGAACTTTGGTCAACTTGTTTGGAGATATTAGTCTTCTCCAATGAAGGCGACATCTTGCGCATTGTAGAAGCAGCATCTTGCTTCAACTTTGCGGTTGCAGGCGATGAGACAATGCTAAAGTTTTGAGCCTCGCTTTGTGAAAGAGCTCGAGTCTTACTTCTTGTCAGCATGCTTTGGCTTGAAGCTTGTGGAGTCTTGCCAACAGTTGCAGCAGCCTCCATGATATCATCAGCCTTTAAATGAGTAGATGTAGTTTTGCTGTTCTTTAGGGCTATTGAGTTGATTTGTGCTTGTACTTGAACTTGGGATTGATTTGAAGAGAAGAGATGGGAGGCAGAGATGGTCCTACTTGGCGTGCCAGACAAATTTCAAGTCTGCGAATAAGACAAGAAAAATATCAAAATTTACAAAATATTTAATGAATATGAAAAGTGGTTACAAATCTCCGAATAAGTCCTATATTGCAGAATAAGTCCTCCAATTCTTCTCTTTTTGAAAAATGTTGATTCGAGGGCTGAAGAGCTTGATCTCTGATCGAACAGGATTTGATGATGAATACTTGATTGCCAAGCCTTCGAGACTTGTTTGATGCGGAGCAAAACGAACGCCTTGAAATTTCAAGAAGATTCTGAACCTTGAATGTGATGAAACTTCTGAATGCTTGAAACTTGATGAAGCTTGAATGCCTGATGCCTTTAGTTTATTGAAACTTGAGCTTGAGGATCTCGGGGTGCCTTGAACCCTTGAGGGATGACCCTATTTATAGGCCAAAAATCCCTTGACTTTAGCATAAATAGTCGATGTGGGATTTTGAAGGAACCTCCCAACAAACCCTAATGGACTTTGATTTAAGATGTCTTGGGCTTAATTTATATTTTAGCCCAATCTCATTTAACCCACATTATATTTAGGTTATGAGATTTTCAAGAGTCCAATTTTAGGGCCTGGTCCAATTCCATTTAATCCATAATATATTAGATTTAACATAAAATGGACCATTAACAATAGCCCAATCTCAATAGTCCAATTTTATAATCTATTGGATTTAATGGACTTTTAATGATAGCCCAATTATATTAATTAATTCAAGAATAATTATATTTATTCATGAATTAATTTTAATTAATCAAGACTAAAATATATAATTTTCTTTTAATCTTGAAAATATATTTTATCCCAAAATTCTTTCTCTACAGATGCTGATTAAATATTGACGTTTAATTTTATCGTACCATTCAATTTTTAAAAAGAATATCTTTTCACACAATATTTAGATTAATGTTGTTTATAAAAGTATAAATATATGAGATTTTAAACTATACCATTTGATTAGGAAATTTAAAAATTATTCATTCTTTTATACATCATAAGACAATATGACAGAACGAATGCATCTAAAAATTTTAATTTAATTAAAAATATTTCAATATAAATATTTTTATTTTTAAAAATTATAATTTATTTATAAAATATTATATTTTCTCTTTTTAATCAAATTTATTTATATATATTTAATTCTCTTTTCAAATTTGAATCATATTATTATAATATTGTTATATTATTTTTATTATTAAATTTTAATTCTTTTTAATGTCATTAATAATTTTAAATTAAATTATTCATTTATTTGTGATTAAATTCTCATGGGTTGATTATATTCCTCTTCACTCCACAAGAGTCACAGCCAGGCGCTATAGACTGTTTGAAATTAGAAGAGGAAAATGAGCAAATAATGCATTCCCTGAGATGCCGTGGAACAAGTTATAAAGTGATATTTTCCTAAAAGTGAAAAGACAGAGGGATTATTGCAAAAGGCCAAAGTGGAAAAAAACTGTTTGTCTTTCATTTTCTAATTTTGCCAATCTAGCACGCGGTGCACGCACCCCTTGCTTTCACCGGAGCAACACTCCATTTCTCTGTCTGCAAATTTTGCCCACACTGTTTCTATGTCTGCATATGCACAAAGGTGTCTGCCTGTGAGAGGGACAAGAAGTATCCAACTGGGCTGAGAACAAACAGAGCCACTGCTGCAGGCTATTGGGAAGCCACTGGAAAAGACAAAGTCCACCGGGCCAGATTCAGGTCACGTGCAGTGCTTCTGTGCTGCCGCCGTTGATGGAATTCTCTCAAGAACGATTTCTCTCGGGAACGACGGCTTCTTCATAAGAGAAGCCAAGAAACAATGACTTAGAAAAGGCGAGTCTACCACAATCAATATCAAACAAAGAAGCACACAGCCTTTTCTTCATAAGAGAAGCCAAGAAACGACGACTTAGAAAAGGCAAAGGACGAAGTCGGAGACGAAGGTAATGGTAAATTGAGTGGTTCTGAACACAATGGAGATGGTAAATATCCGACTGGAGAGTTTGAGTTCCGCGAGTACGGTGCGTGGGAGAGCTTTCTGGTGAAGTGCAGAATGTTCTTTGCGTTTGGACGGGAGCGCGTGCGCGAAGGCAGTGTCTTGACCATGAAATTACGTGGCCAAGTTCAAAACTTTAGCTTTTCCATAGTGCATTCCATTGTTTAATTAGTTGCTGGCAGTGTTTGTTGAGAAAAAAAAAATCTCAAAATCTTGAGGAAAAAAAAAAAAGGAAGATTTGCTCAAAGGGAGAAGAAACAGAAACTGCTCAAAATCAATCATTCCCGTTCAGTACCCTTTGCACACAGCAAATTACAAGCCACAAATTATACAACAAAATCTGTCCAACCTTTGTTCATTAACATAAAGCCAGCTTAACTTTCATTTCTTTCACTAAACAGAAACTGATTTAACCCCTTTTTCAGTTTCTGTATTTTTCGCACAAGAAACAAATCATATGACCTGCAAAAGCACAAAGAACTGCAAAATTACAACCCCCAAGTGGTCTGATACACTGCCTGCACACACGGCATAACAAGAATTTTCTTTCCAAAACTGCATCACCATTCAACCACCAACGTTCTTCATCACAATAATCTTCTCTATGCATAGAACAATTTTAGTTAAAGAGAGAAAGGTTTTACCTAAATTTGAGAACCTTTCCTAAAGCTTGAAGCTGGCTGGAATTCCTTTTCTTCTTCCTTTCGGCTGACTACTTTTCCTATTCTTTCTTTTCTTTGGTTTTATTTCCTACTTCCGATCTTGAGCAGAATTCTCTAACACCTGTAGCCACCGCCTCATGCAGCCAATCCTTCTACTTACCTCTAGTTTTATATATATATATATATATATATATATATATATATATATATATATATATATACTAGCAACTCCACTTCCACCGTTCTAAATGTATTCTTGTGATGGTAAAACTATATAGTATTATATTCTTCTTATGCATTGTGATTATATAGTTATATATTCTTCTATTCTTTATATGTTCAAAAAATGTGTTCTGTTTGTTTATGCTCGTCCATTTTTTTTATGCTCTATGAGTCTAGAATTATTTTTATATTTCTATGAATATTTCTGGAGTATTTTTTTTTTTTTTTTGGAAATTCTTGTGTTGTTGAATTGTTGAATGTTGATGTGTGGAATTGTTGGGGTGTCGAAAAGTTGATGTGGAGATTTGGTGTTGGCATTGTGATTATTGGTGAAAGGGAACTGTAGTGTTATTGAAGTATGGTGCTCCATATATAAACTTATTACTTTTATATTACAATTTACTTTTTTTCAACCACTTTAATGATAAAGTAAAAGGCAAGAGAAAATGGTTCTGAAATAGCTGGGTTGAAGGGATGCCTAAAATACCTAGTAGTAATCTTAAACATGATTTAGTTTTTTCTTCTTATAGTTGGCCTTGAAACATGCTTGTCTCAGTCTTTTAGTTCGGTCCTCCAACTAATTATTAAGGATTTCTTCTATCAATTTCTTCTCACGTTCTAGTATCTCAATGGCTTCTCTCAAGTTCTTCTCAGCCATATGTCCTCCTCGTTCTTCATTTCGCATCTCCTATAAAACAAAGGCATACTCTCAAATTATTAGTTCTTTGTTATCTTGGGAGCATATAATTAACTTATTTACAAGTGTGTGTGTGTGTGAGAGAGAACCTAAACTTTTTTTATTAGGGTCTCCAAGCTCATCAACTTCTTATGAGGCCATCGATGAATTCCCAACTTTTTACATCTTCTCTTGAAAATGGTTAGGCCAACATTTAGTTCTTTAGCCGCCCAAGTGAGCGGCATGTAAAAATATTTCGAAATAGTTGCTCTTGATAATATCTTGGAACTACTGCCCTTCTCCTTTCTCTACCTCCTGTTTATCTTCTTCTCCACAAGAACTTTGTATATCCTCCATCAGAGGAAAATCATCAAAAGAAGTCTCTTGAATGAGTATATCAAATTAGAAATCCAAAGCAACAGTCTCTTGAACGGGTAGATTGAGAGGAAATGGTTGGATTGGAAAGGAAAACACATCAAAGTCTTCTTCTTTGGAAACTAATTCAAAATTTGACCACATCTCAAATGAATTACGACTATCCATTTATGAGAAAGGGATATATATATATATATATATATATTTGCACGAGAAGAGGAGAGGGATGACTGAGGAGAGACAGAGACTAAGGGATGACTAATGATTGATGACTAAGGGATATATATATCTGTGCGGGAAGAAGGGAGGGATGACTGAGGAGATAAAGAGACAAGAAGAAAGCGAAAAAGGTAGATGACAAGAGGGGAGGGATGACTAAAGAGAGAAAGGGACAAGAAGGAAGGGGAAAAGACGATTTGTTTGCTCATTTTACATAAAATATTTTAATTGCACTGCCTTGACATTTTTCTGTTGTTCTGACTTTAAATATAATTAGGTTTTGTTGCAGAAAGGGACAAAGAGGAAGGGGAAAAGACAATTAGTTTTGTATAAAATATTTTAATTGCACTGCCTTGTCTTTTATTGGAGCCACATTAGTGTACAAAATATTTTAATTGCACTACCTTGACATTTTTCTTTTGTTCTAACTTTAAATATAATTAGGTTTTGTTGAGGAAAGGGACAAGAAGGAAGGGGAAAAGACGATTGGTTTGCTCATTTTACATAAAATATTTTAATTGCACTGCATTGTCTTTTATTGGAGCCACATTAGTGTACAAAATATTTTAATTGCACTACCTTGGCATTTTTCTTTTGTTCTAACTTTAAATATAATTAGGTTTTGTTGTGGAAAGGGACAAGAAGGAAGGGGAAAAGACGATTGGTTTGCTCATTTTACATAAATATTTTAATTGCATTGCCTTGTCTTTTATTGGAGCCACATTAGTGCGCAAAATATTTTAATTGCACTGCCTTGACATTTTTCTGTTGTTCTAACTTTAAATATAATTTGGTTTTATTGCCGAATATGCACATTAGTTTCATAGTTCAGAAAATTTATGTCCGTATATGTCTACATTTTAATATTCTAAATTTACACTTGTACTTTATTTTTTTGAGGATGATGCAAAGGTTTTCTATTTATTAGAATAATTTCATTGTCGAGACTGATCTCTGATTTCTGTAATGTGCAGGAAAGGAGATGTTCTAAAGTCCAACCCACTGACCTTGAGCTATGTTGGGTAAAAACTAATATTTTGTAGAGACTGAGGAGAGGAAGAGACAAGAAGGAAGGAGAAAAGATGATATAGGAAGAGACAAGAAGGAAGAGGAAAAGTTGATACCGGGGAGGACTGACGTACTCAATTTTGTTTCTTTTTTTGCATGTATTATTGTTTCTAATAGATTTCTTGGCTTTTCCTACTTGTTATATATGTAGTATTACTTCTCTTGTGGAGTTTAAGGATTTTTTATGATTTCAATATTTAAGAGATTGATTTTGATTTGTTTGACATTAAGCAAATTGTGCTTTATTTTTATTGGTGTTGAATGAGTTGAACGGATTGTATTAGGTTTGAAATTGCAAGTGGATAGGCCTAAATTTCAATCAATTATTTTTTTAAAAAAAATTAATCAAATACGATGGTCACAAGACCATCATATTTGCTTATGATATGCGACGGTTACAAAACCGTCATATTTGCTTATCAAAAGTGACGGCCACATTTGGTTATAGCTTAATAGAACAATATGATAGTCTGAGCCGTCATTTTTATTAATGGTCACAATTGCTCCAAGATTTATTGTCACAGTTATAATTACAACGGTTGGGTACTATCGCAAATACTCAACAATTGTGACGATTAGGGCCGTCGCAAATAACAAGTATTTGCGATAGTTTAAAACCATTGTATTTATGGAACAATTGCGATGGTTTTTCCACCAAATACGAAGGTTTGTAGAATTTCATATCGGGTGAGTAATTGCGATGCTTTTTCCTGACCATCGTATTTACACTATCGCATTGGCTAAATACGACGATTTTTCGACCATTTTTAATAAAAACAACGGCATTATATATGACGGTCAAAAAATCGTTGTTTATAGCAAAAAATGACGGTATTTTCTCAAATACGATGATTTTTTTGCCGTCGTATTTACCTGAATTTTTAGTAGTGTATTAAATTAGCAAAAGACAACTATTAGAGCAACTCTCTTAATTTTGAAAAATAAATACGATAGTATCAACTAACTACCATAATAGTTTTGATAGATGCAATGGTTACTTACCTCCTATCATATTTATGCCAATAAGCTACTACGAATACAGGTCAAATTAGTGTAGATTAAATACGACGGTCTAAACTATTGTATTTATTTAGTCAAATACTATAATTTTATCTAACCGTCGTAATTGGTTAGTCAAATACCATGGTTTAATAAAACTGTCATTTATTCTCAAATTAATATGACGGTTTGAACCATCGCATTGGTTTTAAACAAAATTCTTCAACAACAATCCAAATTATCTCCTATTATATTCAAATTTAGTCATAAAACTTTTGTTGGTGATTTTAACAAATTTAATGGTTGGATCATTAATTTGGTATGCTTATATTTACACTACAAGAAAAATGTGAATCTGTCGTGGACTTTTGCCACAAAATTTTTTTCGTGGCAATCAGTGATTGATTTTGCCACGGAACAGAAAAATACAAGCAACTTGTGAGGGGAAAGATACCACAGCAACTCCATGGCAATTTTCCACGGAATTGAGATGAAAATAGTAGCAAATAGTGATGAAAACATATTTCGTTGCAAATCGGAAGCAAAAAAAGGCACCAAAAAATTATGCCAAACATTAGCCACCGATGTGTTAGTTCATGGCAAATCCCTCGCAAATTGCGAGGGATTTGCCACGGATTTATTTTTTCCTTTTTTATTCATATTTTTATTATATTTATTTTATTCCATACATTTTGATTAAAATGGTCAAATATTTTATAAACATTTTGTTTTTTTATCTCTAACTTATTTATTCTTGAAAAAGAATTGATACGAATTTAAAATAGAATGTAATATTTTTGTGTGTAGAAATATATGTGTGTATTAAAATAAAAAATTTTAATGATATGATGTATTTTTTTTTTTTTTTACAACAAAAGCCATTGGAAATATCAGTGCAATTAACTATATTACCATTTAGAATATACAAAAAATATGTTAGGTAAAATAGTGATAAAAAGAATAAGAAAATTTCATTAATTATTTTATGTGGAAAATCCGTGGCAAATTGCCATGGATTGTGTTAATCCGTGACAAATCCCTAGAAAATTGTATGGGAATTGCCACGGATTTATTTTTTCCTTTTTTATTCATATTTTTATTATATTTTTTTCCATACATTTTGATTAAAATGGCAAAATATTTTATAAACATTTTTCTTTTTTATCTCTAACTTATTTATTCTTGAAAAAGAATTGATACGAATTTAAAATAGAATGTAATATTTTTGTGTGTAGAAAATATATATGTGTATTAAAATAAAAAAAATTTAATGATATGACATATATATATATATATATATATATATATTTACTACAAAAGCCATTGGAAATATCAGTGCAATTAACTATATTACCATTTAGAATATATAAAAAATATATTAGGTAAAATAGTGATACAAAGAATAAGAAAATTTCATTAATTATTTTCCGTGGCAAATCCATAACAAATTCCCACGAATTGTGTTATTCCGTGGCAAATCCCTAGCAATTTGCCAAAGATTTGCCACGGATTTATTTTTTTCATTTTTATTCTAATTTTTAATGTATTTATTTTTATTCCATACATTTTGTGGGATTACGTGTCAACTTATATCCGGTTATCTTTAAATTTATGTATATGAATATGTGTGTGTGTGTGTGTGTGTGTGCGTGTGTGTGTATATATATGAATATGTGTGTGTATATATAAATATAAATATATATATATATAGACACACACACACACACACACACATATTCATATACATATATAAATATATATTCATATATATATATGTATGTATGTATGTATGTCAATGAATATGTCTGTGTGTGTGTGTGTGTGTGTGTGTGTGTGTGTTTATGTATATATTTGATTATGAATGTTTATGTGTGGGGGGGGGGTTATATTGTGTATGAGTTTATATATATATATATATATATATATATGTATGTATGTATGTATGTATGAATCATTTAATAAAAAAGATAGTATAATTGATATTATATAAAATTTTTAAATTATATAAATATACAAAATATTTTTTTATACTAAGTAATATGGTTTTATATTGAATTTAATATGATTATTTTATTTTGTTATAATACTTTTATTGAAAAAAAAATACACAAAGATTGTTCAGAGTAGTTTGAATAAATCAAAAAAAAAAAAAAAAAAGGAGAGCACAACAATTGCCGTAGCTCAGCGGCTAAACACGACATATACATGTTAGAGGTCATGGGTTTGAGTCTTGTGTTGTGCAATTCTTGAACAATTTAAGGCTGCAATCTGGTGTGGCCAAAAACCATCGCAGACCCAGATAGCGATGACAAAAACCGTCGTAAAACCGTCGCAAACCTAGTTTGCGACGGTTTTGCTCATCGCTATCTGCGATGGCCAAGACAAACTGTCGCTATTTTCGACGGTTTAGGCAAAAAAAAAAAAAAATCGTTGCCATTTGCGACGGTTTTGCGACAAATATTTTTGGTCAACGTCGCCGAAATAGAAAATTTGCTACCATTTTGTGACGAAATGCATACGTCTGTTGCAAAATCCTCGCAAATTGCGAGGGTCTTCGTATATTAAAGAAATTAACCCTCGCAAAATTGTCGCAATTTGCGAGGGTTTTGTGAGGAAATTTTTCACCCCAAGCCGCGGCCCTCGCAAAATCGTCGCAATTTGCGAGGGTTTTGCGAGGGACTCTTTCACCCAAAGCTATGGCCCTCGCAAAACCCTCACAATTTGTGAGGGATGTTTTTTTACAAAACTTGGCCCTCGTAAATCCTCGCAAATTGTGAGGGTTTTGCGAGGGACTTTTCTATCCAAGCAAAGTAGCCCTCACAAAACCCTTGTAATTTGTGAGAGTTTTGCGAGGAATTTTTTGTTTCCAAAACTTAACCCTCACAAAATCATCTCAAATTGTGACGGTTTTGCGAGGGATATAATTCATCACAATTTGCGGTGATTTTGCAAGGGATATTTTTTGCCCTCGCAAAACCATCGCAATTTGTGAGGGTTATCGTAGCCCTCGCAAAATCGTCGCAATTTGCGATGAAGTTTTCTAACCCTCACTAAATAGTCGCAAATTGTGTGGATTTTGTGATGAATTTTTTTATTTTTTTATTTTTACATTTATTTTAAATTATTAGCTCCCTATAAATCAATCCTAAAACACTACACAAACAAATGCCAAAACTGTGTTCATAACCCAAAAAATAATGTAAAAAACGAAAACTAAGCCCAAATAAATATAATTAAAATAGAGAACCACAATATAATGTAAATACATAGTAAGTATCTAAAAGAGTAAAATAGTTCACAGAAATAAGTAACAGTGTAAAAAGAGTATAGAAATAAATACAACAAAGTATATGTAGATAAAGAAGGAGCAGCTGCAAAAGGGGGTGGAGGAGGGGAACGAGAGCCTCTACGTGGGCCTGGGTGCTCATCGGCTGGATCAAATCCATCATCAGCATTGGGATCTTCTTCTTCAGCATTAGCAGCTGCTATGCACGCTTCTATCTCCTCTATGGATGGCATAGATGGAGCAGGAATGCCCACCTTATCTGACATAGATGCCATCCAACCACGAAATGTAGAGTGTTGTTGCCTCATGAAGTCCTAGTATAAGTCTATTTGTTGATTGAACCTTCACTCGATCTGCTGAACCCTTTGCTCAACTAGATGCCCAATATTAGCTTGTATCGTGGAAGATGTTTGCAGTCCACTCTGAGACAACCTAGATCGAACTTGTGTCGCCTCTGAGCCTAACCTATAAACTCGTCCTTATTTGAACCCATCTTGTACCTTTACAAACAAGACTTTTTCATCAAAAAGAACAACCGAGTTTATGGAATCACTAGACTAGGACTGAGTAGTGCTCTATATGAGATTTTGCATCTCATCCTAAAAAAAAAAAAAAGGAATCGCCAGTGGAAAATGTCAAACTAAAATACAAATTCCACGTAATATAACGCAATTTTAACATATTTAATTTATATACTACCAAAGTCTGGCATGATCGATCACTGACAAACTGGCCCTTTTGTGGGCCACTCTAAAAGACATGTAATGTCTCAAACTTGTTTGTGTAGCTAAAAGAACTCCCCTTGGCCCACTACATTTATGTTAACAAAATACAATTATTACAATCTGATATAAATTCATTCCAAAGCAATTTAGAATAATAAATAGTTAAGTGGAAATGAACTACCAAATGGTCCTCATGTTCTATGAATGAGATAGACCCTTCAGTATGGGTGCAGCTATTTCCTCGATTCTTTTTGTTGGTAGTTGAGAGCTTCTGATACTTCTCTAAACTCCAATACTCGCAAATGCTATTCCAATACTGAGTCTCTATCCAATGAGGACATACCCAACTATCCCTCTTCTTCACGTCCGACACTTCTTTTCCCAAATAGATCAAATCTGGGAAGCGTACTCATCCCTCCACCGAAAATATTTCTACATGATCACGATTAAGAATTCTGATTAACATATAACATAGTACTTAGACAACAAAAAATATTCAGAAATTACTTACCCCAAATTCTTGAAACCATAAGTCTTGCACGGTTGTTGGGATGTGAGTGTATGTCAGATACGAACCAGTGAAGTACTACTATATTATATTTGAAATTTCTCAAACACATTTGTCCAAGCTGGTAAACCTATTTTTGGTGTAATGACAATGTACAATAGAATTATATTCATCTCCAAAAAAAAAAAATAATAATTGAAGTAATACTTAACATATAACAAAGTATGAATATGTTACTTACCCGTTTCACCGTGGAACAATCTAAGGCCGAGAGTCCGAAACTTACCACCCAACAGAATGCGAAGTTGAAGTAACGGATAATTGAAAAGCTTGGGATGGTACTCCCTCGTCTCCACTAGAGCCATGTAAAGACTGAGGCACTAAAAGCCGAGGTAGCTGAGTAAGGGATGGAGTATAAGGCTTCTAACCCCCCTCCCTCAATGGCTCTTCATTAGAAGACATTGCTAGAGGAGATAAAAACGAAAAATGAGTGACTAATAAATTGTATCAACACTTCAAAAGAATGATGTAAATAACTGTAAATAAAAATGATAAAAGAATAATAACATTGAAACTTTATAACTATTCACTAATTTAAAGCAATAGAATAATAGTATGATAACGATGGATATGTCAAAATAAACATTGTCCTTGTGAATTGAATTTAAAAAAAAAAAAATGATAGAGTCTCCCCTATACTTGGACATTTTCCAGGCATAACACCACCTCAAATTTGACAATTAAAACACTGTTGCAAACAACAAAGTAACTAGGGGTAATCACCTATTACCCAAGAGGAGTGATCACCCATCACTCATGGGGAATGATCACCCATCAGTCACCAGGTTCCAATTATTATGTTAGATACAGTTAAAACCAAACTAAAGAATTATATATGCCTCTGTCCTTGTGAATTCCCAAAATAGTGGAATTTATACAGTAGCACGAATAGATATAGCCACCTTATGTTTATCTATATCTTTTCCTCTGGCCTGTGCAAGTCTAATCGAAAGATTCCTACAAAATAGAAGGAGATAAGACTCCTGACAATATGACAAACTTAGTGTAAAAAATTATATGTGATGGAATTTAAAATAAAAGAAATTAAAAGATTTTGAAATGGGAAACAAATAATAAAAAGGAGAATAGAGATTCAATAATAAATGAAATTTAAACTTTGACATGGGATAGTAATAATATATTAGATTTCAAGAATCCCTTACCATTAACCATATAAATGGTAAATGAATTTAAACCAGGCCAAATCACTGGAATCACTCTCCGATACAAACTTGTCGTCATCTACTGAGGTATCGCTATTCGTATCCGATTCATCTTTGTCTTCATTGATAGGAGAATTTTCCCTTGCCATTACAGCTCTTGAACATCCAACATTTCATTCAAACCGTTCTCATGCGTCAAAAATACCAAGATCAACAAATAACGATATGTTAACTTCGTTAGTAGCATCTACTTCTTCTTGATAAACTCTGTCAATGACGGGTGCATCTATTATATGCCAAGCTTTGGTTTTGCAAATTGCCAACCATTCAGATCTTTGCCTCTTACTCCCTGGATATGATGCATAATATGCTTAGCTAGCTTGTTGAGCTAGAACAAATGGATCATAGTTGGCGTAGCTCCTTTTTTGGTTAATTTCGACAAGATTATAATGCGGATATACCCTAGTACCATGATTCAATGTTTGATTGAACCAATGACATTCAAAAAGAAAAACTCTTTGTTGTGGATTACTAGGAAACTGCACTTCAATAATCTCATTTAACACTCTATAGTAATCAAGTCTTGATGCATCATTTCCAATCCCTTTCATGCACACACCACTATTCACTGTTTTCTTTCCTTCTACATAATCATTTGTGTGAAACCAGAAACCATTGACTATGTACCCACTATTTGATTTCACTAGGCTTGACGGACCCCAAGCAAAGTTTCTTAAGGATTCATTTGTAACCATATTTTCTGGATCTTGTACCTAAAAAAAATGAAACAAGTTAATATTACATAAAATGAAAGTTGGGGCATTACGAAATTGATTAAATTCCCAATGGAGTTCCAAATGCAAGTTAGTAACTTATGTAACTTACATATCCACTAAACCATTCAAAAAATTCAAGGCCTATTCTTCTATTGATTTCTATCTCTAATATAGTTGGAGCCAATCTTCGTAAGTGTGCCGTGAATGCCCTATAATGCGTTAGAGGTATGAATATGTCAAAATCATTACGAGATCTTCATTTATCGTAAAAGTTATATAAAGCAATAGCTCGTACTTAATGTATGGCTGCACTTCACCATAATTAAGCACTATGTAAATTCTTGTTGTAATGAATTCTTCAGAGGTAAGGAATTAGGTTCAAATCCACCCTATCACCCTTCCTTGAACATTATAGATTAACAGCCTAGGTTCATGCACCCTCTCTAATCGTTCTCCCTCTTTATTACGCGCCATATTTGTACGTTTTGTTTATACATATGGCTCAAATAATATGAGAAGAAAGTGGATGCTTCTTCAATGAGATAAGCATTGCAGATTGATCCTTCAACTCTAGCCTTATTTTTCACCTTAATTTTCAAATGATGCAAATACCTGTCATTTGAAAAAAAAAGTTTAGTCACACACGCTCATATTGTACCTTGCAGGAAAAGAATTAGATTGGATTATTAGATTACCTTTCAAACGGGTACATCCACCTATATTAAATAGGGCCACACACTCTTGCTTCGTAAGGCAAATGAATTAATAAGTGTTCTATTACATCAAAGAATACAGGTGGAAATATCTTCTGCAACTTACATAACAACAAAGGAATGTTGGACTCCAATTTGGCCATATGAGCTGCACTTAACTTAGGAGAGCATAGACCCCGATAAAAAGGGCTTAATTCCGTCAAAACACCCCATACGTTAGAAAGGACAAATTCCTTCAATGGAAGGGGAAGTAATCTCTCCATGAATACGTGACAATCATGTGATTTCATTATATCGGTCTAGAGTTGCAATCCCCTCAACTATTCAAGTAAAAGCTTCTTTTGCTTTGTTGTCAACGAGTAGCAAGCTTTAGGTATAGCCACCTTTCCTCTTCCCACATTCGAGGCATGTAGCTCTGGCCTATGACAATATAATTCCAAGTCACGTCTAGCCTTTAAATTGTCTTTTGATTTACCCTTTACCTCCAGAACTATGTTCATAACATTGTAAAATACATTCTTCTCATTGTGCATAATATCAATATTATGTCGGACAAAATTAGTACGCCAATACGGGAAATCCCATAAAATACTCATTTTTGTCCAATTATGAGATATACCCCTGCCATTACTCCTTCCAATTTCTTTGCATACTTTTGTGATTTTTTCAAAGTTAGACAAACTACCCCAAATTTCTTCACTAGTAGGGAATTGCACAGGCTATGATGTCTTAGGACCTCTATTCTTCCTAAAAGATCTCGTGTCCCTCCTGTAAGGATGATCCGATGGTAAGAAATGATGGTGATAGTCAAACCATGATTGTTTCCCACCATTTTGTAGATGAAAAGACTTTATACTGCTCATACAATATGGACAAGACAGTTTCTCAACCGTGCTCCAGCAACTCAACATACCACATGCAAGAAAATCATTAATAGTCCACAAAAGTGCCACCCATACGTGGAAGTTTTGTTTCTTCGATATGTCATAAGTAGTGAGACCTTCAAACCACAATTGGGTTAATTCGTCTATCAAAGGTTATAAATAAACATCCACCTGATGCTTTGGATTCTTGGGGCCCGAGATAATGATTGTTAAAAACATGACCAGATCCTTCATACACATCCACGGGGGGAGATTACACAGTGTAAGAATGACCGGTCAGGATGAATATTGCTTACCCGACATCCCAAATGGTGATAATCCATCTATACATAAACCAAGTTTGACATTCTGTACTTCTTTTGCAAATTCAGGATGCATCCGGTCAAAGTTTTGCCATGCTTCACTATCACGAGGGTGACTCATGGTGCCTTCCTCCAATCTGCTCTCTCCATGCCATCTCATGTGTTCCATTGTTGTTTTAGAAGTATACAATCTTTGTAGCCTCGGTGTTATCGGGAAGTAATACATCTTCTTGAATGAAATTTCCTTCCTACTTGTGTTTTTCCCAACCTTTTTCTATGCATATCGAAGATGGCCACAAAATTTTCACTCTTTACAATTCATGTCATCTTTCCAGTAAAGCTTGCATCCATTGATGCATACATCTATTTTTTTGTAGCGACAAACCCAACCTAGCCACTAATTTTTTCATCTGATAGAAATCATCAGGAATCGTATTACTGCTAGGCACAACCTCTTTCATCAATTGCACAACATCATTAAAGGCTTTTTGCAAGAGGTTATTTTCAGATTTAATGTTTAATAACCTTGAAGCAAGTGAAAGCTACGAATGTGTAGTGCAACCATCCCATATAGGAGTCTCTACAACCCTTAACATATTGTAAAACCTTTGTGCCTCCATATTAGGTGGTTCTTCAAGATTTTCTATTGATGGAGCTTCAAGGGGAAAGTCAGGACCTGCTACGTCTAAGACCATTTCATGAGATGGATTTTCTTGATGTGACTCAACTTTTGGGATATACTCGATTGGCTCACCATGACATGTCCACTGGTAATAATTAGCCACAAATCTAGACTTCATAGGTGGAGCTTAACTTATGCTGGATCTAGATACTTTTTATTCTTCCATTTTGGACACATACATCTAATTACGCTTGATATTGCATTTGATAAGGCAAATGTCAAAAAAGTTTTAACCCCTTCCTCAAATTAAATAGTGATCCTTTTTACACCCGAAGCATACCTTCTATACATCCAACTACAATCCTCCGTGATGTCTAAACGAAAGAAAAGAACAATCCATTCTGTAATTAAAATCACCCCTTGAATTATATTAGTGAAAATAAGTAATTACATTTTCCTTTCCATTATCTAACAAAATGAGGTCCAAAACATAGAATATACACTTATATTACTCAAAAGGAGGATGGGATAATCGTTGTGGATTGTGATTATGTGAATAGAAGATATCGTTGCACCATATGTTTTGTTGAATATTATATTGAGGATTATTATGTTGTGATTGATTGATGATGGTATTTGACTAGTATGACTATAACTGATTTTATCCAAAATTGATATTTACTTATACTTAGGTAGTGTATGATTTATTATTTATAATCTAATTTGCATTAAACAAACCATCTATTATTATTTGTTGGAATTGTGGCTAGTATAAAATGTTTGTGGAATCGTGCCTAGTATAAAATGTTCGCTACTACACATATTCTTCTTCTTCTTCTTCTTCTTCTTCTTCTTCTTCTTCTTCTTCTTCTTCTTCTTCTTCTTCTTCTTCTTCTTCTTCTGCTACTGCTACTACTACTATTGCTGCTGCTACTACTACTACTACTACTACTAATATTTCTACTTGTATGATTACTATTTTATTTATTAATAGCAAAATTATTAATACTTTTAATTATTAATAGTAATATTATTTTTGCTTTTGATATGTAAATTGTTCTCATTATTTTATTATTCCTACTATTATTAACATTGTTATTTTTAATGATATTATTATTATTATTATTATTATTATTATTACTACTACTACTACTGCTGCTGTTGCTGCTGCTGCTGCTACTCATTTTATTAGTCCTATTATTATTGTTATTAGCAATGTTATTTTTAATATTATTATTATTATGGGATATATACTCATATTCAATTGAATAACACATTTCAGGATAAGGATAGTTATTATATTCCACAATAAATAGTGGTAGATTTTGAAAAATTTTGATAGAGTCTCCCCTATAATTGGACATTTTCTAGGCACGAGGCCACCTCAAAATTTGACAATCAAAATGAAATTGCAAACAACAAAGACAAATAATTTATTTACAGAAAAAAAAATAAAAGGAAACTAGGGGTAATCACCCATTACCCAGGAGGAGAAATCACCCATCACTCATGGGGTTCCAATAATTAAAAATACACAAAAGAAACATGTGCTTACCACTTCCATTAAGCTAATAATGTTGCCTCAAGGTTTACACTCCGTTTTTTGCAAGAATCACCGAAAATGAAAGATAATAACATTTTCTTACTGTATTTTTTCATCCCATTAACAATGATAAGAAAGGTTGGTAAGGATAGATATGCCATACATGTTATATACATGGAGGTGTGGTAAGGACAGATATTTTGATTTAGCAGTTTGGCACCTACTAACATTGATTCCAACAATTATTCACTTTCTAATTAGAATGAAAATTATATGCTATCCTCATGATTGGACTTGGAAGATGACTAATATCTTCAATCAGTATAGCCCTCAAGATTCTTATCCATTTTGAAGGAAAAATCAAAGACCTTTACTATTAGGAATTATTGGTGATAGCACGCTAGAAAGACACCGGCAATAATTGAGATCACTAGAATGTTCAAATTAGACAAATTTGAAAACACATGACAATCAATTTCAATGAACAAAAAAGCCTAATGTTACAACTAAAGTACACTACAAAACCATAATATTACAGCAATTTAGATTCTCAACTAAAAATTCAAGAAAAAAAAACCAAGAAAGAGAACGTATGTTATTACCAGCAGAGCGGAATGTCTTTTCTGATTTATCACTTATCAATTCCCCAGTCTCTCTTAGCTGCTTCTCTACTGACCCTTCGGTCTTTCCAATGGAGTTCAAGACTATTCGCCTTCTACTGTTGCTTTGGTAGTTGAAGTCTTGGCAATGGTGGCATTGATTTCACCTTAGTGCTGCCAGGAGGTTGGGGGGAAGGGGGAGAATAGCGTTGGCTGGGGGCACGCTGGGGGGAGCAGGGGTTGAGGAAAGCTGTGCGAGCAGGGGGGCAGGGGCTAGGGGAGCAGCGCGGCTAGGGGCACGCTGCAAGGCGGGAGGAGAGGGAGCTGCTTAGCTTTGGGAGAAAGGGGACTACGTGGTTGAGGGGGGCACGATCAGGGAGGGGGCTGCAAGGCTGAGGGAGGAGCACGGGGAGGGGGTTGCGGAGCTGAGGGGGTGCGGGCTAGGAGGGAGAGCGGGGAGGGGGCTACAGGCTGGGGGGCACGGGTTGGGGGGGAGTGCGGGGAGGGTGCTGCGGGCTGGGGGCGCTGCAGGAGGGGACTGCAAGGAGAGCCAGCTAGGGGGGCTCGGGATGGAGGGGCGCTACGGGAAGGAGAAAGGGCTACAGGTAGGGGCCAGTAGGAGGGGGCAGCCAGATGTGGGCCCGGTAGGGTGGGGGCAAGGGCATGGGGTCAACGGCGGGGGGGCAGTGGGTAGCAGAAGAAGAAGAGTGTGAGGAAGGAGTGGAAATTTTCTAAGTGTAGGAAATTTTTAGTTTTTTTTTTTTTTAATCCCTAGCTATTTTGTCACAATTTGAGACAAAAAAATAAAACCCTCGCTAATTTATCGCAAATTGATACGAAAAACATTATAGACCGATCTCAACATTACAATTTTCACCATTTTTTATTGATCTCAATAATAACAACAATATTTAAATTATTTTTCTTTATATATTTTACTTTATATACCACTTAATCAAATAGATAGATCAAAAAATTAGACATATGTATATTGATGTGTTTAGATTTGGGTATAAAAATCATATAAAAATAAACACATTTCCAATCAAGTTTAAATTAAAACGATAACTCTAAATTGCACTTATGAGCAAGCATACTCATCATTAAGCATAGCATAGGGTTCAAATGGGTGTCGATCCTCCAGGAACAAGTATGCATTAATCATTTTTCTTTCATTGTTTAACCGACTCAATAAAGTGAAAACGAATAAAAAGGAAAATCAAATAAAAGAAAAGAATATATATACATGTCAAGAATGGAGAATTATGTAACTCAAACCATTATTTTGACAAACATGATCTTAAAGGACCTAATCATTATCATAACTAATTATTCACTTGGCATCATGATGGATTAAGATAGATTCACTTCTTTTTCAATCCATGAAATCACTATCTTCTAGATAAATTAGCATCACATATTCTGTCTCAACTAATCTACCCAAAAGATGCATTAAACACAATCCTTGATTAAATTTTCATATTCTGGAAAACTTAAAACATGAAACTAACCAATGAATCCATATTATGGCAGACATAAATTAATCTTTAATTACCTTGTTCTTAGCAATTAACCCCTTTTTCAAGCAAGTTAAGAGACAACAAATATGAAATTAACTAATTGAAACCACCATCAACCCCTTTTTCAAGTAAGTTAATGGAAAGAACAAACCAACTAATCTCGTAATTAGCACAAGTAATCAAATACCAAGAAGAACAATCAATTAATCAAAAGATCAACGTAACTTTAAAAATCATGAATACCTAAAACAATGTCAAATCAAAATAAAACAATTAATACATCATTGTTCAAGAAAAAAAAAACAAATGAAAGAGATAAATACTCATAGACAAGCTTTTTAATTTCCAATGAAAAATCCTCCAAGAATCAATGCTCCTTGAACTATTTCTCTCGAGAAAATATTAGTGATACACTCTAAAATATACCTAAGTCTCTACATTGTGCACCTCTCTTTCCTAAGGTAAATTGGCCTTTATTTATAAGCTTACAAAGTTCCTAAAAGAATCCTAAGTAAATAAGAAGTAATTACCTAAAAATCTAAAATAAAAAGGATTAATAAAATCTAAATAAAATTCTAAAATAAAAATCTAATTAAACTACGGAGTCCACCGCCCTTTTGAATTTGTGAAATTGGAAATCTTCCTTTGTCATTTTGTGCCTTTAATTGATGTTGAATTGTAATTGTGGAATTCGGCTTCCAGACGTGCGGACAACCGAGTCGTTTGCTACTTCCTTTTTCTTCGCTGTCAGCTCGCTAAGCCACTACTCGAGCCATGAAGCTTACTTCTTTCCTTCTTGCTCGCCGCACAGCCATCAAAGCGTCATGGAATTGTCCTCCTCTTCTTCTTGTTTTGCTGACCGAGGCTGCTTCTTCTTCTTGTTGTTGCGTCGGCTCAATTGAGCCGTTAACCTTGCATCAGCTCAATTGAACCGCAAACCATCTAGAGCTACCGAAACAATTTCTTTAGCTTTTGTTCAACAGCTTTTGTTGCCTTCTCTTTTGTCCAGCAACTACTGAAATAAAATTTCTTCTTTTGCTTTGTTGCTTTTGTTCTCTAATTAAGTCGTGAGCCATTTAAGCCAATTTCTCCATTTTCCTTTCCAATCCAATTTCAATTGCAATTGCTTTGATTCTTCTCAATTTCTCCGATTTCCTTTGTTCTACCAGTAGCTAACCGGCACCGGCTCTACCTTCTTGGGCTGGTGCTGGTTCTGTGCTGGAAAATCACACAATTAACTCTAAATTTTCCCTATTTTTGTATAAAATTACAGAAAAGCATTTTTATAAGGAAAATATCAAATAGGAAGGAATATGATTAGTTATTGTATAAAAAGTGTCTTAAATTAATCTCAAATAGCTAGGAAAATAATGACTAATTTAGGCCCTATCATATATACATACCTATATATTATAATATATATATATATATATATATATATATATTAACATGTAGGAAACGAAGAACATTACAAACCGATCTCTACATTACAATTTTCACCATTTTTTCTAGTGATCTCAATAATAACAACAGTATTTAAATTATTTTTCTTTATATATTTTACTTTATACACCACTTGATCAAAGTGGTAGATAAAAAAATTAGGCATATGTATATACATACCTACATGTTATAATATATGTATTAAACCAAATAGATACTTATATACATTGTATACTACATAAACATATACATTTACTTATATATTACAGTAAGTATAAAATATAATAGAATTAACTATATATATTTACTTATGTAATTGTTGACGTCAACTTTGCCGAGCCGATACCGATTTGATAAATAAGGACGAGCTGATAAAGTCAACCTTTTCGAACAGCCGATAGCCATGGTCAACATCGGCACCGCAGAGCCCATAAGAAAGAACAAACAGAATCCTGATCTTTCGGTGCAAGGGACTCTGCACGATCGTTGGGAACATTCTTGGGCCTGAAGAAACTCCACGATCTGTTCGTGGTTCATTTGCAGCAAGTATACAAAAGAGGAGCATCGCCCACAAGGAGGGGAGATCAAACCATCAAATCAGCAAAGTTCAATTTCATTTTCTTTTTCCTCATCATCATTTCCAGCTTTCTAGTCTAGGATTTTGTTTTTTTGCAGCTTTCTTACTGCTTTGTTCTAGTTTCCCTTTACCAGCTTTGTTTACAGTCTTTTTTATAGTTTTCGGTTCATACTTTCGATATCAGCTTTTTCTGTACTTTCCATTGAGATGATCAGTATAAATATCATTCCATATTCCAAAAAAGTCCTTCCGTTTAGCCTTCTCAATTGACTTTCTTGAGCCCTTTCTTTAGTAAGCTCAAGGAACCCGGTCCCTGATTCAAAAAAGGTCCGATACCATTTGTTGTTACTCCCTATCGGATCATTTGTGTTTGTCGGATACGAAACTGATTCCCGTTTGCATCGGTTCCTTATTTTGACAGCAACAATAATACATTAGGTGTATAACATAATATAATTACATATAAAAATTTATAATAAAATGCACAATTTGAGACACATTATTAAAAATATTTCAGTAAATTTGTCAAAATAACCACCACACAAACACATAAATAAAAATTAAAAATAATGAAAAATATAGATTAAAACCCTATTTTGTAGAAAACCCTCGCAAATTACGATGATTTTGTGACGGAAGAAGCAAATTCATCACAATTAGTGACAGATTTGCGATGAATTAGGGTATTCAAATTTTCACTATGCAAAAAATTCAAAAAAAATCGATGGAGAGGAATATTCAATTCATTCTATGCAACAATTCAAAATTTCAATCCAAAAATTTTTTTACTTATGGAAAGGTGGGTAATTTAAAATTTAAAATTTCATCGCAAATTTGCGATGGTCTAGACTCTTCTCTTTTTTTAAAAAAATAATGAAAAATATTAACTTACGACGGACAAATTGTGATGATTTTGCGATGGACATTTAAATCTTATTTTTCATTAAAAACAATTAGCAGTTGCAAAACCCTCACAAATTGCGAGGGTTTTGCGATGGTCTAGATTTTTCTCTTTTTTAAATATGAAAAGTTTGCCGCAAAATCCTCGCAAATTGCGATGGTCCAGACTTTTTTAAAAATGTGAAAAGCTTGTCGCAAAATCCTCACAAATTGCGAGGGTTTTGTGATGGACATTCAAAAAAAATTATTTAAATATTTTTTTCATAAAAAACCCAACCATTGCAAAACCCTTGCAATTTGTGATGGACATTCAAAAAAAATTTATTTAAATTTTTTTTTTTTTTATAAAAACAACTAACCGTCGCAAAATCCTAGCAAATTGCGAGAGTTTTGCGATGGTATAGACTTATCTCTTTTTAAAAATATGAAAAGTCCATCATAAAATCCTTACAAATTGCGAGGGTTTTGCGATGGACATTCAAAAAATTTTTCATCTAACTATTTTTTTTCATAAAAATAACCAATCGTCGCAAAACCCTCGCAATTTGTGAGGGTTTTGCGACGTTCTAGATTTTTTCTTTTTTTTTAAAATATGAAAATTTCATCACAAAATCCTCGCAAATTGCGACGGTTTTACGACGAACATTCAAAAAAATTTCATTTAAACATTTTTGCATAAAAACAACCCTTCGTGGCAAACCCCTCGCGATTTGCGAGGGTTTTGCGACGGTATAGACTTCTCTCTTTTTTTAAATATGAAAAGTCCATCGCAAATTGCGAGGATTTTGCAATGGACATTCAAAAAAATTTTATTTAAATTTTTTTTTTTCATAAAAACAATCAACCACCTCAAAACCCTCACAATTTGCGAGGATTTTATTCGTCGCAAAACCTACGCTATTTGCAAGGGTTTTGTGACGGTCTAGATTTTCTCTTTGTTTAAAATATGAAAAGTCCATCGCAAAATCCTCACAAATTGCTAGAGTTTTGCGATGAACATTCAAAAAATTTTTCATTTAAATATTTTTTCTTTAAAACAACCAACCATCGCAAAATTGCGAGGGTTTTGTGATGGATAGACTTTTTTAAAAAAATATGAAAAGTCCGTCACAAAATCCTCGCAATTTTTGAGGGTTTTGCGATGGACATTCAAAAAAAATTCCATTTAAACATTTTTTTTTCAAAAAACAACCCACCGTAGCAAAACCCTCGCAAATTTGCGAGGGTTTTGCAATGGCCCACTAACTAGACTTTTTATTTTTGTATTTTTTAAATTATTAAAAATTTGACGCAAAATTCTCACTGATTGCGAGGATTTTGCGATGTTTGTAACAATTTTCTTTTTTGTTTAAATATTTTATTCTAAAAAAATTAACCATCGTAAAACCCTCACTAATTTGCGAAGGCATTCTAGCTGTCGCAAAACCCATGCAAATAGTGACGGTTTTGCTATGAATTGTGATGGCTATTTTGGCCATCCCAAAACTGTCGCAAAATTGTTGCGAATTGTGAGGATTTTGCGACGGTGTTGGACAACTCGCAAGTTCATCAATAATCGTCACAAAACTGTCGCTAATTAACAACGGTACTGTAGCCATTGCAAAAAATTCGTTGCAAATTGTGATTTTTCCTATAGTGCGCCAAGAATTGTCATACTTAAGTTTGTCTCTTACTTCTCAATTTAATTGCCTTTCATACTCTTTTCTGTTCTCTTGGGTTCCTCCATCTCTTCAACTACTTCTACCAGTTCTGCTTTGGAGCTCCTGATGGAATTGACCAGTGGATAAAAAAAACAAGTGAATTCAATGTTATCTTTTGGTTCGATATCCTATTCATATTAATGCCTTACCAAAAGAACAAGCGACTTTAATACCACCTTTTCCTCTAAAAAAAATAATAAAATAAAATAGCTGAGAGCGTAAAAAACAACAATTGGTTAACGATTGAAAAATTGGAAGGTTGTTCATATGCCTATGCAGTGTAACAAAGGAGCTCATAGCTTTAGCTATATGTGCTTTAACTTTCTTGATTTTACAAGATTTTCTACTAATCAAATTCAGTGACGCATGTGCTTTAGCTAAAAACAAGAATTGACTCGGCATACTTTATTAGCATATTTATTTTCAAATTATAGATTGAGAGCTCAATTCACTTCTTGAGAATTTGTTAGATATGCCCTCTCCTTTCTCCTAGATAGTTTACAGCACCAACTTCTTTTTTTTAAAAAAAAAAATTATAACCTTTACATTATTTTATCACTTTGGGACTCGACAAATCATTTGACTATACTCGAAGCCAACCATTACAAGGAAAAAGAAAAGAAGCTTATATCTTATTTCTGTCTTGAATTAAAAAAAAAAAAAACACATGCATTACAATATTATACTTTTTATCTCTCTTCTAACACTATGATTCTAAATTGCTGCTAAATCAACTGATGCACAAACAGAACTTTTGTTCTTGTTCCAAGTGTATATTAGTTGTATAGAAATATAAAGTGAACAACTTAAAAAATTTAATGTGTCATTTTGCTATCTTGCAAAGGTTAGAGATATAATTTTTTTTTTTTTTTTACTGTCCAGAAGAACATTACTAAGGTAATAAAATCTTCCAATAGTCAGAAATTTTGCATCTACTAGTTCTTCAATATTATACTTTTTTCATTCTGCAAGATTGGATTCCCGTGAGTGATAGGTGATCATTTCCTTTGAGTGATGGATGATCACTCCCTATGAGTAATGGGTGATTATTCTTAAGTTATTTTTATGCTATATTCCAATTGTTCTATTCTTGTTAGTTGAATTACATGATTGTTCATATTGGGGTTGCCTAGTGCTTGGAAAATATTCAATTTATTGAGCAAATTCTGTCAAAAGTTTTTTAAAATTTAGAATTTTTCGTGGGAAAATTATCTATTTTTTTTTAAAAAAAACATGAATAAAATAACTTTTATCTATTTTATATGAATAAAATAACGTAAATTAAAAAATCCAAAATAAAATATTTTTACAAGAGTTGGTCTATATTGTCACTTAGCTACAAAAAAATTGTATCATTTATATTTCCCAAAAAAAGGGTATTTAACTATATTTTCTGTTATCTAAATATATTTTCTATTACTTTTATAGAAATAAAGGAATGGACTAGTTATAGATTGAGTCAATGACCGTTTAGGTGACGAATATAATAAGGGTTTGGATATCTTTATAGAATTTGCATTGAGAGACAACCTGATGGAGCAAAAATCTGTTGTCCTTGTATGAAATATCAAAATAGGTATTTTTATAATAAATAAAGGTCAGTCGACGTGTTAGGCAAAAATATATTGTCTGTGTTAGGTATTTTTGTTGACATCAGAATAGGTATTTTTAATTATTGTTCATGCTTGTAGATGGCCTGACAAGGCCAGTCGACATCACGGTATGATATGTTTCTTACAACTCGAAGGTGGCATAGTTGGCATGTTGATGGTTTGACTGCTGATATGATTGTAAGTAATTTTTTATGTTTTACTCTGCTAAGTTTTTAAAATATAACAAAATGAATAGATAAACATTAATATTAACTTAATATCTATATTCTTTCTTAATTTTGTAGGTCTGATCAGAGGCAAAGTGGCAGGCATTCCCCAAGTTTGAGTGCACCGAGAAGCTAAGGACTAGATCTTTCAACGCTTGTTTGGTCTTGATTTGTGAGGTCGTGTTAGATACAGGGGGAAGGGACCAACACCAGGTTTAGTCTTACAATCTTCCACAAATTCCAGAAATGTTGATGAGGCTATCAGAGCCTAGGTGGAGGCATGCATGCACGCAATGCAAGCTGAGATAGAAGCACTACTATAACACCCCACAATTATAGGGTCTAAATGACTGCAGAAATCACCCTATCGAGTAGACATAAAGGGTCTTTATAATGAACTAAGTGGATAAATAACCAACATTTAAAGATCAACTGAATAAAACCTTAAAAGGCTTCGAATAGTATATCAATCCCAAATAACATAACATCTTAAAGTACTTTAACTATATTATTCTTCAAGACTATAATCATAAAATAAAATAATATCCAGTGCATCAAGATCAAATGTGACAATTACAGATTTCTCTGTCTTGCTTCTGATATAAAACTCTGAAAACATTAATTAAAAGGTGTTTGTCACATATAATCTCAGTAACTCTTGTGTGTATTTTGTAAGAAATTTCTGAGGAAAAATATTTTCATGATGCATGAGTTTTTGTTCCAAAAATAGATATGATTTTACAACATGTTATATTCTTAACACACTAAATAATACATGGGAGGTTTATATCATTTCAATAACTTCGGAAAAGAAATTATTTCTCATCAACAATATTTAATTGTATTAAACACATCATTTGTTTTGAGCTTACCATCATGACTGTTTCTTACAATAACATATAAAGATACATATTTTTGAAATCATGTTTCAAATATCCCACATCAAAATTCAAATTTATGCATTTGCGATCTCAAATCAAATACCGACAGAAACTCATCACATCAACAAATTGGCCACAATTGCTCCGGTAGAATTTACAACCCCTCCACCATAATAAATTACTCCAACTTGAATAGGATATGTAATCCATTCGTCATAATAAATGGCTATCCACCTTGAATAGGATGATTAGTCCTACCGACGCAGTGCTATCCAACTCAGATGTCCCATGCCCGTCCTCCATTTTTCCCTTGAAAAACATATTGCTAGCTAAGGATGACTAAATTACAAGTACTATCGCCCTACATAGAAAAGTCAACTATCTGGAGGTAGCCTCCTACCGGATAGCATCCTCAACTTCACAAAAGCTAGTACAAGAATAAAGTTCCTTGAGTACTCAAAAATAATAGCACGGAATCACATGATTCACTGCAAACACAGCATAATGCCAATGTGAAAAATTTAGCGCAATACTTTTTCAAAAATAGCTCAATACTTTTTAAAAAGATTTCACAAACATTTCCTAAAATATTTGTTTCACAAAAATTACACACAATTTTCATTTCAAAGCTCAACTCTAAAGTCTTTATCTATCTCATAATCTCAAAATCATTTCAAAACAATATATCCAATGTAATATTCTATAAATTCCCCAAGATTTAATAATTGTTTTTTAACTGCTATAAATAAGTAGCTCTCACATATATGTGGATATGTATTTTACAATTCATTTATGCATGATCATTTGCAATTCCATATGCTTAATAACTTTTAATACAAGCTTTCATATCCAACATATCATAAATATGCAATTTTTCCCAAAATAATGTATAATTAATTATTTTGTAAACCATAATTCGTATTTACTTCACAATAGAACAACATACTCACAATATATAATTTCTCGAATGAGATGCAAATATATATACATTTGATCAAATATCACTTGCATAAGTAAAACATTTCATAACATAATATTCCTTAAATAAATAAATATTTTATTTCACAGATAATAAATTTGAAGTTAAATATTTATATAGTTGAAACATTTAGCAAAATTGAAATATTTCATATGCATTCCTAGGTTTAGAAAATCATAACATGTGGGGACTTACAAGTTTATGAAATATGAAGTGTAGGGACTTACCTTGAGTCCTAGCTAAAGCAAATTCAAGAACAACTTCTTAATTGCAAGGTCCTCCTTCTCCTATTTTCTCAAAATCTAAATATAAATAAAGTATAAGAATTAATTTCCTGTCATAAATTAAATCACACTATAGAGTCCTCCATATCAATCTTAGTCATTCTAATCAAAGTCCTTAATCATCCTAGAATAATAATCATATCTCACACCAAACCCTAACAACAAGTTCTTAAGGCATACATCTAGTTTAAATCACAATATATATAAATTGAGCATGTAATTAGACTCAACACTACAGGAAATTAACTGATTACTTAAGGTGGCAAGTTGATTTCTCTGCTACCTAGTCACTTATATTACTAGTAGGTGCATATATAGCAGTTAGTAGTTAAAGTTAATTAAGCACACAACTACAATATCACATCAATTATAGGTTAGCCTTCGTACATTAATATAAAATCATTTTCATGTGAATATGATGTAACAAATATAGCAAAATAATAAGGTTTTGCAAATAGGATATGTAATTATCATAGTAGTCTACCTCAAGTAATATTTCATGCATTTAATGCTTTCATTCTTTTAGCAAACATAAACAAACATTAAGATGCATCATCAAGCATTATATATCACCCTTATATCAATATGGAATCAATTTATGTTGATTCTACTAAGAATTCAAATTAAAATCATAACTTTCCTAACACATATTCAAATCAGTAAATTAGACTAAATAGGGCAAAACAGGACACAATTTGAGTTAATTAGATCACAATCAAATCTACTCCAAATCCAATGAAACTTTATAGAATATAATTCTAATATGAGAGAAATATACTGGTAAATTTTCAGCAAAATCTAAGGTGTCTAACTATATTAATTAATTACTTAAAAAACAGTAACTGTATAGTAACTTGCAAACTCTGTTCTAGCAGTATTTTTGCAAAATTCATTAAAACTTAAATACAATTCTAAATCAAATTATTCCAAGTGACAAATACTCCTAAGACATAAAAATGTACTTTATTAAAATATAAGATTCAAATTAAAAAGTAAAAAGGTTTATTTGAATGTTGAAATTGATTGAAAATCAGCATCGGTAAAAAACTAAATAGAGTAACTTTGAAAAATCATATAAAATCAATCACAATTTCAAATTGAATGATTCCAATGGGATTTTCCTCCTAAGACACAGAAGAATTCCATAGAATTAAATTAAAACAAAATCCCAGAAATATATTTTTAGAACTAATCTTAAAAAGTCATGCGATTAACAAATTCTGCACACAAATTAACTTCCAAACACAATTTTCACAATCAAATCTCCTTTCAAACACATCAAACCACCTAAATTCAATAACCCAACACCATTACTATGTTTTAAATCAATATTTCATAAATCCATCATCATCACAATCATCAAAACCAAATTCTACACAAAAACCCCAAATCTATCTAACATGGACTTCATCTCTAAATCATTAAATATAAAGAAAATAAGATGAGATGTTACCTTCTTGCAAAATTAGTTTGATTACTTGAAATTACTGAGTTTAACAGCCTTCAAATGAGTGTTCTATGGCTGTCGTTCATAGTGATCTTGAGAGAAAATGAAAAAGATGAAGGGAGAGGAGAGGAGAGAAATAGCTAATATTGTGTGTTAGTGTGTGTCTGTGTGGTGTGTGTGAAATGAGAAGTGAAATACGATGTTTGGGGTTTTATTTAGTGAATAAGTGTTTTGTTTAAATAAAGAATGAGTTAGATTAATTAAATGATGTTTAAAAGTTGTTTACTGCTAAAACTTTATTAAAATCAATGGCTAAGATTTAAAAATAAAAATGACTAAGATTGGGCTGCTATTAAAAAGGAAATGACGTGCTCGGTGCATCGGGACTACTCCGTGCATCGGCTAGCCCCAGTGTCGGCACGGCTGGCTGAGTGTGGGGAGCACACGACACAACAAAACTCTAAGTAGGAACCGGCTCGGTGCATCGGGGCTGCGTCGGGACTTCTCCGTGCAACGGCTAGCCCCAGCATCGAGCACGGCTAGCCGAGTGCTGGGACTACTCAGTGCTCTCCCATCGGGACTGAGTGCCCCGACTTCTAAAAGGGATGTATTTATTAGATAAAAGGTCAACGCGGGCTCTGCTCGTTGCTACGATGATTCATGTAACTCGACAGATCGCACGGCCCTCATGCCGGCGACGCATCATTCAAATTTTTGCCCTATCAACTATCGATGGTAGGATAGTGGCCTACCATGGTGGTGATAGGTGACGAAGAATTAGGGTTTGATTTTGAGGGGAGACGAATCGGAGCGACAAAGGGCTGAATCTCAGAGGATCGTGGCAGCAAGGCCACTCTGCCCTTACAATACCCCGTCATGTATTTAAGTCATTTGCAAAGGATTCTACCCGCCGCTCGATGGAATTGTACTCCAAGGCAGCCGTTGCGGCTCTTCCGCTGTGTCGGCTTGGCCCACGACACGTGCCCTTGGGGGCTGGAGGCCCCTACTGCGGGTCGGCAAATGGACGGCGGACACACGCGTCGCTTCTAGATAGTCATTTAACATATTTAGGACTTCTAGGGTGTTTTGGAATGAAATAAATAAATAAACAAAGTTGGTGTAAAAATAAATACAATATTAAAATTAATTTTGCATCAATAAAAGAAATTATAAATTGAAATAAATATTGGTCAATTAATAAATAAGGTAAGATATTTAAAATAACTAAAATAGTGAAAGAGGAGTCCTGCACTTGTGCTCCCAGTTGGCCCGGATCTGATCACTGTGATCATCGGCCCAACGAAATAGCTTCTGCAAAAAATTACACTACATTCGAAGTTGTTAATATATAATAAATGTCAAAAAAACATATGTACGAAATACAAAATTCATAAATATTATGCATTCATATAATAAATAGTAACTTACTCCGAACTATTCGAACCAGAAATTCTTCACGTGCATTGGGACATCTGCAAATGTGGTGTAGGGCCCATTAAAATACCTCTAGAATATCGAGGTGATCTCCCGTACACAACAATGGGAACCAGCAAATCTTGTTTGTAAAATTAATTATGGAGGTTAAAAATTAAAGTGAGTGAAATATACTTAACTAATTATAATCTACTTATAAAATACAGTATAATGTACAAAATAATACCCATCAGCTCGTGGTGTAATCAATGGTCATGGATCCTGGTCTTGAGATCCAAGCAGAAAAGATGTTGCAAATTATGGAACAACATGAGACTCACTACACTGCCGAGGTAGTGTATCTCCTGGATGCTGACCAGGCACTGGGATCCGTGGAGCATGCCTAGGTGATGGCGTACAGTCTCATGTATGAGTACAATATGCATCCGCAAAAGGCTGCTGATCTCGAGTAGTCATATCTAAGAGGGAAAAACATAATTAAAAAAAATGTAAGTTTAGGAAAAAAAAATGTCACATTTTCTCACTAATATATAAACATAAAAGTAAATTGTAACTTGTACTTCGTGGATGTAGAGATCAAGATGGACCTACGAAGAACTAATCAACTAATTAAAATACACTATTCGCTTGAGTCTTCCTCTGAAGTGTATTCCTCATAATCAACTTCTATCTAAGAATCTGTTCCCTAATCACCCTTATCATCAGATACACTGTCGTTCAAATCTTGGTCGAGTTCTAATGTTTCCTCCTGAACATCCAGTAACTCATTTATGCCTTCTTCATATGTTAAGGGACCAAGATCAACTACCAAAGATATACTCATTGCATCATTGTCATCAACTTCTTCTTGGTTAGCCCTATCAATGATAGGTGCATCAACCACATGCCGCGCTTTCATTTTGCATACTGCCATCCAATCAAATTTTGGTCTTTTAGTTCCTGCATATGTCATAAAGCACACTTAATGTGCTTATTGGGCTAATACAAAAGGATCATATTTAGAGTAACGTCTCTTATTATTGATGTCTACCAACTTATATTTAAGGTGTACTCTAATACCCTGATTTAAAGTAGGGTCAAACCAATCATACTTAAAAATTACAACTGTCTGTATTGGATGATCAGGAAATTTAACCTCAATAACCTCCTTTAACACCCCATAATAATCAACACTACCATGATCATTCTGGCCACCCTTAACACAAACTCCGTAGTTAACACTTTTATACCTTCTGCGTGCTCACTTGTGTGAAATCGATGACCATTAATTAAACACCCTTGCGATAAGTTCACTTGTCTCGACGGTCCCCACGAGAGGTTTTGCAAACATTTGTTTGTCACCCTATTAATAGGATCACGCGCCTACAAGAAATGAATTATAAGATATACCTAAGTTTGTATTCAAGTTATTTAACATACTATTATTCAAATATTATATGGATAACTTATGTAATTTTTGAACCATTCAGCAAATTCACTTTCTATCTTTCTATCTATTTCCAACTCTGTGATACATAGCTATTGGGATCATAAGTAGTTGAGAAATACCTTATATAAGGATGTACCTCTTCACAGTTTAGTAAGATGTAGTTTGCGATAGCTTTAAATTCCTCAGATGTCAGGAATCTAGTTTGGATCTTCCTCAGTGTCCTCCCCTGAACTTTGCAAATAGATAGCAACGGGTCTTCCGGATTGTGCTCAGTTGCAACCTCTGCATTACGAGGCATTTGTGTATGCCTTATCTGAACATATTCTTCAAAATAGTAGGAAAAGAATGTTGAGGCTTTTTCAACTAAGTAAGCATTACAAATTGATCCTTCAACCCTTACCTTATTTTTTTACCTTAATTTTTAGGCGATGCAAGAACCTGCAATGCATCATTGCCATAATTAGAGTAATCTTCGTCATAACATTTCTGGCATTATCATGTAATCATGTGCAAATCAAATTATTATGTTTTTACCTTTCAAATGGATACATCTACCTGTATTAAGCTGGACCACAAACACGAGATTCATATGGCAAGTGAACCACTAGGTGCTCCATTACATCCAAGAAACTTGGGAGGAATATTTTCTCAAGCTTACATAAAAGCACAGGAATTTCAGACTCCAGTTTTCTTATGTGACTAACAAATAATTTTGGTGAGCACAAATCTCTATAAAAAAGACTCAATTCAGTCAACACGTTCCACACGTTAAATGGAAGAAATTCCCTTAGAGCAATTGGAAGTAATTGTTCCATGAACACATGACAATCATAACTTTTCATGCCAAACATCTCCGACTCCTTGAGATCAACACATCGTGCTAAGTTGGAAGCATATCCATCCAGGAGTTGGAGTTCCTTCACCCACTCAAGCATTGCTTGCTTGCCCGCACTAGTCAATGAATAGCATGCTTTAGTTTGATAACCTTTCTTTCCCATGCTCTACTAACTTGTAATTCAGACCTATGACAATAAGTCTCGACATCAAGTCTCGCCTTTAGATTGTCTTTTGTTTTTCCCTTCATATCCATAACAGTGTTAAAGACATTGTTAAACACATTCTTTTCATTATGCATGATGTCTATGTTATGTGGCACCAATAAAGTTCACCAATAAGACAAGTCCTAAAAGATGCTCCTACCCAATTGTGATTCACACCTCTACCGTCATTCCTCCCAAGTTCATGTCCTGAATCTGTAATTTTGGGAAAGTGGCACACCCTTGCCCACATTTCAATTCCTGTTAGACGGTCCATAGGTGATGAAGTTTTGTGTCCTCTATCCTTTCTGAATGAACGTGTGTCCCTCCTAAATGGATGACCAAGTGGCAAGAATCGATGATGACAATCAAACCAAGATGTCTTTCCACTAAATTACAAATGGAAAGACTTTGTGTGCTCCATGCAATATGCACAAGCAAATCTTCCTACAGTGCTCCACCCATTAAGTATTCCATAGGCTGGAAAGTCATTAATTATCCATAACAGAGCAGCTCGTAATTGAAAATTTTATCTTTTTGATATGTCATATGTGCAGACACCATTAGACCACAATCCCCTCAGCTCATCAATCATTAGTTGTAAATACACATCCATCTTGTGTTTAGGACTCTTTAGCCCTGGAATAATGATAGTTAAAAACATTACTGGATCATTCATGCACATCCACGTGGGGAGATTATAAGGAGGAGGATGACTGGCCAGCATGAATACTATTTTCCAGGAATCCCGAACGGAGCAAAACCATATGTGCACAATCTAAGCCTTACATTCATTGACTCCCTAGCAAACTTAGGATGACTCTTATCAAAATATTGCCATCCCTCACCATGACGAGGATGACTCATGTAGCCATCAACCGCTGAGCTCTCCACATGCCATCTCATATATGTATCAGTCGTTTTAGATGAATACAATCACTGCAGTCAAGGTGCTATTGGAAAATAGTACATCTTTTTAACAAGTATCTCCTTATGCCTCTTAGTCCCTCAACCTTTCCTCAGCATGTAACGATGATGACCACAAAACTTGCAATTCCTACGTGTGATATCATCTTTCCAAAAAAGCATGCATCCATTTGTGCAAACATCTATTTTTTGGACAGGTAAACCTAGGTTGGATACTAATTTCTTCATCTCATAGAAGTTATCTGAAATCGTATTCCTACCTGGTATGACCTCCTTCATGAGTTTAACCATTTAGTTGAAACCTTTCTAGGACATATTATTTTTGGACTTGATATTTACCAATCGAGATATAAGTGATAGCTACGAATGGCTTGAACATCCTTCCTAGATCGGTGTATCTGCAGCTCGCAACATATCCTAGAACCTCTGTGCATCGGTATTCAAAGGTTCCTCAACAAAATCTACATGTGCCCCATAACTAACAAACCCAGGCCCTGTAATATCTATAACCATATCTCGAAATAGGTTGCCTGAACAACTACCACCGACTTCACCTCTTGATGTTGACATTGGCTCTCTTGATGCTTTATGATATGGTTCACCGTAACAAGTCCACTTATGATAGTTACCCATAAATTCCTTTTGCTATAAATGAATTTCGACCTTAAGCGGGGACCGATACTTCTTATTTTGACACTTTGAGCAAGGACATCTTATCTTTGACGTTACCAAATTCAAAATAGTGAATGAAATAAAATCTCTAACCCCCTGTTCAAATTCAATAGTAATACCCTTGACACCAGAAACATGCCTCTTATACATCCAACTTCGATCGTTCATCTAAAAGTGAAATTGATTAGAACTTATGAATGTTGCTGAGGAAAAGTGAATACAAACCGAGTTGAATACTCCTACATATATTTTTTACTGTTAGGTAAGCTTTGAAATGGTATCTATATACGTTTGAAAGCTAAAAACTACATAACATTAATACTTTACGAAGCTGCTATTCTAAAAGATGAAAAATGTAGGGTTTAGTCCCCTTGAATCAATGGCTATTTTGGACGGATGGGAGGTGCTGAGTATAAAACCGAGTTGAAACAATGATGTTGGGAGGATAGAAAGGAAGGGGGGATAGAAAGGATGTGGGGTAGTCCCCTTTGAGGACCTTCATTGCTAATAGAAGTAAGAATATACATAGCTGCCTATGAAATTCTGTTTTGACACTTTGAAATTATAGCTATGATGAGATAAATGGAGAAATGCTGGGCTTGTAAGAATATACAAAACTTTATAACATTTAAGTCCTTAGCAAGTGAAAATTTTGGCAGAGTTTCCCCTATAAACTGGACGTTTTCTAGGCACTAAGCCTCAAAAAAATCAACCAACAATCAACAAAATATACAAACAAAATTAAATGCAATAGCAATTATTCAATAAAACTAACATAAGGATAATCACCCATTACCCACAAGGAATGATCATCCATCACTCATAGGGATCCATTCATATAAATTAAACATATTCAATTCCCAAATAATAATCATATGTATAATTCCAAAATAGAAAGAAACAAATATATATCGTTTGAAACATGAGTAAGACTTGAAAAAGATGCATGCATTTCTATCCATGTTTTGCCCCCATTTCCATAGTACCACATGAATTAGAGGAACAACAATTCTTTCGATGCCATATTCATATAACAAATGCTTGTATTTGTAGCCTAACAGGAGATATAGGTAATTATATTTGTCAAATTCAACAAGGGCCAAAGGTAAAATAGAAAAATTGGAAAACTCTATTCTGAAGAAATTAAGAGGCATTGCTAATCAAGGTTTTCAACTTCAAAAACTCTATTCTGAAGAAAAATTGATTCGAAAGACGTTGAGATCTTTAACATCAAAATTTCATGCAAAAGTTGCTGCCATTGAATAATGTAGGATGTATTAAAGATGCGATTAGATGAACTAATAAGATCTTGGCAAATATATAAGATGAGTCTTGAATCGCAATCAAAGCACAAAGAGAAAAGAATGGCTTTGAAAATTAAAGCTAATTCTGATGACAACAAGAGTTTCGATGATGATATTAGTAATAATATTTTTTTAGTAATGATGATACTAACAAATATACACAAAAAGAATACATGGATTTCTTTCCATAATCAACAAGGATCCCAACCCAAATCTAGTACCACCACCCATTGCATTGAACACAAGAATTCCTTGAAGCCTAGTGCATTGATTGCACATGATTTGAGGATTAGGTATATTAGGGATCAATAGAATTAACTCTGAATAGATTATGCAGAGAAAAACACAGAGTTGTGGATAGTTTTTGTTCTTTAAAAAGCAATAGCTAGTGGTTTCCAATGGTTTAACTTAGAAGTGCTCTAATTTTAAACATTCTTTTTAAATTCATAAGTTTATGCGACCATTACCTATCAATTAAGCAATTTAGGTATGTGCTTTATTCATCCATTTTGTTCTTGTTCATTTTCTATAAAATATATGCAATCTCTTTATAGTTATTCTCCAAAAACATAAGAAAGTTTATTAGCATCCCCATCTCATAGTGTGGAATGGTATCCATAAAATTAAGTGGCTTCCAATCATGTGACTAGTAGATGGATGATATGCAAGTATGTATTTGTATATGAATAGTATATGCAACTTAAATGGTTAAGATTCTCTATCCTTCTAAAGAGATGTGTTGTTTTTGTGAGCCATATTAGTCTATTTTTCTATAATTTGACTAGCATTATCTTTTAATTAGTAAATATTAATCAGCATTAAAATAAAAGCCATGCATAATTATGGCCTTAAAAGGAAACATAAAAGATATTCGCTATTGCCTCCCACCACCAGGTACCCTTGATCTCCCAAACAAAAAGCTACATGAAACAAAGGAAAACTACAAAAGAAATAGCAAACTATTTCATGAAGTTTCCAAAAGAGTTGCTTCTCAATCTAAATTCTAGAAAATGCCTTGATGAAGTCTTCAACCAAAGCACCACACACAAAGATGTTTTTACCAAAGAAAAATATCCTTAAAGTAAGATCATATAATCAGTTACTCACCGAAATCATAAAGATTATGTGAACAATATATCTTTAATAGGTAGGCTCTGTGTAATTCAAAAGATGCTTATAAATGTGAAAAACTACTAAGGCAATAGCTCTAATAATGCAGGGCAATACTACAATTATGTAATACATCAGCCCTATCTATTCTTTAGGCCAAGAATGACTCACCAAAAGAATCTAACAAGCCAAAACATCCATCAAGGAAAAAAAACATTATTACTAAAATAAGAAAAGAAGGTGGTAGAATTAGTCATATTCAGGTAGATTGTAGCAATCTTAAGAATAATGGTTGTAGCTTTTAACAAACAAGTCCAACAAAATGAAAAAAGCTAAAAAGTAGTAATCCGAAGTTGGAAGATGTTGAACAATCTATTAAGAGGTTGAATTCCGATGTCAAGAAATCAGCAACTGCCTCCCACATCTTTATCAAAATATTATCTTATCCAAGCCAAATAATCAAGATTCAAGAACTCAATTGATACCTAAAACAGCTAAAAACATGATTGTAAATATTGAAAACTTTGTATAACTAAAACAAGTTACACAAATCTGCAACCATATTCAGATAAGACCAAAACTAAAACTCATAACCTTCAGACAAACTAAGGACAGCAAGATGGAATTGAAATTCAAGAAATCAATTAACAGCCTCCACTGTTACATGGATAATAAATAGATTCAGGCAACTAAACACGGTTCAAGAACTAAATAGCAATAAGGATGTTGAAAACTATTTTTTGCCAACCGAGATATAATCTTCTACAGAAGTAATAATTACAAGTATGATTTTCTGTTTGAATGTCACAAACAAATGTACACAAAATCATAAAGAAAATAATAAGAATACAACTATTAACTCTTAATAGCTAAGCGTAGCATTGGCAGATTGAAATTGCTATACTATTCAGTGCAATTAGAAATAGCACAGTCTCAACAACTGGCAATCAAACAACATTGAAGCAGTGCAATAAAAAAACATTAAAAACTAGCTTACCAAATGGGGAAGGCAATGGCGGCCACTACTACACGCTGTTCTCCACAGGAATAAAGCCGAGGTGGATCACTAACTTTCGAGGAAATAGAGAACAGGTGAGGCGCCGAAGATCCCGAGGATGAAATGCGGACTCAGACAAGAAAACTATAAGGGAGGGGGAAAGAGAGATTGAAAGATTTGCAGCGATTTAAGGGGTACAATGAGACGGGAAACTGGTTGGGAGTCGAAAAAAAAGGACGAAAATGCACGAAAAAGACTAAGTGTCATATTTACTCTTTAATTTTGATAGGACATTTTTCCATCTCTAATCTCTGGCCGACTAGAAAAAATTCAAAACTAAAAATCTAAACTGCCATAGCTAAACCCTCACTGATTTCTACAAATTTAGCTACAGTACATATCCGTCGCTAAATAGTCGCTAATCCATTAAATTCAAATAATAATAATAATAATAATAGTTGTAGCTATACCCTAGCAATTAGAGAGGGATTAGTTATAGTATTTTCACATTATATTCTCATTTTAACAAAAATATAATACACATAATATTGAAAATAATATTTATCGCTTTTAAAACATATTTTATGAATAAAAATTATTCGAGTTGCCTAGAATAATAAATAAATAAATAAATTATATATAGTATGTATGTATATACATGTAATATATATTGTACAAGTATTATAAAACTAGTTATCATATGTTAGAGTTTATTATATATAATATAGTATACATTATATAGTATAATTAATAATATATCATATATATGCAAATATATATATATATAATATAATATTCATTCTACTTAATTTTATTTATTTATTATTTTTTTTTTTGCACTTTCTACAAATCAATTAATAAAGTAAAAAGTAATATAGTATAAAACATATCTATACTATACTTACAATTACTTTAGATACGCATTATACACTCATATATATATATATATAAGTATATATTAATGTGTATTTAAATATACACATATGACTTTTTAGATGAGTGTTAAATTTTATATATATATATATATATATATATATATATCCAGCATTATAATAATCACATATTCTACCTATATACATATAATATTTTTAATAGTGTAAATTTGCAGCATACATGACATAAAAACTACATACTATAACTATAAGCATATCCACACATAAATGAAACTAAACTTCGGAATTTTTTATTTCAATAGTTTAGCGATGGAGTTGCAATGGCATAGGGTATCGTCTCTAATTAGCGATGGACTAGTGACAGTTCAACCACAGCTAAGGGTACCGTAGCTACACCGTCGCTATTTAGAGACCATACCCTAACTTACGTAGCTACAATCTCTCTAATTAGTGAGAGATTAGCTACAGCTAAATGCCGATAATGTTCCACACAAAATTTAAATCCGTAGCTAACCTGTCGCTAATTGGGAGAGTTTATCTATGGCACAATTATATTCTAATGTTAAAATTTCTTTTGGATAAAATTTCGCTAATTAGTTAGCGACGACACACCATATCGTCAGTAAACCGTCTCAAGTTAGCTACGGTTTAGAGACGGCTTATAATTGATTAGTTAAAATTACAAAATACCGTCGTTAAACCGTTGCAAGTTAGATATGACTTAGTGATGGCTAATTGAAAATTTCAAAAAAAAAGTTTTTCTCCTCGAATTTTGAGATGCCGTCACAGTTCTGCTTCAAATTAGAGACGGTGTTTTTGCCGTCTCTAATTAGAGGCAGCATTGCAACGTGTAGTCAACTGTTTGTCGCTATTTTGTTCCCGTCGCAATGCCATCTTTAATAGTCAGAAATTAGCGACGGCTAAACTGCCGTCTCTAAATACCGTCACTAAATCCTTGTTTTCTTGTAATATATTCCTACTATGCTTTGATCAGGGAATTGCTCTTTCTGGTTTGACAATTGGACTAGGCATGGTCGCCTAGCTGACTTAAAACCTTCGATTATTCTTCCACACTCTTCAGTATCTGATTGGGTGGTGAACGGGTCTGGAATGCTAGAAGGATTTATTGTTGACTATAAACAAAATATATGAGGACTAAAATAATTAATTACTTTTTAAAAAACATTAACCAACATATTTTATAACTTCACACTTCACCCCACAATACTTATTGAACTTAACTAACAAGTGTTCTATAATGTATATGATTTAGCTTGCTTTACACTTTTAATTTCTACTGCATTTGTAATTGATCTCATGTAGTTTAGTGCGTTTATTTTATTTTGGAGAGATTAGCTTTGTTAATCTATTACTACAAGGCCGTATATGTTTATTATGGAGTCTACTATGGTTTTGTGGTTATATTTTGTTAATATTTATCTAGGATAAGTTTGAATGTGTAGGTTGTAACAATCTGTTATCGAGAGGCAGGATGATATACTTTGTTTATTCCTGCCTTGTAAAATAAGGGGTATTACACAAAAGAATTGAATTAATCAATAACCTAAAAATCTAATTTAGGACCTCTTTGATAATTCAATTAAGTGCTTAAAATTAATTAATAAAGAACTTGTTGATAATATATAATATTAAGTGTTTAATTAATTAAGTATATTTGATAACAAATTATTACACTTAATTAATTAAGACATATGAAATTCTTTTATAAATTTTAGGTGAAATAAAAGTTACTTAAGTCTTAAATCTAAATATATTAAATATTTATCTAATTATTAATATTATTTTATATTTAATCTAAATTATCACAAAATATAGTGCAAAAATAAATTATAATTAATTCATACTTTAAATTTCAAAATCTAATTTTCAAATTTCAATTTTCACAACTAAATATATAAATATTCAAATTTCAATTGTTAGATTTTAATTTTATTAAACAAGTCATTTGATCAATCTAAATTACGTCCAATAGCTTCACAACAATTAGAATGATATAATAATTAATTGCTAATAATCATTTACGATAAACTTGCACAAGCACAAAAATTTTAACTTTGGTTATCTCTCTAAGAATGCTCACGTTTTTCTACTCTCAATAACAATGAAATAATAAGACAAATCTGTGGTTGTTTAGATAGTGTAAAATATCTCTTAGATCTTTCTAGGTCTCCTAATAATTTAGGATTGGAGCTTTAGTCCAACATAATAATTTAGTCATAAAGTTACTCTATCCGTTTTAAAAAGGATGTCAATTTAGCAAATGGCACATAAATTAAGGAATTGTTAAAACTTATATAATTGTAGCAAAAGACTATTATATCCCTGAATAAAAGTAAACATTCATTAATTAGATTAGTAATACATACATATTTAATAAATAGTTGAAGGATGAGTAAATTAGGAATATACATAATAAATCCGATTTATAAAATTGACAAGTATTTTGATACAACAAAAATAGAAAATTTTGACATCCTTTGTAGGATGGAGGGAGTAGTAAATATCCATCCAGATCCAATTCGGTCAATCATTAATTACACCCAAGCCCCAAACAATGATGTCCAAGAAAAGAAAAAAATAAAGTGGTTTAGATTTTATTCTGGTGGGAGATAAGTCAAGATTAATCCTCCTTTATTTATTTATTTTTGCCTCATTTTTCTTCAAATGGTAACTTCAGAGCCTGTAGCAGGTACAAGTGTTCCCGAATCAATAATGTGATGCATATTATTGACAAGAAACAAAAGAAGTGTTTGAATTTTATGTGTGGAAAGGGCAGTGGCAAATCTAAAAATATATGTGGTAATTGATTTGATCAAAAAGTTTCAGATTTACTACCAAATAGTGATAGTATTGGCATAATTTCTCATCTTCCTGTTGAAGCACATTATCTTTTATCAAATTACATATCACATTCTCAAATAATTATCACGTATTAAAAAGTTCTAGCATTTATAAAGTTTTAAGATGAAAAGATTAAATTATCCTCATTATAAATTTTAAAGTAAATTTAAAAATTAAAAATTTATTAATATTATAATTTAACAAAATAATAAATGATAATGATAGAAATTGGTGCTTTGTAGACATACCAAATGAATAAACAATGTAACTAGAGCTCAAGGCATCTGTTAGCTGAATTGTCAAGGCAAAGATACAGAGTTTTGTATTTTTTTCAAGTTGTTCTGATAGGGCCTAAATTAATCATACTTTCCTAGTTATTTAAGGTTCTTTTGTGAAATATTTTGCTCAATAACTAGTCATATTCTTTCATATTTGAGATTGTACCCATAGAAAGGTATTTTGTTCATTATTACATATTTTTCGGGGTAAAACGAAGTAAAAACATCACAAAACAAAGGAGAGACGGCGCTGGCTAGGGCACTGGAACCAGCACCGGCCATGCACTATTTACACATACTTCGAAGCGACGAAAAATTATCAAAACAGACCGGAACAAAGTGGAACTAGCACCGGCTGCAGTAGCCAAGGCAGTGTCGGCTGCATTCTGGAATACATTGTGCGGAATTCAAAAAAAAAAATCGACGAACGAGTAGAGAAACAGAACACAACCGGTGCCGGCTGTGCTCTAAGGAAAATGCAGGATTGTAATTTTTCTATGCGATTTTTGGTAATCTGTGGAGTTTTAGTATCTTTCAACTTCTACTCGGCCAAGAATATTGCACCAACGAGTTTAGACACTTCTCAAACCTATAAATAGATGAAAAACACAAAGGAAAATGAGAGAATTCATTGATCACCACAGAAAATTACTCAAATCAAAGGAGGAATTCTTCAATTCAAGGAGGGTTGTGCAAGAAGGTCTTCAAATGAAGAAGGAGGAGGCTTGTCTATGATTGCTTTCTTTTACTTTGTTTTCTTTTTCTTGAACAATGATATATTAATTGTTTTATTGTAATTTGACAATGTTTTAGATATTCATGATATTTAGAGTTATTTGATCTTTTGATTAATTGATTATTACTCTTGGTAATTAATTACTTGGGTTGATTACGAGATTGATTGATTCTTTCTTTCCATTGACTTGCTTGGGAAAGGGGTTAATGGTGGTTTCAATTTGATTAATTTCATATTTATTGTCTTTTAACTTGCTTGAGAAAGGGGTTAATTGCTAAGAACAAGGTAATTAAAGGTTAATTGATATCTGTCAGAGTATGGATTCATTGGTTAATTTCATGTTTTAAGTTTGCCAGAGTATAGAAATTTAATCAAATGATTGTGTTTAATGCATCTTTTGGGTGAATTAGTTGAGACAGAGTATGTGATGCTAATTTACCTAGAAGATAATGATTTCATGGATTGGGAAAGAAGTTAGTCTACTTTAATCCTTCATGATGTCAAGAGAATAATTGGTTGTGATAAAGATTGGATACTTTAAGATCATGTTTGTCTAAACAATGGCTTGAGTTACATAATTTTTCATCCTTGACGTGTATATATTTTATTTTATTTTCCTTTTTAGTTCCTTTTCACTTTATTGAGTCGGTTAAATAATGAAAGAAAAGGGATTAATACATACTTATTCCTTGAGGATTGACACTCGTTTGAACCCTATGCTATGTTAATGATGAGTATGCTTGCTCATATGTGTAATTTGGGGTTAACATTTTAATGTAAACTTGATTGGGAATGTGCTTATTTTTTATATGATTTTTATACCCAAATCTAAACACATCAAGTTTTTTGCGCCGTTGCTGGGGATTAGGATATTTTAGACGTGTTTTTGAAAAACTTGATTTGACATCAAGTTTTTGGCGCTGTTGCCGGGAAAAAATAGCATAAAAGCTTGGATTTTGTTGATTTAACCATGTGAATATGTAAATATGCAAATATGTAAATATGTAGATATGTACAATTGTTCTTTTTGGTAAAAATGTGCCATCTTTTGTATCTTTTGTATCTTTGTATCTATGTAATCTAACTTACTAACATTGACTAATGATTAATTAACGAATTTTTTCTTCTAATTTTGTTTGAATTATAATTTCCGTTATCTAGCTTTCGTCTTATCTTTGTTAGGTGTTTGCCTTAGTACATGATCCAATGACCTGAAGGCGATATAGTAGATTTCATTTTGTTTTGTTTTTATTTATTTCTTCATGAATTAAATTGCATTGTTCATCATTGTTGCGTGTTCATCATTTTTATTTCATTTTTCAAAAAAAAAAAAACATTAGTGTATTGATGCTAGATTGGCAAGATTACAAGCTCGCATTGATGTTATTAGTGAGACGTCATTACTAACATTGGTGAATTCTTTTGTTACCAATACAAATTCATCTGTTCAGCAGCATGAAGAAGCATCTCAACGATTAAGTTATCAAAGAACACAACTAGCCAAGTTGGTTGAGGATGCCTTAAAGGCCCCTATGCTTGAACAAGAAAATATCCAAGGAAATGAGAGAGGATATGAGGACCAATTGTCCAATGTGGAAAGGGAGGTACTCAATTCTACTCTACATGCTAATAATTCTAATCTCTCTTCATCACATGATTTTTTTAGGTTCCTCTCCATTCTTGGAGAATAAGGGTCCAAATGATATTATGTTAAATTTATCATGCCTCAAGGAGTTGGATCTTTCAACACTACATCATAAGAAACCCTTTGAGGATATTGACGAACTCTACCCTTCACCCCAATTTCAGGGAGGTAAATTAGTTTTTGTAGACCATGCCTTGAAAAGTAAGGATTTCTTGATCTCATCTTTAAGAACTCAAATACTAAGTTTAAAGGAGAATTCTAAGTGTGAACATTCTTTTGAAGGGATAAAAGGTTATTTCAAGCTTGATGCATTCTTTAGAAACCATGTGCACTTATATGTTGATAACAATATTTGTGTATCCAAAGAAATGTTAGAGAAAGAGGTTTATGTGTTTTGCTTTAGTGAAAAGACAAAATTATTTTCATGAACCTTCCATTTTTCAAAATCCTCCATTTTTCATTCTATATTCATCATGCCTATCTTCTATTTTGAGCTTTAATTTCTTTCGAAAAGGTTTGCTAAGGAAGCATGATGGGTGTAGAGAGTTTTTGTTTTATTTTTATCTTTTTCTTTAGTTTGTTTTCTTTTATTCAGGTATGTTTTTATTTTATTATTATTTTCCTTATGCTTTTATTTGTGTTTTGTTTTATAGGAATAATGTCCTATTGGACAAGCCCTTCTCTTTACCTCGAGTTTGGATATCTATTGGAGCATTATTGCACTTGGAAAGTATTACTTAAACTTTCTATCCCTTTATTATTTTTGGTCCCTTTAGAGATGCTTTCTTGTGTTTATTTGTTGCCAATGAGGACATTATCCAATTTAAGTGTGGGGGAGTGGTTTGGTGATATACTTTGTCCAAGTTTTTATCAATTTTATTTTGAGCACAAGTTTGGAAAATTGGAGCTACTCCGTCATGGAAGTATTTTCTTTCTTATCTTTCCCCGTTATTTTTGGTCCTGTGGCACTATTTCCTTACTCTACTTATTTGGCCATTGAGGACAATGTCCAGTTTAAGTGTGGGGGAGTGGTTAGAATGAGATTTCTTCTATGCTTTTATGCTTCATTATTCTTTGCAGTCTCCTTTGAACCTTTGAGAGCAAAATTTTTCAAAATTTTTTTCTGATTTTCTTTGAGATTTCAAGCTGTATTTTTAATGCATGTCTTTATGATGGATTATAGAACATATGTTCTAGATCATTTATGGCTTATGCATGACTTTTTGCACGCACTTGGATAAAGTAGTTCTTGATCAAATGCTTTGCATTGTTCTTAAACCTGTTTTTCTACTAAAATTCATTGAGCATTCTAGAACTTACTTGAATATCTCTCGAAGCGAAATAAGAAAGACAGTCATGATTTAACATAAGGATGACAGTAATAGGCCTTCTTTGGATAGTTTGATCTTTTCAAGCCTACCTATTTTTATATTATCACTAGTGCCTATTTTGAGCCTATATTATTGATTTCTTTCTTTAAAACCCGTTATCATACTTTGTCCATTGCTTGTTTCTGAGAGTTTGAATAATTTTTCAAATCTTTATGCTCTTGATGGATCAAAGTATATGTAGGAGCATGTTGAGAAAGAATACTTGAAAAAGATCACGACTTATTACTTTTAGTCATGGAGTTATGTTGAGTTGGAGAAAGAAAAGAAAGAGAAAAGAGAGAGTGAAAACAAGAAAAGAAAAACAAAAACTGCTAGAAAGAATGGAAGAAAAGTGAGAAAGAAGAGAACAGTAGCAATGAAAACAAAAGAGGAGTGAAATAAAAGAAAAGTGAGAGAGAAAGAGAAAAAAGATTGCAAGTGGAATGGTGATTGAACTGTAAAAGTTGAGTTCATATCAAATCTTTGACACCATTGCTGAAAAATATGAGTGATCTTGTGAAAAATAGGTAAGAGTTGATGAAGAAAGTAAAAAGATGAGAAGACGAAGAGAAAAAAAAGAAAAAATGCAGGATTTGCTTGAATGGAGTTGTAATTGCTAAATAAGGTTATGGTTATGGTTTGATTGATTTCTGGAATAGGAGAGAAAGAAGAGTTGAAAATTATTGATTCATTTTGTTTATCCGTTTCTTATGAACTCTCAGTTCTTTGATATTTGATTCTCCTATATCCTTCATTTGCTAAGCTACATTACAAGCCTTTAGCCTTACATTACAAGTTGGAAAGTCCTACTTGACCTAAATAGAATCATGATATGTCTCGGATTAGTGGAGAGAGTGTATAAAACGTAATCCTATGGAATGCATATTCTTTTTGAACTAAATTCTTTCCAATGGTTTGAGAATAGTGTTAAGTATTGTGATGGTTCTACTAAGTCATTAATCACTTACATAAGTCTTGCATTTGTTGTGAAAGGTGTAGTATCATGTGTTTTATGTTCTTGAATGAAGAAAACATTGAAGATATTGTTTTGAAATTGATTGAATGATTTGATGAAATCCTTGTGTTTTTCCTACTTGTCTTTGATACTTTGCTTGAGTACAAGCAAAGTGCTAAGTGTGGGGGAATATGATAGGGCCTAAATTAGTCATACTTTTCCTAGTTATTTGAGGCTCTTTTGCGAAACATTTTGCTCAATAACTAGTCATATTCCTTCATATTTGAGATTGTACCCTTGGAAAGGTATTTTGTTCATTATTACAGATTTTTCGGGGTAAAACGAAGCAAAAATGTTGCAAAACAGAGGAGAGACGGCGCTGGCTAGGGCACTGGAACCGGCGCCGGCCATTCACTATTTACACGAACTTCGAAGCGACAAAAAATTATCAAAACAAACCAAAACAGAGTGGAACCGACACCAGCTGCATTCTGGAATACAATGTGCAGAATTCGGAAAAAAATCGACGAACGAGTAGAAAAACAGAACACAACCAGCGCCGGCTCCGAGAACCAATGCAGCGCCGATTGTGCTCTGAGGAAAAGACGGGATTGTGATTTTTCTACGCGATTTTTGGTAATCTGTGGAGTTTTAGTATCTTCCAACTTCTACTTTGCCAAGAATATTGCACCAACAAGTTTAGACACTTCCCAAACCTATAAATAGATGAAAAACACAATGGAAAATGAGATAATTCATTGATCATCACAGAAATTTACTCAAATCAAAGGAAAAAATTCTTCAATTTAAGGAGGGTTGTGCAAGAATGTCTCAAAGGAAGAAGAATGAGGCTTGTCTAGGAGTTCTTTCTTTTACTTTGTTTTCTTTTTCTTGAATAATGATATATTAATTGTTTTATTGTAATTTGACATTGTTTTAGATATTCATGATATTTATAGTTATTTGATCTTTTGATTTATTGATTGTTACTCTTAGTATTTAATTACTTGGGTTGATTACAAGATTGATTGATTGTTTCATTCCATTAACTTGCTTGGGAAAGGGGTTAATTGAGGTTTCAATTTAATTAATTTCATATTTGTTATCTTTTAACTTGCTTGAGAAATGGGTTAATTGGTAAGAACAAGGTAATTAAAGGTTAATTGATGTCTGCCAGAGTATGGATTCATTGGTTAATTTCATGTTTTAAGTTTGCCAGAGTATAGAAATTTAATCAAAGGATTGTGTTTAATGCATCTTTTGGGTGAATTAGTTGAGACAAAGTATGTGATGCTAATTTACCTAGAAGATAATGATTTCATGGATTGGGAAAGAAATTAGTCTACTTTAATCCTTCATGATGTCAAGAGAATAATTGGTTGTGATAAAGATTGGATACTTTAAGATCATGTTTGTCTAAACAATGGCTTGAGTTACATAATTTTTCATCCTTGACGTGTATATATTTTAATTTATTTTCCTTTTTAGTTCTTTTTCACTTTATTAAATCGGTTAAATAATGAAAGAAAATGGATTAATTAGGGGCGGCAATATTGAACACGACATGAAAACATCACGATAATAGCGGGTTAGTATTGGGGGTTCGCGGGTTCGGGTTGAAACGGGTCGACCCGTTTAGCGTTCGATGGGTTCGGGTCATAAATGGGTTGAACCCGTTCATCTCGTTTTGACCCGCCAACCTGTTTATTTTTTTTCCCCACAAAATAAATCCAAAAAATTAAAAACTCTACCGTACATGCACTAAAACCTATCTCACTCTCTTCTCTTGAGCACGCCACCGCCGCCGTTGCCCCTCTACCCTACAAAGGTTTTCTTCCTTTTCTCACTGTCTTCTCCATCGACTGGAAATCTACTTTGATGGTGATGCCCTTTCACATTAGTATTATATTCAATAAGAAATCAGCTCTCCCTTAAATTACACTGTTGCCCTTCTTGGTCACTTTCTCTTTTAAGCCTGCTCATTTCCTTTGAATCAGTCAATCTCTAAAAACTTTCCATTTAGTCTGCTATTGGAAACCATGATCACCAAGATTAGTTCTGTCCCCTCAAGCCCTACCCCCACACCCCAGAAACCATGTCTTCTGTATACGGTGGTAATTTTTTTGCAGAAATAGTATGAGGCATGGGCATCTTCTTTTCTGCGCAGAGCATCCATCCAATGGCCATATTCCATACCTAACTTCTAAAATTTTAAGGCACCCACCCACCAGCCTAACAGCTAGATTTTGATGCCCAAATCCATCGTAGCTGCAAAAAATAGAGAGCTAGAAGTTGAGTTTGAACATCTTTACCAAATCCCACTAATCTCAACACGCAAATTATAGTAAGTCCAACTAAAAGTTCCAAAAAGGTTTAGTAGGTATTCGAGTTGACGGGTTTCGTAGGTATTCGGGTTGATGGGTTGGCTGGTTTAGTAGGTATCTATTTATTTTCGTGTCTAATCGTGTCATGTTGTGTCAACTCGTTTATTTTCGTGTCGTGCTCGTGTTATAAAATTAGACACGTTTATTAATCATGCCGTGTTCGGGTTGACGTGTCATGTGTAATTACTCTAAGTTGACACAACCCGCCAACCCAAACACAACACGATTGCCACCCCTAAGACTAATGCATACTTGTTCCTTAAGGATCGATATTTGTTTGAACCCTATGCTATATTAATGATGAGTACGCTTGCTCAAATGTGTAATTTGGGGTTAACATTTTAATGTAAACTTAATAGGGAATGTGCTTAGTTTTTATATGATTTTTATACACAAATCTAAACACATCATGTTCTAACTGCACAAAGGGATTAAATCAATACTCTTGGTCATCTTGATTGTTTCGATGTTAAGCTAATTAGTAACATTGGTGTATCCTATAATTAATCAACTATATCATGTTACAGATGATTCAAATTGGTTAAATCACTCATGATTTGGTATATCAAAAAAAAAATTATATTGGTAATTCCTCATGCTATCAAGTTATTTAAATTCAAAATGTAACCACTTTGTGTAGTCAAAGAATCTAAAAACACGCAAAAAGAAACAAGAGAAATAAATACAAAAGTTAGTCCAAATCTTAGAGTTATATGATAATTTAATTGAAAATATTATAGACGAATATGATAAAGATGACTTTACTCTAATTTATTTTTGAAATGAAAAAAAAAATTATAAAAGCTCAATCGTCCAAACATACTATAATTATCTTGATATTTTTGAATGTAACTATATTTAATATTTTTTAATTATAAACTTAATTTATTTAATTTTAATAAAATTCTTCCCTTTTGGTAGTTATTTAGAAAAACAATAAGAATAGAATTTAAAATATATACAATAACAACAATAAACTAAGCCTTAATCCCAAGAGACTTGGGGTCGGCTATACGAATTAATGTTAGGCAACGTGTGGTCATCCACATGGATCCTCTCTCGCCACTTCTTTCTATCGACCGTCATACTTTCATCCAAATCTAACAAATACATATCTCTCCTAATCAGCTCTATCTATGTTATTTTAGGCCTGTCTATACCTCTTAATAACCTATCATGCCTCCCTCCCGCAATCGTCTTAACAAGAGCATCTCTCAATCTTCTCTGTACATGTCCAAACCAACGCATGCGACTTTCTCTCATCTTTTCCTCAATAAATGCCACTCTCACTTTTTTCCTAATAGTCTCATTTCTGATGATTAAAAATATATATGTGTGTTTGTATATATATAATTTCACAAAATAATATTAATTTTAGATGATTAATAAAGTCTGTAAAAATAATAATTATGAAAAATTAGCCTATTTGGTCTCCAAAATTTGGTGTCTATAATGTTTTCTTCATATTTTTTTCTGTTGTTATAATCCGTAATGATTTTTTTTTTCTATTATGATCCCTAGTGTTTTATTTTTTCTACTTAAAAAATCAACCATTATGGTCCCTTAAAAATAAAAAATTAGAGACTATAATGGCAGAAAAAATTATTAAAGATTATAACGGTAAAAAAAAACATAAAAGACAAAAACATCACAAACAACAAATGTTATGGATCAAATAGATTAATTTTCCCAATAATTATTTAAGAATAGAAAACATAATGATGATCAAATTCACAAAACTTCCTATTAAAATAGGTGTCCATTCAGCACTACGGAATATTCGTTATTTTGGCATTTTCTCCTTCCGGTGTTGAATTTTCGAGATTTTTCGATTTTTACAATCCACCGAAGATATATCTGAATTACAGAAAATGAAAGGAGAGATTCAAAGGCCTTCTCATTACAAATCTGAAGTAGATCGAAAAGTACGAAGCCTAAATCGTACTGAGGGTCCTAATACGATTTCTCCTCCAGATTCTCACATGAGCTTTTGGATAGCTGTTCTTATTGGGTTTGCGATATCCTCTGCGCTCATGCAGACTCCTCTCTCCATCTGCAAAATAACACATGCAGACATCCTCAAACTCAAACCTTGTTTGAGTTATTTTAATTAACAATAATAGTTTATATAATGTTTACAAATTTTGATTATTAATTTTAAGTGAAATTTAATACTCAAACTCAAATCAAATAGTACTAATTAAACAAATGATAATTAAATTCCAATGAATTTTTGTTCGTGAATATTTAGCTTGATTAAGAGCTCTAACTACAAGGTTTTTAAGTCTTAAAACTTTAATAGCCCAACATGAAAATTATAGTAGAAGATTATGATTTTTTGTTGAAAAAACCTTGATACAAATTACAGTGTATACCTGCGCAATAACGGTAATATTGAGAGTGGTACTGCCGAATGGAATAACGCTACTGGTGATTATTACAAGATGAAGCTTTTCTATTTCGCATAGAATTTCATGTATAATTCCACTGCGTTTCTCACAGAAGACTCTAACCAGCACACTTGTGTCGGAAGTTCTTACTTCAATCTCAGGTGATGACTGGTCGAGGATACCGTCTGAGTTTTCCACAGACGAAGAGCTTTCATCCCAAGAATAAGAAGCAAGTTGGGGTCTCTTGACATTAATTGAAGAAATAATGACTGATTCCCCGTATTTCCTCTTCTCCTCCTCCAGCATTTTAATGCGTTCTTCGAGCTGTCCTACGTATTTGATAGCACCTCCTAGGACGGATGACTTGTCCAACTGCCACCAGGAAAAAAAAGGAAAGAGATTCTGGTTTCAAACACCGTTTCTGGCTGTTTCTATACTGTTGTACAACTTTTTATATACTGTGAACGAGGAATCTGTAAAATTACCTTTTTTAGGCCAGGAATGATGGCGGACAAAGCAACAAATCGCTCGGAAAGCCTCTCTCTCCGCTTTCTTTCTGAAAAAACGTGATCTTGAGCCTGCAAAGGTGTCCTATTGCAACCTCTTTTAATGGGTTCCCCATATTCCACGTCTCCATACAGTTCCTGAATTGAGCGAGGAGAAATTGGAGCCGAGAAGTCTATCTCTGCCAGGGACACCTTATCGGCCTTAGTCTTAACAGTGCACTTTGGCTCTCCGTTGGGATCATGCATACTGCTTTTGGGTGAGTTAGAGACCCCAAAAGAAATAATGTTGGGGGAAGCAGATGGTAAGCCCTTCCGACTTTCTTTGGTGTAAGAGCTGAAATCGTTGTCCTCGATATCTTTGGTTGATTTGGCCATTTCAGCTTGGGCACTTTCTTGAATGCTATCCGTGCTTGAAGATGGATAAGGTGAGTAGGTCTCAAATGAGTGACCATTGAAACAAAGATTGTTCACTGTGTTGTTAATAGGCTTCATCTGCCACTGATCGAGGAGGTCAGAACCATCTGCTTCCTGTGTGTATGTAGAAAAAGAAACAAATCAACTAGTGTGAATCAGACATCGATTAGGGAAACATTTCTTGATACTAATTAATCCGACAAATCGGAATCAAATGAAAAGGAGATTTTTGTCGATGGCTTACCAATTCGGACAACCACTGTTCTCCCAATAGATCCATTGCAGAGCTCGTTACACAAATCTTCTGCCTCTAAAAACAAAATATTATGCAAATTTTGATTAGATTAAAGGTGACCAGCTGGGGGCAATTTGAGACCGCCAGTATGGATTTCCTCGGGATACTCTGACTGGATTCATATCTATTGGAAGAACTACAGTTTTAAAGCCTTCGCTTCACTAGTATTCTTCGGAACAAGAGGTACTGAAAAATTCGTGCATGAAAAAGATGAACAAAAACTGAAGTGACTTGGAACTTTATTTTAGGACACTGTTCCCTGCAAAGCAGTTGTCAAGAACCATATCTGCTCTTTATAGTTGTACCAAGATGTGGAAGAAGAAGACAACTACTCCAAATGCTCTCTCTTCATTTTGAGCTAAATTATAATAAAAAATATAAATATTTAAATTTGAACAGAAATAATATAAAATAAATAAGCTAATAGTACTTTTCTTGGGTGAGAAGAGTGGAGAGATCAGTAATTTGGCGCCCGCCCCACAGCAAGATAAAAGGAAAATTAGGGAAAGGAAGCAGAAGTCTTTCTTAGCAGCAGTTGAGACATATTGGAACTTGGAAGATAAAATATCGAAAGAAAAGAAGACGTACACATTATCGGCACGTGTGAAAATGCTTCACATGCAGGAAAGTGGGGTTGCCCTTCCCCGCTTTTCTCTCTCTTAGCATGCTTGTCGTTTCCCATTTCAGCTATTCAATTTCGTCATGTGCGGTCAAATTATGGCACCCTTTTCTCGACTCGCCCATCTTCTGAGGTTTTCCTCCTTGGTACGTCCGGGCCAATTTTCATCCATCTATCGCGACGAGTATTAGGTAGTTGAAGACAGTAGATTTAGAATAGAGAATAAGGATTGAATCCTTTGAGATTAATTTTTTTAGGGAATTGGTTTTTTTATCTTATGATTAGGTTGATCATCATAATTTGCCTCCTCTTCACATGTCTTAGGGCGAACTGTTGAGGGACTTCTTGGGTAAGAGATTTTTTTTTTTTTGGATAATAAACCTTATTAATTCTCTGTTTCAAAATAAATATTTATAAAATCCTTTATACACCAATTAAGAGCGTTAAAAATAATATTACAATTCAAATAAAATTCTTATATTCTATCTCTATTAAATATATGATAGCTACTTGATTAGTAAAAATTTTTAAGAAGTAAGAAGAAAAAAGAATTTTGAAAAGTTGTATAATTATTTTAGAATAAATAAGGATAAAACGTGAAAAAACTAATTATTAATTTTAGAAATATGTACATAAATATGTATTTTGAAACAAAATAAACAATAATTTATTTTGAAACGGATAGAGTAATATTATATCCATTTCGTCTTAAAATAAATTTCATATAATCCTTTACATACAGATTAAGGATATTGAAAATAATATAATAAATCAGATAGAGTTCCAAATCTGCCCCTATTATATATATGATAGTTATTAGTATGTGAAAATACCCAAGAAACAAGAAAAAAAGAGAGTTTTAGAAAATTGTGTAATTAATTTAGAATAACTAGGGATAAAATAAAAAGAAACTAATTATTAATTTTAAAAATATGTAAATAAACATCTATTTTAAATAAAACAAAAAAGTTATATAAACATCTATTTTGAAACGCAATGAGTAGTAAATATTTCAAATTATAGTCACAAGTATCAAGACAATAATTTAATGAACATTATCAATATTAACAACACAATAAATATTTCCAACCATAATCGGTGCATTAGTGAAACATCTATTATCATTGATATATTTGAATATGTAATTTTAAATGTAAAAAAATCTTAAAAGTCTCTATTATTTTTTTTCGTTTCAAAATATTTATTTATAAAATTTTTTTATTTTTTTTCAAAATATTTGTTCATATATATATTTCTAGAACTAATGATTAATTTCTTTTCATTTTACCCTCATTTATTCTAAGTCAATTGCATAATTTTCTAAAACTCTTCTTTCTTCTTATTTCTTAAAAATTTTTACCAATCAATAATTATCATGTTTTTAATATGGATAGAATAATAATTTTATCTAAATTATAGTATTATTTTTAACATTATTAATTTGTGTGTAAAAAATTTTATGAATAAATATTTTAAAACAGATAAAATATTTTAAAGTGATAGTTATACATTCCTCTTTTGCTGACGAAACAAATTGAAGCCGACAACCAAGGACTTGTGGCCACTTGGCTGTGGTGAGATGGGGTAGGCGAGAGACAAGATGGACCGAGAAGATAGAGTAACAATTTGGGCAGAAACAAAAGGACCAAGCCTAATAATTATAAGAAGTAGATCTGTCTTAAGATTAGGAAGATCTTTATCAAAGATTAAAATAATTATCAACTAAAAATAAAATAATCCCCCTTCCAAGTTATCATATTCCTTTTCCCTAGTTTGATGCATTAATTAATTTGGTATATTATAATTGTTCGAGGAGGCAGACTTATTAATAATTTCCGTACTATAAGAACAAAAACCTTAAATTATTTAATGTGTCCGAGGCCATTGTAGTTATGTACTCCCCCGGTACATTTTACATATCACTTTTTTTAAGAAAAATTTTTATTTAAATTACTTTCTTCATTTTAAAATATCTTTTATTTTTTTAATTTATTATTTTATAAAATAAAATTTTAAATTTTCAATTATATTTCTGTTAATTATTACTTAACTATATTATAATATTAATTTTTTACATTTCAAAATAAATTAGTAAGTGTTGATGTCATCTTTAACCAATCTGTTGCAACGATAACTTTGAGGTGAAGCCGATACGAATTCTGCCAAATGGATAATGACGTCAAGAAAATCTTCTACCGATGTACTCGGTCAACATCGGAACTAAGAGCCGATGAGTCGTCACCCCCACATTGCGGCACAATCGGTGAAATACTACCGTTCTCAACCGCCACGGACGGGTCACGAAGCGGGATTCTCTCTACGTTCGGATAGTCGGCAACCATACCACAGCAAGTATAAAACGAGCAGGAACCCCAGAATGAAGAACCCAACAACAATCGTTTCAAACCAATTTTTTTTCTAGTTTTCAATTCCCTTTACTGCATTCTTTTACAACTTTGTTTACATTTTCTTTATAGTTTTTCTTACTCCTTTGATTACCAGCTTTGCGTTTTGCATTGCTTTGATTTCAAATTCCAATACTTTTGTATTTGTTCATCGTCTCAATTGAAATACACAGTGTTCAGTCCCACTTTGCTTTCGCATGCAATATTTCTGCTTTCTTGGACCTTTTCTATAGCAAGTTCAAGGAACCTACGTCTTTTAAAAGGTTCGGCTCATTCATTCATCTTTCCATCAGACTGTTTATATTCATCGGAAGAGTAGTCGATCGACATTTCCATTGGCTCTCCTTTTCGTAAGGCAACATAAATTGGCACACCCAGTGAGACAAAAGGTACATGTTGCATGCAATTGCATTCAGGACGCATTATAGCTAATTCTCAACAGCAATCCTCAGGGCCTTCATCAAATTCCTCCAATCGGCCTACAGTTCGGACATTATGGGGAGCATTGGATCCTGCAATGACAACGTCCGGCAGTGCTTAGGTCACCATCCCTGAGCAACAGAGGGCACAGTCTTCGTCTCTTCCCCAAGTGTCCTAGTTGACACCCACGTCTTTAACTGCCATACGCCATGCCATGGAGTAGTGCACAGGTGAACTCATCCAGAGTCTTATTCCTCAGTTCACCACAGTGTTCCAACCTCTGCTTTAGAACGAGCTCCATAATTTCAAACAAAGGCAAAATACTCACGGGACACCTCAGGTTGGTGTGTATCCTCCCCCCTAATCCATTGTTGCCCCATCTTATGGGTCAATATAGTTGTTGTGCTGGGAGTAGCCTATGCCACTGTCCAGGGGACACCAATGGAATCTGGAGTTAAATGCACCCGGCATGGTTCCTACGGAACCTTTCCTAGGAAGAACTCCACCATATCCAGTCACAATGACCCAGGTGCCAATGGGGACACAAGTATTCTATGACCAGAATACAACTCCAAATAGGAATATTTGTTCCTCGTACGGAGGACCCCAGAGCTACGTTGCAGCTGTCCCTGTCGCGTATCTTGCCACGGCAACAGCTTATCTAATACAGGAAGCTGGGTACCCTGAGATGGCTTCATTCTCAGGACAAGGTTCTCGACCGACTATGATAGGTTCCCGAATCAATAGCTACTACCACCAGCTGATGTCAACTTAATGACAGAGGCATTGCGTCGACAAGTCAGGGATCGGCCAGTGTATCAGAAGCCATAGCCAGAATAGGTAGACTCTATGGTAGTACTACCATGAGGATTTAAGTTGCCTAAGTTTTTCACATTCTCTGGAGAGGACAATAAGTTAACTATGGAACATATAGGGAGGTTTACGGCATAGTGTTGAGAGTTCGAGAATAGTGACTGGCATAAACTATAATTATTCTCTTTGTCCTTGACAGGGGCAGCGTTTACTTGGTATGCAAATCTGACACCCAGTTCCATGTACTCATGGGCAGATATGAAACGAATTTTTCATGAGCGTTTCTTTAAACCAGCACCTGAGGTCTCCATAACGGATCTTTTGGTAGTCAAGCAGAGATCATTCGAATGTGTAGCAGAGTTCATCGAGTGCTTTCAGCAAATTAAAGCCAAATGCACCACCCAATTACCAGAAATAGAGTGTGTCAAGATAGCCATCAGTAGAATGCATTCGTAACTTAAAGAGTGCCTAATCCTCCAAGATTTCTCTGAATTATCTCATATGTTGTCCCAGGCCGTTAGAATAGAAGAAATGATTTAGGAAAAAGAGAAATTGCGGTCAGTTAAATTTTCTCAATGGCAAACCATGATATCAGTAGTAGACGATGTTACCAATAATGAAAAAGAATAATTTCTGGAAGTGATGGCAGTAAAATTAGTAAAAGCTATATTTACACTTATCCTTTTTTGAAACCTGGCAAAGGGAAGGAGGAAGCTTCTCCTGCAGGGCCATCTACATACACATTCAATGTATCAAGGGCTAAGAAAATCTTTTATCAAATGGTCAAAGACAAACAGATTCGTCTACCTTTCGGCCATAAGGTTTCGGGCCAGAGGAGTTGAAAGGCAAGAAGTACTGTAAGTGGTATAACTCGATTTTCTATAATACTAATAGCTATGTTGTTTTCAAGAACACAATACAGAAGGCTTTACAAGAAGGAATGGTAAGATTTGCTGAATAACGTGAGGAAACCTTAGTCGATACAGCCCCGTCCCCAATGGCGAATGCAAGTACGGTATAGACATGCAAAGAAGACATGGAGCATGAGTCGGGAGATTCTTCAATCAAGAAGCAGTCCAAGATTTTGGAGGGGGAAAGACCAACGTTCCAAAAGCTAGACGATCGGTCGTCAGTTTTCACTCGGCTTATAGTTTCAACCTTTGCGGTTCATTTCTAGGGGAAGAATGAGAAGTTTACAGTACATGTACCTCATAAAGAGTCGTTCTTCCCTGGCCATCATTCCCAACTTACAAAAACTCAGAAATGACGGGAGCAAATGAGACAGGCACAGTAGAAACAAGTGTTGGAGGAGTGGTTGGATAAACAGGTATGTACTTCCACAAGTAAGAACATGCTTGGAATTCTCCCATCATAATTTTGAGCGAAGGCCAAGCAAGAAACAGTAGAAGAATACTACTATACAATAGAAGAAGAGGTCATTGAACTCATTGAGTTTAAAATGCTATCGAAAAGGATGTTTTTTCCAATCCCCACGGCAAAACATACCAATGACCCCAAGCAGTTGTACATCAAGATAATTATCAATGGAAAGCCTTTCTCTCAGGTTTTCATCGATGAAGGGGCTGTGCTGAACGTAATACCGTTAGCAATCTTAAGGCGTTTAGACAAGGATCAACGTGATCTATCTCCTACAGACATCTAAATGCTTAATTTTACCGGGGAGGCAGCCAAAGTAGAAGGAGTTATCACTTTTGAGGTGGCCGTCGGATCTAAGGTTAGTAAAGCTGTTTTCTTTGTAATCACGACAAAGCCGGTGCATTCTGTCTTACTAATTAGGGATTGGATTCATGCGAACCATTGTGTTCTATCAACGCCTCGTCAAATGATACTGATTTGGGATGGAGAACGAGTGGAAAGAATACCAGACAACCCCAATCCATTCTCCGCAGAAGTACATATAAATGAGGCTGTGTTCTATCGCTCTACCTTTGACTCGAGCCATTACTCCAAGCTTACCATGGCTCATAATCAGATCACAAAAGAAGGGTTGAAAGATCAATGTCCAAAAACAAAGGACCCTAACATTCGGCATGCACCTGGTTTCATTGCTCAGGACCCATTAACGGAAGTGGATATCCAGAAACCTGGGAAAAATAGAACTACAAAGGTAACCTTGTGCTTAACTTTCAATCAGTGGAACGATCTAACGGTCTTGATTTGTAGGTACAAAAATTGTTTCGCATGGGATTATCATGAAATGCCAGGGCTGGATAGAGGCATTGTGGAGCACTATTTGTCAATTAAGGAATGTTTTAGGCCTCATAAGAAACCTGCCCGCATTTTAATCCTGCTCTTTTACCCAGGATCAAAGAAAAAAATTAAGAGATTGCTTCGGTGTGGTTTCATCCGTACCTGCCGGTATACAAACTGGATGTCCAATTTTGTGCCCCTCATTAAGAACAACGACCTGCTGTGGATTTGTGTTGACTTCAGAAATCTAAATTTGGCCACCCCAAAAGATGAATACACTATGTCGATGGTCAACATGTTGGTGGACTCAGCTACGGGACACCAATTCCTAAGCTTCATAGACGGATACTCCGAGTACAACCAGATATTCATAGCCGAAGAAGACACCAGGAAGACAGCTTTTCATTGCCCGGGATCTGTCAGTTTATTCAAATAATTAGTTATGCCTTTCGGATTGAAGAATGCTGAAGCTACTTTTCAGAGAGCTGTGAACTTCATTTTCCATGATCTTATCGGCAAGACCATGGAATTTTACATTGATGACTTAGTGGTTAAGTCACTCACTTTTTCACAACACCTATAGTGACTAGAGCAGGCCTTCCCTTGAATGCACTAGCACCGATTAAAAATCAACCTTGCCAAATGCGACTTTGGAGTTTCCGCTGAAAACTTCCTGGGGTTCCTAGTGCATCAAAGAGGGATTGAAGTGGACCAAAACAAAGCAAGGGATATTCTTCAGGCAAGGCCATCGCAAACTAAAAAGGAGCTTCAAATATTCTTAGGGAAGGTCAATTTCTTGCAACGTTTTTTGGCGAATATCGCAAGTAAGCAGAAGGTGTTCTCTTCTTTACTCTGGTTAAAGTCGTCTCTAAAATTCATCTGGCAACCGAAACATCAAGCGGCCTTTGATCAGATCAAGGCAGCTTTGTCACAACCACCAATCTTGGTGCTGCCACAGGATAAGATACCCTTGAAATTGTACATTTAGGGGGCTCCGGAGTCTATCAGCTGCCTGCTAGCTCAGGACAATACACCGAGGGTTGAAAGGGCAGTGTATTACCTCAGTCGGAACCTGATGGATACCGAGATCAGGTATTCCCCTGTTGAGAAACTATGCTTGTTTTTATATTATGCATGTGTGAAACTAGAGCATTATCTGCTACCTAGGGAAGTGCAAGTCCTGTGCAAAATTGATCTCGTCAAATATCTGCTAAACTTCCCACTGTTGCAAGGACGGTTAATGAAGTGGGCTATTAAGTTACATGCTTTTTCCCTAACTCACTTACCTTTGAAAGCAATGAAAGGTAAAGCCATAGCCGATTTCTTGGCCGAGCATCTATGCTTAGAAGTGCACAATCTTGAAAAGGAAGAGGTATAGGGGTACATTTCACACAAACCATGAAAGTTGGAATTTGATGGATCTAGCACTTAATATAAGGCATGTATCGGGTTGGTTATTAAAGCTCCTTGCAGACGACAAGGAAAACTTCTATTTGAATTAAGTAAAAGGACCTCAAATAATCAGGCAGAATATGATGCTCTCATTTTGGGACTTTGAATCATGAAGGCTTTGGATGCACGAATGGTCAATATAACAGGGCATTCTCAAATTGTCATTCAATAAATTTCAGATGAGTACAAATACACTAACCCTGTGTTGTCAGACAAGTTACAAGAAGTGAGAGCATTGTTGCATTGCTTCTCGGAAGCTATCTTGACTTATGTTCCTTGAGTTGAGAACCAGGGGGCAAACGACTTAACTTAAATGGCTTCAGGTATTAAGAAAAGAGTCGGAGTGGTAATATGTCAGCAGATATCGAAAGAGAAACATGAAGAAGACTGGGGTTTCAATATCATTTCATACTTACGGATGCCTATGGGTCAAGTTTCATGGGAGCTAAAACGTAAGGCATTGAACTTTGTACTGATTGGGAACAATCTATTCAGAAGAAGCCATACAGAAGTTTTGTTGAAATGCTTGTCAAAGCAAGAAGCAACATAGGCGTTAGCCGAGGTGCACGAAGGCCTATGTGGCGCTCCTCAGGTGGGTCCTAAGTTGAAATGGACACTACAATGACATGGATTTTACTGGCCCTCTATAACCATGGACTATATAGCCTATGCAACTGGATGTAAGGCATGTCAGAAGCATGACCCTTTGATTCATACACCTACCACTGACCTACATCCTATCATCAAGCTATGGCAATTCAGGGGTAAGGCTCTAGATGTCATCAACAATATTCACCTGCTATCGACCAAAGGGCACACATTCATTTTAGTAGCGACCGATTATTTTACCAAGTGGGTATAGGCACAGGCTCTAACCAGAGTAACCCAACCTGTCGTTATCACCTTCCTTCAATAAAACATCCTTTTTCGATTCGGCATACCTGAAACCATAACGGCTGATCAATGAACTATGTTCACGGAAGATAAGGTACACGACTTCCTAACTCAATTCAAAGTTAAACTACTACAATCATCTCAGCATTATGCGTAGGCCAATGGTCAAACTGAAGCTACAAATAAGACTTTGATCAGGATAATCCATAAGTCATTGGAAGATAAACCCAAAAGGCGGCATGAAACCCTTCAAGAGGTGTTGTGGGCATATCAAAATTCTTACAAGACTGCTACAGGGTTCACTCCATTTCGGCTAACATGTGGACAGGATGCGATGCTACCCGCTGAGTTATCACTGCGGTCGGCCCAAGTAGCTTACTAACACAGCTTGTCGGTTATGAAAGCATGGGAAGCGGGAAAACACAGGGCACACAGCGGAAGCGAACATAAAAAAAATTGGAAAAACAAGAACAAGGGATTCCAGGATAGGGCCGGCACCGGCTCTGGCTGACCTAGCCAGCACGGTTGCGCCCTGTCCAAATCCCGAGATTTTAAAATTTTTACCTCTCCTTTTGGTTCTCAAAGGTGGCTGGACTGGAACGTGCACAACTGGGATAGATGTGCTGGTAAAAACCTCTTGTGTGATTCCTACAAGCCTCTTACTCTGCCATTGCATGTATGTGAATGCCGAACTCTCGATCTTCTAATATATGGCTAGCCTAACTACTGTTTGGTGAACAACTAACAGGTTAGGAAATTTTTATGGAGAGAGAGAGACACCAAGCCTTTCACAGAGAAAAAATCGTCTCTTAGATTGTGTGTTCTGTAACAACGTCGTTATTTCCAATCCTTCTGTTTAACCTATATAAAACCCTAGATTAAACTGGACTGGGCCATTGGACTCTTAGTTTAACCTTTTGGGCTTAATTAATTATTCTAGTTAGAACCAACTTAATAGCCCAACAAATAATTAATTTTTCTAGCCCAAATAAACCAAACCAATTAAATAAGTCTAAATTAGTTTAGTCTCAGGTTAATCCCTAATTTTTGAAACTGGGCTAAAGCCTTGAATAATTAATGAACCCACTAAGCTAATTTAATTAATTCTCTCTCTCCATGGACTTTTAGTTTATTCTAACCCAATAAATAAATCAGGCTACTTAAAAAAATAAATTCTATTTAATTTAATTTAGTTCCTTAGCCCGAATTTAATTAGGACTCACGGTCTATACTGGGGACCAAAAGACACACCGCATTGGCTACTGAAATAACCAAAATACCATTGCTATATAAATAGCAGTATTTTGCATTTTAAATATTTTCAAATATCACCATAAGGTAATATTGACCCCAAAGACAATGCTGCGTTAGCAAAGTCTCCAGCCTACAGGTGTAATGACTAAAATACCCCTCTATACATCACCGTACATTTAGAGAGGAAGAAGTGTACTAACACCTCTCTAAATGACATCTACCATCCTTAGGCCTCTAGTCCAATGATCAACGACTTCCTGGATTATTTCTGCTTTCCATGGGAGCTACTCTAAAGCAAACATCTAAGTTATATTTCCCAGGGCCAAGGATATTTAGATCATTCAGACAATCACAATGGGCGATATAGTATAAAAACTATATTGTACAAGTTTGTCTTAACTAACTAGTCACACATACCCAACATGCAAGTATATTAGCCCTACGATAGAACCTCAACTATAGCATATCAAAGCATATGCTTCCAGTTTCGTCAGGCCGCTAACTCATACTCAAGTCATAGAGTACTAGTACACGCTGTAGCGATAATAGTCTAGGTTTCTACCATATAGTACTTTTCGAAACTTCTACTATAGGTCCTATTCTACGTATTCGAAATACGCTTATGTCATGAAGTGAGTGGACTACTCACTGGCTAAAGATAAGTCATTCCCCATTTGGAATTCGCAACATAATAACCTAGACATGATGAGATTCCCATTCTCATCAATTGGTTAAAAACAAAAGTTTATGTGTTAAGTAACCCGCGATCCATACCTTATTGTGAAAAACCTCAATTCACATGAACCACTTACCTAAACACAATGGGTCTTTTCCAAACGTAATTGTGCACAAATAAAATTGTAAATTCACAAATAATTTTTGAAAATAAATTCTTTTATTAAAACATTCGATTTTTTTTTTTACATCAGAAACCTTATCTAAGAGGGCATACATCCCAACAATTTCCTACTTGCACTCTAGGACTAAGTAAGTCCATAGGTGCCCACCCCTATTACGTCTAAGTGTTTCTTGAAGACTCTCTCTGCTAAAGGCTTAGTGAATAGATCTGCTAGATTGTTCTCGGAGGTAATCTGTTCCACCACGACTTCCCGTCTCTGGATGAAATTCTGGATCAGGTGGTACTTCCTCTCAATGTGCTTCCCCTTCTGGTGGTTCCTGGGTTCTTTTGATTGTGATACTGCTCCAGTGTTGTCTCAATATATCACAATCGGCCTATCCATCTATGGCACGACTCCAAGTTCTTAAAGGATCTTCCGGAGCCAGACTACTTCCTAGGATGCCTCCAAAGCTGCCACATTCTCAGCTTCCGTGGTTGAGTCAGCAATGCAAGATTGCTTGATACTCCTCCATGAAATAGCTCCTCCAGAAAAGGTAAAGATATATCCACTAGTGGATTTTCTCTCATCCTTATCCGCTTGGAAGTCTGAGTCTATGTATCCTGTAGGAACCAAGTCATCGGCCTTGTAAACCAGCATATAATCTCTCGTCCCCTTGAGGTACTTGAGTATATGCTTTACAGCTTGCCAATGAACCTCCCCAGAGTTTGACTAATATCTGCTAACCAAGCCTACGACAAAGCTGATATTTGGCCTAGTACACAGCATGGCATACATGAGACTTCCCACAGCTGAAGCGTAGGGAATCCTACTCATTCTGTCATTTTCTTCTTGAGACTTAGGACAATCCCTTGAAGAAAGTGACAACCCATGTCTGCAAGAAATTACAGCTCCCTTGCATGAGTCCATGCAATATCTGGCCAGCATCTTATCAATGTATGCCGCTTGGGACAATCCTAACATTCTCTACTTCCTCTTTCTAAGAAGTCTAATCCCGAGAATGTAGCTAGCTTCTCCCAAATCCTTCATACTGAATTGACTAGACAGCTAAACCTTTGTAGATGACAATGACCCTACATCATTTCCAATGAGTAGAATGTTATCCATATACAAGACAAGAAAAATCACATTAATGCCTTCAAGTTTCCTGTACACGCATGGTTCATCCTCGTTTTGAACAAAACCATAAGACTTTACAGTCTCATCAAAACAAATGTTCCATACTCTCGATGCCTGCTTAAGTCCATAAATAGACTTCTTAAGCTTGCAAACCATATGCTCTTGGCCTTTAGCAATAAAGCCTTCCGGTTGGGACATATAGATGTCTTCAATAAGATGACCATTTAAAAATGTTGTCTTGACATCCATTTGCTATATCTCGTAGTCATAATGACATGCTATGGCAAGGAGGATACAAATGGACTTAAGCATGGCTACTGGGGAAAAGGTTTCCTCATTGTCGATTCCCTCTTTCTGAGTATACGCTTTCGCCACAAACCTAGCTTTGAAGGTTTCCACCTTCCCATCTACTCCCCTATACCCACTTACACCCTATGGGTTTTATCCTTTCAAGTGAAGCTACAAGATCCCAAACCTGATTGAGATACATAGACTCAATCTCGGCTTTCATTGCTTCATGCCACAGATTTGCATTGGTATCAGCAATAGCCTCCTCGTATCTAGTGGGATCTTGTTCCTGATGGTCGGAGACCAGCTCGAAAGCTTCTCTAGTCCATCTCTCTAGAACCCTAAACACTCTCTCATTACGATAAGGCTCCAAATGTACAGGCTCTTAAGGTTATGCCTCTTCTTATTCCACAATCGGGTCAGAAGAAGTTACTTTCGAAGATAACTTCTCCTCTAGTTCCAACCTAGTTGAACCTTTCGTGGAAGTACTTTGATAATCCTCTAAGTATCTAGCATTGATACTAATCAATACCTTCTGCTCCTTAGGATGATAAAAGTAACCACCCTTTGTCCCTTTTAGATACCCAACAAAATAGCATAATTTTGATGTTGGTTCCATCTTGTCTCGCTTGACCAGTACATAAGCTGGACAAGCCCATATCCTGAGATGATTCAGACTTGGCTTACGCCCAGTCCACATCTCATAAGGAGTCCTAGGTACTGACTTGGAAGGCACCAAGTTCAGAATATATGCCACTATTTCCAAGGTATATCACCAAAAAGACACTGGAAGAGTAGCATGAGATATCATGCTTCAGACCATTTCCGTCAATGTCCTATTCCTTCTTGGCTCTATCCGCCTTAGGGGCAAATGACCTTTTGGTCATCTTTCCCATCAGGCAAAACTCATACTGAGGCTAATTTTCCAATCTTAATGAGCCCAAGGGCCCAACATGGATCAACCTCTGAATCCTAGTTGAGTTTATATGCCCCAACCTTAGATGCCAAAGATAAGAGTTATTAACATTGGTCTTTCTCTTCCTTGTTAAAGGTTTAGATCGAGCGTTATTTAATTGATTGTTAATAGGGTTTAAGAAAAATAGATTCTCATATATGTGCCCAGTACATAAAATTTCTCCATCTCTACTGATAGAAATACCAGAATAGAAAAATACAGAATATTCTTGATTTATTAGTTTCGCAACCGAAATCAAATTCTGTCTAAATCCAAGTACATATAAAATATCTTTCAAAACCACTATTCTATTACAATCAAATACAAGATCTAGCTCTCCCACTGCAAAGGCCTAAACTTGTGCTCCATTTCCCACACGTAGTCCATGTTCGCCCTTCTGGAGTCTTTTAATCTTTCTAAAAAAGTACAAGGAGTTACAGATGAGATCAGTGGCACTTGAATCAACAATCTAAGTGGAAGTTGATCTAACCAATGATATAAACTCTAGATAGAAAATATTACCTATGCAGTTTTTCTTGGCTTGAAGATCTGGACACTCTTTTTTCCAGTGTCCCTTTAGTCCACACTTGAAGCACTTGCCCTTGGGTTTGTCTTTGGGCTGGGGCTTGATCTAGACCGCTACGTTCCCCTTCTTCTTCTTAAACTTTCTGGGCTTGGGCTCAGTTCTAGAAGATGAAGCCTTAGCAATCATAGCCTTAGACTGTGGCTTCATGACCTTCTCTGCCATCTGGAGCTCATTCATCAACTCAGTCAATCCCATGTTCAACTTGTTCATGTTATAGTTCAACTTGAACTAAGAAAAGAAACCTGGTAGAGATTCAAGAACCATGTCCACTTGGTTCTCAGGGTCAATGACAGCCCCTAAGATTTCTGCCTCCTTGAAAGCAGCAATCATCTTGAGCATATACTCTCTGACTGATGCTCCCTCAGCCATCTTAGTGTTAATGATGGTTCGAAGAGCCTTCTGCCTTGCGGACCGGCTCTTATCCGTGAACATCATGGCTAATGATTGGGTTATATCATATGCAGTGGTCATGTGCTCATGTTTGGATTAGAGTACATTAGACATGGAGGCCAACAAGTAACAATGAGCTATCTTATCGGCTTTCTTCTATGCCTTCTTAGCCTCATGCTCCTCGGCAGTGGAACCCTCCTCAATAACAAGGCAAGTTTCGTAAAGGACATACTTATACTCTTCCGATGTGAGTATTATGTCCAGGTTCCTTTTTCAATCCACATAGTTTGGTCCCGTTAGCTTATTCTCTCAGAGAATAACAGTCAATGGACTAAAAGAACCTCCCACCATTTCTAAAAAATTGAAAAATAAAAGAAAAAAGATTCAGTTTGTGAAAACAAAATAAATATGTGCACTTTATCCTTATTATCAAAACTGATAATAATCAATTTGGCTCATAGGAAAACTGGCATAGCTTCTTGGGAAGATTAACAGTTTCCTAAGCTAAATGTGTTAACCACCACAAATTAATTTCCCTTCTAGTTAATGATCTAGAAGATAACTCCATTGAAAGGATGGTCGTTTCCTCTCATTTCCTATCGACATACCTCACACTATGACCTCCTACAAGGGGCTGGCCAATCATAGTACGTACCCCGGGTTATTAATTACATCCCTCTATTAGATCTAGATCCTTGTGGTATCCCCATCCTATATGGGTTCACTCCCAGGGTGACGCGAGGGGACCCACGATCTCTAATGAGGATCGTTATAGAAGCCGTGGGGCCATTGGAACCCCTCTCCCACTTAGTCTTTTAAAACAAGAGTTTTCTGAAAATTATCCTTTTGAAAATTTCCATTAAGTTTTCCCTTAACTCAAAAATAAAATGTCTAAGTCCATAAAAATCTCTATGTCAAGGCTTATATCCTTTGAGAGTTTTTCCCATCGACTAATTTTATTTAAGTTAAAAACTTAATGATTTCAAAAATTTTCCAATTAAAACTTTCTAGAGACTTTGGTCTCAAGTTTATTTGATAAAACAATTTTAATTTCTTGTGCCAAACTAAAACAAAATGGCTTTCTATTTTAACCATATAAAAACATCTAAATCCAATATATTTTCTATGTCAATGATTAAATTCTTTGAGAAAATATCTAAGGATTAATTTTTGTTCAAGCTAAGATAACCATTTAATTTGTAGAAAAATGTTTTTCTTGTCAAAAACATTCCCAAAGACTTTGGTCTTTGAGAAAACGTGCACATAGGTACCAAAAATAAATAGCATGCTAGAAAACAATAGACATTTTCATGCTCTTCTATTTTTAAACCTAAGTGCCCAGATAATAGAATTAAACACATTAATTAATTAATTAATTAATTGTCTTGTTTAATTCTAAAATCCCTTACTAATATTTTTCATGCAAAAATATTCCTTGAATATTAACTATTATAAAATATTAACTTCGCTTGGCATGGACCCCAAAACCAAAAGAAAATTGCAAGAAAAATTACAAGAAAAAATTTTTTAAAAAAATTCCTTAGTCCACTGCACCCACCGCACAAAACCAGGACGCACGAGAAAATAGTGCGGACCGGCCTTCCAGACCCTAGCCGACGCCTGTTCGGGCAGTCTAGCCAGTGCCGGTTCGGTTCTGGATGGCTCCTTCCTGCAATTTTTTTTTCTCTTGCGAATTTCCTCTGTTTTTCTTCATGGTTTCTGGCTTCAATGGCTCTCTGATTTCAAACCGATCGAATACAATGAAATTCAACCAAAACCAGCAATCGCATATACCCATAAACATTGCGCTTACACAATTTACTAAGAAAAATAGTAAATTACAGATTCCTATACCTCCACCTGCGAGGTTTAATAGAGAATCTATCCATACAATAAACAGTGAAGGATTACAATTTTAATCACACATATGTGTCCAATTTTATTCATCTAGATGCATGCTCCCTATATTTTCAAAAAACCTTCATTCACTGATACCAATTGAAGGCACGGGAAGCGGGAAAACATAGGGCACGTAGCGGAAGTGAACATAAAAAAACTGGAAAAACAAGAACAGGGGATTCCAGGACAGGGCCGGCGCCAGTTGCGCTCTGTCCAAATCTCGATATTTTAAAATTTTTACCTCTCCTTCTGGTTCTGAAAGGTAGCTGGACTGGAACGTGTGCAATCGGGGTAGGTGTGCTGGTAGAAGCCTCTGGTACGATTCCTGCAAGCCTCCTACTCCGCCTTTGCATGTATGTGAACACCGAACTCTCGGTCTTCCAGTATATAGCCTGCCTAACTACCATTTGGTGAACAACTAACAGCCTAGAGAACTTTTCTGGAGAGAGAGAGAGAGAGAGACGCCTGGCCTTTCACAAAGAAGAAGCCGTCTCTTAGATTGTGTGTTCTGTAACAACAACGTTATTTTCAATCCTTCTATTTAACCTAAATAAAACCCTAGGTTAAACTAGACTGGGCCATTGGACTCTTAGTTTAACCTTTTGGGCTTAATTAATTATTCTAGTTAGAACCAACTTAATGGCCCAACAAATAATTAATTTTTCCAGTCTAAATAAACCAGTCCAATTAAGTAAGCCTAAATCAGTTTAATTCCAAGTTAATCCCAAATTATTCAAACTGGGCAAAAGCCCTGAATAATTACTTAACCTACTAAAGTAATTTAATTAATTCTCTCTCTCCATGGACCTTTATTTTATTCTAGCCCAATAATTAAATCAGACTACTTAAATAAAATAAATTCCATTTAATTTAATTTAATTCCTTAGCCCGAATTTATTTAGGACTTACAGTCTATACTGGGGACCAAAAGACACACCGCCTTAGCTCCTGAAATAACCAAAATACCCTTGACATATAACTAGCTGTATTGTGCATTTTAAAATTTTCCTAATATCACCATAAGGAAATATTGACCCCAAGGACAATGCTGCATTAGCAAAGTCTCCGACCTACAGATGTAATGAATAAAATACCCCTCTATACATCGCCGTACATTCAAAGAGGAAGAAGTGTACTAACACCTCTCTAAATGACATCTACCATCCTTAGGCCTCTAGTCCAATGATCCACGACTTCCTGGATTGTTTCTTCTTTCCAAGGGAGCTACCCTAATGCAAACATCCAAGTTATATTTCCCAGGGCCCTAGATATTTAGATCATTCAAATAACCACAAGGGGCGATATAGTACAGAAACTATCTTGTACAAGTTTGTCTTAACTAACTAGTCACACATACCCAACATGCAAGTATATTGGCCCTACGATAGAACCTCAACTATGGCATCAAAGCATATGCTTCCAACTTCGTCAGACCACTAACTCATACTCAAGTCGAAGAGTAATAGTCCATACTATAGTGGTAGTAGTCTAGGTTTCTACCATATAGTACTTTTAGAAACCATTACTACAGGTCCTATTCTACGTATTCGAAATGCACTTATGTCATGAAGTGAGTGGACTACTCACTGGCTAAAGGTAGCCATTCTCCATTTAGAATTCACAACATAATAACATAGACATGATGAGATTCCCATTCTCATCAATCGGTTAAGAACAAAAGTTTATGTGTTAAGTAACCTATGATCCATACCTTACTGTGAAAGACCTTCATTCACATGAACTACTTACCTAAACACAACGGGTCTTTTTCAAATGTAATTGTGCACAAATAAAATTGTAAATTCACAAACAATTTCTGAAAATAAATTCTTTTATTAAAACATTCAATTTTTTTTTTTTTTACATTAGAAACTTAGTCTAAGAGGGCATACATCCCAACAGATTAAAGATTACAAATTGACCCTGGCCATAAGTTTGGACCAAGTCAAAGAAGACCGTTAGATAGCATTAGAAAAATATCAGAAGGCATAAGAAGAAACTAGCAAGAACCTACAATCGGAAAGTGCAAGGAAGGAGTTAGGAGACATGCTTTGGAAAACTATACTACCCGTTGCACCGAAAGACCCATGCTATGGTAAATGATCCGCTTCATGGGAAAGGCATTTTCTTGTTGCACAGGTTGTTGATGGAGGTGCATATCAGCTGATAACACCTAACGAAAATGAAGTAAATAACGCTATAAACGATAAATATTTGAAAAAGTTTTATCCTATATTCTGGGAGGGAACCTTGGTAGGAGAAGAGTTAAAAAAACAAAGTCAATCCTCCTCAGAAGAGGTGTGAGGCATCTCGATCGACTGGCAAAAGGAACTATGGCAAGCTAATTCGGATCTTTCTCAGGTAGAGCGACTACCGTTGGGGTTTCCTCTTCTTCTTTTGCTTAGGCGGTCGGTTCTTCTGGGGCCAATTCTAGTTTAGCAACCGATTCTTCCGTTGGAGAAGGACGAGTCTCGGCATCCCCAGGTTGAATACTCGAAGGGCCAGCTTCATCGGGACTACGAAAGAAAGTGGCCAGGTAAGACTGGAAGTTGTCTTATGAAGATTGCATGCCGGTGAGCAACTTGTCCGAATGTTACAGTTTCATTTGGAGCAGCTCTTCCTCTATCTCCAGCATAAGTCGTTTGTCCTAGAATTTGGTTGCTAACTCTTCTGCGGAGGAGGCCATTTGCTAACAGGTGCTCTCAGCCTCAAGCTTCTTATCTAAAGCCCGCCTTTCGAAATCTAATTTCATCTAGAGTGCTCACAGTTGCTTCTCAAGGCTTTCAATTCTTTCAACCCTGTTAGAAATTTCAGCTTGAAGGACACTTCGACGAGTAGAGGCTTCTTGGCGATGCGTTTGCAGAAACTCTACTTGTTCTTGGAGAGCCTCCAAGACTTAGAGCTGACGTGAAGCTTTGTCTCACCTGCTTTAGGTGTTAGAAAAGAAGCGTTGGGTGAACTACATATGCCCCAAATAGTCCGCCAATAGACCCTTCAATTCCATTGAGACATCGAAATTGACTAATTGTGCAAGTAGCAGAAGGGCTTGGCTGATGGCGTCCTGGGAAGATTAGTTAGTTGGCAAGTTGGTTCCCATTAGATTTTGCAAAAGCTCCAACCAGTGGTTTCAGTCATTACCAGCTAAGAAGGAGTAGGTTCCATTGGAGGCTCAGGGGCTGTTTTCGCAAGAGACATGACAGGCTTGTCAATCGCCATTCTCTTTGAGGCGAGCACTTCGAACATTAAGGCAACAACCGGTAAAGGTGAAATAGCCAAAGTCCCTTCCTCTGCTATTATCATTTTTGCAAGAAACAAGGGGGGCATGGCCGCCGTTGAATCTGAGGAAGAGTCAGAGATAACCAGCTTGCTGGTCTTCTGTTTCTGCAAAAGCAGGCAATATGAGGTTAGCTTTGAGTTAAAGGTTGAAGAGCATTGAAAAAAAAAATGTGTTTAGCATCAATCCAAACTTTGGCAAATGCCAGAATATGAGTAGCCTGCCATCTCTTTAACTGCCTTAGCAGGGGGAGGACACTTTCTTCTTCTTCTTCTTCTTCTTCTTCTTCGGCAGGCAGGCAGGCAGAACTATAGGGGCTCTCTTCACTAGCGGCATCTGGAATAATAGCGCAGTGATTGAACTGGCAGAGGCTTTACTCAGCTTAAATTTCTTTAGTGCAGATACTTCTACCACCGCCGATGCCGATCTAGCCAGTCTAAGCAACCACGTCTCCACAGTGGCAGAGAAGAGCATTTCGCTAAGCAATCACCACCACAAGTTGAAGCTGGGTGTGGCCTCTTTGACGACCTTAAAACGGTGGTACTCAAAGGAACAAAGAACGGTTAGGGACCTATCGGTTAAAGTATGCACATCCTCAGTCAATAGGATAGGTGTGATAATATAAGAAGAAATATGACCAAGATCAGTAGGAATATCCTGAATTAGCCCAAATTGCCATGAAAAGCAATATGGGTTGTACTGTTCATAGGAGGACTTAGCACTCCGGGTGCTTGGTTTTGCCCCTAGAAAGAGTTATCAAGAGCACAACATTCTGGCCCAGATAGTCTCTTAGGAGGCTTCCGGTGCATCAACAAGCTTCATTAGCCAGAGAGGGCCAATTTCCCCGATAGAGTAGGAAAAGAAATAGGGCGCATTCTGAAGACAGTTCTAGTAAAGGTAGGACATAATAGTACCGATAGAAAACCCATTTATAGGAGTCCTCAACAGCCGATAACCTGTGGCCTGGTTAGCAGAATCTGTGAAGTCCCCAAGGATATTGTTGATGTCGAACTAGGGAATATACTGGTAAAGCAACAGCTCATGACCCAGAGGGACCGTCAAGATTGGTCAGGTCATCCCCAGCCAATAGGACTGAGATTATCTGGTTCATTAGCCGATAGACCAAGCCCAGCACCAGAGAGGCCAGGTCACAGCACCTTTTCTTCCTCAGCAAAGCCGATACGTAGTATCAATAGTCATTACTTATCCCCGCTGAGTGAGAGTAGAGAATGTATTTGCAAAGCCATAGCCATAGAAAGGTAGACTGTTCTTGCTCTGAAGGAACGTTGCCTACGCCCCTTTAGGTGGCCATAAAATTTCCATAGGAGGCAATAGACTTGTCCAGATGGGTTTCAACGGTAGGCAAGTTCTCGTCGTCATGAAGGGCAGGGATTTCATTCCCATTGCAACGGAAGCCCAAAATGGTGCAGATGTCCAATATGGTCGATGAGAACATACCATAGGGGAAAATAAAGCCATTGATCGCCAAAGATCAAAACGGTAGAATAGTAGTGAAAAGATTGTGGTCGAAGGCCATTTCAAAATCGGACATCATGATAGCATCTCGGATGCCCCATTGATCCTAAAGGGCATCGTAAGTAGCTTGACAATGATCATGCCATTCTCTATAATTTTTCAGCGGATGCAGCCAGTGGTGAAAAGAAAATGGCAGGCTGGCTGGAAAGAAATTGTCCCGATTTAACGGAAGGACGAAACCTTCCGAATGGGCAAACTGTATGTGATCGGCAGTAACTTCAATCGGCAATAGCCGAGGACCTAAGGCATACAGATTGGCCTCGGCTTGGATCAGGGTCAGGGGGAATGATCAATTGGAACAGCCATAGAGATTCAGAGATTCATCAATCAAAGAAAACGTGCAAAAAATGTTGGTGGATTTCACAAGAAAGATAGAAGTTTGATCAAGATAGAGTTGTTGCAGAAGAAGGATTTCGTATCGGTAAAAGCAATGGAGACCACATCTATTTAAAGAAGAGATTCAAAAGACCAGCCATTCACGGGCTTTGAAGCCTAGGAGTCAGCACCCTTCTACAATGATCAGGACGTTCCAACTTTGTTAGAAAAAGAACAACTATGAATTAAAGAGGTACGATTCCCATCACTTCACCTGTTCGTGCCATCAAAGCAACGGGACTCAAGGGGGCATGTGTTGACATCATCTTTAGCCGATCCGTTGTAACGGTAACTTTGGGCCGAAGCTAATACGAATGACATCAAGAAAATCTTCAGCCGATGTACTTGGTCAACATCGAAACCAAGAGCCGATGAGTCGTTACTCCCATATCGTGGCAAGATCGGTAAAACACTACCATTCTAAACCACCACGGACGGGCCACGAAGTGGGATTCTCTCCACGTTCGGATAGTCGGCAACCATGCCACAATAAGTATAAAAAGAGCAGGAATCCTAGAATGAAGAACCCAACAACAATCGTCTCAAACTAAATTACCAAATTTTCTTCCAATTTTTAATTTCCTTTACTGCATTTTTTTACAGCTTTGTTTACAACTTTGCTTACAACATTGTTTATATTTTCTTTACAGTTTTCCTTACTCCTTTGATTACCAGCTTTCCGTTTTACCTTGCTTTGATTTCAAATTTCAATACTTTTGTATTTGTTCATCGTCTCAATCGAAATACACAGTGTTTAGTCCTACTTTACTTTCGCATGCAATATTTCTGCTTTCTTAGACCCTTTCTATAATAAATTCAAGGAACCCACGTCTTTTAAAAGGTTCGGCTCATCCATTCATCTTTCGATCTGACTGTTTATATTCATCAGAAGAGTAGTCGATCGACATTTTTATCGGCTCCCCTTTTCGTAAGGCAATAATAAGAATAATTCAGTTTTTTAACTCTAAAAACTCTAGAAACGTTTGAGTTTCTTTAATCGTTAATTTGTGTAATATTGAAAAATATATAATAGAGAAGGTACATATTATATTAGAAATTAAATTTAGGAGACATTTATTACTTTTTAAAAATTTTTATATTATTATGCTACTAAATTTTGATATTAATTATTTTACATGTTATTTTAGGCAATTAAAAAGGTTAGTTTAGTTACTTTCTTAAAAGATTATATATCTTAGAATTTTAAATTTTTCGCACAAATGTAACATGTAAAATGCAATGGATGCAGTATCCAATTATTATATTGAATTATACAATTGTGGGGTATTTGTACGCTGATGTTGCCATCACATGCGTGATTCACGAGAAAGTGGATAACCTTTGGCTGCTTTCAAAGGCCGGGGATATTTCCAGAGCTATTTCTCTCCTTCCAGAGAATTTTTTTTAAAAAAATAATTGAATTGTCCAACTGGTTAAAGTAACAAATTTTTAATTTTATTTTTTTAAAATTTTCTTTCCGATTCCCACTCACATTTAACAAATCTAAGTACATTTTTATCTGAAGTTTACTTTCATCCAGATCTGTCTCTATCCTTTACTCTTAAACAAGGTAAAAACCAAAAATCACAAATCACAAACTGGATATTTAAGTAGTAAAAATTGTCATTTAATGAGGAATTGCAAGACAATAAATCATCATTTTGAGTACCTTCCAACTTCTAGTTGATTATTGCAAGTCAAAAAAAGATTACAAGAGACAAAGGGATGATGATTAAGAATCAAATGAGAGATGAAGAATAATCACTACAAGAAAGTCAGCAAATTGCGACGGACAAAATCCGTCGCAAATTTACGACAACTCACCGACGAAGAAAAGGGTTAAGGGATGTAGTTAATCGGTCCTCACAAATTCGTCGCAAAATTAGAGACGGATTTGCAACGGAAATTATTTGAGATGGATTTGTGACAGATTTAGAGATTCCGTCTCAAATCTGTCACAAAAATAGAGACGGATTTGCGACAGATTTGCGATGGATTTAAAGATTCCATCGCAACAATTGCGAGAGATTTGCGACGGAAATTATTTTTTAAAAAAATTGAAGAAAAAAATTTTAAAAAATTGCTCTAGCTAATCCATCGCAAAATTAGAGACGGATTTGTGACGGATTTAGAGATTCAGTCGCAACAATTGCGAGGGATTTGCGACGGAAATTTTTTTAAAAAAAATGGAAGAAAATTTTTTTAAAAAAATGGCTCTAGCTAATCCATCGCAAAATTAGAGATGGATTTGCGACGAAATTTATTTGCGACGGATTTAGAGATTCCGTCGCAAATCCATCGCAACAATTGCGAGGGATTTGCTACGGAAATTATTTTTTTAAAAAATTGAAGAAAAATTTAAAAAAAATTGCTCTAGCTAATCCGTCACAAAATTAGAGATGGATTTACGACGGAAATTATTTGCGATGGATTTAGAGATTCCGTCGCAAATCCCTTGCAAAAATTGCTACGGATTTGTGACGGAAATTTTAAAAAAAAAAAAAAATTTGAAGCAAAAAAAATTCAAAAAGTTGCTCTAGCTAATCCGTCACAAATTTAGAGACGGATTTGCAACGGAAGTTATTTGAGACGGATTTGCGACGGATTTAATGATTTTGTCACAAATCCCTCGCAACATTTGCGACGGATTTGCAACAGAGTGTGTTTGCGACGAATTGGTGTTTTTTTAAGTTGCGACAAATTTACGATGGATTGGTGTTTTCTATAAAATAAAGTTTAAAAAAATTATCGCTATAAATAATTTTAATCTAAAACATTTAAAGTTACTTATTAAGGCTTTTTTGTATAATTTTGTATACTATATACACATGAGTGTTCTTATCATAGAATATGTCCATGATTTTCTTACTGATATTGCTTATTGTATAAAACATTCTTACATGTTCTTTATAGATAATTTTATAAGTTGAGTAATAAGGAGTTTCATTAATTATTAAGAAATTTTTATTAATATATATATGTGAATATATATATATATATATGTACGTATGTATATGAATGTGTGTGTGTGTGTGTGTATACATAAATAAAATATTTAGATTAAAATGGTCAAATATTTTTTGTACATTATGTTTTTTTATCTCTAACTTAATTACTCTTGAAAAAGAATTGATACGAATTTAAAATAGAATGTAATATTTTTGTATAGAAATATATGTGTATTAAAAAAACTTTAAAGATACTATATATATATATATATTTTGTTTTTTTTAACAATATCAGTGCAATTAACTATATTACCGTGACATTAATTAATAAGAAAATTTCATTAATTATGTGTGTGTGTGAGTGTGTCTATGTGTGTGTGTGTGTGTATATTTATATATTTATATATGTATATGAATATGTGTGTGTATCTATACATATAAATAAATATTTGTGTGTGTGTGTGTATATATATAAATATATAATATGAATATGTGTGTGTGTATGTATAAAATATGTATATATATATATATATATATATATACACACACATTTGTTCATATATATTTGTGATTATGATTGTATATGTGTGTGTGGGTTATATTGTGTATGAATTTATGCATATATATATATTTATATATATACATATATATGTAAAAATCATTTAATAAAAAAGATAGTATATAAATATACAAAAATATTTTTTTTATTTTGAATAATATAGTTTTATATTGAATATAAATATAAAAATTTTTGTTATGTATTCCGTGGCTAATCTATGATTATTTGTCACGAAATCACAAAATTACTATTAATTCTTGACAAATTCGTGACATTTTTTAATTTTTTTCTCCAATTTTTTTAAGATAATCTAAAAAACAAATTCAAAGACTTTTCTTCTTCCCCCTCCTTCCTTCCCTCCCCTGCCCGCCTCCCCCTAAACAAATCTGGCTCGATCACCGCGCACCACCCTCCCCCGCAGCCTCCTCTCTTCCTGCTGCCACCCCCGCCCACCCGCACTACCCCGCATGACCCCCACCCGCTTCCCCCTACCCGTGTAACCCCCTCCCCCAACTGTCCCCCGGCCAGCCCTCTCCTCTCCCTGCGGCCAGCCGGTTCCCCCCGCCTTCTCGCTAACCACCCCCGGCCCCCTTCTCTATTCCCCCCTCCACCCCATCTGCCGACAACCCCCATTCTCCTATATTATTTTCAATTTCTGCCCACAACACTTAAAACCTTCTTCTTCACACTCCAAATTTAGAGCATTCTCCACGAATTAGAGAATCAAGAAATTCAACCAGAGAAGACTAAGGTTGAATCCTCATAGCATATCAGAGTCCTTAGTCATCATTCAACATCAATCTCCAAAACAAGTAAATATCATTCTTTTTTTAAACTCTTACATCGTCATTGATTTTTAAAACGCTAGTAGTAGGTGATATTTTGTGATGGAGAATGGAAGAATATATTACATTGATTTGTTTTCGTACAAGGTTGGGATAAAAAATGTAATGTGGAGATATATTTGGTATAATAAGTAGTTCAACATGATATAGGACATGTTTATGTGCTTAGTAGTGAATTTTTATGTGGTATGTGATGTATATTACAAGCAGTGAATTTTGTTGATTGTTAACTACTATGCTCACTATTAATAGTATTTACTACTATGATAATTATTAGTTCTTATTACTTGTTGACTAATAAAACTGCTATTCCATAATATTAATACTTTTATTCATATGTTTATCTAATATTATTACTGATTGTTTATTGGAATTGCTATTTATTAAATATTAGGGGGGCAAAAAATTATTTTCAATATTATATTAGCATTACTACTAATATTTTTTTATAACATTATTTTTTAATATAAAATTGTTTGATAATAATTACTATTTAACGTTTAGTAGTATACTGCATGTCAATAATTAGTACTTACTATTTGTTAACGGTAAGTTGGCTACCAACAGATACCAACTGCATCTTTTTTTTTCTTTTTTTTTTTTTAACTTATATGAATGGATCCCCATGAGTGGTGGGTTATCATTCCTTGTGAGTGATGGGTGATCATTCCCCATGGGTAATGGGTGATTACCCTTACATTAGTTATATTAAATAATTGTTTTGACAATTAATATATATATTTTTAATGTTGTTGATTTTGTGGTGGCTTGGTGCCTAGAAATGTCCAGTATATAGGGGAAACTCTACCGAAATTCCTAATGAATTTTGTAGTGGTGGTTGTGTTTATGGTTGTTGGTTTAACATTAATTTTGATTGTTAGTTGGTGGCTGAGTTGGTTGATGCTTCATGGTTTAAATTTAGTTGCTTATTGAGGTATTGTCAGAGAGGTTAATAATTTTAAATCTGTGCTAAGTATATTGGGTGTCTATATAAACATGATTGGGAAACTGATTGGTATTTTGCGACGATGGTTCACCATCACAAGCCCACATATGATGCACGATAAAGAAGTATATATAAATTTCTAAAAAAGTATTTCATGAAACATGTAGTTGGCTATTCAGGTATTTATAATTGTTATTTAAAGTAACATGAAGATGATTACCCTTAAGCTTTCCTAAACCTTTTACGCAAACATGCATAAACTCACAGTTAAACCTCTTTGTCGCATAATATGTTAAATGTATAGATGGAAGATCACGGTTGGATGTATAGAAGGCGGTTGCCCGGTAAAGGGTTTATTACTGAATTTAAGCAGGGGGGTGCAGGGATTTATTGTGTTCACTTTATCGAATTCTAAGTCTGGTAAAATCAGATGTCCTTGCACAAAATGCAAGAATATGAAATTTGACTCTCCGGACCAAGTTGAGATCCATTTGTACAGATATGGGTTTGTTAGCAACTACCATCGGTGGATTTGTCACGGTGAACCTTACTATGTAAATCAAAGCATGTCTACCTCAATATCTAGTACAGTTCAACTTGATTCAGGTTCTAGAAATCCGTATCTGGAAATAATCATTGATGCGGCGGGCCCTATTTTTAATTTGGAAAGACCGACGGATGAGCAAGTTGAAGAACCTCCTAACACGAAAGCGCAGAAGTTTTATGATATACTAGGGGCAGTAGACACTCCCATATGGGAAGGGTGTACGAACCACTCGGTGCTTTCATTAGTTTCAAGGCTACTAAATGTTAGGTCTAAAAATAAAGTATCTGATAAAGCTTTTAACCAAGTTGTGTAGCTTATGAAAGAGGTGGTTCCAAGTAGCAACAAGATACCTGATAACTTTTATCAAATGAAGAAGTTAGTATCTGGGTTGGGGTTGCCTGTTCAAAAGATAGATGTATACAGTAATGGATGCATGCTTTATTGGAAGGACGATATCAATTTGAAAGAATGGAAATTTTGCAGATATGCTTGGTACGTGCCTAGAAAATGCCGGAAAAAAAGAAGGGTTAAGCTCGAGATCCCTTTGAAAAAAATGTACTATTTTTCGATTACATCAAGGCTGCAGAGGTTGTATGCATCTAAAACTACAGCTAAACACATGAGTTTGCATGCGAAGGCTAAGATCGAAGATGGAAACATGAGCTATCCTTGAGATGGTGAGGCTTGGCAGCACTTTGACCGGATTCATCCAGATTTTGCAAAGGAAGTTCGGAATGTAAGATTGGGACTTTGTATTGATGGTTCCTCACTGTTTGGCATGTCAAGAAAGCAGTATTCATGTTGGCCAGTTATTGTCACTCCTTATAACCTTCCACCGTGGTTGTGCATGAAAGATCTTGTGATGTTTTTAACAATCATTGTACCGAGACCAAAGAATCCAAAACATAAAATTGATGTTTATCTTCAACCATTAATAGAAGAATTAAATCATTTGTGGACTGAAGGTGTTGCTACATATGACATAGCAAAGAAACAAAACTTCCATATGCGTGCTACACTAATGCGGACTATTAACGACTTTCCTGCCTATGGAATGATGAGTGGATGGAGCATAGCTGGAAGATTAGCATGTCCATATTGTATGGAGAGGTCAAAGTCTTTTCATCTACAACATGGTGGTAAACACTCATGGTTTCACTGCCATCGCCGCTTCTTACCCATGGATCACCCATTTCGACGGGATACAACATCATTTAAGAGAGATAAGGGCTCTAATATGTTACAACCTATTCTACATCCCACTGGGGATGACCTGTGGAGCAGTGTTTGTCAATATTCGAAAATAACAGAGTTAGGAAGAGAACTTGGGAGATCGAAAGGTAGATATGTGAGTCATAATTGGGCTAAACGGAGTATTTTTTGGGATTTGCCCTATTGGCGAACGCATTTGGTTCGTCTTAATGTTGACGTAATGCATAATGAAAAGAATGTGTACGATAATGTCTTCAATACAATTATGGATGTGAAGGGCAAGACTAAAGATAATCTGAAGGCCCGTCGTGACATTGAAGTATATTGCAAAAGGCCAAAACTAAATGTGTGTAACATCATAGAAGAGAGGATAGCAATACCCAAGGCATGTTACACGTTGACGGTAGAACAAAAGAAAATGTTGCTTGAGTGGTTGAAAGGATTAACTCTTCCAGATGGATACTCATCGAATCTTTGTAGATGTGTTGATTTTAATGAATTGAAGCTGTCCAGTATGAAAAGTCATGATTGCCATATCTTCATGGAAAGATTACTTTCGATTGCCCTTAGAGAATTCCTTCCAGCTAATGTTTTGGGAACTTTGACAGAATTAAGTCTATTTTTTCGGGACATTTGTGCTCCTAAATTGTCTGTATCTCATATGATGAAGTTGGAGCAAGAGATACCGGTTCTTCTATGTAAGTTAGAGAAGATTTTTCTTCCAGGTTTTTTCGATGTTATGGAACATCTCTTGGTTCATTTGCCTTTCGAAGTAAGGGTTTGTGGTCCTGTACAATATAGATGGATGTATCCTTTTGAGAGGTAGTTGTCATTTTCCAAATTATACTACGGTTAGCTATAGTCATTGCATAATACTTATTTAGTATCATACTTTAAATTATGCCAGGTTCTTGTTTCGTTTAAAGTTAAAGGTGAAAAACAAGGCACGAGTAGAAGGGTCAATTTGCAATGCTTATCTTGTTGAGGAAACATCTACATTCTTCTCCTATTATTTTGAGGCACATGTACAGACAAAACATGTATCCATGGCTCGCAATGATGAAGGTGTAGTCGGGCGAGAAGTAGATGAAGCTTCGTTGTCAATATGCAATATTTATGGGAAGATATTAGGAAAGATTCAAACCCGATTCCTCTCTCATGAAGAATACAAAGTGGCAAGAAATTATATATTACTTAACTGTGAAGAGGTCCAACCATATATTAGGTGAGATGCTTGCCCCTCTGTTGATATTAGAAATAACATCCATTAGTAATTGTGTCATTTTCTTCTCTATAGCGAGTTCACATCTCGTTTACAATCTTCAATCCCAAATATTTTGGAATTGGATGTACAAAGAAGGATAGAGAATAAGTTCACGGGATGGTTTATAGATTATGTATGCTCTTCAAAAATCAATTAAATTTCTTTACACGTGAACATATGTTGTTAGTTAATGTATGTCCACCTGAACATTTCATATGCTTTATAGGTGAATGATCCACAAAACCATGTGTCAAATATATGTTTGAAGAATCTTGATTGGGGACCTTCAAGAAAAGTAAAAACATATACTGGGTACATTATTAATGGCTATAGATTTCACACCCACGAATACGCCAAAGGAAAGAAAACAGTGAATTCTGGAGTTTGTGTTAAGGGGGATGAAAAGGACTCAGTAGTGAGTGATTATTATGGGGTTCTTAAAGAGTTTGTTGAAGTAGAGTTTCCTGGTAATCCATCACAAAAAGTTGTCCTTTTTAAATGTGATTGGTTTGATCAAACAACAAATCGCGGTGTTAGAATACATAAGGAGTATAAGATTGTTGATATTAATTGCAAGAGGAGCTATCCAAAATATGATCCGTTTGTGTTAGCTCAACAGGCATCTCAGGTGTACTATGCCTCATATCCAGGATGCAAATGACCAAGATCCGATTGGTTAGCTGTATGTAAAGTAAAAGCTCAACATGTGATTGATGCACCTGTGATTGATAAAGCTTACCAAGAAGAGGTGGATATTCACAATGCAATGAGCATTTCCTTAGTTGTTGATCTTGGTCCCTTAGCTCATGAATCAAGTACAAGTGATTTGTTGGATGTTCAAGAAGAAGGATTACTTAGGGATACAAATGAACTCAAAGATGATGATGAAGACGAAGACGAAGGTAACTGGAATACAGACAGCACGACAAATATGGAAGAAGAAGAATATATATCAGAGGATGGCTTGAGTGATTAAAGTACATTTATTATACGTTTATGATGTAAAGTTTAAATAATTCATGATGGTTGCTTATATTGTTGATCAATAATCTATGTTAAAATTTCATGTTTTACTAATTTATTAGATGATCAATTATTATACCATTTTTTGTCCTTTTTATTAGCTTAAATATAGTTAAGTACGAGTCAATGCTAACTATTTTCTTTTCCACGGGTGTTCTTTGCCTTTCCATAGGTATGCTTCTTTTTTTTTTTTTTTTAAATACAATTAAGTGTTAGGGGAGACTCTAACTATTTTCTTTTCCACAGGTGTTCTTTGCCTTTCCACGAGTATACTTTTTTTTTAAAAAAAAAAATACAGTTAAGCATGAGTCAATGCTAACTATTTTCAGATCAACAGGTGTTCTTTGCTTTTCCAAAGGTATATTTTTTTTGTTTAATATATGAATTGGATCCCCGCGAATGATGGGTGATCACTCCCCATGAGTGATGGGTGGTCACCCCCCGTGAGTGATGGGTGATCACTCCTCCTGGGTAATGGGTGATTACCCTTAAGTTAATTGTTGTTGTTGACATTGACTTTTTATTATAGATGTCTTCTTTATTAGGATATAAAATCTGTATAAAAGCTGTATAAAAGAACACACATTTCATTATCTAATGGCTTTAATCCATTGACAAAGGAAGAATCATGCACTCGCCCTTCAAAATGCTTGGAAAAGGTTAGAGACTTATATGCAAGAATGAAGCCATTTTGAAAGAAAACAAAAATAACAAACCTTTTCTTTCTCAAGTTGTATAAATGGCCAAGTTTCTACATATTCCAGTTTATCTTGGTAGTTAATTTTTTGTTATGGAGAATATGTTCTTTGATACAGATTTTGTTGTACATGTTTTGTGTGTTTAATGTGTTGATGATACTTGGAATATGTTTGAATGTGGCATTAATGCCTGGAAAATGACCATTTTATAGGGGAGACTCTGTCAAATTTTTTTTATAAATTTGCATTTATAACTTGTTCTACATATATATTACAAATATGTTTGAAATTTAAATAAATTTATTTCAAAATTAGGATGTCTGGCAATGGACAGTCTTCTGGAGGTGCTAGAACGGACCAACATACCCATCCTCCTGACACCTCATCACCATCACACGCACGGCGCCTCTCTGTACCACGAACGTTTTCTGGTTCACCTTCGCGATCAAGAGGTGCTTCTCCAGCAGACGCTCCTACTTCTACATCACACCATATAGGATCACAGGCCACAGATGGCCGACCTATGATTATTCCTTGAGGAGATGGGTGTGTAATTTATAATATGTTGAATATTTTCCAATTCAGTATATCCTCTTTAAAAATCATATTACTTTCCTTTCTGGTTATACAAAATAGGTTTGCTGGTTCAGATAAATGTGTGAGAGAGATTCAAGGCATATTCAAGAAACAATTCAATGGTTCGTACACTACATACTCACATGTCCTGATACACGTTCGGGACATATGGTTTGAGGAGTGGGGAGTATGTTTCTTTTACTTTCTTACAAATTTAATCTCATGTATATGTTATTGAAACTTATATGCTCAGGTGTCATTTGTTGTATTGGCAAACAAATTTATTTTAAACTATTAATTTAAACTTTAACGGTGATGGTTTACTATATTTGCAGAAGTTATTTCATTGGGCTCCTGAGCATGGTCCCCAGATATAGAGAAATTGGGAAAGGAAGTGTGCAAAAAGGCTTTCTGATACTTTGTCGAAGACCCAAAAGAGCACACCTGCTAATTCGTTTCCAACTTAGATTGATCCAACTAATTGGTCGGAGATGAACAAACATTGGTTGGATCCCAAGGATCAACGAGTCGTGCAGTCTGCAAAGCAAAATCGGTCTCGTAGTGCTGTCACTCACACAGGAGGTTCTATCTCTTTCATTGAGCATGAGGAACGCATGGTAAATTCAATTTTATTAACTTTTGTATATTTCATAATTGTCAAAATCATGCACTCGCATTCGAAATGATATTCTTTTCTATTAATTTAACTGCAGAGGAGATGTGAAGGGGACACATTTAGCTATCTGGATATGTTCAAAAAACTACATATGTTCCAGAACGGGGAAAGACAGGGTTAGTTTGTGGGCGAGCGTCCACAGAAGATATTGGTAAAAATAATTTATTCTTACATTACTTATTGTAATAGGTCTTCTTTTAATTTTTATAAACTCACGTTATTTCAGGAGGAGGCAAATGTCACCAAGGAGCGCTACTCTCAAATAGAGTCTAGCGGGTCCGTTAACTCCGTTGCTATGCCAAATGACAAGGCCATTATCATTAAGGCAGCTGGTAGATTCAACAAAGGTCGTGTCTACGGATTGGGATCAGAGGCTACTCGCATTAGGAGTAGATGCATGCATCTCATTGATTAGGATCATCTTCATCCACTCCTGTTGATGTTGACGAGATAGTTGAGACCAAGGTTCAGCAGAGCATTCAGGAGGTTGAGGATCGATTGAGGCATCGAGAGAGGAGTCATGAGGATACAAGCATCGTGAGGAGAGGATTAAGAAGAATTTTGAATATAAAGTTGCGGGAATCACTTCTTGGATGGCAGTTATGTCTGAGAAGATGGGGGTTGCTATGCCACAGCTGTCTTTGGTATTTGAGGACGAGGACATGGATGAGGATGAGGACGAAGACGAAGATGATGATTTATTTGTTTCCCCACCTAATCATGACCCCGGTCCTAGTACTGGGTTTGATGGTCCTCCTGCTCCTCCTTCAGCTAGTGCTCCTAATCCTTTAGCTACATGTATTTTGAACATTATTTATCTATTGTGATACTTATGTGTATACACATGTTTGGATTATTGTAGTTTTACTTTATGATTTGGCATGCAATTTATTATTGGTTTTGAAATTTTATTTGTTTTATTAGTTTTACATTATAGATTTGATATTTATGAGAAAAATTGCTTAAATATTTGTCACAGGTTTTCTAAAATTAATTTATTTAAAATTAATTTTGACAAATTTGGTCTTAACTTGCAATGGAATTGCGATGGATTTTTTTTTTAAATTGTAATTATTCCGTCGCATATCCATAGCAAGTTGCTACGGATTTGTGACGGATTTTTTAATTTTTTTTAAATTGTAATTATTCCGCCTCAAATCTGTAGTAAGTTGCTACGGATTTGCGACGGTTTTTTTTGTTGTAATTATTCCGTCGCAAATCCGTAGCAAGTTGCTACGGATTTGCGATGGATTTTTTAATTTTTTTAAAATTGTAATTATTTCGTCACAAATTCGTAGCAAATTGTCACAAATCCGTAGCAAATTGCTACGAATTTGCGACGGATTTTTTAATTTTTTTAAAATTGTAATTAATCGGTAGCTATTTGCTACGGATTTGCGACAGCATCTTCCACATTTATTTTAATTTCAAAAAATCCTATTGCAAATCCCTCTTAAGTTGCAACGGATTCGCGACGGATATTTTTTCGTTTATTTTAAATATGTAATTATGCCATCGCAAATCCGTAGCTCTTTGCTTGGATTTGCGACGAAATTATTTTGCATTGTATATTATCTATCGCAAATCCGTAGCAATCTACTATGGATTTACGATGGATATTTTTCCATTTTATTTTTATCCATGAAATATTCCATTGCAAATCTGTCGCAACTTGCTACGGTTTTGCAACGGATTTTTTTCACATTTTATTTTATTTTTCAATTATTCTGTCGCAAATCCATAGCAAAATGTAATTTGGTTGACCAGAGATTTGCCCATCGCAAATGTGTCGTTATTTGCGATGGATTTAATTTTCCGTCACTATTTGCGACGGCCTAATCCGTCGCAAATCCATCACAACATTGGATTTGCGACGGATTTACGATGGATTTGGCCGTTGCAAATAGCTTTTTTTTTTTTTTTTTGGTAGTGAATATTAGGTAATCGAGTATTGAAGACGGTTGGAGAGAACTAAAGAACAAACTCTAAGCTTCGGTATCAGTGATAGAGAGAATTAGTTTGCCGTTGTTCTATTGGAGAGTAAAGAATGGCAGAAGTTGCACCGATGGAGAAAATTGGAGAAGGGGAATGGGAGAGGGTGTTAGGGTTTGTGTTTGGGTTTTATAGTATAAATAATAAATAATAATGTTTCTTTTTGATAAATTTCTTCCTCTTACCACAACAAAGACACTTTAGTCATTTTCAAGAAATATACTCTGGTAGGAGGGAATTTGCTTTGACAATGTCGCCAACCGTTTTTAAATTGGTTTTGGAAGGGGGATTACCAATCTCATATTATCCAGTCATAAATTATTGGTTTTATTTGTAAGTCAAAGAAATGCAAAGAAGAAAATACCATGAATTGAATCTAAGACATTTTATTTAATAATTAGCGCTTTAACAACCAAAATATAAGCTTATAAACAAAAATAATGGCAAATTTCCCTTATAGCAACCTAGTACTATTCACCCAGGAGAGCTTTGGACTGCTACATGTTGCAAGCTATAGATAGCAGAGAGAAGCCGTGCATATTAATTCCATACCAAAATTTGTATTCTCATTTCGAATTTTCACTATTTGCCTTAATTAAAATATTAACTTCTACTAAGCTTTTCAGTAAACTATTTATTGTGGAAAATTCTTAATGTCTTTTTCTCCAAGAATAGCAAATAATAGTAGTAGTGGATAATGTCTTTTTCAAAGCTTCCATAAGTGCCAAAATATGTCCCAGTGCAATATTGAAAGCATAGTTTATCTTAAATTTTTGTACCAAATTATCATTATACTTTTCTCAAAAATAAAAAATAAATTAATGTATTAATTTTGAAGCAAAAAGGAGCGGTGCAATAATTTTTTAAAGGAAAACAAAATTCACCCACATGCGGGGATGGAGAAACATGATAATTTGCTTAGCGGTGAAACTCAAAAATAATGACTCTCCCTCCATCCGAATTTTACTGTCCAATTTGACTTAACAAAATGATTTATGAGAGCATTTAACAATAAATAAATTACTAACCATATAAATTTAAAAATGTTAATAATAATAGTGTTTTTATCCCTTAAATGTAAAAAATTAGTTGTGATATTATACTAATATGGAGATTACAGAATAAATGTACTTATATTAAAAATAAAAATATTACCACATATTACAGTTGAAAATAATCTAGGACTTGACATTAATCAAACTCCAAACTTATTAGAAAATCCTAATGTATCATTTGATTGACACACAGGAAAGTAAAGTTACGGAATCTAAATCTTGAAAACGTGAATCTACGGAATATGATTTTGAATAGATTATATTTCTCTATTTGGAAGGTTGAAAAAATATTAAAGAAAAATAATATAAAATATTTTTAACACTTTATAATAAAATATTGTACGTATAAAAAATTTTAAAATATTTTAAAATATTTATTACATTGTTGTACAATTTAATTATATATTATTCTTGTAAATAGTTATAATAAATAATAAATAATATAAATAGTATTTTTACATACTAAAAAATATAGTTTATTTTATTTTATTCAATTTCTAATTATTCTTGAAGTTGAGTTCAAATTCTAATATTTGATTAAAGAAAATAATATTTGATTATTGTCAAATTAGAGTATCCCTAGAAAATTTAATAAAATTTCTTTTTGTGTAATTAATTCAATCATGATATAATTTTAAAATTAAAATTTTACAATTACTTAAAAATATTTAGTCTTTTAATTTTTTGAAAAATAATTATTGTAATTAGGAATATAGAAATTTTTAATACACTATTGGCTTAGGGGAGGTGTGAGGAGAAAAGAATTAGTAAGAAAAAAATGTGAGAGATAAAATAAATTATGTGAATTTGAATATTTTTTTTATTTATCTTTAGTTTTAATTTTTTTTTATCTTTTATTATTAGAATACTTGGAAAATGAGTTACAATATCACATCTCAAGAATGATTCATTTTTTTAGGCATTTTTTTTTTAAATCTGAGGAATTAGATCTCTTTTTTAAATCATAAATAGTGAATCAAAAGTTAAATTTTAAAAATGAGAATTGTGATTGTTTTTAAAAAATATAGGTATCTTTTACGTCTAAAGTTGCACAGTCAATAGTAAGAGGATAATGACAATGCATATATGTAATCATTTTTTTAATAAAAATTTTAAGTCCCAAAATAAATAAATATTTATCAATGGGTCGTAGGTAGTATTGGTTTGGACGCGTTGATAAAAAAAATTCTTTTAAATATCTCAATATTTTTATAAAAAAAAAAATCTTTTTCTTTCTCGATTGGACAGTGTAGTAAGTTGTCAACAACTCCCTTCAGCTAAACCTTCAATTCACCCATAAATATTCTTGATTAACTTGCCTTTTAACTATATATATTCTTCAATAATTAAAGCTTTCTTATTATGCAATAATGACGTAAGACTTTTATTTGCAATTAAAAAATGCATCTTTGAAACAGACCCTCTACGATGTTTGGAATTAATATTTAGATTTGAAATAATTTTACACTTGGATTAGGTTTATAAAACGTTTTTAATATATATATATATATATATATATATATATATATACATGAATGATTTTTAAATTTTAGAAAAAATTACAATCTACTTGATAGTGAATAATAAAACTATTAATATTCGTATTTAAAATTCATTTATATTAGATTCATTTTTTGAAAAAAAATAAGTCCTAAAGCAATTTCTTTTTTTCCCAAACTACTTCTACTTTGCCTTTAAGTTTTCAATTTCTCCCTTTCTTTCTTTCTTTCTTTCTTTCTTTTTTTTTTTTTTTTTTTTTGGTGTCCAAAACCTACGGATTGAATTTCAAGAGAACCCTATGAAGGGAAATTTGGAAGTAATTAAGCTCAAGGTGAATTACTCATGGACTTGTAGCGCTAGTTTGACAAGAAGGTATTTAAAGAGGAAAGAAAATATATGAAAAGAAAGTTAGAAATTCTCTTATAGAAGTGTTTTAACAAGAGAGAGAAAAAAAAAAAAGAAATGAGTGGAAAATTAGGCATCAAAATTATTAACAAAAAAAAAAACCCCTTCTATCTTCCAATGATATGCTTTTCTAATTGGCATTAATTGTTTTAAAGATAATTAATATGAAAATATACTATGTAAAGTCTGCTACAAGCCAGACTTAATTCCTACTAAGACCGATTTCTCTCTTTTCCACTTCACTTAACACCCAAACACTTTCTACTATTTTTTCCCCCTCATAACTTTTAAGAATTTGATAAATGCTCATCATATACATAATTTTTATATAGATTGTAATTTATTTGTTGTAAAATAATGTCTAAGTGACTATTAATTCCCACATTCATATATTATTTTGTGTATTATTGAATAAATGAGGTTGAAGAAGAATAAGAATAAAAATGAAGAAAAATAGAAGTTTGAACAAAGAATAACCAGTCCATGGCTTAGCTTTTTTGAAAAAAGAATAACTAGTCCATGGCGGCTGCTACTTTAAAAAGACACAATGCATGAAGAAAACGAGATAACAGGCGCTGATTCTCATCAATAAAATGCACCAGTTCAACACAACAAGTAGAAATTCAACTTATTGAAAATAACAGGCGTCGATTCAAATCCTTAACAAGTGCCAATTAATGTCGTAGATTAGATATGTGGCCAGATTTCAACTCCATTTTTAGGGAATCCTTGGCCCTATAAATAAAACTTATCCAGATAAAGATGGGCGGCCACGACTTAAGAAAAACATCCACTCACAAGAGAGAAGAGAGAGAAGAGATTTGGAGGTTACCAAGTGAAGATTAAAGATGGAGATGAAGAACAAAACTTGTCTACGAGCATTTCTTTACTTTTTCTCTTTATTTTTCATTGTCAATGTTTTTCTATTGCTTTAATTGTTCTTAAAGGGATGAACCTTAATTAATTTTTGTATTAAATCTACTCTTAATTTGTTGAATTTTAATTTCTAATGAATGATTATTTACATTTATTGTATTGGATCTATTATTTGTGTTTCTCTTCTCTAATGAGTTTGAGAGATGAGGTTAGAGAGTGAGTTCCAAATGAATGGGTTCAATGTATATTTTCTCTTGATTAACTTGAAAGAGAGGTTGAGAGATTAGAACTTGGAAAGCATTGGTAGTTGATATCGCCTAGAGACAGGAGTATTAGTTTCTTCCGGAAATTAAAAGTTTTATATTTAATGCTTCTTGGGTTAATTGGAGAAGTGGAGATACCCTTCAATTGGTCAAAGAATAGGGAATTAATAATTCGATAGAGTGTGGATTTTGCATTTGTAACCTCTATTGGTATTAGAATAGTGATTTGATAGTTTGAAATTTATATTTGGTACTTGACTAATTATGGGAGATTCTTGATAATTATATATCCTAGACTGTTTTTCTTATCATTGATTTTCTCATGACCAAACTTGTGTGCGGTTTGTGTTGATTCTCTAGATTCATCCATTGTAATTAATCCATTTTATTATTTCGTTAGGCTAAACAATAGAAGAAGAGTTAGTAGTTGTACTTTATCCCCTACCCGAGGATATTTAATACTTGCAATTATGAGACTATATTATATGATGGGTATCTTGTCCAAATATGTAATTTAAATGTTTGATATTTTATTTGAAATTTGATTGTGGATGCTTATTGGTAATATTTCCCACGCTCAAAATTACACTACAAAATTTGCTTTTGCTTTCCCCTTGGTGCCTTACCTCCCAAGCATGTTCTTATGCTTAATTTGTTACACAATAAGCCGCTTTGTTCAAATTAATTACTACAAGTTACTATCTTCATTTTATAATATAAGTCGTTTTAAATTTATTTTTTTTTCATAATATAGGCCGTTTTACAAAATTTTATAAAAATTTATTACTTTTTTTCAACTCTATCCCTCCCTGCAATCTCTTTCTTTCTACTAATTATGACACAATCCTCTCTAATTACAAAAGTAGACAAAGACTTAATTATGAACGTTTTTGAAAGTTTAATTTTAAAATTATCTAAAATTTATAAACCTTTAAATTCTATACATAAATTTAAAATGACTTATATTGTAATATAGAGGTAGAAGTAGAGGTGAAACGACTTATATAGAGAGAGAGAGTCACGTTTCTGCTCTTATCTCAGCCTCCACCTACGCTTCTGTCTTGTACTCATTTATTTTCTCAAAGCATTTTTGGATATGATATGTGGTCCCTTCCATTGTGTCGTCTCCATTCAACAAACTGATTCTATCCTTAGCATATATGTTGTGTATTTGTTTCATTGCACACTGATTTTGTTAGCCATTATCCTCATTGGTGTGTCAACCCAAAAAATTATTTTAAAAAAAATTATTCAAGGGTTGTAGGATTGATTTATGGAATAATGTGTCCAAAGCATTTAGGATCGAAAGGCTTATCTTGTATTCTTTTATGCACATGGGACTTCCCGTTGATGAGATAGTGGAAATTGAAGTTTTCATTTGTTTTATATTCCCATGTACTAGTATTATTTAAATGGTGTTTTCACAAGGGTTTGTCTTTGTTGTGAATTAATAGTAAATTAGTGAAAACTTCACTAATTTTATGGATGTTCACCATTAAGAGTTAGTGGAGACATTACTAATGTAAATTAGTGGAAGTTGATGAATTCCACTAATTCCAAGCTTGAGATATACCAATTGTGAAAGAATTGTTAGAGAAAATTGTGAAAGAAAAGAAAGAGAGAAGTTTGAAGAAATTCTTGTGCAAATAATAGTTAGAGATTTCTTATTGTGTAAATTTTATTCTAACACTGCCAAAGTTTCATAACACGTTATCAGCATGAGTCTCTACCGTTACAAAAGCCAGAAGACAGGTACGCATTTATTGATCCATATGGCTAACCTTACTAAACTCGAATTTGTAACCCTTGATATTTCTGGAAAGAATTGTATGTCATGGGTTCTCAATGCAGAAATACATCTAAATGCTGAAGGCCTTAGTGAAACTATTAAAGAAAAAAATAGTGCATCTACACAACAAAAGGCCAAAACTTTGATTTTTATTCGTCATCATCTCGACGAAAATTTGAAAATAGAATATCTTATCGAAAAAGATTCATATGTCCTATGGGTAAATTTAAAAGAAAGATTTGACCACCTAAAGATGGTTGTACTACCAACTGCACGGTATGAATGGTTGCATCTGTAGTTGCAAGATTTTAAAACCATGAATGAATATAGCTCCGCCATGTATAAAATTACATCTCAATTAAAATTATGCGGAGAAAAAGTAACTGATAAAGATATGTTGGAGAAGACATTTTCCACCTTTCATGCCTCAAATATTGTCCTGTAGCAACAATATCAAGAAAAAGAATATATAAAATTTACTGATTTAATTACTGTCCTCCTCATTGCAGAGAAAAATAATGAGTTATTATTGAGAAATCATAAAGCCAGACCAACTGGCTCAACAAAACTCCCAAAAATGAATGATGTTGGCTCTTGCAGAAGCTATAGTTGTAATCATAATCGTGGTCGTAACCGTGGCCATGGTTATGGTCATGGACACGATCGATATTTCCTTTATCAAAGTAATAATCAAGTTGTGAGAAATACTGATCACCTGAAGTGGGAAAGAAAAGATAATGAGGGAAAAGAAAAAGAAATACAAGAAAATTATGAGGATAAGTGTTATAGATATGGCATGAAAAGTCATTGGTCATGTAACTATCGTACGGCCAAGCATTTAGTGGAATTATATCAAGCTTCACTGAAAAAGAAAAATAAAAATGTTGAAACAAATTTTTCTCAACATCCCGTGAATGATACTGACGACGTGATATTGATCTTGAAAATCTTAATATTTATATTACTTATATGGATGTATCTGATTTTTTCGAACACTTAGACGGTAGAATAGACCATTTAATAGGTGATGGCAGTGTCCAGAAGAACTAATACCTCACCCTGATATTTTTGAATTTTCATTATATTCTAATAATATTTACATTTGTATATACATATTTTTGTTCAAATGGTTGTTGTTAATGATAATGTATGTATTATTGATAGTGGAACTACACACACCATACTCAAAAATGAGAAATATTTTTCTTATCTCAAAAGGAGAGAAATAAATATTTATCCCATAAACGATAGTACAAATGTGATTGAAGGCTCTGGAAGAGCAAATATATTATTGCTTGAAGGAATAACAATTAATATTGATAAGTCATCAAAATCCAGAAGAAATTTATTGAGTTTTAAAGATATCCGCAAAAATGGGTATCATGTTGAAACAAATGAGGAAAATGGTATTAAGTATCTTTATATTACTCAAATTAATTTGGGCAAGAAATCTATATTAGAAAAACTACCGTCTTTTTCCACTGGCCTATATTTTGCAAAAATATATACAATTGAAATTCATCATCTAGTAAATTAGAAGTTTATTGATCCTACTACTTTTAGCATTTAGCATTTAGCATGACCGGTTGGGTCATCCAGGATTTACCATGATGAGAAGAATAATTGAGAATATACATAGTCATCCCTTAAAAAATAAAAAGATATTGACATTAGAAAAATTCTCATGTGCTGCATGTTCCCTAGGAAAATTAATTATTAAACCATCACCAATAAAAGTAGAAGCTAAAAGTCCTACATTTCTTGAATGGATTCACAGAGACATTTGTAGACCTATTTATCCACCATGTGGACCATTTAGATATTTTATGGTCTTAATTGATGCATCATCCTGATGGTCACATATGTGTTTATTATCTACTCGCAACCTGGCGTTTGTGAGATTACTTGCTCAAAGAATTAAATTACAAGTACAATTTCCTAACCATCAAATTAAAAATATTTGTTTGGATAATGCTGGTGAATTTTCATCACATGCTTTTGATGCATATTGCATATCAATTGGGATTAATGTTGAACATCCTGTAACTCATGTTCATACACAAAATGGTCTTACTGAATCTTTTATTAAAAGATTACAATTAATTCCTAGACCATTATTAATGAAAACAAATCTCCCAACATCTACCTGGGACATGCTATTTTACATGCTGCAGCACTTGTACGTATAAGGCCAACTAATTATCATAAATTCTCTCATTTGCAGTTGGCTTTTGGTTCAGAAACAAATATTGCTCATTTAAGAATTTTTGGGTGTGCTGTATATGTTCCAATTGCACCAAACTAATGTACAAAGATGGGTCCTCAAAGAAAAAAGGGGATATACATTAGATATGATTCTCCCTCTATTATCAGGTATGTTGAACCCTTGAAAGGAGATGTATTCACAACAAGATTTGCTGATTGTCATTTTGATGAATCATTATTCCCTAAATTAGGGGGAGAACATAAACAGTATAAGAAAGATCTTGCTTGGACAATATCATTAAATTATCTTGATCCACGCACCAGCGCATGTGAACTTGAAGTTCAAAAGATAATTCATTTACAAAACATTGCAAATCAAATGCCAGATGCTTTTGTTAACTCCAGAAGAGTTACAAAATTGCATATTCCAGCTATAAATGCTCCTATTCGAATTGAGGTTCCAACAAAACAAAAGATTATACCTATAGCTGTTAAGTCAAAAGCACGCCAGAAGCATGGCCGACATCTTGGTTCTAAAGATAAAAATCCTCAAAAGAAAAGAGGATTAAATTATCCAGCTGATCATATTGAAGAAAAGAATGATAAAGACCAAGAGAGAACTGATGACAAAGAACCAGAAGTTGATGAAAGTAATACTAAAATTTTTATCAATTATACCACTTCTGGTAGAAGTTGGAATCTGATAGAAACAATTATTGATAATATGTTTGCATACAATATATCTCTTAATGTTACACATGATAATGATGATTCTAAACCAATATCAGTTGATGAATGTCGGCATAGAAAAGATTGGCTACAATGGAAATATGGGATTCAATCGGAGTTAAATGCATTGACAAAACGTAAAGTGTTTAGACCTACAATCTGAACACCAGAATGTGTAAAACCTGTTGGCTACAAATGGATATTTGTGCAAAAGCACAATGAAAATAATAAAATCGTACGATATAAAGCATGGTTAGTAGCCCAAGGTTTTTCACAAAAACCTGGTATAGATTATGATGAAACTTATTCTCCTATTGTTGATACTATTACACTCCGATATCTTATCAGTTTGGCAGTATCTGAAAAGATAGACATACACCTATTAGATGTTGTCACTGCTTACTTGTATGGAAATTTAGAAAATGATATTTACATGAAAATCCTGAAGGATTTTGCATGCCTAAAGCATATAAATATTATCCTCATGAAAATTACTCTATCAAGTTGAAGAAATCATTATATGGCCTTAAGTAATTTGGGCACATGTGGTTTAATCATCTTAATGAATATTTATTGAAAGCGAGATATAAAAATGACTAGGTATGTCCATGTGTTTTTATTAAGAAATCTGGTTCTAAATTTGTGATATTAGCTATATATATTAATGATATTAATCTTATTGGAACTCCAGAAGAGCTCCAAGAAATAATTGATTATTTAAAAAGAGAATTCAAAATTAAGGATTTTGGTAAAACTAAATTTTACCTTGGTTTACAAATTGAACATTTGGAAAGTGGAATATTTATTCATCAATCAACATATACATCAAAAGTTCTAAAAATGTTTTATATGAACAAAGCACATCCATCGAGTATTCCAATGATCGTCCGGTCATTAGATGTGAATAAAGATCCTTTCCGACCTCAAGAAGATGATGAAGAACTCCTTGGTCCTGAAGTACCATATCTCAGTGCAATTGGTGCATTGATGTATCTTACTAATAATACATGACCTAATATTGCCTTTATTGTCAATTTATTAGCAAGATTTAGTTCTTCACCAACACGACGACATTGGAATAGAATTAAACAAGTCCTTCGATATCTCCAAGGTACAATTGATCTCGGATTATTTTATTCAAATAAAAGTAACCCAACATTGATAGGTTATGCAGATACTGTCTATTTATCATATCCATATAAAGCACGTTTTCAAATGGGCTATCTATTTATATGTGGAAATACTACTATATCATGGCATTCTACAAAATAATCTATAGCAACTACTTCTTCCAATCATGCTGATATTATAGCCATTCATGAAGTAAATCGAAAATGTGTATGGTTAAGATTAGTGATTCATCATATCCAAGAAAGTTGTGGATTATCATAGATAAGAAATATTCCAACTCCTCTTTATAAAGACAATGCAGCTTGCATAGCTCAATTATGAGGGGAAGATATTAAAGGAGACTGAACAAAACATATTTCACCAAAATTTTTCTTTACTCATAAACTCCAGAAGAAATGTGAAATTGATGTGTTACAAATTCGGTCATGAGACAACCTCGCGGATATTTTCACAAAGACTTTACCGACTGCAACATTTGAGAAGTTGAGATATAAAATCAGTATGCGTTGGTTCAAAGATTTAAAGGAATCATCTCATCACTAAATAAGTAGACATATAGAATAGTGTACTCTTTTTCCTTCAATAAATTTTTTTTCTACTGGATTTTTATCTAATAAGGTTTTAACAAGACATATTCTTTATATAATGGACATTCAAGGGGGAGTGTTGTGAATTATTAGTGAATTAGTGGAAGCTCCACTAATTTTATGGATGTCCACCATTAAGAGTTAGTGGAGACACCACTAATGCATATTAGTGGAAGATGATGAATTCCACTAATAAGAGCTCTATAAATAGAGCTCTTCTCTAAGCTTGAGATATACCAATTGTGAAAGAATTGTTAGAGAAAATTGTGAAAGAAAAAAAAGAGAGAAGTTTGAAGAAATTCTTGTGCAAATAATAGTTAGAGATTTCTTATTGTGTAAATTTTATTCTAACACTATCAAATTTTCATAACAACCTTTCAATTTTCTATAGTTTTAATAAGACATCTACTTGAGAGTTTAAATTGTTGTTTCTTTATTGATTTTTTTTTTTAAGCAATGAATGTTACTTTCTTAAAATTTTAAAATTATAACTGTACTTTTTTCTCAATTGATCAATAATCAACTTAGTTTTGACTATTTAAGTAGATTCAATAATAATTATGAAAATTTTGAAAAATCCAAATCCATAATATCAACCCAATTTTTAATTATTTGAAAGTTTATATATATTAAAATTGACTCAATTACACATGATATAATATTAAAATTATGAATTAATTCTTCTCAAAAAAATTTTATAGCGACTAGTAAGTTCACCCAAATGGTCAAAATTTAATCAATGAAATAATAATTATCATAATAATTGTCTAGTAGCTGGGGTAAGTTACCTAGCGGATGAGATGACATGTTTCTTTTATCATCTATCATTAGATGATTATGACTATCATTAAACTCAATTATTTATTTCTTATAATTCATTGTAAATTTTAAATTTAAACTGAAATATACATCCACATTGATATTCTAGTCTTTGTCTTCTTTTTATTTTTTTCATCCGTTCATGGGGTGCAAGCACTCCCTTCACATGAACCAAGAAATATACATCAAGTTAATTATTTTTTTCTCCACCCCTTCCTTACTCCAAAATTCTTTCAAAATATAATATCCATTGTATGCCTCATTCTTAGATTTAAATATCATTCCAATATTCACCTCATTAGCAATATAATTAAGATTCAACTTATTTTCAACATTATAATCTACATAAAAGCAAATCAAAATTCAAAATTCAAAATTCTCAATCATAACCAAAAAATATAGTACTTACCACGGCCTTTACCATTATCCTTTAGTATTATTTTACTCTCTTCTAACATTGATTTTCCATCATGCAAATAACTTAATCAACATAAATTTGTTTAAAGAAAAAAAAGAGTCCAAAGGAACAAAATTGGAAAGAAATAGAGGCATACAACAATAATAATAGAAACTATGATTTCCTATAGAAACGCCAAAAGTAGAGTAAGAAATCATAAAAATATTATTTTATCCATACCGTGCAAAGCTTATAAATTTAAAAAAAAAAGGCCAGTAAATGCTTAATACCAAAAGTGCCGAATTTAAGAAGAAATAAAGCAATATGTATAGATTTTAGATGGAGAAATCAAGTATTATAGATTTTTTGAGCCCGCAATTTTTAAGGTTTTTGTTTGTTTAATGAATGAATTTTAAGGATTTAAGGACTCATGGACTTGTAATTTAGGTCAAGTAGAAATTTTTGGATATGACGTATTATTGCTTCCATGGTTTCATCTCCATTCAACGAACTGATTCTGTCTTTAGCATATAATTTTTTCTGTTTGTTTTATTGCATACCGGATTTTGATATGGATTTTCGAGCATTAGTCAGCCATTCTCCTCATTGGTGTGTGAACCTAAAAAAAAATCATTTTAAGAAAATTATTCAAGGTTTGCAGGATTGATTTGTGGAATAATGTGTCTAAAGCTCTTAGGATTGGAAGGCCTTACTTGTATACTCGAACATTTAATGAAATAGGATTATCTTGTATTCCTTTATGCACGTTGGACTTAGCGTTGACACCTGGGCCAGTTCGTATGGTTTTGGGTCGGAATCAGCCCGTGAGCCGTGCGGGCAGGTCCCTCACTTTGGCGGGTCGGTCAAGGCCCAGGCCTTTGGCCCGGGAGGCCGATGGGTCAGTCCCGGACCTTATTCTCTCATTCTTTATTTTTTTCTCACTTTATTCGATTAAAAATTTTGATATTTAATTATTTTGTAATTTTTTATTATTACTTAAATAACCCAATTTTTTTGAAATTATAAAAAAGCCACCTTGAAGTGGTGGGGGGTTTAGCTTGGACCCCTACCTGTTTTATTAATTAATAAAATAAAGATTACATAAGAAGGGGACTTAATGCCTAAACCTCATTAAAATATTACAATGATCCAAATTTCAAATTAGAAGAAATATCCTAAAAATAAAATTAAATACTTAATATTACTTATCATAAATTCCTAATTATTTGAATGCTAAACTAACTATTTGGCTCACCCTATTCATCATTTGAGTCATCATCAACAATCTACGAATTAGTCATCCTATTTTCGACTGTGAACCAACTATTGCAACACATTAACATCTTCAAAGTATGAGGAGTCAATCGAGATTTTCTTTCATCGATTGTTCGAGCGCTCTTACTGAAGACACTTTCCGATGGCATGTGTCATTTTAGATAAAATGAGATATTGACATACATTAGCCTTCCACCAACCACAAATATCAAAATATTGATCCTCATTTTCTACCAAGGGTTGCATCTCGTAAATTGCCATCTCGTTATAGGTGGTAGATGATCTCTTTTGACACTTCAAGATACCCCATGGATTAAATACTGATGAAATCGAAGAGGTAGATTTTCATGGTGGTTGAAAGTGACTCTTAGATGATGATGAAGCTTGCCTACTTAAACTAAGAGAACCAGAACAAGAAGACTCAAACTCATATAAATTATACACGTCAAATAGAGCTTTTGCTATTTTATCTTTTATATCTTTAATCATACATTGCCTAAGTGTTTGAAATTCATCAAAATCTAATGTTTTATATAGATATTCAGTAATACTATGAAATCCAACCGCTTTTACTCAAGGATCAATACACAATGCCATACAATATAAAATAGGAATATCTTCATAATATTTTTTATATTTTCCAAACATACTTCTCATAAAATAACCATATTGGGGATGGTTCATATACTCACAAAAAAATATGTGCTACCTTAGCAAGTGTTGGAAGAATATGATGAGTAGTGGGATAATAAGATCCCGATAAAAGTTCAGTGCAATACAACTTTCAAAATAAGTTTCAATTAGTTGAGGTTGAAAATTGTTACTATTACAAAATTCAATAAGTTGATTTTGAAAAGGTATAACACTTTTAAATATATCTAAAGTTGAGTACCATCTAGTTTACAATCTAATCTAAATTTTTTAAAAGATACACCTTGTTCTCAACATAAAATCTTAAAATTTTGTTGTCTAATTGGGGAAGTTTTAATAAATAAAACAATATTTCTAATTATATTAACAATATCATCAACATATTTATATCCTTCCTTAACACACAAATTAGGTATATGACAAGCACACCTAGTATGAAATAAAATACCATCCAACATAGGATTCATAATATTTTTCAAAATTGTTATGGCAAAATCATTATTTGAAGCGTTATATAAAGAAATAGAAATAATTTTATTTAAAATCTTATATTCACGACATTTTTGAATAATCATTCTATCTATAATACTACCTATATGAGGATATTCAAATAATTTAAAACAAATAGTTCTTTTATATACTAACAAATCATGATATATCCAATGACATGTAATACACAAATAAGACTCATTAGTAATTGCAGTCCAACCATCACAAATGAGAGTAAATTTTCAATTATAAGTCAAACATAGCAATTAAATACTCTTTCATTTTTTTATATATCTTTATTATATCATTTTTTTAACGTTGTTTTAGAAATCCTTTTCCATGCTGGTTGACAATTTTTTGCATGTATTGTTCATAATGTGGATTTTTTACAAAATTGAAAGGCAATTTAGTTTGAACAATCATTTTAGCAAATCCACATCTATTTTTTCTATGATCATATTGAAAATTACCAATAATTTGACCTCCTATAGTATCGATTTGTTGTTATTTAAATAAGTTTTCTAACCAATCATTATGTGACATTTTCATGTGCCTAACTAACGTTCCCATCCTTTCTCCCTTCTTATGTGCATATACCACCCTACAAATTTTACATGTTTCCCTATCATTATCATTATCTTTTTCAAAAAGATTCCAAACCATAAATGTTTTTTATTTAGTTTTAACATCCGTAGTTTCACCATCATCTTGACCTATAGTAGATTCATTAGGCTTAATAGTTGAAGTTGGTTGTCATTGTGAAATACTAATGTTAGGCCTACTAGGGCCTTCATCTTCATTGCCTATTTCATTATTTATTAAATTCAAGGCTGGATCGATATTGAAATCAAAATGTGCAGATGATTGTGATGAAGAAAAATAACAATACTGATTTGGATCCATTATTTCTAAAAAAAACAATCAATCAAAATTCAAATAAAAATTCAAAAAAAATAAAATAAAGTATTAACAAATAATGAAATAAGAGAACTGAAAAATATAAAATTAAAAATTAAACAAATAAATAAAATAAATAAACAATTAATAAAGCTAAAAAAATAAGAATGTAAGATGATGAAATACTAACTAGTTGATGGCCAAGAACAATAACACTTTGTGGAGCTTTACTTCTTGAATCCACTATTCCGCCACTCAACAATCTTCTAAAATATAAAAACTTTCCTGAAGAATTGAAAAAGTATATTAAAAAATAAATTCTATTCTAACACTTTTTGTAGAGGAAATGAAGAGATTTGAGGATTATGAGAGAAATATGAATGAAAATAAGAGAGTTTGAGAGAATTGGAAAGAGTTAGAAAGTGCTTGATGAGTTATAGAGTGAATTGGGGGGTATTTATAGAGTTTTAGGGGTTAGGGGGAGAATATATATATATAGCCGTTAAGGACTAAATTGCTAAAAAAAAAAAATGAGTTTCAATCGTCTTAGGGACCAAAATAAAAAATAAAAAAAAACTTGAGAATCGTTGGTGCAATGACTCTCAAGCACGAGCCAGGAATTTTTATCCCTAGCCTGGACCAGCCGGGACCTAAGACCGACCCTAGGATTGGCTCGATAAACAGTGGGCGGTTCAGATCTCGCAGGCCCGATAGGCTGAACCGACCCACTTGCCAATGCTAGTTAGACTTCACGTTGATGAGATAGTGGAAATTGAAGTTTTGAATTGTTTTGAATTCCCATGTACTATTATTTAAAAGGCGTTTTCACAAGGGGTTGTCTTCCGGTTTTCTATATTTTTAATAAGACAATCAACTTGAGAGTTTGTGGGGGATTGCATAGATTGAGCCCATCTTGACTGGACAACACGGCATAGAAAGAGACTCTCTCTCTATATATATTTGATCAATCATACCTTTTAAAATTATGAAATTTGCAATAGTATATTTTCGTTAATTAACCAATGGTCGACTCAATTTTGATTGTTATAAAGAATTCAATTATAATTATTGAAAATTTTAAAAAGTACAAACAATCTCAACCGGAATTTTTACTACTTGAAAGCTTATGCACATTTAAATTAACTTAATTTCAAATGATATAATGTTAAAATTATAAATTTTCCTTCTTAAAATTTTTAATGATTGCAATTAATTTTCCTCAAACACTCAAAGGGGAGGGAGAAAGGGAGAGGCACCTTTATTTTCACAAATCAATCCGGCAAACCTAAAAAATGCTATTGGTAATTATGATATTAATAAAGTTTAGATATATAAAAATTTTGTGATGACTCAAATTAGAGCAAAGAAGGCTAACGAGCCTATGACTATTACAGATGAGGAATTTGATAACATCTATCAAATTGCGTATTTAGCAAGTTATTCAAGAAAGGAGGTTTTATTGAAATTAATTAGAAAAATATTAAGGTATTTTATATGACAAAAAAATGTTGACAGGTAACTTAATTTGAAAGAATGCCTCTGTATAATTGAAAGTACTTCCACTAATCTATCTTGCTTCTTTTTATTATTTTCTTGTGAATTAAAAAAAAATAGATTAGATGTTATTATTGACGAAGACGATTATTCTATATGATTGGTATGTTCTTTTTCTTTTTGGTTAAGCAATTTGAAGATGCACTTCTATTCTTTGGTGAAATATTTCATGTCGAGAAGAACATTTTGACAATTTAAGTCTTAAGCTTAAAGGGCAACATTTGTCCACTTAAACTACTTTTATTTTGGGCATTTTCGAATCTCTTACCTGCACTAGCTGCAAATTAAATGGAGTTTTGGAGGACAGTAATAGTTTCCTTATTGTTTTAGAAATTTTTAAGTTTAAAAATTGAAGGAAAATTAGTCTATTTAATTCAATGTTTAGAATTTATAATATTTTTATCCTTAATGATTATTTTCTACCGTTACAATCTCTAATAAAATTATAATCTATTAAGTGGTCCAAATCTTTTTTCCAATATAAACTCTGACAAGAAGAAGTCAACTCCACTGCACTTGATTTTTCTTTTAAAGGTAAAATACGCATTTCAATTTACTCCTGTCAAAACCAAGACATTTAAATCTATTGCTAATAATATATACATAATGGAGATGACTTTTTCTGGCAGGAGTTTAAACTAAAAAAGAAAGTTAAGGAGTACTTGACAAGTCATAATTTTATTAAGGATTATAGCGGTAGAAAAAAAATCATTAAGGACAAAAATATTCTAAACTCCAAATTTTAAAGAATAAATAGACTAATTTTTCAAATTTTAAATATATTTTTGGAATTTATTATCAAAAATTTTGTTTCACTATCTTTGTATGATTCAGACATTAATCGCTGCATAGGTGTTAAGTGCCTGACTTTAAAAGTTAGTATTATTTTGAAAAAAAAAAAAACTCTGGTCATTGGTTCAAATCCTCTTCTAGAAGATAAATTTAAATTCTATCTGGACTTGGCTGCGAATTTCTGAGTTTTACCTTTATGACTTGTTTTGAGAAAATTGGAGCAAGTTTTGTCACATTCTGAAGTTTTGTTTGAGCAGTTAGAATTCAAATAGTTTGAAATTTTTGTCTTGTATTCTAATTTTGAAAAATTCGTTAATTTAGTTCTATAACTTTTTTTTTTTCTGATTTTGGTCCATTTTTTTTCAATATTTTAAATTCCTTAACTATTTTCAAACAACTTTTTTAGTCCTATTGTTGATGATCTGACTAACAAAAATAGTCATAAGGATACAAAATTTATTCAAAAATAGTTAAGAGACCTAAAAATTTGAAAAAAGAAAAAGAAAAATGACCAAAATTATAAAAAAAAAAATTAAAGGACTAAATTGACAATTTTTCTAATATAGAGCGAACTAATATATATATATATATATATATATATATATATGACAACAACTTTATCCTAAGATTAGCAAATAAGTAAAAAGTCTTCAATTGTATTGCCAAAAATCAACTTTACCTGTACAAAAATCAAGTATTATAAGAAACTTTTACAAAAAAAATTGATGATTACAAAAGAAAATTAGGGGTTAGTGCAAAATTTTTAGTAAGGTATGATTTGCAATAAGCAAACATTGATTTTATGAATTTCAAAATTTAAAGTGTTGTATTTTTTAAAATTTATATAATATAATTTTCTATTTGAAAAATTCGTTGATTTAGTCCCTTAACTTTTATTTTTTTTTTTTAAACAAATTTAGTCCCTTCACTTTTTCAATATTTTAGATCCCCTAATTATTTTTGGACAACTTTTTCATGCCTATTGTGGATGGTCTGACTAACAGGAAGCAGCCATAGGAACAAAAAAGGTTGCCTGAAAATAGTTAAGAGGCTTAAAAAGTTTTTTTTTTTTTTAAATGAGACTAAAATCATTGAAAGATAAAAGTTAAGGGACTAAATTAACGATTTTTTCTATTCGAACTCTATTGGGATTAAAAACACTTATGTAAGTACTTAACTTAATTCGCAAGAAAGCGTAATTCTAAGAACATTTATCTGAGTTAGTTACTATTTTGTATCCTAATCCAAATTAGATTAAGTATTAATTATTATCTTATATGGATTTCTTATCAATACTTATTACTTTTGAGATCCTATATAACAGATCCTTGTTTGGGATATTTGTAATAACCCGTCTTATATAAAGGACTTGCATGGGGTGGACTTGTTTTTTTAAAAAAAAAAGAGAAGATAAAATATAAAAAGAATTTATGATATATTTTATTTCATTATTGCTATTATCCATTATTACTATTTATTATCTAATATCAAAATCTCTTGGCAATATTAAATTATAGTATTATTAAAATTCAATAATTATATTGAATTATTATATTATTCTTACCATTATATATATATATATATATATATATATGCATATATTACACCTAATGCTATAAATATCTTAAGTTATATTATATTATACGCAAAGATTAAAGATGGCCCACACGCATGACATTTTTTACCAAATTTGAATATAATTAGACTTCCTCTAATTAAGCTTAATTAAGCTAAGTGAGATTAGGGTAAGTTAAACTTGATTAAGCATAAATTAGTCCTAGGAAGTTTTAAGAATTTCTTCAAACTTTTAGAGGATCCTACAACTTTCTAGTGCAATCCACAACTCTCCTGAAAATCCTAGAGGAGTCTCAAGACTTCTAAAATTGCCAACTCACCCTAGATCTTTTACTAAGACCAAAATAAGACCAAGTGGAGCAAGCTATATAAATAGGAGCAAGAGGGGAGGATTTCGGCCAAGAGAGAAAGCTGGGAGAAGAGAAGAAAAACAAAAAAGTGAAGAGAGGAAAGGAAAACAAAAAGAAAGACTAAGAGAGAGAGATTTTCGACAACAAGAAAAAGGAGAGAAGAACCGGCAGCAAGGAGGAGGAAAGGAAAAGGAAGGAAAGGAGGAGAGTTACAACTTTGCCTTCATCTTGGAAAGGTAAGGGATCACTTCTCAAAAGCTAAAAGAATGATACTAGAAGTTGGAAGCTATTTGCATGTGAATGTTAAGTAATGAAAATATTTTGATTTTGTGATGGATGTTGATTAACCAGTTGGATGAGTGATGAATTAGGCATGATTTTCAGTTCATTTAATGTATTTTGGAATGATGGTTTGCTGGAAATCTGGAAAGGAAGAAGATAGAAATAATAAGGAAACTAGAAGAGCTAGTAACAAAATAACCAGTTTGTGTTGTTTGGAAATATCAAAGAAAATCTGAGTAAAGATGACTGGAAATTGAGCATAAATAATCCTAAGCATGTCCTAGACTAGTTAGAAAGGATTTGGATCAGGTGGTGTGGGTTTGGATGACTAAGAGATCAGAAAAGGCAAGAATAATGAAAGCTACCAAAATTTACTGGTTTGGTAAGCTTAGAATAATTAATTCATTTGGATAAAAGAGAAGTTCTGGATATGAAAACCTATTAGAATACTGATATTGGGATGTTAAATGAAGTATTGAAGGGTTTAAATGAGGTAGGGTATGTTGAAGAAATTAGGGGAATAAGTTAAAACAAGTTGGGTTCCTAAACTGTAATTCTGAACCACCAACTCGGAGCAGCAAGTTTAGCTGGAAAACTGAACAAAATGGAGAGAGGTTTGAATACCTCATAACCTGAAATTGATAGAGAAATGTTCTAGGAGTATTTAGGAAGTGGTTTCACCTCATTTGGACCTGAATTGGACGAGATATGTATAAAGTACTAGAAAGTGATGAAACTGAACTCCAAACTCGGAACAGTGGAATTAACTGAAAAACTATACAAAATGGGATGGAGTTCGCATGACTCATGAGCTGGAATTGATAAAGGGACATCTTAGGAATATTATAGAAGTAGCCTCACCTTATTTGGACCTATATTGAATAAGTTGTGTGAAGAATGGTGGACAGTGGTAAAGCTGTAAAACCAGAAAACCATCCAAAGTATTAATTCATTTATTTCTTTAAGAAAATTATAGAAACCTTATTCAAACCATTAAGTATTTGAAACCATTGAGTAATGACAAAGGGATATACCAATGGTGTAGGTGAATCAAGTCGAGAGAACACCTTTTAGGTCTATACAAGTGCAACTTCGACTTAATATACAAGGTGAGTCCCATTGATTTCTAAATCTTTTTAAAGGCTAGTGTGCTTTGATTTTCTATGAAATGCTATGTTTTATGCCATTTTGAAAATCCTTCGAATATGTGTAAGGTTTACATGAGCAACATTTGCTTTTATGCTATTTTGGACTCGAATAAATTTCATATTCAGCTTGGAAACCTTATTGGATGTTTAAAACACGAATTTTGTGAATTTAGTCCTTTTCGGATTAAATATTTGGGATTTTTGAAAAATGGTAAATTTTGGAATCGGGTATTTGGAGAATAATCCAAATATCCTTATTGGAATATTTTATGAAAACTCCTGGAACTCGAGTATTCGGTAAATGAACGAAATATCCTTATTGGAACTTTTGTGAATATTTTTTAAATCGGGTAAGGGTAAAATGACCCGGATACCCTCAAAAAGTCTTTTGGAATCTGGCATGAGTGAAATGACCCGAATACCCTTGAAAAAATGAATTTTGTGATCAAGTACGGCCCCAGAAAATAAGAAATGTTTTGATTTGGAAAATCCTGTGGGATCAGATGACCCTTTGGCCTGATCAGTCAGATGGGGTTGGTGTTGTTGCGTTGAGTACTCAGCAAGGACTTTGATCTTTGTACTAGCCCATGTTAGAGGTAGACGACCCCAAGTAACCTGATCAGTTCTGGGGATTGTCTTACTCCAAATAGGGTGATAGGACATTGTGATGAGTCATCCCTGGCTAGCCGTTGTGAGCCCGGCAATTGCCTGTTGATTATGATTGGTGGGTTGTTCACATGAGACTGAGCGGGGACACTCGGTGTGTTCAACCCCTTGCCACCTCGATGGTGATTGACGTCAGGATTGGGACCCCTGGCTTATGGTGGCAAGTAAAAGATCCCTAAGTGCACGGTGAGGTACATTGGTACGCTGCTCTCCCTTCCGGCATAACACGGGTGACGTGCTGTAAGGCGCAGTCCCTGGCATAAGAGACCGTGTTGCCGAAGGCGAAATTCTTTGAACTTTGCACGCGAGTCGCACTTCTAATTGGGGAAGAACCCGTATTTATTAAATTAGGGGCCATGTGTTTGGAAGCCATTGTTTTACAAAAGTACATGATAACTTGAATTTAAAATTTTCAATTACTGCCTTTTTTCTATTGCGAAATTTATTTCAGTAAAGAAAATGAAAGCCAACTTTCTCTTCTAAGCAAAACACTGGTACACACGGGACTCACTGAGTATACCACTCACACGTACGTTTGTTTTTTTTAGGATTGGAGTTGAAGATAACGGTACTACCCAGACTTCTTCTCTAGCACTGGATAGCTAATCTTTTGAAGGAACATTGTATATAGGCTATGAGATGATTTAGCTTATGTATTTTGGGAACTATGACAATGTACCCATTATGACTCATATGTTACATAAATAAAGAGCATGTTTCCTTTATTTATTTAACTTTCGATTTTACCTGCTTACTATAAGTTTACATCATTATAAAAACCCCTAGTCTGAGACTTCAGACGGGGCGACATCCCGCCTAAGCCCAGCCCACTACGACAAGGTAAAAATATGGGGTGTTACAATATTAATGTTGGATTAGATATGTAGACTACTCATTGAATTTTTGTTATGTTGTATATTTTTATGGTCTACAAGTATTTTAAAAGTTCTCATTTTTTTATTCTTCTTTATATTATTTTGATTGTAAAGATTGATCCTTTTTTATCCGTGGACTTAGGTCACCCCTAGTTTTTATTTTCTTGTTTATTTACTTCTCATACTTTATTATTAGATTATTTTATTATAATCAAAATTTTTGTTACTTATTAACAAATGGTTTTAAAACCTACACCAACAGCTAATTATTTTAACTTTTACTTTGTTATACATGCAAACTAGAATGAGCATGCACATGATCCTTGAATTGCAAGTATGAAAATATGTTGTATCTATTTGATTCTGCAAAATTGTCAATTTATTTAAGGTCATTACTATCCCACCCATATACAGTTTTCAGTTTGGTTAAAGCATTTTCTAAAACTAAAAGAACTGATAATGCTACTACTCCAGAAATAAGTTCACTTCATATTGTTTATCCATTTCCAGTAATGCTAAAAATAGAGAATTTGAAGAAAGAATGATAGATTGAAGGTTTCTGTGTATTGATAACAATGATAATACAAAGAATATATAGAGTTGTACAAGACTATATAAGAAAGAAACATAGCTAATTCTTAGCCTACTAAAACGAGATTCTCCTATGTTAGAGGGATTACAACATAAGCTAACTATGGAAACTAAATATTACAGTAATATTTCTTAATACTCCCCCTCAAGTTGGAGAGTGAATGTCATGAAGTCCCAACTTGTTACACAATGTCAAAAACTGCTCCTTTCCCAAGGCTTTCGTAAAAACATCTGCTAGTTGGAAGCGAGTTGGAACATAGGAAGGACTAATCATTCTAGCTTGCAGTTTTTCTCGAACTATATAACAATCTATTTCAATATGTTTCGTCCGTTCATGAAAAACAGGATTTGCTGCAATGTGCAATGCTCCTTGATTGTCACAAAATAGCAGTGTAGGAGATGTTTGTGGAATTCTCAAATCTTGTAATAAAAATCATAACCAAGTCAGTTCCAAACATGTATTAGCCATAGCCAAATATTCAGCCTCTGCTAATGATCTAGAAACATTTGCTTGTTTTTTTTATTTCCATGAAATGAAAGAATTGCCGAGAATAATACAATATCCTGTAACTGACCTTCGTGTAGCACGACAACCTCCCTAATCTGAATCAAAAAAGGCTTTTAAAGCAAGATTGTTGTTAGAGGGCAGTAATAATCCTTGACCTGGTGCACCTTTGATGTATTTGGGTATCCGAATGGCAGCATCCCAATGGGGTTTGCGAGGTTCATGCATGAATTGGCTCAGTGTGTACTATAATGTTAGCTAGAAAAGTGCGATGGGCAGGAGTAATGCGAGAAAATGAGAGAAAATTAGAAATAGGATATTGAGTACCTTTTGTAGAACTTGAGATTGAGATAGACTGATTGACTTGAGAAGACATTACATAGTCTTTATGCCATACAGGACGCTGCTTGAAACGAGTAGGTCGTGGTGGAACTGTGGTAGGAGCTGAAGTGTCTAGATAAACTGTATAATCATGTTCTAATTGAGGAGTTATGTATGGTTGGTCAAGAGGAGTGGGTAGCGGTGTATCTATGTTTGGTGATTTAGTTTCTTATGTTGGAGGAGATGGGTCATTTATGGTAGATGGTTCAATGTGTGAATGTTCTTGTATGATGTCAAGAGAGCGATCAAGTGGCATATGAGTTGGAGGAGATAGAGTTGGAGTAGAAGAGAAAGGAAAAGTGGTTTCATAAAATTGAACATCCCGGCTGACAAAGAACTTTTTATTATCTAGATCATAAAGCTTGTAGCCCTTTTGACCAATAAGATATCCAATAAAGATACAACGTTTGGCACAAGAATCAAATTTGTTAGTTGGATGAACAACAGTTGCATAACATAGGCAACCAAATATTCTTAAGTGATCAAAAGATGGTGGATGTTTATATAATAACTCAAAAGGAGATTTGGCAGATAATAATGGTGATGGAAGCCAATTGATAAGATAAACAGCAATTAAAACACATTCTCCCCAAAAATCAAGTGGCAAGTGTGACTGAAAAAGCAATGCACGAGCAACAGTAAGAATATCGCTATGCTTTCGCTCGACAACTCCATTTTGTTGTGGAGTGTACATGCAAGTGCGTTGATATTCCATGCCATGTGATTGAAAATAGTTTTTCATAGAAAGAAATTCAGAACCATTATCCACTCTAATGGCCTTAACATGGGCATGAAACTGAGTATAAATGAAACCAATGAAAGATTTTAAAATGTGTTGTGTTTTAGATTTATGCTGCATGAGAAATATCCATGTGCATCTAGTAAAATCATCCACAATGGTGAGAAAACACGTGCCCCTGAATGTGTAGGAATTTTATGTGGTCCCCAAATATCACAATGTATTAATTCAGAAGCTACATGAGTTGATATAGAACTTAAAGGAAATGGCAGTCTTGTTTGTTTAGCCATGGGACAAACAGTACAATTATTATCATAAGAGAAATTTTTTAAAGTTAACAATGAAGAAACCAATTTGAGACGAGATGGTGGTGGATGTCCTAGACGCATATGCTATAGATTTGAAGAGTGAGAAACTTGATTAGATGTAGGTGTTCTTTGCAATAGAGACATATAATATAGACCATTGTATTGTTTACCTGAGCCAATCATCTTCCCTATATTCAAGTCCTACAGCGTTTGCATAGACATTGCTATTAGCAGAAGAAAGATTTGGAGACATCATGGAAATGGCATGAGCGAGTTGTTGAAGCTGTTCTGTGGAGAGACCAAAAGGAGATTTGGAAGAATCCCGTGTATTGGAAAGATTGACATCTGATTGAGAAGAGTCTGTAGCATTTGCAACTAGAAAGAAATTATTGTGAGGCTCGTGTTGCTACTGTTGTGATTGATTCTGTCAATTGTTATGCGTTCTTGTGTTGTTGAGGACCCATGTGCCATCTTTATATTTGCAGCGATCCTCTGTATGACCTTTCTTGTCACAAAATTTACAATGGAATTTAAGAGTTCTACAATTCTCAATTGTATGGCCATCGCTATTTTAGTGATCGCGGTGCTTATTTTTAGAATTGTTTGACTTATTTGTTCGACCTTGAACTGCAGCTGCAATGGAAAAAAATTTAGTTGATTCTGAGGTCATTTGTCATTGCGTTTCATCTTGGATGACCAGAGAGTATGCTTGACGTACATTAGGCAATGGTGACATCATCGGAATATTTGTACGAACGGTGTTGTAAGCATCATCTAGTCCCATAAGGAATTGCATTAATCGATCTTCCTCTCTCTGATCATTATGTGCTTTCATCTGGTTGCAGGCAGTAAGCGTTTGGTAAGCCTCCAATTCATCCCAAAGGCCTTTAATTTTTGTGAAGTATGTTGAAATTGTCATGGAACCCTGTGAGAGAAAGGCTAAAGATTTCTGGATTTTATACATTGTAGGTGCATTCTTCTGTGAAAACTGATCTTTGAAATCTTCCCATACTTGTTAGGCTGATTTGGCATGAATAACTTCTTTGGCTAGATCAGGTTCAACGGCATGAGTTAGCCATGATAAGATCAGGCTATTGCATTGATTCCATATAGCATATTCTACTAGTTTATCAATTTCTAAGGGTGGCTGAGTGGATCCATCAATGAAGCCAATCTTGTTTTTGGCTGTGAGAGCATGAATCATAGATTTACTCCATGATGAATAATTCAAGCCATTTAATTTTGTTGGAACAAGTATATGGCCAAGCTGAACAGATGGGTGAATAAAGAATGGGTTTGATGGGTCTATGGTAGAATTCATATTTTTGGTGTTTGGATGAATTTTTGAAGATTCTAACGATGTCTCAGTAGTCATATTGTCTACTGAATGACTAGGTGCCAGAATATGGCTTTGATACCATGCTAAAAATAAAGAATTTGAAGAGAGAATGATAGATTGAAGGTTTCTGTGTATTGATAACAATGATAATACAAAGAATATATAGAGCTGTACAAGACTATATAGGAAAGAAACATAGCTAATTCTTAGCCTACTAAAACGAGATTCTCCTATGTTAGAGGGATTACAACATAAGCTAACTATGGAAACTAAATATTACAGTAATATTTCTTAATAAGTAAGGCTTATAATAAATTACGAAAAGATGGCTAGCAAAATTTTAATGACAAGGAGTTCTGAATTCAGGAAGAAACAATGTTATATAAATATACATAGATAGATGGTGCAACGAAGTGTTACAGATTCTTTGAGCTCTCAAAATTTTAAGATTTTCTTCTATTTTTCTTTTAATTATTGATCTTTACTGGTGGAAGAACAAAGAAGGAAGACAATGCAGAAAAAGCTTTCTTCAGTATCATCAACTACAAATTAAGTTTTCAATTGCCAGCATATCTCTAAATACATCGCTAATTAGATTTAATAAAAAAAATAATTTGAGAATAGAGAAGGATGACAATTTATTTCAAAGCCCAATTCTTCTTTCACAGTGCTAAATTCTACTCTCTCCATCCTAAAAAGGATGTCAATCTAGGAAATGGCACACAAATTAGGAAAATGATAAAACATATATAATTATAATAGATACGTCTGAATAAAAGTAAACTTTCATTAATTAGATTGGGAATACACACATATTTAATGAGTCAAATATTTATTGGGTAGTTGAAGGAGAGGTAAATTAAGAATATATGTAAAAATGTATTCCTAATTTGTAAAATTGACAAGTATTTTGGTACAACAAAAATAGAAAATTTTGACATTTTTTTTTAGGATGGAAGGAGTAGTAATAATAGGTGAAACATTTCATAGATTTTATGAATTTCTTCCCATCCAAATTTCTTTACAATTCTGATGATCCACGGGTAACAAAACTTCTCTTTCCAATGCTACTCTATCTCTATTATTCACACTAAGTGGCGCATGCTATTAATTGCATTATTACCCTATCTCTAACATTCTGTTGATGGGATGATAGGTGATAGGAAAGTTGAGTTGACATCCAATACTATTTGTGTATCATTTAGTTTGTTAATATCTTATGTTATTATTAAACCTTTTTTTATTATAGTTGTGTTAATTTAACAGACAAATAAAAAAAGTTCAACAAATACAGTAAACTGTTAATACTGGTTGATTATCAAAAAGCCTACTCTGGGGTTCTAGACCAGTAAAAAGATCCAATAAAACTTTAATAAAATTTACAAGAATACATTATCAAGCATTGATCTGCGCGGTCTGAGGGTGATTAGGAAAAAGTATCAATAAGGCCCATAAACGATCAAGTTTTAATTAAAATGCTCAATTTCAAAATACATAACATAGGCAAGTATGCCTATCTTATAGTATAGGGAATAACAAATATCAAATTTTTGAGAACTTTAGTTATTACCACTACTTCCTTCTTATCTCATTATTTAACAAATTGAATAACAAAAGTAAGGGAAACTACAATGCTAGACTAAAATACATCAATTCCTGAGAAGTCATAAGGATCATTAAGGAGTATGAGAGAGGAAAAAAGGCCATACAAAAGTAGAGAGTCCACAATTCCAGCTCAAGTAAAGAAAATCCCCTTAAGATAATTATTTCTCATGTCTAGCTCTAGTATGGGATTTCAATTATAAATCTTACCCCCTCTTGAGGCATGATGTTGTTCATCCCAACTTCAATTGAATGGTACCTCTACCAACCCAATCTACCCAAGGAAGCATTGAAACCAATCTAATCACCAATGGTAATCGAAAGATACACAATCCCTATCTCTATGCAATTTTATAACACCTTTGATTGCAAGGTTCAAATCCCTAATATCTCTCTCTCGAGTTAATCAACTATAACAACATTAAATTAATTAAATAATTGTCTACTCCTAACTCCATCTCTCAAAATCATTAGAAGAGAACAAATTAATTGAACAAATCAATCAATCTCCAAACAATTAACCTAACACAATAAAGCCCAAGCAATCAAATACAAGAACCCAAGATTCAATAGATCAAAAAGAAAACTTAATCCAAGACATGAAATTATGGGTTATCCCTCAATCACAATTTACAATCATAAATGGAATCTATAGTTGATGAAGTCATATTACAAAGAAGAGAAAAGAAAGTACTCATAGACATGCTATCTTCCTCTTTCCTCATTGAGATCTTTTTGATCAATTCTCATTCTCCCTTCCACGATTGCCTTGATCCTTGTTCTTCTTATGTTTTCTTCAAGCTCTGTAAGGTTCTTTCTTGTCTTCTCTTGCCCAAGAACTTCTTTGAAGGGTTTATAAGGGGGTATTTATACTTTTCTCTTTTTAATGAGCTAGAAATCCATGAACAGGGATTTTTTGCTATGATAGGTGGTCCTACTTGAGTTGAATTTGGCAAGTAGCCTTGCCTAGTTTTATTTTTTTCTAGTTTTCGATACTAGGCAGTGCCACCTGAGCAGGTGGCTCTGCCTAGGCAGACCTAGGCAGTCTGTCCTGCTCTCAGTTTTTCTGCCCCATTTTTGCTATGTTCTTCTTTTGATGTTCTAAAAGAAAACGACCCTGCCTAGGGTGAACTAGACACTGCCGCCTAGTTCTTCTAGCCTTAAGTTTTTATAACTTTTTCTTGTTCTTTTCATATTGTTCTACATTATATGATTGTTGGAATGTATGCCCATAATATCCTATGTATTTTTGTATTTTGGAAATTAATAAAAGTTTCATTTATTTATTGTTGTTTGTTTACATATATTGTTCATTAAATGTCTAAATTTGTTAATAAGTAATTTATGTGGTTGGATTGTACTTTCACAGTAAAGTGTAGATTATAGGCTACTAATACACAACCAAAAATTGTTCTTGATCGATTAATGGAGTTGGGCACTTCATCAAGATTTAAATCATTACACTATGATTTCTAAATGGGGAATGATTTATCTTTAACCAATGAGTAGTCCACTCATACCAATAGTGTAAGCATACTTAAAATACGTAAAATTGGACGACGCTATAGTAATCTTTATAAAAGTACTAAATTAAATAAAGATTGGTTTATTGCAGCTACTGCGTGGACGAGTACCCTAAGATTTGAGTATAAGTTGGTGGTTTTGGTGAAATTGAACTTGTACGCTTTGATGTATATTGGGTGAGTCTTATCACAAGGCCATAACCTTGTACGTTGGGTGTATGACTCTAGTTAATTAAGACGGATTTATACAATAGAGTTTCTATACTTCATTACGAAGAAATCACTCCCTTGTGATTGTCCGATAAAATCTAATAAATTAGGGCCCTGGGAAACGTGACTAAATATGTACACTTTTGGGTAGCACCCTACGATAAATGGATACATACTGCAAGTCATAGATTATCGGACTAGCTGTCAAAGGATGGTAGATGTCATTGAAGAAGGTGTTAGTGCATTTTTCATATCTCAATGACAGGTGTTATGTAGAGAGATATTTTCATCATTACACCAGTAGGTCGAAGACACTGCATTTGTAATATTATTCCCGGGATCAATATTTTCATATGGTAATAAATAAAATATTTAAAATGATAAAAATATTGCAATTTGTTAACAGGGGTGTTTTGGTCATTTTAATAACCAAGAATAATATGTCTTTTGGTCCCCAGAATAGCTTAAACAGCCTGAGTAAATTTATTTACTATATGGACTTATTAGATGAATTTATTATTAGAAGAATTATTCTAAAAGTCTAATTAATTATTAATTTGGATTATAATAATTAATTAGGCCAATTTAATTAATTGATCTATTAATTAACTATCTTGAGTAATTTTATATGTTGGGATGTATGCCCTCTTAGATTAGGTTTCTGATGTAAAAATCGAATGTTTTAATAAAAGAATTTATTTTCAGAAATTGTTTGTGAATTTACAATTTTATTTGTGCACAATTACGTTTGGAAAAGACCCATTGTGTTTAAGTAAATGGTCCAAGTGAATGAAGGTCTTTCACAGTAAGGTATAGATCACGGGTTACTTAGCACATAAACTTTTGATCTTAACCGATTGATGAGAATGAGAATCTCATCATGTTTAGGTTATTATGTTGTGAATTCTAAATGGGGAATGGCTTACCTTTAGTTAGTGATTAGTCCACTCACTTCATGACATAAAATTTCGAATTCGTAGAACAGGACATGTAATAGTAGTTTCTTAAAAGTACTATATGGTAGAAACCTAGACTACTACCGCTACAGCGTGGACTAGTACTCTACGACTTGAGTATGAGTTGGTGGTCTGACGAAGCTGGAAGCATATACTTTGATATGCTATAGTTGAGGTTCTATCGTAGGGCCAATATACTTGCATGTTGGGTATGTGTGACTAGTTAGTTAAGACAGACTTGTACAAGATAGTTTCTATACTATATCGCCCCTTGTGGTTGTCTGAATGATCTGAATATCCAGGGACTTGGGAAACATGACTTGGATGTTTGCTTTAGGGTAGCTCCTGTGGAAAGAGAAAACAATCCAGGAGGTCATGGATCATTGGACTAGAGCCCTAAGGATGGTAGATGTCATTTAGAGAAGTGTTAGTACACTTCTTCCTCTCTAAATGTACGGCGATGTATAGAGGGGTATTTTAGTCATTACACCTGTAGGTCGGAGACTTTGCTAACGCAACATTGTCCTTGGGGTCAATATTTCCTTATGGTGATATTAGAAAATATTTAAAATGCAAAATACAGCTATTTATATAGCAAGGGTATTTTGGTCATTTTAGTAGCCAAGGCGGTGTGTCTTTTGGTCCCCATTATAGACCGTGAGTCCTAATTAAATACGGGCTAAGGAATTGATCTTAAATTAAATGGAATTATTTTATTTAAGTAGCCTAATTTAATTATTGGGCTACAATAAAATGAAGGTCCATGGAGAGAGAATTAATTAAATTGGTTTAGTGGGTTAATTAATTATTCAGGGTTTTGGCCCAGTCTGAATAATTAGGGATTAACCTGGGACTAAACTGATTTAGGCTTATTTAATTGGACTAGTTTATTTGGGCTGAAAAATTAATTATTTGTTGGGTTGTTAAGTTGGTTCTAACTACAATAATTAATTAAGCCCAATAGGTTAAACTAATAGTCCAATGGCCCAGTTCAGTTTAACCTAGGGTTTTTTATTTTAGGTTAAACAAGGGGATTAGGGTGAAGAATAATCATCGTTGTTTTACCACACAAGTGTGACAGCTTCTTCTCTGTAGAGCCAGATGTCTCTCTCTCTCTCTCTCTCTCTCTCTCTCTCTCTCCAGAAAATTCCCTAGCTTATTAGTTGTTCATCAAACGGTAGTTAGGCAGGCCATATACTGGAAGACCGAGGGTTTGGCATTGACATACATGTAATGGTGGAGTAGGAGGCTTACAGGAATTGCACCAGAGGCTTTTACCAACACACCTACACCAGTTGCACACATTCTGATACAACCAACACTTAGAACGAGAAAAAGAGGTAAAATTTTTAAAACCTCAGAATTGGGACAGGGCACAACCGGCGCCAGCTAGGCTACCGGAACCGGCGCCAGCCCTGCCCTGGAATCCCTGTTCTTCTTTTTTCAGTTTTTTTTTTATGTTCGCTTCCGCTGCGTGCTCCATGTTTTCCCGCTTTCCGTACCTTCAATTGGTATCAGAGAATGAAGGTTTTGTGAAAATATAGGGAGCATGCATCTAGATGAATAAAACTAAACACATATGTGTGATTAAAAATTGTGATCCTTCGCTGTTTATGGTATAGATAGATTCTCTATTAAACCTCGCGGATGGAGGTATAGGAATCTGTAATTTACTGTTTTTCTTAGTAAATCGTGTAAGCCCAATGTTTATGGGTATAGGTGTTTGTTGGTTTTGGTTGATTTCATTATATTTGGATTGGAATCAAAGAGCCATGGATACCAGAAGCTGTACAGAAAAACAAGGAAAATTCACAGAGGAAATTCACAGAAAAAAAAACTACAGGAAGAGGCAAACAGAACCTAACCGGTGCCAGCTAGGCCGTCGGAGCCGACATCGGCTTGGCTTTAGAAGGCTGCCGCGTGCTGGGTTTTATTTTCGTGGGTCTGGGTTCTATGCGGCGGGTGCAATGGACGATGGTGCATATAGGGTGCATGATCCAGTGCGGCAGATGCAGTGGACCAAGGAGAAATTTTTTGATTTTTTTTCCTTGTAATTTTTCTTACAATTTCTTTTGGTTTTGGGGTCCATACCAAGCAAAGTTAATATTTTGCAATAGCTAATATTCATGGAATATTTTTGCATGAAAAATATTAGTAAGGGATTTTAGGATTAAATAAGACCATTAATTAAATTAATTAATGTGTTTAATTCTATTATCTGGGCACTTAGGTTTAAAAAATAGAAGAGCATGAAAACGTCTACAATTTTCTAACATGCTATTTATTTTTTATACCTATGTGCACGTTTTCTCAAATACCAAAGTCTTTGGGAATGTTTTGACAAGGAAAACATTTTTCTACAAATTAAATGGTTATCTTAGCTTGAACAAAAATTAATCCTTAGATATTTTCTCAAAGGATTTAATCCTTGACATAGAAATATATTGGATTTAGATATTTTTGTAAGTTAAAATAGAAAGCCATTTTGTTTTAATTTTGGCACAAGAAAAATGTTTTGTCAAATAAGCTTGAGACCAAAGTCTCTAGAAAGTTTTAATTGGAAAATTTTTGAAATCATTAAGTTTTAACTTAAATAAAATTAGTCCATGGGAAAATCTCTCAAAGGATATTAGCCTTGACATGGAGATTTTTATGGACTTAGACATTTTATTTTTGAGTTAAGGGAAAACTTAATGAAAATTTCAAAAGGACATTTTTCAGAAAATCCTTGTTTTAAAAAACCAAGTGGGAGAGGGGTTCTAACAGCCCCACGGCTTCCATCATGATCCTCATTAGAGATCATGGGTCCCCTCGCGTCACCTTGGGAGTGAACCCGTATAGGATAGGGATACCATAAGGATCTAGATCTAATGGAGGGATGTAATTAATAATCCAGGGCACGTACTATGATCGGCCAGCTCCTCGTTGGAAGTCATAGTACGAGGTATGTCCATAGGAAATGAGAGGAAACAGCCATCCCCTCGATGGAGTTATCTTCTAGATCATTACCTAGAAGGAAAATTAATTTGTGGTGGTTAACACACTTAGCTTAGGAAACTGTTAATCTTCCCAAGAAGCTATGTCAGTTTTCCTAAGAGCCAAATTGATTATTATCAATTTTGATAATAAGGATAAAGTGCAAATATTTGTTTTGTTTTCACAAACTGAATTTTTCTTTTATTTTTTTATTTTTCATAAATGGTGGAAGGTTCTTTTAGTCCATTGGCCGTTATTCTCCGGGAGAATAAGCTAACAGGACCAAACTATGTGAACTAGAAAAAGAACCTGGACATAATACTCACAACCGAGAAGTATAAGTATGTATTGTACGAAACCTGCTCTGTAATCGGGGAGGGTTCTACCGCGAAGAAGCGTGAGGCTGAGAAGGCATGGAAGAAAGGCAATAAGATGGCTCGTTGTTACATGTTAGCCTCCATGTCTAATGTGCTCCAATCCAAACATGAGCACATGACCACTGCATACGACATAACCCATTCACTAGCCACGATGTTCGCGGATAAGAGTCGACCCGCAAGGCAGGAGGCTCTTCGAACCATCATAAACACTAAGATGGCTGAGAGAGCATTAGTCAAAAAGCATATGCTCAAAATGATTGATGTTTTCAAGGAGGCAGAAATCTTAGGGGCTGTCATTGACCCCGAGAGCCAAGTGGACATGGTTCTCGAATCTCTACCGGGTTCCTTCACTCAATTCAAGTTGAACTATAACATGAACAAGTTGAACATGGGTTTGACTGAGTTGATGAAGAAGCTCCAGATGGCGGAGAAGGTCATGAAGCCACAGTCAAAGGCAATAATTGCTAAGGCTTCATCTTCTAGAACCGGGCCCAAGCCCAGAAAGTTCAAGAAGAAGAAGGGAAACGCAGCAGGCCAGCCCAAGACCCAGCCCAAAGACAAACCCAAAGGCAAGTGCTTCAAATGTGGATGAAGGGACACTAGAAAAATGAGTGTCTGGATCTTCAAGCTAAGAAAAATTCCATAGGTAATGATTTCTATCTAGAGTCTATATTAATGGTTGGATCAACTTCCACTTAGATTGTTGATTCGGGAGCCACTAATCACATCTATAACTCCTTGCAGGGGTTTAGAAAGATAAGAAGACTCCAAAAAGGCGAACATGGACTACGTGTGGAAAACGGAGCACAAGTTTGGGGCCCTTGCAGTGGGAGAGCTGGATCTTGTTTTTTATTGTAATAGAATAGTGGTTTTTCAAGATATTTTATATGTACCTAGATTTAGATAGAATTTGATTTCAGTTGCAAAACTAATAAATCAAGGATATTCTATTTCTTTTCATTCTGGTATTTCTATCAGTAGAGATGGAGAAATTCTGTGTATTGGGCACATGTATGGAAATTTATTTTTCTTAAACCCTATTAACAATCAATTAAATAACGCTCAATCTGAACCTTTAACAAGGAAAAGAAAGACCAATGTCAATGACTCTTTTCTTTAGCATCTAAGGTTGGGTCATATCAACTCAACTAGGATTCAGAGGTTGATCCATGATGGGCCCTTGGGCTCATTGAGATTGGAATATTGGCCTCAGTGTAAGTCCTGCCTAATGGGAAAAATGACCAAGAGGTTATTTACCCCTAAGACGGATAGAGCCAAGGAGGTATTGAGTCTTGTTCACACTGAAGTGTGTGGTCCTTTGTCTACACCAACTAGAGAAGATTTTGAGTACTTCATCATTTTCACGGATGATTATACAAGGTTTGGTTACGTTTACCTAATGAGATACAAGTCTGACTCTTTTGACAAGTTCAAAGAGTTTAAGGCTGAAGTGGAGCGTCAGACAGGTAAATTGATCAAGACCTTACGATCGGATAGTGGTGGAGAGTACCTCCTTGGTGAATTCAAGGACTACATGGTACATCATGGGATAGTATCCCAGCTCTCTGCGCCGAGGATGCCCCAGCGGAATAGAGTAGCTGAGAGAAGGAACAGGACATTGATGGAAATGGTCCGAAGCATGATGTCTCATGCTACTCTTCCGGTATCCTTTTGGGGATATACCCTGTAAACAGTGGCATAAATTCTGAACTTGGTGCCTTCCAAATCAGTACCTAGGACTCCCTATGAGATGTGGACTGGGCGTAAGCTAAGTCTGAATCATCTCAGGATATGGGGTTGTCCAGCTTATGTACTAGTCAAGGGAGACATCTTAGAATCAAGATCAGAATTATGCTATTTTATTGGGTATCCAAAAGGGACAAAAGGTGGTTACTTTTATCATCATAAGGAACTGAAAGTACTAGTTAGTACCAATGCTAGATACTTGGAGGATGATCAAAGTACTTCCACAAAAGGTTCAACTAGGTTGGAACTGGAGGAGAAGTTATCTTCAGAAGCAACTTCTCCTGACCCGATTATGGAACAAAAAGAGGCACAACCTCAAAAGCCTGTACATATGGAGCCTCATCGTAGTGGGAGAGTGTCTAGGGTTCTGGAGAGATGGACAGGAGAAGCGTTCGAACTGGTCTCTGACCATCAAGAACAAGACCCCACTAGATACAAGTAGGCTATTGCTGATGCCAATGCAAATTTATGGTATGAAGCGATGAAAGCCGAGATTGTGTCTATGTATCTCAATCAGGTTTGGGATCTTGTAGCTTCACCTGAAGGGATAAAACCCATAGGGTGTAAGTGAGTATACAAGAAAAAGAGAGGAATAGATGGGAAGGTGGAAACCTTTAAAGGTAGGCTTGTGGCGAAAGGGTATACTCAGAAAGAGGGAATTGATTATAAGAAAACCTTTTCCCCGGTAGCCATGCTTAAGTCCATCCGTATCCTCCTTGCCATCGCATGTCATTATGACTATGAGATATGGCAAATGGATGTCAAGATGGCATTTTTAAATGGCCATCTTAGTGAAGACATCTATATGCCTCAACAGGAAGGTTTTATTGCTAAGGGCCAAGAGCATATAGTTTGCAAGCTTAAGAAGTCCATCTATGGACTTAAGCAGGCATCAAGGGCATGGAACATTTATTTTGATGAGACTATAAAGTCTTATGGTTTTGTTCAAAACGAGGATGAACCATGCGTGTACAAGAAGCTTGAAGGCATTAATGTGGTTTTTCTTGTCTTGTATGTGGATGATATTCTACTCATTGGAAACGATGTAGGGTCATTATCATCTACAAAGGTTTGGCTGTCTAGTCAACTCAGTATGAAAGACTTGGGAGAATCCAGCTACATTCTCAGGATTAGACTTCTTAGAAATTGGAAGCGGAGAATGTTAGGATTATCCCAAGTGACATACATTGACAAGACGCTAGCCAGGTATAGCATGGACTCATGCAAGGGAGCTCTAATTCCTTGCAGACATAGGTTGTCATTTTCTTCAAGAGACTATCCTAAGTCTTAAGAAGAAAATGGTAGAATGAGTAGGATTCCCTATGCTTCGGCTGTGGGAAGTCTCATGTACGCCATGCTATGTACTATGTCAGATATCTGCTTTGTCGTAGGCTTGGTTAGCAGATATCAATCAAACCTTAGGGAGATTCATTGGCAAGCTGTAAAGTATATACTCAAGTACCTCAAGGGAACGAGAGATTATATATTGGTTTACAGGGCTGATGACTTGGTTCCTACAGGATACACAGACTCAGACTTCCATGCGGATAATGATGAGAGAAAATTCACTAGTGGATATATCTTCACCTTGTCTTGAGGAGCTATTTCATGGAGGAGTATCAAGCAATCTTGCATTGCGGACTCAACCATGGAAGCTGAATATGTGGCAGCTTCGGAGACATCCAAGGAAGTAGTCTGGCTCCGGAAGTTTCTTTCAGAACTTGGAGTCGTGCCACACATGGACAGGCCGATTGTGATATATTGCGATAACACTGGAGCAGTATCACAATCAAAAAAACCCAGGAACCACAGGAAAGGGAAGTACATCGAGAGGAAGTACCACCTGATCTGGGATTTCATCCAGAGACGGGAAGTCGTGGTGGAACAGATTACCTCCGAGAACAATCTAGCTGATCCATTCACCAAGCCTTTGGCTGAGAGAGTCTTCAAGAGACACTTAGACGCCATAGAGGTGGGCACCAACGGACTTACTTAGTCTTAGAGTGCAAGTGGGAGATTGTTGGGATGTATGCCCTCTTAGACTAGGTTTCTGATATAAAAATCGAATATTTTAATACAAGAATTTATTTTTAGAAATTGTTTGTGAATTTACAATTTTATTTATGCACAAATACGTTTGGAAAAAACCCATTGTGTTTAAGTAAGTGGTCCAAGTGAATGGAGGTCTTTCACAGTAAGGTATGGATCACGGGTTACTTAGCACATAAACTTTGTTCTTAACCGATTGATGAGAATGGGAATCTCATCATGTTTAGGTTATTATGTTGTGAATTATAAATGGGGAATGGCTTACCTTTAGCCAGTGAGTAGTCCACTCACTTCATGACATAAGCGTATTTCGAATACGTAGAACAGGACCTGTTGTAGTAGTTTCTTAAAAGTACTATATGGTAGAAACTTAGACTACTACTGCTACAGCGTGGACTAGTATATGAGTTGGTGGTCTGACGAAGCTGGAAGCATATACTTTGATATACTATAGTTGAGGTTCTATCGTAAGGCCAATATACTTGTTTGTTGGGTATGTGCACTAGTTAGTTAAGAAAGACTTGTATAAGATAGTTTCTATACTATATCGCCCCTTTGTGGTTGTCTGAATGATCTGAATATCCAGGGCTCTAGGAAACATGACTTGGATGTTTGCTTTAGGGTAGCTCTCTTGGAAAGCGAAAACAATCTAGGAGGTCGTGGATTATTGGACTAGAGGCCTAAGGATGGTAGATGTCATTTAGAGAGGTGTTAGTACACTTCTTCCTCTCTAAATGTACGGCGATGTATAGAAGGGTATTGATGAGACTCCGCTTCATCACGAAGGTCAAAATCAAGGAGGGGAAGGTGTGACCATGCAAGGACCAGGGCCAGCGACGAAGACGGATGAAACTAGACCAAAAAAGGAGGCCTCCAAAGGACGGCCGGCGCCGACTCCAAGCAGCCAAATCGGCGCCGGCTCCATTCTATTTAATAAGGGCTTCATTCGATTTTCGACCGGCAAAGGCAGTCCACAACTGGTGCCGGTTGTAGTGCCCAAATCGGCGCCGGTTCTACCCTGGCAGCCGACAACTGCCCCGCGTTTTTTATGTTTTCTCCAGTTTTCTTTAATTTTAAGTGTTTGTAAAGACTTATTATGACCCTAAACTGTAATAGAATATCAGGGATTACCTAGCTAGGGTTAGGATAGTATAAATAGCACCGTTAGTGATTTGAAAACATAATTCACCGCACTTTATTTCAAATTGAGAGAGAATCTTGAGAGGCCCTAGCCTCCTTGTTCATCTTGTTCAAGACCAAGCTTAAGGGTTCGTCCTCCTTTTGTAAAAGTCTATAAATCTTTTAGATAATCCAATGTTGTTTTCTTTGAATGGGTCTTAGTTACTTTGTTCTTCTAAGGTTTGTTTGAAATACAATATTTGGGTGCCTATTTTCTCTATTCTATTTGTTTTTGCTTGCCTTTGTTGCTTCAAGGATATTAGGGTAAGAATATAGTAGAACTTTCTACTCATCTTGAGGGTCTTTGAGGCTTTGTTCTTCAAGGGTTTGAAAGAGTGTAGGTAGTTAGGTTACTTTATCCTTTTTGTCACAAGAAAAGTCCCTATTTTAGTTCCCTTTGTTTGAGCTGAACAACATAGCCACCAAAAACACCACAACATCAAGAAAAGCCACATAAAAAGTCGTATCAAAGAGTTTGGTATCAGAGCAAAGAAAAGCTTGATTCCCATCAAAGCTTGAAAACAAGAAAAGGGAGCCCTACAAAGTGAAGAAAAGAGAAAAAAAAATAGAAAATCCTGTAACTCAGAAAATTGCTCCAAAAAGGTCTTGAAATTTTTGTTGTATCTTGATTTTTCTGTTGGGAAATTCCTCCTTGATGTTATTATAATCCTTGGGAACAAATTTATCTTATGATTGTGTTGAAATTTAGCTTGAATATGGTGAAAACTCTGGTTGCTCTTGAGTGACGAGGTTGCATCCAAGGTGTTTGATAAATGTTCCATGAGAGTGTTTTTTGCTATAGTTGAGAACCTTGACTTGTGATTTTTATTCCTTGGGATTTTATGGCTTAGTATATCACTAAATTATTGAATACTATGTCCATTGAACTCAAATTTTCTATTTCATCTTTGTGATCATCTTGTTCTTCATCATCCTAGTTCTAGTTGTTCTTATTTTCTTTGTTCTTGATAATTCTTATTTGTTTCTAGCTTATAAATGTTCTTTTGCATCTAGTGCTTGCTCTTGAGTTGATTGAGTCCATTTTTCTTGAAATTCTTGGCTTAAAACTTAATTGCTTGGAGGTGCCCAACAAGTGTTTGTTGAAATTCCCCTAAGACCCACTATTTGGAAATTCCTTTTGATTTGTGTGATTCACTTAGCTGGACTAAATCTTCAGCTATTGGAGAGAATTAGGATTGAACAAGAAGGCTTAAGTATTGAGAAAAAGGTAAGAGGGAGAGCATATTATCAAAAGAGCCTAAGAGAGTAAACACGAGGGTGGAGTGATCAATCTTGAGAGCCAACACGCAAGGAAATGCAGTGAGGATCGATTTTTCTTTCTAATCTCTTATTTTGTAGGTATAGACAAGTAAATACTCTACCACCATGGCCCATGAACAAGAGATCTCTAGGCCTAACTCAAGTGGACCTAGTAGACCTCAAGAAGAACCAATTGATGCTAGGGGATTGCGTGAGGACTTGCAAGCCATGATGAGGACTATGCAAAGCGAATTTCAAAATCTGATAAGGGAGTTGATAAACCATCTTGGCCAATCTTCTACCGTTGCACAAAGGAGGGGCCAAGAACGATTTCAAGTATCTAGCCCAAGGATGAAGGAAAATAAAGCCCATACTCCTCCATTAAATGCCCAACAAGGGGAAGAGGGGGATGAACACTCTATTGGGGGTTTTCAACAAGCTCCTATGAGAAGAGGAAGATATAGCTTGAGAGGAGGAGGAAGAAAGGGCCAAGAAAGGATTGGTGGGGACAACCCAAGAGGGCTAGAAAGAGAGTTTGAGGGAGTTGAAGAATGGTATGAGGGGGAGCACATTGCAGCCTTTGAGGAACAACATAGAGGAAGGGGCCATAGAGGAGGTAGGAGAGAAGAAAATAATGAGGAGGGGGAGCATGAGTGCAGAAGGAGTCCAAGTTTGCTACAACAACTAAAGGGGAAGAAAGAGTCGCAAGGAAAAAGGGGAGAATCCCAAGCCTCTATAAGCATAGTACAACAAAGGAGTAGTAGAGGATTAACTTGTGAGATTTGTTGTAGTACAAGGCACAGAATGTTTGATTGTCCAAATAAATTGGCATATGAAAGATTTTATGGGGTGCACATTTGCAAAGGGGAGAGACAAATTGAAAAGCAAAAGGCTAGACTTGAGGCCAAAGTGGCAAAAATGTTGTAGATGTTGAGGACCCAAGAAGGACAAGAAGTGAAGGAAAAATTGAGAGGGTTAAACAAGATGAATCACGTGGCTTTGAGAAGGAGGAGAAGCTAGAAAGGGAAGCCGAAGGCCAAGAAATGCTCAATCAAAATGATGAAGTAGTGCATGAAGTAGTTAAGGAAAATGTTGATGAACTTGATGAGGAGCTTAATAATAATGAAAGAGAAGACGATATTCATTGAGTTCAACAAATAGGGAGACTAAGGAATATTATAACATTTTATTCTTTCTAAAGGATGAGTCAAACCCATTAGAAGTGTTAGAGGAGAATGTGCAAGAAGAAGTTGAGCAAAAGAGTATGGAATTTGTTGAAGAGCCAAAGAATTCAAAAATTGAGATAAAGAATGAACAAATACGTGCTATAGATGAAGGTACCCAAAGTTCTTCAAGTATTCATGAAGTGGAAGAAAGCTCACATCTATAAGAGGAGAAAAAGAGGAGTTGGCTAGAAGTGGTGCAAAAGCAAATGAAAATGAGTGAAACTAGTAAAAATGAAGAATCTAGTTCAACTTCACAAAATGACATCAAATCTAGTGGAGGAGATAGAATGGATAGAAGAGATGGAAATACACTTGAGAAATGCTTTTTTTGTTTGGACAGGATTACATTCCTTAGGTATGATGTGAGTGCCAAAGGGATTGAGGTTGATGAGGGAAAAGTGAAAGCCATTCAAGATTGGCCAACCCCTACTACCAATACCCAAGTCCCTAGTGAGGTGAACAACGATCAAAGAATCATGAGGGAGCAAGAAAAGAAGAAGGGAGCGTAGGATGTTAATCCAAAACAAGAAATTGAGAGGAGATAAAAGGAGAGGCAAGAAAAAGAGTTTGGTATGGGTGAGCAAGGTCAAAAGAGGGGAGGTAAAAGAAGAGTGAATTTCTTTGAAAAAGAAAGTGAGGTCAAAGAGGCTAAAGAAGTTAAGGAACCGGTTATTCTTCTTTTATACAAATGTTCATATGTTTCTACTAATGTTTTTCTATTGCCTTGGCCTAATGAAATTGTAGCTGTCCCTCAACACTTTGAAGTTGTTTTTCCAAAGGAGGTGGTCAACCGAACCCTAACCCAATTCTTACAGACCATAATCAAGAAGAACTTGACCAATTAGGAGGAATGTTGGCCACATTTTGAGTTTGATTGCAAAAGGGCTTTTTACTCTACCATTTCTCATTCTCTTTTTGAAATTGTGTATGGTTTTATTCCCCTAACTCCTTTTGAATTGATTCCCTTGCCTATAGGAGAACGAATGGACCTTAACGGAGCTAAGAAGGTGGCAATGGTGAAAGCATTCCAGGTAGAAAATGGCAATGATTCGGAGACGAATCATTTTCAAGGAGGGGGATATGATGAGACTCCGCTTCATCATGAAGGTCAAGATCAAGGATGGGGAGGCGTGACCATGCAAGGACTAGGGCTGGCGACGAGGACGGATGAAACTAGACCAAAAAAGAAGGCCTCCAGAGGACGGCCGGCGCCGGCTCCAAGCAGCCAAACCGGCGCCGGCTCCATTTTGTTTAACAAGGGCTTCATCCGATTTTCGACCGCCGAAGGCAATCCACAACTGGCGCCAGTTGTAGTGCCCAAACCGGCGCCGGTTCCACCCTGGCAGCCGACGACTGCTCCCGTTTTTTATGTTTTCTCCAATTTTCTTTAATTTTAAGTGTTTGCAAAGACTTATTATGACCCTAAACTGTAATAGAATATCAGGGATTACCTAGCTAGGGTTAGGATAGTATAAATAGCACCGTTAGTGATTTGAAAACATAATTCACCACACTTTATTTCAAATTGAGAGAGAATCTTGAGAGGCCCTAGCCTCCTTGTTCATCTTGTTTAAGACCAAGCTTAAGGGTTAGTCCTCCTTTTGTAAAAGTCTATAAATCTTTTAGATAATCCAATGTTGTTTTCTTTGAATGGGTCTTAGTTGCTTTGTTCTTCTAAGGTTTGTTTGAAATATAATATTTGGGTGCCTATTTTCTCTATTCTATTTGTTCTTGCTTTCCTTTGTTGCTTCAAGGATATTAAGGTGAGAATATAGTAGAACTTTCTACTCATCTTGAGGGTCTTTGAGGCTTTGTTCTTCAAGGGTTTGAAAGAGTGTAGGTAGTTAGGTTACTTTATCCTTTTTGTCACAAGAAAAGTCCCTATTTTAGTTCCCTTTGTTTGAGCTGAACAACATAGCCACCAAAAACACCACAACATCAAGAAAAGCCACACAAAAAGTTGTATGAGGTATTTTAGTCATTACACCTGTAGGTCGGAGACTTTGCTAACACAACATTGTCCTTAGGGTCAATATTTTCTTATGGTGATATTAGAAAATATTTAAAATGCAAAATACAGCTATTTATATAGCAAGGGTATTTTGGTCATTTTAGTTGCCAAGGCAGTGTGTCTTTTTGTCCCCATTATAAACCGTGAGTCCTAATTAAATACGGGCTAAGGAATTGATCTTAAATTAAATAGAATTATTTTATTTAAGTAGCCTAATTTAATTATTGGGCTACAATAAAATAAAGGTCCATGGAGAGAGAATTAATTAAATTGGTTTAGTGAGTTAATTAATTATTTAGGGTTTTGGCCCAGTCTGAATAATTAGGGATTAACCTGGGACTAAACTGATTTTGGCTTATTTAATTGGACTGGTTTATTTGGGCTGGAAAATTAATTATTTGTTGGGCTGTTAAGTTGGTTCTAACTAGAATAATTAATTAAGCCCAACAGGTTAAACTAAAAGTCTAATGGCCCAGTCCAATTTAACCTAAGGTTTTTTATTTTGGGTTAAACAAGGGGATTAGGGTGAAGAATAATCATCATTGTTTTACCACACAAGTGTGACGGCTTCTTCTCTGTAGAGCTAGACGTCTCTCTCTCTCTCTTTCTCTCTCCAAAAATTCCCTAGCTCATTAGTTGTTCATCAAACGGTAGTTAGGCAGGCCATATACTGGAAGATCGAGGGTTCGGCGTTGACATACATGCAAAGGCGGAATAGGAGGCTTGCAGGAATCGCACCAGAGGCTTCTACCAACACACCTACACCGGTTGTACATGTTCCGGTACAGCCAACACTTAGAACAAGAAAAAGAGGTAAAATTTTTAAAACCTCGGGATTGGGACAGGGCGCCAGCTAGGCTGCCGGTGCCAGCGCCGGCCCTGCCCTGGAATCCCTGTTCTTGTTTTTCTAGTTTTTTTTATGTTCGCTTCCATTGCGTGCTTCGTGTTTTCCCGCTTTCCGTACCTTCATTATATTGGGTCCAAGTAGATTAATTAATTAATAAGAGAGTTATTTAATTAGTATTCGACTAATTTTAAAAAAATCCTGGCCCACCAGTGTATTTGGCGACTTGAGTATTTTAGAAATCCTAAGGTAGTCGCCACTATAAAAGAAAAATAGGAAAAATGAAATTAAAGAAAAAAGTAACCGGCTGTTTGAGTTTGTAAAGGAAAAGGAAAACTGGAGATTTTAATAAGAAGGCATTGCGTGTGCTTTGTTGATGTTGACCGAATTACAGAGTAATTCACCCTACAGCTTCCGGTTTTCTTTGAAAATGAACAATAAGCCATCGTTTTCTTTTGGTCATTTTTCCTTCGTTTTTCCTTTAACGTTTAGCTTTTCTGTTTTTCTTCCAATCTTCCTCACCCTAATTCTACTCTCACCGGTAGAGGTCCATAGAGATTAGAGAATACTCTGGAAGGTCATGAGCTAGCAAACGTAGTAAGTGTTTGATGCAAAGGAGCCGACGGTTAGCTAGTGTTCCTGCGGAACAAGTAGACATTCTAGTTAAGAAAGCACCGTCAAACCTAAACTCAACTCCGATTATACAAGTAAAACGCCCTAGAATTAAGTATTCCTAGACTTTGGCTCGAAAAAAAATTTTAATTTGCTGTCTTTTGCTGCATATTTAATTTTTCTGCAATTCTTCAATGATCATTCAACAGTTCTTACACAAAACAAGGTAAAAAATGATAAGTTAAGTAGTCATCTAAGCTAAATATTACAACAAATAGAGTACATATGACATAAAAATTGTAGACATGATGAGCACTCATCACTTCGCCATACTTAAGAATTTTTTTGTCCTCGAGCAAAATAACAAAAAGTAAATTAAGCACCACAAGCAAATAGCTGACTAGCATAATGAATAATTTTAGCATAGCATAGCATTTTAGGTAAATTAACAAGAACAATTCAACACTTGTGCAAATAAAGTTAACATGGTAGAAACATTATTACTTCCTTTACTCTAGAATTCATTCAACATCTATCTATCCAAGAATATCCCTTTTTTGAATGAAATACCTCAACTATCTCAAAGGGAAATACTCTAGTCACCAAGAATGGTTCGGACCATTTAGATCTCAACTTCCTAGAAAATAATCTCAACCTTGAACTAAATAATAAAACTTGATCACCCTCCTTAAATTCTCTATTTGGTAAAATGTGTTTATCATGCTATCTTTTAACTCTTTCCATGTAAATGCTAGAGTTCCCATAGAGCTTATCCCTCCATTCTACAAGTTTATTTAGTTGGAGTAAGCTCACAACTTTAATTGCCTAAAATGCTTATGTTCAATTTCTACAAGTAAATGACAAGACTTGCCAAAGACCAATCAATATGGAGTTGCGCTAATTGGAGTCTTATAAGTAATTTTGTAAGCCCAAAGAATGTCATCTAATTTCTGAATCTAATATTTACATGTATGTTTTACCACTTTTTCCAAAAATTTTTTCAACTCCCTATTGACAACCTCAACTTGGGCACTTGTTTGGAGATGACATTAGATAGCAAGCTTATGCATAATGCCTAACCATTTTAGCACTCTTTCAAAGTGTGTCCTCTTATCATTAATATGAACTTTAGGAACTCAAAAATAGGTAAACAACTTTTTAAGAAATTTGACCACAACCTTAACATCATTAGTAGGTAAAGTTGGTGCTTCAACCCATTTAGAAATATAATCCACATCAATCAAAATGTACTTATTACCCAAAAAAAAATAGGAAAAGGTCCCATGAATTCAACTCCCAAACAATCAAATATTTCACAAGCTTGAAAATTTGAAAGAGGCATCTCATAAGCATTGAAAATGTTATCAGTCCGTTGACACTTATAGTAATTTTTGACAAACTTGTGTGCATCCTTAAACATTAAAGCCAATAGTATCTCAAATTGAGAACTTTCTTGGCAGTCCCATTAAATTGATAATATCCTCTAGTCGGCCCCTCATAACAATGTCTTAAAATATCCAAAGCCTCAGTATAATTCACACATCTTTTAATGACTTAATTAGTATAACATTAAATTAAAAGAGGGTCCTTCCAAAAATAATGCTAACTTCATATAGGAATTTCTTTCTCTATTGGGAGGTAAGATCATTTGGAAGGATCCCTATAGCTAAATAGTTAGTAAAGTAAGCAAACCATAGTGAAGAAACATTTTTACTTGAAATTCATAAGAGTTGTTCATCGGGAAAAGTGTCATTGATTTTCTTCTCTTTTAATACTTTCAAGTAAGGATTCTCCGATCTTGATAGATGATCTACGTCTAAGTTCTCAACTATCTTTTTATCCTGGATTTTCAAGTCAAATTTTTACAAAAGTGAAACCCATCTTACCAATTTAGGCTTAGAATCATGCTTAACAAGAAGATATTTCATTGTTGAATGGTCAGTATACAATCACTTTAGATAAGACAACATAAAAATAAAATTTATCAAAGTAAAAACTATAGCAAGCAATTGTTTTTCTGTTGTGATATAATTCTCTTAGGCTGTCATGAGAGTTTTTCTTGCATAGTATATTGGCTGGAAGCTCTTCTCTCATCTTTGTCCAAGAACCACTCCCACTGCAAAATCACTAGTATCCACATTAGCTCAAAAGGAAGTGACCAATCAAGGGAGAGCAAGATAAGGGAATCAATAAGTTTCTATTTCAAAACATTAAAAGCAGATAAACATTTTTCATCATAATTGAAGGGTCATCTTTCTCAAGTAAAGATGTAAGAGGTTTTGAGATTCTTGAAAAATCTTGAATAAACCTCCTCTAGAAACTTGCATGACTCAAAAGTTTCGCATGGCTTTCACTGACATAGGTGGAGGAAATTTCTCAATAGTCTCGATTTCTGCCCTATCAACCTCCAAACCCTTTATTGAAATTTTGTGTCTCAAAATAATGCCTTCTTAAATCATGAAATAACACTTTTCTCAGTTTAGCACAAGGTTAGTTTCTTCACATATTTGAAGTACCCTTTTTAGATTCTTCAAGCACAATTCAAAAGAGTCTCCAAAAACTAAAAAGTCATCCATAAAAACCTCCATAATGTTCCTCACTAGTCCTTCAAATATAGCAATCATACATCTCTGAAATGTTCCTGGACCATTTTAAAGACCAAAAGGTATCCAATGATATGCAAAAGTACTAAAAGAGCATGTAAAAAGTAGTCTTCTCGTGGTCTTCTAGAGCTATAGGAATCTAAAAGTATCCTAAAAATCTATCTATAAAGCAATAATACTTATGACTAGCTTGTCTTTCCAATATTTGATCAATGATAGGGATTGGGAAGTAGTCTCTCCTTGTTACCTCAATCAACTTCCTATAGTCAATACACATCCTCCATTTAGTAACTAGTCTCAGGGGAATGGGCTCATTTTGTTCATTTGGTGCTACCATCATCCCTCATTTCTTTGGTACTACCTGTGTTGGACTTACCTATATACTATTTGAAATAGGGTATATAATTCCTGAATTAAAAAGTTTGATTACATTACCCTTCACCACATCTTTCATGTTGGGATTAAGCCTTATTTGGGGTTGTACTACTGGTTTAGCATCCTCCTCCATTAAAATTTTGTGTGTGTAAAAAAAAAAGGACTAATCCCTTTGATGTCCGTGATTTTCCATGCTATTGCCCTTGATAGGGGCAAAATTCATATATATTTTCTTAGTTATTTGAGGGTGTTTAGTGATACATTTGTAGTAATAACTAGACATATTCCTTCATATTTGATATTTTACCCTTGGAAAAAGGTGTTTTGAAATTTTATTGCAGAAAATATCGAAAAAATGACAAAATCATCGCTGCCAGTGCACAGTCGGCGCCGACCTCGATCTGGAACAGGGAAAAATTTTACAAAAAAAACAGAGCACACCGGGCTAACTAGAGCACAGTCGATGCCGGCCGTGACCCTCCAAGCCGACGCCGGCTCCGCTCTATGAAATATTTACGAGCTTTCCAATTTTTGCGTGGATTTGGTAATTTCCAAGAGTTTTGGTATTTTTCAATCTCTACTCGACCCAGAACTTTTAGGGGATGAATTTTAGCATCTTGGAAGCTTATTTAAACAAGAAAAATACAAGACAAGAGTATGAATTCAAGGATTAAATCTGGAAATCACTTATAAAAGGAGAAATTCATCACATCAAGAAGCATTGTTCAAGAGAGTCTTCAAGGAAGAAGAAGGAGACTTGTCTATGAGTTCTTTCTTTTACCTTTGTTTTCTTTTTCTAGAATAATGATGTATTCAATTTTTTTATTGTAATTTGACAATATTTTGGGATTTATGACTTTCGTATTAATTTAGCTATTTGATCAATTTTTTTTATCATTCTTGGTATTTGATTCCTTGTGATTATGGAAGAATTGATGAAGTTAGATTTACTTCTAATTGACTTGGAAAACGATATTAGGAGATGATTTAATTTTATTGATTTCATATTTGTTAATTCTTAATGGACTTGGAAAACGAAGTTAAGACCAAAGAACTTAAGTAATCAAAGACTAGTTAATTTTGCTTGGATATATGGTTGTTGACTAATTTCATGTTTATGAGAAATTATGTTTAATGCATCTTTTAGTTAAATTGGTTTGATTGAAAAATCTGCTAATTTAATCAGGAGATAGTAATTCTATGGATTAGGAAAGAAGTAGAGTCTATATAAGCGAATTCATGATTTGGAAAACGATTGAACTTTACTTTATATTCCTTCATGATACCAAGATGATGATTAATTGAGATAGTTGTTAAATGATTCGTTGTTATGTTTTCTAGGATTGTTGTCTAAATTTCATATTCCTACATCCTTAAGTTGTATATATTTCTTTATTTTCCTCTTTCTTATTTTCTCACTTTATTTGGTCGGTTAAACAATGAATGAAAAATTATTAGTGTGTACTTGTTCCTTTGAGGATTGATACTCGTTAATTCCCTATACTATACTTATGATAAGTATACTTACTCGTATGTATATTTTGAGATTAATATTTTAATTAAAACTTAACTAAGGGATGAATTTAAATTTGGTGATTTTTATACACCCAAAATTTATGCATCAAGTTTTTTTGCACCATTGCCGGGGAACAATATCATAAAAGTTTGAATTTTATTGATTTAACCACGTTTATTTGTCTATATATGAATATGTAAATATGTTCCTCGTATGAATAGGTGCCATATTTTGTTTTCTTATATATTTGTACTTTAATGTCCCTACATGTTGTAATTACTTTTAACTTAATGTGTGAATATGTACTTACTGTCTAACTTGTAAATTCTATAATCTCACTATCTTCTTTTTTATGTAGACCTTATCCTTAGTTTATGACCTGACGATCTAAAGCCGAAATAGTAGATAGCTTGATCTTGAAATTAAGAGAACCCTCACAAAGGTCCGAAAGGCTGTAAGTGAAAGGATAAGAAAAGACATGGAGGTTAACCAACTTAACAATGGCAGAAATGGTGGTAATTGTAGGTGGACTATGGATGACTTTGTAAAACCGTAATCTCATGTACGAGCTCAAGTATCACGAGACCTAGGATAGAGGCTACTCAAGTAGCACGAGACCTAGGATAGAGGCTAACAATTTCAAAATAAAACCCAACATAATTCAAATGATCCAAAACATGGTCCAATTTGTTGGGTTACCTGAGGAAGATCCAAATGTCCACCTTGCGAATTTTTTAGAAATCTGTGACACTTTCAAAATGAATAGGGTTTCTGAGAATGCCATTAAACCAAGGCTATTTCCTTTTTCCTTCAGAGATAGAGTGAAATCATAGTTAAAATCTTTGCCAGCCGGATCCATTACTACTTGGAATGTTTTAGCTAAAAAATATTTGGCCAAATATTTCCCCCAGTTAGAACATCCAAACTAAGGACTGATAATAATTAGAGTCTGAAAACCTTTATTAGTGTTAGGAGAGGTTTACGGAAATGCTTAGAAAGTGTCTTCATCATGGATTTGAGTTGGGTATACAAATGCAAATCTTTCACAGTGGGTTGAGCATTGTTACTAGGAAATTAGTTATCGCATCTACAGAAGGCTCCATCAATTCTAAAATCCCAGAAGAAGTATTTGATTTGATTGAAAATTTGGCTATAAACAACTATGCCAGGGGTAGTTCACGGTCAAGAGCTCATGTCCATAGAGTACACAAGGTGGATGCAATGGCAGCATTGGAGGCAAAGGTGGAAGCACTTACATAAAAGATGGATCAATTGGTAACGTCTCCTTCCTAAGGATAGGTAATGAATATAAGTTGTGATTTTTGTGGGGAAGGGCATCCAAACAATGAGTGCCAAAATATGGGGTCATCACAAGAATCATTAGAACAAGAAGCATTTGTGGATAATAGACGACAAGGTAATAATCCCTATAGCACCACTTATAATCCTGGTTAGAGGAATCATCCTAACTTTGCATGGAACAACCAAAACTAACCTAGGCAAGTTTCTTCTAATTTTGGGAACCAAAGGACTCAACCTTCTTTGCCTTACAATGCACCGCCACCTAAGCCATCATTGGAAGAGTTTGGTAAATCAATTGGTAAGTGGTACGAAGACGCGATTTCAATGAGTAGATGGCACCACAAGAAACTTGGAGGCATCCATGCGCAACCTCGAGAATCAAATTGGTCAACTAGCCAAACTCCTTGGATATCGTCAAGTTAGATCCCTTCTGGGAAATACTGAAACCAATCCACGTGATCTTGACCGTGGAAAGAAATGATTTTGAGTGATTTATTGTTTTTCCTTTGGGACATCTATTTAATTCTTGTGTGCTTTTATTCATCCTCATGGTTTTTTTATTTTATTATTTCTTATGCTATTTTTCTTCATAAACTTGTAGTTTCCGTTGTCCAAATTTTCCTATATTTATATTAAAATAATATATATATATATATTTTTTGCCCAGAGCAGGGACGGTGCCGGCTCAGCCTCACGGAGCCTACACCGGCTCCTGTCAAGAGCAGGAATAACAGTGGAGGAATTGGCCATTTTATTTTTAAAACCATTCACTTCCCTTAATTTTTCTCTCAACTCGACGTTATTTCCACACCCCCCAAACACCACTAGTTCCATTTTTTTTCCTTCAAAAACATCACTCCAACACAAAATCCTCTTGTTTTTGTTGAATCTACTGATCCAAAGTTGAAAAATCTCATCAAAAACCCATTTTCAAATCCCTCCTATCAAGCAAGGATTTCATCAAAAAGATTGCATCTTTTTATTGCCCATGCATTGTAGAACACAAATGTATGATTTTCCTTTGATTCCTACGATTAAATTCTTGTAATTGGAATTTTCCTATTTTTTAGCCTATTTTTTGCCAAAAATTACATGTCTAGGACTTGTTGATTGAATTGGCTTATCTTCTTTGCATTATTATGAATGGAATGGCATGAGAGTATGATTTTTGGGTTATTTGTACACCAACATGTCCATAGTGTGATCATAGATGGTCTATTCTTGGTTGTGTTTGTTTGGTTGATAAATTCATGTGCTATGCTTAGCCATTACTTTTATTTGGGAATATGGATATGTTTTTCATGCTATAATCTGTAAAGTTATTGGGAACCATGTTATGGTTTACATTGTTGTGTTCTATTATTTTTCTTATAGGTTTTGAAAGGAGGTTGGGTTAATTATTGTTGTGGATTGTGGTTGTGTTGGATTGATTAAAGATTGTGGAATGTGGGATTGTGTGTGACGTTATGTTGTGGTGAATTCAGTATATTAAGTGTTGTTGTGACATTGGGAATTTAGTCATCCTCTTGCTTAACCATCTTTATATCCTTTCACCTTGCCTAGAGAGAGGGGTCAATCATCTAAAAGGGCTAGAGCGTCAACTTCCTCTAATCCTACTTCTATAGACCCGCTGTTTTTACACTTTGCTAATTTCATTGATCCATCCTACCAAGAATGGTACACTAATAGGGATGCCAACAAGATTATAGTAGAACGTACTTTCGCACCCTCACTAGACCGTCCCCTCAAGTTAGGCATCATGTTTAGACACTTAGGGTGGGGACCAATTATTCAGCTTAAAGGACCCTATTGCCCTGTGATGATCAATGAGTTTTATGTTAACATGGTCCAAAAACGCACTAACCATCTTGAGACCATTGAAACTAGAATAAAGGGCACCCCCATCTTTCTAGATAGAGAGAGACTAGCTGCCATCCTCTATGTGAATGATGAAGGTCCTTGGTTAGCTATAAAACACAACAACCAAAAGATATTATATGATCTTGAGTTGAAAGTAAGTGATACTAGAGCTACCTTAAGACTGTATACACTACAACAAAAAATGGCTTTTGTGACATAGTTTTAATGACATATTTTTTTGAATGTTAAAATAAATATTTATTATGACATCTACTATTCAACACATATTACAAATATAGTTCAATAATGTAATTTTAAAATAATATCAAATTAAATGTAACAACAAATATATATATATAATAACACTTATTATATGTCATAATTATAGTATAATATTTTTTTAAAAAAAACCTTAATTTGTAATATTATTTACACGCAAAGACTTAGCCAAAATTTACAGTTATAAGTCAGGAAATTTTGACCAAAAAAACTTTACTGGAAAAAAAAAAAAAAACTTAGGCAAAATTTTGACACAGCTAGGAAAAATGGCGCTAAAATTATATGCCAAAATTTGCCTAATTGTTTTTCTCACCAAAACTCCCTTTGTTTTCTTCTTCTGCCCGATCATCGTTCTTCTGCTGCCGCTACCCGATTCCAACCTTAAACCACCGGCGACTTCTCTGTTTGTCTAATTTTTTTTCGCACCAAAAATCCATTCCCCTTCTTCTTCACTGCATCATTCTTCTGTTGCCCTATTCTAGCCTTAAACCACCAGGCAACTTCTCTGTTTAGGCTCAAAGTCCGATTAAGGTGCGCGTGCGTCTGGTGGCGTTCGGGTTGGTAGCTGAATTCTGCTTCAGCAAGGTTAGTGTGTTCAAGGTTTGGGTTCTCTTCTCTATCCTCTACTGTGTTTTTCAAGGGCTAGAAGTAGTTTCTACTTTCCCCGATTTTGCATTGTCATTTTGAACTGGCTCATTCTATTGCTGCCCGATTGTACTGCTGCGATTTAAAATCAACCATATGGGAAAATCTACTTTGTACTTTCCTGATTCTGCGTTCTAATATATATATATATATATATATATATATATATATAATCCTTATGGATTTTGGAAATTGAAGTGCGATTTTGTGTAAGGAAACCCGTTTAGTTTACTGATAATGTGTTTTGTTTCCCCCCTTGATTCTCATTGCCCCATCTTTTGAACATAATTGGCACGGTGGAATTGCAGATTGTAAGGTTGTTGATTAGTCTTTCTCTATTAATTCTGATAGGTTAGTTTGTCTGACAACAGTTTTTTCTATAATAACTTTGAATTGAAAAAATTTTGGGACATTTGTATGTGCTTTGTGTATGTTTTTCATGTTATGTGGAGTTGTTGGAGGCAAAGGAATTGGGTTCCTTTTGGTATTGCTAGTGTACTTTGGGAAAAATAAGCTCTTTATTAAAGTTGTAGCATGTGCTGTATGAATTTTCTGTAATAGCATGTGCTGTTGGAATTTTCTGTGTATGAATGGCTTTATTGCTTCGCCTCTAGGCAGTAATATTTTGGGCAGTAATATATCCTTATGTTGTTTCTTTGCAATGATTGGCAAGTAATATTGTGTTATTTGACTTTAAATGGAGTTTCTTGTTATAGAAATGTAGAGCTTTATCACTTCAATGTGCATTTCCGCCATTCATGCTAACTAGAATAGATATTTTTGCCTAGCTCTTGAGTCTTGAATTTGTAAAGAAAAGTCCTGATTTACTACTATAGTAATCAACCACTTTTCCTATATCAGACCATCCAAGTCAATAGTTACCTTATTTTGCATTGTAGAAATACTGAGTTTAGACTAATACAACTAGTTCTTAGTAGGTTCTTCGTCTTGTCTTTTGAACTTGTGACCTAACTTATGGTTGAATGAGTCTTTGGACTGGATTTTCGGCTTTCGTTTCCCTACCATAACCAATTTCTTACTGAGCTAGGATAATGTTTTATCGTTTTTTGGTTGATGGCATGTGTTTGTTTGTCATGTTTCTATTTTACTTGCTTTAATGCTCTAACCAAGAGACAAAAGTATTGCTATGTATGTGAAGATTAACAGCCTATTAAGTTTGTAAAACTAGTTTCTATGGTTTCTTCATTGTTTTTAATAGGTTGCCTTACTATTTTGCAAGGATTTGTGAAATTTTATTTGTTTGAGGTTGAATAAATTTTCTTCTTTTTTGGTTGTTAGAGCAATTAATTCTAAAACTCTTTTGCTATAGTATTTGATTCACCTTTCTATTGAAATGGTAGTAAAAATAAAGAATACAAAACATTTGTCTTACAAAATCTTTATTCTTTGTTCATCTCCTTTCTTTTTTAAAAAAAGTCATCCTCTTGTGTAATTTTCCAAATTTAAACTATCAACTACAGTAGTAGATAGGAATTATTTAACATTTTTAGAAATTTTAAAGATGAAGTAATGTGTTTGTTCTTTTTTTTTTTTTTTTTTTTTTTTGCATCTTTGCTTGTATTTGGTTTTCAGCTTTTTATAATCGATAGACGATGGATGAATCTACCAAGAAATAATCCTAAGTATGAAGAAGGAGTTGAATACTTCTTGAGCTTTGCCTTTGCCAATTCAGCTATAAATAGGAGGATTTCATGCCCATGTAGAGATTGCAAAATGGGAATAGTAGTTTCTAGGCAGTAAACCAAAGAACACTTAATTGTTAGAGGTTTTATTAAAGGGTACAATACTGGGTTGCGCATGCTGAACTTACTTATACTGATCCATCAACAATTAATTTACATTTGAATGTAGATAGCCGATCTAACAACGTTAACAATATTGAAGGGTCAGCTGAGATAGGAGGGTTGGATGACATGGAAGGATTGCTGCATAACACATTTGGATTCCAAGAACAGATCATATGGAGGGTGATAACATAGATTTTAAAGATGAATTGCCTAACAAGGAGGCTGAAAGGTTTTATAAACTTTTAGATGATTCTCAACAAGATTTGTATTCGGGATGTAAAAAATTCTCAAAACTTTCTTTCATTATTCGTTTGCTTTATCTCAAGTGTAGTGGTAAGTAGAGTGATAAATCCTTTAACATGCTTCTTGACTTGTTGCGAGAAGCTTTCCCTGAGGCATTTTCAAACTTACCTAAAAATATGTATGAAGCTAATAGATTGATGAAGCAATTAGGCATTGGCTATGAGAAAATAGATGCATGTCCCAATGATTTCATTATTTATTGGAGGGATAAAAAGAGTTGGAAGGAATGCAAGACATGTAGTCATCTTAGATGGCAGCCATCTGAAAAATATCCCATAGGTGAGAAGAGAAAAATTCCTTACAAGGTATTGTGGCATTTTCCACTAAAGCCTAGATTACAAAGGTTATTTATGACGCAAAAAATTGCTGCCAGTATGAAATGGCATAATGAATGCCGCACAAAAGATGGATGCGTGAGACACCCAGCTGATTCCCTTTCTTAGAAGTCTTTTGATCATCAATATCCTGAATTTAGTGAAGAACCTAGAAATGTTAGATTAGGTTTGGCATCTGATGGATTTAATCCATTTTAGAATATAAGTGTATCTCATAGTACATGGCATGTTGTATTAATACCTTATAATTTGCCACCTTAGATGTGTATGAAGCAATCGTATTTCATGTTATCATTGTTGATACCTGGCCCTTTTGCCCCTGGAAACAACATTGATGTCTACTTGAAGCCTTTAATTATTGAATTGAAAGAGCTATGGGATGTTGGGGTGAAGACCTATGATGCGTCCATAAATCAAAACTTCTAAATGCGTGCAACATTACTTTGGATGATTAGCGATTTTCCTGGTTATGCCACTTTGTCAGGATGGAGTACAAAAAGGGAACTTGCATGTCCAATTTGTCACAAACACACCCATTCTCAGTGGTTAAAAAATAGTGGAAAGTATTGCTACATAGGACATCGAAAGTTTTTAGACCGTAATCATCCTTATCAAAGAGATGGTAGATCTTTTGATCATAAGGTAGAGCATGGGAGACCGCCACCCATACTTACTGGTTTAATGGTGGTAAAGGAACTACAAAATTTTTCCATAAAGTTCGGAAAATTAGTCAAGGACAATGAAAAATTGCCTTTTAATTGGAAGAAGAAAAGTATTTTCTTTGATTTACTGTATTGGGAATGGAACATTATACGCCGCAATCTTGATCCGATGCATATTGAGAAGAATGTTGGTGACAATGTCATTAATACTTTGTTAGATGGGGATAAATCAAAGGATAATGCTAAGTCTAGACTTGACTTGGTTGAAATGGGTATAAGACCAAATTTACATCCTATTCAAAGGGAAAATGGAAAAGTTTTCTTACCTCCTGCTTTATTTACATTGAACAAGAAAGAGAAGTATAATTTCTGTAAAGTGTTGAAAAAAGTGAAAGTTCCAAATGGATATTCTTCTAATGTTTCACATTGTGTGCAACTTAAGCCACCAAATATATCTGCCCTCAAAAGTCATGATAATCATATTTTGATGCAACAACTGATGCCAATATCTTTGAGGAAATCTTTACGTAGATTTGTACGGTCTCCACTTATTATATTAAGTCATTTTTTTCAAATGTTGTGCTCTAAAGAGATTTTTCCTCAAGATGTGGTTCAACTTGAAAAGGACATCATTATTATACTATGCCAACTAGAAAAGGTTTTCCCTCCTTCTTTTTTTGATGTGATGGTGCATTTAACTATACATCTAGCAAAAGAGGTGAAATTAGGTGGGCCTGTTCATTAGCGTTAGATGTATCCTATTAGAAGGTAATTATTTTAAATTACCTCAAATACTAATTAATAAGTACTTGATGAATTTATAAATTTGTATATTTCTAACACTTTTTTTATGTTTACAAAATAGATATTTGGGTACATTGAAATCTTATGTTCATAATAGAATCCGACCAAGGGGTGTATTGCTGAAGGATGTGGCAGAGAAATGCTTGTCATTTTGTTCATTGTACCAAGCTAATTACGTCGAGACTAGATTCAACCGATCCAGTAGAAATGAAGATGTTTCTAACATTCCAAGTCATATTGGACTGGATGTATTCTCAGAAATAGGTCGTCCTTTGGGAGCTACAATTCCAACTAAGTTTGATGATGACACACTTAAAAAAGCACACCAGTATGTGCTTTTCAATTTTGATAGCCTTAGGCCTTTCATTGAGTAAGTCTGTACAAGTCTAACTATTATTTTACCATAAGAAAATTCTACATGATAATATACTTGTAATTTAATTTAATTATGCAGTAAACATCTTAAGTTGGTTGAAGAGCAGCATCCTCGTACTTCAAGGAATGTAATTGAGCGCGTTCATAGTGAAAATTTCGCGTCATGGTTGGCGAAAAATGTAAGTTGATTTGATTTATTCCATTCCACATGGACCTATGAAGATGCCCCTAATTTATTTGTGATCTGTAGGTTGAGGAAGAGGAACTTTCTGGTTGTGATTCATTCATAGAAGACATCAAATGTCTAGCTAGAAGACCGAATCGTATAGGGTTGCAGTACGATAAATACGTTGTGAATGGCTTTCGATTCCATGTAAGAGAAGTGGAGCGTAAAAGGAAAACACAAAATAGTGGGGTTGGTGTGCAAGAAACAACCTCAAGTTTTGCAAGCACAAGAGACCAACATCCAATTTTGGGAAATGTAGATTATTATGGAACTTTGGCAAGGGTTGTTAAGCTAATTTATGGAGGTGATCAATGAGTAGTGTTGTTTGACTGTGAGTGGGTTTCAAGAGGTAAAAGACTTAAACAAGATGAAGATGGATTCGTTTTGGCTAATTTTTTGGGTGTGCAACCCCATAACAAACCTTTTATTCTTGGATCGCAAGCATCACAAGTTTTTTATGTGGAAGATCCAGATGAAAGTAGATGGTGCGTTGTTGTCACTACAAATCCTACAGCTGCTTATAAAGTGCAAGAAATGGCTGATACTGAGATGTATTTGCAAAGCGAGTTAGGGAATCACCAAGCTCATGACGGAGATGAAGAACATAATTGGGTCTAAATGGATGCTGATGGAGTTGAAGTTGACAATCCAAATATTTGATGTTTTCAACTTATTAGTCAATTTTGAATATTTTGAACACTTGTTTCTATAGAATATCTCTCCTTATGTAATTTCTTTATGAAAACTAATGTTCTAGAGCTACGAAATTAATGTTGTTCATTTTACTAGTATTTCTTTTTTTGGTATTTTAATCTTTCAATTTGATATTATGATTTGATAAGTTTATAAATTTCTAACATTCTATAAATGCTAATATTTTCTGTTCACTTGTATTGTAGGTATGGCCCCTAGAACTCGAGGAGGTATGGATCCCAGAACTCGAGGAAGAAGACAAAGAAGAAATTACAACACAAGATATGAGATCTTACCTGATGAAAATAGAAATGTAGATGGGGTAAACGAATGGGCAATGAACTGGTAGATGAAGACATGCAACTTGACACTGATAATGGTAATAGGCTTTGCATATTTATGTCTATGGTTCATGAATATGTTCAAAAATTTAGTGGTGCAAATGTTGAATGTTGATGTATATGCATGGCAATAAATTTTGTTTACTTGCATATAGGTATGACTCCTGCAATTCAAATAGGAAGAAGGCAAGAAAGGAATGATGTGACAAGAGATGTCTCTAATGTTGAAAACCAAAATGAAGATAGGATTAAATGAAAGGAGCAGTCAGGAGGTGCAGGTGGAAATGCAACTTGACAATGATGATGGTAATAAGAATTTGCATCTTTATGTGTATGTTACTGTTTAGAACATCATGGTTAACTTTGCATCTATTTACTATAAATTTCAGACATTGAGTGGTGATTTTCTATTTTCAATGTGGGTTAGTTGAGATTTTCTACAATTTTCTTGAAAACTTCTAATGTTTAACACAAGTGCTTCCCTCTACATACTTGAGGTGGAATGGACTGCAAATTTAATTGATGGGATTGAGGGTAATTAAAGAGCATGTTGTTTGATATGTAACCTTACAAAGGATGAATGCGCCTTGGGGAAAAAATGTACAAGTCGGCTGAATGTTTACATATTTTCAGTCACAATAGGATGATTCTTTTTCCTATTGTTTACCTTTTACAAGCCCTTGAATCTTACCAGTATTTCTGCATTTTCTTTTGATCTTTTTTCATTGTTCTTAAGAAGCAAGGTGAAAGTAGTTTCTCCTATACAGATAATATATATTTGATTCACTTTGTGTATCTGGTTATCAATGTTTTGAATGTGCGGGCTGTTTCCGTTGTGGTTATCTAGTTATCTATACTATGCTATTTTGAAGATTATTCACTTTAGTTTTCAACTATTGTTTTCACTTCAGTTTTTTCACTATTGTTCCATCTGTTTTGAAGCTGTGGTTGTAATGCCATCTTTTGTTTCTTGTTTTCTTTGATTTTTCAACAATAGCTATTGCTTTCATTCATAAAATAGTTTGGACCACTTAGTTGTAGTAGCAGTACTTGGAATGGTGCTTTTCAACAACAGCTATTGCTTTCTTTGATCTTGTTTGTTTCTATGATTAATTTGATGTGGCAATGGTGAACTGTTGATAAAGAAAGGTGTAGATAATTTATTTGTTGCAATGTTGTATCTGGAATGGTGCTTTGTCATTAGCTTCTGGTGGGCTATTTTCATTAGTCTCAATAGAAAACAAGTTAGCTTTTTTCTCCTCTTTTTCTCGGTGTGAATACTGGATAAATACTCTGAAACACACACACAAACACACACAGTGGATTGACAAAGGTAGGTTGTTGAAAAAGGTGCTCTCTCCTTTGCTTTCAGTTTCTTCCACGTGTCCCATGTCTACTTCACAGATACTATATCAAAATCCTTCACAGATACTATACCCACAAGGAGAGGGGTGGTTGGTGTAGCTCTTCCCCTTGAGTTTCACTATAGGAACCTTTCCCCACCATATATTCATCTTTGAGAAACATGTTGTATACCTTCTCCTACAATGTAATACATGGTCACATAGACTTCAAACTACCTGCATACGACATCCTCATTTCCCTATTTGCAGACCTACCCCATTTATGATGTGCTTCTCATGTGTCCTGTAATTCCGCGGCTTTGTGCCAAAAATATATGTTTCACTTATCAAATTCCTCCAGATAGCACCTCTACACTAACTTGCCTTCTCAATCTTTTATATAAATTTTTTTCTATCTGGTCTCAACCGTCCTTTCTGTGTATAGGCGTCAACAGTCTCTTCCAGGCATCATGGTGTGCCTTCCTTTCCAAATCTAGTTCTTCCATAGAAATTCACAGGTTTGCAACTTTGCTATTCTATGTCCACAGGTGTTGATGGAGACATATCATATAGGCTTAGTGGTAGAAGTATTTATAGTTACTGCCTACTTACCTCCTTTTGAGCAATAAATTTGTCTTATAATTGGATGAAGTGTATCTAGTTACTACTTGCTTTTCTCCTCTGAGCAAAAAAATTAACTTCTGATTGGATGGAGTACTTTTAGTTACTGCTTGCTTATTTCCTTTACTGCAATAAATTGTCTTATGATCAGCTAAGTCTTCTCTCATTTCTGATTGGATAGTTCATGTCTTCCGGTTCAAATGGCAAAAACAAGGGGTTTACAATAAGCTTCTCTACTGTTGAAGATGATAAAATGAGGAATCATGCAAGACTATCCTCATCATGGCTGAGGGTATACATACCTTTTGGCCTTGTGTGATGAAGGATAAATGTCTGTATTTGGGTCCCTTTCTGCTCCCTTTTTTAGGAAGTGGGGGGAAAAGAATAACTAACCTGTTTGGATAAGCTTCCTTTGGGTTTTGTGCTATTGAACTTTATATGTTGCTTCTAGTCTTGTCCCAATAAGGTGTCTCTTTATTCATGAAAGTAAAATGATTGCACTTGAACATCGACTGAAATAGTTCATTGGAAATTACACCAGTTGCGACGAAAGAAAATGTTCAGCTCTAAACTTCAAGTTGCTTCCTAATGGCTTTCAGCATGGTGACTAATTGGTGATGGCTTTCAGCATGGTGTCTAATTGGTGATATACTCTATAGCTGCAACATGGTGTAGTATATCTGGCACTAGTAATGCATGAATTGTATTATATTTTCCCTTTAGTCTGACCTTGGAAAGTCTTAACTTGTTTGTTCTCCATTTTCTACTACTTGTTCCTAAGGAATTGATTTTATTGTGTTTTAATCTATTCTTACAATGAAATATGTCATTTTACCTGGTTTTTGTACATATATCCACACAGACGTAGCCAAGACACCATTGGTTATTGAGCAAAGTAATTTGTCGTGAAGGTTTGGCTTAATGTTTTAGCATTTACTGAAGTTATTTTATCTGGCATTGGTACATTCATCTTTTCTTTTTGCTGTGATGTTTTGTTTTCTCAAGTTGGATCACAGTCTTATGTTTGATTCTTTGCTAAACTTTGCAAGAACAAAACAACCCAATAAATGTTATTCACTGTTTGTGGAGGGAAAAAAATGCAAAAATCCATTAGATCTTTCATTACATTCTGTTTTGATTGTTTTGATTTAGCAAGACCAAAATGGAATGTGCTTATTTAATTAGTTTTGCACCATCTCCAAGTGCCTAAACTCTTTTTTTTAAAAGTTATCAACATTGAGTATTCTGCTATAGTTTTACTTCTTGTTTTGGCAGCATTGGGAATATTGGTTCTTTCTGGTGTTGTGTTGCTACCAGTACTTCTAACAACCATCCAAATATTTGATGTTTTCAAATTTTCTCATTCTCTTTTTCATTTGCTAACTCTCATTATTGCGAGACAAACTGAGAGATGAGGTTTTTCTTTGTGTTGGATTTAAAATTGTGGTCTTAGTGCTCCTCTGTTTTGTTTTATTAACCTGGTCTGTTTAGCACATTTCTATATAACATGCCAATACATTAATGATGGCTATATATATATAGAAAAACAGTGGCAGATAACAGCATTTTTCTTGGACATCGTAAATCAAACTTAGAACCTATTTGCTTGATAAGAGATATTTTTAACCAATTGATAAGTCATGTTGTCACGTAAATAGCATCATTTTGTTAGCTTTTATACAGGATTGTAACAATCAAAATTCAGTGTAAGTATGATTATCTAACAAGTTTACTCGCTATGATCAGTATTCAAAACATACACAAAATGCATAATGTAAACTGATGTCAAAATTTCCTAGTTTATGAATTATGACACCTCCTGCATTTGTTGATCATCTACTACTACTGTTAAAGCAAAGAATTGATGAGATGGCTAAACTTACTCCAGATTTGGAGGAAAGAAGTTTATCTCCAATTGATTGATTAGATATTTGACCATTTTCCAATGAGTTTTAACTGATCTTGTTACATGAGTGTAAGAACTCGACGAACATCTGTTTGGCAGATGGTTCTCTTCCTTCCCTATTTTGGACATTGTTCTGTTCATCTTCCTCTGCGGACAAGGTTTTAAGGGATAATAACAAAAGTGAAAAAACTAAATACTATGACCAATTTATGCATTTTTCTTTGAAATGATAGGATTATGGCTTTCTGAATTTGGAGAAATCTGAAATTTATTTGCACTTAAAGTGGATTTGAGATTTGAACCAGATTTGCAACTGCTCAAAACGTGATGGGAGTTACTTCTGTTTGAACATTCCTATTTACCTCATCTCTTAGTTTGTCTCTCAATTTGTCTTTGACTTCAAATTTTTAGATATTGTCAAATCTAGAGATATTCTCAGTTTGAACATTTCCATTTACTTCTAGTTGGTGCAGATTTTATGTGTTGAAGTAGAATTTGGAACCAGCAATTGGAAGCAGATTTTATGTGTTTAAGCAGAATTTGACATGCATAAACTTATATGTTGAAGCCAAATTTGCCATTCTGTCTGGGGATAAACCTAGAAACCATATAGTGGGAAATGACTCATAATGAAACTTGCTGTCACATTATTCTTCAATATTGAAAAGGACTTTTTCAAATATTGTCACTGATTAAAATTCTTGACTGCACTTTATTTATAGATGCCAAAACATGAAAACAGGCTTGTCAAACCATGAAACTGTTTTTGGGCAATTCATACCAGCTTTATGTTAGAAATATGCAGAATTTGGAACTAGAATTTATGTGTTGAAATCGAATTTGGAACCAGCATTTGGAAGCAGATTTTATGTGTTTTTTGGGGTAATTCATACCAGTTTTATGTTAGAAATATGTAGAATTTGGAACTAGAATTTATGTGTTGAAGCAGAATTTGGAACCAGCATTTGGAAGTAGATTTTATGTGTTTAAGCCGAATTTAGACATGCATAGACTTATGTGTTGAAGCCGAATTTTCCATTCTATCTGGGGATAAATCTAGAAACCATATAGTGGGAAATGACTCATAATGAAACTTGCTGCCACATTATTCTTCAACATTGAAAATGACTTTTTCAGATATTGTCACTGCTTAAAATTCTTGACTGCACTTTGCTTATAGATGTCAAACCATGAAACTGTTTTGCTGCTACACACCCTTTTTAGTTTGACTGCACTCTGCACTCTGCACTCTGCACGATTTTGCTGCTGAAGATATAAAGAGATATATTAATTGGTCAATTTATTTTTCTGATAGCAGTGAATTGAACCTGGCAGCACTGAAGCTTGGGAAGTGAGGACAACAGACATAACATGCAGACATAACATACTTTTTATCAGACATTACATGCTTTTTTGTCAAAAATTCAGTGCTCACATGCCATTTGTTTACTGATTATGGTTTTCAGTCTATGTAAATTCTATTATAATCTTTTCCATCCATAATGTTTCAAGATTCATGGAAGTGATTTCTAAGGATTTCATTCTATAAATAATGTTCCACTTGTTAAGAAAAATACTGAATGTATAATTATGTGTTGTTGTTGGAGTAAGGAAGTTCCCTAGTGCAAGAGTACCTAATTTGTTGGGTGTTAGGCCATGAGAAACTTAGTTTAACTTTGGATTGATCTGCTGGGTGTTCTCCTATAAGGCTTCATCCTTCATAGATACTATATCAAAATCCTTCACATATACTATATCAAAATCCTTCACAGAATTGAATGCATTCACTCGGTGCCTATAATTATTAGGACCAAAATTGAATGCCAACAACAGAATCTTGTACCTACACCAAAAGTTGGAAAATTAGAAGAATGAATGATATAAATAGAATTGACAAGAAAAATAAATAGTTGTAATATTTCATAGGCAATTTGTTGTAGGACTTTATAGGGTCAGTAGCATCATGATGTTGAAAACGGAGAAATGCTTTTCTTGGTTTTTGATCCCTAGAGATGGGGTTTGGGTTAATTAAAGTTACCTTTTAAATGATAATTGTATTTTACTTGTCTTTTTATGTATAACAGTAGTCAATGGGATTGATAAAAACAACAACAGCCATAATGGAGTGGCAAAGAAAAAAAGAGGCCCTACATTCATGACTGGACTTTGGGGTAGGCCAAAATGTTTAAACTGCATAGAAATTGAGTTTGATGAGACAAGTGTACCTATTGGAGACAATGCTACAAAATTAAATGAGTTTTTGGGAACAGTTGTCAGAAATGGCAAGGATGCTCCTATAGACATCATAGATTGGCATTTGGTACCAGCAGAGAACAAATTGAGAATGATAAATATGGTGAAGGTATCAAAAGATGAGTTCCAATAATTGTATACCTTTGTCTACTTTAATAAATCTTGTAGTTAAAGGCCTTATGTCTACGTACTCGATTTTGATTATTGAAATTTATTGTTTCCTAATTTTACATATAATATACTTTAATTGTTTCTTTCAATTACAGAACATATTTAACCTTCCTCCTGGTACTAAAGATTGGGTCTACAAATCTATGGGTAAGAAATGGAGAAGCTTTAAGTCATATTTGAAGGCTAAATATTTTGATCTAAATCAACCTCTGTTAGCTCAACTTGTTTCTGGGGATGAGCATCTCATACAAGACCAATTTGTCAGACTTTTAGAGTATTAGAGTACAGAAAAAGGCCAGGTATAATATATGTGATTTTTTTTATTTACAAAAAACTAAAAGTAATTGCATCTTAACCTTTTTCTTTATTCATTTTTAGTGTAGAACTGCAAAGAATAAGCAAGCTAGGGTATGCAATAAGATGAATCATTACATTGGAAAGAAATCGTATGGCCGAATTCGCAATGAATTGGTAAAGTTACCCAATATACATTTATATTTGACAAACTTAATATAACAGAATACATTGAGATCAAATACCTTAATTTGTATTTAGGAAAAGAAATTTGGACGTCCTGCATCCCAGGCTAAACTGTTCAAAAAGTGCTACACACGTGCTAATGGTGAACCTTCTGGAAACGAAGTTGCTACTGCTTTGGTAAAAATTTTCTTTCCTCTTTCCTTGATTCCATTTAGTTCTATGATGTATTGTATACGTTCCATCCATATTATTGAATTTAAATATACTTACATTTTAATTCACTAATAGGGGGAGATGACAAAACGTGCTACCCAACTTCCTCCAGATTTTGTTGATGGTATTAGTCCAAATGACATATTTGGACAAGTTTTAGGTAAAGAAAAACGTGGTAGGTGCGCATGTTTGGATCGAATGTTCCTACAACGGACGAATGGAGTCAATTGCCAAATAAAAGTGCATCTTACCGCATAATCCATGAACAATGCCAGGAATTGTTAAAGGTGAACGAAATATTAAAGGAGCAAGAAAACAGATTTGAGGAACAAGGCAACCTTATACAACGACTGAATGCTATAGTTACACAGCTAAGAGTTGCCTCACCAGCAGGATTTCCTTCCTCTTCAACTACCAATATTCCTAATTCATCTAATGGTCAAGTTATAAGTTCAGCTACTCTTCCAAGACGTTTGATAGTATATTTTACTCTTTTTACTTTTATACATTCAGGGATTTTTTCATTAATAAAAATTATCAACAATATTGAACTTCTTTTGGTTTTTCTCTTTTTTCTTACTCAGGTTCATGCTTCTGTGTCACCTAAAAGTCTAAATGACTCAAATAAGATTGTTGCAAAAGGCTATATTGTGGACATGAATCCACAAAAAAAATGTGGCCGAATATATTTTAGGTCCTAATTGGTGTGAGGTTAACATACAAGTTGTTATTGAGCGTGAAGAATATTTGGTTAGACCTTACTCATTGTTGGAGACCATTGGAGATGCTCTTGGCACTAATATTGCTTGGCCAAACTCTTTGGAATATTGCCAATGCACTTTCACTCTATGCCAAAATCATTTTTTTTTTCAATTAATTGATACAGAATTTTTTGTTATGTAGGTGGAAAGAAATGAAGATTGAAGCAACCTTGTTGACTTAGAGCAGACATTAGCCTACAACTCTTATAGGATACATGATTTTATGATTTTTGTGCACATTTATAGAAAGTAATAAATTTAGGATTTTTATAGCTTAAGTACTCTTACATTTGATGTTTATTTAGTTGATTCCAGGATATTTCATAATAAATGTATTTTGGTGGTATATTGAACTTAAATTAAATTTATGGATATTTTCCTTTCTTTCAATGTAAATTGTTGTCGCAAGGATTAATTGAAATTGGTCTAACATATTAAATTGTTACAATATTTGAAATATAGTGACATTTATATATCAGGGCTGTCAGAATAAGAGAACATATATAAATGTTATCATATTAGGGATAATATATCACACACAAGTATTATGAAATGTATGATTACCGACATAAAAATTTGTCACATTAGAATAGATATGTTCTATACTAAATGTCAGAAAACAATAATTATTTTGACAATTATTTATGTTATATTTGAAACAATTATTAACATTATAAAAGGACATAAAATATGTAAATACTAATGTATGTTGATGTCACCATAGCTACATAATGTGACAATATTATGTATTAAAAAGGATTTAAATATTTATTCGGTCTTAACTTTATTATAACACTAACAAATGTCACAAGATAAATTTATAAGCACATTTACACACGTTATCATAGGTTCTTATGGTAACATTTGTTTATGATATTTATATATGTCACAGACTTTTCCTGACATCACTTTAGATGACACTCTTTTTATGTGTCATAATAGATTAAATGTCAGAAAAATCCTCTATAGTGACATATAAAAATGTCATTAAAAGGAAAAAATGTTGTAGTGATAGGAGAGGTCTTGTAGGGCAAGTAGGTTTTTACTCTAACAATGATCTTGAAGCCAACCTACTACCCTAGTCTATATCTTTACTTACAATGTTATTCCAAAAGCTAGTGGGTTCAATGAGTCCCGGGTTATTGACTTGTATATTCTTCATGATGCACACTTGACCCATTCCACGTACTTCTTTAATCATTTAATCCATACGGGATGTGGTCTATTCTCGCCTCTCTACAAAAGCTTTAGTCTTCCCCCTCGTGATAATGAAAATTCTTGAAGTCTTTAGCATTAGTTTGGAGGGAAAATTTACTGAAACCACAACGGAGCACGATACGGTTTCTAAGCAGACACTTACTAGTTGTGGTTATCAGTATAGTATGGAGGTAGGGCATTGATTACGACATTTTGATGCGCAGTACCTAGGACGAGTCGAACTTCCACCTGAAGAAAAAGAGCATCATGCACCACCACCTCGAGCTCGTGCTGGAAGTTCCCAAACCCAATCTAGGGATGATTTTGAGGCCGAGGTGCAAGGGCAATTAGAGCATTTGAGAGTTGGCATGGAAACCCAAATAGAGATATTGCTACAGCTGCGCGAATCCATGACTTACTTCACTAAAAGGCAAGATACTCAGGAACAACAATGGGCGCAATAGATGCAAAGATTTTTGGGCACTCAAGGAGGCAATGGTAGCCATGGGGCCAATGCTGAGGATGATTGTGATGATGAGGATTAAGTATCTTTGTCCTACTATGTATTTCTTTTCTTTAGCTTTCTTTTCTCTTTAAATTTTCATGACCTTTCTCAAGATTTCTTTTAAGTTGCTTTCTCTTTCCTTTTTTTTACTTTATTTTGTTGTTCTTGTTCTTTTTCTAGATTTATGCTTTCATTTTTGTTTCTTTTGTTTTCTTTTAGGTACAATTTCTCTTCTACCTCCTTGTGATGAATTCCAATATGTTGAAGTTTAAGTGCAATAGGAGTATTTTTTTTGTTTTTTTTTCTCTATTCTTCCTCTTTAATTATTTTTGGTCTTCTTGGCTTTACTTTCTTTGTCATATTTTTTGCCATTGAGAACAATGTCCAATTTAAGTGTGGGGGAGAGTTTAGTTGTGAAAGTGTTTTCTATATCTTTTCTGAAAATTTGAAAAAAAAAATTGTGGTTTCGATGCCTTAGCAAGGTTGTGATTATTTTTCTTCTTTGGATATTAGATGTGTCATTCATTTGGTGGATTTTTATTAAAATGGTTTATTGGATAGGATGTGTTAAGACTTGAGAATTTGAATTAATCTTGTTTATACATTGGTATTTGAGTAGTATTTGACTCATCTAGTTTAAATATGGATAATATAAGGAATATGGGAAAGGTTGTTGGCTAACTCTTATATTATGAGATTGAATTTTGCTTGACTTTGAGCTATGTTGAGGAATGAGAAAATATTATTGAAAAATTGAGGACGATTGTTGTGATTGTTGAAAAAAATGAGATGATTATTGTTGATAAGAGAAGAAATTATTTTTGCTTGATTATGGGGGGTCAATATGGGTAGTGAAGAGAAATCCACTTTCTTGAGGCTAGGAATTAAGGCATTGAAAAAATTGAAAGAAAAAAAAAATTAGCGTTTTCCTCAAAGCATGACTTAAGTTATGCAATTTTTGGACTTACAATGCTTGAGTTGGTAGATAACTTGACTTGTATAATTCATGTTATCCATGCTTTTACTTGAAGGGTGCAATAATGTTTCTATACTAGGGTTTAAACTTGTTTAATTCAACTTCAAGGGCCTTGATATGTCTTGTTCAGTATTGTGTTTTGTGAATGATTTCAAAGGGTTGAAAGAATGACAAGGACATATCTAAAGTTTGAAAGGTAATTATGATTTTGTCTAAGTGAACTTTTTAAAATGATGTCTTATTTTTCTTTGTTTAAAGGCTTTGCTTAAGGATAAGCAAAGGTTCAAGTGTGGGGGAATGTGATAGGAGCAAAATTCATCTATATTTTTCTAGTTATTTGATGGTGTTATGCGATACATTTGTAGTAATAACTAGGCATATTCTTTCATATTTGATATTTTACCCTTGGAAAGGTATTTTGAAATTTTATTGTAGAAAACATTGAAAAAACAACAAAACCGTCATCATCAGTGTATAGCCGGTGCCGGCAGTGACCTACAGAGCTGGCGCTGGCCCCGATCCGGAACAGGGAAAAATTTTACAGAAAAAAACATAGCATATCAGGCCGACCAAAGCACAGCCAACACTGGCCGTGACCCTCCAAGCAGGTGCCAGCTCCGCTATGTGCAACATCGGCGAGCTTTCCAATTTTTGTGCAGATTTGGTAATTTTCAAGAGTTTTGGTGTTTTCCAATCTCTACTCGACCCAAAACTCTTAGGGGACAAATTTTAACATCTTGGAAGCTTATTTAAACAAGAAAAACACAAGACAAGAATATGAATTCACGGATCAAATCTAAAAATACTCATAAAAGGAGGAATTCATCACATCAATGAGCATTGTTCAAGAGAGTCTTCAAGGAAGAATAAGAAAGCTTGTCTATTAGTTCTTTCTTTTACCTTTATTTTCTTTTTCTAGAATAATGATATATTCAATGTTTTCATTATAATTTGAAAATATTTTGGGATTCATGACTTTTGTATTAATTTAACTATTTGATCAATTTTCTATCATTCTTAGTATTTGATTCCTTGTGATTATGGAAGAATTGATGAAGTTAGATTTGCTTCTAATTGACTTGGGAAACGACGTTAGGAGTTGATTTAATTTTATTGATTTCATATTTATTAATTCTTAACGGACTTGGGAAACGAAATTAAGACCAAAGAGCTTAAGTAATCAAAGACTAGTTAATTTCACCTAAAGTATATGGTTGTTGACTAACTTCATGTTTATAAGGAATTGTGTTTAATGTATCTTTTGGCTATATTGGTTTGATTGAGAAATTTACTAATTTAATCAAAAGATAGTGATTACATGGATTGGGAAAGAAGTGGAGTCTATATAAGCGAATTCATGACTTGGGAAGCGATTGAACTTTACTTTATATTCCTTCGTGATGCCAAGATGATGATTAGTTGAGATAGTTGTTAAATGATTCATTTTCATGTTTTCTAGTATTGTTGTCTAAATTGCATATTCCTATATCCTTGAGGTGTATATATTTCTTTATTTTTCTCTTTCCTATTTTCTCACTTTATTTGGTCAGTTAAACAATAAATAAAAAGTGATTGGTGTGTGCTTGTTCCTTTGATGATCGATACTCGTTAATTCCCTATACTATGCTTGCGATAAGTATACTTGCTCGTATGTGTATTTTGGGATTAATGTTTTAATTAAAACTTGACTAAGGGATGGATTTAAATTTGATGATTTTTATACACCCAAAATTTACGCATCAGCCCTCTTATGCTCCTTCAAAAGTTAAATCAATTGACCTCTTTATTCCCTTATCAAGTCCTTCGTAATGATCACTAGAATTTTATCTCCTTCATGTAGAAATGAATACTCTAAATGCTCTACAATGTTTTCAATTCTAATTTAGGTGGATCTTCAATAGATATTGTAATTCTTCCAAGGCGTGCTACCTCAATCTCTTCAAAAGACTCTGAACTAGCTATCTCTTTGGAAGCACCAAGATATGCCATTAGTTCTTCCACGGATTGGTTAACATCTCCAATTCCATCATTCTCAGTCAAATGTGGATCCCAAAAATTCTCATTCAAATGCTTTTGCGTGTAATCACAAATGCACTTATCAAGAATATAAATCATAAAACAAGAATCATCTTGTATAGATGCATATTTCATACCCTCAGATATCCTAATAATGACCTTCTCATCCTCAACTTTAAGTATCTATTTTCCCCCATGAACATCTATAATGTTTTTTTGCAATGGTTAGGAAATGTCTACCTAAAATTAAAAGTACCTTAGAGTCTTCATCCATGTCAAGAATCACAAAATCAATTGGAAAAATAAATTTTTTCAATCTTTACAAGCACATCCTCCACAATCCCTGTAAGATATTTGAAAGATTCATCTACTGATTGAATACTCATCCTTGTAGATTTTGGTTCAGCAAGGCCTAATTTTCTAAAAGTCTCATAAGTGATCAAGTTTATACAAGCTCCTAAGTCAACTAATATGTTACCAAAAATCATACTACTAATCAAGCAAATGATAGAAAAACTTCCTAGGTCTTTTAATTTTTGTGTCAGCTTCTCCTTGCTTTGAAGGAAGGCTAGACATTCTTTGCTTAGCATCACAGTAGATAGCTCTTCAACCCTCCTCTTGTTTGATAGTGTATCCTTGAGGAACTTGGCATATTTTAGTATTTGCGCTAATTCTTCTACAAGCGGAAGATTAATATGCAATTGTTTGAATAGCTCCAAGAACTTTTCAAATTGCTCATCATTCTTCTCTTTCTTCAACCGATCTAGGTACAAAAAAGCTAGTTCATATTTTGGCTTCTATTTTAGCTTGGGTTTGGCTTTTTCCAAATTGGGTGGTGCCACTTCTATCACCTTATGCAGAAGTGCTTGAGCTCTGTACTCTTCCCTTTATTTTTCTTCAATTCTTTCTTCCTTATTTTTTTGTGCAAGTGGTACAGAGATATTCAATTCCTTTTCACTTCTCAATGTAATTGTTTCAACACACTCTTATAGAGTATCTTCTTCAAGAAATTTAGCAAGTTGCGCAATCTTTTCTTCCAAATTGTGAATCAACACCTTTTAATATCTTAGTGATGCCTCCATTTCTTGAAAATATGATAGTGTCAAAGTAACAAATAGGTCAAAGAGATTCTTAAGTGAAGGCTTATCTCAAAAAAAAAAACATAGTGGAATGACATATGAGGAGCATGTTTGATGATTCCAATTTGAAATTGATTGCTTACACTAATTCAAATTACACACATGTCTTAGCCCTTGGTTTCCAAAGTAATGAGCTTGTTCCAATGGATATTGACCAACAACTCCCATGTCTTGTGTCTCATAAATGAAATTTGTTTCGTCATAGAAATCATTGCTCAAATCTTAGGCCAAAGAAGGAATTGCATTCCAATCATCACATCTTCCATTAATACAATCAAGTAGAGCACTTGCACTGGTACTATCCTATTATCATGACAGTCCTCTTGAGTTGGTGTAGATGACCATAAACTTCCCCATTGTTCATTAGCCATAACAATATTGTCAATCACCCTCGCAATCACAATTCAAAGTAAAAATCAGGAACAAGGGGTGTCAATGCTTAGAACTATAAAAGATACCAACAATTATACAAAAACAAAGATGAGCAAATGCTCAAAACAAAATGAATAGTATAAACAATCTAATAACAAGACTAAAAGTGTACATAATATTTCCAATCAATCCCTAGTAACGGTGTCAAAAACTTGATGTACGTGGTGTGAGGGTGAGTCGGAAAAAATATCAACAAGGCCCACAAACAATCAAGTTTTAATTAAAATGCTCAACCCCAAACCACATAACATAGGCAAGTGTATCTATCTTATGGTATAAGAAATAACAAGTATCAAATCCACAGAAACTTTGGCAATTAATACTACTTCCTTCTCATCTCATTGTTTAACCAATTAAATAACAAAAGTAAGGGAAAACTACAATACTAGACTAAAGCACTTCAAGTCCACACATGAGAAGTCACAAGGATCATTAAGGAGTGAGAGAGAAAGAAAAGGCCGTGCAAAACTAGGGAATCCACATTTCCAAATCAAGTAAAGAAAATCCTCTTAAGATAATTGATTCTCAAGAGGGTTTCCAATTGTAAATCTCACCCTCTCTCGAGACATGGCATTGTTCATCCCAAGTTCAATTGAATGGTATCTCTACCAACCTAATCTAAACAAGGAAACATTAAAATCAACCAAATCACCAATGGCATCTAGAAGACACAAAATCCCTATCTCCAGATAATTTTATAACACATTTTATTACAAAGTTCAAATCCCCAGCATCTCTCTCTAGTTAATCAAGGATAATAAATATTGAATCAATCAAATGAGTGTTCTACTCCTAACTCCATCTTTCAAAATCATTCAAAGAGAACAAATTAATTGACCAAATCAATCAATCCCCAAATAATTAATCCAATATAATAAATCCAAAGCAATCAAACACAAGAACTTAAGATTCAATAGATCATAAAAGAAAACTTAATCCAAGACATGAAATTATGAGTTATCACTTAATCACAATTTACAATCATATTTAGAATCTATATTGACAAAGTTAGATTACAAAGAAGAGAAAAGAAAGCACTCATAGACAAGTCATCTTCCTTCTTTCTCCTTGAGATCTCTTTAATCAACTCTCCTTCTCTTTTCCCAGATTGCCTTGATCCTCATTCTCTTTGTATTTTCTCCAAGCTCTCTAGGGTTTTCCCTCGCCTTTCTTACCCAAGGACTCCTTTGAAGGGTTTATAAGGGGATATTTATAGTTTTTCCCCTTTAATAACCAAGAAATCCGCAAACATGGGTTTTTTATGTTGATAGATGACCCTGCCTAAGTTGAACTAGGTAGCCCTACCTGGTTTTTTTTTTTTTTTTTCCTAGTTTCTGGTACTAGGTAACGCCACACCAAGTTGTCTCATGCAACCCTGCCTAACAGGCGGCACTGCCTAGGTTGACCTACATGGCCTGACTTGCTCTTAGCTTCTCTGCCTGATTTTTCCTTTGTTCTTTTCCTGATGTTCTGAAAGCAGGCAGCCATACCTAGGGTAAACTATGCAGTGCTACCTAGTTTTTCCAGCCTTAAGTTTTTGCAGCTTTATCTTGTTCTTTTCACCTTATTCTACATCATATGATCATTAATTCAACGGCCACTACACAAGACAAGGTAAAAAAAAGTGGGGCAATTAGTCATCTAAGTTAAATTTCGCAACAAATAAAGCACAAATGACATATAAATTATAGATATGATGAGCTCTCATCAAGCATAAAGTGATTTCTAATAGGTTCTAACAAGAACATCATGCTAGTGTTCTTTTTTCAAACTCTATTAGACATTTGTTGGACCCAACTACCTCATTGAAATTATTTCAATCTTCATTGTTTCAACACAATAGTTCTTCATTTGACTCTTGAAACCTTTCCACTAGAAAGATATTTTTTTTTTTTAAGAAAGTTGATTCAAGTCCTCTAGAGGATATAATATTGTTGCAGCAAATAACTTGAATCGAGAAGTATACTTTGACAATGTGATCCAACAAACCTTTACATTGAAGTATGCTTCAAGAACTCTCAGAATATATGCATGAATTCACTCACTCTGTTTCTCAACCAAACTATAAAGAATCTCACTCAGTATTGTGCTTCTTGTCACTCTATTTTAGAAACACTTTGATCATTTTTTTAAAATCAACATGTGTTTGTTTCCTTGTTGAATTAGGAATCTGCTCAACGCCTCGTGACTTTCTAAATCTTTACAATTCCAACCTCACTTGGATTCAATATCTTCATGAATAAAATCCTTGTAAGATCTTCTACAACATTCATCTTAGATTCTCTGAGAGTTGCATTTCCTAATCCAACTCAGATTAATTACACATCAAACCATTGCCAATACAGTCTGTAGCAATTTCCAAAAACGTCTATAATTTTGTTAAGGATTCATGTTGAATATGTTTATCAGATGTCCACCTTAACAACAATCGTAACAATCTAAGTTGTTTTTATTAGTTAAAGAATAATTTATAAATTATGTAGGTGTTACTAACCTACCATCACGTAATAGATAATGAAAATTGAATTCAGTCATCAACAGCGATGTTACTAATATGGTTGCTGATCAATCTTTGTATGGTAGCATGCTATATTATATGTTCTGCGATTGAAAAAAATAATCCGAAATATTGTTTTAAAGTATGTTGGAACGTAATTGTATAAATATTATATATATGTAACATGTTCATTGGGAGAAGTACCTAAACTTGTATTTGAGGGTCTTTTTCGCTCAGCCCACAAAGTGCACATTCGTTTTTGCAAGTTTCAACAATGTGGTGACTAATTTGTTTTTTATAAAAAAGAATTATTTTATAGTCTCATAAAATGGATATGGGTATTGAGTAAGTGGTTGAGTATTCATTATGCTTTTTGCTTTTCAGGACGAGGTGAATTTCTTAAGGTTTTGTACATTTATTATTATTTTGGGGGATTAGACTAGTTTTGATATCAAGTGGTTTAGGCCTTAGGGTTTGCCACCGACAGAACTAAGCATGGGATTGCATCCACCCTTCAATTTTTTTTAAATATTATATTTTCCTAAAAAATATTTTTAAAAATTAAATTTTATTTTATTAATTTTATATTTTTTTAAAAAATATAATATTATCTTATAACATATTATTTTATATAGTTTCCTCCCCAATTTCCAGCTGTAATACGAACAGCGTAACTTCTATAAATATTAGGAGAGTTAAAATGTAAGCAGCACAAAACTTTCCGCAAGCCTAATATATGTAGTAGTTTATGAAGTATGACAAACTAAGATATACGTTAGGATGGAAATTTAGACGAAATCTCCCATAAATAGAGAGCTTTGTAGTAGCTGAGGGGGATAGCATCAGCTGCCTATTTCTTCTTCAAATTCTGACCATATTTTAGTTTCCTGTAGCTAAACACCCTTTTTCATGGTTGTTTTTGTGGAATATTCAATCTACTTTAACTATCTGTCTCATGCATTATTGAGTGGAATTGGTGATTCTTCAAGTTTTTAATGCTATGTTCAATTTAAATCCTAAGAGTTATTTTTGCATTAATTGATGAATAAGATTGAACCAATTAAAGATCCATTGTCTTTTGAATTGCAATTAATGAAGAGCAATAGAACTTGCTAGAATTCGTAAGCAATTTATTAAATAAGAGAATTTCCATCCCATACATTTATTGAAAGCAATTTATTATTTTTTTTCTTAATCATTACGGGTTGCAGTCACCCGTCTTCCACTCAGAAACTTATTCTTTCTTCGATTTTTTGCTTTTATTTTTTATTTTATCCAACTCCTTCATTAGGGACAATTAATATTTTTCTTATTATGCACCTTGCATTCAAATGTTTGCTATAAAATTTGCATTTCCTAGCTCAAGTTGTTTTTCAAGCTCTGATTTGTTAGTTTATAGGATCGATATGCTTATGTGTCAACCAAATTCAATCTCGAGAATACGTAAAACGAATTATACCTTTGTAGATATCGTCTTCACCAATACGATTCTTAAAGTCTTTGGTCTTCTGGTAATGCTCCAAACTCCCAAGCCTTCTTCAATGTAATCTCCTTGGACCAGAAAATTGATAATCGTACTTTGTTTCTCTCTTTGTTGAGGGTGGACTCACACAAAAATTGAGAGAAAAACTCAGAGAACAACAACGATGTTTCTCACGTATCTCTAAAATAGAGTTATATCCCAATATGTATATTGGATTTTATCTCAAAATATAAATCCTGATAGAATAAGAAAAGTATAGTTGAATACAACTATTTCCACTTATCCTATTCTATCTAAAATATGGTTTTTGATTTCTTGCAATTTTCATTAATAAATTTAAAATAAATTATAATTTATTATTGTCCCATAATTAGAAGCCACTGAAGGGACCTGATCGGATACAATTAGACTAAGCTCCAATAAATTATTTTATCAATAAAAATAATTTATTAATTACGTTCCACTCCACTAAAAGAACGTAACTGCACTCTTAGTCTAATCGCAATTACTGGAGTCAATAATTATATCCATTATTTGATCGATCCAACAAATTACTCCCGTCGATCAATATAATACTTTGAATGAGGCAGTATGACCACAATGCCCCCCATTTAAATCCTCAATTCTCATCTTCAATTTGACAGTACCATGTGACCATGTCACACTTACAAAATGAATTCAATAGACACTATTGAATTACTGAGCTCAGATTTAACTGTCCCTTAAAAGAACTCATGAGGAAATGATCTTACCTATTAAAGGTGACAGATTCCATATTGCATAATAATTATTTCATATTTATTTCACTTTAATTCTCAAGATGTCTAGATATTGATTATTAAGTTAATCTCACTCTTTGGCAACTCAAGGAACTTCAAGTTAGTAAATATAAATAATTGTTTACTCAGGATTAAGGTATTATGTACGACAATCTTTTAATATTTTATTTGTATAGTCTATTCCACAAATAAATATTGATGGTCCATCCAATATATCAAAATATATCCTTAATTTTATTACCAAAGTCAAAAACAGACTTCAATAAAATTAAGATGATCTTCCAAAATAAATTGCCCAAATTTATTTTAGATCGCGGATAATTTATTTTGAATTAAATTATAAATCAAGTCTTTCTATGTTTAACAAATAAACACTTGATTTATAATATCTAAATAATTCGTGGACAAACAGGCCCATACATACAAATATATAAAGACATATTTTATTTAATTTCAAAAATACAAACATTGTATTTACTCGATGGGCATATCTAACAAAAATCCTCCCACTTGTCCTAGAGTAAATGGGACATGTCAGAAATACCTATACTTTCTATATGACTTCCAAAAACAGTTACAGGTAAACTTTTAGTAAAAGAATCAGCAAGATTTTCAGCAGAAGAAATCTTTCACACTTCTACATCTCCACGTTGAACGATCTCCCTAAGTAGGTGATATTTACGTTCAATGTGTTTACCACGCTGATGGCTGCGTGGTTCTTTTGCATTTGCCACTGCACCACTGTTGTCATAGTATAAACTAATGGCTTGAGATGTAGAAGGAACCACTTCAAGTTCTATCAAGAACTTCTTCAACCATACTGCCTCTTTAGCTGCTTCACAAGCTGCCACATATTCAGCTTCCATTGTAAAGTCAGCAATACAAGATTGTCTGATGCTTCTCCACACAATTGCACCACCACCTAAGGTGAAAACAGAGCCTGAGGTGGATTTGCGAAGATCTCTATCAGCTTGAAAATCAAAATCAGTGTAACCTATAGATACCAACTCTGGAGCTAAGTAAACTAGCATATATCCTCGAGTTCTGCGAAGATTCTTGAATATATGCTTGACTGCTGTCCAGTGTTCCGGTCCTAGGTTTGACTGATATCTACTGAGCATCCCAACAGCATGACAAATGTCTGGACGAGTACAAAGCATAGCATACATGAGACTTCCTACAACTGATGCATAAGGAACTCGTTTCATATACTCAACTTCATTAGGAGTTTTAGGACTATACTTCTGAGATAACTAAATTCCATGTCTGAAAGGCAATTGACCTTTCTTGGAATTTTGTATAGAATATCTCGTCGGTATTTTGTCAATATATGAAGTTTGGGATAAAGCTATCTGTCTATTCTTTCTATCCCAAAGGATCTGAATGCCAAGAACATATCTTGTTTCTCCCAAGTCCTTCATATCAAACTATTTACCCAACTAACTTTTCACCTATGTTAATGTTCTTACATCATTTCCAATGAGAAGGATGTCATCAACATACAATATGAGAAAAATCACCTTACCATCTATAATTCTCTTATAGACACAAGGTTCATCAGGATGCTGATCAAAACCATAAGTTTTAATGGCTTGATCAAATCTGATATTCCAAGATCTAGACGCTTGTTTAAGCCTATATATGGACCTATTCAACTTACAAACTTTTGTTCTTGACCTTCTTGGATAAAACCATCTGGTTGTACCATGTAGATACATTCGTCAAGATTTCCATTAAGGAAAGCTGCCTTGACGTCCATTTGTCATACTTCATAGTCGAAGTGAGCTGCAATGGATAGGAGGATTCTTATAGACTTTAGCATGGTCACAGGCGAGAAGGTTTCCTCATAGTTAATACCTTCTCATTGGGTATAACCCTTAGCAACCAATCTAACTTTGAAAGTTTCCACTTTCTCGTCAACTCCTCTCTTTCTTTTGTAGACCCATTTGCACCCAATAGATTTTACCCCATTAGGCAAGTCCACAAGATCCCAGACGGAGTTAGTGTATATGGATTTCATTTCTGAATCCATTGCACTCTTCCAATGGTCTGCGTCTACGTCCTCTACAGCTTCTTTATACGTGGCGGGATCCTCTTCTTCCTCAAAAGAGACTACTTGAAAAGCTTCTCCATAGAGTAAGTATCTAGAGGGACGTCGAATGACTCTCCCACTACGTCTAAGCTATGGAGGTTCTTGGATGATTGGACTTTCCTCCTCCTCGTTGACTGGAACTAGATTTGTTGATTCCTCAACGACTGGATTTTGAATAGGGGTAGGAGGTTCTTCCACTCTATGTGCCGAAGAGCCAGTGGGTATAGAAGGTGTAACATCTATTTCTCTCCCAATAGAATCTGGCATGTTAAGCGGCATAGATACGAATCCTCCACGTGAATCTTGAGTATGGGCTTCAGTAACCATTTTCTTGGGATTATCTCCCTTGGTTTCTTCCAAAATAACCCTACTCTTAGATCCTCGTTCTTCTATGTACTTGTCCTCTAAGAAAATTGTATTTGTACTTACAAATATTTTCTTATCTTGAGGACTATAGAAGTAGTATCCCCTTATTCCTTTTGGATACCCAACAAACAAACATATATTTGATCGTGATTCCATCTTATCCATCTTTCCCTTTAGCACATATGCAGGACAACCCCAAATCCGGATGTGTGTCAAATTAGGCTTCCGCCCATTCCACAATTCCAATAGAGTCTTAGGGACAGACTTTGATGGAACCATATTCAATATATATCTCGCAGTTTGTATAGCATACCCCCAAAATGATGTACTGAGTGTAGAGAAGCCTAGCATTGTTCTGACCATGTCTAACAAGGTCCTGTTTCTCCTTTCTGCCATTCCATTTTATTGAGGAATGCCAGGTGCACTTAGTTGAGATAAAATCTCATTTTCTGATAAGTAAGATCTAAAGTCATGGGATAGATATTCTCCACCTCGATCTGATCGAAGTGTCTTAATGTTCTTTCCTAACTACTTCTCAGTCTCAGCCTTAAATTCTTTGAATTTTTCTAAGGCATCAGACTTATGAGTCATTAGGTAAACATATCCATATCTTGAGTAATCATCCGTAAAAGTAATGAAATACTCATACCCACCTCTAGCTTGGACACTAATTGGTCCACATACATCAGAGTGCACTAATTCTAAGACTTCTTTTACTCTATTTCCTTTGGAAGGAAATGATCTTTTGGTCATTTTACCTTCCAAACAAGATTCGCAAACTTGAAGAGGTTCCACCTTTAAGTCACTTAAAGGACCTTCTTTTACAAGTCTTTGAATCCTATTTAGATTAATATGACCAAGTCTAAGATGCCATAGGAGAGTCTCATTAGTAGGAGATAACTTAATGCGTTTATTAGTTTCAGTATGATACAATGAACTGTTGGTAGGTTTCAATACATACAGATCATTATTTAAATTTCCACGACATATCAAAGAGTTATTCAAAAATATCTCTACTACAAATTTATAAAATTTAACAGAATATTTTTGTTTGAATAACAAAGAAACCGAAATCAAATTTCGATAAATGTTGGGAACATAATAACAATCTCTCAAAACCAAGTGTTTATTATCAAAATAAAGACAAACATCTCCAACAGCTCTTGCAGATATCACTGATCCTGTGCCAACCCTTAGAGTATGCTCTCCTTCATTGAGATGTCTGGTTACTTGGAACCCCTGCAATGAATTGCAAACATGGTTAGTGGCTCCAGGATCTACTATCCAAGTATTTGTAGAATCAACCACTAAACAAGCTTCAATATAGGATAACTCACTAGTACCTTACTTACGTTTAGCTAAGTAATTTGGGTACTGTGACTTCCAATGTCCCTTTTGCTTGTAGTGGAAACATTTGCCTTTGGGCTTTTCATCCACTCTTGCTTTCTTAACCTGCTGCTTAGGCCCTTTATTATGCTTCATCTTATTTCCTCCTTTGCCCTTAGGCTTGGAAGAGGAAGATCCAACATGAGATAGAACAAGAGCATTGCCACTTCCTACTTTTAGGGTAGCCTTGGCGTTCTCAAGCTCCTTCATTAACTCTGTAAGAGACATATCCATCTTGTTCATGTTATAATTAACTTTGAACTGTGAAAACATCTCTGGGAGAGTTTCTAGAGCCATGTCAACCTAAGTCTCAGGCTTAATTTCAGCCCCTAAGACCTCTAACACGTTAAACTGAGCGATCAATTCTAACATATGATCTCTCACGAGCGTTCCAGGTTTCATGCGCATATTCATTATGCGCCTCATTGCTACTTGACGGGCCTGACGTCCCTTGTGCTCAAACATTTGCTGGAGGCTTCTCATGATGTCTGTAACAGTTGTCATGTTCTCATGTTTCTGCTGCAACACATTTGAGATAGATCCCAAAAATCTCATCAGAACTCAACCACTTATCATAAGCCTCCTTTTGTTCGCGTGTGGACTGTTCAGTAGGCTTAGCAGGACACAGTTCAGTTAGCACGTATTTGAGCTTCTCAGCAGTAAGTACAATTATGAGGTTCCTTTTCCAATCAATAAAATTTTCTCCAACCAGTTGGTTCTTTGTTAAAATTTGGGATAAAGTGTTGGAAGTCATTTTTCTAAAATTAAATAAAATAAAAAATATGAGCCATTTATCATATCATGATGCATGATCAATATAAAATGGTATGATGCATGATCAATATGATAATATTTTAAGTAGTAATAGAAATTACTATAAAAAATGACAACCTAAAACTCTATAGTAACATGTACCTCTATAGGAGATAACAATGTAACTTATAGTTAGGTCAAGATCCACAACCTAAAACCCCAAAGTAATATGCACCTCTATAGGAGATAACAATATAACTTATAGTTAGGCCTGGATCATCCCATTAAAATAGTATATCTTGCATTAAATGCAATATTAGTTTTAGTGATATTAATATTTTGGCCATCGTAGACATTATTTGGATATACTATAGGAAGTCCTTATAATGTCTTTAATTTAAGTGTAACCCCTATATTCAAAATTTATTATTATTATTTTTAATATAAAGTTTCCAATCCAATCACATCACCTATAGGGTAATTATGAATGAATTAAACTTAAAAAAATAATAATAATAATTAAATTTTTTATACCCAATCTAGTAACCAATAAAACGTAGCCTTCCTATAGGGAGACCATTTAAAATGGCACGAAGCAAACGTCAATTTTACTAATGGGCTTATAGGGGAGGCCAAAGGTTAATTAAAATTAACCATTTCACACTTATTTTTTTTTAATAAATTAATAAAAATATTAATTTGTTTATGCATAACTAAATAGTATCTAGAGCGGTGTTAATGCAAACTATATGGCATGTTAACATGAATGATACATAATTCAATCAAAATTAAATAGTAAAAACTATAAAATAAAAATAATTTTATGGCCAACCTAGACTCAAAAATAAAATTACAAAATTACAATTGAAAATTTAATTGGCTAACAAAATAGCCAACCTTCAATCTTCTGCAATATTAATTTGATGGCACAACTTCATGTTACAAGAGTGTTGTTAGTGCAGTGGTTGGTTGCTACACTTTCAAGTTTGAGGTCTTGGGATCAAATTCCACTTCCTTCCTTTTTCTTTTGATTAAAAGAATATAAGGCTTGCAGATGGGCCAAGCTGCTGGCCCAAGGCCAGCCCAACAGCAAGCACTGGGCTTGCTGCCTGCTGATCTGCTGCGCTAGTCAGCTAGCCCAAGGCCAGCCCAGCGACAACAAATCTGCTGGCCCAAGCCAGCCCAGCGACAGCAAAGCCCACAATCGCAGATTCGCAGACGGTTGCGCATTGCTTCAGTTGTCAATTTCACGTTCGCCTTCTTTGTTTGCCAGCCTCCATTTTGATTACATTCCCTTTTTTTTATATAGCATAAAAATAAAATAAAATAAATCAAAAGAAAAATCAAAAGGGAAACATGGAGACGTAATCCACCCCTTTTATTACAAGACTCGATAATACTTATACATATTCACCGAATCAAAAACTATGGCCATAAAAATTATTTTGAACAGAATTAATCAAATCATTCACCATGAATATAAATGCATTATTCCTACACCGCTCAACTAAATATATGCATAAAAGATTTAATCTTAACATATAAACACATATCAAAACCAGGCTCTGATACAAATTGTTAGTTTATAGGATCAATATGCTTATGTGTCAACCAGATTCAATCTCGAGAATACGTAAAACGAATCATACCTTTGTAGATATCGTCTTCACCAATACGATTCTTGAAGTCTTTGACCTTCTGGTAATGCTCCAGACCCCCAACCTTCTTCAATGTAATCTCTTTGGATCAGAAAATTGCTAATCGTATTTTGTTTCTCTCTTTGTTGAGGGTGGACTCACACAAAAACTAAGAGAAAAACTCAGAGAACAACAATGATGTTTCTCACGTATCTCTGAAATAGAGTTACATCCCAATATGTATATTGGACTTTATCTCAAAATACGAATCCTGATAGAATAAGAAAAGTATAGTTGAATACAACTATTTCCACTTATCATATTCCATCTAAAATACGATTTTTGATTTCTTGCAATTTTCATTAATAAATTAAAAATAAATTATAATTTATTATTGTCCCATAATCAGAAGCCACTGAAGGGACCTGACTGGATATAATTAGATTAAGCTCCAATAAATTATTTTATCAATAAAAATAATTTATTAATTACGTTCCACTCCACTAAAAGAACGTAACTGCACTCTTAGTCTAATCACAATTACTGGACTCAATAGTTATATCTATTAATTAATCGATCCAACATGATTTCCTATCTCTATCTTCCTTTGTTTGCTCTTATGTAAAAAAAAAATGAAATATTTGATCTTGCTTGTGATTCTTTGGAAGATTAATTAGTATTGGATTTTCATGTCTTATAGGGTCTCCTTTAATTAATTTGAAAAATAGGAGCAATATGGTAGTCAATCTCTATTTATCAATTTATATGATCACGAATATAGCAGATTGATTTGTTTGACAAGGTATCCAAGATGAATATTTAAGCCTAAATTGAAAGTGACATTATATTTTGTTCTTTTATTTCCTGTTAGGAGAGCTCCAAATTTAGCTTGAAATTGTAGAATTTGCTGCCACATTTTGAATTCATATATTAACATGAGGGAACTAAGGATTTAACCCATTTTGACTTTCAAATTGGGAGTTTGAAGGAGGAGGGGGGGGGGTGCTACCCTTTTGTTGTGTTTTATCCCTTATGGCATATTTGGTAACCTAATTAAATATTAAAATTAATCAATTAAGTACTTATTTCAGTAAATACATTTAATAATGGTTAATATTAAATGTTTAATTTAAATCACGATATCTGATTAAATAAAATATTCATGGTTGTATTGGTGGAAATATTCAGTTTACTTTAAATAATTCATCTCGTGCATGATTGGGCAGAATTGGTGGTTTTTCTCGGTTTAATTGCTATTTTCCATTTAAATACTCAGAGCTATTTGGGGCCTAATTGATGAATAAGGTTTAACTGAAGATCCATTCTCTTTTAAATTACAATTAATGAAGAGTAGAATATTAGAACTTATTTTCATAACCAATTTATTTAATAAGAGAATTACCATCCCTTACTTTTAATGATCGATTGATTTGAACCAATACTACAAATACCTTAACTGTGTTATGAATTATTGGAATCTCCATTAATTAGTGGAGGCTCCACTAATTATGGATTTATGTGAATTATTAGAAGATTTTTATGGATGTCCACCATTTAGTGGAGACACCATTAATTGAAGATGATGTATGCCATGATGTATTTCACTAATTAGAGCTCTATAAATAGAGCTATTCTCTAAGCTTGTAATACACCATCATTTTGTGAAAGAAAGATTAGTGAAAGAAAGATTAGAGAAAGAATTGTGAGAGAAAGAAAGAGAGAAGTTTGAAGAGAAATTCTTGTGTAAAGAATAGTTAGAATTTTCTTAGTGTGTAGTGTGTAGATTTTATTCTAACACTACCCTAATTTTATAACACGTTATCAGCACGAGTCTCTACCGTTATTAAAGCCGTAAGACAAGCACGAGTCTCTCGCCGTTATTAAAGCCGTAAGACAGGTACGCATTTATTGATCTCTATGGCTAATCTCGCTAAACTCGAATTTGTAGCCCTTGATATTTCCGGAAAAAATTATATGTCATGGGTTCTCGATGCGTAAATGCATCTAAATGTCGAAGGCCTTAGTGAAACTATTCAAGCACATAATAGTGCATCTCGCACAACACAAGGCTAAAGCTTTGATTTTTATTCGTCGTCATCTCGATGAAAATTTGAAAATGGAATATCTTACCGAAAAAGATCCATATGGTCTGTGGGTAAATTTAAAAGAAAGATTTGACCACCTGAAGATGGTCGTACTACCTACTGCACGGTATGAATGGTTGCACCCGAGGTTGCAAGATTTTAAAACCGTGAATGAATATAGCTCCGCAATGTATAAAATTACATCTCAATTAAAATTATGCGGAGAAAAAGTGACTCGATGAAGATATGTTGGAGAAGACATTCTCCACCTTTCATGCCTCGAATATTGTCCCGCAAAGAACAATATCGAGAAAAGGGGTATACAAAATTTACGTATTTAATTACTCGCCCTCCTCATTGCAGAGAAAAATAATGAGTTATTATTGAGAAATCATGAAGCCGGACCAATCGGCTCTACAAAGACTCCTAAGTGAATGCTCGTTGGCTCCAGCAGAAGCCATCGTTATAGTCGTGGCCGTGGCCGTGGCCGTGGTCGTGGTTATGGTCGTAGTCACGCTCGATATTTCCCTTATCACAATTATAATCAAACCGTGAGAAATACTGGCCACCGAAGTGGAACAGAAAAGATCAAAAGGGAAAAGAAAAAGAAATTGAAGAAAAGCATGAGGATATATGTTATAGATGTGGCATGAAAGGTCATTGGTCACGAAATTGTCGTATCGGCTAAGCATTTAGTTGAATTGTATCAAGCTTCATTGAAAAATAAAAATGTGGAAGCAAATTTTTCTCAACATCCAATAAATAATGTTGAGGATGACGATAGTGATCCCGAAGATCTTAATATCAATATTACCCATATGGATGTATCGGATTTTTTTGAACACCCGGACGGTAGGATAGACCATTTAATTGGTGATGGCAGGTGTCCAAAAGAACTAAAGCCTCACCCCGATATTTTTGTATTTTCATTTTCATTCTATTCTAATAATATTTACGTTTACATATATATATTTGTGTTCGGATGGTCTGTTGTTAATGATGATATATGCATTATTGATAGTGGAACTACACACACCATACTAAAAAATGAGAAATATTTTTCTGATCTCAAAATGGGAGAAATAAATATTTATACAATAAACGGTAGTGCAAATGTAATTGAGGGCTCCGGAAGAGCTAGTATATTGTTGCCTAAAGGAACAACAATTATTATTGATAAGGCACTATTTTCCTCAAAATCCAGAAGAAATTTATTGAGTTTTAAAGATATCCGCAGAAATGGGTATCATGTTGAAACAAATGAGGAAAATGGGATTGAGCATCTTTTTATTACTCAAATGCATTTGGGTAAGAAATCGGTATTAGAAAAACTGCCGTCTTTTTCTACTGGTCTATATTTTGTAAAAATTCGTACAATTGAAATTCATCATCTAGTAAACCAGAAGTTTACTGATCCTATTACTTTTAGCATTTGGCATGACCGGTTGGGTCATCCGGGATCTACCATGATGAGAAGAATCATTGAGAATACACATGGTCATCCTTTAAAAAAATAAAAGGATATTAACATCAGAAAAATTCGTATGTACTGCATGTTCCCTAGGAAAATTAATTGTTAAACCATCACCAGTAAAAGTAGGAGCTGAAAGTCCTACATTTCTCGAACGGATTCACGGAGATATTTGTGGACCTATTGATCCACCATGTGGACCGTTCAAATATTTTATGGTCTTAATTGATGCATCATCTCGATGGTCACATGTATGTTTATTATCTACTCGCAACCTGGCGTTTGCGAGATTACTTGCTCAAATAATTAAATTACGAGCACAATTTCCGGACCATCACATTAAAAATATCCGTTTGGATAATGCTGGTGAATTTTCATCACATGCTTTTGATGCATATTGCATGTCAATTGGGATTAATGTTGAACATCCTGTAGCTCATGTTCACACACGTAATGGTCTTGTTGAATCTTTAATTAAACGATTACAATTAATTGCTAGACCATTATCAATGAAAACAAATCTCCCAACATCTGCCTGGGGACATGCTATTCTACATGCTGCAACACTTGTACGTATAAGACCAGTTAGTTATCATAAATTCTCTCCTTTGCAATTTGCTTTTGGGTCGGAACCAAATATTGCTCATTTAAGAATTTTTGGGTGTCTTGTATATATTCCAATTGCACCAAACCAACGTACAAAGATGGGTCCTCAAAGAAGAAAGGGGATATACGTTGGATATGATTCTCCCTCTATTATCGGGTATGTTGAACCCACGACAGGAGATGTATTCACGAGCAAGATTTGTCGATTGTCATTTTGATGAATCATTATTCCCTAAATTAGGGGAGAACCCAAACAAGTATAAAAAGGATCTTGCTTGGACAACATCATTAAATTATCTTGATCCGCGCACAAGCGCATGTGAACTTGAAGTTCAAAAGATAATTCATTTGCAAAGCATTGCAAATCAAATGCCGGACGCTTTTGTTGACTCCGGAAGAGTTACAAAATCGCATATTCCAGACTATAAATGCTCCTATTCGAATTGAAGTTCCAACGGAACAAAATATTATACCTATAGCTGCTTGAGTCAAAAACACGCCGAAGCGTGGCCGACCTCTTGGTTCTAAAGATAAAAATCCTCGAAAGAAAAGAGGATTAAATGATCCGGAAGATCATATTGAAGAAAAGAATGATAAAGACCAAGAGAGAACCGATGACAAAGAACCGGAAGTTGATGAAAGTAACACTGAAATTTCTATCAATTATACCACTTCCGGTAGAAGTTGGAATCGGATAGAAACTCGTTATTGATAATATATTTGCATACAATATATCTCTTGATGTTATACGAGATAATGATGATCCCGAACCAATATCGATTGATGAATGTCGGCATAGAAAAGATTGGTCGCAATGGAAAGATGCGATTCAATCGGAGTTAAATGCACCGGCAAAACGTGAAGTCTTCGGACTGCAGTCCGAACACCGGAAGGTATAAAACCTGTTGGCTACAAATGGATATTTGTGCGAAAGCGCAATGGAAAGAGTGAAATCGTTCGATATAAAGCGCGATTAGTAGCCCAAGGTTTTTCACAAAGACCAGGTATTGATTATGATGAAACTTATTCTCCTGTTGTTGATGCTATTACACTCCGATATCTTATCAGTTTGGCAGTACATGAAAAGATAGATATGCGCCTATTAGATGTTGTCACTGCTTACTTGTATGGAAATTTAGAAAATGATGTTTACATGAAAATCCCCGAAGGATTTCATATGCACGAAGCATATAAACATTATCCTCGTGAAAATTACTCCATCAAGTTGCGAAATCATTATATGGCCTCGAAGCAACTGGGCGCATGTGGTTCACACGTCTTAGTGAATATTTATTGAAAGTGGGATTTAAAAATGACCAGGTATGTCCATGCGTTTTTATTAAGAAATCTGGTTCTAAATTTGTGATATTAGCTATATATGTTGATGATATTAATCTTATTGGAACTCCTGAAGAGCTCCAAGAAACAATTGATTATTTAAAAGAGAATTCGAAATCAAGGATTTTGGTAAAACCAAATTTTGCCTTGGTTTACAAATTAAACATTTGGAGAGTGGAACATTTATTCATCAATCAACATATACAGACAAAAGTGCTAAAAAGATTTTACATGGACAAAGCACATCCATTGAGTATTCCAATGATCGTCCGATCATTAAATGTGGATAAAGATCCTTTCCGACCTCAAGAAAATGATGAAGAACTCCTTGGTCCTGAAGTACCATATCTCGAGTGCAATTGGTGCATTGATGTATCTTGCTAATAACACACGGCCTGATATTGCTTTTGCTGTCAATTTATTAGCAAGATTTAGTTCTTCACCAACACGACGACATTGGAATGGAATTAAACAAGTCCTTCGATATCTCCAAGGTACAATTGATCTCGGATTATTTTATTCAAATAAAACCAGTCCAACATTGATAGGTTTTGCGAGATGCTTTGGTTATTTATCTGATCCATATAAAGCACGTTCTCAAACGGGCTATCTATTTACATGTGGAAATACTTGCTATATCATGGCGTTCTACGAAACAATCTATAGCAGACTACTTCTTCAAATCATGCTTGAAATTATAGCCATTCATGAAGCAAGTCGATAATGTGTATGGCTAAGATCCATGATTCATTATATCCGAGAAAGTTGTGGATTATCATCAATCAAAGGTATTCCAACTCCTCTTTATGAAGACAATGCAGCTTGCATAGCTCAATTACGAGGAGGATATATTAAAGGAGATCGGACAAAACATATTTCACCAAAATTCTTCTTTACTCATGAACTCCAGAAGAAATGTGAAATTGATGTGCTACAAATTCGGTCATGTGACAACCTCGCAGATATTTTCACGAAGACTTTACCGACGGCAACATTTGAAAAGTTGAGATATAAAATCGGTATGCGTCGGTTTAAAGATTTAAAGGAATCATCTCATCGGGGGAGTAATAAACATACATATAGAATAGTGTACTCTTTTTCCTTCACTAGATTTTTTTCCCACTCGGGTTTTTATCTAGTAAGGTTTTAACGAGGCATATTCTTTATGTATGGATGGACATCCAAGGGGGAGTGTTATGAATTATTGGAATCTCCATTAATTAGTGGAGGCTCCACTAATTATGGATTTATGTGAATTATTAGAAGATTTTTATGGATGTCCACCATTTAGTGGAGACACCATTAATTGAAGATGATGTATGCCATGATGTATTTCACTAATTAGAGCTCTATAAATAGAGCTATTCTCTAAGCTTGTAATACACCATCATTTTGTGAAAGAAAGATTAGTGAAAGAAAGATTAGAGAAAGAATTGTGAGAGAAAGAAAGAGAGAAGTTTGAAGAGAAATTCTTGTGTAAAGAATAGTTAGAATTTTCTTAGTGTGTAGTGTGTAGATTTTATTCTAACACTACCCTAATTTTATAACAAACTGGAAGTTCTTCCTATTAATTTCTTTTATTGACAATTTTCTACGTTTATATATATATATATATATATATATATATATATATATATATATATATATTCCTCTTCAAAGTTAAGTAATTTGGCCAATCCCAGCGGAAAAGACCCTACTCATTCTTTTCTACAAATTTTATTTTTAAGAGTAGGAATTTATTTTTAAAGTTTCGCTTACTTATATGCTCCCACCATTCAAAAATTCCCAGCGTTTAAAGATATACTTTTTTATTTATTTGGTACAAAATTTTAGAATAACCTTTTAGTAAGTAATATATATTTCAATTGTTAATTGATTATAAAAATTAAGTTGATGGATTTAAATTAAAATCCATTTAAATCAAATAATCTTGATGAACTTAAATGAATATACATTCAATCCAACAAATCCATTTAAAGTAGTCAAATTTGATGAAATTAAGACTATCGATTCTTAAGCATCTGAACCACTTGATTGAGATTTTATTAAATTCATGGACTTTATCTGTCTTCTTTAACTGCTTACATAGATATTAAGATAAGTATGTTTTTTAATTAAATAAATATTTTCTTCTATTTTTATCTCATAAAATTCAATTTATTCTCTCTCTTTTTATTAAAAAGTACTTAAATTTTAAATTTTTAATATATTCCAAATTGCTTCTATTTCTTTTTATTTAAATAGGATCACCTTATTAGGAGAGAAATTATTTAATATGTTTGAGAAATAGGGTACTATTAAATTGGAGCAAATTTAAAATGTTAAATTTTAATTTTTTAAAGAGATAAATAATTTGGAACAAAGATTAAATTAGAAATAGGAAAGTAATATGGAACAGATGAAGTAAATGATGTGAATCAATTTGCTCGTAGGGGACCTTTTTGCGTTAACTGTACGTATGGTATTCATGTAACATGACTGCGGTTTAGCTCAGCTAATAGTTTGGGATCAATAGGAAGTCCCCTTTTTTAATATCTATATATATATATTGTTTCGAATTGAAGACTTGTGTATCTTTTCTTTCAAAACTAATTGATGTTATTTGTATTTAATTTTGAAAACAAAGTCCCTGTTATTATTTGATATAGATTTTTGCTTTGAATATACACCAAAAAAAAAAAACTTGATTTCTCTTAGAATTTTAGTGTATGAGATTTGACAATATATATATATATATATATATATATATATAGATCATTAGACAATTTTTAATTGAAACTAAGATTAATGGACATATATAAACTGGGTGCAACCAAATTTTAAAAATTCTAAATTTATTTGTGACTCTTGAAAAGTTTCGAGACAACAAAATCACAAATATTCATTTGTAACGAAAATAGTGGCACCACAAATTTGGTTAAGTTTACATTTATTTCCTACGAAATATTTTTGTTGAAAAAAGTAACACTTGGATTACAACCTTTTTTTTTTTCCCCCCACAGAATGTTTTGACACAACGAACTAAAATAACCATTTCTCATAACAATTGACCTTTTTGCAGCATAATTGTTAGGTCACAAAAAAGAAAATCTCTAGCAGTACTCCTGTATCACTAGTTCCCACAAATCTTATGCAATATAAAGAATCTTCATTTGCCGGCTGCCAAACTCGGCATTTTCACCATTAAACTCTCTTTTTCTAGTTAAAAGATATTCAAAGTTCTAAAGACATCAGAACAAAATTCAACATTCTACAAGTCAAACAATGGTTAACAAAGGAAATCTTCATTCTGCAGTTTCTTGTACAAATATATTTCATGGACCAAAGCTCAATTACAAGTTTACAACCGCTCATTTCTCTAACCAACACACTAGTGTTTCCCAAATAGCTATAGCTATATCCCAACTGCACATTTGACATAATTACCAGCAGTAGAAAACACTATATTTCTTACATTTCACAACAATGCAAAATTATAGTCGAATAAAGAATGAAAAAATAGACAGAAACTTTTGCAAGAAGATTACGCGATTATGAGTGAGAGCATCTGTAAATATACAAGATACATCAAAATGATTTTAGCACCCTGCTGCTTTCAAGAATTTGTCATATGGGCTCGAGGGTGGCAGTCTAAACGACTGTTCCCGTCCAAATTGCCGCGAACAATGAAGGAGGTGATTCTGACTGTGAACAGGTTCAGTATTTTCCAATTGTAGATCTCTTGAAGAATCCGAAACCTAGAATAGCAAAGAGAGTATTTATCATTTTCCTGATCGTTGTTCAAACATAAACCGGGCTCTTTTCAAAACTAACGTGAATTAAAATATGAAATAGGATGAGATGATTGAATATCTAGATTGGTAATATTCAATCCAATAATAGGGGAGTGGTTAAGATTGTAGATGTCAGAAAAACCATGCTTTCTCACACCAAATACATGGTTAAAACTAATATGCAGCCAAAACACGAGAAAGGAAGAGAGAGAGGGGGCTTTCTAACCGTGTTGGATAAAAAGGAATCTCTTGCCTCATTTTCTTCAGAGAAAAGAATCTCCTTTGCACTCTGTTGAAACTTGAAACTTTGAAGAGCCAACATTTTCTGTTGTTTACCTGTTACAAGGGCCTCACATTGATTCTTTACTTGATCATACGATGTCGGTGCAGAGGAAGGTGGGAAGCTGGCAACTTGCTGGGCTGTTTCTAGGACCTGTTACGGACATACATCTCTCATGTCTTGCTTCAATAGTACGGCATAGCTCTAAACTTATATACCAAAATACAAATAGTAGTAGAAAATAAAAAACAGTAGTGTCAGAAGGCCAAGGATCCAAAGCCTTTATTCCAGCTCAAGAACTAACTGAATAGTTCGGGGAGATGATCTAAGGATGCAGTTTGCCACAAACAATTGCTATCAAGTGTGGCCTGAGTATCTCTAGAAACAGAATAAGTTGAAATGATTTAACGATGCCATTTACTAGAAATGATGTCAAGTTTGGAGGAGAACATTGGTTCTTTGCAAGGCTTGAAATAGGCAATATGGTTGAGGACAACTTCAGAGGGGATGGTTCCTGGAATATCAGGAGCATAACACTGGAGATCATTGACATCTAACACAAAAATAAGAAATGAATTTCTTGAACATAAAATTTTATGGTTGTGTTCAATCTATTGGAGAGATTATTGGCTTTGAATTGTATCTAGTGCTACTTCCTTTAGAAGACTCCCCAAGATCACTCAATTTGAAGACTAATTCATACCTGACCATGTATGTGAACATGGACGAAACTACCATAGAGGAAAAAGGCTCCATCTTTTTCTTAGAATTTCCCTTCCATCCACTTTGTCCAACTACAATACAAGCTTCTATCTAAACTGTCGAAGCACTCTTGGATAAACCAATCAATAAAAAGTATATGCTAAAGCCCCTTATTTTATATTGTATATTCACGATTTAGAGAAGCATAATAATATCTTGAAGCACAAAATTTCCCAGATATGTATAGCAACTTGAGATTATGTGAAAGTTAAAATCAAGCCAGAAGCATACTACTGAAGAAAATCCAAACCAAGTTACTGAAAAGCATGATCTTACAGAAACATAAACCACATCCAGTTACTGAAAAACACAACCTTTCCAAAACATACTGTTACTTTCAGTTAAAACATATTGGAAAAATACTGGGCTTCAATTGCTGACTAGTTCAGGGTAAATAATTATGTTCAAGCCTGGTCAGTCAATGCATGTCTAAAAACTAAAAATCAAAACAAAGTAAATTAAGAGCCTGTTTGGATTGAGGGAAAGCAAGGGAGGAGAGGAGTAGGACAGAAAGGAAAGGGAAGGAAAGGAGAGAAGACTAGTAATTATTTATGGTGTTTGGTTAGATATAGAGAGAAAAGAAAGGAAAGGTTAAATATAGCATTTGAATAAAAGTACATTAAATAAAGTTTCCTTTCCCCGCATTTCTGCCCACTTTTAGACGGAAAGAAAGTTGGAAGCTTTTATACTAAACCTAATCCCTCCATTTCCCTCCTATTTCTTTCCTTTCCTTCTTGAAACACTAATCCAAATACCTAAAACCCAAACCCTCTATTTCTTCTCCTCTCCTCTCCCTCCGCTTCCCTCAATGTAAACAGGCTATAAAAGATGCTTGATTAACAAGACACCATCATGCTGGCTAAGGAAAAGTTTAAGCACCCAGCTAAGACAAATGAATCAAAAACAAAAAGAAATTGCTCACCGAGTCCAAGAGTTGGTTAACACTAAGAATGTCTAATGAATTAATGGAAAGAGAAGTTTTTCGATCTGATTGACTTCCACTTGGATCAGGAAATGATTCTTCATCCATTAACCCAGATGGTTCCATAATCTGAGGGCCGAAAAGGATAACACATTCTTAGTCAAGATCAAAGTGTAATCATAATAAATGGTAGGAAAATGATGTTTCAAATATAACCTCATCAAACGACTGAAACTCTATAAGAGCATGTGGAGAAGATGGGCATGGTGTCTCCATGAATAATGGAATACCCAATGGAAAAGCATCGTCAGGTGAAAATCCCTGTTGAAGTTGCTCCTTTATTCTTGACAATTCATCCTAGCAAAGTTATGCAAATAGATGAATCTTGCATCAGAGCTTGAAGATCGAATTCTAATTCACAAAAAATCTGAAAACAATAAAACAGAGAAGCAAGGGTATGAATAAAATACACAACCTACCTCCCCCCACCCCCCTTCCTCTCTCTTCTCAAACAAAAATTTTTCATGGGATCAGTACATTCAAACTAAGTAGCTCTCTCCTCTTTAGCAGATAAAATCACATACAAATTTAACCATCAAACAGTAGAAATCAATCACAACTCCATTAAGATGGATTAAAACTTTAGGCATTTTAATGCAGAGTAACCAAAAAAAATGAGAAAACAATTAACTTGCAAGAGATTCTCCTAGCAGTTTGAAACAACCAAAAAAAGGAAGATGAGCAATCACTCTTGGATCCTGGAGAGTATTCTTTAAAATCATTTTGATATTGAGGACTATAAGTAGATTACTTCAACCGTCAAAATATTTCTTCAATGTGACTTAAGCTGGCCAAACTTAACCATTTCAAAATATACCCAGTAGTCCTATTACCATCAGATATTATTCTAAGCATCGTACTACCACTGTCCACATAGAATTTTGTATCTCCAGTGTTTCTACATCTTGAGGCCTTTGCATCCAAAGAAATAGTGGTCAAATAGCTTAAACTTATGCAGAATAGTTTCATTATACATCATTCCACTGATAGATGTGCTTCTGACAGAAACATCGTACTACAATGTTAAGCCCAGCACCAACAAAAAAAAAAAAAAAAATCCATGCCAGGAAGAGTCGGGAACATAGGATTGATCACCATCTAGCAACTCTATTGTGTGCATGATTAGCAACCCTATGGCTCTCTCTAAAAAGAGGAATCTAAAGCAGAAAGTAACAAATAGAGCATGCAAACTATGAAGATTACCTCCGGCAATTTTGTATACTTAGTTAAGAAAAGTGATATGACAAGTTCTTTTAATGGCCTGTCATCTGAATCAATCACTGACAGGGATTTCAAAGCAGCATATTCATCTTCTGGTGAACCATAGCCTTGGGTTTCAATACTGGGTGTTGTAGAAAGAACCTGCAGCCTGATATCCTCAATTAATTTGAGGTATGGATCAACCTAAAAAAGAGATATTTTAACAAAATGTATAGGTATAATGGTACTTCAAAAGTAATATTTGAGCCCAAAATTGCAATTTGCAGGAAATGACCAATCTACTAGAGGTACAAATTAAATTATAGATTTTCAAGTGTAAATTATAGCTTCTTAAGTGTAAGAAAAATTACTGTTTCATCAGTCAACGATGATTTAACAGCAGGAATCAGATCCGGAAAATTGCCTGCCCTAGCCACAAATAAGAGCATATACGAAGCCAAGGTAAAGAGAGATCTCCTCAGACACGGTTGCAGACCACCTTCAATCAGCAAGGATTTGCATCAGAGAAAACTCCAGAAAAAAATATATAAAGTAAACTTGGCAACAGAACACACATACACACACGCAAACAGAGAGAAGAGAACAGCTAGTGTAGCATTGTCCATTAAGCAGCCAAAATTCGACATGCTATGATTTGTTTTTTAATCAACTACAAATGGTCAATTTCAGAACTCAGCATTTGATGACTGTATAATTAGTGGTCTATTGCCACCAACGATTATCACAAGAAATGATATTAAGAGTTAACAAACTAAGAAAGTACATACATTTCCCCTTAATTTAATTTATTTCAAACCTAAAAGTAGATATTAACAAGTAAACAAAGTACAAACATTTCCCTTTACTTTAATTTATCTCAAGCCTAAAAGTAGACGGGCATACATTACTGTTCTCCATAAGTGGATAACACTTTTACATATCAGAGGGTGTTTTTGCATTTTGCTTGTGTTAGCAGCAGTTACTGTTCGTTCTCTAAGATTTATACAAAAACCAAAATGTGTGTGTGTGTGTGTGTGTGAGAGAGAGAGAGAAAGAGAGAGAGAGAGTTCTTTGGTGCATTCATTTTTGCTGTGGTTGAATGGAGTAAAACTAGACATACCCAGGCATTACTAGAATGAAGTATTGATTTCTATACGGAAACAAAGATCTAGAAGAAAAAGGGAAAATTGCCTTTCGTTCGTATAAACATAGGGAGGTTTAGAATGGCATAGTAAAGCATCTACATACAGTATTCTCTGGAATACATATTACTGGTGTGGTACTTTTGCAGATGCTATATGAATGGATATACATCAGTTGCTAAATTCAGTCTGTGAAACTTCGCTTTGTCATATTCTAGTTAATAGATCCAATAGTAGTGAATGCTCTAAGGAATTTCATTCCTTCCATATTTTTTGTGAAACATAAGTTTGTCTTTGTCTGTCCTGTATATACATGTCACAGAGGTAAAAGTAAAGGGTAGTTCTGATATTTTAACTTTATGGTGCCTGGTACCCAAATTGTTGCCTACAAGTGAAATCAAAGTTACTATTGGCTGCCAGTTTCACTGAATATATTTTAGTTCCAGCATAAGTTTTAGCATGCAGAGGCCTAAAAATTCTGCGGCAGATCATCCCTGGAATGTTCTGCTTGTAAGAAGATCACAGAAGTATTATTGAGGAAGTTTTCCAGTCACACTAATAGGAAAATGGACATCCATTCCTTCTAATGATATTAACCATTGTCAAACGTCAGAATGATACATATCCTAACCAATCAAGAAACAGACAGAAAAGGAGAGCAGACAGGAACATAAATATCAAGAAAGTGACATTTGATTGCGAGCATACTACACCAATGCCATGCAACAAGCCAGTGCTTCTCCATATAAAGAACAAAAATACAATGAATTCACCTATTGTAGATTCTTGTGAACTTAATGGCATGTCAAGACAAATCTAACTCACCATTGTTATCCAGGGAGATACTCCTAAGAGAAAAGGCTAACTGGAAACATCGAACTAGGGCCATGTGACTGGAATTCTGTATTAAAAAACACTAGCACTCAATTCCAGAAAAGATAATTATGCAGAAACAAAAAAAATACAAAGATTAAACAAAATAGAAAAAAGAAAGGAAAACAAACAAAAAAACATGAAACTTATCAGATAGCAGATTGTAATTACCCATAACACAACAATTAAACCGTTAAAAGATATCTGCTGAATTTCTTTTGGCCCTTATCAGTTTATGTGCAAACCATAATTCCCTTATGTTTTAAATTTTATCTTTTACTCTCTTGTAGTTTGGACTGAACTAGAAGTTTCAAATCCTCTGTTTAAGTTGGACATCACAGTGCTGAAATCAGATACAAATTCTACCAAAGTTGTTCGACTAAAGCCCCACTCCAATGGATGCATTGATACAAATTCTACTAGTAACAAAAAAAAAAAAAAAAAATCAGATAATTTCCAGACATTTTAGGACCTGTTGATGGTTATCAATTGAATCCTATTCTTATAGCAGTCACTCACTAACCTCTTTTACTATCAGGATACCCAACTTGAAAAAGAAAGATAATTCACCAGGATGAAAATAAAATTAGGAGAAGCATGACAATGGTAGCAAGCACCAAAATATAACCATGGGAAAAAAATCTCACCTTTGATCGGCTGAAGAGTAGAGCAATAGAATATGTATGTGCCATTGCCTGAAAGTTTGCAGGAGTATTTTCCGTTGATGTTGCCTGAACCCAGATGGATGATAGAAGAAGACTCACTTGGTGACTACTCAGTCGAAGGGAAGTAAGCTCCTGGATAATTTCAAGTAGTTGAAACATTAAAATCCCTTAAAATCAAAAGTAACATTTGTAATCTGAACTCCTATCTTCTTTCCTCTCTTTTTTTTTTTTTTTTTTTTTGCTTAATTCAGCATTTAGTTCTTGAACTCTATTTTTTTGACATGATTGGCCTCTAAACTTTATTTTTAACTTTTTAGATCCCTGAACTTTATTTTTTTGACATAGTTGATCCCTAAACTTTATTTTTAATTTTTTAGGTCCCTCAACATTTTTATGTCGACACATTTGGTCCTTTTGCTGAATTTTCATTAGTCATTTTACAAGTAAATATAAATTTTCTTAACTATTAATTTTATAGAGAATTTGAAATTTACTAACAAGTTTATATCTTTATATTAAAGAAAAATTTAATAAATACATGATAAGTAGAATGGCCAATTCGGATTTGTGAATCAATTTGGTCAAGTTCAAGTTAGACCCAACTTCAAAAATAAAAAAATTTGGCTTGAGCTTAGCCCAACCAAACTCACAAATGTCCAGCTCGAACTTGGCTCCAATATAAAATGTGAATTCGTGCTGGTTGAAAATAATTCAAAAAAATATAAAATTTTAACTCATATATAATAATATAAATACACAATTAAAATGTAGTTTTATATAATTGTCTATTACAATAAAAATGAAAATGAAAAAATGTCATATAAAAGATCAATTTTTAATTATTACAATAATGATAGTTTTATATTTTGGTTAATTTTATAATAAAACTCTACAGTAATGTGAAAAAATAAAATATAGAATTATTATACTAAAAAATGTTTAATAAGTATATATTTTGATAATCAATGACTAATAAAATAAATGTGATTGTTTAGTTTAATATTGTAGTTTTAAATTTTATTAAAATTTGAGAAATAGAAAATGATTTTTCAATAGTTTTATAGTTATTTTTAAAAGTAATAATATCTTTATAATTTCATATATTTAAAAAAAAAGAAAATTCTTTTATTATCAACTTATCATTATTCGGACTAAACAAACCACGTTAGAGTTAATTTGACTCCAATTAGAGTGGGTAAATAATAATATTTTTAAAGGACCAGGGGTGTTGAAGTAAAAATGTTGAGGGACTTAAAAAGTTAAAAATAAAGTTTAGGGACCAACTATGCCCCAAAAAATATTTCAGAGACCTAAAAAGTTAAAAATAAAATTTGGGGACCAACCATGTCAAAAAAATAAAGTTCGGGGATTAAATATGGAATTCAGGCTTTTTTTTTTTTTTTTATCTCCTTCTCTTTTTTGTGTGGGGATGAGAATATGACTGGGAGTAGTAGATGTATAATTGCAGCACATACTCTGTTTGCAGGAGGAGTAGCTCCTTTAACAGACTGATCCTCATGAGAATCCCTCAACTGATTTTCTTCCTCTCTTGTTTCTCCATCTGAAAGCTCAGATTGGTTATCACTTTCTTCCAAAAGGGAGAAACTTTTGGTTCTCATCTTTTGTGACTTCATTGAAGATTGCCCAGAAAGAGCTCGAGAGAAATTCCTATCCCGGGTTGACCACATATTATTAAGAGATGGCATAAGCACAGTGGAGAAAACGCGGTGTGCTCCAGCTCGTGTTTCATGGTCTGGATGTACCATGGCCAAGAGCAAGTGATGGAGGAGGACATCAGGAAAGGCCTGAACAAAACATCAGAGCGTTGTTAGCATTTTAGTAATCTGTAGGAGCAATTGATAATTGTAATGTGGTTGTCCTACTTTCTTGTAGTATGATTTATTAGGAATTGAGGAAGCAATTTGTGCAGTTCGGTGCACAGCATAGATTGTTGCTCTAGCGGCAGCAGTAGCCGTAGGAATGTTCTCTAGCACCACACCCATCATATCAAGGATAGGTCCAGAATCTGCAACCTGTTCACAACACAGAAAATCCTATACATGTCATGCTTATTTTCATTGACATCAAAGGGGACTGCAAGCTATTAATGCTAAAAGCTATCTTATAGATAGATATTCTTTAGGATATCAGTTTTTTAAATGCGTTCAGCCTAACCATATTAAGAGACATCTCTTAATCATGTCAGACAAGGGTCAGTTAAGACAAGAAGAACCAATATTCAAATCCTAGAGAGGTTGATATCTTAACACGTTCAGAACCTTTTGGTTCCCCAAACATTAACAGAAGGGAAATCTACTTTGGGATCCGGAATTCCAGAATGTAAGGACCTTGCCCTTGCATGCAAGTGACTGAATCAAGCGGTCAGGAAGGTGTATTGTGTAAATAGCAGCAAGACCACATTTAGAATCCTACATGCTACAAGCTCACAACAGTTGAAACATTCAAGAAGGATTCAAAACAAAAAATGTACAGGCAAGCCTTCTCTGAGAGGGGCAATAGAGGAATCAAAGGAATAGAATTAGAGAGCCAAGTGAAAAGCATAAAGAAGTTTAATTACTTCAAATGGAGGCAAAATATCCATAAACACGGATGGTCAGTCAAGGTATATTCTCTATACCAAAATAGCAACTAATTCACTAGGACATTACGTGTAATAACATGGTTCCTGTATAAGACAGGACAAACCTTATCTGAAAGGTGAGAGATGCAATTTTCTAATGCAAGCTGAAACTTTTTCTTCCACTCATCTGAACAATCTTTAGGACTTGAAGCTTCAGCCAAATGTACCATGCATTTTTTTAGATGTTTAATCAGATCATTTATAGCACCAATAATCACAACTGATGCCCGCTGCTTCGCATTTTTTGCAAGTTCAAATGGAGGCAAAATATCCATAAACACGGATGGTCAGTCAAGGTATATTCTCTATACCAAAATAGCAACTAATTCACTAGGACATTACGTGTAATAACATGGTTCCTGTATAAGACAGGACAAACCTTATCTGAAAGGTGAGAGATGCAATTTTCTAATGCAAGCTGAAACTTTTTCTTCCACTCATCTGAACAATCTTTAGGACTTGAAGCTTCAGCCAAATGTACCATGCATTTTTTTAGATGTTTAATCAGATCATTTATAGCACCAATAATCACAACTGATGCCCGCTGCTTCGCATTTTTTGCAAGTTCTGTGACAACTTCAACAATGTTTATCTGCATATCAAGCTTTTTGATAACATTCTTATGATCCAAGTGCTTAACCAAGATAGAGAACAAGAGATGGGAGTTTTCGCCTGACAGAGAAAACATTCGCACCAAAAATTAAACAAAATAAATGTCAGATATTAAGATATACAATTTCATTTATTGAGGCAAAAAGTAAGGTAGTAGTAGGCTCATAAAAATAACCTGATTCCTCCAACAGATACTGAATGTAGGCCAACACCGAAAAGGCAAGCCCACTCTCAGGTGACCAATAATTTTCTGAGTCAAAACAATGAAACAGAGGTTCCATTACTCGCCGTACAGTTGTTGCCTCCTTTGCCAGTTGAGCCATATTAACCAAGCAAATCCTGGACCAGTACGAAGGATTCTTGGCTGTTTCCCTGTTCAAATTTTAGAAATATATAAAAGGATGTAAGAACATAACACATAAGGAAAAGCTTATTTGATTTCAAAAATGTTAGGGAACCTTACATCGAGGAAACCATTTCCATTTTCAAGTTAGTAACATTTGGTAAAGAAGAAACTTTTTGGCTGATATCATCAGGAAAAGATGATCCATGAGTTTCTGCTTTCATGACTCCTTGTACCCAATTGTCTGAGGGTTCCGAATCCCTTTTGTTTACTTTGAAATTTTCTAAGCTGGTTCCAAGTTCTATGTAGTTCTCCAAAGTCACTGTTATAATCTATAACAAGAAAAAGTATTTCAGTGTCAAATTGGAAAAACAAAAAAACAAAAGAAAAAAAAGGGGGACAAAATGATTTGTCAGGACAGTTCATATTTTTAATAAAAGTAGGAAGTCAAAACTATTTTGGCCCTTCAAAGATTGGACAAAATCTCAATTAGTCCTTTGGAAGTCAAGCTTTTCATCACCCTCACAACATCAAAGTTTTCTTGAATCATTCCATTTGGACACATAATTGTATCATTAGGATATGATCGTAGCACAGTTACTAAAAAGTTTCCCTAACTACCATGATCCGGGTTTGATGCAAATCCAAGCCCTGAAGGTATCCCAAAGAAAAACAAAAATAAATAAAATCATGTGTTCAAATTCCCGCAATGGCTGGGGCTGGCAGAAACTTTGAAGTTGGAAGGGTGAAATTATAATATATTTAATTATTCTAAATAAGTAAGTAAATAAATCCTATAGAGGGCAAAGCAAGAATTGTTAACCTCAAAAGTTGCAATAAGACGATAATACATTTCATTAAAAGACATTAAGTGGGAGTGATGACAGTATTTTACATGGTCAATGTCCATTGAGATGTGAGAGTTCTCCCCCATAAAGTGCACCTGTTTCATAAGAATGCCATTAGAGAGCACCTTTACAGTCTACAAAAAGTAAATAAAAAATAATAGTGATAAGAAAAAGATCATAGACTTAGCATCGTAGATAATTAGCCCATGAGGAAGATAAACATTAACACATACAAAAATACTTTAAAAAATGTATTTCTATGAGGGTGCAATACATTATGCTTAAAAATGTAGTAGCAGGGCATTGCTAGCAGTTTTAACAGATTCATCCCCCGAACAGTGAAATGACGGGTGATTCAGATAGGTTTAAAGCCTCTACTGCTCTTTCCCAGTAATAAAATACAGAAATGAGGCCAATTCAAACATCTAAATTAAAATATGAAAGCAACAGAAATCGGAATAGGGTATTTGAATGAAAGGCAAGTATAGAAGTCAGAAGTAGTAGTGGCTCCAGATACTCTACTACACTGTCTATTGCATTGCGACCAAAGAAGGCTGCAATCAAGGCATTCAACAACCCTCCCCCCTTGGCAGGTTCTCCAACCAATTTTAGTGTAGACTGCTATTACTAAAAATTTTGCAGAAGACCAATTCGACACATCATTATTAACTATCATTTCTCTCTGTTTTCCTTTTTTTTCTTTTTCTTTTTTTTTTTTTTTTTTTTTTTGGTTTGGGGGGGGGGGGTGTGTTGGTGGGGATTGGTGTGGTTGATTGGAAAAGTCATTGGCATTTCAAGGCAACCACCAAAGAGAATTGCAAGTCAAGATGGTTGATGCAAATCCTCTAACAATCAGGGTACATTATTTTAGTAACATACACAAAATCATCATAGATGCACCTTAACATTGTTTGAGACGCAGAATTTATTAAACATCCAAAACTAGACTTATGTCTCATGAATGAGGAAATGTTTAACATTATTTACATTTTATCCTTGGAACTTTGCCTGTTACGAAAATATCAAACTTGCATATATCTGTTGTACAATATCCAAGATAATCACTGTGTTAACCTTGAAAATGAAGAGATCGACAAAGCTTCCTTTCAGGTATTCTAAACCATAAGGGTTAGATTGCATGCCGCATGCCTTAATCTTAATAGTTATGTTTGAACTGACAGGAACTTGCTGGAGGTCATTGAATAAGATCGTTGCAACCCGGGATTTTAAGTGTGGAAAGCTCCTCAATCCCCCACCCTGGCCCCACAAGATGTATGTAAGAGAACGTAAGATAAACAAAGGACAGAAGAGAGCTCACCAAGATGGCCAGAGCTTGCATTCCAGCAGACCTCAAGCGCAGAGCTCTATCATCATCTCCAACTTCTCGAGCTAGATGACAAAGTTTTGGGATCAGGCCTTCCAAGTTGAACATGTATGTATTATCAATCTGCCTCATTCAGAAAGAAGGTCAATTCCACTGCATTAACATAACAACTGTTGTCTACAACATGCTTGGAAACTCATGACTTTATTCAAATAAATGTCATCAGTCCCTTCAGTAGAGATCAAAGATCAGTGTTCATAATGGGTTGGATATTTTCTTATGGTACCTGAGCAAGCAGAAACTTTAACCATCACAACTGCCCATTACATAAAACTAAGCACAAACTGGGCCATTGGAAAAGTATCCAGTCCCACCAGAAGTTAGGGACATGTTATAGTGTTAATTGTAGAATACCTGATAGTTTAAGCTTTTAGAAGAGATTTTCAACAGTCCCAGACATTAGCAACATCTTTCTCCATTAAATATTTTCTGCTATTAGAAGATTAGTATTTGAATACCTCCTTAATGCATGTAGCCTATGTTTCAGATATCTGCTTTAAGGATTGTTTTCCACACTTGATTATTGGAAACCTACCTGGCTATTCATGAAATCAACGAGAGTATTGCATCCTAGGATCACCATTTCATCAAACTGTGATTCTTCTAAAAGTGTGCGAACAATCCCCAACAAACTACTTGCAAAAAGTGGCCTGCAACAGTTACAGACTCAATTGTCACTCAAATAGAGTAATTTCAAGAAAGAAATACAATAGGAAGATGCAACTATCTGTCTCCCATTTTGTCTTTTGTCAATACTTTGGACAAAATTTGTAATCAGGGAAACAATCAAACAATGATAACGCCAGAAACAGACTACTTGAGAAAAGCAGCAACCTGTAAATCTGGCATGATAAGATGCATCCTTTCATTAAAATCCACATTATTCGATAGCAATTATCAAGACTTAACTCATGGTTGAAAAATGATGGGAATACTGTTCCAAAAAATGTAGAAAATACATTATCCAGACAAACAAAAGCTATACATGATCCTTTCCTGCATTTATAGGTACATGTTTAGGCATTGATGTTTCTCATCCATAGACTCCAGTTCATCTGTTAGTTCTCCAATCTCATCATATAAAGTAAACAGGATTATTAATTTGGTGCATCCAGAGGCAAACTTTTCCCTTTTATTTCACATTTACAATTTATTCTCAAGTCAATATGGACTGGAAATGGTTGGGCTTTTCTCCATCGTCACTCAAGAAGAAATAAAGGAACGCCTGTATATTCTTTGTTTTCCACTACTCAACAACAACAACAAACTAAGCCTTAATCCCCAATAACTTGGGATCGGCTACATGAACCAACGTCAGGCAACATGTGGTCATCCACATGAATCCTCTCTCGCCACTTCCTTCTATCGCACGTCATACTCTCATCCAAATGTAACAAAGACATATCTCTCCCAATCACCTCTATCCATGTCGTTTTAGACCTACCTCTACCTCTGTCTAACCTATCCTGCCTCACTCTCTCCATCGTCCTAACAGGAGCATCCCTCAGTCTTCTCTGAACAAGTCCAAACCAATGCAAACGACTTTCTCTCATCTTTTCCTCAATAGATGCCACGCCCAATACTCAACATATTTCAAAATTTTCATCCAAGCATCCTTTAATTAGTAGTCACAGATAATGACTAAGTTACTCAGAAATTTTTTCCCCTTCTGATTGCATTTCCCGTGATTTTCAGAACCAAAAATTAAATAAATAAATAGTGGAGAATGATAATGAAGCTAGAGCAACATACACTCTCACTGACAGCATTGCATGAGTTTGACAATTTGCTGTTTACTGGGCCCTTTTTAATATAAAGAAGAAATTTTCCCAATGAAACAAGAAGTACAAGAAAGAGTATGAAGAATTTCTCAGGCAAACTAAAAAATGCACAAGGAGCCTTCACAAACTCTTTGTATACTTTCTTTTGCTAGTGATACTAATTTCAATAATTATCTTACAGCCAAGTCTGTAATAAGGTATTTTGTCTTTTGAACTTTGAAAGTTTTATTTCACTAATTGTTCAAGCCCACTTTAGTTGCCAGTCAGAACTACTCTATTAGACAATCTAGTCACCCTTCATCGATAAATCAATTTCAAGTTCATTTGATTTTAGGCCATTCTTATGTTCAGAATCTTTCCCTATCCCAAAAATGGATGGTTAGTTTCGTTTTGTGTTTCATTAATCGTTTCTCTCTTATGATAAGACACCAGATATGAAAACCTCGATTAAATGCTTGCATATGGCTATCAAATTATTTGTAACATGAAAACTTACATCTGTTCCTTACATGAGGATAGCAGTTTCCTGTAAATCATTATAACAACTTTCACAGAGCCAAAGTGCTCATTTCGCAACTCCTTGTAAAACCTTTGCTCCAAGTATTCAGTTATCTGGATCACATAAAACAGTAAGCAACATGGCATAAGACAAAAGTTGGAAGTTACAAGCCTGACTGTGTAAATCAACCATGTCTTTTTAAGAAACTGAAGGGAAAGATAATTTGGGAAAAATGGGATTCCAATGAAATATCAATGACAGTCAATATACACCATGTTATCTTGAAGCTTCACGAAAATAATACATCGTCTAAATTTGCTTTGATGATACTAAAAGGAAAGATATTTAATATACACCATGTTATCTTGAAGTTTCATGAAAGTACTACATCTAAATTGTGAGCAAATCTGACAGTGAGAAACAAAGGATAAGAAAGAAGATTATGGCAAGCAAATGCTCCAGATATTCACCTCCAAAAGAGAAAAGCCTTTCCAGATCTAACAAAAATCTGGATGATGCTACATTTATTCTTTAACTGATGGACAAGAGATCACAATGAAAATTAAAAATGTGGAAGAACAGTTGGCTGTTCATACAGACTCAAAGTTCCACATGCTGTGCAAACACTAATGAAAAACTACAAAACTTTGGAGCAATTGGATTAGAAAAGACTGACTATTATTGATCTCAAAACTCTCAATCCAAATCAACATAACATATATTGCTGTGCTTAACTCAAAATGTATCATCAAGGAATAACTACATGTACTCCAAATAAAAGGAAACTTATTCCAGATGCTTAAAGATATGGAACTTCATATACTCTAAACCTATATTCTAATGTGTACAAGAAAGCCAAAAAATAATGATAATACTAATAATAATAACAACAACAACAACTTACCTTGGGTATCCTTAAAGGATTTTTCAAAGCATATTCACAAAGTTTCGCAATCTTCCGATCATTTGGTTCAGCATCCTACCCCCAAAAAAAAATGTTCAGGAATAAACATCTAACTCAATACCTCCAAGGACCTTAAAAGAAATGAGAAATTCTCAAACCAAATATTATAGCAAACATGTGAACCAGATATCACTGACTAAAGCATACCATATTACCTTCCATATGTAGTCTAAGAGTCAAAAACAAGCAAGATTTCTTTGATACACTCATCAAACCAAAAGATGAAAGCCTATATTTACATTACTAAATACTGAGTCATCTTTCCATGAACTAAATTTTTGCATAGTACATACATTTGATAAACAATAACTGATAATAACAACCATCCTAAAATGGCATCATCGAAGGTAGTCAATGCAAATACTGAGACGGCAGGACAGGAAATTCACCTGTGATCGAGGAAAGATATCAGCTAGCAGCTTCTTGTATCGTTTGACAGGCTGCCTTGACCTTGCCCTCAGTGAAGGACAAAAGAAACAGAGATTACCGCATGCAGGCACAACCTTTCTTGACATAACCCCCATCTTCTTTTGTTTTCTCTCACTCAGATAGAATTTCAAGCCTCTCTACAAAATACAGATCAAAATTTAGATCATGTTGGACAAAACAACAATTCACAAAACCCATTTCAAATTTTCAAAGAATTTCATTCTCGTGAATACTTTCCAGAAAATTACTGTTGGTTGCATATTCAAAGACATGGAAATCTCAACAAGCATTAACCAAAGAATAACAAATTCAACTCCACAAAACTATTGAAATTTGACAAAAATAAAAACCCTGGGAAAAAAAAAATAGCCACAATCAGGCCTCAATAATTAAAATAAAATTCAAAGAATTACAGCAGCTATTCATTTTCCTACGTTAAAATTATAAAGAATAATGAATTTAGCCAAACCCACCTGGAAATAAACCAAGAAAAACTTCTCGTTTCAATCCGCCTCTTGAGATCTTGATCTAAAGCGGCTCAGCTTCAGATTGTGACAAAAGGGCCCGCATAAAGATTAAATTTTTATCTGCATACAACTACAAATGTGAGCTAATTAATTACTCCAGCAACAATCCCATTTTGGTTAATTTGAAAACACATAAATCCTCATATAATTAATTACAATTAACTAAATTTACCTTCGAATTATAAATCTACGGGGAGGCAGAGAGGCTTGAAATGCTCCCCTCGAGGTTTTTGTCTATTCTCTCACCTTTATATTTTTTCTTCTGAAAGAAAATATTTTTATCTTTTATCAAATAGACAAAAAAAAAATTAAAAAGGTTTTAATGACTGTTTTATTTGTCAGATACTAACCTTAACATTACCGGGTGGTGACAGACAGTGGGGTCCACAAGAGCTTTTTGGCCTGCGATTAGTAATACGGACGAGGATTAATCTAGCTGTGACAGAAACATTTCGCCCGGTCAGTGACTATAGCTCTACCCTAATGAGATGTCAGTGTGGGCTCCACATCATCAATTGCATTTTTCTTAAACGGTCCGGGAACTATGGAATTGTACCTTTTTTGGGTGTGGAAAATGAAACCCGCACAAAAATCTTTTCTCTCACACGTTTGTCTTTTTTGACTTTCATGCAAAAGCAATTTTCTCTTTTTTAAAATTTTTTAGTTTTTTTAGGGAAAAGACAATTTTGTCTTTAATTCGCTTTGGTTGGGAAAAGACAAATTTGTTGGACAAAAGAACGAATAAAATATTTTTTACATAGATATACAAATATAATATATGTAACATGATAAAAATATTTTACTAATTAAATTATTATTTTACTGCTCATACTATTTTAAAACTTACTTTGTCATTCACTAAATACACAAAATATATATATATGTATATATATATAGATATATATATATATATATATAGTTGATTAATATAAGATATGAAGGCAATATATAAATATTATATTTTATTGTGATTTGATTTTAAATAAAATTAAAAAATAAATTGTAAAAATTATAAAGAAAAGAAACTGCAAAAAATAGAAAAATAAGAGAATCACTTAAATTCAAAACTGATATTATATTTATTTACATAAGGACTCTATTTATAAATATTTAGATACATCATCTTAAGGAACGAGAAATGAATTTAATAAATATTGTTTTATCTTATCCATTAATAACTTTAAAAAAATGAATAATCGCATTTATCTTATGGATAAATGAATGATATTAGAAATTGAACAGTCACATCTATTTTCTAGATAAATGAATAATATCAGAAAATGAACAACCACTTCTTATCCTTTTGATTTTATGATAAAACTCCCCCTTGAATATTTATTTTCAAAACCTTGAAAATGCCTTATTAAAAACCTTTGTAAGAAAAAAAACTCTATAGGGGCAAAAACCTAGTGAAAGAAAAGAGTATACTTTTCATTCTTGAGGGAATACTACCTCATTAAAAATCTGACTAAGAAAAATCTAGTAGTAAAAAAAACTTTGTTATGAAAAAAAAGTACAGTGTATATATATACTCCCCATCTTGATAGTGTCAATCAAGATGAATTTATATCTTTCAATTGATGCATTCCAATTCTATATTCTAATTTTTTAAATGAAACAGTTGTCAATATTTTAGTGAATAAATCTGTCAGATTATCACATGGTCGAATTGTTGCACATCTATTTCATATCTCTTCTAGAATATATGAGCAAAGGAAAATTTTGATAAAATGTGTTTCGTCATCTCTTTTAATCTATCCACCTTTTAATTGAATTATACAAGTTGAATTATTTTCATAAAGAGGTGTTAAAATTTCCTTTTTAAAGGATAAATCACAATTTTCTCAGATATAATGAATTATTAATCTCGACCACATATATTCTCGATTTGCTTCGTGAATAGCTATAATTTCAATATGATTAGAAGATGTGGCTACTATAGATTATTTTGTAAAGTACAATAATAAAGCAGTATCGCCACACATAAATAAATAATTAGTTTATGAATGTGTTTTATGTGGGTCGGATAAATAATCAACATCTATATAACCAATCAATATTGGGTTGGTTTTATTTAAATAAAATAATACGATATCCTTGGAGATATCTCATGACATATTCAATATTATTCTAATGTCGTTGTATAAGAAAAGAATTAAATCTTGCTAATAAATTCACGAAAAATACTATATCTAATTTAGTATTATTAGTACACCAATTATACTAAGGTACGGTACTTTATAATCAAAAAGTTTTTCATCATCTTCTCAAAATGGGAAAAATATCTTTATTTATATTTACTTATTTGACGACTACTGAAATACTTAATAGATGTACTTTATCTATATAAAACTTTTTCAGAACCTTTGTTGCATATGTTAATTGATTGATAAACCATATTCTAGATGTTCTATTTGTAGACCAAGATAAAACTTGGTTCTTCCAAAATCCTTAAATCCAAATTCTCGTTTCAAATTCTGTTGGAGCCCTTTTGGAGTTCCAATAAAGTTTATATCATCCATATATATAGCTAAAATAACAAAACTAGATCTAAATTTCTTGATAAAAATACATAGACATAATGATTATTTTTTATATCTTAAATCTAATAAATATTTATTAAGGTGATTATACCATATGTATCTAGACTGCTTTAAGCCATACAATGACTTTTGTAATTTAATGGAATAATTTCTATAAGGGCCAGAACTATATGCTCCAGGCATACTAAATCTTTTTGAGAGTTTCATATGAATATTATTATCAAGGTTCCTATATAAAGAAGTAGTAACAACATCTATTATACACATGTCAATCTTTTCATGCAATCCTAGATTTATAAGGTGTCGAAGTATAATTGCATCTACCACGGGTGAATATGTCTCATCATAATCAACACCCTATTTTTTGCAAAAAGTCTTGTGCCACAAGTCATGCTTTATATTTAACACTTCGTTATTTTCATTTTGCTTTTGCACAAATACCCATTTTATAACCAATTGACTTCACACATTTTGGTGTTCAAATCATAGGTCCAAAAACTTCACGCTTTGCAATTGAGTTTAACTCCAATTGGATCACAACTTTCCATTTTGGCTAATAAGTTTTATAGCGACTTTCTTCAACTGACATTGGTTCAAGATCCCCATTATCTTTTTAACATATCAAGTGCTATACTATATGCAAAAACATCATTAACAATTATTTCCATCCTATTATGACTTTTTCCAGAAGTAGCATAATTGATGGAAATCTCAATATTCTTTTTACTAGTTTCAGGATCTTTTCATCAATTGTCACTTGGTTCTTATTTTTTAATTATTTAATTTGATCACCCTAATCATTTAATTCTCTTTTCTCTTTAAAATTTTTATCTTTTGAACAAAGGGGTCATCCATGCTTATGGCGTGCTTTCGATTCAGTAACTATAAGAATTTCAATTTGTCTTGCTGTAACTTCTATCTGAATAGGAGTATTTATAGCTAGAATATGCAATTTGGTTACTCTTGTAGAGTCAATAAACGAATCTAGTAATTGATTTGCAAGCTTTTGCTGATGAACTACCTTTTTAAACTTCTAATTCGCTCGCTGATAGGGGCTAAATTCATCACTATTTTTCTAATTATTTGAGATTAATTTGAGATACTTTTGATGTAATAACTAGGCATATTCATTCTTATTTGTTATTTTGCTTGTGAAAAGTGTTTTTGACGAATTTGTGCAGAATTGAGTTGATTTCGAGCAAAAAGTGAAAATTTCTAGATTGCACCTGGTGCCAGGTCTAGCAACTGCACCAGGTGCCAGGTCCAATATGGAAAACAGAGAAAATAGAGCACAAGTTCAGGACAAAAATAGAATACACCTAGCACCAGGTGGATCGAATGGACTCAGTGCCAGGTCCGGTCTAGACGCACGCGATTTTGTGCACAAATTTGGTATATTCCAAAGGATTTTAGTATTTTTCAAATCCTATTCGGCTAAGACTCCTCAAGTAACGAACTTTGGTATCAAAGAAGCTTATTTAAATAAGAAAAACACAAGAGAAAGTAGTGAATTCAATTATCAAAACTTTCAATCACTCACAAAAGGAGAGATTCATCATTCAATGAGCATTATTCAAGAAGTTTCCAAAGAAAAGGAGAATGGCTTGTCTATGAGTTCTTTCTTTTACTTTTATTTTCTTTTTCTAGAATAATGATGTAATTAATGTTTTCATTATAATTTGACACTGTTTTTGGGATTCATGATTTTTTGAATTAATTTAGTTTTTTTTTTATCAATTGATTATTTATCATGGGATTTAATTACTTATTTTTCTTATAGAGTTGGTTGATTGATTCTTATTGTTAACTTACTTGAAAAAAAGGGTTGATAATGACTTCAATTAATTAATTTCATATTTATTATCTCTTAACTTGCTTGAAAAATGAGTTAATTATCAAGAATATAGGTAATCAAATGTTAGTTGATGATTGCTAGAATATAGATTCATTAACTAATTTCATATTTTAAATCACCTAAAATATAGGGATTTATAAGAGGATTGATTTTAGTGTATCTTTTGGATAAATTAGTTGAGACAGAATATATTCACTAATTTAGTTAGAAGATAGTGATTTCATGGATTACAAACAAAGTGGGTCTATATTAAATCTTTAATAAAACCAAGATGATAATTGATTATGATATTTGCTAAATTATTCATTGTCATGTTTTCAAAAGCATTTGTCTAAATTGTATATTTTCACATCTTTGAGTTGTATATATTTTTATTTATTTATTTATTTATCATATTATCATTTTATTATGTCGGTTAAATAATGAATTAAAAGTTATTAGTGTGTACTTGTTCTGAAAAACCTTAGAGGAGGTGAATAAGATTTTTGGCAAATATAAAAAAAAAATTCAAAAAGGATTTTTTTTTTTTTTTGAAGTCCTTCTTTTGTTTTTCAGATCGAGAAGTTTGCTAGATATGCAAAGAAAAGTTTTTGAGCAGCCTTAAGGAACTAACTAGGTGTTGGTAAATATGCCCTCTTAAACTAAGTTTTTGATGTAAAAATTGAATGTTTTAATAAAAGAATTTATTCTCAAAAATTGTTTGTGAATTTACAATTTTATGTGTGCACAATTACGTTTGAAAAAGACCCATTGTGTTTAAATAAGTGGTCCATGTGAATGGAAGTCAATAAGGTATGGATCACGGGTTACTTAGTACATAAACTTTTGTTCTTAACCGATTAATGAGAATGAGAATCTCATCATATTTAGGTTATTATGTTGTGAATTCTAAATGGGGAATGGCTTACCTTTAGAATAATTCGAAATAGGCTTATGTCATAACTTTTGTTCTACGTATTTAGGGCTTTGGCCCAATTTTAATAATTAGGGATTAACCTGGGACTAAACTGATTTAGGTTCATTTAATTGGACTGGTTTATTTGGGCTAAAAAATTAATTATTTGTTGGGCCATTAAGTTGGTTCTAACTAAAATAATTAATTAAGTCCAATAGGCTAAACTAAGAGTCCAATAGCCCAATCCAGTTTAACATAGGATTTTTTATTTAGGTTAAACAGGAAGATTGGAAACAACGTTGTTGTAATCAGACACACAACAGGGACGGCTTCTTCTCTGTAGAAGCCAGACGTCTCTCTCTCTCTCTCTCTCTCTCTCTCTCTCTCTCTCTCTCTCTCTCTCTCCAGAAAAATTCCTAACTTGTCAGTCGCTCATCAAACGGTAGTTAGGCAGGCCATATACTGGAAGACCGAGAGCTTGGCGCCCATAAATATGCAAAGGTGGAGTAAGAGGCTTGCAGGAATCGCACTAGAAGCTTCTACCAGCACACCTACACCGGTTGCACACGTTCCGATACAGCCAACACTTAGAACGAGAAAAAGAGGTAAAATTTTTAAAACCTCGGGATTAAAATAGGGCGCAACTGGCGCCGACTAGGGCTGCCGGACCTAGTGCCGGCCCTGCCCTGGACTCCCTGTTCTTGTTTTTTTTTTTTCCAATTTTTTTATGTTCGCTTCCACTGTGTGCTCCGTGTTCTCCCGTTTTCCACGCCTTCAATTGGTATCAGAGCATGAAGGTTTTTGTAAAAATATAGGAATCATGCATCTAGATGAATAAAACTAAACACATATGTGTGATTAAAATTGTGATCCTTTGCTGTTTATGGTATAGATAAATTCTCTGTTAAACCTCACGGGTGGAGGTATAGAAATCTGTAATTTACTATTTTTCTTAGTAAATCGTGTAAGCCCGATATTTATGGGTATAGGCGATTGTTGGTTTTGGTTGATTTCATTGTATTTGGTTTGAAATCGGAGAGTCAATGGTACCAGAAGTCGTGCAGAAAAATAGGGGAAATTCACAGAAAAAAAACTGCAGGATCTGGCATCCAGGGCGAAACCGGCACCGGCTTGGAGTGATGGAACCGGCACCAACTTGGCTCTGGAAGACCGGTCCGCGCTCTGGTTTCTGGAGAGTCCTGATTCTGTGCGGCGGGTGCAGTGGACCACAATGCAGATGGGTGCATGATCCAGTGCGGCGGGTGCAGTGGACCAAGAAAATTATTTTTATTTTTCCTTGTAATTTTTTCCTTTTTTTTCTTTTGGTTTTGGGGTCCATACTAGGCGAAGTTAATATTTTTGCAATAGTTAATATTCATGGAATATTTTTTCATAAAAAATATTAGTAAGGGATTTTAGGATTAAATAAGACCATTAATTAATTAATGTGTTTAATTCTATTATCTAGGCACTTAGATTTAAAAAATAGAATAGCATGAAAACGTCTATTATTTTCTAGCATGCTACTTATTTTTGGTACCTATGTGCACGCTTTCTCAAAGACCAAAGCCTTTGGGAATGTTTTGACAATGAAAACATTTTTCTACAAATTAAATAGTTATTTTAACTTAAACAAAAATTAATCCTTAGATATTTTCTCAAAGGATTTAACCCTTGACATAAAAAATATATTAGAGTTAGATATTTTTTTAAGTTAAAATAGAAAGCCATTTTGTTTTAATCTTGGCACAAGAAAAATGTTTTGTCAAATAAACTTGAGATCAAAGTCTCTAGAAAGTTTTAATTGGAAAATTTTTGAAATCATTAAGTTTTAACTTAAATAAAATTAGTCCATGGGAAAAGCTCTCAAAGGATATAATTTTTGACATGGAAATTTTTATGGACTTAGACATTTTATTTTGAGTTGAGAGAAAACTTAATGGAAATTTTCAAAATAATATTTTTCAGAAAACCCTTGTTTTAAAAGACTAAGTGGGAGAGGGGTTCTAATGGCCCCACGACTTCCATCACAATCCTCATTAGAGATCGTGGATCCCCTCGCGTCGCCCTGGAAGTGAACCCGTATAGGATGGGGATACCACATGGATCTAGATCTAATGGAGAGATGTAATTAATAACCCGGAGCACGTACTATGATCGGCCAGCCCCTCGTTGGAGGTCATAGTGCGAGGTATGTCCATAGGAAATGAGAAGAAACGGCTATCCCCTCGATGGAGTTATCTTCTAGATCATTACCTATAAGGAAAATTAATTTGTGATGGTTAACACACTTAGCTTAGGAAACTGTTAATCTTCCCAAGAAACTATGTTAGTTTTCCTAAGAGCCAAATTGATTATTATCAATTTTGATAATAAGGATAAAGTGCACATATTTGTTTTGATTTCACAAACTGAATTTTTTCTTTTATTTTTAATTTTTTAGAAATGGTGGGAGGTTCTTCTAGTCCATTGGTCATTATTCTCCGAGAGAATAAGCTAACGGGACCAAACTATGTGGACTGAAAAAGGAACCTGGACATAATATTCACAGCCAAGGAGTATAAGTATATCCTGTACGAAACCTGCCCTGTAATCAGGGAGGGTTCCACCGCCGAGGAGCGTGAGGCTGAGAAGGTATGGAAGAAGGCCGATGAAATGGCTCGTTGTTACATGTTGGCATCTATGTCTAATGTGCTCCAATCCAAACATGAGCACATGACCACTACATATGACATAACCTAATCATTAGCCACAATGTTTACGGATAAGAGCCGGCCTGCAAGGCAAGAGGCTCTTCGAACCATCATTAACACTAAGATGGCTGAGGGAGCATCAGTCAGAGAGCATATGCTCAAGATGATTGCTGTTTTCAAGAAGGTAGAAATCTTATGGGCTATCATTGACCCCGAGAGCCAAGTGGACATGGTTCTCGAATCTATACCGAGTTCCTTCACTCAGTTCAAGTTGAACTATAACATGAATAAGTTGAACATGGGTTTAACTGAGTTGATGAAGGAGCTCCAGATGGTGGAAAAGGTCATGAAGCCACAGTCAAAGGTTATGATTGCCAAGGCTTCATCTTCTAGAATTGGGCCCAAGCCTAGAAAGTTCAAGAAGAAGAAGGGGAACGCAGCGGGCCAGCCCAAGACCTAACCCAAAGACAAACCCAAGGGTAAGTGCTTCAAGTGTGGATTGAAGGGACACTGGAAAAAGGAGTATCTGGATCTTCAAGCCAAGAAAAACCCCACAGGTAATGTTCTCTATCTAGAGTCCATATCAATGGTTGGATCGACTTTCACTTGGATTGTTGATTCAGGAGCCACGGATCATATCTGTAACTCCTTGTAGGGGTTTAGAAAGATTAGAAGACTCCAAAAGGGTGAACATGGACTACGTGTGGGAAATGGAGCATAAGTTTGGGCCCTTGCAGTGGGAAAGCTGGATATTATTTTTTATTGTAATGGAATAGTGGTTTTAAAAGATATTTTATATGTACATGGATTTAGACAGAATTTGATTTCAGTTGCAAAACAAATAAATCAAGGATATTCTGTATTTTTCTATTCTGGTATTTCTATCAGTAGAGATGGAGAAATTCTATGTACTGGGCACATGTATGGAAATATATTTTTCTTAAACCCTATTAACAATCAATTAAATAACGCTCAATCTGAACCTTTAACAAGGAAGAGAAAGACTAATGTCAATGACTCTTTTCTTTGGCATCTAAGGTTATGTCATATTAACTCAACTAGAATTCAAAGGTTGAACCATGATGGGCCCTTGGGCTTATTGAGATTGAAAAATTGGTCTCAGTGTGAGTCCTGCCTAATGGGAAAAATGACCAAGAGGTCATTTTCCCTTAAGGCGAATAGAGTCAATGAGGTATGAAGTCTTGTTCACACTGATATGTGTGGTTCTTTGTCTACACCAGCTAGAGGAGGTTTTGAGTACTTTATCACTTTCACGGATGATTGTACAAGGTTTGGTTACATTTACCTGATGAGACGCAAGTTTGACTCTTTTGACAAGTTCAAAGAGTTTAAAGCTAAAATGGAGCACCGGACAGGTAAATTGATCAAGACCTTACAATCGGATCGTGGTGGAGAATACTTACTTGGTGAATTCAAGGACTATATGGTATATCATGGGATAGTATCCCAACTCTCTGTGCCGGGGACGCCTCAGCAGAATGGAGTAGCTGAGAGAAGGAATGGGACATTGATGGAAATGGTTCAAAGTATGATATCTCATGCTACTCTTCCGGTATCCTTTTGGGGATATGCCCTGGAAACAGTGGCATATATTCTGAATTTGGTGTTGGGAATATGCCCTCTTAGACTAGTTTTTCTTATGTAAATATCGAAAATTTTAATAAAAGAATTTATTTGTCAGAAATCGTTTGTGAATTTATTTCTTTATTTGTGCACATTTTTGTTTGGAACAGACCCATTGTGTTTAAATAAATGATCCATGTGAATGGAGGTCTATCACAGTAAGGTATGGATCGTGGGTTATTTAAACACATAAACATTTGTTCTTTACCGATTGATGAGAATGAGAATCTCATCATGTTTAAGTTATTATGTTATGAATTCTAAATAAGGAATGGCTTACCTTTAGCCAGTGAGTAGTCCACTCATATTATGACATAAGCGTATTTCGAATACGTAGAACAAGACCTGTAGTAGTGGTTTCTAAAAGTACTATATGGTTGAAACTTAAACTACTACTACTACAGCGTGGACTATTACTCTATGACTTGAGTATGAGTTGGTGGTCTGACGAAGCTAGAAGCATATACTTTGATATGCTATAGTTGAGGTTCAATAATAGGGCCAATATACTTGCATGTTGGGTATGTGTGACTAGTTAGTTAAGACAGACTTGTACAAGATAGTTTCTACACCATATCGCCCCTTGTGGTTGTCTGATATCCAGGCCTAGAAAACATGACTTGGATGTTTGCTTTAGGGTAGCTCCCTTGGAAAGCGGAAACACTTCAGGAAGTCGTGGATCATTGGACTAGAAGCCTAAGGATGGTAGATGTCATTTAAAGGGGTGTTAGTACACTTCTTCCTCTCTAAATGTACGGCGATGCGTAGAGGGGTATTTTAGTCATTTCACCTGTAGGTCAAAGACTGTGCTAATGCAGCATTGTCCTTGGGGTCAATATTTCCTTATGGTGATATTAGAAAATATTTAAAATGTAAAATACATATATTTATATAGTAGGGGTATTTTGGTCATTTTAGTAGCCAAGGCGATGTGTCTTTTTGGTCCTCGGAATAGCCCGTAAGTCCTAATTAATTTTTGCGTTGAGAAAGTGATCTCAGTTGAGAGAGTTTTATTTTATTCGGGAAGTCTAATTTATTATTAGACTGGAATAAAATAAATGGAGAGAAATTTATTATATGGTTTAATTGGTTAATTAATTATTCAGGACCTACGTTCGTTTTGAATAATTAGAAAATTAACCGGGACTTAAACTGGAGGAAAAATAATTATTACTTAATTATTTATTTAATTAAATCCCAAGAAATAAATAATTAAAATTTAATTATTCTTGGTTCATTTGGGTTAATTAATTATTTATTGGGTTATTTATTTAATCCCAAGAAAAAGAATTAATGTTTATTATTTTGGACTTTTTGAGTCCAAGAAAAATAATAAATATTATTTTGGCTCAATAGCCTGGACCATAGGATTTTTTCGGACACAGTACAAAAGAATTTAGGGTGAAATCAAAATTTATTTTGGAAATGATATTCGGGTATTAAGTCCCGGGAATATTATTTTTGTCAAAATAATTATTTTTAGGTTTTATGACTTTTGTTTTTTGTGTGGAAAAATAAAAATAAAAATTTTTGAAAATTTTTTTTCTCCCTCTCTCGTGCCTTTTCTTCTTCTGGCTTTTGGGTTTGAAACCAAATTAAGCCAACCGAGAAGGTGTCTGTTGGTTTTCTGGCTTCTGGATTTGGTTGTGAATGAAGCCAACCGAGAAGGTGTCTCTTGGTTTTCTGGCTGGGTTTTGGTTCATGAAGCCATTGGCTATATATATCAACCGAGAAGAAGTGAAGGCAATGATTGACATCAATTCCCTGAGTCTTCCCATTTTCTTTGCTCACCAAAAGGGATTACGCAGTGGCCATATTCTGAGAGTTGAAAAGCCTAGCATTATTCATCACACCGGAGGTGGAGAAGAAAGAAAGACAGTGAACTGGAAGCTTCACTGGATGGAGGAAAGGAAGCTGTGTTTTTCGTTTCAAGCCATTCTTCTTCGATCTTCAAGTCTTAAAGCTCCGAGAGGTAAGTTATTTAACCTCCACCATGCTTGCATGCTCTATGTATAATGTTTTTATCTCCATTACCGTCCACTGCATGCATGCTCTGTTTCTGCCAACACCTTCACTTGGTGCCTTTCAAGTCAGTACCTAGGATTCTCTATGAGATGTGGATTGGACGTAAGCCAAGTCTGAATCATCTTAGGATATGGGGTTGTCCAGCTTATGTATTGGTCAAGAGAGATAAGTTGAAACCAATGTCAGAATAATGCTATTTTGTTAGGTATCCAAAAGGGACAAAGGGTGGTTACTTTTATCTTCCTAAGGAGCAAAAAAGGTACTGGTAAGTACCAATGCTAGATACTTAGAGGATGATCAAAGTACTTCCATGAAAGGTTCAACTAGGTTGGAACTTGAGGAGAAGTTATCTTCGGAAGCAACTTCTTCTAACCCGATTGTGGAACAAGAAGAGGCACAGCCTCAAGAGCATGTACATATGGAGCCTCGTTGTAGTGAGAGAGTGTCTAGGGTTTCGGAGAGATGGACAGGAGAAGCTTTCGAGCTAGTCTCCGGCCATCAGGAACAAGACCCCACTAGATACAAGGAGGTTATTGCTGGTGCCGATGCAAATCTGTGGCATGAAGTAATGAAAGTCGAAATTGAGTTTATGTATCTTAATCAGGTTTGGGATCTTGTAGCTTCACCTGAAGGGATAAAACCCATAGAGTGTAAGTGGGTATACAAGAGAAAGAGGGGAATAGATGGGAAAGTGGAAACCTTCAAGGCTAGGCTTGTGGCGAAAGGGTATACTCAGAAAGAATGAATCGATTATGAGAAAACCTTTTCCCCAGCTTAAGTCCATCCATATCCTCCTTGTCATCGCATGTCATTATGACTATGAGATATGGCAAATGGATATCAAGACGGTATTTTTAAATGGCCATCTTAGTGAAAATATCTATATGTCCCAACCGAAAGGCTTTATTGCTGAGGGTCAAGAATATATGGTTTACAAGCTTAAGAAGTCTATTTATAGACCTAAGCAGGCATCAAAAGAATGGAACATTCATTTTGATGAGATTGTAAAGTCTTATGGTTTTGTTCAAAACGAGGATGAACCATGCGTGTATAAGAAATTTGAAAGCATTAATATAGTTTTTTTTGTCTTATATGTGGATGATATTCTACTCATTGAAAATGATGTAGGGTCATTATCATCTACAAAGGTTTAGCTATCTAATCAATTCAGTATAAAGGACTTGGGAGAAGCCAACTACATTCTCGAGATTAGACTTCTTAGAAATAGGAAGTAGAGAATGTTAGGATTATCCCAAGTTACATACATTGACAAGATGCTGGCCAGGTATAGCATGGACTCATGCAAGGGAGCTCTAATTCCTTGCAGACATGGGTTGTCATTTTCTTCAAGGGACTGTCCTAAGTCTCAAGAAGAAAAGGACAGGATGAGTAGGATTCCATACGCTTTAGCTGTTGGAAGTCTCATGTACGCCATGCTGTGTATTAGGCTAGATATCTGCTTTACCGTAGGTTTGGTTAGCAGATATTAGTCAAACCCTAGGAGGTTCATTAGCAAGTTGTAAAGCATATACTCAAATACCTCAAGGGAATGAGAGATTATATGCTGGTTTACAGGGCTGATGACTTGGTTCTTATAGGATACACAGACTCAGACTTCTAGGCGGATAAGGATGAGAGAAAATCCATTAGTGGATATGTCTTCACCTTATCTGGAGGAGCCATTTCATGGAGAAGTATAAAGCAATCTTGCATTGCTGACTCAACCATGGAAGCTGAGTATGTGGCAGCTTCGGAGACATCCAAAGAAGCAGTCTGGCTCCGGAAGTTCCTTTCAGAACTTGGAGTCATGTCACACATGGACAGGCTGATTATGATGTATTACGACAACACTAGAGCAGTATCACAATCCAAAGAACCTCGGAACCACAAGAAGGGAAAGCATATCGAGTGAAAGTACCACCTAATCCGGGATTTCATCCAGAGATGGGAAGTCGTGGTGGAACAGATTGCCTTCGAGAACAATCTAGCTGATCCATTCACCAAGCCTTTGGCTGAGAAAGTCTTCAAAAGACACTTAGATGCCATAGGGGTGGGTACCTACAGACTTACTTAGTCTTAGAGTGCAAGCGGGAGATTGTTGAGAAATATGCCCTCTTAGACTAAGTTTTTAATGTAAAAATCGAATGTTTTAATAAAAGAATTTATTCTCAGAAATTGTTTGTGAATTTACAATTTTATGTGTGCACAATTACGTTTGAAAAAGACCCATTGTGTTTAAATAAGTGGTCCATGTGAATGGAAGTCAGTAAGGTATGGATCACGGGTTACTTAGTACATAAACTTTTGTTCTTAACCGATTAATGAGAATGAGAATCTCATCATGTTTAGGTTATTATGTTGTGAATTCTAAATGGGGAATGACTTACCTTTAGCCAATGAGTAGTCCACTCACTTCATGACATAAGTCTATTTCGAATACGTAGAACAGGACCTGTAGTAGTAGTTTCTTAAAAGTACTATATGGTAGAAACCTAGACTACTACCGCTACAGCATGGACTAGTACTCTACGACTTGAGTATGAGTTGGTGGTTTGACGAAGTTGGAAGCATATACTTTGATATGCTATAGTTGAGGTTCTATCGTAGGGCCAATATACTTGTATGTTGGGTATGCGTGACTAATTAGTTAGGACAGACTTGTACAAGATAGTTTCTATACTATATCGCTTCTTGTGGTTATCTGAATGATCTAAATATTCAGGGTTCTGGGAAACATGACTTGGATGTTTGCTTTAGGGTAGCTCTCTTGGAAAGCGAAAACAATCCAGGAAGTCGTAGATCATTGGACTAGAGGCCTAAGGATGGTAGATGTCATTTAAAGAGGTGTTAGTACACTTCTTCCTCTCTAAATATACGGCGATGTATAGAGAGGTATTTTAGTCATTACACCTTTAGGTCGGAGACTTTGCTAACGCAACATTGTCCTTGGGGTCAATATTTCCTTATGGTGATATTAGAAAATATTTAAAATGCAAAATACAGCTATTCATATGACATGGGTATTTTGGTCATTTTAGTAGCCAAAGCGGTGTGTCTTTTGGTCCCCAGTATAAATCGTGAGTCCTAATTGAATACGGGCTAAGGGATTGATCTTAAATTAAATGGAATTTATTTTATTTAAGTAGCCTGATTTAATTATTGTGCTAGAATAAAATAAAGGTCCATGGAGAGAGAATTAATTAAATTAGTTTAGTGGGCTAATTAATTATTTAGGGCTTTAACCCATTTTGAATAATTAGGGATCAACCTGGGACTAAACTGATTTAGGTTCATTTAATTGGACTGGTTTATTTAGGCTGAAAAATTAATTATTTGTTGGGCCATGAAGTTGGTTCTAACTAAAATAATTAATTAAGTCCAATAGGCTAAACTAAGAGTCCAATAGCCCAATCCAGTTTAATATAGAATTTTGTATTTAAGTTAAACATGAGGATTGGAAAACAACGTTGTTGTAATTAGACATATAACTGGGACAACTTCTTCTCTATGGAAGCCAGACGTCTCTCTCTCTCTCTCTAGAAAATCCTTAGCTCGTTAGTTGTTCACCAAACGGTAGTTAAGTAAGCCATATACTAGAAGGCCGAGAGCTTGGCGTTCATATACATGCAAAGATGGAGTAGGAGGCTTGTAGGAATCATACCAGAGGCTTTTACCAGCACACCTACACTAGTTGCACATGTTCAGGTACAGCCAACACTTAGAACAAGGAAAAGAGGTAAAATTTTTAAAACCTCGGGATTGGGACAAGGCTACCGGCGCCGGCCCTGCCTTGGACTCCCTGTTCTTATTTTTTTTTTCTAATTTTTTTATATTCGCTTCCGCTGCGTGCTCCGTGTTTTCCCATTTTCCATGCCTTCACTCGGATCTTAATGAAATGAGACAAGACGTGTGCAATTAATACAAAATTGAAGATGGGTTGATGAGAGTCATAAATATTTCTTTTGAATGATTGAAACTGTTGGTCAAAGAGATTTGCAAGCAGTCAGATGTTAAATGCAAGAAAGATGAACAAGAGATTTATACTAGTTCGATTCTTCAAGATCTACATCCACTACCTTAAGCTCGCACTTAAGAATTTTAAACCAGATCTTCTATAAGCTCAATCCAACACAATGGTGTTTGCCTGCACCACTTACAAGAAAGGATCACCACACTTAGTTTTAACCAAACCTTTCAATTAATTACAAATTAAGGCTCACCCCAAATAGGCTTTACACCACAACCATGATAAACAAAAATGATTATAATAATGAAACAGAGATAGCTCACACTTTTGAGCAGATGTGCAAACAAATGAACACTAACAACCTTTACCTCTTGAAACAATCAGATTTCACTTTGAAGCACTATTGAAAAGAAAAATTTTTATATTCTAGAGAGTAAGAGTGTTTCTTAAAAAGACAGGACAAAAATCTACTTTAAAATCGAGTTTTGAAAGTTTTTATAGAAGCAAAAAGTAAAGCTCCAATGGCTAGTTTCTCGCTGTTAGATTTTTCAGAGTTTTGGATTCAAGGATCAGACGATGAAGCATCCAAAAGGTGAGTTTAAAATAGCACTTTTCTAGGCAAAAGCATTTTGACACTGTTCACAGAGTTTTGGACGAATCGTTTGGATGCAGAGCCATCTAAGTTACTCATTCCAAAATTTTGAATACTTAATACTTTGAAATCTTTTTACTTATGTGCTTCAAGGTAGAAATAAATTGAATCATAAGGTAAAAAAGATATAGGAATTTACACAAAATACCTTAACAAAATGATTCCTAATCTAAAATTCTTTCTCAATGATTTCATGATCTTGTGAGCTCTTAGGTTGAAGTTGTTCTTGATCAATCACCACTTTGGATTCTATTTTCTTAAGAGTTACTTAGTAACCTTATTTGCATGCCTTGAAAGAATTGGGTCAAACATGTTCTATCACATGTAAGTCACACAAGTTAGTCCTCATCAATGTTTGTCATAAGTCAAAATACAGGAGAATGCCCTTAGGGCTAACAATCTCCCCCTTTTTGAGTGATGACAAACTTGATGGGATTGTGATATAAAAATAATGATATGTACAATACGGACATGTTAAACCGAGAGAAATAAAAATATTTTTAATTGAAATGCAATCTCTCATTATAGGACTCAAGGAGTGCTTATGAGATTAAGATAAAAGATTAAAATATGTACTCATAAACATGGGTCATTGAGCCTATGGCCCAACTTACCTCCTTATCCTCCTTTCTTCCATCACATGACTATTCCTCAAGAGAATAGCTGCAATTAGTAGTAAAAAAAAATGTATAGATATGTACACAAGAAGGTATAGAATATAAATCATAAGATGAAATGCTCTCCCTTAATATGTGCATATATAAACATAGGATGTAAAGCCATAAAGTGAGTTTTGAGAGTAAGACAGGATTTAAAATTTTGGACTTCTAAAATGTGTATCCAAACTAGGAGAAGTGGGACAAAAGCTAATCTCCTTAAGGAACTTTTGGACTTAAGGTTTTGGATTTTCAAAACATGTGTCCAAAATAGGATAAAATTAGACAAAAGCTAGCCTCTTGGGAACCCATTTTTGGACTAGACTTTTGGATTGAAGAAATATGAGTCCAAAACTCCCCCTGTGCATATATTGGGTAAAAACGAATTTTTAGAGATTTTAATCCAACCTAATTTTCTCAAGATATTTTGGACACAAGGAAATTTTCTAAGCAATCAAAAAATATAAGAATAAATATCCTCATCATCCAAAATTTTTAACATAGAGCATATCATAATTATTTTCAAAACAAATTATTTAGTTAGCTAAAACTCAATTTGTTAGAATGCACAATGGACTCATACACATACTTCAATCTCCTTTGTCCTCAGCAACAACAATATCTCAATATAGTCTCCATCAAAACACCACAATCTTCCTAGTTCGCATTTTTTAACTGTGATCATAAACAGACATAATCATAATCCATAACGAGTTTTCATAATTCATAATTCACATCATCACATAATCTATATATCCACAGTCTATTCACAGCATCACACAATATATATCCACAGTCTATTCACAGCATCACACAATCACCCAACGAGTCTATATATCATCATCAACAATACAACACCACATAATAACCCAACAAGTCTATATGTCATCATCAACAATCTATATATTCGTAGTCTATACGCACAATCACCCAACAAGTCTATATATTTTTCTCCCCATTTGTCATTAATCAAAATGCAGAATTAGAGAATAAGAAAAATAAAGCTATCAAATAGAGAACGTAGGGACAAGAAGAGATACATATTTAGCAAATAGAGTAACTAAAATATAGAATGTAAATTGTTCAAATACTAGTGCATAATTTATAAAAGTAATTGTCAATGGAAAAGCAGTAAAAAGTGTTCAGGCAGAGGAAGTCTTGTAAGCAGTCCGCAAAAATGATCATTTAGGAAATGTGGATGGTTGCTGACTTAGTCCTGGCACCCTTTTTGGAGTGCTGCCCAGCAATGCGACTGGACTTCCTTTTGACCACCACATGTTTCTGCCTTTTACCGGATGAGGTGCCAGCTATGACCGGTTTAGGAGGAGGTACTACAGGTGGTGAGGACTTTTCCTTATGCATGGGTGTCTGCCTACCTTATTCAAGTTCCTCGGATTTCTATTATTGAACAAGGTCCTTGTCTTTCAATTGCTCTTCAATCTGAGTGGCTTTCATTTCTTCATCCTTTTTCTCCTTCGTAGTTTCTTGTTCATTGTCATTTTCTTCCTTTTGGACAATTTGTTCTTTAGTCATTTATTCTTGAGATGGTACTGATTTATCAGGCATGGTTTCATTCTTTTGATCCTTCTTTTCCACAATAGTTAGTCTGTATCCAAAATTCTAGGTTTTTGAACTGAGTCTATCTACCTTAACAACCAACAAATTTATGGCTTCCAGAATGTTTTGCCTGACTCCTAAATTTTCCGTTTTCCCTTGCTAAAGGACTCGTCTTGAGTTTCTGTCTCAACCTTTCTTTTAGTTCCTGCAGGTTGAGCAATTCCTTTTCCTTCCACCTTAATTTTTAACACTTTTTCTTTTTCTTCATCCGATAAATCTCTGAGCAAGACCCATTCTCTATTCACTTGAACAAAGCCCATTCTTTCAAATGATTCCATATTATACACATTTGTCTTCATCTAACCAGGCCCACACTTATCTAAATCCACATTGAAGTACCTGAATACTTTGGTCAAAAGATTGCCATATGGAAATGCCTTATGAGAAGTGTTTCTTGACTACATTATCAATTTTACTGCCAAAAATCCAAAGTTGATTGTTGACCTTTAGAAAGAGTCAGCATTAGTATCATTTGCATGATACTTGCTGAAGTTTTGTACCCAAAGCTTGGGGCAACCATGGTCAACACTATATGGTGTAAGACTCTTCCAGTACCATTCAACCATTTTGTATTTCTATTGCCAGAGTTCTTGAAACTTTTCCCACCAGAGAATCTTTCCTCAAATCTTCCCAAATAAAAAATGTTTGTTCCTTCAAGAAACTTGTTCATCTCGAAAAACTGAATCCTCCCATCTCTCACTCCAAAAATTCAGTTTAGAAATCGATGATCAAATTCTAAATTCACACATCCTACTTTGGTACTATACCATGACACCATGAACCCTCTTTTAGTCTCCTCAAGTCATCCCTTTTTCAAATTTGCATAAAACTCCTAAACTAACGGGATGTATAGCTTCTCATCAACTACCAGTAACGCTCCCCAACCCAGATTTTTGGAACATATTCAGAATATCAAAGAAATTTAAGAATCCCCCCTGCATCAACTCGATATCCCGAAACTACAGTTTTATTCCTAGATAGCTAATCATTGAAATCAAACTCGCATTTTTGATCAAGAAAGTGGGGTACTTGGGTCTCAGAGCATTCTGGTGCAGTATGCTCTACAGATGAGTCGGATCGTGAAGCTTCCTCACCAATTTTCTTTTCTTTCTGCTTGGTGTCCAGCGGTGCAACAGCTTTTGTCTTAGACGCTGCTTTGCTTTTCTTCCCCATCTTAGTCCTTTTTATGGCTCTTTTGACAGATTTTACTATTTTCGTCATAGTAGAAGCGAGGAGAAGGTGAAGGATTTTCGATTTAGTTTTAGAGAATATGAAGTTGAAATTTTGAGAGTGACAGAGAACAATGTTGGTTTCTGATTTCCAAGAGAGAGTGTGTGAAAGCATTTTTTAAGATTTCCTAGGTTCTAGATAGGATAAGTACAATCAAACACTTTACATCAGAGACTTTTCACTAGAAGCATTAATTTTTTTTTGAAAAAAGCGTGGACACTTTGAAAATTTGAAAAGTCATTTCTGGGCTTACGTTTTATTTCACCTATGTGGCAAAAGAATTTGGCTTTTCATAAATTTTGAACTGCCGATATTTTAGATTTTGACTGAGTCCAAAATCATTCATCCAAAAGGTAGAATAGAATCAGTTCAACTGAGAGGGTTTTGGAGTCGTGTTTTCCAAATATTGTGTCCAAAAGCTCTGTCCAAAAATTTTCTTCAGTGGTTCTGCAAACATAAACAAACAAATCTTTAGCAAATTATCAGTTACATGATCATGGTAATTCCTAAACCTCTCATCAAATGATTAAATCTTTCTTCGGCTAGAGGTTTTGTAAAAATATCTACAAGCTGTTCATTTGTTGGGATATATTCAACACACACATCTTCGTTAAGAACATGATCTCTAATAAAGTGATGCTTGTGAAGGCTTAAAATGGGAAAAAATTATAAAAACGAAAGTATGCTAGGAAAAAGAAAAACTTACCTCTATGATTGAATAGCCCTCTTCGCATTGATGTAGATGTATATACAAGAATATTTGAGGCTATTGGATCACGTCCTAGTAAAGGTCTGCTGCGTCTCATTCACGCGAAGCCTTTGATCTTCTGAAATGGTACCCGTAGCACAGCCCATAAAGGCTTAAAGGTTGGGTTTTGATAAGCCTTGAAGGCTAATGGATTTGTTTTCTATGAATGCAAATGAACTCTAAAGAGCCTGTTTTCTTTGCTTTTCTTCTGTGAATGACAAACTCACAGAAAAAATGCAAAACTCCAGCACCAATTCAATTCATTTTGCATTCATTTGAATCCATCCCCGAGAGAGAAGCCATTTACATGCAAACAGAAAGTATTCATGCTTTTTATTATCTTGCATGCGAAACAACACAAGTTCAATCCCGTGTTATTTTTTATTTTTTATTTTATTTATTTAATTAAATTAAATTAATAATTAATTAAATTAATATTATTTTACCCTTGATCTTATTCATTGGGTCAGATAAAATTATTTATTCTTGGGCTTGAATACCCATAAATAATAAATCTCAATTATTTATTTTTTGAGCTATATTAAACAACCCAATAAATAATTAACTAGCCCGAATAAACCAATATAAAATTTTATACCTTTTATATAGTTTATATCTAGATTAATTTTCTAATTATTTAATCTAGGCCTTGAGCCCTGAATAATTAATTAACTAATTAAACTAGAGAAAATAAATACTCTCTCTCGAACACTTTATTTTATTCTAATCCAATAATAAATTAGAATAATAAAATAAAATCCATAAATATCAAGACCAATTCCTTAACCTAAATCTTTCATGACTTAAGGGCCATTCTGGGAACCAAAAGACACATCGCCTGAGCTACTAAAATGATCAAAATACCCATGTTATATAAATAGTTATATTTTACATTTTAAATATTTTTTAATATCATCATACGGAAATATTGACCCCAAAGATAATACTGCGTTAGCAAAGTCTTCGATATATAGGTGTAACGACTAAAATATCCCTCTACGCATCGCCGTGCATTTAGAGAGGGGAAGTATACTAACACCCTCTAAAAGACATCTACTATCCTTCGACCTCTAATCCAATGACCCACGACTCCTGGAATGTTTTCACTCTTCAAGGGATCTACCCTAAAGTAAACATCCAAGTCATGTTCTCTAGAGCCCTGGATAATTAGATAATTTGAACAGTCACAAGGGGCGATATAGCGTAGAAGCTATCTTGTACAAGTCTGTCTTAACTAACTAGTCATATATACCTAACATACAAGTATATTGGTTTTACGAAAGAACCTCAACTATAGTATATCAAAGTATATACTTCTAACTTCGTCAAACTACTAACTCATACTCAAGCGGTAGAGTATTAGTCCACGTTGTAGTAGTAATAGTCTGAGTTTCTTTTAAATAATACTTTTAGAAACTACTATTATAGATTCTATCTACGTATTCGAAATACACTCATGCTATGAAGTGAGTGGACTACTCACCGGTTAAAGGTAAATCATTCCCTATTTGGAATTCATAATACAATAACCTATACATGATGAGATTCCCATTCTCATCAATCGGTTATGACACTACAAGAAATCATTGTTTTTCCTACCAAAATTTTCTACAAAAAATTAACAGTTTTGGTAGGAAATTTCATTTTTCTACCATTTTCCGTCCAAACCCAAGTGGTTAGAAAAACCCTTGTCGAAAAAAAATTTTTGTCCAACTTTTTGTATATGGTAGAAATTTTGGGACCAAAATTATGGTAGGAAGTTTGGTATGTAGTCTGAAATCGGTGAATAAAAAAGCTAAATTTTTTTCCTACCAAATTAGTTTGGTAGGAAACAATGCAAACACTTTCCTTCCAAAATATTTGGTTGGAAATTATTTAATAAAAATAATTTGTAAAAAAATTAAATTAAATTTCTGACCAAATGAATTGGTAGATAAATTTATTTTTTTTAAAAAAATAAAAAATTGTTGCATCCTAAATATTTGGTAGGAAATGATTTTTAAAATATAATATTTTCAAAAAATAAATTAAAAAAATTATTTTCATAAAATAAATAATTTTTCCATCCAAAATATTTGGTAGGAAATGATTTTTAAAATATAATATTTTTGAAAAATATATTAAATTTCCTACCAAATTATTTGGTAGGAAAATTTATTTTTAAAAAATATATATGTTTCCATCCAAAATATTTGGTAGGAAACATCATTTCGAAATTATTTTAGAATTATTATTTCCAACCAAATTGATTTGGTAGGAAATTTTTTAGGAAATATTATTTCAAATATTGTTTCCAACCCAATTGATTTCGTAAGAAATTTGAAAGAAACTTTTATTTTTTTTAATATTTCCAACCAAAATAGTTGGAAGGAATTTTTTTTGAATATTTCCTACCAAATATTTTTGTAGGAAGTGGAATTTTTTTTCCTACCAAAATGTTTGGTAGGAAATTTAATCTTCTTATTAAATGGTATTGTTTCTTCCAAAACTATTTGGTAGGAACTATATTCCTACCTTATAGTTTTGGTTGGAAATATTTTTTTATGTGAAAAAAAAAAAATTTGCTACCACATTTTGATCAAAAACAAAATCCCTATACAGAATTTTAAAATTAGTTCTATAACTAAGTACCAACAAAATAATGTGAATAAACAAATGCCAATAATATTATATTCTAAAAAAGTATATATATCCTAAATCCAAATTATATTCAACAAAACATGATTGTAAATTGTCAACTTAAACATGATTGTTTGGTCGAGGCTCTGACTGTTCCTGTTGATCAGATCTCATAAAGGGTGCAATTGTGTCTAGAACAGAGCTCGGACCATGATTTATGGAAGGTGATGATGCATCATTATCTACAACATGAGGAGGTTGTAGTGGAGGCGCAGATTGGAGACATTCTACTCTTCTCTTCCTTCTTCTTGTCATTCCTACCTAATAACAGCAATCAATCATGAGCTACTAAAAATAGGAGAGTTTAAAGGAGAAGGTTACACATTTGTCTCTTTCGGATAGCCCAGAAACTAATGTGTAGTTTGAAAATTTAGGAATTCAGTGCAAAATTCGTCGTGGGTGTAGATTCATCTTACATATTGCCATGCTTGACTGACATAAGACATCAATTATACTGCTAAATGAGCACATATGAATAGAAAGAGAAGGAAAACAAAAAAGGGGACACAATCAACACATTGAATGCTTTATATTCACTCTTACTTATTTTGGTGATGGAATCTCTTCTACTCTACCTTTTGCTTATGTGACAAATGCAATCTCTATTCCTAAAATCAGAAATTGAATGGTTATTACTAGGGTTCAATTGTCTCCTCCAGTCCATAGTAGTGGTCCTACCTTTATTGCCTGAACTTCTACTAGCATGAAGCAGCTTGGTTGTTCATGCCATAAGGTATGAAAATCTTGTATTGTTGCAAGGTGGTCATGCAATTTAATGTTTGCACTAATAATTGCTAACATTCTAATTGGGTTGAGGACAACCCAGGGTGACTCGTTATAGTTTTGGACAACTTTCAGATTTACCAAATGTGGGAAAATAGAATAGCAAGGGGTGGGGGGGGGGGGAGCACGATTTAGTACCGATGGCTTCACTTTGTGCAAGGTTAGATCAACTGTTGGACCATTATAACCATTTTGTATCATATTAAATATTATTCAGAGAGGTTAAAGTGGTTGCACATGGAATAAGTTAAGAAGACAGAATAATGATACACATCTAAACATACTGCAACTTCCTTCAATCTGATTATCTTTATATAAAAGGCGAAAGTACAAATTGTAAGTTGTGACCAATATCATATTCCAACCAAAAAAATAAAAAATAAACTTGTAGAATCACCTAGTAAAGCAGTTATGAAAATCTAGAAGAGAAACCTTGCATGTATGAGAAGTGGTTCCAACATAAATGATTCTTCCTGTGTTCTTAGCTTGGGATCTTTGGGATTAGCATAAGCAACAAAGGATTTATATCCTGGAAAAACTATAAAAACACAAAATTAAATACATCATTTTGGTGAGAAATTGACCAAACCGGCAGTAAATGTTTTACCAATAAAAAATGTAGGAGTTGCCACAGGAATTCCCTTTGTATGTGCCAATGCATAAAGTTAGTACTACAAAACAAAATATGCAACTACTCCAAAAAAAAAAAAAAAAGCAGCTGCTAAAAATAGGAGAGTTAAAAGGAGAAGAACCTATGCATAAAGTTACTAGAATTGCCAATGCATAAAGTTACACATTTGTCTCTTCCAGATTACAAACTATTTTGAGCTACTAGTAGATGAACCTATGATTTTACATGGGAAAGGAGCTGAAAATAATGGACAATATGGTTATGATTATGGGAGAGAGCAGAAAAATTTTGCATGGGAAAGGAGAACAAGAAATAATAACATAATCATAATGAAAAATGTCTTTAATAATTTTACATCTCCAATTCCAAACTATTTCAACATCTATTGCCTGGACCCTAGTTATCCTCTATTTGCTTCTTCAAAAGTCCTAAATACAGAGAAAAAGTCTATACATTTTGGGACTACCGTGCTTCACTTTTAAACATCACATACATGTACCCTGCACACCTAATACTTTGCTTTTGCCATATCATGAATTATTTAATCTGTATTTTTATACATAAATAGGTTTTTAGTTGTAGACAATGTCAAAAGATGATGTGTTTATAGTTTTTATAATAACATATTTTTTTAGGTTATTTTAAGCACAAGCACTTCTCACTGGCAAATGACACAAGAAACGTATTTACATTTGCATACATGCCATCACAATAGGGGAGTACCAAAAGAGTGTAATTCTATGCTTTAAGTTCCTTCCAAGCAGTTGAAAAAGTGACTACATAGAAATGGTATTAAAAAAAATTCACCAATATTTCCATCTTAACATCTTCAATAAGCAAAACTGTTTTTGAGAATCTAAGAGAAAGACTGCATGTTTTTGAGAATCTAAGATGACTCTTTTCCATGTCTACATATACTTAAAGTGAGAATTATATGGTAATAAAATTTGTATTAACCATCATCTAAGATCTACAATGAGCTAAAATAGCTTGCCTACTTAACTTGAAACCAGCATTTCCAGGAACTGCATAATGGCAGCCTTCATTGTTTACTCTATAACTTTCTATCCACTCATCCAAATCAAGTCAAATTTTCCCAAAATGTTCCTATGACACTTATCTATAAAGTCCACTGCATTAGGTTCCAGAATTAATGGCCATTTTGTACAGTTTATTCAGTGACTAGACTACACACAAAAGATACCTACAAAATTCAGTCTTGGTAAGTCAATAGAATGCTGATTTGATCTGCTTTATCCTACAATTATAGATAAATTAATGAAAGAAAACCATAGAATAAACATGAGGCTGCTTACTTATTAATGGGAAACACATATCAAAAGTTCATTGCATAGAGGTAGGTTTATGTGTGTATAGTTGTAATGCTACAAAAAAACTTATGCTATCTATTTCCTGTCTTGGTTTCTTGAACCTTATCCCATTTGTTCCAATTCTAGTAGATGCTCAAGTATATCATTTCTCTATTAGTGTTCCAAAAACATCTTAAACTGAATTTCTTTAAGCAAAACCAGAAAATTAGGACATGTGAACAAACTTTCAAGCATCTGATATATAAGGACTCCAAGTGGAATTCCAAGTGTTTGAGCAAAAAGCACTTGAAAATATGATCAAAATCCCATCCTAGCTAAAAAGCATCACGTAAATTATAAAATAAATATGTTCGATGATGCAAAATTCATATTGAAGCAAGCACCATCAAACTAATATTTCATCTCAAAACAATGCCCAATACCATATTTTGAAGTTGGAATATTCAATATTTTGTAAAAGTAATATTAAATTATTGTTTCCTAAAAATGAAGTCATGGTTTTATCTATTTTGGTAAATTCCATATTTGGTGAGAAAGAAGAATACTAAAAGAACACCATCTCATGCTTTGTAGGCAATATCCTTCTGCGTACACAAATATAATGCAAAACTACACTAGTATGTATAATATGGCAGTTTGGATGAGTACAAGCATGCATGGTTGCACATCAGTCATTTCCGTTAAGGGAAAAGAAAATGCAATACGAGCATATGTTCTTGCAAGTGCAAAGATGAAACTATGATGTCCTCCAAAGTTAAAAACTCCGAAGGAGAAGAGACCCATCTGTAACCTTCATTGTACGAGTTTAGAATTAACAAACTTGGTAGTGAGCACTAAGGTTCCATCATAAGCTATATTCTTTTCTTTCCTAGACTAAACCAGGAACGATAAAGTCTAGATAGAGATCAAGGAGACAACAAATGAATATTAAACCAGAAATTGTCATAACTAATTAGTGACCTAGGGTCCCCAACCCAACTCAGATAATTAATCACCATATGAAAGCTTGCAGCAAGTACAAATATCAAAAGTAAATTGAAATCAAGTACAATGACAAGCTACACCAGGGCTTTTCTTAAAGGAGAAGAAGGGGGGGGGATCTAACTAACTATTCATTGAAACCTCTTAAGTTTCAAATAACTAATTCTCTTAGATTTCCCTACATTGAAAGAACAAATTACCATACAAAATTCGAACCAAAACACAAGAAAGAAGGAAACTAATGTTTCTAAAGAACCCACTTCCATGATTTTCCAATGCTTTGGAACTACCTACTTGACCTAAGGAAGCTATAAATTCTAGTTGCACCATGCTTTTATTTCAATTAGTTAAGAACAATTAATAAACTCAGCAAACCAATGCCAGACATGGGCACATCCCACACGCATTATCAGTAGTGCTAATTTGTTTAATTTATTTTATGAATCTCCATCCTGTGAGAAGCCCATAATCTGGAATGTCATGACATACTAAGGGGCTATTTGGCAAAATTTGGAACAAGGGTCTTTGGAAACTTATGATGCATTGATGGACATCTTAATACTCTTTTAATATTACACTCCTCTCCTTGAAAATTATTCCAAAGCCACCTTTCGCCAAATCCAAAATTTCCAAACACAAAATAAAATCTTCTTTCCACTATAAACCAGGAACAAGCATCAACTGTTTATGCTTATTTTGTATTGCTGGATTCCTGATATTTATATTCATTTTCTTATGTTGTGCTCATTAATAAACTGATGAAATAGTACTCATCTCAAATTTCAAGTGGATGTTTAAGTATAGGTTAATCTTTTAACAATATAGCATAACAAAGCTGCCAATTTTCACTGTATCAGACCATAAGCATCATAATAACTGTTATATCCAAAAAAGAAAAAGAAAAAGGAATGTATGGCAGTACAAGAAGTGCTTGGTCATAGGGGCAAATTTCTGAAGGTGAATCAAATGCCATTACCTAATTTATTTAACGAGAGATCCATCTTCAGCTCACAGGTTTATGGATATGGAACAAGAAGATAAAATGTTGTAAATGCAGAAGACAAAATGTTGTCTAGAAAGTAAATATACTAGTACAACATAAACTTTTACAAAATCAAATCCAGATTCTTAAGAAACATAATGGATTAAAAATGTGTTGAAGACCCAAGCGAAAGGTCTAAAAAGACTATTTAATTTAGACAATCAAACTCTATTTTTGTACCAAAGCATCAACCTAATGTTTTCTAATTACAAGAACACACATATGGTAAGAGATCAAACTACATCACTTAACAATATCATACACTGGTTTTTTTTAAAGCATTGCATCAACCAATCATAAACAGATTGGGAACTACTAAAGATAGGCACAGCAAAAGCTTACTGGAAAAGCAAAATATTAAGATGTTACTGCAGTAAACCAGAACATTCTGTCAGCCTCAAACAGAATATTTTTTGGGCAAAAACTAGATTAAGCAGAGACAATGATGCAATGCCTAAAAAAAAAATAAATTAAATCTGTTTATTAGAGATGTACAAAGACAGAGATGGTAGCCAACTCTAACTAATTGATCTGCAGCTTCTTTAGCAAATTAAAGTGCAAGCAAAAAGCTCTCATGGTCAATCCTTTAAGGCAAACAATCAAGGACTCTGGGTAGCTATGATTCTTCAACTGCAGGTGGTGTTAGATGTAAACTCCAAGAATGTATTCCAAAAATGCTTCCTCGGATGCAAACTGCTCAAAACCTCGTTCCCCCACCCAACTCCTAACACACCCCATACTCAACCAGACGATCGACAGCACCAAAACATTACAAATAGAAACCATTAACATTAAACCCAAACAACAATATAAATAAAACCCAAATATTTCTGCCAAATAAATCACTTTTTCTACAGTATATTCAAATCAAAATCTTAGTACATATCCACAGCAATATAAAGATTCAGAAAATACAAGGGAAAACACAGGAAAGCTTACCACTTGTATCCTCTTGACAGTAACAAGGTATTTTGGTCCCCTTACCGTCTTCTTCATGCTCTGTAAACTATCTTCCCACCAGCTTTGCAAAACAACAACACACACGCCCGAATAAAGCTCTAATGTTTGGCCTACCACTACCAAATCCAAAGACGAATGCGAAAATTGAAGCGTGAGCAAAGAAAAGAACAGACCTTCTGAACTCGTGGGATGGAGATGCTAACGGTGAAATCATGGGAGTCGCATGAGGAACAGGCAAAACCGCGAAGAAGAGGCAAAAAAAATTAAAGCGCCAAAACAAGAAGGGAATTGGGGATAATTTCCAAAAAAAAAAAAAAGTTTTTTAAAACATGATAATTTAGGTATATACAAATTTTTTAAAAATAATTTAGATATATAAAAATTTTTTAAAAATAATTATTTATAGATATCCATAATTTACACAACCTATTTATAAATAGAAAGTACAAATAATTTTTTAATAATGTAATAAAATTATAAAACATAATTTATAAATAGATATCCATAATTTACTACAATGATATCATTTTAACTTAATAAATGTTTTTATTCTTTTTGAATTTAATAAAATTTAAAATGTTAATTTTTTATAGCAAAAAATAAACATGGTTAAAAGTGAATACATTCCTATTATTATTATTATTATTATTATTATTATTATTATTATTATTATTATTATTATTATTATTATTATTATTATTATTATTATTATTATTATTATTATTATTATTATAGATATATATTTATATATTTATATATATTACTATAGCTATGAGCCTTTGATATAAGATTATCCCAATAAATAGGTATGATATTACATTAAAAATAATGATTATTAAAATAAATTAATAGTCAAATCAAATAACCATTTGTGACTAGAATTCATTAATCATATTATATAATTTTAGACTTACTTCAATATAAGATGGATCAATGTTAGGCTTACTTCAATATTTTGACGGAATGACTAAATGAATATATAAATCATTTAACTAAAAAAGAAAAAGTAATACTCCCTCCATCCAAAATTGCATATCCACCTTTTTTATTTGGGATGTCTACAATTGAATGTTCACTCCCTTATAATACATATATTTTTTAGCCAAATTTCTACTAACTATCTTCTTAATTTAAAGGAATTACATCTCACTAACTCATATGGTCCCGTAACTAATTAATCACAACTATAATAAGGATAATTGATTAATTTTTTTTTATCAAGTCAAAAGTGAATTTTGAAACTGGAACGGAGGATGTACCTATTTCAATTTTTTAAAACCAAAATGATACTTCGTTTCATATTTTATTTATTTATTAAAAAGTATAAAGTCTAGAGATACATCAACAACTGTTTTATTAGAACATTTGATGAAATTCTTTTTGTAACCAAATGTAAATAGCCCAAAATGACAAAATACTACATTTACTTTATCTAATAATACTAATTACTTTCTAGCAACATGTTAATATCATAGGAAAATTCTTCAAAAATTATTTTACTATGTTCATTTTTTAACTATCTTTTTCAATTGAATTAAAAATTAGGATGAATTTTGAAAAATTAATTTATACCAATACTAATGCGGTCAGAAACTTTTTTTTTTCTTTCAGTTTCCTCCCAAATACAAATTGGTTAGAAAATATACATGAAGTAAAATAAATATTAAATTATATTTTCAACCAAAAATTTTAAAATTAATTAAATATCCAACATCAAATTAAAGTGGTCAGAAAATAACTATCCATTTCCTACCAAAAATTACATTTGGTTGGAAATTACATTTTCTTCAAGCAAAAAAAAAAAAATTATAAATTTAATTACTTTCCATCGTTGAGAAACAAAATAATTTTTTTGGAGAACTAAATCATATTTCCTAGCTAATTTCAAAATGGCTGAAAAACGGAATTTAAACTCCTACCAAAATTACTTTTTGTCAGAAATTACATTTTCTTCAAGAAAAAAAAATTTAAAATCATAAATTTAATTTCCACCTTCGAGAAATAAAATAAATTTTTAGAGAACTAATTCATATTTCCTACCAAATTTATGAATAGTTGGAAAATATATTTTAAAATCCTACCAATATTAATTTTGATTGGAAATAAATATTTTTGTGAAGAAACAAAATGAATAATCTAAAATTTTCATTTACTACCACTATAATTATGTAATCGGAAATGCATTTTTTACTTTCCTTCCAAAATAGCATTGGTTGGAAATAATTTATTATTTTCCTACCACATCTCAATGTGGTAGGATACTTTTTATTATTATTCCTACCAATAAACTTTTGGATGGAAATGTAGTTATGTTTTCCTATCAAAATTGTATTGATAGGAAATAATTTATTATTTTCCTACCACATTGAGATTCGGTAGGAAAGTTTTTATTACTATTCCTACCCATAAATATGTGGATGGAAATGTAAATATGTTTTCCTATCAAAATATAAGTTGGACAGAAATGTAGCTATATTTTCTTACCAAAATAATATTGGTTGGAAACAATTTATTAGTTTCCTACCAAATTTCAATTTGGTAGAAACGTTTTTACTACTATTCCTACCCATAAACATTTGGATGGAAATGTAAATTTGTTTTCCTACCAACATATAAGTTGGACGGAAATGTAACAATATTTTCTTACCAAAACAACATTGGTTGGAAACAATTTATTAATTTCCTACCAAATCTCAATTTGGTAGGAACGTTTTTATAACTATTCCTACCCATAAATGTTTGGATGGAAATATTGCTATATTTTCCTACCAACATATAAGTTGGATGGAAATATAGTTATATTTTCCTGCCAAAATAGCATTGGTTGGAAATAATTTATTATTTTTCTGCCAAATCTTAATTTGGTAGGAAATGTTCTACTATTGTTCCTACCCATAAACGTTTGGATGGAAATATAGCTGTTTTCCTACCAATAAGAACGATGGAAGGAAACTATAACTATATTTTCTTACCAACATGTACTTTGGATGGAAATGTCGCTAATTTTCCTACCAACATATATGTTGTTAGAAATTGGACAGAAATGTAGGTAAAGTTTCCTACCAATATATATATTGGATGAAAATGTACCTATATTTTCCTACTAACATGTATGGTGGATGGAAATTTCCAACCCCATTTCCTACCAAATTTAGTGTGGTCGGGAACTTCCTACCAACTATTTCTTTAGTTGGAAATGGGTAGCTGATTTGCTACCATTTAGCTTTGGTAGAAAACTTTTGGTAGGAAATAACCTGTTTTGTTGTAATGAGAACAAACATTTATGTGTTAAGTAACCCGTGATCCATACCTTACTGTGAAAGACCACTATTCACATGGATCACTTACTTAAACACAATGGATCCTTTCCAAACAAAAATTGTGCATAAATAAAATGTAAATTTACAAACAAATTTTGAGAATAAATTCTTTTATTAATAAATTCTATAATTACATCAGATAAACTTATCTAGAGGGCATATTTTCCAACAATCTCCCACTTGCACTCTAAGACTAAGAAAGTCCGTAGGTGCCCACCCCTATGGCATCTAAGTGTCTCTTGAAGACTCTTTCAGCTAAAGACTTGGTGAAGGAATCTGCTAGATTGTTCTCAGAGGCTATCTGTTCTACCACAATTTTCCGTCTCTGAATGAAATCCCAAATTAGGTGGTACTTCCTCGGGATGTGCTTCCCCTTTTTGTGGTTCCTGGGTTCTTTGGATTGCGAGACTACTTCAGAGTTATCGCAATACACCACAAGCAGTTTGTCCATGTGTGGCACAACTCCAAGTTCTAAAAGGAACTTTCGGAGCCAGACTGCTTCCTTAGATGCTTCCGAAGCTGCCACATATTCAGTTTCCATAGTTGAGTCAGTAATATAAGATTGCTTGATACTCCTCCATGAAACAGCTCCTCCAGACAAGGTGAAGACATATCCACTAGTGGATTTTCTCTCATCCGTATCTGCTTGGAAATCTGAATCTGTGTATCCAGTAGGAACCAAGTCGATAGCCCTGTAAACCGGCATATAATCTTTCGTACCATTGAGGTACTTAAGAATATGCTTTACAACTTGCTAATAAACTTCCCCAGGGTTTGACTAATATATACTAATTAAGCCTACGGCAAAGCAGATATCTGGCATAGTACACAGTATGGCGTATATAAAACTTCCTATAGCTGAAGCGTAAGGACGAATCCTACTTATATTGTCTTTTTCCTCTTGAGACTTAGGATAGTCCTTAGAACAAAAAGACAATCCATGTCTACAAGGGATTAGAACTTCATTGTATGAGTCCATGCTAAATTTGGCCAGCATCTTGTCAATATATATCATTTGGGATAATCCTAACATTCTCTACTTCCTATTTCTAAGAAGCTTAATCTCGAGAATGTAACTGGTTTCTCCCAAATCCTTCATACTAAATTAACTAGACAACTAAACCTTAATAGATGGTAATGCCCCTACATCATTCCCAATGAGTAGAATGTCATCCACATATAGAACCAAAAAAAAAAAAAAAAAATCACATTTATGCATTCTAATTTTCTATACACGCATGGTTCATCCTCGTTTTGAATGAAACCATAACAATTTACAGTCTCATCAAAATGAATGTTCCATATTCTAGATGCCTGCTTAAGTTTATAAATGGACTTCTTAAGCTTGGAGACCATGTGTTCTTGGCCTTTAGCAATAAAACCTTCCGGTTGAGACACATAGATGTTTTCGTTAAAATGGCCATTAAGAAATGCCGTCTTGACATCCATTTGGCATATCTCATAGTCATAATAACATGCAATGGTAAGGAAGATACGGATGGACTTAAACATGGTTACCGGGGAAAAGGTTTCATCATAATCAATTCTTTCTTTCTAGGTGTACCCTTTTGCCATAAGCCTGACTTTGAAGGTTTCCACCTTCCCATCTGCTCCCCTCTTCCTCTTGTATAGCCACTTACACCCAATAGGTTTTATCCCTTCAAGTGAAGTAACAAGATTCCAAACCTGATTGAAGTACATAAATTCAATCTCGGCTTTCATTACTTTATGCCATAGACCTGTATCGGCATCAGCAATAACCTCCTCGTATCTAGTGAAATTTTGTCCCTGATGGTCAGAAACCAATTCAAAAGCCTCTCCTGTCCATTTTGCTGGAACTCTAGATATCCTCCCATTACGACGAATATCTGTTTATATAGGTTCTTGAGGTTGTGCCTCTTCTTATTCCATAATCGGGTCTGAAGAAGTTGATTCCAAAGATAACTTCTCCTTGAGTTCTAATCTTGTTAAACCTTTAGTGGAAGTACTTTGATCATCCTCCAAGTATCTAGCATTAGTACTTACCAATACTTTCTACTCCTTGGAATGATAAAAGTAACCTCATTTTGCCCTTTTTGGATATCCAATAAAGTAGCATAATTCTAATCTTGATTTTAGCTTGTCTCCTTTAATCAGTACATAAGTTGGCCAGTCCCATATTCTGAGATGATTCAGACTTGACTTACGTCTAATCCACATCTTATAGGGTGTCCTAGGTACTGACTTGGAAGGCACCAAATTCAAAATGTATACCGCTGTTTCTAAGGCATATCCTCATACTAGACCGAAAAAGTAGCATGAGACATCATGCATCGGACCATATCCATTAATGTCTTTTTCCTTCTCTCAGCTACTCTATTCTGCTGGGGTGTACCCGGTATAGAGAGTAGGGATATTATTCCATGATGTACCATGTAATCCTTAAACTCAGCGAGGAGATATTCTTTGATGGTTTAAAAAACAGAGAGCATGCTACGGGACCAAAAAAACAGAGAAGGAAAAAAAATAACAAGCCTTAATGGCAGCACGGAAGCATTAAGATCATACTTTTGCCTCTCCTTGCCCGCTTGATGAACCACGGGAATAGCCTCTCCTTGCCCGCTTGATGAAGCTTCCGGTTGAAATTCCGCTAACTTCCTACTTCGCCTTGTTTGCATGAACGCCAAGCTTTCCGGCTCACGGAATATTCTACTGCCTCAATCCTTGTTGGTAAAACAAAGGGTAAAGAAGGGTGGTCTCAAATCTCCTTGGTTCTCTTGCTATTGATTAGCAAAGCACCAAGGGAAGAATAAGAGAGGAGGAGCATGAGAGAGAAAGAGAGCTACACGTGAGGGAGAGGGAAAAACAAGGGAGAATTAGGGTTTCTTTCTTCCAAGAGGCTTTAGTTGTAGTTAGCCAAAACTAGGTCTCCGAATATCTGATAACGATATCTCCAGGGATATCATATTTCAAACACTCGGATGTTATCAAAAGAATAAGTTTGGCTTAACCCTAAACTCATCTGAACCGTATCTGGAAAAAACCTTACGGTCCAAGCTATTGGGCCAAAATAATATTTATTATTTTTCTTGGACCCAAAATGCCCAAAATAATAAACATTAATTATTTATTTCCTAAACTTATAGAAATAACCCAATAAATAAATTAATGAGCCCAAATGAACCAAAATAATTAAACCTTAATTATTTATTTCTTGGACTTATCTAAATAACCTAATAAATAATTAAACATTAATTATTTCTCTCTAGTTTAAGCCCAGATTAATTTTCTAATTATTCAAACTGGACCAAGGCCATGAATAATTAATTAACCAATTAAACCAGATAATAAATTTCTCTCAACTCATTTTTATTTATTGATTTATTTTTATTCCAGTCTAATAATAAATTAGACTTCCTAAATAAAATAAAATAAAATAAAATTCTCTTTAACTAAGACCAATTCCTCAACCCAAAATTAATTAAGACTTACGGGCTATTCCGAAGATCAAAAAGACACATCGACTTGGCTACTAAAATGACCAAAATACCCTTACTATATAAATAGCGGTATTTTACATTTTAAATACTTCCTAATATCACCATAAGGAAATATTGACCCCAAGGACAATGATGCGTTAGCAAAGTCTCCGACCTACAAGTGAAATGACTAAAATACCCTTCTACACATCGCCGTACATTTAGAGAGGAAAAAGTGTACTTACACCCCTCTAAATGACATCGACCATCCTTAGGCTTCTAGTTCAATGATTCACGACTTCCTGGAGTGTTTCCGCTTTCTAAGGGAGCTATTCTAAAGCAAACATCCAAGTCATGTTTCCCAGGTCCCTGGATATTTAGATCATTCAGACAACCATAAGAAGCGATATAGTATAGAAACTATTTTGTACAAGTCTGTCTTAACTAACTAGTCACACATACCCAACATACAAGTATATTGGCCCTACTATAGAACCTCAACTATAGCATATCAAAGTATATGCTTCCAGCTTCGTCAGACCACCAACTCATACTCAAGTCGAAAAGTACTATAGTCCATGCTGTAGCGGTAGTAGTCTAGGTTTCTTCCATACAGTACTTTTAGAAACCACTACTATAGGTCCTGTTCTATGTATTTGAAATATGCTTATGTCATGAAGTAAGTGGACTACTCACTGGCTAAAGGTAAGCCATTCCTCATTTGGAATTCATAACATAATAACCTAGACATGATGAGATTCCGATTCTCATCAATCGGTTAAGAAAAAATGTTTATGTGTTAAGTAACCCTGATCCATACCTTACTGTGAAAGACTTCATTCACATGAACCACTTACTTAAACACAATGGGTCTTTTCCAAACGTAATTGTGCACAAATAAAAAGTAAATTCACAAACAATTTCTGTAAATAAATTCTTTTATTAAAATATTTGATATTTACATCAGAAACCTAGTCTAAGAGGGCATACTATCCAACAATCTCCCACTTGCACTCTAAGACTAGGTAAGTCCATATGTGCCCACCCCTATGGCGTCTAAGTATCTCTTGAAAACTCTCTCAGCCAATGGCTTGGTGAGTGGATCTGCTAGATTATTTTTTGAGGCAATCTGTTCCACCACGACTTCCCGTCTCTGGATGAAATTCCGGATCAGGTGGTACTTCCTCTCATTGTGCTTCTCTTTCTTGTAGTTCTGAGGTTCCTTAGATTGCGATACTACTCCAGTGTTGTCGCAATACATCACAACTGGCCTGTCCATATGTGGTACGACTCCAAGTTCTGAAAGGAACTTTCGGAGCCAGACTGCTTCCTTGGAAGCCTCCAAAGCTGCCACATACTCAACTTCCATGGTTAAATCAGCAATGCAAGATTGCTTGATACTCTTCCATGAAATTGCTCCTCCAGATAAGGTGAAGATATATCCGCTAGTGGATTTTCTCTTATCCTTATCCGCCTGGAAGTCTGAGTCTGTGTATCCTATAGGAACCAAATCATCAGCCCTGTAAACCAGCATATAATATCTTGTTCCCTTGAGGTACTTGAGAATATGCTTTATAGCTTGCCAATGAACCTCCCCAGGATTTGACTGATATCTGCTAACTAAGTCTACGGCAAAGCAGATATCTGACCTAGTACATAGCATGGCGTACATGAGACTTCCCATAGTTGAAGCGTAGGGAATCCTACTCATTCGATCCTTTTCTTCTTGAGATTTAGGACAGTCTCTTGAAGAAAATGACAACCCATATTTGCAAGGGATTAGAACTCCCTTGCATGAGTCCCTGCTGTACTTGACTAGCATCTTGTCAATGTATGCCGCTTGGGATAATCCTAACATTCTCTACTTCCTATTTCTAAGAAGCCTAATCCCGAGAATGTAGCTGGCTTCTCCCAAGTCCTTTATACTAAATTGACTAGACAACCAAACCTTTGTAGATGACAATGACCCTACATCATTTCCAATGAATAGAATGTCATCCACATACAAGATAAGAAAAATCACATTAATGCCTTCAAGTTTCCTGTACACGCATGGTTCATCCTCGTTTTGAATAAAACCATAAGACTTTACAGTCTTATCAAAACGAATGTTCCATGCTCTTGATGCCTGCTTGAGTCCATAAATGGATTTTTTAAGCTTGCAAGCCATATGTTCTTAGCCTTCAGCAATAAAGCCTTCCGGTTGGGACATATAGATGTCTTCGCTAAGATGGCCATTTAAAAAAGCCATCTTGACATCCATTTGCCATATTTCGTAGTCATAATAACATGCAATGGCAAGGAGGATACGGATGGATTTAAGCATGGCTACCGGGGAAAATGTTTCCTCATAATTGATCCCCTTTTTTCTGAGTATACCCTTTCACCATAAGCCTAGTTTTGAAGGTTTCCACCTTCCCGTCCTCTCCCCTCTTTCTCTTGTATTCCCACTTACACCCAATGGGTTTTATTCCCTCAGGTGAAGCTACAAGATCTCAAACTTGATTGAAGTACATAGACTCAATCTCAGCTTTCATTGCTTCATGTCATAGATTTGCATCGGCATCAGCAATAACCTCCTCGTATCTAGTGGGGTCTTGTTCTTGATGGTCAGAGACTAGCTCACAAGCTTCTCCAATCTATTTATTTGGAACCCTAGACACTTTCCCACTACGACGAAACTCCATTTGTACAAGCTCTTGAGGCTGTGCCTCTTCCTGTTCCACAATCGGGTCAGAAGAAATTAATTCAGAAGATAACTTCTCCACAAGTTCCAACCTTGTTGAACCTTTAGTGGAAGTACTTTGATCATCTTCCAAGTATCTAGCATTGGTACGGACTAGTACCTTCTGCTCCTTAGAATGATAAAAATAACCTCCCTTTGTCCCTTTTGGATACACAACAAAATAGCAAAATTCTGATCTTGGTTCCAATTTGTCTTCTTTGACCAGTACATAAGCTGGACAACCCCAAATCCTGAGATGATTCAGACTTGGCTTATGCCTAGTCTACATCTCATAGGGAGTCCTAGGTATTGACTTGAAAGACACTAAGTTCAGAATATATGCCACTGTCTCCAGGGCATATCCCCAAAAGGACACTGGAAGAGTAGCATGAGACATCATACTTCGGACCATTTTCATAAATGTCATGTTCCTTCTCTCAGCTACTCTGTTCTGCTGGGGTATTCCTGGCGCAGAGAGCTGGGATATTATCCCATGATGTACCATATAGTCATTGAATTCACCCAGGAGGTACTCTCCACCACGATTCGATCGTAAGGTTTTGATTAATTTACCTGTCCGAAGCTCCACTTCAGCCTTAAACTCCTTGAACTTGTCAAAAGAGTGAGACTTGCGTCTCATCAGGTAAACGTAACCATACCTTGTACAATCATCCATGAAAGTGATGAAGTACCTAAAACCTCCTCTAGTTGGTGTAGATAATAGACCACACACATCAGTGTGAACAAGACTCAATACCTCCTTGGCTCTATCCGCCTTTAGTGTAAATGACCTTTTGGTCATCTTTCCCATCATGCAGGATTCATATTAAGGCCAATTTTCCTATCTCAATGAGACCAAAGGCCTATCATGGATTAGCCTCTGAATCCTGGTTGAGTTAATATGACCCAACATTAGAAATGTATGAGTAATTAACATTAGTCTTTCTCTTGTTAGTTAATGGTTCAGATTAAGCGTTATTCAATTGATTGTTAATAGGGTTTAAAAAGAATAGATTTCCATACATGTGCCCAATACATAAAATTTCTCCATCTCTACTAATAGAAATACCAGAATGGAAAGATACAGAATATCCTTGATTTATTATTTTTGCAACTGAAATCAAATTCTGATGAAATCTAGGTACATATAAAATATCTTTTAAAACCACTATTCTATTACACTAAAAAAATAAGATTCAGCTCTCCCATTACAAGGGCCCAGACTTGTGCTCCATTTCTCATGCGTAGCCCATGTTCGCCCTTCTTGAGTCTTCTAATCTTTCTAAACCCCTGCAAGGAGTTACAGATATAATCAGTGGCTCCTGAATCAACAATCCAAGTAGAAGTTGATCCAACCATTGATATAGATTTTAGATAGAAAACATTACCCGTGAGGTTTTTCTTGGCTTGAAGATCTGAACACTCCTTTTTTCAGTATCCCTTCTTCCCCACATTTGAAGCACTTGCCCTTTAGTTTGTCCTTGGGCTGGGTCTTGGGCTTGGCTGCTGCGTTCCCCTTCTTCCTTTTGAACTTTCTAGGTTTGGGCCCAGTTCTTGAGGAAGAAGCCTTAGCAATCATGGCCTTTGACTGTGGCTTCATGACCTTCTCTGTCATCTGGAGTTCCTTCATTAACTCAGTTAAACTCATGTTTAACTTGTTCATATTGTAATTCAACTAAACTGAGTAAAGGAACCCGATAGAGATTCGAGAACTATGTCCACTTAGCTCTCGGGGTCAATGATAGCCACTAAGATTTTTGCCTCCTCAAGAGCAGCAATCATCTTGAGCATATGCTTTTTGACTGATGCTTCCTCAGCCATCTTAGTGTTTATTATAGTTCAAAGAGCCTCCTGCCTTGCGGGTCGGCTCTTGTCCGCGAACATAATGGCCAATGATTGACTAATATCATACGCAGAAGCCATGTGCTCGTGTTTTGACTGGAGCACATTAGACATGGAGGTTAACATATAGCAACGTGCCATTTCATCAGCCTTCTATCGCGCCTTCTCAGCCTCTCGCTCTTCGGCGGTGGAACCTTCCTCGATCACAGGGCAGGTCTCGTAAAGGACATACTTATACTCTTCGGCTGTGAGTATTATATCCAGGTTCCTCTTCCAATCCACATAGTTTGGACCCGTTAACTTATTCTCCCTGAGAATAACGGGCAATGGACTAAAAGAACCTCCCACCATTTCTGAAAAATCGAAAATAAAAGAAAGGATTTAGTTTGTGAAAACAAAATAAATTTCTGCACTGAAAATAATTTGGCTCTTAGGAAAACTGACATAGCTTCTTAGGAAGATTAACAGTTCCCTAAGCTAAGTGTATTAACCACGACAAATTATTTTCCCTTCTAGGTAATGGTCTAGAGGATAACTCCATCGAGGGGATGGCCGTTTTCTCTCATTTTCTATGGACATACCTCGCACTATAACCTCCAATGTGGGCTGGCTGATTATAGTACGTGCCTCGGGTTATTAATTACATTCTCCCATTAGATTTAGATCCTTGTGGTATCCCCATCCTATACGGGTTCACTCCCAGGGCGACGCAAGGGGACCCACGATCTCTAATGAGGATCGTGATGGAAGCCGTGGGGCCATTAGAACCCCTCTCTCACTTAGTCTTTTGAAATAGAGGTTTTCTGAAAAATATCCTTTTGAAATTTCCATTAAAGTTTTTCTTAACTCAAAAATAAAATATCTAAATCCATTAAAATCTCTACGTCAAGGTTTATATCCTTTGAGAGATTTTTCCATTGACTAATTTTATTTAGGTTAAAAACTTAATGATTTCAAAAAATTTCCAATTAAAACTTTCTAGAGACTTTGGTCTCAAGTTTATTTGACAAAATAATTTTTCTAGTGCAAAATAAAACAAAATGGCTCTCCATTTTAATTTACAAAAATATCTAGAACCAATATATTTTCTATGTCAAGGATAAATCATTTGAGAAAATATCTAAGGATTAATTTTTGTACAAATTAAAATAACCATTTAATTTTTGAAGAAAAAAGTTTTCTTGTAAAAAATGTTCCCAAAGACTTTGGTCTTTGAAAAAATGCGCATATAGGTACACAAAAGAAATAGCATGCTAGAAAACAGTAAACGTTTTCATGCTTTTCTATTTTTTTAAACCTAAGTGCACAAATAATAGAATTAAACACATTAATTAATTAATTAATTAATTAATGGTCTTGTTTAATTCTAAAATCTCTTACTAATATTTTTCATGCAAATATATTCCAAGAATATTAACTATTGCAAAAATATTAACTTCCCTTGGTATGGAACCCAAAACAAAAAAGAAAAAAAACACCCAAAAAAATTGCAAGAAAAACGTCGGTCCACGTACACCCGCCGCACCGGATCAGAGCCCATTTGCTCTATCGGTCCACTGCGACCTCAATGCACCAGCAGCACCGAATCGCCATCTGCAGCAACCTGTGGACCCGCTGCGACCCGCTCCAGCTGATCCGCCCGCGTGTTGCTATTGCCGACCTGCGTGCATGACCCAAAAGCAATTGCAATTTGCAATTGCATGCAAATTGAATCGAATTCGTGCGCCAGCTCTTCAAGCCGATTTCAGCAACACGGCTCCAGACACAAACGCGGTGGTGGCTCGGCGGCTTAGGAACAGTGCCTTCTTCTTCATTTTTTTTCTCCACGCGAAAACTTTCACAGTTTCTCTTGCGTTTTTCTGCTACTTCTTTTTGCGGCTTCTTTGGACATTTTTACTTAAAAAAAACTCATCTAAACCAAAACCACATTCACCTATACCCTTCAAATTGGGTTTATACGATCGTTCTAGCAAAGCAAAAAATTTTTACAGTAGCCTATGCTTCCACTGTGAAGCTTACAAATCCACCTATCCTATACCAAAACAGCGAAGGATCACAGGTTTAAGCACCAAACAATGATCTTCTCCATTTTTATTAACTAACATGCTCCCTAAGGTGATCAAAACACATGGCTCTGATACCACTTTGATGGTTTAAAAAACAGAGAGCATGCTACGGGACCAAAAAAAATAGAGAAGGAAAAAAAACAACAAGCCTTAATGGCAGCACGGAAATGTTAAGATCATACCTTTGTGTACTTTAAACCTCTTAGGTTGGGTACGAACGGATTAAACCACGAGAATAGCCTCTCCTTCCCCGCTTGATGAAACTTCCGATTGAAATCCCACTAACCTCCTACTTCGCCTTGTTTGTGTTAGAATTCGTGGACTCCTAAACGCGAAAAACATCCACGAATCCCTCCCGAGGACCCAAGTAAACGATTAAGAAGATCTAAGGTTTAAGAATTACCTCTGGTTGCTGTAATCGAAATATTTCGATTCTGATTACGTTGTTGTACGTTCAACCCGAACAATCACCAGACGCTGCAGTATGCGAACATCCTCTATCGGATACACACCGCGAACTCACTCGATACCCGGGGAGTGCTAGCGCCTAGGGTTTGAGAGGTTTTTTTTTCTCTCTTCTAGTAGAGAATGGCACGAATGTTCTCAACCAAAAAATTGGACTATTGAAAAGAGTGTTAGGGTTTTCTTAAAAACCCCCGAACCTCTTAGAGTCCAACCCTAATAATATCTTATCATATTATAATTTAAATTCAAATTAAATTAAAACTGATATGATAAGATTCTGCTATTATCTCGGTAATTTAACTAATTAATTTACCGAGTCAGATTCTTATAATCTGGACATCATCCAGATACATCGAATGTGGACATATTTCCAGATTCATTGTATCTGGTAAATTTTCTAAGTACAATTAACTTAGACATATTTCCAGATTCATCGAATCTGGTCACCAGAAAAATAACCTAACAAGTTCGCTTATTGTGTGACCCTATAGGTTCATTTAACACTGGCAGTGTGCCTAAATCATATTTAAATGGCCCACAAGTTATAAGCGGTTTCTAGCAAAATATTATAACTATCCAGGTTAAATGAAGATCGGTGATCTCTTTGAACCAAACCATAATTTTATATTTAGTCCTTTTGTCACACGATATCCAGATTAAGCATAAGGTACGGAGCATGTCATCCTTATTAAGCTTAATCAATTATTTCTTGATTTCATAGTAGACTGTTCAAACAAATGATATCAATATCTTAGATTGATATATTTGAGCACGGCCATGCATTTTTAACAGTCTAACTTATCAAGGGGCCCATGGATATCTCTCCCACAATTGAGAGGGACAAATTCCTTCACAATCAATCATATTCATCTCCTTGATTTATTCTATATCCAACAGTAGTCTAATTTATTATCTGGTTAAAGACAACTTTAGACAATGTCAAAATATAGAATTTATCAAGTAGGAAACTATGATGAATTTAGGTCGAAGGACTTTCAATATTATTATGGCTAGAAAGTACTTATGACATATTCCATGAAGTACTCTCACAGTGGGTCATGTCCAATACAATGTTTTCTAACATTTATTTATGTCTTGACTCGATATCACAAATATCCATGGCCAGTAAAACATAGTCATCAAGTCACAAACATACTAATCTTAATTTATTATTATTCCAATAATAATAATTGATCAGGGACAGTTTTAGAATAGTCATTGTATTCATTGTAGGGTTTTACTATCAAGTCACGTACTTGATGACCACAAAACAAAACTCACTATTCATGGAAAGGAAAGCCTCATATTATTATATAAAACATAATGACAATAATATAAGTACAAATTGACTCTAGGGCATATCCCCAACAGTTTGCATGAACACCAAGCTTTCCGGCTCACGGAATATTCTACTGCCCCAATCCTTATTGGTGAAACAAAGGGTAAAGATGAGTGGTGTCAAATCTCATTGGTTCTCTTGCTATTGATTAGCAAAGTACCAAGGGAAGAACAAGAGAGGAGGAGCACAAGAGAGAGAGAGAGCTACATGTGAGGAAGAGGGAAAAACAAGGGAGAATTAAGGTTTCTTTCTTCCAAAAGGCTTTAGTTGTAGTTAGCAAAAACTAGGTCTCTAAATATCTAATAACGATATCCCCCGAGATATCATATTTCAAACACCTGGATGTTATCAAGAGAATAAGTTTGGCTTAACCCTAAACTCATCTAAACCGTATCTGGAAAAAACCTTACAGTCCAAGCTATTGGACCAAAATAATATTTATTATTTTTCTTGGACCCAAAAGGCCCAAAATAATAAACATTAATTATTTATTTCTTGGGCTTATAGAAATAACCCAATAAATAATTAATGAGCCCAAATGAACCAAAATAGTTAAACTTTAATTATTTATTTCTTGGGTTTATATAAATAACCCAATAAATAATTAAACATTAATTATTTCCCTCTAGTTTAAGTCCAAGTTAATTTTGTAATTATTCAAACTGGACCTAGGCCATGAATAATTAATTAACCAATTAAGCCAGATAATAAATTTCTCTCAACTCATTTTTATTTATTTATTTATTTTTATTCCAGTCTAATAATAAATTAGACTTCCTAAATAAAATAAAATAAAATAAAATCCTCTTTAACTGAGACTAATTCCTCCACCCAAAATTAATTAAGACTTACGGGCTATTCCGAAGATCAAAAAGACACATCGCCTTTGCTACTAAAATGGCCAAAATACCCCTACTATATAAATAGCGATATTTTACATTTTAAATACTTCTTAATATCACCATAAAGAAATATTGATCCCAAGGACAATGATGCGTTAGCAAAGTCTCCGACCTACAAATGAAATGACTAAAATACCCCTCTACACATCGCCGTACATTTAGAGAGAAAAAAGTGTACTAACACCCCTCTAAATGACATCTACCATCCTTAGGCTTCTAGTCCAATGATCCACAACTTCTTGGAGTGTTTCCGCTTTCTAAGGGAGCTACCCTAAAGCAAACATCCAAGTCATGTTTCCCAGGGCCCTGGATATTTAGATCATTCAGACAACCACAAGAAGCGATATAGTATAGAAACTATCTTGTATAAGTCTGTCTTAACTAACTAGTCACACATACCCAACATACAAGTATATTGGCCCTACTATAGAACCTCAACTATAGCATATCAAAGTATATGCTTCCAGCTTCGTCAGACCACCAACTCATACTCAAGTCGAAGAGTACTATAGTCCATGCTGTAGCGGTAGTAGTCTAGGTTTCTTCCATACAGTACTTTTAGAAACCACTACTATAGGTCCTGTTCTACGTATTTGAAATACGCTTATGTCATGAAGTAAGTGGACTACTCACTGGCTAAAGGTAAGCCATTCCCCATTTAGAATTCATAACATAATAACCTAGACATGATGAGATTCCGATTCTCATCAATCGGTTAAGAACAAATGTTTATGTGTTAAGTAACCCTGATCCATACCTTACTGTGAAAGACCTCCATTCACATGGACTACTTATTTAAACACGGTGGGTCTTTTCCAAACGTAATTGTGCATAAATAAAAAGTAAATTCACAAACAATTTCTGTAAATAAATTCTTTTATTAAAATATTTGATATTTACATCAGAAACCTAGTCTAAGAAGGCATACTGTCCAACATTCTCCACCACGATTCGATCGTAAGATTTTGATCAGTTTACCTGTCCATCGCTCTACTTCAGCCTTAAACTCTTTGAACTTGTCAAAAGAGTCAGGCTTACGCCTCATTAGGTAGATATAACCAAATCTTGTACAATCTTCCGGAAAAAAGTTATAAGTACTCAAAGCCCCTTTTAGCTTAAGTAGACAAAAGACCACACATATCAGTATGAACAAGACCCAATACCTCTTTGGTTTTATCAGCCTTTTGGGTGAATGACCTTTTGGTCATTTTTCCCATAAGGCAGAATTCATACTGATGCCAACTTTTCAATCTTAATGAGCCCAATGGCCCATTATGGATTAACCTCTAAATCCTGGTTGAGTTTATATAACACAATCTTAGATGCCAAATATATGAGTCATGGACATTGGTCTTTCTCTTCTTATTTAAAGGTTTAGATTGAGCATTATTTATTTGATTATTTATAGGATTTAAAAAGAACAAGCTTCAATACATGTGCCACGTATGTAAAACTTCTCCATTTCTATTGATAGTAATACCAGAATGGAAAGAAACAGAATATCCATAATTTATTAGCTTTGCAACTGAAATCAAATTCTGTCTAAAATCGGGTACATATAAAATATCATTTAATGCAATTACTTTATTACAATAAAAAATAAGATCTAGTTCTCCTACTGCAAAGGTCCATACTCGTGCTCTATTTCCTACTCGTAGTCCATGCTCGTCCTTCTGGAGTCTTCTTATATTCCTAAACCACGGCAAGGAGTTACAAATATGATAAGCGGCACCAGAATCATCAATCCAAGTGGAAGTTGATCCTACCATTGAAATAGAATCTAGATAGAAAATAATACCTGTAGGGTTTTTCTTGGCCTGAAGTTCCAGACACTCTTTTTTCCAGTGTCCTTTCTGCCTGCATTTGAAGCATTTGCCTTTGGGCTTGTTAGGCTGGTTCTTGGGCTGGTCCTATGCGTTTCTCTTCTTCTTCTTGAACTTCCTAGGCTTGGGCCCAATTATAGAAGAAAAGGTCCTAGCAATCATAGTCTCGGACTATGGCTTCATGACCTTCTCCACCACCTGGAGCTCTTTCATTAACTCATTTAAAGTCATGTTTAATTTATTCATATTGTAGTTCAACTTGAACTGAGTAAAAGATCCCGACAGAGATTCAAGAACCATGTCCATTTGGCTCTCAGGGTCAATAACAACCCCTAAGACTTCCGCTTCCTCGAAAGCAACAATCATTTTGAGCATATACTTCCTAACTGATACTCCCTCAGCCATCTTAGTGTTTATGATCGTCCTAAGAGTTTCTGTCTTGCGGGCCGGTTCTTCTCGGCGAATATCGTAGATAATGATTTGCTAATGTCATATGCAATGGCCATATACTCGTGTTTTGACTGGAGCACATTAGACATGAAGACCAACATGTAGTATCGAGCCATTTCGTTGGCCTTCTTCTATACGTTTTTAGCCTCACGCTCCTTCGCGGTGGAACCCTCCCCGATAATAGGGCAGGTTTCAAAGAGGACATACTTATATTCCTCAGCAGTGAGTATTATATCCAAGTTCCTTTTTTAGTTTACATAATTTGGTCCCGCTAGCTTATTCTCAAGGAGAATAATGGGTAAATGACTAAAAGAACCTCCACCAACCATTTCTGAAATATCGAAAATAAAAGAAAATCCAGTTTGTGAAAAAAAAAATAATTTGTGACTTTATCCTCATATTAATTCCGATAATAGTTAACCTTATCACTATTATCTTTAATATGATTAATTTAGCTCTTAGAAAAACTGACATAGCTTTTTGGGAAGATTAACAGTTTTCTAAACTAAGTGTATTAACCACCACAAATTAATTTCCTTTCTAGGTAACGATTTAGAAAGTAACTCCATCGTGGGATAACTGTTTCTTCTTATTTCCTATGGACATTCCTCGCACTATAACCTCCAACGTAGGTTGGCCGATCATAACACGTGTCCCGGGTTATTAATTACATACATCCATTAGTTCTAGATCCTTATGATATCCCCATCCTATACGGGTTCACTCCCATAGTAACACGAGGGGACCTACAATCTCTAATGAGAATAGTGATAAAAGTCGTGTGGCCATTAGAACCCCTCTCACACTTAGTATTTTAAAATAAGGATTTTTCTTGGAAACTATAATTTGAAATTTTCAATTAAGTTTTCTTTTAACTCAAAATAAAATATCTAAATCCATAATAATTTCTATGTCAAGGTTTATACCCTTTGAGAAATTTTTCTATGGATTAATTTTATTTAATTTAATAACTTAATAATTTCAAAATTTTCCAATAAAACTTTCGAGAGATTTTGATATCAAGTTTAATTTGACAAAAATAATTTTTCTTGTTAAAAGTCAATAAAAAATGATTTTCTATTTTAATTTACAAAAATATCTAAATTCAAAATATTTTTTGTGTCAAGGATAAAATCCGTTAAGAAAATATCCAAGATTTAATTTTTGTTCGAATTAAAACTAACCATTTGATTTAAGAAAAATATTTTTCTTTGTCAAAAATTCCCAAAGACTTTGGTCTTTGAGAAAACACGAACATAGGGTACAAAAAGAAATAAGCATGCTAGAAAATTGTAAACGTTTTCATACTTTTCTATTCTTTTAACCTAAGAAGTGTCCAAATAATTGAATTAAACACATTAATTAATTAATGGTCTTGTTTAATCATAAAATTTCCTTTACTATTACTTTTTATACAAAATATTCAAAGAATATTAACTATTGTAATAAAAATAACTTTGTTTGGTATAGGACAAAAAATATATTTTTTTTTATTCAGGTCAGGTCTATGCACCCGCCACACTGGATCACGACCCATGGGCCGAATCCGGGAGGGTGGAACTGGCCCACCCCGCCCCAGCTGCGCAGTCAAAATGTTGACTGCGCAGTGAATTGCAAATTGCAATTTGCAATTCAACTCCTCACGGAAGGCTTTCAGTGAGGAACCTTCCTCGCACCAACTGAGTGGCACGCGACTTGGAGCCGCGGCTCAGCGGCTCCACACACATCCAATAGCAGGTCGACTTTTATGGTGCGGCTTGGCTTCTATGGCTTCAACAGTACCTTCTTCTCTAGAAAGAAGTTCTACGATTTCTCTTTGATTTTTTCACTGTTTTCACTTAAAAATCATCCAAACAACTGCCTATGCCCTTAAAAAAACACTGGACTTACACGATGTCTATGAAAGCAATCAAAATACATTGTTGCTATGCTTCTACTCGCGAAACTTATAATGAAACTACCCATACTAGTAAACACAAAAGATCACACATTTCAACCAAAACCAATATTTTCTTGTTTTAGTTAAGCCTAGCATACTTCCTACATTTGCCAAACCATGGCTCTGATACCAATTAAAGGCTTAAAATGGCAAAAATAAAAAAACGAAAGTATGCTAGGAAAGCAAAAAATTTATCTCTGTGATTGAATAGCCCTCTTCACATTGGTGTAGATGTTTGTACAAGAATATTTGAAACTATTGGATCATGTCCTTGTAAACATTTGCTGCATCTCATTCACGTGAAACCTTTGATCTTCCGAAATAGTGCCCGTAGCACAACCCGTGAGGGCTTAAAGGTTGGGTTTTGATAAGCCTTGAAGGCTAATGGGTTTGTTTTCTTTGAATGCAAATGAACTCCGAAGAGCCTGTTTTCTTTGCTTTTCTTCTGTGAATGACAAACTCACAGAAAAAATGCAAAACTCTAGCACCAATTCAATTCATTGTGCATTCATTTGAATCCATCCCCGAGAGAGAAGCCATTTGCGTGCAAACAGAAAGCATCCATGCTTTCTGTTATCTTGCAAGCGAAACAACACGAGTTCCATCCCGTGTTGTTTTTTATTTTTTATTTTATTTTATTTATTTATTTTAATTAATATTTAATTTAATTTATTTTTTAATTTTATTTTACCCTTGATCTTATTCATTAGGTCAGATAAAATTATTTATTCTTAAGCTTGAACACCCATAAATAATAAATCTCAATTATTTATTTTTTGAACTATATTAAACAGCCCAATAAATAATTAACTAGCCTGAATAGACCAATATAAAATTTTATACCTTTTATCTAGTTTATATCCAGATTAATTTTTTAATTATTCAATCTAGGCCTTAGGCTCTGAATAATTAATTAGAGAAAATAAATACTCTCTCTCGAACCTTTTATTTTATTCTAATCCAATAATAAATTTGACTAATAAAATAAAACCCATAAATATCAAAACCAATTCCTTAACCTAAATCTTTCATGACTTAAGGGCCATTCCGGGGACCAAAAGACACATCGCATTGGCTACTAAAATGACCAAAATACCCCTACTATATAAATAGTTATATTTTGCATTTTAAATATTTTTTAATATCACCATAAAAAAATATTAACTCTAAGGACAATGCTACGTTAGCAAAGTCTTCGACCTATAGGTGTAATGACTAAAATACCCCTTTACGCATCGCCGTGCATTTAGAGAGGGGAAGTGTACTAACATCTCTCTAAAAGACATCTACCATCCTTAGACTTCTAGTCCAATAATCCATGACTCCTGGAATGTTTCCACTCTTCAAGGGAGCTACCCTAAAGTAAACATCCAAGTCATGTTCCCCAGGACCCTAGATAATTAGATCATTTGAACAATTACAAGGGGCGATATAGTGTAAAAACTATCTTATACAAGTCTGTCTTAACTAATTAGTCACATATACCCAACATACAAATATATTGGTTCTACGAAAGAACTTCAACTACAGTATATCAAAGTATATACTTCGAGCTTCGTAAGACTACCAACTCATACTAAAGTGGTAGAGTATTAGTCCACACTTTAGCATTAATAGTCTGGGTTTCTTTTAAATAGACTTTTAGAAATTACTAATACAGGTCTTATTCTACATATTTGAAATACGCTTATACTATGAAATGAGTAGATTACTCACTGGCAAAAGATAAACCATTCTCCATTTGGAATTCATAACACAATAACCTATATATGATGAAATTCCCATTCTCATCAATCAGTCAAGAACAAACATTTATATGTTAAGTAACCCGTGATCCATATCTTACTATGAACGACCACCGGATCACTTTCTTAAATACAATGGGTCCTTTCCAAATAAAAATTGTGCACAAATAAAATGTAAATTTACAAACAAATTTTGATAATAAAATTTTTTATTAATAAATTCGATAATTACATCAGATAAACTTGTCTAGAGGGCATATATTCCAACAGCTTGATCTTAATATGCTTAGTTCTGGAATGTTGAATAGGATCTTAAGCAATGTGTTTTTCATTCATAAGATTTGCGCACAACAGCTCTCTGCTGTAATATATTCAGCCTCAGTTGTGGATAATGATACACAAGCTTATTTCTTGCTATGCCATGACACTAGAGAATGCCTGAGATGATGGTTTAAAAACAGGGGAGCATGCTCACGGGAGGGAAAAAAACTACAAGCCTTAATGGCAGCACGGAAGCGTTAAGATCATACATTTGCGTGCTTCAAACCTCTTAGGTTGTGTAAGAGTGGATTGAACCACGGGAATAGCTTCGCCTTGCTCGCTTGAAGAAGCTATCGGTTGTAATCCTTCCAATCTCCTGCTTCTCCTTAGGTGCATTAATGCCAAGCTTTTCAGCTCTCAGAATATGCCATTGTCCAACTTCTTGTTGGTGAACACAACAGTGAGGAAGAGTGATCTCAGCCCAACTTGGTTCTACTGCTATAGGCTAGCAAAACACCAAGAACAAGAGGAAAGCCAAGAAGTTCACGTGAGAGAGAGAGCTGCATGAGGGTGAGAGAGCTTAGGGAGATTTTAGGGTTTTCTTTTTTCAAGAGTCTTGTTTTTTTTTTGTTAGCCAAACCTAAGTCTCCAACCTCTGATAAACATATCCCCCGAGATATCATATTTCAAACACCTGGATGTTATCCAGAGAATAAGTTTGGCTTAACCCTAAACTCATCTGAACCGTATCTGGAAGAAATCCTACGGTCCAAGCTATTGGGCCAAAATAATATCTATTATTTTTCTTGGACCCAAAACGCCCAAAATAATAAACATTAATTATTTATTTCTTGGGCTTATAGAAATAACCCAATAAATAATTAAGGAGCCCAAATAAACTAAAATAATTAAACTTTAATTATTTATTTCTTGGCCTTATATAAATAACCCAATAAATAATTAAACATTAATTATTTCCCTCTAGTTTAAGCCCCAGTTAATTTTCTAATTATTCAAATTGGACCTAGGCCTTGAATAATTAATTAACCAATTAAACCAGATAATAAATTTCTCTCAACTCCTTTTTATTTATTTATTTATTTTTATTTCAGTCTAATAATAAATTAGACTTCCTAAATAAAATAAAATAAAATAAAATCCTCTTTAACTAAGACCAATTCCTCAACCCAAAATTAATTAAGACTTATGGGCTATTCTGAAGACCAAAAAGACACATCGCCTTGGCTGCTAAAATGACCAAAAATACTCTTGCTATATAAATAGCTGTATTTTGTATTTTAAATATTTTCTAATATCACCATAAGGAAATATTGACCCCAAGGACAATGATGCGTTAGCAAAGTCTCCGACCTACAAGTAAAATGACTAAAATAACCCTCTACACATCGCCATACATTTAGAGAGGAAAAAGTGTACTAACATCCCTCTAAATGACATCTACCATCCTTAGGCTTCTAGTCCAATGATCCACGACTTCCTGGAGTGTTTCCGTTTTCCAAGGGAGCTACCCTAAAGCAAACATCCAAGTCATGTTTCCCATGGCCCTGGACATTTTAGATCATTTGGACAACCACAAGGGGCGATATTGTGCTGAAACTATCTTGTACAAGTCTGTCTTAACTAACTAGTTACATATACCCAATACACAAGTATATTGATTCTACCATAGAACCTCAACTATAGCATATCAAAGCATATGCTTCCAACGTTGTCAAACCACCAACTCATACTCAAGTCGTAGAGTACTAGTCCACACTGTAGTGGTAGTAGTCTAGGTTTCTACCATATAGTACTTTTAGAAACCACTACTACAGGTCTTGTCCTACATATTCGAAATACGCTTATATCATGAAGTGAGTGGACTACTCACTGGCTAAAGGTAAGCCATTCCCCATTTGCAATTCATAACATAATAACCTAAACATGATAAGATTCTCATTCTCATCAATAAGTTAAGAACAAATGTTTATGTGTTTAAATAACCCGTGATCCATACCTAACTGTGAAAGACCACCATTCACATGGATCACTTATTTAAACACAATGGGTCTGTTCCAAATGAAATTGTGCACAAATAAAAAGTAAATTCACAAACGATTTCTAAAAATAAATTCTTTTATTAAAATATTCGATATTTACATCAGAAACCTAATCTAAGAGGGCATTCTATCCAACACGAGAAACTAACAGTACCCGCTAGTGCTTTTCCGTTTAACTTTACATCCTATATAATCTGCATCAGTGTAACCTATAAGATCAAAGGAGTTAGTTCGAGGATACCATAAACTATAGTCGTGTGTTCCAACCAGGCATTTAAAAATACGTTTCACAACACATATGTGAGATTCTTTCGGACATGATTGAAATTTAGCGCAAAAATAAAATGAAAATATAATATCTGGTCAGGTAGCAGTAAGAGATACCAAACTCCCAATCATACCTCTGTGTTTTGATTCGTCCACTTTCTTACTCTCTTTATCATTGTCAAGCTTAAGAGAAGTGCTCATATGTGTATTGATTTCTTTGGCTTCATTCATACTGACCCTTTTGAGCAATTCCTTAGCATACTTTGTTTGATTTATAAAAATTCCATCCTTGGTTTGTTTACTTTGTAATCCGAGGAAGAAGTTGAGTTTTCCCATCATACTCATCTCGAATTCTTGCTGCATAGTCTTGGAAAACATCTTACACAAGGATTTATTAGTAGCACCAAAAATGATATTATCAACATAGATTTGGACAATGAGAAGATCATCAGAATTTTCTGACTTAATAAATAGTGTAGTATCAATCAGGCCTCTTGAAAAACCTTTTAAGAGTCAGAACCCACTAAGTCTTTCATACCAAGCTCATGGGGCTTGTTTTAAACTATAAAGAGCTTTTAAGAGTTTAAAAACTTGATTTGGAAAGTGCACGTGAACAAAACCTGTAGGTTGTTCTACATATATCCCATCTTCAATAAAATCATTTAAAAATGTACTTTTAACATCCATTTGATAAAGCTTAAATTTTTTTAAGGATGCAAAGGCAAGTAGTATTCTTATGGACTCTAATTTAGCAACGGGAGCAAATGTCTCGTCATAGTCAATGCCCTCTTCTTGATTGAATCGTTAGGCAACAAGTCTAGCTTTATTTCTAATCACCATTCTATGTTCATCAAGTTTGTTTTTGAAAACCCACTTGGTATTAATAACCAGATGATTAAGTGGTCCAGGGACGAGTTTCTAAACTTTATTTCTCTCAAATTGGTTCAGCTCTTCTTGCTTAGCTAGTATCCAAAAATCATCATGTAAGGCCACATCAATACATTAAGTTCAATACTAGAAAGTACAACAAAATTGTCTACAAAATACCATCTAGTTTTGACCCCACAGCTAGGATAACCAAGAATTCGCTCTTTTGGATGACCAATTTTATACTTCCAATCTTTTGGTAGCCCTTGATCAATGATCTCTTTAGTTTCTTGCTTGCTTTGTTCTGCTTATTGCTCTTCCAATTCTTCTTCTTTGGCATGAATGTTCAGTGATGGAGCTTTGTGCTGTTCTTTGCCTCTTTCTTTTGAAATCCCTATATCATCATCATCATCATCATCATCATCATCATCATCATCATCATCATCATCATCATCATCATCATCTTTTCTTGATGTATAAATGTTAGATTCATCAAAGATAACGTGTACGGATTCTTCCGCACATAGAGTTAACTTATTGTACACTCTATATGTCTTTTTATTGGAAGAGTATCGAAGGAATATAGGCTCATAAGATTTGCTATTAAATTTTCAAAGATTGTCTCGGAAATTAAGAACAAAGTATTTGCATCCAAATACTTTAAAATAGAAAATTGATGGAGTTTTGTCAAACATAAGCTCAAATGGTATTTTTCTTAGAAAATATTTCAACATGACTCGGTTAACAATATAACATGCTGTATTGACAGCTTTAGCCCATGGAAGGGAGTTTTTACAAATTATAGATCTAGCCATTTCTTGTAAAGTTCTATTTTTCCTTTCAACAACACCATTTTGTTGAAGGGTTTTAGCAATTGAAAAGTTGTGAAAGACTCCATTCTAATCACAAAAATAGATAAACTCATTATTGCAAAATGCTCTACCATTGTCTCTCTTAATAGATATTAATTTGCATCCAAAAGAGTTTTGGACATGCTTGAATAATCTGAAAAATTCTGAGAATGCCTCATCTTTTTGTTCGAGAAACAAAGTCCAAGTAAATCTTGAGAAATCATCTACTAGAACATAATCATACCTCTTATCACTAAGGCTAGTGGTCCTCATCGGTCTAAACAAATCCATATGTATTAATTCAAGGGGTTTTGATGTGAAAATTATTTTCTTGGGCTTAAAGGAAGTTTTAATCTATTTTTCAAATTGTCATGCATCGCATATTCTACTTTTATCAAACTTCATTTTGGACAATCCCCTAACAAGCTCTTTTGAAGACAATTATCAAATGATACATGGCCTAGCCTTCTATGCCAAAGATAGCCATCATTATCATGCATGGAAAGGCATCTAATATCATAAGCCATAAGATCATCAAGATAGAATACATATACATTTTCAACACGATTAGCTACAAAAATTGTTTCATTACTTGAGCTGACCATAATAAAGTAAGAATCTTTCTAAAAAATAACTTTGCAACTATTGTTACATAATTGACTAATGCTAAGCAAGTTATATTTCAGCTCATCAATTAATAATACTTGTTTGATAATGGTTGAAAATCCTTTACCAATATTACCTATGCCAAGTATCTTTCCTTTCCTTTTGTCTCCAAAGCTAACGAACCCATCATTTGTAGCTTGAACATCTTCTAATAGGATCGCATTTTCGGACATGTGTCTTGAGCATTCACTATCCAAGAACCACTTTGTGCAGCTAATTTTCTCCAGTGAATGTACCTATACATAAGATGAGAGATTGATTTTTGGTACCCATATCCTCTTGGGTCCATAGGGGTTAGTAGTGATTCTTTTAATTCTCCAATCAGTTTTCATTCCTAATCCAATGTTTTTCCTAATATGACACTTAAATGCATTGTGTCCATTTTTACCACAATAAGTGCAACATGTGTAATTTCTATTTGAGGAGCTTACTTTCACAAAATAAGGCTTATGTATTCCTGTTTTGTGCATATTACCATAGCCAAAGCCATTTCTGTTTCCAGCCATCTGTTGAACTCCAAGAAGCTTATTTAGGTTGCTTCGGCCATTAATGAATTTTTTAATACAAGTAGTAAGATCATCAACTTTCATTTTCATATTATCAAACTCATAGATCATAACTTCAAAAGATGTGAGTTTATCACACAAACATTTATTCTCAAGGGCAGAACAGTTCAAGAAGATAGAAGTATTTCTTTTTCAACATTCAAACAACACATGGAGTCAATTAAAATTTTATTTTTATTTACTAGATTGTCATTCTCAGTTGATAAGAAATCAATTTTCACTTTCATTTTCTTGTTCCTTCTTGATAATATTTTTAGTTCACGGAACATATCAACAAGAAGTTCATTTGGATTATCAATATTATCACAAGTAGAATCATGCAATTCAGCTACAAGGTTAGATAGGGAGGAGTTTACCTTATCCTCCACTGCCATGAAGCATATGTTAGTTGTTTCATTTTCAGAATCTCTATTTTCCTCAAACTCACACTTATTTTGATCCCAAGCTCCCACCAGTCCTTTTCCTTTCTTTATTTTTAGATCATTCTTTTTCTTTTTGAGCACCTTGACTTCTTTCTCTTTAGCTATTGGGCAGTCAGTAATGAAGTGTTCGGTACTCTTGCATTTATAGTATTGAGGCTTGAAAGATGAAGTTTGTCCCTTCCTTTTTATGAACTTCTTTCCTCTTTTGAAGTTTTCCTTTTTGAACATCTTTCTAATTTTTTTTGCAATCATGACCAATTCTTCGGTATCTACTTCAATTCCATCGTCATTATCAGATTGACTACCGTTAGTGTCCTCATCAACAGCTTTCAGTGTTGTTCCTCTTTTGCCTTTGTCATGGTCATCAACTTTTTGAAATCTTTTGAGTTTCATTTCATGAGTCAAGAGAGAGCCAATTAGCTCTTCAGTGGGTAATATTTTCAAATCTTTTGATTCCTCCACAACTAGAGCTTTAGGTTGCCAGTTCTTTGGCAAGACATCCAGAATTTTTCATTTTGTTCACAAAGGGAATAGCTTTTCCCATAAGCCTTAAGTCCATTTGCAATGTTTGTGAATCTAGTGAACATATAAGTTATGCTCTTATTTGGCTTTCATAATAAATAATTCATAATCATGAATCAAAAGCCCCAACTTCGATTCCTTCACTTGAGTTGTCCCTTCATAGGTGACTTCAAGCAATCTCCACATGTCGTGGGTGAATCACAGCCACTTACTCTATTATATTCAATGGCATCAAGGGCACAACATAGAATGTTCATAGCTTGAAAATTTAATGTCATTTTTGCATTATCTTCAGCATCATATTCATCACTCTATTTTGGAACTATTCGACATTCAACACTTCTAGAAGGAACAATGGTCCTTTTTCAATTAAATTCCATAGCTTAAAATTAATTGAGAAAATATAGACCTTCATGCTATTTTTCCAGAACGTGTAATTACTCCCAGTGAACAAAGGAGGTCTATTTGTCGAAGAACCCTCGACATAGGGAAGAGAGGAGATATTTGCCATAAGGATATTTTCTACAAGGCTATTTTGCTAAAGAAGAGTAGACCAACGCTCTGATACCAAATAAAAAACCTTAGAGGGGGTGAATAAGGTTTTTGGAAAATATAAAACACTTTTTCAAAAAGGATCAATTTTTTTTTTTAAGTCCTCCTTTTGTTTTTCAGATTGAGAAGTTTGCTAGATATGCAAAGAAAAATTTTTGAGCAGCCTTAAAGAACCAACTAGGATCTTAATGAAATGAGACAAGAGATGTGCAATTAATACAAAAATGAAAATGGGTTGATAAGAGTCATAAATATTTCTTTTGAATGATTGAAACTATTGGTCAAAGAGATTTGCAAGCAGTCAAATGTTAAATTCAAGAAAGATGAACAAGAGATTTATACTAGTTCGATTCTTCAAGATCTACATTCACTATCTTAAGCTCGTACTTAAGGATTTTATACCAAATCTTCTATAAGCTCAAGCCAACACAATGGTGTTTGTCTACACTAATTACAAGAGAGGATCACCACACTTGATTTTAACCAAACCTCTCAATCAACTACAAATCAAGGCTCACCCCAAATGGATTTTACACTACAATCTTGATATACAAAAATGATTATAATAATAAAATAGAGATAGCTCACACTTTTGAGCAGATGTGCAAATAAATGAGCACCAACAACCTTTACCTCTTGAAACAATCAGATTTCACTTTGATGCACTATTGAACATGGAGATTTTTGTATTCTAGAGAGTAAGTGTTTCTTAGAAAGATAGAATAAAAATTTTCTTTAAAATTAAGTTTTGAAAACTTTTATAGAAGCAAAAAGTAAAGCTCCAATAGCTAGAAACGGCTAGTTTTTCGCTGTTAGATTTTTCAGAGTTTTGGACTCAAAGATTGGACAATAGATCATCCAAAAGGTGAGTCCAAAATGAAACTTTTCTAGGCAGAAGCATTTTGACATTGTTTACAGAGTTTTGGACGAAGCGTTTGGATACAGAGCCATCCAAATTACTCATTCCAAAATTCTGAAGACTTAATACTTTGAAATCTTTTTGCTTATGTGCTTCAAGGTAGAAATAAACTGAATCATAAAGTAAAGAAAACATAGGAATTTACACAAAATACCTGAACAAAATGATTCATAGTCTAAATTTCTTTCTTAAGGACTTTATGATCTTGTGAACTCTTAGGTTGAAGTTGTTTTTGATCAATCACTACTTTAGATTCCATTTCCTTAAGAGCTGCTTAGCAACTTTATTTGCATGCCTTAAAAGAACTAGGTCAAACATGTCCTATCATATATAAGTCACACAAGTTAGTCCTCATCAATATTTGTCATAAGTCAAAACACAGGAGTATACTTTTAGGGCTAACACATTCGTTTGAGGATCGATACTCGTTAATTCCCTATACTATGCTTGTGACGAGTGTACTAGCTCGTATGTGTAATTTGGGATTAATGTTTTAATTAAAACTTGACTAAGGGATAAATTTAAATTTAATAATTTTTATACATCCAAAATTTACTCATCAATTTTATAACTTGAATGCATTGGGCGAATTGCGCATGGCTTCATATGATAATTCTCCACTCTACAAATAGTGGGTAAAATGGTGGCATAATAAACATATTGCTCAATCTTGGGAGTTTAAAGAAGGTGATATAGCGTTATTGTTTAACTCTCACTTGCGACTCTTTCCGAGTAAGTTGAAATCAAAATAGTCGGGGCCGTATGTGGTGATTAAGGTTTTTCCTTTTGGTACTCTTGAAGTCTCTCACCCGATTAATGATACTTTCAAAGTCAATGGAAATATGGTGAAGTATTATTTTGGTAAGAATTTTGACACTTTGGATCATGTGGATATTTTTCTCTATAATCAATGATTCTTCTTCAGGATTTCTTTTTAATTCTTGTCATTTCTTTTCCTTTATTTTGATTTTCTTTCTTTTTCTAGATTTATGTTTTTCTTTTTCTTTTTTTTTTTTTTGGTTTCTTTTGAGTTAGGTACCCTTGTGACTTCTCTAATGATTACTCCTTGTGGTGGATTCACTCATGTTGGTACTAATTTGCAATGGAAGTAATTTCTTTTCTCTATTCTTTCTCTTTATTTCTTTTGGTCTTCTTGACTTTTCTTTTATTGTTCTATTTTTTTCCATTGAGGACAATGGTCCGTTTAGGTGTGGGGGGAGACTTTAGGTATTGAAGATATTTTCCATATCATTTGTGTGTGAATTTCAAAATTTCAAAATTTTAGTAAAGTTGTAATTCTCTTTTATACTTGGATATGAGTTTTATTATTCATTTGGTGGATTTTTATGAAATTGGTTTATTGGATAGGATATTGTTAAGACTTAAGAATTTGGATTAATCTTGTTTATGCATTAGTGTTTGAATATGATTTGACTCATCTAGTTTAAATATGGAGGATATGATGAATATAGGAAAAGTTGTTGGCTAATGCTTGTATTATGGGTTTAAACTTTGCTTAACTTTGAGTTGTGATAAGGAATGTAAGAAGATAAACATCTTTGAGTGGGAAGATTGTGCAAATTTTTTTATTGTGAGTTGAAAATTGATAACAATGAGTTGATTGTTGTTGGTGAAAAAAATATTTTTTGCTTGATTATGGGGCCAATACGGATAGTGAAGAGAAATTCACTTTCTTGAGGCTATTAATTCCCAAAAGCAAAAGAGAGGAAAAATATTGAAAAAATGATGAGTGATGACTAAAAGGGGGCCAATATGGTATATGAAGAGAAATCCATGCACTTGAGGCTCTCAATTCCATAAGTCATTGAAAAAAAATTGAGAGGAAAAAAAGAATGGAATGTTTTCCTTGAATCACTACTTAAGTTGTGCAATTTTTAGATTTATATTAGTTAAGCTGGTAGATAACTTGTCTTGTATGACTCATGTTATCTATGTTTTTACTTGAAGGGTGAAATAATTTTCATAGACTAGGGTACAAACTTGTTTAATTTAACTTCAAGAGTTTTGTGATGTCTTATCAAATGCTTCAAAGTTTTAATTGTTTTCAAAGGGTATGCTGAATAGCAAGAGTTTTATCTAAATTTTGAAAGGAAGTTAAAATCCTTGTTATGTTTCAAATTGTTGGAAGAGTAAATGCTTGTGTTTGATTGATAATTTTCTTAGCTTAAGTGTTTTGCTTGATGACAAGCAAAGGTTCAAATGCGGGGGAACTGATAGGGGCTAAATTCATCCATATTTTCCTAGTTATTTGATGTTAATTTGAGATACTTTTGATGTAATAATTAGGCATATTCCTTCATATTAGACATTTTGCTTGTGAAAAATATTTTTGATGAATTTGTACAAAATTGAGTAGATTTCGAGCAAAAAAAGAAAAATTCCAGCATGTACCTGGCGCCAGGTCTAGCAACTGCACCAGGCTCCAGGTCCAATATGAAAAAACAGAGAAAACAGAGCAACGTCAAGGAGAAAAACAAAATGCACTTGGCTCCAGATGGGTTGAAGTGACCCAGCGCCAAGTTTGGTCTGGATGCACGTGATTTTGTGCACGAATTTGGTATCTTCCAAAGGGTTTTGGTATTTTTCGAATTCTGTTCGGCCAAGACTCCTCAAGCCACAAATTTTGGCATCAAAGAAGTTTATTTAAACAAGAAAAACACAAGAGAAAGTAGTGAATTCAAGGATCAAAACTTCCAATCACTCACAAAATGAGAGATTCATCATTCAAGAAACATTATTCAAGAAGGTTTCCAAAGAGAAGAAGAATGGCTTATCTATGAGTTCTTTCTTTTACCTTGATTTTCTTTTTCTAGAATAGTAATGTAATTAATGTTTTCATTGTAATTTGACATTGTTTTTGGGATTCATGATTTCTTGAATTAATTTAATCTTTTTAATCAATTGATTATTTATCTTGGGATTTAATTACTTGTTTTTCTTATAGAGTTGGTTGATTGATTCTTGTTGTTAACTTTCTTGAAGAAGGGGTTGATAATTACTTCAATTAATTAATTTTATATTTATTATCTCTTAACTTACTTAAAAAAAAGGTTAATTGTCAAAAACTTACGTAATCAAAGATTAGTTGATGATTGTTAGAATATGGATTCATTGACTAATTTTATGTTTTAAATCACCTAAAATATAGAGGTTTATAAGTGGATTGATTTTAATGCATCATTTGGATAAATTGGTTAAGACAGAATTTGTTCACTAATTTAGTTAGAAGATAGTGATTCCATGAATTGCAAACGAAGTTGGTCTATATTAAATCCTTAATGAAACCAAGATGATAATTGATTGTGATATTTGTTAAATGATTCATTGTCATGTTTTTAAAAGTATTTATTTAAATTGCATATTTTCACATCCTTGAGTTGTATATATTTTCTTTATTTTTCTTTTTATCATATTATCACTTATTAGATTGGTTAAACAATGAATGAAAAGTGGTTAGTGTGTACTTGTTTCTTTGAGGATCGATACTCGTTAATTTCCTATAATATGCTTGCGACGAGTATACTTGCTCGTATATGTAATTTGGGATTAATATTTTAATTAAAACTTAATTAAAGGATGGATTTAAATTAATAATTTTTATACACCCAAAATTTACGCATCAAATTTTTGGCGCCGTTGCCAGGGAACAATATCATGAAAGTTTGAATTTTGTTGATTTAACCATGTTTATATGTCTATATGTAAATATGTATATATGTTCTTTGTGTAAATAGATGCTATATCTTTTTGTTTGTAACATTGTGCAATTTAATTGACTAGCTTAGTTCATGTTGTACTTGTCAATACTACCAACTTTTGTGTTTAGGTAGTTTGTGAATATATTTAATGTATGTGTTTTTCTTTTCTTTAATTTTCTATTATTTATTTTTCCCTTTTGTTTTTTTATTTTTTTCCATTATTTTTGTTTTTTTTATTTAATTTAATTTAATTTTTTTTTTTAGTGTGAGATTGATATCATCATGGACAATTACTTTTGGGCATAAGATAAAATGAGCTACAATGATGAAAATCTAGCAAATTTGTAAGCTAAGATTGATACTTTTTGTGAGACATCACTTAAAGCCTTAATGCATTTTTTTCTTGTCAATACAAATTTATCTGTTAACTGGCCTGAAGAAACACATCAATGAATGAGCCAAGTCTATCTTTTTCTCTTCTGGAACCATACTACAAGGGCTTCTTGTGGGCTTCTTTCAAAATTTTTTTTTCTTCAAATCTTAATTATCTTGCACGTACAATTAATCATGAGAATGCATCACTTCATTGTCATCTACTTTGAAGTCTTGATGCCTTTCTTTCACTTCCTTCACATCGAAAGCTTGAAATTTTCGATTATTCAGTCAAGCGTTAATGATTCCTTTTTTAGCTCTACATAACACTCACATTCTTCTAATGAATCTTTGCTACTTCAAATACATTCTCATTAAGTAAAGTCAAAATTTGAGGTTTTATGACCCGCAATATCTTGTATGTCTTCTTTTGTTCATGGTAGATACGATTGTTACCAGCTTCAAATGATAAGCGGAATAGTTGATGTCGTGTGACTAAAGTTTTTTTTCCTATGAGAATCAGCTATAATCTCAATCTCCTGTACATGCCATTTTTGAAGGTGAATTTGTGAGTTTGAATGGAATAATGTGAGTTCCAAGAGAATATAGGAATGAAGAGTAGGCCAAATTTAATGCCATGGGAAGTTTAATAATTGAAGGAAACACAAATGGGTAAAATAATAAGATTGAAACAGTTGACTGTTAAAGAATTTTACTGTGGTTGACGAGAATTGCATACTTCCGAAAATTGAATAAGAGAAGTTCTTGGATATTCAATTCCCAATATAGGAGGTAAATTTAGAAAAAGATATTGAGCACAAAAATGAACAACAATATTACTTGAAGAAGAAAAAAGGAAAATTTTGTGCAATAAAGAGAAATAAAGAGTGGAATGATCATAACATTTGATTGTGGATAGAAGTATTATAAATTAGAAGAATCGAACCCTTCAATTGAGTGATAAGGAAGAGTTCCTTTAATGCTCAGCCATTAATAGAAAATTTATAGGAAATAACAGGAGACATTAGGTAGAAAGATAAGTATATTAAATCAGTACCATTAGAAAAAGGAGATAAAGTTTTGAATATCAAAGGAAACTATAGAAATAAAAAGAGTGAGGGAAAAAATTTGTGGAAATGTAACATTAGGATTTTCAAGATAAAAGAATTTAACTAGAGAAGACATAAATAATGTGTGCTAACTCACAGGAATGAAATGAAACATAAAATGAATGGAGTAAATCCAATGAAGCAAAAATAGAAAGTCATTATAGAGGAACTTAAAAAGCATTTAAAAGATGATTGAAATATTCGATGCCTAACAGTTACAATCATTGACTAGAGTAACAAATGTTACTTTAATCAAACAAGTCTTTAGAAGAAAATTCACAACAAATAGAGAAAAAAAAGAGTTGGTAAGAAATAGCTCGAAAGAGAAAACACATGAGAAAGTGTGTAAATCAAAAGAACGAAGAAGAATATTATAAGAAATAGATAGAATAAGTCCAATGAGATAAGGAATAGGCAGTCAACATATAAATGATATAAAGAAATTGGATACAATATAGGTGCATTTGATAAGAAACAATTTTCTAATAATGAGTTAGGTAGCTAAGGTGGCTTTCTATAATCAAATCTCGGAAGGGAGCTCTTAACATCAACAATAAGTGAGAGGATATATTTTGTATGAGGAATCTTAGAAGAAAGAGTAAGAAAGTTAGATTAAATCATCACCATAGGAATTCACCGACACGACTTTCCTTTCTTAATTTGATGTATTCACGTATAACGCCTGAAGTTTGACTGGTGTAAACTTTGATCTTCTCTTAGACTCTTGAAAATTCTTCTCATTCTTCCTCTTTTACAATTGTAATGTACATCTCCATTGTAGTCGAATCAGGGGTGACATAAGAATCACAATTCCTCTAACAAAAGACAATAGTAATACTCTAATCCTATGAATCTTCAAATCTTTGTGACGTTTTCGAGTTGCATCAGCTTCCAAGTTTTCTTTGTTCCAAAGAGAGCTCTTGAGTATTCTATTGCTGTATTAGGTTGTTGTCTCCATCAACTCTAGTTGCATTTCTTCATCAAACGTGATGGTGGAGTGAGGTTTTCTTATTTAAACCGAAGTACTCTCGAGCAACTCTCCATTGGATGTGTAGAATCTCCATGTTTGAAGCATGCCTAGTTCTTCTCCTTAAACTAATAAATTATTTCCATGTGTTTCTTCGTCCTATAGTAATGGCAAATTGCCGAATTTGGAGCAACTTTCGTCAAAATAATCCTTAAGTGTTTTCCCCCATTCTTCCATTGTTGCCCTATCGGCCTTTTAGCATCGAAATTTCGCATCTTCAGAATTGTTCCTAAAATCGTCCTATCTAGGTCTTCCTCCTTATTGGTGTGGTTGCATCCACTATAGTAATACAATTGTAAGTAGTATCTACTTTTCATAATTATCGCTTCTCTAAATTCTACTCGCACGTAATATCCAAATACCACTCGTCAACCCAATTATTCTAGCCCAAAATTAAAGTACAAATATGCCATGTACTAAAAACAAGTAAGTTCATATAGCAAGCTTAGTCAAATAAAAGACATATAAAGATATTGCATAGATATTTCATATAATATACGCCATACGTAGTCATAGGGCATTCCGGACAATGTCTCACTATTCACATATAATTAGCAGGCATAACAGAAAATAAAAAATCTCTAAAGCACAGATGTCAAAATCTTAAATCCTAACAATAATAACTATTTCTAAGCTCCCATCATCATAATACGGTCTTATCCGTCAAATTAGAACTAAGATAGTCAAAATTGAAAGACTAGCATAAGTATCAAGATCATATATCTCTTCATCATGTGTAGTCCTCTTATACCTAAAGAATCTCACATAAGTATACTTATCACAATCCCTAAAATATCTAACTGTTCCTATCAACATAGACTTTCTCTTACAACCTTATCAAGGTTACCATCATTATAATACACAGGGATGACATTTCCTTCCACATCAGCTTATCAACACGTAGCAAAATTTTCAAGTTCAAATCACCATCAAAACAACCCAAACATAGATAACCATAATCAGTCGTAAATTCTAAATCCTTGATTTTAAAGATAATACTCAATCCTAGGCTTAACTCAACCTAGACTTAACTAAAAATTTTAGATTCCATAAGCTAGAATCTATTCCATTAATAAAAAAGAAACACCTCTAACCATGCTCTTAGCTTCAATCTTACACTCCTTGAAATTTAGCTCTCCAGGATTATTATCTTAGGCTATACATTTAATTTTCGAGTTCTAATTTCCAAGTTATTACTACCATACAATTCATATATATCAACAAGTGCCCAAATTATGACAAGTACAGAGCTTCACAAAGGCCATGACAATATGGGCAGTCTTATACGTTCTAACAATCTTATTCACGGAAAATACACATAGCTTAACAAAAATTATAAAACTTAAAATTCTAATCCATTAAACTAAGGTAACCACCTAAATTTAGGCTCTGACACCACTTGTAACAACCCACTACTTACGTACCCAAAAAGGGCAGGGATGTTGTCTCATCTAAAGGATAAGAGGTCTTTATAACGAGATAATAAAGGACTTCACCGAAAAAATACCTCAATTAAAATTTAAATGGTTTACAATCCAAATAAAACTTAAACAAAGAATAATAAAATATTATCTCGAAGAAAAACGACCAAAATGTCAAGTACAAGATCTCAAATTCTAACCCAACCTTGTCAATAGTGTTCTCGACCTAAATGCATGCACAAAGAACTTGAGAAATAAATTTCTCAATAAGTCTTGTGTGTGTGTGAGAGTGTACATTAGAAACAATTTCATGACATACAATTTTAAAATACCAAAAAACGCAATTGCAATCATAAACAACAATTTCAAACATAAGAGTGGCATTTTTATTTTTCAATCTTAATAAATAATTTTACTTCAAGGAAATCAACCATTCAAAGCTAACGTGGACTATGCAGCCATGGCTTATAGCTCCGAATCATGAAACCCTACATCATGACCCCTGCTAACTGTACTATAATACTTCTATACCATAGTACAGCGGGTGATCGGCCCACAGGGTAGGGATACTCCTCCATCTCCCATACCCCTGCTAACTTCGGTTGTCCATGCCATAATATAAATGCAGTCCCACTTGGAATTGGTTTATTAGCTCAGACTGGCCTGACTCACTAACACTGTCGCCCAATAAAAAATGAGTTCATCTCCCAGAATTAGCCACCTACCGAAAAATTAGCTCACCCTCTCTTAGGTTAGTATTAGTGGCCTACCCTTATTGAGTACTTAATAATTTGTCACAAGGAAACATTAATATCTAGTCGTAGCCAACAAGAAAGTATCAGTCATGACTTGGTAAACCTTTAGTAAATCTTTTGGAGCAAAAGTTAAGTAAGGGGTTTGAAATCATTTTTTTGTTTAAGGAATAGTGCACGAGTTGGAAAAGAGTGAGAAAACTAGTCATGCTGAACTTTTATCACATTAAACTATATCTCCATTAATACCATAAAACATTTGACAACTTGCAATTGTTGTGTTTTGTAAACAGTTTTAATGCAAAAACTTACCTAGTAAATTAATTTCTTGCTCCCAACAAGTATATCCTTGCTCTTGACAATCTTCCAAGTCTAAAAGTTATAAAATAAATAAATCACCGCCTATTCCTAATACTTTAGGGAATTATATTCCTTTTATAACTAATTCTCCAAACTCACATACAACAAGAAAATCTTCAAATAAATCCTTATCCAAGCCTTTACTCCATTCTTGAGTGTCACCCAATATATTTGCCATGCTATTCGAGGTACATGAATTAATAATAAAGAGTTGCCTTAAAAATTATAAAGTTGCTCACAAATTCCAACAATAAATCCCTCTTTCCTAAAAGATATAAAACATATGTAAACACCTTGAAATGACCCCAATTTTTACAGAGATATACCCTAATACATATCAAATAGAATCCAAGTGGTCTTGCATGCAAATTAGACTTTATTTGAGTCCAAAAATTTTATTTTCGTTACTAAAGCTTTCTGTCCAGATTCATAACTCTTGAGCTCTTCATCAGAAAATTCCAAAAATTTACAAGTAACTTCTACACACCAAGGGCTAAATATTCTCTGTTTCTACCTTTACCAAATTCGGCCTTTTTCACTATGAAATACCCTCCTCAAACCGGCTGATTGGCAAAACAGAACACTCTATTTTCTCATGTTTTTAAAAAATTATTGAGATTTATATAAGGGTTTTCTTACATGATCTCTAGCATAAATCACACCCTAAACATGTATAGTAAACAACATCAAAAGGCCCTACAATAATAGATTACTTTGCTATTTTATTTTGAATTAAAACAAACAACTATTACAGATTTATAATGCAAGAAATCTAATTTTTCCAAAATCATCGGCACTAGGGTTTAAAGGAAAAGAAAGGCTTTTGTTATTGCCTCTTGCTTCAACATCTTTGATCACTCTTAGGGAAGAAATAATGTGTTTTCTAACCTTTGATTTCACCTAAATCTTCAAGTTTTCAATTCAAGAATGATGTTTCAATAGTGTAGCAATGTGCAGAATTTTCTGTAAGCAAAACAATTAACTCTTGAGTGCAATGCGAGGGAAATTTTGTGTGAGCGGTGAGAGAGGGAGAGGGAGACAGCTTCTAAGGTAGAAAAGGGCTCAAAATTCTAATTATGTAGGTTTTATATAGATTAATTATGATAGGTTTAGGAAATAAAAAAAGAATTAAGGAAAATCCTATTTTTCTCTAGGTTTTGTCTAATTAAAAAGTTTCCTATAATTAATTTATCATAATCCAAGTAGGTTTGGAGAGTTAGGTGGCAGCACAAGGAGAGGAAATAGGAAATAGAATATTCTCTAATTTTTCCTAAGTATTAAACTATTGGAAAAATATAAAATTCTTTTTAAGATAATTTCCCAATTACACAAGAATTGGGTTTTCCCTCTTTCCCTTCTCCTAGGTTGTAGCTACTAGGCGTCTAAAAGCCTAGTAATCCCCTCTAAATATTCTCCTAACTAGGTTAAATATTTAAATTGAGAAAATTCAGTTTATCTTCAAATAAAATAAAATAAAATATGAGAAAAATCTTACTAGTCTAATTATAAAATACTTCTTAAAATTAATACATAAACAAATAAATGAAATAATCATATAATGAGTATTTAATAAATATAAATAGCAAATGCTCATACTATATGGTCCATATATTTCCCCCATTTCTAGGGGCATTTAGGGTGGGGTATCACAATGATGACTTCCAGAGAAAACAACTTTTAGGGCACATCTTGGCCACTACGAATTTGTAGTAATGCTGTTTGAGCTCACTAATCCACGTACTATACTCCAATCTTTGATGAATAAAATATTGGCTACTTTCACTAGGAAGTTTGTAATGTTACCTTTTTTATCTAAAGTGATATACTAATTGGCTTGGGGTGCGACGACAGAATTGATCCTGGCCGTTCATCTTTTTTTTTTTTTTAATTGACGGTCTTTTTTTTCAATTGATATATATTTTTTTCTTTTTTCAATTGATGGGTTTGTTTTTTTCAATTGATGGTCTAGATTTGATTGTAGTACAAATACATGAGTGGTCGGTGTCTCCTCCCCCCCCTTTTTACAATTGTTGGATTTTTTTTTTCCATCCTTTTTTTTTTCAATTGATGATTTTTTTTTTTTGGTTAAATTGATGGCTTAGATGTGATTGTATGGCTTACCCCCCCCCCTCCTCTTTTTTTTTTTTTTTAAATTGATGGGTTTTTTAAAAAAAAAAAAATTAATGGTTTAGATTTCATTGTATGGCTTATCTTAAATGGATTATTCTAGAATTGGGACCACCCATTTTTTTGTTTTTTTTTTTTGTTTTCTTGTTCTTGGATGCCCTTTTTTTTTTTTTTTTTAATTGATGGGTTTTTTTTTTGGTTAAATTGATGGCTTAGATTTGATTGTATGGGTTAGATTGAATGGATGATTCTAGAATTGGGACCACTCTTTTTTCTTTTTTTTTTTTTTGTTCTTGGTGCCCTTTCTTTTTTAAATTGATGTTTTTTTTTTTTTTGGTTAAATTGATGGCCTAGATTTGATTGTATGGCTTACCCCTTTTATTAATATTATTTTTAAATTGATGGATTTTTTTTTGGGGGGGGGGGGGGGGTTAAATTGACCTTTTTTTAAAAAAAAATTGATGGGGTTTTTTTTTTTTGGGTTAAATTGATAATCTAGATTTGATTGTACGGCTTACCCCCCTCCCCCCCTTTTTTTTAATTAATGGTTTTTTAATAAATTGATGGATTTTTTTTTTTTTTGTGAAATTGATGGCCTAGATTTGATTGTATGGCTTAGATTGAATGGATGATTCTAGAATTGGGACCAACCTAATTTTTTTGTTTTTTTGTTCTTGCGTGGTCGACGACAGGATTGATCCTGGTCGTCCACCCCCCCTTTTTTTTCAATTGATGTTTTTTTTGTAAATTGATGGGGTTTTTTTATAAAAAATTTCAAAAAAAGAAACGTTCACAGCGCCTAACTTATATGATTGAATTGCACACACAAATATCAATAACAACAATGAGATCCCTGACCATATTTTTGCGGCACCTAATTTTTTTTGTTTTAATAATATATTCATTGACAAAAATTATTTTTAATTTTTGTATTTTTGAAAATCTATTTAGAATCATATATTTTTTAAATTTTTTCTTTAGGCCAAAATGATAAGATTAGAATTTTTATAAAAAATTTCAAAAAAAAAAAAAAAAACCCTTTCACAATGCCTAGCTTATATGACTGATTTGCACACACAAATCTCAATAACAACAATGAGACTTTTGACCATATTTTTGCGCTAACTAGTAACATATTAATAATAAAACACGAATTTCATTTCCCATTTAAAACTTTTGAGAATAGTGTTGTAATTTTTGAGCGATTATTAGTTGTTTGCCAAAAAAATAAGTTGAGTTTTGCACAATGGGAGGTTGAATACGTGGGACAATTATTTCTGGAAGGGTATTATTGTTGGAATATTTCAACAATAGATCTAATAAGTTACAACTACAATTGTTAACTTTTTCTTTAGCTGCTCCACGATATCGATAGTAACCGAGAAGAGTGCCCAACTTCTGTTATTTGATAATGCTTTGCTTTGATTGCAACAAGATTTTGCTACTTTGACCAAGTTTCCAGCAACATCTCTAATCATGCATCCTTGATTTTAGCAGCTTCTCTTGTGTAGTTGTTACTTGGCTTCTCTATAAATAGAGAACCTTTCTCACTTTCATTTACACCGAAACAACATAGGAGAAATACACATTTCTACCCTCTAATATTCTTCCTTCTTCTTTAATAACTGGGTTATTTTCATTTGCTTCTTTTGTTGTTCCTGTATCCTATTGATTTGGAAGGGCTTGTTTTATTCTAGTAGGATTGCTGAAATAATCCTTTAGGACAGTGTTATCACGACTCAAACCATTATTCTCTTTCATTATTCTTCTATTTTTTTTTTTTACTTTCTCTAATAATCTAAAAGACTATGGCTTCATCTAATGTTTCTACTCCTACCAATGTTCCTATTAACTAAGATGGTTCCGTAACCACTACGACCGCTATACCTTCAACTTAACTATTTATTATGCCTCAGATTGGAGTACCACTTCCGATTATGTACACCAAGCCATTTTTGGATGTCTCCAATATTGAAACTTTATTAAACAAAATTTCAAAAGATGGCAAGAACGAGTCTAATCTCTACTCGAACTTCATAGAGTTGCGCATGCACTAACTGAGCCCAGACTGTTTCCAACTTCTGAATCCAAAGTTCAAGAAGTATAGGTTTATACAAATAAAGTTTGTAGACATACTACTTTACAAACTTTAGCTAACGATTTGTTTGATGTCTATGCACCTTGCAAAGAGGTAAGAGACATTTGGAACTTTTATATCAAACAATACACTACGGAAGATGCTACAAAGAAAAAGTTCATAGTTGAAAAATATTACCAATGGCAAATGACTAGTGACAATGAGATAAAAACTCAAATCAATGAGTACAAAAAATTGATAGAAGAACTGAAAGTTGAAGAGATAATGCTGCTAGAAAAATTTATTACAGTATATTGATTAAAAAGTTGCCAGAAACATGGAATGATTACAAAAATAGTCTAAAACACAAGCTCAAGTCTCTCTCCTTGGATGAGCTCGTGTCACACATCTTGATTGAGAACGCCAACAAGAAGGAAGTCAATGCTGCCAAAGTAAAAGAGATGACATTGAAGGAAAATCTAGTACAAGGCAATTCTTCCAAAAGGTACTATAATAAATCCCATGATTACAAATCTAAAATTTCTAATCCCAACTTCAATAAAAAGAAAGGCTCTTATTTTGTTTGTGAAAAACCAGGTCATCATGCTGCACAATGTAGGAAAAGAGTGAGAAATGACAATCCTTTTAAACCTAAAGCCAATATAGTTGAAGGAAATGTTGTAATTGTTGCGGTCATTTCTCAAGTGAACATTGTGGCAAATGTTAAAGAATAGGTGATAGACTCTGGGGCTACTTGACATATTTGTGCAAATCGAAAAGCTTTTTCCTCTTACAAATCTATAGGAAATGATGATGAAGTAGTCTATCTTGAAGATTCAAGAACTGCAAAAATTCTAGAAAAGGGCAAAGTACTTCTAAAACTTACTTCAGGGAAAACTTTTGCCCTTGATAATGTACTGCATATTCCAACTATTACAGTTAATCTTGTTTTTGTGGCTTTGTTGGGAAAAGTGAGGATAAAAATGTCCTTTGAGTCTGACAAGATTATATGACTAAAAATAATACTTTTGTAGGGAAAGAATACTGTAATCAGGCACTCTTTGTACTTAATATTTCCAATGTGATAAATGAAAATGCTTCTTCTTCTACTTTGTTAACTTATTTATTTTATGGAATGCTAGATTAGGACATGTTAATTTTGGTTATTTAAAAAAAAAATGCAATCTCTTGGTTTGATTTCTGGATTTGATTCTTCTTGTATGAATAAATGTTAAATATGTGTTGAGACAAAGATAACTACAAAGACATGTTTTTCTTCTACTAGAGAAATAGATTTATTAAACCTAATTCATTCATACAGACTTCGGTGATTTAAAACAAACCGTGACTGGAGAATGTAAGAGATATTATGTGATTTTATTGATGACTTTTCGAGATTCACTAAGTTATACTATTTGCTTAAGAATAAAGATGATACCTTTTCTACTTTTCTGTCTTATAAAACTGAAGTAGAAAACCAATTTAACAAAAAAAAAAAGAAAAAAGAAAAAGAGAGTTAGATCTGATAGAGGTGGAAAATACTTCGCCTTAGATGAATTTTGTGAGAAATAGGGTATCATACATGAGATACTTCCACCTTATTCACCTGAATCTAATGGTGTAGTTGAGAGAAAAAAAATAGAAAACTCAAAGAAATGATGAACTCTATGTTAGTTAGTTCCTCTGCACCTAATAATTTGTGAGGTGAAACTATCTTATCTGCATATCACTTACAAAATAGGATTCCACATAAGAAAATTGGTAAGATATCTTATAAATTATGGAAAGGTTATGCACCTAATTTGAAATATTTGAAAGTGTAAGAGTATCTTGCTAAAGTTATATTGTCTGAACCTAAGAAAAAGAAGATAAGTTCTAAAACATCTATTTGCATGTTTATTGGATATGTTGAACATAGTGTTGCTTATTATTTTCTTGTTTTGGAAAGTGATGTACTTGTTTCTAATACAATTATTGAGAAAAAAAAAATGCTGAATTCTTTGAACACATTTTTTCACTTTTTGATAAAAGTTCTCGTGAACCTGTTTATAGAGTCATTGAGGACTCTAGTGAAGAATTGAGAAGGGGTAAAAGGCCAAGAAAAGAATCGTCTTTTGAAAATGATTTTTATCCTTATTTGGTAAAAAAATGATCCTTTAACATTTTCTAAAGCAATCTCCTCATGTGAGTTTATGGGGGGGGAAAAGCAATTAAAACTGAATTAGACTTTATTTTACAAAATAAAACTTGAATTTTAGTTGATTTACCGCCTGTGGTAAGACCAATTGGTTGCAAATGGATTTTCAAAAAGATATTTAACCTTGATGGCTAAATTGATAAATATAATGCTCATTTGGTAGCCAAGGGGTTTACTCAAAAAGATAATATTGACTATTTTGATACTTCTGCTCCAGTAACTAGAATTGCTTCAATTCGAGTTTTATTTGCTTTAGCTTTAATTTATAAACTATTTGTACATCAAATAGATGTCAAAACTACTTTTCTTAATGATGATTTAGAAGAACAGATTTACATGACTCAACCTAAAAGGGAAGTTGAACCCGGACAAAAAAAGAAAGTTTGCAATTTACTCAAATCTCTTTATGGCCTAAAACAAACTCCTAAACGATGACATGAAAAGTTTAACCAAGTGTTATTAAGTGATGGTTTTTCATATTTTAGAGTATCTAAATATGTATATACCAAAGTTGTAAATATTGATTGTGTTATTATAAGTTTATATGTGGATGATATACTTATATTTGGTACTAGTTTGGAATTTGTGAATGGTATTAAATTGTGTTTAGCTTCTAATTTTGATATGAAAGATATAGGTGAAGCTAAAACAATTCTGGGTGTTAGAGTTATAAGGAGAAGAGATAGTATGATGTCGTCACAAGAACATTATGTTGAGAAACTTCTTAAGAAATTTGATAATTATGATGTGACATCTATGAGCACTTCTTATGACCCTAACTCTCAACTGAAGAAAAATTGTGGTCATCCAATGGCACAATCTAAATATTCTCAAATCATTAGAAGTTTGATGCATTTAATGAATTTTACAAGACCAAACATTACATATACTGTGTGTAGATTGAGTAGATATACTCATAATCCAAATTATGAGCATTAGTCTGCTTTAGTAAGAATAATGAAGTATTGGCGAGGAACCATAAATTATGTTATCCTATATGGAGGTTATCCCACTATACTAGAAGGGTATAGTGATGCAAATTGTATCTCAGACACAAGTGAGTTAAGATCCACTAGTGGCTTCATATTCACCCTCAGTGGGGGTGCAATTACGTGGAAGTCATCCTTGCTACCAATTCTTGCAAGATCTTCTATGGAGTCAAAGATTGTAGCTTTGGAATTAGTTGGAACTGAGGCTGATTGGTTAAGGAATTTCTTATATGATATTCCTTTAGGTGTGGAACCTATGCCCTCAGTATCCATGCACTGTGATTCTCAAGCAGCAATTCACATTGCTAAGAATAATGCATACAATAGGAAAAATAGACACATGAGATTGAGATATGATGTCGTTAAAGCAACTGCTAAGAGATAGAATAATTTTCATTGATTTTGTAAGGTCAGAAGTGAATTTAGCCAATCCTCTGACCAAACCTTTAGGAAGAAAGTTAATTTTGGAAACATCTAGGGGAATAGGACGAAAGCCAATTGAGTAATCAATTATGATAGAAATCCAACCTATGTGATTGGAGATGTCATGATGTAGGTTCATATAGGTAATAACAAGTCAAAGTTGATTTTGAAGCATTAATATTAAGTCACTCTTATGGTGTGTGAATTAAGTGCTTATAACTATAAACTATTTGTGAGGGTTGAGTTAAACTATTAATAAATTCATATCCGTTATAGGTGGTGTATCTAAGCAATGTCCACTTGAGGAATTCACCTATGTGAGTGTGGAATGTGGCCATTCTTATGAGATTATTATTGGCTAATCTCTAAAGAACTCATGAATAACTAGGCACACGCACGACCTATTTGTGCAAAACAGTGATGAACGACAAAATTATAGGGTAAAAGTTGAATAGTAATATCTCTAATTTAGAATAAGAGGTTATTAGTTCATAGAAGCTATGAGCTTCATTGATAACTATGTAGGTTATATTTTATCGTTCTATGTTTGGTTCATAGTCCAAAAGACACAAAACCTAAGAACTTTTATCCGTGAATATAATCCAACATTTCTTTATCCTTTTCCTTATTGTATCTATCTGAAATATATGGGGGATTGTTGGAATATTTCAACAATAAATTAGATAAGGTACAGCTATACTTGTTGACCTTTTCTTTAGTTGCTCCACGATATCAACAGTAACTGAGTAGAGTGCTCAACTTCTGTTGTTATTTGATGATGCTTTGCTTTGATTGCAACCGGATTTTGATCGAGTTTCCAGCAACATCTCTAATTATGCGTCCTTGATTTTAGCAGATTCTCTTATGTAGTTGTTACTTAGCTTATCTACAAATAGAGAAGCTTTCTCACTTTCATTTACACTGAAAAAACACAGGAGAAATGCACACTTCTACTCCCTAATATTCTTCCTTCTTCTTCAATAGTTAGGTTATTTTCATTTGTTTCTTTTGTTATTCGTGTATCCCATTGATTTGGAATGACTTGTTGTATCCTAGTGGTACTACCGAAATAGTCGTTTAGGACAGTGCTATCACGATTCAAGCCATTATTCTCTTTCATTATTCTCCTATTTTTCTTAACTTTCTCTAACAATTACTCCATATCCTCAAGAGCTAGAAGACATGGTTAGTTGGCTGATGCCTACAAATATCAAACAACTCAAGGCATTTCTAGGTCTTACCAGATCCTATAGAAGATTTGTGCAAAATTATGGAGAAATCAGCAAGCCAGTGATAGAATTGTTGAAGAAAAATGGGTTCCACTGGAATGAAAAGACTAACCCATGTTCTCCAGAGACACAAGAAAGCCCTATCCTCAACACTAGTAATGGCTTTATCGGATGTCAATTAGGCTTTTATCATTAAAATCGTACTTCACAGGAGTAGTACCATTTTGCAAGGAAGAGTTATATCATACTTCAATAAAGCACTAGGAATTAGAAATATGGGGTTGTCAACTTACAAAAAAGAGTTACTAGCACTGGTAACGACTGTGCAAAATATATATGGTGGCATTATATGGAGGGGGACATTTTGTAGTCAAAATATATATTGTCATTGGTAACTAACCATCGAGGATTCAAATATATTTTGGAGTAGAGGATAGTTCATCACTTTCAACAGAAATTGGTAGCCAAGTTAATAATATTAGGATTTGAAATTTAATACAAAAAAGGGATTAAGAATAAAGTAATGGATGCATTGTTAAGGAAGGAAGAAATTAGGGCTATCTCCTCTGTCAATCGGAAATGGCTAGAGGAATTGAGTACTAGTTACGAAATGCATTTATGGGCTCAATAATAAATTGCCCAATGTGTGTTGAGGAAGGGACACGTCAGGGAAGAGAAAAGGATAGGAATATCAGCAAGGGATGCTCAAATTAGAAACGAAAATGTGTGTAGGTAGCTGGCAACAATGGAGGCTTAAGATTCTCCAAGAAATGCACAATGTTTTATGGGGAGGACACTCCTAAGTGTAGCCGATATATAAAAAATTGAAGAGGACCGTTCACTGGATTAGGAAGATTGAAAATGTGTAGGAATTTTGTAGAACTTCTAATGTGTGTTAATTCAATAAGAATGAGCAAGTTCCTTATCCTGGATTACTTTAGCCCTTAGAAATAGTGTAAGTGAACACTCATTGGATTGAGATGGCTTTAAGTAAATATAATAAAAAAATTACTAAATATATTAAAATATGGTTAAAGAGAGAATATGATATATTGTGAGTATATGATAATTTTTTAAAAATAAAAATTATTTAAATTATTAGTATTTTAAATTAAAGTGAATTTTAGATTGAAATGCATTGGCAATCCATCCCAGTAATTCCAATTGATTTTATTAAGGGCTTACCAAAGTCACTGGCGAAAAATATTATTTTTGTCATAGAAGATAAATTCACTAAGTACATTCATTTTTTAGGATTAACCCACCGAATTTCAACTGTAAAAGTGACTTGTGAATGTATGAATGTTGTGTTAAGTTACATAGACTGCTAGAAGGTAGGGATAAGATAGTTACCAATATTTTTTAGAGGGAACTCTTCACAACATTTGGAATTTAACTAAAGATGAGCATTTCCTATCACCCACAATCGAATAGTTTGACAGAAAATGTATTTAAAATGCTTTGCTAGCTAGTGACCCATAGAATGGTTGGAATATCTTGCTTAAGCTCAATAGTGGTATGATACTAGTTATCATTTGACAATTAAAATATGCCTTTTTGAGGCATTATTTGGAATTAAGTAAAAACAATTAGGAGAAGGATTGATCATTGAGGATAATAAATATGGTGAAGTTGGAAAATGCTAGAAGAAAGGAGTAAGATAGATGCCATTCTTAAGGAAAATTTAAGCAAAGAAAAATAGTAGAATGAAGCAATTTGCAAAGGAAAGGAAAATTGATAGAAACTATGAAGTAGGGGATTGGATATACTTGAAGCTAAAGCCATTCAATTAGTGTTCATTGTCAGTGACAAAAAAAATCTTATATTGGCTTTGAAATATTATGGATTCATATAGAATTGTAGAGAAATTGGTAATGTTGTTTACTAGCTTTTGCTTCCATAGTCTGCCAAAATACACCTTATCTTCCATATAAGCTAGTTGAAGAAAATGTTAAAGACAGGTAAGTGTTTTAGACTTAACTATTGACTTTGGACCAAGATGGGCAGCCTCTGCTGGGGGAAATTCTTAAATGAACCTGGTGTATGGCCCTACTCGTGCACCGGGTGGGTTCAGACGCCCTCAGAATGTGACACCTATTCGTTTGAATAAAATATTCCCAAAAATAATTTTATGGATTTTTTATATTTTTTTCATTTTTTGAGATCAACCATGGTTAACCATGGTTGTGAAATTTTGGCTTGATCCCGCCACACCTGAGTATATATATATATCTCTCTCTCATGAATCCAAACTTCTTATTTTCAACCTTGAGCCTCTACCCCACCTCCACCCCCGAGTCTACGTCGAGTACCACCCACCCTCCTTTGCCATTGTAGCCACCCACCCCTTCCGGTCCAGAGATCCACCTCCTAACCACTCCTGATCTACCATTGGAGCCATCCCACCCCTTTCTTCGCTTCCCCGCCCTCTTACCCACTCCAAGTACCACCCACTCCCTCTAGTCCAAAGATCTACCTCCCACCCACTTCTGATCTAACCTTGCAGCCACCCACACCCTTCCCCACTTCTCCACCCTCCTACCCACACCAACTACCACTCACCCCACAGCTCTTACAAAGCTTGCCTAGAAAACATTGTCAACGGCCCCTTCTAGTGCTAATTGTCGTAAAGGTTGCGTAAATCGCAACGGTAGCTCAGTGGATTAAATTGCATAGTGAGAAAAAAAGCTTGGTGGCAATATAAGTTGCTCCATTTTTTAGCTCAATACCTCAGCGTACAAGCAATTTGAATTTGAGAACCACCGTGGATAGCTTATCAATTGCAGACCTTATATCTCTCTCTTCTCCTTTTCATTTTTGTTGCTTCTTGGAATCATGAAATCTAAAATAACATCTATGCTGAGAGAGAGAGAGAGAGAGAGAGAGAGAGAGAGAGAGAGAGAGTGTGTGTGTGTGTGTGTGTGTGTGTGTGTGTATCTACACCTATTGTTGACCTACCATCTTATAAAATATCCTCCATTTATATGAAAAGGAAAATAGATTGCTCTATTAGTTGTGTGTGATCTCTCACTTGCCTTGGAAAACATGTCAGTGGCCATGGATTTGTTAACTTACACCTCTTTTTTTTTTGTGGTAAACTTCACACATTGATTGAATTTGAGGCTTCACTTATTCCTATGTGGTTGGAATCAGTGAATTTTTGCTTGTGGCAAATATGGTTAGAGATAGTGAATTTTGCTTTTGCACTCGTCCTCTTGCAAAAGTTTGTGTATATGGTGGCATCATATCTTTTTTTTTGTTCATTGAAAATGTGTTTGAACTTACTTCAAAATTGTGGTACTTTTGAGCTTCAATTACATCTGAACTTCCTTTGGTGGATATTGAGCTGAACTGTGAAAGTTGATGCTATTCATAAATAGTTAATGGAATCTTTTGGCCGTTAATATTTCTACACCAAGCCAATAACTAAATATTGGATTTGTTTGATTTTGCCAATATTATTGTTCTTCATATTCATTTGCACTAACAATTCATATTTTTTATCTTTTGAAACTAAAATTCTCTTACATAACTGAGATACATAATCATATTCGTGTCTATTAATTCATTAATTTATCTGTCATAGTTTATGTCATGACCAAGATAAACTCTTGGGTGTTATTGGTTATTGTTTCTGGGTTCTTAACTCTCATACTGGCTAGAATTGAGAAACATATCCCCCTAAAACCCTACTTAGAGAACTTTAACTTTTACTAGCCAGTTCTTGTTCCTTGAGTCATGTTATCAAGTTAGAATGGGTTCAAAGATAATCTTTTCTCTTATTTCTAAGATATATAGGTAAATTTATTATGTTCTGAATACTGCTATTTAGTGATACTGAAAATCATTGTATGCAAGGATAGATCATATAGACTAGGCTGCAGGACACTTTGATCTTTTCCCTCTATTCGGACACGTTAGCCACATGCAAATTTGACTGCATTTGTTCTTTTCTAAGGCAGAGAACTTGGATATGCATGGTAGAAGTGCTTTTAGAATTGCATTGGAGATCAAAGTTATTGAACACATAAGTGTCTACATGAACTATTTTTATGGTTCAGATATTTGATATTTGCTTGATTCTTTGTAGTTTGTGGGTTTAGATCCAACTTAGGTGCCTAAATGCATCGCTTGGCTTATACAAAAATATTTTAAGTGTCCTTTATTAATCTGCTACTTTGGAAAGTCATTTGTTTTTTTTTTCCCTTATTTTAAGTCTTGCAAAAACAATTGCTGGAATATTGCAGGAAAGTTTTTTCAATTGTATGTTGCTGTAAATCTACAAACTATCTAATTTGTTTTCTTTAATTTAATTTATTATTATTATTATTTTTTTTTTGCTCTGTAGTGAATGGCAATGAGAAAATACTATGTAGTCTTTCAAGAAAGACAGATTGGAATATTTGCAGAGTGGATGGACTGCCATAAATCAGTAAATGGCTATCTTGGGAAGATATTCAAGTCATTTCCCTCCCTTCAAGATTTAGAAAAAGTGTGGACTTTGTATAATATAGGATGCAAGCCTCAAACCAGTAAAACAACCAATGATACATCTTTATCATTACACACTAGGTTTGATTCACCACCACCTCCACCACCTCCATCGAAATGGTTAATTCGAAAATAAGACTACGTATATAAATCCGACGAAAACAATTGCAGATGTTTCTTAATGTATGCTGATGGCCATTTTTTGGATTTGTTGTTAGCTTAGATTGTATAATAATATTTTGGTTTCAATCCTTTTCATTTTGTCAAGTCTTCAGTTATTGACTTTGATTTCAATTCAAGAAACTCATTTGTTTGTTAGCGGTCAATCAGATTAATCTTCAACCTACAATTTTGCTCTATTAAGATAGAACATTAGTGGCTAGCAACCAGAGTGTAAAGCTCATGCTTCTATATTGTAAGGGAATCTTGGATGATTAATCAAATGAACTTGTGGCACTGCCAATATGTTTTTGTCATGCTTTGGATCTCTATTTGTAATAGGCCAGTTCTTCAACACTAATTTTGGTATCATAGTAGACTAGAAAAGTTGCCTAGTACTTAGGCTGTCCCTTTAACATAGATAACAGCTTTTCCTGTTAATTTTCAATGAGTACTAATTTGGATTTTTTTTCTAATCTAAACAACGAGGAATAGTATAGTTGGTAGCTTTTTTGTGGTAGACAAGGAAAAAAGGCTCAGTTACTGAAAATATTTTCCCATACTTTAGGAAAGCAAGCATGATTCATACAATTTGACACAAAAAATAATTGGCCATGCAATCTTTTGGTTCTTTACACAACCAATGATATTGAAAAACATCATATTCCAACCATTCCAATTTGTACAATCTTTGTGGCAAACACATTCCAACCCTAAACTTCAAAACAATCTAATCTGGATTACCTAAGAACCCAAAGCACGCACATCAAAAGCACTAACTCAAATAGAGCTGCACCAACTCAAAAGCACTATACTTGGACAAAGCATCAAACACCTTCCATCTGAACTTCCTTCTGCTTATTTTTTAGACATATTTTGATCATCATTGTTACTTTTGCCTTACACTGATTGCTCTTCGTCACTTGTTCAGTGCAAGAATTGAACTTATTCTTCATCACTCTCTTCTAAATCATTAATAAAAATAGTATTTTCACAACTTGACATCCTACAAATCAAAAATGAAATGCATGACACCAGCAAGTATACATCACAAAATTCATGGATGGAAAGATTTCTCAAGGGTGAAAATTTAAATGCATTAACTATTATTATCTTCGTATTTAGGTTATTACTTTAGGTACACATGCCTTGGTATCATTCACTGGAATGGTAGATTCAAACAATGTATCATTTTTAAAAACAATACAATTTCTTCTTTCAAGAAAGAAAAAAAAAATGATTCTATATTACAAAAGCTATTTGCCTTATGCATCTTACAAGTCAAAATCTTCCATTCACTGGAACAATAGTTATGTTTAAGAAGATACATAAATTCAGTTAACCAATGGATTATCAAGCATTCATTTATAAATAATACTACTAAGCACAGTCCAAATATCATAGAAGAATGGACAAGACACTATGACATCTTGCTTCAACCTCACATGATGACAAGAGGTAGACATGATTTACTTGATTTAGATATTGTGCACAGATCACAGAAGAATGTAGAAGACACTGTGTCAACAATATATAATTTATATAATAACCAGAAAAAAATAGTATTACACAAACAAGGTTACAACTATCTCAACGTTGAATTTATGTAATGACCAGAAAAATACAACTTTAGGTACAAAAGTTGCAACTATTACAAGAAAATAATGATAAATAAGAGGAACATGAGTGTTAACTTGAATATTAACTAGAAAATGCGTAATAAAATTCTTCTTATTAACATTGGTCTCTACTGGGGAATGTCTAATCTAATTTTGAATACAAACTAATACTTTAATTATAAAAAGAAGTGAACTATTAAATTTATTTAAAACACATTCTCTAGTGCCAAAAGCACTCTCAGACGGTAGGTCACTTGTTGAAATAGCTAATATGTCTCTTGTAATCATGTTCGACAAGAATGCAGTGTCTAAAATAGCTACTAGGTGTAGACACACATATATACATTCTCATATGGTAGGTCACTTGTTGCAATAGCTAAAATGTCTCCTGTAATCATGTCCAACAAGGATGCAGTGTCTAAAATAGGTAGTAGGTGTAGACACACACACACATACACACCTAGCATAGATGTTATCTGAGATTTCAAGATTCTAGGAAGCAACAGAAATGAAAAGGAGAAGAGAGACAGAGATGGGGTCAGAGATAAGGTCTGCAATTGATGAGCTATCCACGGTGCTACTCAAATTCAAATTACTTGTACTTGAAGGTGTTGAGCTCGAAAATGGAGCAACTTATATTGCCACCAAGCCTTTTCTTTCACTCTGCAATTTAATCCACCAAGCTACCATTGCGATTTACACAACCCTTGCATAAATCAAAATCAGAAGGGACTGCCAGTAATGTTCTATAACTAGGCTTTGTAGGAGCTGTGGGGTGGGGTGGTACTCGGCGTGGTGGGAGGAGAAGCGAAGAAGGGTGTGGGTGTTTGCAATGGCAGATCAGGAGTGGGTGGGAGGTGGATCTCCGGACTAGAGGGGCTACGTGGTACCTCGCGTGGGTGGGAGGGTGGAGAATCGGGGAAGGGTGTGAATGGCTGCAATGGTAGATTGGGAGTGGATGGGAGGTGGATCTCTGGACTGGAGGGAGTGGGTTGTACTCAGCGTAGGTGGGAGTGTGGAGAAGCGGAGAAAGGTGTTGGTGGCTACAATGGCATATCAGGAGTGGGTGGAAGGTAGATCTTCAGACCAGAGGGGGTAGGTATCTGCAATGGTAGAAGAGGGAGTGGGTGGTACCCGATGTAGACTCAGGGGTGGAGGTTGGGGTAGAGACTCAAGGTTGTAACTGAGAGAGAGAAGTTTGAATTCATGAGAGAGATATATATACTTAGGTGTGGCGGGATCAAGCCAAATTTCACAACCATAATTAATCATGGTTGATCTCAAAAAATGGAAAAAATCCATAAAATTATTTTTGGGAATATTTTATTCAAACAGACAGGTATCGTGTTTTGAGGGGCTCTGGGCTCACCCGGTGCACAGGTGGGGCCATGCACCGGGTTCATGTAAGATTTTTTCCTTTGTTGGAGCCAAAAGAAATGTTGGGACTTGCAATTCAATGGACTAATTTGCTAGCCGCGGAATTCAAGCCTAGAGGTAAGGCTTTTGGAGGGGAAGGTAATGTCACAAAAGGGAATAAATTAATTACCAGGACTCAGAGTTGATATAATGATACAATGAAACAGTGGCATTCTACTTACTGAAGATAAGCCAGTGAAGCCTCACTCCCATTTGAATTTGCTATATATGAGAACTAAAGGGCATTACTCTGCTTTTAGATTTTTTTCGGTCAAGTTATTTTAGTTTTCTATTAACAACTTATTTTATTAGTAGGAAAGTTGTTGCTCAACACGTAAATTTCGAGTTCAACATCGAATTACGTTTCATCCTTTTCTCCTATCCCCTTCTTCGCTCTTTGGCTTCCCTGCCTGCCCCCCGCCCCTTCTATATATAAAAAATAAAAAAAATAAAAAAAAAAGTTTCATGTAATCCTATTTTTCCTTCATTCTCTTTCATTTTCTTATCCTTTCATTGTAAAGTTCTAGTTTAGTTTTGATTAATATTAATGCAATGTCAGGTTAAGTTCTGTTTCCTTTTTCAGTTTAGTTACATATAGATGTATAGGGTGGGGTTTTAATTGATTGAGTGGAGATTGTTATACAAGGAGGTGGTGAAGGCAATATATAAATACACTTATTTAATTAGTGACATGAAAGTTCTGTCACCAAAAGCTTTATATAGAAAAAAAAAAAAAAAAGGCTGGGGAGGGAGGGGGAAGTTGACACTATATGCCGAGTCTTCAGTGACAATATTAACTCTCAACTTGTAAATTAAATTTGCGAGAAGGTTTTAGTGACTAAAATTTGTGATGACCGTCACTATTTTTACTAAAATTTTGACTAGTTAATGATTCAGCAACAACTTCTTTTTTTGGTCATTGAATCCTTAATATAGTGAACAATAAATTTTTTTTACTAGATTTTTTTTTTTTTTGTCACTAATTCTTTTTTCTCTTGTGGTGAAAAGTGCTAACAACAATAAATTTAAATAATAAATTCTCTAGTTACTTCAATCCATATCATCCAGGTCAATAGAAAAAATCTTCCTAGAATCCAAACTTGAGTTCGTACCTAAAAGATAGAAATTTAAAATAAAAAAAAAAACTTCATAAAAATACGCTATGAATAATTTGTAAAAAACATTTAAGAATTTTTATAGAAGTACGTCACAGGTAATCAAAGGACACGAGTGATGTCCTTCTGCCATCTTTTTCGAAAAATATCTTATATTGTTGAAAAATTCAGCTTGAAAGTTAAGTAAGTCAGTTGTCTGTAGTCAGAGAAGAAGGCTCCGAAGTTGGGAGAAATTTTCTAAATGTTTACTTAACTATCTTATATTTCATTTAAAGTTGTTTCTGGAAGATTCTTCTATGTAGCTGCTACGTACGACAATATTAAATATAATATGTCAATACGATACGAAAATGACACAGTTATAACAGATTAAGATTGAGATTTTATGGGTTCGAATCAAAATAAATCGATCCGTTTAACTTTAAACGTGTACAGGTCATAAACGGATTCAATCTGTTTCAACCCGCGAACCCGTTTAACTTTTTTTAATATTTATATTTAATATTTTTTATAATACATTACAAATTTTATTATAGAAAATTAAATAATTTAATTTTTTACATGAATTAATTGAATTAAATTTTATTATATGAATTAATTGAATTGTTTGTGTGTCTATTTTGTTTAATTATATGAGACCTCTTAAAGAAAATAAATGATGTTAATGTGGTTATTTACTTGATATATAGTAAATGAATCATTCTTAATTAATTATTATTTAGTGTCTATAATAATATTATTATTACAATGACTTTTAGCTAGACAAAATAATTTCTTGAACAATCCAATTTTATTGCAAAATTACATTTGTTTAGATTTTTAAGATTAAATCTTATAAATTTATTAAGATATCTGGATATTTAGAGGGATGATTCCTTATTTTATTGGTTATTTATGACTTTATGGACTGTTTTATTAATTTTTTAATTTTATATGATTTGATTTGATTTTTAAAAATTTTTTATGTAATGGTGTATAGATTAGCGGGTTTAGTAGGTATTCCGATTGACAAATTTAGTAATTATCTACTTAATTTTTGTATCTAAACGTGTCAACCCGTTTTATAACACGAATATGACACAAAAATAAATGAGTTGACACAACACGACACGTTTATTAATCGGGTCATATTCGAGTTGGCCTGTCGAATATAATTATCTCAAGTTGATACGACCAACCAACCCGAATACAACATGATTACCACCCCTAATAGCTGCTCCACTATAATTTACAGCGGGCAAAACTTACACAGAGAAAAAAAAGAAATAGAATAATTTAATTGAGTGGCGGAAAAAAATATAATAATAATAATAATAATATATATTAATAATAATTAATAAAACAAAAGAAGTTTCATTCTGTACATAACATACTAGATTATGAATTCGTAATTGTCTCCAATTTTCAAAAAAATCTCAATTGTGTCAAATTTTTTAAGAAATATTTACAGAATCTTTATAAATAGGATCAACCCTGAGTGAGGAATTTGCTGCAGCGGCAGCTTGAAGAATCAGCTCCTGCTGTTCTAGAATGAGTGACCGTTCCCGGTCCAAAAATGCCAAATCTCGTCTGAATCATCATTTGTCAGCTGTTAATCGATAGTTCATGGACGTTGGCAACCGGATCAGCTTCATCTTTGCTATTCCCATCTGTTTCTTGCTGCAATCCCCTTAATATGCATTAGACATTAAGAATGTCAATTCAACCCCTTTATTAGGAGGTTTTGTTCTCGTATATTATTTCAGCGAATATTTCTATATAATTAATTAAATTTTACCGTAGAAGTAATAAGTTATATTAATCTTATATAACTTTTAACTAATAGATATAAATAAAAATCAATTTTACTTTAAAGCAAAACCCTTATTACCTGCATCACTTAATCTATACTCACAATGTGCCCGAAAAGAAGAAATGTATTCCTAAAATGCTTCGGAAAATTATTTGTTGTGCCCAGAAGAAAGTAAATAAGTTATAGATACTTGACAGTTTCCATGCACTATTAAGTTCAACGCAAGTTCCTGTATAAAAGCATCATAGCATTTCAAATACTACTATAATTTGACAAGACAGTAGATCTTGAACTATTGCCTCTGGCTTGCCATCTTCTGTGATTTGGCAATTGTCTTAGAAGCTTTGGTTCTTGCTTCACACAAACCTAAGGAACATCACCTCCTTTCACAACTGGCTTTTCATCTCCTGTAATTTGGCAATCATACATGCAGCAGCTGAATCTCTTGCTTCACGGGCACAGCCTGAACAAACGTCACCTTGGGCTGAAGCTTCAAAATCTAGACCTTTGAGAGTAACCGTGGACTGGAGTCCACCTGCAGACGAGCACAAGAGTGAAGATGATACGGTATAGTAATAATATAGTAATCGGAAGAACATGATATAAACTTAGATTATGATATTTATACATAACTTCTGCATTACAATTTCCCGATAATATTTGTGCAATAAGAAAGCTAGGAAAACTAAGTGCATATGTGATTTGTTGGCTTCTTCTCTTGTTAGGTTGCTCAAGCTAGCAAGTCTGTGCTATGGATTTTCTGGTTCTCAGAGGTCTAAATTACAAGGCTAGCATAGAAATGCTATAAATGTGTGGTTCACAAGTCTTTGGTCATTCCTGGCATACAGACAGGGAAAGAAAAGGGTCATAGGGATTATTGCTTTTCCAAGTGTGCTGCCATAGTTTGCTTTCGGAAACCATAAAAATAGAATTAACAAATTAAACATCAAATGCAATTACAGTCTTCCCTTTCTACTCTGTGTCATTCAATATGACAACTCAAGGTTGTTCTAGTTTTTCATTCAAGAAAAGAAAGAAACCAGCATTAATATTTCCATAGATCGTTGAGAAGAACTAAAAACTCGGGAAAATAATGAGAATGAAGTGTGTACTTTGATATAATACAAGTCAGATAAAATGCCGGTGCCGTTAAATTAAATTCTTCACATGACAATGACACCCTACACTCCCCCAGTCATGGAATACATCTTATCAGGATAATTTGTCCAGAGAGAATTTGCATTCTCATTGACTTTGCATGGATAATCCACTTAGAGGGAAAGTAAGGAAAAAATCTGTCTTCATATTCAAAATTTTCACACGTTCTGCTAACAGCAATGAAGTTTTCCTTTCAGCCTGGGTTTTGCTACATGATCCTCTTGGATTTTCTCGTAAGTTAACAGTGTTTTAATTTGAACCATGCACATGCATCTGCCATTGATATAAGCGCTGCTAGGTGACAGAAGAGTGCTCAATTATGTCTTGGCTAATCTTTTTACCATAAAAAATTAAGCACTAATCTTTTACTAGTAATAAACTTAACTACATAGCTTACCATCTGACAAAACAACACTATAAGTTGGCAGTACCCAGTTGTTCCAGTGGCATATCTGATCAAGTTTCTGCATTGAAAATTGTCAGAAATAATTAGATGTGAAACAAAAGAACAGAACTAAGAAAGTCAAATTTGATTACTAGGATAACATGTTCCTCAAGTGTAAGGTACCAAAATATATAAACGGGGTATAATTCATTAGTCCTCTACTCCTTCCTGGATGATCAGGAATACGTGAATTAACAAGAAAAACAGAAGATAGTATTGTGTGTAAAGAGAGACCCCACAGAGAGAGAGAGAGAGAGAGTAGGAGGACTAGGTGGATTGTTTTACTTAATAACCAGGACTGCATCCAGTTTGAAACTCTGAATGATAGACACCCGTCAGACCTCTTACAATGATAATCATGGGATCCAGTTTCTTTCGCACTCTTACCACAGAGAGGACAACTTTTTAACTTGGTCAAATTGAGTACACCTTGTTATAATTCAAATCATTTGACTTGGACGAAAATAGTTAAAACAAGGATAAAGAAGCAAATTATACAAAGGCAAAGGAAAAGAATGTTTCTTACAGATTTCGGATCAAATTCTGAGCTATTTCTCCAGGGCGTCAGACAGACAAATTATCGAATTAAAAGAGCATATTGAACTCCCAATCAACACTAACCTCACATGGACTTCCGAATGTAAGGGCAGCCTCACGTGATTGGTTATTCTTTGCATTCTGGAACAAGCCTTGGCCTTCAAACTGTTGATTATTCCAATATCGAACATCAGCATCTCTCAGGTGTACACAGCAGCAAGCTTCTATAATAGCATCTATCTTCAAAGCCAAACTATCCCTGCCACCTATAATGACAATGAAAAATTAGAAAAATACTGCCAATATTTCAGTTGCTCTACAAAACCAGTCAAAATCTGACCCAGAATTACTTGAACTAACAACTTTCTAGAGATCAATGAAAATTTCAGACATTGGCATGCCATTTTACGTATTATTGATAAAGTGAACTCATACAACATCAAAGATTTTAAAGGATTTCATAGCCATGGATGAGTCTCAATATAGTGTTTTTAAAGTGGTATGCATTTGATTGCAACAAGGGGACAATATGAACTGCAGAAGATAACCAAATGAAAAGACTGCCTATTAATATCAACAGCATACCAACTGCAAGAGCATTTGAGTGGAGTTTTGGGTTTACTTAGAGCCTTGGGCCCAAAAGCAACAGCAGCTAGGATAGATGAGTCTGAGTTCTGACTTTTAGTTCTAAATCTAGATGTGCTTCAAGAGGCAAGTAGTTTTATAAGGCAGAAAGAAAATTGAAAAAAATAATTTTGAAAAAATGAAGATACAGGATCACAGTCAAGAATCAACTTTCACCTCCAAAGACAGTTTTCTAGAAGCAAAAGGCAGAGTTATGCTAGTTTACTTTTGATGACAGAAAAAGTTTTATGTATGCCAAAGTAGCATTTCAATCTCTAGTGTGAGGATATACATACAATTGACATCACATTTTCGAGTACCAAATCACGACCTATGGAGACAATCGAAGAAACCTTGGAACAAAAAAGACAAAAAAATCAAAGAAAGAGAAAAAGGAACATGGTTAATCACATAGTGGAAAGTAGCATGTTTAAATTCAAATGAATTTGTTATGGAGTACAAAACTGGAATACATCATTAAACAATCTTCCCTTTATCCATTTTACAAAAGTGGAATTTCCTTATGCAATATATGAAGCAGGAAAAGGAGAAAAGTGAAAAAAGTGAAAAGAAGGTTCCCCTTGAGCAGATCCTGATACAGGTATCGATTATTCTTAAATGAGGTCAATATGAGCTAAATACCAAAAAAGGCTCTAATCTATATTTGATTGAAGACCCAATATGAATTCTAAAGTGAATACAAATAACTAATTTCCAGCAAATACAGAAGACTCTTAACTGTCTTAGCACAAAATTTCCTCACCTCAAGCAAGGGAGGCTGGGGCAGATGCAAAGACAAAAACATAAAGACATAAGACCTCCCCCTCCCGGGCCCTCTTTTCTTCTCTCTTTCCCAATCCAAAATGAAGAAATAAAAGGTAAAAGGAAAAATCATATTCTTTTTCTCCCTCTTTTGCCCCTTTCCTAATCATCCCTTCTCTTTTATGAACCCAAAATTCAACAAATTAGTTGTGTCCTATACCACTTTCTAAGATCTCTGTTAGATACCAAAAAATGGTTATATTTGTGCTATTCTTCCCTTCTGCCCTTTCTATTCCCTGAAACCCATCAAATTGTCCCATCTTTTGTATCAAAGTAGAGAATACTGCCCCTTAAGTGCATATCCTATTTCCATTAAGCTATGGCTTATGACAGCAATGTCCGGTTATCATTTTTTATTTGCAGGAGTTCTCAACTGACTTTTCCTTAACAAAGATCTCAACAAGCTGGAATATGGTACAAGAAGAAAGATTATACCATTTACTATTGTCTGGATAGTTTTATCACACAAAGCAATGTTTTTGTCTACATTGTGCTTTTGAAGAAGCTGCAAAGACGCAAAACATGGAAAAAGTTCAAATTAGCTGACAGCAGAAAATAACAATCGCGTTTTAAACTGAAATCAGCATGAAAAGAAAGGTATAGCTTTTGATTAAAGTTCAAAAAAGTAATGCTCTCTATGATGTACTCACTGATCCCAGTTCCAAAAAGCAATAAAAGAAGGGGAACAAAACAAAAAAACATGATACCAAAGAGGGAAAAAAATAATCATTAAGAATATGCGGTTTTTTCTTCTCCTTTTTAATTTGTTTTCTTGTTTTCTGGGAAAGGAGAACCAAAAGAAGATGTAATTGCCAAACTGACAAGATCAAGAAAAAACAAATAGACCAATAAAATATTTTCAATCATGACTAATCTTAGATGATGGGTTTGAGTGAGATAATCTACATCATGGAGAGGACAGAGAATATAGATTAAACTCCTAGAGATCAGGTTCCCCATCCCCCCAAAAAATGAATGACTATCCCAGATAACAGAAGAGAGTCATAACAGCAAATAACTATCACTCAGATATTAACAAACACTATCACAATGCTTTTAATATTTTCATTTCTGGAATCAAAGTCATGATACTTACAACAATCAGAACTTCGATTTTTAGAATTTAGTTGAAAAAGTCAAAGATTCAGGAAATCAAGGGAAATTGATTAAGGAAATCAAAGGTGTTGATTTTGAGTGTATTAATTGTCAATTATAGTTGTCAATCATGTAAATTAGGAATTAAAAATTATTCTCCTATAATGCAATGATTCTTTCCTAGTTTAAACCTATTGTAACATGTATAGAAAACTCTTAGCAATGTAACAACTGTAATATACCAGCATTTTAACTCTCATTCTGTTATGGTAGCATAGCAGAAATTAGTTTGATTCCTGGAACCTCTAAAGTCTACTGTACTCCTCTGTTTCAGTCCTAAACAGAAATTGCTGTAGCCATCTCCCATCATGTCTAAAACTTTGCATTCAATGTTGCTGAGGCCCATATAACAAGTGGAATGGTCCAAACCCTCAGAGGAGTGAAGAAAAATCCCAGGTGTGGTGTGACCACTGCAACAAGCCACGCCGCACTAGGGAAACCTGCTGAAATCTCCACTGTAAACCTGCATACTGGAAGCTGAGGAACAAACGCCAGAAGCCCTCTACAAATGCCGCTTCTGAGCAATCCAACCCATTTAGCACGAGGATTCTAACTCATATGTAACCTTCTATCCGTCATCAAACTTTCAAAAGATTCTAACTACCGTGTGATTTTTTATGATTATTCTTGTGTTTTTCAGGACCAGAGCTCGAGGATGATGATTACGAAAGCTAAAGAGATAGGCAAACTTTACTACTTTGATAAGATCACTCCTAGTAATAAAAAGGCTTGGGCCTACAGTAGTACGAGTTCGAACCCTACTTTAGACAAAATAATAGGATGGCATTTTAGACTTGACCATCCTAGTTTTTCTTATTTGAGACATTTATTTCCTTATATGTTTTAAAGGTGTTGATTGCTCTTTACTTCGATGTGAATTTTGTTTTTTATCAAAATTTCTCAAACAAATTTTGCACCCCTCAGAACCATTTTTTATGATTCACAATGATGTTTGGGGGGCATCCAAAATAGAAACTTTATCTGGAAAAAGAGGTTTTGTAACCTTTATTGATGATTACACTAGACTATGTTGGGTTTATCTCATAAGCAGGAAATCAGAAGTTGCAACACTTTTTAAGGATTTTGACAACATGATAGAAAGTCAATTTGAAACAAAAATTTGCATTCTAAGATAAAACAATGGAACCGAATATTTTAATGAAAGTTTAGGGGACTTTCTAAAGAACAAGGGCATAATTCATCAATCTACTTGTCGCGATACTCCACAACAAAATGGGATTACTGAAAGAAAAAATAGACATTTACTTAAAGTTGCTAAACAAGTTGAAAGAAAACTTTCTAATTCCTAGAATGTCATAAGACATCCTTTAAAGGCCTTTGGATGCACATGTTTTGTTCACATTCCAATCAAGTTTTGGTCAAAATTGGATCCCAAATCTGAAAATTACATTTTTATTGGATATGCTTCCAATTAAGGGGTTGCAAGTGTTTTAATCCTGTTAACACCAAATGTTTTTTTTCACCAGATATAATTGGTGAAGATAATAAAAATGGTAAGGATCGTGGTCGTCATATACTAGAAGTGATTTTGCCTAATACGGGGGAAGAAATAGTGCAAAAACCAGTAACTGATCCTTTGGTTTATTCTAGGAAATGGTTCCATAAGAGGCAAACTGTTCAAATTGATACTTTAGCTTCTTTCAAGAACCGAGTAATGGTCTCTAAGAAATATAGGTAACTCCCAACTTTGACCCCATTTTTGCATCTACAGAAGCTCAAGATCTAGATGTTGTAGATTTGATCTTCCTATAGTGTAATAAACCATGTTAGACCGTCTTTAGTAGGTGGGGGAAAAGTCATGCATGTCATATTGAGTTATACCACATTTGATGATTTGAGTTATTTTTCATGAAAATATTACTTGTGGATTGCATGAATTAATTTGCTCTTGAAGTAATTGGATTGCTTGAGCTTTCATTTATTGAGGAGAGTTTATTAGAAAAAGGGGGTAAAGCAAGTGGGAAGAAATCAAGGGAGTTGTTAGGAGAATATTTAAAAAGAAAATGTAGCTTGGTGGATAAAGCTTGGCATTTAAACTTTAACGGGCTTGAGTTTGAATCCTAACTATTTCAAATCCTTTTCATTCTCTTATTTTCTTTCCTCCTTCCCTAATTTTTCCCTAGCTTGGCCGAAATCCCTAGGAGAATAGCCACTAGGAGATTAATTTCCTAAGAAGAGAAAAATAAATTAGGAGAGTGATTTATTTGAAAATTATTTTATAAAATACTTGAGAACAAATTAAATTTTTGGTTCTAATATCTCATCATAATCTTTTGGAGAATTTTAAAGATTACTAATCTAGATTTTCTTTTAGCAATAGCTAAATAATATATTAGTAGAGAAAAATATATATAAGAAAGCATATAGGTATTATTTTCAAGGAAATAAATTCCCATATTTTATCTTCTTTCAAATAATATTTTCTTGATGGGAATAAAAGGCTTGGAGGTGAATTTAAATGAAGTATCTATCTCTTGGATAAATCCAGGAATTTTCGAAGCCTTTAGGGAAAATTTCAGTAGATATGAATAGGAAACCAGAATTTTTATTTCCTAATAACTATTTAATAGCTATTACCCAATTTAATATATGGAATTAATTAAACTATTTCCTAATTAGATGACCTAATTCTCCTCTAAAATTTTCTGGAAGATTCTCTCAAAACTGCCGCCGCAATGAAGAGAAATAACCTACCAAAAGACTCTTCAAACCCTAGCTAGGATTGGCCAAGAAAACCCTAACCAATTAGGACTTGTTTTCAGCTAAAAGGAAACCAGAATTTCAGCCCTAGACCCTCAGAATTTTCGTCACTGTTCACACACACACTCTCATGAAATTTCCAGCCAAAACCCCACATCAAAAACCCCTCCAGCAGACCAGCACAACCAGCTACACAAACCCTAATCTTTCCCTTCCTAACTTCGTCCAAGAAGCAGCCAGAAATCAGTAATTTTCCCTTCTCCTTTTCCTTCAGATTTCGGCCACCTTCATCCCTACTTCACCCATAAATTCCCGCACAAAATCTGCACAAAAGTTCCCCAGTTATCAAGCAGAAAAACAGCTGCACAAAGGCCCATTCTTCCTCTCCTATTTTCGCTATTATAAGGCCCAAAACCAATCAGAATTCTCCTCTCTTTCTGTCCAGAATCTCAGCACCCTCAGCTTCACAAACACAGCAGCCACCAACCCTAATTCCCCTCCAAAATCTCGGCAGCCCTGGAGAACACCAAAGCTGAACAATTTTCTGTTTTGATCAAGAAACCCTAGCAAGGCCAAAACTTCTTCAAACACCTAAACCCTAAAGCACCTCAGCCTAACCTATCTCCTTCATCAAACAGCCTCAAACAAGCCCTAAATACCCTCCATTGCTCAGAAATTCCAGCCGCCAACCCTCCTCCACATCTGGACCAAAACAGCACCAACACTCCATCAAAGCTGAAAACCAACTCTAAGGTAAGCAACTCCTCAACTCTTCATCAACTCCTCTAAAATTCCTCTCGTCTTCCTCACCTAAATCTCGATCATAAGGGACTGATTTTACCCATTCTTTGGGGAGTCTTGATCAAGGTCATCCAAGCGATCCAAACTCTTCAACTAGTAATCAAACTCAAACTAGTCAACAAGGAATTGCCGTGATTTAAGTCTAAATCGCTAAGAGGAAATCAAGATCCTATCTTTATTGATTTAAATAGTCTTAAACTTCAAAATATTGGCTTAAGGATGCCTATGGAGTCTAGTATGAAAGCATGAATATACTAGATGGATGAACATGTTGATGAAAGCCATAGACAAACATGTAGGAGATAGGACATTGATGTATCTTGTCATGATGAATCTAGATCCATGCTAAATAGGCAAAAGATGAGATCTTTTAATATTTATGGGGCTATTTATGATGATTTTATGTTAGCTTAATATGGAAGATGTAATGTGATGAATTGATCTAGGTCAATGCATGGTCATGATCAATAGAATCGTAAAGGAACGTTATATATGTGATTTAGTGAATTAAATACCATGGATGCAATAAGTAAATAATGAAATCATAAAGAGTCGTGTATGAATTAATGAGTGGAACGATTAAATCCTAATTGCGGGGTTATTTGCTCTAGATAAAGAAGGAGTGGAAATTAGAGCAATCGATTGAGTTGGATTTGGCTATGATATATCCAAGTAAGTCCCTGCATAACCGTTTTGATAAATGTTACATGTTTGCAAGCAATTTTTACAATGTTATTTGGAATTGATGTCAATATGATGTTTTGATACAAGGATTGAGCCTTGACTAAAAATGATAGTTATACTGGATTGTTGTGAGACTTGGATTGGAAACGTGGATGTTTTATTTTCAAAACGAATTTACTAAATTTTATTTATTCAAACTCAAAAGCGATTTCTAACACTATTGTCAAATGATTTAAAAATGCTGTTACGAAAACTACGTTTTGCAATCAAACTAATCAAAGACTTTCAAAAAAGGGAAAATGATTTTGCCCCTAATCGGGGAGCGTTGAGTACTCAGCGGGGGTAGGCTAGTAGTACTAGTCTTGAAGAGCAAGAGCGAGTCTTCTGGCAGGTGGCCACCTCCAGAAAACGAACTCAACTTGGAGAGGCGATAGTACTACTTAGTCAGGCCGGTCCGAGCTAGCATATTGGTCCATGTGGACATTGTTGATCCGGATTGAACAACCGGAATGTTGGGTGTAGAGATGGAGGAGTATCTCACCTAATGGGTGAATTCCCCACTGCCCCTTTGTTGGAAGAATACATTGGGGAGCTATCATGATAGTAACCATGATATGGATTGTGTTACTATATTGTTGAATCATTTGCTAATCCCTATTTAATGAATTGTGAATGTGATGAAACAGTGATTTATTGTGAACTGTTTTGGATTTATTGAGCAAGGCTCCTTTGTATGACTGTTATTGATGAAATTTGCTTGCAAATACAATTTTGTGGTTTGATAAACCTGCATACATGAAATGGTTATAACTGACATTTGCACACACGGGACTTACTGAGATGTCAATCTCACACATTTTATATCATGATTTCAAGGGATTGCTTTCAGTGAGCGGAGCGAAGCTAGGGTTGAGCTCCAATTTATTTATTTAGTTGTGTTTTGAATTTATTTCAAGAGACGCTTGTTAGTTTTGATTTTCCAGACGTGTATAAGTTTTGCTTTCGGATGTAATGGAATTATTCTTTTAATTTTATTTAGCAGTTTTCGTTTTATTTTATTCCTCGTTATAAAGACCCCTGGTCCTTTGGACGGGGTGACATCCTGCCCTATCTAGGTACCTAGAGTGTGGGGTGTTACATATAGCTATCAGAAAACGATTCCGATCCCGTACAACAAAACATGCCATTGCAAAATATGTCTTATAAAAAAATCTCACACAAACACGAACTTTTTGTCAAAAATCTCCAACCTGTTTGAGCCTAGAACAATAGAGGAAGCACTCAGTAGTCCGGCTTGGAAGTTAGTAGTCAAGGAGGAGATGGATGCTCTTTTGAAAAATGGGACTTGGGAAGTTGTTGATATACCGAAGGACAAGACTACTGTTAGATGTAAGCGGGTTTTAATTACTGTAAAATACAAAGTTGATGGAAGTGTTGAAAGATACAAAGCACGATTTGTGGCAAAAGGGGTCACATTGTCTTTCAAAATTAACTATCAAGATACTTTTGCCCCATTAGCCAAGATAAATTCGATTCATGTCCTTTTGTCCATAGCAACAAACCGTAAATGGCCTTTGCATCAACTTGATATAAAAAATGCTTTTCTGAAAGGCGAATTGAAAGAAGAAGTGTTTATGGATCACCAAGCTTTGAGAAGAGGTTTAGTGAAAATAAGGTTGCAGATTGAAGAAATCCTTGTGTGGACTCAAGCAATCTCCTTGGGCTTGGTTTGAAAGGTTCGGGAAGGCCATAAAAGGATATGGATATTGTCAAAGTCAAGTTGATCATACCATGTTCTATAAACATTCAAGCACAGGTAAATTAGCTATACGTATTGTCTATGTTAATGATATTATCCTTACAGGTGATGATGTTAAGGAAATTAAGGCATTAAAAGGAAGAATTGCCATAGAATTCGAAATTAAAGACTTGGGACCAGTGAAATATTTCCTTGGTATTGAGTTTGCTAGGTCCAAGGAGGAAATCTTTATCAATCAACGAAAATATGTGCTTGATCTACCCAATGAAACTGGGATGCTTGGATGCAAGGCAGTTTAAACCCAATTGAATACAATAAGAAACTACAAGTAACTGATACAACTAATGGCGTTGATAGAGAACAATATCAGAGACTTGTGGGAAGATTAATCTACCTCTCACATGTTAGAAGAATTAGCCAATTTTATGCATGATTATGTAGAGAAAGATTGACCAAGATTGAGCTGTAATCATGTAAATATGGTAACTAGGTGTCTTCTAGCTGTCACATCTTTTTAGGAAAGTATAGCTGAATTCTTTTTCTTTTTTGCTGATATTCTTTCCCCCTAAATCAGTGATTCTATTCCTGATATTGGGCTGTAATTATGCTATAATTATGCTGTAAATCATTATAAGAACAATCTCAATAGAAGGAAAAATTATTCCCTCAACTTACCTCTTTCAAGTTGGTATCAGAGAAGAATGCCTTTTCTGCCTCTTTCAAGTTTCTATTCCTACCTCTTTGTGCCTGTTTGTTCAGCTGTCTCCCTTTACCCTATACCAACACTATGTCAAAAAATTCCAGCGAATCCACCACTATTTCTCAATCCTCATCGCAATCCACAATGGCCAAAGACTTGCCAAAGGCAACCTCGGAGTCGCACCCTATCCAAATAACTACCATTAAGTTGAATGGTGACAATTTCTTGCGCTGTTCACAGTCTGTGAGAATGTACATCCAAGGCCGAGGAAAGATGGGCTATTTGACGGGTGACAAGAAGCTCCGTCGGAAGATGACCGATGTATGCGATATGGGATGCGAAAAATTCCATGGTAATGACGTGGTTGGTGAACTCCATGGAAGAGGAGATTGGCGCTAATTATAAGTGTAATCCTACGGCATACAAGCTGTGGGAAAATATCAATCAGATGTACTCTAATTTAGGGAATCAATCCCAAATTTTTGAGTTGAGTCTCAAACTTGGTGAATTGCGGCAAGGAGAAGACACCATCACCAAGTATTTCAACTCCTTGAAGAGGCTCTGGCAGGACCTTGATCTTTTTGATGCTTATGAGTGGAAGAATGCTGAAGATGGACAGCACCACAAGAAAACCTTGGAAGATAGTAGCATCTTCAAATTTTTTGCTGGTCTTAATGTTGAGTTTGATGAGTTGAGGGGGAGAATTATTGGTAAGAGGCCGCTACCAGCCCTTGGCGAAGTCTTCTCCAAAGTAAGGAGAGAGGAGAGCCGAAGGAACGTCATGTTAGGCAAGAAGGGACCCGTTGCTATTGTCAAAGGTTCTGCTCTAGCATCCACTGGTTCAGGTGTGCGCAGAGGTGCTGCAAACATACGCCAATGTAAACCAGAGGAGAAACCGAGTGTGTGGTGTGACTATTGCAACAAGCCGTGCCACACTCGAGAAACTTGCTAGAAGATTCATGGAAAACCAGCTAACTTCAAGGGCAAAACTGGAGAGAGAACTGGCCATGCCTTCTCCACTGTAAATGAGGCCGAAACTACTGCCCGTACTATCACCAAAGAGCAACTGGAACAATTTCCAATGCTGTTAAAATCGAATCCATCATCTAGTACTCCTAATGTCTTTGTGGCTCATACAAGTAACGAAATAAATGCCTTTCCTTGTGGTTTCGAAATTTCTGCTCCACGGATAATTGATTTTGGAGTATCTAATCATATGACCAATTCTTTGAGCTTGTTTAAATTATACTCACCTTGTCTTGAAAATCGAAAAGTTAGGATTGCAGACGGAAGTTTTTCACCTGTTGCTGGAAAAGGTTCGGTACAAATCTCTGAGAGGATAGACCTTAAGTCTGTTCTCCATGTCCCTAAACTCGCCTGTAATCTCTTGTCAGTTAGCAAATTGTCCAGAGATTCTAACTGCCATGTGATTTTTTATGACTCTCGCTGTATTTTTCAGGACCGGAGCTTGGGGAAGACGATTGGCAGTGCTAGAATGGTTAGTGGTCTTTACTATTTCGAGGACACTCTACCTAGTAATAATATTGTTCAAGGGCTCAGTAGTATCAGTTCCCTTTCTGTTCGTGATCAAATAATGGTCTGGGATTGTCGTTTGGGCCATCCTGGTTTTTCATACATGAGACATTTGTTTACTGAGTTATTTAAGAATATGAATCCCTTAGATTTTCAATGTGAATGTTGTGTTCTTGCAAAAAGTCAGTGTAACACATATCTCCCGAAACCATATCTTGAGTCAAAGCCTTTCTACTTATTTCACAGTGATGTGTGGGGACCCTCAAAGGTAACTACATCAATGGTTTGTGACCTTTACTGATGGCCATACTTGACTCTGTTGGGTATTTTTCATGAAAGAAAAACTGATGTTGGAAAGATTTACAAAGAGTTTTATAACATGATTGAAAACCAAGTTCAAACAAAAATAAGCATTTTGAGAACTGATAATGGAACAAAATATTTCAATCAATATGTAGAAACTTTTTTGAAAGAAAAAGGTGTTTTGCATCAATCAACATGCCTTGACACTCCCGAACAAAATGGAATATAGGAGAGAAAGAATAAGCATGTGCTTGAAGTTGCTAGGGCCATAATGTTTTAGATGAACGTTCCAAAATACTTGTGGGGAGATGCTATCTTAACTGCAACATATCTAATCAATAGGATGCCTATGCAAGTTTTAAAATACATCACTCCATTGGATTGTTTGAAAAGGTTTTTCCCAGAATCTCAAATTAATTCGGATTTACCATTAAAAATATTCGGCAGTACCATGTATGTCCACATCCCTAGGAGATCCCGGTCGAAACTAGATCTTAGGGCAGAAAAATGTGTTTTTTTAGGCTATGCTGCAAATCGCAAAGACTACAAATTTTTTAATCCCCTAACCAAACGTTTTTACATAACAATGGATGCCACCTTTTTGGAAACAAAGCCATTTTTTACCAACAATTTGATTCAGGGGGAAAATCTACAGGAACAAAATTTTTGGGAACTACTTAAACCTCTTCCAAATATGGTTTTTGACCGACCTCTCAAGTTTCCAAATGGAAAAAAATAAAAGTGGGGAGTCTAAGTCCACAATTGTCGATTATGAAATTGATATGTTAGAAACGGAAATACTACCAATGGAGAAGAACCGAAATATCCTTGAACCTGTAGTTTATACTAGGAGAAAGGTCCTCGGGAGAAGCAGAGATAAATTAACCATTCCAGTACAAGCTTCATTGGAAGCCCCGGGTAAAGGAACTGTGAATACTTCATGTACTTCTTCTCTTCCTAACTCTCAGAAAAATATTCTTCTACTTGTTATTCCCGAACCTACCAATGTCTGTCTTGAAAGCCCAGTTGTCTCTAAAAATCCAACCCCAAGTGTCCCGCAAGACAATGACCTTGACCTTCCTATTGCCTTTCGAAAAGGAACTCGACTTTGCACCAAACACCCTATTGCCAAATACATAACCTATGATCATTTATCCTAAACCCATAAGGCATTTACTACTAATATTACGAAACTGGTTGTGCCAAGAAACATTCAGGAAGCTCTGGAGTACCAGGATTGGAGATTAGCTGTGTTTGAAGAAATGAGTGCCTTAAGGAAGAACGGTGCTTAGGAGATTGTTAAAACACCTAAGAATCGGAAGATAGTTGGGCACAAATGGATCTTTATGATAACGAGCAAGGCAGATGGTAGTATAGAAAGATATAAGGCGAGGCTTGTAGCAAAAGGCTTCACACAGGCATATGGAATAGATTATCAAGAAACATTTGCTCCTGTATCGAAAATCAACTCAATTAGAGTATTGTTGTCGCTGGCAGTCAATTTCAATTGGCCTCTGTATCAGCTAGATGTTAAAAACGCCTTCCTCAATGGAGATCTACATGAAGAAGTGTTTATGAGTCTCCCTCCGGGTTTTGAGATGAAGTTTAGAGTAGGAAAAGTGTGCAGACTAAAGAAGTCCTTGTATGGTCTCAAGCAATCCCCGAGGGCATGGTTTGAATGCTTTCGCAGAGTTATGAAAAGTCTTGGTTATGTTCAAATTCAAGCTGATCACACCATGTTTTACAGACACTCGAAGGACGGCAAAATTGCTGTGTTGATTGAATATGTTGATGATATAATCTTAACAGGAAGTGACCACAAGGAACTTAGAGAGCTTAAAGTGAAGCTGGCAACAGAATTCGAAATCAAGGATTTGGAAGTTTTGAAATACTTTCTTGGAATGGAGTTTGCGAGATCCAAGGAAGGTATATTTGTCAATCAACGTAAGTATGTCCTTGATTTGTTGACTGAAACAGGCATGCTAGGATAAGCCTGCTGAAAGACCTATGGAGCCCAACACCAAACTGCAACCAGCAGGAACAGAATCTATAAAGGAGAGGGAGCGATATCAAAGACTTTTCGGGAGGCTAATTTATTTGTCCCCCACCCAACCTGATATAGCCATTCTAGTGAGTGTTGTCAATAAATTCATGCACTCGCCTGGGCCTGAACATTTCAAAGCAGTGTATCGGATCCTGAGGTATCTAAAGGGGACACCTGGTCAAGGTCTTTTGTTTAAACAATGAGGACATCTGCGCGTTAAAGCCTACGCTAATGCAGACTGGGTGGGAAGCTTAACTAATAGAAGGTCTATGTTAAGATTTATATCTTTATTAGGGTCTTATTGAGAGTATAGATAATTCTAGGGACTTGTATGCAAAGTTGTAAAGGCTGTATATAAGCCTAAATCATTATCGAATAAATTAAGTTTTACTCGATTAATCAATTTGGTATCAGAGCCAAACCCTAGCCATAACCTGCTTCGCCGCACAATACCTGCCGCTACAGTGCCGCCGCCGCTACAGTGCCCGCCACTGCTACAGTACCACCGCTACAGTAAAATCACTCCAGTAACAGTAACCCTCCTTTCTCTCTTGGCCCCTCACAACTTCCAATTTGTTTTCTATCTCCGTGCCCGTGCGGGGAGGGCAATACCCCATGGGTCCTGAGATAGCATAAAGATGCCTGAGTTCTAGACAGATCTTGATGTGTAGAAGATCGAGATCGGGTCAAGGAGAAGAAAAAGGGTAAGTGTGTGATAGACTTGTGTGATAGGTGTGCGGAACCTGAATACGAGTCGATGACAAAGGCTAGCAAGAATACGATGGGGGAGGTGGTTAAGAAATTGGATCCTGCAGATCTTGATGCGGTTTATGAGGCTGTCGGTGGGTGAAAATTTTGCGAGGCCACCTACTGTTAAGGTGGAGCTTCCACCTGTTGATCTGAAACTCGATGGGCCAGCAACGTATCTGAGCTGGTCACGTCGGGTGAGGTATACTCTGAAAGGGAGGAATCTAGGGGAGTACTTGATAGCTGAGAAAGCAGAGCCAGCTGAGGGCACGGCAGGGAGAGATGGGTGGAAGTCAACTCACATGTTGGTGTACATGTGGCTTCTCAACTCAATGGTCCCGTCTATTGCTGCAACAGTGGATGGCACCGAGAAGGTCAATGATGTTTGGGAGAAGTTGAGGAGAACCTATGATGGTGTGGGGAACAATTTAAGGGTGTATGCCACAGAGTTGGAATGCTTGTGGCTAGATCATGATCATTTCTCGCCTCGAGCATGCTGTAAAGATCCTGAGTGTAAGGAAAGAGAGGCCTTGATTCAGGAGAGGACTATGTTATTTCTCCAGGGGTTAGCCCCAGCATTTGAGCAAAGGACAGCGATGCTGCTAGCTCAGACGAGGATCCCTTCACTTGAGGAGGCGGTCTCGGCCATGATACAGGAGGAGAGTCGTATTAAGCTACAGGTTGGGACAGGCGGACATCCTGGGATGAAGTCAGCGCTAGTTGTCTCCAACTCAGGTAACACAGGGTTCAAATAGGAGACTAGGCAGTGCTACAACTGTGGTGAAGTAGGTCATCTGAAACAGGCTTGTCCTAAGCTACCCAAGGAGAGAGACTCAGGTGGACGTGGATAGTTTGCAGGTCGTGGTCGCGGCCGTAGGGGTAGAAGAGGTGGAAGAGGCTATCGGGCCAATCTAATGGTAGCGGAGGAAGAGGAAGAGGCGGGGGTGGTCTTTACTGAGGAAGATCAGGCGCGATTAGAAATACTGAGAAGGAAGCAGAGAGCAGCAAGTGATGGAGCCAAAAAGAGTGCGGTTGAGGATGCATCCACCTCCGCTTTGCCCCTGGGTAACACTGCTACCTATGCTCAATTGACCAAAAGTACTGCTCTTGCCTCTATCTTCACCACTAGATCACCAGAATGGATCGTAGATTCTGGTGCATCTCGACATGTGACAGGTAATGCTAGTGAGTTCTCTTCCTATACTCACTTAGCGATGCCAGAGAGCATCCAGACCGCTGACGGGACAGCACAACCTGTGGTTGGTAAGGGTACAGTGAAGTGTACGGGTTCAGTAACTTTGTCCAATGTTTTGCATACTCCTTCTTTCCCAGTAAATCTTTTATCTATTAGTGCCATTATACTCCAACTAAAATGTGTGGTTTCTTTTGATATTCCCAAGGTGATCTTCCAGGAGAAGGAGACGAGCCGGAGACTTAGGACTAGCACGTGGCGTAATGGACTGTGGTACCTGGATCATGAGGGGATGGACTCAGCATTGATATCTGTGGTGGAGAAGGTAGGAGTAGGAGGATCTGAGATAAGTGCTGAGGATGTGTTGATGCTCCATCACCAACGCATGGGACTCATTTCGTTTAGTGTGTTAAGTCGGTTGTATCCAGTTTTTTTTGAAAATGCCAATAAACAGAAAGTTGTGTGTGATGCATGTGAATTTGGAAAACTTACTAGAAGTTCTTATGTTAGTTCTGGTCATAGAAGCTCTCGTGCTTTTGATTTGATACATTCTGATGTGTGGGGACCTTGTTCCACTAGTTCTATGAATGGTTTTAGATATTTTGTGACTTTTATTGATTGTTTTTCTCGTGTTACTTGGTTGTATTTGATGAACAATAAGAGTGATGTATTTGACTACTTCAAAGACTTTCATAGGTCTATTCAGACTCAATATGGAGCAGTGGTGAAAATATTGAGGTCTGATAATGGTACAGAGTATACCAATAGAGCATTTGTGGAATACTTGTCAGCTCAAGGCATACAACATCAAACTACATGTCCATACACACCAGCTCAAAATGGGGTAGCAGAAAGGAAAAATAGACACCTTCTAGAGACAGCTAGGAGCATGATGATCGCGATGAATGTCCCAAAGCAGTTATGGGGGCAAGCGTTCTTAACAGCTGCTCAATTAATCAACAGGATGCCCACAAGAGTGTTGGACTGGAAGTCTCCGTGTGAAATGTTGAAAGGAGATAATGGTGGGATCCTCCCATTGAAGGTGTTTGGTTGTGTGTGGTTTGTGAAGGACAACAGACCATCCGTAGGGAAGCTTGGTCCTAGAGCTGTGAAATGTGTCTTTGTAGGATACTCTGCTACCCAGAAGGGGTATGTTTGCTGGAGTCCAGTAGAGAAAAGGTTGTTTGTAAGCATGGATGTGCATTTTCGAGAGTTTGAGCCATATTATACACTGGAAGTGACCTCACCCATTGGTGACTTATCTGATAAAGAAGGTATGAGGCGAGACGGGGAGAATGGTGAGAGGTTGGTGAATGTAGGATCAATTCCCTTATCGATTCCTTATTCTGTTGAGAGGAGGGAATCAGTTGAGGAGCACGAGAATAAAGAAGAGGAGGAACCCGTCGGTATTGGGACTCAGGCACAAGGGGAGTTGAGAGTGTATACCAAGAGGAGGCAGAATGAGGTGCCACAGTCAACATTTGCAGTACCACTGGTGCCATCAAGTCCCTTGTCCCGGCCTACTCCAACTTCTGAGACACCCACACCACCCTCAAATTCAGAAAACACAGGTGCTATAATTCCTTCTTCTCATCCCACTCCCATGATAGTAAGGAGGATCTCTCGCAATAATGCAGGAGTTCCCCCCGACCGTTATGGTTTCCCACATGACATTGCTCAATTTGTCTCATACTCTAATTTATCACCTACATATGGAGCATTCATTACATCTTTGGACTCTGTTACTTTACCGAAGTGTTGGCAGGATGCTAAAGAGGATCTAAAGTGGAAAGCAGCTATGCAAGAAGAACTTGGAGCTCTGGATAAGAACAGAACTTGGGAGATAGTGTCACTACCACCAGGCAAGAAGGCAGTGGGGTGCAAGTGGGTGTTCACAGTGAAGCAGACCCCAGAAGGAAAAATTGATCGCTACAAGGCACGGTTGGTGGTGAAGGGGTATAGTCAGACATATGGCATCGACTATGATGAGACCTTTGCTCCCGTGGCCAAAATGGGAACAGTAAGGACACTTGTCTCCATTGCAGTGAATGGGGGTTGGAAACTACATCAGTTAGATGTTAAAAACGCATTTCTTCACGGAGATCTGCTAGAAGAGGTGTATATGGAGGTTCCCCCAGGCTTTGGTACAAAACAGACAGTGGACAAGGTTTATAGATTAAGGAAGTCACTGTATGGGTTGAAACAGTCTCCTAGAGCTTGGTTTGACAGGTTCAGAAGAGCTATGGTAAGCATGGGCTATCAGCAAATCAATGCCAATCACACAGTGTTCTTTCGACAACAGGGTGGTCACATTACTATGTTAGCAGTGAATGTGGATGATATGATTATCACCGGTGATGATGAGGGTGAGATTGCTCAACTGAAGGCAAAACTGGGCAAAGAGTTTGAGGTGAAGGACCTCGGGCAGCTAAAATACTTCTTGGGGATTGAGGTAGCTCGTGGAGAAGAGGGGATTGTTCTATCTCAGAGGAAGTATGCGTTAAACTTACTCACAGAGACGGGCATGTTGGGTTGCAAGCCTGCGGTTTCACCAATTGATCAGAGGTTCAAGTTGAGCGCAGAGGCAGGAGAGCCGGTTGATCGTGAGCGGTACCAGAGGTTGGTAGGACGTCTCATCTATCTAAGTCACACTCGTCCTGACATATCATTTGCTGTGAGTATGGTGAGCCGCTACATGCATGACCCAAGGAAGGGCCACGTGGACGCAGTGTACCAAATTCTGAGGTACCTGAAGAGTGCATAAGGGAAGGGGTTGATCTTTAAGAAGAATGGACATCTGAACATTGAGGGCTATTGTGACTCTGACTGGGCAAGTTGTGTTGATGATAGAAAGTCCACAGTTGGATATTGCGTGTTTGTAGGAGGCAATTTGGTATCCTGGAAGAGTAAGAAGCAGTCAGTGGTTGCAAGGTCAACAGCAGAGGCTGAGTATAGGGCAATGGCTTTAGGAGTTGCGGAGATGGTGTGGTTGAGAGCTTTGTTAGTAGAGCTTAAGATGGATAAAGGAGTTAAAATGAAGTTGTGGTGCGACAGCAAGTCTGCAATTAGCATTGCCAATAACCCCGTGCAACATGACAGAACCAAACATGTGGAGATTGATAGGTTCTTCATCAAAGAAAAGCTGGATAGTGGACTATTGGAGCTGGGACATGTAGCTACTAGAGAGCAAGTGGCTGACTGTCTCACTAAAGGACTTAGTTCATTAGATCTCTCAAGATTGTGTGACAAGATGGGCTTAATGGATATCTTCTACCCATCTTGAGGGGGAGTGTTAAGATTTATATCTTTGTTAGGGTCTTATTGAGAGTATAGATAATTCTAGGGACTTGTATGCAAAGTTGTACAGGCTGTATATAAGCCTAAATCGTTATCGAATAAATTAGGTTTTACTCAATTAATCAATTAAATATTCCAACATCTAGAGTCTCCTAAAGATCTTATCCAAAGGATTTATTATGGAAAGAAAAAGATAGAAGCTTTGATTTTGGAAACTAGATTTTATCCCCAAAAATAATTATGCCTTAATTAATTATTTCTACCTAAAATAAATTAGGATATTAACTAAATTATTTCTTGGTTTAATAACCTATTTTCATTGCTTAAAATTTCTGGAAAAACAATAAACCCTAGCCACCACTAAGGGTTGTTTTAATTACTCTCCAACTCTCTAAGACATAGGAATCTACCCTAAGTAATTTTAACCAACCAAAGTTCCTTTAGGCTAAGCAAATAACCAGAAATTTCTCTCTTCTCTCCTCCCAAATTTCGGCCACTGTAGCACCCTAAAACACAGCCATAAACTCCTCCTATTCATTGCACAATCTCGGCCAAAGCAAGAAGAGCAAAAGCTGCCATTTTTCCCTTGTTTATTCAAGAGTCCAAAATAAGGTGTAATTCTTCCAAACATCAAGACACCTAAACCTAACATATTCCCTTCATCAAACCAGCCTCAAACAAACCCTAAACACCCTCTACTGCCCAGAAATTCCAGCCGCCAACCCTCCTCCACATCTCGGCCAAAACAGCACCAAAACTCTATCAAAGCTGAAAACCAACTTTAAGGTAAGCAACTCCTCAACCCTTCATCAACTGCTCTTCAATTCTTCTCATCTTCTTCTCCTAAATCTCGATAAAAAGGGACTGATTTACCCCTACCCCTCGTGACCTTCGAACTAAGGGGGAACAATCGACTCTCTCCCCTCAAGCAAACCTAAGCAACCACCAAAGGCGCCACCTTTGCTCTTATTGTACCGTCAAAGAGGTAATTGAGGCCTAACTCCTTTAGATTAGGGTTGAATATATGGGGGGGGGCCATTATGCATGAAGCCTATAATGAACTAGGCATATATGGCGTTGAATATGGATAAAAATTGCTATGATGATCTAGATCTATTGTATGTTGAATAAAGATAGATCTTTTGATGAAGTTAGGGTGAATATATGGAGTTAATGGAAATTGAGTAAGGAAGTCATTATGTGGATGGTTTGATTTATCTATAAGCATGCATAATGATGAGATGCATGATCATGGGAGGCTATAGAGATGACTTAACACATTAATCCATCTGGATGTCATGGATGAATTAGATGATTAATATGATCATAAGGATTCATGATGTATGAAAAGATGAGTGGGTTCATATTTGGTTTCTAATTATAGAAACATTGATTCTAGATAAGGAAGAAAGTGAAAAAGAGATCAAGCATTGCTTTGGTTGATTATTGAGAATATCCAAGTAAGTCCCTGCATAACTGTTTTGCTAAATATTACATGTTTGCAAGTCTTTTGTACAATGGTATTAGAATAGTGTCACTATGACGATTGACATGATGATTGAAACGAGGATTGAACATGATGAAATAATATTGTAGTATTTTGATACTTGGATTGAGAACATGGATATTTTAAACTCCAAATGATTTTGTCAAATCTCAACTTTCAAACTAAAAATGGTTTCTTTTCCTTTATCACTAAACCGTTTTGGAAAGCTTGTTGTGAAAAATCATATTTTACAAAGACAAGATAATCAACGATTGTGAAAACAAGAGAAATAATTCTGCCCCTAAATGGGGAGCGTTGAGTACTAGTCTTGGAGAGTTAGAGTGAGTCTTCTGATAGGAGGCCACCTCCAGAAGATGAACTCAGTTTGAAGAGGTGACAGTACTACTTAGTCAGGCCAGTCCGAGCTAGCATGTTGGTCCATGTAGACTTTATTTTCCGAGTTGGACAACCGGTGTGGTGAGTGTAGAGATGGAGGAGTATCTCACCCTAGTGGACGGATCACCCACTGCCCAGTGTTGAACGGTTACACTAGAAGCTATCATGATGGCAGTTATAATATTGTCTTGATATTGATATTGAATCATCAGTGGATGGTTTATTGAGAGTTGTTTTGAATATGGTGAGCATTGCTCCACCTGATGGTTGTTTTTTTTACGAAAATTGACTTGCAAACATATTTTGTAATTTTGGTAAACCTGCATGCACGAAATGTTTAAATGTGACATTTGTACACACGGGACTTATTGAGATTCTAATCTCACACTGTTTTATATCATGTTTTCAAGGGAGTACTTGCAGGTTGAAGGAATAAGATATGATCGTTTAGTTTATTTCATTTTGCTTTGTATTTCTTTTGACAGACGATTCTTAGTTTCTAAATTTTTAGACTTGTAAGTTTTGATTTCAGATGTAATACGATTATTGTTTTTATCCTATCTAGTCATTTTCCTTTTGAACCTCGTTATAAAGACCCGTGGTCCATTGGACAGAGCAACATCCCACCCTATTTAGGTACGTAAGTAGTGGGGTGTTACAAAGACTCTCAGGTAAACCCTTTTCTACCTCATCTACTTGGTATTGTGATTCGGAGGCATCCAATCATATGACAAATAATGCTCAATTTTTTACAAATGTTCACAAATATTCTAGAAATCTTAAGATTCACACTGTTAATGGCAATCGTTTGCCTATAACATCCACTGGTGATATTTCTTTCTCTTTGACTGATGTTTTTTTCTCCCCTAACCTTGCCACTAGTCTTGTTTCCGTTGGTCAGTTGGTTGGCAATGACTGTAAAGTGGAATTTTCAAAATTTGGATCTGTTGTCCAGGATCAACAGTTAGGGAAGATGATTGCAAGGAGGCCTAATGTCAAACGTGTTTTTCCTCTCCAATTTCCTTTGTCTTCATGTTTTTTTGTCTCCTTTTGTTGCATGTAATTTTTGCCCATATTGATTACCGAGCATGGCATAAAAGCCTTGGGCATCCAAACTCTATTGTCCTCCATAATTTGCTCAATTCTGATTTACTTGGGAATAAAAAAATCACCTTCTTTTAGCACTATCCAATTTGACTGCAATTCTTGAAAACTTGGTAAAAGTAAAATTTAACCCCTTCCTACACACACACCTAATGTGGTCCAGCCTTTTGAACTAATACATGGTGATTTGTGGGGCATGGCACCTATTACCTCTCATGCTAATTACAAGTATTTTGTTACTTTTATTGACGACTATAGTCGTTTCACTTAGGTTTATTTTCTTCATTCAAAAAATGAAGTTTTTTTGTATTCAAACATTTTTATGCTTATGTTCAAGCCCAATTTTCTGCCAAAATTAAAATCCTTCGATTTGAAAATGGGGTGAATATATGTTTCATTTATTTCAAGAAATCCTACAAGCTCATGGCATAATTTTTCAAAGGTCTTATCCCTCAACCCCACAACAAAATGGGGTGTCTGAAAGAAAAAACCTTCATCTACTTAATATTGTCAGCACCTTTTTATTAGAATCCTCAGTACCCACCAAGTTTTGGTGTGAAGCTCTCTCCACTGTTATCTATCTCATTAACCGACTGCCTGCTCCCTCATTGAACAATGTCTTTCCTTTCACTCGATTATTTGGTCATGCTCCCAACTATTCTAACCTTCGTACCTTTGGTTGTGTTTGGTATGTTCATCTCCCAGCACACAAGCGCACAAAACTGACAGCTCAATCAGTTAAATGCATTTTTTCTAGGATATTTTGTGCATTAAAAAGGTTTTCTTTGTTATGATCCCCATCTGTGTCGTTTTCGCATTTCTAGGAATGTGATTTTTTTAGAAAATCAATATATTTTTCCTCTCTCATCACGATCCTATTTCTCCTTCCTTTTCTATGATACCTTTATTTACTTACTCTGATGCTAATTCCACCAATGCAAAACCACTTTTGGTGTATCAAAGGTGTCCCTCTGCCATCACTAGTTTGACTTCCGTCCCTCCAAAGCCCCCTCAAGGTCCTTCCCATGTTGCCGATCTTGTTACAACAGCAGCACCTGCCCCCCTTCGACACAGTACTTGAGTTAGTAAAGCCCCAGATAGGTAGCGATGAATATAGGCCAGGCCAGGTTTTGGTTAAATAAACTTAGGCCTGCATTGTAGGCTTGATGCTCGAGCCTGGCCTGTTAACCTATATAAGGCCTTTTTTCAAGCTAAGGCCTAGCCAAAATAAAAGCTTAGCCTGTTTAAAAGCTTACCTAAAAGCCTATTAATATATAATTCTTTCTTTTTTTTAATCTCAATTTAGTTTAGGTTGAAGTTTATTTTTATATGTAATATATATAAATAAACTAATAGTATGTTATATGTGAAAGTCAATAAATTTTATAAATAAATTATGTTCTATATATTTAAAAAAAGTATTATATAAGATACATATAATACTATATATTACAATTAATATGTAACATATAATAATTATATAATATATAATATATAAATAGGTCAGGCCTAATAAGCTTTAGGCCAGGCTTTTATCCAACATGCTCGACCTTTTTAACTAAGCAGGCCTAATTTAAGGCCAAGCCTGGCTCATTTACTAAACAGGCCCAGGCCAAGTCAGGCCTATACCAAGCCAAGCTGTAAGCCCCTATTAAGGGCTTGGCCTATTTCCATCCCTACAAATAGGTATGGTTTCTCACCACCCGCAGCGTTGAAAGCCACCATGTCTTCTATTCCTATTCCCTCCTCTTACAAACAAGCCATGGAGCATGAGTGTTGGCAGAAAGCTATTGAAATAGAACTTCTTGCCCTTGAAGAAAACCAAAATTGGGAAGTTGTCCCCCAACCTCCCTCTGTGAAACCTCTTGGCAGTAAATTTGTGTTTTCTATCAAGCTTCGATCTGATGCCTCCATCAATCGTTACAAAGCTCGACTAGTGGTTCTTGGGAACAAGCAGAAATATGGTCTAGATTATGAAGTAAATTTTGCCCCAGTTGCTAAAATAACCATTGCACGCACCCTCCTAGCCCTTGTTGCATCCCAATCGTGGCCTTTACTCCAAATATATGTCAAGAACGCGTTCTTGCATGGTGATCTCAAGGAAGAACTTTACATCACACTTCCTTATAGTATGCCTACTTCCTCTCCTCATGATGTTTGCAAACTAAATCGCTCTTTTTATGGCTTAAAGCAAGCACCACATGTATAGTTTGAAAAGTTTCAGTCTACTCTCCTTGGTTTCTCTTTTACTCAAGAGTCAATATGACTCCTCTCTGTTTCTCCAACGGACATCCAAAGGCATCGTTGTTCTCCTTGTTTATGCGGATGACATTGTCATTACTAGTTCTGATCTTGAGGCCATATCTCAACTTCAGAAATTGTTGCACTGCACATTCCACATGAAAAATCTTGGTCCACTCACCTATTTCTTGGGGTTAGAAGTGCATCATCAGCCTCAGGGTATTTTTATCAATCAACAACGGTACATTTAGGATCTCATACAATTAGCTGGCCTTATCGCTACTTCTTCAGCTGACACTCCAGTGGAAATTAATGTCAAATATCGCACTGACGAAAGAGAGCTTCTCTCGGATCCTACTTTGTATCGGAAGCTAGTCAGTAGTCTTATTTACCTAACCATTACCCGACTAGATATATCTTTTGTTGTAAATACTGTTAGCAAGTTCATGCAGTCTCCTTGGCATTTCTACCTTTCTCAATCCACCGTATTATCCAATACATCTTTGGCACTCCTCATCGTGGCTTGTTTTTTCGTATTGGTTCTTCACTCCACCTACAAGACTATAGTGATGCTGATTGGGCAGGTTGCCCGAACACTAAGAAATCTACCATAGTATGGTGCATGTTCCTTGATGATGCTCTTATATCTTGGAAATGCAAGAAACAAACCTATCTTTCCAAGTCCTCCACTGAAGTAGAATACCATTCCATGTCAGCTGCATCAGATCATTTAGCTACGTGGTTTGCTCACCGAACTTGGTTTCCCGCCCATTGAACCAACTCCGTTACATGCTAATAACACTAGTGCTATCCAAATTGTCGCAGATCCTATCTTCCATGAGCGTACAAAACACATCAAAGTCGACTGCCACTCCACATTTCCACCAATCTGCAGCTTGTGGACATCTTCACCAAACCCATGACCCATCAGTGGCATAATTTTCTGGTTGACAAATTGATGCTTGTCGACTTACCCACATCAATTTGAGGGGGTATGTTAGAAGAATTAGCTAATAAGAAGAAACAAAACATTGTGGCAAGAAGTAGTGTTGAAGCTGAGTTTAGATCTGTAGCTCATGGAATTTGTGAAGTTTTGTGGATTAGAAGAATTCTTAAAGAATTTAAAATTTCTACTCCACCACCTATTAAAGGATGCTGTGATAATAAATCAGCAATTGCCACTGCTCACAATCCAGTTCTTCATGATCAGACCAAGCATGTAGAGAAAGATAAACACCTCATTAAGGGAAAATTCGATAAAGGGATTGTCTGTATGGTGTATGTTCCTTCTACTAACCAAGCAGCAGATATCCTGACGGAAGGTCTTCACAAGAAACAGTTCGACAGTTTGATTTCCAAGCTAGCATTAAAGGATATTTTCATGCCAACTTGAGGGGGGAGTGTTGAAAAAGTTAAAGATTCCGAAAATCAAGGGAGATTATTCAGGGAATCAAAGAAGTTGATTCCGGAAGTATTAGTTGTCAATTTTAATTGTCAATCATGTAAATTAGGAATTAGAAATTATTCTCCTATAATGTAGTGATTCTTTCCTAGTTTAGATCCATTGTAACATGTATAGAACTCTCAGCAATGTAACAAATGTAATATACCAGCATTTTAACTCTCGTTATGTTAAATTCATTTTTTCTTGGCAAAACATGGGAACAGAAAACAAAATTTGAATTTAATATCATTTATTTCCTTTTGGATTAAAAAATTGGAGTATGACATATTTGTAGGGTCTATCCTGCTACAAGAAGGCGCATGTGCATGAGCACTTGGTCACTGTATAAGTATATTAAATGAGAAGGCGGCCTACCAGTTTCTCTCTTTCCCTAAGAAGAGCTGCCAAGGCAGGATCTGATGATATTCTTTCCTCTGAAGCAAATGTAGCTTGCAGATTCTTGTGATGCTGAGAGTTTGATTGAGAATGGACTGGTGCACAACCTCTTCCTAGCTTTCTACACTGAATGGATGGGGCCATGGTGCTAACCTGACTACTTTCTTTTGAAACATCTTCATCCTTATATCCAGTGGTGCCCAACATTACTAAGTCAACCTGAAAAGCAAGCTACCAGTCAGCAAAATAAGTACAGCAACAAAGATTTTAACTAGCATACAGGACATTCATCAAATAGACATCATTTTACCAAAGCTTCAAGACATTCTTCATTTAAACACTTGGTTTGTAAGGTCCATGACTTTCAATCTCAAAAACCAGTGAAACATTTGAATACCACAAGGGAAACTTCAATATAACATAACTTAAGAAAGGTGGTAAGAAAAGTGCAAATAAAAAGGAACTAGATCATTTTCCATTATTTTCACAGGATTTTTTATTTTGGTCCAAGATTAAAAAACTAAAAATTTAAAAATTAAAGAGCAATCTAGTTCGCTTGGAGAACTAAAAAGCTGTTCAACTGCCTTATGGCAAAATAGTTTTACTCGGTTGGTTTTTGGGTCAGGTATGTGAGAAGTCAGTAATAATTATGCTGAATTTCAGTAAGGAATTCTTTTTCCTCTTGTATTAGAGTTTTAAAAGCTTTGAAGCACCAAAATTCCCAACAATAGTAACATGAAGTGCCCCTCGTAAGAAGGATCCTTTCTATTAAACTGCATATGCTGTAAAGAGAAAATCAAGACTGATATACATATGCCACAGGCATTATATAGCCCAATGGTGTGATATCTTCAGCATAGCACATGATGTTAGGATTTCCCCTTCCTCATGAATTAAATTTTTTTCTTTTTTAAAAATGACATACATATCTAACAGAAATTCCAAAACAAGGCATTCAGGTTACTCATTAATAGAATGGTTGTAAAGCCAGTGGTTGAAATAAATCAGAAGGGAAAAAAAACAAAAAAGGATGAGAGGCACACAAAATTGCATAAAACAGAATCTGATAATTGGCTGAATCCACTTCCAACTTGAAATTTTCACTGCATATCTCGATCCCTAGACATCTACTATCCAGAATCCATCATATTAAATGCCAAACATAATCATTTTCTTTTAAATAAAGGAAGTCCTAATTGTAGGAAACAACATATTGATCCGACTCCAATAAACAAAGAATCGTATTTTCTGTGTTTGTAGCCTTCCCTGAACCTTCCCTAAGCATAAATGAAGGCAAAGAGCAGTTAAGTATTTAATTAGTCATCTGTCCAACAATAAGTGTCACCTTTATTGATAAATCAATAAGAAAACTAAGGAAATGAGATACATCATGTATTTCTAACACAATCCCAAAAAGAAAAATCACGTTACAATGATAGACATTAGTTGATCTGGGAAGCGAACAGCAAAATGAGTTTGCCTTTAGCAATTCAATCAGAAAAAGAACAAAAAAATGAGAACTAGATGAGATCTTCTCCTGTGAGAAGCATAAATCTCCCATCTTAAATCAATGTTCATATTTGTTTAGCAGAATCTTGAAGTATCATCACAATTAATGTGACTTAGATAATAGTGAAATAAAATTGTTTAATACATACCTTATGCTTGGAGCCAATTGTTGAGACACTTTTGCTACTTTCTGAAGAAGGTATAGCTGTCATCTGTTGGTGAACTTTTACCACATTTTCAAAATCCATGTTTTTTTCTTTATTTTGGCAGCCGTGCAAAGGTGAACCATTTATTTCCCCATGATAGAGGGCAAAATCTTGATTGGGTAAATAAGTAGCTTGGTACACACGTGAGCTGTTTACCAACAGTGGACTGCAACCATATTTTATAGCATTAAAACAAGAAACATACACTTCCTCTCCAAATAAATAAAAAGGTACATGAGATCAGTATTTTATGAAATCAGAATGACTTTAAGCTTAAGCAGACGGTAAAAAAGAAGTTTTTCTTTATGCCAGTCAAATTTGAAGCTTAAATAGCTGAAAATTCTCACAACCAAATAAAATTCAATAGGCAGCTTTACCTATGGCTCCATTCATTCAAAATCCGCCATACATGGTTAGGCAGAAATCCAGACAAATCCCATGCAAGTATAACTATATTTCAATTGAACACTGAGTTTGCCAGTAGGATCTGGTTTTTTATTAGACATCTGAACTTGAATACGATGACCAAATCTTTATACTAAAGTCTAAGGCCCAAGTCTCATAAATTCTTTTTGTATATGTATCATATGAAATATTTAAGAGTTAGCCAACATGATGGAAATAATGCATCAAGATAAACAAGTAATTCAGATGTGTCAAAATTTGAACCAATGAACGAACTCAAAAATTTGGTGAAAACAATTTTGACAGTATTAAAAGTTACTGAACCTTTTTGTAATAAACTTAATTTATAAGAAAATTTCTCTTGAAACAAATAACAAACTAAAACCACTATGAGAATAGGCACTTGCCTTAAATCATAAGTTACTTCAAATGTCATTTTTCTTCGTTCTCAAGGTACTTATGCCAGATGAGTATTTCAACTAAACCTTTTGAACAAAATATGCACATAAAAGCTTACAAAGTTTCTGGTGGTTTCAACTCCTACCCACACAATTACATGTGCAAGTCATAGAGCTCTTTTTAGTTTAAACCAATATGTATATGTATACGTAGTACATAAATATGCATAAATATTCTTGTTCAATAGCAAATAATTATGCTGAGGTTACTGAAAAAAGCACATAATTAATCATGAAAACAAACTAACTTAGATGAGATCATAGAACTGTTCAAGGTAAGATTTGCTTGCTTTGATAAAAAGTTTAAATTTGAATTGATGTTAGATAATGTTTTGAAACATGGAATTGATGAAATGCCATAGTTTGGAGATGAAGATGTAATTTTATAACAAGATGCACACACTAAATAGCGTAGCACCTATCGTTGTTATAATAGATAAAAAAAGAGAATATTATATCCGTAGCATAGACATCAATAGAAAGGGAATAAATGTTCTACCTAGAAATTAAGTCCGATAAAATCCCAGCATAAGGGAGAAGTTGAAAGTATTCAGCAACTGTGGTTGTCTTCCAACCATTTGAAGTTTTTTCAACCAAAGACCCTTGCAATCTGTCAATCCAGGAAAACTATAAAGGTAAGAGCAGAACCAGCAATAGTTACCATTAATAAAAGAGGAAGTAGGTACAGTTAACCCCTTGTTTATCTACAACATCATTTTGTTCCCTCTTGTTAAACTTGCATCACTTAACTCCTTTTGGTAAAATCAAATATTGCTAAAATAACAAATTTATCTTTTATATAACTTATAGGAAAATGTCCTCAAGGAATTTTATCACTTCATGCCCATGGTCAATCTTATTACACTTAACCACTTTTTCTTTTATTAATATATTAAAAAAACAAAGACAATATATTTCAGGATGTCATCATCTAAACAACTCATAAATAACAATTATCACATAACAATGGACATTAATCGTAACAAAGACAACCATTTCTAGCCACAAATTACAAATTTGTGTGGAAAATACTCCGTACTTCAGAGAAAATTTTGTGCTACTCTTCCGGTGATATGGAGAGTGATACAGTCAACATCTTAGACAAACTCAGCGTAGGTTCTCTTAAAGATAATTTGGTCATTTGAGACCATTAGAAATAACTGTTACTTAAAAAATATCAAGTAAAAATAAAAAATAAAAGCAATTTAACTTTAGGTGGAAAATGACACTGACTGAATATATTGGAAAATAATTTACAGTAATTACATGAAACAGTTGATCACTAACACCAATCTTGTCAGTCAATCTGATTGCGAGTTCCTTCTAAAAGCATATAAGCTTAACAGACAGTTATGAGAATCTAAGGGGAAAAACAGTCTGTTAAAGAGAAGTTCAAGTTGAAACTCTACAACGAGTTCACCTTTTTGCTGACCGTAACAAGCCATAGGTAACCTAAAGCAAATTGTTAGAAGAAGACAAGGGATTTAGTTGAAATTCAGAATCTTATCAATTCAAATTAGATAACCCCTTTGTGTCAGCTGCGAAGAATAAGAAGTAAACAGAAAACCTACATTTCAGTCTACCTTTGAAATGTGAAAGTTATTTTCTGCCTTCAAAGTGATTCTTTCAGACATGCAAAAAAAGGTAGCATAACAAGTGAGCATTAAAAGAGAATCTAATTTTGTATATAGACATGCACAGAGGTTGTTAGAAGCAATCAAACTTGGTGGGGATTCTAGAACTTTCAGCTTGCTTCTGTAATAAACTTTGGTATAGACCCTAAAGATTGAATCCATCTCCATAAATGTTCGTGGCGGCCTTATCCAGAAAAGTAAAAGTAACCCACTTTTCACAAGATGGGAAAATGAGGAAAAAAAAGTTGTTGGGGGTAGGGGTGGCACGTATACGCCTGCTTATCAAATGGAATGGGATTGCATGCAAACCTCTCAACAACATCTTTAATAGGAAATTGAAAAGCTTCACCAGCTGACTCAGTGCATTGCATTACATAAAAGCTAGCAGCTGCCTTTTCTTCACTCAAAGAATATACCACATGGTTCTCTAGAACCTTAATATTGCTCTGGTCGATACCTGTTCCATATGAAAATCAACATCAAGCTTAAAAAATTCCTTCCGAGATAAGTCAACTGCATTGTTCATCCTATCAATGGATTGACAATATTAGACGTGTGTTAAGAGTTTAAAATATTGCATAACCTACATGATGGCCACCATGCTCTAAAAGTGAACGTCATGTTTAATATTATTCCAGTCAATCGGACTTCATCTCTAAGTAGCATTTAATACTAGTCTTTATAAGTTTCTATCGTTGTAGCATAGAAGTGTAAGTACTATATTTGGTGATACAGTAATATTTGAAAGTTCAGCAAAACTCTAATTCAATCCCAAACAACTCAAAAATTTTGATCAGAAAGAGGAAACGTTAATTAATAATGGAACGCAGCAGTATTTCAGAATGTTTCTACATTACTCCAGGTTGAAGTCAAGCTCATCAGTTTAGACTGTATTTGTTTATCTTTTGGACAGGGATACTTGGTTAAGTTGCAAAAATTTCCTGTGTTATTTATCAACGTTAAGGTCAACTGATGGTTTTAATTATTAACAAATATCAGTGATTTTTTAACATACTAGGCTGGTTTTCAAAGAAAGAGTAATTTCCTATTAGTAATTAACTTTTGGGAATCCTCAAGTTATTGAACTTTATGGGATTCCATAAAATATTTAAGATTTCTTTTTGGCATATTGATATCAGAAACAACCAAAGGATTCTTTCCAGTTATAATAGGTTGGGTTACTTTCTTCCTCTTCTGATGCACTTCACAATTTGCTAGGTGGAATTCAGTCCGAAAGTATTCCTTCATCTTTACATCAATCCCCACCCCTTATGCCTAGTCACCTGATCAATTTAACTCATCTTTGAGAGGCCCTCAATTTTTACAAGAAAACCCACCACAAGTATGTTGTGGAGAGTTATGATGCCTAGTTATTTAAGCTATTGTAACTTCTTAATTTACAGTCAAGGAAGCCTATTCTTGACCACCCCCCCCCCCAAAAAAAAAAAAAGAAAGGATTAATTTATTTGGCAGGAAATAGGCATAGTAATCACCATATAAAGTCATTTATATTAAATCTTTGCTTTGGACTATAGATACTCTCTTTAGTCTGTTATCATCAACTCTGTAAAAGATCATCCAAAGAAATTAATTTGAAAGAAAACAAAAAGAAATAAACTAGGAAATACAAACTAGAAACAGCACAAATGTTTAGATGTTCTACACAGAGGCCAAAGACAAAAACAAATTTTAAACAGTTTTTATTGCAAGTATCTGGATTACGGAACTCTCTCCTGCACTTACATGCCAACTTAGAAGAAACATACCTGCTACTTCATTGACTGCGAAAAGAGCAAGTTGCTGGAGCCCTGAAGCATCTATATTCTGATTATATCTCTGAGGTTGCTTAAAGGTTCTTCTCTTTTTATTCAGGTATTTTGCTTCCACTTTGCCATCAGGCCTGATGTTAGAGACATCCAAGTCTTTTTCAATGACTGACCAGACCCCTTGGGTTACAGAACTCTGTAATAGCCAGCAGTTTTCCATACTGGAGTCTATTAGTAAAGCAGCAACTTTGGTAATAGGCCATCCCTCAATGCCTGGGATACACTTTGATAGACCCAGAATTTTACAGAAGCCACAAGCATCCTTTATTGCTTTTTCTATAAGTGAAAGCTGATTTTCAAGGCCATCCAACTGGGAATAATCTGATTGATGCATAAGTTTCATGAATGGCACTAATGCTGGTTTCAAAACTAAAACTAACTTGCAAAAGGACACCAAAGGGAGGAACTCTAAATGTGGTTGAAGCTTCCTTTGGTAGTAGTTGTACAGTAACACAACAGCATGCACCTGAAGGAGATCAGTAGTACAAACGTAGAACATCTGTAAGTGGCTGGCAAATACTTTGTTTATGCCCCATCTAGTTTTAAGAATGCAAGAAAAAGATGATTGCAGACCAACAAATCTAATATACAACCAATATTTATTAGCAAATAAAAGTTTCCTGGGACTGAGGTTTAGTTTTTGTTTGTTTGTATTTATTAGCAAACAAAATGGAAATTAAGTAAGCTAAAACATATATACATGCAATGTATACTACCTATTGGCAATTCTTACTAAAAAAGACAGACATGTTTCAATAAATATATTATTCTCCGAGTGATGGAACCCTGCAAACTATCACTTTTCTCAAGACCAAACTATTCCCTTTTCAAATGTGTCTTGCAGATCAAAGCAAGTCCAAAAGAGATTAGATTGCTGCCCAGAGATGAGAGGAAAACCCCATAAGTTCAATCTGAAAACAACCTTCTTGCTTTGTAATCACAGGTGTATCATGATGAATTTTTAAAAACTATTATGTCTAGCACTAGAGCTGCATCCAAAAGTTACTTTCAGATGAAATCACTAAATAGGAGTTGCAGAATCTCAAACCTGTAAAGTGTTAACCAATCAAAACCAGACTCTTTTACAAGTGAAAACATTTTTATCAAGATTTTTATTCATCAATTAGTGAAGTATTTAACTCCAGGTCCACCACAGAATTAACATTAAGACTAAACATTAGTCCTTAACTCCTAAAAGCTGAAGAAATACAAGTACATGAGAACAGAAACCTTAACAAAGTGCAGGAAGATCCATTAAAAGCTGAAAAGAATCCCACTCAAGTCAAGAAAATTATAAAATGTGTTCCTCATCCATAAATTACTAATATTCAAACTTATATCATAAACTCAATAGTGAAAAGATAATTGTGCATGTAAATAGTATACAGTTTTATTTTTTAATTAAAAAAACTAGGGAACTGGGAAACCATAAAAAAATAATAATAAAGAACAAACAATAACAGAAAGATGTTGAAAATGACAAACCTAAATGGCCACCTGGGTTTTGAGTTTGGGTGGGGGGGGAGAGAGTTGGGGTTTGATTCTCTGAAGATTTATATCTGGTTGCTTCAAAAATCATTTGATGGAAAGTAAATTTTTTAAGACAAAGAGATGTAAAATTTCGGTAGGAGAGCTAAGCAGGGAGATAAGTTACATTCCACCACTTCCATTCATGAACAATAAATAGCAGTGAATGGGAAAACAATTGTTTAAGTGACAGATAAATAAAGTCTAATCTAATATTTTCCTTAAATTACTTTCTTATCCTCATTTTCTCAATGAATTTTCGAATTAGTGTTAGAAAGGAAACCAAGCTTCTTTATAATACTAGATACTTCAAGCCAGAAAATATCTAACTTCCCTGTGTATGATAAGAAGCTTTAAAGTCTGCAGTTTACCTGAGACAATGAAGAAGAGAAACAGTGATCTATTCCCTCATTTTACCAAGAAAATTCCTCCTAGAGCACAAGAGGAGGACAAGAATATATTCTGGGATTCAGCTCCAATGCCATTAATGTAGAGTTCTCCCTTATCTATGGCCTTTCGATGAAGAAACAACAACAAACTAAGCCTTAATCCTAAGTAACTTGGGGTCGGCTACATGAACCAACGTCAGGCAACATGTGGTCATCCACATAAAGAAACAAAGGCATGAAATTTCTTCATCTATTTAATACTATTATAGAAGTGTAGCTGGGGATTAGGATGATTTACACCTTTTGTGTTTTGAATGGACCAATTTCCTTAGAATTAAAGCCATTAATGAATTATTAGCTTAAATGTAGAGTAATGCAGGTGTTGCAATGAGTTGTAAAACAAGAAAAATTATAATATAAAAAAATACACTAAAACTGAAATTTGCATGTACCAGGAGAATGTTAATAATTTAAAAAAGAACATTGCATTAATCTAATTTTGATAATTAGAGATGGCATTAATTATCTTAAATTAGAATTTTCTTTCATAGATTTAGACACTTAATAAATACCAATGACAATCACAGGTAGATATGTTTCTAAATTTGGTTCACATGCCATTTTCTTCTTGTCCCGTTTTTTCTGGGTAACAAAGGATCTGATTCCACTAGATTATTTGCACTTTTGCCTCACTTGAAATACTCCATTCTATCTCTCTTAAGACAGGGCAATTTAGTGTACTCACTACCAAGGATCCATTTTTATTTTGATCTCCCAATTATTTTATTGAGCAGATTTATTATCTTCTATAACTTCTAATATAGACAGCGAGAACACTGGTTGAACGTTCTTGCCAGGAAACAACTGAAGGAAGACAGCACTTTTGTTTACAAACAAAGATGGATCATCCCGGAAGTATACCATGTAAATCCCATTGGTCTGCCACAGAAGGGGCTGTCATCTCTCATGTTAGAACGAATGATAGAGCTCACATCTCCCGCATTCCAGTCAGATGAAACAATGTAATGGAGCAAGGTTGGAAAAGAGTGATGCCTAATAGTGATGTCTAAAAGAAAGCTTCCACACTCATTTCCCCATAAACCTTTCCTAATTGTTTGTCACCTTTTACTCATAAACAGAAACCAATTTTTAGCAAAAAGTAAAAATGGTAAAATTGGATTAAGCACTTCAAACACACATAATAGACTTCAGCACTAACAAAAATTTAACAATGCAATTTCTCAATGACAAACGCAACAGCAAAAGCCCAAAGAGTAGAACGTCGACACCTCTGTTCGGTGCACCAAATATGAATAAACATATACTACCATTTTTTTTTTTTTCTGGGTGGGTGGGGGGGGACGGGGGGAGGGGGGGCCAAAAGATTGCAAATTTTATTTTTTGAGGGAAAAGAGATTGCAATTAAACCCTGCACAATTCTCAAAAAGCAATCAGAAAATCAAACAATTACCAGACAACTTTTTTCTTTTAAAACAATGAAAAGACGAATTTTAATCATAGAAAGAGATTTCAGAAAAAGGGAGAACAAAAGGAGACCTGTTTGGCAACAGATAGCTGTTGATCAAGGGAAGGCAGTTCAAAGGACCTGTTGGGAGGTAACACCGGCTCCACGAAGTAATCCAACAACGCCTGAACTACATCCTCAGTCGATGGAGTCATAGCCACTTCCTTCTCTTCCATGCCCTTCAAATCAAACCGAAAAAATAACGATAAAAATCGAATCTTTTTTGGAGAAAAATCGATGCAACTGACTCTTTTATATATATACTACTTCTTTGATCAGCACTCGAGAATTACACTTTCTGACAACATTCGAAACCATCGCCCATGATGAAGCACATACACAGATGAAATTTCAACATGATTAAGCTTACCATGGCGACGATTAAGAAGAAAGCGAGCAAAATCAGATGGATTTCCAGTGAAATGGAAAATGCACGTCGGGATTGAAATTTCCGGGCTGTCTGAAATGTTTGAGAAGGCGGGTTTTGCATGTACCATGCGGCAGCAAAATATGCAATGTGAGAACTGAGAAGCTAATATGGCAACCTGTCTAAATAACATTTTGAACTTTCTTTTCTAATGTCACCAGTTGGTTCTGCACAAGAATATTGATCATGTTATATTTTATTTTGATAAAATAAATTTTTATAAAAATATATAGTGTACATTTTTATTTATTTTAAAATTAAATTGTATTAGATTAGTTATTGTTAAGATACTAAAGTAAACCTAATTCTCGATAAAAAATATACTAATATATTAATATAACAATATAAGTGGAGTATGGAATCTTAGTCCAATGATCCTATTTCATAAATTTTCTGTATTAATCCTTCAGTTGTAATAATAATACGGATTACATGAGAGTAATTTTCTTAAAAATTGTCCATTTTTTTACTAAATATGATAATAAATAAATAATAGAAGTGTATCTATTCAAATTAAACAACTATTCATGGTACATTTGGTGAATAGGCAATGTTATGGACGGTTGATTTGTTCTTGGGCGGTGGATGTTATGGCATATGTGATCTCAGCCCCATATTTAAATATATCATATTATTAGAATTTGTATCTTTTAAATAGAAAAAATGAGTTGTGTTTTTTTTTTAAGTAAAGGTTAGTGATTAGTAGTAGATCTTCATTTTTAAATATTTTAAAATAAAAATTCGAGAATTTAATTTTTAAAAAAGTATAGTATTTTATGACATAATACGGAGTGTGAGTGACTTAAATTTTGTTTGGTAAAGGACATTAATAGCAAACTACTACACCACCATAGGTCCAACGGATTCATGCATTAGAGTGAAGTAAAGTAACTGTTGAGAAATTGGAGATGATGGTCTGTTTTTCATAGATGCATGTATATTTGTATTTTTTTTTTTAATAAGATACGTTTTATGTGTTTCTTTTAATGAAGATCAGTATCAATGTTTTTTCCTAATGATGTGTCTTATTGTTTTTCTAAATGGTGAATAGATTCATGTATTTGTGTGGTTCTTTGAATTGTTAAGTTTGCATATTGCTGGTTCTTTTTATTATATTTCATGTTCATTTTTTTTTCCTATGTTTATGTATATATATTGGTTTTGGTTTTTGTTGTATCTTCATAATTTTCTAGTAAGGTACTATTTTTCTCTTAATGAGATGATTATTAGAAATGGATTTGTATAATTCAAAATTGTTGAATTATTAGCTTGTAGGAAGCCTAAAATTTATCCTTTTCTTTCTAAGACGGTTATTCTTAATTATATTGATTTACAGGGTGATTGAGTTCATTATCTTATTCCAGATAAAAGAACTGATATTGTCAAAAAGCTCCCTTGTTTCGAGGCTACTCTGCCTAACACGGCTATCTTGCCTAGTCCAACGGTTTGGGCTAACCAACGTACTAGCTGCTCTCACAGGTGACTATCAACCATCATAGTTTAAGAATACTTGAAGAAACATATGAAAGGGCATAATACTTAAGAACAAAAGAAAACGGATTAAACTACATTATGCAAGACTTAGAGAAAGAAAGTAAAAGAACTTACTCGGACATGATTTTGCAAATCATAAATGTTTTCATGATGAAGCAAAGGAGCACTTGGCTCTTATACCAATTTGTACCCAGGATATAAGGTGCTTGAATTCTTTGATTTTCAACTAATATTTGAAAGGATTACAAAATATCTCGTTCTATTACAAGAGTACGAAAACGGTGACAAGTGTCACAGATATCAAGGTAGAGAGAAGTTTCACTATCTTGTTTTTCTAATGGCAAGTGAGTCTGCATTTCTTCAATGAGATGCTGTCTTATATAGGCTGCGAGAGCATAGCTTTCTCTGATTGAATTCTGAATTATTGTTGTGAGGTCCACTTGAGTGGAAGAAGGAATCAGATTGTCGGCCATTATAAAGAATGATTCCAAAAGCTTTTTTGAGTGGAGTGGTCCACCACGTTCTGTTGTCAACTGAATTATTTTGCAGTAGATCTGAGTGATATCGTGCAGTTGTTTTGATTGCTGATAAAGTTGTAAAGTTCTTTTTTCTCTTTTTCTTTTTGAGTGAAGTCTTGTCATCTATGGACTTTGACAGAGGTATGCTTGGGCAATACCAAAAGGGTTGTCCATGTCTCCATTGTCATACAAACTGAATTCTGGTTGAGACTTGGATTCACTCTCATCATCTTCTGCTTGCTAAAGTTGTTGCTGTAATAGTTGCAATTGAAGTTGCAATTCTGTTTTGCTAATCTTCTTGCCTTTGCTGGAGGAGGATTGCACATCTAAATCTTTTTTATCTGGTTTTGGAACTGAGGTCCATCCTTTAACTCTAATCTCTTTACAGAGATATTTTACATTATCGACCGTATCGAGTTTATAACCCCATCCTAATACAAAACAAATTTTCTTTTCAACATAAAATTTACAAAGATGGTTGCTTAAAGTTAATCCCTGAATTTGACTTTCTATTACAAACTAGTTGAACTTTTGTAAGTTCTGGCTGAATAAAATGGATTTGCTTCCACCGAATGTCTTCCACCAAGTATAGAACCATCTTGGTATATGATTGATTGGATCTTTGCCATACTTGACAAACTAAGTATGTGTGAGGTCTCTGAGGTACATGAAATTGTATCAGGCATCAATGTAATCCATAAAGTTGTAAGTAGGAGGCTTGAAAGGTGTTTTGAACTGAATTGAGGTGTAGATGCCAGTGACTGGCCAGGTATTCAAATATAGGATTTTCATAATCCTGCATTTTGAATAGGCTATGCCTTTGTCGGCTCTGTTGAGGTTTCTTTCATATTCAAACTCTATTGATCCAGCAGCAAAAAGAATATGCTCATAGTAGAGACGGGATTTTTGAGGTTCTACTTTAAAAATGTGACTGGATTGGCGATAAGCTTTTGGGTGAAGTTTGCTAACTAATTCTCTTTCTGGAAGGGCTGTTAGCTCTCTAGGTAGAGCCAATATTGGAATAACTATTTTAGAAAGGAATTCGAATTTCTCTTTAGTTGAAGAAAGAGTTGGCTTTTCAGGCTTGTTTGGTGTTTTTGGGACAACTACTTCTTTGAAAGAAGTCGGAGAAGGGATTGTATAGAAGGATAAATTTGTTTTCTAGGTTTCTGTATTCTTTGAAGAAGCTGGGTCGAAGAGATTCATTGTGAGCGGTGGTTTGCTCACAGAACTGGATGGAAGAGAAGGAAAGGAGTTTAGAACTGTAAAACGATTACCTTGAGGTGGACGAAATCGCGGTTGTTGATCCATGCTTGATTGTACGGATTAAGTTTGCTTTTTATAGGCAAAATGAATGAGCTCCAGAACTGAATCGGTACTCATCACAGTGTTGAATACTGTGTTTTGCAACGATAGTTTACCATAAAAAACTCACGTATTATGCATAATTTAATTTTAAAACCAACTTCAAATACTGCAATTTTTTCCTCTGGGGTTTCATATTCATAGGTGCCTTGTCCTATATGATATAAGAGAAACACTTAGATGTCATGAACAAAAGCGTGATTGTGTGCTAAGTATATTGGGTGTTAATATAAGCATGGTTGGGCAACTATTCGATGTTTTGCGACGATGGTTTATCATTAGAAGCCCACGTATGATGTACAATTTTATGAAATCATTAACAAAATTGAATATGCAAATGTATTTTTTATTATAGTCTACATAAGCAAAAGGGAATTTTGGTAAGTCAGATGTAGTATAAGATTTGTGAATTTCATTATATGCCAAGTATATTGGGTGTTAATACAAACATGCTTGGACAACCATTCAGTGTTTTGCGATGATGGTTTATCATCAGAAGCCCGCATATGATGCACAATTTAATTTTAAAACCAACTTCAAGTACTGCATTTTTTTTCTCTGGGAGTAAGTTGAAGCAGTTCATTTACAATGCCTTTGGGATTTGATGATGTTTATGACCTTGGTTTCATTTTTATCAGTGTTTGGTATGTAAAGATTTTTTTCAGTGGAATTATAGAAACATGTAGGGATGGAAACGGGCCGAGGGCGGGCCAGGGATTAGAAATCCCGGCCCCGCCCCCGTGTAGCCCCAGTCCCCCCGTCCCTGGCCCGTCCCCGACATGGGGAGGGGCTGGGATTCACCGGGGACAAAATAATCCCCGGTCCCAGCCCGGTGGGGAAGCGGGGGCCCGATTTCAGCCCAACAATAAATTTAAAAATTCTAAACACCATATTCCCTAAATAAAACATATCTCAAGCCAAATTTAACAATCCCTGTAAATAAGCAATTGTTAACCTCATAGAAATAAAAGACAAAGACATCATATTTTCACAAAAGGAGATTCAACTGCTACAAGTCCAATTGTCCCAACACACATCAATCCACAAAATGAAAACATAAACCAAGACAACAAATTGGAAATACAACCCAAGAGTCCAAGTTCAACATACAATACAATGTAAAGAATATTCTCACTTGAGCATACAATGTAATATAAGTCCAGAAAAGTTTAAGTTGCCAAATCCAAACTTCATTCAAGTCCAACCTCGGTAGTTCCACTCACCTATAAAAGAAATATTGTTAGTAATTTTTTACATATATGTACATTATTCGAAATACTAATAAAGAAAATTAACAATACAAAAAATATATATATAAATGATAATAAGTTTTAAAAAAATTACCCCACTCTCATCATCGGCATCCACGTCTTCTAAAATAGAGCCAAACTCTATAGCATTCAAAGAAGAACCTATAAAAGTAATAATTAATTAAAATATAAATATAATTATGACACAATTCATAAATTATATTTATTATATATACCTTTACTATTAGCTCAAATATCAGTACACAACTAATTCTGGACACACATCAAAGCTTCAAGTGTATTTGGATGAAGTTTGCTGTGATGTGGGTTTACCATTCTTCCTCCAGTACTAAATGCAGACTCTGAAGCAACTGTGGATACCGGAATACAAAATATATCCCCAGCAATCAAGTGAAGAATGGGATATTTGGTTTCATTTGACTTCCACCAATTTAAGATATCAAATTCTCCAGTACCCCATGGTAAAACTTTTTCCTCCAAATATTGATCAAGCTCTGTCTTTGTCTGCAAGTTATTCTCATTTTGTGCTACAAAATTATAAAATCCAGAAAGTCTATTTTTCACTGTTGTCGTTGACCGATTTCCAAGATGTTGAAGAGATTGAACTGACAAAGAAGTTGTTGATTGACTTGAAGATTTCTCATTTTTTGACTTGTATTCAGAAAACAAATCACTACACAACTTCTTGATTTTCTCAATCCTCATAGGAGCATCATCACCAAATATTTGTGGAAAAGCATAATCCACCAAAGTCATCTTATACTGTAGATCCAATACTACAGCTACACCCATAATTCTATGCACATCTCTCCAATATTTATCAAATTTATAAACCATCTTTTCAGCCATTGTTTTTTCCAATTGATTCTCACTTGCAAGCCATTTCTCTAACTCCATTCTAATATTGAAAGCAGTAAGGAAAAACGAATTTACAATTGGAGAGTTGCTTTTTGAAAATATTTGGGTGGCCTCATAAAATATGCACAAATGATCACAAATCTCTTGTGCCAATACCCAATCATCTTCAGTTGGCAAGAAAGTATATAAACGCTCCCTATGTTTCAGCCTATAAAACACATCCTTGTATGCCAATGCAGTCGAAAGCATAAAAAATGTTGAATTCCATCTAGTTTTGCAATCTAAAATTAGCTTCTTGGAACATGGAGTACCTATTTGATGTGCAGCTTCTTCAAATCTCTGTTGTCTCTTAGGTGAAGCTGTTCAAAACCTAACACTATCACGAATCTTCTCAATCTCTTCATGTATAACTGACAATCCATCTTGAACAATCAAATTTAAGATGTGTGCACAACAACGCATATGGAGTAAACTCCCACGTAACATAAGAAAGTTGGGTTGAAGCTTTCCCAAGAGATTTTCAACAATGGCATCATTACTAGAACAGTTATCAAGTGTAATTGTAGATAACTTCCTATCAATGTTCCAATCAAAGAAGCTTTCTTCCAAAACTTTAGCAAGTATATCACTTGTATGAGGATATGACACATAGATAAACCTTTCAATAACACAAAAAAAGAAAAAGAGCAAATGTATAAGTATTAACTAACTAGCTTTACGTTATAGTAAACAATCAAATTCAAGAAGAAAAGTTAAGACAAAAAAATACCTCAAAATTCTATATTGCAATTATCAAGCATTATCCACAAAATGAGCAGTGATAACCATATAAGACTTGTTTTGGTGATTAGCAGTCCACAAGTCACAAGTGACAGCAATCCTCCCACGATTTTTGTTCAATAAAGCCATTATCTTTTTCTCATCATCAAAAATTTTTAAGATATCTTTCTTCAAAGTATTTCTTGAGATCATCTTGAACAAAGGTTGCAGAGAGTTTGAATATTTTCTAAATCCAAAATGATCTACCATAGACAACGGATATTCATGGATAACTACCATCTCAGCAAGATCTCTCCTTGCAACTTCTTGGCAAAAAACATAAGTCGACATTTGTGTAACATTTGAAGAAGGATCAGTTACCTTCCCTGCTAAAAAACTTTGTTTAATGTCTTGTTGCTTTCTCTTTTTACATGATTTCATGTGATCATTTAAATGCCTAGTTCCATTTTTTGTGCCAGCAACAAGCTCTTGAGAGCAATAAATACATTTAGCTTTTTGTTTACCATTTATCGTTTTTTGCCTAAAATGACTCCACACTGCTGATTTTTGCCTTCCAATAGGTCCAATATCACTTTGGCTTTTTGGCTATTGAGATTCTCCAACTTCAGGTTCAATACTCTCATCAACTGCTATATCCACTTGCTGCATAGGATATGACATTGGATTGCTACTATCACGTGAGGTTGAAGTAGTTTCTTCCATGAGTTTGACTGAATTTTCACTAACTTGATCTTGATGTGACATTTACTAAGTTGAAAAGACAAATATGTAAAAGATGAATATTGAGTAATAGAAAATAACTCTAACTACAATGATAAAGTATATGTGTAATAGCAATTAATTGCCATTCAAGTTGAATTATCTTGGCCAAACAGCAACCCTTCTTTTAGTGAATTAACTTAGGCCATCTCAAGTAATACTAACAATTAGCAAAGCATTATTGCAGAAACAGATAATCACACTTCTAAACATGGGCGGTTGGTTAAGATGGGCTTTATCACTTGAGTGCTATGGCTGGAAAAAGTGCATTTTAGGACAAATTGCATTAATAGATAGAAATCTTCCATTGAATGAAAGTTAAGAAGTAGTTCAATTTTCTGTTTTATCCACAAGTTAATATGGGCTTTATCATTTTCTATTTTATCCACAAGTAGTTCAATTTTCTCACCACGATCCAAAACCTACAAGGGTCAAGAAGGTTTAAGAATTAAGAATATAATATATAGTCCAACACTTAAAACAAAGATCTAACTAGCAATGGAACCAAGATTAAGAAGAGTTTGAAAAAGATTCCTAAATTTGTGGTTCTGTTAATACCTGAATTTGTTATATTATGATGTCAAACAGCAAGTCCTGAAGGCTACTCTTACTTTGTAGGAATCGACTACTTTACGCCTCAAATGGGAGAAAGCAAGAGCTATTAATGAAAACTTGAAGAGAATGAAGGTGAAGTTGATTTTGATCCAGTACTTCTGTCTATTCCTGTATTTGTTGTACACTTCCTTCAAATATTTACAACTTCAGCTGTCAGATGTTGATTAATTGGTTATAAAAGAATTGTGCAATGTGTTTTAATCATTAAATTTAGATGCATCTCAAAATGCTAATTTATTTGGCTGGTTCCTTCTGCGAAGTTTGACATTCTCCATTTTGTCTGTGCTTAGCATGGGCTGCTGTCAGCCTCAAGAACAAATTAAGTTGGATGTCAAAATTTCTTGCAAATCATGTTAATCCAATAATAAGATACTCTCTTCAGTCTATTTATATCCTTTCACATGCCTTATTGGCATTCACAAATATTTCAAACCCAAGTAACATAAAAGCATTAAAAAAAAAAAAAAATAGAGCTCAACATTAAAAAAAATTAAAAAAGGCTCAATCCAAATTAATGCATCAATTCTCAATCAGCAACAAAAACACAAAACCCATCATCATCAAACCGAGCAACCCAAACATCTCAACACGGGCAACTTAACCCATCTCACCAAAAAAAAAAAAAAAAATCAAATTGCTTCACAGCTCAACCAAAGTAAATTCCTCTCAAACCCATCATCATCAAACCGAGCTCAACCTAAGGAATATTTGTGCATCTGACATCCATAATAAACAATCTAAATGAAATGCTGCCAAACAGAACTAGTGTAAATACTATTAAATCTTCCACTACCAAGATTCAAGCATCACAGTGAGTTAATGGAGAACCTGAGAGGAGGACTAGAGGAGGCGCAAGCCACAACAGAGAAGCTGACCGATCAGCTAAGTTTGGGCTTAGAGCTTGAGGGCTGCCGGCTGTGGTGTCTAACAGAGGAGAACAAGGAAGAGGGCGGCTGTGGCGTGTGGAGAAATGAGGGCTACTGGCTGCGGTGTTTGAACAGAAGAGAAAAGGAAGAGGGCGGCTATGGCGTGGGGAGAAATGAGGGCTACTGGCTGCGGTGTTCGAACAAAAGAGAAAAGGAAGAGGGCGGCTGTGGCGTGGGGAGAAATGAGGGCTGTCGGCGTGTTCGAACAGAAGAGAAAAGGAAGAAGGCGGCTGACGGCTGTGGCATGGGGAGAATAATAGGAGGAAGATGGGTATTGGATTGGGTAAGGTTTGGGTAGAATATTTTATGTTGTTTTATATTTTAAAAGTATTTTTTTAATTATTTGAGTTAATATAAGATTAACTTATGTAAAGTTTTATTTTTTGGCTAACATAAATAAAATATAAGTTATATTATTCAATTATTAAATTTTATTATTTGCAAGATAAGGGCAATTAATTACTTCTATTTATATTTACCTAGTAATTTGCAAAACAAAATAGTCCAAATCCTATATCATGTTCTTCAAAAAAAAATTAGGAAAAAAAAGAACATTTACACTATATTTAGATTTAAATCTAAAATTTAAATAGATAAATTTATAATTTATAATAAAATAAGTAATTACTCTAAACATCCATAATTTAGTTAATTATTATTCTTAATTAATTGTTGTGTTTAAATTTTTTTTAAATCAAAACAAATAAGGTCTAAAAATGAGAGACGTGTGCAAATCAAGTAATTAACTCCATATGTAATGAAAATTAGCAAAGAAAAAAAAAACTCTATCAATTATAAGAGAGATTAATATAACCCTCAAGCAAATGAAATACTACATATTTATGTAATATCAATTTAAACTCTCAATTTGACAAAAACATTACTAAATTGGTACGTTATAAATCTTAATATTTCAGTACTTAATTTATCATTTATAGAAAATATTGTGATTATAAACTAAGTATTTATATACACACACTTACTTTTTGGGATAAAAATAAAAAAGAAGAAAAAATAAAGTTACTAGAATAGTTATCAAGTGTAATAATATATAATATATACATACATATATATATATATATATATATATATATATATTATACATTTTGATACTTAATATATATAATATAACATATATAAAAATAATTTATACATATAATACATTTAAAAATAATATTATTATTAGATCTTTTTCGAGAGATTAAAAAAATAAAGATATTTATAGAGTCTTCTAATTTCTATGTATACTAAATTAAAGTATTTTACTACTTTATTTTTTATTTTCTTTAGTATCTTCTTTATTAGTTCTATTCCCTATTTTCCTTCTGATAAATCGAAAACTCGTGTGAAAAAAGAAAAAGAGATAATTTCTTTTTTTTTCTTTTTTAAAATTAAAAAGAAATAAGAGACTAGAAATGAAAGTCTTTTTTTCACATAGATTCTCTATTACACTGTCACAAACAAAAATATAACATGTAAAATTTTTGACTTATCTACTTAATTACTAATTATTATACATATATTAGTGTGTGTGTGTGTGTGTGTGTATTATATTACAATATTAATGTTTATACAAACATTAGATATATAATTATAAATTATATATGCTATGCGGGCCGGGGATCATGCGATCCCCGTCCCCGACCCGGCCCCGCTTGACGGATCGAGGAATGAAGCCTGTCCCCACTTAAACCGAGGAATCCCCGGCCCCGTCGGGCTGGGCCGGGCCCCCGCTTTATTCCGGGGAATTGCCATCCCTAGAAACATGTATTTTTGCTTGAATCAAGATTTTGTGAATAATGAATATAGGTTGTTATGTGTTAAGTTGGATATACTATGAGCTTAGTGGATGTGATTGTGTGTTAAGTATATTGGGCGTCAATATAAGCATGATTGAGCAACCATTTGATGTTTTGTGTGATGATTTATCATCAGAAATCCACGTATGATGCACAATTTCTTGAAATCATTAACAGAGTTGAATATATAAGTGTATTTTTTATTGTAGTCTACATAAGTATAAGGGAATTTTGGTAAGTTAGATGTGCTATAAGATTTGTGAACTTCATTATGTGCTAAGTATATTGGGTGTCAATTTAAACATGTTTGGACAGCCATTTGGTATTTTGCGACGATGATTTACCATCAAAAGACTACATATGATGCACAATTTAATTTTAAAACTAACTTCAAGTACTGCATGTTTTTCTCTGGCGCATGAAATTTAAGCCTACCTTAAAAATCACATAAATAACATAGAGGATACTAAGTATAAACTCAGAAAGAAAGATTTCATATGGCAAATGGCTATGCAACATCCTATAGAAATTGAATTGCCTTTGAAAAAGGGAGTTAATTATAGCTCTGTAGAAAATGGAGGCCTGAATGGCAATGTGTACCTTTAGAATTTTGTGGCTTTCCATATGCTTTTGTACCTAATGTTACCTATAACTGAGTATTGGTGATTTTGTTTTTGCATGGTTGTTATTGAGAGGTTTTGAGATGATTTTAATAGTTATAGTTTGTTGGTTATACTTGTAGCCGACTAACATGTTTTTTCCTTCATGTACACTTCGCTTGGATTATTTTAGAAATGCATCCCTTCCATTTGAAAGGATTAAGTTGAAGCAGTTCATTTACAATGTCTTTGTGATTTTATGATGTTTATGAACTTGGCATGACTTTTATCAGTGTTCTGTATGTAAAGATTTAATGTTTTTTCAGTGGAATTATAGAAACATGTATTTTTGCTTGAATCAAGATTTTGTAAATAATGAATATAGGTTGTTATTTGTTAAGTTGGATATGCTATAAGTTTAGTGGTTGTAATTGTGTACTAAGTATATTGAGCGTCAATATAAGCATAATTAGGCAACCGTTCAGTGTTTTACGAAGATGGTTTACCATTAGAAGCTCACTTATAATGCATAATTTCATGAAAACATTAAGAAAATTGAATATGTAAATGTATTTTTTATTGTAGTCTACAAAAGTATAAGGGAATTTTGCTAAGTTAGATGTGTTATAAGCTTTGTGAATTTCATTATGTGCTAAGTATATTATGTGTCAATATAAACATGTTTGGGCAACCATTTGGTGTTTTGCGATGATGGTTTACCATCAGAAGCCCACGTATAATGTACAATTTAATTTTAAAACCAACTTCAAATACTGCATTTTTTCCTCTGGGGAATAATATATTAGTGTTGTGCCCTAGAGACAATCACTTGTATTATGTATATTGCATAATAATTAATAAAAGAGGTATTCTTTATCTTTCAATTTGATTGTTATATCTTAATATGCGTATAAACTGTTTGATAAAGTCCGTAGTACAATATAGTGTTAAGGAAATCATGATAGAGATCATGATGTGAGATTCCTACTACATTATGTAGTGTTTGTGCTTGAATAATCCCTAGTCATAGTATTAATGAGATGTGACATTATTAATACGCCAAGACTAGCACACGTTACATCTTTTGATTGGATCAAGCAGAGTATTGTGATACTCAGGATTAATATGTGGATGTTTGTTATATGAACAAGTTCATTGGATGACTTAGCTATGGGATAATCACTTGGATAGCTATTGAGTGTCAGTGATTGAATCTCATTATAGCAAGTGTGCAAGTATCCTTAGACTTGAGATCTCTAAGGTATTTTGTTTATTGAGCGTTGTACTTTGATTCTAATATTTGGAGTCTTATAAGGACTGCCTATGGGATGGACATTGGGTACAATGTAAAATAAATGAAAATAGTTGAGATGGTCAATAAAGGATTCACCACTCCTAATAGTAGGAGAGTATATCTCAAGGCCTCTTGTATAAATCAGTACTCATGAAGTTCTTGACCAATACGATTATGTGTTGGAAATAGTTCCAAATTGATACACATATCGAGTAATGGATTTCTTGAACAAGTACTAAAATATTCGGGTCAGAATTAATAATATTCTAGAGGGAGTTGGTACTAATTTCATACTCTAAACTGAATGAGTATAGTATTGTGAAAGGAATTTATTGTATCGGTTATTTGCTATTGAAAAGTTCATGTCAAGCCACTTGACTTTCTAGACTTTTTGGTGATCAAGAGTCATTGCTAGATGTCGCTCTTGATCTGCTAAATATGAATTTATTAATTAGAAAATTAATAAATTAATCTTATATTTAATTTAAGATTATTAATTCTAAAGTTGTTAGAATTACTTCATATTATGCTACCAATAAGACCAGAAAACCTAATGGGTCACACACAATAAAGATTTGAATGCTCAATATATATTATTTGATAATATTGTAGGGTTAATTAAGAGAAGAAAATATACTTATAGGTGAATTATAAGTTTGTTATAATTCATGGGACTTGGTTGTAATTATATAAACTTTAAGGGCCTAATTGTAGACATTAGATCTTGGAGGACTTAATTGCAATTAACACAAATTCTAAAAACTAAAATATAGGAATCATTCCCTTTTGCAGAATGGATTCTAAGAAATTATTTCTTCATCCCTATTCTTCTCCAATTAAAACCTAGCCGCTCCTCTTCTACTAGCATAGTTTTGAGTGGATTTTGTAAGCAATTCAACCTTGTGTGGATTACTACTAGAGACAATCCTACTCTTGGATTGTAGTGGGGTGATTGGACGATCAAAACAGAGGGAATTAGTTCCTGGGTTGCTGATCAAATTTCTGTCTGCAAGAAAATTTTTATTTTTCTGCTATACAAGGTAATCTCTGTTTTCTTCCTCTATTCCCGTTTTTATTGCAAACACATGATCCTTGAACATGGATTTCATAGTTATTTCTGATGTGTTCTTATTTGATAAGCATGATGAAATTCCAACATAATATTTAAGCCTATCTTAAAAACCACATAAATAACATAAAGTATACTAAGGATAAACTCAGAAAACAAGGTTTCGTATTCATAGGTGCCTTATCCCATATGATAACAATAGCTAACAACAGCTATCTTGATTAACTCAGCAAGTTGTGTATTAGCTTTGATTGAGCATGTGGTCTCATAATCAGTTGTTATTGGTAATAACTTGTAACAATAAGAGAAACACTTAGAAGTTTATGACAGATTTTGGTTTTTTTTTTTTATTGAAATGCCAATGTTGCAATGATTTTTATGACTAGAATGCATTATATCATTGATTGCGTGACATTTTGGTGGAAGTATTTCTTCTAAGAAATCTATTCCTCAGTTCATAGTTGGTTCAACTTGACCAATTTAGCCTTTATATTTTTGTTCCTCTCCTGAGTCATATTTTGTTTTTGTTTTAAAGTTGGGTTGTGAAAACCACTGCTTTTGTTGAGGTTTGTCCATGTTTTTAAGTTAAGATCTAAAAACCAATGCATTTCAATTGTATTAGTAAACGTTGTTATGTGAAAAGATCATAAAAGTTCTGCTTATTTTTTCCTTATTTCCACTGCCATAGAGATCATGGTGATTAATTTTAAAACCAACTTCAAGTACTGCATTTTTTTCCCTAGGACATAAAATTTAAGCCTATCTTGAAAACCATGTAAATAACATAGAGTATATTAAGGATAATCTCAGAACGCAAGATTTTGTAAAATACTTATCAATTTTCCTTACCACCAGGAGTGTTGATGAAGTAGTCCTAAACTTACTTTCAAGTAATTTGATAAGACTGAGGTCATGAGTTCGAATCTTGATTAGTGTTGCTGACTTCTAGTAACTATACTTTTCTTTAGCGATGATAAGTAATTTTCATGGTAAGAACAATGAAGAGAGTTACCAGACTCCAATTAGCCTTAGCTCAGTCTTTATGGTTGCATCTTTTGTGTTTTCCCATACTCCAATTGCTGACAACTTCTTATACTCGTTGTTGTCAATTTGAGTTTTTTGACATGTTCCCATGCTTTTATCTAAGGTAATATTTACTCCACCTCAATATTTGCAATGGAAGCATCTTTGTGTTTATAATCCATCTGGCTTTTTTTGTCTTCATTATTTACATTCTCTGGCATAAGCACAAATTTAGTGTTTCAAGAGAAGACATAATAATAATGTTTTTCACTTATTTAATGGAAAAGCTAAGAGAGATCATACTGTTTATTTGTAGAGTGGGTTTGGAAGGAGGAAGTTTGTTGTGCGTCACGTTATCTTTTAAGTGAGAACAGTATGTTATGTAGTAGGTTTTTTGGTCTTCAACATTGAATAAAAATTAGAACATTAATTAAAAACATATTTCAGGCAAATAAATAGTGAGACAGTTGGGGAAAAACCTGGTCTTTCATGGTAGCTGTTGTATTGTTTGTCTTATTTGTATCCTGCATTGTAGACATAGTTAGTTAATGAATCTTTTATTAAGATGTGCATAGTATTTGAAAATTTATGTGAAATATGAGATTTAAGATATCTTACAATTGCAAGTTTTGTAAAAAATTCATGGTAGGCAATGTTCTTTGTATAATATTTGAACTCTGGATCCTGCTCAATGATTAATATGTTCAACTCCTGTGGTGTTTTCACTCTTGAAAGTGCTACATAAAGTTGACCATGGTTGAAAACTGGTTTAGGTAGATATAGTCCAACTGTTGATAGTGTTTGTCCCTGGCTTTTATTTATTGTCATTGCATAACAAGCTTTGATTGGAAACTATCTCTTTATCAAGGTGAATGGCAGTTTTATATCAGCTGTAGACACATCTATTCTAGGAATAAGCACTTTTTCCCCAATGTTAGAACCTGAAAATGATTCTGCCTTCAATTATTTTGCTACCTGTTTGTGTTACTATCAGTCTTGTTCCATTGCACATGCCTCTGGGTTAACATTTCTTAAAAGCATGATCGAAATACCTTGTTTTAATCTCAATTTATGTTCTGGAATTCCTAGGAAGCTTAGGTTATTTAAAAACTCAACTGGACTTTGTCCATTCTGTCTGCACTTATGTATTCTATTGGCTCATCTTCTACTTTATCAATAATAAAGTCATTCATTTCATTCACTATTTCATTCCAAGGTGTAAGAATTGCTCTTTTTGTCAAATAGTTTGTATCTGTTCTTTTCTCTTCGATGTCTGGGTAAGTTGCATAAAAAATTGCCTTTATTGGACGTTCAACACCATCAATCATATATTCTCTTGGGATTTTTATCCAAGTTGCTTCAGTGTCATCTCCCCGTGTCTTTATATGTTGCGGAGCATTTCCTATTTCCAATTGCCAATTTGCAAATTTTTCTATCTTTTGTGCTTCTTTAGTAGTGCATTCATTAAATTGTTGAAGTCTCATATTTTGAGTAAGTGTCAAAACTTCAAACTCACAAAGATAAGAAAAATTTATCGAACCATGTACTATATCTGCTCGTCCACTTTTTGGAATTATGAGGAGGATTTGTCGAAAATCTCCGCCCAGCAGAACAGTATCCAAAAGTTTTGTTTTCATTAAATGATTCTGATCCTTTAAGTATATTTTTCAATGTTCTATCAACTGTTTCAAAAACATACCTGTATTTGGAGTGTTTTAAGGTTGTATGAGAAAAATGGTTGTATTTGATGCATTGATATGTATGTTTTGAATTTTGGCAGCATGCTTTATTGTTTAAGTGCTCTGGAAATAATATTGAATTTTAAGTTATATACATACTTGGAATTCATAGGTGCCTCGTCCTATATTATGAGAACAACTCTTTTAATTAGCTCAGCTTGTTGTGTATTGGCTTTGATTGAGCACGTGATCTCATCATCAGTTGTTATTGGTATTTTGAATGTACTATGTGCAGTTTTTCCTCCAGGTAACAACGATAATGCAATGCTTGTGTTGACATTTTATAAGAATGACATAAGAACATATTAAAAATACTGATAAAAGAAAGTCAAATTAAGGATATTAGTAATTATCTGATGAAGCTACAACAAGTACTATTTTTTGACTGTGATCTCAACTTGTTGATGATTGCTTTGTACACGAAAGTCTTTCCAATTCCTCTATATCCATATAAGAAGAATAAATTTTCAAGATTATTTTCTACTGCATTTAGCTAGCACAGCATCATGTGCATTTAGTTGCTATGCATTAAGATTTTTGACCATTGATTCGTGCTTTGTTTTCAAAAGCTTTGTGTTATACATCATTTCTTCATGAATGTAATTGTTCTCAAGATCCTTCAACTTTTCATTTTTTGCAACTTGCACACCTTCTATTTCTTACAAACTTTTTCCTTGCTTCATGAGGATAACTTCAATTTCTTTTAATGTGCAGTTTTTTATTTGTTTTGTTAACAAAGTTAAACTCGGGAACTGTAAAAGTTCTCTTTGCCGATGTTGAATATCAGCACTAATGAACTCCCAATTGACTTCCCAAAAATTCTTCACATCTGAAACATTGCAAAATAAAAGTATTGTCATAAATAGTTCCCTTAGTTAAGGTCCGGTTGCCTATTGTGAAGCCTCGTCTATGGACTCTTGCCATTCTTTATCATATTGTAAAAGTCCTCTTGCATAACATGCTACTTTAAAAGTTGGATATGTGTTCTCATTGTAGTTTTGTACATGTTCATATGATGTTGGGCCACGAAAATAATTCAACAACATTCTCATGTAATATCTCTCTCCTGAAGTTGGATGTGCAAATGTAACACGTCCAATACATCTTCCATTTTTTTCTCCTTGTCCAAAGCCTTTCTTTCTTTTTCCAAGTATAATACTGAGGGAATTCAAAATATGTATATTTTCTTGCTTCTATATCCCTTTTATTTGTTTCAAACCATTCAGTAAACATCATACTCTTTGCATCTTCATTCTCTGCAATAGTAGGCAGAGAGCTACTATCTTTAAAAATAATACTTTGCTCATTTTCTAAGTGGAATTCCAATCTTTCTACAACAGGTATTCTAAAAGGCACTTCAAATTCATATATTTTCCAATATGCTTCACATGCTGAAATGTATCTACAGTCTAAAAAAGTTTTCACTTCATTTGCATTTAAATTTTCCTGTGTAGAGTTTATGGTAGAAGCAGCTTGCACTTGTTCTATGATCACAATTGTTCTATCAAAACTTTTATTTACATACTTGAACAAATATTTTATGGCTCTTGATTTATTACATGCTTCAACATTGATGTGGCTTTTGTACTTGACCAAAAGATATCAATTATATGGAACAACGAACCTATTGTCAAGTTTGAAACCATTTTTCTCGATAAATGTTGATGTGTCTCTTTGTCGGTAGATGCAAAATCCATTTTCATCTACTGTGGTCATGTTTTGTACTTTCTTTGGAAAATGCCTAGAGCATTGGCCTACAATATTGTTATCATAATATTATGTTAGTATGAAATTGTTGGGAAAATTATACTGGAATTTTGTATGTAATTGTTAAAATTTTTTTGGAATAGTATATTTTATAGTCTTAGGTAACAATAAATTTACCTTGTATCATGCAAGGTGATGTCTGATACCCAACTCCACATGGTCCATGCATCATAAATTCAGTTACAACTTCATAACCAATTAGATCTTTAGCTAGATCTGGTATTTCTGCAGATATAACTTCATCTATTAGATCTTTGTAATGTCTTCAATCATTTCTTCGAGTTTTATTTTAAAAACACGGACTTCAATATTTGGTCTATTTTTCGCTCTTTGCAAGGTAGTTCTTGTAGCATTTCTTGAATTTCAGTCCAGTTTGGATTTGTTGTAAATGTAATAAAAAAAAATCTACACAATGCCATTGCATCTTGATAATTTTGAGCTATGTATCGAGGACCACTAGTGAAAGAAGAAGGTAAAATGGTTCTCTGGCCCACTTGTGTAGAATCTGTATCTCCCATTTGAACTGCATCAAATACATTTCTATATTATTCAATTTGTAACTTTCCCTGGTGATCTTTGATCCATTGAAGTCGTGCTTGCTCAATTCCTGTATAAGCATCAACAATAAACTGTTGGAATAATCTTCTAGAGAGCAATAATGTATTCTCTTCTGCTCTTCTATATTATACTATGTATGCATAATAGTCTCGCATTGTCACATATTGCCTTTTACCATGACGTTGACCTGTAGAATTGACATATGGAATTTGAGGATGAAATCCGTCTTCACCATAAGGAAATAACAATGGATACTGTAATGCTACGAAGCAAAGATGTAGGTAACTAATTCTTTGCAATGTACCTGACCTCATTTCAACAATAATGTCTCTGTCCTTGGTTACATGATTTATATCTCCAACTATGAGAGCTTATATTTTTAAGCCTGTTGGAGGTTGGTACTGCCTGCTGTTTAAAGTCCTACTATGGAAGAGTCTAATTTTGAACTCAGCTATGTCAGAATTGTTATGCCTGTCTCGAGCAATTCTGAACACTTTTACCAATTCATTGTGTTCATCAAGCATTGAATCAATTACTGGATAATTCTTGCATTCAAGTTGCTGTTTGTATGTCTTTGATTCACTGCTTTTAGTCTGTTATGCACTTCATTTATATTATCATGAAAATAGAACTGGATAAAGTATAGATGCATGATCCTGAGTTTTGATTGATTTGCTCATCAACTTTTGCACCCATAGATGTCATTAAGAATATTGAGTTATATGCTCTGATATTTTCCAAGAAAGGAATGGAATCTTCCAGTGCATTATGAGAAAGCAGTGAATTGAGGGGTTCTAGAGTAAACCTTCTTTCCCCACCTACAACAAAATTTATATCTTGAATGTCTTTTCTTTGAATGCTTTTTTATTTTTTCATGCTCCTAAAATACTGCCTGACAAAATTGACATTCATATTCAGTTTTTCCATAGTAAGAGCTTGTGTTGAGTTTAGAATCTGTGAACAATGGAATTGATTTAATGTTGGGAAATAGTGCTACATACATGAACTATGAACCTAAACAATGATATGTAAGAATTCGTACCTGTCACAGGTATGGTTATTTTTTTATGTGAAACTATGTTATTTTTAACAGAACATTTTCTCTTTGAATTTATGATGTTTTTGCTATCTTGTCTTCTTCTCCTTGCATATTCTGTTATGTGAAAAAAGACCGGAAAAAGAAAATTAGCTATATGTCAATTAAATCATACAACAGAATTAAACGGTTAACTGTTGCAAACTATGGATTCAGATTTATCATTAAATTATTTTCATGATCCTAAAATGAGAACTTGTCAAATGAGTAACGTATATTACCTACTGAAATAATGCTACATTTGTTATTTGAGCTGCTATAAATTGTTGAACCAAGATGTTTTTCAGCATGCCTTCTTCTCTTGTCTTTTAGAATTTCAACACGTTCTTTTCTTTTTCTTCTTGCCATTTCTGTGGTAATGATTCATTGTATGTAAATTCTGAATGATATATGATAATTATTACAACTGAGAAATGAATTATGAAATGGTTTATGACCACTTCAACTACCTTTTCGGATATTATGAGTGGTAATGTAATTGTAATGATGAATGTTCATTGTTGAATGCTGTTGGTTGGTGGTAAATTACCATGAAAAATACTATCATTGACAAATTTTGTGGAAGAACATCATATCAAATGTGCATGTTATTAAGGTGTGTAACTTAACAAAAAACCATAAAAAAATGATTAGAAGCAGATCTCTCAAATAAAACCCTTCCATGGAGTTCAAAATAAGTAACCTAACCTTCTTGGATTTTTCATAATTTTTAGATTAGGTCTCAAGCCTTAGCACTGCATGAAAACAGTGTGTGTGGAAACTCTGTTCCATCTCCATCATGAAAGTCAGATTGTGTGCGTGCATCGACCTTTTTTTTTTAATTCAATAGTAAATAGTCATAGTGAACAACAGTTTTTTTAAAAAGTTATCATTTTTGTTAACTATATGGAGTTTAATTGTTTCTGTTGGCTTTGTATGATTGTTTAAAGAGATTATACTTAATAGATCATTTTCTATGTATCAATTTGTGTCACAATGAACCCAACATTGCTACTAGATTTTGGTGAAGGAGCAGAAGAAAGGTAGGGAAATTGCTGAACAAAGGCTGCAAGTTGAAGGCACTTGTTGTGGAATTCTATTTGTTTGATTCAATAGTAACCATAATGTCAAATTATTTTATTGGTAGAAGTTCATTTACAGAGATGTATTTACTACTTCTTAATAACAATATCTAATTTCTGGATATCGAATAAATACTTTTTACAATAATATGACTTAGAAATCAGCAAATCATTTTTATATTTTGGGGTTGGTGGAGGGAGTTACCAAGAGTTGGACATGTCTTCTTTGAACTGTTGTTACTTGTTGAAGCAATATCTTGTTCAATTGGAGCACTTACCTTTCTTTTTCTTCTTGCCATATCTGTGTGTGATGTTCCAAGGACAAAGTTAACAAAAGCATTAGAAACTGCTCTCAAAATATTTGTTGAGTTGTGCAGTCTTCGTGCAATATTTATATGATTTCAAAAAGGTTATGTGGTATTTATAGCGGTTTTATTCTTTGCTTTTTCTGATTAAAAAACTACCATAATTGGTTTTGAGTGTTTTTATTCCCGAGCACTATTCATTTTCTAATGTAGGTGTTCAATTCTATGGTTAATCAACTGCTATCAAAATTGCCAACAGATATGTCAAAATAGTTTCCAATTGATTATTTCTAAGGGAAATTAAATAGGTCATTTGTTTTTTGCCGTTGTGGCCTTTTAATGAAGAATATATAGGCAATTTGATTTATACACAGCGCATGGTGAAGGTCTTAAATTCAAAGACAAGAAGAGGAGATTTGATTGTTCATTAACATAAATAAATCTTTTAGTGATTAGAAGAACTAAGAACTTTTACAACTATAGAAGCCAGAGATTTTCTAGGCATGTTCGAGTCTGTAGTATGAAAATTGAGATGTGTATAAATCAATATCTTGGCCAATATATCAGGTCGACCTGCAAATCCAATGAATACCTATATTGCCCTAAAATAGACATAGGATCTGATACAATCATCCGATCAAGTCTGTAGGTGATTTTCTCATTTGGCCAATGTATCAACTCTACCTGCAGTTGGGCCTGAAGGTGTAATACGACAAAATAAATCACAGAAGCATGCATGACAGACAAAAATCATAGAAACAATAGTAGCGAGAGATCTTTTAAAATTTTAATACCTCTGCGTTTAAATGACCTTGTTGGCACAGAAGAAGATGTCTGGACCGCTTCTTGCTGAATGCTAGAAGTCTCTAGTTCCCTTCTGGTCGATAATTCTGGTTGCTGTCCTGCAAGCCGACGGCTACTTCGGGGCATCAACACGAATCCTCTTAGCTTTCAGAATATAACCCCACCTGAAATGTGTGGTGAAAGCTTATGGATCAAGAGATGATCTTCTCAATCTGACTGAATGCTATCAAGCATTAATCAGATGTGAGTTTGGTGTCTCTGTTCTTTCAGCACAGAGAACACGCGAGAGAGAGAGAGAGAGAAAATGACGTGAAGCTTGAAGGAAGGAAAAAAACAACGTACTGCTTTGAACTTTTGTTGTTCCCTCTGAATCCCAACACCCTTAATGATAGGTTATTATCCAGGTATTTAAAAATCAAATAGAAGCCCTAAGGCCCACGTCATGTTTAAGCCATCAAACAGGCCTTTGGACCTAAGGCCCAATTCATTGGGTTAAAGCCTTTTAATTTAGTTTAATTATTCCTGGACTGATACAAACCTAATAATTAAATTAATTAAATAACTCATGCATTAATATAAACCTCAAGCCTTGGCCCAATTCATTATATTAAGCATTTAATTTAATTTAATTATTCATGAACTAATATAAGCCCAATAATTAAATTAATTAAATAACCCAAATGGACCAATAAATAATTCTCTCTTTTTGAACCTTTTATTTTATTCTAACCAAATAAATAAACTGGGCTACTCGAATTAATTAAAATCTATTTTAATATAAGATCAATCCCCTCAACTCAAAACTATCAGGACTTATGGGTATTTCGAGGACCAAAAGACACATCGCCTTAATTACTAAAATGACCAAAATATTCTTGTTATAGAAATAGCTGTATTTTACATTTTAAATATTTTCTAATATCACCATAAGAAAATATTGACCTCAAGGACAATGCTGCGTTAGCAAAGTCTCCGACTTACAGGTGTAATGATTAAAATACCCCTCTATACATCGCCGTACATTTAGAGAGGAAGAGTATACTAACACCTCTCTAAAAGACATCTACTATCCTTAAACCTCTAGTCCAATGATTCATGGCTCCTGGAATGTTTCCACTTTCTAAGGGAGCTACCCTAAAGTAAACACCCAAGTCATGTTCCTCAGGGCCCTGGATTATTAGATCATTCAAACAGTCACAAGGGGCGATATAGCGCAGAAGCTATCTTGTACAAGTTTGTCTTAACTAACTAGTCACATATACCCAACATACAAGTATATCGGCTCTACGATAGAACCTCAACTACAGCATATCAAAGTAAATGCTTCCAGTTTCGTCAAACCACCAACTCATACTCAAGCGGTAGAGTATTAGTTTACGCTATAGCAGTAATAGTATGGGTTTCTTCTAAATAGTACATTTAGAAACTACTACTACAGGTCCTGTTCTACGTATTCGAAATACGCTCATGCTATGAAGTGAGTGGACTACTCACTAGCTAAAGGTAAGATATTTTCCATTTGAAATTTATAATATAATAACCTAAACATGATGAGATTCTTATTCTCATCAATCGGTTAAGAACAACTTTTTATGTGTTAAGTAGCTTGTGATCCATACCTTACTGTGAAAGACCACCATTCACATGGACCACTTACTTAAACATAATGGGTCATTTCCAAACGTAAATCGTGCACAAATAATATATAAATTTACAAACAAATTTTGAGAATAAATTCTTTTATTAATAAAATCGATAATTACATCAAAAAATTAGTCTAGAGGGCATACATTCCAACAGGGCCATGCCTTGATTCCCATGATTTCTTTCCATGGAAAGCTTAACTTTGGGAGTAAGAGGTGGAAAGTTTAAAGCTATCATCTTTCGTCCTATAATTTTTCTACTTTATTAGAAATATTGCTGATTGAAGAGGGTATCTTTTTATCCTGTTTATCCTTAACTTTAAGGGTATGTTATGGACTACCGCATTGGAGTCTCTTATGGAGAAAAGAACTACTGGCATTCTTGTGATTGATGATGACTGGAAGTTGGTAAATTGTATTAGGCTCAACTGATGCATAGCTGCCAGGGTAACTTATAAATTTTATACACCAACACAATACATATCTCAAAGTTCCAACATTCTACTTTGCTGACAAATCTTTAGCTATATCACACAATCTATAGAGTGTTCTAAGGTTTGTGCATATGTCTGTTATGCTTCTGTCTTTATTATTTGTCATCTCTTCAACTATCTTTGTTTCAAGTGTCAAACAAAGCCTTCTTGTTGTACATATTTCCCTTTTTCATCATTCCTACCATGCCATATTTGAAAAAGCAAATCAAATATTTTTAGTTAGGCAAAAATTGTGCAGGTAGTAAAATTGAGCATTTTGTTATATCCTTACTGGAATCACCATTTTTTCTTCTTCTTATCTTATGCACGAGTTTGAATTTCATCTACATTTTGTGGTTGGATCAAGTCCTCCTCATTTTGTATCTCTTGTTATTTTTTTAGACATGTATAAATGACCACATATAATTTTTTCCTCAATGTTTGAATGTTAAGACTAATGAAATTAGCATAACAATGTAAAATACATTGGATGCTTTAACATCTGTATCAACAACATCCAACGGTTCATATGTTCGAAAAATAGTAAAGCATTCTCTGGCTGTCCCTCGACTTTGTTCATTGAATTTCACTTGACAAATATATTCTTTTCCCATTAGCATTTTCAAATATGCAGGAACTGCATCATCTATGCCTTCCTAATAATGGCATACAATATGCAACTTAGTTCATGATATTGCAAGAATTGCTCTTCCTATTATTATAAACCTCATGAGAGCTTGCCTCTACTATTTTTTGAGCTAATTTTTCAGCATGCATGTGCACCATTTTCTCAACATCTCTATCAAATAAGACAAAGCGTGCTTGTCCGGTACTGTCACCTACTATTACTTCTACACGATATCTATTTTGCAATATAATGCAATGATGTTAATATACTAGGTGAGATGCATATGTAAGAAGTTAAATGCCAAATTACCTGATTTCTGGATACTCCTTAATTTTGCCACATGCTTCACACCCTAACTGTTTTCCTAGTACTTTCAGTTTTTTTCTACATATACTGCATGAACTGTATCTCCAACCATTGTATGTGTCAATGTCAAGAATAGTAATACTGGAGTAATAGACTGTAGCCTGTTGTTTCATGAAGTGCAAGTAATTCAGTGTTCATTTTCATAAATAAAAAGTGGGGGGTTTGTTGTTCATTCATGAAATCATCTTACCAACTCATCTCCATTTCAAACCATGTCCCCGAGTGTCCTAATGTTCGCCTGTTCTATTCATAATTCTTCCTTGTCAGTATAATATAAGGAAGCTTTATTTCAATAGGATGTTGTGCTATGTTTGTTGCTTCGCACTTGATCAAGTATGAAATTAGTTATCCATGGTCAATGCAAATTTTATTTGAAAGTTTAAACTGTGTTTGACTTACATTTTCTTGAAGTTTTCTATTACAGGGATCTACAAATTCACATATATCTTTGTCGCACTGCTGCTTGATAATGTGGCAGATCCATTGTCATCTTTGATAATCATATGTGTGAAAATTGCTACTTGGATGTGCTCATTGGCCGTTTCTTTGTTTTTTTTGATAATATCCGTAATTGGTCCCCATAATGTGACCTGTAAGTGTTTTCCACTAATGCCAAGAGTAATGTCACAGTAATTTCTCTATTAGCAATGAAAATTAGGTAAAATATAAATAAATAATTAGCCATGTGCTTGCTTTACCTTTCATCTTTGATAGCCACTGTCTGCAACTTGACAAGGTGGCTCACTCTATTTCTCTTCTCAATATTTGAAACTGTTGTTATCATCCCAATCGCATCTTTGGATTGATATGCAATAGTCACATTAATCCTTCACTATTCCTAAGCATGTTGTTAATATGATGCTATGAAGATTCTTATTGGGGAATCTGTGCATATGGCAAGTCACAGGCAAAAAAATTGACACATGCATGTTGTTAAGTGTTGTCACATGCTCCGGAATGTGTATCGTAAGCGAAAATGAAACATAGCACAATTACTATCTTAAGATGAGAAGTTGAGAACTTGTAAGTATAAAACTAACTATGACACATGCTTCAAACTAAATGTTTCAAGCTGCAGACACACATTTGAAACCAAAAAACATAAACTTAGCAACAAAAAGGACAATGGAGATAAAGCAGCAAGTTAATTCACGATTGAACCTAATTGTTTCAAGCAGCATACACATAAATGAAACCAGGAAATTAGAAAAATAGAAACAAAAACGATAATGAAAATAAATCAGATTTATCAAATTTAAGGGCAACTAGGAAATCAGAAAAAATAGAAACAAAAATGATAATGGAAATAAAGCAGATTTATCAAATTCATAGGCAGAGCTAGTGTTTGTGGAGCTCAGGGACAAATTTAACATAACCTTAAACAACAATTCATCCAATCTCTCAAAAATTCCTTCTAATCATGCATACCATTTTTCTACCATTTTGTTTATATTCTTCCTTCCCATGTATTCCTTCACAGATAATTTCTCCAGTTCTCGACAAATCACATAACATCGAGGGGGAGCAAGGAATCAGAAAGATAAGTGCCAGTGATGGGCGTTAGAGCAGAGGTTGTTCCCCCAACTTGAAGGAGTTGGAGTTCAACACAGAGGTTTTTGGTTGTCAACTTATAGGATTTTTGGTTTCGGGATCCGCCACCATTATCGCTGAAGGACAATAAAATGTTTTACAGACTTCTGGACAGAAGGTTTCTGAAGGCGTGGAAAGTGAGAAAGCATGGAGCACGCAACGGAAGCGAATATAGAAAAAATTGGAAAAACAAGAACAGGGAGTCCAGGGTAGGGCCAGCGCCGGCTCCGGCAGCCCTAGTCGGCGCTGGTTACGCCATGTCCCAATCCCGAGGTTTAAAAATTTTTACCTATTTTCCTCGTTCTAAGTGTTGGCTGTACCGAAACGTGTGCAACCGGTGTAGGTGTGCTAGTAGAAGCCTCTGGTGTGATTCATGCAAGCCTCCTACTCCGCCTTTGCATGTATGTGGACGCCAAACTCTCAGTCTTCCAGTATATAGCCTGCCTAACTACCGTTTGGTGAACAACTAACAGGTTAGGGAATTTTTCTGGAGAGAGAAAGAAAGAGACGTCTGGCTTCCACAGAGAAGAAGCCGTCCCTGTTGTGTGTCTGATTACAACAACGTTGTTTCCAATTCTTCTGTTTAACCTAAATAAAAAACCCTAGGTTAAATTGGATTAGGCCATTGGACTCTTGGTTTAACCTATTGGGTTTAATTAATTATTTTAATTAGAACCAACTCAATGGGCCAACAAATAATTAATTTTTCAGTCCAAATAAACCAGTCCAATTAAATGAACCTAAATCAGTTTAGTCCCAGCTTAATCCCTAATTATTCAAACTGGGCTAAATCCCTGAATAATTAATTAGCCCACTAAATTAATTTAATTAATTCTCTCTCCATGGACCTTTATTTTATTCTAACCCAATAATTAAATTAGTCTACTTAAATAAAATAATTCCATTTAATTTAAGATCAATTCCTTAACCCGTATTTAATTAGGACTCACGGTCTATACTGGAGACCAAAAGACACACCGCATTGGCTACTAAAATGACCAAAATACTCTTGCCATATAAATAGATGTATTTTGTATTTTAAATATTTCCTAATATCACTATAAGGAAATATTGACCCCAAGGACAATGTTGCATTAGCAAAGTCTCCGACCTATAGGTGTAATGACTAAAATACCCCTCTATACATCACCGTACATTTAGAGAGGAAGAAGTGTATAACACCTCTCTAAATGACATCTACCATCCTTAGGCCTTTAGTCCAATGATCCACGACTTCCTGGATTGTTTCGCTTTCCAAGGGAGCTACCTTAAAGCAAACATCCAATTTATGTTTCCTAGGGCTCTGGATATTTAGATCATTCAAACAACTACAAGGGACGATATAGTATAGAAACTATCTTGTACAAGTCTGTCTTAACTAACTAGTCACACATATCCAACATACACGTATATTGGCCATACGATAGAATCTCAACTATAGCATATCAAAGTATATGCTTCCAGCTTTGTCAGACCACTAACTCATATTCAAGTCGTAGAGTACTAGTCCATGCTGTAGCGGTAGTAATCTAGGTTTCTACCATATAATACTTTTAAGAAACCACTACTACAGGTCCTGTTCTACGTATTCGAAATACGCTTATGTCATGAAGTGAGTGGACTACTCACTGGCTAAAGGTAAGTCATTCTCCATTTAAAATTCACAGTATAATAACCTAGACATGATGAGATTTCCATTTTCATCAATTGGTCAAGAACGAATGTTTATGTGTTAAGTAACCCGTAATCCATATTCTTATTGTGAAAAATCTCTATTCACATGGACCACTTACTTAAACACAATGGGTCTTTTCCAAACATAATTGTGTACAAATAAAAATGTAAATTCACAAACAATTTCTGAAAATAAATTCTTTTATTAAAACATTTGATTTTTACATTAGAAACCTAGTCTAAAAGGGCATACGTCCCAATAGTGAGTGGTTTAGTTGGTTATGTGTTCAGCTCAATCAATGAGACTAAAAATAGAAATTCTTCTTCGGACAAAAAAGGAGAAAATGAAATAACAACCTACCCTCTATCAAACCCTTAAAAAACTAAGCTTCAAAGACCCTTAAGAATAGTAGAAAGTTCTACTATAATCTCACCCTAATATCCTTAAAGCAGCAAAGGCAAACAAGAATAAATAGAATAGAGAAAATAGGTACTCAAGTAATGGAATTCAAACAAACCTTAGAAGAATAAAGCAACTAAGACCCATTCAAAGAAACCACATTGGATTATCCATAAGATTTATAGACTCATTCATAAAGAAGACTAACCTTTAAGCATGGTCTTGATCAAGATGAACAAGGAGGCTAGGGCCTCTCAAGATTCTCTCTCAAATTTGAATTAAAGTGTGTGAATTCTGTTGTCAAATCACTAAAGTTCTATTTATACTACCCTAACCCTAACTAAGTAATCTCTGAGGTTCTATTATAGTTTGCGGTCTTAATAAGTCTTTACAAACACTTAAAATTGGAGAAAACATCAAAAAACACGAGGCAGCCGACAGGCTACAGCCGGCGCCGGTTTAGACACTACAGCTGGTGCTAGTTGCGAACTGTCTTTGGGCGGTTGAATGCCAGAATGAAACCGGCGCCGATTCTGATGCTTGGGCCGGCGCCGGATGTCCGCTGGAAGGCCAACTTTGGTCAAATTTCATCCGTCTTTGATGCCAGCTTGAGTTCTAGTTGGGTTTCTTCTTGGATAGTTATTAAAATAAACTCTTGGCTAGCTTCCTCAACCTTCCAACCCTCTTCCATCATCAATCATAGTTTTATGAGCAATTGAAACTCATCTTGAAGCTTCTTGGACCTAGATCTTGTCATCGGTCCTTATCCTTGCATGGTCACGCCTCCCCTTCCTTGATCTTGACCTCCATGGTGAAGCGAAGTCTCATCATCTCCCCCTTCTTGAAAAGGATTTATCTCCGAATTATTGCCATCATCTACATCAAAGGAAGAGAGGTCACTAACATTAAAAGTGGCGCTAACATGATACTCACCGGGTAAATCTATCTTATAAGCATTATCTCTAACTTTGGTGAGAATTTGAAATAGACCATCCCCCATTGGATCTAGTTTGCTCCGTCATTATGTGGGGAATCTCTCTTTGCGAAGGTGCACCCATACCCAATCGCTCGGCTCAAATGATACATTTTTCTTTCCTTGATTGCGCTTATGGGCGATCTTTTCATTTCGTTTGGCAATGGTTGCTTTCATCTTATCATGGAGTGCCTTTACCATTTTCGCCTTCTTAGCTTCATCGAGGTTCAATCGTTCACCTATAGGCAAAGGAACCAAATCTAAAGGAGTTAGAGGATTAAAACCATATTCAATTTCAAAAGGAGAATAAGAAGTGATAGAGTGAATAGCCCTATTGTAAGCAAACTTAATGTGTGGCAAGCACTCTTCTTAATTTTTCAAGTTCTTGATTATGGTTCGCAAGAGTTAGGTGAGTGTTCGGTTGACTACCTCCATTTGTCCGTCCGTTTGAGGATAGCAAGTTGTGGAAAACATGAGATTAGTACTAAGTTTGTTCCATAAAACTCTCCAAAAGTGGCTAAGGAATTTAATATCCCTATCCGAGACAATAATCCTTGGAATCCCGTGCATTCTTACTGTTAGGGATATGTCCTAGAGTCAATTTGTACTTATACTATTGTCGTTTTGTTTTATATAATAATATGAGATTTTTCTTTCCATGAATAGTGCATTTTATTTTGTGGTCATCAAGTACGTGACTTGATAGTAAAATCTTACAATGAATACAATGACTATTTTAAAACTGTCCCTGATCGATTATTATTATTGGAACAATAATAAATTAAGATTAGTATGTTTGTGACTTGATAGCTATGTTTTATTGGTCATGGATATTTGTGATATCGAGTTAAAACATAAATAAATGTTAGAGAACATTGTATTGGACATGACCCACTGTGAGAGTACTTCATGGAACATGTCATAAGTACTTTTTAGCTATAATGATATTAAAAGTCCTTCGACCTAAATTCATCATAGTTTCCTACTTGATAAATTCTATATTTTGACGTTGTCTAAAGTTGTCTTTAATCAGATAATAAATTAGACTACTGTTGGATATAGAATAAATCAATGAGAGGAATATGAATGATAGTGAAGGAATTTATCCCTCTCAATTATGGAAGAGATATCAATGGGCTCCTTGATAAGTTAGACTGTTAAAATGCATGGCCGTGCTCAAATATATCAATCTAAGATATTGATATCATTTGTTTGAACAATCTACTATGAAATCAAGAAATAATTGATTAAGCTTAATAAGGATGACATGCTCCGTGCCTTATGCTTAATCTGGATATCGTGTGACAAAAGGACTAAATATAAAATTATGGTTTAGTTCAAAGAGATCATCGATCTTTATTTAACCTGGATAGTTATAATGTTTTCCTAGAAATCGCTTATAACTTGTGCGCCATTTAAATATGATTTGGGCACACTGCTAGTGTTAAATGAACTTATAGGGTCACACAATAAGCGAACTTGTTAGGTTATTTTTCTGGTAACCAGATTTGATGAATTTGGAAATATGTCTAAGTTAATCAAACTTAGAAAATTTACCAGATACAATGAATTTGGAAATATGTCCACATTCGATGTATCTGAATAATGTCCAGATTATAAGAATCTGACTCGGTAAATTAATTGTTTAAATAATCGAAATAATGGTAGAATCTTATCATATCAGTTTTAATTTAATTTGAATATAAATAAAAATATGATAAGATATTGTTAGGATTGGACTCTAAGAGGTTCGGGGGTTTTTAAGAAAACCCTAGCCGTCTTTTTAAGAGTCTAATTCTGTTGAGAACATTCGTGCCATTCTCTACCAGGAAAAAAAACCCTTTCAAACCCTAAGCGCTAGCACTCCACGGGTGACGAGTGAGTTCGCGGTGTGTATTCGATAGAGGATGTTCGCGCACTACAGCGTCTGGTGATCATTCGGGTTGCACGTGCAGCAGCACCATCGGAATCGAAGGATATCGATTTCACCAACCAGAGGTAATTCTGCAAACCTAGATCTTCTTAATCATTTACTTGGATCATCAGAAGGGATTCGTGGATGTTTTCCGCGTTTAGGAGTCTACGAATCCTAACACTTACTACTTCCTTAAAGAATAAATCTGCAATATAGGACGCATCATTAGTCTTGGAACAAGCCACAAAATGATCCATTTTAGAGAATCGATCAACAATTGCAAATATGGAGTCCTTACCCCCCTTGGACCTAGGCAATCCTAAGATGAAGTCCATTGAAATATCAACCTAAGACATATTAGGTGTGGGCAAAAGAGTATAAAGACTATGTGGAAGGAATCTAGACTTAGCTCGCCTACAAATAATGCATTGAGAACAATGTCTCTCCACATCCTTTCTTATTTTTGGCTAAAAGAAATGCTCCTTAAGAATGCATAAGGTCTTTATAACACCAAAATACCCCATTAGTCCCCCACTATGGGCCTCCCTAACTAGCAACACCTTAATAGAACCCTTTGGCACACAAAGCCTTGCCTCCTTAAACAAGAAACTATCATGCATATAATATTTAGCAAATGCACTTTTCTCACAAGCATGGAAAATATCCCCAAACTCCTCATCATCAATATACGAGTCTTTCACAAGTTCAAAACCAAGAAGTTTAGCATCCAAAAAGTTTAATAGTGCATACCTTCGAGATAGTGCATCCGCTACCATATTTTCCTTACCCTTCTTGTATTGAATAACATATGGAAATGTCTCAATAAACTCCATCCACCTTGCATGTCTCTTGTTCAAATTTTTTGGCTCTTGAGGTGTTTAAGGGTCTCATGATCAGTATGAATGATAAACTCTATTGGCAAAAAGTAGTGTTGCCAATATTCTAAGGTCTTCACTAAGGTAAAAAGCTCTTTGTCATAGGTAGAGTAATTGAGGGCTGCCCAGGACAATTTCTCACTAAAGTATGTAATGGGTTTTCTATCTTGGGTCAAGACGGCACCTATTCCCACCCTACTTGCATCACACTTTATCTCAAATGCCTTCTCAAAATTAAGAAGAATAAGAATTAGAACTTGGCTCAATTTATCTTTGAGGGCTTGAAAGGCTTGTTGTTGGGCTTCCTCCCACCTAAACCCCACATTTTTCTTTACCACTTTAGTTAGAGGGGCTGCTATAGTGCTAAAATTTTGGATGAACCTCCTATAAAAGCTAGCTAGCCCATAGAAACTACAGGCTTGGGTAATGGTGGTAGGGGTTGGCCAATCTTGGATGGCTTTCACTTTTCCCTCATCAACCTCAATCCTTTTAGCAATGACAACATACCCAATGAATATAATCCTCTCCAAACAAAAAGAGTATTTCTCAAGATTAGCATACAATCTCTCCCTTCAGAGGGCAACAAGCATACTTTGAACATGATTCACATATGATCTGCTATAGATTAATATATCATCAAAGTACGCAACAACAAACTTTCTAATGAATTCCCTCAAAACATGGTACATTAATCGCATGAAAGTACTAGGAGTATTAGACAATCTAAAGGGCATGATAAGCCACTCATACAACCCTTGTTTAGTTTTAAAAGCCGTTTTCCATTCATCCCCTTCTTTTATTCTAATTTGGTGATAACCGGATTTCAAATCAATTTTAGAAAAAATGATGCACCAAATAGCTCATCAAGCAAATCATCTTGCTTAGGAATGAGATAGCGGTATTTTACCGTGATGTTGTTAATAGCACGACAATCCACACACATACGTCATATCCCATCCTTTTTGGGCACTAAGAGAACCAGAACCGCACATGGGCTTAGGCTCTCTCTCACATGTCCCTTCTCAAGCAATGCCTCTACTTGCTTTTGCAACTCCTTGGACTCCTTCGGGTTGCTTCTATATGCTGGTCGGTTGGGAATAATGGTTTCGGGCACAAAGTCGATTTGATGTTCAATCCCTCTTATGGGTGGTAGTTCTTCGGACACCTCTTTTGGAAAAATGTCTTCAAATTCTTGAAGAATAGCTGTAATTTCATTAGGCAAGGATAATGTAGAATCATTAGTAGAAACATAAGAACCTTTGCATAAAAGAAAAATAACTAGTTCCTTAGCTTCTATAACCTTTATAACCTCACTTTCTTTTGCAAAGTAATTCACTCTTCTTTTACCTCCCCTTTCTTGTCCTTGCTTATTCCTATCCTTGATTGTCAAAGGTACTTGTTTGTCCATCCTCTCTCTCAACTCTTTTTCTTTCCTCACTTGTTCTTTCTTCTCAATTTCTTGTTTTTGCTTAACATCTTGCGCTCCCTTCTTCTTTTCTTTCTCCTTCATGATTCTTTGATCTTTGTTCACCTTACTAGGGGCCATGGGGGTGAGGGTAAACTTAGTTCCCTCATTGAGTAGGGAATAAGTATTCTTCCTCCCATCATGCTTTACATGCCTATCATATTGCCAAGGCCTTCCTAGGAGCAAATGACTTTCTTGCATGGGTACCACGTCATATAGCACATCATCCTTGTACTTTCCCATCTCAAAAGACACAAAAACTTATTTGTTTACTCTCAATTCCCCGCTATCGTTCAACTATTGCAATGTGTAGGGCTTGGGGTGTTTAATCCAACTCATGTCCAATTCCTCAACTAAGTCTGCACTAATCACGTTAGTGCAACTCCCACTATCCACAATGACACTATAAGGAGTCTTGTTGATTAGACATCTAGTTTAAAAAATGTTCTCTCTCTGTTGGTGATCTTGATCTTCAATGGCTTATGAATTCAATGACCTTCTTGTAACTCCCACCAAAGAGTATTCTTGACCAACAACTTCCCTTCATCATTTTCCTCTTCTCCATTTCCCTCTTGGTCTCCTTGGTACCTTTCTCCCTCTTCTTTTTCGTTGGTAGAAACCTCACTATAGGGATTAATATACATCGTTTTCTTGCTTGGACACTCATGAGAAGTATGTCCATATCCAAAGCACTTAAAACACTTGATATCCTTATTCTTTTGTGGCCTCTCCATGGCTTTTTCCTTGTCTTTGTTCCAACCTTCCCTAGGTTTCCAATCCTCCCTAGGCTTTCAATCCTCTCTAGGTTTCCAAGCCTCCCTTGGTTTGTTGAAGTCCCTTTGGAATGGCTTAGGGGCTTCATCCTTCTTAAATGGTACCTTACTAGTAGTGTTGGGATTTGGAAGTGGTGGTCTAGTAAATACCCCCCTCTTTAATTGCCTCTCAATCTTCATAGCGGCATGTACCATATCCTCCAATCAATTATAGGGGTGCAATTCTACCAAATTGGTAATTTTCCTATTTAATCCTCCCAAGAACCTTGCCCTCGTTGCAATAGGATCCTCATTGATTTGAGCTCTCATCAATATTACTTCCATCTCTTTATGATAATCTTTCACACTCTTGTTCCCTTGTTTGAGTGATTGGAGCCTTTGGTAAAGATCATTGTAGTAATAGTGTGGTATAAACATTGCTCTCATCATATCTTTCAATAAATTCTAACTAGCCACAGTTTCTACTCCCATTTGTCTCCTTTGTGCACTAATTTACTCCTACTAAACCAAAGCATACTCTGAAAATCCCAAAATAGCCAACCTCACATTTGACCTCTCACATTTTAGGAAGATCTCCATCTTGTTTTCCCACTCGAAATATGCTTCTGGGTCACTCTTGCCATAGAATGTGGGCACTTTCAATTTAATATAGTTCAACTCCCTCTCCTCATCATTTCCTGTCTCATTCCTCCTCTATTACCCCATCCTCTATGGTGTTCCCAAGGGCTTCAACTTGTTCTCCCTCATACCATTCATCAACCCCCTCAAACTCTCTTTCTAACCCCCGTAGGTTGTTCCCACCATTCCTTCCTTGGCCCCTACCTCGTCCTCCTCTCATACCAAGTCTTCCCCCTCTCATAGGAGCTTGTTGGAATCCCCCGATTAAGTGCTTATCCCACACTTCTCCTTATTGGGCATTTAACGAAGGGTATGGGCATCGCCATCTCTCATCGGCTAGGTACTTCAAATCACTTTTGACATCTCCTTTGTGCGACGGTAGAAGATTGTCCAAGATGATTTATCAACTCCCTTGTCATGTTTTGGAACTCACTTTGCATTCCTCATCATAGCTTGCAAATCTTCACGCAAACCCCTAGTATCAATTTGTTCTTCTTGAGGTCTATTAGGTCCACTTAGGTTAGGCCTAGAGATCTCTTGATCATAGGCCATGGTGATGGAATATACTTACTTATACCTGCAAAACAAAAGAGATTAGAAAAAAAAAAAAAATAGATCCTCAATTCACTTCCTTGAGTGTTGGCTCTCAAGGTTGATCACTCCAAACTCGTGTTTGCTCTCTTAGGCTCTTTTAGTAATAGGCTCACCCTATTGCCTTTTTCTCAATACTCAAGTCTTCTTATTCAATCCCAATTCTCCCCAATAGTTAAAGATTTAGTCCAACTTAGTGAATCACACAAATCAATGGATTTTTCTAATTAGGGGGTCTTAGAGGAATTTCAACAAACACTTTTAGGCACCTCAGGCAATCAAGTTTTAATCAAGAATTTCAAGAAATGTAGACTCAATCAACACAAGAACAAACACTTAGACGCACAAAGAAACACTTCTAACTAAGAAATAAACAAGAATTAGCAATAATAAAGAAACAAGAACAATTAGAACTAGGATTATGAAGAACAAGATGATCACAAGTGTGCACTAGTAAAATTGAGTTCAATGAACATGAAATTCAACAATAGAGTGATATACTAAGTCCCAATATCCCAAGGAATGAAAATTAAGAATCAAAGTTCCCAACTATAACAAAAAACATTTTCATGAAACATTTATCAAACACCTTGGCTGCAATCCCGTCACTTAAGAACAATCAACATTTTCATCCATATTCAAGCCAATTTTCACCACAAACACAAGAAAATTTTGTTCCCAAGGATTATATTAGCATCAAGGAGCAATTTTCCAAAAGAAAAATCAAGATATAACAAAGATTTCATGACCTTTTTTGGAGCATGTTTTTGAGTTACGGGATTTTCTCTATTTTCTTTTTCTTCAACTTTGTAGGGCTCCTTTTCTTGCTTTCAAGCTTTGATTGGAATCAATCTTTTCCTTTTCTGATACCAAACTCTTTGATATGATCTTGTGTGAGCTTTTTCTTGGTGTTGTGAGTGGTTTAGTTGGTTATGTGTTCAGCTTAATCAATGAGACAAAAAAACAGAGATTATTCTTGGGACAAAAAAGGAGAAAATGAAATAACAAGCTACCCTCTATCAAATCCTTGAAAAACTAAGCTTCAAAGACCCTCAAAAATAGTAGAAAGTTCTACTATAATCTCACTCCAATATCCTTGAAGCAACAAAGGCAAATTAGAACAAATAGAATAGAGAAAATAGGCACCCAAGTAATGGAATTCAAACAAACCTTAGAAGAACAAGTAACTAAGACCCATTCAAAGAAGCCACATTGGATTATCCATAAGATTTATAGACTCATTCATAGGGAGGACTAACCCTTAAGCATGGTCTTGATCAAGATGAATAAGGAGGCTAGGGCCTCTCAAGATTCTCTCTCAAATTTGAATTAAAGTGTGTGAATTCTGTTGTCAAATCACTAAAGGTTCTATTTATACTACCTTAACCCTAGCTAAGTAATCCCTAAGGTTCTATTATAGTTTGGGGTCTTGATAAGTTTTTACAAATACTTAAAATTGGAGAAAACATCAAAAAACGCGGTAGCTGCAACCGGCGCCAGTTTGGACACTTCAGCCGGCGCCGGTTGCGAACTGTCTTCGGGCGGTTGAACGCCATAATGAAGCTGGCGCCGGTTCTGATGCTTGGGTTGGCGCCGGATGTCCACTGAAAGACCAACTTTGATCAAATTTCATCCGTCTTTGATGCCAACTTGAGTTCTAGTTGGGGTCCTTCTTGGATAATAATTAAAATGAACTATTGGCTAGCTTCCTCAATCTTCCAACCATCTTCCATCCTCAAGCATGGTTTTATAAGCAATTAAAACTCATCTTGAAGCTTCTTGGACCTAGATCTTGTCATCGGTCCTTGTCCTTGCATGGTCACATCTCTCCCTCTTTGATCTTAACTTCCATGATGAAGTTATCACACGGTTAGCTTAATTATCTTGAATTTCCATATGTATATGTGCTTGTTGGATCATGGCAGTGGTTTCAAATGTTGTTAGTGTTATGATTCGGAATAATATAAAAAATTAAAAGAAACTGTTTTATTAATATTCAAGAGAATATAGAGAGTTGGCGGATTGAGATAAGAATGTGACAAAGAATGTAAAAGTTTAGAGAATACAGAGACAAGCCACCAGCTTCAAAACACAATAACGACATATGACGTCTAACTACTCAACAATTCTAATACTTTACTTAAATATGATAGACTCAATTTGAACCGTTAACGGATACTCAAAATTACGTTTATTAACAAAATATTTAAATAAATATTTATTAATATTTTGAAGTATCACAATATTTCTCCCTCCTTCAAACTAGCCTTGTCCTTAAGGTTATTAGCATAATTAACCCTCATATTTGAACAAGCTTCCATCTTCGGCCAAATCTTCAACCACAATAAAATTTAATTATACTTTTAAGACATGAGTATTTATCTCCATATTTGAAGCTCAAGCCCTTCTCTTGCCTTGTTTACAATTCTGATGGTGTGATTTTCTTGAAATTGGATTAGTTGGCATACTATTATTTAGAGGGTTAGAAATAAGCTACCAGACTTCATAACACCATAAAGACAATGACGATTAACTACTCAATAATAATAATACCAATACTTAAAGACAATGGCGATTAAAGACAGTAGAGTATTGGTATTATTGAGTAGAGTATGATAGATTCAATTGAATGGTTAGATTAATAGATATTCAAATATAGAGCTTCACCAAAAAAAATTAAATAAATATTTATTAATATTTTGAAGCATCATAACAGTAGGAGAGTGTAATTAGCCTATGTAAAGAGTCAGTTCCATCGATTTTTCTCCAGAAAAGATACTGTATCGTCATATTTCGGTTTGATACGAAGGGCATGGAAGAGGAGGAGGAAGTGGTGGTGGTAACTCCATCGACTGAGGATTTAGTTCAGGCGTTGTTGGATTACTTCGTGGAGCCGTTGTTACCTCCCAAACGGTCCTCTGAACCGCCTTCCCTTGATCAACAGCTATCTGTTACAAAACTGGTCTCTTTTTGCTCTCTTTCTTTTTGAAATCTCTTTCTATGATTAAAATTCGTCTTTTCATTTTTTTAAGGAAAAAAAATGTCTGCTAATTGTTTGATTTTCTGATTGCTTTTTAAGAATTGTGCATAGTTTAATTGCAACCTTTTGTCCCTCAAAAAATAAAATTTGCGATCTTTTAGTTAGGAAAAATAGAAAAGTAACAGATTTTTGTTCTTATTCAGTGCACTGATCAGAGGTATCGACATTCTACTTTGTTGGCTGATGCTGTTGATTTCGTCATTGAGAAATTGCATTGTTAAATTTTTGTTAGTGCTGAAGTCTATTAGGTTTGTGCGAATTGTTTGATCCAATTTTAGCATTTCCTTTTAGCTCGGAAGTTGGTATCTGTTTATGAGAAAAAGGTGGCAAACAATTTGGACCAGGTTTACGTGAAAATGAGTGTGGAAGATTTCTTTTAGACATCACTACTAAGGCATCACTCTTCTCCAGCCTTGCTGCATTGCATTGCTTCATCTGGCTGGAATGGCATAGGACCCGCATAGGGAGATGCGAGTTCTATTATTCACTCTAACATGAGAGATAAGGGGCAGCAGAAGGACTTTACATGGTATACTTCCTGGATGATCCATCTTTGTTTGTAAGCAAAAGTGCTGTCTTTCTTCCCTTCATTGTTTCCTGATGAGAACATTCAACCAGTGTTCTCGCTGCCGAAAATAAAATGAATAGAAGATTATAAATCTGCTCAGTCTCTCCTTATATAGAATTAAAAAAAAATAGGAAATCAAAATAAAAATGGATCCTTGGGCAGTGAGTGCACTAAGTTGCCCTGTTCTCTTCCCCTGAAGGTTACTTCGCTACCTTAAGAGAGATAGAATAGAGTACTTCAAGTACGGTAAAAGTGCAAACAATCTAATGCAATCAGATCCTTCATTACCCGGCAGAAACAGGACAAGAAGAAAATGGTGTGTGAACAAACTTTAGAAAACATATCTGTTTGTGATTTTAATTGGTACTTATTAAGTGTCTGAATCTTGGTGAAACATTTAAGATAACTAATACCAGCATCTAATTAGCAAAATTAGATTAACACAATGTTCCTTTTTAAATTATTAACATTCTCATAGTACATGCAAATTTTAGTTTTAGTGTATTTTTTATATTATAATTTTTATTGTTCTACAACTCATTGCAACACCTTTGCTACTCTACATTTAAGCTAAAAATTCATTAATGGCTTTAATTCTAAGGATATTGGTCCATGCAAAAAAGGTAGAAACACAAAAGGTGTAAATCATCCTAACACCCATCTACACTTCTATAATAGTATCGATAGATGAAGAAAGTTCATGCCTTTGTTCCCTCATCAGAAGGCCATAGATAAGGGAGCACTTTACATTAACAGTATTGGAGTTGAATCCCAGAATATATTCTTGCCCTCATGTTGTGCTTTAGGAGGTATTTTCTTGGTAAAATGAGGAATAGATCACTGATTCTCTTCTTCATTGTCTCAGGTAAACTGCAGACTTTTAAGCTTCTTATCATACACAGGGAAGTTAGATATTTTTCTGGCTTGAAGTATCTATTACTATAAAGAAGCTTGTTTTCCTTTCTAAAACTAATTTGGCATTCCACAAAGGCCTTCTCAACCAACGAAAAGATATTGAGAACATGAAGATAAGAAAGTAACTTGAGGAAAAATATTAGATTAGACTGTTTTTTTTATCTGTCAGTTAGACACTTGTTTTCCCATTCACGGCTATTTACTGCTCATGAATGGAAGTGGTGGAATGTAACTTATCTCACTGCTTAGATCTCTTACAGAAATTATATGTCTCTTATCTTTAAAAGTTTACCTTTTTCATTTTCGACAACTTTGGATGGGATTTACAGTAGTTTGATGTCAAAAATGCTTTCTTGCATGGAGATCTCCAGGAGGAGATATATATGGAGACACCTCCAGATTATGGGAAAAGAGTTGATGATCATACAGTCTGTAGGTTAAGGAAGGCATTGTATGGGCTTAAACAATCTCCTTGAGCATAGTTCGGCAGGTTTGCCAAGGTTATGGTGATGTTAGGATACAAGCAAAGTCAAGGAGATTATACTTTGTTCATCAAATATTCGTCTTCAGGAGGAGTCACGGTCCTCTTAGTTTATGTGGATGACATAATTATTCAGGAAGTAATGATGAGGAGAGACGTTCTTTGAGTGAGTGCTTGGCAAAAGAATTCGAGATTAAGACATTTGGGAAGCTAAAGTATTTTCTTGGAATTGAAGTGGCACATTCAGAGAAGGATATTTTTCTCTGTCAACAGAAGTATGTAATTGATCTATTCAAAGAGACAGGAAAAACAACATGCAAACCAGTGAGTACTCCGATAGATCCAAATATAAAGCTTGGACTAGTAGAGGAAGATGTTATGGTGGACAAAGGGGTATATCAACGTTTGGTAGGAAAGCTCATTTATTTGTCCCACACACGACTGGATATAGCTTATGATATGAGTGTGATTAGTCAATTTATGCACAGTCAAAAAAAGGTTCATCTTCGAGCAGCACGGGTGTTGCAGTATCTTAAAGGTACACCAGGAAGAGAACTTCTTTTTAGGAAAAGTGGGGGCCTAATGCTTGAAGCCTATATAGATGTTGATTATGTTGGGTCATTGATTGATAGAAGATTGACCACTGGATATTGTACTTTCCTTGGTGGAAATCTTGTGACATGTAGGAGTAAAAAACAAAATGTAGTAGCACGGTCCAGTGCAGAGGCTGAGTTTCGAGCGATGGCTCAAGGAGTATGTGAGTTGCTTTGGTTAAAGATTATTCTATAAGACATAAGGATAAAGTTGGAAGGCCCAATGAAACTTTACTGCAATAATAAGTCTGCAATTAGCATAGCTCACAATCCTGTGTAGCATGATCATACAAAGATATCAAAATTGATAGATATTTTATCAAGGAGAAATTGGAGAGTGGATTGATCTGCACACCTTATGTGTCTACAAATAATTAGCTTGCTGATGTGTTAACCAAAGAGTTAAGTGATCCAGTGTTTGAAAATATTGTTTCCAAGTTGGGAATGGAGAATATCTATTCACCAGCTTGAGGGTAGTGTGGGAAAATATGGCTAAAAGGGTGTATTTTAGGAAAATAAGGCTGTAAATATTGTAATACTAGAATTAGGGAAGTTTGACCCTTAAATTAAGGGATTAATCAGTGATTAGGAGATTTTGTGGGCAGTAATTAGGGGATTGATTAGGAAATTTTGTGAATCAATTTATTAGGGTAGTTGCATATTTGTGCCTTAGGCAGCTTGTATATATAATCAGTTCATTGTAATCTTTAAGAGATGTATGAAAAGAGATTATTCTCTCTCAATTTCTTACAAAATAGAATGCCTACTTGAGTTTTAACATTCATGACTCTCCTAAACAAGTTAAAAGAAAACTTTACAATTCTTCGAATGTCATCAGCCATTCATTTAAAGGTTTTTGGATGCATATGTTTTGTTCACATTCCAACCAAGTTTCGGTCAAAATTGGATCCCAAATCTGAAAAATGCATTTTTATTGGATATGCGTTGTTCCATGACTGTGTGGGTGAGAAGTCGCTGCTCTTCTCGAAGCAACTCATTGGGACGTGCATCCAAGGAGGGAACCAGGTTTCGATTCATAAGATTAGACCTGGTACCTTTAAATTCAGATCTCAATTGCATAAGAAATTTGTCCCTTTTTGCAGTTTCATGGACCGATTAAACAACACTAAGGCCTTCATGAGATAAGGTGGCGTAGATGATATCAGTATATTTAGCCCAAAAGATTCATAAAACTAGAGTAAAAATTAGAGATAGAAAGATTGTCTTGTTGTAGAATGGATATTTCATGTTCAAGCTGGAATCTACGAGCAGTATTTTGCTGGCTATGGAGTTTTTGTAAGTAAGTCCACATCTCAGATGCAGTCTTAAAAGGTTGAAGATTTAGGACAATATTGGGTTCAATAGATCCTAAAATCTATGCCATGATCTGAGCATCCTTAACCTCCCACTTGGTGTATTCATCCTTTTTGTCAAGAGCAGGTTTACTCCCATCAACATAACCCCACAAATCTTTGCCTTTAACAAATATCTGGAAATGGAATCCCCAACCAGAATAGTTTTTGCCATTAAAACGAATTTAGAAGGAGTCATACTTGTTTGAAGACATGAGGCTGCAAGATCTTGATCAAGATAACTAAAAACAAGAGGTTGAACGAGAGCTATGGAAAATGAGAGACAAGAATTTCAAGATAACTAAGAACAAGGGATTGAACTAGGGCTATGGAAAACAAGAGACACAAGAGTTTCAAGATAACTGGGGCTCTGATACCATGACAAACTTAAGAGAATTTTGGAGAAAAAGTGTATGTATTTCTTGGTGGAGAATTCCCCTTATATGCTAACTACAAGCTGATTTCTAGCCCCTAAAAAAGCTATATACATATCTGTTACAAATTAATTAAGGAAAAAACACAAAATCTGCTTGCTTTAAATGGCCAGTTACAAGGCTGAAAATCAGGCATAAAATTAGCTCTTTAAATCAACATAAAATCAGCTAATTCTTCTAACAATGCCCTCTGTCCCACTATTAGAGTTAGTTTTCAGTTTGGGAATAATTAACTTTTTCTGGCAATGTTTTTGTAATTCTGCATAGTATGAGTTGGCATTGTGTAGATTTACCAATAAAAACTAAAGTATTTATTCAGTGGGAAACCATTGGATGAGTATGCTTTTGACATTTTTTGTTGACTTCATGAACATTACTCTGAGTCTAGGATCAGTCAAATGAAGAAATCAGGCTAAAACCAGACAGAAAGGAGTGACCACAGTTCTAAAAAACCACTTAGTTTCCTGTTCCAAACCGTTTAGAAAGCAAGTTTATGCACATTTGGCATTTCTTAATTACTTTCTCTCTTCAGTCACATTAATCACATTTTTACCCATTTTGAATACAAGATGGAGGCCAATCACCTAGTCTGAGAACCATTTCCTTGAATTTCCCCTCCCTCTGCTGCCCTTCCACCACTCCCCCCCCCCCAACCCAAACCAACCACCTCTCTGTGGTTCTTCTCTTGCCGTCGAAGAGCAATGAATTGCGAATCTTTCAAATCCGTTGACCCTTTCTTTCTGCATAGGAATCTTAGATTAGGCTGTAAATGCGTTAAGTCGAAGAAGAAATTCCTCTTCTTTCACTGCTATAAGTTAAATGACTCAAAAAGTGAGCAACTGCCGGCAGTCGACAAGAATCATTCTCTTGAGTGCACGCAGCAAATCCCTATTTTTCATTCTCAAAGGTTGCTTCTTCAATGTTTTAGACTTTGATGGTTTAATTCATGCCATTAAATATTTGAATCTTCTTTTGTTGTCTGCAGATAAAAGCAAGTTGTCTTTTTGCTTCTGCTTGTTTTAATGTGCTTGTGAAGCCAACTGATTTATTTGATCTTGTAAGCGTTAAGGGGGTTTGGGCTTTATATCTGACAATGGTGGTGGTTTATCTAACTTTAGGTCACTGTCTATTGCTCAGTTATCTCTGCCCTCTTCCTGTCTTCATCTTTCGATTTTTCTGCTTAATCTGTGGCTGTTAGTGCATGATGTTGTTATCAATCATAATGATGAGATGGAGTTTGACTTGAAAACAGGGTTAATTTGTCACTGGAGTTCCCTTTAAGTTTAAGCAATGTAGCTTTGACTATTCTAATTCCCTAGTTTATTCGGATTCTTCAATTTAACACATCCTTTTTGTAGTTCAATCTGTGACAAAAGAAGCATTAATGCTTAGAAATCACCATGGGTATTTCAGACAGTGATGTTGGCCAAATTAAATCCTCCTCAGAGGATTTGCTACACCATGCCTGGTTTCCCTACATATAATGCTCTTTAGTTATGGATATGCCACCACTATTAGTTTATTCTATGGACAAACTAATTTGTATGGCAAACTTCTGCATTTCATGTGTATTGCAATGGCTAAATTGCCATCTGATGATGTAGAGCAGTATGCATTTACTGTACTCTTTAGAGAACTTGATCTTGTTTATAATCAATCTTTTTGAGTGAACATTTAGAAACAAAAAACAAATGTTTATTTTATGTGTTTTATTTGGTGAATTGCCTATTATTGCAGGGAATCTGCCTTCACTGGTTCACAGACATCAAATCTCAGCTTTCAGATGACAGGACAGGATTCTGAAAAGGAAGCAGCAGAAAATGAGAAAGCTAACTCAAATGGTTTTTACAATTTCAGTATTGAGTTGGGAAATCTAAATGTCTACAACTCTCGGGCCCCAGAAAACCCTTGTGATGAGGAAGTCCAAGAAAACCGGGGGAGCATTAATGCCAGCTATACTGATGCTAATTCCTATGACGGAGAGCCAACTGGAGCATACAGCTCCAACAGGAAGAGGAAGGAGCTTAATGATAAAGAAAAACCTGATAAATGCTATGACGTCACAAACTCAAATGCCAAAAGTTTGAGTAATACTGATCCAGGAGCTTTGAAGAGGACTTCTGCCGAAGAACTTCAGACAATTCCCAGCTTTCCCGGCAAGCGACAGAAGAAGGACATTGAGGGCTTTGGTATTCCCTACCCAGCAAGTGGAGGCATAAATAAGAATCTTAGTGGGCCTAGCAAAGTTTACCATCCCCAGGAAAGGAAGACATCTGTTGAAAGTGTTGCTGGTTCTTCTGTAGCTGCTGCCAGGTGCAATGTAAGTCAAATTCATTTGCTTTTCTTTCATACATTGAATTTGAAGACTTTCCAGGAATTTATGACCATTTAGTTGATGATCCCAAAATAATTTTTCTGGGTAGTGGCGCTAGAAGTGCCTATCAATGAGTTTGATTGTTTTTGGCATGTTCATTTACATTGAGATTAATACTTTGTGATCACTGTATGTTCAGTGGTATTTGGAAGCAACTCTTAGAAGAGTTTAGGTATATGATCCTTTGGATTTCTTATCCTCTTATCTAGATAACTCCTTTCATTAATTAAATTTCCTCTTATATATTAATATTCTTGAACTCTTTTTTCTTTTACCATGCATGAGATGTTGGCCAAATTATATTCTCTTCTTATACTGGAAGTTGATTATTTGTTTCATTGTGTTTCTGTGTTCTTTTACTTGAAAGAATCAATCGAGGAGGCAAGCATATTTTTTCTCTCGCTAGCATAATCAAACATGCTTTGTCAGTTATCAAGCATTAATGGAATTCATTAATATGATACAACTTTGCATGGTCATCAGTATTCTTTCGAAACACCTACATCATGGATCACGATCATCCTATTGCTCAGGTCACTTCTTTTTTTTTTTCCCCTCCATCTTTTTCCAAAGACTGTAAGTTTATTGTTGTCATGGATCTCTGAGCTTCTGCCTTAGATGTTTAATTTTGAATTTATACTTGTTGTCCTTTAATAATGAGATGACGTCCTATGGCAATGGCACGTTTATGTATCCTGTGGCGGTTTCAAATGTTCAATTTCCCCTTTTTTCCTGCATAACAAAAATTTCCATTGTTAAGTATTGCGAGGTTCTTTCTGATCAGATAAGATAATTAGCAAGACCATTCAAAATGCTTCATAGTTAAAAACTTAAAATCCTTTCTTGGTCATTGCTGTCTGTATCATGATGTTTCAGTGTCAGGAAGACAAATATGCCTGTTGGAGTTCCAACGTCTGTAGTCCTTATGAATGGTTATTGTTTATTTATTCTTTATTTTGGTGAAATGTTATTGCTCATGTATTAGGGTCATTAAACATCTTGAGAATATCTTCTTCAGAATGTTTTGCCTGTTATTTTGGTTTTGAGTTGGTATTCAATTTTGGAGAATACTATTTTGCAGGAATTGGATAATATATGTCTACCAAGATACTTAGTATCGGCATCAATTGGTAAGAGTTCTCCCTGAGTTACAAGAGCTTTTGTTGTGATTTTACTGTTTTTGGTGCTGGAGTTGGCATTTTCTTTTGTTTTGTGCTAGTATCTATACCGACTTAATCTAATTCCCATTCCAACTAGAAACCAAAACCCCTCATCCCTCCCCCCTCCTTTATTTCCAGGCCTGGCCAAGACAGCATTACTTGCTTGATGTGTGCTCATCCTGTTTCTATAGGGGGATTTGTGGCAAACGTAACTATGAAAGAGATGGATTTCAATATTTCATGTGATGGTGAATTGCTCTCAACTCCTCTGGCAGAAAGAGACTCAGCTACTGCCCTGATGATTCCCATGCTTCGTGACATGCCAGGCCAGCTATAAAAGATGTCTTACCCTAACTTGACAACATTGTGAAGCTTTTTGCAATTTCCGTTCTGTTCAAGCACTTTGGTTATATTTCTAGACTATATCTTAAGGCTCAGTCCACAACTGGAAATATCTGTTTCAGACTCCCATAGGTATTCTATGTTGAAATTTTGGTTTTTATGCTTCAAGTGGCTGATCAGTCCTGTTCCTAAACTATTTTTCGGCTTTCGGTTCCCCAACTCGAAACATTTGTTTCAGACCCATTTAGGTATTGATTCTATGCATAACGTGATATGCATTTTATGATTGGCGTTGTTGGGTTGTCAGGAAAGTGGACAATGTTTCTCGCAGATTTCAATTTACTTATGCTATTCCAATGAATTACATGGTTGGGGGTAAGTTGTTGCATGGTTGGCAATAGACAACCTCGGAAGTAATTGATCTCCCTAATGGAAGAGGATTTTATCTTGCAAGTTATTTTTTCTTTCTTTTTTTTTTTTTTATGTCAAACCACCAGGGAGGAGGGGTGGATATTCAAATTCACATATGAATAAATGGATATAGATAATAAAAACAAAGTTTGAACTTATATGAATGTTTATTTAAATTTAACAAATTTAATGGAATTAAATAGATATTCAAATAAATGTATTTATGTCCAATTAAAAGTATAAAGAAAATCATATACCTTACACAATTTAATGGGTAGATCCATCCCAATTCCCTTTAGTTAACAAGGGAAAAAGTGGTACAAGAATTTTTTTTTTACTAGGTATTAGGTTGTTTTTTAAGCGAGGAACGGGACGGGCCCCTAGGATCACAAGGCCCGCAGCCTTAGTGGGTCGGTTTAATGGGCTTTTTTCTTTTTTTAAAAAAAGGTTTTTAATGTGTTTTTTATTTTTTTATTATTTAAATAACATAATTATTTAAACTTATAAAAAAGTCACTTTAAAATGGTAGGAGTTTGGCTTAGACTTCTATCGGTTTTATTAATTAATAAAATAAAAATTACATATAATGGAGATTTGAAGCCTAAACCTCTTAAAAAGTATTACAATGATTAAAATTTAAATATAAAGAAATATCTTAAAAGTAAAATACTAATAAAATTAAATAATTTACATAATATTGCTTAACATTATTATTCGAAATACTTACTTGATATTTCATAATAAAATTAAATGACTCACCCTGTTCTTCGTTTGAAATTTCATTAACAATTCACGAATTGATCAGCCTATCCTCGGCTGTGAGCCAATTTGTGTTGCACATTAATATCTCAAAAGTATAAAGAGTCAATCGAGTTCTTTTTTTTATCAATTATTTGAATTCTCTTACTAAAGATGCTTTTCGATAGTATTGTTGAGACAAATCGTGTCAAAAGATCATGTGTTTTTTTGGATAAAATTGAATATACCTTTTACATGATCCTTCCACCAACTACAAATGTAAAAAATTAATCCTTATTTTCTAGTAGAGGTTACAACTCGTAAATTACTATCTCATTATAGGTGATAGTTGATCTTTTTTTCAGATTCATGATACCCCACAGATTAAATCTTGATGAAATCAAAGAGATAAATCTTCATGGTAGTTGAAATTCACTGCTAGATCATGATGAGCTTTCTCTGCTTATAGTATCGAACTAAAACAAAAAGAGTCAAACTCATACAAGTTATGGATATTGAATAAAGTTTTAACTATTTTATCTTTTATGTCTTTTATCATAAGTTGCTTATGTACTGTAGATCTATTAAAATCTAATGTTTCATAAAGAAATTCAATAATACTATGAAATTCAAGAGTTTTCACTCGAGAATCTAAACATAATGCCATATAATATAAAATGAAAATATCTTTATAATATTTCTTATATTTTTTAAACATACTTTTCATAAAAGAGCCATATTGGGATGCTTATTATACTCAATAAAAATATGTACTACTTTAGTAAGTGTGGGAAAGATATGATTAGTAGTAAGATAATAAGATCTCGATAAAAGTTTGATTGCTTCTTTAAAAGTAATAAAAAAAGATGAAAGCGCAATGCAATTTTAAAAATGAGAATTAGTAAGTTAAGATTGAAAATTATTACTGTTACAAAATTCAATAAATTGATTTTGTAAAGGTATAACACTTTCAAACATACCAAAAGTTGAATTCCATCTAATTTGACAATTTAATCTAAGCTTTTTAAGAGAAAGACCTTATTCTTGGCATAAAACTTCAAATTTTTGAAGTCTAGTTGGAGAAGTTTTAATAAATAAAATAACACTTCTAATTATATTAATAGTATCACTAATATTTTATATCCTTCTTTAACATACAAATTAAATAAATGACAAGTACACTTAATATGAAATAAAATGTCAACTAATGTTTGCAGAACTGGATTAGACATCGAGTCGAAAATTTTATTAGTTCATGATTCAATGGTCCAACCATAATTAAGCTACAATTGGACCATAATTAAACTAGTACTATTATAATTTAAAAATTAAAAATATAATTATTTTAAAGAACAAAATTAATCAATAATATAGTAAAATTTAAGTCCATAAAGGCACAAATAACAAAATCATGAGAAAATTGTGGTATTCTCTCTGTTATTATGGACTATTCAGTCCTTCTATATAACTTATTTATTTTCTATGAATATATTATGTTATCTAACAAAAAAAGAAAAAGAAAAAGAAAAAAAAGAGAATAGCTCAATTTGGTTGGACTAGCCAATTTAATAGTTTGTTGGTTGGACATGCCAGTTTCAAGTAGTTTACACAAAATAGAATGGTTTTGAAGAAAAACAACTCAAAGCAAAGGACCAAAATGGTTAGGGCACCAGTTCACGGTCTGACTAGTTCGACCGATCTGATCTAATCCGGTCCAGTTCAAAAAACAATGATGCAATTGCCATCTAACATAAGATTATATTATTTTTCAAAAGTGTTATGACAGAATCATTATTTGTAGTATTATTCAAAGAAATAAAAATAATTTGAATTTAATATAATATATTCACGACTTATTTGAGTAATTGTTTTAGTAATACTACTATTACCTGAATGAAGATATTCAAATAATTTAAAATAAATAGTTCTTTTTGTACTAACAAATTATAATCGATCAAATTCCATGTAATGTATAAATAAGTTTCTCTAGTAATTGCACTCCAACTATCACAATTAAGAGTAAATTTTCAATTACAAGAGTCAAACATAGCAATAAGACACTCTTTTATCTCTTTGCATATCTTTATTATATCATTTTTTAATATTATTTTAGGAATCCTTTTAAATGCAGGTTAGTAAGAAATATGCATGAACTTTTCATAATGTGAATTTTTAGAAAAAATTAAAGGTAATCTAGTTTTAACAATCATTTTAGCCATCTCATTTCTAGTTCTTTTATGATCGTATTAAAAATTACCTACAATTTGACCTCCCGTGATTTAGATTTGTTGTTATTTAAATAAATTTTTAATTAATCATTATGTGACCATTTCATATGTCTTAAGTAATATTCTTGTCCCTCATCCTTTTGTTCGTGTATATACTGCCTTACAAATTTTACATGTTGTCTTATTATTATCATTATCTTTTTCAAAAAGATTCCAAATCATAAATGTTTTTGCTCTGGTTATAACTTCCGAAGATTCATCATCATTAGGTTGAGGCACACCTATACTAGATTCATGATTAATATTTTGTTATTACATACTAGAGCTTTCACTTTCATCACCTATTTTATTATTTATTAAATTTAAGGTTGGATCTATATTGAAGTCAAAATATGCACATGATTGTCAAGAAAAATGATTATTTGAATCCATTTTCAAATATTTATGATGTAAACTAAATAAGAACAATCAATTGAAATTTAAATAAAAGTTCAAACAAATAAATACTACTTCAAATAAAATGAAATAAAATATTTAAAAATAATAAAATATGAGAATTGAAAAATATAAATAACTTGCAAATTAATTTAAATTTAAAAAAATAACTAAAATAAATAAATAATTAATAAAGCTAAAAAAAGAATATATGATTAAAAAACACTAACTAGTTGATAGTCAAGAAATAATAATAATTTGTTAAACTTTATTTCTTATCTTCTTCAAGACTTGAACTATCCACTATTCTACCACTTAATAATATTTCAAAATGTGAAGATATTGCCTGAAGAATTCAAAAAATATATAAAAATAATTTTTATTCTAATACTTTTTGTAAAGGAAATGGAGAGAATTGAGGATTATGAGAATAAGAAAAATAAAAATATGTAGTTGGAGAGAACTAGAGAGATTAGAGAGTATTTGGTGAGTTTTGGGATAATTGAGGGGGTATTTATAGAGTTTTTAGAGGTTGGAGGGCTAAAATGCAAAAAAAAAAAAAGAGGGAAAAACACAAAACAAAAAATAACCATTGGGGGGCAAATTGCACAAAAAATAAATAAAGTTGAGAGTCATTGGGCAATGGCTCTCTGGCGGGCTGGCCCATAGCAGGCCAAGGATTTTATTCCCTGGCCCGGCACGAATAGGCCTACCCGCTAAATGGTGCCGATTCGGTTGCTGATCCCAGACTGATAGGCCGAACTAGCCCACTTGCTATTGCTAGTATTCCAAAAGGAAATGGAAGAAAGAAAAAGAAGGAGGGAAAACATAAAATAAAGAAAAAATGAAAATTTAATTTTTTACACTTGTTGTCTAATAACAATTATTTAAACCAAACATGTTTAGAAAATCTTGGTATGCCATTTTGATTGACTAGTATGTGATTCTCATTGCCATTCTAATTCCAAAACTTGAACCAAACTGTTGAAAAATGCACCTTTTTGCTGAAATTAGTTTAAAATTTTAATAAGTCAACTAAGTTTTTGAAGTTATTGATCTCATGCTGATTTTTTATCAAAATTTTAATTTCTAGATCTTTCTGGATAAAGTTTGAAGGTTAATCATATTTTAGCCCTATTTCCTCCATGTTACTTGCTTATATTTGACTACAAATTGGTATCAAAGCATCTCTTGCTCTTAAAGGACTTGTGAGAGACTTATCCATACCTTATTAGTTAAAATGGCCTCAAATTTCAGTTTTTACCTCCTACTCAATTTTCTAAAGAGAACTATAACTCTTGGGCTATAAAGATGAAGGCTTACTTACAAAAGCTTTTGACTTGTAGGAGGTAGGGTTGTTCAGTATATGGGTTTACCCAACTTTTCATATCGGACCAAACCGAATAGAGCATTTTGGTTCGGTTTTCCAAGGATTACAGTTTGGTTCGGTGCTAATTTTTTTTGAAAGTTCGGTTTTTGGCTCAGTTGAATTAAAATTCAACTAAGCTGAAAAACCGAAGTATCAATAATATAAAAAATATATTTTTTATTTTTATAATAATTTAAAATAAAAAATGTAAATCAATTTAGAAATTGAAACCCTACCTACTCACACACAGATAGACACAGTCCACACACAGACATAGTCGTGACTTTCTTGCTCAATCTCTGCCTCTCTCAAGCCTTAACTGTCGACTTTCACTCAGCCTATCAGTCAGTCGCCTCCTCCTCTGCCTCCTCCTCTTCCTCGTTGGCTCCTCTTGCTTTGCTCCTCAGCAATTTGCTCCTTCTCTAGTCCTCTGTTCTGTGTTCGTAACTGCGGCCAAGCAATTCTAACTTCCCAAACTAGAGTTTGAGATCTTCTTGCATCTGTGAGCTAATACTGACACTGTTGTCGTTGTTGCTGTCCTCCTTCTCGGCTCCTCCTGCTCTGCTCCTCAGTCCTTGCCAGTCGCTCCTTTTCTAGTCCTCTGTTCTGTGAGTTTGTGATTGTGGCCAACCAAATCCCAAGTTTCCAACTCTGCTACTGCTGTCTACCCACTGCTACTAGCTTGCTAGTTGCTATTGCCTACTTAAAGAAGGTCAGAATTTCTCTAACTTTAATGATCTAACCCCTTTCAATTTCAATTACTGCTCACTTTCTTCTACCTAGCTTTATGTTTTAGTTGAATTTTTGTCATGTTAATTATGAATTTGTTGTTGTCGGCATTCTTAGAGGAAAACAATTGTGAATTCACTATGTTATGAAGAATCCATATTTGCTTTACAATTCTAAATCTCATCCTGATACTGCATGCCTTTTGATTCCCAAAAAACTATAACTTTTTAGTCCACGTTCTACTTGAAAAAGCAAGAAAAAATTGAACAAAATTTTGACCTCATCTAACAAGTAAATCTTTGTGAAGATTGCAATGATTTAGTTGAAACATAAAGAATTGTTGCTAGATTTTTTACTATTTTTGAAAGAAAACTTTATCAGAGATGTTGAATTATGTTCTTTCACTGGGAGACATGTTGTATAACAGGGGCAGCTCATGAGTATCATACATCTATGGCTCTTGACTCTTGACTTGAGAAACACCAATTTTCTCTTTTTCTTTGTCTCAATATCAATGTCATTCTTGCCCAACTTATGTTTCTTAGATTTCAATGGCTTAATAAAACATGCTAGGAAATAAATACTAGAAGACTTGGCTATCTTTAATTGAATCTTTAAACTATAAGTTATATTTAACTCTATAAAATTGAAGAATTGAATATCTATTATCTAGATAAAAGTAAGGTTAGGCTTCGTATAGTATTTATTTAGTATTTATAATAATCAACATTTCTCATTATCATTGTACTGTCAACCAGAACATCTATTTTAGTTCTTATACAGTCCATAAATATTATCTACTTGTCAATATTTTTAGTTATCTTTATTCTATAGGATGTCAGATCAAGCAGACAGTATCCCTAGGAGCAATTCACAAGATGATCCACCAAGTCATGAAGGGTCTAATACTTCAAACAATAACCAAAAAAGTTCCAAAAAGAGAAAGGAAATAACACCACGATCAATTGTGTGGTCCCATTTTACTAAAATACAACTAAAGATGGAGAAAAGAAAAAAACAAGGTGCAGTTACTGTAGTTTTTCTTATACTGCTGATCCTATCATAAATGGTACTACTTTACTGAAAAATCATATGAAAGGCTGTTTGAAAAATCCATATAATAATGAGGCTTATGCAACCCAACTAAAACAACAACCACACTCTCTTGCACATAGTAGTATGGCCAGTTCAGTTGTTACTTGGAGGTTTAATCAAAATGATACTAGAAAGGCATGTGCATATATGATTATTATGGATGAGTAGCCATTTTCATTTGTTGAAAAATAAGGATTTAGACATTTCATGTTTGTTGCTTGCCCATCTTTCCAAATTCCATCTAGAACTACTATTACAAAGGATTGTTATGATATATATTTGGAAGAAAAGATATAATTGAAGAGTTTTTTGAGACATTCATCTAAGAGAATTTATCTTACCACTGACTCATGAACTTCTGAACAAAAAATTAAGTATATATGTCTCACTGCTCATTTTATAGATGATGATGAGATATTGCATAAAAGGATTTTAAATTTTTGTCCAATAGACAGTCATAAAGGTGAGGCGATTGGAAAAAGGAGTGGAAAAATGCTTACTTGATTGGGGGATTGATAATATTTTTTCAATTACTACTGATAATGTGAGTTGTAATGATGGTATCTTCATGTAAGATATATAGCACATATAATAAATCTTGTTGTGGCTGATGGTTTGAAAGAGATTTGTCCTTCCATTAATCGTGTTCGAGCAGCTATTAGATATATAAGGCAATCTTCGAGTAGGTTGAAAAAGTTTAAGTAGTGTGTTGAAATGGAAAAGATAGAAAGCAAGTGGTTATTATGTTTGGATGTTCCCACTAGATGGAACTTGACTTATTTGATGTTAGATACAGCTTTGGGTCTTGTAAAAGTCTTTAAAAGATTTGAAGATTTAGATCCACATTTTAGATTTGACCTACTAGTTGATCGTGCTAGGTTGTCTGGTGAGGAAGATTAGGATAATATTTCACATTTTGTAAAGTTTTTAGGTTACTTCTATGAACTTACATTGCAAATTTCTGGTTCACTTCTCCTCTTAGATTCCCTTGAATCAGATTGCTCGAGCTAATGAGAAAGATAGTTCGATAGATACCACAGCCTTTACCTCTCGACAAAAAGAGACTTTCCAAAAACCACCAATCTATACTATAAAGATCTCAATATCTTAGTCGTCTAGAAGAAAAACAAAATTTTCGTTTTCATTATGGTCTTATAGAATGAAATGACTTAAATATGTGACTTCAAATCAAGTGCTTCATGAACTTAGTGATATGGTTAAATTGTTGAATACATGGGACTACAGTGATGATAGTGAGTTGAGTCAAATGTCAAAGAGAATGAGAAATAAATACAATAAATATTGGGGGAATCATGAAAAAATGAATTTCATTATGTTTTATGCAGTTATTTTTTATCCTCGTTTTAAATTGCATTATGTTGGGTGGGTGATTCAAAAGATATATCCAGATAATGTTACTCTTAGGAATAAGGTGAAAGGAGGTATTTATGAGCTCTTTGAGGAATACAAGAGGTTAAATGTTTCTCAAGTAGATTATTCCTCACCACTACCATTATCAAGTGCATCTTTTAGTTCAATTTCAAGTTAACATTCATAGGATTCATTTAAGCCATCATTAAAAAGGCGAAATTTAGAAGTGGACACTGGGCGTGAGTATAATATATTTCTTAATGAGGGTGGAGGGGCTAATACAAAAAGGGAATTGGATAAGTTTCTTGGTGAAGAAAGGGAAAAAGATGAAGATGATTTTCATATTCTGAAGTGGTGGAAGCTTAATGCTCCAAGATTTCCTATAGTTGCTCAAATGGCTCGTGATATATTGGCTGCTCCAGTTTCTATAGTTGCTTCTGAGTCAGCTTTTAGAATGGGAGGTTGTATTCTTGACACATTTGGAAGCTCTTTGACTCCAAGAATAGTGCAATGTTTTATGTGTGCCAAAGATTGGTTGCACAATGAAGCAAAACCAGTTAATATTGAAGAAGACATTGACATTCTTGAAAAAAATAGATCATGGTAATCTATTTCATGTTTTATTTTACCTTTTTACTCCTTGTGAATATTTATTTGTTTGTATCTTAATTTGTTTTGTAATTTTTTCTTTAATTTTCTTTTGTAGAATTTGCAAAATGTGGTCATGAATCAACCATTATTGATCTTTGAAGAGAATTTAAGCAATTGAGAATTCAAGTAAGTTATTTTTCTTTAAATTTATGCCTAAGTATCAGATTTTTAGTTAATTTTGTCTCTTGGAAACTTCAATTATGCTATAAATATGTGATTTAAATGTTTCAATTTATCACATAATTTTAAGCTTTGAGGAATAGTTTGTATTATTTCACATCATACAAAATTGGCTTGAAATTCACACTTGAGTTGAGAATATTTCAGAGGGAATTGGCTCTGAATGGGAGGAACCAAGAAAAGAAAATGGCTTGGTGTCCATTGTCCAAGGCAAAAATGGGTAACATAATTCTTTGTCTTAATTTCAGGTGGAAAGTGAAATGCTATTAATGTTGTTGGAGTTTAAGGATGTAATGAGAATATGAGATTTGACTTATACGTTGTTGGTGTCTTGCAATCGTTTATAATTGCAAGGGAATCCGTGGGACTAACTATAATACACATTTTAGTTTACATTTATATAATGCAATATGAATGGTCTCATTTCTAGAAGTTCAAACTTATAAAATAGGAACAAGAAAACATTTATTTCAATGGATGCATTTATCATCTTTGTTCTCTAGTGCCAACCACTAAGAATCCAAATGAAAAATAGGATCAAGAAGGGAAATTTGAGCATTTTAGGGGAGGTGAAGTGTCAGTGAAGATATTGGAAAAGAACTACATATTATTGTGCAGGCTAAATTTTACCTGTTGGCATTTGCTCGTTTAGCTGGTGCATCTAATTGTATATGATGTTTGGATGAATTTTGGTGCTAACATGAAGTTTTCTCTCTCAAATTTTCTCTCTCTACTATTTCCTATCTATCTTTCCATTGTTTGTTCCTTCTTTAATCTACATACTCTATTTTTGGGGACCATATTGATACTGATTGAGCATAAAAGAGAAGATAGAGGGGTAGATAATTTTTGAATTACAAGTAAGTTATTTGTAATGACATAATGAATTTTGGCTTCTTTCTTACCATCTTCTGACTTTCTGGGAATACCAGATGCTATCATTGTGTTTGGTTTCTTGTTTAGTTCACATTGATTGAAAGAAAAGTTTGAGCAATTAGTCATTACAAGTATGTTTTTAATTTTTTCCTTGTTTTATTTTGTTTAGTGGCTATTGGGAAGGTGGTAGGGAGATGTGCACTTTCAATTAGTTTGACTGATATTTTTAGTCTGATTGGTACTTTCTAATTGAAATATTCTATTTTCTTGCTTGATCTTTCAATGACTTATTCTTGGTGTCTAAATACTGTCAATGAGGTATGAGATGACTTGTTTAGCTTATGATTGAATGTTTTGTTACATTTTCAACTTTTAATGCTTGTTCTTGTACCTGCTATTTCTATGAAGTCATGAATGATGTGATAAATCAACTATTATTGCTGCTAGGCTTGTTTTTTTCCTTAGAACTTTGCTTCTAGATGAAGTCTAACTTATATGAACATTTTTATGATGTTCTTCACAATTGTGTTGGGGGAGGGGGGCGGGAGGAACAACCAAAGGGCTTACTGTAGAATTTGAATAAATGAATTGCTCCAAATTCAGCTGTGGCAAAGCTGCATTTTGGGGAGAACTAGTGTTAAAGGACATTTTAAATTGGTACCTTAATGTTCTTTACTATTGTAGGATAGCTTATCGAAGTTTATGATCTTACGTTTCTTCAATTGTGTAAATATTGTGCTATAATTTCTTATGGCTGATGTAAAACTTTGTAGCCTCTATGGGCGAAGCATGGCCATGATTGTGACAACAAATATGTGCTTCAGTTTGATCATCACTGTGTTTAGCTAAGGACATGTGCAGGATAAGGAAACCACTGTCTTTTTTGGTATACATTCACTTTGTTATTTCTTACCAACTTAGCCTTTGAGGAAGTTGGTTTCTAACATTCTATAATGCTTTAGTTGCTGCTGTGCTGTATAATACTTTTCTTTATGCCTATATAGTGTAAATGTAGTGGTATTAGACCTATTAGTTACAATGGTTGGATTGGATAATATGTATTGAGCCAATTTTAATATTTTAGGCTTAATATTAGATTTGGGTTTTAGTGGATATCAATCATGTCATGTTGGACTTTTTTAATGGGCCAGCCAATTGGATCTCAGTTCTAAACAGAACAGAAATTAGTTGTATTGGTTTTATTGAATGTTTGGTTCAGTTTAGCCGTGCTAACAAAAACACAAAACCGAAAAAAATCAAATTACACAACCAAAAATTGAACCGATAACCGTTTGCATGGTCCTAGTGGAAGGTGGTGGAAAATGACTTGGATACACCAGCATTACCAGCTAACCCAATCTTAGCTCAAATCAATCATAATAAAAAGAAGTCCAAAATTATAAAGTAAAAATCAGTATCTTCTCAGCTTTTTCAGATGAAATTTTCACAAAAATACTATCTTATGAAACTCTGAAAAGTAGGTTTGGGATTCACTTAGGCACAAATACTAAGGTAATGACCAGAGCGAATCTTAGAAGGGAGTTTGAGATCCAAAGGATGAGGATTCTGACAACATCAAGGACTATGCAAACACACCCAAGGCCATAGTCAACAAGATCATATTGTTTAGGGAAAAGCTAACTCATAGAAGAATTGTTGAGAAAATTCTTGTCAGCTTACCAGAACGATTTGGGTAAAAAATTTCTTCACTTGAGGACTCAGGAGATCTTTCACAAATTAGTTTTATGGAGTTGATTAATGCCTTGGAAGCACAAGAACAAAGAAGGGCCATTCGAAAAGAAGATAGGGTTGAAGGTGCATTTCAAGCTAAGACAAGAAATTGCACAATCAAGTAACATAGGGAAGAAAGATGGAGATTTGAGGAGTAAGAAAAAAAAGGTTTCCAACAAGCTCACACTGTAAGAAGACTTCACATTCTAAAAAATATTGTTGGTTTAGTCCTGATGTCCAATGCAAGTCATGTAAACAAATGGGCCATTTGGAGAAGGTTGCCAAGAACAAGTAGCAATATCATCAAGCTTAAGCCATAGAAAACCAGCAGGAGCAATTATTTTTTGCAAGATATTTTGCAATTAAAAAGAGCCCTGATGCATGTCTCATTAATAGTGGATGCAGTCATCATATGAATTTTGATGAGAACATGTTTAGGCAGCTAGACAAGACATATATATCAAAGGTTAAGATTGGAAATGGAGACTTTTTAGAAGTCAAAGGAAGAGGAGTGGCAACAATTGAAACTCTAAAAAGTATTAAACTTATTTTAGATGTGTTATATGTACATCCAATTGATCAAAATCTCTTGAGTGTGGGACAACTACTAGAAAAGAATTACTCAGTATTTTTCAAGGATAACACACATATGATATATGATTCTAGCGGTTGCAAATTATTTTTGATGAAGATGAAAGATAAGTACTTCTTTTTGATGGGCACAAAGTAGCCACCCTGTCACTGAATCTACGAGAGCTTGATCGGCATAAGAGACACCAAAATAATCCTTTTCATGCTTGACTTTCTCATTCCGTCAGTAAGAGAAAACCATCTAGAAAGTTAAAAAATCAGACAATTGTCGACTATCAGAAGTTTATTAATGAAATTTTAAAGGAACATCCAGAGGGATTCAGTTTGGGAAGCTTTAGAATAATGTTCTTTGAAAAGTATGGCTATCCTCTAGATATGCCAAAGCTCAGTTACCATAAGTTAGCAACCTTTTTACAGACAATTAGCCTAGCTATCATGGAGTGAAATTACATTTTTCCTTCTCACAAATAGAAGTGTCCTAGTCTAGAAACCGGTGAGCCATTTGCTCAAGAAAGTAGGTATCGTCATAAAAAGGCCAATTCAAAAAGTAAATTATCTTATGGATCTGGGAAGTTAATGATCTTGATTCTCTATAGGAGAAACTTGATCTAGTTTCTAACTCGAGGCCCAAAGAGAGTGCAATACAATTAGGGTTGAGAAGGAAAATAAAAGATGAAACAAGTGAAAAGATTCTTCATGAGTACAAAAGCCTATTGGATGATGACTTCATTGATGTAGAATAAGAGAATTCATCCATCGCCAAATCAGAAAGTAAAAGGAAGTCCAAAGCTAACGAAGTAGATATTTCATATCTGCAAATTCTATCATTCATGATACATTGCAGAAATAAGCGTTATTTGGGAATTTGCAGCAAAAGAAGTAAGGAGGAGTGTTGAAGAATGCATCTTTCATTGAAATTAGTTTAAAATTTGAATAAGTTAACTAAGTTGTTTGAATTTACTGATCTTATGCTGATATTTTATCAGTTTTTTAGTTTCTAGATTTTTTAAGGTAAAATTTGAAATTACTATTCATATTTTTTCCTTTTTTTTATTGTATAAATTAGCCATGATCCTAAATGAAAGTATAAGCCATTTTTTAGCCCCATTTTATCTATGTTACTTGTTTATATTTGACTACACAAACACCCCCTTATTTAATTAAGCAATAAGTTCTACTATTATATAGGTTTCATTGCTAATATCTTTAATTAACAAAGGTATAGTGATTAAATAGAATGTTTATTTATGGAACCAAACAAATAGAAATAGATGGATATGGATAAAGGGATCTCCATCATTTATTTATTATGAAAAATTAGAAATTTATTAGCTAAGATCCACTAAAATCGTGGAATAAATATGGTGCGGGATGTTATGTCCCATTACAAATGAACTAAAAATACTTAAAACTTTAGTTGCAAGTAAATGTGTTGGACAATTACCCATTTGTTGTGCAAAGGAAAGATCCAAATGAGGATAACCACTAAGAGTCTTCTTCAACCCTTCACAGAGTGAACCAATCACTAAATAATCTATATCAGGAGAGGATAGTTTCTGTATCAAAATTTGATATTTACTTCCAATATAACATTCATGTAATCTTGTTCCAGAGAGAAACGAAAGCCTTCTTTAGTAGTAAGGAGTTCATTATAGAGAGAAGAAATGGCATTCTCTAATCGTTTGGAAAGAGCTACTAGAACCTCGCCTCTATCATTGCAAATTATTGCACTCACTTTTACCTTATTTGAGAGCCAAGAAGCATTAATATTGTTCACACGATCGGGAAGAGGAGCATACCAAGTTTTTGTTGTGTTTTTAGTGCTATTGGTTCCCATTCTAGGTAATATGAGCTTCACAACAATGAGATTGGCCTTGATGTAATGCCAAATATTCGTCCACTAGGCTGCTTATTCGACTAACCATTGTGCTAGGGTTGAAAGTTTTACCTTCAAATATTGTAAAAATCCAAGCAAATAATATGAACCAGGACGTAGTTGTAAAAATTGTAACTTGTATTTGCAAGCCCTTCTCTATTATTAGAGCTAAGTAGTTCATGAAGAGGCACTTCTCTAAGCATTACGAGAGAATGTTATCTAAACCAGGCATCCTTTTCTAAGCCTAGCATGCCAGTCTCTATATGAATAAACCATGCACAATAATTTCAGCTTCCCTATTACAAAATAGTAAGAAGTAATAATGGAAATCTTAGAATAAGAATTGGCACGTATTGGAAGAATATCCCAACAAGCCATCTAGAGAAAATTCTTGATTTTTTGTTAGACTAGAAAATGCTTGAGAGAAGCCTAGAATCTTTTCTCCTTAGAGCAATTTGAGAAGGATAATCCATCAAAACTATCTCTAATAAAGTTCATTATTGCTTTATATTCAGATTCTACAGAGCAAAATCTTATTAGCAGAGAAATGCTAGATTATCCTATCATATAGCCAAATCAAATTTAAAGGAATAATGATAATAACCTCAACCTCATAAAGAAAAAAACTTTGCATGGAGATAATCCTTGCACCAACAACCCATGTTAAAATAAAAATGATTGGAGATTCAATGATCATAAGTGTGTCCTTAACCACATCATTGATAGAGAAAAATCATTGGGGCATTGGAAACCATTTATGTTCTTAAGTGTTGATAGACAACCCATTTCCTATTCTCCACCATATCCTCAAGGATAGCAAATTATGATCCTTTATCATACTTTGCCAGATATATGGGGCCTTGATCCCAACATTGCATGCATAAAAAATCATGAGAAAAATACTTAGTTTTTATAGCTTTGGCCAAAGAGGAATGAGGATATTAGAGAAGTCACCAACATTGTTAAGAAAAGTGTGAAGGATTGAAATCCTCTTTCTCTAAAGCCAAGATCTCCTATGGATTTGGGTTTACAAAGATCCCTCAAGTCTTTTCAATATATTTTCTTATAGTTATCATGGTCTCTCTACCAAAACTTAGATGTTAAAGAAACAATACTCTTACAAGTAAGATCAAGTAAAAGAAAATAAGACATGACACAGCTGATTCGAATGGCTTAAATAACATTTTTGATTAAAAACTTTTTACTTGCCTAAGAGAGAAATTTCTTTTTGCAACCCTTAACATTTTTCCCAACCCTATCTTTGCCAAAGTTCAAGATATTACATTTTGATTTGCCTATCATGAATGGGAGACCTATGTATAAATCCCCCCCCCCACCCCAACAAACTTAGAGATACAAAATTAAGAAATTGCTAAAGTTTTAAAGGAAGTAGGGGTATTTTTACTACAATAAGTAGCAGATTTTTTAAGGTTAATAGATTGATTTGAAGGGCCTCAAAATCATGTAAAATTATTTTATTTGGTAGATGTAAGTTGGATTGGCCTTACAGAACAAAATAGAATCATTTGTAAGATAATAATAATAATAATAATAATAATAATAATAATAATAATAATAATAATAATAATAATAATAATAATAATAATAATAATAATAATAATAATAATAATAATAATAATAATAATAATAATAATAATAAGTAAGAAAAGGCTCAAAATGTCCAAATTGCAATCCCCCAATTTCTCCTCTCCTTTGAGCCGTATAGAAGAGAAGCCTTATGTACAAATGATAAATAACAAATAAGAAGGGAGATATAGGTCCCCTTATTGGAAGCCATTAGAAGCCCAAAATTTAGATGATAGTTCACTATTAATAATAACCGAATAGCTTGTAGAATGGGTGATAGGGGCTAATTCATCACTAATTTCCTAGCTATCTGAGACTAATTTGAGATACTTTTGATGTAATAATTAGGCATATTCCTTCCTATTTGATATTTTACTTGTGAAAAGTGTTTTGTATGAATTTGTGCAGGATTTAGTATATTTCGAACAAAAAGCCAGAAGTTCAAGACTTGACTTGGCACTAGGTCAAGCTAATGCACCAGGCACTAGGTCTGCTTCTAAAAAAGCAGAGCAAAAATAGGACAAACACTGAGGAGAAAACCAGAATACACCTAGCACCAGGTTGGTCGAAGTGACCAAGCGCTAGGTCCATTTTGTCCAGAGTCAGTTCTGCATGAATTTGGTATCTTCCAAAGGATTTTGGTATTTTCTGAATTCTACTCGGACAAGATTTCTTAAGCCACAAATTTTCGTGTCAAGGGAGCTTATAGATACAAGAAAAACACAAGAGAAAGTTGTGAATCGAAGTATCAAAGTTACCAATCATTCACAAGAAAAGGAGATTCATCATTCAAGGAGCATTATTCAAGGAGGTTTTTAAGGAGAAGAAGCAAAGCTTGTCTATGTGTTCTTTCTTTTACCTTTGTTTTCTTTTTTTAGAATAATGATGTAATTAATGTTTTCATTATAATTTGATATTATTTTTGGGATTCATGATTTCTTGAATTAATTTAGACTTTTGATCAATTGATTAATTATTTTGGGATTTGATTACTTATTTTTATTACGGAGTCGATTAATTGATTTTTGTTGTTGACTTGCTTGAAAAATGTGTTAATAATGACTTCAACTAATTAATTTTATATTTGTTATCTTTTAAGTTGCTTGAAAAAGGGGTTAATGGTTAAGAACTTAGTTAATCAAATGTTAGTTAATAATTGTTACAATATGGTTTCATTAACTAATTTCATATTTTAAATCACCTAGAATATAGGGGCTTATATGAGGATTGATTTTAATGCATCTTTTGGGTAAATTGGTTGAGATAGAGTATATTCATTAATTTAACTAGAAGATAGTGATTCCAAGGATTGCAAATGAAGTGAGTCTATTTTAAATCCTTCATGAGACCAAGATAATAATTGATTGTGATATTTGCTAAGTAATTCATTGTCATGTTTTCAAGAGCATTTGTCTAAATTGTATATTTTTACATCCTTGTGCTGTATATATTTTTCTTTTTATCATTTTATCACTTTATTAGATCGGTTAAACAATGAATGAAAAGTAATCAGTGTATACTTGTTCCTTTAAGGATCGATATTCGTTAATTCCTTATGCTATACTTGCGATGAGTATACCTGCTCATATGTATAATTTGGGATTAATATTTTAATTAAAACTTGGCTAGAAATGGATTTAAATTCAATAATTTTTATACACTCAAAATTTATGCATCAAGTTTTTGGTGTTGTTGCCAGGGAACAATATCATGAAAGCTTAGATTTTGTTAATTTAACTATGTTTATATGTTTATATAGTTATATGTAAATATATGAATATGTATATATGTTCCTTGAATGAATAGGTGCCATATTTTGTTGTTTGTATAATTGTAATTTAATTTCCTAATTTTACTATATGTTGTAATTTTCCTAAATTAATTTGTGAATGTACTGTAATTGATTAACTTGTGAATTCTATAATCTCATTATTTTCTTTTCTCTGTAGATCAAACCTTTAGTGTATGACCCAACGATCTAAAAATGACATAGTAGATCTTGATCTTGAGATCAAATGGACCTTAACAAAGATTCGAATGGTGATTAGACAAAGGGTAAGAGATGATATGGAGGTTAACCAACCAAATAATGGCGTAATGATGAAAATAACAGGAGGACTATAGATGATTTTGTGAAACTGACAATTTCGAGTACAGGCTCGAGCATTACGAGACCTAAGATAGAAGCTAATAATTTTGAAATTAAGCCTAACATTATCCAGATGATTCAAAACATGGTGCAATTTGACGGGCTACTTGAGAAAGATCTTAATGCCCACCTTACGAGTTTTTTAGAAATCTGTGACACGTTTAAGATGAATAGGGTTTCTGAAGATGCTATCAAACTAAGACTTTTTCCTTTTTCCTTGTGAGATGGATCTAAATCTTGGTTAAAGTCTTTGCTAGTTAGATCCATCGCCACTTGAAATGTTTTGGCTGAAAATTTTTAGCAAAATATTTTCCCCCAACTAGAACATCCAAGCTTAGGATAGACATTTTCACCTTCCAATGGTTGGACTCTGAAAATCTCTATGAGTGTTGGGAAAGGTTCAAGGAGATGCTTAAGAAGTGTCCTCATCACGGGTTTAAGTTAGGTATGCAAGTGCAAATCTTTCATAGTGGCTTAAGCTTTACTACAAGATAATTAGTTGATGCATCTACAAGAGGTTTCATTAATTCTAAGACCTAGAAGAGGTATTTGATTTGATTGAAAATCTTGCAACAAACAACTATACATGGGGTAGTTCAAGGTCAAAAGTTCGTGTTCATTGAGTGCACAAGGTGGATGTAATGGCAGCTTTAGAGGCTAAGGTAGAGGCACTGACATAAAAGATTGAGCAAATAGTGATGTCTCCTTACCAATGACAGGTAATGATGTGAGTTGTGATTTTTGTGGGGAAAGGCATCCAAATCATGAGTGCTAAAGCATGGGGTCATCACAAGAGTTATTAGAACAAGCTGCGTTTGTGGGTAATAGAAGACAAGGTAACAATCCTTATAGTGCCACTTACAATCCTAGTTGGAGGAACTATCCTAATTTTTCATGTAACAATCAAAACCAACTTAAGCAGACTTTCTCTAACTTTAGAGGAAATCAAAGGACTCAACCTTTCTTACCTTACAATACACTACCACCTAAACCATCATTGGAGGAAAAACGAATTTAAGGAGTGGATGCAACCACGAGGAACTTGGAGGTGTCCATGTGTAATTTGGAAAATCAATGGACAATTGGCCAAACTCCTTGAGATCGTCAAACAGGATCTCTTTTGGGGAATACAAAGACAAATCCATGTGATCAAGACTATGGAAAAAGATAATTTTTATTGATTTGGTTTTTAGACATCACTTTAATTTTGTGTGCTTTCATTTATTTGTCGATCATTTTTTAATTTTTAAAGTAAATTTTCTTCTTGATTTCGTGGTTTTCATTATTATTATTTTAATTAATTAAATAAATAAATAAAAATATTCGTTTTGGTCAGATAGAGCTGACCTGGCACTAGGCTAGAAATTTTGCCCAGCTGCCGAGTCAGCACTGTAAAAAAAACTGATGCCAAATAGCCTTGGCCCGGCGCCAGGCCCAGCACCATGACCTGGTGCCAGGTTACATTGGCAATAGGCCATAACCGGCCACTTTTGGCCATTTTTCGAATAATCTCTTTATCTCCCTCGTTTTTTCTCTTAACCCACCGTTGGGTCTTACTTCAAAACACTGCCGAATCATTTTCCACCTCTCCAAAACATCTTCCAAACACAAAATCATTGCTTTGTTCTTAAAGTTTTGGATTGAAATAAAGAAAAATCTAATTTTTCTTCACAAATTCCATTTTTCAATCCTTCCATCCGGTGTACAATTTCTTCAATCTCTTTGCATAAGATCATTGCATATACATTAAAGATCATTGTGGTATGATTTTTATGTACTTTCTATGGTTTAATTTTTCATATTGATTATTGGATATTTTCATGTGCATTATGGTCCGAAAATTCTTCATTTTCTTGGTTTGTTGGATTGGATGGAGATTTTGCATTCTTTGAAGAGTAGATATCATGGGTATATAATGGACAAGGGTATTTTGTTGATTCAATTCATGTTTTTAATCTATTGATAGCTATTAAACATGTTTTTCATATGCGTAATTTTGAGCATACGAAGGATTGTTCTTCATATATTGAGAGATAATTGTTGTGCTAAATTCTTTATGTATTTGAGTTGACATTGTGCTCAAGAGCTTTACATTATGACATGAATAGCATTGCTACTTTGATCATTAGCATTGATATTGTGTTTGGGCTTGCACAATGGCTATCTTTTTGCAGGTATTGTTGGGGTAGTTTGTGTTGTATTTCTAGGGTGTTTTATGGTATATTGAGGTGGTGGATGAGTTGAGTGGGTGGTGTGATAATGAGGACATTGAGAGTTTTGTTGATTGTGTATTGATGAGTGATCTTGAGTGAGTGCTATCCTCCTTCATTTATCCTATCTTTTTCTATCATCTCACCTTCATCATGTCTAGGAGACCCAACGTTATGACACCTGGGGCCAAGAGAGCTAGAGCATTATCTTCTTCTACACCATCTTTTGAGTCTCTACCTACTTAGCCTACCTAATTCTTTGATCCTACATGTTAGATATGGTACCAAAGTCACCAGCACAACAAAATCATAGTAGAAAAGATGTACAAGTCTTTCTTCGATAATTCATTGCAGCTTTCCACCATGTTTAGAAGACTAGGTTGGGAGCCTATTATCAGACTTAGGGAAGATTATTGTCCTATGAGGATAAAAGAATTTTATGCTAATATGCAGGACAAAAAGAAGAACAATCTTGAGGTCATCTCTACTATGGTCAAAGGGGTACCTATTAAGTTTATAGGGCTAGATTAGCCAAGATCTTGGGTGTGCCTGATGATGGTCCATGGATAGCTATGGATTATCATAATCAAAAGATTATTTCTGATCCTACTTAGGATGTAGGTGTTGTTAGGACTAGTTTGTAGATGTGGAGGAAGGGGTAGATATGCCAGTATTGCTATTGCTCCAACAATGATATTCAGGCTCAGCTCCGTGCCTTAGTCTACATTTTTTCTTTCAATGTCTATCATAAAGCTAGTGGCTTCAATGAGTCTCGAGTCCTTGATGTCTACATTCTTGATAAGATGATAGTGAGTGTGCCTATCTTTCTTGCTCATATTATTATTCAGTTCATGAGGGAGGTTGTTTACTCTCGCATCTCAGCCAAAGCCCAAAAATTTCCTTTAGTCATTATGCATATTTTACAGGACTTTGGAGTGAGATGTGATGGAGAGATTAGTGAGCTGACCACTGAGCGGGACTTAGTGGCCGAGCATAGTTTGATTCAGTACAACTATTAATATGATGAGAGAAAGAAGAGGTGGAAAAAACCTTATGAGGTATAGTAACCAAGGATGGTGGAGCTTCCCCCTAATGAGGATAAGCTGGAAGAGCAGCCTATCCGACCTCGTACTCATGCTAGCAGTTCTTGCTCTAGTGCTGACTTTGAAGCATGAGTGGAGGCTCGACTGGAGCAGTTGAGCCTTGGCCTTGAGACACAGATGACCATCTTACTCCAGCTGTGAGACTCCATTGCTGATCTTCATAGACATCATGATGTCCAGGAGCAACGGTTGGCTACTTTGATACAGCAGTCCACTAGTGCATCCACTAGTAGAGCCGCCGGAGGTGCTAATGATGATGCTGAAGCTGGGACTAATGATGATTTTGGGGATGCTTCCTCTTGATTTACTCTTTGCTCATTGTTATTTTATTTTCTGTCGCTTTTCTTTTATTTCTTTTCCTTTGAATAATGACCTTTCTTAGTTTTTAGCTATTGTTTTACTTTGTTTTTTTCTAGATTTATACTTTTTAGTTTTGTTTCTTTGTTCTAGGAATACCCAATGATGTTCAAAGAATATGCTCCAATGTGATGAAATTTAGCACTCTTTTGTGGAACATGATAATAGAAGTATTTTCTTTTCTCTATTCTTCCTCTTTTTGTATTTTGGTACCTTGGTTTTGCTTTCCATTGTTATATTTTTGGCCATTGAGGACAATACCCAATTTAAGTGTAGGGGGAGAGTTTAGCATTGAAAATATTTTTCATTTATACATATTTTGGATCGATTTTTTTGAAATTTTTCAAAAAATTTGTGGTTTCATTGCGTTTGCAAGGTTATAATTATCTTTCTTACTTAGATATGAGTTTTGTCATTCATTTGGTGGAATTTTATCACTAACATTGGTTTATTGGATGGGATATAGTAAGACTTGAGAATTTGGATTAATCTTGTTTATGCATTAGTGTTTGAGTATTATTTGACTCATCTAGTTTGAATGCGGAGAATATGATAAATGTGGAGAAAGTTGTTAGCTAACTCTTGTATTATAAGTTTAAACTTTGCCTAACTTTGAGTTGTAATAAGGAATGTGAGGATAAAAAAAATTTTTCAGTGGAAAGATTGTGAAAAAAACTAATTGTCAGTGGAAAAATGAGTTGAAAAAAAACTTGTTTCATCATTGAAGGCAAGAAAATATTTTTTACTTGATTATAGGGGCCAATACGGATAGTGAAGAGAAATTCACTTTTTTGAGGCTATTAATTTCCGAAAGCAAATGGAATAAAGCAAAAGTATTGAAAAAAAAATGATGAGTAATGACTATAAAAGGGCCAATACGGTGTGTGAAAAAAAATCCATTTACTTGAGGCTATCAATTTCCTAAGTCATTGAAAAAAATTGAGAGAAAAAAATGGAGTGTTTTTCTTAAATCATGACTTGAGTTGTGCAATTTTTAGATTTATAATACTTGAGTTGATAGATAGCTTGACTTGTATGATTCATATTATCTATATTTTTGCTTGAATGGTGAAATAATTTTCTTAGACTAAAGTATAAATTTGCTTAATTCGACTTCAAGAGTTTTGTTATGTCTTATCAATTGTTTCACTTTGCAATTATTTTCAAAGGATTGAATGAATGGCAAAGCTATATCTAAAGTATGAGGGGAGGTTATGAGCCTTGTTGTGACCAAAATTTTGGAAGAATAAAAACTTGTGTTTTCTTGTTATTTTCTTCTTGACTTAAGTGTTTTGCTTGAGGACAAGCAAATGTTTAAGTGTGGGGGAATGTAATAGGGGTTAAATTCATCACTATTTTTCTAGTTATTTAAGGCTAATTTGAGATACTTTTGATGTAATAACTAGGCATATTCTTTCTTATTTGATATTTTACTTATGGAAAGTGTTTTGGATGAATTTATGCAGGATTTAGTAGATTTCGAGCAAAAAGTCACAAATTCCAAACTTGACCTGGTGCTAGGTCAAGCTAATGTACTAGGCGCTAGGTCTGCTTCTGGAAAAGCAGAGTAAAAATAGGTTTTTGATGTAATTATCGAATTTATTAATAAAATAATTTATTTTCAAAAATTTATTTGTGAATTTACATTTTATTTGTGCACAATTTACATTTAGAAAAAACTCATTGTGTTTAAGTAAGTGATCTATGTGAATGGTGGTCTTTCACAATGAGGTATGGATCACGGATTACTTAACACATAAACGTTTGTTCTTAACCGATTGATGAGAATGAGAATCTCATTATGTTTAGGTTATTGTGTTATGAATTTCAAATGGGGAATGACTTACCTTTAGCCAGTGAGTAGTCCACTCACTTCATAGTATAAGCGTATTTCGAATACGTAAAACAGGATTTATAATAGTAATTTCTAAAAGTATTATTTAGAAGAAACCCGACTACTACTGCTACAACGTGGACTAATACTCTATCGTTTGAGTATGAGTTGGTGGTTTAACGAAGCTAGAAGCATGTACTTTGATATACTGTAGTTGAGGTTCTATTGTAGAGCCAATATATTTGCATGTTGGGTATATGTGACTAGTTAGTTAAGACAGACTTGTACAAGATAGCTTCTGCACTATATTGCCCCTTGTAACTATTCGAATGATCTAAATAACCAAGGTTCTAGGGAACATGACTTAGATGTTTGCTTTAGAGTAACTCCCTTAGAAAGCGGAAATATTCTAGGAGTCATGGATCATTGGACTAGAGATCTAAGGATGGTAGATGTTTTTTAGAGAGGTGTTAGTACACTTTTTCTCTCTAAATGTACGGCGATGCGTAGAGGGGTATTTTAGTCATTACACCTGTAGGTCGGAGACTTTGATAACACCACATTGTCCTTAGAGTTAATATTTCTTTATGGTGATATTAGAAAATATTTAAAATACAAAATACAGTTATTTCTATAGTAGGGGTATTTTGGTTATTTTAGTAGCAAGGCGATGTGTCTTTTGGTCCTCGGAATAGCCCATAAGTCCTGATGGTTTTAGGTTGAGGAATTGGTCTTGTATAAAATGGATTTTATTTTATTCGAGTAGCCTGGTTTATTTATTGGGTTAGAATAAAATAAAAGGTCCAAAAAGAGAGAATTATATATTGGCCCATTTGGTTATTTAATTAATTTAATTATTGGGTTTGTATTGGTCAAGGAATAATTAAATTGATTTAAAGGCTTAACCCAATGAACTGGGCTAAGGCTTAAGGTTTATTTTGGTCCATTTGGGTTATTTAATTAATTTAATTATTGAACTTGTATTAGTTCAGGAATAATTAAATTGAATTAAAGGCTTAACCCAATGAACTAGGCCACAGGCCCATGGGCCTGGTTAATGGCTTAACATGACATGGGTCTTAGAGTTTCTCTAATTCTACCGCCTCTGTTTGATTTTGAATGCCTGAATAATAGTATATTATGAAAATAGTTGGGATTCAAGAGAACAGAGGCAGATTACACGGAACATTTTTTTCCTCTAGCCGTCTTCTTTTCTCTATAGATTGTGATCTCTGTGCTATTTAATAGCAAGAACAGAGACCCGATACCTTTCTGATTAATGCTTGAGAGCATTCAGTCAGAAAAGGAAGATCATCCTCTTCGTTCTTAGCCTTCATCAGGCTTTTAAGCATGGGTTATATTTTGAAAGACTTGAAGCATTGCGTTGATACTCAGACGGAGCCAGTGGCTTGTGGGACAACAACTTGAAGAAAGGATCACAGAACTAGTAGTGGTTTAGACAGGATCGTTGGCACCTCCTAGATAAACGATAAAGCGTGGACGTAAAAAAAATATGGCTCTTCTGCTGCTTTTCTACGTTTTCTTTGTTTTGCAACATGCTTCTGTGTGTTTTTCTTTCTTGCCGTATTTACCTGTAAGTAGTATCAAAGCCAGGTTTATATGGTAATATAGGATGCATGTTAATAAATAAAAACGGTCAAATAATTGTTTGATCATAATTTGTGAACCTTAGTGTTTTCTGGTATGGGTAGTTTATGCTCTGTAAGTCTCGTGGTTGAGACATAGGAACATCTGTAATTAATTTTTTGTGGCTTTCATAGTCTTCGTGTAAGCCTATAATTAAAGGCATAGGCATTTGTGGATTGTTTTGGATGAATTCTGGTGAATCTATAGAGACTCATTAGAAAGGTGATCTTCTTCTCTCTATGTCTTGTTTTCCACACGTATGCGGATCTTGGGTGGTATCTTGTTCTTATTTTTTCGCTGCACCATATATGATATGCATGAGATACCTAACAATTCACTCTAGTTTTCTATCTGATCGCTCACTATTAGCAATGGTTTAGCAATGGCTTTTTAATTTTTATCTCTAATCCCCCTCTAATCCCTAGCTAATGAATTATAATTTTAAAATATTTTTAAAAAATATCTTGTATTAGGAGAAAATTCATCTACCAAAGTAATGCTAATAATCAATTAAATAAAAAAGCCCATCAAATAGTATATTTAATAAATATGATAATGACAAATAAGAATAATACATAAAAATGTAGTCCAAATATCCTAACTATAAAGCAGCAATCAATGCAGACGCTGGAGCCGACGGAAGGGGCGGGGGTGGATCGGAAGGACCTAGCTAATGATCAGCAAGTGAATCCAGAGGATTGATAACGAAGTCCTCCTTATCCTCAACAACCTCAGCATCGTCTTTCTGAACAGTTGGCATCGGTAGTGGCAGAGGTAGATTCAAGTTCTGAGACATAAGCGTCAGGTACTCAATCAAGCTCTGGCATTAACTCCGATATATCTGTACCTGATGCTCAACCCTTTCCCATATCTTCCTCTTCGTGTGTAACTCTCTCTGTAACTAGCTCACATCAAACGAGGTAGAAGAAGTCGATGACTCAGATGTAATAGACTGCTGCAACCTCCGTCTCACCCTCGAAGACTCGGAGCCCAATCCATATACTCACCCTTTCTTGCATGCTCTGTCATCCACCTCAATGAATAGTGTCTTCTCGTCGGGCACCCTACTTAGAGCGATTATACTCGTAGAATCTGCCTAAGAACCTGATTGCGTATGATGTTCAATAATAGCAGTAACACTATCCTGTCAAATTAGGGATAAGGAAATATACATAAAATATTTAAAATTAGCGATCAAAATATAAATAATATTAAACTTAAAAACGTATAAGATTTTGTATTTTTACCAGTATATGACGTGATCAATCACTGACATATTGGCCTTTCCTCAGCCCGTCCCAAAACATATGAGTGTGTCTGAGGAGCTTGATGTAATTAAAGTCGAGACCTAACTGTTTCTGCTATCATTGTACCAAAAATGACTAGATGTTAATTTTTATGATGGACTAAGTGTAAGATAGTGGGTATATTGAACAGTAATTACCATCCGCTCCTCATGCTCAATAAATGAAATGAATCCTCCTGTGTGTGACGCCTTACTAGTGGATCTGTTCCGCTTAGCAGTAGAATAGATACGCTGCCACCTATTGGACCCCTAATGGTCTAGGAAAATCCACTTAGGGCAGCTACCCCCATGCTTCTTCCGAGCCTTCGACAAAATGTCTGAAAGTCTAGCCTTACATATCTTCTCCCAATTAGCCCGGATCTGTGCGGCATACTCAAGGCGCTAATAGAAGAAAGACTGCAAAATCAAAATAGCCATTACAAGTAATTACAAGTAAGAAAACATATTAAAAATAATATAAGTTGTTTATCATTATAATAATAAGTTAAATTATAAGTAACATATTGAACTCATACTCCACAGATCGAACTACATGTTCCAAACATCAATCAAAACCTGTGAGAAGGTAGCATAGGCTCCAGTGTAGTGTCACCTAAAAATCTCAACTATCTTCCTCACACATCGAACCAAATGTGTGAACCTATTTCAAGAAAATAGATATGTAATATAAGACAAAGTTATAAATTTGCAAGGTAAGATAAATGTATAATAAGCAAATATCTATTCGACTTACGAGTCACCAACTGGCTCAATCAAAAGTCGCGTATCCTCAGTATGGGGAGCACCAACTATAGATCCCAAAGAACCTAGGATTGGGCTAGGGACCTTCTGTGATCGGTCCTCGTCTGGGGGTATCAACTATAAAGTAGGTATACATGGAGCTATACTCGGAGACGGTGTCTCATCCGTCCTCGACGTCTCGCGAGTCACTGACGGATCACCGGGTGAGGCTTTGAAGCCATATGTGACTAGAATTATTTAAAAATATAAATATGGTCAGACATAGAAAGAAGAAAAAATAATACAATTATAAGTATAAAGTAAAGTAAAACGCTTGTAATGTAATGATAGCAGAACTAATAATTGTTTTTATACATTAGTTAAACTTGGTCCAAGTCTGTGGACTTCCATCATAATCGGATGAGTAGTCTTCCACATCGTTGTCTATAGAGGATAATGTCTCCTATTCTTCTTCCCCGTCATCATTTTCATTGTTCGGTTGTGCTTCCTCCATCATTAATCCCAAATCCATAACATCGACTGTCTCCCCAATATCGGACTCATATGCTAACCTTCTAAAGTTGTCATCCTCAATACATAGATTAATTGTTATCATGTGATCTATTTCCTCCTGATATGGTCCCTCGACAACGGGTACATCAATGACATGTCAAGCTTTCGATTTACAAACAGATACCTAATCAGATTTTGGTCTTTTGCTCCCTGAGTAGGATACGAAATACACTTGAGTTGCTTGTTGAGCTAACATATATGGATCATATTTTGGGTAATTCCTCTTGCAGTTAATGTTAACAAGTTCATAGTGAGGATGAATTTTAACCCCTCGATTTAATGTTAGATCAAACCAATCATGCTTGAATAGTACAACTTTTAAACAATGAGTCCCAGGGAATTGAAGTTCGACAATCTCCTTCAACACTCCATAATAATCGTTGCCACTATCTCCCCCGCCTTTAACACAAACTCCATTATTGATTTTTTTTTTCCAAATGACCAATCATGTGTATGGAACCTAAAACCATTTATGAAATAGCCATGGAAGTATTTCACTTGTCTCGAAGGTCTCTAGGCCAAGCCTTTTAAATGTTGATCAGTCACTTGATTTTGTGGATCATGAACCTAGCAAAAACAAAGTATTAATACACTTTCATTATCAATGTAATTTATATATAAGCCCCACTTTTTATTTGCTCAACTCATATAAATTCTAAACCATCTAGCAAACTCCGACTCTAATCTCTTTTCAACTTCAGAGTTCGTTATACTTAGCGCATGTAACTGCAAGTCATTTTTTAATTTCCTAAAACGACCAAAATGAACACATAAATATACTTATTCTAAGTATTGACGTAAAAAATCAAGAAATGTGCAATAAGTATACTTACGTAATGTATGGTTGAACCTCCTCACAATTTAGGTATGTGTAATTTGTGGCTACCTTAAATTCATCCGGAGTAAGATATCTATTTTGAATATTTCTCAAAACCCTCCCTAGAACGATGCATATAGACAACCCACTGTCATGCAAGTTTGTATCGAGAACACCTTCATCATTTTGAGCCATAGTTGTATGTCTAGTCTGCACATACGACTCAAAATAATAGGAGAAGAATATAGATGCCTCTTCAATTAAATAAGCATTGCAAATTGACCCCTCCACTAATGCCTCATTTTAAAATTTGGTCTTCAAACGATATAAGAACCTAATTCATTTTTTACGGTATGAACGGATTCACATAATGCATGTATATATGCTTATAATAATACACAATATTTTACCTCTCGAACAGATACATCCATCTATATTGAACAGTGCCACCAACCCTGCCCTCGTACGGCAAGTGGACCAATAGGTGCTCCATCACATTAAAGAAGTCGAGTAGGAAGATTTTCTCCAATTTACAGATGAGTAATGTAATATTATTTTCCAATTGCTTCATATGGGTTGTCAAAAGTTTAGGAGAACATAAGTTGCGATAAAAAAGACTGACTTCAGTTAAAACGTTCCAAATTGACATCGGGAGTAATTTTTTAAATGTAGATGGAAGTAACCTTTCTATAAACACATGGCAATCATGACTTTTTATACCCGACATTTTGAGCTCATTCAAGTCAACACACCTGCTTAAATTCGAAGCATATCCATCCAGGAGTCACAAATCTCTAACCCACTCAAGTAGAAATTTCTTTTGTTCGGGTGTAATAAAATATTTAACCTTTGGCATTGATGCACTCCCGTCACCCAATCCAGTCATATATAATTCAGGTCTATCAAAATATACCTCTAGATCATGTCGCGCCTTTACACTGTCCTTTATTTTTCCCTTTACATTCATGACTGTATTAAAGACATTATCGAACACATTTTTTTCATTGTGCATCACATCTATGTTATGACAAATTAAGCATGTTCTCTGATATGGCAAATCCTAAAAGATACTCCTTTTGGCCCAATTATGGTAGATGCCTCTGCCATCATCCTTACCAAGCTCCACAGCTGTCCTGGTTATTTTTTGTAAATGGCACACTCTATCCCACATAGCATATCCAAAAGCGCATTGTACAGGGTGTGCTGTCTCACTACCTTTATCCTTTCTAAAAGACCTAGTATCTCGTCTGTATGGATGATCTAAAGCCAAGAACCGCCGGTGGCAGTCAAACCAAGATTATTTACATCCATTTTACAAGTGAAATGATTTTTCCTGCTCCAGGCAATGCGGACATGCTAATCTGCCAGCTATACTCCAACCACTTAGCATCCCATATGCCGAGAAATTGTTTATTGTCCAAAAAAGTGCTACTCGCAAACAGAAGTTCTATTTCTTTGAAATATCATATGTCAAGACTCTACTAAACTGCATCATTCTTAATTCATCTACCAAAGATTGTAGATAGACATCAATTTTATGCTTTAGATTCCTAGGTCTCAGAACAATGACTGTTAAAAACATAAATGGATCTCTCATGTACATCAAAGGAGGCAAGTTGTATAGGGTAGCAATATCAGGCCAACAAGAGTATTATTTCTTCGATATTCTAAATGGTGAAAATCCATCTGTGCATAACCCAAGACGCATATTCCGAATTTCGATTGCAAATTCAGGGTAACTGCGATTGAAGTATTTCTAAGCTTCACCATCACGTGGATGGCTCATAACGTCCTCTTCCGGTCGACTCTCCGCATGCCATCTCATGTGCTCTGCTATTGTGGAGGGTACAAATAGTTTCTGTAATTTGGGTGTTAATGGGAAGTAATACATCTTTTTGAGAAGGACATCTTTCTATTATTTGTTCTTTGTAACTTTCTTCTTCACCATATATCTGCCATGACCACAGAATTTGCAATTCCTCCTATCACTATCGGCCTTCCAATAAAGCATGCATCTATTTGGACAAACATCTATCTTCTGAACAGGTAGCCCAAGACCAGATACTAACTTCTTTGTTTGATAGAAGTCATCCGGAAGCTTATTACTACTTGGTAATACTTCCTTTATCAATTGCATCACCTGATTAAAGCATTTCTCCGATACGTTGTTTTCAAATTTAATATTCAAAAGCCGAGAAACAACTAACAAGGTACTGTGATTCTTGCATCCATCCCATATAGGAGTTTCTAAAGCTCTCAGCATGTCATAAAATTTCTGAGCTTCCGAGTTAGGTGGTTCTTCAACATACTCGGATGATGAAGGTTCAGTTGAAACGTGATGTCCCACTGCATCACCGTATCTCAAAATCGATTATCAGAGCTTGACTCGACTAAAATCATACTTGTAGTAAACTCAAACAGTGACAAATTAATACCCTCACCATGACTAGTCCATCTTCAATAATTAGCAACAAAGCCAAATCTGTACAAGTGCAGCTCTACTTCATCAGGAGATAGGTACGCTTTATTTTTACACATTTCACATGGACACCTTATAACTAATGGTTGACCAGTTGGCAAATAATAAGTAATGAATCTCTTAATCCCTTGTTCAAACTCAAATATAATTCCTTTAATCCCTTGTACGTGTCTTCTATACATCCAACTATGATCATCCATCTACATTTAATCCATAACCATGTAGCTTATTAGCACTTGTATAATTTGAATGAAGAACCTTAGTGATTATAGAGGTCAAAGACCCTAAAAAAATTTTAACAGAGTTTTTCTTATAAATTGAACGTTTTCCAAGCACTAAGCCACCTCAATTCACCTAACGTTCATTGTAAAAAACACACAAAACACAAATAATCTCATAACAATTAATCAATAATACTAACGTGAGGGTAAATGAATGGTCACCTATCACTCAAAGGGAATAATCACCCATCACTCATGGAATTCTAAAGATGCAATTGGAGGGTTTTCTTACCTTAGAAGTGCTTATCTGTCTAGTCAAATAAAATGAAGAACAATATATCTAACCTTTGCGTAATAATAACATAAGGCAACTATAGAACAAATTATAAGTGTAAGATAGAACAAATTACACAAATAGGTTACTATAAGAGAGAAAATACCATACTCCATAAGTCCCACGTGACTTAACCACACCACATTGAAAATAAAACACACACATACACATATTATTATATTTCAACCCATTACACACATCATACATCGTTTAAGGTACTAGTAAGGCATAAAGTAAAATAAACTAAAATAAAGAACATTAAATTATTAGAAAAAATAGATGGGCATTACACCTTCGTCGCCTTAAAAGAATTTCATTCCCAAAGTTCCATTCTCAAATAAGTGACCTAAGATATGGTGAACCTTTAACTTGATGTATGCATTTAAAGGATTCTGAAACCATTTTAACTTTCTTATACCTTACTATTAATTTCCAAAATCTTTTAAGATCTTGATATTTTATTTCCTCTTTTCCATCTTAGCATAACAACAACTAGAAGTCCCATTCATAGGAAGTTTTAGCAATTTTAAACCACTAAAAGATTAACAGTCTTATGTATAGACAATTCCAATGTGGTTTTTTTTTTTTTTAAACCACTCCTTATTCTCTTTAGTCACAAATCTAACACTATGATCAAAAGAAGTTTGGTGGAATGAATACTCCTTACCTCTATTTCTCATTGAGGATAGCTTGGTGGCTATGTGTTTAGGAGCCATAGGAAATAAGGTAGGATAGGAAAGGGTAGCAAAAGGTGAAAAGAAAGGAATAGAAATAGGGCTAAATAAGTTAAATGAATGAAAAGGTTTTACTAAATGCAACTCTGCATAAATTTAACACAATTTCCTTTCGCTCTTTTAACTATCAAAATGCACAGTGTAAATTACCAAAGTAACTTCAACAAACCACTACACTTCTTTAATTCACAATTCCTCCAAATTTGCACAAACTATAATTGTACATCATTTTCAAGTTCTTAACCAACTTCATTATTAATGGTTCTTGAAGCATCTATTTCAAGTTTTCGGTGCTATTCATGAGGTGCAATGTCATCCCTTTGTGGTTTCTTTTCTATTCATTTTACTATCACTACTACTTAAATTAATATTCATTATGTGATTTGAAAGATACCAAATCTTTACTGTCAAGTCTTTAATCAAACATAAATTGGGAATCTTAGTGATAATAATAATCTCTCTCTCTCTCTCTATATATATATATATATGTATGTATATATGTATGTATGTATGTATGTATGTATGTAGAGAGACAGAGAGATTGAAGAAAGAATGCCTATCACATACATGATATTGTGTTTGATAAGAAGTTCCTATTTTATTATTTATATTTGTACTCTAAACCTCTTAAATAGTAAGTCATATATTTGATGTTGTGTTATTGACTTTAGTGCTAGTAATTTGGGAGGGGATGGTTGGAATTACACAATGAGTATGTTTAATTTAGGTTTGCAAACTTAAAACAACATTAATTTTACATCTCTAATAATTATAAACTTTAGTTGATTTCAGAATAATAAATTTCTAAGAAAATTCTTCTTAAAATGGAAATATAGCTTAGGCCAAATATAGGTTTTAGCTTTCCTTATTCTTTCCAAAATCTATTATTTTTCAAATTTTTGTGACCCTTAAAAAAATCAAATTAAAAATTATATAATCTAAACATCTTGCAAACAAAACAAAATATGGTGGAATAATTTCTAACTAATCAATAATCAAACAAAGTGGGAACATAAAAGCAAATAACCTGATTAAATTATTAAGGTTGCAATCTCATGAAGGTGTGGGTGCATGAATCGTATCAAGGAAATCATGGTAGTCTAAAATGTCATGCTATAGAAAATGTGTCCAATCAATCAGAGAACATTATTCTTTATATTTTTATTTTTTTAATGTAATAAAGAGTCACCAAATATGGATTTCTACTTGCTTACATATTGTTATAGCAGACAATCTTTTTTAGACATTTTAATGTAATAGAAGAACATGAAAGCTTGTTCATATATCACCTTTGCTAACATCTTTTACAATATGAATGATGGAGGTCTCCGTTAAAGACTAGTACAATACTATTATCATTTTCATCTCATTCAATATCCTTTTTTTTTTTTCCTTTTCAGCAATGGAGAAGCTTCCATGGTGGAATCTATTATCACTTCTTTAGTTCAACAATTTCTTTAGTGCAAACTTTTATTGTAAAACTCAACAGACCTAAAGTACTCAATAAAATTAAGTGCACTTATAACATTCTCCAATCTGACTCCAAATTAATCAACTGAAAATAGCAGTCACAATTATCAATCAGTACTTTAAAATTCAGCTAACTTACTGCTTAATTCAACTCAACAGCAATCTAAATTATTCACAACCCCCATTTCATCTCACAAGCATGCTCCACAGCACAGAATTTTTAGTCTTACAAAATAAAAAAACATGATAGAACTGGGTCAACCTACCTCAAGCAAGTGGAACTGGGGGTGTAGGTTCTATGCTCTAGTTAAGGTAGCATTGGATAGCATTGGACGAAGTGATTTTAGGGGCAATTGCAACTGGGGCCGGTTTGGTGCCCAAGCTTCGGTGACAGTGATGGAGAGGATACACTGTGGTGGCAATCCTTGCAGGAAAACTCTAAGAAATGTTCAACTCCAATTTTTTGCTCTGCTTAGGTGGTGGTTTGGCAGTAGTTCAGTCAAGGACGACGGAAGGGAGGGAATTGCCAGGTGAGTCGGAGAAAAGGGGAAAGCATATAACAAAAGGGAAAAGAGGAACAGGAGTGTTATAGTCGTTGGATTTTGTGAGGGATAAAATCCATCACTAATCCCTCGCTATTAATAAGGGATTTGTGACGCAAACAAAAAAATAAAATAAATATAATCCCTCTCTATTCCCTCTGAAAATAGTGTGTGATTAGCGAGGGATCAATTCAACGACAGAATAGTAAGGGTCGTTGTCAACAGAGATTTTAACTGCATCTCTGATCACTCGCCAATTGCATTGTATTGGAAAGGGATTAGCAAGAGATTTTTTGAATTTCAGATTCTACTCAAAATGTCCATGTAGTTTTAAGTTATAAATTTTGAATCCCTCGCAGGTCCCTCTCTAATCCCTCGCTGTATATATTCCGTCGCTAAATAGCAACGGATAAATATCATTTTTCTCAATTTTTACAATCCTCTGCTAAGAAAACATATTTATTTCTATCAATACTTAGCTACTTCCTCATTAGCTATGGATTAATAGCATGAAATATTTCACCAGTAAAAAATTCTAAATAATCGTCATGGTGTTTGTTTAGGTTTAATTAATATCGATTCTGTTAGGCTTACTAATATGAGAGGTTTAATTAGTATTGATGTGCTTTCATATCACAAAATCACAAAATTGTATTTATTATCCAAATCAAATATAATACAACGTAATATATAGAACTTCGATTGTACACATAACTCTTATAATAATTCTAATTCATATTTGCATTACATAGATCATATGATGTATCATATATATATATATATATATATATATATATATATTAGTGTTGTGCCCTAGAGGCAATCACTTGTACATTGTATATGACACATTTTATTTTAACAAAAGGCATTATTTATCTTACAGTTTCTTTTGTTTACTTTAAGTAATATAACTGTTCGATAAAGTCCATAGTACAACACTGTGTTAAGGAAATCATCATAGAGATCTTGATATGAGATTCCTACTACACTGGATAGTGTTAGTATTTAAATAGTCCCATTAATGAGACAAGACATTATTAATGCATTAAGACTAGCATATGTTAGATTTCCTGATTTGATCCGGCAGTGGTTCTCATAACCGTGAGTATTGAGATACTCAATGTTAACACATGGATGCTTGTTAATGAAACATGTTCATTAGATGACCTAGCTTTGAGATAATCACATGGATAACTATTTAGTGCCAGTGATATAATATCAATATAGCAAACGTGCAAGTATCCATAGACTTGAGATCTCCAAGATACTTTGTTTGCTGAGCTTTGTACTTTGTACTTTGATTCCAATCTCCAGATCTCGATCGAGGGCCGCCTATGGAATAGATATTGGGTACATTGTGAGGTAAACGAAAGTAGTTGAGAGGGTCAGTAAAGGATTCACCACTCCTAATAGTAGGGGCGAATATCTCACAGCCACTTGTAGGAATTACTACTCGGAAAGTCCTTGACCAAGGCGATTGTGTATTGAAAACAGTTTCAATTGATACATATCTAGAGTAATGGATTCCTGGTACAAGTACTATTGTATTCGGGGCAAAATTAATTCTGGAGGGAGTTGGCACTAATTCTGTACTCTAAACCAAATAAGATATTGTATGGTGAAAGGAGTTAATTGCACTAAAGTTTGTTATTAAAGGGTTCATGTCAAGCCACTTGACTTTCTGGACTCTTGGGTGGTTATGATGTGTTGCTAGATACCGCTCATGGTTTGGGAATATGGATTTATTAATTGATGAATTAATAAACTAATCCTGATTAGAATTAATAGGATTAATTCTAATTAATTATGGATTATTAATCTCAAAGACGTTTGGATTAATTCATGTTCGCTACCAATTGACTGGGAAACCTAATAGGTCACACACAATAGAGGATTATATACTCAAGATGTTATTTGATAACATAGTAGGGTTGATTGAGAGAAAGAGAAGTTGTTGTGGATAAATTATAATTAGTTATAATTTGTGATCTAAGTTGTAATTGTGAAAACTTGATGTTTCCAATTACAATTAGGGAATTCTAATAGGATTAGAATTCTCAGTTTTGGAAGGAAAATTTTGTGTAATATATAGTGTATGTAACACATGAAAAACCTTACCTGAACAACACACGAAAAACCAAGAGCCACGAAACAACAGCTTCCTCTTTTTTCTCTCTCGATTTGATCTTGATCAAAGAACCCTAGCCACCATCTTTTTCTGCTAGCACATGAAATTTTGGTGCTTGAGTGTACCCTCTGTGTGGATTACTATTAGATATAATCACACACTGTGATTATAGTGGTTAGACGTTCAATTCACGCGGAGGTTGATCATGAGGATTGTTGGATCACGCCTCAACTTGAAGAAGAAATTTTTTGTTCTTCAGATGATCACCCAAAGGTAAAAGCCGTTACCTTTACTCTTTTTATGTCTTGTTTTCCACACATAGACAGGTCCTGGGAGGGTATCTTGTTTTATTTTCCACTGCATCGTATACGATACGAGTTTGAGATACCTAACAATATATATATATATATATATATATATATATATATATAGATATACACACACACACACACACACACATATATATACATGTATGTGTGTATGTGTATATATATATATATATGATATATGATATATATATATATATATATATACATGTATATATATATGTATACACACACACACATACATGTATACACACACACACACACACATATATATACATGTATGTGTGTATGTGTATATATATATATGATATATGATATATATATATATATACATGTATATATATATGTATACACACACACACACACACATATATATACATGTATGTGTGTATGTGTATATATATATATATATATGATATATGATATATATATATATACATGTATATATATGTGTGTGTGTGTGTGTGTATACATGTATGTGTGTGTATATATATATATATGTATGTATGTATATATATTAGGAGAAAATCCTTTTTGGCTTCTTCTTCATCTTCCTTCCTCTTACCTAGAACACAGAGCAGTCGACGTTTTAGTACCGTTGACTTTACTGGTGAAATTCCTAAAGTGAATTATGAAGAGAATGTCAGTGTTAAATCTGGAAGTCCTACCCAATCAGAAATGAATATGCCTTCTTCTTTAATGATGTTAACCTCTGAAAATGATTTTATTTTAAATAAAGACTACCTTCGAAAAATTGTGGAATAGACCTTGTAATAAGCTTAAATGTAAATGGTATTTTGCTACCGTCTCTAAATTTGAAAGCCAAAGAAATCAGTGAATGGAATATAGATGGAATGTCCGAACATAGCATTCTAAATATAATTCAAGAAATGTCTATGGCTATTGCGGCCATTAAATGTAAAAACCATGTATATATATACATATATATATACATATATATATACACACACACACACACACATATACATATATATTTACAAACATAAACATATATATATGTGTGTGTGTATGTATAACACCCTACTACCTAGGCCCAACAGGGCCGTGGATGTCACTCCGTCCAAAGGACAAGGGGTCTTTATAACTAGAACACACAAATAAAAATAAAATAATACTTTGAAATTAAAATTTATTACAACCCAAAAATTCAAGAACAAATCCGAAATAAAATTGTTCACTCTTAACTCCCAAAGCATTACATAAAATAAATCAGAATATCTTCCAAGCAGGCAACAACTAGCTACTCATCCTCACAGCAGGATCAACCTGAAATTATGGTAAAAAATGTGATGAAATAAAAATCTCAGTAAGTCCGTGTGTGCTTTGAATGCCCAGTGAAAACAGTTCATGAATGCAAGGAGTAAGAACTTCATAAGAAAAATACTGGCAAGCAATAAACAATGTTAAAGACAAGAGTGGCGTTTTGGCTTTTCCAACCGTACATGAATAATGAAATCAACCACTCAAAAGGGTGACCTTGGGTTACCACACGTTGGGCCCCATAGCCATACAACAGTCAGAATACCACACTTTGTGCAGACTGACAAAAGGTAGGCGATTGGCCTACCGGGTAAGATTCTCCTCCTTCTCTACACCCAAACAAAATCGGTTGTCCATTCTGGCAACACACAGTCCACATAACTAAAAACTGCTAGCTCGGACCGGCATGACTAAGTAGTACTGACGTTTCTCTAAGTTGAGTTCATCTTTTGGAGGTGGCCTCCTGTCAGAAGACTCACTCTTACTCTTCAAAACTTGTATTACTAGCCTACCCTTATTGAGTCCTCAACGTTTAATTGTCCCACTTGGGAGAAAATTGGTAAAACATAGCTTTACTTGAAAATGACAATTAAGGGTTTCTAAAGTCCTTGTCAAAAATTAGTTTTAGAAATAGTTTGGTGTTTGAGTAAAACTGTTTGTTGATTTTCAAATAAATGGTTTGATTGAAACAAGAAAGGAAAATGTCCTTAATTGCCTTTACCAAATCAGTGTTCACATACTTCGGGTTTAGCCTGCCATAGTAACCTTTTGTAACAAACAAGTTTTATGCAGGAGCTTATCTGATCATTTGCTCAAGATAAAATAAAGATCCCCAAAAGCTAACCTAACCGCGCCTGGGGTAAACATAAGCCATAATTAAACTCAAACTAAAATTCACTTTCACAAATAAACCTAGCTCAACTTACTACAATCATGACCCTAATATCCCAAGCTTTAAGGCTAGATAATGAATAAAAGGGTTTATAAAATAAATCTAGCTTGATATTAAAATAACTAGGGTTTGTGAAATAGCTACTAATAAGTTAAATGTTTAAATCTTACTTTAAATAAATTATGGTTTATTTGATGAAGGGTCCTAGGGCCTAGATGGAATTATTTAAAATAATAATCTATTAATAATTAATTGTTAGAAAATAATTGGTAAATAAATAAAATTAATAGTAAATAAATTTTAATGTATTTGATTAAAAGATAATGAATAGATTTTAATAGTATTGATGAATATAAGACTTACAAAATTAATATTTTACCTATTATGATTATTTATATAAAAGACTTTATTTGATGTTATTATTTTATATAATATCTATATATTTTATTTCTTTAATAAAAACTATCAATTATTTGACTAAAATATCATTATTTTATATAAGAATGCGAATCCACATTTTCCTAGGATTTTCGAAATTACTAGAAGAAATTATAGTATTAATTATTTTATTGATGAAATAAAATTGATTAACTTAATTAGCTTAGGGACAACAAGGTCATGATCATAATTTCTATTGCTAACCCTAATCATGAACATTCACTCTATACCAATCATCAAAACATCCAAATCATGAATAAAAGCATAGATCTAAATTTACCAATACAAGATCTCAACTCCACTAAACATAATCATATGCATGGCCTCAACAATAATACAATAATACATGAACATAAAACCCTATTCGCCAAAGGTGACATAATCTCTAACATGCTTGATCATTCATACTACTCACGACATGAAGGCATGCAGCAAACCCTAAAAATGCCATACATTCAACCAAGACAAGTCATCTCATGCATCAATCCCATCTCCATCATACAAACACATTCATTCTCATGCTTCAATCCCAACTCCATCACAAAACATATGATCAACCTCTAAATATATCCTATCCTCATCCAACTACATCCTAGAGACATGAATCTAAAATTTAAAGAGAAGATTGAAGAAGCTTACTTGAATGATGACTACCTTGAAGTCGATCCAAGAGAATCCTCTCGCTAGGAAGGCTTGCTCCATCCAAGGAGAAGAAGAAAAATGGCCATGGTGGAAGTAACCATTCGACCGAGAGAGAGAGAGAGAGAGAGAGAGAGAGAGAGAGTTCATTAGTATATACTCATTAAGGTCAAAGATGGAAGAAGATGGAGATGATTGTTCATGCTTACCTTGAAAGTGTTCTTGAGCCTTCAAGAAAATTCTGATTTTTTATCCAAAAGTGAGACTTTGATTTCGGTATTTGATGTTAAAAATTGCAGAAGTGGTTTCAAGGGGTTGAGTAGGTGTGATCTAGAGTTTTTGGAGAAGATTAGAGAGGTTTGGAGTGGTCTTAGGCGTGAGAATGTTAGTAGGTGTTCTTGGTGTTCTTGGTTTGGAGAGAATGGAGAGAATAGAGAGAGAGCTGGCCAAAATTCTGTTTGGGAAGGAGTGGCCGACTGTTTGAGAGGGTTTTGGTAATTGAATTTTCTAATTTGAGAGGAAAAGGAAAGCTGGTTGTTTAAAATCCAAAAAGAATATTTTAGGGAATCAATTTTGGAAACAAATATGGTAAGAAGATCTTGGTTAATGGAGAGCTTTTGGAAGCTTCAATGGCCAGCTACTTGGCTGTGATTTTTGCTGAGATGAATGATGTTTGAAGGAGCTTTAGAGTGGCCAAAAATATGGTGTACAATGGTGAAGGAATTTTCTGGTTGTTTGAGGGTTAATCTATGGTAGTTTGCTGAAATATCTTGCTGAAATTTTGGACTCCAATTGATAGCTTGATTGGAGTGATTGATGGAGAGATTTTAGGAGCAGCCATGGAGCTGTTTTTCGTGCAGAACTCTGGAGAAGATGATAGATCTCAGTTCATGGCTAATCAGGGTAAGTTTGCACAGAAAAATAGGATGAGTTTCAGATAAGGGTGAAGGAGAAACGAGTTGGAAATTCTGATCAGGTTTTTTGCAAACTTGCTGAAATTTCTGGACAGATTTTTCTGCCATATTTCAGTCAGCTTGCAAAAGGTTTGAAGGGCCACTGAAGGGTCCTTTAATATTGGTTTCCAGCCTTCTTTATGGAGGAAAAACAAAGTTGAATTGCTGGTTAAAAAGGTGGAAGAATGGCTGGGTTTTTCGGACTACTTTGCTGCGAAAGCTGTCCAGAAATTTTTCGGGTTTGCACAACTTTTGTGCAGTCCAATTTTGGCCTTGCAATTTCAGACTTCAAGTTGGTCAAGATGGCTATTTTTCTGGCAGTATTTGGGAGGAAAAAATAGCTGAAAATTTTGATATTTGGATTGCTCAAGAAGCTGAAAAAATTTTCAGTTTACTACATGAAGAAGATGAACACAACTAGGTTGGAGTTTTGAAGGTTCAACCATGGAGATTAATTCTCTTGGGAACCTTCCTCAACTCCTCTCCATTTTCGATCAAGAAGATACCTTACACTTGACATTTTCGAACCTTCAAAGCCACAGAACTTTGCTGGAATTTTCTGGAAATAAAATTGGCTTAGATAAATGGAACAATCTAATTGATTAAAAAGGGTATGAATCCCTTAGAAATTTTTGTAGGGCACAAGAGTATGATTAGGACATTCCTTTCATGTCTCCCCTAGGACAACACTCCTACTCCTCCTTAAAGCATACAAGGGCCGAAATATAGCCTACCTAGCACAAAATAAAATTTAATCATGCAAAAACTCAAATGATGGAATTTGAACTCAAGACCTCAAGGAATTATTCCAAAGCTCTATCCACTAAACCACGACAACTCTTGTTCTTATTTTCTCTCCCAAATATTTTTCCTATTTAATCCTCAAACTATCTCCCAAATTCCTTCTCAAGCAAAATTACCATTTTACCTTTCTTACTCAACAACCACAATCGAGCCATCTAGGCTACAAATCACATATCCAAGGCACATAAAATCATATAAAAATATATTTATGCATGCAAGAAAATATGATATGCATCCCAACCCCCTTACTCTATAGTTGGTTTTAGTTAGGGTTTCACAATGTGTGTGTGTGTGTGTGTGTGTGTGTGTGTGTGTTTACATAAAAAAATTTACCACATGGAAAAGTATCATGAGGAAAAAAGTTGAGAATCCCTAAAATGGGGGAATCCCTCGCAAATCCCTTGGTAATTAGCTAGGGATTTGTGACGGATAATTTTAGCGACGGATTAGCGAGGGGTACTAATTATCCCTCGGAATATAATCCCATTATAATCCTTCACAAACTTGTGAGCAATTAGCTAGGGATTATTATTTTATTATAATTTAGAATTACTTTTTCCATTCTAATCCCCATAAAATTTGCAAGGAATTTTTTAAGAATTCCGTTGCTATTCCCTCCAAATTAGCGAGGATTAGCTTGGGACACCCACCATTAGTCGCAAATCCGAAGCTAAAATTTTACAATGAATATTAAGTAAAAATTAAATTTTCATCGTAAATCTGTATCAAATTTGCAACGGATTAGAATTGGATTTTCTTTTCCCTCGCTAATTAGAAAGGCCTTTTAATTAATGCTGATCCGTTGCTAATCAGCTAGGGATTAGCAAGGGAAAGTCAATGGGTGTGCCTATCTCCTTCTTCCCTCGTTAATCCCTCGCAGAGTTAGTGAGGGATTTATCCCTCACTAATTTCCCTCACTAATTCCTGTCTTTCTTGTAGTGTGATATTAATATGGTTAAAGTAAGTCAATTGGTCTAGACAAGTTTATGTCAGACACAAATGAAGCAGTTAACTCCCAACTTGTCAAAAAAACCTCTAATGGAGGTCTAGTTAGCCCAAAGTTATTCATGGAGACCCTTTCATTAGAAGGCTATTAAGAACAGGTTGATAAGGATGTACTAGTAACAGCCTTACAAAAACAAAGCGTGGCTGAAAAAAAGTGAGACAACTTGACTAAGGGGGATATAGCTAGATGGATGGCTGATCAAAATATGGTGAATACTGTAGGAGTTAGCCCATCTCACCTAAAAAATGTGTGGATCCTAAAAGAGAAGCAGTCAATCTAACCAAATTTACGTCTTGAGCTATATGCTAGCCGATCAACCAACCACCCCCAGTGAAAGATAGATCTACAAACCAAGCTCCAGAAAGACATGCAGGCAAACCAGTTAGGTACTAACAGATAATCTGTGTTTGATTAGCTAAAGTTCTCACAAGAAGATGGACTGAAAGCGGCTAGGAAGATATCTTTTCAGGTATTGTGTATTTCAGCTATGAATGTACAGGATAAAAATTACATAAGTTCAACAACAGTCATACTAACTGCCACCCAGAAAAGGATATTACAAAAGAAAGAGGCCTATCAAAGATATAGATAAAATGCTATAGAAAGTGATCAGCCAGTTGGACTGGGGGAAATGAAGTCTAAAGGTTCCATGAATACAGATTGTTTTCTACCCTTAAAATTTTGTGGGAATAAGGGTAGGAAGGTAGTGGCAGGAGATGTGTTCATTACTGACCAGGCGGTAGCTGAGTAGGCCGATCCAGCTGATCAGTCGACAACACAAAGAAGTCCGGCATGTTCTTTACCAAACCAACAGAGGAAATGGCTAATCATTAGAAACTTTGTATGTTGAAGCTTATGTTAATGGAAGACTCCTTTCTAGAATATTTGTTGATAGGGGAGCTATTCTCAACACCATACTTATTTCAACACTTAAGAAGTTGGGAAAGTCAATAGCTGATTTTGTGGCAATAAATATGCAGATGACTAGCATTACCCACAATGTTACTCTAATATTGGGACTTTTAATTTCAGATGTCACAATGGGTTCAACAATAAGCTCAATAGCCTTTTTTGTCATTGAGGGGATATCTTTATATTTAATCTTGCTAGGTCGAGACTGGATACATGCCAACAAACATGTTCCTTCCATCTTGCATCAACTGTTGTTGTTTTGGAATAATGGGCAGGTCGAGATGGTGAAGGTCGATCTGAATCATTTTCAAGTAGATGTCAGGATGGCGGAGACCATGTACTACTCCTTGGGTTTTGAGTCAATTAAGATAAAAACTATTAAATTTGATCAAGGATTCATAGCGTGCAACCTGATTGAGATAGATTTTCAGTTGCAAATAATGACTTGCCAATTTGCAGTTCAAGATATCTTTGAAAGGATAACTATCTACACAGTCATACAGCAAGAGATTCTGCATTTCCTTGGTATAGCCATAATTAGGAGACAGTGTGAGAAAGGCATTACCCTGGAAAGAGCCCAGCTTTATTCCTTAGGATCCACTCGTTGAAGTAAACCTAGGTGGATGGATGATTGCAGCATGACCAGAGCAAGTGCATTATTAAATAAGGAACAAAGAACCCAACTAGAAACTGTCATTAGAAATTACAGAGACAATTTTGCCTGAGATTACCACGAAATGCCTAGTTTGGATAGGAGGATCATCGAACATCAGCTACCTATCAAAAAAGGATACAAACCACACGAGCAGGTAGCTAGAAGCTTCAATCCTAAGATTGTACCTAAGATCAAAACTGAGATAGAGTGGTTTTTGAAATGTAGCTTCATCTGGATAGCCCGATACACTAAACAGATTTCCAATGTGGTACCAATCATTAAGAAGAATGGCAACTGTGGGTTTGTATTGATTGTCGTGATTTAAATCTTGTAACACTCAAAGATGAATATGCCATGCCAATAGCTGATATACTGATAGATGCAGCGACTGGCCATCAATTCCTTAACCTTATGGATGGATATTTAGGTTACAACTAAATTTTTATAGCTAATGATGATGTTCACAAAATAGCCTTTCGATGCCTAGGTTCGATTGGGTTGCTTGAGTAGGTCGTCATGCTATTCGGTCTTAAGAATGCTGGGGTAACTTTCCAACAGGGAATGAACTTCATATTGCATGACTTGATAGGAGGCTATATGGAGGTTTATATTGACGATTTGGTGGTTAAATCAGTTAATTTTGCTTAATATTTGGCAAACTTAGAACACACTTACATTAGGATGCGAAAACACAACTTGAAAATGAATCCAACTAAGTGCATTTTTTGAGTTTCGGCCTCATTTTTTTTTTTTTTTTTGTTTTTTTGGTCCATCATAAGGGGTTCGAAGTTGATTCTAACAAGATAGAAGCAATCATAGCAGCTGGGCCTCCCAGGAATAAAAAGGAGTTGTAAAGCTTGATTGAAAAGATCAATTTTCTGAGATGTTTTGTGGTTAACTCGGCTAGAAAGATGAGAGCTTTCTATTCCTTGCTAAGATTGAAGTCGTCAGATCAATTTGTTTGGGGAAGGAGCAACAAGACTCATTTGACCAGATCAAGCAGACCTTGACTAGTCCTCTAGTACTACTACCCGCTCGGCCTAACTGGCCACTTAAGCTATACATTTCAACAGCCGAAGAATTAATTAGATGTTTGTTGGCACAAGATGATCAATATGAATTTGAGTGAGCCATATACTACCTTAGTCAGCTACTTAATGATGCTGAAACTAAGTATTCCCTAGTTGAAAAGCAATATCTTTCTTTATATCACACTTGCACCAAGTTAGAGTATTATTTACTACCAAAGGAGGTGCATGTAATATGTAAACTAGACATAGTTAGGTACCTCATCAACCGACCTGTGTTACAAGGTAGGTTAATGAAATGGGCCATCAAGCTTAATCCATTTGCCCTTAAATATGTCTCGCTTCGAGCAATTAAAGGTCAAGCAGTAGCAGATTTTCTGGTCGAACACTCATGTTTGCATATGGAGGATCCGGCTACAGTGGCACAACAATATGTTAAAATTCAGCCATGGATCCTAACATTTGATAGATTAAAGACTAGCTAGGGGGCAGGAGTTGGCCTAACCATTACTTCCCCAGCCGGCCACAAAAACATATTCTTATTCAAACTAGACGCTGTTAGCACTAACAACCAAGAATAATATAAAAATCTTATAATTGGCTTAGAAGTGCTTATTGCAAGGGGTGTCCAAGTAGTACAAATTATTGGCGACTTACAATTAGTGATCAGATAGTTGATCGGAGAATACAAATGCCTAAATTTGAAGCTAAGTCATCTATAATAAAAGGCCCTTAGATTCTCAAACATACTAATCATGCATGTGCCAAGGGAATGCATTAACACTGGCCATGTTTCTAAAGATTAGCAGACAAGTTTAATCACTTACTTGAAAGATTCGTCTGCTAAGGTTTGCCGGCAGGTCAAGAATATGGCAACAAATTATTTATTAATTGATGGTGACTTATACAAAAAAAAAAGTTTCGATGATTTATTGCTTAAGTGTTTAAGCAAAAAGGAATCTATGCGTGCAATGATAGAAGGACATGAAAGATTATGTAGGGCTCATCAAACTGGACCCAAACCTAGGTGAACAATACATAAGTATAGGTTTTACTAGCCAACCATCACATCATATTACTTCAAGTATGCTAAAGGATGCACGGCCTATTAGAAATATATAAGTGTACAAAAAGTTCTGAATACGCAACTCCATCTAGTCATTAAATCATAGCCTTTCTGTGGCTAGGTAATGGACATCATTAGTAAGATTTATCTACCATCTTCAAAAGGGCATGCATTTATCATGGCTATCAATGATTATTTCATTAAGTGGGTTAAAGCCCAGCCGATGGCCAGAGTTGGTTAAGATGCTGTCATCAAATTCATTCAATACCAAATTATTTACTGGTTTGGTATTTCAAAGTCCATTACTACTGATCAAGGTATCATGTTTTCCGGTGACAAGGTAATTTCTTTTGCTCAACAGTTTGGTATTAAGATTATTCATTCTACAACATATTATGCCTAATCCAATAACTAGGCAGAGATTTTGATTGATATGATCAAGAAGAATGTTGAAGACCAGCCTAAGAGGTAGCATAAGATGTTAAATCAAGTGCTCTAAGCTTCAAAACGAACGGCAACCAGTTTTATGCCTTTTAAGTTAACCTATGGCTAGGATTCTATTTTGCCAATTGAAATTTCTATCCAGTTAGTTAAAGTGGTCAGGCAACACGGTTTGGAGTCAGATGATTACTAATAAGCTATGGCTATGGAGCTGGATAGTCTGGATGACATTTGGATACTGGCTTTGGAGTATTTGAAGGTCAATAAGGAGAAAATAGTCAGATCTTACAATCTAAAGGTCCGAAAGAAGATGCTCAAAAAAGGTAATTTGGTTTGGAAAACCATCCTGCCAATCAACCCAAAAGACTCCAGTTTTACTAAGTGGTCATCTATAAGGAAATGGCCCTACTTGATCAATTAAATCATACCAAGAGGAGCTTACAGATCGATGAAACTAGAAGAGCAAGAACTATAGAAGAGTATAAATAGTAAATTCTTAAAGCCCTTAGTGTCTAAGGACCACAGCTACAGGCCAACTGGATTTATAACTAAGCTACTTTCAATTAGTGGAATGGCCACCAGGGGATTGATTCAGATAGATAACTTGTAGAAGATTTGCTTCAAGTATTTTAGGGACTTGCTCAGATTCTCTTAGCAACACATTGCCATTGGCAGCTGGGTCTTTAGCCTTGCTTGCCTGTCTAGATAAACTAGCTTGGTCAGATAGCCTAGCTACCAATACAGTGATATCTTTTTCAGAGGAGATCAAGCCAGAATTGTCAACTTCAGTTTACTCTTCTGACCAATAAAAGCAACATTGAGGAAATGAAGGAGTCAAAGTTGTTGGATTTATTGAAGGGAGCTGGTAAGGATAAATTTACCTTCAGGCTTTTCCTTAGCTTTAGCAATCTGTTTCCCTATTTGATAGGAATTAACTCAGCCACGGGGATCGAGCCCAAGAAGGAAGAAAGGACGAAACTAAACCAAAACTGAGCTTACCCGATCCATTGATGAGAACCCATGCTAAATAATTCCAACATAAACTTCAAGCATATCTACAAGCACATTTCAAGTGATATAGCATATGGGTATTGCCGAAAAGGATCGAGAACGGACCATTCTACTGGTGTACGAAGGACATCAACCGGAAGCAGTTCGCACAGAAATGTCACCCAGCAGAATGGACCCAGCACCGGCCAGAGTAACCTTACCAAGCACCAGCAGTGGTCTGTAAAATTCTAATTTCTGGCGTATGTACTGTTCCACCCAAACTGACCCGGCACCGACCCTAGTAGCCCAACCTGACACCAACTGTGGACCAGTTAAGTCCCATTTTTTTGTTCTGACTTTTTATGAACGAGAACTGTTCCACCATAATAGACCCAACGCCGTCCCTAGGAGACCTACCCAGCGCCGGCCCTGCTCTAGAACCGAACCCCTGACGTTTTTCAGCTATTTTTGGGGTTATTTTGTAATATTTAAAAGTGTTTAGTTCAGGAACAGAACACTCTTATATAATGCTTTTGTATTGTAAGAAGAACAACAACATATATCACATTTTAATATGAATGAGATATTTATCTTGAAGCATGGAGAGATTCCTTATTCAACTTCAATCCAAGACCAACCTAAGGGCTTAGTCTGCCCTTAAGTAAGTGTCTATAAACTCTAAGGATAATTCAACTAGGAAATCAACAAGGGTTCTTCTTGTATGTCATTTAGGGTTCTTTTTATTTTTTGTTTGAATACCCACTATTCCCTATCCTTTTAGTTCTTGATTTCTTACTAAGTCAAAGGTTCTAAGATGTTGTTGTGGTAGACCTTATCTACTAAATTTAGGTTTCTAAAAGCTAGTTCTTTTAGGGTTCTTTGTTTGTGGAAAAAAAATTGTTATTTTGTTACATTCCTTGATCTCTTTATGTCTTTTTTCTTGTTTGTTTTGTTTGTCTTGAAGTCCTTCTACATTGCTAAAGTTCAAACAAAAGCCACTTTTTAGATCTTGAAAGACTTTCTCCCTCAAGCTCATATCAAATTTGGTATCGGAGCAAGGATAAGCTTAGATCTCTATCTTAGCTTGGATTTATCAAACATAGAGTGTTGTTTAATCTTGAGTTTTTCTTGGATAAAAAAAAAAAAAAAAGAGGAGAATGAGAATGACTTGTTGAAGAAAGTGTTAGGGATATACTCTAAAACAATTTGTACTTATACTATTGTCATTATGTATTATGTAATAATATGAGGCATTTCTTTTCATGAATAGTGTATTTAGTTTTGTGATCATCAAGTACGTGACTTGATAGTAAAACCCTATAACAAATACAATGACTATTCATAAATTATCCCTGATCGATTATTATTAGTGGAATAATAATAAATTAAATTTAGTATATTTATGACTTGATAACTATGTTTTACTGGTCATGGATATATGTGATATCAAGTCAAAATATAAATAAATGTTAGAGAACATTGTATTGGACATGACCCACTATGAGAGTACTTCAAGGAACATGTCATAAGTACTTTCTAACTACAATGATATTAAAAGTCCTTCGACCTGAATTCATCATAGTTTTCTACCTGATAAATTCTATATTTTGATGTTGTCTAAAGTTGTCTTTAACCAGATAATAAATTAGACCACGGTTGGATATAGAATAAACCAGGGAGAGGAATATGATTGATAGTGAAGGAATTTGTCCCTCTCAATTTTAGGAAAGGTGTCTATGGGTCCCTTGATAAGTTAGATTGTTAAAATGCATGGTCGTACTCAAATACATCAATTTAAGATATTGATATCATTTATTTGAATAGTCTACTATGAGATCAAGAATAGTTTATTAAGCTTAATAAGGATGACATGCTCCGTGCCTTATGCTTAATCTGGATATCGTGTGACAAAAGGACTAAATATAAAGTTATGAATTGGTTCAAAAAGATCATTGATCCTCATTTAACCTGGATAGTTATAATATTTTGCTAGAAACCGCTTATAACTTATGGGCTATTTAAATGTGATTTGAGCACACTACCAATTTTAAATAAACCTATAGGGTCACATATTAAGCGAACATGTTAGGTTATGTTTTTGGTAACCAGGTTCGATGTATCTTGAAATATGTCTAGATTAATTGAACCTAGAAAAATGACCAGATACAATAAATCTAGAAATATGTCCACATTCAATATATCTGGAGGATGTCCAGATTATAAGAATCGAACTCGATAAATTAATTAGTTAAATTACCGAGATAATGGTAGAATCTTATCATATTAGTTTTAATTTAATTTAAATTTAAAATAAAATATGATAAGATATTATGAGAGTTGGACTCTGATTGGGGCTAAATTAGTCATATTTTTCCTAGTTATTTAAGGCCATTTTGTGATACATTTTGTGAAATAACTAATCAATTCCTTCATATTTGATATTTCCCTTATAAAAATGCTTTTCTGTAATTTTATGTAAAAATAAGAAAAAATTAGAGCTAATTGTGTGATTTTTCAGAATGGAGGCGACGCCAGCCCAGGAAGGACAGCCGGCGCCGGTTAGCTACTGGTGGAACAGAGAAGTGCACAAAGAAATTGAAGGAACAGAGGACAAATTGCAAGTGAAATTGGAAATTAAAGAAAGTGGCTTCATGGCTTTGGTGGCTCAACAGCAAAACAAAGACATACAGCTGATAGAAACGACAGCAAAAGGAAGCGATTGCAACAAAGAAAAGAAAACAATTTCGGTGGGCTTGGTACGGCTAAGCAAGCCGCTAACAAGGAGGAAAAGAAGTCAACAATAGCAGGCTATGCAATGAAGCCAATGCAAACAAAGAAAGAAGTGGAAAGTCAGTGGCTCAAGTAAGTTCATGGCTTGGTCGTTGGCTGCGTAAGAAGAAACAAAGAAAAGCGGGAGATTTGGTGATTGGCTGTGAGCCGATGCTACAAACAGAAGGAAGCTCGGATTTCAGCTCAGTGATGGCTCAACAGCAATTGAAAATTAGCTGGGCAATGGCTCGAAAGAAACAAAGCTTCCGCACAACTCAATTGGAAGCTGATTTCAGCAAATTCCAATTCAAATGAATTGAAGTTCTCCAAGCACAAGAGGACAAAGTCCAAATTAATTCAATTTCACAAAAGGTCAAGGCGGTGGACTATACACTATTTAATATTTTTCTTAGTTTTATTTAGTTTTTATTACTTCTTTTTGGTTTTGGATATTTTTAGGTAATTACTTCTTCTTTACTTAGGATTCTTTTAGAAATTTTGTGAGCCTATAAATAAATGCCAATTTACCCTAGGAAAGGGGGTGCACAATGTAGAGACTTAGAATATTTTAGAGTGCATCACCAATATTTTCTCGAGATAAATAGTTCAAGGAGGGTTGTACAAGAGGGTTTATGAAGGGAGAAAAAGAAGGCTTGTCTATGAGTATCTATTTCTTTCCTTTGTTTTCTTTTTCTTGACAATGATATGTTAATTGTTTCATTGTAATTTGACATTATTTTAGATATTCGTAATTTTTAGAGTTATTTGATCTTTTGATTAATTGATTGTTATTATTGGTATTGATTACTTATGCTTATTACAAGATTGAGTGGTTGAGTCTTTCCATTAACTTGCTTGGACAAAGGGGTTGATGGTGGTTTCAATTCTTCAGTTGCATATTTGTTGGCTTTTAAATTACTTGGACAAAGAGGTTAAGAGTATGGACAAAGTAATTCAAGGTTAATTAATGTCTGCCAGGATATGGATTTATTAGTTAATTTCATGCGTAATTTACCAGGAATGGGAATTAAAGGACTATGGTTAATGCATCTTTTGGGTAAGACTGGTTGAGACAGAATATGTGATACTAAGTTACCTAGAAGATAGGGATTCATGGATTAGACAAAGAAATGAATCTATATTATCCTTCATGATGCCAAGAGAATAATTAGTAATGATAAAGGTTGGGTACTTTAAGATCATGATTGTCTAAATAATGGTTTGAGTTGCATAAATTTATATCCTTGACATGTATATATTTTTATTTTATTTCATTCCTTTTTATTTATTTTTCACTTTATTGAGTCGATTAAACAATGAAAGAAAGGTAATTAATGTTTACTTGTTCCTTGAGGATTGACACTCGTTTGAACCCTATGCTCGGTTAATGATGAGTACGCTTGCTCATATGTGTGATTTGGGTTGAACGTTTTAATTTAAACTTGATTGAGAATGTGCTTAGTTTTTGTATGATTTTTATACCCAAGTCTGAACACATCAGACTCCAAGAGGTTTGGGTGGTTTTAAAAAAAGAAAACCCTAGTCGTCTTCTTAAGTTAGTTCTCTGTCAAAATATTCATGCCTCCATTACCAAAAAAATTAAGCCTCTCAAAACCCTAGGCGCTAGCACTCTTAGGTAACGAGCTGGTTCGTCGTGTGTATCCGATAGAAGACGTTTGTACATTGCAGCGTCTGGTGATCGTTTGAGTTGCATATACACCTAAAAATCAGAAGACAAATGTCTTGATTATGACGAATAGAGGTAATTCTGTAACCCCTAGATCGATCTTAATCGTTTGGCTTGGGTCCTCAGAAGGGATTCGTGGATGTTTTATGCATTTAGGAGTCCATGACTCCTAATAGAAAGATCCTTGGAAATACATTGATTATTAATGTTGTGACTATATTGGGTTTGTGATAGGGGCTAAATTAGTCATGTTTTTCAATAACTAGTCATATTCCTTTATATTTGAGATTTTACCTTTGGAAAGTTATTTTGTTCTTTAGTTTAAATTTTTAGGATAAAACGAAACAAAAACGTCTAGAACCAGCGCCGCCATGCACTATTGAAACGAACTTTGAAGTGACGAAAAATTATTAAAATAGAGCAGAACAGAACCAAAGCGGCACCGACTGTGAAGTTGGAACCGGCGCCGGCTACATTCTGGAACATATTGTGCAAAATTCGGAGAAAAATCGATGAACGAGTGGAGAAACAAAACACAATCGGCGCAGGCTCCAAAAGTCAAGGCGGCGCCGGCTGTGTCCAGAAGCTTAGGCGGTGCTTGATTTTTCTACGCGATTTTTTGTAATTTGAGGAGTTTTAGTATCTTCCAACTTCTACTCGGCCAAGAACTTTGTACCTACGAGTTTAGGCACTTCCTAAGCCTATAAATAGATGAAAAACACAAGGGAAAATGAGAGAATTCATTGATCATCACAGAAAATTACTCAATCAAATGAGGAATTCTTCAAGTTCAAGAAGGGTTGTACAAGAAGGTCTTCAAAGGAAGAAGAAGAAGGCTTGTCTATGAGTGCTTTCTTTTACTTTGTTTTCTTTTTCTTGACAATGATATGTTAATTGTTTTACAGTAATTCAACGCTGTTTAGACATTCATGATATTTAGAGTTGTTTGATCTTTTGATTAATTGGTTATTATTCTTGGTATTCAATTACTTATGCTTATTACGAGATTAGTTGGTTGGTTCTATCCAGTGACTTGCTAGACCAAAGGGGATTGATGGTAGTTTCAATTTATTAATTTCATATTCTGTTGGCTATTGACTTGCTGGAACAAAGAAGGTTGATTGCTTAGAACTAATAATTGAAGGTTAATTGATGTCTTCCGAGACCAAGTGTTCATTGATTAATTTCATGCTTTGAATTTCCCGAGACCAAGGGAATTTAATTAAGGATTGTGTTTAATGCATCTTTTGGATGAATTAGTTGAGACGGACCAAGTGATTCTAATTTATCTAGAAGATAGTGATTTCATGGATTGACCATCGAAGTGAATCTACTTTAATCCTTCATGATGCCAAGGGAATAATTAATTATGATAAAGGTTGGATACTTCAAGATCATGTTTGTCTAACCAATGGCTTGAGTTACATAAACCTACATCCTTGGTATGTACATACTTTTATTTTATTTTTCTTTTTATTTATTTTAAACTTTATCGAGTCAGTTAAATAATAAAAGAAAGGTGATTAATGTCTACTTGTTCCTTGAGGATCGACACTCGTTTGAATCCTATGCTCGGTTAATGATGAGTATGCTTGCTCATATGTGTGATTTGGGTTGAACGTTTTAATTTAAACTTGATTGGGAATGTGCTTAGTTTTTGTATGATTTTTATGCCCAAGTCTGAACACATCAGTTTATTTGGGAAGAAATTTGCTTGCAAAGTTCTATAGGAAAATCTTGCACATAAGGTATTTGATAATAAGTCTCAATGACCATATACTCTATAAATACCATGTGTTTGATGAAATGTCTCAAAGAAAGAATGTGGCTTGATCATTAGTATTATTCCTACAACATAATCCTATATTCCTTCTTATCGTATTGTCCTACTTAATTCAAGTATCTTTGTACTCATTACTTGGAATTGGTGTAAACTTTGTTGTTATACTCTAATGTGTTCTTTATTCTTGTTATATGTTGTGAACATCTTGTACTCTATTTGTTCTTGACCATCTAAGTGTTCACTAAATTGAGTTATCCTAGGACCCTTGTATTGAAGCATCCTAAGAGCTAATAGACTAAGGTGAACTAAACTCTTTGAAGTTGGGGAAGAATTTAGTTGAATAAGTAAGACATTGAGTGAATGAAAAAAGCAAAAGAGAAAGATTCTTATTGAAAAAGCCAAGGAGCGCAAACACGAGAGTGGAGTGCAAATACTTAAGGAGTGAGAGAGGAAACCAATTTCCATTTTTGTTCTCTTAACTCTTTTTGCAAGAATATCAATCTAAACTCCAATGATGATTCAATGAGAGGAACCGACTAGGCTAAATCTTGGTGGAGTAATTAGACCACAAGAGGATCTAAGAGATCTTCGTGAAACCTTCGTTTCATTGCAAAAGAGTATGGAGGGCATTTAGAGGGAAATGACCGAACTTCGAGCTCAACAAGGCCAAACATCTACTGCCAATCAAAAGAAGGGATAAGAGTAACAGGAAGCTTACAACACACCTCTTGTGAATACACAACCTGGAGAAGAATGGGATGAATACTTAGTTGATGGATATCAACAAGTTCCTATGAGAGGAGGGAGAAATGGGTTGAGAAGAGGTAAAGGAAGAGGCCAAGGGAGATTTGGTGAGAATCCTATGAGAAGAGTCGAAAGAAATATTGAGAGAGAATTTGAATGGGAAGAGGGATACCCGGAGGAAGACTATGGAGAACAATATCGGGGTAATGTGATAGGAGGTAGGAGGAGAGATGAAAATGAAGGAGAGCGAGAATTGAAAAATATCAAAGTGAAGGTGCCACAATTCCCAGGGAAAAATGATCCCGAGGTATATTTTGAATGGGAAAGGAAAATAGAAATTTTATTTTATTGCCAAGATTATAGTAAGAGAAATAAGGTGAAGTTGGTATTATTGAAATTTTAGACTATGCATTGGTATGGTAGGAGCAGGTTTTGGCTAATAGAAGGAGAACAGGAGAAAATGCCGTTGGGACGTGGGAATTGATGAAAAATCTCATGAGGGCAAGGTTTGTACCACATCACTACTATAATGAGCTATATCAAAGGCTTCAAGTGCTAAGACAGGGAAATAAAAGCGTTGAAGATTACCATAAGGAACTTGAGGTGCTAATGATGAGGGTGGTTATTAATGAAGATCCGCATGCCATCAAAGCAAAATTTATAAGTGGATTGAACTGGGAGATAGCGAATGTAGTCGAGATGCATTCATATGAAACCTTGGAAGAAATGGTGCACATGGCTATGAAGGTAGAAAAACAATTGAAGAAAATGTCATTTAAGAGGAAAGTAAGCCAACCAACTTCATCTCCAAAAGAATTCCCTAAGCCGATAACAAAAAAGGAAGGAGTTCCAAGGCCGCCGCCTAAGGAGTTTAATAAACCGAAGGAAAAAGGGAATAGGGATAAATGAAAGGCTATTGAGAAGCCAAGGAGCCGAGATATCAAATATTTTCATTGTTTGGGATATGGATACATGGCACACGAATGCCCAAGTAAGAGAGTGATGTACACAAATGCATATAGTGAGATTTCATCCAAGGAAGAGGAATATGAGAAATTGGAGGAAATTTAAAAAGAAGAAGAAATTTTGAGTAAAGAAGTTGGGCAAGTGTGTGTATTACTTAGTGTAGCGATGAGATCTTTGAGTACACAAACGAAGAAGGATGAGCATTATCAACAGAGGGAGAATATCTTTTATACAAGATGCTTGATCAACCAAGTACCTTACAGCGTAATCATTAATAGTAGGAGTTGTACCAACGTTATAAGTGCTAGTGCGATGGAAGAAATAAGCTTGGAAATAAAGAAGCACCTGCAACCCTACAAGTTGCAATGGCTAAATGAAAGTGGGGAATTGAAGGTTAATAAACAAGCCTTGATTACAATTGACATGGGAAAATATAAAGATGAGACCTTGTGCGATATTGTTCCTATGCAGGCAGGCCACCTACTTTTAAGGAGACCATGGCAATATGATAAGGCAGTAATGCATGAAGAAAAAAACCTACACTGTGTATAAGGGAAAGAAATTCATTCTACTGCCTATGTCTCCAATTAAATTGAGCAAAGATTAAAAGATCATGAGAAAAACAAAGAAGAAAAAGAGTGTTCAAGAAAATGAGAAAAAAATCAAGAGAGAGAACACTGAGAAAAAAGAAAAGGAAAAGAAAGATGGAAAACAAGAGAGAAGAGACAATAAACGAGTAAATTTCTTTGCAAAAGAGAGAGAGGTGATAAAAGTTATTAAAGCTAAGGAACCAGTGTATCTCTTAATTTGTAATGGCATTTATATAACTACTAATAAAACTACTCTTTCTTTACCTTGTGAAATTGCAGGTCTTGTTGATGAATTCCAAGATGTATTTCCAAAGGAAATACCTGAAGGATTGCCACCCATATGAGGAATAGAGCATCAGATTGATTTCATCCCGAGGGCTGTCATTCCAAACAGGCCAGCTTATAGATGCAACCCTGAAGAAGCTAAGGAGCTACAAAAGTAAGTTGAGGAGCTGCTCAAGAAAGGTCATGTTCGAGAGAGTTTGAGTCCAAGTGTGGTTCCAGTGTTGTTGGTGCCTAAGAAAGACAGATCATGTAGAATGTATGTTGATTGCACGGCCATTAACAACATAACAATAAAATATCGTTACCCTATCTCTAGGCTTGATGATTTATTGGATGAATTATATGGATCATGTATATTTTCAAAAATTGATTTGAAATCTAGATATCATCATATCAAGATTAGGGAAGGTGATGAATAGAAAACTGCATTTAAGACCAAATAGGGTTTATATGAGTGGCTTGTGATGCCATTCGGATTATCAAATGCACCTAGTACTTTCATGAAGCTAATGCATTATGTGTTGCGAGAATATATTGAAAAATTTGTTGTGGTGTATTTTAATGATATTTTAATTTATAGCAAAACTTATGAAGATCACTTACATCATCTAAAATGCTTTCTTATTGCCCTTAGAAAAGAAAGGTTATATACAAACTTTGAAAAATATATATATATTTTTTTTTTGAAAAGATAACTTTTTTTGGTTCTGTTGTAAGTTCGAAAGGTATTGAAGTTGATGAAGAGAAGGTCAAGGTAATACAACAGTGGCCAACATCTGTATCTATAATGAGGTAAGAAATTTTCATAGGCTAGCCAGTTTTTATAGGCGATTCATTAGAAACTTTAGCACAATAGCTGCCCCGTTGACTGAAGTTATAAAAAAGAATGTAGGGTTTAGGTGGGGAGAAGAATAAGAAAAGGCTTTTATTGCTTTGAAATCAAAATTGAGTGAAGCCCCATTATTGTCCTTGCCTAATTTTGAAAAAGCTTTTGAAGTGGAATGTAATGCTAGTGGAATAGGAATAGGTATTGTGTTAACTCAGGATAAAAAATCTATTGCATTTTTTAGTGAGAAGCTATCAGGAAAACCCTTAAATTATTCCACTTATGACAAGGAACTGTATGCATCAGTAAGGACCTTGCACTATTGGCAACATTATTTGTTACCTAGGGAATTTATCATCTATATTGATCATGAAACATTAAAGCATCTTAAAGGCCAACAAAAGTTGAACAAAAGGCATGCCAAATGGATGGAGTTCATTAGTACATTTCCATACGTGATCAAATACAAGAAAGGTAAGGATAATGTAGTAGCCAATTCATTATCTCGCAAGTATGTGCTTTTAAATTTCTTGGACGCAAAATTACTTGGTTTTGAGTTTATTAAGGATTTATATACAAAAGATGATGAATTGGGAAAGATTTATCATGCTCATGAAAAATGTGCCTTTCAAAAATTTTATAAACATGATGGATTTTTGTTTAAAAGGGGTAGATTGTGTATACCAAAAAGATTATTGAGAGAGTTGTTAGTGAAGAAAGCTAATGGAGGAGGTTTAATGGGACATTTTGGGAATTTAAAAATATCAGGTATTTTACAAGAGCATTTTTATTGGCAAAAAATGAGGGGAGATGTAGAGAGGCATTGTAATTCATGCATAACATATAGAAGGGCCAAGTCTAAAATACTACCCCCAGGGTCTATATACTTATTTACCTGTCCCTAATGCACCTTAGATAGATATTTCAATGGATTTCATATTACGATTGCCACGGACCAAGGTGAAAGGATTCCATCTTTGTAGTTGTTGATCGATTTTCTAAGATGGCTCATTTTATTTCTAGTGCAAAAACTAATGATACTACTCACATTACAGGTTTATTCTTCAAGGAAGTCATACAATTGCACGGGTTACCACAGAGCATAGTATCGGACAGGGATACTAAATTTTTAAGTCATTTTTAGGGAATATTGTGGGCAAAACTTGGAACTAACTTGTTGTTTTCTACAACTTGTCACCCACAAACGGAGGTTGTCAACCAAACCCTCACGCAACTACAATGGACAATTATCAAGAGGAACTTAAAAAACTAGGAAGGATATCTTCCACATATAGAGTTTACCTATAATAGAATTATCCATTCTACTACTACATATTCTTATTTTCAAGTTGTATATGGGTTTAATCTATTAACCCCCATTTAGATTTATCTCATTTGCCTGTAGATGAGCGATTGAGTCTTGATGGAAAAAAGAAGGCCGAAATGGTTAAGGCCATGCACAAGAAAATTAAGTCTTTAATCAAAAAACAGAATGAGGCCATTGCATGCAAGCGTAACCAAGGAAGAAAGCAGGTGATATATGAGCCAGGAGACTGAGTTTGGGTGCATTTGTGCAAGGAGAGATTTCTCACACAATGCAAATTAAAGCTCAAACCGCAAGAAGATGGCCCATTTCAAGTTCTTAAGCTCTATGGAGATAACGCCTACAAGATTGATCTACCGGGCGAGTATAATGTAAGTGCTACTTTTAATGTAGTTGATCTTTCTCCTTATGATATAGGTAATGATTCAAGGACGAATTCATTCCAAGAAGGGAGAAATGATAGGAATCAACCCAGCCACGGGGATTAAGCCTAAGAAGAGGGATAGGAAACCGAACCAAAACCGAGCTTAACCAGTCCGTTAATGAGAGCCTGTGCTAAACAATTCCAACACAATCTTCAAGCATATCTACAAGAACATTTCAAGTGGGATAGTATATGGTCGAGAACGGACCATGTTGCTAGTGTACGAAGGACGTCAACCAGAAGCAGTTCGTGTAAAAACGTCGCCTAGCAGAACGAACCCGGTGCCAGCCAGAATAACCCTACCAGGCGCCAATTGTAGTCTGTAAAATTTTAATTTTTGGTGCATATACTGTTCCTCCCGACGCCGACGCCGACTGTAGACTGGTTAAGTCCCATTTTTTTGTTCCGACTTTTTGTGAATGAGAACTGTTCTACCAGAATGAACCCGATGCCATCCCTAGAAAACCTACCCAGTGCCAGCCGGGCTCTGGAACCAAACCCCTGATATTTTCAGCTATTTTTTTGGTCATTTTGTAATATTTAAAAGTGTTTAGTTCAGGAGCAGATCACCCTTATATAGTGCTTTTGTATTGTAAGAAGAACAATAACATATATCATATTTTAACATGAATGAGATATTCATCTTGAAGGCTTGAAGCATGAAGAGATTCTTTGTTCAACTTCAATCTAAGACCAACCTAAGGGCTTAGTCCACCCTTAATTAAGTCTCTAAAAACTCTCAGCATAATTCAACTAGGAAATCAACAAGGGTTCTTCTTGTATGTCATTTAGGTTCTTGTTGTTTCTTGTTTGAATGCCCACAATTTTCTATCCTTTTAGTTCTTGATTTCTTGCTAAGTCAAGGGTTCTAAGGTGTTGTTGTGGTAGACCTTATCTACGGAATTTGGGGTTCTAAAAGTTAGTTCTTTTAGGGTTCTCTGTTTGTGGGAAAAAAGTGTTACTTTGTTACTTTACATGATCTCTTTATGTCTTTTTCTTGTTTGTTTTGTTTGTCTTGAAGTCCTTCTACTTTGATAAAGTTCAAACAAAAGCCACTTTTTAGATCTTGAAAGACTTTCTCCCTCAAAATCATATCACTAATGCAGCTGGCTGGCCTTGGCTAGGTGTAGGAGCACTGCCAGCATTTTGTAATAGATGAATCAGTAGAGTACATGTATTTTCCCAGTGACTTTTTAACTTTTCAAGCATGTTCAAAGATTACTTTATCCTCTCTCAAAAATAGATTCTCTACTTTCTATGCTGCCAAGTTGGTTTCTCACTTCCTTATATTCTAGTACAAATGATTCTTTGCAGGACTTCTGTTTAGCAGTCTCGACTCTAATAGTAGACTTAGCTCGGGCCAGCTCTAATTGTAGCATGGAAATCTCTGATGCAAGGCTCTTAGTTTTCTCTTTGCTTTCCTACAAGATTTCTTCAATAATAGATAAGTCGGTGAAAGCCAGTTTATAGTGGTTGGACAGAGAATCATTCTCAGAAGCAAGTTTGCTAGCCTCACTTAGTTAACTTTCAGCTTGTTCTAATTTTTGCTAATAATATCTAATGTCAAAGCTTTATAAGGAGACTGCAAAGCCCAACAGCATAAATTGTATATGGACGTCTGTTGGAAAATCAGTGGCATCACGCAGTGTGTCCAAGATTCGTTTTAAACTGATTTAATTTGGGTTTCTTTATCAGTTAGAAAAGGCTAGCCAATCATTATTTTCATGAAGTATATGAGTTTCTACACTGATGGCTGGTCTTTGTTCCTAGCAGAAGCTGTAAAAAATGCATCAAGCTCTCTCTTTGGCAAATTCAACGGAGAATCCTTTTCATTTTCTTCTTCAATAGGCTAACTGGATGGTTGTTTGGTAAAAGATTGGGTAGTCCCTTTCTTTTTAGGCTGCACAAATCAAGCCAAGTCAGATAAAAGTAAAGAAAGAAGTCTAGGGAAGATGTAACACCCCACTACCTACGTACCCAAATAGGACGGGATGTCGCCCCATCCAAAAGACCAGTGGTCTTTATAACGAGGTACAAAAAGAAAATAACTAAAAGAAATAATGCGATAAACTTATTACAACCAAATTCAAAACTTATACACGTCTAAAAATTTAAAACTAACAACCATCTCTCAAAAGAAATACAAAGATAAAATAGAATAAAGATAAACTTCGAGCTCTTATTCATCCAACCTGCTCAATAAAAGTAGTCCCCTAAAAACATGGTGTAAAATAGTGTGAGATTAGCATCTCAATAAGTCTCGTGTGTGCGAATGCATATATAAACATTTCATGCATGCAGGTTTATCAAAATCACAAATTATGTTTGCAAGTCATTTCTCATCAATAAACAGTTATTCAAGGAGCATTACTCAACATATTCAAGACAGTTCTCCATAAATCATCATCTCATCAAAATCATAAGCTCATTAAGTAGGGATTAACAATGATTCAATATCAATATCAATATTAAGGCAATATCATGACCACTATGATGATAGCTCCCAGTGTAACCGATCAATACTGGGCAGTGGATGATTTGTCTACTAGGGTGAGATACTCCTCTATCTCTATACCCAACACACCGGTTGTCCAACTTGGATAAACAAAGTCCACATGGACTAATATGCTAGCTCGGACCGGCCTGACTAAGTAGTATTGTTGCCTCTTTAAGCAAAGTTTGTCTTATGAAGATGGCCACTTGCCAAAAGACTCACTCCAACTTTTTAAGACTTGTACCACTAGCCTACCCCAGCTGAGTACTCAACGCTCCCCATTTAGGGGCAGAATCACTTCCCTCGTTTTCACAATTGTTGATTACCTTGTCTTTGCAAAACGTAACTTTGCACAATAAGTTTTCTTTTAAAAACGTTTAGTAATAAAGAAAAGAAATCGGTTTCAGTTTAAAGGTTGAGATTTGACAAATTCATTTAGAGAATAAAATATCCATGTTCCCAAATCAAGTATCAAAATTCCATAATACAATTTGAAAAACCTTAGGTGGGGTGAATAAGGTTTTTGGCAAACTAAAATTTTCATGAAATCTTTTATACAGAATATTAATGTTCTTCAAATTTCTTGAACCAACTTCATGGCAACAGAGAAAGTTATCCAAGGAAACTTTGAGAAATATCCAGATTCAGACTAAGGTAAGAAATACAATTCAATTAATGTTATATGAAGAGAAATAGGACACAAAATATATAGTAGTTCGATCTACCAAGATCTACATCTACTACCTTAAGCTCACACTTAAGAATTTTCAACCAGATTTCATTTACCTAACTTAATGAAATCAATCTACACCAAATACAAAAGAGAATCACCACACTTGGTTTTTCAAAACCTCTCAATCAACCAACAAATCAAGGTTCACCCTAGATGGGTTTTACACTATAACCTAGATATACAAAAGAGATTAAATTTCAATGAAACAATAAAAGCTCACTTGTTTGAGTAGATGTGCACCAAGGAAAAAGCACAAACACTTTTACCTTTAAGACACAATTTGAATTCATTTTAAAGCACTTTGATAAAGTTGATTTTTGTTTTCTATAGATTAAGAGTGTTTCTTAGAAGAATACAGCAAAAATCTTATGTCAACGGCTAGAAAATAGCTATAATTTTACTGTCAAATTTACATGTGTTTTGGACTCATATTTCAAACGACGATGCATCCAAAAGGTAAGTCCAAAATAGCACTTTTTTAGGCAAAAATAATTTGACACAGTTTACAGGATTTTGGATGAATCTTTTAGATGCAGAATCGTTCAAACTACTCAATCCAAAATTCTGAGATTTAAAACTTTAAAATCTTTTTCTTTGTGCGCTTCAAAGTAGAAATAAATTGAATCATAAAGTAAAGAGATATAGGAATTAACAACAAATACCTTAATAACAATTCCTAGTCTAAAGTTCTTCCAGAAGGACTTCTTGGTATGCAATCTCATAAGCTTGCATTTCATCTTGATTACCCATTCTTGAATTCCATTGCTCAAAAGTTGCTTAGCAATCTTATTTGAATACCTTAGAAGAACTAAGTTCAAACATGTCCTATCACATATAGGTCACACAAGTTAATCCACATCAATATTTGTCATAAGTCAAAACATAGGAGAAAGCCCTTAGGGCTAACAATCTCCCTCTTTTTAAGTGATGACAAAACTTGATGGGAATGTGAAATAACAAATTGTATAAACATGTTAGACTGAGAGAAATAAAAATATTTTTCATTGAAATACAATCTCTCATTATATAACTCAAATAGTGCTTATGAGATTAAGATAGAAAATATATATATGCTTCACAAGCATGGCTCAATGAGCCTATAGCCCAACCAACCTCCATATCCTTCCATCCTTCCATCAAAAAATTATTCTATAAATAAATAACTGATACAATGATTTTTATAAAAGAGATATAGCAGACCAATTATATGATGAGATGCTCCCCCATAATATTTGCATATATGAATATTTGTAAATGAGAGAAAAACTGAAGTCAATTTTGTACGTCCAAAACGTACATCCAAAATATTAGTGAAAGTGAGTAGGAAACATTTTTGAATGAGAGTTTTGGATGTCTAAAAGGTGTGTGTCCAAAACAGTATGAATTTTTTTTAAGAAAATACTTTTGGACAAGATTTTTGAATCAAGGAAATATGAATCCAAAACTCCCCCTAACATAATGCACAAGATAATGAATTTTTCAAATTTTTTATCTGTCCTGATTTTCTCAAAGAGTTTTAATGATAAAGGAAGCAATCCATCTGACTGAAATTTTTATCAATGAAATTGTCACAGAATCATGTCAATAACTCAAAAACATATTATCAATCTAGTCTCAAAGATACCTTTATTATGAAAGGAGTACTTTTGGACGAAATTCAGGATACCAAACTGGTGTCCAATTTGGATATATTCATATCAACAAACTAAGATCACAAATGATCAATATTCATATCAAACAATTCATCCAAAACTTATTATGAATTTCATAGAAAGAATTAAAGAACCTTAGCTATATTCAGAGGCAATATGCTGGTGCAAAATATTAAATTAAAGTACAAAGTTTCCCTCAAGTAAATTTACTACTCAAGAACTATTAGGCAAACTTTCAATCAGTTATGCATTATTAAAAATTAGGAACAAAGAGCATAGCATACTATCACATAGATAGATAATCAAATATATCAGTAGAATAATCACAACCCAGTTGACGAAGCCAATTGTAATGCTCACAATCAGTAGAATAATCAATTGTCACACTCACAATTAAAAGCAGTATCTTATACAGAAAACTATCCCAACATTTTCCAATCATATCCAGTAATACATTTCCCAAGCAGAAACTTCCCAATCATATCCAGTCAGTTTTATGTTTTCTCCCCATTTGTAATCAATCAAAAAGAGGAATAACAGAAAAGAAGCAGAAGAAATAGAATATATATAGATATGAAGTATTCAGAATTTAAGTAGAAAGGCTTGTGCATAAGTAAAGACATAAAAGTAAATTGTTCAATTGCAAGAAGAGAAATTTAGATTTGCTCATGATAGTAGAAAGAATTAAGGGCAGTCGGGTTAGAGGTCAGCTGGAGAGCATTCTACCAATTTAGTTTCTTAGGAGATGTGAATTGTTTCAGTTTTTTATCCTGCACCCTTTCGAGAGTGTTAACCAGGAATCCTACTAGATTTCCTCTTAACCACAACATGTTTTTGTCTCTTCCCAGATGAGATACGGGGTTCAGATGAGGCAGAGGGTGCTACAACTTTCTAAGGCGGGGACTTTTCCTTGGCTTGCACAGCAACAGTCACTTCCTCCGCTGCAAGCTGTTCTTGTTCAGGTTCTTCCTCAATGACTAGTTCCTCTTCTGTTACCTTTGCTAGAGTAAATACTGTAGGGGCAGATACTGGGTCATCTATTTTTTCTTTCTTCTCCACTGCAATCAGTCTATTGCCAAGATTTTGAAGTTCTGAACTGGGGCCATCCAATTTAACAGCTAAAGAGTTTATAGCATCCAAAATACTTTCAGATAATCCTTTGTCCTGAGCTTTTTCTTTTCCTTTAGTAGAGGATTCTTCTTGAGGATCTTCTTAAATTTTTCTTGTTACTCCAACAAAAGGGGCATTCTTTCCTTCTGCTTTTATTTTCAACAGTCTTTCCTTTTCCTCACCTTCGGTATCTCGGAGCAACTTCCATTCATTGCCCATTCTCACATATCCCATTCCCTCAAAGGAATCAAAGCTATAAACATTCATTTTGGATAGGGCACAAGGGACTGAATTTAAATCAACATCAAAAAATCTGAAGACCTTTGTTAACAGATTTCAAAATTGGCAAGACTTTGCTAGTGGTATTTCTTGTTTGTAGCATCAACTTGGCAGCTAAAAACTCAAAACTAATTTGCCTTCCCTCAGCCAAGGCTAACATAATTACCATCTGCAAAATATTAATGGAGGTCTTATGACCAAAACTCGGCACCGCCATGGTAGAAACCATATGGTGTAAGATCCTCCCTACTCCATTCAGCCATTTAGTGTTTCTATTACTTGAATTCTCAAAACTCCTTCCACCAGTAAATATTTCTTCAAATTTCTTTAACTTAAACATGTCACTTTCCTCTGGAAATTTATTTAATTCAAAATATTGAATCCCACCATCTCTTACTTCACAGATTCTATACAGCAAAGGATGAGCAAACTCAATACTCTTACTTCTAACTCTGGAAATATACTAACGAATCATAAATCCTCCCCCAATTTCATCAAGACAACATTTTCTCATATTGGCATAAAATTCCCAAATAAGTGGGGTAAATAATTTTTCATCAATAGACAGTAAACTACCCCAACGAATAGACTCAAACATATCCAACACATTTGAGAAATTCAGAAAAGATGATAGATTAATACGATACCCAGTAATAATAGTTCTGTTTCTTAAAACCCAGTCATTGTAATCAGACTCACTCTTAGAATCAATAAATCAGAGTACCTGATTTCCGGAACTCTCTTGTTCCAGTGATGATTTTGAAGAATCATAATGTGATACCAAGAAGTTTGGTTCTTGTGAAACTTCTTTTCCTTTCTTCGATGCTGAACCCTTCTTCTTTGTCTTTGGAGACATTTTTTGTACCTTCTTTGGTTTTGGTATAGTTGATTTTTTTTTTGCCATTAAGATGATTAGGGCTTTAACTGTCGGTAGTTTGGAGAGGAAGAACTCAGAGAATTTTTTGAAGATGGAGAGTATTTTCGTCTGTTACAAAGATTGGAAGAAGCAAGAAACGAAAGTCCTTTGAATGTCAGAAGGTTGTGATAGAAGGTGCATTGAAAAGACAAATTAACTCAGAGATTAAGAGAAAACTGTATTGAGAAAAGCGCAAGCCCCTTTTTTTTTTTTAATTCAAATATTAAAATATGGAAGCAATTATTTTAATTGGGAAATATGAAGTATCAAAGATAATTCTGTTTTTTATTTAGACCCAAACCGAAATATTCATCCAAACAGAACTTTTTCAAGAATGAGTATTGGAGGTGGGTTTTGGACTCAAACACTACGTCTAAAAACTTTGTTAATGCATTTTGGATACAAACACTGCGTCCAAAAATATTGTCTTCACTAATCCTGCAAAATAAAGAAGACTTGTACAACCAGGTTAGTTATGTGATTTTTGTAATTTCCAAACCTCTTCTCAGATTGTTGAATCTTTCTTCGGCCAGAGGTTTTGTAAAAATATCAGCAAGTTGTTCGTCAGTTGAAATATATTCAACACATGCATCGCCTTTAAGCATATGATCATGGATAAAATAATGTTTAGCTTCTATATGCTTTATCCTAGAATGTTGAACAGGATTTTTTGTTAGATTGATAGTACTTGCATTGCCACATAATATAGGTACGCAATTAAAGTTAAGACCAAAATCAAGAAATATATTCTTCATTCACAAAATTTATGCACAACAATGCCAGCTGCAATATATTCGGCCTAGATTGTGGATAAGGATACACAAGCTTACTTTTTGCTGTGCCATGACACTAGTAAGTGTCCAAGAAATTGAAAATGGCCTTTTTTTTCCACTTTGCAGCCCGCATAATCTATATCAGTGTATGCTATAAGATCAAATGTGTTAATGTGAGGATACCATAAGCCATAATCATATGTGCTAATTAGATATCGAAGAATGCGTTTTACTGCACATAGGTGTAATTCCTTTGGACATGATTGAAAACGGGCACAAAGACATACTGAAAACATAATGCCAGGCCAGCTAGCAGTAAGATAGAGTAAGCTTCCAATCATACCTCTATACTTATGTTCATCTACCTTCTTACCCTTTTCATCTTGGTTAAGTTTTATAGAGGTACTCATAAGTGTGCAAATTTCTTTGGCTTCGTTCATACCAAATCTTTTCAGCTACTCCTTGGCATACTTAGTTTGATTTATGAAGATTCCATCCTTGGTTTGCTTAATTTGTAGCCCGAGGAAGAACTTTAGTTCTTTCTTCAAGCTCATTTCAAATTCTTGCTGCATTGTCTTCGCAAACTTCTTGCACAAAGAGTCATTAATAGCACCAAAAATGATATCACCAACATAAATTTGAACAATTAGTAGATCACCAGATTTATCAGATTTGATTAATAAGGTGGTATCAATCAAGCCTCTTGAAAAACCTTTTGAAATAAAAAATCCACTAAGCCTCTTATACCAAACTCGTAGAGCTTATTTTAACCCATAAAGAGCCTTAGAAAGTTTGAAAACATGATTTGGAAAGTACTCATGAATAAAACCTGAAGGCTGATCAATATATACTTCCTCCTCAATAAAACTATTTAGGAATGCACTCTTAACATCCATTTGATAGAGTATGAAATTTTTTAAGGAAGCAAAAGCAAGAAGCATTCTTATAGATTCTAGTCTAGCAACGGGAGCAAATGTCTCATCATAATCAATACCCACTTCTTGATTGAATCCTTAAGCGACCAATCTAGCTTTATTTCTAATCACAACTCCATTTTCATCAAATTTATTTCTAAATACCCACTTGGTACCAATAACCGGACAATCAAGTGGTCTAGGAATAAGTTTCCAAACTTGATTTCCTTCAAATTGGTTTAATGCTTCTTGCTTAGCATTAATCCAAAATTCATCATGCAGTGCTATATCAATACAGTTAGGTTCTATACTTGAGAGAAAAGCAAAGTTATCTATGAAATACCGTCTAGTTTTAACTCCATCGCTTGGATCACCAATAATTTGTTCTTTGCGATGACCAGTTTTGTGTTTTCAATCCTTTGGTAATTGTTGATTCGTAGAATCTTCAGTTTGTACCTTTCCTTGTTCAGCTTGTTGTTCTTCAATTTCTTCTTCTTTTGCATGAGTATTTAGCGGTGGAGCTTTGAGTTGTTCTTTTCTTACTTCCTTTGGACCTCCTACATTATCATCATTTTTCGTTGGAGTATAAATGTTAGATTCATCAAATACAACATGTAAGGATTCTTCCATACATAGAGTTCTTTTATTGTACACTCTATATACCTTTTTATTGGAAGAATATCCAAGAAATATAGCCTCATCGGATTTGCTATCAAATTTTTCAAGATTATCTCGGGTATTAAGAACAAAACATTTGTAACCAAACACTTTAAAGTAAGAGACTAATGGAGTTTTGTCAAACATAAGTTCAAAAGGTGTTTTTCTCAAAAACGATCTCAACATAACTCAGTTTACTATATAGCAAGCTGTATTAACAGCTTCAGCCCAAAAATATTTTGGAAGGGTATTTTCACAAAGCATGGATCTAACTATTTCTTGCAAGGTTCGATTTTTCCTCTCAACAACACCATTTTGTTGAGGTGTTATGGCTGCTAAAAAAATGTGGAATACTCCATTTTTATTACAAAAGTGTGTAAATTCATTGTTGCAAAATTCTTTACTATTATCACTTCTAATAGAACATCTAATAGAGTTTTGGATACGTTTGATCGGTTTCGAAAATTCAAAAAAGGCTTCGTCCTTTTGTCCAAGAAATAAAGTCCAAGTAAATCTAGAGAAATCATCAACCAGCACATATGCATACTTTTTACCGCCAAGACTAACAGTCCTCATTAGTCTAAACAAGTCCATATGAATTAATTCAAGAGGTTTTGAGGTTGAAATCATTTTCTTATATTTAAAGGAAGTTTTGATTTGTTTTCCAAATTGGCATGCATCATAAATTTTTCTTTTATCAAACTTCATTTTGGGCAATCCCTTAACAAGCTCTTTTGAGAACAGTTTGTTTAATAAATCAAAAGATACATGACATAATCTTCTATGCCAAAGATAACCATCATTATCATGTACGGAGAGGCATCTAATACCATAAGTTATAAGGTCATTTAGATAGAATACATACACATTTCTAATACAATTGGAAACAAATATTGTTTCAAGATTTGAGCTATTCATGACAGAACAAGAATCCTTTTCAAAAATGACTTTGCAGCCATTATCACATAGTTGGCTAATGCTAAGCAAATTATATTTCAGATCATTTGTTAGTAATACTTGTTTTATAATGGTTGAGAAACCTTTACCACTGTTGCTAATGCCAAGAATCTTTCCTTTCTTCTTATCTCCAAAAGTAACGAATTTTTCATTTGTGGTCTGTACATTTTCTAACAAAGCTACGTCCCCAACCATGTGTCTTGAACAACCGCTGTCCAAGAACTATTTAGTGAAGCTCATTTTCTCCAAAGAATGTGCCTATACATGAAAAAGATGAGTGATTTTTTTTACCCACATTTTCTTGGGTCCATGGGGGTTAGTAGTGTTTCTTTTGATTTTCCAAAAAGTTATTCCACTGGATTCCACTTTTCTTTTAATAAGACATTTTGATGCAATGTGTCCCGATTTTTCACAATATGTGCATGCTTTGTGTGTCGTATAAACATGAGATAGCTTTAACAAATCAAGGCTTGTGAATTTTGTACTTATTCTCATGTCTATATCTTAAACCATTTCGATTTCGAATTTGATGTTGAGTTCCAAGTAATTTTTACAAGTTACTTTTTCCATTTGTGAATTTTTCAATACATGTGGTAAGGTCATTGACTCTATTTTTCATGTCATTAAAAGTGCTAACCATACTTTTAAGAGTTTGAATTCCATCATACAAACTTCTATTTTCTAGAAATACATACTATAAAGTAGTCATGATCACATCTTTTTCAATAATAGCACTTATGTGTAACTCAAGAGACATTTTGTTCTCACTTAATAACTTTTCATTCTCATTTAACAAACAATTAATCTTTAATTTCATTTCTTTATTTTTTCTGGACAGTGTTTTTAGTTCATGGAACATATCAATTAACAACTCATTTAAATCATCATGCTTTTCAGTCATAGATATAAGCGAATTAGACTTAAAATTAGTGGTAGTAGAGTTTACCTCGTTTTCCATGGCCATGAAGTATATGTTAGCAGTTTCGTTCTTAGAATCTTCTTCTTCAGACTTAGTCTTATTTAGATCCCAAGTCCCAATCAATCATTTGCCTTCAACTCCTTCTTATCTTTTAAGCATTCTGCCTTCCTTTCTTTTTGCAACTGGACAATCAGTAATGAAGTGTTCAGTGCTTTTGCACATAACATTGAGGCTTGAATGCTGAGGACTATCCTTTTCTTTTTGTGAACTTCTTTCCTCTTTTGAAGTTTCTTTTGTTGAACATCCTTTGAATTTCTTTGCTATCATTGGTAGATCTTCATTGTCTACTTCCGTTTCATCACTACTATCAGATTAACTAGTTTTTTCATCCTCTTTTTCAGCTTTCAATGCTATTCCTTTTTTACCTTTATCATGATCATCGGATTCCTAAAACCTCTTGAGTTTCATTTTATGTGTTAGAAAAGAGCCAATCAGCTCTTCGGCTGGTAAGGATTTTAAATCCTTAGATTTTTCCACGGAAAGAGCTTTAGGCTACCAGCTTTTAAGTAATGCATCCAAAATTTTTCAATTTTGTTCCCTAAGGGAATAAACCTTCCCATAGGCTTTGAGACCATTTGTGATATTTGTGAATCTAGTGAACATATCAATGATGCTTTCATTTGGCTTCATTGTGAATAATTCATAATCATGAATTAGAAGTCCCAATTTTAATTCCATAACTTGGTTTGTCCCCTCATAGGTGACCTCGAGTAATTTTCACATGTTATGGGGTGAATCACAACTACTAACTCGATTGTATTCAATCACATCCAGTGCACAGTATAAGATGTTCATAGCCTGAAAATTCAATGTCATCTTAGCTTTGACTTCAAAGTCAAACTCGTCATTTTGTTTAGGCATTTTTATGCCATCAACAAATTTTGATGGAATAAAATGACCTTTCTCTATCAAATTCCACAACTCAAAGTTGATTGACCACATATAGATTTTCATTCTATTTTTTTCCAGAATGTGTAGTTATTTCCATTGAACAAATGAGATCAATTTGTTGAAGATCCTTCAACATATGAAAGAGATAATGAGCTTGCCATGAGGATCTTTCCTACAAGGTTGTTAAACCGAGAATATGTAGACCAAGTTCTGATACTAAATGAAAAACCTTAGAGGGGGGTGAATAAGGTTTTTGGCACACTAAAATTTTCAAGAAATCTGTTATATGGAATATTAATGTTCTTCAAGTTTCTTTAACCAACTTCATGGCAACAGAGAAAGCTATCCAAGGAAACTTTGAGAATTATCCAAATGCAGACTAAGAGAAGAAATACAATACAGTTAATGTTATATGCAAAGAAATGGGACACAGAATATATAGTTGTTCAATCTACCAAGATCTACATCCACTATCTTAAGCTCACACTTAAGGATTTTCAACCAGATTTCATTTACCCAACTTAATGGAATCAATCTGCACCAAATACAAGAGAAGATCACCACACTTGGTTTTTCAAAACCTCTCAATCAACCAACAAATCAAGGTTCACCCTAAAATGAATTTTACACCATAACCTTGTTATACAAAAGAGATTGAATATCAATAGAACAGTAAAAACTCCCTTATATTTCCCCAACACACTTACCAATTTGGTCTTTTATTCTTTAGTGAGATATTTGGCAATGATCACAGGTAATTTATATCCTTCAGCCAAGAACACATATTCCAAGTACTCAGGTAGGTCTTTTAGATCTAATTCTAAAGGATCCTCTATGGATATTTTCATTTTTCCCAAACTGCTTTTCTCAATTTTTTCAAAACTCTTCATCCTATCCTCATCGATAGAGTTCTCCAAATATGCTACTAAAGTTTCCACCAACTCCTCCTCAAATGATTCCTGCATAAAATCCAGAATAGGTTCGTCAAGAATATCAAATCTTAAACAAGAATCATCAGAAGATAAAGGATGTTACATGCTTTTGTGGACTTGAATGACTACTTCCTCATCCCCAACCCTAAGTGTCAACCTCCCCCCATGAACATCAATTAACACCTTTGTTGTAGTTAGGAAGGGTCTACTTAAGATTAAAGGGACTTTGGAATCTTTATCCATGTCAAGAATAACAAAATCCACTGGAAATATGAATTTGTCAACTTTTACAAGTACATCTTCTATTATACCCCTAGGATATTTGATAGATCTATCTGCGAGTTGAATACTCATCCTAGTGGGTTGGGGTTCTCCTAGGCCTAGCTTTTTAAATGTTTTATATGGCAATAAATTAATGCTAGCGCCTAAGTCAGCTAACGCATTACAGAAATTAAAAGTGCCAATTAAACATGGAATAGAGAAACTCCCTAGATCGTTCTCTTTGTGTGGAAAATTCTATTTGTCCTACAATATAACTGAACATTCTTCATTTAGCACTACTAAGGACAATTCTTCCAATCGCTTTTTGCTCACGAGCATGCTTTTGAGAAATTTGGCATATTTGGGCATATAGATTAAAGCCTCACTGAGTGGGATGTTTATGGGCAGCTGTTTGAATATCTCAAAGAATTTGTCAAATTGGGCATCTTTTTGGGCTTTGTGTATTCGGGTAGGATAAGGAATTTGAAGCTAAAAAGTTGAATTTCTAATGGGATTTCCTGGAGAAGGGCAGGGTGCAGTCGGCGTCGGTTCTTTTCCTTCAGCTGACACCGGTTGCATGCTGGACTCTTTGTTCTTGGGTGTACAGGACAGCCGGCACCGGTTCTCTTCCTCCAGCCGGTGCCGGTTGCAGTCGCAATGTCTGGCAATTCCTTTCCACTCCGTAATATGACAGCAGCTTTTTCTTTTTTATCTATTGGTGTTAGTTCTTGATACTTCAACACTATGTCAATCAAAAACCAAATTTGTCTTTCCATATTGCGGATCATCTCCTCAAACTTCTCAAATGTGGAATCTATTTCTTGGAAGCGTTTTGTGAGATGGACAACAAATTTTCCAATCACTGTCTCTAACTCTGCTGATTCTAGTGCTTTGAGTGTTATCTCGGAAGAGTTATGGGGGTACTGCCCCTCATTAAGCCTCCTCTGGGTCCAATTCGTCATTCCACCTAAACATAGAAGATAGTTAGATAATGGATTTCACAATTCAAACAAAATTAAAGAACAAACTAGTCAATTAAACATCAGTCAAAGTTAGAAAGTTAAATTACAAAGATACACAAGATACAAAAGATGGCACCTTTTTTATAAAAAGAATAATTGTACGAATTTACAATATTTACATATTTACATGGTTAAATCAACAAAATTCAAGCTTTTATGATATTGTTCCCCGGCAATGGCACCACAAACTTGATGTGTATGAATTTAGGTATAAAAATTATATAAAAATAAGCACATTTCCAATCAAATTTAAATTAAAACGTTAACCCCAAATTACACATATGAGTAAGCGTACTCATCATTAAGTATAGCATAGGGTTTAAAATGAGTATCGATCCTTAAGGAACAAGTATGCAGTAATCACTTTTCTTTCATTGTTTAACCGACTCAATAAAGTGAAAAATAATAAAAAGAAAAATAATATATTATATACATGTCAATGATGGAGAATTATATAACTCAAACCATTCTTTTGACAAATATGACCTTAAAGTACTCAATCATTATTATAACTAATCATTCTCTTGGCATTACGAAGGATTAAGATAGATTCACTTCTTTTCCAATCCATGAAATTACTATCTTCTAGACAAATTAGCATCACAAATCCTGTCTCAACTAATTTACCCAAAAGATGCATTAAATACAATCCTTGATTAAATCCCCATATCCTGGCAAATTTAAAACATGAAATTAACCAATGAATCCATATCCTGGCAGACATCAATTAATCTTTAATTACCCAATTCTTAACAATTAACCCCTTTTCCAAGCAAGTTAATAGAAGAAATAACAAATTAATTTCGTAATCAGCATAAATAATTAAATATCAAGAATAATAATCAATTAATCAAAAAATCAAAGTAACTCTAAAAATCATAAATATCAAAAATAATGTAAAATTATAATAAAACAACTAATACATCATTGTTCAAGAAAAGAAAACAAATTTAAAAGAAAGCACTCATAGACAAGTCTCCTTCTTCTTCCTTCGTAGACCCTCTTGTACAATCCTCCTTAATCTAATGAATTCTTCCTTGATTTTGAGTGATTTTATGTTTTGATCCATGAATTCCTCCCCATGACTTATGTTTTTCCCTCTATTTATAGGCTTTAGAAGTCCTAAATTCGTCCTTCTAGGGTCTCTAGACGAATAAAAGTAGGGAAATACTAAAACTCTACAAATTGCCAAAAACACACACAAAAATCGAGGTACCGCCTTTGCACCAGTGCACAACCGGCGGCGCCTGTCCTACTAAAGACCAGCGCCGGTTGTGTTCTACCTCTCAGCCCGTTCACCGATTTTTTTCTTGATTTTTGTGCCAAGTCTTTCAGATTGCAACCGACGCCGCCTCTGGGCTCCTAACCAACACCGGCTCTATTCTGTTCTACTACGTTTTTACCTTATTTTACCCCTAAAATCTGAAATAATACACAAAATATCTTTCCAAGGATAAAATCTCAAATATGAAGGAATATGACCAATTATTGTACAAAATGTTTCACAAAATGGTCTCAAATAACTAGAAAATATATAACTAATTTAGGCTCTATCACAATGCATCCAAAAGGTAAGTCTAAAATGACACTTTTTAGGCAGAAATGATTTGACATAGTTTACAGAATTTTGGATGAATCTTTTGGATGCAGAATCATCCAAACTACTCAATCCAAAATTCTGAGATTTAAAACTTTAAAATCTTTTTCTTTGTGTGCTTCAAGGTAAAAATAAATTGAATCATAAGGTAAAGAGACATAGGAATTAACAACAAATACTTTAATAATAATTCCTAGTCTAAAGTTCTTCCATAAGGACTTCTTGGTATACAATCTCATAAGCTTGCACTTCATCTTGATCACCCATTCTCAAATTCCATTGCTCAAAAGTTGTTTAGCAATCTTATTTGAATACCTTAGAAGAACAAATGTCAAACATGTCCTATCAAATATAGATCACACAAGTTAGTCCACATCAATGTTTGTCATAAGTCAAAACATAGGAGAAAGCCCTTAAAGCATCTTCCACCTTTTAGCCTTCTCATCATAGCGATACCCATACTGAACCAAAATATACTCTGTCAAGAGGTCGCGGTCAGTAATGGGCTTACTTAACTCTCCATCCAGTTGTACTCCAAAGTCTCTCAAAATATGCATAATAACCAAAGGGAATTTTAGGGCTTTGGCTACAATGTTAGAGGCCACAACCTTTCTATGGAGTTAATGATAATTGGAGCAAGGGGAATAAGCTGACGGCTCCTCATCTTATCTAGAATATAAAGGTCAAGTAGCCTAAACTCATTGAAGCCACTAGCCTTGGGATAGATATTGAAAGCAAAAATATAGACTAAGGCACGCTACTGAGCCTCAAGCTCATTGTTGGAGTAATATTGATATTGACCTATTTTTCCTTTTCTCCTTATATAAAAACTAGCCCGTACACCAAATCCCAGGTAAGCTCAAAGATGATCTTGTGGTTATTATGATCCACAACTATCCATGGTCCCTCATCCGGGATTCCTAAAATTCTACCTAGTCTAGCCCTGTCAAACTTAATGGGAATCCCTTTGACCATGGTGAAAATAACTTAGAGAGTATTTTTCTTTTTGTCCTGCATATTGGCATAAAATTCTCTCACATGCACAGGACAATACGGACCTTCCATTCTAATGATGGGCTCCCACCCCAGACACTTAAACTTAGTAGAAAGCTATAGGGAATTGTTTAAAGACAGCTTATATCGCTTTTCTGCTATAATCTTATTATGTTGGTGCCTGTCATACTAAATTTGGCACATAGGATTAGAAAACTAGGTAGGTTGGGTAGGTAGAGGCTCGAAGGAAGGTGTAGATGAAGATACCTCTCAAGTTCCCTTAGCCCTCGGTGCTAACCCTCTAGGTCATCTAGACATGATGGGAGAATGAAGAAAGATGATAAAAACAGAAAAATATAAGGCTCTTAAGTCACTTTTTACAATAAATGTTCAACTCTCAACCGTCTCACAATCACAACACCATACAACACTACCACCACTCAACACAAAAACCTCAAGGTAATTAGTAAACACCACTCAACGCCTTCTCCACACCTACAAGACATATGCCAATCCACACACCTTAGCGACTAGTTTGATCATATCCACAATGTTCAATATTGCTCAAGGAAATCATATTCAGCCTAGAATCACAATGCTCAATCAGCCATACCATTTATATCAAAATGTAAAGCTTATCAGCATAAGGCTAAGTGAAATATTGAACAAGTATCCTTTATCATTAATCATAAAGCATACATGCTCAATCACTTCCAAAAAAAAAATGTAAACTATCAATGATATTAATCATAAAGAAGTATCCATAATATTCTCATGCCAATGCAAGCTCAAAGAAAGTAATCTTAACAATCAAATTCTTCACTAGAAAGCATTCAAGAATTTTCGCCCAAAAATGCATAGAAAATTACCCAAAATTCATAAGAAAAAATTTAATCGTAGAAAGTGTAGAAAATTCATACCATAATGATCTCTATTGCATGGGCAATGATTCTATGCAAAGAGTTTAAAGAAGTCGTGCTCCCAATGGAAGGATTGAAAATTGGATTTTGGGTGAAAATGTTGGATTTTTCCTTATTTTGATCCAAACTTTCAAGAACAAAATGAAGACTTTATGTTTTGGAAGTGTTTTAGAGGTATGAAAATTGATCCGGCGGTGTTTTGAAGATGAACCTGGCAATATGTTGAGAGGAGATTGGAGAGGAGTGAAAGTTTGTTGAACAAAAAAAATGGCCAAGAAGCCCGTTTTTAGTGTAGCGGCCGAACTGGCCTGGCGCCGGGCCCATGGACTTGGCCTGGCGCTAGGCCTCTTCTGCCCTCGCTTCTCTGTTAGGACATGCTGACCCGATGCCCGGGCCACGGGTTAGGCCCGGCAACAAGTCACTGACAAAAAAATCACTTTTTTTTTCAAAGATGCATTTTAATAAAAATAAAGATAAAGGAACATGAAATCATATGAAGCATGCAATCTCATAGCTAAATAAATGAAAACAGACGAGAACTAAAAAGATTGTTCTACAAAAACTAAAGCAATTCAAAAATCAGCGTTTTCTACGGTCTTGGTCCCATGGATTGGTCTTCATGTTGCCTGGTAGTATTCCCGATTGAAGATCACCAAGGAGTTTGGCTAACTATCTAATTTGACCCTCAAGGTTGGACATGGACGCCTCCAAGTTTCTCATGGTCGCAATAATTCTTTGGAACCATATTTCCGTCCCACTTACTAGTTTGGTGACCATTTCCTCCAGGGATAGTTTAGCTGGTAGGGCATTGTATGGCAGAGGTGGTTGAGTTCTTTGCATCCCGAAATTCACAGAAGCTGGCCGAGGTTGGTTTTGATTTTGGTTATTTCAAGAAAAGTTAGAGTGATTCCTCCAATTTGGGTTGTAAGTATTACTGTAAGGATTATTTTCTTGCCGACCATTACCTATAAAAGCCGCTTATTCCAATACTTTTTGCGAAGACCCCATATTTTGGCACTCGTGATTTGGATGCCTTTCCCCACAAAAATCACAAGTCACACTCATTACCTGCCCTTGAGAAGAAGGCATTACAAATTGATCCATTTTCTGTGTGAATGCTTCCACCTTTACCTCTAAGGCAGCCATTAAATCCACCTTATACATTTCATGTACACGAACTCTAGACTGTAAACTCCCCCAAGCATAGTTATTTGTAGCTAGATTTTTAATTAAATCAAATACCTCTTCCGGGGTTTTGAAATTGATGGAGCCTTTTGCAAATGCATCTGCTAATTGCATTGTAGCAAAACTCAACCCACTATGAAAGATCTACAGTTGCATCCCCAACTCGAATCCATAGTGGGGACATTTTCTTAGCATCTCTTTGAACCTCCCCCAACACTCATAAAGATTTTCAACCTCTAATTATTGGAAAGCAAAAATGTCAGTTCTAAGTTTGAAAATTCTAGCTAGTGGGAAATATTTAGCCAAGGATTTTTTAGCTAACACATTCCAAGTAGTAATGGATCCGGTGGGCAAAGATTTTAGCCATAATTTTGCTCGATCTCTCAAGGAAAAAGGGAAGAGTCTTAGCTTGATGGCATCTTCAGAAATACCATTCATCTTACATGTGTCAAATATCTCTAGAAAACTCGCAAGGTGGGCATTGGAATCTTCCTCAGGTAACTCATCAAATTGGACCATATTCTGGATCATTTGAATTACATTGGGTTTTATCTCAAAATTATTGGCCTCTATCCTAAGCCGTGCGATACTAGAGCTTGTACTTGAGATTACTGGTTTTACAAAATCAGTCATAACCTGCCTATTAGCTCTACCGTTACCACCATCGTTAGGCTGATTTACCTCCATTGCTTTCCTTACCCTTTCGCTTATAACCTTCCGAACCTTAATGAGAGTTCTCTCGATTTCCAAATCAAAGTCGACTATCTCAATTTTGGATCGTCTGGTCATAAACTAAGAGTAAGGTCTACATAAGATAGAAAAACTTTTAGATTATAGAATTCACAAGTTAAATAGTTAGGGTACATTTACAAATTAAGTTACAAAGAATTGCAACATACAGAGACATTAAAGTACAAGTATACAAGAAAACAAAATACAGCACCTAATCATACAAGGAACATATTCACATATTTACATATAAACATATAAACATGGTTAAATCAACAAAATTCAAACTTTCATTATATTATTCCCCGACAACGGCGCTAAAAACTTGATGTGTAAATTTTGGATATATAAAATCATCAATTTTAAATCCATCCCTTAATCAAGTTTTAATTAAAACATTAATTCTAAATACACATGTGAGCAAGTATACTCATCGTAATCATAGTATAAGGAATTAACGAGTATTGATCCTCAAAGGAACAAGTACACACTAATCACTTTTCATTCATTGTTTAACCAACCCAAATAAAGTGAGAAAAGAATAAAAAGAAAAACAAAAGAAATATATACAACTCAAGGATGTAGGTTTATACAATTTAGACAAGTATCCTAGAAAACATAACAATGAACCAATTAGGAATTCTCTCAATTAATTATCATATTGATATCATGAAGGAACGCACAGTAAAATTTAATCGTTTGTCAAGTCATAAATTTACTTAGGTAATTTCCACTTCGTTTGTTAATCTATAGAATTTTAAATTTTGATTCATATTAAGAGATTTGTCAATCAAGCTAATATAACCAAAACATGCATGAATCTCAATTCCTTAAAACATGAAATTAGCTAATAACCTTATGTCAAGGAAAAATTAACTTAACATTTGATCATTTAGTTCTAAAATCCTAACTTCATCATTCAAATCCATCAAGATTTAACAAATACGAAATCAATACAATGAAACTCCTAACATCGTTGTGTCGAAGTCAATTAAAAGAACTTGCATCAATAATCAATGAAATCAAATAATCAAATATCAAAGATAATAAAGAATTGATCAAATAACTAAATTAATACAAAATTATGAATCCCAAAATAATGTTAAACTACAATAAAAGCATTGAATACATCATTGCTAAAGAAAAATAAGACAAAGAGAAAATAAAGCACTCATATACAGGCTTCTTTCTTCTTCCTTGAAGACTTCTTTTGAACAATCCTCTTTGACTTAGGTGAACACCTCCTTCAATGAGAGAATCAGAATTTCTACCCTTTAATTCACCCCTCTAAGTTGTATATCAAACCCTTGTATTCCCTTGTACTTTTATAGACCTCTTGGATGCTAATTTTATGGCTGAGGAAATCTTGGCCAAGTAGGAGTAGAAAAATATTAAAATTATTGGATAAGCTCTAATTTCGCGTACAGAATTTTCGCCTCCAGAGCATACCTGGCATCGGGTACCTTCGACCCACCTGGCGCCATATGCACTCTATTATTTCCCTATTTTTGCTTTGTTTTTGGCCGCTTCTCCTTGGCAAGCAGAATGGACCCGGCGCTAGGTACACATGCCAGACCTGGTATCAGGTCTATTCTGGAAATCCCCTGAAGCTTGCTCAATTTCTACTGCTGGAGCATAATGGACCTGGCACCTAGTCCATTGGCTGGGCCTGGCACCAGATACATTTTGGTTATGTGCACTTTCTACTCAATTTTAACTTAAATCTGCACATATTTGCCAAAAATACGTTTTACAAGCAAAATGTCAATATGAAGGAATATGCTTAGTTATTACAACAAATGTATCTTAAAACAACCTCAAATAACTAGAAAAAGAATGGTAATTTTAACCCCTATCAATGTATTACACAATATATTGCCTACTTGAGAGGAAGGAGATTTTGGGGTTTGCTTTCTTTTTCCTTTCTGTTTAAATTAAGGAGCCTCTATTTCAATGTTAATGGGGTCTTCAGCATCTCCCTTTGCCAAATTATAAGGTATATCAAAACATATCAGTATTAATCAAAAGGGTTGGTCGGTCATACTATATAAGATTTTACTTGCCAAATCAATGGTTTTTAGTGTTTGTCTTGTAGAACAACGGACAGCGGTATCAAAGGCAACAATCGAGCTAGATACTTCCTGTTTTTGTACGTTCAGCTTGGCAAGCTAAATATCGATTAACGAATCAAACCACATATCGCTCAAAGAAATCCACCAAACATCACAATTTGGGGTGGTTGCCACATAAGAGAGGAAATCAACGAAGGCAAAGTCAGCAAGTTTCTTCCTGAGACTTTCTTGGTGACTTAAGAGATGGTTGGCTGACTACTTAGGGCGATTGTTAAAAGGAACAACAAAGTTAGAAAGAGTTAGGATATTCTGTACCAGACCAAACTGTCTAGCTACATGTGAAGATTGTAAGGCTTAGAACGAATGGTGCTATAGGTTCCACTAGGCCTAATTCCCAGTAGCAAGTCACAGGCTGTTAACGGGTAAAATCAAATTTCTTTTGCAAATTTTCTTGTTCTTGGGCATTCTTCAACTAATCAAGGCCACTAGTCCTAGAGAACTATAGGGAGACAATTCAAAAATAGCCTTTTCTTTATTAGCATGAAGATTAATTAGAATATCAGTCGAGGGGAAAATCAACAGTCGAAACTCGTCTAAGGTGATAGCCAGTCATATGGTTATTTGTTTTAACAGACTCGAGCCGAGAAAGCCTGAAGTTAGGTAAGTACTGATATAACCACATCTAGAGTACCCAGATTAGTCCTATCACAAATTTAATTTTCCTACCATCAACCATGGTTCAGGAAAGCTAGAATAAACCCCTATAAATACTAGTAAGAAACAAGGAAGCCAAACCTCCTGAATGGCTAGTCATAATCACAAAATGCATATACTCAGTTATAGCACTAACTGCACTGGGGCATATGACATATCTACAAATCCAAAAAAAGGAATGCAGCATTTTCTATATTAGTGATTGGACCACTAGACTCACGGTTGGCCTGGATCAATTTGGGATAAGAAGAGACGGCCCTATAGTGTTTAACATTATAGGGCAAATTATTTTCTTCCATAAAAGATGATAGGACTTAAACTAGTCATATTTTTTCTAGTTATTTGAGACTAAATTAAGATATTTTTTATACAATAACTAATTATATTCCTTCTTATTTGATAATTCCCTTATAAAAATACTTTTCTATAATTTTATACAAAAATAAGTAAAAATTAGAGGTAATTATGTGATTTTCTAGAACAAGACCAACACCAGCCCAAGAAGAGGAGCCAGCGCCGGTGTTCCACTGGAAAAACAGAGAAGTGCAGAGCAATTGAAGGAATTTCAGTCAACAATCATGATACGAATCTTGTGTGACTTTTCGTGGTGTTGTGGTGTTTTTTGTGGCTATGTGTTCAGTTCAAACAGAGGGAACTAAAACAGGGGCTTTTCTTGTGACAAAAAGAGAAAGTAACCTAACTACCTACACTCTTTCAAACCCTTGAAGAAAAAAGCCTCAAAGACCCTCAAGATGAGTAGAAAGTTCTACTATATTCTCACCCTAATATCCTTGAAGCAACAAAGGCAAGCAAGAACAAATAGAATAGAGAAAATAGGCACCCAAATATTGAATTTCAAACGAACCCTAGAAAAACAAAGCAACTAAGACCAATTCAAAGAAAACAACATTGGATTATCCAGAAGATTTATAGACTCTTACAAAAGGATGACTAACCCTTAAGCTTGGTCTTGAACAAGATGAACAATGAGGCTAGGGCCTCTTAAGATTCTCTCTTAATTTGAAATAAAGTGAAGTGAATTGTCTTGTCAAATCAATAAATGTGCTATTTATACTATCCTAACCCTAGCTAAGTAATCCCTGAGGTTTAATTACAGTTTAGGGTCAAAATAAGTCTTTACAAACACTTAAAAGTGAAGAAAGTCGGAGAAAAGCATTAAAACGCGGAGCAATCGGCGGTGGCCCAAGGGAAAGTCGGCGCCGATTTGGGACATCAAGCCAGCGTCGATTTGGTTCTGTCTTCGGGTCGGTTCATGTTTGCTTGAAGTGTCATTTTGGACAGAATGGAACCGGCTCCAGTTTGGATGCATGCAGCCGGCGCCGGCTGTCCTCTGGGAAGCCTCCCTTTGTCAAATTTCATCCATTTTTGCTACCGGTTTGAGTTCTTGTTGGGGTCCCTCGTGGATGGCCATCAACACGAACTCTTGACTAGCTTCCTCCACCTTCCAATCCTCTTTCATCCTCAAGCATGGTTTAATAATCAATTGAAAATCATCTTGAAGTTTCTTGGTCCTCACTCTTGTCATCGGTCCTTATCCTCCATGATAAAGTGGAGTCTCATCAAATCAGCAAAAGAAAAAGGAAAATCGGTCAGCAAGTTCATGGCTCACTTGAGCCGATAACAAAAGAAAACAATTGCAACAAAAAAAAGCAAACAAATCGGTGGGGCCAAGATGCAAAGCAAAGGTCAACAAAGGTGGCTGAGAAAAGAACAAAAGGGAAATTGAATTCGGCAGCAATTTTCGGTGGTGATTTGTGGCTCAACTAAGCCGAGGCAAGGGAAACGGCTCAATTGAGCCAACGCAACGCAGGAGAAAGAAAAGAAAGAAGCTTCGGTCTTCAATTCGCTGGCTTGGGTGTTTTCTGCAGCTTTAATTGAGCTGATTCACGGAGAACAAAGAAAAGCAGCTCAACAATTATGTAGGCTCAATTGAAGCCAAATTCCGTAACAAGAGTGTGCTTCAGCACAAGAAGACAAAGTCCAATCCAAATTGATTTCTCTTAGGTTTTTATTTTAGCAAAGTCCAATCTTCCAATTGACAAAGTCAAAGACGGTGGACCATTATTTTCTCTTAGGTTTTTATTTTAGCAAATTCTATTTCTTTTTTGTTTTGGATTATGTTTAGGTAATTTCTTCTTCTTTACTTAAGATTCTTTTAGGAACTTAGTGAGCCTATAAATAAAGGCCAATTTACCTTAGGAAAAATGGGTGCACAATGTAGAGACTTAGATATATTTTGGAATGCATCACCAATATTTTCTCGAGATAAATAATTCAAGGAGGATTGTATAAGAGGGTCTTCAAATGAAGAAGAAGAATGCTTGTCTATGAGTATCTATTTCTTTCCTTTGTTTTCTTTTCTTGAATAATGATATATTAATTGTTTTATTATAATTTGACATTATTTTAGATATTCATGATTTTTAGAATTGTTTGATCTTTTAATTAATTGATTATTCTTCTTGGTATTTAATTACTTAGGCATATTACGAGATTAATTGGTTGTTTCTTTTCATTAACTTGCTAGACCAAAAAGGTTGATGGTAGTCGCAATTAATTAATTTCATATTTATTGGCTATTAACTTGCTAGACCAAAGAGGTTAATTGCTGAGGATTGAGTAATTAAAGGTTAATTGATGTCCGTCAAACTAAAGATTCATTGATTAATTTCGTGTTTTAAATTTGTCAGACCAAGGAAATTTAATCAATGATTGTGTCTAATGCATCTTTTGGATGAATTAGTTGAGACAGACCAAGTGATGCTAATTTATCTAGAGGATAGTGATTTCATGGATTGACCAAAGAAGTAAATCTATCTTAATCCTTCATGATGTCAAGGGAATAATTAGTTATGATAAAGATTGGGTTCTTTAAGATCATGATTGTCAAAATAATGGTTTGAGTTATATAATTCTACATCCTTGAAATGTACATATTATTATTTTCTTTTGTGTTATTTTGTTTTATTTTCATTTTTATTTCTTTTTCACTTTATTGAGTCGGTTAAACAATGAAAGAAAAGTGATTAATACATACTTGTTCCTTGAGGATCGACACTCGTTTGAACCCTATACTATGTTAATAATGAGTACGCTTGCTCATATGTGTAATTTGGGGTTAACTTTTTAATTTAAACTTGATTGGGAATGTTCTTATTTTTATATAATTTTTATACCCAAATAAATACGCATCAAAAGACGAAAGGTCAGAGCCACTTACAGGAAGGCTAAGAATCACGGCCATGTCCAGTAAGGTGGGGGAAATCATTCCAAAGGGGAATACAAAAACATTAATGGTTGGATTCCCAAAAGTGCTTACCACTAATAGTCGTGCCCGGTCGATGGGGAATCGCCGAGTAGTCAGTTGGATCACGTCATAGATTCCCCACTCTCACCATTTGTTCCTGCAATTTTCAAAAACCCTATCTAGCTAAGATTCATACTCTTCGAGGTAACTAGGCTAGTACTTCCACTTGCTGGGAAATTTTTGAAGCCCCATTGATTACTCTTGATAGGAAATTCTAGTCTGGTGGGTTTGATATGGTTGGTTAGGTCAGCATTGCTAGCTAGATCTGCTGTGATAGGACCTAAAATGAAAGCTTTGGCAAGGTTGGGTAAAGAATCATTGGATGGCTATCCATGGCGGTCGAGGAAGATTGAAGAAATGAAGGAGTGCAGAAAGCTTATAAGGGTTTTTCATTACAGGAGTGTAAGGGTTCCTCACTGAGCGGGATGGATTTAAGCTAGCCAAAATTGAGGATAATGAAGCATCTCTAATCAGATTAAGGAATTTCAAATTCAAATACAATTTTGATTTGATCTAGGTTTTAAGAATGGGTGGAGTCCTTAAAAAGCCTAATTGTCGGCGTGTTCAGGAACCGAGGGGTTATTTCTCCTATTTTCTTTAACAAGATAACAAGACAAATAAGGGGGCAAGTGTTGACATCCAAAGATATAGCTGGCTAGACAAGTCAACTTTTAACTAGATGGGTACATCAAGACATGACTGGAAGGCTCAACTAGAAACCCTATCAAGATAGGCCAGCAGGAGCATGATTAAACAAGCTAGTTAGGAACCTTATCCGGATAGGTCAAATAGATAGGACTGGGCCAGGCAGCCTCTAACAGAATCTCAGGCCAAGACAAAGAAGCAGCAGGCTAGAAGTTTGACTTCAGTCAGGACACTTCCTACCTTTAAAGAAGTTAGTATGATTAGGAGTTTGATTTCAGCACCTCCTATCTTCAAGGAAGTTAGTTATTGAAGGAATAATGCATGATTTTTTCTCCAAGTAAACTCACACATCGCCATTAGCAATCATGGAGCAGAGGAGAATAGCCACAATTGCCATTTTCTCCAGTTTTGATCATAGAAGCATGACCTGGAAGCTTCAGAACCAAGGAATTTTGTTTATAAATGCCAAAAAATGAACAGAAGGAAGGGGTCATCAAGAAATCATCTCAAGAGTATATTTTATTCCTTAATTTCATTTCAAAAGCTTGTTTTACTGCTTTCCTTTAAATTCATGTACTTTTACATCTTTCAATCAATTCCAACCAACTCTTTCTTTCAAATTATTGAATGTTTTGTACTCTCGGGGTTATAACTTCAATCTCCAATTTATTCCTTCCAATTCCACTAGACTGTTGCATTCACTTCACAACTTAAGCTTGCATTAGGGCTTTTTGGAGTGCTACAAGGAACCCTTTTCGTTTGATCTTCAACTTCCTGCATAATTTCCCCAAATATAATTGTGTAATGAAAGTAGTAAGGAGTGTGAATTACTCAACTGGCGAAATGCTACCTTCGACCAGTCTATTTATATTTAAGCCAGTTCGGCAACTCACTAACTTGGTGATCAGACAGTAAAATTTAGAGTCATCAGTAGTTCTTCTTTTTTGTACCCAACATCTCTCACAACCATGGTATGCCTTAATAGTAAAATCACTAGAACCTGATTATCATAAAAAAGTACAAAATATTTAAAAATAAAAATATAGATTTATATTTTTGGGACCATTCAAATATACTCGAAGCATGCAAATAGAAGTTGCTTGATATTTTAACCTAAATTGAGACTACACGATCCCAAGATGAGAGACAGAGGAATGGAAAATAGAGTAAACAACAAAAGAGGCTTTTTTTTTTTTTTCTAATCATGAATGGACAATATCAAACAATATGAAAAGTGAAATTTTTTCAAACAAATAAGGGAAATATTTTGTTTTTTAAAGAAAAAAAATACTCACTATAAACGCAATTCTACCATATTCTTCGAAGTTCTAATATGCAAATACATGATAGCCAAAATCTTGTCTTGATATTACTTTTTGTCATCTGGGTTCGCTAATCCTTGGTGGGTGTTCTGTGAATTAGTGGGTTTTTGCTTGGGAAGTGAAAAGGATTTGATAGTATTTGAGAAATTTGAATCGATTAATGATTAGTTAATATTCCCCATTCATAAAGTAGGGTTGTATTTTGGGTACGGGTCGGTTAATACCAACTTGACACGAATCACATTTTGAATCACATGTTCTTCACGTGACTTCTAATGGAGTGAAGAGGATGTCTCGATAATTTTACACCTTATTAGAAAGTTATGTCCCAGTGGCGTAATTAGTAACCAGCTGGATTCCACTGCGTCAGGTAATGGCAAGCTAAACAAAACCACTCATAAATATTTTGTAAGTAAAATATTATGCAAAAAAAGTATTTGGGAATAATGAACTAATGTTAAATAAATGAATAGTATTATTAGCCATTTCCCTTTTCAAAAGCTAAATTAATCTGGAACTTTCTTAGAATTAGTGAAAATAATGTAGAAATTGGGATGTCTTTCATTATATTAATTCCTTCAATTGTATAATTGTTAATTGGGTTAGTTTGGCATAGTTGTGCATAATATATAAACTATCCTTGTGTACATTTCTTTAGTGAATGAATCAATAGTTCTTCCACTTTCACCAGAGGAATTAAAAAAGAGAAGAAAAAAGAAAAGACATATTTACATTTTTTGGTAGATTTGTGTGAAAAGGGAAATGAAAAAATAAAAAGGGAATTGAGAAATGGGATTAGTTAAAAATGATGAACTTAGGAATTGATGAAATGGGATTAGCTAAAAATGATGAACTTAATTTCCATCTAAAAAAAGGTGGAAAGGCACTACAAGGGATAATACATTTTGCGACCACCACATCTATTTTTGACCTACTGGTATTTCAGTTGCTAATTAGTGGCAAATCAAATACTAAATTTAGTGGCAAATGATAGTGACCGAATAATGATAGATTAGGTTCCTATACATTTATATATAATTTTTCTGTTAATTTTTAGATAATAATTTTTTTTTCAATCACAATTATGTAGCTATCAATCGTTAAGTTGTTTTTATTTGATTTTAAATCGAATTGTTTATTTTTTCCATATTTTTTATTGCTAAAAGCATGTTAAAGGTGACCGATTAGTGATCAAATCTTAAAAAGTAAAAACAATTGGTTTACCATTTTACTTATATTCAGTTACTAAACTGATACTATTTAGTGATAGATTAGTGACTGATTTTAAATATTTAAAAAAATAAAGATGATCAAAATACCATAGTTCCCAAATCACCAAAATTGCAAAAACCTCTTAGGTGTTTCTATCTCTCTCTTTTCCACCGGCGTTTCTCTTCTTTTGGTGGTCTCCATTTCTGCTCAGTTCCTATGAAGGGCTAAGGTTTTCAGACACCAAGAGTCTGACCGATTTCATTACTGCGTTGGAGCTACAGATTTCATTTTTGGAGGTTAGACAATAATAACAGTTTAGAGCTTGGGTTTTTATTCTTTTATTGCTATTTGTTGATTTTGTTGGAGTTGTGATGATTTAGTTAGAGTTCTGCAAAATGTTCTGTTGAATTTAGCTGAAGAATGCCTCTCAGCTTTGATGGATTGTTCTTATATTTTTAAGATTTTTTTTTTTTTTGGAATATTGCTCTTTCTTCCATGGAAATGAAATTTTTTATAGATTGCTCCTTTTGGTAACTGTCGAAGCTTGTGCTTATTTCTGTAATGTTGCTTTATTGTTTTGTAGTTTCTGTCCCTCAAGTCTGAAACTACTGCTTATCCATTAAGCAGCACAATTTGCACTCATAGTTTTACTCTTGCTTTTTGTTGTGAAAACAAGTAGTCTGTTCTTGAATTAATTCTTAAACCAAGATTGTGGTAGCTGTAGCAGTTGCAGTAATTGTATATGTTAGACAATTGAGTCTGTTCTTAATGCCTTTCTTCTGCAAAAAATATGGTTGTTTTTAGCTTAGGTGATGGCTATTGTCTACAGTTTTTGGCTTTGAAAACTGGATATGATTAATGATGCTGTTTAGCCCGAAACTTCCATTATTATTGTTTATTATATGCAGTTTTTTTCATAATTAATCACACATCAGAAAGGCCAACGACCTCAATGAGTAGAGTATTTTCTTTTCCTTAGTTTGTCCTCTTTTGCCTCTCCTGATGTCATGCCCATTTTTAGCCATTTTATATAGGACTCAAGTATTCCTAAAATAATTGGGGACTAGGGATGACCATTACTTTATAGCACAGATTGAATGAGACCGCTAATATGAGAATAATTCTGTGCAGTAGCAGGAATTCAGAGCTATTAAGGAGTGATTCTTGGGATCGGGTGTAGCATTCAGTACTGGAAAAAAAAAAAAATCTGGTAGTGAAATATCTCTGTCTTTGCTTTGAGCCTTGAAGCAGCATGCTGCCTTTTTCCTTTAATAATTAAGATTCATAAGTTGATTTAGAGAAATGCAAAAGGGATTATGTCAGCCAGAACATGCTTGTTTCGGAAAATTGTTAAACCAATAGTCCACACAACATTACTCATATGTTTTTCATGTTTCTAATATTTGTCCTCCCTTTTATCAAAAGGACAGATCTTGTATCGAAGTGTCACTCTCTTTGAACAGTTGTGTGAGTTTTTGGGCACAGTCAGTTCATCCAATCTGCCATTCTTGCAGCAAAAGAATTACTATTATGCAACTAACAACTCTATAGCTGCCTTTCCACCTCCAGAAAAAACCAAGAATAAACAAACAACAGTTGCATTGAATCATGAATTTGTCGATAGATAGAAAATGAGGATGCTAATGATGACATTCCTAGCTATTGCTGCTGCCGATGATGATGACGGCATTCCAAATGCGAGATCTTCATTATCATTTGGGATTACCTCGACCACCGTACCACCTTTTGATGATGATGATATGATGACATTTTTAGTGATACTAGTAATGGTGCAGGTGGCCCTTCTTAGTTACACCTCGGAACTATATTATAATATCCAAACATCATACTTCAAATGCTATTTCTTTAATTTTATTTAATTATAAATCTTTGAAATCACTAATATATTTTATAATTTATTAAATACAAACATTTTTTTAATTTACTTCAATAATTTTACTTGCAAAAAATATGATAACGGACTAAATTTATTGGAAAAATGCATTTATTTATATAAGACAAAATCAAAAGTATTAGCAACTGACAAGACAAACATTAGTGACAAAGAGAATTTGGCGGCCAATTAGTCACAATTAGTGACTAACATGTCAGTCGATAATTAGTGATTAATTATCGACTGAATAATCAACGACTGAAACAATTAGCGATCATTATTTAGCATGACTTGGTCACTTAAATTTCTAATTCTTTTTTTTTAATTAGCAACGGGCCACTCAGTTGCTAAATAGTGACATAATATGTTGGTCATTAATATTTTAGGACCATGTACATCACAACCATTTATTGTTAATCGCTAATCGATTGCATATTTATAATTAATGATGGTAAAAAAGAGATCCCCTATAATTATTCTTTTTTAAATTTTATCCTCCACTTTGAAAATGCTTATGCTCACTCTAACCCAGAAGGGGGGGGGGAGCCTGTGTTGCATTTCAAATACATGAATAAAGAATAAATTAATATTTTATCTCTTTTTTCAACTTCTATGAAATATCATATTACATAAAGTATTTAATTCTCTCCCGTTTTTTCAATGCGCCAAAGTAGTATAGAGAAAAAGAAATATAAATAGAAAGCAAATTACAGGAGGACAATGATTTCGAATAAGGTTCTCATGGTAATTTCTCTCGTTACGAATCTTCTCCTACAAATTCCTTCCCATCTTCCTCCGCTACAGATTCTCCCCCCAAATCTCTCCCTCATCCTCTCCCCACTCTCAATGGCTTGCCAAGTGTCCCTCCCTTCCCTTTTTTTTTTTTTCACATAAAAAGAAATCTTTATTAGTATAATTATTATTAACTTAACATTCTCCCATTAACAATTTCGTTTCAAATACAAATTTTAGGCTTTCCTCAACCTAGTTGTACTCAAATCTCACTGTCATATACAATCGTTGAACTACAGAGGTAAATTTTCTTTAACCTCGTACAGTAAAAAACCCTAGCAATTCTTTGAGCTTTGCTTCACTTCCTTCTAAAGTGCTTTTCGTGTAAGTTTATGATCAATACCAAAAACTCCATAATTTTTATTTTAATAATTGTTTTAGTACATATTTGAGTTTTTGGTGATGCACATAGGAATATTAATTGATAATAATAAATTAGGTTAAAGGTAAAAATACCCTTAAAAAATGCATACTTTTATAATTATACCTCTCACATTTAAAATTCATCAATAGTACCCTTCTTAAATTTAATTTTTTTTTAAATATACCACCTCACATTTAAATTTACTAATAGTGCCCTTCTTTAATTTAAATATTTTTAAATATATTCCTCGCATCTAAAATTTAGTAATTGTACCCTTTTTAAATTTAAATCCTTTCAAATACATCATTCTATCAAGAATTTAATGAGATACTTCACATTTGACCATTTAAAATATTGTAATTATAATATATTCATTATTATTAAAGGTAAATTGGTAATTTTTATTTTTATTTTCTCCAAAAAATAAACGTTTCTTGGTTAAGCTGCTTTGTTTCTGTAAATCCTCTATGAGTGATTTTGATTATAATAAATCCCTTCTACCAATGATTTTTATTATATATTTTTTTCATAAAACCATATAACCATTGAAGATTACCAAAATCCCTTTTATCAATGATTTTTATAATAATCTTTAATGGATATTATAATAAAAATCATATAATCAAAATCTCTTCTACCAATGGTTTTTATTATAATTTTCAATATTTAGAAGATTTACATAAATATTGCAATTTTTTTCATTCGTACAAAAAGAAAAAAGAAAAAAGTTCATTGTTTGGAGGAGATAAAAGATGAGATTACCAATTTGTTCTTAATAATAATGAATATATTACAATAACATCCTTTTTAAACGGTCAAATGTAGAGTATTTTGTTAAATTCTTGACAAAAAAAGTATATTTGAAAAAATTTAAATTTAAAAATGATATTATTGTTAATGTGAAAGATATATTTGAAATGATTTAAATTTAAGAAGGGTGTATTACTAAATTTTAAATATGAATGGTATAATTACAAAAATATACATTTTTAGAGGCATTTTTGCCTTTAACCCTAATAAATTTTTGATGATGTACTGTCTGAGTCATTGCGGGTGTAACTCTAGAAGCCGTTGTGGCCGGAGTGATGATAATGGGCTGGAGATGCACGTAGGAATGTTGTTCGTTGAGAGAGCAAATATGGAAACTGCAATTCCAATTTAACAGTATTAAGTTTTTCTCTATTCGTGGAGCTTATAGGAATTTTTAGAGGTAGTAATATTGAATACGATATGAAAATAACACGGTTATAGTAGATTAAGGTTGGAGTTTTAACCGTTCGGGTCGAAACAGGTCGACCTGTTTAATTTTAAACATGTTCAGGTCATAAACAGATTTAACCCATTTCAACCCGCGAACCCGTTTAAATTGTTTTTAATACTTTTTGTAATACCCTACAAATTTTACTATAGAAAATTACGTAATTTAATTTTTTTACATGAATTAATTGAATTAAATTTTATTATATGAATTAATTGAATTGTTTATGTGTCTATTTTGTTTAATTATTGAGACCTCTAAAAGAAAATAAATGATGTTAATGTGGCTATTTGCTTGATACATGGTAAATGAATCATTCTTAATTAATTATTATTTAGTATCTATAATAATATTATTATTACAATGATTTTTAGTTAGAGAAAATAATTTCTTGAACAATCCAATTTTATTGCAAAACTACATTTGTTTAGATTTTTAAGATTGAATCTTATGAATTTATTGAGATCTCTAAATATTTAACTTGATGATTTGTTGTTTTACTGGTTATTTATGACTTTATAATCTATTTTATTAGTTTTTTTAATTTTATATGGTTTAATTTGATTTTTTTAAATTTTTTGTGTAATGGTGCACAGATTGACGGGTTTAGTAAGTATTCGGATTAACGGGTTTAGTAATTTTATATTTAATTTTTGTATCTAATCGTGTTATGTCGTATCAATCCATTTTATGATACGAATACGACACGAATATAAATGGGTTGACATGACACGACACGACACGTTTATTAATCGGGTCATGTTCAAATTGACCTGTCAAGTGTAATGATCTCAAGTTAACACGACTCGCCAACCTGAATACGATACGATTGACACTTATAAAAATTTCTCACTTTGTGCTTTTCCAGGTGTACACAATTTTCTGTCCATAGCCATTTTCAATTGCTCAATTTCTTCCTCCATTTTCTTGAAAACATTAGCCCCTTTTTCCTGCCCCTTATAATTTCTTAAAATTTCTGCTTCCTTAGCTTCAATGTGCAGACGCTGTTCCTTAATGACACGAGATTTTTCGTTAGTTTTCCTCAAAAGCTTCTTCACCCTCCTTTGAAGCAACCTATTTTCTGATCTTGAAATTTCAAGCAGCTCCAGGTTTCTTAAATATTCAAATACCATATATTCAAACCTCTGTCTCTCTGCTTCCACCAACGAAATTTTCCCTATCCAAGAACTCTAACATATCTCCAACAATCTTGTTCTGGAGCTCCATAAGTAGCAGTTGTGGCTCTTTCATCTGCCACCAACATTTCCTCTTAACAACTCAGGCTAACACATATTTGTAGGTACAAAATTCCCATATGTGTTCATGATCAGCCTATACTTTGACTGTGGTATAGGAGAGCCAAAACTTCGACTTAAAAAAATGATATCCTTCCAAATGGTTTACTTGCTTGAAGTATGAAATTGTATCCAAGAATTGCAACATATTCATGCAAGGTCGATGTAATTGACTTTCACTGACAATACGGTCGGGATGTCCAACATCAAAACCTAAAAAGGTAAGAGAGCTTAAGCAGAATGCAAGGGACTTTACACGGAATTTCTAGAAAATGGGTCCATTTTTTAAATAAATTATGACAATGAGACGATTTTAGATGATTTTCTATTTGTAGTGAGGTCACATTCATAGGTTGCATAGTGAATGCGCCCAGAGCAGTGGTTTTTTTTTTCAGAAAACAGTAATGTTGAAAAATTATTATGATAATGCGACCTGAGGTCACATTAACTTAACAGACGGTGGTGTAGAAGCTTAATTAACCAACATGCCAAGACTTTATGGATCCTGTGCAAAGCTTAATTTACCTGAAGAGGATAATTCTCCATCTCCTTCTCCTACGCCATCGCCATCAAGCACCATCTCTTCTGAATCTAGCTCAAACAACCCATTGGCCCAAGAAAAAGAAAACAATGGGTTCAACTTTCTTGAAGATGCAACAAGTGAGTTCAGTGCTTGATGAAGTGGCTGTTTTCAAAGACCAGAACGGAGAATTTGCACTTTGGAAAACTCCAGCCCCAAGCTTGCTTGACGAGGAACAAAACCTGAATTGGCCTGAGTATCCGGTGGACAACGGCTGTCATTGGTCTAATGATGGTGAAATCACCATCGGCGACATAATGGAACCAGATTTCAATCTCAATATTGATTGGGAGAATATGCAATCTCCATGGACTTCCTAAACTAAATGCTTCCTTACAGCCACCATTGCCAGAAACAACGTCAAGAACTGTTCCGCTGCGCGGTCTGTTAAGTTAATGTGACCCCAAGATCGCAGTAATCACTACGATGTGTAAATTAATTTTCCAATATTCCCGTTTTCTAAAAAAAAAAAAAAATCATGGCTTTGGTCGCATTCTATATTTATGTAGTCGCATGAATGCCACCTCACTACCCATGAAAAATTATTCCACCCCACTATCGTAATTCATTTAAAAAATGAATCTATTTTCCGGAAATTCCATGCCCAAAATCATCTGATGCCCATGTCTTCACAGACAATTCTGATTGTCAATAATCTCTTGCCCAATATCATCTCACCCGTTCTCATAAGCAAGCATCAATAAATTTCACAAAATGGCAATTTCCTATCTAATTCAGTTGCATCTCATTCTCCAATTCATCCGTCGAAGCTCCTTGCCTCTTCATACTGGCCGACATGATCGGCTTGGCCGGAGACGTAGGCGGGAAATGCCACTTGAATTTCTTTAGGGAAGTTCTCGCCGGAGAAGGCGCTGGAGCCACGCTGGCGGAATACTGACTCTGCCATGGGCTGGCAGAGAAACAGTGAGCTGGCGTGCTCTTGTTGGAGTGACCATTTTCTGAGGATGGACCCGGAGACACAGCGTGTGTGGGCTTCTGGCGGACCCGATGGTTGGAGGCTGCGGATGCAGCACTAGCGGAGTCAATGACAGAGTCCGCCTCGATTGGATTATCTGCTTTGTCTATGATACAGTAATGGAAAATGAATGAAAAAACAAATAAAGGGAGGAGGAATTCTTACCTGGACCGTAGATATGTGAATTAAATGTATTGATAAATTGTATCGTACAATTTATATTGCATGCAATACAACTCATTAATGCAGTTGGTCTATGAACTATTGGTTCATGCTAGAATTTTCCTAAAGGGAGGGTCTTTGAATTTCAAATAGAAAAGCAAGACATGGGCTTGTACTGAATTTGAGGCCGGAGTTTCAACATCTGAGTAGAAGCAGGTTGAAGAAAGATTTGAGCACAACCAGGTTAAAGAAAATTTAAGGGAGATATTATGGGAGAGGGTTAAGTTAACAATAATTATAATAATAAAAAAAATTATTCTGTGTATATATAAATAAGAGTTTATTGTAATTTATCCCGTAGGAAGTAGTGGTACTCTAGTATTATAAAAATACACCAGAGATCTATTAACCGTTAGCCAATAATATTATTGACTAACGCAATTTAGTTTTTCGATAAAATGTATATTTTTACCTATATTAATTGTCTTTTTTATTCCTACGAATCTTAAATTTAATTATTTGATACTGATTTTGTAATTTTTACTCTATCAATTATTATCCCACCAATTCATCTATCCATATTCGAGTTTTATTCTAAATTTTTTACAATACAATCGGTTGATTTGTATGTTTATGATTTAGAAAATTAATATTATTTATATGAAGATTAATTTTGTCTATTATACGAAGTTTAACGAGTTGTATTTTCAGCAATAGTTATAATTAAACCTAATATTTCATTAAAAAAAATTATATGGTCGTATTCGAAAAATATTATAATGCTAATTGTTTTTTCCCCCCTTCATGATAAAAAGAAAGAAAAGGGGAAAAAAATGATCAGTATAAGGTTATATTCTAGTGCATTGTAACTTTAGTTGTTTCAATCCCCGTGGTATTTCTTAAAAAATAACAAAAAATAAAATGAGGCTATAGAAAATTTTATAATTAAAATATTATGACTTTTTAATTAAAAATAAAAGTATTCTAATTTATTCTTTTCTAAAATTATAGAGACAGTTTCAACAAATAAATATTATTTATTTGTATCAATGTGAGATTATAAAATCAAGATCTGATAGTCAAAAATCTTATAATTAGTATTGGTAAAATAGACATTTTATTATAAAAGTAACTTTCGTTAATCAACTTGTGGTACTAAAGTATCACCACTCTCAACTTAATGAGGATAAATTGTAGTAAACCCTATATATAATTGGAGATGTGGTAGTATCAAGTGGAAGCCTCCTATAAAGCCAAATGTTTAGATTCAACTCATGGCACGTGGTAGGGTAATGGATCCTATTGAATTATGATACGTGCCAAGTTAAATTCAAAAGAGTGCAAGTTTAATTTTCTTTAATTAACTTTCTTCTATTGCTTCATTTTGCGTCATATTTAATTCTCCTAAATTAATTTTTTCTTTTATTTCATTTTAGTCGCTTCATGCAACGCACTATTTGTGTCGCTTTGTACAATACACGAGTATCAAACTAATTTTATATGAAAAAGAAAAAAAATAAAAATAAAGGAAGGGAGGGACACTTGGTAGAGAGTGAGGAAGAGATTTGAGAGAAAGGATTAATAGCATATTTCTTCCATTAGAAGTCTAATTAGGCGCTGTAGAAGTCTCCCGTAGTATTAAATGGAAGCTTCCTGTAGTGCCAAGTGGCTAGATTCAACTCATGAGTTGTGGAAGCCCAAGTGGTTAGATTCAACTCATGATACGTAGTGATAAATCATGTTGAATTGTGACACATGCTAAGTTAAATCCATTAGAGTGAGAGTTTAATTCTTTTAAATTAACATTCTTCTATTGCTTCGTTCAGTGTGTAGTGCAATGTACTATTTTGTGTTGTGAAAAAGAAAAAAAAATAAAAAGAATAGAAGGGAGGGACACTTGGCAAAGAGTGGAGAAGTTATTTGAATGACAATATATTTCTTCCGTTAGAAGTCTAATCGAAAGGAATTTTTTGAAAGCACTTTAAATAATTTATATTATAATTACATCTTTTAATTCTTTATAAAATACTTGTAAATTTAAAATGAGGTTCATCTTTATTTAAAATTATCTTTACCTGTTTCTAAATGAATTTAGAAATGGGTACTAATAAATTTTTTCCTTTCATTTTTTCCTTGCTGCCTGACCTTCTCCCCTACCAGCACCAACCAAGCAGCATTCATGTGCTGATCAAAGGAATAAAAGTATGCTCAAACCTAATTGTTTTGAGATGGGGTAAAAGACCAAATAACTGAAAATACTTGAGTTTGATTAAGTCGAAACAATAATTTGTAAGAATTAGAACCTTAGGTTGGCACATGCTCTGCACAAAATAGAGCAATGCATATATTCATGATTCAATGCTAGTTTGAAATAGGGTGACAATCGTGTTGTATTCAAATTATCGAATCGTGTCAAATTGAGATAATTATAAACGACAAGTCAACATGTTGTGTCGTGTTAATCCATTTATTTTCGTGTCATATTCGTGTTATAAAACGAGTTCACACGATATAACACGATTATATATAAAAATTAAATAGATAATTATTAAACCCGCCAATCTGTCCACCCATTACGCAAAAAAAATTTTAAAAAACAAATCAAATTATATAAAATTTAAAAAACTAATAAAACAGCCCATAAAGTCATAAATAACCAATAAAATAACAAATCATCTAACTAAATATCTAGAGATCTCAATAAATTCATAAAATTTAATCTTAAAAATCTAAACAAATGTAGTTTAGCAATAAAATTGGATTGTTCAAAAAATTATTTTCTCTAGCTAAAAATCATTGTAATAATAATATTATTATAGATACTAAATAATAATTAATTAAGAATGATTCATTTACCATATATCAAGCAAATAACCATATTAACATCATTTATTTTTCTTAAAATGTCTTATATAATTAAACAAAATAGACACACAAATAATTTAATTAATTCATATAATAAAATTTAATTCAATTAATTCATATAAAAAATTAAATTATCTAATTTTCTATAGTAAAATTTGCAGGATATTACAAAAAGTATTAAATATAAATATTAAAAAAAAGTAAATGGGTTCACGGGCTAAAAGAGATTGAACCCGTTTATAACCCGAACACGTATAAAATTAAATAAGTCAACCTATTCGATTCGAACTTGCGAAATTTCAATCTTAATCTACTATAACCGTATCGTTTTTATATCGTGTCGTGTTCAATATTACCATTCCTATTTGAAACGAATGTCTGATCCATAATAAAATTCAGTATACTAGTTTTTGGAGAAAGTGCAAAACAATAAAAGGATTTTACTTTGGAGATCGAGGGTAAAATTGGGATGGAGGAAAATAGAACCATGGAAGCCTTAATGCAATTAAAGAAAACGCGGCCCCCAATTTGGTAGTATTGTATTAGGGTTCTTTCCCTTAATAAAACATATTCGAGGCCCATGTTTAAAAAAAAATTATACAAAAAAAAAAAAAAGCACACTCCTCTCTGTTAAAAATATTTTTACAATTTTTTTAAGAAAAGGCAAAAAACAGAGACTGCTCTTTCTTTTCTTTTCTTTTTTTTTTGGCCGTTTTAAAAGGTATTTTTTAAATCCATTTTTTTAATTAATTCCTTAATTCTAAATTCTTTTCTAACTCTACATAACTCGATTCCGTTTTTATTTGTTTCTCTTTTCATCATTGTTATTCGTTATATTAGGAATTCGTTTTATATCTATATTTATAAATTCATGAATTCATGAATTTTAAGAATAGATTTTGATTTGATATTTCAATTCTGTGTGCGACTTGCAAGTATTTGATACTTTACCCCTTGTGGAAGCACTGTACAGTGCATGCTGCTGCCGAAGCGTTGGACATTGCACGCCACCTTGCTGAATAACTGGACAATGTACCCAATTTTGTCATTTTGAGTATTTGTCTAAATCAACAAAAGGTTTGTTTGATTTATATTAGATTATTTATAATTTTTATATTATTAAATATTGATTTGTTGATTAATCATTTAACTCTTTTTTGTTGTTATTGTTTTATTAAGTTTTTACTATATTGTTTAATATTTTTTTTACTAAAAGATTATGCCTCTAATAAATTGTTGCATAGGACTGCCAAATTTCTAAACCCCGCTCTGGAGGAAAAGCAAAGGAACTGACGATTAGGTAAAATTGGAAACTATTGAGTACAGTCAATGGTGGTTGACTTTATCAATATTTGATGTGAAGAGAACGGAGTTTTAGAAATTAAATGCCTTAAAAGGGCTTTAAGAATGGATCAAATTGGTTAAATATGGCTTAAAGGGCTATAAAAAATGGATCAAATTGGTTAAATATACTTTAAAAATAAGTTTTAAAAGAAGAATATGAAATGATTAAAATACCTTTTGAATTCCAAGTTCTATTGGACTGCTAACAATTGAAATGGATGAAAAAGTGTATTTTGCTATTTTAAAGTAGTTCGAAAGCAAACTTGGTGAATTTTATAGTTGAAGGGTAAAAATCATTGTTTTTTACCTAGTTGAAAGGCAATTAGTGTCTTTTTCCTTTAACTAAAAAAAGAATATAAAAACACAAATATCTCAAAAACCCTATTTCCGTTAGCCTTTGACGGCTGAAATAGACAGACAGGCATAATTTGTTACCTTATAATTTGAAAGCAAACTTAGTGAATTTATAATTGAAGTGTAAAAACCAATATTTTTAATTATTGAGAGTACCTTTTTAAATTGAAGATATTAATAATAAAACCTATATAGTAAAATTCATCAATTAAATAAGTAAACATTTCTTTTATAATTTTACTCCTTATTAATTAAAAAGACTAGCAGTAAACTCATGTATTTGTAAAAATCATTTTCTCAAATTGCAAAAATTAGACGAGCTTTTTTACTTTTAAATAAATTCAAATAAATTTAACTTGATATCTATTTAAATCGTCCATTATCATTATTGAATTCAAATGAACATCTATTTAGATCTACGAATTTAATTTTAATCATTCATATCTATTTATTTATTAATAAATTTAAATATTCATTTGATTATCATTCAAATTGCCTCATCTAGATCAATAATTTTAATCATTCATATCTATTTCTTTATTGATAAATTTAAATATTCATTCGATTATCATTCAAATTGCCTCATCTAGATCAAACCACGTACCTTGATGGTAAAAAAAAGAAAAAAAAGGAAAAACTTGTAAGATATAGTCCTCATTCATTAGGGAGAGAATAGCTCCGCGGTCGTATATTGCCAACCTTGCAACAGTTTACCCCACTTACAGAAACATGAAAATTCATTGGAATAGCAAAAGAAGCCTCAGTAAAATGAAATCTGCAAAAGACATAGTCCACTTTCCAGCTAATCCAGCAACGCCAATCATAAAATGCATATCATGTTATTCATAGAATCAATACCTAAATGAGTCTGAAACAAATGTTTCGAGTTGGGGGACCAAAAGCCGAAAATGGTTTAGGAACAGGACTGATCAGCTACTTGAAGCATAAAATCCAAATTTTCTACATAGAATACCTATGGGAGTCTGAAACAGATATTTCCAGTTGTGGACTGAGCCTTAAGATACAGTCCAGAAATATAACCTAAGTGCTTGAACAGAACAGAACTTGCAAAAAGTTTCACAACGCTGCCCAGTTAGGGTAGTACATCTTTATAGCTGGCCTGCCATATCGCGAAGCATGGGAATCATCAGGGCAGCAGCTGAGTCTCTTGCTGCAAGGGGAGTTGAGAGCAGTTCACCATCACATGAAATATCCATCTCTTTCACAGTTACGTTTGCCACAAAACCCCCTAGAGAAAGAGAATTAGCACACATCAGGTGAGTAATGCTTCTGATAAATTAGTTCATTTGGTAATATTGAAAAGGAGGAAAATATGTTGAAGGATAGGGAACAACTCCAATTGAAGAATAAGATGTAGAGGAATTTTTCTTCCTTTAGACTGATGCAGTTTCATAATGATTGGGTCACAAAACATGGGAAAAGAATTCTGATTTTCTCACTTCCATGAATAACTTTACACACTATTATATAGTAGATTACAAGGGGAAAAAGATTACTTCTAAATCTAGATAGCTACCTAATCAAATCCCTCCATTTAAGGGATCAAACTAATCTAATTATTTCCCTTCATTTAAGAGATTTGAAATTGATCTTCCTAATCTATTTACAGCTCATTTTCCTAATTAATTTACAGCTCTTTTACATCTTGGCACTCCCTCTCAAACCGAGGAATAGATGTCTTCCATTCCCAGCTTGAAAACAAGATCATGGAAACTCGAACTGTTTAGCCCCTTAGTTAGAACATCAACTAATTGGTGTTTTGATGGAACATAGGACATACTCTAACCCTTCCTCCAATTTTTCTTTAATGAAATATCTTATCAATTTCAATATGTTTTGTTCTATCATGTTGTATAGGATTGTGAGCAATATTGACAGCTGACTTGTTGTCACCACTCGTAGGACTTTCCTATTTAACTCTCAAATCATTTAGAATAATCTTTAGCCAGAGTAATTCACACAGTCCTTGAGTAATAGTCCTGAATTCTGATTCTACAGATGACCTTGCCACCACAGTTTGCTTCTTACTCCTCCATGTCACCAAATTACCTTCAAGAAAAGTACAATATCCTGTGATTGATCTTTCAGAGATAGATAGAGAATTTCCTTTGACTTTTAATACGTAACTTCGGGCTTTAAGCATGCAGAAAGATTGAGGTTGAAACCATTACCATTAGTAAGGGAGAGATCCGCATAACATACTTAGCTTCCAATCAAAAGTGGCAGAAAGCTAGGCCCGGGAGCTCCTAGAGCCAGTAACCATTTGCCCTTCACCTTACCGAAAGAGAGGCGGCTTTCCGTTCCGTGTTCCTGTTGACAAGAAATTCCGCGAATTCCTCCTCTATCCTTTTGGCACATCCCACATTATTACTATAAAGTGGGTTTGGTACTGATCCTCATGCTTACCCAATCACTCACTACCTTTTTTTTTTCCCAAGGGATGGGGTTGGGGTGTATAATAACCTTTTTTTTTAGGATGCCCGGGAACTGCATAGTCAGCATCAGTGTAAGCTTCTACAGCAAGCGTATCATTCTTTTTAAACAAAATCCCTTTTCCTGGATTGCCTTTCAAGTAATGTAGCACCCTATAAACTGCTTGAAGATGAGGTTCTCTTGGATCATGCATGAATTGACTAACTACACTTACTGAGTATGCTATATCTGGCCGAGTGTGAGCAAGGTATATAAGTCTACCGACCAACTTCTGATACATTCTTTTATCAACAGCTAGTTCTTTTAGTTCTCCCAAATTATGGTTTGGATCCATTGGGGTAGAGACTGACTTACACCCAATATTTCCTATTTCTGTCAATAAATCAATTGCATAATTCTGTTGGGATATAAAGATCCCATGTTTGGAATATGCCACCTCAATACCAAGGAAGCACTTTAGTTTCCCTAATTTCTTTATCTCAAACTCTTTCATTAGTCTCTGCTTCAACTCGTGTTTCTCACCCTTATCATTTCCAGTTACTATGATGTCATCCACATAAACTAGAAGAGCTATCACTCCCCCTACAACTAAATGCTTAATGAAGAGAGTGTGGTCATCTTGGCTTTGTCTATACCCAAAATCTTTCATAACTTTTGCAAATCTCTCAAACCATGCTCTAGGAGACTGTTTTAACCCATAAAGAGCCTCTTTCAGCTTGCACACCTTCTTACTTATTTTCACATCAAATTTTGGTGGGATGTTCATGTAGATTTCTTCATCTAAGTCACCATGGAGAAATGCATTCTTAACATCAAACTGTAAAAGTTGACAATTGAAGTGAGCAGCCAATGATAAAAGGATTCTCACAGTATGCATTTTGGCCACTCGAGCAAACGTCTCTTGATAATCAACACCATAGGTTTGAGTGTATCCTTTGGCCACCAATCATGCTTTATATCTCTCAAGGGATGCATCAACCCTATATTTCAATGTCAAAATCCACGTGCAATCAACAATGTTTTTCCCTTTCAGATTATCAACAATATCCCATGTTCTATTCTTTTCTAATGCACTCATTTCCTCTCATAGCATCCCTCCATTCCCTTTTTAACAATGCCTCAGAAACAGTGTTAGGAATAGCCATGGTGTTTAAACTTACAATAAACCTTTTGTGGGGTGGTGACAAGCGTATAAGGGGGACATAGTGAGATAGTGGAATAAGTGGTCATTTAGTGCATTCTCTTGTGCCTTTTCTAATAGCTATGGGAAGGTCTAAGTCATTAGTTGGGTCAGTGGAGGTTTCAACAGATTGTGTGTGCAAAGGTAAATCAAATCTTACCATGATCTCATTCCCAGAGTCTAAGTTGGATTCTTGGACTTGTGTTAGTTCTGGAACAGCCTTTCTCCTTGAATACACCTGAGAGAACCTTGGAAAATTGTGATTGTGATTAACACCAGGTGGGATAAGTGATGACTCAGGTTCAATGGCAGAATTAGGTGATGACTCGGGTTCAGTGGCAGAATTAGGAGACTCACTTGTGATTGAATCAGAGAATTCAGGTTTAGCAACATGGGCTGGAACATGAGGAAGACCAAGGGTTTTAATTGGTTCAAAGGACTCACATGTACTATCTTCCATTATTGAAATCTCCCCCTGAATAGAGGACTTGGAGAAAAAAGGTGTATTTTCAGCAAATGTGACATCTGCTGAAATGTAGAACTTTCTAGAGGAAGGATGGTAGCACTTGTATCCCTTTTGAGTGGATGAGTAACCAAGGAAGACACATTTGATCGCTCGGGGGTCTAGCTTGCTTCTATGCTGATTGTGGACATGAACAAAGGCTGCGCACCCAAATATCCTAGGTGTGAGACTATTAGAGGTTTGGAAATGAGGGTAGAAATTATTAAGGATATCTATGGGACTTTTGTCATCTAACACATGAGGGAAATCTATTTATCATGTATGTGGCAGTGTCAAGATGTAAATGAGCTGTAAATTAATTAGGCTACTGAGTTGTGAATAGATTAGGAAGTTCAATTTCAAATCTCTTAAATGAAGGGATATGATTACATTAGTTTGATCCTTAAATGGAGGGTTTTGATTAGGTAGCTATCTAGATTTAGAAATAATCTTTTTTTCCCTTGTAATCTACTATATAATACTGTGTAAAGTCAATCATGGAAGTGAGACAATCAGAATTCTTTTCCCATATTTTGTGACATGGTATCAGAGCCTAGGCTTTCTAGGATTCTTCTTCCTCTTCTTCATTGAGTAGCCTTCATTGCTGCATTGTATTCTCTTTCAAGCAGCCTTCATTTGATTGCTCGGGGGTCTAGCTTGCTTCTATGCTGATTGTACAGCTATATAACATTTTTTTTTTTAATAGAGTATAGCTTAAGGATACATATCATACATGTATACATATTCTTTCACTCCTTGGATTGTCTTATTTTAGTTGATGTCTTGGCCAGGGCTTGGAAATAAAGGAAGGAAGAGGGGTAAGGGGTTTGGTTTCTAGTTGGAATGAAAAGTTTTCAAAGAAATCATGTTGTAGTTACTTTGATGATTATGAATGAGAAATGCAACAAGGCTTTGCCACTGAAAACTTTTGTTATCAATCAAGGTAAATTTAGATTAGGTTGGTCTAGATACTAGCACAAAACAAAAGGAATTTGCAATCTCCAGTACCAAAACAATAAATCACAACAAAACCTCTTGTAACTCGGTGAGAACTCTTACCAATTGATGCCGATACTAAGTATCTTGGTAGTCTCCATTTATTCACACGACATATGTAATCCAATTCCTGCAAAATAGTATTCTTCAAAATTGATTACAAATTCAAAGCCATAACAACTGGCAAAAAATTCTGAAGAAATATTCTCGAGGTGTTATAATGACCCTAATAGGTGGGCAATAACCATGCATATAGATTCACCAAAATAAATAAATAATAACCATTCATATGAACTACACATAGCAGAACTCCACTCCACAGGCATATTTGTCTTCTTGACACTCAAACATCATGATACAGAGGCAAATGACCAAGAAATGATTTTAGCTATGGAGCATTTTGAACGGTCTCACTAATCATCTTATCTGAACGGAAAGAACAACCGCACAATACTTCCAATGGAAATTTTGGTTAATGAAGGAAAAAAGGAAAATTGAACATTTGAAACTGCCACAGGATATATACACACGCCATTGCCATAGGACAACACCACATTATTGAAGGAGAACAAGTATAAATTTGAAATTAAACAGCTTAGGCAGAAGTTCAGAGATCCCAGGACAGCAATAAACTCACATTCTTTGGAAAAAGAGGAAAAAAAGTGACCTGAGCAATAGGATGATCATGATCCATGATGTAGGTGTTTTGAAAAGAATACTGATGACCATGACAAAGTAGTATCATATTGACGTATTCTATTAATGCTTGATAACTGACAAAGCATGTTTGATTATGCTAACAAGAGAAAAAAAAATATGCTTCCCTCCTGAATTGATTCCTTCAAAAAAAGAAGACAGAAGCACAATGAAACACATAACTTCTAGTGTAAGAAGAGAATATAATATTTGGTGCATAGACTAACCTGACATGGAGACTGAAAAGTGAGGATAGCATCAGACAGTCTATTTCCCCTTGAGCACTGAACTGTGCTCTGAACTTCACCTTGTTGATGAGTCTCCCCTAGAATATGGGATTTACCTTTGATGCACATATCATTGCAACAATCTATGATAGCTTCGAGTTTTAAAGCCAAAGCATCTTTATTGCCTACCATATCATAAACCAACATGAATATAGAACCAAAAGTAGCTCCTATTACAATAAATAACCAAAGGAAGGCCAAGATAATCATCATACCATCAATGATTTTCTGGATGTCTCTGCTACACAAGGCAATTTTGTCTTCTAAGACAAGTTGCTGATGACACTGCACAGACACCCCGAAAATCCAATCAAATATTTGCTGAAAATTTGAAGAATCAAAGAGGAAACTGGGACCAAGCAGCTGAAATAATACTAACCCTAACCCCTGGCTTCCTCTTCACGTAAAAAAAAAGGGAAAACTAAATATAAAATTATTAATAAACTCCCAAATTCAAGCAAACTTCCTGTTCTGTCAGAAGATATCATCCCAAAAGTAGTTATATCAAAACAATACTTACTTTAGCTTTGCAAACTTTTTATCAGTCGATTGGGAATAAAGTGCATTACTGATTTATGGAAGGATTCTTCACAGCAACATTCATCTTTTTGTAGGCAAAAAAATCAATAAAAGATCAGACAACCAAATATGCTTACCATTTCCTCTCTTTTCTGTAGAAGAACTCTCAGTGCAGTCTCTGAGATTGCAGTTTCCTTTTTGGCCAGCATACTTTGCAGTTTTTCAACATCTCTAGCATTGGGCTCAAAAGGAACTAGTGCACAATCAGCCATCTGAATCTCATTTGGAGAACATGAAATAGGTTCCTGGGTGCAGATTCCAGCAACCTGTCCAATAATTCTGGTGTCATTTGATTTTACAACATCATTGGTCTCCATCTGCCAGTGGTCAATGATGTTACACACAACATATTATCTCTTGAGCTTAAGTACAGTGCCAAATTCACAGAACCAAAATTTATCACATAACCACAAACTATTGAGATATAATTCGAAATCAGTAAGGAAGTGAAAAAGGAATGACCTCTAGCTCACTTCTCAGACTAGTATACTAAATGTCTTCTGTGCTCCTCTTTGTTAGTTAAACATTGAGTATTGAACAACTAATCTTCAAAAGTTGAATCTCATGCATAGTAAAAAGAAAAAAAAAAAAAAAAAGTTCGAGTGTATAAATATATAAGAGGAAAGTTAATCAATGAAAGAAGATATCCAGATAAGAGGATAAGAAATCCTAAGGATCATATACCTAAAGGCAAATAAGAGTTGCTTCCAAAGCCCAATGAACATATGTCAAGTACAATGATTGCAAAGTTTACTCCTGATGTAAATGAAGATGCCAAAAACAATCAAACTCATTGGCATGCACTTCTAGCACCACTACCCAGAAAAATAAGTTTTGAATAATCAACTAAAAAGGTAATAAATTCCTGAAAAATCTTCAAATTTGGCATATGAATGAAAAAGCAAATAAATTTGACTTACATTGCATCTGGTAGCAGATACAGAAGAACCAGCAACACTTTCAGCAGATATCTTCCTTTTTTGGTGACGGTAAACTTTGATAGGCCCACTAAGATTCTTGTTTTTGCCTCCACTTGTCAGGCAAGGAATACAGAAGCCCTCAACATCCTCCTGTGGCTTGCTCGAAAAGTTGGAACTTGTCTGAAGTTCTTCAGCAGAAGTCATCTTCAAAGCTCCTGGATCAGCATTACTCAAACTTTTGGCATTTGAGTTTGTGATGTCATAGCATTTATCAAGCTTTTCTTTATCATTAAGCTCCTTCCTCTTCCTGTTGGAGCTGACTGCTCCAGTTGGCTCTTTGTCATAGGAGTTGCCATCAGTATGGCTGGCATTAATGCTTTCCCTGTTTTCTTGGACTTCCTCATCACAAGGGTTTTCTGGCCCCTGAGAGCTGTTGAGATTTAGATTTCCCAACTCGACACTGAAATTGTGTAAACCATTTGAGTTAACTTTCTCATTCTCTGCTGATTCCTTTTCAGAATCCTCTTCTGTCCTCTGAGTGCTGCTGAAATTTGATGTCTGTGAACCAGTGGAGGCAGCTTCCCTGCAATAATATGCAATTCATCAAACAAAACACATACAATAAAAGTTTGTTTTTTGTTTCTAAATGTTCACTCAAAAAGATTGTTTATATACAAGATCAAGTTCTCTAAAGAGTACAGTAAATGCATACTGCCCTACATCATCAGATGGCAATTTAACCATAACAATACAAATGAAATGCAAAGTTTACTATAAAAATTAGTTCACCCATAGAATAAACTAATAGTGGTAGCATATCCATAACTAAAGAACTTTATATGTAGGAAAAACAAGCATGACGTAGCAAATCCTCTGAGAAAGATTTAATTTGGCCAATATCACCATCTGAAATAGCCATGGGTGATTTCTAAGCGTTAATTCTTGTTTTACCATAGAATGAACTGCGAAACAGATTTGTTGAATTGAAGAATCCAAACAAACTAGGAAGTTAGCATAGTCAAATTTACATTGCTCAAACTGAAAGGGAACTCCAGTGACAAATTTACCCTGTTTTCTAGTCAAACTCCTTCTCATCATTACGATTGATAACAACATCATGCAAACTAACAGCCGCAGATTAAGCAGAAAAATCGAAAGAAGAAGAGAGGGAGAGGGGAGAGGAGCAATAAACACTGATCTCAAGTTAAATAAACCACCACCATTGTCATTTGTCGATATAAAGCCCAAACCGACTCACTGCTTACAAGATCAAACGAATCAATTGGCTTCATAAACACATTAAAACAAGCAGAAGCAAAAAAGACAACTAGCATTTATCCACAAACAATAAAAGAAGATTCAAAGATTTAATGCCACGAATTAAACCATCAAAGTCTAAAACATTGAAGAAGCAACCTTTGAGAATGCAAAATAGGAATTTGCTGTGTGCACTCAAGAGAAGGATTTTCTTCGACTGCCGGTAGTTGCTCGCTTTTTGAATCATTTAACTTATAGCAGTGAAAGAAGAGGGTTTTCTTTTTCGGCTTATTGCATTTACAGCCTGATCTAAGATTCCTATGCAGAAAGAAAGGGCTAGCGGTTTTGAAAGATTCACAACTCATTGCTCTTAGAGGGCAAGAGAAGAGACAAAGAGAAGTGGGCACTTTGGGCGTTGGGACAAAGAGAGGGAGGGAGGGTGTTGGGAGGCGGCGGCAGAGGGAGGGGAACTACTAGGAAATGGCTCTCAGACTAGGTGATTGACCTCAATCTTGTATTGGAAATGGGTAAAAAATGTGATTAATGACTGAGGACAGAAAGTAATTAAGAAATGCTAAATGTGCATGAAACTGCTTTCTAAAAGGTGTGGAACACGAAAATATGTGAATAATTAGAACTGTGGTCACTCCTTTCTGTCTGGTTTTAGCCCTCATTTCTCCATTTGACTGATGCACGACTCAGAGTAATCTTCATGAAGCCAACATAAAATGTCAAAAGCATACTCATCCAGTATTTTCTCACTGAAAAAATAATTTTAGCCAGAGGATTTTATTGGTAAATCTACAATACCAACTCATGCTATGAAGACTTGCAAAATGTTGCCATAAAAAGTTAATTATTCCAAAACTGAAAACTGACTCTAATAGTGGGCAGAGGGCATTAAGAAATCCTAAAAGAGCAATAAAATTCAATCAGAAAATGATTAGAGGAAAGAACAAATACACTCCCTTTGTACCAAATTCAATGTTCACATCTAACTTGTCACAGAGATTAGGAGAATAATTGACATTTTCTCTTTTCCAACTTATGGACTATTATGGACCTCATGTGACAATAATTTCACATCCATCCTTCTCCATCAGCTGACATTAGTTGTAGAAGTTCAAATTGAAATTTATTTCATTTCAAAAAGTGAACACTCATTTGACGATAGCTCAAGATAAATGTGGACATCCAATTCTTGAGGGAGAGAGTATTAAGAAAACTAATTTGATGAGTATTAAGATTTGAGCATTCTTAATTGACATTCCATGCATTTATGTTAGATACTTCAAATCTTACTTGAATGAGATGCAATGCAGTGATCTACTGGATGAATGACAAACAAGGTGGAAAAAGAAGCCACAGAATTTTTCTCAAATATTAAAGATCACAGGAAAATATTGTACTCTTTAGAAAGAGATGCAATGGTGAGAAAAAAGATGTCATCAACTGAAAATATTTCATCTTGCACTTCATATAATGCATCAACTTCCTGTATAATGAACCTACATGTACCTTTCCTACATTTCATTTATATTTTCCCAAGCAAGTCCTTTCAAGCATCTCAAGCTGCACCTTTTTTTATTGGAAATATGTAAGCAGGATGTCTAATGATAAGCATATAAGTAAATGGTCACACAATGACAGATTGCAAATGGAGGTCCTGAGATAGCAGATGCTGGATTAAGACGATGAGATTGGTAAGTGGGTTCTCTGATACATAAAGATCACTTGGGGTCCTAAACATCCAATTGTGGAAAAATACTATCTACTCATGTCGTTTATTGTTGGTGATGGAGACAATATGCTGTGCTTCGTACATATTATACCATCCAAGTCTTTGCTAGCAGTTTGTACCCATTACTAGACAAGCACTTTTCAGTTAATTTCAACATGATATCTACTCTCCGTAAACAATAAAAAGATTTAACTACAAATATGATTTGTTTTCAAATAGATAACACCCAAATGCTCCATACTCTATTTAAAATCATATCAACTAGCAACAGCATCCTGATTTCAACTTTTTCTTTAAACTTTCATATTCTTTTAGCACCTCTTAAATTTCTTTCGGTCATGGGAGTGTGCAATCTTTGATTGAGAAGATATTGATTTTATAATTTTGAGAGTTTCGAAGTTAACCCAATATACACATTGACAAAAACAAAATATGCAAAAATGAACTTTCAATTTTCAAGTAGGCACCGAAAAAAGGAATATGGTCATCCCATGGACCCAAAAAAAAAAGATGAAATTAGTAAATGAAATTCAACAAAAATTGCATTGACGATGATATCAACTCTACCTTGAAAGCCAGCCTGACATAATTTGGGCATAGGGTAGCAAATTATAGTACTCAATCTTTGGGGTAAGAGTCCAGCTATTAGAACTTCTTCTGAGCAGAGGGCCCTGCAAACTAATCAAAATCCAAACTATGATTGCCATACATAAAATAGCGACACTTCTTACATCAGAACTGCCTGCCAACAATGTCAATATTTTAACCACATTAAAGAGTTGCTACATTCTGATAAACATCTAGTTCTTATTTGCCAGTTCTACGAAGGTTTAACCCAAAATATCCACAAGCATGTGGATAAGAAAAGACAAAGCTAATTTGGGATGAATTTTGTCAATAAACTGCCAAAAGTTCAAGGCAAATGACCAACTGAAAACCTTTTTATAATCTCTAAACTGCTTTGAAGAACCTTTAATGTCTTGTGAGAATTTTTGAAAATCTTTGATCACATCAAGAAGTTATTTCTTTTAAGAAAAGGTTTTCCTGCTGAAAAAGAAAACTTACCGGATCTTAAAAATAGAACAACAACCTCCTTTTAATTGACATTTAATTTCTATTTTACTGAACCAAATTATTTCGGTACCAAGAGAAAGTAGTACTGTGATATAAATTAAGCCTTAAGCTATACATGCCTCTTCCTAAGGCATTACTATGTATTTATTTACACATCAAGAAATTTTAGCACATATATATTTATATAGACAAATTTGTTGTCTTGCCAATGCACACCACACATGTATGTCAGAATCATTTAAAATCTCCATCTTCATGTCTCATTGTCTAAATAGCATATAGATCAGAGTTTTTATTAATTTTCTTATCCACTCTATGACTAATCTTATCAAGTCTAACAGAAACGGGAGAGATATTTTTTTTTTTTTTTGGCCAAGAGTGTTTGGATTTGCCTACCAAAGCAACTTGTAGAAGTCACTACAAACATTCGGACTTGTTTATCAAAGCAGCACATAATAAGTCGAAACACTAAGCGCTCTTTTTTCCTTCATCTTCTTCCCAACTCCCAATTCTATCAACCAAATGCTATTAGCATCCTGCCACCACTGCTGTTCATCTCTCTCACTCCCTCTTCTCTCTTCTTTGCCTCGCACCGATCCGCTCTTTTCTTAAATTCAAGAGCTATAGTAGTTCAGAGCTTGAACAGATCAAATACTTGTGAGATTGAATGGAGCCCAATCAATTTAGCAGCAACACCTATCCCAAATCTCAGGGAAAATTAAAAAAAAACTGTCCTCTCCGCTTGTCTTGTGTACATGAAGAAAAACAATCATGTCATGTTACATGGAAGTCAATGGCTGGGATTTAGGTCATGGGAGTGGAGAAACCCAAAAATTGTAATTTTGAAGGTCTTATTGACAAGTCTATATTGTCTTGACATTAGAATTAAATTCTTCATGATAAACACAATCCAGTAATGGCTTTAGAGCTCCAAATTGAAGACCTTGATAGTCTCCAGTGGATGGCACAACAGGTAGCTGCACAGCAGCTGTGGCTGCAGCCGTGCCACTGCAACTTAACAGCCTTCAGGACTGTTGTTTCAAGGAAAGACAAAACGAAATAAAGAAAAGTCAAAATTCAATTCCCCTTTTTGGAGCGACCAAAATAGACCAAAGAAAGTAATTTGGATACCATGTCCTTCCAATAGTTGGAGAGAAACTCTTGATCATTTTTTACTTGGAGGGCAAAAGCTAGACTTTTAAAAAGTTTAAAAGATCACACAGACCTTTTACCCTGCTCTTTTTTGCTAAGCATTGACTTGTGATTCAAATTGGTATGTCAAATATCAAAACATCAATATATCCATCTGAAAGTCCATAGTTTGAACTTCATTAGCAAAACAAACAACAATTATCAACAAAAGTAACAGTAACTAACCTCTCAATAGCATCTCTAATAGGAACATCAATTTTTTCATTGCTTGACTGGGTGCATTGCATTATGTAGAAATAAGCAGCCATATTCTCTTCACTCAATGAATATACAACATGGCTCTCTAAGAGCCTGACTCCTGATTGATTAATACCTGTTTCAAATTTTAAAGCATTCAAGAATAAGAAGTGCTCAAACTCAATAAATAAATAAAATACTCAAAAATATCAGAAGTACTTTTTTAATCAGAATCAGGGGGAGGGGGCAGAGATTCAAGTTCATATTAGACAACTATTCTCTTCAAAGGGATTTAGATCTTGAGGGCTCTTTATGTGCATGAACCGAAATGTTAGGTGAATACAAGATACAGCCAGGAATAAACCACTTTAAGAAAGGTTGAGGTAAATGCCAAGCAACAACTTTTAAGCAAATGCTGCATGCACCTACTGTATGGAAATTGGGAATTCAGTATATTCCGAGAGCAGGAGCCAAATCTTGATCAACACAAAAAGTTTCAGAAATGACAATTTTCTAAACCTACTAAACAAACTTAAAAAGTTATGGATATAACTAGTTCGTCAATAACGTGCAAAGAGAATAATGCATTTGATCTGCTTGAATTGATCGATTTAACCTAAAGAACTTCTTCTGGAGGAGTAAGCAAAATGAAGCAAAAAAATTTTCCTCTCAATGAGGATAAGGAAACTCAATGCATGACATTTTCCATCTCTGGAAAGGTAATTTTCTCCATTGCATATAGTAGACCTCCTATTCCAATTCAATTTCATCTATTATGAAAGCATACAAATGAAAAATATAACACACCTGTTGCTTCCGCAACAGCTGACAAAGCAACCTGTCGAAAGGCCAATTCCCCATCACCTTGTTCACCTTTCAGCACTTTTCTAGCCATCTGTTTCCTTTTATTTGCATGTTTAACCTCAGATGGACTTTCAGGATGAAGATTGGAGATATCAAGATATTTTTCAATGACTGACCAAGCACCCTTTGTGATAGAGTTATATATTAGCAGACAATTCTCCTTTTCGGAGTCAATTAGTAGAACTGAAACTTTTGATACTGGCCATCCTTCTGTGTTTGAAACATCTTTCAACGCAATTAAAGTTGAAGCTATCTTGCATGCGTCCTTGATTGCTTTTTCAGTGACTGAAAGCTGACTTTCAGCTTGATCTGACACAGTCAAATCAGTTTGTTGTGTGTACTTCATGTGAGTGATCAGAGCTGGTCTTAAACTAACTGCCAACTTGCAAAATGCCTCAAATTCTAAAAATTGTAATTCTGGATTTTGCTCCCTGTGATAGTAGTTGTAGAGTAGAACAACAGCACGCATCTAATGCAAATACAGATAGTCACAAAACCAGCAATTAGAATAATATGTAGGAATATAATACTGGTAGCCGATATGTGGAGATGAGGATATCTGACTTCCTATATCATAGACTTTCCCCAGCACACTATGCCTTAAAAGGATTTTATTCCAATAAACATTCCAGCACTAGTACAAAACAAACATCAATTATATACATTTAACAATTTCCTCTAATTGACCTCGGCAAATGCGCTATGTATGAGTTCAAATATGGAACTGCCATAAATTTCCATACATTTCTAAGAAACTGCAAATGAGTCTAGGTCAAATCAAATATCTTAGTAATGTGTAAACCTGCTCGGCCACTTCTTCAGGAGTCGCATGTGGAGGATCCTTGATAGAGGGCTTCACAGGCAACATTGGATCAACAAAGTATTCTAGAAATGCCTTGACCACCTCCTCTGCCGGTGCTACCTCCACTGCTGAATCCATTCTATACTTTTATATTCCTTCACAAAGCTGAGGGGAAAAAATAATAATACAACAAAATATCAGTTTCCTTTCAACTAATACCGCTGCTTTTTCAAAAAATCAATGTCGAGTATTCTACCGTATATGCAACAAAGAGAAGAAATTCATGAAGAAAAAACTGAATTCATTTCTGCAAATTAAATTGCCAATTTCAGACACAAACATTTCACTCTCAAACACAAATATCTAACAAAAAATTAAAATAACAACTAAAAATCCATTGCGGATGCAAATAATTAGTAAAAAATAGCGGAAAACACAAAAAGAAACCGAATTACAGAAAATGCAAGCATTATTATCACTGCATGCAAAAAAATTACCAACAATTTGAAGAAAAATTAGAAAAATTTGCTGAAGTACATTACCGATCAAACTTGCAGAAACGTTCCTTGGAGCTAGAATCATACCACGAGGTTCAGAGTTCAGTGTAGGAGAGAATATAAAGAAGTGGAAAGTGGATTGAGTAGAACAGTGTAAACCATGGTGTACAGTCTATATATGTGAAAATAAAAATATATAATAAAAATATAAAAACGGAAGGCGAAGACAAAGGGCGAATTGAATGCCGTGCAGTTGCGCGTATTTCTGATGCCTAAAAAGGCGCGCAGCTTTGGTCGTGTTAAAACGGGTACGGAGGGAACAGTATTTTTTTCTTTTTTTTTCCCAACCCGGACTGAGGACTGAGGACTGAGGAGAGTGGATGGGAAAGTGGCTTTTCAAACAGGACCGTACTCTTTCAACCCAGGCTGGACCGTTTTTATTTATTTACTTTTTTTGAAAATTTGCCACTTATATATTTTAATAAAATTTAATTAATATTGCGTATTGTCTGATTCTTGACTAAAATTGAGGCCTCATTTGGGCATAAATTATTCCCCACTCAAAATTTCAATTTTATTTAAAATAATATTAAGTTAAATAATTTTTTTTAATAATTGTTACATTCTCATAATATCTTATATTCTTTCTTTTTTTTAACTTCGCTTAAATTCTATATATTTAATATTTTTATTACATATAAATAAAATCTATCTTAAATAAATCTTTATCTATTTAAATTCTGAACCTAAACTGTCTTGAGTTTTGGGAATTGAATTGTAGATTTTTGGGATGATGTGATGAGATAACATTTTAAGTAATAAAAACGCTTCATATTAAGTTTTGATTTGAATTTTTTCTCTTAATGTATTAAAGATAAATTCATATATTTGTATTATTATATATATTTATAGGAGACTAATGATATCATCGACCTTTATTTTTACCATCTTAATCTTATTTTTTAAGTAAATCTATAAATAAACCAACTTTTGAAAGATTTTAAAAATAATTTTTGCACGTTCCTGATCTGAATATTTTTTGAAATAAGAACACATTCATAAAATGTGTTATTGAGTTTTTATTTTATTTATTTAATTTTTTAAAATTAAAATTTGACAACACATTACATGGATTTGCTGTTATCAAATGATGAATTATTGTAATGCATTACTACTGTGAATTAGTGAAGATGGAGCGAAGATGGAGCAAAGAAGTCAAATTGGAGGGTTTTTTTTTTTTTTTTTTTATAAGGAAGCGTATAGATTTTGCAATTGCGGAGGAGGAGCTAGGAGCTAGTTTTAGGTAGTTGGTGACATATTTAATTAATGCATTCTCACATTAATTTTGAGATAAAAAAAATGATCATTAATGCATTGGACTAATAAGTTATTCTAAACCATTTCAAAATATACATTTATGAAATTTTTATTTTGTTTTAAAATAAATATCAATGTCTATATTTTTTATAATAATAATTAGTTTTTTACAATTTTATTATTATTTGTTCTAAATTAATTATACAACTTTTTAAAATTTTTTTTTATTTCTTGAAAATTTTTATCAATTAATAATTATCATGTGATAGAATAAGAATTTTATTTAAATTATAATATTATTTTTAATTTTCTTAATTTATGTATAAAAATTTTATAAATATTTATTTTGAAATGAATGAAATATTATATTTAGATAGGCACTTACTCCAAGGGTTATCGTCACTTTTGAAACCCTCTCCAAAAATGGGTGATTTGTGGAGTTCTAGTAAAAAAAGCCACCCAAGTCAAACCTTGATGTTGCCTAAACTAGTATCCTCCTCCTGTTGGGGCGATTTCTATGTGAATGGGAATTTTACCCTTTTCAATTTAACAAGAGAATTTTTTTTGTTTAAAAAAAAATAATAATTTCATCAATGCACGCAAAACTTTCTCTTTTTGGGTCCTTGTGTATTAGGAAAAAAAAAAAAACCCACTTCAAATCACCAATGATATTTACTGTAACAGTAATATTCCTATTTTAGAGTTTTCTTATCTTTTTAATATTTTATTTTTAATTTTTAATTATTAAAAACTTAACTATTAACTAATAATGTTAACCTAATATTCCACCCTTTTTTCTCTCCTCTCCTCCTTCCTCACAAACATTTTTTTACCTCCTATGCTCTTATTCAATTCAATTAGTTCTGTTTCAAAAAAAGTTTCTCTGCTTAGTCTTGGAGACACTCTCTTAAAGCACATAGAAACAATGTACTACTTTCATGAAACTCAACAAATCCTTATTTTCTTCTCCCTTTTTATCAAGGGCACAAGACAGTTTGAAATTTTTGCAAGCTTTACCCACTAAAGATTGCAAAATTGAGCTCCAGTAAAGTAATTTCCATGGCAATTTCAAGGATTTTGGCTGTATGGAGTTCTGCAAGAACCCACAGCCATAGCCCATATCTATGAAACTGCAATGAGGAATTCGATCGTCAAATTCATCACAAGAGATTTCAAAAGCCACCTGGAGCAATACCCCGTCATCATATTTGGGTTTGGAAGCTTTGGTTGTGAGGATTACCTGAATGATCCAACGGAGTCGGAAACTTTCTGTCTAGCAGACTTGCACTATGGTATGGAAGTTCGTCTTGGCATTTCCAAGGACTACTCTGCAGCCTCAGTTTCTCATGAGGCACTTTGAAATTACAATTGAAGGAAACTCATTTAGATTTCAGATTTCTGCATCATTAATGATATGATATTTTTGTCCAATATTATTACTCTTAGTTGGAGGTCCTCTCTTTTCAACCCACGCCCCCCCCCCCCCCAAAAAAAAAAAAAAGAATTGGAAACAAGTCAATATTCCTTGTAGTGAGGAAGGAGGAGGAAAGGGGAGAAAAAAGACAAAGTAGAAGATTATGTTAACATTCATTAATGAAGTAATTAAGTTTTTAATAATTAAAATTTAAAAATAAAGACATTAAAAAGAAGAGAATATTATAAAATAGGAATGTTATGTATAAAATATTATAATAAATGTCACAGATGATTTAAACTGCGCACTTACAATTATATCTTCTATTTATGAGAGTGAAAGAAATAACTATTAAAAAAAGCTATTTTAGAAATTAATATAAGGTTTTTATTTTTATAGTATTGATAGACAAAACTAGTGAAACAAATCTTTGTTGCTTCCTAACAAGGGTAGGCAGTTTTTCTCAACTAAAAGCAAAAGTAAAGAAATAATCAACAAAAACTCAAAACAACTTTTAATTTTACGAAAACAAAATTGAAGGCTACTTATTTTAGGGATAAAGTACAAGTGCTATGCAAATAATTTCTAGTTTCTTTGATTTTGTTCTCCTTCATCGATTAAAAGAAATGAAAACAAAAGATGCAAAGCTTCGTCAATGTACCTCTTGTGAGATTACCAGAAATGGAAAATGTTATTTAGTTATGGCTTGTATTTTATTTTGTTGTGTTCATCCTTACATATTTTAAAAGCTATCCAACAAAGCTGTGATTTGCCGAAAATGATTTTTCTTTCTTGAATTGTGACCCTTTATTAATGATTTATTGTCAATTTTGAGTAATTGGAGAGTGTCTAGAGGATTTGAAATTGGGGGAGAGGATTTGTCAATTTTATTGTCAACAAAGTAGCTAGCACAATGGAAAGGTACTATGTAAAGCAATTCAAAGGTCATGGATTTGAAACTAGTGAAGAGCATATTGCGAAAAAGATCATGGGTTCAAAAATAGGAAAGTGCATATTGCTAAATATTTTAGTTCATGCTGGCTTTGTTCTCGGGGTGACTAGCCAAACTTTAAAATTAGCCCCGCAAACATAATAAAATTTAATTTTTTACCTTAAAAATTTATTTTTAAATAAATTATTGACCCTAAAATTTTAGTTAATAATTTTTAACCGAGTTACTAACTGAAATTTTAGTTGAAAATTACCAACCAAAAATGTGAAATTTAATATTTTGTCTGATAATTAATTATCAACCAAATTTTTTAATTTACAAACAGAATTTCAGTTGGTACTTACCAATGAATTTGAAAATGATTACTTGAAAATAATTACCAACTAGTGTTTTACCAACCGATCAAAATTATTTGATAATCAGTTGGTAAATCATTATTACCAACTAATTTTAACTCATTACCAACCAATTTAGATAGTTGGCAATAAGCTTTTTTTCTAGTAGTAATATGAGTTATGAGCTCCGTCATCTATTGCTTTCTACGGTGGAAATATTCTATCTCAAGTTAAAAAATCTGTACAGACATTCTTATTAAATTTAATAATAAAAATATTAAAAGATAATTTAGATAAATAAGTGTGCTATCGAATTAATCTTTTATACTCGGGTTTTGAAATCAAATTTTTTTGTATAAAGGTTTTTGCCGGAGTATTATCAGTTTGTAATAAAAATCTTTTTAATACAATAAAGTAATAAAATTTACTAAAATCTTTTACTACTGCTAATAATTCCTTTTCATTGATATAATATCGACTCTGTATGTATAAAAGTACCATAAGAATATTTACAAACTTTTTTAGTGGAATTATCAGAAAGCTTTTTTAATACAACACTCCAACAATTTTCAGAAACATCTACTTTTAATATTAAATCATCATTATTATTAGGTAAAGACAAAGGCAAGAGATTCTAACGTAATCTTTTTATATTTTTAACTTGTCAAATTAGTTTATCAAGAAAAGAAAATATTTGATATTTTTTCAAAAGTTTTTAAAAATGTTTTCTCTTTCCGGTTAAGTTGGGAAAAAATTCTAAATATATTTAATATTTTCAAAAAAAATGTGAAGTTATTTTTTATTTATAAGTTTATCTGAAAATTGATTTATCTTTCCAATTATATGAGATTGTAATTCAATTGCTTTTGGATTTATTTTTAAACTGAGGAATTCCATATTAGATAATCTAAGCTTTACCTTTTTCTTAGAAAGGCATAATCCATTATATATATATAATGGGGGTGGGTCAGGACGGAGATTACATGATTCACGCCCCTAGCTGGTAGGTCGAGAAATGAAACCCGACCCTATTTTCATCTCCATTTAAATCAAGAAATCTCTAATTATATCGAGTCAAATCTGTTTAAACAAGAAAATTATCATCCATATCTTTTCAAAACAACCCTCGTAACGTTTGTCCTTTTCATTCTGACAAGATGTATGTTAGAAAGAACAAAATACATGTCCTATAGAAAGGGCACCTAATAGTTTAAATCCTTTACATGGTATACTGATAAGATCTTGAAAAGCATAGACAATATCATGAAAAGTAGTCCTAGGGTGCATTTTCTTTCATATAGTTCACGGGCAATTTCTTCATCTATTTTCTGCAATCAAAGTCTTACTCCGAGTAACATGCAGTATTTCAAATCATCTTCTTCTGTGTTGACGCAGATTGGAACCATTATAAATAATATTGCCTTCATCCCATTGAGGGCAAAAACATGTTATTTTCACTTCTTTCCATTCAGATCCACTGACATAGCAAAGCTTATTCCCACATTTGCAAAACCATTCGCGCAGCAATTGCTCGTCACAATACTTTTAACTATAAAGTATAAAGATTGCCTTTGCTGAGAATAGTTCCTCAGGCCCCCAGAGCCAGAGGGTTAAAAAAAAGGAATAGATCAATAAACGAGCACTTAAAGACTTGTCTTAGATGACAATTTAGAAGACTGGAATATGAAAAGGAAAAGGTTAAAAGAAATTTAGACACAATGTGAACATGACAGGTTTAGCATTCCAAACATCTTAAACTGTTTTTGATAACAAACATACATAAAGATGTACTGATAGGCTAAAGCATTCTGAATACAAAAAATATAGTCACAACTATGCTTAGTTACATAACGGATCTATGTCTCTGATTAAAATCATTAAGTGGATGCAATCATCACCATGTACAACGTACAAGAAAGTCGAGTAATGTGCAAAGAAACAGCAAAAATCAAATACTTCATCCGTCCTTAGTTATATATCATAATTGAAAAGTTTTATTCGCTACATTAAAAAAATTTAAGTAATATTAATATTAATTTTACGTTTATACTCTTGTATTAAATAATTTTAAGAAATAGAAGTGTAATAACTTAAAAAAAATAAATTTTGAATGAGGAACATTAAATTCATAAGTAATTTTGAAATATATAAACAAAATTGTATAAATTTAAAAGAGTAACTAATTTTTTTTTAAATGTATAAAATAATTAAATATGATAAATAAATATGGACAAAGAAGTATTATTATATTGAGTGGGAGTGGAGGGAGAGAATGAAACATGGGGACATTAAATTTTAGGAAATCAAGAGTACTATTGAGACACATGCTCAGACAAATTTGGATTTCCTAAAAGAAAATTGAGAAAATGATTAAGAAAAATGGGAAACCTTGAATAAGGAACCACCTAATTAAGAGATGGGAAATAGCCACCCAAACAACAAAGCAGATACAATCTTCAAAGTCAAACTTTGATTAGACAATCTATTTTATGCTTTAATACTTTCGTTCACAATATAAGTAATATCGTCTATTCAATTACTTTCCAGTGAAGTAGTGTCTGAATATAAAAATCAGTTACTTTCAAAAAATTGCATGCAAGAATTGTTTCTGATAGACAAAATAAAACCTTCTTTTTGAGCTTCTATAACCTTCAAAATACGAACTTCTAATATTGTGAAACTCTGTGTGCTGCATCTTTCAAGCATATAGTTTGTATCTTCCTGAAAACATTAGATAAGATTGTGCAACAAATGATAGCCACAAAGTCATCAAGACAAGCAACGAGCATGCTGATTAAGAGGATTACTGGCTTCAAGCAATCAACTGACTGCACAGAAGCAAATGCATGACACTGGACGAATTAGAAATCTTGCGATCAAGTTATATTAAGGAAATAATATTATATTATTTTTAAAAAATTTCTAAAGTTAGAAATATAAAAATTTAAAAGATTTTTTAAAGTGAATTTAAAAATTTTGGAGGAAGGCGCCCCCCCCCCCCGCCCCCCTCCAGGCTTGCATGACCACTTCTCCAGCTGAAACACTGGCCAATTTTAAATGGGGTTATCTATATATAGCCAAGAGAAGAGAAGCCAGCGCCTGAAGTGTGTCGAACGAGAATGAGTTACTTATTGAAGAAGCCAAACAAAAAATTTGCCGTCGGACTTCCGAATAAATACGCTGTGTTGCGCACTTTCTATTTGTCTTTGCTGCATTCTTTTCTTTTTCCATTTTTCTCTGTCTCCCCCTGTAATATTATTTTTATAATATGGACCAAAAAAAAAAAAAAGACAAGAATTATCGGACTGGGCTCATCGGCTACAAAATAATCCTCGACTCCAACCCATTCCGAGGTGGAGAAGAAATGGTGCGAAAGACTGGGGTGGGAAAAAATTATATGTATGTGTATATATATTAAGACATTATTAAAAATTTAATTCTATAAAAAAATTAACAAATTGATAATTTAATAATTCAAATAATAAAACTTTAAAATACAATTCTAAATAACCATTAAAATATAATAAATTATGAAAATAGAATACAACTTCAAAAAATTAAACCTCATTCAAGAACGCTTATAAAATAAAAAATCAAACATGAAGTCAAACAATTTTTTTAACTATTTACTAAATTTCAAATTATGTAAATATACCTTATTATTAAATTTATTTATAAATATATGCATATATACTTTTGAAAATTTTGTGTATAATATATATAATAATTATGTATAAATATAAAAAATAAAAAATATAAAGACAAACCGAAATGAAAATTGGACCGTCTCACCTAAGAAGCCGAGAGATAAGACCCCATCCAATCCTCGTATCCCCACCTAGCCCCTACTGGGTCAGGAATTCCCTACTTGAGTGAAAAAAATTACCATCTCTACTTTCACCAGGCAATGACCAAGAATTTTCAGTCCCACATCGTAGAAAATGCACTGATCAAATCTTCTGCCTATTCTTTGAGATGGATTTAGACAACAATACAGAATTTGCAAAATCTTCCTGTAAATTTTAGGGCACTAGCATTTTCCCATGGTATAACTAATACCCAGGATTTGGAAAACATTAGTCACCAAGACTGAACCCTGCTCCAGTATGTATGATCAGTGGCTGTTACGGTATACCAATACTTATTTTGGGACTACTGCAGGATTATCAATTTATGTAATACTCTCAATGATCCTGCTGCTCTAACTCTGGAGAAGAGTGCTCAGAGACTTGAGGTTACAGCAGCATTGCACGCTAAAACAAAGACTAACACCGGTGGACCAACAATTCTCCGAGTTCTGATCATTAGGCCGCCGTATATCATATTTGCTGCAAAAACGTCCATTTATATATGTGAAAACGACTGAGAAACTCCTGTACGATCAAGCTATGAAGTCATGAGACTCTTGTTTTGCAGCCTGTGTCGCTGAGAAAACCTTCGGCTTCCTAAATCAGACTTGTCATATCAAACCAGGAACGAAACCTATCCAGCTTGGGGTATCATCAAGAATTACTCTAAGTGTCTTCATCAACTTTTTTTACACTAGTTAGCTCCACATGCGGTGCCAGCGGGCCTTAGAGGCGTTCCATAAGCAGTGCTAAAAATCTGTGGCTGGCATTCATCACAGAACTAGAAATAGGTGACGCGGCCCTCCTATAAGACCTTATGTACCATGGCATCTGATAGAACTCGCCGCACAAAATCACAGAGAGAGACAGAGAGAGAGGGAGGGGGGGGCAACCTTGTCATTCGTTCCCTGTTGGGTATTTACAGATTCAACAAGCTAAACCCGTTGCCAGCACCAGGAAAACAAGTCTTGAATAGAAAGGGTACTAGTGGAAATTTTCTCCAGTTCAAATAAACTGAAACACCTCAGAAGGAGAAAAATGGAAAAAAAAAATGTCATTAGGAAAGCTTAATTAATTCTTTGATTGGAATAAATAAGTAAATAAATAATGACAGAGCAATTACAAGCAACATCCTTTCTTCTCTTGCAACTTCCAAAGTTTATCAAGAGATTAATTACGTTGACAAAAGCTTTGTTATTCAGGTACGGAAAGCAACATAATGGCTGTCTCTGAATGAATGAGAATCCTCTGCTCGCTACCCCAATCTCATGATGGAAAATGAGTTTATGATGCAGTCTCATAAAAGGAACCGAAAAAAGGAAACCTAGAAAGGATCATATTCAGGGCATGGACCAGGTCCAACTGAGAGGCAAAATTAAAGCGTACTTATTAAGGACACTGGCTCACCTGCCACAAATGTATTGGACCAAGGAATCCATTTATACTTTCTTCTGCTTGACCATACATGGATTTTAGCCAAATGAGAAGACCTTTCCCCTTGCACTTTTCCTTACTTTGAGATCGGCAAGCCTGAATCACCAATTTGAAACCTGTAAGACTGCTTCCTCAACAAATGGACCTGCATTTCCTTGTTGAACTGATTCTTCATGATGATTAGATGGTGGCGAATGGTAGGTATGCTTGAACAAGAGATTCCTATTAATCAGCCATTCTTATGGTTGCAGCCTCTAAATCAAATTTTCAATGCAACTCAGGTTAAACAAACTCTCAATCTTAGTAGTGGATAGTGGGTTGCCAAGTGTAAGAGAGACGAATTCATGAATGGAAAGGGGAGTCTTAGAGGGAACATAAATTGCATGATTCTCTATGCTTCAGACCCATACAAAGACCTTAAAGAGTAAGCATGGTCCAACCCTAGGACCAGCACGAGGAATGCAAAACACATTTGAAAACACCATGAAACTAGAAAAATTACAAACTGCCTGGAGAGACTAGGAAAAGAAACCTAATGATGAGGGTACATTGACACCAGCAGCAACGGAACCGTGGCATCACAGCCACATTAGGCCTAAGATGGACCAAACACCAGGAACATTTGCATTTGGTGAAAAAAGCCAATAGGCACAACATATCAAACACAACATGTATCCATCAATTAACATTTCGATACCTACAGTTTAACAGGTAATATCTGATTTGAAAAGTCATTGTTCACAAGAAAATGGTATGGCTTTTATTTCATATCAAGCAAGTTTTTTCACCAACAGAACCTTCAATGCCCAAAATTTGGTTGTTCCAAAGTCCATGGCATGGAGACTATAAGCATACAAGAGGAAAGTAATTTCAATCAACAAGTGAAGAAATAGTGAAAAACTCACAACAAAATACTGTTTATAATCCTATAAGCAATAAGCAAAAACCAGGCATTACCACTGTATAGGGTAATAATTCGACCATAAATACTACATGAAAGATTAATTCTCTCAGCAAGTTAAGTTGGGAGGAAAAAAGGAGGATACGAATATGTTTTTAGTAGAAGATTCATCCAAACCATCATTCCGAAACAATGCTACAAAAAATAATAAAGCTAAGAACACAAGAATTCAAAAGAAACTGGATAAACAAATAATCAATTCACAGCTACCTCCCACCTATGAAAACCTTAAAACTCGTGTTCTTTAGAAAGCATGAGCTGATGAAACAAACAAGTAGACGGGTTCTCATACAAAAGTACGGGTGGAAAGTAAAATATATGTGAGCGTACGTATGCGCGCACGAGCGAGTGTGACTGTAAGAGAAAGAGAGGTATGTAAAATATATATATATATATACACAGTAAGAAGCTGTTGCATTTATCAATAAAAATACAAACTTGATTCAAGACAGGATAAACTCACTCCATCATTAAATTTCTTTACTTCATCAAAGAGGCTGCATTAGGCCCCCTCAAAACAAGGTGCATTATAGTTCAAACTTGCCTACAATGGGTGAGAAATAAAATGACGAACCAATTTGTTCTCTTTATTCCTAAATGAAGATAAAACACAAAAAGGTTCACCTGAGAGTCATTCTTCAGGGCATTCCTAGATGAGATTGACACTAATACCCCCAGTAGTCATTTCTAATTTCATCATCAAACTTCTTCTTCAGCTCTGGATGCTTCTCAAAGTATTCATCTGCTGTCATGGTACTCAGCTTTTTCTGTTTAACATAAGACATAAATGTTAAGACTTCAGAGGGAATCTGGCACACAAAACCAAGCATGCACACAGAGAAACCTCTGGCCAGAGAACAAAGGAGGAGGCAGGTGTTGAGTAGAGGCAAAGAGAAGTTAGCAGAAAACGGATGCTCAACACTGGAATCAAGTTAACATTACCTTCAACTCTTGAACTTCCGCAATCTCCTTTTCTAATCTGTCAGACTCTTTCAGTGATTGCTGCTCGGCTACTTTCAGCTCCTCAACCTGTAGTAAAGAAGGAAAACCTTAGTTTGATTGTTTTTCTACATAGGAACAAGTGTACCAGGTTTTCCTTCAAACATGGAAATCTATAATTATGTGGCAAATACAGGTTTTTAAGCCATAACCTAAAAAATCCATATTGCTTAAGCTCCTCAGAAAAGGCATAAAATCTCATTCCATCAAATCCAGTGATGATTAAGTGCCAAATGTCTTTGACGATGCTGCAATTAATCTCTGTCCACTCTCTGAGTAAAAAAGTAACTCCACTTTGGCTTTTTAGCGCAAGGACCTTTTTTTTTTAATTATTATAATAATGCATCAGAAATTCAAACATTCAAAAGACGAAGGGATGCATAGAAGGCACTTCATTTAATTTTACAAGAGAAAGTTAATTCCAGCTCACCAATGCATCAAATTTGGGCTTATACTGAGGAGTGACAGTGTCCACGTACTTGGGAATTTCAATTCCTACAAAAAAGAGTTGGATCATCATTACAAATTCAGTAAGAAGGTTAAAGCAATTGTTGGCATAAATTATCTGTAACTCTAATAGTTTTGGATTTTTCTTTTTTTCCAAACTCATGAAAAAGCTTCTCAAGGCTACAACAATGTTTGCACACTCTTAAGCTATATGATTATTTCCCAGAACAGAGAAAACAAACATTCAAGATATAATTATTTGTGCTGTGCTATATCTTAAAATAATGAAGGATTCAGTCACAAGTTTCACCAGAAGTGTTGTTGCATAATATAATATAATTTGGCTCAAAATGCTGCATTGAGCTACTATATCTAGATCTGCAGACATTATGTTCAATAAGACATTAGCAAGCAATCAAAGAATGTTTTGACAACATTGAGAAGTAATACAGGCAAAGAGCCAATGGAGAGAGTTCTTAGTACTAAAAAGTTTGGATCCCTATGTACTTTACTAAATTAAGAATAGAAAACCTAAATCACATAGCATTAAAGAGTTCCAAAAGGGGCAGGAAGTAAAAAATTTTATAAAATGAGACAAAAATATTTCATAAGATTAATATTCAAGTTAACAAATTAGAGGCTGATATACAATTTCATCTGTATAAAATCATATCATTTTGAATGTTTTTGGAAATAAGTTCGTCCCGAAATTTATGGTACTTTAATCAAAACTTTCAAAATTTAGCCAAGATCCAGAACTAAACTAGTTTGCATTTCACTAGAGATTGCAAGCAACAGATTGATTCTCCACCCACATTAAATTATACTTAAAGCAGGTCACTTAAAGCCCCCTCCACAACTACCACTCAAATGTTGATAAGTGAGTATTTCTACACATTAAGAATCAGATGTCGATATTACTACTTCAAGAATTAGAAATTTGAACACATATACAGATAGTAAATAGGCAGAGAATTAGAAAATAAGCCCAAAGTTGGACTAACTAACTTGGTGAAAAGTATATCTTTGATAAGATAATTGTACTTATGCACCAAATTGCAGTAAGTTTAAGTTCATGCACTTCGCTTTCATAAATTCTTAGATGACAGAGGTTGTACCAAGAACAGAAAGCAGAGAACTAAACAAACCAAACCACCTTTTAAATATGAGGGGCAAGAAAACTTTAGAACACTAGACTACTCGAGGGTATTAAAATTCAAACTCATGTACTAATTAATTTATCATGTATATGGTGATTGAACGTTCCCAAATAGTGGGCACATCAACGATCTAGTGCCATCATCAGCTCCAGCATGTATAATTAGCTTGTGAAAGTGTAGGGTTATGACTATTGAAATCCAGAGTGCGACAAAGCAGGAAATGTTGCATCGTCAAATAGGAAGTTTCACTGGCTTAGGCTGGGGACTTACAAACTAACAATATATTTTTATTGGTTTTATAAACCAAAATTTGTTTTAGTCTTGGTTTTGAGATGAGAAAACAAAACTGATCGAAATGATTTTTCATTTTGAAAACATTCTTTAAAAATGTCACTCACTCATAATACATAACACTCTCATCTTGGCCCACATTTTTTTTTCTCCCTCCTCTTTCTTTTCAAAATTACTCATTTCCAAGACTAGAACTAAAAACTTAAACCCTATCCAAGTATATTCTAAGAATAATTTTTTTTAATCAAAGATCAAAGCACTGGTACTACAACATTATTTTAAGGCACAACTATGTCCATCAGAAAATGTGATTCATTACTAAAGAGTGAAAATGCTATGAACATGTGAAGAGCTGGTGCTACCAGTGATTATTGCATATATTAGGCTCAGTAAAACCTGACAGATGGTAATCCATGATTTAAAATAAATAGATGAAGAAAGGCTGCTAAAAAGACGTTAGATATGTGGAAGAAGGATCATACTCTCGTATGCCTCTTTATACATATCAACCAATTTAGATCCAATTCCATTTCTGTAATATTCCCAGTCAATAGGTTCTGGTTCCTGCATGATAGAGAAATTTGGAGATTATTTCACATAAATCAACAAGAAAATTATTAATCAAGCAGCTTGCTGCTCATAAAAGAATAAGGCACTAACTTTCACATACAGAAAAAACAAAATTATTAACGACTTTCATCAGCATAACATAATCAAGATAAAAAATGGTATGCGTCCAATCCATGTAGAACAAACTTCAGCCCCAATATTTGATTGGCCAATAATAATACAATCACACTTCTGTCTCAATTTATGAGAACTACATGATAAAGCAGTAGTTATCATTATACATTAAGTGTCTCGATTAACCATTAAATGATTCCATCAAGTGCCTAACATAGGAATCTTAACAAAGTTAACCAGCAGCATAACAGCTCCATTTCAACCTGATACCAAAGGCAAAATTGAGTGAAAAAGGGATAAAGAGAAACCTCTGAAAACATTACATGCACATTTACATGAATAACATTGCAAATAGACTTCTTTTCTCGACTCTTCTGGAGTGGTATGCATATAAAATATCAAAGCACCACAATTCCTTTCTATAACACTTCTGATAGTTCAAGTATACAAAGTTTAATAAAATACCGTTAATTCTACTTTCTCAAACAACTGCAAAATCATGAGGTTTCAACATAATAGAATGCTATTCTTGCAGCAGAAATTGAACGATGACATTCAGATTTTGATAAGATTATTCAAGATTGTCCCACTGCTCAATACTTCATCTGTCTCTCACACCTCCCAAATCCCTTATCACCACAACAACCTAGGCAATGAAGATGAAACCACTTATGAAGTCCATGATTTCTAGTACTCCATTGAACTCCCAGTAAAACCCATTGCCAAGTAAAGAACTAAACTTTGCACGATTGCTTTTCTTCACAATATCAAAAGTGGTTGGAAGATATTATTGCATTAGGAACAACATTTTTTAAAAAATATATATATATAAACCAACTGCCCATCCAGTGTTAATGCAATTCACCAAAATCCACATGCGAGTATCACCAAACATCCAAAAATCCACACTCATCCTTCTCATAACTCCTGAACAATAATTGAAATTCACTCATATCACATTTGATTCAACACAATAGCCCAAACATCGAGAGTTGGTTTTTAAGGCCAAGCTAATCAATAAAATATGTGAGTTCAATCATTTCGCAATTACACAAAGCATCAAATACCCATCACAAGTGCCTACCGATCAAACACATCGAAGGTGCGGATAGAGATAGAAACCTGGCTGAACTTGGTTTATAAAATACCGATCAAATACATGTTGGGGTGGGGAGAGAGAAAAAACCTAGATTTATAAAATACATTCAGATACAGATATGTATATTAAAGAAACCTGGCTGAACTTGGTTTGAAGCTGGGAATTGACTTCATCGAAGGTGCGGCGGAGATTAGCGAACTCCTTGCGAGCCTCCCCCGAGACAATGAGTTTGGCCATGCCATCCCAATCAATGGTCCTTCCGGCCTTGAAGGTCACGTCGGCTATCTTCTTCCCTGCTCCGCTCATTTTGTTAAACAAAGCACACACTCAAACTTCTTCTCGCTGCATCAGAATCTCTATTAAAAGCCGTCGATTACAGAGCAAATGCGGAAAAAAATTTCTCGGAGATTGATGAATGGTGAACATAACCTTCAACTCACAAACATACAAGAGACGAGGGCTTTTCCGTGTTTTCACCCGAGGACTTTTTTTTTCAATTTATTTATTTAAAAATATAAATTAAACCGAGATCTTCTGGTGTTTTTAAATTATCAAAATACATTATTTATTAATAATTTACAGAGTTGTGTTATTTTTCCTCTTCATAAAAACTCTATATTGATAACTATCTTATATAATAAAATTGCTTTTAAAAACTAAACTGCTTAGTAAAATTACAGTTGATATAGTGTGCTGTTTATGAGAAGATTGAAAAAAAAAAAAACACACACACACACACAAACTACTAACTATCTCATCAAGTGAAAGGGTTTTCTCTATTGAGCACTACCTCATCTAGTGAAAGTGCTTTTTCAATTTCAACTCTTTAATAGAATTCCAGCTTTTTCAATTTTAACTATTTAATAGAATTTCAATTAATATGATGTGGTTTTATGAAAAGACCAGATCTTTATTTATAATGAGTACTAGAGACGAATCTCACCCAAAAAATATCACAAGCTTGAACTGTTACTTTTAACTATTTAAAAAAATTATTATTTTTAACACCATAATTTGAAAATTAATTTCAAGAGAGAGGAAAAAGAAAAGCAAATAAACTTATTTTAACTTAATAATGAATTTCAAGAGGGCAAATAGATTTTTTTTTTTCTTTTTTAAAAGGAAACCTATTATGTTTCAACATTTTCTTTTTTACTCTCCCCGTCCCAATAAAATTGACCTACTTATTATTTTAAACGATCTCAAAAAATTTGACACTTTCCTTAAAAGGAAAATTTTACTATATAATTTATTATAAAATAATCAATATACTCAATATATATTATTTTTATATAATTAGATTTGAAATAAAGTATTGTGGATCAATATATTTCTTATTTTTATTATATTATATTATATTTTTATATTTATTTTTGTATAAAATATCGTGTCAAATCAATCACTATTAATTTTAACGAGACGGAGGGAGTAGTAAAAATCTAGATCTTATTTTGATTTTTTTTTTCCGTATACCATCCGAGGAAAAACGAGTAAAAAAACAAGCCAACGATAATGATAAGTATAGAATTCAAAATTTAATAAAATTGTTAATCAATTACAATAGCTCAATTCTCATTCTAGTACTTCCACTTGGGGTTGCAAAAGTTTAACGATAAAAGATGCTAAACATGTACATTTTTTGTCCTTACAAATCGTTTTTGTTTTCTGTTTTTTCAAAATTGATAAAAACAAGAGCAATTTTCATTATAATTTTCAGAGGCTAAAATTTCGATTGCTAATTGAATTTTCCTAACTTAAAACTCCAAAATCCTTCACAACCTAAAATAACACTCTGCAAGTTGTTTTGTTAAGGAAAAACAGAAAATGTAAACAACCCATGCTCCGAACAATGCCATGATATTAGGAATGGCAATGGGGATACTGGGCCAAGGATTAGAAATACCGGTTACTCTCCCTGCCTCCACATTCCCCAATTCCTCCCCGTCCTCAATATAGGGAAAGGCAGGAATCCCCCTTCCGGTCCGCCAAGGATAAAGTAATTCTCGGCCTCAGTCCGGTGGGGAAGCAGGGGCCAAGTGGGGAATCGGGGGAATATCGTATTTAACATCAAACAAATTGAGTTAAAAAAAAAAATTCTAAAACAATTGCAGAAAAAGAATAAGAAAATATCAGACAAAAAGATATATGCAAGTATGCAACTGTACATCAGTAAGAATTTCCGAGGAACACTCCATATCAGTTTGACGATTAACGAAAAAACATAATGAGTAATATTCCATATCAGTTCACAATGCTAATTGGCTTATCACTCATCTAACCAAGGATTTTTCTTTCATACACTCTTCCTGTAACTCTTTTTTTCCACACGTTTTCATTATTTCCTCAAGTTAATCTTGTCTATAATTTTCGAAAACTTGTTTGTACACATGTAAAAGTTAAACATATACAAGTGTAAAACTTTTCAAGCATTTACAGTGTCTAAAAGATCAAATAATCCTTCCTTAGAACTTAAACAGTAGGACAACACCTGTTAGTGTCATCAAAGAATCCAAACATAAAGTTTAAACTCACTGAGCATCAGGCTAATTAATCACTCAATAAGGTCGAATTAAAAACACAAACAATGAAAAGTCATTAATTTGATTCATTCTTGATACTTCAACCCAAAGATTAGGGAACAATTCTCAGCTATGCTAGTTCTTTATAATTTCTTTACAATTCTCAGCTGTCATTAATTTCTTTAATTAAACTTATAGGGAACATTAACTTTCATATGCAACCCAAGGATTAGGATTCTTTGATTCATAGGGGAATTGTGAAGAATTGCAGGGTGTATATCATCAAAAGCTACATCATTCAACTGCAAGCATTTTGGAAAATAGCCCTGATGGCATAGGTCAGTTGGCAAGGCCTGATGTGATATGCCTGTAGTGAATTAGTCACGTCGCGGGTTCGATTCCCCCAGAATTAAACTCGCGGGTCCTTTCCCACACGGTACCTATCACTGGTGCATATTCCGATTTACCATCCTGTCCGGTCGTAGAACCTCGACGCTCGGGTGGAAGAGGTCTGCATCCTCTTAGCATTTTGGAAAAACTTCCAATGAAGAGTCTTGCCAGGACGAGCTCCCCAAATCCCCATCCCTCCGCCCTCACCCCAAATGTTCAATCTTTTCCCATATAAAACCCCAACACAACTTACATTAAGACGAAGATCACGTGGCAACTTGGAAAATTCTCAATTGGTAAAGTGAAACCATGCAGGCACAAAGTAAATTCAAAGAAAGGATATAGAATAACGCTCACTGCAAGTTCTTGAAGAAGGGTTTGGGCGTCTGGTTCAAGGGAGAAGTGTGAAGAATTTGAAGCTCTAGATCAAAGAAAAAAAAATACTACCTTTGATCGATTGGAGAGGCGAATCGAGGAGGTTGACCAGAGTTAGGGGTGTATTCGAATCGAATCAAACCGAACCCTCAAGTAATCGAGCCGAACCTTATTATTTTTACCCAAGGCTCGAATTCGAGCTCGAGTTCGATTCAAATATCAAATTCTAGCTCGAATTTGAATCGTTTAACATACTTAAAGCTCGATTATAATAAGCTCGAATTCGAACTCGAGCTTGATTTGAAGCTCGATTATAATAAGCTCGAAAGCTCGAATTCGAGCTCGAGCTCGAATTTGAATTAAATTTGAATTTAACTATTAAAAAATATATATAATTTATAAAATTAAATAATTATATATTAACTAATTAATCGAACATGTTCGTGAGTTTTCGAGTCTAATACTTAGATATTCGAATTTAGCTTATTTAAAATTCAAGCTTAACATAAGGCTTATATTCGAGCTTGAGCTTGAATTTTTCGAACTCGAGCCGAGCCTTTATCGAGTTGAGCACAAACATGTTCAATAAAGGCTTGATTCGAGTACATTCCTAACCAGAGTGAGGATGAGAGAGTGAGAGGCGTCTGAACTCTAAAGAGCCGCGGCGTGCTCGAAAGAGGAGAGCGTTTTACTTTTCCTTTTGAATTTTCTTATTTAATTAAAACAATGCATATTATTTTCTGAAATTTTATTTATTAAAAAAAGTTATGTTAATTATTTTGTATAATTATATTATAAAAAGAAATATGATTTTTAGTATTGGAGTTTATTAAGATGATAAATTTGAACAAATAAAATAGTAATTTTTATATATAAATAGTATTAAAAATATTTTATACAATATTATTTTGTATCATTCATTCTTTCTTTTACTTACAATTTTGAATTAAAATCATTTAGTATAATTTAAATTATGATAATATATATATATATATATATTATGTATATATAAAAATAATAAGAATATCAATACATATAATATAATATAATATAATATATATAATTTAATTAAGTTTTTTAATACATCTATATTATATACATATACGGGTTTTTATCAAAATGGATCAATTTTTGAAACTCTACCGAAAATGGATTCAAAATTAGACTTCACATTTAGCAAACGCAAAACCTATTCTACATATAAATTCTTTTTCTTTAGAAAAGCGCACCTCGCATTTGCAAGATACAATGTGGAAGTGTACCTGGCATATGGCATATGCATTTGAAAGAATAAATTATTGTATTTTTAAATTAAATAAAAATTATCAAATTATTTTCAATTTCTTTTAAATAAAATAAAAAATTATATTGAATAAAAAAACATACCTAGAAATTTCACAAATACAAATTAAATTGAAATATGAATATTAATAAAACATAAATTTTTATCTTTCCAAATAAGTATAATAGCTCTACTAAAGATAACAGCAGAAGCATATCAATACCGGATGTCGCCCTATCCAATTTCCGAGACAAGGGGTGATGCATATTTATTTGGATATAAAAATCATATAAAAATAAGCACATTCCCAATCAAGTTTAAATTAAAACGTTAACCCCAAATTACACATATGAGCAAGCGTACCCATCATTAACATAGCATAGGGTTCAAACGAGTGTCGATCATCAAGGAACAAGTATGCACTAATCAATTTTCTTTCATTGTCTAACCCACTCAAAAAAGTGAAAAGGAACAAAAAGGAAAATAAAATAAAAGAATATATACATGTCAAGGATGGAAAATTATGTGACTCAAACCATTATTTTGACAAACATGATTTTAAAGTACTTAATTATTATCATAACTAACTATTCTCTTGGCATCATAAAGGATTAAGGTAGATTTACTTCTTTTCCAATCCATGAGATCACTACCTTCTAGATAAATTAGCAACACATTCCTATCTAAACTAATCCATCCAAAAGATGCATTAAACATAATCCTTTATTAAATTTCCATTCCTAGCAAACTTAAACATGAAATTAACCAATGAATCCATTCCTGACAGACATTTAATCTTTAATTATCTGTTCTTAACAATTAACCCCTTTTCCAAACAAGTTAATAGACAACAAATATGAAATTAACAACTTGAGACCACCATCAACCCATTTTCCAAGCAAGTTAATGGACAACAGTAACCAATTAATCTCGTAATACGTATAAGTAATTAAATATCAAGAATAACAATCAATTAATTAAAAGATCAAATAACTCTAAAAATCATGAATATCTAAAACAACCTCAAATTACAATAAAACAATTAATACATCATTGTTCAAGAAAAAGAAAACAAAGTAAAAGAAAACACTCATGGACAAACCTCATTCTTCTTTCTTTGAAGACCTTCTTATGCAACCCTCCTTAAATTGAAGAATTCCTCCTTTGATTTGAGTGATTTTCTGTTATGATCTATGAATTCTCCCATTTCTCTTGTGTTTCCCATCTATTTATAGGCTTAGTGCCGCCTTGGTTGCTGGAGCCGGCGCTGGTTGTGTTTTGTTTCTTCAATTGTTCGCCGATTTTTTCTTGATTTCTTCACAATGTTTTCCAGAGTACAGCTGACTCCGGTTCCAGCTTCCACAGATTTGGTTCTGTTCCGGACGTCTTACTGATTTTTTTTGTCGCCTCGAAGTAGGTGCCAACAACACGTGGCCGGCGTCGGTTCCTCTGCCATAGTCGGCGCTATCTCTGTTCTGTTTTGCGACGTTTTTGCCTTGTTTTACTCCTAAAATCTGAAATAATGCTCAAAATACCTTTCCAATGGTAAAATCTCAAATATGAAGGAATATGACCCGTTATTGAACAAAATGTATCACAAAATAACCTCAAATAACTAAGAAAAATATGACTAATTTAGGCCCTATGAAGGGGTCTTTATAACGAAAACAATGGAGTATACAAAGTCCAAACTCATACAATATCCCATACTGATGGCCACACATATACATATATTAGAGAATCTCATACATGCCATCCCAAACTACAACATCAATAAGCACATAATCAAAAAGGGAGTCGTCCAGGCCTATATTGCTAACACTGTGGTATCGTCCTTCTATCTGTAGGTTTGTTCAACTTCAGATCCTACAAAAGGTAAGATAAAAGACATGAATGAGTGAAAAATCACCCAATGAGTCCCGTGTGTGCTAGTGGTTTAGTAAAGAAACAGAATACATAAAACTTTTGTAGGAAAAGTATTTTGTTTGTTCACTGGAACAATTCCAAAACTCTCTCAGAAAGAGTTTATTTAGAACTCAATTATTTTTGAAAAATTGTATTTTTCTTTTAAATTATTGTCCCAGTTTTCAAATCATAGGCACTTCTCCAACAAAAAGTCGGCCTGTATGCAAAGCCCGTAGTCTTTGCCTTCGGCGCTACGTACATTGTACTGAGATCGCAGCCTCCAGTACTCAATTCGTGGGTCACCGGAACAGTACACCGCAGTATACTACAATCAATAAGTGCACGCAACACACTAAATCTTTTACTTGCTACCGTAAGCCAGAGGTCCCAATTTTGACATCAATTACCATTGAGGTAGCAAGAGATTGAACAACGCCAGGTGTCCAGTCCAACCCGTGAACAGCCCAAATCACAAAGTGCACACAAGGCACGGCAATTATCAGGCACTAGACGGCTAGCCAAGATGACTCATCATGTGTCTGTCACCCTGTTTGGAGTAAGACAACTCTCAGAACTGGTCAGGTTGCTTGGGGTCATCTATCTTTAACATGAGTTAGTACAAAAATCAAAGTCCTTACTGAGTACTTAACGTTATCAATACCAGCCATTTCTGACTTATCAAGGCAGAGGGTTATCTGATCCCGTAGGATTTTCAAAACAAACATTTTTGGAGAAAAATAGCATTTTTCAGAATTTAATCCCACTGACTCGCAAGTCAGAACATCATTCACATAGGCTCCGCAAGGCCAATCAATTTATTCCATAGGCACATCAGGCCAATAAAATAATTTTCGGGATCAAAATGTCATTTTTCAAGAGTCAATCTCATATCAAGAGATTATTTTTTCCAAAACCATGTTGAAACAGGGTAAAGAGTTCTTTTCACATATCAAAACAAGTTTCCAAGAGTATTTGGGTCATTTTTCCCGTACTCGATCACAAAAGTCATTTTCCAAGAGCATTCGGGTCATTTTACCCATACCCGATTCCAAAAGACTTTTTGATGATATTCAGGTCATTTTACACTTACCCGATTTGAAAAGTGTTCACAAAAGTTCTAATAAGAATATTTTGATCATTTACCGAATGCTCGATTCCAAATGTTTTCATAAAACATTCCAATAAGGACATTTAGATCATTTTCCAAAAACCCGATTTCAAAAGAAATTCATTCCAAGAAATCCAGAATTCAAATTTCAAAAGAGGATTAAATTCAAAGTTTCCAAATATATTTCCATAAAATATTCCAATAAGGCATTCCAGTCAATATATGAATACCCAATTTCAAAATTTACCATTTTCAAAAAATCCCAAGTATTTAATTAAAAAAGGACTAAAGTCACAAAATTTATACTTTAATCATCTATTAAGGTTTTCAAGCCAAATATGAAGTTCATTTGAGCCCAAAATGGCGTAAAACAATTCTTACTCAAATAAACCTTAAATATATTAAGGGTTTCCAAAATGGTATAAAACATAACATTTCATGGAAAAGTGAAGCACATTAGCTTTCAAAAGATTTTAGAAATCAAAAGGACTCACCTCGTGTCTTAATTAACTCTTTCCGTTTACGGCCGTTCGACCACCGTTTCTATCGTTTTCAACAAACCGTTAGCTGTTTATCGATAAACCTATATAAAACATCGTTTTTAGATCAAGTCGTGTTTAGCCGAAAAATAGCCGACGGTTAGCAGACGTCCAGCTGACGTGCCCAACGGGTAGCTGACGGGGCCGATGATTAGCCGATGGTTACGGAAAACGTTCAACTTTCATTCACGTCATTTTTTTGTCGTTTTTTCGATTCTTTCTTTTTCTTTTTCCACATCCTTTTGTAGTGGTTGGAAAAAAACAGAGAGCATGCACGGGAGAACAAAAACGGAGGAAATAAAACTGAACAGAGTATAACAGCAGCATGAAAGCTTTAAAACCATACCTCTCAGTGCCTTAAACCTTGAAGATTGTAGGAGAATAGATTGGATCACCAAAAACAGCTTCCTCCTCCCGTGGGATGAAACCTCCGGTTGCCAAAAACTGTCTACCTTCTTCTTCACCTCCGGTGAATGCTTGGCTCTTTAGTTCTCAGAATATGGCCTTCCCTAATCCTTATTGGTGAACACAGAAAAATGGGTTGAGAAGAGCCACAGACTCTATCATCTTGGTTGGCTTTTTATGTGAACCAAAACCATAAACCAAAAAATCAAGAGTCACACACGAGAGGGTGAGACATTTATTTTTATTATTTTTTATTTTATTTTATTCTTCCACACAGAAAGCCAAGAGTCATGAAACTAAAATAATTATTTTGATAATAATAATATCCCCGAGATTTAATATTTCAAACACCCGAATATTATTAACAAAGTAAATTTTAGCTTCTTCCTAAACTCTTCTGAACTGTATTCGAAAAAATCTTATGGTCCAGGCTATTGGGAGAAAATAATATTTATTATTTTTCTTGAACCCGAAAAGTCCAAAATAATAAACATTAATTATTTATTCATTGGGATTAAATAAATAACTCAATAAACAATTAATGTGCCCAAATGAACCAAAATAATTAAACTTTAATTATTTATTTCTTGGGATTAAATAAACAACCCAATAAATAATTAAGTATTAATTATTTTCCTCTAGTTTAAGCCCATGTTAATTTTTCTAATTATTCAAACTGGACATAGGCCCTGAATAATTAATTAACCAATTAAACCAGATAATAAATTTTTCTCAATTTATTTTATTCCAGTCTAATAATAAATTAAACTTCCTGAATAAAATAAAGCCCTCTTTAACTGTGACCAATTCCTCAATCCAAAATTACTTAAGACTTACGAGCTATTCCGATGACCAAAAAGACACATCGTCTTGGCTACTAAAATGACCAAAATACCCCTACTATATAAATAGCTGTATTTTGCATTTTAAATATTTTTTAATATCACCATAAGGAAATATTGACCCCAATGATAATGCTACATTAGCAAAGTCTTCGACCTACAGGTGAAATGACTAAAATACCCCTCTACACATCGCCGTGCATTTAGAGAGGAAAAAGTGTACTAACACCCCTCTAAATGACATCTACCATCCTTAAGCTTCTAGTCCAATGATCCATGACTTTCTGAAGTGTTTTTGCTTTCCAAGGGAGCTATCCTAAAGCAAACATCCAAGTCATGTTTCCCAAGACCTTAGACATTTAGATCATTCAGACAACCACAAGGGGTGATATTGTGTAGAAACTATCTTGTACAAGTCTGTCTTAACTAACTAGTTACATAAACCCAATATGCAAGTATATTGGCCATACGATAGAATCTCAACTATAGCATATCAAAGTATATGCTTCCAGCTTCGTCAGACCACCAACTCATACTTAAGTTGTAGAATACTAGTCCACACTGTAGCGGTAGTAGTCTAGGTTTCTACCATATAATACTTTTAGAAACCACTATTACAGGTCCTATTCTACGTATTCGAAATATGCTTATGTCATGAAGTGAGTGGACTACTCACTAGCTAAAGGTAAGCCATTCCCCATTTGAAATTCATAACATAACAACTTAAACATAATGAGATTCTCATTCTCATCAATTAGTTAAGAACAAATGTTTATGTGTTTAAATAACCTATGATCCATACCTTACTGTGAAAGACCGTCATTCATATGGATAACTTATTTAAATACAATGGGTCTTTTCCAAATGAAAATTGCGCACAAATAAAAAGTAAATTTACAAACGATTTCTGAAAATAAATTCTTTTATTACAATATTCGATACTTATATCAGAAACCTAGTCTAAGAGGGCATATTCCCAACAATCTCCCACTTGCACTCTAAGACTAGGTAAGTCCGTAGGTGCCCATCCCTATGACGTCTAAGTGTCTCTTGAAGACCCTCTCAGTCAAAGGCTTGTGAATGGATCTGCTAAATTGTTATATGAGGTAATCTGTTCCACCACGACTTCCCGTCTCTGGATAAAATCCCAGATTAGATGGTACTACCTCTCAATGTGCTTCCCCTTCTTGTGGTTCTGAGGTTCTTGGATTGTGATACTGTGCCAGTGTTGTCGCAATACATCACAATCGGTTTGTCCATATGTGGCACGACTCCAAGTTCTGAAAGAAACTTCTGGAGCCAGATTGCTTCCTTGGATGCCTCCGAAGCTGCCACATACTCAGCTTCCATGGTTGAGTCAGCAATACAAGATTACTTGATACTCCTCCATGAAATTGCTCCTCCAAACAAGGTGAAGACATATCCACTAGTGGATTTTCTTTCATCCTTATCCGCTTGGAAGTCTGAGTCCGTGTATTCCGTAGGAATCAAATCATCAGCCCTGTAAACCAGCATATAATCTCTCGTTTCTTTGAGGTACTTGAGAATATGCTTTACAGTTTGCCAATGAACCTCCCCAGGGTTTGACTAATATCTGCTAACTAAGCATACGGCAAAGCAGATATCTGGCCTAGTACACAGCATGGCGTACACAGGGCTTCCCACAATCGAAGTGTAGGGAATCCTACTCATTCTATCATTTTCTTCTTGAGACTTCGGACAGCCCCTTGAAAAAAATGACAACCCATGTCTGCAAGGGATTAGAGTTCCCTTACATGAGTCCATGCTGTACTTGGCCAGCATCTTGTCAATATATGCGGCTTGGAATAATTCTAACATTCTCTGCTTCCTATTTCTAAGAAGTCTAATCCCGAGAATGTAGCTGGCTTCTCTCAAGTCCTTCATACTGAATTGACTAGACAGCCAAACATTTGTAGATGATATTGACCTTACATCATTTCCAATGAGTAGAATGTCATCCACATACAAGACAAGAAAAACTACATTAATGACTTAAAGCTTCCTGTACACGCATGGTTCATCCTCGTTTTAAATAAAACCATAAGACTTTACAGTCTCATCAAAACGAATGTTCCATACCTTTGATGCCTGCTTAAGTCCATAAATGGACTTCATAAGCTTGCAAACTATATGTTCTTGACCTTCAGCAACAAAACCTTCTGGTTGGGACATATAGATGTCTTCGCTAAGATGGCCATTTAAAAATGTCGTCTTGACATCCATTTGCCATATCTCGTAGTCATAATGACATGCGTTGGCAAGGAGGATACGGATGGATTTAAGTATGGCCACCGGAGAAAAGGTTTCCTCATAATCGATCCCCTCTTTCTGAGTATACCCTTTCACCACAAGCCTAGCTTTGAAGGTTTCCACCTTCCCATCCGCTCCCCTCTTTCTCTTGTACACCTATTTACACCTAATGGGTTTTATCCCTTTAAGTGAAGCTACAAGATCCTAAACTTGATTGAAGTACATAGACTCAATCTCGGATTTCATTGCTTCATGCCATAGATTTGCAACGGCATCAGCAATAGCCTCCTCGTATCTAGTGGGATCTTATTCCTGATGGTCAGAGACCAACTCAAAAACTTCTCCAGTCCATCTATCTGGAACCCTAAACTCTCTCCCACTATGACGAGGCACCATTTGTATAGGCTCTTGAGGCTGTGCCTCTTCTTGTTCCACACTCGGGTCAGAAGAAGTTGCTTCCGAAGATAACTTCTCCTTGAATTCCAACCTAGTTGAACCTTTCATGGAAGTACTTTGATCATCCTCTAAGTATCTAGCATTGGTACTAACTAGTACTTTCTGCTCCTTAGGATGATAAAAGTAACCATCCTTTGTTCCTTTTGGATACCCAACAAAATAGCATAATTCTGACATTGGTTCCAACTTGTCTCTCTTGACCAGTACATAAGTTGAACAACTCCATATCCTGAGATGATTCAGACTTGACTTACGCCCAATCCACATCTCATAGGGAGTTCTATGTACTGACTTGGAAGGCACCGAGTTCAGAATGTATGTCGCAGTTTCCAGGACATATCCCCAAAAAGACACTGGAAGAGTAGCATAAGACATCATGTTTCGGACCATTTCCATCAATGTCATGTTCCTTCTCTCAGCTACTCCGTTCTGTTGGGGTGTCCCTGGTGCTGAGAGTTGGGATACTATCCCAGGATGTATTATGTAGTCCTTGAATTCAACTAGGAGGTACTCTCCATCACGATCCGATCGTAAGATTTTGATTAATTTACCTGTCCAACACTCCACTTTAACCTTAAACTCCTTGAACTTATCAAAAGAGTCAGACTTGCACCTCATTAGGTAAATATAACCAAACCTTGTACAATCATCTGTGAATGTGATGAAGTACTCAAAACCTACTCTAGCTGGTGTAGACAAGGGACCACACACATCAGTGTGAATAAGACTCAATACCTCCTTGGCCCTATCCGCCTTTAGGATAAAAGACCATTTGGTCATCTTTCCCATCAGGTAGGATTCACACTGAGGCTAAATTTTCAATCTCAATGAGCCCAAAGACCCATCATGGATTAACCTATGAATCCTGGTTGAGTTGATATGACCCAACCAGAGATGCCAAAAATATGAGTCATTGACATTGGTCTTTCTCTTCTTAGTTAAAGGTTCAACTTGAACGTTATTTGATTGATGGTTAACAGGTTTAAATAGAATAGATTTCCATATATGTGCCCAGTGCATAAAATTTCTCTATTTCTACTGATAGAAATACCAGAATGGAAAGAGACAGAATATCCTTGATTTATTAGTTTTGCAACTGAAATCAAATTCTGACAAAAACTAGGTACATATAAAATATCTTTTAAAACCACTATTTTATTACAATAAAAAATAAGATCCAACTCTCCCGTTGCAAGGGCCCAGACTTGTACTCCATTTCCCACGCGTAATCCATGTTCACCCTTCTTGAGTCTTCTTATCTTTCTAAACCCCTGCAAGGAGTTACAGATATGATCAGTGGCTCCTGAATCAACAATCCAAGTGGAAGTTGATCTAACTATTGATATAAACTCTAGATATGAAACATTACTTGTGGGGTTTTTCTTGGCTTGAAAATCTAAACACTCATTTTTTTAGTGTCCCTTCTTCCTACATTTGAAGCACTTGCCCTTTGGTTTGTTTTTGGGCTAGATCTTGGGTTGGGCCACTGCGTTTCCCTTATTCCTTTTGAACTTTCTGGGCTTAGACCCAGTTCTTGAGGAAGAAGCCTTAGCAATCAAGGCCTTTGATTGTGGCTTCATGACCTTTTTTACCATATGGAGTTCCTTTATTAACTCAGTTAAACTCATGTTTAACTTGTTCATGTTGTAATTCAACTTAAACTGAGTAAATGAACCCGGTAGAGATTCGAAAATCATGTCCACTTGGCTCTCGGGGCCAATGATAGCCCCTAAGATTTCTGCCTCCTCGAAAGTAGCAATCATCTTGAGCATATACTCTTTGACTGATGCTCCCTCAGCCATCTTAATGTTTATTATAGTTCGAAGAGCCTTCTGCCTTACGGGCCGGCTCTTGTCCGCAAATATAGTGGCCAATGACTAACTAATGTCATACGCAGAAGCCATGTACTCGTGTTTTAACTGGAGCACATTAGACATAGAGGCTAACATATAGAAATATGCCATTTCATCAGCCTTCTTCCATACCTTCTTAGCCTCTCGCTCTTCGGTGGTGGAATCTTCCCCGATCACAAGGCAGGTCTCGTAAAGGACATACGTATACTCCTCAACTGTGAATATTATGTCCAGATTCCTCTTCCAGTCCACATAGTTTGGTCCCGTTAACTTATTCTCTCGGAGAATAACGGCCAAAGGACTAAAAGAACCTCCCACCATTTCTGAAAATCAAAAAATAAAAGAAAGTATTTAGTTTGTAAAAATAAATTTGTGCACTGAAATTAATTTGACTCTTAGGAAAACTGACATAGCTTCTTAGGAAGATTAACAGTTCCCTAAGCTAAGTGTAGTAACTATCACAAATTAATTTCTCTTCTAGGTAATGATCCAGAAGATAACTCCATCGAAGGGATGGCCGTTTCCTCTCATTTCCTATGGACATTCCTTGCACTATAACCTCCAACGTGGGCTGGTCGATTATCGTACGTGTCCCGGGTTATTAATTACATCCTCCCATTAGATCTAGATCTTTCTGGTATCCCCATCCTATACGGGTTCACTCCCAGGGTGACGCGAGGGGACCCACGATCTCTAATGAGGATTGTGATGGAAGTCGTGGGGCCGTTGGAACCCCTCTCCCACTTAGTCTTTTAAAATAAAATTTTTCTAAAAAATATCCTTTTGAAATTTCCATTAAATTTTTCTTTAACTTAAAAATAAAATATCTAAATCCATTAAAATCTCTATGTCAAGAATTATATCATTTGAGAGATTTTTCCATAGACTAATTTTATTTAAATTAAAACTTAATGATTTCAAAAAAATTTCAATTAAAACTTTCTAGAGACTTTGATCTTAAGTTTATTTAACAAAACAAAATTTCTTGTGCAAAATAAAATAAAATGGTTTTCTATTTTAACTTACAAAAATATCTAAATCTAATATATTTTCTATGTCAAGGATTAAAACCTTTGAGAAAATATCAAAGGATTAATTTTTGTTCAAGTTAAAATAACCATTTAATTTTTTTAAAAAAATGTTTTCATTGCAAAAATATTCCCAAAGACTTTGGTCTTTGAGAAAACGCACACATAGATATACAAAAAAATAGCATGCCAGAAAATAGTAATGTTTTCATGCTTTTCTATTTTTTAAACCTAAGTGTCCAAATAATAGAATTAAACACATTAATTAATTAATTAAAATTAATTAATTAATTAATTAATTAATTAATGATCTTGTTTAATCCTAAAATCCCTTACTAATATTTTTCATGTAAATATATTCCAAGAATATAAACTATTGCAAAAATATTAACTTCGCCTGGTATGGGACCCAAAACGGAAAAGAAAAAAAAATTTGCCCGTCCACGTACACCCGATGCACCAGATCAGAACCCTTTTCCTCTGTGGTCCACAGCAATCCGGTGCGCCAGCTGCACCAAATCACGCGCTACTTCAGCCCACGAAGCCGCCCAGACCCGCGACCCGCTCCGCCTGTTAACCCGTGCCCTCACCCGCTCGGTGACCCGCGCATTTATCCATTTCGCCCGTCCGGTGCCCCGCTGACCCGGGCACTAACCCGGTTGCCAATTGCAATTGGCTCGTGCGTGGCTTCAAGTGCTTCCCAGGCAAATCGGCTCCAGAGACAAACAACAGGCGGCTCGGCTTGGGTGCGGCGGCTTAGGAGTAGTTCTTCATCTTCTCCGCGAATTTTTTCTATATTCTGTCTACGTTTTTCCTTCTGTTTCATTTCCAATGGCTTCTTTGGACATTTTTCATTCAAAAAACTTTTCCAAATCAAAACCACAACCTCCTATACCCTCTCAAAATGGGTTTACACGATCAAACTCTCAAAGCAAAAAAATTACAGAAGCTCCTATGCTTCCACTGTGAAGCTTACAGAAATGTCTATCTCTTACCAAAATAGCAAAGGATCACAGGTTTAAGCACCAAACAATGATCTTCTCTATTTTTATTAACTAACATGCTCCTTAAGCCAATCAAATTACATGCTCTGATACCACTTGTAGGATTTTGAAAAAAACAGAGCGCATGCACAGGAGAACAAAAATGGAGGAAATAAAACTGAACAAAGTATAACAGCAGCATGGAAGCTTTAAAACCATACCTCTCAGTGCTTTAAACCTTGAAGATTGTAGGAGAATGGATTGGATCACCAAAAACAGCTTCCTCCTCCCGTGGGATGAAACCACTGGTTGCCAAAATCTGTCTACCTTCTTCTTCACCTCCGGTGAATGCTTGGCTCTTCAGTTCTTAGAATATGGCCCTCCCTAATCCTTGTTGGTGAACACAGAAAAATGGGTTGAGAAGAGCCACAAACTCTATCATCTTGGTTGGCTTCGTTGGCTTTTTATGTGAACTAAAACCAGAAACCAAAAAATCAAGAGTCACACACAAGAGGGTGAGACATTTATTTTTATTATATTTTATTATATTTTATTTTTTCACACAGAAAGCCAAGAGTCATGAAACCAAAATAATTATTTTGATAATAATAATATCCCCGAGATTTAATATTTTCAAACACCCGAATATTATTAACAAAGTAAATTTTGGCTTCTTTCTAAACTCTTCTGAACTGTATTCGAAAAAATCCTATGGTCCAGGCTATTGGGACAGAATAATATTTATTATTTTTCTTGGACCCGAAAAGTCCAAAATAATAAACATTAATTATTTATTCCTTGGGATTAAATACATAACCCAATAAACAATTAATGTGCCCAAATGAACCAAAATAATTAAACTTTAATTATTTATTTCTTGGGATTAAATAAACAATCCAATAAATAATTAAGTATTAATTATTTTCCTCTAGTTTATGCCCAGATTAATTTTTCTAATTATTCAAACTGGACCTAGGCCCTGAATAATTAATTAACCAATTAAATCAGATAATAAATTTCTCTCAATTTATTTTATTCCAGTCTAATAATAAATTAGACTTCCTGAATAAAATAAAACCCTCTTTAACTGTGACCAATTCCTCAATCCAAAATTACTTAAGACTTACAGGCTATTCCGATGACCAAAAAGACACATCGCCTTGGCTACTAAAATGATCAAAATACCCCTACTATATAAATAGCTGTATTTTGCATTTTAAATATTTTCTAATATCACCATAAAGAAATATTGACCCCAAGGACAATGCTATAGTAGCAAAGTCTTCGACCTATAGGTGAAATGACTAAAATACCCTTCTACACATCGCCGTGCATTTAGAGAGCAAGAAGTGTACTAACACCCCTCTAAATGACATCTACCATCCTTAGGCTTCTAGTCCAATGATCCACAACTTTCTGAAGTGTTTCTACTTTCCAAGGGAGCTATCCTAAAGCAAACATCCAAGTCATGTTTGTGAAACCCTAGTCAAGACCAACCTTAAAGTAAGGGGGTTGGGATGCATATCATGCTTTATTTCATGTTTAAATATGCTTTCATATGATTTTTATATGCTTTGGATATGAGAGTATTGTTTTGAAGTTGTGTAGGTGAATGTTGTGTGAGAAGGGCAAAATGGTAATTTTTGCCCGAGGTGAAAATAGGGAGAAATCTTGTGGATTGAATAGAAAATAATTTTTCTAGTGAAAGTATCAACAAGAGTTGTTGTGGTTTAGTGGTTAGAGCTTTGGAATAAATTATTGAGGTCTAAGGTTCAAAGTCCATCATAGAAGCTTTAACTTGAGTAAATTTTATTTTTGCTTGGGAAAGGATGGTCTCGGCCTTAAGGGCCTAGATTAATGTGGTGATGATGTTCTAGGAGAGACATGATAGAAGTAATCTCATTCCACTCCTTTTACTCTTCTCGAAATTCTTATAGGAAAAATCGTTCTTCCTTGATCTTTAGTTTTCCTTAGTTGTAACTCATTGGTTTGATCAAGATGTTCTAGCCTTTTTCTTTTTAGAAAATCCAGTAGAGTGCTAAGGTCTTTTAGGATCAAAATGTCTTGGCAAAAGACTTCTTTTGGTTTGGAAGATATGGTAGATTTGTGGGAAAATTCAAGAGAAAAATCCCTCTTGAAAGCTTGCTGAAATTTTTCCTCTATCTTAGTTCATTTATCTTCATGGAATGAGTTGAAATTTTCTAGCTTGTTGTACCTTCAAAAGGTCGAGAATTGTAGCTCACATTCCCTCTCAAATGCTACCAGAAAAATGGTCTTTAGGATTAGTTTGAAACCTGAAAGTTTTTGCCCAAATTCGGACTGCACAAGCTGGAGCAAAGCAGGAAAAATTCCTGTACGAAAATCAGTTTTGAGAGCTCCAAACCAAGCTGTTTTCTCCCAGATTTTGTGCAGCACCTTAGCCATGTTTTTCCTCCATAAAGAAGGCTGGAAACCAGCCTTGAATACCCCTGAAATCCCCTTCAAAACTGGCTGCAAAATGGCTTTGAACAGCAGACGAAAATCTGCCAGAAAAATCACTGTGCAGCGAAAATTCTGGGCAGATTTTCGTCCAGCTTGTTTCCTATCTCTCTTCCAGCCAAAACACCAACCTTCATTTGTCAAAACCTCCCTTAAACCTCCATCAACAAAGCTCCGTTGATCCCCTTGGACTTCTACATGAAATTCCAGTAATGGCTGTCCGAAAATCCCTCAACCAAATCCCTGCAATTTAGCTTGAATACTTTTCAAAATTTCAGCCATCTTGTTTAACAACTTTCCATAAAATTTTGCTCAATTGATCAGACATCTTCTCCACCATTGTGCACCTTGGTTTCGGCCATCACAAGCCTCCTTTAACCAGCCTTAATTCCCCAGAAGAGCTGCACAATCCAGTCGGCCATAGGAGACTTCAAGCTGTCCAAACAAATCAAGATATTTTTAGGATATCTACTTTCCAAATTCACTTCCCAAAAATATTCTTCAAGGATTGTAACAACTAACCTTTCCTTTTCCCTTCCAAATTAGAGAATCAACTCCCTAAACCCTACTAGAATTCGGCCAGACCTATTCCCACAGGAAAATCGGCAGCTGCACAAACCATCTCTCTCTCTCTCGATTTTTTTCTTCAAGCATCAAGCACACACACACACACTACACCAAGAACACCCACTTCTTCTCTACACCTAATACCCCTCCAAACCACCTCAAACCCTTACAAAAATCTCCAGATTTAGTCTACTCATTACTGTGAATCCATCAACACCATTATTAACATCAAACTTCTCCAAACATCTTGCTACTTCGGATCAAAGCAGAAATTTCTGAACAAGAACATCTTCAAGGTAAATTCACTCTATCAACATCATCCTCTTCAAACTTGATCTCTAGTGAGAATTTATATAAATAATCATGCTAATGACTTCTTCTTCTTCTCTCTCTCTCTCTCTCTCTCTCTCTATTTCTCTCTCTCTCTCTCTCTCTCTCTCTCTCTCTCATGGACCGAAATTCCCTCTCTTGGCCGAATGGTCTCTTCCTCCATGACCATGCTTTCGCCACCTTTCTTGAACAAGATTAGCCATTTAGGAGTTGAGATCTTCTCTAAACTCCTTCAAGTCATTCATCAACCAAGTAAGTACCTTCAATCCTCTCTTTAAACTTTAGAATCATGTCTCTAGGTTGATGTTGTGAGAAGATGAATGGCGATGGGTTTGTGTATGTGTTGTTGTCGAGATTGAAGCATGGGTATATGGATGATTGTGAAGGAGATGAGATTTATGCATGGAAGGATTATATTGGTGGATTGAATGATGAGTTAAGGTTTGATGCATGTCATATGTAGTATTTGTGATGAAGCATGCTAGGGATTATGTCACCATTGGTGAATAGGATTTGTATGCATGATTAGATTTTGAAGCCATGATCATGTTTATGCTAGTAGAGGTTAAAGCATGTTTTAATAAATTTAGATCTATGCCTATGTGCAAGATTTGGATGATTTGATGAATTGAAGGATTGAGTATGTTATTGATTATGGTTGACCATGGAATCTTGATCATGATCTAGTTGTCCCTAAGCAAATTTTATTTCATGAATAAAATATTTACTAATAATTTTTACTAGAGAATTTCGAAAACCCTAGGAATGGTAGATTTGGAATTATAATATATGTAAATGATATTTTAGGCAAATAAATAATAACTTTTCTAGAAAATAAAATAAATAAATATTATTTAAAATAAAGAAATTAATTAAAGCCTTTATAGAAAAGATTTATACTTAATAAAATAATTACTAAATCAAAACCCTTAAGGATTTACTTATTATTTTCCAAGAAAGACTTATTAAATTTAATCTTAACTAGTTTTAGCTATCAATTATTTTCTAACAACTAAGCTATCATTAAATCACTATTTTACCTAGTACCACCTATGACTCCGGATCAAATAAACTCTAAATTTTTCTTAACAAGATTTAAACTTTCAACTTATTAGAATTTATTTCCTAATCCATTAGTTATTTTAAATAACAAATTAAACTTAGCTTATAAACCTATTCAATTATTGTTTTACCTTAAAGTTTGGGACACTAGGATCATGGTAGTAGTGAATTGAGTTGATTTAAAATTGAGGAAGTGGATTGTGGCTTGAATCTGATTAAGATTTGTATTTACCCATGTGGGGTTAGGTTAGCTGTTCGAGACCTTGTTGTTGTGAGCAAGAATCAGGTAAGCTCCTGCATAAAACCTGATTGATGTGAAATGATTTCCTTATGGCAAACCAAATGTGGAGTGCAAGGACACTCGGTTATTTGAAAGCAATTGAGGGTTGAATTCATTATTAATTCCAACGCTTAAATTATTTAAAAGTCTTTGAGCAGATTTTTCCAAACTTGAAACTCTTTCTAAAACTAAATTCTCCCAAAGCTTTGGAAACCCTCAAATTGTTATTTTCATGAAGAACAATGCTTTGTTCATTTTATCCCAAGTGGAGAATGTCGTTGAGTACTCAATAAGGGTGGACTGCTAGGACTAATCTTTGAAGGGTTAGGGTAAGTCACTCAGTAGGTGGCCACCTCTGAGGGGTGAGTCTTTCCGGATAAGATGCCAGTTCCAGTGAGTCGTGCCGGTCCGAGCTAGCAGTTTATTTTGTTTCAGTCAAGTGACTGTGTTTTTACCGGAATGGACACCCGGCGGTTGTTTGGGGTATAGAGAAGGAGGAGTATCTTGTCCAGTAGGCCGATCACCTACTTTTGTCAGTCTGCACAAAGTGTTAGTTAGGCATTCTGACTGGTTATGGGGCTCAATGTGTGGTAACCCATATCCCTTTCTTTCGAGTGGTTGATTTCATTACTTGTGTATGGCTAGAAGAGCCAAAACGCCACTCTTGCTTTTGACTAATGTTTATTACTTGCCAATGTTTCTCTTATAAAGATTTCACACTTTGCATCCACGAACTGTTTCCACTAAACACCCAAAGCACACACGGACTTACTGAGATTTCTGTCTCACCACCTTTTATCATGATTTTAGGTTGATCCAGTTGTGGGTGAGTAGTTACCTTGGAAGAGAATGTGTCTTTTGATTTTATGTATTGCTTTGGGGAGACGAGAGTGGATGATTTTAATTATGGTTTTTGTTTTGGAATTTCATGGATGTACTTTGGAAGTATTTTGGGTTGTAATAAATTCTTTTGGTTTGAGTAATATTTATTTCAGCAATTTTATTTGTGACCTAGTTATAAAGACCCCTTGTCCTTTGGACGGGGCGACATCCCCGGCCCTGCGCGGGCCTAGGTTTCCCGGGGTGTTACAATGTTTCCCAAGACCCTAGACATTTAGATCATTCAGACAACCACAGGGGGCAATATTGTGTAGAAACTATCTTGTACAAGTCTGTCTTAACTAACTAGTTACATAAACCCAATATGCAAGTATATTGGTCATACGATAGAATCTCAACTATAGCATATCAAAGTATATGCTTCCAGCTTCGTCAGACCACCAACTCATACTCAAGTTGTAGAATACTAGTCCACACTGTAGCGATAGTAGTCTAGGTTTCTACCATATAATACTTTTAGAAACCACTACTACAGGTCCTGTTTTACGTATTTGAAATATGCTTATGTCATGAAGTAAGTGGACTACTCATTGGCTAAAGGCAAGCCATTCCCTATTTAGAATTCATAACATAATAACCTAAACATGATGAGATTTTCATTCTCATCAATTGGTTAAGAACAAATGTTTATATGTTTAAATAACCTATGATCCATACCTTACTGTGAAAGACCACCATTCACATGGATCACTTATTTAAACACAATGGGTCTTTTCCAAACGAAAATTGTGCACAAATAAAAGTAAATTCACAAATGATTTCTAAAAAATAAATTCTTTTATTAAAATATTCAATATTTATATCAGAAACCTAGTCTAAGAGGGCATATTCCCAACACCTTTCTCCTTTCATATACAAGGGATTCACTTCTATTTCTTATTTATTTCATCCTAAAATCACACAATTAATCATCCTTAAGTTCATGCATTTTCGAACTCATTTTTCTAGAATTTCACCACTTGACACATAATTTTTTTTTACACATAACTTTCAGTTCACAAAAATGATTTGGCTCTATGATATACCAAAACGACCATAAGACTCTTAACTTTAATTTTATGTAGGCCTTTTTCAAAGTCCTATTCCCGTGACATGCCACAGGGCAAAAACTGCCCCAATAGTTTTCTGATTTTTAATCCATTTTCACAAAACAACTTCACCTAATTGTGCTTCTTGATTTATAACACCTATATAACCCTTAATCCACTTCATTTTCCCTTCAAACAACCTTAATTCTTCAGGTTTTTTGGTTTAAGAAAGCCACTAAGTTCTTATGCAAATAACATATAATCAACATCAACATTAAAAAACAATCATAATCAATTTTCTTTAATGTTTAATCCCGATTTTATCCTAATTCTACCACCTTTATTCGCAATCATGAACAACCCTTTAAATCACCATTCAAATACCCTTATTTACCATACACAATATAGCTTATAGATCCTTCATCCAATCAGTACACACACTTGCATACACAAAGTCTCATATAATACACAACAGTCATTTTAATCATCACAAATCTCACGTTTTCATGTTATAATTCATATAAAAACGATCACCGTAATGAAATCTACAACTTTAATTCTTGAAGCATATGATTTTACCTTATATGTAAGGTGTTCTAACTTAAATTTGCCCCAAGAACCTCCAACTTCTCAAGAACAATATTTTCTCTCTCTTTTTTTTTTTTTCCAATTTTTCCTTGATTTTCTCAACTTTTTCTTTCTTACTTTCTCTCCTTTTTTTCTCTTCACTTCTTCTTATTGTGGCTGCCTTTGTCCAGCCTTCTCACCGCCTCAAACTAGTCAAATTGAGGACTAATTGCATTTCATTTCATTAATTGTTTGGTGACTACTTTACACTTGTTCAAATTTCATTTGTTTTTACCTATTTTCTTTTTATTTTATAAAATTTCTTTACTAACCTTTTCATACAAGAATATTTCATGCATCCTCTTATTATTTGACACTTGTCCTTGGCCACTAATCACAAGAAGCCACGCATCCTATTTTTCGACCGTATTTTTAATTTTTCTCAAGAATGACCAAGATTCGGTCCGAAGTGGAAAAATATTTTATTTCGCCATTCAACTTTAAAATTTTTACTAAATCCATTGGTAATACTTAAATTCTCTAATTCTTTCTCAGTTTGGTCAAATTTGCGGTCAAAGTGCTGGCGCTGTCTGAAGGCTTAAGATGGCAAAAAACATGAAAATATAGAATAGGAGAATAGCAGTGCAATGAGAAGAAGGCAAAATCTGTTTGTGTAATGCAAATGAGGAAGAATGCAGAAATTGGAGGCGTCATATGAAATCGTACTTCTGCAAAGAAGAGGAAGAGGAGAATGCTTGAAATCGAACAACAGAAATTTTGTAAAGAAGAAGAGTAAGCAGAGAATGGTTTGCAAAAGGAGGATTTTGCATGTATATATGGCAGTGCAAAGAAGCCCCCGTAAACCCCTCTGTTATGGTCAAAAGAATCTCTGTTTTAAACATAGATTCTGCGATTTTTTGGACCACAAGACTAGCAGTCGCGCGGTCCCTCACTGCGCGACAGCTGGTCGCGTGGTCACACCGCACGACTGACAGTCGCGCAGTGTGAGAACCTCGCGACTGGCAGTCGCGCAGTGTGGCAACCACGCAACTGACAGTCGCGCAGAGTCACGTGGTGTCAGCTTTTCTCACTCGGGCATGTGACATGGTGGACCAGGGGCAGTTTTACCTTTGGCGGGGCAGGATTGAGCGTAACTCGCGATTTCCAATAGTGAAATAGCGGTGCACATTGCACCCGCCAATCGCAATGAACCCTCTCAACCTAGATAGCCTTCCCACTCGTCCTTCTCGCGGTGCATGTTTCAGCTTTTGACCCGATTTGGTCAAAAGCTCGATACGAGTCAACACACAACACAAGGTCCACTAATCATGAAGTAGACTCGGAAGATGCACTTGCATCTCGTATCTCTCAATAGGGTTGTAAACGAGTCTAATCGTATCTGGATAGTCATGTTTCGGATCCAGACTTGATTAAATGAAAAAGTATTAGATTCGACTTGATTACTATAGAATGAAGAGATTTATACTCGTGTATGCGGGTATCGGGTCCGGATCGAATATATCCAACCTGAAAAACATGTGTAAAAATATTTAAATATCCAAATATAAGGAAATTCAAGAGCAGTAAAAAGAAGAAAAGGAAAAAATCATGTCTCTGTCTTTTTTTTTTCTTTTCTGCTAATGTAAGTCTTGAAAAGCCTTATGTCCAGGTTTTAAGAACCTTAGTCCACTGAAAACTCCAAAACATAATATATTATATATATAATGTAATTTATAATTTATAAATTATATAATAAATTATATAATGTAATATATATTTTGTATAATATATTAATCGAATAATCAGATAATCGAGTACGGGAACTATAGTTTCGTATTCGAACCCAATTATATTAATTAAATGGATAAACAGATATATTAGACCCGTTATAAACAGGTCCGATAAAAATTCAAGTTTAGGTATATCCGACCTATTGACAGTCCTACCTATCAAATGCGAAGGACACTTCTCTACAGGAAAAAAAGGTATAAGAACATGAAAGATAAAATAACATATAGTTACAACAATAAGATTGAAAAAATGAGTTGTATAATCTAAGTTGTTATAACTAATTACAATGACTAACTTAACTGTTATAGATTTGAATTAAAATTTGTTGACCGTATGGACTTACTCTCTACAGAACCCCGTACACTATCAGTTCAATTCTAAACCCATTCTCGATGAATGTTTTAAAAATTGATCCATTTTGATAAAAAAAAAACTCTCTACATATATATATATATATATATATATATATATATATATTAGTATTTCGGATAAATATATTGAAAATCTATCATAAAAAATTGACCTTAATATTTCTGAATCAGGGTTAAATTGCAGTGTTTTGCCGCGGCAATTTTTTTCACTGATGAAGCGATGGGCAAAATTGGAATTGGGAGTGGGAGTGGGAATGGGAGTGGCGCTTGTTCGTATTGCTCTGGAAACTACTGATGCTACCGAATCTCCTTATGGGCAAACAGTCTTTCCTCTTCTTTCTCTTGCCCAACTGACATGCTTTTTATACAATTTGATTCCTGCCGAATAAAAATGGCTGCAGCTTCTGCCGCCTCTGTTCCTCTTCATCTCTGCCACAATCCTCGTTTTTCTTCATCTTCTTGTTCAAAATCTTCTAAAGCCCATTTCAAGCGGGCCCTTTTCTTCCCCGGTTCCCCCTGTCACAATCATTGAATTCTATAATTAATAAAAGCAGCATAAGGTTCTGGTTTCTCGGGGCTTCTTACTCTGCTTCTCAAGTAATCTCTCTCCCTCCTTCTCCTCTCTATATTTGTTGTATTGGATTTCATCTTGAAAAATTTGGTATAGATGCTTGTCTATTGATGGATTAGTTATTGTTTTAATTCAAAACACAAAGCGAGAACTGCCAAAAAGGGATAAAAAAAAGATGACATTTAGAAACGTTTATTTAGAACTGCTTGTCTGTTGATGGATTAGTTATTGTTTTAATTCAAACACAAAGCGAGAACAGCAAAAAAGGGATTAAAAAAAGATGACATTTAGAAACGTTTACCTGGAGAAATTGGGAGATTTTGAAATTCGAAAACCAAATTTTGGAATGGCCCAGGTGATTTATCGGTTGTTTGAATAATATTTGAATTCAAAAACCAAAATTTGGGACAACCCAATTGATATGTACTGCTACATTAGAGAAAGTAGTTTCTTTGCAAGATGGGATATGGTGCATGGAAAGAGTAAAACTATTACTATTATTGAGAAAGAAATGAGAAACACTGATATATATATATATATATATATATATATATATATATATATATATTAGTTAATGACAGTAGGATTGCAAAGTTTGAGTTATGACAGTAGGATGTGTTAGTAAATAGGATCGACATATTTATGTGTCAACTAGATTAAACCTTGAGAATATGTGAAAACGGATCATACCTTTGTAGATATCGTCTTCACTAATACGATTCTTGAAGTCTTTGGCCTTTTGGTAATGCTTCAAACCCCCAAGTCTTCTTCAATGTAATCTCCCTGGACCAGAAAATTGCTAATTGTATTTTGTTTATCTCTTTGTTGAGGGTGAACTCACCCAAAAACTAAGAGAATAACTCAGAGAACAACAACGATGTATCTCATGTATCCCCAAAATAGAGTCATAAACCAATATGTATTAATGACTCTATCTTAAAATACGAGTCTTGATAGAATAAGAAAAATATAGTTGAATACAACTATTTTCACTTATCCTATTCCATCTAAAATACGATTTTTAGTTTTCTGTAATTTTCATTAATAAATTATAAATAAATTATAATTTATTATTGTCCCATAATTAGGAGCCACTGAAGGGACCTGACCAGATACAATTAGACTAAGCTCCAATAAATTATTTTGTCAATAAAAATAATTTATTAATTACGTTTCACTTCACTAAAAGAACGTAACTGCACTCTTAGTCTAATCGCAATTATTGGAGTCAATAATTATATCAATTAATTGATCGATCCAACAAATTACCCCCGTCGATCAATATAATAGTTTGAATGAGGCAGTATGACTACAGTGCCCCTCATTCAAAACCTCAATTCTCATCTTCAATTTGACGTGACCACGTCACACTTACAAATTGAATTCAATAGACACTATTGAATTATTGAGCTCAGATTTAACTGTCCCTTAGAAGAACTCATGAGGAAATAATCTTGCCTATTAAAGGTGACGGATTCCATATTGTATAACAATTATTTCATATTTATTTCACTCTAATTCCGAAGATGCCGAGATATTGATTATTAAGTTAATCTTACTCTTTGGCAACTCAAGGAACTTCAAGTTAGTAAATATAAATAATTGTTTGCTCAGGATTAAGGTATTATGTACGACAATCTTTTAATATTTTATTTGTATGGTCTATTCCATAAATAAATATTGATGGTCCATCCAATATATCAAACATATATCCTTAATTTTATTACCAAAGTCAAAGACAGATTTCAATAAAATTAAAACAATCTTCCAAAATAAATTGTCCAAGTTTATTTTAGATCGCGGATAATTTATTTCAAATTAAATTATAAATCAAGTCTTTCTGTGTTTAACAAATAAACACTTGATTTATAATATCTAAATAATTCATGGACAAAACAGGCTCATGCATAATATATACATATAAATATATAAAAACATATTTTATTTAATTTCAGAATACAAATATTGTATTTACTCGATGGGCATATCTAACAAATTCTCCCACTTGCCCTAGAGTAAATGGGACATGTCAGAAATACCCATACTTTCTATATGACTTCCAAAAACATTACAGGTAAACTTTTAGTAAAATGATCAGCAAGATTTTTAGCAGAAGAAATCTTGCACATTTCTACATCTCCACGTTGAATAATCTCCTTAAGTATGTGATATTTACGTTCAATGTGTTTACCACGCTGATGGTTGCGTGGTTCTTTTACATTCGCTATTGCACCACTGTTGTCACAGTACAAACTAATGGCTAGAAATGCAGAAGGAACCACTTTAAGTTCCATCAAGAACTTCTTCAACCATACCGCCTCTTTAGTTGCTTCACAAGTTGCCACATATTCAGTTTCCATTGTAGAGTCAGCACTACAAGATTGTCTGATACTTCTCCACACAACTGCACCACCACCTAAAGTGAAAATAGAGCCTGAGGTGGACTTGCGAGGATCTCTATCAGCTTGAAAATCAGAATCAGTGTAACCTATAGGTACCAATTCTGGAGCTGAGTAAACTAGCATATATCCTCGAGTTTTGCGAAAATACTTCAATATATGCTTGACTGCTGTCCAGTGTTCTGGTCCTAGGTTTGACTGATATCTACTAACCATCCCAACAGCATGACAAATGTCTGGATGAGTACAAAGCATAGCATACATGAGATTTCCTACAGCTGATGCATAAGGAAGTCGTTTAATGTATTCAATTTCATTAGGAGTTTTAGGACTATACTTCTGAGATAACTGAATTCCATGTCTGAAAGGCAATTGACCTTTCTTAGAATTTTGCATAGAAAATCTCGTCAGTATTTTGTCAACATATGAAGCTTGGGATAAAGCTATCTGTCTATTCTTTCTATCCCGAAGGATCTGAATGCCCAGAACATATCTTGCTTCTCCCGAGTCCTTCATATCAAACTGTTTACCCAACTAACTTTTCACCAATGTTAATGTTCTTACATCATTTCTAATGAGAAGGATGTCATCAACATACAGTATGAGAAAAAATCATCTTACTATCTATAATTCTCTTATAGACACAAGGTTCATTAGGATGCTGATCAAAACCATAAGATTTAATGGCTTGATCAAATATGATATTTCAAGATCTAGACGCTTGTTTAAGCCCATATATGGACCTATTCAGCTTACAAACTTTTTGTTCTTAACCTTCTTGGATAAAACCATCTGGTTGTACCATGTAGATACATTCGTCAATATTTCCATTAAGGAAAGCTGTCTTGACGTCCATTTGCCATACTTCATAGTCGAAGTGAGCTGCAATGGATATGATGATTCTTATAGACTGTAGCATGGCCATAGGCGAGAAGGTTTCCTCATAGTCAATACCTTCTCGTTAGATATAACCCTTAGCAACCAATCTAACTTTGAAAGTTTCCACTTTCCCGTCTACTCCTCTCTTTCTTTTGTAGACCCATTTGCACCCAATAGGTTTTAACCCATTAGGCAGGTCCACAGGTTCCCAGACGGAGTTAGTGTACATGGATTTCATTTCTAAATCCATTGCACTCTTCCAATGGTCTACGTCTATGTCCTTTACAGCTTCTTTATACGTGGCAGAATCCTCTTCTTTCTCAAAAGAGACTGCTTGAAAAGCTTCTCCATAGAGTAAGTATCTAGAGGGACGTCGAATGACTCTCCCACTACGTCTAAGCTGTGAAGGATCTTGGACGATTGGACTTTCCTCCTCCTCGTTGACTAGAACTAGATTTGCTGATTCTTCAACGACTGGATTTTGAACAGGGACAGGAGGTTCTTCCACTCTATGTGCTGAGGAGCCAGTGGGTATAGAAGGTGTAACATCTATTTCTCTTCCACTGGAATCTGGCATGTTAAGTGGCATAGATACGAATCCTCCACGTGAATCTTGAGTATGGGTTTCAGTAACCATTTGCTTGGGATTATCTCCCTTGGTTTCTTCCAAAATAACCCTACTCTTAGATCCTCGTTCTTCTATGTACTTGTCCTCTAAGAAAATTGCATTTGTGCTTACAAATATTTTCTTATCTTGAGGACTATAGAAGTAGTATCCCCTTGTTCCTTTTGGATATCCAACAAACAGACATAAATTTGATCGTGATTCCATTTTATCCATCTTTCCCTTTAGCACATATGCAGGACAACCCCAAATCCGGATGTGTGTCAAATTAGGCTTCCGCCCATTCCACAATTCCAATGGAGTCTTAGGGATAGACTTTGATGGAACCATATTCAATATATATGTCGCAGTTTGTATAGCATACCCCCAAAAGGATGTACTGAGTGTAGAGAAGCCTAGCATTGTTCTGACCATGTCTAACAAGGTCCTGTTTCTCCTTTCTGCCACTCCATTTTGTTGAGGAGTGCCAGGTGCACTTAGTTGGGATAAAATCCCATTTTCTGATAAGTAAGATCTAAAGTCATGGGATAGATATTCTCCACCTCGATCTGATCGAAGTGTCTTAATGTTCTTTCCTAACTGCTTCTCAGTCTCAGCCTTAAATTCTTTGAATTTTTCTAAGGCATCAGACTTATGAGTCATTAGGTAAACATATCCATATCTTGAGTAATCATCCATAAAAGTAATGAAATACTTATACCCACCTCTAGCTTGGACACTAATTGGTCCACATACATCAGAGTGCACTAATTCTAAGACTTCCTTTACTCTATTTCCTTTGGAAGGAAATGATCTTTTGGTCATTTTACCTTCCAAACAAGATTCGCAAACTTGAAGAGGTTCCACTTTTAAGTCACTTAAAGGACCTTCTTTTACAAGTCTTTGAATCCTATTTAGATTAATATGACCAAGTCTAAGATGTCATAGGAGAGTCTCATTAGTAGGAGATAACTTAATGCGTTTATTAGTTTCAGTATGATATAATGAACTGTTGGTAGGTTTCAAAATATACAGATCATTATTTAAATTTCCATGACATATCAAAGAGTTATTCAAAAACATCTCTACTGAAAATTTATAAAATTTAACAGAATATTTTTGTTTGAATAACAGAGAAACCGAAATCAAATTTCGATAAATGTCGAGAACATAATAACAATCTTTCAAAACCAAATGTTTATTATCAAAATAAAGATAAACATCACCAACAACTCTTGCAGATATCATTGATCCTGTGTCAACCCTCAGAGTATGCTCTCCTTCATTGAGATGTCTGGTTACTTGGAACCCCTGTAATGAATTGCAAACATGATTAGTAGCTCCAGAATCTACTATCTAAGTATTTGTAGAATCAACCACTAAATAAGTTTCAATGTAGGATAACTCACCAGTACCTTGCTTGCATTTAGCTAAGTAATCTGGTCACTATGACTTCCAATGTCCCTTTTGCTTGCAGTGGAAACATTTGCCTTTGGACTTTTCATCCACTTTTGCTTTCTTGACCTGCTACTTAAGTCCTTTATTATTATTATTATTATTCTGCTTCCTCTTATTTCCTCCTTTGCCCTTAGGCTTGGAAGAGGAAAATCCAGCATGAGTTAGAACAAGAGCGTTGCTACTTCCCACTTTTAGGGTAGCTTCGGCGCTCTCCAGCTCCTTTATTAACTCTGTAAGAGACATCTCCATCTTGTTCCTGTTATAATTAACTTTGAATTGTGAAAACATCTCTGGGAGAGTTTCTAGAGCCATGTCAACCTGAGTCTCAGGCTTAATTTCAGCCCCTAAGACATTTGTCACGTTAAACTGAGTGATCAATTCTAATATATGATCTCTCACGGGCGTTCCAGGTTTCATGCGCATATTCATTAGGCGCCTCATTGCTACTTGACAGGCCTAACATCCTTTGTGTTCAAACATTTGCTGGAGGCTTCTCATGATGTCTGCAGCGGTTGTCATATTCTCATGTTTCTGTTATAACACATTTGAGATAAATCCCAAAATGTAGCAGCGAGCCATCTCATTAGAACTCAACCACTTATCATAAGCCTCATTTTGTTCGCGCGTGGACTGTTCAGTAGGCTTAGCAGGACACGGTTCAATTAGCACGTATTTGAGCTTCTCAGTAGTGAGTACAATTATGAGGTTCCTTTTCCAATTAATAAAATTTTCTCCGACCAGTTGGTTCTTTGTTAAAATTTGGGATAAAGTGTTGGAAGTCATTTTTCTGAAATTAAATAAAAATAAAACATATGAGCCATTTATCATATCATGATGCATGATCAATATAAAATGGTATGATGCATGATTAATATGATAATATTTTAAGTAGTAATAGAAACTACTATCAAAATATGACAACCTAAAACTCTATAGTAACATGTACCTCTATAAGAGATAACAATGTAACTTATAGTTAGGTCAAGATCCACAACCTAAAACCCCAAAATAATATGTACCTCTATAGGAGATAACAATATAACTTATAATTAGGCTTGGATCATCCCACTAAAATAATATATCTTGCATCTAAATGCAATATTAGTTTTAGTGTTATTAATATTTTGGCCATCATAGACATTATTTGGATATTTTATAGGAAGTCCTTATAATGTATTTGTTTTAAGTATAACCCCTATATTCAAAATTTATTTATTTATTTTTTAATATAAAGTTTCCAATCCAATCATATCACCTATAGGGTAATTATGAATGAATTAAACTTAAAAACAATAATAATTAAAATTTTGATGCCCAATCTAGTAACTAATAAAACGTAGCCTTCCTATAGGGAGACCATTTAAAATGGCACGAAGCAAACGTTAATTTTACTAACAGGCTAATAGGGGAGGCCAAAGGTTAATTTAAATTAACCATTTCACACTTAATTTTTTTAAATTTATTTATGCATAACTAAATAGTACCTATAGCGGTGTTAATGTAAACTATATGGCATGTTAACATGAATGATATATAATTTAACCAAATTAAATAGTAAAAGCTATAAAATAAAATAATTTTATGGCCAACCTAGACTCGCAAATAAAATTACAAAATTACAATTAAAAATAATAATTAGCTAACAATATAGCTAATTCTTCAATCTTCTGCAATATCAATTAAATGGCTCAACTTCATGTCACAAGGCTGTAGTTGGTGCAATGGTTGGTTGCTACACTTCCAAATTTGAGGTCTTGGGATCAAATCCCACCTCTCCCACTTAATAAAATGGGAGCCCAGCGCCAGCCCTTCAGTACAATCAGTTCGTCCGCCTTCTTCGTCCGCGAGTTTTAGTAGGATTACATTCTTTTTTTTTAACATAAAAATAAAATTAAAAGAATACTCAAAAGGGAAACATGGAAACGTAATCCACCCATTTTGTTACAAGATTTAATAATACTTATACATATTCACCGAATAAAAAACCATGGCCATAAAATTATTTTGAACAGAATTAATCAAATCATTCACCATGAACATAAATGCATTATTTTTACACCGCTCAACTAAATATATGCATAAAAGATTTAATCTTAACACATAAACACATATCAAAACCAGGCTATGATACCAATTGATAGTAAATAGGATTGACATGCTTATGTGTCAACCAGATTAAACCTTGAGAATACGCGAAAACAGATCATACCTTTGTAGATATCGTCTCCACCAATACGATTCTTGAAGTCTTTGGCCTTCTGGTAATGCTCCAGACCCCCAAGTCTTCTTCAATGTAATCTTCTTGGACCAGAAAATTGCTAATCGTATTTTGTTTCTCTCTTTGTTGAGGGTGGACTCACACAAAAATTGAGAGAATAACTTAGAGAACAATAACGATGTATCTCACGTATCCCCAAAATAGAGTCATAAACCAATATGTATTAATGACTCTATCTCAAAATATGAGTTCTGATAGAATAAGAAAAGTATAGTTGAATACAACTATTTCCACTTATCCTATTTCTTCTAAAATACGATTTTTGGATTTCTACAATTTTCATTAATAATTATAAATAAATTATAATTTATTATTGTCCCATAATTAGGAGCCACTGAAGGGACCTGCCCGGATACAATTAGACTAAGCTCCAATAAATTATTTTGTCAATAAAAATAATTTATTAATTACGTTTCACTTCACTAAAAGAACGTAACTGCACTCTTAGTCTAATTGCAATTATTGGAGTCAATAATTATATCAATTAATTGATCGATCCAACAGGATATACTCATTTGGCCTTGAAGTGGCCAAATTCTAGGTTCCCATCTCTAAAACCATGGGTTGAATAAGATTGTATATGAATATGATATTTGGTATCGAAATTAGGATGTTATTGTATATGAATTTGATATTTGGTATCGAAATTAGGATGTTAGAAGTGATTAATAATTTATTTAATTAATATTGCAATTAGATTATTAGATAGGGAAGTGATGGTTTGCATTTGTTGCGGGGGGGGTGGTAGGATTTTCCTTTGTAAGCTTGTGAGTGTTTCACTTGTAGGTCTGTTTAGTGCATTTCTGAAGTAAGTCTGAATAACTTTTTGCAAATAGAACGGCTCATCTGAATGGTGTCTTTGTTAAATCGTCACTTGTTTACTACACCTTTTTGTCCGTGTTTGCACTTTTTATAACAGCTTAAACTAATTTAACTAATTTATGATGCACCTTGAATTTACTCTTATTTATTAACTATATATTTTCTTATGTAGAAATTGACTCTTTTGATTTTATTTGAAGTATCAGACTTAATTTTGTCATTATTATTCTGCAAGATAGCTGGGTTAGTTGTCGTTATATTTGTCATATGTAAAACTCTCAGCCTTTATTGTCTCACAGAGCTTTACAAAATTTGTCATTGTTTAATATCATATTCTTTTATTCATATAAAAGAGGAAAATAGAAATTGAAAATGTAAAAGAAAGGTAAAGAACAACTGATGAAACTGAAGATTTGTTCAGACACAATTCCTATAAGGTAATTTTTAAGATAAATTTCATTTCGGGATTACTTTTCATATTGGTGTATCCTACTGCATAATTGATCTGGGTATATAAAACGGTTGCTCACATGGGATATAATGTTCCCATAAATACTCTGAAACAAGGGGTGATCTGGGATTGTGGTATCCCTCAAGGTTAGGAGTGGAGCCACATATTTGGAGTAGGGAAAGGGCAGTATCATGATGCTCAAGGGGTGAAAAAAAAAAAAACATTCAAGACAGTACCAGTTAATTGTTATTCAGGTTTCTTTTTAAAAAGCTATATTATAATGAGTAATCAGCTATTAGGCACTTTGTCCATTACTTGAGATTATTTATTAAAAGTCGCAATGATTACTGTACCACAAAAGTTGTTTTAGGAGTTCTCAGTTCTATTAATCAGTTTTATGGTTTTTTTTTAAACCCAGATAATGTTTTTTGAAAAAATGCTAAAAAAAGGAAGGAATGGGATTACATGTGTGTTCTTGGTCTGGAATCAATGCATTTGCCATATGAGGATGCAAATGCGACAAGAGCATTCCAAATTGTTTTGAGAGTGTGTTCTTTACTGATATCATTGCGTATTAGGTCAACAAAAAGATCAGGAAGAAAAGAATTAAAGAGATTGCAAATACAGGACACATTCTATGAGTAGGCATATACTGAGGGCATTGTTGTGCTGAAAACTTGTTTTCCTCCTCTTCCTTTTCTTTCACAGCACAACAGCAGTGGCCAGAGCAACTAGAACAATTAAATTCTTGAAAATTGTTTGATTTACACCTTATCTTGAAAATTTTAGGGTGCTGGGAACTATGTTTGGTTATTAACTTTGCCCGTACTTCTGGATGATTCCTTACACCAGTTTTTGCTCTAATTCTTATATTTTATTAGGATCCTGCTCCTGAATCCTAGTGCCCAAATGATACATCAGAATTGTAAAGTTTCAAATTTTGTTTCGGCAAGTTTGAGCAAATTGGATAGCATGGTAGACTATGTATTCCTTGGGTGGCCACTTCCAAATGAAGTACTTGCATCTATCCTTTAGAGCGACAAATGAGCTAGATTTGCCACGTTTAGTTGATGGATGTGACTACTCTAGACAGAGTGGATTCGGGACCATGCAATTCCTGTACTGGAATTGCGCGACCTTTTTGCGGCCACGATTTGAGGACGCAGCAATCATCTGGCTAGGAAACTTCCATGCCGCTGGTCCCCAAAAAAGGGCAAAACAACATCGTTTTGCCTTTCGCCGGTCGAAAATCACGACTTGCATTGTTAGTCAGCTTCCATAAGCCTATGCAAGTTGTATTGTAGTACTGTTCACCAAAAAATTAAAAATCCCACTTAAATTATCGGCTGTGCAAACATAAATAAAAGCTTTCCTCAGATGTTAATATTTCCATTCTCTTTCTTCTCTCATTCCTTCAAATATTGATATTATTTCGAACAGTGTCGATAGGGTTTAATGTAATATGACGAAATTGAAGCACTCTTGATACACAAACGAGGCAATGGGCATGCAATGCTAAAGGGGATTTTTCTCCTTCAAAATCTGTAGTTAAGGTTGTTCGTAAAAATATCCAGTCACCCAAGTTGTCTTTCGACAGCTAAATATGTTCATCTGAAAAATTGCATTCAATGTAATATGAGTTTTTAGGTTAATATTTGTGTTCATGTCTCTGTGAGAATGAGTTAGTAATGTACACATCCATGTTCATGTGATTACTTTACTTGTTAATACAAGTTTGTTTGGCAGTATTGATTGTATACAGAACATAACATAGCATAGCACAGCATCTGACCACACGTTTACTTATTTATAACATTTTCTCTTATTATCTCGAGGTTAAATTAAGAATTTTTCCCGTAATGTATTCGCTTGCCTATAATTTACATGTTCCTGTTGAAAAAATATTTCAACAGAAACATCCTACGAAATTTACTTGTAAGGGTATTGAAGTATTTCAATATATTTCTTTGTTCTCTCTCTCTCTTTTTTTTTTAATGATGTGCATAGTCTCTTTTTAATGGAGGACTGTACAAGTGCGAATGTTTGTTTTATGGGCTTCTGTATACATAGAGAGTATGGGAACAAGAATGCCTCTGGTGTGTTGACATCTAGGAGGTTTACATGCTGCAAAGTAGAGTTTCAAAGGATCGATAAACGTGATAGAGAAATTAAGTGTCCTCATGCAGAAGCGAAGATCGGTTGTGCTGCTCGGATGGTCATTGTTCTAGCTAGGGAGAAAAAAAAATACAAGGTGATCGAGTTTGAATCAAGCCACAACCATGACCTTCATACTGCTGGTTGTGTTCATCTCATGCTGTCACAGAGGAATGTGAGCAATGCGCAAGGCATTGACGCTTCCTTAACCGAAGCTGTAGGATTATCTTTAAAGCAATCTGATGAGCTAATGTCAGCACAAGTAGGTGGCAAAGAAAATTTAGGGTGCACCAAAGAAGACTTGAAGCGATACTTCTGCAGTAGAAGACAAAGAAACTTACGATATGGTGAGGCCGCGGCAATAATGAGATATTTTGAAGAGCAAGCTTCTATGAATCCTTCTTTCTTCCATGCAGTACAACTTGATTGTGATGAGCTAATCACAAATATTTTTTGGGCTGATGCATGCATGGTCATGGAATACTCCTACTTTGGGGATGTTGTCATATTTGGCATCACATACAAGACAAACAAACAGTGCCGGCCTCTTGGAGTGTTTATTGGGTTCAACCAATATAGGCAATTAGTAGTTTTTGGGGCTGCTTTGCTTTACGATGAAACAATTGATTCGTTTAATTGGCTATTCACGATGTTCATCGAAGCTATGGGAGACAAGCATCATAGAACAATCTTCACTGACCAAGATGCAGCAATGGCTACAGCAATTTCTATAGTTTTCCCACAGATCTTTCATGGTTTATGTACTTTTCATATTTGGAAAAATTTTATAAAACACCTGGGATATCTTTGTAGGAAGGGATTGTCACTCTCAGACATGTTTCGAAATTGTATGCTCCATATTGAAGACGAGAAGGAGTTTCTTGAGATTTGGCAGGAACTCGTGCTAGTCCATGAGTTGGAGATAAATGGATGGATCAAAAGCATATTTGCAGTTAGAGTGAAGTGGGCACGATGCTACCTGATGGGTACTTGGACGGCTGGGATGCATAGTTAACAATTGAGTGAAAGCTTTAATGCAGATTTAAAGGACCATATGAAGTTAGATTATGATATTATGCAATTCTTCATACATTTTGGTCGTGTTGTTGCCTCGAAGCGATACACTAGTCACATTTTCGATGATAGTTGTTGCCTCGAAGCTTTAATGCAATTCTTATGATAGTTTGGAGTTACATGGCTTAATATGATGCTAATTGTCACATTTTCGATGTTAGAGACATTTTGTATACCAGTTTGTTTTATCCGTAAGAGCAAACTAAATTTTGTAAAGCAGTTTGAATGAACTTGATCTCCCATGTCATGAGCGAAATGTATGGTGAAATTTATGATAATGCAGAGGGAACGAGTCTCGAAGAGGTACTAGTCTCAATGAAAAAAATGTTGATGGTATAATGGTACTTATGCTGAAATGCCAACTCTTGTGACATGTTGGTGGTAACGAGTGGATGTTAACATATCCCTGGGGATTAACGAGTCTCATAGGGTGTTTTCTGTTGCTGTTGTGTACGCAATTTCTTATACACTCCTAACCTTATAATTCTAACAATTGATTTTGCCCTCCAAGGTTAGAACAGATGTAGCCCTCTGTATTGAGCATGGTTTGAATCCTTTTATGTTTTTTAACCCCTAGTTTTCATCCTTCTTATCTCTTAATGAACACTAAAATCAATCACATGAACACAGATGTAGCCCTCTGTATTGAGCATCAAGTTTCACAATCACATGAATACAGCCACATAAACATATGAACACCTGCCACAAATACATGAACATCCTATATAACTACATGAGCATCAAGTTTCACAATCACATGAACACAGCCACACAAACACATGAACACCTATCACAAATATATGAACATTTTATATAACTACATGAACACCTGCCAACCATATAGGCAACCTTTCATAACCACATGAACACAGCCACACAAACACATAAACACATGCCACAAATACATAAACACGGGCCACAAATACATAAACATCCTATATAACATCGGCCTACCATATAGCTACACAAACACCTGTCTTATAGCCAACCTTGCACAACCACATTAACACAGCCACACAAACACATGAACATCCTACATAACCACATGAATACCAGTCAACCATATAGCACCTTTCACAACCACACTAACACAGCCACACAAACACATGAATTCCTACCACAAATACATGAACATCCTACATAACAATATGAACACAACCCTTAACATAGCCAGCCTTTCACAATCACTTTAAGACAGCCACACAAACACATGAACACAACCACACAAACATATGAACATCTTACATAACCACATGAATACCAGTCAACCATATAGCACCTTTTACAAGCACACTAACATAGCCACACAAATACATTAACACCTACCACAAATACATGAATATCCTACATAACAATATGAACATAATTCTCAACATAGCCAGCCTTTCACAATCACTTTAACACAGTCAAAAAACACAAACACCTGCCACAAATACATGAACATCCTATATAACTACATGAACACCTGCCAAACATATAGCCAACCTTTTACAACCACACTGACACCCCACACAAACACATGAACAACCTCCTGGCAAAAAACATGAACATCATGCATATCCACATAACCACAATCCTCAATATATTCCCAACCTTTCACAACTACATGAACACAAACAAACCTGCACTATGTTATCTCGTGAACTAACCACTCAAACACAAAATCTTAAATCTTCACAATTTATATATCATACATTAACGTTGAAGCACAAACACCACAAGTTTGATGAAGATCATATGCTATCCATCAAACATAGATAACAATGTATCACCATTACTCCCATATACCAATAATAATACTATGTAACATATACTCGATAAACAACAACTGTTCATCCTTGTTTAATATTCATTAAACATCCAACATGAAAATATAGTTTATAGAGGAGTTCAGTAGAATTCAAAAAATTGGCAGGCTTTCTTATGTTAGCTCCGATAATCATTTGTGTTGCTGCTCCTCAGTTACAGCACGCTGGACTGATTCAGAAACCTCTGGCACCACTCGAACACAAGCCTCCCTCCCACTCGAACACAATTTAGTTCTCCATGTTCCAACATCTCCCACACCTCATGTTTGCTTCCACCATCATTTCCAGTGCTTAGTAACCTAGCTAGGCAACTTCAGCTTGTGGCATATTCGTTTCTCGCTCCTCATTTGCATTGGCTCTCATTAATGCCCCGCAGGATTGCACACGGTACCGATTGGCATTAGCCTGTTAAGTTGCGTTTCAACAGCACACAAAATTAGATCTATATATGTAAAAGAGATAAAATTGAAATATGATATTAATGCTTTCCTCTTGGATTACCTTGGTCACACATGGGTCCATTCGACCCCACCACCACTCTAAGAATCGTATAGCCATAATCCTAGTATCACACCTAATAATGAGTAACAACAAATAGCATGTTAAGATTTTTAGACAAATGCATCAAATTAAATTCTTTCGCAACTGTGGATAACTTAATTGAAAGCTTACTCCATGTTTTTGCCGCATTGGGATACACTGGCTGTATAAATCTTAGATGGCGTAGACAACGGATAAGCAAAGGGGCATACCGGTTTCGGAACCATATCAAAGACGTATTCCTACAATTTAAATACGAAAAATAGCATCTTTTTAAATATTCTTTAATTGTTGTTTATATAACAAATGATCGATTATAAGACGATATAATTTAATGATTGAGGTGAAACAGGGAGAACTAACCACATATTCTGCCAGTGATGAAATAAACGCTGGTGAAGTCCCACGGGTAGGGTTAAGAATATCGATACACCTCTGGGTAACATCAATTGATAGAACAAACCATATAGTATTCACCTTGAACGGAATTAAAAATTGCATGTTAAGATTTGGAATCAAATCATGCCACTTGAATACGAAATTCAACCACATACTAATAATGTTTTACGCCAATGAAATACGACCAAAAAACAAGAACAGACAACGGATATACCAAATCACGTCGGGTAAAATCAAACCCTAATTTAGCATAATCGAAGCACTCTTTGAATTTCTTGACAAGGGCTGATGTTGCCATCCTTTTAGTTAATGTCGACATGAACTTATCTTGATTGTATAACGTTTAATGGCATACAATGAATGACTCAATATTATTGTGCATGGTTAAAATGTAAAAATATATTAAAAAATAGATTATTTGCTTACAGTTGTCACACAGCCAAAGATGTATCTCAGGCACATCCCATGTCATGAAGTTTGATTGAGCATGTCCACACAACAACCCATTAGCTGGCCATAAATAAAAAATAAAACTAGTATAAGTCTTTAGTAATAAAACACACGTGGAAAGAGACACATTATGCGTACGAAGTACCTTCCTCATGCTCTGCCTTGTAGAGACAAGCAAGATCACTGCGTCGGTGCCGATGCAACAATGGAATGGACTTAAGACATCGCAACACACAACCTAATTTCATCTGTACTAGAAATGCGACGGGTAAGCAGCTAAAACCTTTACCACTCAAACTCAAAACAAGTTAAGAGTCCTCCTTCCAATGAATTTACCATAACTTTTGTTTGAGAAGTGGGACAGTCTTATCTTTATTTTTGTGCAATCCCTGACAATTGCTAACCTACTCATGAACAGAATCGAATGGAGAACGACATAAGGATTCAGATAGAGTGTAATAAGAGGGGAAAGCAAGGATAGAAGATCACAAATTTCAAAATAGGCCACAATAAAGCAATGAAATCAAGTACTCTAGGCTTCTGCTAATACACTTACCACTGACAAGTAACATTTCCATTTTCCAATGAGTGAGACATACTTGTAACATCCCATTAAAGAACAAAAGGAAATGAATAGAACAACTATAAAAAGCATCCCACTAAAGCAAACCACTGAATCCGTGACTGCTCGTGTACAAATACCTTGAGAAAATGCTCTATATAGATACACATAAGTGATTTACTTTGTAGCTGACAGAGTTTATTGAATATATCTAAGCAAACAAGTGCATTATCTATATGGGAGAAGAATACATTTTTAGCACTTTTGACTCATTAACTATCTATGCCCACTTGCCTAGGAAATGACTATGCAACAAAGATCACAAGAATGTTTCTTATGTGCAATCAATATTTTCTCCACAACACTTGCTATTATTCCTAATGATTTTTTGGTTTGTGCGCAATAAACACCCCTTTACATGGAAGCTCATGAGGTCTAGTTAGTTGGCATCTAAGTCCAATAGAAATCTCTAAAAGGGGTTTATCTTGTAGCAATGTGGAATATTGAACGAAATGAAAGGGAGCCATGAATATCAAAAGTTGTGGCAGAGTAGTGTAGAAACCTGCATTCTAGCATTTGATAAGTAATTGACATGATATGATTATTCCAGTCAGCTATTGATGATAAGTACAACAACATTGTTAGTGGAGAATACTAAAATCCGTACGGGCAAAAAACATTATGAGATTAAAGAGGCAATAACAACAAATAAAATGATTATTATAAAACAAAATTAGTAACCAAGTTCTACATAAATTCAAGCAATAAAACTACCAAAATCATGTAAACACATCTAATAAGATGACATAATGTCAGCTATACTATACATGTATAATCATAATTAAATAGCCAAATACTTCCGTGCATTATCCATTAATTCATAAATTCCTGAATAACAATTGACCAAAGAATAAATTGTAGAATGTACAGAAAGACTACCACCCGGGTCTACTAGGAGCCACCACCCAAACTCACTGGCTTACTGATTATAGTAGTCACTCGGAGATCAACTATTGCCTTTTGCCTTTTCCTCCCAACGATTCCACACCACCGTACAAGGAAACACAGAAGTCAGGAAACATAAAAAAAAAAAATTTTTTTACCGGCATTAGCAAGTCCATCATTGCAAATAACAAAACTCCTTTTCTTTTCATGATCATAGATTGCACAGTGTATATCTTTTCTTTCTTACCTTCAATGAAAGGAGAGAGATAACAAAAGGATGAAAAAAGAGAGAGAACAGATGAATAGCGGGGAGGATGGAAACCAAGGCAGACTGTGCAGTCCCGAAAGGCACTGCAACGCCAGCAAGACAATGGGTAACAGTAAGAGGAGGGATGAATGAAGAGGTTGACGGTGAGGATGATGGGTGAGGATGATGATCGGCCCAACTTATAGAGGAAAAAACTTGGTGGTTTTGGGATTCACAGAGGTGGCGTGAAGGGGAAAATTTTTTTCTGCAGAGTTGGTCTCGTTTAGCGCACAAACATCAACTTACTATGACAAACATCCAATTGACACTATTTATTGTAGGAGTTTTTCACCAGCTTGGCTTGGGATGCCTCCGAGCTTAAGCCAAAACAGCGGCAAAACGACGTCGTTTTATCCTTTAATTTGATCTTCTGGCGTGGCCCTTTTCTGCTCACAAGATGTTGCGTCTTCAAATTGTAGCCGCAAAAGGGCCGCGCAATTCCCGTACAAGAATTGCGAGGCCCCGAATCTAGACAGAGTTGCCACTTTTAGTTTCCTGATGTGACAATTTGTCAGTGAACTAGATGCAACAGATTAAGCTGGCATTGTATTTCCTGCTAATGTACGCACTTCTTCTTTTGGGATTGCCTAATTTATCTGACAACTCTAGTTTGGATTGTTACATCAGCCAGCTAGATGTCACAACTTGGTGCTGAAAATAGCACATCTGATATGAACATGCACTATTAACTTGTCATAAGAGGTACTCAACAAGTGACGATGTTTTATATACAATCTTCTTTTTTCAAAGAAAATAATACTTATTTCATCCCAACTAAATTAACATTAATTGATTTAATACGATATTTTATATATAAATAAAAATAAAAATATAATAATAGTAGAATATAATATAGTATAATAAAAATAAAAAATATATGAATTTCATAATATTTTATGTTATATTTAAATATATAAAAGTTATATATGTGAGATATATTGATTATTTTATAATGTATAATATATTAAAAAATTTTCTTTGAAGATAAGTGTCAAAATTTTTAGAAAAACTTAAAATAGTAAGTAGGTCAATTTAATTAGGATAGAGGGAATAATATATTCAAGGGATGACAATATAAAAGTCAAAAGTAGGCGATGGAAATATACAAAATAGAAAGTAAGAAGGAAGGCAGGAGATTAGAATAACTTTTTGTTCTAAACCATGTTTCTAGCACTTAATTGCTAGCTTCTTAACTTTATTTATTCTACTATATTTGTTTAGGATATCTTGTAAATGGCAATGCATATATAGTGCTTCCAATATGAGGTAAATTTTACCACAAAATGTAAATGCATTTAAGTGTTTGTGTGTGCATTATTGGACATATTCTGAAGTCACCTAATGCAGCCTAGTTGTAGCTTAAATCTGATCTGAATGACTTGGTAGCTTTGATTCTACAATTTAGTCATCTAATGTTGTTGACTGTTGGTATTCAGCCAAAGTCATGTAGTTTTTTTCTAAAAATTTTTTAGCAGGGGAGGGGGGAAGACAAGGAGCAGGAAAGAAAATAGAAGAAATGATGGAATGTAACTGGATGTTGAACTCCAAACATAATAAGCCTCCTATTATTAGGACAAGTTTGTTGAAGAAAACAATGATTGCTACACCCACTGCCATTTGGAATGCTCTAGAACAGCAAATTGCAGCCAATAATATTGAAAGATCTTGAAGCTTTTATAATTTTCAAAAAAATAAGCAACTTGCAATTTTTTATTGCAAAAAAAAAAAAAAATTCCAGAACAATAGCAACTTGCAGCTTTGAAAAATGCAAACCGACATTGAATAGTCAGTCTAAAAAGCTCTATAAATAGAGCTAAGAAGTGATACAATTGTGTGTGGGAAGAGTGCTCAATCAAGAAGTGTGAGTATAGTAGGTGGTTTGCTCGTGAGTGAGAAGTGTGAGTGCTTATGTAATCGTATTGTGTGAGTGTTGTTGTGTGTGTGGCATTAGGAAATTATAAGAATTATGAGTATAAAGTTTAGTTAGTGTAATGTAAGAGCAGCTAGCATTTTGTTTTGTATTTAAGGGCAAAGAGTGAAGTGTAAACAAATAGAAATTTGTATATATAAAAGTCTTGTTCTCTCTCAATTTTCTACAAAGTTGTTACGACACCAATCATGTAGTTAAATGTTGCTATTGGAGTGTCTAAAATATGGTTGATTGATGACTGCATAACCATTTTAGTTCCCAAATGGTGGTACAGATTATGGATGCATGTTACTGAGTTTATTCACAGGGTCAATTTCAATTTTCCTCTGCAATAAAATTATATCATTGCCCTCATTTTTTTGACTTTCACAACTTTGCCCTTGGAATTTGAAAATCTTTTCCAATGAATCCAACAACATGATGGACGAAAAAGCCCAATGGAAGTTTTTGACTACTTAGACACTTTTATGTCTCTTATCTAACATTTTTTTTAACTTACAATTTCTTTTTCTTCCCCAGCCTGCAGGCCCTGCACAACTGCGATATGGGCTTGTCTCTTTTCTGGCAACACATGAAAAAAGAACCTCCTTTCAAGTTTTCGTATTCAATTTCCACCACGCTACCAACACCATCCCCATCGCCTCGGCATTGCAGCTACCCTCCCTTCAATCATGGGCTTGTCTGTCTTCCTGCGCTAGGACAAAAGCTACGGTTCTTGTACTTTTACATCTACATTTGGATATTGTTAGTTCCCTGCTGAGATGGGAAGAGAAAATAAGCAGAGTCATTTGTTCTTAGCCGGAGCAAGATTCTTGCAAATCAACCTTAACGTTAAGTAATTACCTTTGGAGTTTTTGAAGAAAAATGATACTAAGATTGATTTCTTATTTTTAGCAAGAGCAGTTATTCTTGAATCTATGAAAGGAAAGAGGTCCAAAAATTTGCTGATCAATATTTATTGGATATGAAAAAATATAATAGTTCAAATGGATTTTTTTTTGGGGGTTTATAAAATTAATGACACAGTAGGTAATATCAGCAGAGCATCTCATGATATTACTTATTTTGAAGATAGAAATCTATGCTAAGAAGAATCTCCCTACCCACTTTCTCTCTCCCGTTGTTCTCTTGTTAATTTCAAATTCCAAATGGTGGTTGGACCACCACTCGATTCTTCCCCTTTGGTTCCCTTTTATATTCTTCCACCTTGAGTGTCAGGGCTGTAAGTACCTTTAAAAGTGAGCCTACTTTGATTTTCGTGAATGAGGAAATTGCTGCATTATCGAAGCCTCTTATCTCATGGAAAACCATCCATGAAGTCACTACCAAAACAGTTCCATACCACTAGCCTCAAAGGCTCGTAATTCTCTATAGACTGGTTTGATTTTCAACAAGTGCTTATCCATCCATCTCTGGAGAAAGACTTATGGATGAAAGGTTTTTAGAATCTCCTAAGGTTTCCTATATGTATTCTCAGACGGACTCTTGAGTTTTTAGAATTCCTTTTGAGCCCTTTATTGTCCCAATCTGTATTTGTTTGAAGCATTTGCTTATTCACATTTTTCAACGAAGAGGCTTTGTTCTCTATTGCTTCAGCAGTCGATCGGCCCTTAGAATTAGAAGCTACAACCATTCTGTCTCGGCACAATTCGTGTTGAAGTTGATCTCCTCAAATCCCTTCCTAAAATTGTATCTGGATTGGGCAGCAAAAATTCAAGTTTCGTTCATATGATCCTGTTTGAAGATTTGCCTTCGTATTGTGGTGATTGTACAAAATTAGTCCATGATTCTGCACAATTCTTAAAGAATAACTTGAAAATTGTGCAAGTTATTGAAAATATACTCTTTCCCTCTACAAATAATTGACCTAATTTTTTTTAATTTTTTAAAAAATAACTATTTTATTTTTAAATATAAGTTGTATTTAATTATTTTTTTTAATTTTATCTTTAACATAATTTTCTATCAATTAATTAGTATTACAATTACCTATATTAAAATCACGTTATCCTATAAAAATAATTAAAAATATAATTTAATAAGGTAATATGGGTACAAAGAGGACTCTAAAACAAAGAGTAGGAAGAGAGAGATAAGGAACTTAAACTTTTAAAGTAGGCTCACTTTAAAAGTAGGCTAAGTAGGCTCATTCAAATTAATAAACTTGAGAAGAGGGAGACATGCGTAATTATTAGAGTGATATAATTAAAAGAGAGATGAGATTCAAATTAATGAAGTGAAAAAAATAATAAATATACTCCAAAGGATATAATGGGTATTTTAATCATTTTTACTATAAAATTTCACAATTTTTTTAATATGAGTAGTTTTTATAATTATGCCAATTATTTGTGGACGGAAGGAGTAATAAAATTGATAGAAGAGAAAGGTCTCCTCTTTTAATTGAAAAGACAAAAATTGTAATTTAAGAAAAATTTGCAGCAATATTACTATTTCCCTCCTTTGACGTAGAAATCTATTAAAAGAAATAATTAAAAAATATTACTTTTTCGTTTCAAAATATTTATTTACAATTTTTTTTATTTTGTTTCAAAATATTTGTTCATATACATATTTCTAAAATTAATGATTAATTTTTTTACCATTTCCCCCTCATTTATTCTAAATCAATTACATAACTTTTCAAAAAAAAAATTTCTTCTTGATTTTTGAAAATTTTTACTAAACAATAACTATTATATTTTTAATATGAATAAAATAAGAACTTTATCTAAATTGTAATATTGTTTTCAATACTGTTAATCTGTGTGTAAAGGATTTCATAAATAAGTATTTTGAAATAGAAATAATATATAATCTAATACTACTTTTGTTTCATAATATAAATTGTTTTAAACTTATATATAAGAATTAAGGATTTTAAATTCTATATAAATTTAAAATTAAACTTTTAAAAACACTTCTCAATAAGTCTTTATTTACTTTGATAATTGGAAAGAGTTGTGTTATAATCAATAGAAGGAGAGAGATTGTAAAAAGAGATAGAATTAAAAAAAAGTAATAAATATTTATAAAATTTTATAAAACGATTTATATTATAAAAAATTTTTTAAATAAAAAATAATTTATTTTATAAAATAAAAGTAATATTAAAATTTAATCCGAATAGTCAAGACTAGTGTTTTATGACAATGATGGGTAGAATCTCTCCGTGGGGCCCTATTTACTGCATGTGGTCAGCTTTGTGCGCGTATCTTATCTCATATTCTCTCCATCTTATTAAAATGGATTTACTTATTATTTTAGATTGTCCCATTAAATTTGATATTTTTAAATTTTTATTATATAATTTATTATAAAATAATCAATTTACTTCACATATATTATATTTATATTTTTAAATTTGATATAAAATATTATGAGATTCACATATTTTTTATTATATTATATTATATTATTATATTATATTTTTTATTTTTACATAAAATATCGTGCTAAGTCAACCAATGTCAATTTTAATGGGAGGGAGGAAGTATATAAAACTTGAAAACCCTCTGTCCCGGTTGATGTCTGTGATAACGAAATCTGATAGCCGTCCATTGCGTTTATACCACTTCTTCGGCCGCAGAAAAAACAAATTAACAAATCAACCGTCAACGCCCATTGCTTGACCCACTGGCCACGGAAGCCAACTGCTGGCGCACCACCACGGCCCCAGAAAAGAAAAGGCATACATGCGGCTCTTTTTTTTTCCCTTGTATTCCAGCGTCCCACTTTTGTACACTATCTATGAACGAACACCCCTGTAGTAGTCCCCTACGCTTCATCGTCCGTCGTTCTTGATCCGCCAAAACGCTTGTGTACTTTGGCATTTTTGCAGTCGTTTCCTACTCCACCACAAATCAATCAACACCGCCGCCGCCATATCGGCGGTGGTGATGCCGGAGGAAATTCCATTTGTCTGGGGAGAACATTATTGATACCAAACAAGCAGCGGTTTTTTTTTTGGGTAAGATCTCTTCTGTTAAGGTTGTATATACATGTTTTCAAGATTCATGTGTACAAAGTGGCCTGGACTAGTAGCAGAGGAATCCTGAAATTTTATTTATTTTTACTTTCATATTTACGTATTTGGCACTGGATTCAATAAATCATGTACCAGTATTCTATAGCACCGGGTTGCTGTTTTGGATTTCTGTCTATCTTGGAAGAACTTCTTTGACCATATTATCCAATACTTACGATAATTTATATGGTTGGAGTTGTATTAAGAGCTTCTTAATATTACTAGTTCACGTCAAATTGTGTAATGAACAAAAATTGCAAGGTTTTTAAGGTATTGTGTTCTGTAGTGTCTGTAGCTTGGACAGATTTGCAGGAGAGGACTTTGTTTAATTTGAATTGAGTGATAAGTTTTGAAAAATCACCTTAACAGTTAGCTTTCAAGTGTTGATATGTATTTAATTATTCTTAAGGTTCTTTATTTAATAGGAAGATTGTCTGTCCCACATACTTTTGGGAATCTTTGAGCTTATGTCCTTTAGAGTTTTAATAGTGTTTTTGATTTGTTAAATGTTTCTGGCACTGTAATTTTAATAGTTATCCACTGTGATGGATGTAGAAAGCAATCTGAATGTCAGCACCAATCTCTAATTTTAAAAAAATAATAATAAAAGAAAAAAAAGGTGATCTGCACAAGTTCTTTACCGTTATAAACAATTGGATTGCTACAGTAATTTCCATTTTTATACTACTTTTTTTTGCATCATCTGGGGCCAAAGCTTTATTGTTCCCGTGTTCATGGAATTCTTGGAATTTCATGAGTAGCATGACTTGCATGCATATGTCTTGCTTGGTTCTCAGTAACCGTAGTTGCTAAGTGTATTCTTTCATTGTGAGCAATTTCAACATCACTCTCCTTTTCTTATCCGGCTTAAATAAACTTGAAGTCTCTGAACTACATTTGATGTATGATATTTCAGTAGCGCAGCATCAGGATGATGGATCATGAGGAGAACAACAATTCTGCACCTAGATATAGTCTATCAATTGACCAAGCAAGCAGTGCAAGTTCCTCTATTAGAAGGCGTTCTTCAAGTTTCTCATGTGTTTTTCCCCTTCAAGTAGATGATAATGAAAGTGAGTCAGTTTCTGAGGCAGGAGACATAGGAGATCGAGCACTTCATGGAAGTAGGAATAGTGGGAGCAGTAGGCTCCGGCTATCTTTTGATAATGTTGGAGAAAGAAATATTGTTGTTCCCATATCCCGTGATACAGTCTTACAACCAAATGAAGGCATTGACAATTCTGTAGATGTGACAGTACAATCAGTTGACAAACGAGTAAGTCTCATAAGCCATTTTTTTCCTTTATATTCTTTAGCTTGTTATAATTGGCAAGGCATGAGGCAGATTAACTTGGGGACATTTAGTATATGTGGCAATATTGTGATGTTTTAGATTATGTATTTAAGTTGAATATTGTGCTAATGATTTTTTATTGAATGATTTATATGCAGGAGGAAGAGGTTGCATGGATACTAAACTATTTATCATGCCTAGCATTTCTTGCTCTATTTGGGATTCTTGGGGTAGGTAATGCTTTTCTCTTTTTCTCTTTACATGCAGATGCTAGCTAAACATATTTTCTGGCTGGCCTTTGATCTTCTGTTTCATCCTGGAGTTATTTTAAAATCTGTTGATTATAGGCAAATTGTTTCTCTGCACTTTACTAACTATGGAATTTGTTTGGGAATATTCAGAACTAACACTAATTTTTTGTTTGCTACTGTAAAGTGACTTGAGCAAATAATTGTGTGCTGAACATTCTGTCTCCCTATGTATAATATTGCAAATTGAAAGAGAAACACTGTCAAAGAAGTGTCTGATTGCTTGAATAGTAGATGTCTGGTGGGAAAAACATCCAGTGTAATAGCCCTCCAGAAAAACCAATATCTGCTTTGTTCTTCCCAGCAAGGAGAGGTAACTGCTGCTTTAGAAGAGCAATTACTTTGAGTGAACATTGGTTCTTAATTTAGCTTCAGTATTATCAATCTAATTGATTTAGTGTCTGAGTTTTTCTTTCAGTAGCACAATCTTTGAATTCAAGGAGTTTTTTAAAAGATACATGTTCCACGTTTTAGTTGCATTTGAAATTCTTTAAATCCATCAATAGATGCTCAATTAGAAGAAACATTTGCAGACTCAAAGAGTTCATGTGTGTACCTTGTGCAAAGGAGAGCCTTCGTATTAGTGAGTATTTCTATTCAAAGTATTGCCTTTGAGAATACTGATAATTCTAGCCAAGGTTGCTCTCCTTGTAGCATGTACGGATGCTTTCTTCAGTGCCCTGTTAATATTTTTCATGTTAGGATGTTTAGTCTCTCTTTCTACTTGATTCTTAGTTTCAATCACTATGATATCCAAAGATTTGTTCCCGAGCTCAATATTGAGTTTCTATTGGGTAAGTCTTTAACTAGGATTACCTTGCAGCATACTTCCAGTATGTAGTAGTTCCTACTGCAAGATTTATGCTTCAATTATTACGTCTCCATCAGCTCTGATGGATTCTGTTGTACCTCATAGATGATCTCCTTTTTCTTACTGATGAAGTTGGTTATTGGTTCTCAATTTTGACCCTTTTTCAACTTTGAAACCTGAAGCAACAGCAGTGACATAACTTCGGGAGCTTAAAATAGGAGCTACATTTTATGTAACTATATTTCAAATACAGGAGGAGCTAAACTTGTAGTGTTCATGTCTCATATGTTGACTGTTTCCTTATCTGAAAATTTTGGTTTATTTTCATCTGATGTTTTATTGTTATCAAGTTAAGGATACTGATGCTTCTTCTGTTTCAAATAATTTTGTTTGTTTTCTCCAACAAAACTCTGCCTTGGCTATAATCCATAGTATGCTAGATGAGTTTTTACTTTGAATGTTATCTGTAGTGAATGCTTCCTTTTCTTTTCATCTGTGTGGCTTAATTGAAAGGATGTTCTAATTCTGTATCCAATATCATTTATCTTCTTTTGTTGTTATTTATAGGTGATTTCAAGGTACTATCTCCAGAAAATGTTCGGACCAGGAATAATTGGTGCTACAAGTGAGAGGAGCTATATGTACCTTGATCTTCCTTCGAATATGGTCTGCCTTTCTCTCTATCTTTGTGTGTGTGTGTGTGTGTGCTGTTTATATTGGATGCATGCCATCTTGTTCATGATATGCAAAGACACTAACAAATAGATTTTGTTAAATGCATGCATATTCTTACTTATGTATAGTGGCATTATATAGGATTTTATTTAGAGCAAAGGGATCACTACCTTTGCTTAAGGAGGTGTCCATTGGCAGAGTTCCTAAATAACATTTCCATATAGATTTATGTAAGATGGCTGTGTTTTGTCAATCTCTTAAATTAGTATGATGGACGTACACCAACTAATTCAGTTGAAAAATCTGTGAAGGAAGAAGTTATACCATTTACATGAATTATTTTAGGATAGGTACGGTTAGGTAAATGCGAAAAACATCCACGAATTCCTTCCGAAGACCCAAGCCAAACGATTAAGACGATATAGGGATTACAGAATTACCTCTATTCGGCGTAATCAAGATCTTTGGATTCTGGTTTTCTGTCATACGTGCAACTCGAACGATCACCAGACGCTGCAATGTGCGAATACCCTCTATCAGATACACACGGCGAACCAACTCGTTATCCTGGGAGTGCTAGCGCTTAGGGTTTAAGAGGCTTAAATTTTTCTAGTGAATGGAGGCACGGATATTTTTTTTCTTAACAGAAAGCACTTTTGAGAAGACGGCTAGGGTTTTCTTTTAAAATCACCCGAACCTTTTGGAGTCCAACTCTGATAATATCTTATCATATTTTTAGTTTAAATTCAAATTAAATTAAAACTGATATGATAAGATTCAACCATTATCTTGATAATTTAACTAATTAATTTAGTGAATTAGATTCTTATAATCTGGACATCATCTAGATACATAGAATGTGGGCATATTTCAAGATTCATTATATCTGGTCAATTTTTTTAGGTTCGATTAACTTAGACACAAGTTATAAGTGGTTTCTAGCAAAATATTATAATTATCCAAGTTAAATGAAGATTAGTGATCTCTTTGAACTAAACCATAACTTTATATTTAGTCATTTTGTCATACAATATCCAGATTAAGCATAAGGCACGGAGCATGTCATTTTTATTAAGTTTAATCAATTATTTCTTGATATCATAGTAGACTGTTCAAACAAATGATATCAATATTTTATATTGATATATTAGAGCACGACCATGCATTTTAATAGTTTAACTTATCAAGGGGCCCATGGATATCTCTCCCATAATTGAGAGGGACAAATTCCTTCATTATCAATCATATTCCTCTTTTTGGTTTATTCTATATCCAACAGTAGTCTAATTTATTATCTGGTTAAAGACAATTTTAGACAGCGTCAAAGTATAGAATTTATCAAGTAAGAAACTATGATAAATTCAGGTCGAAGGACTTTTAATATCATTATGGCTAGAAAGTACTTATAACATGTTCCATGAAGTACTCTTACAGTGGGTCATGTCCAATACAATGTTCTGTAATATTTATTTATGTTTTAACTTGATATTATATATATTTATGACCAGTAAAACATAGTCATCAAGTCACAAACATATTAATCTTAATTTATTATTGTTCTACTAATAATAATCGATCAAAGATAGTTTAAGAATAGTCATTGTATTGATTGTAGGGTTTTATTATCAAGTCATGTACTTGATGACAACAAAACTAAATACACCATTCATAAAAAGAAATACCTCGTATTATTACATAATACATAACGACAATAGTATAAGTACAAATTGACTCTATGGCATATCTCTAACAACTACTATAGTTACATCTACACAAATCTGGATTCAGACTATCCTGACCGTTAATTTTTTATTTATTATATTTTTATGCCTTTGTAATAAGACACTTAACTTGCCAAACCTCCTTATTTATTTATTTTTAGTATTGTCTTCTAACCATTTTTAATTTTGTCTAAATTCAACTCTCCTAAAGCAAAATTTTGTGTTTCCTAAGGTTGGTTCATTCTTGATGGGGTGGTTGGGTGTTGTTTTCAAAGGAGATATTTCAAAAGTCTCAGATAATTTAGCAATTGGATTGACTACCGGTTACTTGGGAAGTCTTACAACATTCAGTGGTTGGAATCAGAAGATGCTTGACCTCAGCATTGAAGGCCGTTGGGTTTTTGCCATCCTTGGCATTCTAATAGGTAATGGTAGTTGTATTAATCACTGTGTATTCGAATAGTGCCTAGACCTATTTAAATTGAAAAGTTTCTGGTTTCTCAAAGCCTGTCTTGAAGTTTTGGCTCTTTGCAGGTTTGCTTCTTGCTTCTTCTTCGATTGTTTTTGGCATAGAAACTGCTAAAGGTTTTAGATGGATTGGTAAAGGATCCAACATGAATTTAAAGTTGCCTTGCTCTTCGAAGCTGGAGGAGTGCAAGAGCAATTTGGTAGTTACAATTGTGCTGCTTTCGGTGCTGGGTGTCATTTGGGGTGTTTGTATAACCTTTGAGAAGATAGAATTCAAGAAAGCTGGCAGTGATGCGCAGTTCTTGTTGGCTTGTATTGTTGGACCCTTTGGTGTTTGGACCAGGTGGTATTTAGCTCGTTTAAATGGACGTGGGTTAGGAGAAAGAGGTTTACTAAAATGGGTTCCTTTTGGTACTCTTGCTGCCAACGTTCTGGCTGCTTGTATGATGGCTGCATTGGCATTACTTAAAAGAGCAGTAAGGTTTCGCCACTTTCTTTACTGTATAATGATAATTTTTGGCTTTTGATGTTTGATATTTGGTTACAGGTGAAAACGAACACATGTAGTACAGTTGCAACAGGCATACAAATTGGGTTTTTGGGTTGCTTAAGTACTGTTTCTACCTTCATCGCAGAGTTTGATGCCATGAGACGGAGCAAATACCCTTGGAGAGCATATGCATATGCTTCGACTACAATCCTAAGCTCTTTCATTTTGGGAACACTAATATATTCATTACCTGTTTGGATAAAAGATTTTGATTAGAAAGCTGCGGCTATATTCTTTTCTGCTCTTTTTTTGTTAGTTTGATACTTAAAAAGAATGGGATTCTAGAAGTTCAATCCTTAGAGCTTTGGATTACATGTCAATTACTTCGTTATTGAATTGGTAGCTCAGCTGAGGTTTAAGTGATGCAAAACGAGAATACGAAGAATCATCAACTAACATCTAAAAGTTGAGTTGAGACAGAGCGGGGACAGAAAAATGTTTGGGAAAAAGTACAAGAGAAATTTTATTAATGAAAAATTGCGCATTTAGTCCTTAAATTATTTTTATTCCTGGATTTGCATCCTTAACCTATTCCTTTTTAAAATTTTTAGTTCCTAAACTATTTTCATGTTGCCAAATTAGTCCTAAAAATATTATTAGAAGTTTTCATGAATAATATTTGCTTAATTAGATAAAGGAATTGTTTAAGATGGAAAGATATGTTATTAATAATTGTTCGAACTAAAATAGCTTTCCAGACGTTATTACATGCGAAAGGCGTGCAAAGATAGCGGGATTCCTCCAAGGAATTGGAAGTTAGGACCAATTTGGTAGCTTGTAGAGAGTAAGTTTAGCTTTTATTCTCTAACTATAAAATATTGAAACGTCAGTGGATTAGTGGTCAATTAATAATTTTATTAAATTTTAATAATATTTTAGTAATTTTATATTTTTAATTTAAAAATATTATTATCTTATTTTTTAATTATTTTATCTTTATTTTTTTCCTTCTTCTTTCTTTTCTTCTTCCTCTTTTCTAATTTCCCCTTCTTCTCCCCTCCATCTTGTACTGCCAAATCATACACAGCAAAGAGAAAAAAATGTCTCTTCTTGTAATCAAAGAGCAATCTCAAACACTAAGGTTACATTCCGATTCCAGAGGGTTTTCGAGGGATCAGGAGAAGATGGGGAACAAAGGTTGAGAGAAATCTTCATTTTACTATAGAATTCTTTAGCCGTCACATAAGTTTTGTAAGAATAAAATTTCTTTCTATGATAAAATGAAAATATGACAAGCATACTTTTCTCCTTCTACTTTCTCAATCTAGATCTTTTCTTTTGGCCCACCGAGTCGTCTTCTTCACTGTATCTTGCGAAACTTGGCCAGATCCAAGCTCTAGTTCCCTCCATAGCTTTGTTTCTAGCCAAAGCTTTAGCCTTTTTGTGTTTTCCTTGTTCTCACATCCTTTTTGTTTCTTAAACTACCAAAATCTTCTTTCTTGGTAGTGTGTTTTTGTGATTTACCCCTCTATGGTGTGTTTTTTTGTTAAAAAAAGGGTACTTATGAGTACAGACAGGTAATTCCACTGAATTGAACAAGTATCGTCTATACTCGATCAGGGCTCTAACAAATGCAATTATCAAATATCAATGAAGCCGGCAAGCCCAAACAGTCCAGGCATAAAGTAACTAGATAGAATTCAAAATTAACAGACAAGTCAGTAATGGACCTAAGAGACTTGCTCGCGGTTCCACCAAAATGTACCTGGTGCCGACACTTCTCAAGACAAGCTGCAATGCAATGGATAGAAATGCTGACCGAATCACCAGTTCAATATTGGTTTGCCTTCAAAAAGTTATTCGCCCCCTCTGGTACGATAGGTACAGTGACTCTCCTTGTAGGATAAGACGGTCTCAGATTGCCGTCGATGCACACCAACTGTGTTCACCTTGAAAGTCTTCTCAGTTCACTGGTCCCGTTTAGTCCGAAAATATGGGTTGTGATAGGGAGAACGAAAGAGACGATTTTTCTCTTGAGGAAGCAAAAAATCGAAAATCCCAGAACCCTATCAGCGGCTCTGTTCATTTTCGTTTAATCTCGCCTAAGGAAAAATCAAAACCCAATCTGAATTAGGAGACCCTAATTCCAATAAGATTTTATGTTTCCTTTTTCTTTTCAAGTTAGAGTTTAATTGGGCAAAATAAAAATATAGGAACGTGAAAACATGGGCCAAACCCGAGGCGGGCCGGGCGGGCAGCGTGCTCGTGTGGCATCCTCTATACCTTGGACTTTTCTATCAAGTCTATAGAAAAACCTTTTAATATATAAATGCTTCCACACTCCTCAATTTTTCCCATGTAGGACTCTGTGAGTTCCTAAATGATTAAACACCTAATTTTAACAACATTTAATTATAGATTCCCACAATGAAAATGGCTTCTACTATAATTAAAACAATCTCTAACATGTCAAGAACAACTCTCATTAATTGTTTTAGGCTAAATAATCATAAGTTAAAAGTTATTAACTCCTAAAGTTACCATTTTCAACAATCTCCCACAAATCCATAGTTAAAGACTATCCATGATTTACATAATCTATTTTCGATAATGGTACCTTCCTGTTTGAACTACTACCTAAGTTATCCAACTTATGGCCCCATAGGAATATATGGATTTGAGCCTTGAATATGAACCTTGAGTGTGATGGCATCCATTGGTAACGACAGACTATCGGTTATGAAGACAATCTTTAGGGTTGACACGTTATGGCCATGTGTCCTGATCCTATCTCATGAGTGTATTCAGAGAAAACTCAATTCTCTTTAGTTGCGGCCATACAACACCACTCACATAGTTAGTGATCTCCAAGGATGTATTGCTAGCATCCTATCTAAAAAGACTTGATCCCATTCAAAGTCAAAACTCTTACTAATTGTAGTAAACGCACCATAGGCTTTCAGGAAAAGGACCTAGATACAAAGGTATCAGAATAGGTGCCAGATTCACTCAAACAACTTGTTTATACCACATTGAATTGCCTTGTAGGATCTCCACTTAGTCAGTTCGGTTGCCATTGTAGGTGAATCATTGCTGGGTTATCAGTCCTATTCCTAACTTGGATTTAAAGAATAAGGATGTTTCTAGTCCCTTAGTTAGGGGGTCTGCAATGTTATCTTTGGATTCAACAAAATCAACAGACATCACCCTTTAAGATATTAACTCTCTATAGACTTAAGTCTAACTTGGATGTGTCTCTTAGTCTTTTGATTATACTTGGTACTCTTTATCTTTGCAATTGTGGTTTGACTATCACAATGCACAGATATAGCAATAACTAGCTTGTTGATCATTGGCAAAGTGGACAATAATCCATACAGCCATTCGGCTTCCATCCTAATAGTATCCAAGGCACATAACTCAGCCTCAAAAGTTGATCGAGTTATCAAAGTCTGTTTACAAGACTTCCAGGCGACTGCTCCACCACCTAATGTAAATACATATCTAGTGCAACCATTGCTACTAGAGTTCTTGGCTATCCAACTTGCATCACTATACCCTTCAAGTACAGTAGGAAATTTCCCATAATGCAGCCCAAGAGACACTATTCCCATCAAGTACCTTAGTACTCTATCCAAGGCCTACCAGTGAGTCCGATTTGGACAACTTGTATATCTTGCCAGCTTAGATACAGAAAATGAAATATCTAGTCTTGAGCCATTTGCAAGATATTGCAAGCTCCTAATAATTTGAGAATATCTTAATTGAGACACATGAACTCCACTTTCATTCTTGAACAAAGCAACAGAAGGGTCACTTGGAGTTTTAGCAATTCTATAATTTTGATAACCATATTTCTCAAGAACACTCTCTACATAGTGAGTTTGAGAAATAGTTATCTCCTTAGTTGAGCGAATCAACTTTAGGCCAAGAATCACATTTGCTACTCCTAAATCCTTCATTTCAAACCTACTTTTCAAGAATGATTTAGTCTCATTAATTATCTCAACATTGGACCCAAATAGCAAAATGTCATCCACATACAGGCATAATACAATACATGTATTACTTTTAACCTTACAGTAAACACACTTGTGATTCTCATTTATGATGAAACCAAATGATAAAATAGTTTTATCAATTTTTTTATGCCATTGTTTGGGTGTTTGTTTTAGACCATATAGGGATTTAACAAGTTTACAAACTTTCCGTTCATTTCCTTTGGCTACAAATTTCTCAGGCTGATCCATATATATCTCTTCTTCAAGATCATTATGAAGAAAAGTCGTCTTCACATCCATTTGGTGGATGGTGAAACCATATATAGAAGCCAATGCAATTAGCACTCGGATTGTAGTCAAACGAGCAACAAGAGAGTATGTATCAAAATAGTCTATTCCCTCTTTCTGTCTAAACCATTTGGCAATTAATCTGGCTTTATATTTATCTATGGTACTATATGGTTTAAGTTTCTTCTTAAATATTTATTTGCATCCAATTGTAGTGCACCCAGGAGGGAGATCTACCAGTTCCCATGTCCCATTAGAGACAATAGAATCCATCTCACTTTTGACAGCTCATTTCCAATGCCTTGCTTCTGAGGAAGTCATGGCTGCTTGAAAGCTTAAAGGTTCATCCTCAATATTATAAGTGACAAAGTCACTTCTAAAGTCCTTAACTACCTTAGCTCTTTAACTCCTTCTAGGTTCTTCCAATTCTTCGGTTTGAGTGTTGGAACTATTTGGACCTGCCCTCACATCGTTCATCCTTTCCCCATGATCAGGAATAGAATAAGATGTTAAGGCTGAATCTAAAGTAGAAACATCTTGAGGTAAATCAGTTTTCATGGGAAACGCATCCTCAAAGAATATAGCATCACGATATTGAATAATAGTGTTAATATGTATGCCAGGTATTACTTAATTACCAAAAACCTCATGGCATAGCTTGTTTTCACATAACCAATAAAGATAGCATCAATAGTCTTTGGTCCTAACTTCCTCCTCTTATGTTTAGGGATTAGAACTTTTGCAAGACAACTCCACACACGAAAGTATTTTAAGTTAGGTTTCCTATTTTTTCAGATTTCAAATGGAGTTATGTCTTCATGTTTATGAGGGACTCTATTCAGAATATGGCAAGCCGTATTCAAAGCCTCACCTGACATATACTTAGGCAATCCAGAATTTAAAAGTAAACTATTGATCATATCTTTAAACATTATATTTTTTCGTTTAGCAATCCCATTAGACCGAGGAGAATAAGAGGGTGTCTCCTCATGAATTATGCCATTACTTTGGCAATATTCAACAAATGGATTAGATCCATAATCTCAACCTCTATTAGATCTTAATATTTTAAGTTTCTTGCCAGTTTGAGTTTCAATTTCATTTTTAAATATGAGAAACTTTTTAAGTGCTTCATCTTTATGTTTAAGTAAATAAACATAGCAATATTTACTGCAATTGTCCATAAAAGTAATGAAGTATTTCTTATGATCCTTAGTCAACAAACCATTGAATTCACAAATGTCTGTGTGAACTAAATCAAGTATTTTTGAATCATTTTCAATTGAATAATAGGGTTTCCTGGTTGTTTTAGCTTCCACACATACTTGACATTTGTTCTTCTTATCAATTGAATATTTAGGGATCAAGTCTAAATTCATCATTCTTTTAACAGAATCTAAATTTAAATGTCCAAGTCTATTATGCCAAATATCAGTAGATTCAGTAATATGCACCATAGGATAAATAGAATTCTCAACAGAAGAAGCTTTATTCAAATCAAAAATAAATAGTTCAACTTTTAATTTAAACAAACCATTTGACAAATAACCTTTGCCAACAAAAGAATTATAGTGTATAATCACTACTTTATTCCATTTGAAAGTAAATTCATAAATATGAACCACTAAGAATATTCTTACGAATGGTTGGAATATGCTACACCTTATGAAGAGAAAGAATACGCCTTAAAGGAAACTTCAAGTCCACGCGTCTCATCCCCAACACATTGGCTGCAGCTGAGTTCCCCATCTTCACAGTTTTTCCTTTAATAGACTGATAAGACATAAAAAGTAATTTATCAGCACAAACATGCACATTTGCTCTAGTATCAACCAGCTATTCAAGTAGCTCATAAATAGTACAGACTTCTAGGTTAACAAAAACATACATTTCATCATCATTGGAAGTAATGATGCCAGTCCCAACCTCAATGGTACAAACCTCAACAAGGTGTGTACTCAAATCAGCTTCCACTTGACTAGTATATTCTACCACCACATTGACTTGGATTGTAGAATTTGATCATTGTTTGACTTTAGGCTTTTTAGACGAACAGTCCTTAGCCCAATGTCCAACCTGACCACAATTCCAGCAAGGTTTGTTTGCTTTTGGTTTCTTCTTGGCCTTGCCTTTTGTCTTGTTAATATTTTTAGAGTTTGAATTAACCCCCACATTCCTTTGATTATTGCTCTTCTTCCCAGTAGTCACCATATGAACATTAGACTCTACAGGTACAATATAATTATTCTTTCTATGTTGCTCCTCAATGGATATTGATTTCATCAGATCGTTTAAAGAAATCTTCTCTATCTTGTGTTTGAGAGACATACCAAAGTCCTCCCAAAACTTAGAAAATTTTTCTATCATTGACATCACTTGGAACTTCTCAGGAAATTCCATATCTGACTCATGAAGAGAGTGAATAATCAATTGCAGCTCTTAAGTTTGTTCAGTCACAGGCTTGCCCTCAACCATCTGAAACTTCAGGAATTTAGAGACATAATACCTTTCCAAACCTTAATCCTCAGTATTATATTTCGTATCTATTCATCCCATAGCATCTGTGCTGTGTATGACTCAGAATAGTAGACATCAAAGAGAGCATTTGTTAATGCTGACAGTATTACCCCTCTGCTTACATTGTTCCGTTTATCCTATGTAGTAATCTCAGCTACTCTAGGATGCCTATCAGTTGGTATGAGACTGTCTACCTGCATTGCTGACAATAAACCCCTCATGGTCAACCAAATTTTTATGCGTTGTTGCCAACGCTTGAAATTCTGCCTTGGACCAAATTTGTCCGGTAAACCATTCAAGTCAACTAAAGGCTTATACGTAGCAGAAGCAGTACCTGATGAACTGGCCATTGCACACAAGCAGATAATTGCAGAATAACTTCTTGAAGACTGTTAGAAAATAGGGTACCTACGAGCATAGACAAGCAACTCAACTGAATTGAACAAGTACCGCCAATACCCGCCCAAGGCTCTAACAAATGCAATTATCAAATATCAATGAAGTCGACAAGGCCAAATAGTCCAAGCATAAAGTAATTAGACAGAATTCAAAATTAAAAGATAAGTCAGTAATGGACCTGAGAGACTTGCTCGTGGTTCCACCAGAACGTACCTGGCGTGGTCACTCCTCTGGACAAGCTGCGACGCAATGAATAGAAACGCTGACCAAATCACTAGTTCAATACTGGTTTGCTTTTAAGAAGTTATTCGCCCCACTCTAGTGCGATGGGTATAGCGACTCTCCTTGTAGGATAAGACGGTCTTAGATCGCCGTCGACACACACCAATTGCGATTACCTCGAAAGTCTCCTCACTTCATTGGTCCCGTTCAGTCTGAAAATATAGGTTGTGATAGGGAGAACGAAAAAGACGATTTTTCTCTCGGGGAAGCAAAAAGTCGAAAATCCTAGAACCCTAGCGGCGGCTCTGTTTATTTCCTTTTAATCTTACCTAAGGAAAAATCAAAATCTAATCCGAATTAGGAGATCCTAATTCTAATCAAATTTTATGTTTTCTTTTTCTTTTCAAGTTAGAGTTAATTGGGCCAAATAAAAATAGATGAATGTGAAAACATGGCCCAAGCCCGAGTCGGCCCGGGGCGGCGTGCGCGTGTAGCATTCTCCATACCTTGGACTTTTCTATCAAATCTATAGAAAAACCTTTTAGTATATAAAGGCTTCCACACTTCTTAAATTTTCTCATGTTAGACATGGGTTCTCAAATGATTAAACACCCAACTTTAACAATATTATTTAATTATGATTCCCACCATGAAAATGGCTTCTATCATAGTCAAAACAATTTCTAACATGTCAAGAACAACTCTCATTAATTGTTTTAGGTTAACTAATCATGAGTTAAAAGTTATTAACTCCTAAAGTTGCCACTTTCAACATTTTTTCTTATGGCCGGCATCACTCGGTGCTGCATCTTTCTTGTGTGTTTACCATCTCGTGTTGGCTCCTTTCTTCATGGCTTTCTTTCTCCCCAAGTACGTTTCAAGATCGTTGATCTGCTTATAGTCTACAGGATTGGCTAAGTCTGGATTCATATTACTAGGTCTTCAAACTTGATGCTTATAGGAGTGGCCGAGTCTGGATTCATGTTACTGGTGGTTGTGGATGGCGACAAGGCTGGCTATTAGGGGTGAATTTTTTGTTTGTTTGTTTTCTTTTTTGTATAACTATACTGTACCTAACTTAGTTTCGAGTATGGTTTGTTTTTCGTTATTATGGATATCGTTATCTATTGTATAACTTGTTTTGATTAATAATATTGATCTCACTAAGAAAAAAAAAAAAAAAAGAGACATGGTGCACGGTTTGTTTTTAGTTGGAATGAGCTTAGTTTAGTAACGGATAGAGCTTCTCCTAAGAGGGATGCTGTTGTGGACTTTGTAATGTGAACTTCCACATAATCACCAACTCGTGGATTTCGTTTACCATCGTTATCAACCCTATTTGGGAAGAATATAAACGAATCGAGTTTTTATCGAATATGTTTTGGCTTGACTCGATAAGAGCTCGGCTCGAATTCAAAATATCGAGTTCATGCTCGAATATAAACCTTATATTTATACTTGAATTTTAAATGAGCTAAATTCGAATATCTAAGTATTAGACTTGAAAGCTCGTGAATATATTCAATTAATTAATTAATATAATTTATAATATATTATATTATAAATTATTTATTTAAATTCAAGTTCGAGTTTAAACTTGAATTCGAACTTTCGAACTTATTATAATCAAATTTTGAATTGAACTCGAGTTTTAAAGTATTTTAAACGAATCAAACTCAAGCCAAAATTTGACATTGGAATTGAACTCGAATTTGAATTCGAGTTTTGTGTGAAAATAATAAAGTTCGGTTCGATTATCTGAGGGTTCAGCTTAATTCGATTTGAGTACACCGTTAATTGGGATTGATAAAACTTTAAAATATCCTGCAGGCTCCATCGGTCTTGCCAATAAGCTCTGTGCCAGGGGCTCTCTTTGTTTGGGCCTTCAACAAGCACAAGTTGGATACTGCCAATTTGAGAATCATAGCACCGACTTGTACTCTCCGCCCTGAAGGTTTCAATGAGTTCTGTCAACCGTCACTGCTTTGCACTCTTTGGAACATCATCTACATACTAGTCAATATTAATGGAATCACCAGCAGTAGCATGTCAGATCTAAACAATGAGCATCGTTCTATGCACGTGTTGCAAAGCTTGGGGTAGTATTTGAGTGGCGAGGTAGAGGAAGAAGAAGAGAAAAATTAGATACAAGAAAGAAGATAAGAAAGAAGAAGAAGAAGAAAAAAATAAAGGTAAAATGTTTTTATTTAAATGAATACAAATGAGATAATAATATATTTTAATTAAAAATATAAAATTATTAAAATATTATTAAAAATTAATAGAATTATCAATTGATGAAAGAGTTGAATCTGGATATTATAATAATTTGAGGAATCGTTTTACTTGTGTTTTAATTAGAAGGTAAAACTTGAATTTCGAGATAATTTGAGAGTTAACAAGATTGTTCGTCCTTTAAAAAATAGTGTGAGAGTCAACCTGATAGTTTGAAATAAGTCTAAACGGATTAACTAAATATTTTAAACACTAATTTGATGGTTAGAAATTTTATACACTAAGAAAGACAAGAACTCGCAAAAAGAAAATAGTTTAAGAATTTAATGACAATTTAATTTTTTTAATTAAGTGTCTATTTGGTAATTTAGGGCTTGTATGATAACCTAATTTAACACTTAAAATTGAATGAATTAAGTACTTATTTTATTAATTGCATTTGATAGCAATTAATATTAAGTGCTTAATTATTTAAATGCGTTTGATAACAAATTTTTGTTATCACTTAATTGATTAAGATGTACTAAAATCCTATTATAAATTTTAAGTGAATTGAAATTTATTTAAATTTGAAGTCTGAATATATTAAATATTCATCTAATTATTAATATTTCTTTATATTTAATCTAAATTGTAATAAAATATAGTGTAAAAATAAATTATAATTAATTCAAATTTTAGATTTCAGATTCAATCTTCATACTTCAGTTTTCAGAATCCGGTACTCAAATATTCTGACATCAGTATTCAAATTTCAGTTTTATCAAACAAGCCCCTAATTAAGCACTTAAAATTAATTAATTAAATACTTATTTTATTAAGTGCGTTTGATAACGAATAATATTAAGTGTTTAATTAATTAAGCGCATTTGATAATAGATTTTTGCTATTACTTAATTGATTAAGACATACTGCAATCATACTATAAATTTTAAGTGAATTAAAAGTTACTTAAGTTTGAAGTTGTAATATGTTAAATACTCATATAATTATCAATATTATTTTATGTTTAATCTAAATTATAACAAAATATAGTGTAAAAATGAATTATAATTAATTCAAACTTCAGATTTAAATTTCAAATTTTAGAATTCAGTCTTTAGACTTCAATTTTCAGAATTCAATACTTAAATATTCAAATTTTATTTTTCAAATTTTAATTTTATCAAACGAACCCTAACATTTAGTTTGATTCTCAAAAGGAAAAAAAGGAGCGGAAATAGTACTTTTATGATAAAGGGTTACACAATTTGACATTTTATTATGAATTTGACTTGAAATAAAATCATGAAATAAACTGTAGAAATTATAAAGTAAATAACCTATAAGAAGTAGATAAATAAAAGAATCATTTAGATTCAAATTGATATACTATTCGTTTACATAGGACCTCATATTTAGATACATCATCTTAATGATAAAAAAATGAACATAATAAATACGATTGTATCTCTTCTATAAATTAATAACCTTAGAAAAACGAATAGTTATATTTTTCTTCTAAATAGATGAATAACGCTACAAGGAACTGACTGACTAGCAACCGTTAGCGACCGAATAAAAGCAGTTGCTATACTAGTTTAGCAAAAGAATAGTAGCAACCATTTTCAGTCACAAAGTCTGTCGCTAATAATAAATAAAAAATAATTATATTTAAAAAATACATGACTAAATCGGTAGCTAATTAGCGACCAATAGTCGTTTTGGTTGCTAATATGTGGGCATTGATTAGTTGGTAATTAGAGACCAATAAGCGTTTCGGTCGCGGATTTGCATTCGTTGATCAGTTGCTAATCAGTGACTAATTATATCTATACGGTCTAATTTATGATTCAGTCGCTAATGTTTTTATTAGCTACCGACAAAATTCCTCTATTTTTTTTAAAAAAAAAAATTCATTTTCCCTACTAATTTTGTTATGGTATATTTTTTACAACTAAAAGCATATGATATTCAATGAAATTATATAACAACTTCACATGTTTTTAACGAAACGAAATTATATAAATAAATTTGAAGTATGAAAAATACAACATAGTTTGAAGGTATCTATATATAAATATATATATAAATTTGTGATATTTTTAAGAGCATGCATCATCACCAGTATCACTATAGGTGTCATCATTACCATCAAAGGTTGTTGGTGGTGCAGGTGGTGCTGGTGATGGTAGCAGCGATGGTAGTGGTAATTCGAGATACTGAGAAATACCCTCTATGAATATGTGCAATTGAACAATATACTAATATATCTCTTGCATTCTCTATTCCACATCACGTAACTTTTTTTGTATTTCCACTTAGTTTGTGCATTCGAAGGCTTACTATGATAATATCCACTTCCGAGTGAACTTCAATTTGAAATGGGAGCCAACCCATAAACTTGGCTTTTCCTAAAGCTTCCAGCAGCCTGCACATGTAAAGGCCTCTTATCCTGTACCACACCCTCGTAGTAGAGCTTTGCTGTGAAGCTTGTGAGAGTAATTTATTAAATTGCTTATGAAATTTTTTTACATATATGTTGAAGTAAATACATGTAAAAGATTGATATGAATAGACTAAATTTAATATTTAAATCGTACTCAAGTGTGCTAGGCTTAAAGGTCTATGAATTGGCTTTATTTAGGTCTCGGCTGCTGGTGCTTATGACATTGCCTCCAAACTTTAGAGTGAGAAAATTCGTCTTTCAACTCCTAGCGATGTACGTAGTTGTATAGTTTAATAGAAATCATATAGAGAAATATAATATTTCTATTTAAACACATATATGCATTGAGAAGTCATTATTATCTTAGTCTCGTACTTTAGAAACGGAATTGATCCTCCAACATGGGGTGATTAGCCCAAGCTATCACGAAATTGCCATGATTCTCCATAGCATGTCTAGACTACTTTAGAAAATCTTCAGAACTCCAATGCAGCATAAGCTGGTGGTATACTGCCTCAACCATTCAAATTTGCCTCTTCCCACTCCTTCGCTATCTGTAGCTTGGCACACCTAGACTCCCATGCCCTCCGAATGATGCCATCATCTCTGTGAATCCTATTTGAAGTATCTCTATTATTTTTATTGTCAAAAATCAAGTTTAATGTGAACAAATATATGACAAACCTGAAAATTTAAACACATGTAAATGATACCTTATATTTAATTATTTACAAAAAAACTCTGCAAATCATATATCTAATAGCTCAACTCGAACATCTCGGATGGAGTGATGTGGACCACAAAATCGTTCCCTAAATACACTAGCAGTGACATGGGTATAGGCTGACTGGTGCATCAAGCAATGATATATAATTGGAATTTATTTTAATATATAATACATATATATTGAAATATAATTTATGTTATCTTATGTAAAGAGTACTTATGTATCACTATATAGAGCAATGTATAATCTATTATCCAATGAATCATCTAATTAGACAATAGAAGCATATGATGGGGTATAGAAGATGGTATAAATACCGAGGGTGGTACTATAGACGATGTGGTACTATAAATGATGGTGGTATAGATATCGAGGGTGGTAGATCATTGCCAAAAGCTTCATTGTCACCCCTTCCATGCTTGAAACCTGATGCATCGAGATTAGATCTTCGCGACATCTTTGAGATAGGATATGCATATATAATTAGAATATAATCAATAATAACAATTAATTCATAACTAAAATTAACTCACATAAAAAACATGTTGAAAATTTATAACAAAACAAAAAATTGTAACACAAAGAAAAAGATTGTGTTAGAAGTAGAAAATTGCGACTTAATAATCTAATTAGTCAACTTAATCATCTAATTAGTCTCGGTTTCGTATTCAATAGCATCCTCATCATGATCATCTTCGGTATCCAAATTGGACTCATAATCATCTTCTTCTTTACTCAAACTTTCTTCCTCAACTTGTAAGTTTACAATCTCGACTGTACTAGATTCATCTACCGATGGACCCATGTATTCAAATACCTTAGATATAGTGACGGCTTTTGTTTCATCCACATCTTGTCGGCAAGTGTTGTAAACTATTGGAGCATCTACAACATAACACACTTTAGATTTACACACTATCCACTGCTTGCTCTTTGGTCTTTTACAACTCGATAGGGAGTATAGTACAATTGATTAGCCTGAGAAGCCAAAGTAAAAGGCTCAAAAATTGGATATCTCCTCCTATGGTTGATTTCAATAAGCTTATATTGAGGATGCATCGATCTTAACCCCTTGAATAGGCATTGGATCAATTCATTCACACAAGAATAAAATGGTTCTTTGATTGGAGATTCAGAAAATTGTACATTGATGACTTCTTTCAACACTCTGTAATATTCACTACCCAAAATACTAACATCACTTGTTTTCGCGTATACTCCATTATTCATTGTGTTCTCTCCTTGGCAATGCTCATCAGTGTGAAATTAAATTTCATTTACAGCGTAGCCATTGAATGAATGAACACGTTTTGAGGGTTCCCAAGAAAGATTTTTCAAGTACTGATTATCCATGACAGAAGCAGTTGCACAAAATGTTTATCACAGCTAGCTGAATTTTTGTTAGGCTTCCGTATTTGGTTTCTTTTTCAGTCGCAGTTAGGAGGATTAGGTGCTGTGCTAAGAGATGCTTCCGGTGACATTTTCTGTGCAATGTCAAAGGCTACCCCCAATGCGTCCCTCCTTTGTATTACTGAACTTTTCGCCATCCCCTAAAGTTATCATTTATGCAGGCTTATCATTAACAGTGCTTCGTAAATTACCATCCAAAGGTTAAGCTTCTACAATGAAGATCTGATATGGAAACCATTTTCCTTTTTTCTTTCCCAAAATATTTTTGTAGACCTGGTGAACGTAGATCAAATGCTTTAAAATTTTGTACCCTTCTAAAAATATAACATAATGCGTAAAGTACATATTTTCAATACAATGGTCTGAAAAAATTTGGGTCTGTCTAAGTATTTTCATTTTCTTTATTTAAACAAGATATTCAATCCATTTCTTCTATTTTTCTTTCCCATGTTCATTTGCTAGCCCTGGCTACGTGCGGGGTTTGAGGCTCATCCTTGTGAAGTTACACTCGTTGCTATATAACCTTTATTGGTATAACGGTTGTCAAACATGAGTTTTTCAATCGTGCTTTTAGTAATCAGGGTTGTAGAAAGTACAACCAAATTTGCATTTAAAAGTTAATTTTAAAAATAAAATTTCACAATAATCATTATATTCATGTGTTTGGGAACTATTTTACGAATACCCATAGCACTTATTTAAGCTATTAGCTAATTAATCTCCTTCACTGATACTTTTTTAAGAATAATTCCTTTGGAAATTAAATTGATTGCTTAATCAAACTATCCATCTTAAATATAATTTTAAGTTATGAAATATAAAAAATACTTAAAGCATTTATTTAAGTTGATTAATACTTTTTTAAGAATAGTTCTTAACAAACCAAATTAATTTCTTAAATCAAACTATTGATTATAATACCTAATAATTAAATAGCATTTTATAAAGTGAGTAAAAGATTTAAGTAGATGAGAGAGGAGCATCACTATATATGTCTATCGTTGGTGATACTGCAGAACAGATCAAAGATGAAAGACTCAATACTAGATCGGTTAATAAAATTGATGGTAATAATTTTTTTTCCCAGTAAAAGTGACGGTAATCTTGGAATGTAAATTAAAAAAAGTCTATTATTAGAAGTTAATCATTATAAAATAACAATTGAAGTCTAAAATTGCCAAAAGTTTTGGTATAGCAGCTTTTCCATGTTGTGGAAATATAATGATCGGAAAAACTAAATGTGATTATGATTTTAGTTATCAAGCGGATACAAAAATAACTTTTCAATTACAAACGCTCGTTTGGGCTGTGCAATACTTTCAGAGACGGAGTTAGAAACTTGGAGTTAGGGAGTAAACTATATACAAATATATGTTACATAATAATATTATAATTTTTAAAAAAATTAAACAATGAAAGACAAAATTTGAAAGAATTTTTGTAAAATATTTTAATTTATTAAGGAAAATATCATGGTTCTGAAAGTCGGAATAGACCGGCCGGTTCAATCGGTCAGGCAGGGAACTGACTATTGGTCCGATCCGACTATATGTTATAAGTCGACAGTAATAAAATCGGTCAAGAACCGATTGTCAAGCATAAACTGGTCAAACCGGTCCATTTGAATTTTTTTTACAAAAAAAATAAATTTATTCTTATATTTTAGACCTTTTTTGGCAAATAACTAAGTTATTCTTATTTAAAATCTATTAGTTTTAAGGGACATATTTTATATTATATATATATAATAAAAAAAATAATATTTTTAAGTATAAATAATATTAAAAAAATATTTAATTACATTCTAGTTCTACCGCGATTCAATTCGATCGGACTTATAAACTATTGAACCTGTTGATTCATTGATTCGATAATCAGTCCAATTTTCACAACCTTGAAAAATATCAAACTCCCATCCCTAGCTCCGTCTGTGAATGCTAGTCCAAGCGGGCCTAACCGTACTTTATTTTCAACCGGGAAATCACTTTCTGTAGACGGGGAACTGAGACAACATGGATTAATAACGCTTCGTAGGGTCCAATACATTATTATCTGTTAACAATTTACTTAAATTTTATTTTCTAATTTACTCATTTTGCTAACATCATCAGTTGGCAGCAGGATATTGTTGCAAATGTTTTGAGAAAATCATTAGGATTGATGAAAAAACAATTGATCTTCCAAAGATGGAAGGAGTAAATTTTTAGGCTTCTTATAAATATCTTTCCTATTTAGGAAAAAAAAAAAATACTTGCATGTATTTGACATAAAGTATGTGCATCATCATGTTCATAAGAAAATTAACAAATTTAGTATCTATTTCGAATAACTGATTAAGCATACAAGCAACTGAGCGAACATATTAATTCTGATACAGTAAATCATGAGCTTCGATTAAAATTTTGACCAAACATTCCACGATGGCAATTTAACTTTTATGTTACAATAAAATACCCTACTAAATAGAGAAGGCGATTAGGAGAAAGAGAGGTGCTAGAAGAAAGTAATACATATTTAGGCTAATACAAGAACTAGCACTCTAACTACAATTTCAAGTCCTCACTGGAGGTGGCTGTGTACCCCATGGAGGATGAGGGCCATAAGGAGGAGGATTAGGTTTTGGTGGAAAGGGGTGTGGGCCATGAGGAGGAGGGTTAGGTTTTGGTGGAAAAGGATGTGGAGGAAATGGCTTTGGCGGTTCTGGTGGAAAAGGGTGTGGAGGAAATGGCTTCGGTGGTTCTGGTGGAAAAGGGAATGGGGGACGCGGTGGCAAAGGAGGAAATGGGAACGGAAATGGAGGCAGAGGTTGAGCATAACCACACATACCATAGAAGCAAAAGCTTCTAAAGGGACATCTATGCTCACATGTGCCACAATGAAAAGGGTTGATGTTTGTATCAATGCATAACCCTCTACAACATTGCCATGTAAATGGACACCTAATGCTACACAGGCCACAGTTGTTGACATCAGAAGTTACATCGACGCATCGATTTCGACAGCACAATCTTTTGATTCTTGGTGGAAATTCTCCTGGTTCGTTACAAATCCAGGGCCGACCCCAGCATCCAATTGCTCTGGGGTTTATTACTCTTTTCAACCGCGGAGAAGAAGATGAAACATTTTGCCGCTGCCCTTTAAGTGTAGATTTTCCTTCAACAATGGCAAAACTAAGTAATAAAAAAGACAATACTTGAACCACTATTATGGTGTTTTTCAGAGAACCCCAAGCAAGTTGCATCTTTTTTGATGCATTGGTGAAAATCACTAGTAAATCTGGTAGGGGATATATAGGTGATGAGAATTCCATTAGGGTTCATGTTTTTCTTACAAGGTTGGCTTCAAAAGATTAGTTTTTAAGGTGGGTGGTAAGGTCGGCATGTTGTAATTACTGTTTACGTGATGAAAAGGGGTTTACATACCATTATACATGAGAGACACCAAAAGTGCAACTTTTAGCCTAGTTATTTGGTTAAAGTTAGAATAGGATATTTTTTCCATTATTTATCACTCTTTTTATTTACTTCGTCGAGCAAAAGCTTCTTATGCAACCTTGCATTTAATTTGTACTAATATAGAAAATTATAATAATACGTCCCAAGATTTATTCCAGTATCTATCTAGATAAAGCAGTCGTTAAAAATAATTGTGCTGCCAAGAGTTTCTTCACATAACTATGACCCTGCGATCCTCGAGATCCTATGACATTTCATTGTCATCTTCCATTTTTTTTTAAAAATTTTGCCTTTTTAAGTACAACAAAAGTCTCTTTTAGCTACACTTTTTTTACGTCATTAATTAAAAGTGTCCTTATAATAACAATATTTTCAATGTTTAAAATAAAAAGTCGACAAATAAAAAATATCACGTTATTTTTTTAATTAAAACATTGGCATGTTATATATTTTTCTCCACATTAATGAAAATGCGTCGTAATATTAAAATTTTTTTGACACTATTTAAAAAATAATATTTAATTAAATAATATCAAATAACGGTGATACTTTTTTATATAAGTGTCGTCTCATTTAAAATTATAGGGACGCTTTAAAATTAATTGTCCAATTTAAAAAGGAATTTTTTTACCAACATTATTTAAAAGTGTCCCTATAATAACAATATTCCCGACATTTAGAATAAAATACCAACAAATAAAAAATATCGCATCATATTTTAATTCAAACGTCGGCATGTCATATATTTTTCCCGACATTAATGGAAATGTGTCATAATATTAAAAAAATTTCTGATCCTTTAAAAAAAACAAAATTTAATTAAATAATATGAAATAATGATTACGCTTTTTGATATAAGTGTTGTTTTATTCAAAATTATAAGGACACTTTAAAATTAATTGTCCTGATTCAAAAGGGATTTTTTGGCCGACATTAATTAAAAATGTCTCCATAATATAAATATTCTCGACATTTAATATAAAATATTGACTACAATAAAAATCTATTCGAACTACACTTTTTTGGCGTTATTAATTAAAACTATCCTTATTTTATAGATATTCCTGATGTTTAGAATAAAACGTCGACAAATAAAAAATATCCCATCATTTTTTAATTAAAGCGTCGACATGTTATATGTTTTTTCAACATTAATGAAAATACATTATAATATTAAAAAATATTTTTGACACTCTTTAAAAAAGTAACGTTTAATTAAATAATATCAAATAACGACACCACTTTTTTTGATATAAATGTTGTCTCATTCAAAATTATATGGACACTTTTAAAATTAATTGTTCTGATTCGCAAGGAATTTTTTGGCCGGCATTAATTAAAAACATCTCCATAATATAGAAGTTTTCAACATTTAATATAAAATGTCAAATAATTAAAAATTTTCTAACATGAAATAAAAGAGTCGACATATTTTATAAATTCCCAACATTAACAAAAAATTGTGTCTAAATAAAAAAATATTTTCGTTATTTTTTTTTGAAAAAAATAACAATTTAGTCATGTTAAATAATAAAATACTTAAGCATCTTCTCATTCAAAATTTTAGGGACATTTTTAAAATAATCATCATAATTTTTTTTAAATCTACAATAGTAATAAGTGTCTCCAAAATAAAGTCATTCACTACAAGAAAAAGTGACTTTCCTAACATATTTATAATGACACTTTTTAAAAAATGTAATAATATAATCTATAATGACACTCTATTTATACGCATCATGATATTAAATACAAAATTACATAGTTTTGATAAATTAATTTAAATTTACATAATATTGTGACATTTATTAGTATCACAAAAGATAACTTATTTAATAGAGTTTCTAAATAATCCAGGACCATGAAAACCGTGACTAAGTATGTACAGTTTTGGGTAGCTCCGAGTGATAAATGGAAACATATAGAAAGTTATCGATTATCGAACTAGTTATCAATGGATGGTAGATGTCATTGAAAAAGGTGTTAGTGCATCTTTCATATCTCAATGATGGGTATTACGTGGAGGGATATTTTCGTCGTTATACCTATTGGTCTAAGACAACTCTTTTGCAATATTATTCTCGAAATCAATATTTTCATATGGTGATAAATGGAATATTTAAAATAATAAAATACAGCTATTTATTAATAATGGTATTTTGATCATTTTAGTAGTAAAAAATAATATATCTTTTGGTCTCCAAGATAGCTCTAAAAATTGGAATGACTATTTTAGTCATTACACAAATTATTTAGATTATTTGAGGAATGAGAGAATTTATTTTATTATAGAAAGTCCATTAGGCTAGAATAATTAATTAAGTCTAAGAGTAATTCATGGGTTAGATTAATTAATTAATTCTAGAATGTCCAAGGTAATATATGGGTTTAAATAAAATAAATAAGGATTGGCCTAATAATTATATTAGGTCCTGTATTTATTATATTGGGCTTTAGTGGAATAAAAGACCCAGATAAAATAATAAATATAGTGGACTAAATTTTTATTTAATTGGGTTTTAATTAAAAGATTCAAGACAAATAAAAAGACCCAATTGGTGGAATAGCCCTAGCCCTTCTTAGTTTAGGGCAGCCAGCTTTGAGGGTTTATAAATAATCCTTATGTAGGCTTGCTAGGTGGATACAGTCAGTTAAAGAAAAACTCTAGCCACCACTCTTTGCTCTCTCTCAGTTTTTTCTCAGAAAAATAATCCTAGCCTACTTTCACTGGTAGTTCGATTTGTGAAGTTGAGATAATATCTTGGAAGATCAAAAGCTTCGGTTTTTGAAGCATTTCATGCGAATAAACCGACGGTTAGCTAAATATCCTGCAGAACAAGTAAACGTTCTAGTTTAAGAAGTTTCATCAAATGCAAATTCGGCTCTGGTTATTCAAACTAAGTGCCCTAAAAGTAAGTAATCCTAGACTTTGACTAGGAAAAATTTTAAATTTACTATCTTCTGCTGCATTTTTATTTTCATGTAGTACTTCACTATGGAGAAGGAGTTGACGTATATATTTCCAAAGGACTTGCTAGAAGTATCATCAGAAAGGGAAGTGGACTTCGAAATCAATTTAGTATTGCAAACATAGCCGATTTCTAAGGTACCATATCGTATGGCACCAGCAGAATTAAGAGAGTGGAAGACTCAACTTTAGGAATTGTTGGATAAAAAGTTTATTCGTCCCAGTGCATCCCAATAAAGTGTACCTATATTGCTTGTAAAGAAAAAAGATGGTAGTATGAGATTGTGTATCGACTACCAGGAGTTGAACAAAATCACCATATGGAACAAGTATACACTGCTAAGCATTGATGATTTTTTTCATTAATTGAAAAAGACTAAGTTATTCTCTAACATAGACCTTTGATCTACATATCATTTATTGTGTATCAAGCCTGAAGACATACGAAAGAATGCCTTCGGAACTCATTTGGTATTATGTGTTCATAGTCATGCATTTTGGTTTGACTAATGCATTGACAACATTCATGGAGTTAATGAAATGAGTACTCAAAGATGAGCATGATAAGTTCATCATGGTGTTCATATATGACATATTGATTTACTTTTCGTCAAAAGAAGCTCATCGGGAACACTTAGGGTGGTGGTGCGAACATTTCATGAGCAGAAACTATATGCCAAGTTCAGGAAATGTAAATTTTCGTTGAAAAGAGTAGTTTTTCTAGGACATGTAATTTAAGAAAGAGTTGCTATGGATCCTAAGAAGGTTGAAGTGATTGTTGAGTGGCTAAGGTCGTCTACTACTTCGAAAGTAAATAATTTCTTAGGATTGGTTAGTTACTATCAAAAATTTGTGATGGATTTTTCTAAGATTGCCACCAATTAACTCAAATGAGGGTTCAATTTACATGAGATGCAACTTTTGAGAAGATTTTCTTGGAACTAAAAAAGAAGTTAACTTATGCACCTGTTTTGGCCTTGCCTTTTAAGTTAGGAAGGTTCACCATTCTAAGTCAAGATTGGGTTGTGTGTTGATGTAGGACGGAAGGGTGATAGATTATGCATCCCACCAATTGCAGTTATAAGAGAAGAATTATCTAATCTAGGGTCTAGAATTATTAGCAGTGGTGTTTGCGTTGAAGATTTGGAGATATTACTTGTAGAAAGAAACATATGAGGTTTTCATAGATCATCAGAGTTTGAAGTATTTGTTCACATAGGAAGAGCTTAACCTGAGATAATGACGATGGTAAAAATTGATCAAATATTATGATTTGAGGATTAACTATTATCCAAGAAGGGTTAACTGTGTAGCTGATGCTCTTAGTAGAAAAGGGTCTGGGAATTTGGCAGTTTTGCACACTGACCATGATCAACTTAATTCAGAGTTCAAGATACTAGAATTAGAAGTGTTGCAACTGGCTACAGGCTATATAGTTGCTTTTGTAGGCTAATCATTATTAGCTAAATGGTTAAAGAAGCTTAGACCGGGGATGCTGATTTAGAAAAGAAGAGGACAATATCTCTTAAAGGAGAACAACTAAATTTTTAGGTTCATGAGGATGGATGCTTACAATTTAGAGGTCGGTGTGTATTCCTAATGATAAAACACTGAGGATAAAAGTACTTAAGAAGGCTCATAATATGAAACTTTCGATTCATTTGGGAAGAACTAAAATGTACAGAAATTTCAAGATTTTTTGTTAAGTGGAATGAAATGAAATATACCAGAATTCATCGCCTAATGTTTGGTGTACCAATAAGTTAGGGCACAACATCAAAGACTGACAGGGTTATTGAAGCTTTTGGAGACTCCCTTATGGCAGTGAGAGTATATTACTATAGATTTTGTCACTGGACTACCTATGTCTAAGATAGAAAAAAACACAATTTGGGTCATTATTGGTAGATTGATGAAGTCAGTATATTTTATACCTATGAAGGTGATGCTTCTATGAAGGAGTTAGTCAAGCTTTACATGGATGAAATTGTTAAACCATATGGAGTACCAGTGAGCATCGTATCAGACAGAGACTTAAGGTTCATATCCCGCTTTGAGAAATGTTTCAATAAAGTCATGGAGACTAGAATCACACTTAGTACTGCATTTCACCCTTAGATTAATAGTTAATTTGAGAGATCAATCCAAACTTTGGGAGACATATTTCGAGCTTGTGTTTTGGATTAAAGGAAACTGGATAGACAGTTCGTGGAGTTTTCCTACTACAATAGCTACCAATCTAGTATTAGTATAACACCATATTAATTAAGCTCTTTATGGATGGAAATGTAAATCTACGATGAGTTGGGATGATGTAGGTGAAAGAAGGATTATTGGCCCATAGTTGGTATAATTTACATCTAAGATGGTTCTAGTTATTCGGGGAAGATTAAAGGCTACCCATGTCTGCCAAAAGAGTTGGGAAGATAGCAAATAGAGACCATTAGAATTGTAATGTGGGGAGAATGTAGGTCTAACCTCTATCAAAAGTGTGATGAGATTTGGCAAAAATGAAAAATTAAGTCGAAAATATTTAGGACCATCTGAAATCCTTAAGAGGGTTGGTGATTTGGCATATTGGCTAGCTTTGTCATTAGCATTATCCAAACTATACAATGTGTTCCATGTATCATAGTTATGGAAGTACGTGCTTGACTCGAGTCATATTCTAAAAGTGTCACTACTAAGTGTTTGAGACGATCAGACTAATGAGGAAGTATCAATAAAGATTGTGGATAAGAAGATTTAAGTTCTAAGACAAAGATCGATACTTTACGTGAAAGTACAATGGTCTAATCTTTTCGAGCGTAAAGTAATTTGGGAACTAGAGGAAGATGCATGGCAAAAGCATCCTTTTCTATTTGAAGATCAAGGTAGGTAAGTTTTGAGGATGAAACTTTTGTAAAAAAGGATAGAATGTGAGTCCAAAGACCTCCCCTTTAATTGGGCTTTCCTAATTTTATATTTTTTAATAATTAATGGGCTTTTTAACAAAAAGACTTGCGGATTGACTGTAATTTATCTTAAGTTATGGATTTAATTAGCAATTATTACATTAATTAGGGTCTATATAAATCTTATCGTATTAGTTACATGACCACTTTCTGAAACAAATATCCTATCATTGCAGAAAACTACCCATATAGAGGAGAAGAACAACATGAAGGATAAAGTAGAGAAGCGATTGGAATCAAAAGTTTAGAAACAATATTAGATTACATTTAATCATCTTGTAGGGGTCCTTATCATTTATGTCTAAATTATGAGTAGAGTACGAAGTAGGGTTTAATTTGGAAAAAATTAATCCATGTCTTAATTCTAATCTAGATCATAAATTGAGATTTGTAGGTCATTAGACACTTTTGAAAGTACTAGAAGGAATTGTCTTGACTTCATGATTTTCTACTAAGGAGATTTGGCCTTTTGGTATTTTTAATCATTCATTTTTTAATTTCTTAACAACTTTTAAATTCATGAAAAAAATTATATTTTGAATATAATTGATTGAGTATGGTGCTTAGATTATTCTAATATTAAGGATATGTATGTTCTATACTAGACATAAGAAATTTGGAAGTTCTGTTTAAGTTTTGAATTCTATTGTGGGTGGTATTAGTGGGGATTCCCCAAACTTATACAAAATCTAGCCCTGTTATTAGGGAGATAAAATATCTAATTTATATTCTGACCCTCCTCCTAACAAGATATAGTAGTTGGAAGATAGATATCAATTAGCTAAAACCTTATCCCATGTATGATTAAGCTCTTATGGAAGTTTGTTTTATGAATTTTTGATGCAATGTGTTTAGAATATTTGAGAAAAGAAGTCTATGTTTTGGAAACCTTTGAGTTTGATAAATGTTTTGGGTAATGGTTGGTTAAAAAGGTTTACAATCTCTGATACTAGAATTCTAGCAAAATTTCTCATTGTTCTTTGTTGACTATTGACATAGTTCCGTTATGATTGATTGATAATTCCATATCATTAGATTGTTCTTTATCCATTTGGTCTTGATTTCTTTATTGGAATTGGTTTCAAATACCCTAGTTTGATTTCTTACTTGTTCCCAATGGTGTGTGCCTTAGAAATCTCATAATCTATTGAAGTTTGTGTCTGGTATGTATACACCACAAAGTAAGTAGTGCCGCCTCCTTCTACCTAAATAGCACTACTTCCTCATAGAAATTTTGGCCGCTATGGTTTTCCTCAACCAGGCAGTGTACCTCCTTCAAGCCTAGTGGCACTGTTTTCTCTTTGTAAACCTGGCATCTGCCAAGAACACTTAAAGGGATGTCGTTTCTTTTGAAACGGGAGGTGCTTTTCCCTTCTTCAGAGAATGGTTTTTTGCAAAAATGAGACCTTGCACTTTCGTTCATCTATTATATTCCATGTTACCAGTATATAAAACACATGTTTTTGAAAGGCAATTGATTTCTTAAAGAGTTGGTACATGCATTTCTTATGACTCAAATGATTGAAAAATTAATACTAATGTAATATACTCGGTCCCAGGCAGTCCATTTTTTCTTACTAAGCTAGTGAACTCATTCCATTCAGTAACAATTTTGCAGGTTCTTAGTTAAAAGATAAGGAACTTAAAGAACGAATTTATAAGGACTATGAGTAACTAGAATTGGATGTTCAAGCTTTTATATTTGGATTATATTTCATATGTTGGTTGAATACTAGTTATTTATTGGATGTGTACTTGGGTTGACTTGAATAAGCTATATTCTGTATTTGGAGATTTGCATTTAAATTCCAATTAATATAAGTTTCGAGTATTCTAATCATGTAGAATTAGTTTAGTATGTTCGAGATTCAAAATTTCATTATAGGATATTGCCATGCCATCTTCGGGTGTGGAGTATGACAATAGCACCTCATATTTGAATAGGAAAAATAATTCTCCAATATTAGGGTATTCCTTTTGTTTATTTTGAAATTCATAGAGCCTAATTAAATATCACCAATACGTATGATTTGATATTATTCCCATTTCTTATCGTAAAAATCTCAAATCAAATGCCTCTTAAAGGTCTAATGTAACACCCCACTACTATATAATCTGAAGAGGGTTGGGGATGTCACCATATTCTTAAGATCATGGGTTTTTATAACTAGGTGAAAACGATAAAAGAAATCAAATTTTAAAATTTTATTACAACCCAACAATACTTATACAAAGTCTGAGAATCAAAACCAACAAAAGAAATTACAAGTTCTCAATGAAAGTTCATAAACATATAATCCAAGCCTAGGATCCTAATAAGTTCCTACCTTGTTGAGATTAGTACTTCCTGAAACATGACAGAGAAATGTGTGATAAGAAATTCTTAGTAAATTCTGTGTGTGCTCAATGTGAGTTCAAAATACATTCATGATGCAAGTTGAAAACTTTATAGAAAATATTGCAAGTCATTAGCTATTTACAACATCTTGTTCGAAGAATTGTACACTTGATATGCAAACATAGTTTAAACTTCTCTATTACACAAATGACACTTTGAACACATAAAAGTCTTTTTAAAACAAGTTCTACTTTTTCCACTATAAAGTTTTGGCAAAACTTTCACTATACCATGCATGCATATTCAAGCTGATTGAAAGGTGTTTGTTAAGAATATCTTTAAGCAGGATAATATTGAGTATTTAATAAGGGCAAGCTGCTAGTACTAGCCCCTGAAGGTTTGAGAGAGTACTTTGGTAGGTGGCCACTTCCGAGGTATGATCTGATATGATCTTGGGAAGCACAAAAACTTGGAGGTTAAACTCAAGAACAAGAACCCTACCAAATGCACATACAAGAATACTAAAATGTTAGGAAATTAACACTCTTGTGATATTGTGAATCTAGCCTACTTCAAAGGCACCCTAACACCTTAATCTAACTGGAGATTAGAACATTAAGGATAGAAATTTGAATACACCTAATTTAATCCTATCAAACATACTAGGCAACCTAGTATATAAGAATAGAGAAGAAGTTAAGGTTATCGTTTAAGATTTAAAGACAAGATCAAAGATGGGACTAAATCTTTTTATTTAGTCTAATGTTTATGGGATTCACCCAATAGGATCACCCTTAAGTGCTCTCTCTCAAGAGAAAATTGCTTCCTCAATATCTAATATCCAAAAATTGTATTTACAAGAGTTAAAATGGTATATATATATATGCCTTGTCCTAAATTAATTAGCAAATTATTCCTAACAATTAAGTGGATTTAATACATGCTTTAAGGCCTTATTACATGCCTTAAAACAGGTTAAAACATAATAAAAATTGTAAAAATTAAATTACAAATGTAAAAGGTTGAAAATAAAAAAATAGTAAAAACCCAGAATTGTCCCGACTTGGGCTGGTCGGTTCAGGCACTAGGGCCAGCACTGGTTCACAACTATCTCTCGACAGTAATCTAGGCAACATTGGGCCAGTGCCGGGTTAGGGCTCATGGCTAGTGTGGCTTCCTTGTGGTTTCCGTCTCTTGTTTTGTTGCAATTCAAAACCTACTCATTTGACCCCTATTTCATTTTCATGTACTTTCTTGATCTCCAAATGAAGTGTTGGTCTTTTTAAACTCCTTTTGATACTCATTTGGCCCCTAATCCTTGCCTACATGTTGGCTTGATTCTCCATAAAGATGATTGTTCTTTTTGTGCCTCTTTTAGGGCTTCCTTCACCACCCATCTCTTCATAGATCTTTTGGCTCTTGGTTTGATGGCTTGAGATCCTCCTTGAAATATTTCAATTATGGCTTTTACTCATGGAGCCAAGAGTTGTAGCTTGGACTTTATTTTCCTTCTTTTGAGTAGTCTTCATGCCTAGAGCGATTCTTATCATTTTCCCTTCCTTTAAAATGATTCAACCTAGAATCAAAACTTGTATAAGATTTCAAACAAGAGTAATATTGTGTAAGTAACATGTCCTGCCTTAGTCCCTCATTTACCTCTTTGATTCTTCTTTTCACTACCCATATTTTTCTTCTTATTTTACCTCTACTCTCTTTTCTTTTCTTGTCTTCTTGTTTATCTCTCTTTTCCTTTTTTCTTAAATTTGAGGTGGTCACTATCCTCTCATTCCTTTCTTCCTTCCTTTTCCCTATTTTTTTTCTCTCTTTCTTCTCTTACTTTAACCTCTTGTTCCCTCTTTTTTTGTCCTTCAGTCTTCTCTCATTTTCTCTCCTTATTTTTTTTTCATCCACTTTCTTTTGTCTCCTTTTTTCTTCTCTCATCTCATTTTCTTTTTCTATCAAAATATTTTGATCTCTTGAAACCTCACTAAGGGATAAGAGAAGTACAGTAATCTTCTTTCCATCTTTATTCAAAGAATAAGTGTTCCTCTTTTCTTCACAGGCCATATCTCTATCAAACAATCAAGATCTTCCTAACAAAATGTACCTTACATGCATAGGAAATACATTACAAACTACTTCATCCTTATACTTCTCCATATTGTTTATTAACCTTCACCTCACCACAATTATTCAACCATTATAGCTTATAGGGTCTAGGATGTTTTAAGGTTTCTATTCCTAACTCTTCCACCAATGTGGAACTGATAACATTTTTAAAATTCCCTCCATCAATGAGGACACTATATGATTTTTGTTGGATTCGACATCTTGAAAAAAATATATTATCTCTTTGCAAATATTTTCCTTCTTCCATATCCTAACAAGCACTTTTAGCTTCCATTGCTACTTCAATCAAGGAACAAGTGGGTTCAATTACAATTTCCCTTTTACTACCTTCTTCTCCTTCAAATTTACCTTCTAATGCCCCACCACATTCTTCCGCATTGGATGAGATGCTACCTTGGTCATTTATGAATATCATCTTTTTGTTTGGACACTCTTGGAAGGAATGATCATAACCTAGACACTTGTAGCATTTGATATCCCTACACCTTTGTAAGCCTAACAAGGCTTTGCCTTTTTCTATCCTCCTTTCATCTCTAGTCTTGGTGTTTTCATGTAAGGTTGGACTAGATGACTAACTCCCACTAGCTTCACGCCTTTTCATTTGTTCATACACCACTTCTAGCTAACTCTCATTTTTCTTCCTTTGTTTTAAAGCTCCTTTCTCCATTTTAATTCTTGCTTTCATTTGCTTCTCAACAAATTCAACACCATCATACTCCGCTCCTTCTTGCTTATTCTCCTCCAAACACCTCTCATGTAGGTGACTTATCTTCTAAAAAGAATAGTATGTTTGCAAACTCCCTAGTCACACTTTACATTGAATTTATGGGATTTACTTCAACCTTGTCATCATCATGAAGCTCCTTTTATATTTCTATGCCGATCATAACCTTTTGTTCAACCTTCTCAATCTTTTCTTCATTTTCTTGCACCACATTTTGTTTCTTCTTTTTATTCTTTTGCTCAAATTCTCTTTTTCCTTTGCTTACTTCTCCTTGCTTCTCAACAACTATAAGTCTAACTTCTTAATTTATCTCTCCCCTTCGCAATTACACACATCATAAAATCTTTCATATTCCAATTTTTATGGATAATCAACCTTTGTGTGCCTTCTACTACAATAAATCTCACAAGTCAATCCTCCAATAGTTCTTCGTTACACTTTTTTTATAGAAGCTTGAGACTCTCTCATCCTATCTTACAATTCTTCATTTTCCCTTAGTTGTTGTAGCAAATTGGGATATTTGTAATAATAATGACTACCACTCCTGCAATTGTAACGATTATGCCTTCTTCTCTCTTACACCCCATCTTCTTGTGTCCTAAGCACTTCATTCCTCCCTTGTTGCGTAATTCTTTTTGGACACTCATAGGAAGTGTGCTCATAACTCCCACACATTTTGCATTCACACTCCCTTAAGTTCTTTTGCTCCCTATACTTTAAATGTCTTTGCACTTCTCTCACATAAACTTACTCATTCTAATATTCCTTACACCTATGTTCTTGTTCATTCTCCCAATTTCGTTCCTCAAAGCTGCCATATCCTTCCCTACTCGAATAAAATCCTCCATTGTTTTCACTCCCCTTACTCCAATCATCTATAGGACACAAGTTCTCATATTCTTCATCATTTTCCCAATAGTCTCCTTCATAGATATCATACCCCCTTCCATTTGTACTCTTCATCATGTTCATCCAAATATCCCAAACTCTCATATCATCCTTCTCATATTCTTGTTCATATTCATCACATTTCTATAACTACTCTCACTATAGCAAGACCTCTTATAATAGTCACTCTCTCCATTTCCATTCTAACTAGCTATTGTGAATTTTCTTCCAAGAGAATTACCTACAAATTCAAGTAGAAACATAAGAGAAGTTCCTCACTTCACTCCCTCACATGCTTACACTCAATTTTAGTGGTCACTTTGTACTCGTGTTTGCACTCTTCTTGGCTTTTCAACAATGAGCTCACCCTTTTGCCTTTTTCAATCTCTCAATTTTCTACTCAAGTTCTTCTCAATTCTCTTTTCACTTCAAAGGATTTAGTTCTACTAGTCAAATTGATTAAATTCTAAGGGATAAGAAAGAAAGGTATCTTAAAAGCAATTTATCAAACACTTGGTAGGTGTCACTAGAGGGCTCAATTCTAGCAATGATTTTCAAGTGTAAGATGCCACAAAACTAAAGATGTTCAAGAAGAAAAATTTAGAGGCACTAGACAAACTCTACAAGGGATTAAGTTCACAAGACAACAAGAGATAGGACATTAGAATAGATGTTGGTCAACCAATTCTCAACTCAAGTATCCCAAGGAAGCTTAATTCTAGGACTTCAATCCACCAACTTTAAGAGTTATGATATGAAAATCTAATACAAAAGAAATATGCAAGTTATCAAACAATAAATGTAAAGTCACTTAGACATTTCATCAAACACTTGGTATGCGACAATGAAAATACATGGAATCAAGAAATTTTAGGTAATGAGATATCACCACAACCTTAAGAAAGCAAATTCAATAGTCACACTTCACACAAGATAAAGGTCGCACAAGAACTGTTCGAAATGCAAAGGCTAGTAGTTGGAATCAAGAGCAACAAATATGTTCCAAACTAATGACTAGTTTTAAGATAGACAAATTATCAAGTAGCAACAAGAAAATTTTCTAATTAAAAATAATTTGAATAAATAAGAAAACTTTAATGTTTCAAGGATGAAATTTTGGTAAAACTCATGTAAGCAAATTCAAATATCAATACAAACTTTTATTAAACTCTTAGTATGTGATGCATAAAATTTAGGTGTATAAAAATCATTTAATTTAAATCCATCTCTTATTCAAGTTTTAATTAAAACATTAATCTCAAAACACACATACAAACAAGTATACTAATTGCAAGCATAATATAGGGAATTAACGAGTGTCGATCCTCAAAGGAATAAGTACACAATAATCACTTTTCATTTATTGTTTAACCGACCAACTAAAGTGATAAAATAATTAAAAAAAATAATGACATATATACAACTCAAGGATGTAAAAATATGCAATTTAGACAATTTTCCTAGAATACATGATAATGAACGATTTATCAAGTAATTATCATATTGGCATCATGAAAGCATATAAAGTAAAATTTAATTGTTTCCCAAGTCATGGATCCACTTATATAGACTCCGCTTCTTTCCAAATACATGGAATCACTATCTTTTGATTAAATTAGTAGATTTTCTAATCAAACCAACATAACCAAAACATGCATTAAACACAATTTCTCATAAATATAAAATTAACTAATGACCCCATACTCTAGGCAAAATCAACTAATCTTTGATTACTTTAGTCCTTTAATCTTAACTTCATTTCCTAAGTCTATTAAGATTTAACAAATACGAAATCAATGCAATAACCTTCTAACATCGTTTTCCAAGTCAATTAGAAGAAACCGCATCAATAATCAATGATAACAAGTAATCAAATACCAAAGATGATAGAAAATTGATCAAACAACTAAATTAATCCAAAAATTATGAATTCAAAATAATATTAAATTATAATGAAAACATTGAATACATCATTATTTAAGAATAAGAAAATAAAGGTAAAAGAAAGCATTCATAGACAAACTTCCTTTTTCTCCATTGAAGACTCTCTTGAACAACCCTCATTGAATGGTGAATCTCCCCCATCTTTGAGTGATTTGCAACTTTAATTCTTAGATTCACTACTTTTGTTTGTGTTTTTTCTTAGTTTTATAGGCTTCTTTTTTATGCCAAAATTTGTTGCTCGAGAAGAGTTGACTGAGTAGGATTCGAAAAATACCAAAATCTTTAGAAAATTTTCAAATTTGTACACAGAATTTTTGCCTCTCTAGAGTAGACCTGGCACCAAGTCCAGTCGACCCACCTAACACCAGGTGTGTTTTGTTTTTTCCCTAGAAGTTGCTCTATTTCACATTGGATCTGGTGTCTGGTCCACTTGCCAGACCTGGTGCCATGTGCATTATGAAATTTGTCCACTTTTTGCTCGAAATCAATTTAAATCTATACAAATTTGTCAAAAACACTTTCTACAATTAAAATGTCAAATAAGAAGAAATATGCCTAGTTATTACATCAAAAGTATCTCAATTTAATCTCAAATAACTAGGAAAATAGTGATGATTTTAGCCCCTATCATATATCCCAACACTTGAACTTTTGCTTGTCCTCAAGCAAAAACACTTAAGCTAAGAAACCTATCAAGAAAACACAAGCCTTTACTCTTCCAATAAAAATTTGAGATACAACAAGGATTATAACTTCCCTTTAAACTTTAGATAAAACTCTTGCCATTCATCAAACCTTTTGAAAACAATTCAAACTTTGAAACATTTGATAAGACATCACAAAACTCTTGAAGTCAAATTAATCACTTTTATATCTTAGTCTAAGAAAATTATTTCACCCTTTAAGTAAAAATATAGATAGCATGAATCACACAAGTCAAGCCATCTACCAACTCAAACATTATTAATCTAAAAATTACACAATTCAAGTTATTATGTAAGGAAAGCACTCCAATTTTTTTTTCTCTCAAAATTTTCAATAATTTAGAGAATTGATAACCTCAAGTACATGGATTTCTCTTCACAAACCATATTGACCCTTTTGTAGTCATCAATCATCATTTTTTTCCCCCAACAACTTTATTCTCTTTTACTTTCGAGAATCAATCACCCCAAGAAAGTGAATTTCTCTTCACTATCTGTATTGGCCCCCATAAATAAGCGAAAAATAATACTTTCCCATCTTCAAAGAGGAAATAACAATCAACTCATTTTTCTCCATTCATCAACTCACAAAAATTTTTCATAATCTTTCCACTTAAAGATCTTTTATCTTCTCACATTCCTTATCACAATTCAAAGCTAAGCAAAATTTAAACCCATAATACAAGAGTTAGCCAATAAACTTTACTCATATTCATCATACTTTCCATATTCAAACTAGATGAGTCAAATCATACTCAAACACCAATGTATAAATAAGATTAATCCAAATTCTCAAGTCTTAAAATAGCTCATCCAATAAAACAATTCCTTACAAAAATTCACTAATTGAATGACAAAACTCATATCCAAGTAAGAAAGATGACTACACTCTTGCTAAAATAATGAAAACCACAAAAATTCTAAAAAATTTCAAATGTGTCCAATTGTAAAAAATTTTAGGGAAATAGCAACAAAATTGTTTTTCAAAATTCAAATTTTTTTTGAAAGAGCTCAATACCAAGAAAACACCAAGATGATTGATAAAAATTTAGATAAAGAATATTACCAAACCACTCCCCCATACTTAAACTGAACAATGTTCTCATTGGCAAAAAATTAGCACATTAAAGCATCTCCAAAGGGACCAAAAAGGATAAAAGAAGTAGAAAGTTAAGTAGTACTCTTCAAGTGAAATAAGTTTTAATGGATATCAAAACTGGAAATAGAGAAAAAAGCTAGTTTAAGAAGACTTTATTTCTACCTGCAACAGAAAATACAAATAAAAATACAAATAAAAACATAAAGACAATAATAACAAAATAAAGACACCTAAATAAAATAAAACAAACTAAAGAAAAATAAAAATCCTAACAAAGTAAGTAAAGACATAACTTACTCCCCCACACTTAAATTAGAAAATATTTTTTTTATTCAGGAGAGGAAAAACAAAACACTTAACAAAATCAGATATAAAATAAAGATACTAACTCTTTCCACTCACCATGCTTCCCCATCAAATCTTTGGAAAAGATATGAATGCGCATTGAAAAAGGTAGGCATGATGAATGTGGAAATAAGAGAGGGTTTTGAAAAATAGAGGGTTCATGCAAACTAGTGGTTGCAATGAATGTACATGCATGAACCCCCTTCCATAACATTTTTTTTGGCATACAAATCAAGTTTTCAATACAAAGTTGTAAATTATGTCTAAAAAGTGTATAAACATTAGATTCACCACTTATCCCTTGAAAAGATTTGTCATAATTAAAATTTTCCCTTAGACCTAGTAATGTAGATTTTAAAGATGGGATAAAAAAATCTTTACTTTACACCACATGTACAAATACCAAGTTACCTCTCTGAAATTGGGGTAAAGGGTATGAGTTGTGAACATCCTCAAAGGGCTTTTTATGATACATCATGAAAAAATTCAACTCCTTGAGGTATGTTAAATTTCACACATCATCAATGATGACATCATTAGGCTTTGTGAGTTGAGAGGTACCTATGACAAAGAAAAATTAGAAGTATGAGAGCATAGAATAGAATAAACAATTTTCCCCATCACATTGTGCAATTATTCCTTATATCTTCTCTCTCCTCTCCTTGGGGGTCTACTTGTTCAAGTGTATAGGCCTTTATTTAACCAGTTTGGCTAGTTATGTTCTTATAGAATTCATTCGTTGGAATGCTTTTTCATACCACTTAACAGATAACTTTGTATTGACGACAAATGAATGCATTGAGGCTTCAAGTGACGTCTCACAAAAAGAGTTAATTTGAACTTACAAATTTGCCAAATTCTCATCGTTATAGCTCTTTTTTATCTTGTACCCCAAAAGTAATTGTCCATAATGATGTCAATCTCGGGTTCAAAGAAAAATAAAAATTAAATAAAAAATAAAAATAGAAACAAATAAAAATAACAAAAAAATAAATAAAAGAAAGAAAAAACAAAAAGGAAAACAAAATAAGAAGAAAAATAAGAAAAGACAAAGAAAACACACACACACACACACACACACATGATATATATTCATAAACTACTTATCACTACTAAAAAACTGCTCAAATACGACGGCCAGTCATCCTATTTGATAATCGAGCCATCATATTTGCCAAAATATGACGGCTAAACGGTAGTTCTATGACCGTCATATAAAGTCTGGTAATTTTTGTTCAATAATGGCAAAAAAACCATCATATTTGCCTAATACGACACCCTAATATGATGACTATACAAAAGCATCATATTTAATCATTGCGAGAGGTTTATATAAGGACCGCTACTACAAAGAGTATTACACCCTTGAGCGTGAAATATCGATTGCTTGTTGAACCCTGTGAATTGCGTGAAAGTAGGATACTCCAAATTCGGGGGTCAAAGAGTTTTATAAAACATTCTTGGTGGAAAAAAATGTGAATGAAAGATAAGACACGGTTAGGCAAATAGTCTAATACCTAAGAGAACCGTCGCATTTGTTAAACAAATATGATGGTTCAAATTGTCATATATGGTGGACAAATGCGACGTTGTATGAATATGCAAATATGACGGCTGATAACCGTCGTATTTAGTATCAAATACAATGGTTTTGCGGCCGTCGTATTTGGTTAATTAGGTGCGATATTTTTTGCTTTTTCACAAATGCGATGGTTCTAGCCGTCGAATTTGATTAGTGATTTTTTAAAAAAAATGGCGGCTTCGTATTTAGCCATATCCACCTACAATTTCTAACCAAATACAATCCGTGCAACTCATTCAACATCAATCACAATAAAAACACAAGTTGCTTAATGCTAAACAAGTCAAAATCAATCTCTCTTGAATATTGAAATCATAAATAATCTATAAATTCCACAAGAGAAGTAATACTACTGATATACCTTAGAGGGGGATGAATAAGGTATATGGCAAATAATTACAAATTTATAAGTTTTTTTTGAAAACCCTAAAAACAAGAATCAACTAAGTGTGTGTGCCACAAAAATAGATTATCCGTGCAGCTTTGAATATATTGCTAAAGAGCTTTCAAAAAACTTCACTAAATGATGAAATGATAATCTATAATTAAGATGGGTAGATAAAGCATAAAAAACAGTCTCACTCAATCAATATGAATCTTTTTGATCAAATCACTAAATGCAAGGAGGAGTATAATGCTTTCAAGTTAGATGAACAGTAAAAACACAGGCATGAATATTAGTGTAAATGCAAGAAAGTAGACTCAATAATTTATAGTGGTTTGATCCTCAAATAATCTACATCAACTACCTTAAGCATGTACTTAAGGATTTCAAACAACCACTAAACACCTTTTTTCCAAATCAATGGTGGTAGGCTACACCAATCTTATATAAGAGGATCACCAACTTGGTTTTACACCCAACCTTTACAAACACACAATCAAGGCTCACCCCAACTAGGTTTTACACCACAATCTTGATACATTCACAAAATAGGGCTCACCCTTATTGGGTTTTACACCATAACTTTGATACAAGATAGAATGAATAAAAGTTTATAGAAATAGCTCATAGATTTGACCAGATTGCAAACAGATGAGCACTAACTCCTTTTACCTTTTGAAGTAATTTAATTTCACTTTAAAGCACAATGAAACGGGAGATTTTTATTTTCTAAAGTGTAAGAGTGTTTCTGAGAGAGATAGCACAAAAATCTTGCAAAAAATCGTGTTTTGAAAGCTTTTATAGAAGTTAAAAGTAAGATAGCAACGGCTAGTAACTGTTAGTTTCTTGCTGTCAGATTTTTCAGAGTTTTGACTCAAGGATTAGACGAGGGTACATCCAAAAGGTAAGTCCAAAATGGTACTTTTCTAGGCAGAAATATTTTGACACTGTTCCAGAGTTTTGGATGAAGATATTGGATGTAGTGTCCATCCAAACTACTCAATCCAAATATCTGAAAGCTTACTCTTTTGAAATCATTTTATTTGTGTGCTTCAAGATAGAAATAAATTAAATCATAAGGTAAAGAGACATAGGAATTTTACAAGTAATACCTTAACAACGATTCCTAGTCTAAAATTCTTTCACAAGGACTTTTTGGTATGTAATCTCTTGAGCGTATCTTCTTCTTGATCACCCATTCTTGGATTCCATTACTCAAGAGTTGTTTAGCAATCTTATTTGTACACCTTAGAAGAACTGGTGTTAAACATGTCCTATTATATGTCAGTCACACAAGTTAGTTCTCATCAATGTTTATTATAAGTCAAAGCATAGGAGAATACCCTTAGGGCTAATAACTACATATATAACAAGTAGGAAATAATAAGGAATCTATTAGAAACAGTAGTTGATAGAGGTTAAAATCACTATTATTTTTCTAGTTATTTGAGGTTATTTTGAGATACATTTAATGTAATAACTGGGCATATTCCTTCCTATTTGACATTTTACTTGTAAAATGTATTTTTGAAAAATTTGTACAGATTTGAGCTAAATTCAAGCAAAATTGGAGAAATTCTAGAATGCATCTGGTGCCAAGCCCAGCCAAGGACCAGGCACCGGGTCTATTCTGATCAAGCAGAGAAAATAGAGCAACTGTAGGGGAAAAGAATAGACCTCTCACCTGGTCTGGCAAATGGACCAAGCGCCGGGTCCATTCTGTTCGGCCACTGAAAAATACAGCAAAAGTCCAGATGAAGAACAAATTGTATCTGGCGCCAGGTGGGTCGATGGTACCCAACGCCAGGCCCGCTCTGGAAGGTGAATATTCTATGTATGAATTTAGAAATTTCTCAATGATTTTGGTATTTTTCGAATCCTACTCGTTCAAGACTTCTCAAACCACGAATTTAGCATCCAAGAGGCCTATAAAAATAGGAGAAAACATAAGGATTAAGGGAGGAGGGAGGTAATCAAAGAGCATAAATTCAAATCACTCATTGAAAGAGGAATTCACCAAATCGAGGAGGATTGTTCAAGAGGGTCTTCAAGGGTGAAGAAAGAGGCTTGTCTATGAGTGCTTTCTTTTATCTTTGTTTTTTTTTTCTTAAACAATGATGTATTCAATGTTTTTATTATAATTTAACATTGTTTTGGGATTCATAATTTTGTGTTAATTTAGTTGTTTGATCAATTCTTTATCATATTTGGTAGTTGATTACTTGTTATAATTGGTTATTGATATGAGTTCTTCTAATTAACTTGAGACAATGATGTTAGGATTTTCATTACATTGATTTTGTATTTGTCTAATCTTGATGGACTTGAGCAATGAAATTAAGATTATAGGACTAAGTAACTAAAGATTAGTTGATTTCACCTTAAGCAAAGGGTTATTAGCTAATTTCATACTTATAAGGAATTGAGCCTAATGCATGTTTTGATTATGTTAGCATGATTGGCAAATCTATTAATATGAATCAAAATATAGGATTTCATGGATTGGGAAGTGAAGTGGAATTTATTTAAGTAGATTAATGACTTGTGAAACGATTGAATTTTACTTTATATTCCTTCATGATGCCAATATGATAATTAGTTGAGAGAATTACTAGTTGGTTCATTATCATGTTTTCTAGGATAATTGTCTAAATTACACATTCATACATCATTGAATTGTAAATATTTTTTTATTTTTTTTATTATTTTCTCAATTTATTCGGTCGGTTAAACAATGAATGAAAAGTAATTAGTGTGTACTTATTCTTTTGAGGATCGATATTCGTTAATAACTTATGCTATGCTTGTGATGAGTATACTTGTTTGTATGTGTATTTTGTAATTAATATTTTAATTAAAACTTGACTAAGAAATAGATTTAAATTTGATGAATTTTATATACCTAAAATTCATGCATCAAGTTTTTGACACCGTTGTCGGGGAACAATATCATGAAAGATTGAATTTTGTTGATTTAACTATGTTTATATATTTATATATATATATATATATATATATATATATATAAATATATGAATATGTATATATGTTCTTTGTGTAAATAGATGATATATCTTGTTGTTTGTAATATTGTATGCTTTAATTGACTCTCTTAGTTTATGTTGTACTTGTAAATCCACTAATTTTTGCGTTTAGATAGTTTGTAAATATATCTAATGTGTTTTTTCTTTTCTTTATTTTTTCTTTTTGTTTTTTTTCTCTTTATTTGTTTTTCTATTATTTTTGTTTGTTTTTATTTTTATTTTCGATTTGATTTTTGTTTTTCTTTGAGTGTGAGGTTTTCATCATCATGGACAATTATTTTTGGGTCTAAGATCAAAGGACTTACACTGATGATAGATTGGCAAAGTTACAGGTGCACATTGATGTTTTTAGTTAGACGTCATTAGAAGTATTAGTGAATTCTGTTGTTGCCAATACAAATTCATCTATTTAGTGGCATGAACAAGATTCCCAACGATTGTGCGATCAAAGGACACAATTAGCTAAGATTGTTGAGAAGACTCATGAGTTCATATTGGCTCGTACAATTGACCATGAAAAAAAAAAAATCTATAAGGGACAATTGCACGATGTGACAAAAGAGGCATTTGATTCTACTCTATGTGCTAATAATTATAATTTCTCTTTGTTACATGATTTCTTAGGTTACTCTCACTTTTTGGAGAACAATGGTCCTAATGATAATGTATAGAGTTTAACATTTCTCAAGAAGTTGGATTTATAAACGATTCATCCTAAGAAACCCTTGAAGGATGTTGACGATTTCTACCATTCGCCTCATTCAAAGGGAGGTAACTTAGTTTTGGTAGACTATGAGGATTTCTTAATCCCGTCTTTGAGAACTCAATTGCTAAGTTTCTCGGGGAAATTTCACTGTGACACATCTTTTGAAGGGAAAAATGGTGATTTCAAGTTTGATGCATTCTTTAGATACCATGCGCACTCATGTGTTGAAAATAATATTTGTGTACCTAAAGGAATGTTCGAGAATAAGGTTCATGATTTTGTTTTACTGAGAAAAATTGTTTTCATGAACATGATCTTTTTCAAAAACCTCCCTTCTTTCTACTTTTATTATGCACATCTTCTATTTTGAGTATAAAATCTTTTCCCAAGATTTGATGAGGAAGCATAATGAGTTGAAAGATTTTGTATATTTATTTTGTGTTTGTTTTTGTTAAGTGTTTTATTTTTCTCCCCCATATAAGGAAAATATTTTCCAGTTTAAGTATAGGGGAGTGAGTCGTGTTTTTATTTGATTTCTTAGGATTTGTAGTATTTCTCTTTAGGTTGTTTTATTTTGTTTTGGTGTGTTTCAGTTTGTTATTATTTTCTTTGTACTTTTCTTTGTGTTTTGTGTTATAGGTAGGAATAAATTTTTCTTAGACAAGCCCTTCTCTCTATCTCAAGTTTAGATATCTATTGGAGCATTATTGCACTTGGAGAGTATTACTTAAACTTTCTATCACGTTATCATTTTTGGTCCATTTGGAGATGCTTTCTTGTGTTTATTTTTTACCAATGAGGACATTGTCCAATTGAAGTATGAGGGAGTGGTTTAGTTGTAACACCCCTACTAAAGACAACATCAGAAGCATATCAACACTGGATGTCATCCCATCCAGTTTTTTGAACAAGGGGTCTTTATAACGAAAACAACAGAGTAAATACATATATAAGGTCCAGACTCAGCAGTATCCCCCACTGATGGCCACACATATGCATATATTAAAGAATCTTATACATACCATCTCTCTATAACAAAATACATACATAATCAAAAGAAAAGCTATCCAGACCTAAATCACCGACTCTGTGGTATCGTCCTTCTATTCGTAGGTCTGTTTAGCTTTGAATCCTACAAAAGGTAAGATAAAAGACACATGTGAGTGACAAATCACTCAGTGAATCCTGTGTGTGCTAGTGCTTTATGAAAGAATAGGGTACATAAAACTTTTGTGGAATAGCATATCATTTGTTCATGGGAAATAATTCCAAAACTCTCTAAAGAAGAGTTTATTTAGAACTCAATCATTTTTTAAAAACTGTATTTTACCCCAATTTCTAAATCACAGGTACTTCTCCAACAGAAGGTCGGCTTGTATGCAAAGCTCACAAGGCTTCGCCTTCGGCATCACAATCTTATTGTGCCAGGGACTTTGCCTTATAGCACTCAATCGTGCATTGTCGAAAAAGATACACCAACTTGCATGTATCATTGTACTTAGACTGTAGCCTATAGTACTCAATCCGTACATCGCTGGAAAATAAGTGTACGCAGCACACCAAATCTTTTACTTGCAACCGTAAGCTAGGGGTCCCAATCCTGACGTCAATCACCATCGAGGCAGCATGGGATTTTAACAACGCCAGGTGTCTAGCCCAGCCTGTGAACAACCTAAATCACAAAGTTCACATAAGGCACGACAATTGCCAGGTTCTAGACGACTAGCCAGGATGACTCATTTCAATGTCCTTTGGCCTTGTTTGAAGTAAGACATTCCCCTGAACTGATCAGGTTACTTGGGGTAGTCTATCTCTAACATGAGCTAATACAAAGATCAAAGTCCTTGCTGAGTACTCAACGTCACCACTATCACCCCTTCTGACTGATCAGGCTAGAGGGTTATCTGACCTCGTAGGATTTTTAATCAAAACATTTTGGGGTAAAATAACTCTTTCTAGAATTTGATCACATTGACTCGCAAGTCAAATCATCATTCACATAGACTCCACAGGGCCAACAATTCATTGCACAGGCACATCATGCCAATAAAATAATTTCAGGGATCAAAATATTATTTTCTAAAAGTTAATCTCATCACAAGAGATCATTTTTCAAAACCATGTCAAAATAGGATAAAGAGTTCTTTTCTCACATCAAAATAATTTTTCAAGAGTATTCAGGTCATTTCTTCCCGTACTCGTTCACAAAAGTCATTTCCAAGAGTATTCGAGTCATTTTACCCATACTCGATTTTCAAAAGACTTTCCGAGAGTATTTAGGTCATCTTACCCTTATCCGATTTGAAAAGCGTTTATAAAAGTTCCAATAAGGATATTTCGGTCAATTACCGAATACCCGAGTTTCAAAAGTTTTCATTAAGCATTCCAATAAAGACCTTTGGATCATTTTCTAAATATCCGATTCCAAAAGGAATTCATTTCAAGAAATTTAGAATTCTAATTTCAAAAGAGGATTAAATTCAAAGTTTCCAAACACATTTCCATAAAATACTCCAATAACGACATTCCAATCATTTTATGAATACCCGATTTCAAAAGTTACTATTTTCTGAAAATTTCAAGTATTTAATCCAAAAATGATTAAATTCACAAATTCATACTTTAGACATTCGTTAAGGTTTCCAAGTCCATTATGAAGTCCATTCAAGCTTAAAATGGCATAAAAGTAATTCTTACTTAGATAAAACTTAAATATATTTAGGGATTTCCAAAACGGTATAAAACATAGCATTTCATAGCAAATAAAGCACACTAACTTTCAGAAAAGTTTTAGAAATCCAAGGGACTCACCTCGTGTCTTAAGTAACCCTTTCCGTTCACGGCCATTTAATCACCGTCTTTACTGTTTTCGACGTTTTGTTGGCTGTTTATTTCTAAATCTACACCAAATATCATTTTTGGGTGAATTTGTATTCGGTCAAAAAATAGTCGATGGTTGGCCGATGTCCAGCCAATGTGCCCGACTGGTAGCCAACGTCTAACCGACGTTTAGTCGACGGGACCGACAGTCAAGGAAAATGTTCAACGTTCGTTTACGTTGTTTTTCTGTCATTTGTTCGATTCTTTCGTTTGCCTTTTTCCATATCCTTTCTCACATCTTAAACAAGGGATTCACTTCATATTTTTCATTTATTTCATCCAAAATCACACAATTAATCATTCTTAAGTTCAACCACTTTCTAATTCCAGAATTTTGCTGCTTTGACACATAATTTTATTTTGGGCATAACTTTCAATATACAACTCTGATTTAACTCTATGATATACCAAAACGACCGTAAGAATCTTAAATTTAATTTTGAATAAGTTCTTTTCCAAAATTATGGTTCCTATGGCACAATACTGGGCAAAAATAGTCCCAATAGTTTTACCTCACTTTTACTATTCATACTTTCCTTTGTTTTCCTTTAATCCTTAACACCTTAGAACCATTAATTCATTAAATTCTCCTTCAAATCATCTTTAATTCTAAATTTATAGATTTTAAATAGCTGACAAAAGTCACACTTATTCAACACAAATTCATCTTTCTTTAATCAAAGCTAATATAATCCATGTTTTTCAACCAAGCAAATTCTATTTTTACTCTACTTTGATCATCGCCCCTTCAGCCTAAAATAAGCCTTCAAACTATCATAATTATTCAATTTTTTCTCACATAAAACATCATTCAAAGACCCTTAGGCAGCCGGCATATATATAAGCATGTATAAAGTTCACACACAAAAGTTCACAAACCCTAACTTTGATCCGAAATCAATTTATGAAATTCATATTTTTATGTTAAAATTCACATCATCATAATCATCATTCACCCAACAACAACTTTAACTCAAGCAAGGTAGAGTTTTACTTTATATTTGAGGCTATTTGGTGTGATTTTGCTCCAAGAACACACACACACACACACACTTCTTTCTTTCTTTCTCATTTTTCTTTTTCTCTTGGTTTTTCTCCTTCAAGGCTGCAAAATTTCTAGTTGTTTAACAGCCTCTCTTGACCTCTATTCATCCTCCAATCTTGGCCCTCCATTTCTTGTTTTGGTTTAATTGAATGGTGGATATACTTAGATGTGTTCTAATGAAATTCTTACACACCAACCATTCGTATTTCCTCCACAAAGTTTTCCTTGTTTCTTCTTGCATGGCTGCCAAAATTCTTGGCCAATTTCCAACCATTCATTAATCTTCTCTTGATCCAAATACTAACCAATTATATTGCACAAAACCTTAATCAAACAGGTCCACGAGTGATGTGTTTCAATCACAAAATTACACATCATTCTTTATTTATTTTGAAATCCTTTAAATCCTGTGTGTCTTGCATGAACTCTTTATGCAACCTCTCTTAAATTGACACATGTCTATGGGCTACCAATCACAAAATGCCACACGCATCATTTTTAACCGCGATTTCCTATTTTCCTCAAAAATGACCAAAATTAGGTTCGTAACGAAAAAATATTTTATTTCACCATTCAACTCCAAAAATTTTACTGAATCCATTGGTATCACTTAAATTATTCAATTCATTCTCTATTTGGTCAAATTTTTGGTCAAAATTGTGGCGCTGTCAAAATGACGAAAATGCCCCCGATACCCCGGGTAACATAATTCACACCAAAACATGCATTTCATCACGCTGATTAATTTCTTTTTTTAGAGCACCCTTAAATTCTTATTTTATTAACAATAATAGCCTTTCAAATATTTAGAGTACTGGTAGAATAAATTCAATGATTACATTTAGGTCCTGACAAAATATTATTATACCAATATATTCGTCTCATTACACTGATCAACTTTTGTTCTGGACGTCGATAGAAATTCTCATCCTATTACAAATAGTAACCAATCGAAAGTAAAGAGGTGGAGTGTTACATTGGTGATATTCCTTGTCCAAGTTCTTATCAATTATCTTTGTATTTTCTTAGTATTAAGCTACTTTGGAAAGTATTGAGCTACTTTAAAAAATTTTGATTTGAAAACATTTTGATTGAAAAACAACTTTGTTGCAAGTTCCTTGAAAGTTTTGAAAATCTGAAGATTTAAAAGTTTAGAACTTTTGGAGCTAATTCGCAATAGAAGTATTTTCTTTTATCTATTTTTTCCCTCTTATTTATTTTGGTCCTTTGACTTTGGTTTTATTGTTTTATTTTTGATTATTGAGGATAATGTCCAGTTTAAGTGTGGGGGGAGAATGTAGGTATTAAAGGTATTTTTCCATATCAATATTTAGGGGGAAAAGTTTTCCAATTTTTTTTTTTTTTTCAGAATTTCAATGTTTTCATTGTTAAGCAAGTAGGTATTAAAGGTATTTTTCCATATCAATATTTAGGGGGAAAGTTTTCCAATTTTTTTTTTCAGAATTTCAATGTTTTCATTGTTAAGTAAGGTTGTAATTCTTTTTCTTACTTGGATATGATCCTTTGTCATTCATTGGTGGATTTTGATGAAATTGGTTTATTGGATAGGATATTTTTCAAGACTTGAGAATTTGGATTAATCTTGTTTATGCATTGGTGTTTGAATTTTATTTGACTTATCTATTTTGAATATGAAAAATATGATGAATATGAGAAAAGTCTATTGGCTAACTCTTGTATTATGAGTTTAAATTTTGCTTAGTTTTGAGTTATGATGAGGAATGTGAGATGATAAGATATTGTTGAGAGGAAAGATGGTGGAGAATTATGTGAAAAGATTTTTTTTGAGTTGAAAAAAGAAAACAATGAATGAAAAGAAATCATTGTTATTTGAATTGAGAAAAAAAACATGCTTTTATTGCTAAGACCTTTTGCTAAAAAAGGGATTAATATAGGGAGAAGTAGTAAGTGTATTTGGTGCATTCTCTTGAGGATATTCCAAAGGCAAAAAGCCAAGAAAAAGCAAAAGAAAGGAATATTATTGGAAAAAATAATGAATGATGACTAAAAGGAGGTCAATACAGTATGTGAAGAGAAATCTATGCACTTAAGGCTATCAATTCCCTAAGTCATTGAAGAAAAATGAGGAGAAAAAAAAAATATTTTGAGTACTTTCCTTACACAATGACTCGAGCTATGCAATTGTTGGATTTATAATGCTTGAGTAAATGTTTCAAGGTTTGAAATTATTTTCAAATGGTGTGAATGATAAGAGTTGTATCTAAAGTTTGAAGAAAGTTACAATCCTTGGTATGTTGTAAAAAGATTTTGGAATGAGTAAAGACTTGTGTTTTCTTGAAGTAAACTATTTTGCTTGAGGACAAGCAAAAGTTTAAGTGTGGAGATATGCGATAGGGGTTAAAATCACAATTATTCTTTTAATTATTTGAGGTTATTTTGAGATATATTTGTTGTAATAACTAGACATATTTCTTCCTATTTGACATTTTGCTTGTAGAAAGTGTTTATGAAAAATTTGTGTAGATTTGAGCTAAATTCGAGCAAAACTAGAGAAATACTAGAATGCACTTGGCGTCAAGCCCAGCCAAAGGACCAGGCACCAAGTCCATTTTGGTCAAGCAGAGAAAACAAAGTAGCTGTCAGGGGAAAAATAAAACAGACTTGTCACCGGGTCTGGCCAGTGGACCAAGCGCCAGGTCCATTCTACCCGGCTAGTGAAAAATAGAGCAAAAGTCCAGATGAAGAACAAATTGTACCTGGTGCCAAGTGGGTCGAAGGTACCTGACCCCAGGCCCCCTCTGGAAGGTGAATATTCTATGTATGAATTTAGGAATTTCCCAATGATTTTGGTATTTTTCGAATCCTACTCGTCTAAGACTTCTCAAACCATGAATTTAGCATCCAAGAGGCCTATAAAAGTAGAAGAAAACACAACGATTAAGGGAGGAGGGAGGTGAATCAAAGAACATAAATTCAAATCACTCATTGAAGGAGAAATTCGCCAAATCAAGGAGGATTGTTCAAGAAGGTCTTCATGGGTGAAGAAAGAAGCTTGTCTATGAGTGCTTTCTTTTATTTTTGTTTTCTTTTTCTTAAACAATGATGTATTCAATGTTTTTATTATAATTTAATATTATTTTGGGATTTATGATTTTGTGTTAATTTGGTTGTTTGATCAATTCTTTATCATCTTTAGTATTTGATTACTTGTTATAATTGGTTATTGATGCGAGTTCTTGTAATTGACTTGAGACAATGATGTTAGGAGTTTCATTGCATTGATTTCGTATTTGTCTAATTTTAATGGACTTGAGCGATGAGGTTAAGATTATAGGACCAAGTAACCAAAGATTAGTTGATTTTATCTCGAAGATATGGTTATTAGCTAATTTCATACTTATAAGGAATTGAGCCTAATGTTGTTTTAGTTATGTTAGCTTGATTGACAAATCTGTTAATATGAATCAAAATATAGGATTCCAGGGATTGGGAAGCAAAGTGGAATTTATTTAAGTAGATTAATGACTTTTGAAACGATTGAATTTTATTTTATATTTCTTTATGATGCCAAGATGATAATTAATTGAGAGAATTACTAGTTAGTTCATTATTATGTTTTCTAGGATAATTGTCTAAATTACATATTCATACATCCTTGAGTTGTATATATTTCTTTATTTTTATTTTATTATTTTCTCACTTTATTTGATCAATTAAACAATGAATGAAAAGTGATTAGTATGTACTTGTTCATTTGAGGATCGATATTCGTTAATTCTCTATGCTATGTTTTCGATGAGTATACTTGTTCGTATATGTATTTTGTGATTAATGTTTTAATTAAACTTAACTAAGGGATGGATTTAAATTTGATAATTTTTATACACCCAAAATTTATGCATCAATAGTACTGTAAAACAAGAAGAAAATGAGAATATATCAGTCATCACGAGCATTCTCATCTGCATCACACCATCTAATGGGTCGAGAAGTGGAACCAACACCCGGAGATGCTGTCGATGCACTAGATGGTGGTATAGGTACTGTAGCAAATGCACCTACGTCAAATCTATGAGATAATATTTTCATGGTTTTCTGAAGCGCTGCTATATGTGACTCGTAAACCTCTCACTCACGCTGTATCTCAACTTGCATTTTAGCACCCATCTCAGCTTGCATAATTTCTCGCATACTCCGAATACGCGTGTTAACCTGAGCTCTAACGACCACCTCAACATTTCCAGTGCAAGTGGATGATTGACTGATTGGGGTTGATGTTGTTCCCTTTCCCTTGCACCTTATGCGACCTCTTGTATCAGGACTGAACAAGCGTTGGAAAATCTAATTCTTTGCTTCCTCAGTGTGCTCAAACTCAGGCAGTGTCTGGCACTCTTTCTCTAATCGGTCCTACAAAATTATGAAACAATACATCAAATTTAAAGTAGGTAAATGAATTGTATTTGTCATATTTTAATAATTCAAGAAAATTAATATTTGAAAATTTCTTACAATAATCTTTGCAGTCAAACCGTTAGCCTGCCGACCACGCCATCTTCGTATCTCAAGAAACATATTATACTGCGATGTCGATTGGCCTTGTGAGGCCATCTATAATTCTTTTTTAGAATTTTCAAGCCAATTAAATAATATTTAAATGAATAGAGTATAAGAGAAAATGAATACCTGATTATGTATAACAGAATATGGCATTCTTCCTATAATCGGTGGATATGTAATATGTGATCGATTTTGTCTATTTCGCTCGGCCTCCGCCTGTGAGTATCTAAAATAGTTAATATAAAAAATAAGTATGTACTAACTATCGCGTATATGCACATATTTATGACAGGAAAAAATATTAAACTTTTATACATATAACCTACGTATTCTTCAAGAGCCAATAATCAACTAACATCCTTCATTGATTTTCGTCAACTCGCCTATCTCTGCCAAGAATAGTCTCTGCACTTGTTTGGAAAGGAGTGTAGTATCTCTATTTCAACTTAGACTTATAATCCTTACAAGCAGCTCAAATCATCTTCATTGTGACGATACGTCCTTCTGGTGGCATAGTGGTATTGTTCTTGTAAATTAAATAAACAAATAATTATTTAAAATTTTAACTTATGGAGAAAACAACTTTATATGTGTTAGAATAAATTTATTTACCTGTATTTCTTCTCAAATCTCATCTTTAAGTCTCTGAGGTATGGAATGTCAATCCATATAATTTAGAGGGAGCCTGCTACTCATATGTGTAAAACAGCCCACCATTGAACTATAACGAGATGCATACACTCCTATAAGACCTCCATATTTGTTCACACCAACCTCGTACTTTCGAAACCCAAGCTCACCCCATCTGGGGGGTAACCTTCCACCCCTACAAGAATGTCTCGATGTGGAACCTATAAAATATCAATAAAAAAATTAATTTAAAATAGACCAGTCTGCAAGTATAATTTCATTAAAAAGAAAGACAAAATCGTAATATGATTTTAATAGCTACAAAAAATAATTTCTCCTAAATTACCTCCTAACAACTTAGCAAACCTGAGGCGCTAGGGTCTGAGGAAGAAGGTCCTGAGCAACTGGGACCTACAGCAGGAGCAGGTGTAGCCGTCTTCTCACTGGACCTTTGTTCTCGAGAGCCCGTCTAGGTAGTTGTATCCAATCTCTAGCCAACCTCCTATACTTTTCGCTGTGTCTCTGTATCTTGTGAGGAATTAGCCCCTGATCTTGAGGCGGCTATGGCATCTTGCATCAATGCACGTTAAGAATATTTGGTAACCATCTACAAAACACAAAGAATCATAGAAAAATAAAGTCAAAGAAATTTGGTCACAATTCTAGCACATTTAGTAAATTAGAAAGTGATTAATTACATTGATTGCAAGGTGTATTCTTCTTCCAAACTAAATCTATTTCCTCCCTAGAAATGCCATCTCTAACCCATATAATATCTACGTCACGCAAAATAGGATGAAAATCTAGCTGCTGTGCTGGAAAAGTTTCTAGATCATGGTCTCTTAAATACACATCGTAGTTATCTCTTCTCATCATTGGCATTACGACATGCCAGTCCCTTTCTTTGGGACAATGAGAATACCAAACTTGTTCCACTTGATTTGCTAGGATGAATAGTTCATCCATCTCTCTATTTTTTCTGTAAAACAAACGATCCAAATTCAACAAAGTAAACTTTAAGTCGTCAACTTTAACACCTTGATGTACATTAACCCAATCACATTTGAATAACAAAAATTTTAGTTGGTTACTATATTGGATTCTTGTAATATCAGCAAGCACTCCATAGTAATTGGCACCGGCTGCTATGGGATTCCTAACAAAAATACTAAGAGAAGTATATGTTGGCTCTATAAAATAAATAAGCTAAAAATGAAGTATAAGTAGCTAACAAATAAACTAGTATACCTAACTTAAGTAAAATAAGAATACAAAAAAACTTCCTCAAATCTCCATATTAATTTGTATCTAACTCCTCAAATAAATATGTAAGAGATAACAAAGTTTGCTACACCATCTATATGCAAGTTACAAAAGCAAACTCAAATTCCCTGCAAGTCCAAGCAGAATTGATATTTTTAGTCAACATATATCAATCACTTCATCATTTTTTTGCTATATATATTGGTAAATTTGTCTATCCCTTATAATTTTGTTTGCTTCAACTAAAGAGGTAGGTTCGACACCTAGTATCTTACTGTATCTTAATCCATGCCCCCACTAATCTATATCATTGGACTTCCTAAATCTGAATTCTTAGTTCTACCCACACTATGCTAAGTTTATAAACAACTACCATTCTAGCATTGCCAATCATCCTCCCTAAGTTTTGGTCCTAAAACTCACAATGAGAGTAAAAGAAAACCATTTGCCTTAGAGTCTCACAATAATTTACTAACAAATAAAATTTACAAGTTAGTTTAGGAATATGAAATGTAGATTGGAGGGTAATAATTTTTTTGAAATTTTTATTTGACATTTTTCCACAATGGATGAGAAACTCCCATATGCAATCCTTAACTCTTTCGTTTTTAGAACAAGGTAAATAAATATTTAATAAAGAAGAAAAAAATATCATATGATCAGATGCCTTTGAATCAATTATCCATGGAGCAGAATTTTGACAACAGAATAGAGCATTAGGATTGCTACTTGTGTGGGCAAGAAAGCCACTAGGAATGTTGGACAATGAATTAGATTTTAGTAGTTTAAGAAAATAATCTACCTACTTCTTACTAAATTGCATTCGACGATGTATGAATTGGTCTATCCCTTGGCCTACCTCTCTTCTAATTTGTAGGTTTCCCATGGGGTTTCCAATAGTTTTCTCGTGTATGGCATGGTTTTTTACAATAATTATACCATAATTGAGATGTATCATTCTACTGAGGTTTGCCAACCTTATTTGCACTCGCATCTGTTGCAATCATGGCTAAATTCTCAAGGAAAATCTAGTAATTCACAAGGATCAAAATAGGGTACTCTCTTTCTCTCCCATGCATACTGCATCTAAATGCGTAATTTCTAAAGAACAAAGTTTAGCTCATCTTCTGCAGTAAAATTAATTTATGACTAACCTTAGCTTTAAATCAAAATTTCATATCATAAATATTAGTTTTTTTATGCAATTAAACAAATTGGCAAATCATAAGAACTTTGCACAAAATAACCAAAATTTATGTGTCACAAAGTTTTAATCTTTTAACACACAAACATTTACCCTTGGGTAAACAAAATTTTCAGAAACCATAGTATGAAATGAACAACAAATGCAAAAGGAGAATAAGACATGAAATAACATAAATTAATTCCAACAAAACACAAGAATTAATCCAGTTAGCAAGGCCATGAAGATGGACCCTAACGGAAGGGAAAAGAACCCACAAAAATACTATCCAAATTTGATTCTCCATCAACTCGTCTAATAAAACCCTTATAGACAAATAAAAGGAAACAAAAATAGAAATGGGCAAAACCAAAGCTCACTAGCAAAATGCAGACAACGTGCACCTAGCAAAATGCAGTAGTGTCACACCGAAGAAGCCAGACAACGTGCAAAATAAGGCCTCGGAGAAGTAGCAAAAGAAAATAGTGATGGCGGAATTGGGCTGGAGAAGACGGAATCGTGTCGAAGAATGTCGTAGCACAGAAGCAGAAAAGGGTTTGTTCTTTAGCTGAAATGCCAGAAAGAAATTGCCGGGTTGTTCTAAAATTTGAGCAATCACAATTACGATGGTTAAGTATAACCGTCGTATTAAAGTTAACTACTACGTCAGTTATGAAATAACCATCGTATTAAAGTCAACAAATACGACAGTTAAATCATAACCATCGTATTAAATTTCCCAAATACGATGGTTACAACTTAACCGTCGTATTAATGTCACAATAATAAGGCAGTAATGATGTAACCGTTGCATTAATTTGTATCAAATACGACGGTTATTATAATCTTTTCGGATAGATTCTATCTTATCTTGAATGTCTTTTAGATGTAGCTGGCTTTGGATTCTAGTGTATTTGATATCTTCTTTAATAAAGGCTATTTGTTGTTCACGACAACGAATCTTTCTTTTCAGAAGGTTGATATCTTTTGTTAAAGGACTTTGCAAAAATGAGAAGGTGACTGGTATGGATCCTATATCGATGCATCTGTTTCAACAATCATGAATGCGGTTGGATCTGGGATTCCTAAACAAGGAAGTCTTTTGACAATCTGTTTAATTTTCTTAACTGTTTGAGTTTGCTCATCACTCCAAGGGATTGGGTCTTTTTTAAGATGCTTGTATAATGGTTCACAGATGATTCTGAGATTAGGGATAAAATCTGATATATAATTTAAGCAACCTAAAAATCTTTGAAGCTGAGTTTTATCTTTTATTTTATCTGGAAACTTTTCTGCAAACTCTATGGCTCTGCAAATAGGTTTGGGTTAGGTTGTGGCCTAAGAAACGAATTTTGGTTTGGCAAAGGCGGAGTTTAGATGCACTCACTACCAGCCCATTTTTTGTGATTATCTTACGAAAAAGACGTAAATGTTTAAGATGCTGTTCAAAGGATTCACTAAAGATTAAAACATCATCTATGTAGACTATTGTAAATGCTGTATATGGGTTAAAGATGTCATTCATAACCTTTTGAAATTCACTGGGTGCATTCTTTAATCCAAAGGGCATTACATTCCATTCATATTGTCCGAAAGGGATATTGAATGCTGTTTTATATCTATCTTATTCTTTAATCTGAATTTGCCAGAATCCTGATTTCATATCGAATTTACTATAAAGGACTGCTTTATAGGTTCTTTTTAACAAATCTCGTTTGTTAGGGATTGGATATCGAATCCATTTAAGAGCTTTATTTAAAGGCTTATAATTGATAACTAATCGAGGAACGCCTCTTTCCTTTTCTGCATTGTTGTTAACATAAAATGCGGCACAAGACCAGGGTGATCTTGATTCTCTGATTAAGGCTTTTTGCAATAAGTTAGAGATTTCCTGTTTACAATATTCCACTAATTCCTGATTCATCTGAATTGGTCTGGCCTTGGTAGGTATCATTGATTCATCGAAATTATCAATGTACGGGAGACTGACAATATGCTTTTTCCTTTCCCAAAAAGCTGTGGGGACCTCTGAGCCAATTTGTTGTTCGAAATCTTTTCGGATAGATTCAGTGAGGTAGTTGTTCCACCACCCCTGAAGAACGCCAGTAAAACCAATTGTAAGAATATGAAGGATGGATTGATCAGTATTGTTGGGATTCTTACATTTGATGGCTGTAATAGCCATGGACATTTCTTGAATAACGTTGAGGATACTGTGTTCAGACATACCCTCAACATTCCATTCGGTAATGTCTTCACCAGCAAAAGCTGCTCGAGTATCTAAATGACGTTCTTCAAACTGAACATCTGGAAAGGATGGCCTAGGATAATAATTCCTAGTATAAGGATTGGCAAATCGAGGATATTTGGTTTTTGAAATTCTTTTATTTCCTCCTAATTTATCAAGCTGTTCAGGAGAAGGATCAATGTCTATTAGAGAGACTGGTTGATGTATAGTTTGGAGATGTGTTTTAGAACTTGATTCTGGTTCATCTCTTGTCTTTAGATTTTTTAACTTTTCATTTATTTCTTTTATAAAATCTACTTCTTCTATATTCATGGTTCCTTTATTAAGTTTAATATTTTTAGGCTCGTATATTATAGGTTTAAACACTGGGTTAGGATCAATAGGCTGTTTTGGATTAAACTGTTTAAATTGTGGGGTTTCTCGTACAGAGGATTTACTGTCAAGTTGTTCTACTTTACTAGCCATGGTAACTAGCATTTGATTAGTATAATTATTCTGTTGAATTACTTTATTTAAATCTTTATTAGTTACATCACCATGTTTATCTAAGTTTTCTAACTTAAATGGAGAAGCTGTTATAACTTGATTTTCTATTGGGATTTTGATTTCTTCAGCTGGAGGAAAGACTCGATCTTTGACTTCATTTTTTTATGTATACCATTTTTTGGTAATAACATTTAAAGCATTCTTTTCTTGATATTTAACTAATTCATACCAATCAAAAAAGTCTAAATGTTGTTTCATTCTTATTTGATCTGAATAATACTTTTGTAAGAGTCTAGCTCTTTTTGATTCAGAAACTGTTGCAAAATACCATTTTCGTTTCAGTTCATTACTTGGTCTTTTCCATAGCTTACGAAGATAGTCTTTGTTTAAAACAAAGTCTGTTTCAGAAGTTAAAACTATTAGAGTTGAAGGCATATGCATTTCTGATTGAGTAGGGCTTCCTGATTTAACACTAATATTTTCTTCATAATTTACTTTAGGGATTTCTCCACTAAAGTCAACATTGTTTACTTTGGGATTTTCTCTAGAAAATTTTATATTACCAAATCGTCTACTGCTAAGTGATCTGGGTAAAGAGAAGGATGAAGAAGGAACTGAAAAGGATTTTCTTCTGAATTCTAATTCTATACTACCTGTAGGAGTTTCTGTTATTTTTCCTAATGTTTTAGATTCATAATGTTTTTTAGGATTAATAATGTGATCAAAATTCCAGATAGGATTTTGTAGAACATTATCCCATTTAATCATTCGAGGGATAAATGTATTAGATCTTTCAAAATTTGTTTCTAATAAACAAGTTTCTTTAGGGTTTCCTATATGCTGTTTGGCTTTAGGATTAATCGTGGTTTTCATTACTTTATAATAAACACGATATATTAAACCAAGAGGTTTTGATCCTAGTTCGAACTCTAGGTTCTTTGTCTGAATATTTCAGGTTAGGGTTTTGAGAATATATGGATCTGTTAGATCTACGGTGAAATTTGGGTAGTGGTTGAAGTAAACGGGACCATTGGCTGTGTTAGATTCAAGAATTGCTAGCAAACTATTTTGAAAATCTAAATGCCTACTATCACGTAGTAGAAGGCAGATTGGGGCATCGATTCCTAGTCGATAGAGAGGTTTGATAGCTACTTGAACTAATCTAATATGAAGATATTGGTATTTATTCTTTTTATACTGTTCTAAGGTGACTGGATTTAAAAGCTGAATAGTACCGTAAGGCTGATTTATGGAAACTGTTTTTTCAGTTGTTTTGATTGTATAGCTTTGAACTAAATCAAACATTCCTTTTTCATAAATCTTATCAAAATTTTCTATTGGTAAATTCCAGTTCATTAACCTAGATTCAACTTTATCTAGTTGAGTGTTGATTTCTAAATCATTAACTGATTCTATGTCGATATCTGAAAGATTGGATGTCATGGGTGAGTAGGGGATTACTTTCTCTCTCTTTGTCTATGCATTAGTAATTAATACGAATTCTATTGTTCCTTAGAATTATATCTTGATCTATGTTTCATTATTTCCCCCTAGGACACACCTAAACTCTGGACACACCCGAGTTATTACTATGATGGTTGGTTAGTCACCTGTGAGATATCTGTAGGGTACTTTAATAAGATGTTGTGTAAACTTTGTCGTACCCTTGTACTTCAATCAGATGTTGTGTAAACTTTGAATAGTTTTAATAAAATAGAAGTTTTATCGGTAATTTATCCTGGGTTCGCAATTGGTATTAGAGCCAAGTGCTCAAGTTACTTCATCATGAATACATCCATGATTAATCAAATCATGACCGAGTAAGTCTCTTTACTTTCTTTCTCTAAGTCTTGCATTATGTAGTTTAATCCGTTTTCTCTTGTTCTTAAGTATTATATCTTCCTGTATGTTTCTTTGAAAGTACCCTTTAACTATGATGATTGGTTAGTCACCTGTGAGAGCAGCTAGTACATTGGTCAGCCCAGAACCGTTGGATTAGGCTAGAATGCGCAAGAGAGCGCGATATGCCCGGACCCGGGGGTGGTCCCGTAGCTACCAACCATGAGCATAGTAACAACTCGGGTGTGTCCAGATTTTAGGTGTGTCCTAGGGGGAAATAAAGAAACATAGATCAAGATATAACTCTCAGGAACAATAGAATTCGTATTAATTACTAATGCATAGACAAAGAGAGAGAAAGTAATCCCCTACTCACCCATGACATCCAATCTTTCAGATATCGACATAGAATCAGTTAACGATTTAGAAAATAGCACTCAACTAGATAAAGTTAAATCTAGGTTAATGAATTGGAATTTATCAATAGAAAAATTTGATAAGATTTATGAAAAATGAATGTTTGATTTAGTTCAAAGCTATACAATCAAAACAACTAAAAAAACAGTTTCCATAAATCAGCCTTACGGTACTATTCAGCTTTTAAATCCAGTCACCTTAAAACAGCATAAAAAGAATAAATACCGATATCTTCATATTGGATTAGTTCAAGTAGCTATCAAACCTCTCTATCGACTAGGAATCGATGCCCCAATCTGCCTTCTACTACGTGATAGTAGACATTTAGATTTTCAAAATAGTTTGCTAGCAGTTCTTGAATCTAACACAGCCAATGGTCCTATTTACTTCAACCATTACCCAAATTTCACCGTAGATCTAACAGATCCACATTCTCAAAACCCTAACCTTAAATATTCAGACAAAGAACCTAGAGTTCGAACTAGGATCAAAACCTCTTGGTTTAATATATCGTGTTTATTATAAAGTAATGAAAACCACGATTAATCCTAAAGCCAAACAGCATATAGGAAACCCTAAAGAAACTTGTTTATTAGAAACAAATTTTGAAAGATATAATACCTTTGTCCCTCGAATGATTAAATGGGATAATGTTCTACAAAATCCTATCTGGAATTTTGATCACATTATTAATCCTAAAAAATATTATGAATCTAAAACATTAGGAAAAATAACAGAAACTCCTACAGGTAGTATAGAATTAGAATTCAGAAGAAAATCCTTTTCAGTTCCTTCTTCATCATTCTCTTTACCCAGATCACTTAGCAGTAGACGATTTGGTAATATAAAATTTTCTAGAGAAAATCCCAAAGTAAACAATGTTGACTTTAGTGGAGAAATCCCTAAAGTAAATTATGAAGAAAATATTAGTGTTAAATCAGGAAGCCCTACTCAATCAGAAATGCATATGCCTTCAACTCTAATAGTTTTAACTTCTGAAACAGATTTTGTTTTAAACAAAGACTATCTTCGTAAGCTATGGAAAAGACCAAGTAATGAACTGAAACGAAAATGGTATTTTGCAACAGTTTCTGAATCAGAAAGAGCTAGACTCTTACAAAAGTATTATTCAGATCAAATAAGAATGAAACAACATTTAGAATTTTTTGATTGGTATGAATTAGTTAAATATCAAGAAGAGAATGCTTTAAATGTTATTACCAAAAAATGGTATACATAAAAAAATGAAGTCAAAGAGCCAGTCTTTCCTCTAGCTGAAGAAATCAAAATCCCAATAGAAAATCAAGTTATAACAGCTTCTCCATTTAAGTTAGAAAACTTAGATAAACATGGTGATGTAACTAATAAAGATTTAAATAAAGTAATTCAACAGAATAATTATACTAATCAAATGCTAGTTACCATGGCTAGTAAAGTAGAACAACTAGACAATGAAATCCTCCGTACGAGAAACCCCACAATTTAAACGAGTTTAATCCAAAACAGATCTATTGATCCTAACCCAGTGTTTAAACCTATAATATACGAGCCTAAAAATATTAAACTTAATAAAGGAACCATGAATATAGAAGAAGTAGATTTTATAAAAGAAATAAATGAAAAGTTAAAAAATCTAAAGACAAGAGATGAACCAGAATCAAGTTCTAAAACACATCTCCAAACTATACATCAACCAGTCTCTCTAATAGACATTGATCCTTCTCCTGAATAGCTTGATAAATTAGGAGGAAATAAAAGAATTTCAAAAACCAAATATCCTCAATTTGCCAATCCTTATACTAGGAATTATTATCCTAGGCCATCCTTTCCAGATGTTCAGTTTGAAGAACGTCATTTAGATACTCGAGCAGCTTTTGCTGGTGAAGACTTTACCGAATGGAATGTTGATGGTATGTCTGAACACAGTATCCTCAACGTTATTCAAGAAATGTCCATGGCTATTACATCCATCAAATGTAAGAATCCCAACAATACTGATCAATCCATCCTTCATATTCTTACAACTGGTTTTACTGGCGTTCTTCAGGGATGGTGGAACAACTACCTCACTGAACCACAACGCCAAGAAATCCTATATGCCACCAAGGTCTTAACAAAAGTAGTTCAAATGCCAACGGTCAACCCACTCAAGTATCTGAGACAACTTGCGATTGTCTTAACACCTTTATGTTTACCCTAACTCAGCATTTTGTAGGAAATCCTCAACAATTAGCAGATAGAAGTTCAGAAATCCTAACTAACTTAACCTGCCCTAAACTTCATGATTTCAGATGGTATGTTTTTACAAAAAGTCATGCTTAGAACAGATTGTCATCATACGTTCAGGAAAGAACGATTTATTTCAGGATTACCTCCCTTGTTTGCTGAAAAAGTTCGACAAAAGTTAAAATTAGATTTTGGAAATGAGATTCCTTATGACTATCTATCATATGGTCAATTAATTAGTTATGTGAATCAAGCGGGTGCAGATCTCTGCACAGATCTGAAGCTTAAAAATCAGATGGAATCCTATCATAAAAAATCCAAAAAGGAATTAGGAAATTTTTGTGAAATATTCGGATTTTCACCAATAACTCCACCATCTAAAAAGCTAAAGAAAGAAAAGAAGAGAAGATTTAAAAGGGAAAAGAAAGAAAGAATTTCTAAACCATTTAAAAGAAAAGATAAAACCTTTAACAACACCGTTAAATGCTATTTTTTGTGGAAAAAGAGAACATAAAGCAGATGAATGTAAAATAAAAGCTAAAAAGAAGAAAAGAGTAAATCAGCTTTCCTTATCAAAAGACACTTTAGAGCAGATTAATCAAATTCTTGATCAAAACGATTCTTCAACAGATATTAGTGATAGCGAATCTGACGAAATATTTGAGATCCAAGAAAATTCCTTTGAATCAGATTCAAGTGAACAATCTTCTTGCGACTACACCGGTCTATGTACTTGTGCAATAGGAGAACTCTGTATGATCAATAATTCTTCCAATCAAGTTAATGTAATTACTAGAGCAAATAAAGAACTTTTCTTCGAACTATTAGATCACATTCAGGATGAAACAGTTAAAAGAGAATATCTGTTAAAGGTTAAAGATTTAGTTCTTAACCCAAAAGTTCAAGTAGAACCTTATAATTTAAAAGAAGTATTTGAAAATTTTAAAGGTAAACAAAAGGAACCTACTAACTCTTTACAAGAACTACAGCTAGAAATTAAAGAACTTAAACAAGAAGTTAAATGGTTAAAGGAACAAAATGATCAAAGAATAACAGACATTAACCAGATAAATACGGAATTAGTTCAACAAAAATTAGATAAACCTTTAATAGATCCCACTCCTTTATGAGACGAAGAAATAGAACAAAATGAAAATAATTCAGATTATATTTCAGCTATTTCTCAAATAACCTTTCAAAAATGGTATATTCCAATTCTTCTCAAAATAGGAGACTTCTCAATCCAATTAGTTGCCCTTTTAGATTCCGGAGCAGATCAGTGTATCTGTGAAGGATTAATTCCTACCAAATATTTAGAAAAAACAGGTTCTAAATTATATTCTGCAGCAGGTGAACAGCTAAAAATCATATATAAATTGTCCAATGCTCACATCTGTAATAAACAGTTTTGTTTCACAAATTCCTTCTTAATTATTAAAGATTTAAGCCAAGAATTAATTTTAGGAACTCCATTCCTCACACAGATCTATCCCTTTAATGTAGACCAACATGGTGTTCACACCGAAATAGGATCCATACCAGTCACCTTCTCATTTTTGCAAAGTCCTTTAACAAAAGATATCAACCTTCTGAAAAGAAAGATTCATTGTCGTGAACAACAAATAGCCTTTATTAAAGAAGATATCAAATACACTAGAATCCAAAGCCAGCTACAGCTAAAAGACATTCAAGATAAGATAGAATCTATCCGAAAAGATTTTGAACAACAAATTGGCTCAGAGGTCCCCACAGCTTTTTGGGAAAGGAAAAAGCATATTGTCAGTCTCCCGTACATTGATAATTTCGATGAATCAATGATACCTACCAAGGCCAGACCAATTCAGATGAATCAGGAATTAGTGGAATATTGTAAACAGGAAATCTCTAACTTATTGCAAAAAGCCTTAATCAGAGAATCAAGATCACCTTGGTCTTGTGCCGCATTTTATGTTAACAACAATGCAGAAAAGGAAAGAGGCGTTCCTTGATTAGTTATCAATTATAAGCCTTTAAATAAAGTTCTTAAATGGATTCGATATCCAATCCCTAATAAACGAGATTTGTTAAAAAGAACCTATAAAGCAGTCCTTTATAGTAAATTCGATATGAAATCAGGATTCTGGCAAATTTAGATTAAAGAATAAGATAGATATAAAACAGCATTCAATGTCCCTTTCGGACAATATGAATGGAATGTAATGCCCTTTGGATTAAAGAATGCACCCAGTGAATTTCAAAAGGTTATGAATGACATCTTTAACCCATATATAGCATTTACAATAGTCTACATAGATGATGTTTTAATCTTTAGTGAATCCTTTGAACAGCATCTTAAACATTTACATCTTTTTCGTAAGATAATCACGAAAAAGGGCTGGTAGTGAGTGCATCTAAACTCCGCATTTGCCAAACCAAAATTCGTTTCTTAGGCCACGACCTAACCCAAACCTATTTGCAGAGCCATAGAGTTTGTAGAAAAGTTTCCAGATGAAATAAAAGATAAAACTCAGCTTCAAAGATTTTTAGGTTGCTTAAATTATATATCAGATTTTATCCCTAATCTCAGAATCATCTGTGAACCATTATACAAGCGTCTTAAAAAAGACCCAATCCCTTGGAGTGATGAGCAAACTCAAACAGTTAAGAAAATTAAACAGATTGTCAAAAGACTTCCTTGTTTAGGAATCCCAGATCCAACCGCATTCATGATTGTTGAAACAGATGCATCAGATTTAGGTTATGGTGGTATACTCAAACAGAGAAAACCTAATTCTACTTCAGAACAGTTAGTTGGATATCATTCAGGAATTTGGCTTTCAAGTCAAAAGAATTATAGTATTATTAAAAAAGAAATACTTGCAATAGTTTTATGCATTTCTAAATTCCAAGATGATTTAATCAATCAAAAGTTTTTACTTCGAATAGACTGTAAAACGGCAAAAGATGTTTTACAAAAAGATATTAAAAACCTAGTTGCTAAGCAAATTTTTGCCAGATGGCAAGCACTTTTATCCAGCTTTGATTTTGACATTGAATTTATCAAATGAGAGAACAATTCTCTACCAGATTTCTTAACCAGGGAATTCTTGTAAGGACGGATATGACTTTTAAAACAGTATTCAACACTGCGATGAGTACCGACTCACGTCTAGAGCTCATTCATTTGCCTATAAATAGCAACTTCAAGCAGCTCAATCAGACATGGATCAACAACCAAGATTCCGACCACCTCAAGGTAATCGGTTTACAGTACTCAATTCCTTTCCATCTCTTCCATCCCATTCTGTGAGCAAGTCACCGCTCACAATGGATCTTTTCAACCCAGTCTCTTCAAAAAATACTGAGACACAAAACACAGATTTATCTTTCTATAGAACACCCATTCCTACTTCCTTCAAGGAAGCAGTTGTTCCGAAAACACCAGTGAAATCAGAAAAATCAACCCTTTCTGCAACCAAAGAGAAATTTGAATTTCTCCAAAAAAAAATCATCCCAATATTGGCTCTTCCCAGAGAACTAACAACCCTTCCAGAAAGAGAACTAGTTACCAAACTCCATCCAGAAGCCTACCGACAATCCAGCCATATTTTCAAATCTGAACCCCAGAAAGCCCGTCTCTATTACGAGCATATCCTTTTTGCAACAGGTTCAATTGAATTTGAACATGAAAGAAACTTGAATAGAGCTGACAAAAGCATAGCCTATTCCAAATGTAGGATTATGAAAATCCTCGAGCTCAATACTTGGCCGGTCACCGGTATTTACACCCCTATCTAGTTCAAAACACCTTTCAAACCTCCCACATATAATTTCATGGATTACATAGATGCTTGGTACAATTTCATGTACCTCCGAGATCTTACTCACACCTGGTTTGTCAAATATGGCAAAGATATCATTACTCCTATACCAAGATGGTTCTACGCTTGGTGGAAAACCTTTGGTGGAAGCAAATCCACATTATCTAGTCAAAACTTGCAGAAGTTTAATCAGTTTGTAATAGAGAGTCAAATTCAGGGATTAACTCTAAACAATCAGCTTTGTAAGTTTTATGTTGAAAAGAAAATATGTTTTGTATTAGGATGGGGCTACAAGTTCGATCAAATTGAAAATGTAAAATATCTCTGTAAGGAAATAAGAGTCAAAGGATGGACTCCAGTCCCTAAGCTAGATCCAAAAGAATCAGATGCACAATCCTCTTCAAGCAAAGGAAAGAAGAAAATCAGTAAGACAGAACTGCAACTGCAGTTGCAACTTTTACAACAACAGCTTCAACAGGCCGATGACGATGAAAGTGAATCAGATTCTCAGCCAAAATACAGTCTGTATGATAACGGAGACATGGACAACCCTTCTGGTATTGCTCAAGCATACCTTTGTCAGAGTCCATATGACACGACTACACTCCAAAAGAAAAAGAGAGAAAAGGACCCTACAACTTTATCAATAGTAAAAAAGGCTACATGATATAACTCAGACATATTGCAAAATCATTCAGTTAACAGCAGCACATGGTGGACCCCTCTACTCACAAAGACTCTTGGAGCCCTTCTTCATGTTGGCCGACAACATTATTCCATCCTCCACTCAAGTGGACCACACTACAATAATGCAGACTTCAATCAGAGAAACCTACTCCCTTGCTGCCTATATAAGGCAACTCGTGACTGAAGATATGCAGACTCATTCACCCTTGAATCCTTCTGAGTGTGAAACCTCTCTCTATTTAGATATCTGTAGCACTTGTTTCAGTTTTCGTACCCTTGTACTTCAATCAGATGTTGTGTAAACTTTGTCGTACCCTTGTACTTCAATCAGATGTTGTGTAAACTTTGAATAGTTTTAATAAAACAGAAGTTTTATTAGTAATTTATCCTGGGTTCGCAATTGGTATCAGAGCCAAGTGCTCAAGTTGCTTTATCATGAATACATCCATGATTAATCAAATCATGACCGAGTAAGTCTCTTTACTTTCTTTCTCTAAGTCTTGCATGATGTAGTTTAATCCACTTTCTCTTGTTCTTAAGTATTATATCTTCCTGTATGTTTCTGCAAGTTTTGACTAGATAATGTGGATTTGCTTCCACCAAAGATTTTTCACCAAGCGTAGAACCATCTTGGTATAGGAGTAATGATATCTTTGCCATATTTGACAAATCAGGTGTGAGTAAGATCTCGGAGGTACATGAAATTGTACCAAGCATCTATGTAATCCATGAAATTATATGTGGGAGGTTTGAAAGGTGTTTTGAACTGGATAGGGGTGTAAATACCGGATTCTGGAGCAGATCAGAATTGTATCTGTGAAGGATTAATTCCTACCAAATATTTAGAAAAAACAGGTTCTAAATTATATTCTGCAGCAGGTGAACAGCTAAAAATCAGATATAAATTGTCCAATGCTCACATCTGTAATAAACAGTTTTGTTTTTGCAATCATGGCTAAATTCTCAAGGAAAATCTAGTAATTCACAAGGATCAAAATAGGGTACTCTCTTTCTCTCCCATGCATACTGCATCTAAATGCGTAATTTCTAAAGAACAAAGTTTAGCTCATCTTTTGCAGTAAAATTAATTTATGACTAACCTTAGCTTTAAATCAAAATTTCATATCATAAATATTACTTTTTTATGCAATTAAACAAATTGGCAAATCATAAGAACTTTGCACAAAATAACCAAAATTTATGTGTCACAAAGTTTTAATCTTTTAACACACAAACATTTACCCTTGGGTAAACAAAATTTCCAGAAACCATAGTATGAAATGAACAACAAATGCAAAAGGAGAATAAGACATGAAATAACATAAATTAATTCCAACAAAACACAAGAATTAATCCAGTTAGCAAGGCCATGAAGATGGACCCTAACGGAAGGGAAAAGAACCCACAAAAATACTATCCAAATTTGATTCTCCATCAACTCGTCTAATAAAACCCTTATAGACAAATAAAAGGAAACAAAAACAGAAATGGGCAAAACCAAAGCTCACTAGCAAAATGCAGACAACGTGCACCTAGCAAAATGCAGTAGTGTCACACCGAAGAAGCCAGACAATGTGCAAAATAAGGCCTCGGAGAAGTAGCAAAAGAAAATAGTGATGGCGGAATTGGGCTGGAGAAGACGGAATCGTGTCGAAGAATGTCGTAGCACAGAAGCAGAAAAGGGTTTGTTCTTTAGCTGAAATGCCAGAAAGAAATTGCCGGGTTGTTCTAAAATTTGAGCAATCACAATTACGATGGTTAAGTATAACCGTCGTATTAAAGTTAACTACTACGTCAGTTATGAAATAACCATCGTATTAAAGTCAACAAATACGACAGTTAAATCATAACCATCGTATTAAATTTCCCAAATACGATGGTTACAACTTAACCGTCGTATTAATGTCACAATAATAAGGTAGTAATGATGTAACCGTTGCATTAATTTGTATCAAATACGACGTTTATAATAACCATCGTATTAGATTATTAAAAAATAAAATAATAATACTTGAGACATATTTTTATTTATATGTACAAATATATATATATATATATATATATATAATGTAAATTTTACTAATGTGACAACCACATGTTACTAATGTGATAAATAAAATTATATATATTTTTCTTTTACAATAATAATTACATACATACAATGTCTATGTATGAATAAATTAATAATTAAGATAGTATATTAAATTATATATATATGTATATATATATATATATGTGTGTGTGCGCATATATGTATGTTTGTAATTGAAAATTTATTTATAATTGTGTTATTTAATATATTAATTTAATACTCACTAATCAATGAAGGATATATTATATGGTACATAATAAACATATAATATATATAATTAATTAAATGAAATTCTATTTTAGCTCTTTAATACAAATATATGACAATTTAAGATGTTTACAAAATTTTAATTGACAAAAGAATGATCTAACAATTAGATTTATTTCTAAAGTTAAAACAAGTTCAATGACCAAATTTGAATATTTGGTCCAACCGTTGTATTTAATTTAAAAAAAAACTTTTTTCTTGGCGCTATATATATATATATATATATATATATATATATATATTTCTAATGTGACAAATAAAATTATATAAATTTTACTTTTACAATAATAATTATACATAGAATGTCTATGTATGAATGAATGTATATAACAATTAAGATAGTATACTCTCTCTCTATATATATAGATATGCACACACACATATATGTATGTTTGTAATTAAAAATGTATTTATGTTATGTAACATATTAATCTAATACTTACTAACTAATGAAGGATATATTATACTGTATATAAACATATATATATTAATAAAATAACTAATAAAATAAAATTCAAACTCTTTAATACAAATATATGAAAACTTAAGAAGTAAACAAAACTTTAATTGAAAAATCAATGATCTAACCATTAGATGTAATTACAAAGTTAAAACAAGTTTAGTGACCAAATTTGACGGTCATTCATTTTATTTTATCACATTTTTAGAGTAATATTTATAAAATAGTAAGAAAACTTAGTGTATTATTTACAAATATAAGAATATCAAATTAATGATCCAACCGCTAGATTTGTTAAAATCATTATCAAACTATTGTGACTAAATTTGAAAATAATCAAATAAATATTTTTGATGGATTTTGTTATAAATAGACTAAAAACAACGGCCAAAACTGTCGTATTTTATGAGTATAAACGACAATTTTCAATAACCATGGTATTTAGATAATTAAAAACAACGGTGGAGTTAATTGTTGTAATAGGTGTTAATCTAAATATAACGGTTTATGACAACTGTCATATTATATTACACCTATTACGACGGTTTAGGTAAACCGTCATAGTTGGTTGAATTATTATGACGGTTATGTAACCATCGTATAAAGTTAGCTGTTACGATGGCTTTGAAACCGTCGTATTTTGTAGTGTCGTATTTGTCCCATTTTTTTGTAGTACTAAATACAAAAGTTAGTGGTATTTACAGGTATAACATGAACTAAGGTAGTCAATTGAGTTATACAATGTTACAAACAACAATATATGGTACCTATTCATACAAGGAACATATATACATATTTACATATAGACATATAGACAAATAAACATAAAAACATTGTTAAATCAATAAAATTCAAGCTTTCATGAAATTGTTCCCCGACAACGGCGCCAAAAAATTGATGTGTAAATTTTGAATGTATACAAATCATTAAATTTAAATCCATTTCTTATTCAAGTTTTAATTAAAACATTAATTTCAAAACACACATACAAGCAAGTATACTAATCGCAAGTATAGTATAAAGAATTAACAAGTATCGATCTTCAAAGGAACAAATACACACTAATAACTTTTTATTCATTATTTAACTGACCAACTAAAGGGACAAAATAATAAAAAAAAAATAACGACATATATACAACTCAAGGATGTGAAAATATGCAATTTAGACAATTATCCTAGAACACATAATAATGAACCATTTAGTAACTATCTCAAGTAATTATCATCTTAGCATCATGAAGGAATATAAAGTAAAATTCAATTGTTTCCCAAGTCATGAATCCACTTATATAGAAAATTTTCCAATCATTCAATCCACTTATTTCCCAATACATGGAATCACTATCTTTTGATTAAATTAGCAGATTTCCCAATCAAACCAACAGAACTAAAATATGCATTAAATACAATTTCTCATAAACATGAAATTAGCCAATGACCCTATACTCTAGGCGAAATCAACTAATATTTGATCATTTTAGTCCTTTAATCTTAACTTTGTTTCCCAAGTCCATTAAGATTTGACAAATACGAAATTAATACAATGAACTCCTAACATCGTTTCTCAAGTCAATTAGAAGAAACCGCATCAATAACCAGTGATAACAAGTAATCAATTACCAATAATGATAGAAAATTGATCAAATAACTAAATTAATCCAAAATAATGTTAAATTACAGTGAAAACATTGAATGCATTATTGTATAAGAACAAGAAAACAAAGGTAAAAGAAAGTACTCATAGACAAGCCTTATTCTTCTCTCTTGAAGATTCTTTTGAACAACCTTCATTGAATGGTGAGTCTCCTCCATCTTTGATTCTTAGATTCACTACTTTCTCTTGTGTTTTCTCTTAGTTTTATAGGCTTCTTTGATGCCAAAATTCGTTGCTTGAGAAGTCTTAGTCGAGTAGGATTTGAAAAATATCAAAATCTTTAGATAATTACCAAATTTGTGCACAGAATTTTTGCCTCTCTAGAATGGACCTGGAGTCAGGTCCAGTTGACCTACTTGGCACCAAGTGTGTTTTGTTTTTTTCTCTAGAAGCTGCTCTATTTTTTTCTGCTTTTCCATATTGGACCTGACGCTTAGTCCTCTTGCCAGACCTGGTGCCAGGTGCATTCTGAAATTTGTCTAATTTTGCTCAAAATCACCTTAATTCTGTATAAATTTGTCAAAAATACTTTCTACAAGAGAAATGTCAAATAATAAGGAATATATCTAGTTTTTACATCAAAAGTATCTTAATTTAACCTCAAATAACAAGGAAAATAGTGATGCTTTTAGCCCCTATCAGTATGCCCAACTACTACATCAATTAACTTCAAAAATGCACTCCACTAAATAAATTAATCATCATACTTTATGAATGAAAGCTTTGATAGTCATGTATTAGCAATCACAAATCATTGGAGCAACAGATCAAACACCTTGAGTGCAATCTCGCAACTTAAGACAATCTAATATTTCCACCTCTATATCAGTCCCAAAAACTTAAAATTCTCGATAAAGTCAATGCCCAATGATTATACTAACATTAAGGATCAATTTCAGAGCAAGAACATGGACAAATTTTGAGTTTATGGTCTCACAAAAATAACTCACACGAGTTACGGGATTCTTTTGTGTGCAGTGATTTTAGAAGCCAATAAACTCAAATAACCACCAATTTTCATCAAAGTAAAGCCTCAAATAGCTATCTAAGTATCAACCAAACACATATGTTTAATTTTACAATAAACCCATGGCTGAAATTTGAAATAATGGACCTCAAAAATAGCAAGAAATAAAGTTCCGAGATTTTGTAAATTTGCAAGCAAAGTTCAACAAGAAATTTGTACCTTAGCCCAAAGAAAATTGGTTGATTAGAATCAATATAATGCAAGCTTTGATACCACTTGACATGATCTTTGTAAGCACTAAAACTTGAACATTAAACTCAAGTACAAGAACCCTGCCAAACTCACACACATGAGCACTAAAATGCTAGGAAATTAACACCTTTGTGATATTGTGAATCTAGCATACTTCAAAGATGCCTTAACACCCTAATCTAACTAGAGATTAGAATACCAATTAAGGATAGAAATTTGAATGCACCTAACTCAATCCTATCAAACACACTAGGTAACCTAGCACATAAGAATAGAGAAAAAGTTTAGAAAAAGGCTCTATTACATGCCTTAAAATAGGTTAAAACATAATAAAAGTCATGAAAATTAAATGACAAATGTAAAAGGTTAAAAACAAGAAAAATAGCAAAAACTCGGGATTGTCCTGACTTGGGTCATCATCGGTTCAGGCACTAGGGCCAGCGTTGATTCACAACTGTCTCTCAACAGTAATCTAAACAATATTGGGCCGGCATCAGCTTCTTTTTGTTCATCGTTTCTTATTTTGTTGTACTTCAAAACCTACTCATTTGACATTCATTTTATTTTTCATGCACTTTCTTAATCTTTCAAATGAAGTGTTGGTCTTTTAAAGCTTTTTTTGATACTTATTTAGCCCCCATACTTGCCTAAATGTTGGCTTAATTCTCCATAAAGATGTTTGTTTTTTTAATGCCTCCTGTGGGACTTCCTTCACTACCTATCTCTTCACAAGTCTTTTGGCCTTTGGTTGGATGGCTTGAGATCCTCCTTGAAATCTTTCCATTATGGCTTTTACACATGGGGCCAAGAATTGTTACTTGGATTTCTCTCTTTCTTCTTTTGAGTAGTCTTCATGCCTGGGGCGATTCATATCATGATCTCTTTCTAGAAAGGGCAACAGTACTAGTTACTCAAGCAAGTCCTAGCTAGCAACCAGTTCGAAGTGGGACTGTGATTCGAAGTTGGACTACCGGTAAGTTTGGGTGAGAGATGGAGGAGCATCTCACCTAGTGGGTCGATTACCTACAACAATGTGATATAAGGTTTCATAGTGCATTGCCATGATACAAGGCTTCATGGCAATGAACTATGATGCAAGGTTTCATAATCTGCCATTTTATAAAAAAATTATATGAGTGGTTATTTTGTATAGGGAATGGTTTTATCTGATTCCACTTTATTTTATAGGTAAGGGACTATGATGCATGGTTTCATAGTCTACCCATTTTGTAAAATTTAATGAGTGATTTTTCTTATATATGAAACATGGTTATTTAAGGTTCTCTGTTGATTTTGCCTTATTGTGTTGAGCAAAATACACAAGCAACTACTCTATAATATTCTAAATTATTATGTAATGACTTACAACATTTTTTGTAAAGTTTCCAATTTGTATCATAAAAGTATTTCAAATTATTCATGAGCACACACAGGACTTACTGAGAAATTCTTCTCACACATTTCTCTATCATGTTTTTAAGGAGTGCTAATCCAAATAAGGTGGGGTGTTGATAGTGTTTAAGAGTTAGATTCTATTGTTTATTTTTGAATTAATGTTGAAGGCTTATAATCTTTTGAGTTTTAACCTCTGAGATATGTATAAGTAATAATGAGTTGTATTACGTTTTAAATTACTTCTTTCACTTTGCTTTTACCTAATTATAAAGACCTTTGATTTTAAGGATGAGGTGACAACCCTGACCCCATTGGGTTACTTTGTAGAGGGTGTTACAAGTAGTATCAAAGTCTATGTTTAGATTTTACTTCCTATTTTTGGGATTTATTACTTTATGTACTAGAATTTGATACTAACTTGAGTTTGTTGATATATGTAGGATGGCTAGAATACTTGCCGCAGCTCACAAATCCATCGTCCCTTGCACATTTAGGTCATCTATACTGAATGAACCTTCTGATGATCCACCCTCCTTGGAACCATCAAGAGTGAACCCACTTGAGTCTCACAGTAGCAATAAAGAGGTTGAATCGGTAGATAGTCACGATCCTAATAAGGGAAATCTTGGAGAGTCTAAACTCAAGAGAATCATTGAGGGACACGTAGGGGGATTACCTAAGAAGATTAGGTTGACATCATCAAAAGGGAAGGAAAAAGTTGAGACCGATCTTAAGAAGCCTGTTAAGGGCCCTAATAGCTTGAGCTTTGTTTCCATGGGTGAGGTAGATGAGTATGGACTTTTTAGGTATATAAGTTTAACGGGAAACACAGGGGGATGGTTGTACGAGCCTACTCCTAATGACACCGTGGGAATTTTACTGAGAAAACCAAAGAGCTTGATAAATCGGTAGACCAACCCAATAAACTTACAGAGATAATCATTCTATTTGACTCTAACAATGAGTAGTTGCCGGGAACCATGAGTAGCATAGCACTACCCAATTTATGCTTTCAATAAGTCTAGTGCTTAAAACTGATTGATGTTTTCTTCCTATGCTGTGTTTCAAAGTTATCATATTTTAAAATAAGAATGCCTTTGAGTATCTACTTTTTCTTACATAACTATGTTTCTTATATGCATGATCATTATGATACTTATTTTCGCATTCACTATTATGCATTAACAGGTAGCAATTATCGTGAACCAACACAAGCACAAATATATCACCACCATAATAATTAGTGTGTGCACTTGTTGATTATTTACCCTCACTCATCTCAATGGTACTTATGTTAATGTTGTGCTCTAGAGGCAATCACTTGTACATTGTATATGACATATTTTATTTTAATAAAAGGCATTATTTATCTTACAGTTTCTTTTGTTTACTTTAAGTAATATAACTGTTTGATAAAGTCCCTAGTACAACACTGTGTTAAGAAAATCACGATAGAGATCATGATATGAGATTCCTACTACACTGGATGGTATTGGTACTTAAATAGTCCCTAGTCATAGTATTAATGAGACAGGATATCATTAATGCGTTAAGACTAGCATGTGTTAGACTTCCTAATTTGATCAGGCAGTGGTTCTTATAATCGTGAGTATTGAGATACTCAAAGTTAACACATGGATGCTTATTAATGGAACAAGTTCTTTGGATGACCTAACGTTGAGATAATCACATGAATAACTATTTAGTGCCAGTGATATAATCTCAATATAGTAAACGTGCAAGTATCCTTAGACTTGAGATCTCTAAGGTACTTTATTTGCTGAGCCTTGTATTTTGATTCCAATCTCCGGAGCTCGATCGAGGGCCGCCTATGGGATAGATATTGGGTACATTGTAAGGTAAACAAAAGTAGTTGAGAGGGTCAATAAAGGATTCACCATTCCTAATAGTAGGGGCGAATATCTCACGGCCACTTGTAGAAATTACTACTCGAGAAGTCCTTGGCTAAGGCAATTGTGTATTGGAAATAGTTCCAATTGATACACATCTAGAGTAGTGGGTTCCTGGTACAAGTACTATTGTATTCGGGCCAAAATTATTTCTGGAGGGAGTTGGCACTAATTCCGTACTCTAAATTGAATGATATATTGTATGGTTAAATGAATTAATTGCACTGAAGTTTGTTATTGAATGGTTCATGTCAAGCCACTTGACTTCTTGGACTCTTGGGTGGTCATGCTGTGTTGCTAGATACTGCTCATGATATGGGAATATGTGTTTATTAATTGATGAATTAATAAACCAATTCTGATTAGAATTAATAGGATTAATTCTAATTAATTATGGATTATTAATCTCGAAAACGTTTGGATTAATTCATGTTCTCTACCAATTAACTGGGAAACCTAATAGGTCACACACAATAGAGGATTATATACTCAAGATGTTATTTGAAAACATTGTGGGGTTAATTGAGAGAAAGAGAAGTTGTTGTGGAAAAATTATAATTAGTTATAATTTGTGATGCAAGTTGTAATTGTGAGAATTTGATGTTTCCAATTACAATTAGGGAAATCTAATTGTTTTAGAATTCCAGATTTTCAGTGAATTTTCGATTTTTATGATGATATAACCGAAAAACCCTAAAGGTGATTCACGTGTGAAAAACTGCAGCCACTTAAACATTCTCTTCTTCTTCTTCTTCTCTCTCTCGATTTGATCTTGATAAAAGAACCCTAACTACCATCTTTTTCTGCTAGCACAGAAATTTTGGTGCTTGAGTATTCCTCTGTGTGGATTACTGTTAGAGATAATTATACACTGTGATTATAGTTGTTAGACGTCCAATTCTCGTAGAGTTTGCATAAGAGGATTGCTGGATCACGCCTTGACTTGAAGAAGAAATTTTTTGTTCTTCGGACGATCACCCAAAGGTAAAAGCTGTTATATTTACACCCTTTATGTCTTGTTTTTCACACATAGACAGGTCCTGGGAGGGTATCTTTTTTTATTTTTCGCTGCGCCGTATAGGATACGAGTCTGAGATACCCAACAGTGGTATTAGAGCCATACTATGTGTGGTCTATGGACATTGTTTTGGCATGAAAAACTGTTTTCATGTTTGTCTTTGTTTGTTGTGAAAATTGTTTGCACTCGAGTTGAAATCATTTCAATCTTTATGGGTTGGGTCCGTAGCACAATATGATTGTGTAAAAATCATAGCGTATTTCGAAAAGATGCTTTCTTTGGTGCTGAAAATTTCTGCAGGAAAAACATTTTCTTGCAACATGGATGTTGCCCTCCGTTTCATCTTAATTTTTCATTTTGATTTTGTTTAAACTAACAAATTGGTTGTTGTTTAGAGCTTCAAAATAGAAAATACTACTGAGAATTGTTCTCACTGAAAATTTGCAGAAGAAGAAAGCACTAGAAATTGTTTCTAGAATTTTTTGAAAAATCGCCGCTATTGTTGCAGAACACAGGCGACGCCGGCTTCGGCCTCCAAGCCGGCTCCGGCTCTGGCTTCCAAATCGGCACCAATTCTGCTCTGTTTGTAACTTCCAGGTATTTAAAAAAAAAAAATTCTTGGAACAGAATTTTGAAAGGGAAAAATCTCATTTGATGAGAAACGGGACCCAAAAAGCATTTTCTCAAAATTAGTTTTAATATAAACAATTTTATTTTTCAAAATAATGATTTTGAAAATCTAAAATTAGTGCATCTTTCTAAAATGGTGATTTTAGAATTCTGTTTTATTTTTCCAAAATAGTGATTTTGGAATGATAAAAGTATATGTTTATTTTGTTTAAGCATAGTCAAAGGAATGGTGGATGGTTATGGACTAAAACCAATTATATCTGTTCATGCATTTTATAGTTTTAGTTTTTATGAAATATGGCCTGCGTGTCCTGCCTTCTCTAGAATTCTTGTGTAATTCTCTTCTCATCTAACTCCTCTCGAATGTAACATAAGGTTTTCTCTCTTTAGGAAATTATGTGATTAGTTTACATAGTTTAGATAGGAATAGAATTATTCTATTCTGAAGTTGGCAACCAAAACAAGGCGAGAAGGTAAGACCTTCTACTTGAATTATGCATGAACACATAGGGTTAACTATATTAATTTCTTTTATGGCTCAAAGAAATTAATTTAGGAAAAGTCCATAACCATACTACGTAATCGCTTTATTACCATGATTATCAATTTTGTAATTTATTGATTATTATGCATGTCATTCAATGAAATCATTAAAAAGGAACAAATTCTTCAATTAATATTAAACCTAATTCCTTCCGTTAATATAGTAAGAACGAGAGTCCTTTTTCGAGACCAGGTTGTTGGGCAAACCCAAGCCTATTTGACATTGGGCATGTTCAAGCTGTGGAATTAAATTCCTGATTAATGTGTCGGGTTTAACTAAATTCTTTATCCCGATTGGGCAAACTCAAGCATAAAAAAATTTAGAGGAAAAGTTGGGGTAGCCCAAAAAGCTTTAAGATTAAAAGCTATTAATCACCCAATGATCCGGTAGTTACATACGATGTAATTGGTATTGGATACCTACCAATGAACTCAATGGTGGCTTGTTGGGCGAACCCAAGATTGTTCTTAAGGAATTTGGATACCGGTCCACTAGGAAAGCTTCCAACGGGCTTTTCCGAATCAGTAGTGGGGGCTATTGGTTTGAGTAAAATAGTGGAGTAAAAATGCGTTTAATTAAAGTCGTAATTATTTGCATATCATGTGCATATACAAGTAGCTAATGTTCTCTATCTTTACATCTAGGTCACTTGCATCATGTCAACAAACTTAAACTTACGTAGCATCTTGGAAACTAACAAGTTAACCGAATCAAACTATCTCGACTGGTATAGAAATTTGAGAATCGTTATCAAATCAGAAAAGTTGCTCTACGTGCTAGATGCTCCTATTCCCCCACCACTAGCCCAAGATGCTCATGCTGATAAGCATGTTGTCCACAAGAGGCACAAGGAGGATCGTGATACATCATCATGTGTTATACTGGCATCCATGACTCCTGAGTTGCAAAAACAGCACGAGCATATAGATGCTCAATCGATCATTTTACATATTCGAGAGTTGTTTGATGCCCAAGCCAGAACTGAGAGATATGAGATCTTGAAGCAACTATTTTGTTGCAAAATGGCATAGGGTTCTTCTATGGTCACTCATGGGCTGAAGATGTTGGGCTTAATAGAGAAGTTTGGATCTCTCGAGTTTGCAATGGATCATGACTTAAGTGTTGACTTAATTCTGCAATCTTTGCCTAATAGTTTCTCACAATTTGTGATTAACTATCAGATGAACAAGATTGAGCCTACCATTTCTGAGTTGATTAATCTTCTCAAAACTGGGGAGTCCTCCATGAAGAAGGATTCCAATGCGGTTTTAATGGTAAAATCTTCCTCTTCTAAGAAGAAAGTTCAAAAGAAGAAGAAGAAGGCTCCTATGAAGCCCAAAGGTGGTGTGAACAAGAAGGACGCAGCTACCAAAGGCCCATGCCATCATTGTGGGAAGATGGGCCACTGGAGGCGCAACTACAAAGCCTACTTGGAGACCATTAAGGACAAGAAGCAGAAGGAGAAGCTTATAAGCACTTTTACTTCTTCTCTAGGTATGTTTATGATTGAGATAAATACTGCATTTAAAAATGAGATATGGGTATTAGATACCGGATGTGGATCTTATTTGTGCAATAACTTGTAGGGGTTAAAGAGCAGTAAAATGCTAGAGAAAGGCGACGTGGACCTACGTACTGCAAATGGGGCAAAGGTTGCTGCACTTGCTGTGAGGACATACGAGCTAAACCTGCCTTCGGTATTAATTCTAGAATTAGAAAACTGTTATTATGTACCAGTTTTAATGAAAAACATTATCTCAGTTGTGTGTTTAGACTTATGTGAATTTCATTTAATATTTAAGAATAAACGTTGTTCTTTTTCTTTGAATGATATTCATTATGGTTCAGTAACTTTGGTTAATGGTTTATATGTTCTATACTTGGATAATCCAATTCTCAATATAAATAATAAGAAACTTAAAATAGATAACTCTAACACCTCTTACTTATGGTATTGTTGTTTGGGTCATGTAAACGAAAATCGTATTTCTAAGTTACACAAGTTTGGTAACTTAGGGTCATTTGATTATGAATCATGTGGCACATGCAAGTCTTGTTTACTAGGTAAAATGACTAAAACTCATTTTTCAGGAAAAGGAGAATGGGCTAAGGAGTTACTAGAGCTCATATATTCTGATGTATGTAGTCCAATGTCAATACAAGCAAGAGGAGGTTACAACATTTTCATAACCTTTATCGACGACTTCTCACGATACGGGTATTTGTATTTAATGAAATACAAATCTGAGGCATTTTAAAGGTTCAAAGACTTCAAAAATGAAATAGAGAAACAACTTGGCAAAAGTATTAAGATTCTAAGATTTGATCGAGGAGGAGAATACTTGAGCCAAGAGTTTCTAAGTTATCTTAGAGATAATGTGATATTATTTCAATGGACTCCACCACACACACCTCAACATAACGGTATATCTGAGAGAAGGAATTGAACCCTTCTAGACATGGTACGAACCATGATGGCTTCTGCAGACTTACCAAACTCGTTTTGGGGGCATGCACTAGAAACTTCTATTTATATACTAAATAGAGTTCCGAAAAAATCGGCTGATACTACCCCATTTGAGATGTTCTTTGGTAAGAGACCAAAGTTATCTTACTTGCGAGTATGGGGTTGTTCTGCCTTTGTCAAAAGGCCATAGTCAGACAAACTTGATAGTAAGTTTGACAAGTGTTTGTTTGTGGGATATCCGAAAGAATCTTTCTAATATTACTTCTATATACTCTCTGAAAACAAATTATTTATTTCGAAGAATGCCGTCTTCTTAGAGAAGGAGCACATGCTTAAAGGAGACAGTAGGAGTAGGATTGAACTTAGTGAAGTTTATGAAGATCAAACAAACGAGGATCAACCGTCTAACCCCACTTCTATTGAGAGAATAGATGAACTTTTTGATACACAAGAACCTCGTAGATCTAGTAGGATACATGTGGCACATGAGAGATATGGATTTCTCATTAGTGACCACAATGATATATTACTCATAGATGAAGATAAGTCTACTACTTACAATGATGTTTTGAATAGTTCAGAATCTGGTAAATGGTTTGAGGCCATGAAGTCAGAGATGGATTTTATGTACGACAACCAAGTATGGACTTTGGTTGATCCACCTAAAAGATTTAAACGTATTGGGTGCAAGTGGGTTTTCAAGAAGAAAACGGACATGGATGGTAACTTAGTTACCTATAAAGCACGACTAGTGGCGAAGGGTTATCGTCAACAGCATGGAATTGACTATGATGAAACCTTCTCGCCAGTAGCCATGTTGAAATCCATCAAGATACTCCTAGCCATTGCTGCTCATTATGATTATGAGATTTAGCAAATGGATGTAAAAACAGCTTTCCTAAATGGAAATCTGGCTGAGGAAGTGTATATGACACATCCTGAGGGTTTCACATCCAATGATAGCACAAAGGTGTGTAAGCTACAAAGGTCTATTTATGGACTTAAGCAGGCTTCCAAGAGTTGGAACATCCGTTTTGAATGAAACCAAACTCTTTGATTGTTTCATCTAAAAAGGGATTCTTACCCATGTCACATGGTGTAAGCCTTATGTATACAAGAAGGTTAGTAGGAGTGTAATCGTTTTCTTATTACTTTATGTAGATGACATATTGCTAGTAGGAAACGATATATCTGTCTTGCAAACGGTTAAAATTTAGTTGTCCAAACAATTCTCCATGAAAGACCTTGGAGAAGCAACCTATATTCTTGGAATAAGGGTCTATAGAGATAGATCCAAAAGATTGCTTGGTTTTTCACAGTCTACATACATAGATAAAGTGCTAAAGAGGTTTAGCATGGATCAATCCAAAAAGGGATTCTTACCCATGTCATATGGTGTAAGCCTTTCAAAGTCGATGTCTCCCAAGACACAATTTGAAAGGGATCACATGAGTAAGATTCCATATGCCTCGGCAGTTGGATCTATCATATACGCTATAATATGTACTAGGCCCGATTATCTTGTGCTCTCAGTTTAACGAGTAGATATCAATCTGACCTTGGTGAGGGTCATTAGGCAGCTGTAAAGAACATTCTTAAGTACTTACGAATGACTAAGGATATGTTCTTAGTATATGGAGAAGGTAATTTGAAAATAAACGGGTATATTGATGCCAGTTTTCAATCTGATAAAGATGATTTCAAATCACAATCCGACTACGTGTTTACGTTGTGTGGAGGGGCAATAAGTTGAAAAAGTTCCAAACAAGATACTATTGCCGACTCTACAACAGAAGTTGAGTACATGGCTGCTTCTGAAGTAGCTAAGGAAATAAAGATAGAGAGAGTTCCCACGGATGAGAACATAGCTGACCCGCTTATGAAAGCATTATCCCAAAAGAAACATGATTGTCATGTTGAGTCATTCCATATTAGATACATGAATGATTGGCTCTAGTGCAAGTGGGAGTTTGTTAGTATTGTGCCTTAGAGGCAATCACTTGTACATTATATATGACACATTTTATTTTAATAAAATGCATTATTTATCTTACAGTTTTTTTGTTTACTTTAAGTAATATAACTATTCGATAAAGTCCCTAGCACAATACTGTGTTTAGAAAATTACGATAGAGATCATGATATGAGATTCCTACTACACTGGATGGTGTTGGTACTTAAATAGTCCCTAGTCATAGTATTAATGAGACAGGACATTAATGCGTTAAGACTAGCATGTGTTAGACTTCCTGATTTGATAAGTCGGTGGTTCTCATAACCGTGAGTATTGAGATACTTAAAGTTAACACATGGATGCTTGTTAATGGAACAAGTTCATTGGATAACCTAACTTTGAGATAATCACATGGATAACTATTTAGTGCCAGTGATATAATCTCAATATAGTAAACGTGCAACTATCCTTAGACTTGAGATCTCCAAGGTACTTTGTTTGCTGAGCCTTGTACTTTGATTCCAATCTCCGGAGCTCGATTGAGAGCTACCTGTGGGTTGGATATTGGGTATATTGTAAGGTAAATGAAAGTAGTTGAGAGGGTCAATAAAGGATTCACCACTCCTAATAGTAGGGACGAATATCTCACGACCACTTGTAGGAATTACTACTCGAGAAGTCCTTGGCCAAGGTAATTGTGTATTGGAAATAGTTCCAATTGATACACATCTAGAGTAGTGGGTTCCTGGTACAAGTACTATTGTATTCGGGCCAGAATTATTTCTGGAGGAAGTTGGCACTAATTCCGTACTCCAAACCGAATGAGATATTGTATGGTGAAATGAGTTAATTGCACTAAAGTTTGTTATTGAAGGGTTCATGTCAAGCCACTTGACTTCTTGGACTCCTGGGTAGTTATGATGTATTGCTAGATACCGCTCATGATATGAGAATATGGATTTATTAATTGATGAATTAATAAACCAATCTTGATTAGAATTAATATGATTAATTCTAATTAATTATATATTATTAATCTCGAAGACGTTTGGATTAATTCATGTTCTCTACCAATTGACTGGGAAACCTAATAGGTCACACACAATAGAGGATTATATACTCAAGATGTTATTTGAAAATATTATGGGGTTAATTGAGAGAAAGAGAAGTTGTTGTGGACAAATTATAATTAGTTATAGTTTGTGGTACAAGTTGTAATTGTGATAACTTGATGTTTCCAATTACAATTAGGGAAATCTAATTGTTTTAGAATTCCAGATTTTCAGTGAATTTTTTGTTTTTATGATGATATAACCGAAAAACCCTAAAGGTGATTCACGTGAGAAAAACTACAGTCACCTAAACCTTCTCTTCTTCTTCTTCTTCTTCTTCTCTCTCTCGATTTGATATTGATAAAAGAACCCTAGTCGCTATCTTTTTCTGCTAGCACAGAAATTTTGGTGCTTGAGTATTCCTCTGTGTGGATTACTGTTAGAGATAATCACACACTGTGATTATAGTGGTTAGACGTTCAACTCTCATAGAGTTTGCATAAAAGGATTGCTGGATCACGCCTCGACTTGAAGAAGAAATTTTTTGTTTTTCGGATGATCACCTAAAGGTAAAAGCTATTACCTTTACTCTCTTTATGTCTTTTTTTCCACATATAGACGGGTCCTGGGAGGGTATCTCGTTTTATTTTCTGCTGCCCGTATACGATACGAGCCTGAGATATCCAATAACTTATACACTGAAAATAGTACCAAGGCGCAAAGTGGTTACTCACAAAAGGGGAAGATGAACAACAGAACCAACCACACTAGTGCACGAGCCCACACTACCCTCTATGCCGGAAGAGGAGGTAGAAGTTAACCAAGAACAAGGGACTGAACTGGAGGGACAAGAGGAATCATTAATAGGGTAAGCTTTCAGCAGGATGATATAACTTTTGCATACCCTATCCGAGAGGAGGATGTCTCGAGGAGAAGGCGAGACTCTGAAGCAGTTGTTGAAGTTTGAACTACCCATGTTCTTCGGTGGGGCAAAAAAAGATCAAGAAGTTGAGCATGGACTGAGTAGATAGAGGTCATCTTCTCCATTCTGCAATACCCTAAGCAATGTACGGTAAGGTTCATAGTTTTTAGACTGAGAGGACCTGCACATGACAGGTGGCAACAAATCTAAGAAGAATGGAAAAGGATGGGTCAGGAATGGACTTGGAGAAATTTTGTTGAAGCTTTCAGGGTAGAGTATGTGCCCTAATAGGTCGTAGAGAAACGAGAGGATGAATTTGAGAATCTAAAATAAGGGAGTATGTTGGTGGCTTAGTACACTGCCCTACTCAACTAGTTTTCAAAATACTATAGATGTTTGGTGGACACTGAACACAACAGAACCTGCCAGTTTGTAAAAGTACTCAGGGAGAAACTACGAAGGCCCTTGGCGTCCTTCCCATGTACAACTTATGCTACCACAGTGGATGCAGCCACAAGGGCTAAGAATGATATCAAAAGCCGAGCTAGTAGTAAAACTCTAAGTATAACTAAGTGATTTACCCATAAAAGGTTGGCATAACAACAATAAGAGAATAAGGGAAAGCAACACGGACCTTACCTACCGGGGCTGCAGCGGGTGTAGTGACTTGCCACCATTGTGGCAAAAAAAGGGCACATATAAGGAGACTGTTGGTCTAAGAATCCAATACGAAAATGATATAATTGTGGGGGTCCCAACCCTTTGTAGAACAAATGCCCTAAGGCTTTAAGGACCGGTCAAGGGAACCCTACCCAACCAACAACTAGCAAAGGTAATAACAGTGGGACACTAGGGAGTGGGTGAAGAAAATATACCTTGAGTTAGTCAATAGGCGAGACCCGTGAATTTCGGGGCAAAATTCCTTTAAGAGGAGAAGGATGTAAAACACCACCCTAAAATGCCCGTAGAAAGTGAGAAGGTTTGCATTGTATTATTTATTTGCATACATGACTATGTTTGGCTTTACGTTTATGTGTGTTGTACGTGTAATTTAATTAATTAGCTATATTACTAAGTTGCATTATTTATAAGTGCCTTTTGTGTAATTTAATGGACTAACTATTAACCCGAGTCACTTCAATTAACTTGCACACATTATTTGATTATACATTAGATTATCTTGCTTATTTATTTATTTTTCTTTAGGGAGAATTTAAGTAGGAGATTTTAGTACATGGGAATTTTAGTGTAAAAATAGGTTACAAGAGTTGTGGTGGCTTAATGGAAATAGTGAAGGAATTTTAGTTAGTTAATTATGGTTCGAATATTACCACTTGCTTGAACATTCTTTTATTCTTCCTTTTCTATCTTCTTGACCGGCACATGCTTAAATCCCAGCTGCCATTTCCATTTTTGAATGGAGGAATATCCTATTTAGGTGTGATCCTAAAGTCTCTCTAATTTTCCACTCTTTCTTTTTGTCATTCCAACATTTGCTGCTGTTGTTGTTATTACTACTTTTATACATATATAAATCAACCACTCTAACATAGCTTAATTATTTCATTTTCTCTTCCAAATTTGGTAACAAGATTAGTGGTATGAATTTCGTATCATAGCTGGAAATTATTTCCTCTTCCTAATAGAATTCGGAAACTAGGGGCTTCTAGAAGAATAAATATAAATATTCTCCTTCCTTTTTTATTTACTCACTTACCTTTCTTTCTTTAGACATTAGTGACAAAATAATTTCCTAGCTAAAAGTCTATTTTTCCTCGCTAAAAGGTCTTCAGCAAGGAAAACAGCTTTGTCGCCTAGTCGTCGCTGAAGCACCGTCACCAAAAAGTCTTGGTGACAAAAATTCTTATTTTGTCGTGGGAAATCAAACTTTTGGTGAGAAAAATGTCTATAGTTGAGTTCTTCTGCTAGAAACTTTTTTTTTTTTTTTTGCAAATGGGAAAACTTTTTGTCGCCAACCACTCAATTTTGTCACAACTGCTCTTATATTTTTGCGAGAAAAGTTTTATTTTTTTGCATTTTTTCATATAAATGTTATCTGCAAGGAAACCTTTTGTCGCAGATAAAACTAACTTTTTTAATTTGGGAAGAATTTGTTTTTGGTGAGAAAAAAAGTTTGTTACGAATAGCATAAATCCTTGCCAAAACACATAGCAGCGTAAGGAAACATTTTAAGGAAAAAATGTTTTAATGAGGAAACATTGGCGAGGAAACATTGGTGAGGAACTACAATATGTTTTAGCAAGGAAAATTTTCCTAGCTGATAACAATTAACTGACTATACAATATTATCTTTGGCGAGGAAACATTTTTACCTAATTCCTTGCCAAAACACATTGGTGAGGAAAATTCCTCACCAAAAGCTAATTTAATTATTGGCAAGAAATGGTTAAACTGTTTTGCAAAAATTAATACTATGTCAATTTATTTTTTATTTCAAACTAAATAATAAACAATTAAAAATCTAATTTTTTCTTATATTAACTCCTAAACTCAAATTTATTCAAACTCAATAATTAGTCATTGTCAACGTCAAATAAATTCCTCCCACAAATCCTCCCAAAAGTTTTACTGCCCTTCCCTCCATTTTATTTTCTTCGTCGCCAAAAAAGCTCTCAGCTCTCAAGTTTGAATTACTATTTAAAGTGACTCTTTTGTCATTTTCCTTCTCAATCCTCACACCAATACACACGCCTGCCAAGTTCCCTATCTTCACCTTCAACACAAAAACCACACAGATCTGTTAATTACTTCTCTACTTTAACTTCAAAATCTTCAACCTTGTTAATTTGAATTCAATACTCCTTAGATGACTCGCCCACAAAAGCCACCTATCTTTCTCTCTCTCCCCCACACACATAGACTGTAGCTTCATCTTCAAGCAATCGGCTAACTATCTCTTAACCAACACAATACTCTTTCACTTTTCATGTTGCCACCGACATTTTTCTCTCTGATTTCCATCTTTGTATTTCTTCATTATTAGCAGGCTTTCATATCTAACCTAAGAATTATAAGGATAAAAACAATTATTTTGGGTTTTAGGAAATTTTACTAATTTTATTTTGACATTTATTTATTATTTTTTTTAAGTTTGGAAGCCAATTCCCAGTTGCTTTCTGAATTCATGCCTATTTTTTGAAGGATTTTGTTCATAGTATATGTGTGTGTTTGGTAGTGCAGTATATGTCTCCAAATAAATTGCAGGAGTGCATAGGGTTTGGAGGGTTTGAGGTTTTTATTTTTTCTAAAACCTTTTTCATTTTATCTATCCCAATTTTTCAAATTTGTTTATTTTCTTTTTGGCCAATTTTTGTACCTTTTTGTAATTTGTAGATGGAATTTCCTTTTCTTGTCACAAAATATTATTTTGTGTGTGCTTTAGATTTTCAGGAAAAATAGTGCTACCACAAGTGAGATGAGATTAGAAGATGAGCAAATAATTAAATAAAGGAGCACAAAGCACATTTGTTGGGTTTTTTTTGGGTTATAGAGTTGTTTTGATTGTTGTTGTTATGTATAAAGCATTACTTGTAATTTTTTACCATGTTTGATTGGTGTATTCATCCCAATTTTTACTTCATTTCTTGCCTAACTTACCAATAACAAAAAAAAAAAAAAAAAAATGGCGACAAAAAATTAAATGGGTTTTGTGAGGAAGTTTGAGCCTTCCGTGACAACAAATTTCCTAACCAATGTGTATTTGGCAACAAAAAAAAAAAGGAAAAAATTCATAGCCAAATAGGGGCTTTCACGAGGGAAAAAGGTCCTAGCTAGAGACAAAATATATCCTCACTATCATTGGCATTGGCGAGGATATAAATAGGCTTCCACGAGAATATATATATAGGTTCTTTTAGTGACAAATATTTCCTAACCAAAACATACTTTTAGTTTTAAAGATAAAATGGGATTTTGGCTAGGAAGTTAAGCTTTGTTGTGACAAAAAATTTTCTAGCCAAGACATACTCCTAATTTTGCCGATATAAAAGGATATAAATGGAACTTTCACTGACAAAAAATTTCCTAGCCAAAGATAAATGGGTTTTGGTTAGGAAAAAATTTCCTCATCAAAGACAAATGGGTCTTTGGCTAGAAAAAAATTTCCTCGCCAAAAACTAAAGGGTCTTTAGCAAGAAAGTTAAATCTTTAGAAAAAATTTCCTAGCCTTAGCATCCTTTCTTTGACAAAACATTTCCTAGTGAAACATAACAAAACATTTCTAGCCAATAATTAAATGAATATAGGAAAGAAATGGGTTTTGGCTAGGAATTATTTGTCGTGGTTAATTGTTATCGCTAGGAAAGTCTCCTTGCCAATCTTTCCTCACGAAAGTTTCCTCACTAAAATGCCAATATTTCCTCGCTAAAATAGTTGTTTTCCTCTCTAAAATAATTGGTTCCTCTTTATTTCCTTACTCAAACCATTGTTTCCTCACCAATGTTTCCTTGCTAAAACATATATATATTTTTAATTCTATTTTAGATTCGTCCATATAAAATTCAATTTAGGTTAATGTAAAATTTTTATTTTACATATTCGTTTCGTAATTATATTATTAGAAATGACCAATAGAGCTATTAATAGACTAGATAATTCACGAACAAAACTCATTGCTTGTATTTTTTTATGTAAGTGTAAATAAGTTGAGTTCATTTGCCCGTTCATTTATTTTTCTATAAAGTTCAAATTTTATTTATATTCAACTCATTTAAATCAATAAGCATATTCTGGTTTGATAAGTGTTTTTAAAAAATATATTAAAAGAAATTTCTAAAATATAAATGAAAATATGATATATAAACATTTTATTATATTTATTAAACATATATTGTATGTTAAAATTATATAATAATTATATTATATTATTCGCAACATTCCAACATATTCCCGCGATTATTAAACAATCCTAAAATATTTTTATTTTGAGCTAAACTCAATTATTAATTGAACAAGCTTGTTCGTAGCTCTTGTTTATTTAATAATCAATTCGAATTAAAATAAGAATGTTAACTTAATTAAAATATATTCAAACTAATATGAATAATCATTATTTATATAGTATATTATATAACTAGTATATTTGTTCTAATAATGTTAAATATAAAAGGTATTTCTTTTCTAGTTATTATATAGTATATATTAAATAAATAGTATTATTAAGTTTTAAAATTATAAAATTAATAAAATTGGTGCAATAAGACCAATTTGTTACGGAAAAATTCTATAGGAGAATCATATTTGTAAGTGTTGCATCAATAAGACTATAAATTTAAATTTTATTATTTTTTATTTAATCAAACCTTTTGTTCTATTACCTCAAGTCAAACAATTAAACAATTAAAGTAATATATCTGTCGTCATACGGGTTTCATTAGTGTGAAATCACTGAAACAATTGGTTTGAGTTCATATTTGTGTGATAAAAAATATCATTTTTCTATTAAAAATTATTAATTTAAATTAAAAAAAAAACTATAATGGCTAGTTTGGGAGTTTAAGAGATAATAAAAAAGAAGAGAAATTTTAAGATATAGAAGAAAAGAAAAGAAAGAAAGGTGAAGTGAACTATGTCTAATATTATTTATAAGTTTATGAGAGAAAAGAAAAAAATGTTCAGAAGGGGGAGAAATTAATTTATGTTAGCCCAAAGGGCTTTCTCTTGTGTTTTGATAAATGACAAACATTGATGTGTACTAACATGTGTGATTTATATATGATAGGCTTTTTTGGATTATGACATGTTTAACCACAATTCTTCAAGTCTTACAAAAAGGATTGCTAAGCAACTTATAGATAATAAAGTACAGTAAGGATTGATCAAATCAATATCCTACCTAAAGAAGTTGCATACCATGAAGACTTTTGAATAATTATAGACTAGGAAATTACGGTTAAGGTATTATTTATATTTTCTATGTCTCTTTACCTTAAGTTCAATTTGTTTCATAATGAAGCACTTAAAACTATTTCAAAAAAAAGGGTAACCTTCTTATTTATGTTTTGTTCGTAAAAAGAATTTTTAGAAGAAAAGTTTTTGGGACTTCAGTAGAGTCGTTTTTTAACAAACCTCTGAATCCAAAACACCCCTCTAAAGCCTGTTTCCAAAGTGCCAAAATTTAAAGTTGTTCAAAATACACTTTGTGGCACAAAATGTTGTTTTGGATGCATTTTTCGAACACACAATTTTTTATTCTATGAGTCCAAAATCTTACAAAACTGACAGTAGCAACTAGCTGTTACTAGCCATTGTAACTTTGATTTTTGCCCTTATAAAATCCATTTAAATACGATTTTCAGAAAGGGATTTGCACAAACACTTTTAGAAACATCCTAAAACACTTGAAAAATAAAAATTCCTCATCCACATTGTGCTTCAAAGTGAGATCTATTATTCTAAAAGTAAAAAGGTAAAGCTGCTTTATTTGGTGTACATTCGCTCAGTGTATGAGCTGAATCTGTATTCTCTCATAAATCTAAATCATGTCAAGGTTAAAGAAGTAAAATCCAATTGGAGTGAGCCTTGATTGATGGATATATAGAGGTTGAGAGTAAAACTAAGTGTGCTGACCCTTTATTGTAGATCGGTGTTACCTACAACCATTAGTTTGGGAAAAAAATTTTAGTGGCTGGGGGTTAAAATCCTCAAATGTGTGTTTAAGGTAGTAGATGTAGATCTTTTAAGGATTGAACTACTATAAATTTTTGAGTCCATTCTCTTGCATTTATTTTGAACTCTATGACTGAAATTTTGTTGTTTATATGATTAGAAAATATAGCACTTCTATATGCATTTACTGATTTGGTTAAACATATTAATGTTGAAGAAAGGATTGGTTGTTGATCCGCTATTTGTCCTATTTGATATAGTTTATTTTCCATCATTTGGTAGAACTTTGAAAGATCTCGTACTGCATTTAAATTTGGACAGAAAAGATTCTCTTTTAAAACTCACCCATTTTTTATTTTATTCTAGATCTTAGAAAATATTTAAAAATCCATATTTTTTTGTCATAAACCTTATTCACCCATTTCTAAGGTTTTTCAATTGGTATCAGAGTGATCTTCTATATTGTTTTCGGCCTAACAACCTTGTAGGAAAGATCCAAATGGAAAACATTTTTTTCCTACCATACATTGAAGAGTCTTCAATAAAAATACGATAATTGTTCAATGGAAGCAATTATACATTTTGAAAAAACAGAATGAAGATCTATGTATACTCAATCAATTTTGAGCTATGGAATCTTATTGAAAAGGGACCATTTGTTCTATTCAAAACTGTCAAAAGTAGAAAGGTGCCTAAATAGAGTGATGAATATGACAGTGAGAATACTTCGAAAATAACCATGAGTTTTTAGGCAATGAACATATTATGTTGTACTCTTGATGCAAATGAATACAACTGAGTCAGTTGTTGTGATTCAACTTATGAAATATGAAAATTACATGAAGTCACCTATGAGGGGACAAATCAAGTAAAAGAATCAAAGTTGGGACTTTTGGTCCATGATTATGAGTTGTTTACCATAAAACCAAATGAAAACATAACTGATATGTTCACTAAAATCACAAAAATTATGAATGAATTGAAGGCTTATGGGAAAATCTATTCCCTTGGAGAGCAAAATAGAAAAATACTCGATGCCTTGCCAAAAAATTGGTAGCCTAAGACCTTAGCTATGGAAGAATCTAAAAACTTGAATAATCTACCAACCGAAGAACTGATTGGGTCTCTCTTGACTCATGAAATGAAACTCAAAAGGTTTCAAGAATATGATGATGATGATGATAGAGGTAAAAGAGGAACAACCTTAAAGGATGTTGATGATGAAGCTAACAACGAACAATCTGAAAGTAACTATGACATTGATTTGGACACTGAAAAATTTGCCATGGTTGCTAGAAAATTCAGGAATATGTTCAGAAAAAATAACTTCAAAAGGGGCAAGAAATTTGTCAAAAAGAAGGGACAACTTCATCCTTCAAACCTCAATGTTATAAATGTAAAAGCACAGAACATTTTGTTGTTGACTGTCTAATAGTTAAAGAAAGGGAGACCAAGTAGAACAAAAAGAAAAGAAAGGACATTAAGGCCAAGAAAAGAAAGGGGTTGATTGGGACTTGGGATCAAGATAGATCCGGAACTAAAGAACATAGTGAATCTGAAGCTGAAACAACCAATATATGCATCATGGCCATGGGAGAAAAGGTAAATCTTACTCCTAATTTGGTATTTGAATTACATGATTCTGCTTGTGAAAACTCTGATGATCCGAATGAGCTTCTTGTTGACATGTTCCATGAACTCAAAAAGTTGTCTAGAAGAAACAAAGAAATGAAAATAAAAATTAATTCCTTGTTAGATGACAATGCTGAGCTGTTGAGTGAGAACTACTTGATTCCATTAATTGTTCATATATTGAAAAGGATGTTATTACAACTTATTTGCATTGTATGTCACTTGAGAACAAATGCCTATGTGATAAAATAATATCTCCTGAAATTATGCTTAGTGATTTTAATGACATGAAAAAGAGAGTTGATGATCTTTCTACATGCATTAAGAAGTTTACAAATGGCAAAAATAATCTAGATAGATTGCTTGAAATGCAACATGTAGCTGGAGATAGAAATGGTCTAGGATATAGACATGTAAACAAAACTAGAAATTACAAATCTTATCTTGTGAAAGATAGTTCTTCATATATAACTCATACTTGTTACACATATTGTGGTAAAGGTGGACACAATGCATCTACGTGTCATGTTAGGAAGAAAGTGAAATCCGATGTGAAAATAGTGTGGAGAATTAAAGGAACCATTACTAACCCCCATTAACCCAAGAAAGAGTGGGTACCAAAAGTGATTCTTCCATCTTATATATAGGTATATTTACCATAAAAGATGAGCTCTACAAAGTGATTTTTGAATAGTGGATGCTCTACACATATGATTGGAAATGCAGCACTCATAGAGGACATTCAAGCTACAAATAATGGATTTGTCACCTTTAGAGACAAAAAAAAAAAAAGAAAAGAAAAAATTCTCGGCATAGGCAATGTTGGTAAGGGATCCTCCACTATTATTAAGTAAGTGTTGGTGATTGATGGATTGAAGTACAAGTTGCTTAGTATTAGCCAATTATGTTATAATGGTTGTAAAGTTAAATTTGAAAAAAATTCATGCACTATCATTGATAATCCTAGTGATGAAATCATCTTCGTTGCAAATTGCATTGGTAATATTTATGTATTATATCTTGATGATCCTACTGCTCATGATATAAAATGCATTTCCATGAATGATGATGATGGCTACCTTTGCTAGGCCATATTTGTATTGATTTGCTAAATAAATTGTCTTCAAAAGATCTTGTTAGAAAATTGCGCAAAATAAAATTTGATAAACACCGATTGTGTGATACTTGCCAATTTGAAAAAAAAACCAAAACATCTTTTAAATCTAAGAAAAGGATTTCAACATCAAAACCTCTTGAACTTATTCATATGAATTTATTTGGACCTATGAGGACCACTAGTCTTGTTGGTAAGAGGTACGTTTATATATTAGGAGATAATTTTTTAAGATTCACTTAGACTTTGTTTTTTGCATAAAAGGATGAAGCATTCTCTAAATTTTCAAAACTGCTCAACCGTGTTCAAAATTCTTTTAGAAGTAAATTAATTTCAATTAGAAGTGACAATAGAAGAGAAATTTGCAACTATGAGTTTACGAAATTTTGTGATGAGAATAGTATTTTTCATAACTTTTTAGCTACAAAAACTCTTCAACAAAATGGTGTAGTTGAGAAGATATATAGGACTTTGCAAGAAATGGGAAGATTAGTGCTTTGTGAAAATTCCTTTCCAAAATATTTTTGGGCAGAAACTGTAAATACAGTATGATATATTGTAAATAAAGTTATGCTAAGGCCTTTTCTTAGGAAAAAACCATTTGAACTTATAGTTGACAAGGTCTCATCCATTTTATATTTCAAAGTTTTTGGATGCAAATGTTTTGTTCTCAATACTCGAGACAATCGTGACAAATTCGGTAGCAAATCAGATGAAGCTATATTTCTTAGATATTCTTCCAACAAAAAGGCATATAGAGTATACAATAAAAGAACTCTATGAGTGAAAGAATCTGTACATATTGTATTTGATGAATCTAACATATATTCCTTTAGAAAAGATGATGATGATGTAGGTACTTTAAAGGATCATTGAACATCACAAGGCTCCATCACTTAACAACCACGTTAAAGAAGAAGAATTGGAAGAACAACAAGCTTAGGATAGTGGGCAAAAAGCTGAAGATCAAGTTGATCAAAGCTTACCAAAGGAATGGAAAAACAAACTCGGACATCCAAAAGAACAAATTATCATAAATCTAAGTTGTGGTGTCAGAACTAGACGGTACTTTATTAATGATCGCGCCTTACTTTCAAATAGTAAACTTGATTCCAATGATATGGCTCTGTGTGATGATTTTTGAGAGAAATCAAGTTTGGAAACTTATTTCTAGACTACTTGACCATCCCATGATTAGCACGAAGTGGGTATTTAGAAATAAACTTGATGAGCATGGTGTTGCTATTAGAAATAAAGCTAGACTTGTTGCACAAGAATTCAATCAAGAGGAAGGCATTAATTATGATGAAACATTTGCACCTGTTGCTAGACTAGAATCCATTAGAATGTTGCTTGATGTTACATCTTTTAAAGGTTTTATGCTCTTTCATATAGATGTTAAAAGCACCTTTCTAAATGGTTTTATTGAAGAAGAAGTATATGTGGAGCAACCTCCTGATTTTATTCATGAACATTTTCCAAATCATGTCTTGAAACTTTCCAAAGCTCTTTATTGCTTAAAATAAACTCCTCGTGCTTGGTATGAAAGACTTAGTGGCTTTCTTCTTTCAAAATGTTTTCCAAGAGGAATTATTAACACTACATTATTCATCAAAGCTGAAAAATCTGATGATCTCTTGATTGTTCAAATATATATTGATGACATTATCTTTGGAGCTACTAATGAATCTTTATGTAAGAAGTTTACTAAGACTATATAGCAAGAGTTTGAGATGAGTATGATAGGAGAACTTAACTTCCTTTTCGGGTTACAAATTAAGCAAACTACGGATGAGATCTTTCTAAATCAAGCTAAGTATGCTAAAGAATTACTCAAAAAGTTTGAAATGAATCATGCATAGTAAATCAGTACACTTATGAGAGCTTTATTAAAGTATGATAAAGATGAAAAAGGTAAGAAGGTAGATGAATCAAAATATCAAGGTATGATTAGAAGCCTTCTATATCTCACTGCTAGCCGTCCTGATATCATGTTCTCGATTTGCCTTTGTGCAAGATTCCAATCTTGTCCCAAAGAATCACACGTATGCACTGTAAAACATATTTTTAGATACTTGGTTAGGACACATGATTATGGATTATGGTATCCTCGAACTAACTCTTTTGATCTTATAGGATATACAGATACAGATTATGTAGGATGTAAAGTTGAAGGAAAAAGTACAAGCAGGCATTGTCAATTTTTTGAACGTTCATTAGTTTCTTAGTATAGCAAGAAGTAAGCTTATGTGTCTTTTTCAACAACCAAAGCAAAATATATAGCTGTAGGTAGTTGTTGTGCTCAAATCTTATAGATGAAACATACTTTACTCGATTTTGGTCGTGATTTTAACTGTGTTCCCATTCTGTGTGACAACACTAGTGCTATTAATTTAACTACAAATCCTATTTAGCATTCAAGAACTAAGCACATTAAGATTAAACATCATTTCATTCGAGATCATATGCTTAAGGGTGATGTTTGTGTTGAATATATTTCTACTAATGATCAACCTACAAATATATTCACCAAACCATTGGCTAAAGATAGATTCAATCATCTAAAGAGAGGCTTGGGAATTACTTGATTATGAAATTAATATTTTTTTAGTTAATTGTTTATCCTTGCAGGATACTAACGAAGTTTAATTTTGGATAGAGATGTTGGATGCTGAAATTGGACAACGTGAATCCAAAAAACCCCTCACTAGAACTATCTCTCAAATCAAAATACCCTATGACAAAATTGGATGGGCAATTTGGACTGAGTTTCAAGTAAAAAATTACAACATTTTATTGCTATGTGTAACCCACGTTTAGACAAACAAATCGGATGAACGATTTTTGTACCCAAACCTTTCAAATTTTCAAACTCTAAATATCCGCGTCTTTTTTTTTTTTAGCTGCAAACTCTCTCCGTCAAAATATCCTTTCAAATCTCTAAAAAATCACCTTTTTCAATGTACTTGATTGTACTTATCTACTCAATACCTTGTAAAGACCAAAAGATTTTAAACCCACTTGAATTACTTTCTCTTTTTCAAAATCAGAAGTCAACATCTCTATGTATTTCCTTTGAACATCGTTCTCACGCCAAAACCAGAGAGACTAAACCTTTGAAATTTCATCCGCTATGGCTAAACTTTCGAAAACTAGCAAGGGGACCAAAGTAATGGCAAAAGAGACCAAGAAGGCCAAAGTAGCGAGAAAAAAAATCAGTCGTCGCTACTCAAGTAGTTGAAAAGAAAAAGGACAAGAATGTGGCAATTGATAAACCCACCTCTCAAATCAATTCATCGGAGCAACTACCTGAAGAAGAAAGCACTAACACTTAGGTACCCCGATTTCTTGGCTCCAAATGTGAGACTGATTATAATGATTGGGTATATAGGAATAGAATTATCGTTGTTGGTTATCAGGTTGATGCAAATGTCTTTTTAAATTTCACAAATGTTCTAAAATTATTTAAATCGATTAGCTAGGGAGCACTATTGTCTATGAATGAAAAATTATAAACAACTTTAGTCTGGAAATTTTATTTAAATATGAGAATAGGAAGACTTGAGGAAACATGGGATGGTTTTTTAGTGCAGTGGTACACCTCTCGGGTTGGGGGTATAAATTTTGAAATTAACCACCGAATACTAAACAAATCATTGATGTTAGAGATGGAGGAGTACAATTCTTTGAGATGAACAAACTGCCTGCGAGTTCTAATTTGTTTGAGTTCAGGAAATTTGAGAGCAAGTACACTAGCAAGAAGAGTTTTAAAAATTTAAGTGACCACACAAAACTATGGCTGAATGGTATGGGTAGACTACTTCATCACATGGTTTCAACCATAGTCATTCTAAGTTTTAAGCACAAAACCTCTGTAAGCAATATGAAGATGGTGGTGACGATGGCCTTGTCCGAGGGCAGGCCAATTAACTTTGGATTTTTTGTTACAAGATTAATGACTCAATCCTGGAATACCACCAATAAAGTTTTACCATTTGGAAATCATCTAACTAAGCCATTTAGACATTTCAATGTGGATCTAAATTTGGTTGCCCCTGAGCATTCCAAGGTTAATGTCTACAGCAAGGACTTCTTTAAAAAGATGGGATTTATCTAGATAGATAATCAATGGATTTTGTTGAGGGATACCATAGATGAGGAAAATGAGAGATTGCTCAAGGTTAAGACTGAAGGCAAGAAACCTGCCTTTGCTGCCACTACTGGAACAAAAAGAAAAACTAAAATTTTAGAGGAATCCTCCAGCAAAGCCAAGCAGAAGAAGGAAGAAAGTGGATTGACATAAAGCATTCTGATGCTCTACATCTTCTATCTGCCTAAGTAGATGGGCTAAGTGCTGAAGTCAAGACTGAACTGCAAACTCTGGGAAGTTAACTGACCAATGTAGAAAAGAAGTAGTCTGAAACTGCAGTGGTCTCTGAAGAGCAGATTCCTACACAGGAGCAAGAACCAAAAACTGTTCTCTCTTCATCAGCTATGCATGCTGATGTTGATCCCACTGAAGGACTTCTTGCAGAACCTACTGAAGGACCTCCAGCTGCCAAAACCACTAAATCCACTGCTGCCTCAGTTCCTCCTAAGCAGGTCAACCAAGCTATACTAGGTAGCTTCTCAGGCCGTCGACAGAAGCATGTCGTGATCAAAAGAAAATCCAACAGACTTGCTAGAAAGCACACGAAGGGTGGTGTTGATGATAAGCCAAAGACTGTGGCAATTTAAGGTGACATGGCAATTTCTACAAACAAACATGGTGTAAAAACCATGAACAAAATTGGTTGACACATTCCTAAACAACCTTCATTACTTTCCTGCTCAACTATTATATTCTATTGAACAATATGTTTTCTTCTGTTGCACTCACTTTTTATTACTACATTTACTTATCTTTGTTATATTATGCTACATTTATTTATCTATTTATCTCCTTCATTTGCTCTTACTTCTCATTCTTTTTTACTGATGCCAAAAGAGGGAGAACATAAATTTTGATTGGATTGTGTGTGGAGGATTTGGATTGTGTGAGGATTGTGTGGAATTATTGATGACTGGATTTTGATGTGTTGAAAAATCTTGATTACTGAGACCGGATTATGTAGATTGTGTGATATGATTGGAAATGTGTGATTTATGTTTTCGTTTGGACTAGTGCACAAATACGGAAAAGTAAGTTTGGGGATTAATTTGTGATACAGAATTCTTTTTGGGATTGTCTAAACCATGCACAGACACAGGGGGAGTAATCCTAAATCCAAAATCCCAATCCGAAACATGTTCTTACAAATGCTGTATTTCTCTTTTTTAGATGCACTTTTTGGAAGTCCAAAATCACAAAATCAGTTTTATCTGCTAATACATAATGTATCTTGCTATCTACTAGCCATATGTCTATAGAAAGGAGGAGCAATAATAACTATTTTCTATCTTCTACATTTCCATATGCACATATGTACATATCCTTGTGTTGAATCTTTGTGCTAATATATTTATATCTAATGACTATTTCTCAGATATTTTGTTATGAAATAGTCCTTTTAAATGGAAGGAAAGAGATACAAAGGTTGGTTGGGTTATAGGCTCATTGAGCCCGATTTATGAGACTATGCTTAAACTTTCTAATATTATCTCATAATCACTCATTAAGCTTTATGATTAAGAGATCGCACAAAAAATGAATATAAATTCTTATATCTCTCAGTTTAACATGTTCATACAAGATTTTTTTTTTATCACAAACTATCAAGTTTGTTATTATTCAAAAAGTGGAAGATTTTTAGTCCAAAAGGATTTCTCCTGTGTTTTGATAAATAACAAACATTAATGTGAACTAATATGTGTGATTTGTATGTGATAGGTTTTTTGAATTATGACATGTTTAACCACTGTTCTTTAAGTCTTACAAAAAGGATTGCTAAGCAACTTATAGATAATGAAGTACAAAAAGGATTGATCAAATTAAGATCCTACCTAAAGAAGTTGCATACAATGAAGACTTTTGAAGAATTATAAATTTGGAAATTATGGTTAAGGTATTATTTATATTTTCTCTGTCTCTTTACCTTAAATTCAATTTGTTTCATATTGAAGCACTCAAAGCTATTTCAAAAAGAGGGTATTCTTCTTATCCATGTTTTGTCTAGAAAAGAACTTTTAGAAGAAAAGTTTTTGGGACTTCATTAGAATCATTTTTTAATAGAACTCTGAATCCAAAATGCCCCTCTAAAGCCTGTTTCTAAAATGCCAAAATTTAAAGTTGTTCAAAATATACTTCGTGGCAAAAAATGTTATTTTGGATGCACTTTTCGGATGCACAAGTTTTTATTCTATAAGTCCAAAATCTTACAAAAGCTTACTGAAGCAACTAGTTGTTACTAGCCATTGTGGCATTAATTTTTACCCCTATAAAAGCCATTTAAATATGATTTTCAGCAAGATATTTGCACAAACACTTTTAGAAATGTCCTAAGACACTTGAAAAACAAAAATCCCTCATTCACATTGTGCTTCAAAGTAAGATCTATTGTTCTAAAGGTAAAAAGGTAAACCTGCTTTATTTGGTATACATTCTCTCAATCTATGAGCTAAATATGTATCCTCTCACAAATCTGAATTGTGTTAAGGTTAAGGAAGTAAAACCCAATTGGGGTGAGTCTTGATTATTGGGTATATAGAGGTTGGAGTAAAACCAAGTGTAGTGACCCTCTATTGTAAGATTGGTATTACCTACCACCAATGATTTGGAAAAAAAGTTTTAGTGGCTTGGTTAAAATCCTTAAGTATGTGCTTAAGGTAGTAGAAGTAGATAATTTAAGGATTGAACCACTATAAATCTTTGGATCCATTCTCTTGCATTTATTTTGAACTCTATGAATGAAATTTCATCGTTCATTTGATTAGAAAACATAGCACGTCTATTTGCATTTATTGATTTGGTTAAACATATTTATATTGAAGAAAGAATTGGTTGTCGATCCACTCTCTATCCTCTTTGACATATTTTGTTTCCCATCATTTGGTAGAACTTTGAAAAATCCCTGACTGCATTTAAATATGGACAAAAAAAGTTTTCTTTTGAAACTCACCGGTCTTATTCAAGATATTAGAAAATCTTTTAAAATTTGTATTTGTTTGCCGTAAACCTTATTCACCTCTCCCTCTAAGGTTTATTAATTTACTAAAACAATTTTATTTTATAACTTCTCATTAATTATTTGAGAATAAAATAGACAAAGTTTTCATTTTAATATACATTTTTTATTCCTTCTCTCAGGTTTTTGGAATATTTGAAGTTATCCTTAATCTCCCCACTTCTCTCTCTAAATAAGAGAAGAGATTAACTTTTCCTCTGTCTCTATTTTAAACTCCTAAACTAGCCTTAAATCGTTTATAACTTGACTCAGTTAAATTCAATTATTTTAAATACTAATTGGACTTATATTTTCTATTATTTTATATTTTAAAATTAAAAGTTCTATTGAATTAAATAATATTTAAAATTAAAGTATTGATATTTAGTATGGATATTTCTCACTATATTTAATTCAATAATTGAATTTGTTTTAATTTATCATTTTCAATTCACAAATTATTAATATTTGATGGCCTACTTAATAAAATCTCTAATGGATATTTTGAGCTTATTAGGGAAAAGAAAAAATTTAAATATACTTAATATTAAAACAATTAGGAAAAGTAGTTTGATTTTTTGCAAATTTTAAAAATGTTTATATTCCAGGCAAGAGTGTAATTATGTACCATAGGCCGTTGGTCCTCGATTTTAATTTTAGGAAAAAGGGTAAGCAACGGATTCATTGAGTTGACCCTAAGATCAAATGGTGGAAGCTACAAGGGGATGCAAGAACAGCTTTTGTCGATAAGGTAGTTCAAGTGGATGTCTGGTCTTCAGATATGGATTTAGATCCAGATACTATGTGGAGAAAGATGGCTCAATGTATTAGGACAGTAGCTAAAGAAGTGCTTGGTGAATTTAAAGAAAGAGTTCTACTAAACAAGGACGCGTCGTGGTGGAACAACGAAGTGAAAGAAGCCGTAAGGAGTAAAAGAGAGTGCTATAGAAACTTAGGGAAGTGGAGGAGTGATGAGAATTTTGAGAAATATAAGGCTGCGAGAAGAAAAGCTAAAGAAGCTGTTAGAAAAGTAAGATCCACAGTTTATAAAGATTTATATGAAAAGCTAGATACGAAAGATGGGGAGAAGAGTATATATAGAATGGCGCATTTCAGAGATAAGAAGACGAGAGATATCAGTGTGGTGAAATGTGTGAAGGACGAAAACTACAGAGTTTTGGTTAAAGATGAAGAAATCAAGGATTGATAAGTTATTTAATGGGAATCAAATTCAAGTTTCGAGTGTGGGTAGCCTTGCGATTTCGGATGAAGAGGTTAACCGTGCATGTATTCATCATATTCAGAAACATGAAGTTTGAGAGGCCCTCATAAGGATGAGACCAAAAAAGGCAGTGGTACCAGATGGTATACCGATTGAGGTTTGGAAGTGTTTAGACGAGATAGGCATTGCATGGTTAACTAATCTGTTCAACAAAATATATAGAGTCAATAAGATGCCTATAGAGTAGAGGAAGAGTACTTTGATTTCTCAGTATAAGAATAAAGGAGATGTCCAAGATTGTGCCAATTACCGACATAATTAAACTTGTGAATCATACTATAAAGCTTTACGAGAGAGTGATTTAATAGAGGTTAATAGGCATTATGCAGATTTCAAATAATTAATTTGGTTTTATACCTGGGGGTTCCACTATGGACGCAATTCATTTATTATGGCAAATGATTGAATATTATAGGGAAAGAAAGAAAGATTTACATATGGTATTTATTGACTTGGAGAAAGCCTATGACAAGGTGCCTAGAGAAGTAGTTTGGTGGGTGCTGGCCAAAAAAGGTGTCTTGCTAAATTATATTACTCTCATTAAAGATATGTATGAGGAAGCATGTACAAGTGTAAGGAGTTGCGCTGGAGTGACTACAGAGTTTCCTATTACTATTGGGATGCATCAAGGATCAGCGCTTAGCCCTTTCTTCTTTGCGGCTGTTATGGACGAGTTGACTTGCACTATATAAGAGGTTGTGCCATGGTGTATATTATTTGCTGATGATATTGTATTGATTGATGAAACTAGAGTTGGTGTAAATGCTAAATTGGAGTTGTGGCAACAGACATTGGAATCCAATGACTTTAGAATTAGTAGGAGTAAAACAGAGTATATGGAATGAATATTCAGTAGTAGCAGAAATATAGCTCAGAGTGTAACTTTGGATAGTAGAGATATACCGACAGATGATTGCTTCCGATATCTAGGATCTATTATTTAGAAAGACAAAGAGCTTAATGGTGATGTTACACACTGAGTTATGACGAGTTGGTTAAAATGGAGGAGCACGATTGGCATTCTATGTGATCGTAATATACCATTGAGACTAAAGGAAAAGTTCTATAGAATAACCATAAGGCCTGCTTTGTTATATGGCACAGAACGTTGGGTAGTTAAAAGGTGTCATATTCACAAAACGAAAGTAGTTGAGATGCTTATGTTACGGTGGATGTGTGAAAATATTAGAAATGATAGAGTCAGAAATGAGACCATTAAAGAAAAGGTGGGGGTGGCATCTATTCAGGAGAAAATGAGAGAAAGACACTTGTTTTGGTTTGGACATGTACAGAGAAGACCGATGGATGCGCTTGTTAGGATGATTAAGGGAAGGAGGCAGGATAGGTTAGACCGAGGTAGAGGTAGGCCTAAAAACGACATTGATAGAGGTGAATAGAAGAGTTATGTCTTTGTAAGATTTGGATGAAAATATGACGGTTGATAGAAGGAAGTGGAGAGAGAGAATTCATGTGGATGACCACACATAGCCTGGTATTAGTTCATGTAGTCGAACCCAAATTTTTTGAGACTAAGACTCAATTTGTTATTGTTGTTGTTGATGTGCTTTTTCGGCAAAATGTGAACTCCAACAACCATTCTTGTCTTTGTATGCAATGGAAAAGGTTTCAATTGGATCAGGTCTCCTACTTGTTTGAGGATCTCGCCGTGATAAGGATACACAAGAAACAAAGGCTTTAAATGTCAAAGCATGAAAGGAAAAAGTTATAGAATCTAGCATAACAATAGTTTTACTACTACAGGCTTATCCATTAATGCAAACAATTTTACCACAGTGCAATCTCCTTGTCAAACACTCCAAAGAATCTTGAGGTTCAAGGAGCAGAAATAGATAATTTCATTTTTTGCTCACCCCAAATTTAGGTGCTATGGAATTCTAATATACTTTATAAATCATAATGGCAAAAATAGCAATCAAAAGATGACATTCTTAAATTTCCTTAAAACCTATCTTCACATATTTTAGAAGAGAAAATATCATTCAAATCACGTGTCAAAGGAAAAAGGAAAAGGAGTTCATATAGGAAGATTAGAGATACAACACAGATATGCATGGTCTACCTCTCAAAATTCCAACTCTGCTCTACTTTAACCTAAAATAACACCTAACTACCAAGTTGATTCTTGTGGTAATTAAGGCATTCTTTCTAACTGTCTGGGTTCTAACACTTCACAGAGAGTGCAAATTTCACTATATTAGTACTTTTTTTTAGCTAAAGTCTTTAACAGATTTTTTTTATGTTCTTGAAGCATTTGTGTTGTTATAGTGTAATTGTCATAATCCAGTTGTCAATTTTGGCTTGTTACAGTTTGAAAGTTCTCTCCTTAGCTTTAGGATTGTTCAACTATAATATTATTGACACAAGATGCATATCTCGTAAGCTCAGTTGAAAGCCTATTATCTGCTAGTTCTTTGAAAACTTGCTCAATGAAAGTATCAATAGCCATCAGCTCTCAGAATTGATGAAACTTATTAGCAGCATCACTTGATTCTATCATTATTGTAGATAGGGATATAAAGTTTGATAAATATACAACTGTTAGTCCCCTCCAGTCACCTGAGTATTTGATGGTAGACTAAGTAATTTTTGTGTTTTTAGAATGTTTCATTTACTCTAGAAGTTTAAGGGTCTATTCTCCCTCTCTCTTGCAACCCCGAACCTAGAAAGGCACTCATGCCTACAAGAAAAGGATAATAGCTCAAATCTCCGTCCAGGTTAGTTGTTACCACATGGTGATGATCAGGTGTTCATAGAAAGACTATAATGGAATCCTAGGTGGCCTACCAAAGAATACTGGGTTGGAAATTTAAAGCTTTGTAGGAGTATGGAGATTTGGAAAATACTAATAGAGACAAAGACACTTCTAAAAAAGTACAATTTAGATTCATAGGATAATGCAAGTGTGGTACAATTCAGTTTCACAGGACAATGCAGGTGTAGTATACAAGCATAATATATATCGCAAGATCCTAACAAGTCTTTTACAGTTTTGTCATGCAAAAGATTCAATTGAGAATCTTCTTTATTACAATGAAAATGTCAATTCTAACACTTTGCTACCCTGCTTTATGGTTTTTATTTGTTCTCTGCTCATGTTACTAGAATCTAAGTTGGTAACTTGGTGTCTAAGTACTACTGCAATTGTTTCTAGAGACACTTAAACATGCTGGAAAAGGAAAAGAAGATATGTAATCGTTCTGTTCTCCTCAGACAATATGTCAACGATTATTGAGTCCAGAACCTTATGTCCCTAATCAAAGCCTACTTTGTTTCCAAAAGGCATATTTTAGGACCACCCTCCCCGAATTGAAGGCTTCTCTAAAGATAAAGTTAGTAGAATGTTAGATAAAAAAATGCTAGAAGTGCAGTAAATAAGGATAGAATATAATTGGTTCACAATGAAAATGTCATTTCAAAGTCCTTTTGTCCACTTTAGCATCCAATAATTACTTGTGATCTATACTATTTTCATGCACAAAAACACCATTCATACTTTTTACATACATAAACTCCCAAACAAACCTTATGTACACCAATCGGACTTCCACATTCTGCATACTTCCAAATGTACACACAGCCCTACACACACTCTGATGAAGCATAAAATTTTTTGGAGTTTAGGAGTGAAGGCTTAAAAGGGGAAAAACAAAGCACACAACGAAAGCAAAAAATTGAAAAACTAAAAAACTGAAGAATAGAAGAATTCCCAAACGGAGCCGGTGCCGATTCCAGCGGCCTAGCCAGAGCCGGTCAAGCTCTGGCGGGACTCCGAGGGAAAAAATTTCTAACATTTTCTTCTTGTTCTCAAAGTTGGATGAAACGGAATGTGTGGAATCGGGGTAGGTGCGCTGGTGGAAACCTCTGATGCAATTCCTACAAGTCTCCTACTCCGTCTTTGCATGTATATGAATGCTAACCTCTCGATCTTCCAGTATATGGCCTGCCTAATCCCATTTGGTGAACAACTTGCAGGGCTAAGGAATTTTCTTAGAGAGAGAAAGAGGCGTCTTTTTTTTTTTTTTTTTAGCAAAGAGGAAGCAGTGAAAACAACGTACTTCTCTATTCTCCTGTTTAACCTAAAACCCTAGGTTAAACTAGACTGGCCCATTGGACTCTTAGTTTAGCCTTTTGGACTAAATTAATTATTCTAATTAGAACTAAATAAATGGCCCAACAAATAATTAATTTCCCAGCTCAAATAAACTAGTCTAATTAATAAGCCTATATTAGTTTAGTCACAGGTTAATATTTAATTATTCAAATTGGGCCAAAATCCTGAATAATTAATTAACCCACCAAACTAATTTAATTAATTCTCTATCTCTATGGACCTTTATTTTATTCTAGCCTAATAAATAAATTAGGCTACTTAAATAAAATAAATTTTATTTAATTTAATTTAAGACCAACTCCTTAGCCTGTATTTAATTAGGACTTAGGGTCTATACTGGGGACCAAAAGACACACCGCCTTAGTTAATAAAATAATCAAAATTCCCTTGCCATATAAATATCTATATTTTTCATTTTAAATATTTCCTAATATCACTATAACGAAACATTGACTCCAAGGACAGTGCTGCGTTAGCAAAGTCTCCGACCTACAGGTGTAATGACTAAAATACTTCTCTATACATCGCCATATATTTAGAGAGGAAGAAATGTACTAACACCTCTCTAAGTGACATCTACCATCCTTAAGCTTCTAGTCCAATGATCCACGGCTTTTTGGATTGTTTTCGCTTTCCAAGGGAGCTACCTTAAAGCAAACATCCAAGTCATGTTTCCCAAAGCCTTGGATATATAGATCATTCAGATAACCACAAGGGGCGATATAATATAGAAACTATCTTATACAAGTCTGTCTTAACTAACTAGTCACACATACTCAACATGCAAGTATATTGGTGTTGGGGATATGCCCTAGAGTCAATTTGTACTTATACAATTGTCATTATATTTTATATAATAATATGAGGCTTTCCTTTCCATGAATAGTGAGTTTTGTTTTATTGGTCATCAAGTACATGACTTGATAGTAAAACCCTACAATGAATACAATAACTATTCTAAAACTGTCCCTGATCGATTATTATTATTGGAATAATAATAAATTAAGATTAGTATGTTTGTGACTTGATGGCTATGTTTTACTGGCCATGGATATTTGTGATATCGAGTCAAGACATAAATAAATGTTAGAGAACATTGTATTGGACATGACCCACTGTGAGAGTACTTCATGGAATATGTCATAAGTACTTTCTAGCCATAATAATATTGAAAGTCCTTCGACCTAAATTCATCATAGTTTCTTACTTGATAAATTCTATATTTTGACATTGTCTAAAGTTGTCTTTAACCAGATAATAAATTAGACTACTGTTGGATATAGAATAAATTAAGGAGAGGAATATGATTGATTGTGAAGGAATTTGTCCCTCTCAGTTATGGGAGAGATATCCATGGGCCCCTTGATAAGTTAGACTGTTAAAATGCATGGCCGTGCTCAAATATATCAATCTAAGATATTGATATCATTTGTTTGAGCAGTCTACTATGAAATCAAGAAATAATCGATTAAGCTTAATAAGGATGACATGCTCCGTGCCTTATGCTTAATCTGGATATCGTGTGACAAAAGGACTAAATATAAAATTATGGTTTGGTTCAAAGAGATCACCGATCTTCATTTAACCTGGATAGTTATAATATTTTGCTAGAAACCGCTTATAACTTGTGGGCCATTTAAATATGATTTAGGCACACTGCCAGTGTTAAATGAACCTATAGGGTCACACAATAAGCGAACTTGTTAGGTTATTTTTCTGGTGACCAGGTTCGATGAATCTGGATGATATCCAAACTATAAGAATCTGACTCGGTAAAATAATTAGTTAAATTACCGAGATAATGGCAGAATCTTATCATATCAGTTTTAATTTAATTTGAATTTAAATTAGAATATGATAAGATACTATTAGGGTTGGACTCTAAGAGGTTCGAGGGTTTTTAAGAAAACCCTAGCCGTCTTTTCAATAGTCCAATTTTTTGGTTGAGAACATTCGTGCCATTCTCTACCAGAAAAAAAACCTCTCAAACTCTAGGCACTAGCACTCCCCGGGTATCGAGTGAGTTCGCGGTGTGCATCCGATAGAGGACGTTCGCATACTGCAGCGTCTGGTGATTGTTCGGGTTGACCGTACAACAGCGCAACCAGAATCGAAGGATTTCGATTACAGCAACTAGAGGTAATTCTTAAAGCTTAGATCTTCTTAATCGTTTACTTGGGTCCTCGGGAGGGATTCGTAGATGTTTTTCGCGTTTAGGAGTCCACAAATCCTAACAATTGGTTCTACGATAGAACCTCAACTATAGTATATCAAAGTACATTCTTTTAGCTTCATTAGACCACCAACTCATATTCAAGTCGTAGAGTACTAGTCCACGCTGTAGCAGTAGTAGTCTAGGTTTCTACCATATAGTACTTTTAGAAACCACTACTACAGGTCCTGTTCTACGTATTCGAAATACGCTTTTGTCATAAAGTGAGTGGATTACTCACTGGCTAAAGGTAAGCCATTCCCCATTTAGAATTCACAACATAATAATCTAGACATGATAAGATTCTCATTCTTATCAATCGTTTAAGAATGAACGTTTATGTGTTAAGTAACCCGTGATTTATACCTTACTGTGAAAGATCTCCATTCACACGGACCACTTAGTTAAACACAATGGGTCTTTTCCGAATGTAATTGTGCACAAATAAAAATGTAAATTCACAAAAAATTTCTGAAAATAAATTTTTTTAATTAAAACATTCGATATTTACATCAGAAACCTACGCTTCGACTGTGGGAAGTCTCATGTCTTCAAGGGATTCCCTACGCTTCGGCTGTCCTTTTCTTGAGATGATTTAGACTTGGCTTACGCCCAATCCACATCTCATAGGGAGTCTTAGGTACTGATTTGGAAGGCACCAAGTTCAAAATGTATGGCACTGTTTCCAGGGCATATCCCCAAAAAGAAACTTGAAGAGTGGCATGAGACATCATGCTTCAAACCATTTCCATCAATGTCCTATTCCTTCTCTCAGCTACTCCATTCTATTAGGGTGACCCCGGCGCAGAGAGTTGGGATACTATCTCATGATGTACCATGTAGTCCTTAAATTCACCAAGGAGATAGTCTCCACCACGATTTGATCATAAGGTCTTGATCAATTTACCTGTCCGACGCTCCACTTCAGCCTTAAACTCTTTGAACTTGTCAAAAGAGTCAGACTTATGTCTCATCAGGTAAATAAAACTAAACCTTGTACAATGATCTATGAAAGTGATGAAGTACTCAAAACTCCCTCTAGCTGGTGTAGACAAGGGATCACACACATCAATGTGAACAAGATTCAATACCTCCTTGGATCTATCCTCCTTAGGGGTAAATGACCTTTTGGTCATCTTTCCCATTAGGCAGGATTCACACTGAGACCAATTTTTCAATCTCAATGAGCCCAAAGGCCCATCATGGATTAACCTCTGAATCCTAGTTGTGTTGATATGATCCAACCTTAAATGCCAAAGATAAGAGTTATTGACATTGGTCTTTCTCTTCCTTGTTAAAGGTTCAGATTGAACGTTATTTAATTTATTATTAATATGGCTCAAGATGAATAGATTCCCATACATGTGCCCAGTACATAAAATTTCTCCATCTCTACTGATAGTAATACCAGAATAGAAAGATACAGAATATCCTTGATTTATTAGTTTCGCAACTGAAATCAAATTCTGTCGAAATTTCAGTACATATAAAATATCCTTTAAAACCACTATTCTATTACAATAAAAATTAGATCCAACTCTCCCACTGCAAGGGCCCAGACTTGTGCTCCATTTTCTACATGTAGCCCATGTTCGCCATTCTTGAGTCTTTTAATCTTTCTAAACCCTTGCAAGGAGTTACAGATGTGATCAGTGGCTCATGAATCAACAATCCAAGCGGAAGTTGATCCAACCATTGATATAGACTGTAGATAGAAAATATTACCCGTGAGGTTTTTCTTGGCTTGAAGATCTAGACACTCCCTTTTCTAGTATCCCTTCAGTCCACATTTGAAGCACTTGCCTTTGGGTTTGTCTTTGGGCTGGGTCTTGGGCTAGGCTGCTGCATTGCCCTTCTTCTTTTTGAACTTTCTGGATTTAGGCCCAATTCTAAAAGATGAAGCCTTAGCAATCATAACATTAGATTAAGGCTTCATGACCTTCTCCGCCATCTGGAGCTCCTTCATCAATTCAGTTAAACCCATGTTTAACTTGTTCATATTGTAATTCAACTTGAACTGAGTAAAGGAACCCGGTAGAGATTTGAGAACCATGTCCACTTAGCTCTCGGGGTCAATAACAGCTCCTAAGATTTCTGCCTCCTCGAAAGCAGCAATCATCTCGAGCATATACTCTCTAAATGATGCTCCCTCAGCTATCTTAGTATTTATGATAGTTTGAAGAGCCTCTTGCCTTGCAGGTCGGCTCTTATCCACAAACATTGTGGTTAACGATTGACTTATGTCATACGCAGTGGTCATGTGCTCATGTTTGGATTGGAGCACATTAGACATGGAGGCCAATATGTAACAACGAGCCATCTCAGCGGTCTTCTTCCACACATTCTCAGCCTCTCGCTCCTCAGCGGTAGAACCTTCCCCGATAACAGGGCAGGTTTCGTAAAGGACATACTTATACTCTTCCGCTGTAAGTATTATGTCCAGGTTCCTCTTCCAGTCCACATAGTTTGGTCCCGTTAGCTTATTCTCTCTGAGAATAATGGCCAATGAACTAAAAGAACCTCCCACCATTTCTGAAAAATTGAAAAATAAAAGAAAAAGATTTAGTTTGTGAAAATAAAATAAATTTGTGCACTTTATCCTTATATCAAATATAATATAATTAGTTTAGCTCTTAGGAGAACTGACATAGCTTCTTGGGAAGATTAACAGTTCCCTAAGTTAAGTGTGTTAACCACCACAAATTAATTTCTCTTCTAGGTAATGATCTAGAAGATAACTCCACCGAGGGGATGGTCGTTTCCTCTCATTTCCTATGGACATACCTCGTACTATAACCTCTAACGTGGGCTGGCCAATCATGGTACGTGTCCTGAGTTATTAATTACATCCCTCCACTAGATCCAGATCCTTGTGGTATCCTTATCCTATACAGGTTCACTCACAGGGTGACACGAGGGGACCCACGATCTCTAATGAGGATCGTGATGAAAGCCATGGGGCCGTTGGAACCCCTCTCCCACTTAGTCTTTTAAAATATGAGTTTTTCTGAAAAATATCCTTTTAAAATTTTCTATTAAGTTTTTCCTTAACTCATAAATAAAATATCTGAATCCATTAAAATCTCTATGTCAAGGTATATATCATTTGAGAGATTTTTTCATGGTCTAATTTTATTTAAGTTAAAAACTTAATGACTTCAAAAAATTTTCAATTAAAACTTTCTAGAGACTTTGGTCTCAAGTTTATTTGACAAAACAAATTTTCTTGTACTAAAACAAAACAAAATGGCTTTCTATTTTAACTAACAAAAATATCTAAATCCAATATATTTTCTATGTCAATGATTAAATCCTTTGAGAAAATATCTTAGGATTAATTTTTGTTCAAGTTAAAATAACCATTTAATTTGTAGAAAAATATTTTCTTGTAAAAAATATTCTGAAAGACTTTGGTCTTTGAGAAAACGTGCACATAGGTACTTTAAAAAAAAATAGCATGCTAAAAAACAGTAGACGTTTTCATGCTTTTCTATTTTTTAAACCTAAGTGCCCAGATAATAGAATTAAACACATTAATTAATTAATTAATGGTTTTGTTTAATCCTAAAATCCCTTACTAATATTTTTCATGCAAAAATATTCCGTGAATATTAACTATTGCAAAAATATTAACTTCGCCTGATATGGACCCCCAAAACAAAAAAGAAAATGCAAGAAAATTACAAGAAAAATTAAAAAATTTCTCCTTAGTCCACTGCACCCGCCGCACTGGATCAGCACCCCATCTGCACTGCGGTCCACAACACCCGCCGCACTGGAACACACACTCATGGGTGACCCAAGATCCGGACCCCGCGGCCCGCGAGCCTAGACCTGAGCCGGCGCTGGTTCTGGCGGCCTCAGTTGGCACCGGTTCCAGCTGACGGGCTCCTTTGTTTTTTTTTTTTTTTCTTGCTTCTTCTTCTGCAGATTTTCCTCTGTTTTTCCTGCACAACTTATGATACCATTGGTTCTTCGATTTCAGTCCAAATACAATGAAATCAACAAAAACCAACAAATGCCTATACCCATTAATATTGGGCTTACACAATTTGTTAAGGAAAACAATAAATTACAAATCTCCTATACCTCCATCAAAGAGGTTTAACAAGATAATTTATCCATACCAAAAATAGTGAAGGATCACAGTTTAATCACACATATGTGTTCAGTTTTATTCAACTACATTCATGCTCCCTATATTTTCACAAAACCTTCATTCTCTGATACCAATTGAAGGCTTAAAAGGGCCAAAACAAAGCACGCAGCGGAAGCAAAAAATTGAAAAAATGGAAAACTAAAGAACAGAAGAATTCTCGAACGGAACCGACGCCGATCACACTCTGGCAGGACTCTGAGGAGAAAAATTTCTAACCTTTTCTTCTTATTCTCAAAGTTGGCTGAACCGGAATGTGTTGAACCAGGGTAGGTGCACTGGTGGAAACCTATGGTGCGATTCCTACAAACCTCCTACTCCGTCTTTGCATGTATATGAATGCCAACCTCTCGATCTTCTAGTATATGGCCTGCCTAATCCCATTTGGTGAACAACTTACAGAGAGAAAGAGGCGTCTTGTGTTTTTTTCACCAGAGAGGAAGTAGTGAAAACAACGTACTTCTTTATTATCGTATTTAACCTAAATAAAACCCTATGTTAAACTAGACTGGTCCATTGGACTCTTTGTTTAGCCTTTTGGACTAAATTAATTATTCTAATTAGAACCAAATAAATGGCCCAACAAATAATTAATTTCCCAGCCCAAATCAACTAATCCAATTAACAAGCCTATGTTAGTTTAGTTCTAAGTTAGTCTTTAATTATTCAAATTAGGCCAAAACCCTAAATAATTAATTAACCCACCAAACTAATTTAATTAATTCTTTCTCTTCATAGACCTTTATTTTATTCTAGCCCAATAATTAAATCAGGCTACTAAAATAAAATAAATTTCATTTAATTTAATTTAAGACCAACTCCTTAGCCTGTATTTAATTAGAACTCACGTTCTATATTGGGGACCAAAAGACACACGGCCTTGGCTACTAAAATAACCAAAATACCCTGCCATATAAATAGTTGTATCTTGCATTTTAAATATTTTCTAATTTCACCATAAGGAAACATTGACCACAAGGACAATGCTGCGTTAGCAAAATCTCTTACCTACAAGTGTAATGACCTAAATAACCCTCTATATATCGTCGTACATTTAGAGAGGAAGAAATGTACTAACACCTCTCTAAATGACATCTACCATTCTTAGGCTTCTAGTCCAATGATTTACGACTTCCTGGATTGTTTCCGCTTTTCAAGGGAGAGCTACCCTAAAGCAAACATCCAAGTCATGTTTCCCAAGATCTTGGATATTTAGATCATTCAGACAACCACAAGGGGCGATATAATATAGAAACTATCTTGTACAAATCTGTCTTAACTAACTAGTCACACAAACCCAACATGCAAGTATATTGGTTCTACGATAAAACATCAACTATAGTATATCAAAGTACATGCTTCCAACTTTGTCAGACCACCAACTCATACTCAAGTCGTAGAGTACTAGTCCACGTTGTAGCAGTAATAGTCTAGGTTTCTACCATATAGTACTTTTAGAAACCACTACTATATGTCATGTTCTACGTATTCGAAATACACTTTTGTCATGAAGTGAGTGGACTACTCACTGGCTAAAGGTAAGTCATTCCCCATTTGAAATTCACAACATAATAACCTAGACATGATGATATTCCCATTCTCATCAATCGGTTAAGAACGAACGCTTATATATTAAGTAACCCTAATACATACCTTACTGTGAAAAACCTCCATTCACATGGACCACTTACTTAAACACAATGGGTCTTTTTCGAACGTAATTATGCACAAATAAAAATGTAAATTCACAAATAATTTCTAAAAATAATTCTTTTATTAAAACATTCGATATTTACATCAGAAACTTAGTCTAAGAGGACATATTTCCCAACAAGAAGGCAAACACAGGATTCACATTCAAAAATACAAATATGTGCACATCATACACACTTTTTGATAGTCCAAAGATACATTCCTCACCTGATCCCGAATTATAGATATCCAAATACACATCATGCATACTTTCGCTCAATGCATAAACACGCATCCAGCATCCAGTACATGTACATCAATCATGTTTACCTTCAAAAACTCTAGATGTACACTATTTACTCATAATTTTCACACTCTACACAAATAGATTTCGTGAAATAAGAATCCAGGGAACTCCAATTTAAAATCAATAATCAAACACAACTCCTAAAAAAATTACACCGACCCACCAGCCACAAGAAAACGACCTCTCATAAACTCAAATCTTTTTTATCTAATTTAGGACTTCACTATCTCAGATAATGAAAATGGGTTACTAGTACAGAAACTATACAAATATTTATTATTCATTGAAAATGAAAATAAACATTTTCATAGAGTTTTTGTGCAATGGACTTTGATCCCAATTTATGAATATACTTTAGATTCTCTCGATTCTGTGAGTTGGTGATAGACCTTCCCTACATAAACAAGTGAATAAAATCAAATTAATATGTATAAAACACTGCTTTTTCAAATACAAAATGTAAATGTAATATGCCTTCCACTTTGGATCCTTAAAAATGTTCTCACATATCCATCTCCAATCTTCTTAGCATTCTTCAAATTCTTTCGAAGGATGTTCCTTGCCCAAAATGCCACCTCCTAGCTTCTTATAATGTTGGTGACACTTATTTCGCCAATTCCCATATATTCGCCCAAGTTCAGCCTTAACTACAGCTTTCACTTTAGGGTTCTCTATGTCTAGATCAAATTCATCCTAAAATTTAAGGAATAGAAATATTCAGTTGCTCCTTAAAAATTCCAAAAATCATTTTAATGGAAAGAAAATACCTTCACAAGTCTATAAAGATGACATTTCTCAAGTTTTGGAATGTACTTCCAGCTTTTCACTCTCACAGATGCATCCTGTCTTAATATAATGTCAAGCTCTGTGGCATAATTCAAGCTCCAATTACCAACAACTCTATTCTCATCTTCAGGAATGTCTACCTTAAGCTTTTACTTAGTTCTATAAATTTCTTTTTCAAGTATGAAATTCCAATTAGGACCATGCTTTTTGGAGACTTGAGCAATTTCTATTTATATTAATACAAAAGAAATAATTAAATTTATTTGAATTTATATTCCATTTTTACCAAGACAGTCAGATGTAGAAATAATAATGCTAGAAAGTGCATTCTATCTTGATTATTGGCATGTCCAGTTGCTTCAATAACTCTTTCAATCCCTATTTCAATAAAGCCAAATAAAAGTCGAATTCATTGGAGTCAATACTATATTTTACTAAGATAGTAAGACATAGGAACAGTAAGATGCAGGAACAATAATATTGAAGAGTGCTTTAACCTTGATTATTGCCATGTAGGAATAACCAACCAGAAAAGTTCATTTTACCTTGTTATTAGCATGTTCTGGTGGGCTGCTAAGTCCTCCAATTCCTTTTTCATTTTGTGTTTGCGCTTGGAGGCTCAGCTGGTGCATCTTGAGTAAGTGATCGCTGAAAATAATACAAAAGATCTCCAGATAGTGACCTTGGATGTCGTCCCTGTAGAAAATGTAGAGTCTGCACTGGTGTAACTGGAGGCTGAGTTGTGTCTCAAGCTTGTGCTAGTTATAATAAGATTTTGTATTTTTTTTTAGCATTCTTAAATAATAGTCTGAAAATGAAATCACCTACTCTTTGCGTTATATTCAAAAATAAGCTAAAACGTTGTCATCCCGTGTTGGTACTTCTCGTACTTGGATTTTTGGTCGATATTTTTGTTCCTTACCAGGCATCACTGTGAGAAAAAAAAAACAGAAAATAAGTTATAGTTTCTAACATTAATATCCTAAGATTAGCTTTAAACTAGCTAAGATCGTTACATAACTGAATCATCTAAAACTAAACCTTGATCTATCCTTCAACCAAGAACACATATATACCATGCACAAAAAGAAAATAGCTGGACATATATTTATTTAGCACATATTCCATAAAATGTCATGGTGAATAATCTATTGCCAAAGAAAAATCACATGGAACAAAAAACTGTAGTACATCATGTCAGCATAACATCACATAAAGAACTATTAACAAATGTGAGACATCTTCACAAGACACTTCATATTATCATATTAGATAGATGCATAATAATGTGGATTGGCATTAATTAGGTAGGCTACATTGCAGAAGAGTTAGTATGAATGCTAATGTATTGATTGACATTAAGCTAAGATTGGTTACTGAGAAATATTAGGCAGATGCAAACAATGTATAGTACCCATCTCAAACACGTGCGTATTGAGAACCTAAATACATGATATCAATTACTCTCCGAATGGATGCTTGTACTTTCTTCATCCTCACAAGTTAAAAGTTCATCCTCAGTTTCCTTATCATTTATAAAGTCATCAGATTGATGGACCGCGTCTTTAATAAAATGTACTATTTGGGGTTCTATGTCACTTCTATGGAGTGATTGTACTTCACATCTATCAACAATAAATGGGACATCTGAACACTCAAATTATTGGTATGTAAAGTCAGCATTGTTTACTAAATAATCTAGTGAAGCTTCAACACTATATTCAAGTAGTCTTGGATCCTATAAATGTCAATGATCTGCTACTAGAGCCACATGCCAATCTCCTATTAGTTTACTGTCATGAACATAAAATGCTTGAGTAGCCTAAGATGCCAAAATATAAGGCTCTCTTTTATACCACTGATTATTGAAATTAATACTTGTGAAGTACCCATTACAATAAACTATTCTAGTATTGAACCACTCTTATTTGAACAACACCACATGATACTTTTCACCATATGTTAACACTTTGATAGAATTTAGATTGCCATAAAAGTGGGGAAAATAGTTCTCAAGGAAATTGATCCTATATAGTTGAAAGTTGAATAATGTTCTATTAAGTTCCTGCAAGACATACATTTCATAAATGATCTCATGCAATTGACTTGTCCATTTTTTGTTTTTGATCTCTTGCTTCTAAAACTACAAAATAACTTTGCAAATAACTTGTTTTTCTTTTCTTAAATGGTGTAGGAAATGCCAAAAAATGTCAAATGAAGAGGCTACTTCATATAACAGGAAGGATCCTACTTGGAAGTACAATATTCTAAAAGATCCTAAAGACCTAAACTCTTTTACATGTATATTCTGTGGAAGACCACCAAAGGTGACATATATGTAGAGCTAAGGAGCATCAAGATGAAAATCACAGAACTGCTAAAGCATGTTTGTTGTTCCCTGCATATGTTAAAGAGGGGTTGCTTTCTTACAGGAATGAAAGAAAAAATTTGAAAGAAAACTATGATAAGTTACCAAACTTCGATGATGTTGAAAATTTGGTGGAAATTGATGATGAGGTGGATGAAGTATTAGAAAAAATAAGGGAAAAAGGCCATTACATGGTTCGAGCAACTTGGACAGTAGCAAAAAAAAAAAAAAAAAAAGCAAAGGCTGAAGGGTCCAATGGATACATTTGTTCATCACAAGCTAGAGAAAGTTGTTCAATTGCTGAAGCAAGGGAAATTGAAGCAAACAAATATAAAGATGCATGTGACAAAAAATAAAGGGAGCAAGCATGTCAATACATTGCTCTTTTTTTCTATCAAGCTAGAATTCCATTTAATTAATGTTGCCAAGTTAGATTCATTTAAGTGTGCAATTGAAGCTATTGGTTAATATAGTCCTAACTTGAAGGCTCCAAGCTATCATGAATTGAGAGAACCACTGCTTCAAAAGGAATTGGAGTATACAAATGATTTATTCAAGAGTCATAGAGAGGCTTAGGTAAAGCATTGTTGTTCTATGATGTCTGATGGAGGGACTGATATCAGAAGCAGAACTTTGATGAATTTTTTGGTTAATTGTAGCTGGAACAATGTTCATTAAATCTATTGATGCTTTAGCTTATGCAAAAACTGGAGAAAAGATATTTGAGTTGCTACATTCTTTTGTTGATTATGTGGGAGAGGCCAATGTTGTCCAAGTTATAACAGATAATGCAAGCAATTTTGTCATGGTTGGTAATTTATTTTCTTTAAATTCTTTTCTTATTTAAATTACAATTTTAAATGTAATTTGAACTTATTAATTATGCTTAATTATGATTTTTAACCTTTCTTGTTTTTTTTTTTCTAAGTAGGGAAGCTGTTACAAGTAAAAAAAAACCATATTTCTATGGAACACCATGTGTAGCACATTGCATTGACCTTATGCTAGAAGATATTGGCAAGATTCCTCAAGTTAGTAAGACTTTAGAAAAGGCAGTAGTAGTCACAGTTTTTGTCTACCATCATACAATCATAATCGTACTTCTATTTTAAACATGATGAGGCAATTTACAAAGCAACGAGAGCTAGTGAAGCCTGGAAAAACTCTCTTTTGCACATCATTTCTAACACTACAATGTATTCATAAGCAAAAGGTGAATTTAAAAACCATGTTCATTTCTCAAGAATGGGTGTCTGGTAAGTGGGCAAAAACTCCAAAGGCTAAACGTGTTGTTGATGCTATCATAATGCCTTCATTTTGAAATGGTGAAGTCTTCACCCTCAAAGTTGTGGGACCCTTAGTTAAAGTTTAACGATTTTTTGACAATGAAAAGAAACCAGCCATGGGGTATATCTATAAAGTAATGGATAGAGCTAAAGAAGCTATCAAGAAGGCCTTCGGTGAAAATGAGTTGAGGTACAAAGGAAATCTTCAAAATTATTGATATAAGATGGGATTGTCAATTACATCATTCAAACATGAATGATATCCTTAGTGGAAATTCTTCACACTAGAAATTCTTTAGTGTAGTTAGAGGTACAGGCACCCTGAACTATGATCTCCTAGAATGTTTGGAAATGTTACAAAGCACCACACATATTTGATTTTGCTAAGTAAACGATTGTTCTTTCCCCATCAAATGATAACATAGTTAGAACAAGGTTTAGGAACAACCATTTGTTAATCAGAAGGAATATAAACCCTCTTTTTTCCTCTATGAATATCCATGTCTCAAAACTTAGCATTCATTCAAACATGACAGATGCTCACCTGTAAGAAACTATTCGATAAACTTCTAGGAATTCATCTCCATTTATGACCCCTACAACCAAATAAAGCTAGCCTTAGATGCATTTCTTGAATAATGAAACAATGAATACAATACTTTCACATGAATTCTCAGAAAGTTTGCCACGGTTGTACAGAAAAAGAGTGCTAAGATTAAACCACTCATAAAAGCTTGGTGTATCTCCAAGCAAATGAAAAATTCGTATCTAATATGTGATAAAAATTTCAAGTATATGAGCAAAGGTTATATCTAATCATAAGAAACAAAAAGAAGGAGCAAACTACAAGCAAGGAACATTTCAAACAAATAAGATTTTCTTGCCAACAAGAGGACACCTCAAAGGTGCCAAAAATAATGAAAAAACGGTTAGTGGCAAAATTAATTGAACAAGTCCAAAAAACCCATGGATATCACAAGTTAAGGAGGTTGAAAATTCCCATGACTATTTGGATGAATAAATAAACTTATCCAACTTACACTAGGAATTTCTAGACTGATAAAGAACCTAATCTCTACCTTAGAGGCTTGAATCCGAGGGGGACGAAAGAATGTTTCTGGGGATTGAACGAATTGAACCCAGCAAAAGGATTTCTCTGCCTCACCGAGATTTCTAAAGTGAAAAAAAGAGGGAAATGGAAAAATGGGCAACCGAGATTTGTGAAGTGGAAACAAGAGGGAAATGGAAAAGGAGACATAGGGATTTGTGAAGTGGAAACAAAAAGGAATGCAAAAAGATGCATCGGGATTTCTACTATGGAAATAAGGGGCTAAAAACGATTTTGTTAATGTTTTTTTAAAAAAAAAAATCTAAATAGCGAGAAGATATTTCCTAGCTAAAATGGATAAAGCATTAGCGAGAATAATAAAAAAAACATTTCCGCTAAATGTTTTTTGTGAAATGGTTTCCCAGTGGGAGAATTTCTCTCCTAACTATTAGCGACAAAGTTTGTTGGCAAAAAAAATTTTGTCACCAGTTTCTTGCCCAAATATACACTGGTGAGGAATTTAAATTTTCCTCACAAAAAGACAAGCGCTAGTGACAAAATTTTGTTTCCTAGCTAAAAATTTGTCATGAAAATATATTTTTCTTGTAGTGCTACTTACTATATTCTTGCTCCTACTTGTACAAACGCCTTCTTTCCTAAAAATATACTAGTCGATTAGATTTCCTAAAATCCTTGCAATCAACATAAAAGTCAACTAGGTTATTACTTACCATAACCAATTTAATTCCTCCCTAATCCCTTCAAACACATACTATTTGGTAATCAAATTTATAAAAGATTATTTCACTTCCAAAATTGGGTATTTATTTCCTTCTTGTGTTGTCCGAAAATAGGAAATCCCTAAGCATAATATTTTCCTTTTAAAATGTTTACCTTATATACCTAGTTCCTATTTTTTTTTTTTCCTTAAAACAAGATTCCATATTTTCTTTATACTCAGCCTAATAGCCAGCCTTATCAATGGAGGACCCTATCTATTAACTCTTTTGGCAACAAGGATTGTTAAGAGTTGCTATTTACCGTAACTAAATTATTTCTTCCTTAGTCCAAACATATTCGAATTCTAACTCCCCAAAATCACTCCATTCTTTTTCTAATTAAATCAGTCCACTTTAGGAGTTGTTTGGTTCTTAATTTGCGGTTAGCAATGCTGTGTGCAACCCCTCACTTTCCTTATTTTTGCTGGTCGAAAGTTGGAGAGGGAACTAAGAAAAGAAAATTTGTTTTAGTTTAGCAAGTAATTAATCTTTTTTTTTCCAGCCTTGAAAACTTCCGTACATCTTCTCCCTTCAAAATTCAAGCAATCTCTGATTGCTTTTCCCTCCAATCTACACAAAAATCACACACAACTCTCAAAAGAATTTTGAACTCCCTTATTTTAGCATACACAACCGAAATTCTCCACAGGCAAAAGAGAACTCTCGACTTTCACTTCGAGCAAGAATCCTCACATGATCATTTCTAGGTCATTCTCATAGAGAAAAATAACATACACACAAGACTCCTCTCAGCTCTCTTTCTTCTCCCACCCACAGAACTAACACCTTTCTTCTCTTCTCACATGGATACTATCTAGCCAGGCCACCACTTGTTCACGGTTTCTTCTCCATCTAATCAAGGTAAGCTCTACTCCCCTAACTCTCGAATTTCTTCTCTTCAATTCCATCACTAAACCAATCGAGACACACATGGTCTCGGCCCTCTCCTCCTCTATTCCTATATCTTAACCTTATTATTGTTTCATGCCAAGGTTGAGAAATGCAAATACCTCCTCCAAAACAGCATTTGGGGTTCTTCAATGGATAGCCGAAATCACTTCTTCCTTCAAGTAAATCTCGACAACACCCCCTTGCTAGTTTATGGTTCCTATGTGATGTAGGATATTTGGAATTAGTGAACCGTATGTTGGGATTTGAGCAAAGGAGAGATCTTGAGTTGTTGACATGCTTGCTATGGTTATTTTATCCATGAGTAATTGATGTTGATACTTGCTTGGTTTTGAGTAGTTATACCCTTTGATATGGTCAAGATGGAGCTATATACTTGTATGCCTATGTTTTATTTTAGAGAATAGTGTGCATGAGATTGGGAACAATTGTGAATTTTCACCTCTCTAGAATTAACCCATATCTTGAAAGGGCTATTGATGCGTGTTTTTTAGTGTTAGAAAAATTAACAACAATGGGTCACAATCAATTAAGTTTTAATTAAAATGTTAACCACTAAAACCACACATATGGGTAAGTATACCCGTCATATAGTATATGGAATAGTAAGTATCAAATCTACAAGTACTTAGACCGCCATCTTACTTTACCAAAATTTATATTATTTATCCAATAAAATAAAGAAAACAACATAAATAGCCTACTAACATAATATACTAGAGAATAAATCAAGTTCATCCAAGAAAAGTTACAAGGAATATTAAGAAATAAGAATAAAGAGAAAGACGTGTAATAAAGAAATACTCCAAATCTATGTAAAGTAAAGAAAAAATCTTAAATATATTAAGTCCTAATTCAAATACCAACGATTTCAAGATAAATTCCACTGTCTCTCGAGTTATGAAATTCTATTCTTGACTTAATTCAAATGGTATCTCTACATCTTTAATTAAATGTAAGAAGTATTAAGATTAACTTAATTAAATAATTAATGACCTTATCTCTAGGTAACACTGAAGTCCTTATGGAAAAAATCAATAACCCTATCTCTTGCTGAAATTGATCTCCTTTGATTACCTAGTCTTTACCCTTAACCTCTCTCTCGAGTTAATTAAGAGATAACAAGCATTGAATTAATTAGTTGGTACATCTCTCCTAACCCCTCTCTCAAGTTAATTAGAAAATAATGAATCAATTCAACAAAGTAATAAATTCAAATAATTAAATATTTAGAATTTGGAGTCACTAGATTAAAAGAAATCCAATCCAAGAACAAAAACTTAGGGTTCAACCCTTAAATAAAATTAAAATATGATAAACTCAAATTATCAATAAATTATAAAGAAGAGAAAAAGAAACCACTCATAGACAAGGAAGTCTTCTTCTTCTTCCTTAAAACCTTCTTGATCAACCTCCTCTTCTTCTCCAAGAATTCTCTTTGATCCTCCTTAGTTTTGGTGTTTCTCTAAGAGTTTTCTAAAGATATTACATTAAAAAATTGAAAACTACTTTGTACAATTTTATTATCTTGTATTTATAGGAGTTTAGATTGCCAATCGAGGTCCGCGTTTCAAGTTCGTTATCCTAATCGTCTCCACCCAAATCAATTCCCAAAAGAGTCCTAGCAGAAGTTGTCAAGTTCTATATTGAAAAGAATTTCCATCGACATTGCATCAGGATGGAGCCGACGCCAGTGCAAATGCTTGGGTTGGCACTGGTTCAGATTCTTGGGCCGGCACGGGCTCAACTCTGTCTGCCTCCAAAATTGCTCTATTTTGCCCATATTTTCCAGAATTAAGCTAGGGCCGGTTCAAATTAGGAGGGCACCGGGCCAATCTAGAATCGCACAATTAAGCTCCAAATTCTTCAATTTCTACATAAAATCACCAAAAACACTTTCCATTGGCAAAATATCAAATAGGAAGGGAATTGGCTAGCTATTGAGTTAAAAGTATCATAAAATAACTTCAAATAATTAGGAAAATAAAGGTACATTTAGGCCCTATTAGCTATCTTATTATACTAGACCTATAGATATTGCCTGCGAATATAGGTTAATTGCATGTTAGAATATTGATTTGATTATCTATATGATGGTTGATAAGGTTGATTTCACTTCTGTTATTCATATACTCTATGACCTTAGTATTGAAGTATGTCTGTAAGTGATAAAGTTGAGATTAGAAATATACGTGTTTTGGTGACTTGTTGCTACTAGGGTTATGATCTAGTCAATAAAATTCCTGTTGTGTTTGATTTTGGGTGAACCATAATTTAGACTTATGCTTTGATAGTTGAGATTGTATTAAGCCCGGTCAACTCTTAATTGCTTGTCAAGAGGCCCTGATTCTATAAGCTCTTGTATAAATTTTTTTAAATAACGCTTATTTTGCAAGTCATAAGCTGTTTACAACATCTTGTTGGAAGAATTGTGCACTAGATATGCAGGCATGATTTAAACCTTTCTATTGAACAAATGACAATTTAAACACATGAAAGCCTTTTTAAAACAAGTTCTACTTTTTTCACTATAAAGTTTTGGCAAAACTTTCTTTACACCATGTGTGCATATTCAAGCTGATTGAAAGGTATTTGTTGAGAATATCTCTAAGCAGGATAACATTGAGTACTCAATAAGGTCATGTTGCTAGTACTAGTCCTTGAAGGTTTGAGAGAGTACTTCGGCAGGTGACCACCTTCGGGTACGATCTCTTTTCGAAAAGGGCTACAATACTAGTTAGTCAGACCAATCCGAGTTAGCAACCAGTTCCAAGTGGGACTGTGATCCGAAGTTGAAATACCAGTAAGTTTGGATGAGAGATGGAAAAGCATCTCACCTAATAGGCATCACCCACAGCACTATGATGCAAGGTTTCATAGTGCATTGTCATGATGTAGGGTTTCATGGCAATGGATTATGATAATCACAGTCTGCCATTTTATAAAAAAAATATATGAGTGGTTATTTTGTACATGGAATGGTTTATCTCTTTATTTTATGAGTAAGGGATTGTGATGCAAGGTTTCATGATGCAGGGTTTCATGGCAATGGACTATGATAATTACAGTGTGCCGTTTTATAAAAAAATATATGAGTGGTTATTTTGTACATGGAATGATTTTATCCGATTCCGCTTTATTTTATGAGTAAGGGACTATGATGCATGATTTCATAGTCCACCCATTTTGTAAAATTTAATGAATGGTTTCTTCTATATGTGAAACATGGTTATTTAAGCTTGTTTGCTAATTTTGTATTATTGTGTTGAGCAAAATACACAAGCAAACCACTCTATGATCTTTTAAATTATTATGCAATGACTAGCAACATTTTCTGTAAAATTTCCAACTTGTATCATGAAAGCATTTCAAATTATTCATGAGCAATTTAGTAATGAGAAATTTTTCTCACACATTTCTCTATCATATTTTCAGGGAGTGCTAATCTAAACAAGGTGAGGTGTTGATAGTGTTCAAGAGCTAGATTCCTTTGTTTATTTATGAATTGATGATGAAGACTTGTAATCTTTTGAATTTTAACCTTTAAGACATGTATAAGTATTAATGAGTTGTATGAAGTTTTAAATTACTTCTTTCATTTCACTTTTATCCAATTATAAAGACCACTGATTTTAAGAACGAGGCGACATCCCAACCCCTTTAGGTTACTTAGTAGTGGCGTGTTACATCTAATACTCTGTATTATAATTCAAAACTCTAGTAAAGCCACTGTTTTGATATTTAGAAATTAACTTCTTCAAACAACTAAAAGGGCAAGCTAGCTATTGGAACATGATTTGTTGATTCTTTAAATGCTTTTCCTTTGGACAGCAAGAATGGAGCTAGATTTGTATATGTCAAAGAATGCTCAAGAGCCCTATTGGTTCCAATTCGAGTAAACTCTGCTTCTGTACTTCCTGTTCCTAAATGAATCAAGTAAACTTTTGGTCAGACGGGGCTTTCATTGATGTATAGGATTGTTAAAACGTAGTCAGTTCAAATTCTTACATGTCCACACTAAATATTACATAAATAATGTCTGAATGATATGATATTGTTTTGGGCATTTAGTAATGTTTCATTAATCCGAAAGGTTTTCTTATCTTGTTTTGAATAAGGATATTTAGGTTTTTTTTCTTTTTATATTTATGATTAGGTTAGACTTTATTTTGAAGCCTAGCGGTTTCATCTCTAGATTAGCTTATCTTGATTTGAATAAGAATATTTGATTTTTTTTTATGTTATGATTATGTTAGACTTCATTTTGGAGCCTAGTGACTTTATTCCCATATCTCTATTTTTTTCTCCTTCGATATTATCACCCTCTAATCTCCAATTCGATTCGCTATAATATTTGAATTATTAACAAAAGTTATTGTCTTTATTCTCGGGACTTGATGACACTTGGAATCGCCCAATTTTTTGTAATCTTTGACTTATAAATAGAATTATTTTTATTTTTTAAACTATTGAGTTTTTTTTTTTTATAACTTCAGAGCACTTCACGTCCTGATGTTGATATCAAAAATTAGGAAATAGTATAAATTGACTAAATTATTTTTGACATTTAAATGAATTTGGACCGTAATTTTTTTTCTTGATGAAATTTGAACATGCCTCTCATAGGTTTCTAGAAACTTCATTAACAATATATTTAGTTTGGATGAAAAATGAAAAAAAAAAAGAATAGAGATGTAAATTTGGATTTAATTGAGTGTAGAAGAGAAGTAAATTAGTTTCTCTCCATTTAAAAAATAAATAAATCGTCCAAATTTAAATGAATTAATAAATATTTATCATTTACTTTATAAAGTAAAATAAAAATAAATTATATTTATTTTCTCTATTATTACAAATAAAGATCTTCCTTTCATTCTTTCTTGTAAAACAAGAGATTTATGTAATTTAGACAGATGGCAAATCCTTTCTTTTCCCATTCGATTTCTTGTAACCTGATGAGGCTTTGAGCCTGTATCAGTTTGATTTAAACAGAAATCCACTCTCTTTTTATAATGCTAGTATTAATAGAAATTTATTGTCTTTCCCAAACAAATGGCGAATAGGGGGTAGGGTTGCTTGTGAATGACGCTAATTTCTCATTACTTCAGCAAATTTGTACATTAAATTATTATTTTCTCTCTACACTACGTTTCGTAAATCACAATTCTAGGATTCGTTTTAACTTCGAGGAAGCTTCGGCGACAATGATACCCATATATTTTATAATTCCCTAGCGGTTGCCCTGTTGGTTTAAGAACCCTATAATTTGTGCACTCTTTTAGCCTATGTTTAGTTTAGCGAAAAGTAAAAGTATTTGAAAAGGAGAAGTAATGCAAAAGTAAATGTGTCATTCGCATCAGTAAATTTCTTCTCTAATGTTAAAAAGGTTAGTAAGTAAAGAAGATACAAAAACAAATAATTCATTTCTTTTCTATTTTTAAGTCGCTAAAATAATAAATATAATATATATATAATGATTTATTTAATATAAAAATAAAATTTTAATTATTTTATTTTAATATAAACTAAATAAAATAACAATAAATTATACTCACTTCTAGTAATAAAGGTGAAGGTTCTACTTTCCATTCCCTTACCCCCACCTTTGTAAACTAACCAAAGTGTTAATGATTTGGGGTTACGCAAGGTGGTATGGTCTGAATTTCCTGTTAAAGAAATTTATTAATTATAATTTTTTGAGAATAAAGTTTTAGTTGGCATTTTTTTTTCTTATTTTGACGTAAATTTTTTTCCGCCTATTACGTATTTTAACTTTGTATGTATATTTGTAATTTGTGTCATATGAGGTTATAAGGCAAGTCACCCTACAGTTAAATTGTACAATTCTAAATTGGGCAAGAGTTATGGATCGATAGATAACAAGAATAGATAACGAGAATTAAAAAAAATAAATATGAAGAATTGAACAAAGTAATCAAGTTTATATATATTACGAAAATTATAAAATATTTTATTAATAGTAACTGAGAGATTTATATAAAGATTTTTTTAATATTTTACTCAAATCCTTCGTACATATCTTGTCTTTCACTGCTCATCCACTCACCAAATTCATAGGTTCTATAATTTTAGATATATTAGATCAAATCAGGACACTTGAAAAGTTTCATAACTCTAACTATATATAGGTATCAAGTTATAAAATTTCTTAATCGACATGATATGTATGCATTATGTGTATACTCATAATTTGGCTTTACTTGGATTGGCGTTTTCCAATCGCATCTCAAATTAAAATTTGGCTTTAATTTAAATATATTATTATTTTATATAATTTTCGTTTATCAAAAGCTGTCATCTATTTATGCATCACATTCTCTTTTTAGACCACATCCAACCCTACATATTTAATAATTTTTTAGAAAACTTATTTCAAATAAATTTTTCAGAAATACAAAACTACGAAAGCTGAAACAATAAATAGAACTATTGGGAAAATATTGATTTATTGGTGCCTCCTTCACTGGTAGTGACAAAACCCGCCATTCTGTGTCCCTCCAGATCAACCAAAATGGCTGAGTCCGTCGTTAACTTTGCCGTGGAGGCGATTGGCAACATGTTGATTGAAGAAGTCAAGTTTCAGCACGGGGTTAAAGATCAAGTGGAGCAACTTCATTTGGAGCTTGGCAGGATGAGGTCTTTCTTGAGAGATGCAGAAGCAAGGCAGGATGAGGTCTAAATAGAAATTTGTTATTTTTCTTTACTCTTATTCTTTTTTTTTCATTGTGTGACGAAGTTTTTATGTACATTCAATTCGTAATTGTTTTTTTTTTATGTACATTTCTAAATTAGATTTTGCATTGCATTTCCCGCAGGGATGAAAGCTTGTGTGCAATGGAAACATCAATGCACTTAGCTTTCTTTCTAGCACTATGTGAATCGTTCATATAATCCCATGTACTATTTTTTGCTTCGTTTTTTGATACTTCTATTTTTCTTTTTTTTAAATTTGTAGAAAGTTTTATCCTATTGTCTTCAAACAATAACTCCATTTGGAGAGAAGTGTGTAATATATACTATGTTTGCTTCTATTTCTATTTTATTTCTCATTCTTACTGAATTTTAATTCTTCATTTTGACTTAGACACAAAAATTCTTACTGAATGGTGTAATATAATTTTTTTCTTGAAAATGCCAAATTTTAAACAAAGGGACAAGGCGTTCATTGGGGCACGAAAGTTGCAAGAGGCCATTTCATGTTTTTCATTCTCTTCTGTTGTAATTATTGTACGGAAATTTCCACCGAACTGACCCTTAGTAATTCGGTTGGTAGTTTTTCATTCTTTTTGTTTTATTTTTATTTTTTAAATAAATTAGTTGTGGCAATATTTTTGGTTGAAATTTTATGTGTAATTTGCAAGTGCACAAATGTTAAATAAGTAATAAAGTAGTGAGTAGAAGTCATTCCCAACGAGAATTGCTACCTAACTGTAAAATTCTTTCGCTTATTACCTAACTCAAACAAAAAAAAAAAGTAATTTAATTTAAAAATCAATTACTAAAAAGAAAATAGACAAATAAAAATCAACAAAGCAAATTATATTAATTAAATTAATAGCAAAGAATGGACCAAGACACTTCAAATCCAACTTACTCCTTTTATGATGAATGATTGATTTCTTTAAATTAATTCTCCAATTGATTAATTGTAAAACCTCCGAATATAAGTTAGATCCAATTTTCCGACAAAAAACTCTTAATCTAATTAATAAGTCAATCGTATTCCTAAGTAATTTTAATTAATAAAGTCGCATAAAACTCTATGAATTTTTCTAACTTTTGTTTCCTACTCGTTAGAAACCACACAAAGAAATCGAATATATCTCTAGTCAATTTTACGATGTGTTGTTATTACCTTGATCCAATTTAATCTAATACATTTCTGAAACTAGAATAAATTTAAATTAATGTAATAATTGACTAGAAAATTACAAACTTTAACAACAATAATTACAATTAATAAAAAAACGAGATAAAAGAAATAATAACAGTAATAACAATCTCTCTCTCTTTTGGCTTCTGTCTTCTGCTCCCGAGATCCCCCTGCGAAAATCCCTTTTTTTTCCTCCAGAAGATCCCGGCAACCAACTCCCTCTCAATAGCCGCCTCCCCCCTCTGTGCATGAATTGGAGTCCATCTCCAATTCCAATTCGAAAAACGTATAGCCAATAGCTAATGGGCTTTTACTTTTGCTTTCCAACGGGGGCTTCTTATTCTTCTTTTATTTTTCCCTTTTTTTTTTCCTTTCTTTGGTTGCCTTTCCCAATCAGCCTTTTGTCCACTTCCTTTTGTTGTGCATACATTATACATTAGTGTAAGTTGTAAATCCACTAATTATATTAATGAAAAAATATTTATAGATGTCCACTAGTAACACAATTAATACATATTAGTAGAATTAGTAGAAATAGATGATTAACTCTACTAACTTCACTACTAGAGCTCTATAAATAGAGCTTTTCTCCAAGTTTAAAAGATATATCAATTATGAGAGAAGTGTTAGAGAAAATTATGAGATAAAAGAAAGAGATAAGTTTAAACAACTTATTGTGCGAATAATAGTCAGAGATTTATTGTGTGTAGATTTTATTCTGACACTACTCAAATTTTATAATACATTATCAGTACGAGCCTCTGTTGTTTCCAAAGAAGACTAAAGTACGAATTTTTACTGGTACAAAAACCAGAAGACTAAAGGTACGCATTTATTGATCCATATTGCTAACCTTATTAAACTTGAATTTGTAGCCCATGATATTTTTGAAAAAAATTATATGTTATAGGTTCTCGATGTAGAAATACATCTAAATGCTGAAGGCCTTAGTGAAACTATTAAAAAAAAAAAAATAGTGCATCTGTACAACAAAAGAAAAAACTTTGATTTTTATCTGTCATCATCTCGTCGAAAATGGAATATTTTATCAAAAAAGATTCATATGTCTTGTGGGTAACTTTAAAAGAAAGATTTAACCACCTGAAGATGGTCGTACTACCAACTACACGGTATGAATGGTTGCACCTGATGTTGCAAGATTTTAAAATCGTGAATGAATATAGCTTCGCCATGTATAAAATTACATCTCAGTTTAAATTATGCGGCGAAAAGTTACTGATGAAGATATGCTGGAGAAGACATTCTCTACCTTTTATGCCTTGAATATTGTCCGACAGTAACAATATCGAGAAAAATAATATATAAAATTTACTAATTTAATTAATGCCCTCCTTATTATAGAGAAAAATAATGAGTTATTATTGAAAAATCATGAAGCCAGACCACCTGGCTCAACAGCACTCCCAGAAGTAAATGTTGTTGACTCCAGCAGAAGCCATAGTCGTAGTCGTAGTCGTGGCCGTGATCGTGGTTATAGTTGTGGACACGCTCGACATTTCTCTTATCACAGTAATAACCAGGTTGTAAGAAATACTAGCCACCTGAAGTGGGAAAGAAAAGATAATAAAGGAAAAGAAAAAGAAATGCAAGAAAACTATGAGGATAAGTATTATAGATGTGGTATGAAAAGTCATTGGTTACGTAACTGTCGTACGACCAAGCATTTAGTGGAATTATATCAAGTTTCACTGGAAAAGAAAAATAAAAATGTTGAAATAAATTTTTCTCAACACCCAGTTAATTAATGGTGCTGACGACGATAATATTGATCTAGAAAATCTTAATATCAATATTACCCATATGGATATATTTGATTTTTTCAAATACCCAGATGGTAGGATAGACCATTTAATTAGAGATAGCAGTGTCCAGAAGAACTAATGCCTATACATAGTTTTGTAAATTTTCATTATATTAATATTTACGTTTGCTTATATACATTTTTGTTCAGATGTCTATTTTTGATGATAATGTATGTATTATTGATAGTGGAACTATACACACTATACTAAAAAATAATAAATATTTTTCTTATCTCAAAATGGGAGAAACAAATATTTATATTATAAACGATAGTACAAATTTGATTGAAGGTTCCGGAAGAGCTAGTATATTATTATCTGAAGGAACAACAATTAATATTGATAAGGCACTATTTTTCTCAAAATTCAGAAGAAATTTATTAAGTTTTAAAGATATCCGCAAAAATAGGTATCATGTTGAAACAAATGAGGAAAATGGTATTGAGCATCTTTATATTACTCAAATTAAATTGGGTAAGAAATCTGTATTAGAAAAACTACCATCTTTTTCTACTGACCTATATTTTATAAAAATATATACAATTGAAATTCATCATCTAATAAATCAGAAGTTTACTGATCTTACTACTTTTAACATTTTGCAGGACTGGTTAGGTCATCCGAGATCTATCATGATGAGAAGAATAATTGGGAATACATATGGTTATCCATTAAAAAAATAAAAAGATATTGATATCAGAAAAATTTTATGCGCTGCATATTCCATAAGAAAATTAATTATTAGACCATTATCAGTAAAATTAGAAGTTGAAAGTCTTACATTTTTGGAACGGATTCATGGAGGCATTTGTGGACCTATTCGTCCACCATGTGGACCGTTCAGATATTTTATGATCTTAATTGATGCATCATCTCGATGGTCACATGTGTGTTTATTATCTACTTGTAACCTGGCGTTTTGCGAGTTTACTTGCTTAAATAATTAAATTATAAGCACAATTTTCTGACCATCAAATTAAAAATATCTGTTTAGATAATTCTGGTGAATTTTCATCACATGTTTTTTATGCATATTGCATGTTAATTATTGGAATTAATGTTGAACATCCTGTAGCTCATGTTTATGCACAAAATGGTCTTGCTGAATCTTTTATTAAAAGATTACAATTAATTATTAGACCATTATTAATGAAAATAAATCTCCCAACATCTACCTGGCAACACTTGTACATATAAGGCCAACTAGTTATCATAAATTATCTTCTTTGCAATTAGCTTTTGGTTTAAAACCAAATATTGCCCATTTAAGAATTTTTGGGTGTGCTGTATATGTTCCAATCACACTAAACCAACGTACAAAGATAGATCCTCAATGAAGAAAGGGGATATACGTTGGATATAATTCTCTCTCTATTATCAGGTATGTTGAACTCTTGACAGGAGATGTATTCACAGCAAAATTTGCTGATTGTCATTTTAATGAATCATTATTCCCTAAATTAGGGGGAGAACATAAACAGTATAAGAGAGATTTTGCTTGGATAACATCATTAAATTATCTTGATTCGCGCACAAGCGCATGTGAACTTGAAGTTCAAAAGATAATTCATTTGCAAAGCATTACAAATCAAATGCTAGACGCTTTTGTTGACTCTAGAAGAGTAACAAAATCACATATTCCAACTATAAATGCTCCTATTCGAATTGAAGTCCTAGAAGAACAAAAGATTATACCTATAGCTGTTGAGTCAAAAGCACGCTTGAAGCGTGGCCGACCTCTTGGTTCTAAAGATAAAAATCTTCGAAAGAAAAGAGGATTAAGTGATCCAGATGATCATATTGAAGAAAAGAATGATAAAGACCAAGAGAAAACTGATGAAAAAAATAAAAGAACCAAAAGTTGATGAAAGTAACACTGAAATTTTTATCAATTATATCACTTTCAGTAAAAGTTGGAATCGGATAGAAACAGTTATTGATAATATGTTTGTATACAATATATCTCTTGATGTCACACAGGATAATGATGATCCTGAATCAATATTAGTTTATGAATGTTAGCATAGAAAATATTGGCTATAATGGAAGATGCTATTCAATCGGAGTTAAATGCAATGACAAAACATTAAGTCTTTGGACCTGCAGTCCAAACATCAAAAGGTGTAAAACATGTTGGTTAAAAATGGATATTTGTGCGAAAGCGCAATAAAAATAATGAAATCGTACGATATAAAGCACGGTTAGTAGCCCAAGATTTTTCACAAAGACCAGGTATTGATTATGATGAAACTTATTCTCCTATTATTGATGCTATTACACTCCAATATCTTATTAGTTTAGCAGTACATGAAAAGATAGATATGCGTTTATTAGATGTTGTCACTGCTTACTTGTATGAAAATTTAGAAAATGATATTTACATGAAAATTCCCGAAGGATTTCGTATGCCCAAAGCATATAAATATTATCCTCGTAAAAATTACTCTATCAAGTTGTAAAAATCATTATATGGCCTGAAGCAATCTGGACGCATGTGGTTCAATCGTCTTAATGAATATTTATTGAAAGCAGGATTTAAAAATGACCAGGTATGTCTATATATTTTTATTAAGAAATTTAGTTCTAAATTTGTGATATTAGTTATATATGTTGATGATATTAATCTTATTGAAACTTCAGAAGAGTTCCAAGAAATAATTGATTATTTAAAAAGAGAATTTGATACCAATGATTTTGGTAAAATTAAATTTTGCCTTAGTTTACAAATTGAATATCTAGAAAGTAGAACATTTATTCAACAATTAACATAGACAACAAAAGTTCTAAAAAGATTTTACATGAACAAAACACATCCATTGAGTATTTCAATGATCGTCCGGTCATTAGATGTAAATAAAAATCCTTTCTAACCTCAAGAAAATGATGAAGAACTCATTGGCCCTGAAGTACCATATCTCAATGCAATTGGTGCATTGATATATCTTACTAATAATACATGACTTAATATTACATTTGCTGTCAATTTATTAGCAAGATTTAGTTCTTCACCAATATGACGACATTAGAATGGAATTAAATAAGTCATTCGATATCTCCAAAGTACAATTGATTTTGAATTATTTTATTCAAACAAAACCAACCCAACATTGATAGGTTATGCAGATGTTGGTTATTTATCTTATCCACATAAAACACGTTCTCAAACGGGCTATCTATTTACATATGGAAACACTGTTATATCATGTCGTTCTACAAGATAATTTATAGCAGTTACTTCTTCAAATTATACTGAAATTATAGTCATTCATGAAGTAAATCTAGAATGTGTATAGTTAAGATCAGTGATTTATTATATTCGAGAAAGTTGTAGATTATCATCTAGAAGAGATATTCCAACTCCTCTTTATGAAAACAATGCAGCTTGCATAGTTCAATTACGAGGAGGATATATTAAATGAGATCGGAAAAAACATATTTCACCAAAATTCTTCTTTACTCATGAACTCTAAAAGAAAAGTGAAATTGATGTGCTACAAATTCAGTCATGTGACAACCTGTCAAATATTTTCACAAAGATTTTACCGACTGCAACATTTGAGAAGTTGAGATATAAAATCGGTATGCATCGGTTCAAAGATTTAAAGGGATCATCTCATCAGGGGGAGTAATAAACAGATATATAAAATAGTGTATTCTTTTTCATTCACTAGATTTTTTTCCACTGAGTTTTTATCTAGTAAGATTTTAACGAGGCATATTCTTTATGTAATGGACACCCAGGGGGAGTGTTGTGAATACATTAGTGGAAGTTGTGAATCCACTAGTTCCATTAGTGGAAAAATGTATATGGATGTCTACTAGTAACACTACTAATACATATTGGTGGAATTAGATTCTTAACTCTACTAATTCGACTAGTAGAGCTCTATAAATAGAGCTCTTCCCCAAACTTGAAAGATATACCAATTATGAGAGAATTGTTGGAGAAAATTATAAAAGAAAAGAAAGAGAGAAGTTTGAAGAACTTATTGTGCAAATAATAGTCAGAGATTTATTGTGTATAGATTTTATTCTGATACTGCCTAAATTTTATAATACCTTTGACATTGTTCAGCCGACTTTTCCAATGCTATTCCTTTTTCTTTTTCTTTTTTTTCCTTTTCCTATCAACTTTTTACCTCCTTTTATCTCGTGAATTCTGCTATCATTGGCCAAGCAATTTCAGCCAACTCTACCTGTATGTAATAAAAATATAAGTATAAATCACCTCAATTAATCTTATTTTATTCAAATTGTATCTTATAAATAAAAATATCTCAATTAATTCCTACTAAATACAATATTATTTAATCCACTTAAGCAAATCAAAAATCATAATAATTTAATCAATTAAATCCAATTTAAATAAGAAAATAGAAATAAATAAATAGTAAAAAAATATAACCCATCAAAAATTTTCAACCCTGGTGATTTAGTTGGTAATCATCAATCGAAACTATGAAACTCAAACCCCGATAACCATTTTGTAAAAGAAATAGGGAACTTAGGTGGAATTTTAAGGCTCCACAAACAGGATCTAATTAACTTTGGCAACTGGGGATGAACCATCCAAAGACCACTAAAATCCTCATGCATGCATGATATGATATGCACTCTTAAGGAAATATTGTCTGTTTTAAGTATGATGTAAAGCATATTTGTCCCCTAGACCTAACATTACACAATGGTATGATAGGGATGGAATTAGCTTCGTAGGGGGAGTAATCACCTCCTTAATGCACGCCATCTTTCCAAAAACAAACTTCAAAGTCAATATAGTTCCATGCAATTTGCTCAAAGTTTCAAACACCTCCTCTCTCTCTCTCTCTCTCTCTCTCTCTCTCTCTCTATTAACTCCATTTTTAAATCGAGTTAAATTTGAATATTTGAATATTCAAATATTTAGTTCAAAAGCTCGCAAATATATTGAAAAAATCATCACTCCAAACACAACCTATGATTCCCCTAATCTTATTGTCCTGCTGCTGACCTCTCATGCTCCAACGGAAGTTGATTCACTTAGTCCAATGCCGTGCAGAGACTTGACTTGTTCAATTCCTATCTTGATGACCTTTTCCCTAATAAATTTAACGATAGAATCAGCCATTTTAGCAAAATGAAAGGGTCAATAGTTCTCTGATACTTTACTAAATGAAAACAAGCATAGATGAAGAAAAAATAATGAAACGATTAAATGAGAATCGAAATTGAAGTATTTGGTTAATGGATCTAAGTGTGTGGATATGAGTTTGAAATTTTACTATATAAGTTCACTTTATTAGTATTAGGATGGGCAACGGAAGCAACCCACAAATATATATAAAAGAGGAAAGAAAATAAATAAATAAAACACAATACCAAAATTTAACGTGGTTTGATTTCTCAATTAGACCTACATCTACGACCCCAAAGGGAAACACTCCATTATATAATTTTTGGATAGACAAAATTACAAAACCTCACAAAATAACTCAAGGCGCAAAAATCTCTCAATTTACTAGTGTTAGCCCTAAGGGCTTTCTTTTAGGTTTTGATTTATGACAAACGTTGCTATGGACTAACGTGTCAATTTATTGTGATATGACATATTTGACATTTATTCTTCTAAAGTCTTCAAATAAGAATTGTTGGCAACTCCTTCAACACTGATGTCAAGATTAGAAGATCAAATGCGAAAATCAAAGTATGAGGAGTTATATATCAAGGAAGTTCTTTATGAAGAATGTTAGACTAGGAAGTATTATTAAGGTATATTTATTAATTCCTATGTCTTCTTATCTTTTGATTTATTTGACTTTACCTTGAAGCTTCAAAGGAGATGTTTCTCAAAATTTTTAAAATTCACAGAATTTTGGATGGAAGAGTTTGAATCCAAATGGTTCATCTAAAATCCTGTAAATCGGATTGAAAAATTTCTGTCAGGAATGTGTTATTTTGGACTTAACTTTTGGATGCATCTTCGTCCAAAACTCGAGTCCAAAACTCGGATGAGTTTAAACAGAAAAACTTATAGCCGTTTTTTATGACCGTTGGCACTCCACTTTTTGGCTCTATAAATAGCCTTTAAAGCAAGATTAGATGTAAGATTTTTGAAACATTCATCATAGAAACATTATTGCTCAATATTTTTCAAAAATCTCCTTTTATCTTAGCTTCAAAGTGAGTTCATTGTGTATCAAAGATAAAAGTATTTTGTGGTTTGTATCCGAGAGAATATCTGCTCAAGTAAGTGAGCTTATCTCTGTTCTGTTGATTTTCAATTCTCTGTTGTAAGTGCAAGGTTGTGTGGTAAAACCCATAGGGGTGATCCTTGTTGTGTGTATGTTTAAGGTTGTGGTGTAAAACCCATAGGGGTGAGCCTTGATGTGTTTGAGAGGTTGTGTAAAACCTAGTAAGGTGATCCTCTCTTGTGTGTGAATGTTTCATTAAGTGAGATTAATGAAATAGGGTTGAAAATCCTTAAGTGTGAGGCTTAAGGTAGTGAACGTGGATCATTGTTGATCGAACCACTATACATCTCTTGTCTCATTTTATTTCAGTGGTCATGTACTGTTTTTTGATGATCTTTCACTGTCTAAATCTGAATATACATCTACGAGTGCTTGAATAGCTTTTTATGCATCTATAAAGTCAGTCCAAGTTTCTTGGTGATCATCCTTATTCAAAAAACTGTTTTTATTTGCCAAAAACCTTATTCACCCCCCCCCCCCCCCTAAGGTTTTTCAACTAGGCTCAATGAGCTGGTGCACTCTCCCTAAAACAATACTAACCTATTTATAGGGAAAGCCTTCCCTACTCTTCTTTAAATTATCCCATGTGGGATTGAGAAAAACTCAACAAATCCTCATTTTTCTCAATTTCTCAAATTACAACAGAATTTGAAAACCTAACTCTATTCCCAATCTTTGCAGTCTTCTTCTCTATTGCTTCTTCAGTTTTACTTCCTTCAAGTCACTTCTTCAAGGAATGACCATCAAGATGGTAGATATATTTGCTCTTCTTTCTCCCTTGCATAACCAGACAGTTCCCTTTATATATTTTGCATGACCTCCCAACTCCAACATACTTGTATCCTTTTGATGCCATCACACCTAATGAAACAATATTGACACTAGAATTAGGAACATACCTTACATCAGGAAGTATTTTGACTTCATCATTGTGGAGCTTAAGGCAAACTCGTCCAACGCCTTCAACCTTCATCTTAAAGTTGTTTCGCACGTTAATGTGGCCAAAATTCCCCAATTGCAAATCATCGAACATGTCTTAGCCCTTGCAAATTTGCAAGTCTGATGCAGAATTCATTATCTAATTTGAATGTTTCTCATCAATAGTACGTTATAAGAAAATTGTGAATCTGCCACGGATTTTTGTCACGGAATATTTTTCGTGGCAAACTGCGATGAATTTTGCCACGGAACAGCAAAATACAAGCAACTTGTGAGGGAAAAAATACCCTAGCAAATTCGTGGCAATTTGCCACGAAATTGCGATGGAAATAGTAGCAAATAGCGATGCAAATATATTCCATAGCAAATCGGTAGCAAAAAAAGGCGCCAAAAAATTATGCCAAATATTTTCCACCGATTTGCGATAAAAACATTTTCGTGGCAAAATTATGCCAAACATTAGCCACGAATTTGTCACGGAATTACAAAATAGTGATAAAAAGAAATGGCTAAATTTTTATTGTATTTTCCGTGGCAAATCCGTAGCTATTTGCCACGGAATCACAAAATTGTCACTAATCCGTGACAATTCCGTGACTAATTGCCACAGATTTTTTTTATTTTTTAATTTATTAGTTATATTATTTTGTATTAATTTTTGTTTCATACCTTTTAAATAACAACGACGAAATATTTTGTAAGTATCTTGATTTATTTATTTTCTAATGCGTTTTTTCTTGAAATGGAATTAAAATGTATTATTTTTTAGTATCAAAATATACGTTTGTATTAAAATTATAAATTTTAAAGAAACGATATAATTTTATTTTATTTCGACTATAAAAGCCATTGAAAATTATTTTGAAAAACTATATTATCATTGAGAGTACATAAAAAAGTATATTACGCAAAGTAATGATAAAAAGAAATAACTAAATTTTTGTTGTGTGTTCTATGACAAATCCATAGCTATTTGTCATGGATTTGCCACGGAATCACAAAATTGCCACTAATCCGTGGCAATTCCGTGGCAGATTACCATGGATTTGCCACGGAATTTTTTTTCATTTGTTTCTAATTTATTAGTTATATTAGTTTGTATTAATTTTTGTTCCATACCTTTTAAATAACAACGACGAAATATTTTATAAGTATCTTGATTTATTTATTTTATAATGCATTCATTCTTGAAATGAAATTAAAAATAAGATGTATTATTTTTTTTAGTATTGAAATATACGTTTGTATTAAAATTAAAAATTTTAAAGAAACGATATAATTTTATTTTTTTTCGACTGTAAAACACAGTGAAAATTGTTGTGAAAAACTATATAATAATTGAGAGTATACAAAAGAGTATGTTACGCAAAGTAGTAATGAAAAGAAAAGGTTAAATTTTTATTGTGTAGCCACGGAATCACAAAATTGTCACTAATTTCCGTGGCATATTGCCACGAAATTTTTTCCTTTTTTGCTCTTGCATTAATTTTTATTATATTTATTTTTTTCATACATTTTGATTAAAATGGTCAAATATTTTATTTTCTGTTAGTCCATGGATTTGCCACGGATTTATTTTTTCTTTTTATTCTAATTTTTATTATATTTATTTTTATTCCATACATTTTGATTAAAATAGTCAAATATTTTTTAAACATTTTGTTTTTTTATCTCTAACTTATTTATTATTGAAAAAGAATTTATATGAATTTAAAATAGAATGTAATATTTTTGTGTAGAAATATATGTGTATTAAAAAAATTTAAAGATATAATATATATTATTTCTTTTTTTGACAACAAAAGCCATTGAAAATATCAATGCAATTAACTATATTACTGTGACATTAATTAATAAAAAAAAATTCATTAATTATGTATGTGTGAGTGTATATATATATATATATATATATATATATATTTATATATGTATATGAATATGTGTGTGTGCGTGTGTCTATATATAAATAAATAAATATTATATTGTATACACACATATTTATAAATCATTTAATAAAAAAGAAAGTATAATTGATACTTGATAGTATATAAAATTTTAAAATTATATAAATATACAAAATATTTTTTTATATTGAATATTATAGTTTTATATTGAATATAAATATTCAAATTTTTGTTGTGTGTTCCATGGCTAATCTGTGGCTATTTGACACGGAATCACAAAATTGCTACTAATCACGGATTTGCCACGGCATTTTTTTTTCCAATTTTTTCATTTTTTTGGGATAATCTACAAAAAAAAAAACTTCATTTTTTTTTTCAAATACTTAGAAAATATTTTGTCAGAATTCCCAAATTCTTCTTCTTCTTCCCACTCCCTCCTCCCACCCTCTCGCTACCCCCCTGCTGGTTTTCCTTGTCCTGCCTTCCCCTCTCCCCGGCGCCCCCATCCCGACTTCCCCTTCCCCCATGCCCAGTCACCCACCGACGGCCAGCCGCCCCGTGGCAGCCAGTCCCCCAGCCCGTCTCGGCCCCCTCGTCTCGATCTCCTTACCTGGCTCCCCCAGCCCACGCCCCCTCCCGCCGCACCCCCTCCCCCTTCTGCTGATCCCCGCCCCTACCCCGTGAACTCCTATTTTTGTTGTCAGCCAATGCTTCAGGAGTTGGGGAAGCAAAATTCTCACTTAATGAGACTTTTTCAAGAGCATCAAGCTGATTTTCTTCATCTGATCAACGAGCCTGTTGAAGGCGTAGACGGGTATCTATATTTTGTAATTTCATTTTTATTCAAATTTTTGTATTTGCTGCTTAATGTATTGGATCTTCAATTGCTAATCTTGGTTGACATGATATTAGGAACATACTTGGGCAACTTGCTGCAGCAATGCCGCAGGCTATACAAGTGACTCCTGAAGACATGGTGACGAGGTCAGTTGGATTTTATTAGTAGTGGTTAAGCTTCTGAATGACATATCTCTTTTGTGATTTTCATTTATAATGTAATGCTTGTGAGAGAGATGGGATTCAACGATTGTGCAAGCATAAAAGGCAGTATTGCTGTGTCAATTTCCAAGCAGTACAAGGGCAATATTATTTTTTATTTTTTTATATCAATATTTTATTTCATAAAGCATTGTATTTGGGATCAAAACATGATTTTATACCCTTAGAATTTTTAAGGATTTTATTTTTATAAGATTATAAGGTTAAGGTGAAATGTATAGTTAGTTTTTTACTTTAAGAGGCTTAACTGAATTGCCATTGTAGAAGTATGCAATAATGTACTGAAAACAAAAAGGCAATGCCTTTGTTCATCTTCCAATAATATTTGCGCTGTTATACATTTGGTGTCAAAAGAGGTCTTTGAATTCTGCTGGAGTTTTCTTTTTTTTTTTAGCTCTCATGAGGTATTTCTCCCCTGGAGGATTTTATCAGTCATAGCAGTTAATTTGGTGAAAGCAGTTGAATAGATTAAGCTTTTGGACCGTTCAAACCCTTATTGAAAACCATTAAAGCATATGAGCAGCCTTGATTTAGAATTCACCATACACGGCTATTGTAGATATAACTTCTAGAAATGAATGATTTCAAGTTGTGCATTTCATTTCAAGACTATATGGTTAGCTATATTATTTTTGAGAATTCTAAATGCTAAGTGAAGCATGGGTCAATCTTTCTCCCCCCTCCCCCCTGGGATACTCACTGTATCTTTTTTTATCTTTTTTTAACTTATAAGAATGGATCCCTATGAGTGATAGATTATCATTTCTCGTGAGTGATGGGTGATCATTCCCCATGGGTAATGGGTGATTACCCTTACATTAGTTCTATTAAAGCTGTGACAGTTAATATATATATATATATATATATATATATATATATATGTTATTGGTTTTGTGGTGGCTTTGTGCCTAGAATCGTCCAGTATATTGGGGAAACTCTGTTGATTTTTTTTTTTTTTTTTTGCCATCTTGATACTCAAAATAAGTTGATTACCTTTAAGCTTAATTTTATACAATAGATTTTAATGCTTAAGTATCTTCTTAATGTAAAGAAAATTTGAGAAAGGTCATAAACTTAACCTTATGTAACCGAAGCAATCAAACTAACATCTGCCTCTCAAAATTTTTTCCAAATCCTTGAGTTTTCTCTTCTCATATTTGGCCTTGAAACATACTTGTCTCGGCCTCTTTGTTTGGTTTTCAAACTTTGCATCAGGGATTTCTTCCATCAACTTCTTCTTACGTTCCAGTATCTCAATGGCCATTCTCTTCTCAGTCATATGTACTCCTTCTTCTTCATTTCGCAAATCCTGCAAATCTAAATGGAACCTTTCAATAGGCACTATTTCTTTGTTAACTTTGGGGGTATATATTTATTAGTTTTTTATGCACAAGTGTGTGTGAGAAAGAACCTAAACAGTCTTGATTATAGTCTCCAAACTCATAAACTTTCTGTAAGGCCATTTGCGAATTCCTAACTTCCTACATCTTTTTTTGAGATTGGTTCGACAAACATTCAGTTCTTTGGCCGCTCGAGTCATTGACATATAAAAGTACTTCGAAATGGTTGCTCTTGATAGTGTCTTGGAGATAATGCCCTTCTCCTTTCACTGCCTCTTGATTACCTTCTTCTCCACAGTACCATGTTCATAAATTTCACTGATTTATAACACAACAAACCAAACTAGATGAAGAAGACGGGTGAAAACCCTCCAAAAAAAAAAAAAAAAAGGCCTTAAAAGTTTCATTCCTAAAATCAAGAGGAAGTGGTTGGTTAGGAAAGAAAAGCACATCAAAATCTTCCTGATTGGAAGCTATTTCAAAATTTGACCACCTCTCAAACGAATTACAATTATCCATCAGAGGAACAATATAAAAAATAGTCTCTTAAATAGGTTGATCAAATTGGAAATCCAAAACATCATGTTCATAACTTTCACTGATTCATAACACAATAAACCAAACCAGATGAATAAGACGAGTGAAAACTCCCTTTAAAAAAAAAAAAGCCTTAAAAGTATCTCACCTTAAATCAAGAGGAAGTGGTTGGCTCGGAAAGGAAAACACATCAAAATCTTCTTGATTGGAATCTATTTCAAAATTTGACCACCTCTCAAATAAATAACTATCCATCAGAGGAACAACATCAAAACTAATCTCTTGAATAGGTAGATCAAATTGGAAATCCAATGTGGCCAAAATTCCCCGATTGCAAATTATCGAACATGCCTTGGTCCTTGCAAATATCTAAGTCTGATGCAGAATCCATTATCCAATTTGAATGTTTCTCATTAATAGTATTATCCGAACATCTCATCAATAATAGATCATCGCCCATGACTATATTTGTAAAGGAATTACTTACTTTTGCCTTGCCCCTCATTTGTTTTCTTAGAGATTTTAAATCCTCTTTCATTTTTGGGCAACGACTTTAGATGTAACCAATCTCCCCACAGTAATAGCACTCAAGATCGCTATTATCACTTTGGTGGGATTTTTCTCTTCCTTGATCACCTCTTCTTTTACTTCGACTCCTCCCTCTTCTCCAACTCTCTATAGCTAGTACTCGACTATCTTCACAGTGATTTTCTTTTATCATCTGGTGATTTTCTTTTAACAACTTCGACACCTCCTATTAGCAGTGATTGCACCAATGGCATGTAAGATTTGAGTAGAGAAGCCAATAAGAACAATGCTTGTTCCTCATCTTCAATCTTCTCCCCTAAATTTTCAAGTCGAGATACTAACTCATTAAATTTATTTATATGACCAATAATGTTACCTCCTTCTTCCATCTTAAGCAAATATAGATCCATCTTTATCATCAAGCGGTTAGTCAGTGTTTTCGATGCATGATTTTTATTTAAAGTCTCCCACATCTTCTTAGGTGATGTCTCCTTCAACACTGTAACTTTAATATGTGGAGCCAATGCTAATCGAATAGTACTAATCGCCATTTTCTGAATAATACTCTAATCTGAATCCTTCATCCCTTCTAGTTTCTCATCTTCTAATGCAGAATCAAGACCCTGCTGCACTAAGTAGTCTTGAGTTGTGCATTGCCCCAGAGCGAAGTCAATCTTTCCATCAAACAATGGAGGTAAAATCCCATTCTTCATATATGTGATATTTAAAGAATCTATAATAAAATATCTTACCTCCACGTGACACAAACATGATGAAGCACCTCATTTGCTTTTCTCCCAAGCCGGAACCTTTGCTATTCTCCCAAACCAGAATCAGGCTCTGATACCACTTGTTGGGATGGGCAACGAAAGCAACACACAAATATATATAAAAGAGAAAAATAAATAAATAAAATACAACACGAAAATTTAACGTGATTCGGTCTCTCAATTAGACCTACATCTACGACCCCGAAGGGAAACACTCCACTATGTAATTTTTGGACAGATAAAATTACAAACCCTCACAAAATAACTCAAGGTCCAAAAATCTTCCAATTTATTAGGCTCAATGAGTTAGTGCACTCTCTTTAAAACAACACTAATCTATTTATAGGGAAAGCCTTCCCTACTCTTCTTTAAATTATTCCATGTGGGATTGAGAAAAACTCAACAATTAGAGTGAGAATGAAATTCGTTAGTTTACTGAAAAATCACCAATGAAGAGTTCGGGATATTTCATTCCCACTGATTTCCATTCTTGGCCTAAAACACCTGGTTAGAGATAGACAAATACATCCCTAAACTTCCTATTTTCTCAATTGATTTAGAGACATGTTAAAAGAGAAATTTTGCTTCTTCTCCATATTAGGTGTCACCAACCCGAATATAGAGAAGAATAAAAAATCCTTCTTTAATTTTTTGGTTAGAGATATTTCTGTCCCTCATTCATCTCTATTTTTCCTATAAATTTTATAAAAAAAAAGAAAAAATCAACAGCTTTAAATTTCTGGTTGGTCAAGCCAGCCCGTCATGTGACTTCTTTTAGAGACGTTTTTATCAATGTAAATTCTTTCTTTTGCTTTATTTATTTACTAGGTTATTGCCCGTGCGATACACAGAGGAATTTTTTCACTATGATTCCACCAAATAAAGTAGTTTGAGTGCCGGACAAAAGCCAGGAGGAAGTTGTGAGCACAAACTCCAATACCCATTTATTAGATTCCTTCAAAACCATAAAATGTTTCTAAAAGTTGATACTCTTAGAAGAAAAAAATTTAAAAGATATGACAAAATGGAGATTCATATATACTCTAGACAGTGATCTGGCCACTAAGGTTTGTTGTTTATTCCTGCTCGGACAGCAACTTTCGATCCACGCCCAATAGAGAACTGAGTTAGGCCGTTGAAACCAAGTGCCAAATCCCCTCTCCATTTGATCACTGACATGCTGAATGTGGACTGAACCTGACCAATTGGAAAATCTTGATCCCTTTGCTACGGTTCAAAATTTGCTCCATAAGTCTGTGTCATTCCGAGATCGAACGACCTCAAGACTCGCCAACCAAAACATACTGCTTTCCTAGAGTAATATGATCTTCCAACTTGACTCCCATTTCCTGCATTGTGAAACAAAAATTCAAGTTAGTTTTTGCAGAACAAAATTAACCAATCAATATATGTAAGCATAATGTATCATAGAACATTTTGAGTCTCTTCTACCCTTGTCCTGTTGCTTTGTATCATGGAGCTGCTTTAGCCTATAACCAAGACGAATCGATAATGTACTCAATAAAGCACCACCTGCAATAAGGACCCATATGGGGCCTTCACCTGGAAAACTTTTAGACCTTTGTGCTCTAGGCACCCCATTAGTTCTTGGTTTCATTTCCAATAGCTCTTGAATATCAAGATTGGGCAATGTTTTGATCATGAGAAACCCATATCAGAATATGGTAAATATCAAATAGTAGCAGAAAGCAGCGCTAGCCTACCAGGTGAGACAATAGAATTAAAAAACATTTCTTAGTAAGTCCCCAAACAGAAGTACATAATACAGATAGATAGAAAAGTATATGTCAAAACTTCAATCCCTAGAGCAGAGAGAAATTCTTTTTCTTTTTCCCAATCCCAGGTGGAGGAGATCTCAACTTCAGCAAGTACCATCTCCATCTCAACCCCCATAATTATCAATCAAACAAATCAGAAAGAATTAAGCACAGCATTTATAAAATCAACAAATCCACTTGCATCTTTTCTCCTTTTGAAGTTAGTTTTTGCAGAACAAAATTAACCAATCAATATATGTAAGCATAATGTATCATAGAACCTTTTGAGTCTCTTCTACCCTTGTCCTGTTGCTTTGTATCATGGAGCTGCTTTAGCCTATAACCAAGACGAATCGATAATGTACTCAATAAAGCACCACCTGCAATAAGGACCCATATGGGGCCTTCACCTGGAAAACTTTTAGACCTTTGTGCTCTAGGCACCCCATTAGTTCTTGGTTTCATTTCCAATAGCTCTTGAATATCAAGATTGGGCAATGTTTTGATCATGAGAAACCCATATCAGAATATGGTAAATATCAAATAGTAGCAGAAAGCAGTGCTAGCCTACCAGGTGAGACAACAGAATTAAAAAACATTTCTCAGTAAGTCCCCAAACAGAAGTACATAATACAGATAGATAGAAAAGTATATGTCAAAACTTCAATCCCTAGAGCAGAGAGAAATTCTTTTTCTTTTTCCCAATCCCAGGTGGAGGAGATCTCAACCTTAGCAAGTACCATCTCCATCTCAACCCCCATAATTATCAATCAAACAAATCAGAAAGAATTAAGCACAGCATTTATAAAATCAACAAATCCACTTGCATCTTTTCTCCTTTTGAAGCTAAAAGAGTGAGGGAAAAGAGAAAAAGGAAGGGTAAAAGTAGGGTGAGAGGTACAACGGTGTTGATACCAGTGATAGTGGTGGTGGCAGTGGCGAGAGTTGGATGTGAACTCCATTTTCTTGTAATCTTCCAAATTCAAGAGCTCTCCATCCTTCTTGTATCTTCTCACGGGTTATTTATTCTTACTTCATCTCTCATTAACATATGAAAGACAGGCAAACCTTCTCGTGATTTAGTAAATTCTAGGCCAATTCCCTTTTTAGGTTGAGACCGTGCCTCTATTCTAATTAATGCATGGCATGTTATATTTTGGTCTAATTCTACCACTAATTACAAAGTCAGTACTTGCATCTCTCCATCGATAAATTAGATAGCAAAGGAAGGGAGCTAAAAAAGGGGGTAAATGTTTGCACCTTGAACTGAAAATATGTAGTGTCAAAACCAGCTCCGAGTGATAAAATTTGTTTCTTTGTTGTAGCCTTCTCACCAGCATTTGACACACAATCAAGAAAATGATATAGAAGCTTCCGCAGTGCAGCCCAGCGAGCAAAATAACCTTAATTATTGAACAAAAACACAAAATTTAACAATAAAAGACAACCAATCGAAAGGGAACCATAGAAGCTCGGTTAATTTCCAATGGAAACCAAACTAAATAAAACAGAAGTCAAATAAACCTCGATTAATGATAGGAGATTGCCTCACAGGCCTTCTAAAAAACAAATGAACGTAGTCGTCTTTCATGTAACCCTTCTTCACACAAGACCTTAACCCATTGACAAAGCAGAACATTAGTCTTTCAAACTTAAAGATCACTATAAAACGAACCTCGGAGTAGAGAAGCAACTGAACGTAATCTCTAATCATCAATAAACCAATGGGCGATGCAAATTTAAAAGCAACAAAAAAAAAAAAAAAATACAGTTTGCTGGCGGAGGCATCGTTGTTGGTGGCTTGAACTGCTGCTCCATTGCTTCGCCAGTCGCCAGCCGATTTTGCCATTCGTCGTGACAGAGTCGCCGGAATAGTCGGAGAGGGTGGGAAAGGTTGAGGAAAGACCTTTAGTTCTTGAAGGGCGGACGGTGAATGGGCAAGAAAGTAGACAATCAAAGCCAAAAGTCCCGAGGTAGTTTTGTAACCTGCTAGCACAAGGTCTTGCACAACGTTTACTTTCTCATCGTCATTCAAGTCGTCTCTCCGGGAAGCCATGATAGAACAAAACCACTGACGGTCCACTGCCAGTCTCAGCCACATGAAGCTTTAGGCCATCGTTAACTGGTGAAGAAAGAAAGCACCATGCATTGTGTGGAAAACATACTTAATGGGCAAGAGACATGAAAGGTTACCTCTGGTGGCAATGGACGTAACTTTGATTACGTCTATCTTATATAAATTTAGATAACTCTAATTACTCCCATGTTATCTGAATTTATCCATGTTATCTGAATTCATTGAACTTTAATTACCTCTATCTTATTTGAATTCTTATCTAAATTCATTGACCCTAATATTAAAAAAAAAAACTCTTAAAATTTCTTTACCAAGGGAAAAAACCCACGTGACAATGCAGGAACGTGCCATGTGTTGTAACAGTAGGCTTTCGCAACTCCTATTATATATATAGATGAAGGGGGAAAATGAGGAAAAGAAAAAACAAAGAAACGAAAGAAAAGGTATCACACGACAAATCTCTCTCTTTCTCTCTCTCTCTCTCTCTATATATATATATATATATATATATATATATATATATATATATAAAGGAGAAACGAAATAGAAATAGAATGCTTCAACGATTGTCTTAGTAACAGAATACATTACACGATCAAATTATGTGAACACTTATTTTGTCTTAGAAATAGAATGCTTCAAGAACTGAAGTTCCCATTCTATTTTGCTCTCATCCCTGCAAAAAATTCAAAGAAAAATCTAAGAGTTGAAATCATTGAGAAAATAGCTAAAACATTCCATGTATATAAACAATTCTCTCAAAGGGGGGGGGAGGGGGGGGGGGACACCAGTTTCTTTGATGAAGACTTTATGAGTAAATTAGCATGTTTTTACCAGGTCAGGTTAGTACGTGCCTAACTTTGTTGAAATATTCTTCTTGGCCTCCCACCATAGACTCCGTGCACCTGACAAGCATTTTTATATACTATAAGGTGAAAGTTAATCTAAATGAAAATTTGGTACAAATAGTCACAATGACCAGAATTGATGAATTCTTTTATCACTACGTATTTTGTAAACAAAGAATGTTGCATTATTTTCTAACAACAAAGTTTTTAAAAAGTATCTTAGTTTACCTTAACCAAAGGCACATGTCGGATTTTGTCGAAATCCTCTCCTTTATGGTATCCCACTTGAACCCTGCGATTAAATTCTTCAGGCATGAATTCAATTTCCAATTCTTTGAGGGCAGTAATGAATCTCAATCCATCAGGAATCATTTCTAGCTCCACGCACGTGCGAATATTTAGACTAGAAAGATTGGGCACGGATCCTTTCGCAATAGTCCATTTCACTAAATTGGGCAATTTCTGTCCCTCTGAAGCTGTCATCATATAATGAAAGATATTGTAAATTGGGGAACTTCTCAATTGTTTTCATTGGGTCAACGGCTAGCCTTGTTTGGGGACATCCTTCTACTGAAAATTGATGATGAGTCTGTGAATTTGCCGGGTTGAGGAAGAGGACTCATATACTTGATCATCAAAACCTCTGCGTGAGCGGACGGACAAGAATAAGTTGGCTTCTTTTGCCTTTTCCAAACTTAGGTCTCTCATGAGATCATGAAGGCGGCAGTACACAAACCTTGTCATGCTATGACCATCCTCATCCACTTTAACTTGCACCATGAAGCGCTCTGCTAACTCCCCCAAGTAACGTTCTGCTACATTCATCATTGATTCTTCACCGATTCGATCTTTGACTAATATCATCCCCTCGGCCATCCATAACTGATATAATTTTTTTGCATCTATCTCAGAATCTTCAGGAAATCTACTCAGGTAAAGAAAAACAAGGCTTCAATTTTAGGGGCAAGTCATTGTAACTTAATGCTAATATCTTGTGAACGCCTTCTTGTTGTACAATGCTGTCACCTCTTCCAATATATTCCTTCACATTTTTGAGAACGCTCTCCCATTCTTTCATGTCCCTTTTTGTAATTAGAATTCCTCCTAAGATAACCACTGCCAAAGGAAGACCTGAGCAATATTTGACCATCTCCTTTCCCAACTCTTCCATTTTATGCATCTCATCAGCGCCTGAAAAGAAAATAGTAACAATACTAAAACTACATTTACATAGCAGTTTCAAACTCTAAAAGCTATTGTCTCAGGTGTAGAATAATTTATACATATATTCTTTTTCCTTTTTCCTAGTTGGAACTTGACTCATTTTAAGTCAAAAGTTAAGTATTGGACCATTACGTTATTATCTCAACAGACTAATAAAGTTATTTTTGTAATTTTTTCAGTTCATTTTGAAAAGTCATAAAATAATATACAATTTCTCAAAATGGAGCAAAATTTACAAAAGAATGAACATTATCTATAGATATAAGTAAATGAGGAAGAATTCTAATATGGACCAATAGTTTATCAATCAAGTGCATTAGTAACTTGTATCGTACAAGTTGTACGATACAAATCACTAATGCACTTGATCCACCGATTTATAGTCTATGGAACGTAAATGAGAAGTAAAGAATGAACATATACCCATGTACGTCCTTCCCCTTAATGCCTTCATTTGAAGCAACTCCCAGCTTTCAAGTTCACTTAACAGTCTTGGTTCGTGGAGGAAACCATTTGGACCTATATGCAATGCCACTCCTCTAATACGCGTTGTAAGCAATAATTTGCTTCCCTTCTCTGTGATCGGAAATGCCTCTTTTATACATTCCCAAGCATCTGCTGACCAAATGTCATCAAGAACAACAAGACACATTTTGTTTTGCACCATTTCGAAAAGTTTCCTGATCAACTCCTCATGAGCTTTTTCTTTCTGTTTTTGGAGTCTCTTCTTCTCCCCCCTACCTCTGTTGTTTTCTGATTGAGTTTACTTATGAATCTTCCATTGGCTCTGCTTAAATAGAGAGCAAAGGGATAAGGTATATTACTCACTCGTTAACTCGCTAGTGTGTAACTGTGTGAAATCCGAAACTATACCTCTAATTAAGTTCCCAAAACGATACTTTAGATCTGATTTATCAAGCCACCACTGACTCTGAAGAAGGAAGTGTTGAAGAAGAAGAGAGAGAGAAAAAGAAAGAAAAAGAAAGAAATACTTTTTAAATAAAAATGTCATATTTCAATGAGCAATGCAAGATGGCCAAAATGTCATATTTCACTTTTTTTTGTTAGGAACCTTATTGATTCAGAGTTGAATTACCAAAACTACAATCTATAATTGATTCGAAGGGTGTAGATTTAGCCCATACATTTTAAAATAAAATTTCTTCAATTTGTGGAACCGAAGTCATTCGTTTGGCTCCCTCCAAGTAGCTTAAAAAGATCATTAAACAAGAGAGAACTATTCCTGCTTCTTCTATTTCAAAGGAATTCTGGATACAAATTTGGAGCTCTAATCTACATAAACGGCATATTTCCTCTCGAAATGTCTATCTGAAGGTAATTTTCAAAGACTTAACAGATGAATACTGCATTTGTGGTGAAGGACCACAATCCCTGGGGTAATTATTCTTCTCAAGTCGTATTTCCTTGGCTATTTGTTGAAACTCTAAGTAGCAATTGAAGATTGACACATTTCAATCAAGGAGTACGGAAAAATGGCTGAAAAATGATATTTCATCCTCATAATCAACTCCTTTTTGTTCCAAATGAAAAAAAAAACATATAAAAAATAAAAAGGAGCTAATCAACTTTGTGACAATCTTAATGGAACAATTATGGCATTGACGAAACAAACGTAGGCATTGTGAGAAATTACAAACGTAGGAAGAGTTGATGAAAAGTACTTAAACTATCAAAGTTGAATGCTGGTGTGAGTCGTAGGTTGAAGCAGGCCACTCTTCCTCAACACTAGTATTGGAAAGCCCCCAAGCCGACTGGTACAAAAATAATTTTAATGCATAATTTATGGAGGGGGTTGAACTTCGGCATTCCAAAGGGGACATCATTTATGTTTCGGCTGGATATGAGTTGGTGCAAGATGCTTTTGTGGCCCAAGCCTTACCCGGTCTTAATGTCTAAAAAAAAATACGAATAAAATGCAGCCCATCTTAGGTGATTTTTGAGGGAAATTCTACGAGGTTAAAGTATTAAATGGATATTCCCATGTGGAGGAGTGGGTTGAAAAATCCATCTCTAATGCTGCTTAATAGGAGTGTTCATTTGGTTTTTTATTTTGAAAATAAATTTTTTTAATTATTTTTTTTAAATCGAACTGAACCAAAATTTAAAGAAAATCGATAGAATCGAATCGAAATAATTTCGATTCAATTCGGTTCGATTCGATTTTAAACCGAATTTAAATGCCTCATTTAATAGATCCATTAACTTAATATAAATTTAAACCAAATAAGTAAAGTTTAATATAAATTATAATTCAAATGTAATATAAAATATAATATAAATTAAAATCCAAACATTTTAAAGATTTGGGCCAAATATTTTAGTAGAATATTATGATCACGGATGCAAATTGCAAAGATAAAGATCTTAAACTTAATTATTAATGGCTTTATTTTGGATAAAATCGAACAGAACTGAATCGAAATAATCGAAATCGAACAGAAATTTTTTAAAAATTAATTAATTAATTAATTAACAGTATTTTAATATTAATTATATATTTTAAATTTTAAAAATATAATTCGATTTTTTAGTTTTTTATTTTAGAAAATTAATATTTGAACCGAATTGAATTTCATTAAAATCAAAACTGAAATTAGGACCGATTCGATTCGGTTTGATTTTTCGATTCAAACCGAATAACGAACACTCCCTACTACCTAATACCTTTGAGGGAAAAAATATTTTAGAAAGTAGAATATAAAAGTAAAAATTGTCTTAAAACTGCCATGAATTACTTAGTTGGGCTAAATTATGTAAGTTCTTGATCAATAGTGTCCTTTTTCTTTTACATCCAGTTATGTGTTGTGACAGATCACACTACAAAAAACGGTGCTTTTTACGAATGATACTAGCGATCGAAGCTGTGTTGGTATTACGACCGCTTACAATAACAGCAATGGAACAGCGACCGATTAGTAATTGAATTTTTTGTCACTTTTTAATTTTTTGATAATATACATTTTTCGATTGTAATTCTGTCACTAAATAGTGACTGATTTTTCTACAGTCACTATTTTATTCAAAACCAAAATTTTATTTTATTTTTTTGGTAATATTTTGGTCACTAATGGGATGCTAATTAACTACCAATTAGTTACCAAATTTAAAAACACGCCAAAAAAAAAAAATTGTAAATCATAAGAGCATCATCCCTAGTCGAACTGTGGAAGCTTTCTTTCTCTGTTTCTCTACTTCTCTCCTTGCCGAATCACGAGAAGTCTGTTATCACCAATTTCTTCCCATGTCTGCCGCGAAGCACCTCGGCTAACTCCCTAATCACTTTAAAAGCCCTAATCCCTAATATGGTAACTCAACTTCACAAACCGAAATTTCCAGGTTTGTCTATAGTATTGTCTTGTTCTCAAACTTTGAGTGGGTATTACTTATGTTGCTTGGAATGTAATGTAGTGTAGATTTTAGATATTTTGGCAAGTTTGGAAAGTGCTCTGTTCTTGATGGTGTTACACATTTCATGCACTACAATAAAAATCTATTCTAATTATACTTTTTTTACGTCAAGTAACCTTATAATAAAGATATTCCTAATGTTTAAAATTAAACGTCAACAAATAAAAAGTATCATCTCATTTTTTAATTAAGGTGTCGCCATATAATATATTTTTTCAATATTAAGGAAAATATATCGTAATATTAAAAATATTTCCAACACTCTTTAAAAAAAGTAATATTTAATTTAATAATATCAAATAACGATAATACTTTTTGATATAAGTGTCATTTCATTCAAAATCATAAGGACACTTTAAAATTACAATTGTCTTGATTCAAAAGGAATATTTGGACCGATATTAATTAAAAGCATCTCCATAATATATATATTCCTGACATTTAATATAACATGTTGACTAATTAAAATTTTTTTGATATAAAATAAAAGAGTCGACATATTTTATATATTTCCGACATTAATAAAAAAGAAAGTATCGGAATACAAAAATATTTTTGATACTTTTTTTTTTATAGCTAACAATATAGTCATATTAAATAATAAAATACTTAAGTGCCATCTCATTCAAAATTTTAGCCATTTCTGGAGGTGCTAAACGAAGTTCTACACTAAGCAATTGTCATTTGCTACAAGGGATTCTAGGTATTTTATTCAAACTATTATTCACTATGATATAAATTATTATTTGCACTTTTTTTTTAAAATTTTTTACCTATTATTCGAATTCAATTAAAATATAGATTACTCGAATTAAAATATAAGGGAATTATAAATTTAGATAATTGACATTTGAAATTTTTAATTTTTTTGCAAATAATTAATATATAGAATCAATTGTAATTAAATATTATAAATTATGCTTTAACTAATAATTAAAGTCAAAAGGTGTTATAATTTAAATTTTCATGAATTATAGATATTATTTTAAAGTTTTAATCCCCATTTATAATTATTTCATTATTTTCAAATTTTACTTGGAAACTATATCTACAATTTAGCTGGTTATAATTACACTAAAAAAATGAACTAAAATATATAAAATTTCAAAATATTTATATTTAAAAACTAAAGATAAAATAGAAATTAAAATTAATTCATAAGTAAAAAAATTATTGTGAATCCATCAAAATAAAAAAAATAATAATACAAATTTAATTCAAAAATACATTATAAGTTTTTAGAAATAATTAAAATTATATGGTTTTTTAAATTCTAAAAAATTAAAAATATAAATTTATATAGAATTTTTAATTATATAAAAAATTAATTATGAAATGCGAGGTGACCAAACCTCACGTCTGCAAGACACGAGGTGTCCTTTTCAGCCAAACTAGGTGTCGGGAATGCATCTGGGGCCGTGCAAGTTGCTTACGGCAACTTGCATGGTGATTTCACAATTCAGATAAAAAAAAAAAGGTGAAAATCTAACGTCTCAAAAGTTGGTTGCGTGTAAATTTTTTTTAGTAGAACGACGTTATTTTGATCATTCAAAACGACGTCGTTTTGATATTCATGTAATTGTGTGAAATGTTTATGTAATCATGTATATGTGTTCAAATGACCACGCAAGTTTGTACCACAACTTGTGCGGCCTCAAATCCGTCGAAAATTGGGACTGCTCCTTGCATCTGCCTCTCTAGGGGGATACCTAGAAAATGGAACCCAATTACGGCGGTGCTTTTCAAAAGGCACCTATTTCAGTCAAAAGCCCGTTCTGGCGGGAGTTAGTGAAGAAGATCGCACCTAAATGGAAAATAGCTTGTTATGAGGGGAAGGGCAAGAAAAAGATGAACCTCTATTCATAATAGTATTACTAGACACTTACCAGTAGGCTTCAGGTATTTAAAGTATAAATAGATAGAATTTTATTTTAGATAAGATTGTTTGAATATAATAAAAAAATTTAATTATATAGGGTTGGATGAGAACTAAAGTAAAATTAAAAATAGAATATAATGTATTATGAATATACGATAAAATTTTTAAAAATACAAATTATTTAAAATAATATTATTTTAAATTTAAATTTTGGTTTATAAAGAAATTGTTCCCTTCCCATTTATACCCTTAGTGGCATCAAGAGGTTTCAATGGCAGTAGTAGGCTAGTGGGGGTAGGCCATGACTAAGATAAATATAGCTTTGTCCTTGTCCTGGTTGATTACTGACTGGCTGGTAAAAGCTGAAATCAAAGCTGTGTGCATTAACTGCATTTAGAGGAGGGCAAGCCTAAAAACTCTTAGAAGAGCGAATAAAGTTTTGAGCTTCGCAAATCACATGGGAAATTGTACTATTCGGACAATGAAATAGTGTTTTTGGTATCACATGTTGAGAGTGATGTTTGGAACATGGGATTTTATGATATGGATTATGGACTATGCTCGTGTCCCGAGTTTTTGACCGAATTAGGTCAAAACCCATGATACCCACCACTACTGGGATGGGATTATGAGGTACCCACATGGAAGGGGTACCTTGCGATTGCAAAGCGCGAGGTCTAATGAGACCTCGTGCCTGGCAATCGCGTAGAGGATTGTGCTGCCTGTGACACTACCTGCCTGACAATACTAATACAGATGTGATGACCTCGCGTCTTGGAAATGCGAGGTCTAACGATCTTGCATCCTCGAAGCACGAGGACTGACGACCTTGCATTTTGTAAAAGTGAGGTCTGATATCTGCAGGCCACTTTCATGTGGCCCACGTCTGCTTTTGACGAGATTCAAAAGAATCTCTGAAAAAGTCAATCTTTTTCGAGATTCTTTTGAATCTCTGAAACTAAAAAGAAGCCTACAGGATGCTAAAGAAATGCATATCGGTGTGCCTATAAATACTAACCCAACTCTTTCAACTTCTTCTTTGCATTTCTCAGTTAATTTAGCTCCTCCCTACAACTTCTTCTTTGTATTTGTTCTTTGCTATTGTTGTTTTCTTTGCGATTCAGTTTTCTTTTTAATTTTGTTAAATTTTTTTTGCTGTAAAAAATTGTTTCGTTTGCTGTTGGAGAAGTTCATATTTTTTGAGCAGAGAGTTGCTGCAGAAACTATTTTAGACAAATGGAGCCATTGCTGGAATTACTATTTGCCAAAGGACTGCCAGAGTTCTCCATATATAACAGGTTTTTTTTAAGCAGCAAAATAAAAAATGTGCTTGAATTCTGTTTTTCTTTGAAATTTAATTGAATACAATATTGAAATTTATTGTTGAATTATGGGTAATATGTATTTGAGATTATGTTGATTTTTTTACAAATATGTATATTATATTATAAATAGCTTGGATTTGTATGGAATTAAAATTTTGATTAGATCGTTATTTTAATTTGTATTGTGCTGTTTTATGATGAATGCGTATTTTGGCCTACGATATATAGATATGTACGAATAGTTTTAACATAAATTCTAATAGATTGGATGAATAGTAAACTATGGCATGACAACGAATTGTAGTATGAATAGTAAATAAAGTTTTCGTAGTAGTTGTTGTAGATGGATTTTTGGTGTCCTGTCAGTTAGATGATGAAATAAACTAATATAATAAATTGATGATATAATAAATAGAAAATAATTAATTAAAAATATTTTATTAGATATCTTAATTCAAGCTATCACCAAATAAATATTTCAATTCAAATTAACAGGTAATAAATATTTAACATATTTTAAAATATTTTATTATTTTAAATATTTTACAAATTGATAGGTAATTCAAATATTGATGTATTTTAAATATTAAATATACTTCTAAATTTTCAATATTTTTTAATTCAAATTGATTATGAAACAAATATTTAAAAAGCGTGCCATAAATATTTTAATATTTATAATTTATGAAAATATTTTAATATATTTGTTAGTCCTAAGGGCTTTCTTCCACATTTTGACTATTGACAAAATTGATATGGACTAACCTGTTTAATCTATTGTGATAGAACATGTTTTGCCTCTATTCTTCTAAGGCATTCAGGTGAGATTTATTGGCAACTTTCTTGTGATTGTATTCAAGAATGAAAGATCAAAAGAATGAAGCATATGAAGTTGGATTTCAAGGAAGTTCTTTATAAAGAATGTTAGACTAGGAAGTGTTATTAAGGTATATCCATTAATTCCTTTGTCTTCTTATCTCTTGATTCATGTGACTTCACCTTGAAGCTTCAAATGAGATGTTTTCAAAGTTTTTAAATCACAGAATTCTAGATGGATCAGTTTGAATCCAAAAGGTTTATCTAAAATCCTGTAAACTGTATTAAAAAGTTTCTGCTTGGTTAGTGCCGTTTTGGACTTACTTTTTGGATGTATCTTCATCCAAAACCTGAGTCCAAAACTCGGATGAGTTTGAACAGAAAATTTATAGCCGTTTCTTTATGACCGTTAGCACTCTACTTTTTGGCTTTATAAATAGCCCTTAAAGTAAGGTTAGATATAAGATTTTTGAAATATTCATCTTAGAAACACCATTGCTCAATTTTTTCAAAAATCTCCTTTTATCTAAGCTTCAAAGTGAATCCATTTTGTATCAAAGGTAAAAGTATTTGTGCTTCATATCCGAGTGAACATTTGCTCAAGTAAGTGAGCCCTTTTCTGTCCTATTGATTATTCAAATCTTTATTGTAGTGTAAGGTTGTGGTAAAACCTATTGGGGTGATCCTTGTTTTGTGTATGTTCAAGGTTGTGGAGTAAAACCTAGTAAGGTGATCCTTAATGTGTTTGCGTGATTGAGAGGTTGTGGAAAACCTAGTGTGGTGATCCTCTCTTGTATGTGATACGGTTTCATTAAGTGAGGTTAATGAAATAGGGATGAAAATCCTTAAGTGCAGGCTTAAGGTAGTGGACGTAGATAATTGTTGATCGAACCACTATACATCTCTTATATCATTTTATTCAGTTGTTCATTTACTGTTTTTCTTGTTCTTTCATTGTCTAATCTAGATACATATCTATGGGTACTTGGATAACTTTCTTTGCTTCCATAAAGTCGGTCCAAGTATCTTGATGATCATCATTGTTCAGGTTTTTTGTTTAGACAAATCGAAAAAATTATTTTTGCTTGCCAAAAATCTTATTCACCCCCTCTCTAAGGTTTTTCATTTGGTATCAGAGCTAGGTCTACATATTCTTGGTCTAACAGCCTTGTAGAAAAGATCCACATGGCAAGCTCTTCATCTCTTCCGTATGTTGAAGGATCTTCAATAAATTGTTCTCCTTTATTCAGTGGTAGCAACTATACCTTTTTGGAAAAACAGAATGAAATTTATGTGTGTTCTATTAACTTCGAGTTATGGAGATTGATAGAAAATGGTCCTTTTATTCCATCAAAGATGATTGATGGCATAAAAATACATAAACAAAATGATGAGTACAGTATGGAGAATAATGCGAAAATGACTATAAATTTTCAAGTTGTGAACATTTTATATTGTGCACTAGATGCGACTGAATACAATTGTGTTAGTGGTTGTGATTCAACCCATGACATGTGGAGATTACTTGAAGTCACCCATGAAGGAACTAACCAAGTCAAAGAATCAAAATTAGGGCTTCTAATTCATGATTATGAATTGTTTACTATAAGGCTAAATGAAAGCATCACTGAGATGTTCACAAGATTCATTAACATATTAAATGGTCTTAAAGCTTATGGGAAGGTTTATTCTCTTAGAGGACAAAACCGAAAAATTTTAGATGCTTTACTAAAAAGCTGGTAGCCTAAAACTCTTGCTGTAGAAGAATCCAAGGATTTAAAATCCTTACCTACTGAAGAATTGATCGGATCCCTTCTAACTCATGAGATGAAGCTTAAAAGATTTCATGAATCTGATGATCATGATAGAAGAAAAAAAGGGAATAGTACTGAAGGCTGAAAATGAAGATGAGGAAACCAGCCTATCGGAAAGCAGTGATGGCATGGAAATGGACAATGATGATTTGGCGATGATAGTAAAGAAATTCAGATGAATGTTCAACAAAGGAAATTATAAAAGAGGAAGAAAGTTTATAAGAAAGAAAGGACAAACCTCTGGTTTCAAACCTCAATGTTTTGAATGTAAAAGCACTAATCACTTCATTGCTGACTGTCTGGTTACAAAAGGAAAGGAAGAAAGATCGTCTAAGAAGAAGAAAGACGTGAAGGTAAAGAAAGGTAAAGGTTTGATGGGAACTTGGGACTTAAATGAAAGTGAGTCCGAGGATGGAGATTCTAAAGAAGAAACTGCCAACATTTGCTTCATGACATTGGAAAATGAGGTAAACCTTTCAACATCCGACTACATGTCTAATTCACTTATATCTATGACTGAAAAGTATGTTGATCCTAATGAGTTATTATGTGATATGTTTCATGAATTAAAAAAACTATCCAGAAAAAATAAAGATTTAAAGTTAAAGGTTAAATGTTTGATGGAAGAAAATGAAGCTTTGTTAAATGACTACAAAATGTCTTCTGAAACACATACATGTGCTATAATTGAGAAAGATGTAATCATGACCGTTTTGCAACATGCATCTCTGGAAAATAAAAACTTGTGTGATAAAATTCAAACTCTTGAGAGAAGGGTTAGCACATTTAATGATATGAAGATTAGAGTAAATGATCTTACCAATTGCATTGAAAAATTCCCAAATGGTAAAAAAAATCTGAAAAAGTTACTTGAAACTCATAATCAAATTGGTAACTGAAGTGGTTTAGGATATAGACAGAGGATAAAGATAAAATTTGCAAGCCCAAATTTATTTTTGCTGGAAATCGAAGTAGCCTAGGATATGAACATGATAATAAAAACAAAAAGAACATGTCTCAATATGTTAATCCTGCTTCTTCTTACAACACAAACAAAGCATGCTCATATTGTGAAAAATCGGGACACATATTTTCAAGATACTTTATCAAAAGAAAAGTGGAAATCGGTGGAGTTACATTCTGGAAAATCAAAGAAAATGTTACTAACCTTCATGGACCTAAGAAAGTGTGGGTACCAAAAATCGTTCCTCTTTCTCATGTATAGGCACGGTCTTTAAGCTTTACTAAGTGGTTCTTGGACAGTGGTTGTTCAAGACACATGACTGAAAACGCAACTCTATTGGAAGATATTCAGGCCACACATGAAGGGTTTGTTACATTTGGAGACAAGAAGAAAGGAAAGATTCTCGATATTGGTAATATTGGTAAATGTTCCTTGACTATTATAAAGCAAGTCTTACTTATTGATGATTTGAAATATAACCTGCTCAGCATTAGCCAACTTTGTGACAATGGGTGCAAAGTCATTTTTTAAGAAGATTCATGTTCTATTCTTGACTGTGGAAATCTTGAAACAATCATTATTACCAAACGCATGGGAAATATATATATATATTTTATCTTAATGACCTTGTAGCAAATGGAATAAGATGCCTATCTGTTCATGACAATGATGGTTATCTTTGGCATTGAAGATTAGGTTATGTATCTTTTGATTTGCTGAATAAATTATCCTCAAAAGAACTTGTTAGAAGACTGTCAAAAATGAAATTTGATAAACAAAAAATCTGTGATGCATGTCAATTTGGGAAACAAATCAAAACTTCTTTTAAACTAAAGAAAATGATTTCTACCTCAAAACCTCTTGAATTAGTTCATATGGATTTATTTAGACCTACGAGAACTGTTAGTCTTGGTGGTAAGAAATATGCATTTGTCCTTGTTGATGATTTTTCTAGATTTACTTGGACTGTATTTCTTGGACAAAAGGATGAAGCCTTTTCAGAATTTTTAAAACTGATAAAGCGCGTCCAAAACTCGATTAGATGCAAACTGATTTCTATTAGAAGTGATAATGGCAAAGAGTTTTGCAATAGTGAATTTCTCACTTCTGTTATGAAAATTGAGTCTTTCACAATTTTTTAGTAGTAAAAACTCCTCAATAAAATGGTGTTGTTGAAAAAAAGAATCGTACTTTGCAAGAAATGGCTAGATCAATGCTATGTGAAAATGTCATTCCAAAATATTTTTGGACAGAAGCTATTAACAATGCTTGCTATATAATAAATCGGGTTATGCTAAGACCATTTTTGAGAAAAAATCCTTTTGAACTTATTTTTGATAAAACTCATTCTATCTCATATTTTAAAGCATTTGGATGTAAATATTTTATCCTAAATACAAGAGATAATCTTGGAGAATTTGATAGTAAGTCCGATGAGGCCATATTTCTTGGATATTCTTCCAACAAGAAAGCTTATAGAGTCTAAAACAAAATAACTCTTTATGTGGAAGAATCTGTGCATGTTGTATTTGATGAATCTAACATTTATACTTCAAAAAGATATGACGATGATGTAGGGTGTTCAAAAGAAACTAAGTTAGATCAAGTCATAGCTCCTCCGTTAGACACTTATGCAAAAGGGGAGGAAATTGAAGACCTATAGATTGAACAAGAAAAGGAGCAAAATGAAGATTCTACAAATCAACAATTGCCAAAGGACTAGAAATATAAAACAGGTCACCTAAAATAACAGATTATTGGAGATCTAAACCAAGGAGTTAAAACTCGACGGTATTTTATCAACAACTTTGCTCTTCTTTCAAATATTGAACCTAGCTGCATTGATATTGCATTACATGATGAATTTTAGATTTTTGCCATGCAAGAAGAGTTAAATTAATTCGAAAGAAATTGGGTTTGGAAACTTATTCCTAGACCGCATGATCATCCTGTTATTGGTACTAAATGGGTTTTTAGAAATAAACTTGATGAAATTGGGGCTATAATTAGAAACAAGGCTAGATTGGTTGCTCAAGGATTTAATCAAGAAGAAGGCATTGACTATGATGAAACATTCGCTCCTATTGCTAGACTAGGATCTATACGAATGTTACTTGCCTCTGCATCCGTTAAAAATTTCATACGTTATCAAATGGATGTCAAAAATACCTTTCTAAATGGCTTTATTGAAGAGGAAGTGTACGTTGAACAGCTACCTGGTTTTACTCATGATCATTTTCCAAATCATGTTTTCAAACTCTCTAAAGCTCCCTATGAATTAAAGTAAGCTCGAAGAGCTTGGTATGAAAGACTTAGTGGTTTCCTAATCTCAAAATTATTTTCTAGAGGCTTAATTGATAATACCTTATTCATCAAATCTGATAATTCTGGTGACTTATTGATTGTTCAAATCTTTGTTGATGATATTATCTTTTGCGCTACTAACGACTCTTTGTGCAAGATGTTTGCAAAAACTATGCAGCAAGAATTTGAAATGAGTATGATGGAAGAATTGAACTTTTTCCTTGGATTGCAAATTAAGCAAACCAAGGACGGAATCTTTATAAACCAAGCTAAGTATGCCAAAGAGTTACTCAAAAGGTTTAGAATGAATGAAGCAAAAGAAATCAGCACACCTATGAGTACATCAATAAAACTTGACCAAGATGAAAAGGGTAAAAAGGTAGATGAACGTAAATATAGAGATATGATTGGGAGTCTACTATATCTTACTGCTAGTCGACCGGATATCATGTTTTCGATATGTCTTTGTGCTCATTTTCAATCTTGTCTGAAGGAATCTCATCTATGTGCAGTAAAACGTATACTTCGATACTTAATTGACACATATAATTATGGATTATGGCATCCTCACACTAATACATTTGATCTTATAGGATACACTGATGCAGATTATGTAGGATGTAAAGTTGAAAGAAAAAGTACAAGTGGCCATTGTCAATTTCTTGGACATTCTCTTATATCATGGCACAATAAAAAATAGGCGTGCGTATCCTTATCCACCACTGAGGCTGAATATATTGCAGCTGGAAGTTGTTGTGCTCAAATCTTATGGATGAAGAATATATTGCTAGATTTTAATCTTAACTATAATTGTGTACCTATATTATGTGATAATACAAGTGCCATCAATCTGACAAAAAATCCAGTGCAGCATTCAAGAACAAAGCATATAGAAGTCAAGCATCACTTCATCCGGGATCATGTGCTCAAAGGCGATGTGTGTGTTGAATATATTTCAACAGATGAACAACTTGCAGATATATTCACTAAACCTCTAGCTGAAGATAGATTAACAACCTAAGAAGAGGTTTAGGAATCACAAGAGTTTGATGTCTAATCATGTGGCATAAATTTTCTTTTTGTAGGATTCATAAAGAGAAATGGTTTGGAAACAAAGTTCTACATCCAAAATACCTTGTTCTCTACTTTGGACACAGTGTTTGAATCCAATTCCCTCTTCCAAAATGCTTTTCAGGAAAAACATTCTTTTGGATAAATGTTTCCGATTGGGTCTGGTTCCAAAACCCATCCTTGATATTATCTTATTCCGATTTTTGAGTTTTAAAATTTTGGTTAGCTTGTTTTTCTAAACTTCTCATAAAAACTTATGTTTCCAAGGTGCTTTATCTTCACAATACTCAAGACATTTAAAGAAATCTGTTTTGTTCTTCTTCGAAACCCTTGTAACCGTCCTTCTTCCAAAACAAATCTTCTGTGCTCTTCTTCTAAAAAAAAACTAAAAGCCCAGAAAAAGCCTCAAACTTTCAATGGCTAAGACTAAATCCACCGTTCCAAAACCAAAGAAGGAGCAAAAATCTTCTCTGGTGTTAAGAAAAGGGCTTCGGGTTCATCCAAGGCGAAAGCAAAGGAAACTTCTCCTCAACCTCACCTCTCTGCTTCTCACTATGATTCGTCAGAATCTTCTTCAAAACAACTGAGTTCTGCAAATCAGGTACCTCTATTTCTTGACTCAAAAGGTGAGACTGAATACAATGATTGGGTTTCAAGAAATTGAACTGTTATCTCTGGTTATCGGGTGAACTACTCTACTTTTCTGAACTTATCTAATATTCTGGATATGTTTGATCATGTCGATTGGGGGAGTTTGTTGTCCGTTGATGAGAAAATTTATACTCCTTTAGTCTGGGAATTTTATGCAAACTTGAGAAAAGGGAAACTGGAAGAAACTGAATGTAGGTTTATAATTCGATGGTATGTGACAAAAGTGAAAGAAAGAGATTTTGAATTTGACCATAGGCTGTTAAATAGAATTTGTGATGTTAGAGATACCGGATTTCAGTATTTTGAGTTAAATAAGTTTGCCGAAGGAAATGAAATTATTGTTCTGAAAAATTTTGAAAAGTTATTCACTGGTGGGAAAAGTTTTGAGAATTCTAGAAATAGGAGTTCTAAATGGCTGAATGGCTTGAGTAGAATTTTGCATCATATGGTGTCAACCATGGTTGTTCTTAGTTCTAGCCATAAGACTTCTATAAGTATTCTTCAAATGGTGGTCATGTTAGCCTTAGCTGAGGGAAGACAGATAAATTTTGGGTTTCGACAACCAAGCTAATGTTGCAGTCTAGAAACACATCAAGCAAGGCATTACCATTTGGAAATTTGTTGACAAAAGTTTTCAGATTTTTTAAAGTTGATTTAAGTTTTGTTCCTTGTGATCTTTCAAGAACAAATGTTTACAGCTTTGATTCATTTGAAAATATGGGATATTCTAAGGAGAATAATTCTTGAAAATTGCTTAGAGAAATCACTGGAAAAGAACGAGAGAATCTAATGAAAATTAAGGAAGAAGGAAAATCTGTTTCTGGTTCTGGTACTGAATGGAAATTTGGTGAAGGTAATGTTCGAGACATGGGTCTGTCTAAAAGTATTTTGGGAGCAATTAGCTCTTTTGCTAAGAAATTGGATCTTCTCAGCTCAGAAATCAAGAGCCTTGGAAATAGAATTTCTGTTATTGAGCAATCTGCTAAGCCTTCTGCTTCAATATCTAAACATGAAAAAGCTGAACATTCTTTAGAGGACAAGTCTGAATTACCTGCGGATGTCATGGCTCCTTCTTCTGAACCCTCTCCTGAACCATCTCCACAACCTTCTCCCTTAAAGAAGACAGAGATTCCTACTCCTTCTCCCAAGCCCAAACCCTCTGGAAAAAGACAGAAGCACATGGTTGTGAAAAGAAAATCTAACAGAATAGCTGGTCAATTTTCAAATAAGGGGGTTGGATCCAAGCCTGAAACAATCAATATCTCCTTGACAATTTTTTTTTTTTTTTTGGTAGCAAAATGGGTTGATGAACAATTTACATTCTGCACGAATTGAACAATTTACTTTTTCAGTCATTTACATTATGTCTTACGATAATTTCTTCTAGATACTAATTTAAGCTTTTTTTTTCTATATTATGCATATTTTTAATGATCTGCCAGATAATTTTTCCTAAATTTTCTGCTAGATAATTTCTGGTTTTTCTTTTACTCTTCCTCTGCTATGTTTATTTTTGATTGATGACAAATGGGGAGAAAAAGTTAGGTCTGCATGATATGATCTGTATGTTGATCTGCATGACATGATATGATCTGTATGTTGATCTGATGATCTGCATGAAAAAGTTGGGTCTGCATGACTGATGATTTGTATGTTGATATGGGGGAAAAAAAAAAAGGATAGGATCTACATAATAAACTGAATTTTGGGCATGACTTATGTTTTGTATCTGAAATTGGACTGATGATGCATGTCTGATTATTTAGATCTGCAAAAGAACTGCTATGATAATTGGAACCACTATGAAAACTAAAATTGTTTGTAGGAAAGAAAAAAACTGTTGTATGAACAGTTATTGAATTTCAAGCAACTACATGAATCAAATTTGAACTGATATGTTTTGATTCACTGTTCACTACCCTTTGTTTGTGACGATCAATTCTATTCAAAAACACAGGTTTCTGAATGATAATTGTTTTATTGAGACTAGATTCTGTGATAAGATTTTTGTGCAATGAGTCAGGGAGAGTTTTGGACTCAGAAAGTTTTGAATCCAAAACAAATGTTCTTATAAGTAGTATTACTGAATTGAAAATATTTTTTGGACATCCAAAATGATCTTCTGAAAACACTCATTCAATATCCGCTTCTAAAATTATTTTGGATATACCTTTTGGATGAACAAATCATAACTTCTGCTTTTCCTTCTTATGTTTAAAATATTCACATTAGCATATATTTAGGAGGAGTACCTTATTGTACATCTTATTTGCTATCTCTATCAAATCATTTTGAATATTTATATAGAGATGAGAAAGGTTTTAGGATCATTAAGATATGTTTACAAATGTTTGATCATAAGATCTCTATGAGACCTATATCTGTGAGATTGCATTTAGTTGCACCACTTTCGTTCTACATGTTCTCTCTTTACATATCATTAGTATCATATTTGTCATCGCTCAAAAAGGGGGAGATTGTTAGCCCTAAGGGTTTTCTTCTATGTTTTGACTATTGACAAACATTGATATGGACTAACCTGTTTAATCTATTGTGATAGAACATGTTTTACCTCTATTCTTCTAAGGCATTCAGGTGAGATTTATTGGCAACTTTCTTGTGATTGTATTCAAGAATGAAAGATCAAAAGAATGAATCATATGAAGTTGGATTTCAAGGAAGTTCTTTATGAAGAATGTTAGACTAGGAAGTGTTATTAAGGTATATCCATTAATTCATTTGTCTTCTTATCTCTTGATTCATGTGACTTCACCTTGAAGCTTCAAAGGAGATGCTTTCAAATTTTTTAAATCATAAAATTCTAGATGGATCAGTTTGAATCCAAAAGGTTCATCCAAAATTCTGTAAACTATTTTAAAAAGTTTCTGTTTGGTTAGTGCCATTTTGGACTTACTTTTTAGATGTATCTTCGTCCAAAACCCAAGTCTAAAACTCAGATGAGTTTAAACAGAAAATTTATAGCCGTTTTTTTATGACCGTTGGCACTCTACTTTTTAGCTTTATACATAGTCCTTAAAGCAAGGTTAGATACAAGATTTTTGAAACATTCATCTTAGAAACACCATTGCTCAATTTTTTAAAAAATATCCTTTTATCTAAGCTTCAAAATGAATCCATTTTGTATCAAAGGTAAAAGTATTTGTACTTCATATCCGAGTGAACATTCTTGAGCTCTTTTCTGTTCTATTGATTATTCAAATCTTTGTTGTAGTGCAAGGTTGTGGTAAAACCTATTGGGGTAATCCTTGTTTTGTGTATGTTCAAGGTTGTGTGGTAAAACCCATTGGGGTGATCCTTGTTTTGTTTATGTTCAAGGTTGTGGAGTAAAACCTAGTGAGGTGATCCTTGATGTGTTTGCATGACTAAAAGGTTGTGGAAAACCTAGTGTGACGATCCTTTTTTGTACGTGATAAGTGAGGTTAATAAAATAGGGTTGAAAATCCTTAAGTACAGACTTAAGCTAGTGGACGTAGATCATTGTTGATCGAATCACTATACATCTTTTGTCTCATTTTATTCAGTTGTTCATTTACTGTTTTTCTTGTTCTTTCATTGTCTAAATATGGATACATATCTACGAGTACTTGGATAATTTTCTTTGCTTCCATAAAATCGGTCCAAGTATCTTGATGGTCATCATTGTTCAGGTTTTTTTGTTTAGACAAATCGGAAAAATTGTTTTGGCTTGTCAAAAACCTTATTCACCCCCTCTAAGGTTTTTTAATATTAATCAAGTTAATAATAATTAAAATTTACGTAGATCAAAATTTTGTAGTAGTTATGTGAGACCACCGGTTTTCCTTTTTTTCATGGGCTTATTGGGGGCTGTAGTATTTATTTTGATCAATGGGTTAGGATCCATAAGGCTTAAAAGTTAGTATTATAAGTGGTGGGGCTAAGTTGCAATTATTTAGTTAGGGAGCTTTTATTAATTACTCAGTTATAGGCTCAGTCAGGTTCTGAATAGTGTCGTTGTTTCGTGAAGCTATTCCGGAAGAGGAGAAGGGTGAAGAGAAGGGAGAATCTGAGAAGGGGTTTGAGACTTTAACATCAACTATTGGTAAGTTAGCCTTCCTCTTGTGATTTATGATATTGTAACCTCGGATTGAGGTAAATCGTTCTTGATTTGAAGTTAGAGTGTTAGGGTTCTAAATTGAAAAAAATCGATCGGATGATTAATTGTTTTGTTTAGGTTTCAATTGAAGGTAAATAAGTGTTTGGAGACTTGAGTTGAAGCTTTAGGAGGTTCCAAGAGACTAAATTCAGTAGGTAAAGGGATTTGGGTTTCCTGCATTTTGATTTCTAGTTACTGTTTTCTTCCAAATCAAGGGTGTTCTTAATTTCTTTATGAAAGTGGTATTTTGATTATAAGAAAATGATATTGAGCATGATATGATAATTGTTATTTCTGTACAAATGGTCATGCTCATTGGGAATTATGACTTTAAGCGAAGTTCTATGTCTATGTATTGATTTCCTGATTCATGTAATGTTGATTGCTTGTTGGTTTCATTTTGGTAGGGAATTCCCCAACTTTATAGCCCTTACTAGGGGGTTTATAATACCTAGGATAAGCTAAGACCCTTCTTCTAATGTGATATAATAATTGGAAGACTGATCAGTTAAGCTAAACTAAGTCCCTAAGCATGAATCATCTTCGTGAATTAAGTTACACTTAAGTATGTATATGTATGTTTAAATGGTTTTTGGTGCACAAAACTGGTGTTTTTATTGTTAAAGTGGATGGTTGGAACTATTTTTCTGGGTTGAGATGTTGCAGGTTAGCTTCTGGATGTTTTGAAAATCGTGCCCAAGCATTCCAAAGTGCACCTGTTGCCGGTCCTTCGCTCACGGCTAGTGCCGGCCTCACACTGGCCAGCATATCCGCTTGTCCAACACGGCGCTGGGTCCATTTTGTTTTGACTCCAATGCCAACTTTCTTCTATTGAAGCGATAGTCTTCTTGTTTGCTTTGTTCACCCTTATTTCCACTGAATAAACGACACCGGTTCAGTATTCATATGCCCAGATATGCCTTTTTAGATTCAGTAATGAGTAAGATTAAAAGATTTATTGTTTTTCTTTCCCTCCTTCTTGTTCCTTTGGCTAATACTCCGAGATCTTCACATGGTGTGACCAACCCACCAGAAAGATATTCTAAGATCCTACGAGTTGCGTTTTACCCAAAACTCCTAGGCTCTTCTAATAAAAAATTTTGTAAATGTATATGTATATGTAGCATGCTTAATCTCAGGTAAGCCAGATTTCCTTACTGAGCTGTGAGCTCACTCCTTATTCAATATTTTATAGGTTCTCAAGCATATTAGGATGAGTTGGATGAATGGTTTGAAGAGGACCTAGAGTGACTAGTTGTTTTATTTCTGTTCAGGTTCATGTATGTTTTGTTTTGTATTTAAAGATGATGTAAGGATGTTCTTTAAGTATTAATAGAATGTCATGTTTTGGCTATTTATGGTATGTAAGGGTTCGACATTTTCTTTTTAGGGTGTTGCCATGTCATCCTCGATTTTGGGGCGTGACAAGTTAAGTAATTATATATTATTTTATTACTTCAAAAGAAGATAAATATTTTAAAAATTGCTATCAAAATTGTCATTATATAATTTTATGCGCATATAAAAAATTATCATAAAATTTATGTGCATATTATTTTTTTGAATAAAAATGCTTAATATAAATTTTGATATTAAATGACAATAAAAGAATCCAATACACAATTTAGTAGAAAATATCAAAATATTGTATATTAACTTCTTTTGATTAATTAATCTTAACTGTCTTAATTAGTTTGACATATATTTCTTTATAATGATGGTCGATACAGTATAATAGTTTTTGTTAGAATTTAATTTTATTTAATAGATAAGTACTTCTACTATTCAGTTGCAAATCACAATAAGGGAAGATACTGCTATTAGTACTAAAATAAGGTTTGCAACAATTTCTATAACGGATAATAAAGATATAGAAAGTTTGTGGTACTATTCATCTATCGTGAAAAAATAACCAATAGATCTACATATTCATCATGAGATCATTCAGATTCAGAATACACCAGCTACAGATCTTCATGAGCAAAATAGCCCAATAGCTACCACTGGGACATGTATTGAATTACTGAACTCAGCTATTCTTGAGAACATACCTAATTTTGATTTAAATTTAGCTACACTTGTTGGACCCAATATTCGACCACATTTCCCAACTAATACCTTCCAATCCATTTACATTACATCAGTTCCAGATACTCCAGTTGTTGGACCAAGCAATCAATACGTATTAACCTCGATAAGGTTAGTTACGTCTCTACTTCATGTACACATTCAACCCTTCCAACTAGGGGCTACCACACAACTATTTTCAGCTACGAAAATCGATGTACCGTTAGATGTAACTCCATTTAATGAATGGGTTGCTCGAGAGCGCAATTGGGTCGGTGCACCAGAGGCTGCAATAACGAAAAATAGAGGACTCTATGCATGCATGAGTATGGACTTCTTAGGTATACAAGTTTAACGGGAAACACAGGGGGATGGTTGTACGAGCCTACTCCTAACGACCCTGTGGGAACTAATACTGAGAAAACCAAAGACCTAGATAAACCGGTAGACCCATCTAAGAAACTTACGGAGATAATCATTCTGTCTGACTCTAACAATAAGTAGTTGTCGGGAACCATGAGTAGCGTAGCACTACCCAATTTATGCTTTCAATAAGCCTAGTGCCTGAAACTGATTGATGTTTTCTTCCTATGTTGTGTTTCAAAGTTATCATATTTTAAAATAAGAATGCGTTCAAGTATTTACTTTTTCTTACATAACTGTGTTTCTTATATGCATGATCATTATAATACTTATTTTCGCATTCACTATTATGCATTAACATATAGCAATATCGTGAAGCAACACTCACACAAATATATCACCACCATAATAATTAGCATGTGCACTTGTTAATTGTTTACCCTCACTCACCTCAATGGTATTTATACACTGAAAATAGTACCAAGGCACAAAATGGTTACTCATAAAAGGGGAAGATGAACAACGGAACCAACCACACCAGTGCACGAGCCTACACTACCCTCTATGCTGGAAGAGGAGGTAGAAGTCAACCAAGAACAAGGGACTGAACTGGAGGGATAAGAGGAAGTATTAATAGGGTAAGCTTTCAGTAGGATGATATAACTTTTGCATACCCTATTCGAGAGGAGGGCATCTCGAGGAGAAGGTGAGACTCTGAAGCGGTTGTTGAAGTTTCAACTGCCCACGTTCTTCGGAGGGGTAAAAAAAGATCAAGAAGTTAAGTAATGGACGGAGTAGATAGAGGACATTTTCTCCACTCTGCAATACCCTGAGCAACGTACTGTAACGTTCATGGTTTTTAGACTGAGAGGACCTGCACATGATAAGTGGCAACAAATCCAAAAAGAATGGAAAATGATGGGTCAGGAATGCACTTGGAGAAATTTTGTTGAAGCTTTCAGGGCAAAGTATGTGCCCTAATAGGTCGTAGAGAAACGGGAGGATGAATTTCGGAATCTAAAATAAGGGAGCAAGTTGGTGGCTTAGTACGCCGCCCTACTCAACTAGTTTTCAAAATACTATAGATGTTTGGCAGATACTGAACACAACAGGACCTGCCAGTTTGTGAAAGGACTCAAGGAGGAACTACGGAGGGCCTTAGCGTCCTTCCTATGCACAACTTCTGCTACCACGGTGGATGTAGCCACAAGGACGGAGAATGATGATAAAAGCCGAACTGGTAGCAAAACTCTAAATATAACTAAGAGATTTACCCATAAAATGTTGGCATAACAACAACATGAGAATAAGGGAAAGAAAACACGGACCTTACCTACTGGAGCTACAGCAGGTGTAGTGATACAATTTTGGGGATCCCAACCCTTTGTAGAACCACTGCCCTAAGCCTTTAAGGATCGGTCAAGGGAACCCTACCCAACCAACAACTAGCAAAGGTAATAATAGTGAGACACTAGGGAGTGGGTGAAGAAAATATACCCTGAGTTTCTCAATAGGCGAGACCCGTGAATTTCTGGGTAAAATTCCTTTAAGAGGAGAATGATGTAAAACCCCACCCTAAAATGCCCGTAGAAAGTGAGAAAGTTTGCATTGTATTATTTATTTGCATACATGACTATGTTTGGCTTTACGTTTATGTGTGCGTTATTTATAAGTGCCTTTTGTGTAATTTAATGGAATAACAATTACCACGAGTCACTTCAATTAACTTGCACACATTATTTGATTATACATTAGATTATCTTGCTTATTTATTTATTTTTCTTTAGGGAAAATTTAAGTAGGAGATTTTAGTACATAGGAATTTTAGTGTAAAAATAGGTCACAAGAGTTGTGGTGGTTTAATGGAAATAATAAAGGAATTTTAGTTGGTTAATTGTGGTTCGAATATTACCACTTGCTTGAACATTCTTTTATTCTTCCTTTTCTATCTTCTTGACTGGCACATGCTTAAATCTCAGCCGCCATTTCCATTTTTGAATGGAGGAATATCCTATTTAGGTGTGATCCTAAAGTCTCTCTAATTTTCCCACTCTTTCTTTTTGTCATTCCAACATTTGTTGTTGTTGTTGTTGTTGTTGTTGTTGTTACTACTACTACTACTACTACTATTACTTTTATACATATATAAATCAACCGCTCTAACATAGCTTAATTATTTCATTTTCTCGTCCAAATTTGGTAACAAGATTAGTGGTATGAATTTCGTATCATAGCTGGAAATTATTTCATCTTTCTTATAGAATTCGGAAACTAGGGGCTTCTAGAAGAATAAATATAAGTATTCTCCTTCCTTTTTTTATTTACTCACTTACCTTTCTTTCTTTAGACATTAGTGACAAAATGATTTCATAGCTAAAAGTCTATTTTTCCCCGCAAAAAGGTCTACAGCAAGGAAAACAGCTTTGTCGCCTAGTCGTCGCTGAAGCGCCGTTGCCAAGAAGTCTTGGTGACAAAAATTCTTATCGTGACTAATCAAACTTTTAGTGAGAAAAAATGTCTATAGTTGAGTTCTTTTGCTAGAAACATTTTTTTCGCAAATGGGCAAAACTTTTTGTCGCCAAACACTCAATTTTGTCGCAACCGCTCTTATATTTTTGCGAGAAAAGTTTTATTTTTTATTTTTGCATATATTGTTATCAGCGAGGAAACCTTTTGTTGCAGATAAAACTAATTTTTTAATTTGGGAAGAATTTGTTTTTGGCGAGAAATAAAGTTTGTTACGAATAGCATAAATCCTTGCAAAACACATAGCGGCGTAAGGAAACATTGGCGAGGAAAAAATGTTTTAACAAGGAAACATTGGCGAGGAAACAATGTTTTAGCAAGGAAACATTAGTGAGGAACTACAATATGTTTTAGCAAGGAAAATTTTCCTAGCTGATAACAATTAACCGGCTTCACAATATTATCTTTGGTGAGAAACATTTTTACCTAATTCCACGCCAAAACTCACTGGTGAGGAAAATTCCTCACCAAAAGCTAATTTAATTATTGGCAAGAAATGGTTAAACTATTTTGCAAAAATTAACACTATGTCAATTTATTTTTTATTTCGAACTAAATAATAAACAATTATAAATCTAATTTTTTCTTATATTAACTCCTCAACTCAAATTTATTCAAACTTAACAATTAGTCATTGCCAACGTCAAATAAATCCCTCCCGCAAATCCTCTAAAAAATTTTATTGCCCTTCCCTCCATTTTGTTTTCGTTCCCTCCATTTTATTTTCTTTGCCACCATTGCCACCAGAAAAGCTCTCAGCTCTCAAGTTTGATTTACCATTTAAAGTGACTCTTTTATCATTTTCCTTCTCAATCCTCATACCAATACACACGTCTGCCAAGTTCCCTATCGTCACCTTCAACACAAAAGCCACACGTATCTGTCAATTACTTCTCTACTTCAACTTCAAAGTCTTCAACCTTGTTAATTTGAATTCAATACTCCTCAGAAGACTCACCCACAAAAGCCGCCAATCTCTCTCTCTCCCCCACACACAGACTGTAGCCTTATCTTCAAGCAATCGGCTAACTATGTCTTAACCAACAAAATACTCTTTCACTTTTCATCATACCACCGGCATCTTTCTCTCTAGTTTCCATCTTTGTATTTCTTCATTTATAGCATGCTTTCATATCTAACCTAAGAATTATAAAGATAAAAACAATTATTCTAGGTTTTAGGAAGTTTTACTAATTTTATTTTGACATTCATTTTTTTTTTTTTGAAGTTTGGTAGCCAATTCCCAGTTGCTTTGTGAATTCATGCCTATTTTCTAAAGGATTTTGTTCATAGTATATGTGTGTGTTTGGTAGTGTAGTATATGTCTCCAAATAAATTGCAGGAGTGCATAAGGTTTGGAGGGTTTGAGGTTTTTTATTTTTTCTAAAACCTTTTTCATTTTATCTATCTTAATTTTTTTAATTTGTTTATTTTATTTTTGGCCAATTTTTTTTACCTTTTTATAATTTTCAGATGGAATTTCCTTTTCTTGTCACAAAATATTATTTTGTGTGTGCTTTAGATTTTCAGGAAAAATAGTGCTACCACAAGTGAGATGAGATTAGAAGATGAGTAAAGAATTAAATAAAGGAGCACAAAGCACATTTTTTGGGTTATAGAGTTGTTTTGATTGTTGTTGTTGTTATGTATAAAGCACTACTTGTAATTTTTTACTATGTTTGATTGGTGTATTTATCCCAAATTTTTCTTCATTTCTTGCCTAACTTACCAATAACCAAAAAAAAAAAAAAAAAAAAAAAAAAAGGCGACAAAAAATTAAATGGGTTTTGGTGAGGATGTTTGAGCCTACCGTGACAAAAAATTTCCTAACCAATGTGTATTTGGCAACAAAAAAAAAAAAAAAAAAAAAATTCATAGCCAAAGAGGGGCTTTTTCGCGATGGAAAAAGGTCCTAGTTAAAGACAAAATATATCCTCGCTATCATTAGGCTTCTACGAGAATATATATAGGTTCTTTTAGTGACAAATATTTCCAACCAAAACATACTTTTAGTTTTAAAGATAAAATAGGACTTTGGCTAGGAAGTTAAGCTTTGTTGTGACAAAAAATTTCCTAGCCAATACATACTCCTAATTTTGCCGATATAGGACAAAAAATTTCCTAGCCAAAGACAAATAGGTCTTTAGCTAGGAAATAAATGGGTTTTGGCTAGGAAATAATTTCATTTGTCTTTGGCTAGAAAAAAATTTCCTCGCCAAAAACAAATGGGTCTTTAGCTAGGAAGTAAAACTTTGTTGTGACAAAAAATTTCCTAGCCAAGACATACTCCTAATTTTGCAGATGTAAAGGGATATAAATGGAGCTTTCATTGACAAAAAATTTTCTAGCCAAAGACAAATGGGTCTTTAGCTAGGAAATAAATAGGTTTTGGCTAGGAAAAATTTCCTCTCCAAAGACAAATGGGTCTTTGGCTAGAAAAAAATTTCCTCGCCAAAAACAAATGCGTCTTTAGCTAGAAAAAAATTTCCTTGCCAAACAAATGGGTCTTTAGCTAGGAAGTTAAATCTTTAGAAAAAATTTCCTAGCCTTAGCATTCTTTCTTTGACAAAACATTTCCTAGCAAAACATAACAAAACAATCCTAGCCAATAATTAAACGAATATAGGAAAGAAATGGGTTTTGGCTAGGAATTATTTGTCGCGGTTAATTGTTATAGCTAGGAAAGTCCCTTGGCCAATCTTTCCTCACGAAAGTTTCCTCACTAAAACGCCAATATTTCCTGGCTAAAACAGTTGTTTTCCTCACTAAAATCATTGGTTCCTCTTTATTTCCTTACTTAAACCATTGTTTCCTCACCAATGTTTCCTTGCTAAAACATATATTTTTTAAATTATATTTTCGATTCGTCCATATAAAATTCGATTTAGGTTAACGTAAAATTTTTATTTTACATAGTCGTTTTGTAATTATATTATTAGAAATGACCAATAGAGCTATTAATAGACTAGATAATTCACGAACAAAACTCATTGCTTGTATTTTTTATATAAGTGTAAATAAGTTGAGTTCATTTGCCCGTTCATTTATTTTTCTATAAAGTTCAAATTTTATTTATATTCAACTCATTTAAATCAATAAGCATATTTTGGTTTGATTAGTGTTTTTAAAAAATATATTAAAAGAAATTTCTAAAATATAAATGAAAATATGATATATAAACATTATATTATATTTACTATATATATATTGTATGTTAAAATTATATAATAATTATATTATATTATTCGTGACATTCCAATGTATTCCCGCGATTATTAAACAATCCTAAAATATTTTTATTTGAGATAAACTCAATAATTAAATGAACGAGCTTGTTCGTAGCTCTTGTTTATTTAATAATCAATTCGAATTCAAATAAGAATATTAACTCGATTAATATATATTCAAACTAGTATGAATAATCATTATTTATATAGTATATTATATAACTAGTATATTTGTTCTAAGAATTCTAAATATAAAAGGTATTTCTTTTCTATTTATTATATAGTATATATTAAACAAATAGTATTATTAAGTTTTAAAAATATAAAATTAATAAAATTGGCACAATAAGACCAATTTGTTACGGAAAAATTCTATAGGAGAATCATATTTGTAAGCATTGCATCAACAAGACTATAAATTTAAATTTTATTATTTTTTATTTAATCAAACCTTTTATTCTATTACCTCAAGTCAAACAATTAATCAATTAAAGCAATATATATGTCGTCATACAGGTTTCATTAGTGTGAAATCACCAAAATAATCGGTTTCAGTTCATATTTGTGCGATAAAAAGTATTATTTTTCTATTAAAAATTATTAATTTAAAATTTTAAAAAACTTTAATGGCTAGTTTGGGAGTTTAAGAGATAATAAAAAAACAAGAGAAATTTTAAGATATAGAAGAAAAGAAAAGAAAGAAAGGTGAAGTGAATTATGTCTAATATTATTTTGAAGTTTACGAGAGAAAAGAAAAAAATGTTCAGAGGTGGGAGAAATTAATTTATGTTAGCCCAAAGGGTTTTTTTCTGTGTTTTGATAAATGACAAATATTGATGTGGACTAACATGTGTGATTTATATGTGATAGGCTTTTTTAGATCATGATATGTTTAACCACAATTCTTCAAGTCTTACAAAAAGGATTGCTAAGCAACTTATAGATAATATAGTACAGTAAGGATTGATCAAATCAAGATCCTACCTAAAGAAGTTGCATACCATGAAGACTTTTGAAGAATTATAAACTAGGAAATTACGGTTAAGGTATTATTTGTATTTCTTATTTCTCTTTAACTTAAGTTCAATTTGTTTCATAATGAAGCACTCAAAATTATTTTTAAAAAAAGGGGTAATCTTCTTATTTATGTTTTGTCCGTAAAAAGAACTTTTAGAAAAAAAGTTTTTGGGACTTCGGTAGAGTCATTTTTGAACAAACCTCTAAATCCAAAACACCCCTCCAAAGCCTGTTTCCAGAGTGCCAAAATTTAAAGCTGTTCAAAATATACTTCATGGCACAAAATGTTGTTTGGATGCATTTTTCGGACACACATTTTTTTATTTTGTGAGTCCAAAATTCTGCAAAACTGACAGTAGCAACTAGTTATCACTAGCTATTGTAGCTTTGATTTTTGCCCCTATAAAAGCTATTTAAATACGATTTTCAGCTAGGGATTTGTACAAACACTTTTAGAAACATCCTAAGACACTTGAAAAATAAAAATTCCTCATCCACATTGTGCTTCAAAGTGAGATCTATTATTCTAAAGGTAAAAAGGTAAAGCTACATTATTTGGTGTACATTCGCTCAATGTAAGAGCTAAATCTATATTCTCTCATAATCTAAATCGTGTCAAGATTAAGGAAGTAAAACCCAGTTGGAGTGAGCTTTGATTGTTGGATATATTGAGGTTGAGAGCAAAACCAAGTATAGTGACCCTTTATTGTAGATTGGTGTTACCTACAATCATTAGTTTGGGAAAAAAAAATTTAGTGGCTAGGGGTTAAAATCCTTAAATGCGTGTTTAAGGTAGTGGATGTAGATCTTTTGAGGATCGAACTACTATAGTTTTTTAAGTCCATTCTCTTGCATTTATTTCGCACTCTACGGTTGAAATTTCACTGTTTATCTAATTATAGAACTTCTATCTGCATTTACTGATTTGGTTAAACATATTAATGTTGAAGAAAGAATTGGTTGTTGATCCGCCATCCGTCCTCTTTGATATAGTTTATTTTCCATCATTTGGTAGCATTTTGAAAGATCTTTGACTGCATTTAAATTTGGACAGAAAAGATTCTCTTTTAAAACTCACCCATTTTTGGTTTTATTCTAGATCTTAGAAAATCTTTAAAAATCTATATTTATTTGCCATAAACCTTATTCACCCCCTTCTAAGATTTATCAATTGGTATCAAAGTGTTTGTCTACATTGTTTTCGGCTTAACAACCTTGTAGGAAAGATCCAAATGGCAAACACTTCTTTCCTACCATACATTGAAGAGTCTTCAACAAAAAGACCATAATTGTTCAATGGAAGCAACTATATATTCTGGAAAAACATAATGAAGATCTATGTATACTCAATCAATTTTGAGCTATGGAATCTTATTGAAAATGGACCATTTGTTCCATTCAAAACTATTGAAAGCAGAAAAGCGTCTAAACAGAGTGATGAATATGATAGTGAGGATACTTAAAAAATAACCATGAATTTTCAGGCAATGAACATATTGTGTTGTGCTGTGCTGTGCTCTTGATGCAAATGAATACAACTGAGTCAGTTGTTGTGATTCAACTTAAGAAATGTGAAAATTACTTGAAAGTCATTCATAAGGGGACAATCAAGTAAAGGAATCAAAGTTGGGACTCTTGGTCCATGAGTATGAGTTGTTTACTATGAAACCAAATGAGAATATAACTGATATGTCCATAAAACTCACAAAAATTATGAATGAATTGAAGGCTTATGGGAAAATCTATTCCCTTGGAGAGCAAAATAGAAAAATACTTGTTGCCTTGCCAAAAAGCTGGCAGCCTAAGACCTTAGCTGTGGAAGAATCTAAAAAATTGAATACTCTTCCAACCGAAGAACTGATTGGGTCTCTCTTGACTCATGAAATGAAACTCAAAAGGTTTTAAGAACATAATGATAATGATAGAGATAAAAGAGGAACAGCCTTAAAGGATGTTGATGATGAAGCTAACAGTGAACAATCTGAAAGTGACTATGGTACTGATTTAGACACTGAAAAATTGGCCATGGTTGCTAGAAAATTCAGGAAGATGTTCAGAAAAAGCAACTTCAAAATGGGCAAGAAATTTTTCAAAAAGAAGGGACAACTTCATCCTTCAAATCTCAATGCTATGAATGTAAAAGTATAGAACATTTTGTTGCTGACTGTCTAATAGTTAAAGAAAGGGAGGTCAAGCAGAACAAAAAGAAAAGAAAGAACATTATGGCTAAGAAAGGAAAAGGGTTGATCGGGACTTGGGATTAAGATGGATTTGGAACTAAAGAACATAGTGAATCTGAAGTTGAAACAGCCAACATATGTATTATGGCCATGGGAGAAAAGGTAAATCTTACTCCTAATTCGGTATCTGAATTACATGATTCTGCTTGTGAAAACTCTGATGATCCGAATGAACTTCTTGTTGACATGTTCTATGAACTCAAAAAGTTCTCTAGAAGAAATAAAGAAATGAAAATAAAAATTAATTCCTTTTTAGATGATAATGCTAAGCTGTTGAGTAAGAACAAAGCTCTACTTGATTCCATTAATTGTTCATATATTGAAAAGGATGTTATTACAACTTTTTTGCATTATATGTCACTTGAGAACAAATGCTTATGTGATAAAATAATATCTCTTGAAATTATACTTAGTGATTTTGATGACATGAAAAAGAGAGTTAATGATCTTTCTATATGCATTAAGAAATTTACAAATGGCAAAAATAATTTAGATAGATTGCTTGAAATACAACATGTAGCTGGAGATAGAAATGGTCTAGGATATAGACATGTAAACAAAGTTGGAAATTACAAATCTTATCTTGTGAAAGATAGCTCTTCATATATAACTCATACTTGTTACACATATTGTGGTAAAGGTGGACACAATGTATCTACATGTCATGTTAGGAAGAAAGTGAAATCTAGTGTGAAAATAGTGTGGAGAATTAAAGGAACCATTTCTAACCCCCATTGACCCAAGAAAGAATGGGTACCCAAAGTTACTTTTCCATCTTATATATAGGTATATTTACCACAAAAGATAAGCTCTACAAAGTGATTTTTGAATAGTGGATGCTCTACACATATGACTGGAAATGCAGCACTAATAGAGGATATTCAAGTTACAAATGATGGATTTGTCACCTTTAGAGAAAAAAAAAAAAGGAAAAAATTCTCAGCATAAGCAATGTTGGTAAGGGATCCTCCATTATTATTAACCAAGTGTTGGTGATTGATGGATTGAAGTACAATTTGCTTAGTATTAGCCAATTATGTAACAATGGTTGTAAAGTTAAATTTGAAAAAGATTCATGCACTATCATTGATATCCTAGTGATGAAATCATCTTCGTTGCAAATTGCATTGGTAATGTTTATGTATTATATCTTGATGATCCTATTGTTCATGATATAAAATGTCTTTCCATGAATGATGAAGATGGCTACCTTTGGCATAGAAAGTTAGGCTATATTTCTATTGATTTGCTAAATAGATTGTCTTCAAAAGTGCTTGTTGGAAAACTGTCCAAAATGAAATTTGATAAACACCGATTGTGTGATACTTGCCAATTTAAAAAATAAACCAAAACATCATTTAAACCCAAGAAAATGATTTCAACATCAAAACCTCATGAACTTATTTATATGGATTTATTTGGACCTATGAGGACCACTAGTCTTGGTGGTAAGAGGTACGCTTATGTATTAGTTGATGATTTTTCGAGATTCACTTGAACTTTATTTCTTACACAAAAGGATGAAGCATTCTCGAAATTTTCAAAACTGCTCAACCGTGCTCAAAATTCTCTTGGAAGCAAATTGATTTCAATTAGAAGTGACAATAGAAGAGAAATTTGCAACTATGAGTTTACAAAATTTTGTGATGAGAATAGTATTTTTCATAACTTTTTAGCTGCAAAAACTCTTTTATAAAATGGTGTAGTTGAGAGGAAAAATAGGACTTTGCAAGAAATGGCAAGATTAGTGCTTTGTGTAAATTCATTTCCAAAAAATTTTTGGGCAGAAACTGTAAATATAGTATGCTATATTGTAAATAAAATTATGCTATGGCCTTTTCTTAGGAAAACACCATTTGAACTTATTTTTGACAAGGTCTCATCCATTTCATATTTCAAAGTTTTTGGATACAAATGTTTTGTTCTCAATATTCGAGATAATCGTGGCAAATTTGGTAGCAAATCAGATAAAGCTATATTTCTTGGATACTCTTCCAACAAAAAGTCATATAGATTATACAATAAAAGAACTCTATGTGTGAAAGAATCCGTACATATTTTATTTGATGAATCTAACATATATTCCTTTAGAAAAGATGATGATGATATAGGTACTTCAAGGGAAAATGTCATTGAACATCACAAGGCTCCATCATATGACAACTATGCTAAAGAAGAAGAATTGAAAGAACAACAAGCTCAGAATAGTGAGCAAAAAACTGAAGATCAAGTTTATCAAAGCTTACCAAAGGAATGGAAATACAAACTCGGACATCCAAAAGAATAAATTATCATAAATCCAAGTTGTGGTGTCAAAACCAGATGGTACTTTATTGATAATCGCACCTTACTTTCAAGTAGTGAACCTAATTGCATTGATATGGCTCTGTGTGATGATTTTTGAGAGAAATCAAGTTTGGAAACTTATTCCTAGACTACTTGACCATCCCGTGATTAGCACCAAGTGGGTATTTGGAAATAAACTTGATGAGCATAGTGTTGTTATTAGAAATAAAGCTAGACTTGTTGCACAAGAATTCAATCAAGAGGAAGTCATTGATTATGATGAAACATTTGCACCTATTGTTAGACTAAAATCCATTAGAATGTTGCTTGATTTTGCATCTTTTAAAGGTTTTATGCTCTATCATATAGATGTTAAAAGCACCTTTCTAAATGGTTTTATTGAAGAAGAAGTATATGCGGAGCAACCTCTTGATTTTATTCATGAACATTTTCCGAATCATGTCTTGAAACTTTCCAAAGCTCTTTATAGTTTAAAACAAACTCCTTGTGCTTGGTATGAAAGACTTAGTGGCTTTCTTATTTCAAAAGATTTTTCAAGAGGAGTTATTAACACTACATTATTCATCAAAGCTAAAAAATTTGATGATCTCTTGATTGTTCAAATAAATATTGATGACATTATCTTTGGAGCTACTAATGAATTTTTATGTAAGAAGTTTGCTAAGACTATATAGCAAGAGTTTGGGATGAGTTTGATAGGAGAACTCAACTTCCTTTTCGGGTTACAAATTAAGCAAACCAAAGATGAGATCTTTCTAAATCAAGCTAAGTAGGCTAAAGAATTGCTCAAAAAGTTTGAAATGAATCAAGCAAAGGAAATCAGTACACTTATGAGAACTTTATTAAAGTTTGATAAAAAAGAAAAGGGTAAGAAGGTAGATGAATTAAAATATCGATGTATGATTAGAAGCCTTCTATATCTCACTGCTAGCCGTCCTGATATCATGTTCTCAGTTTGCCTTTGTGCAAGATTCCAATCTTGTCCCAAAGAATTACACTTATATTTTGTAAAACATATTTTTAGATATTTGGTTGGGACATATGATTATGGCCTATGGTATCCTCGAACTAATTTTTTTGATCTTTTAGGATACACAAACGCAGATTATGCAGGATGTAAAGTTGAAAGAAAAAGTACAAGCAGGCATTGTCAATTTTTTGAACGTTCAATAGTTTCTTGGTGCAATAAGAAGTAAGCTTATGTGTCTTTTTCAACAACCAAAGCAAAATATATAGCTGTAGGAAGTTGTTGTGCTCAAATCTTATGGATGAAACATACTTTACTCGATTTTGGTCTTGATTTTAAGTGTGTTCTCATTCCGTGTGACAACACTAGTGCTATAAATTTAACTACAAATCCTATTCAACACACAAGAACTAAGCACATTGAGATTAAACATCATTTTATTCGAGATCATATGCTTAAGGATGATGTTTGTGTTGAATATATTTCTACTAATGATCAACCTACAGATATATTTACCAAACCATTGGCTAAAGATAGATTCAATCATCTGAAGAGAGGCTTGGGAATTACTCGATTATGAAATTAATTTTTTTGAGTTAATTGTTTATCCTTGCAGGATACTAACGAAGTTTAATTTTGGGTAGAGATGTTGGATACTGAAATTGGATAGTGTGAATCCAAAAAACCCCTCACTAGAACTATCTCTCAAATCAAAATACCCTATGACAAAATTAGATGGGCAATTTAGACTAAGTTTCAAGTAAAAAATTGCAGCATTTTTATTACTATGTGTAATCCACATTTGGACAGACAAATCGGATGAATGATTTTTGTACCCAAACCTTTCAAATTTTCAAACTCTAAATAGCCACGTCTTTTTTTTTTTTTTTTTTTTAGCTGCAAACTCACACTCTCTCTCCGTCAAAATATCTTTTCAAATCTCTGAAAAATTACCTTTTTCAATGTACTTGATTGTACTTATCTACTCAATACCTCGTAAAGACCAAAGGATTTTACACCCACTTGAATTACTTTCTCTTTTTCAAAATCAGAAGTCGGCATCTCTATCTATTTCCTCTGAACATCATTCTCACACCAAAACCAGAGAGACTAAACCCTTGAAATTTCATCCGCTATGGCTAAACTTTCGAAAACCAGCAAGAGGACCAAAGTAATGGCAAAAGAGACCAAGAAGGCCAAAGCAGCGAGAAAGAAATCAGTCGCTACTACTCAAGTAGTTGAAAAGAAAAAAGACAAGAATATGGTAGTCGATGAACCTACCTCTCAAACCGCTTCATCTGAGCAACTACCTGAAGAAGAAAGCAATCACACTAGGTACCCCAATTTCTTGACTCCAAATATGAGACTGATTATAATGATTGGGTATATAGGAATAGAATAATTGTTATTGGTTATCAGGTTGATGTGAATGCCTTTTTAAATTTCACAAATGTTCTAAAATTCTTTAAATCGATTAGCTGGGGAGCACTATTGTCTATGAATGAAAAATTATAAACAACTTTAGCCTGGAAATTTTATTCAAATCTAAGAAGAAGAAGACTTGAGAAAACATGGGATGGTTTTTTAGTGCAGTGGTACACCTCTCGGGTTGGGGGTATAAATTTTGAAATTAACCACCGAATGCTAAACAAAATAATTGATGTTAAGATGGAGGAGTTTAGTTCTTTGAGATGAACAAACTGCCTGAGAGTTTTGATTTGTTTGAGTTAAGGAAATTTGAGAACAAGTTCACTAGCAAGAAGAGTTTTAAAAACTCAGTAACTACAATACCAAGTAGCTGAACGGTATAGGTAGACTACTTCATGACATGGCTTCAACCATGGTCATTCAAAGTTTTAAGCACAAAACATCTATAAGCAATATGAAGATGGTGGTGATGATGGCCTTGTCTGAGGATAGGCCGATTAACTTTGGATTTTTTGTTGCAAGATTAATGACTCAATCCTGGAATACCACCAATAAAGCTTTACCCTTTGGAAATCTTCTAACTAAGCTATTTAGACATTTTAATATGGATCTAAATTTGGTTGCCCCTGAGCATTCCAAGGTTAATGTCTACAGTAAGGACTCCTTTAAAAAGATGGGATTTATCCAGATAGATAATCAATAGATTTTGCTGAGGGATACCACATATGAGGAAAAAGAGAGACTACTCAAGGTTAAGGTTGAAGGCAAGAAACCTGCCTCTGCTGCCACTTCTGGAACAAAAAGAAAAACTAAAAGTTAAGAGGAATCCTCCAGTAAAGCTAAGTAGAAGACGGAAGAAAGTGGATTGACATAGAGCATTCTGATGCTCTATTTCTTCTATCTGCTAAAATAGATGGGCTAGGTGCTGAAATCAAGACTGAATTGCAAACTCTGGGAAGTTGACTGACCAATGTAGAAAAGAAACAGTTTAAAACTGCAGTGGTCTCTGAAAAGCAGATTCCTGCACTGAAGCAAGAACCAAAAATTGTTTTCCCTTCATCAGCTAAGCATGCTGATGTTGATCCCACTGAAGGACCTCTTGCAGAACCTACTGAAGAACCTACAGTTGCCAAAACCACTAAATCCACTGTTGCCTCAGTTCCTCTTAAGTAGGTCAACCAAGCTACACTAGGTAGCTTCTCAGGCCATCGACAGAAGCATGGTGTGATCAAAAGAAAATCCAACAGACTTGCTAGAAAGCACAAGAAGGGTGGTATTGATGATAAGTTGGAGACTGTAGTAATTTAAGGTGACATGGCAATTTCTACAAACAAATATGGTGTAAAAACCATGAAGAAAATTGGTTGACACATTCCTGAACAACCTTCATTACTTTCTTGCTCAACTATTATATTCTACTGAACAATTTGTTTTCTTCTGTTGCACTCACTTATTATTACTACATTTGCTTATCTTTGTTGTATTTTGCTACATTTATTTATCTATTTATCTCGTTCATTTGCTCTTACTTCTCATTATTTTTTACTGATGCCAAAAGAAGGAGAACATAAATTTTGATTGGATTATGTGTGGAGGATCTAGATTGTGTGAGGATTGTGTGGAATTATCAATGACGGGATTTTGATGTGTTGAAAAATCTTTATTACTGAGACCGGATTGTGTAGATTGTGTGATGTGATTGGATATATGTGATTTATGTTTTTGTTGAGACTAGTGCACAAATACGAAAGAATAAGTTTGGGGATTAATCTGTGATACATAATTCTTTTTGGGATTGTCTAAACCCTGCACAGACACAAGGGGAGTAATCCTAAATCCAAAATCCCAATCCGAAACATGTTCGTACAAATGTTGTATTTCTTCTTTTTAGATGCACTTTTTAGAAGTCCAAAATCACAAAATCAGTTTTATCTACTAATACATGACGTTATCCTGCTATCTACTAGTCATATGTATATAGAAAGGAGGAGCAATAACAACTATTTTCTATCTTCTACATTTCCATATGCACACATGTACATATCCTTATGTTGAATCTTTGTGCTAACATATTTATATCTAATGACTATTTCTCGACTATTTCCTTATGAAATAGTTCTTTTAAATGGAAGGAAGGAGGATACGAAGGTTGGTTGGGTCATAGGCTCATTGAGCCCGATTTATGAAACTATGCTTAAAATTTCTAATATTATCTCATAATCACTCATTGAGCTTTATGATTAAGCGATCGCACAAAAAAATGAATATAAATTCTTATATCTCTCGATTTAACCTGTTCATACAAGATTTTTTTTTTTTTTTTTATCACAATCCATCAAGTTTGTCATCATTCAAAAAGTGGGAGATTGTTAGTCCAAAGGGATTTCTCCTGTGTTTTGATAAATAACAAACATTGATGTGGACTAATATGTGTGATTTGTGTGTGATAGGCTTTTTGGATTATGACATGTTTAACCATGGTTCTTTAAGTCTTACAAAAAGGATTGTTAAGCAATTTATAGATAATGGAGTACAAGAAGGATTGATCAAGTTAAGATCCTACCTAAAGAAGTTGTATACCATGAAGACTTTTGAAGAATTATAAATTAGGAAATTATGGTTAAAGTATTATTTATATTTCCTATGTCTCTTTACCTTAAATTCAATTTTCTTCATATTGAAGCACTCAAAACTATTTCAAAAAGAGGGTATTCTTCTTATCTATGTTTTGTCTGGAAAAAGAACTTTTAGAAGAAAAGTTTTTGGGACTTTGCTAGAATCGTTTTTTAATAGAACTCTGAATCCAAAATGCCCCTCCAAAGCCTGTTTCCAAAGTGCCAAAATTTAAAGTTGTTCAAAATATACTTTGTGGCAAAAAAAATGTTGTTTTGGATGCACTTTTCGGATGCACAAGTTTTTATTCTATAAGTCCAAAATCCAACAAAAGTTGACTGTAGCAACTAGCCGTTAGTAGCCATTGTGGCTTTGATTTTTACCCCTATAAAAGCCATTTAAATACAATTTTCAGCAAGAGATTTGCACAAACTCTTTTAGAAATGTCCTAAGACACTTGAAAAACAAAAATCCCTTATTCACATTGTGCTTCAAAGTAAGATCTATTGTTCTAAAGGTAAACCTGCTTTATTTGATATACATTCTCTCAATCTATGAGCTAAATTCAATTGGGGTGAGCCTTGATTATTGGGTATATAGAGGTTGGAGTAAAACCAAGTGTAGTGACCCTCTATTGTAAGATTGGTATTGCCTACCACCATTGATTTGGGAAAAAAATTTTAGTGGTTGGGTTAAAATCCTTAAGTGTGTGCTTAAGGTAGTAGATGTTAATCATTTAAGGATCGAACCACTAAAAATCTTTGGATCCATTCTCTTGCATTTATTTCGAACTCTATGATAGAAATTTCACTGTTCATTTGATTAGAAAACATAGCACGTCTATCTGCATTTATTGATTTGGTTAAACATATTTATATTGAAGAAAGAATTGGTTGTTGATCTACTCTCTATCCTCTTTGACATATTTTGTTTCCCATCATTTGGTAGAACTTTGAAAGATCCCTAACTGCATTTAAATTTGGACAGAAAAAGTTTTCTTTTGAAACTCACCCATTTTCGGTCTTATTGATATTAGAAAATCTTTGAAAATTTGTATTTATTTACCATAAACCTTATCCAACCCTCCCTCCAAGGTTTATCAATTTACTAAAACAATTTTATTTTATAACTTCTCATTAATATACATTTTTTATTCCTTCTCTCGGTTTTTTGGAATATTTGAAGTTATCCTTAATCTCCTCACTTCTTTTTCTAAATAAGATAAGAGATTAACTTTCCCTCTGTCTCTATTTTAAACTCCCAAACTTGTCTTAAATCGTTTATAACTTGACTCAGTTAAATTCATTTATTTCAAATACTAATTAGACTTATATTTTCTATTATTTTATTTTTTTAAAATTAAAAGTTCTATTGAATTAAATAATATTTAAAATTAAATTATTGATATTTAGTATGGATATTTCTCACTATATTTAATTCAATAATTGAATTTGTTTTAATTATCATTTTCAATTCACAAATTATTAATATTTGAAGGCCCACTTAATAAAATCTCTAATGGATATTCTGAGCTTATTAGGGAAAAGAAAAAATTTAAATATATTTAATATTAAAACAATTAGGAAAAGTAGTTTGATTTTTTACAAATTTTAAAAATGTTTATTAGTCTATATTATAAAATTAAAAGTGCTATCTAATAAAGTAGTATTTAAAAATTATATTAATATTTTTTAAAATTTTTATTACTATACCACGTGTATTGAATTATTTTAATTTATTATTTTTAATATAAAAATTATTAATACTTGATGGCTCAGGAAAAGAGAAAATTTTAGATATATTTAATATTAAAACAATTAGGAAAAGTAGTTTGGTTTTTTCTTTACAAATTTTAAATATTTCAGTCAGTTTATATGTTAAAATTAAAAGTATTGTTGAATAAAATATTGTTTAAAAATTAAAGTATGTTATGAATTATTGGAATCTCCATTAATTAGTGGAGGCTCCACTAATTATGGATTTATGTGAATTATTAGAAGATTTTTATGGATGTCCACCATTTAGTGGAGACACCATTAATTGAAGATGATGTATGCCATGATGTATTTCACTAATTAGAGCTCTATAAATAGAGCTATTCTCTAAGCTTGTAATACACCATCATTTTGTGAAAGAAAGATTAGTGAAAGAAAGATTAGAGAAAGAATTGTGAGAGAAAGAAAGAGAGAAGTTTGAAGAGAAATTCTTGTGCAAAGAATAGTTAGAATTTTCTTAGTGTGTAGATTTTATTCTAACACTATCTTAATTTTATAACACGTTATCGACACGAGTCTCTACCGGTACAAAAGCCGAAGATTAAGCACGAGTTTCTGCCGTTACCAAAGCCGAAGACAGGTACGCATTTATTGATCTCTATGGCTAACATCGCAAAACTCGAATTTGTAGCCCTTGATATTTCGGAACAAATTATATGTCATGGGTTCTCGATGCGTAAATGCATCTAAATGTCGAAGGCCTTAGTGAAACTATTCAAGCAAATAATAGTGCATCTCGCACAACACAAGGCTAAAGCTTTGATTTTTATTCGTCGTCATCTCGATGAAAATTTGAAAATGGAATATCTTACCGAAAAAGATCCATATGGCCTATGGGTAAATTTAAAAGAAAGATTTGACCACCCGAAGATGGTCGTACTACCTACCGCACGGTATGAATGGTTGCACCCGAGGTTGCAAGATTTTAAAACCGTGAATGAATATAGCTCCGCAATGTATAAAATTACATCTCAATTAAAATTATGCGGAGAAAAAGTGATCGATGAAGATATGTTGGAGAAGACATTCTCCACCTTTCATGCCTCGAATATTGTCCCGCAAAGCAACAATATCGAGAAAAGGGGTATACAAAATTTACAGATTTAATTACCGCCCTCCTCATTGCAGAGAAAAATAATGAGTTATTATTGAGAAATCATGAAGCTGCACCAATCGGCTCTACAAAGACTCCCGTAAGTGAATGCCGTTGGCTCCAGCAGAAGCCATCGTTATAGTCGTGGTCGTGGCCGTGGCCGTGGCCGTGGTCGTGGTTATGGTCGTAGTCACGCTCGATATTTCCCTTATCACAATTATAATCAAACCGTGAGAAATACCGGCCACCTGAAGTGGAACAGAAAAGATCAAAAGGGAAAAGAAAAAGAAATTGAAGAAAAGCATGAGGATATATGTTATAGATGTGGCATGAAAGGTCATTGGTCACGAAACTGTCGTACGGCTAAGCATTTAGTTGAATTGTATCAAGCTTCATTAAAAAATAAAAATGTGGAAGCAAATTTTTCTCAACATCCAATAAATAATGTTGAGGATGACGATAGTGATCCTGAAGATCTTAATATCAATATTACCCATATGGATGTATCGGATTTTTTTGAACACCCAGACGGTAGGATAGACCATTTAATTGGTGATGGCAAGTGTCCAAAAGAACTAAAGCCTCACCCCGATATTTTTGTATTTTCATTTTCATTCTATTCTAATAATATTTACGTTTACATATATATATTTGTGTTCGTATGGCTGTTGTTAATGATGATATATGCATTATTGATAGTGGAACTACACACACCATACTAAAAAATGAGAAATATTTTTCTCGATCTCAAAATGGGAGAAATAAATATTTATACGATAAACGGTAGTGCAAATGTAATTGAGGGCTCCTGAAGAGCTAGTATATTGTTGCCTAAAGGAACAACAATTATTATTGATAAGGCACTATTTTCCTCAAAATCCGTAAGAAATTTATCGAGTTTTAAAGATATCCGCAGTAAATGGGTATCATGTTGAAACAAATGAGGAAAATGGGATTGAGCATCTTTTTATTACTCAAATGCATTTGGGTAAGAAATCGGTATTAGAAAAACTGCCGTCTTTTTCTACTCGGTCTATATTTTGTAAAAATACGTACAATTGAAATTCATCATCTAGTAAACCGTAAGTTTACCGATCCTATTACTTTTAGCATTTGGCATGACCGGTTGGGTCATCCTAGATCTACCATGATGAGAAGAATCATTGAGAATACACATGGTCATCCTTTAAAAAATAAAAGGATATTAACATCAGAAAAATTCGCATGTACCGTATGTTCCCTAGGAAAATTAATTGTTAAACCATCACCAGCAAAAGTAGGAGCCGAAAGTCCTACATTTCTCGAACGGATTCACGGAGATATTTGTGGACCTATTGATCCACCATGTGGACCGTTCAAATATTTTATGGTCTTAATTGATGCATCATCTCGATGGTCACATGTATGTTTATTATCTACTCGCAACCCGGCGTTTGCGAGATTACTTGCTCAAATAATTAAATTACGAGCACAATTTCCGACCATCACATTAAAAATATCCGTTTGGATAATGTCGGTGAATTTTCATCACATGCTTTTGATGCATATTGCATGTCAATTGGGATTAATGTTGAACATCCCGTAGCTCATGTTCACACACGTAATGGTCTTGCCGAATCTTTAATTAAACGATTACAATTAATTGCTAGACCATTATTAATGAAAACAAATCTCCCAACATCTCGCTCGGGGACATGCTATTCTACATGCCGCAACACTTGTACGTATAAGACCAGCCTAGTTATCATAAATTCTCTCCTTTGCAATTGGCTTTTTGGTCGAACCAAATATTGCTCATTTAAGAATTTTTGGGTGTGTCGTATATATTCCAATTGCACCAAACCAACGTACAAAGATGGGTCCTCAAAGAAGAAAGGGGATATACGTTGGATATGATTCTCCCTCTATTATCAAGTATGTTGAACCCCCGACAGAGATGTATTCACAACGAAGATTTGCCGATTGTCATTTTGATGAATCATTATTCCCTAAATTAGGGGAGAACCAAAACAAAGATAAAAAGGATCTTGCTTGGACAACATCATTAAATTATCTTGATCCGCGCACAAGCGCATGTGAACTTGAAGTTCAAAAGATAATTCATTTGCAAAGCATTGCAAATCAAATGCCGTACGCTTTTGTTGACTCCGTAAGAGTTACAAAATCGCATATTCCAGCCTATAAATGCTCCTATTCGAATTGAAATTCCAGCAGAACAAAATATTATACCTATAGCTCGCTGAGTCAAAAACACGCCGTAAGCGTGGCCGACCTCTTGGTTCTAAAGATAAAAATCCTCGAAAGAAAAGAGGATTAAATGATCCGTAAGATCATATTGAAGAAAAGAATGATAAAGACCAAGAGAGAACCGATGACAAAGAACCGTAAGTTGATGAAAGTAACACCGAAATTTCTATCAATTATACCACTTCCGGTAGAAGTTGGAATCGGATAGAAACCGTTATTGATAATATATTTGCATACAATATATTTCTTGATGTTACACAGGATAATGATGATCCCGAACCAATATCGCTTGATGAATGCTCGGCATAGAAAAGATTGGCTGCAATGGAAAGATGCGATTCAATCGGAGTTAAATGCACCGGCAAAACGTGAAGTCTTCGGACTCGCAGTCCGAACACCGTAAGGTATAAAACCCGTTGGCTACAAATGGATATTTGTGCGAAAGCGCAATGAAAAGAGTGAAATCGTTCGATATAAAGCGCGATTAGTAGCCCAAGGTTTTTCACAAAGACCAGGTATTGATTATGATGAAACTTATTCTCCCGTTGTTGATGCTATTACACTCCGATATCTTATCGATTTGGCAAGACATGAAAAGATAGATATGCGCCTATTAGATGTTGTCACCGCTTACTTGTATGGAAATTTAGAAAATGATGTTTACATGAAAATCCCCGAAGGATTTCATATGCCTCGAAGCATATAAACATTATCCTCGTGAAAATTACTCTATCAAGTTGCGTAAATCATTATATGGCCCGAAGCAATCTGGGCGCATGTGGTTCACACGTCTTAGTGAATATTTATTGAAAGCGGGATTTAAAAATGACCAGGTATGTCCATGCGTTTTTATTAAGAAATCTGGTTCTAAATTTGTGATATTAGCTATATATGTTGATGATATTAATCTTATTGGAACTCCTGAAGAGCTCCAAGAAACAATTGATTATTTAAAAAGAGAATTCGAAATCAAGGATTTTGGTAAAACCAAATTTTGCCTTGGTTTACAAATTGAACATTTGGAGAGTGGAACATTTATTCATCAATCAACATATACAGCAAAAGTGCTAAAAAGATTTTACATGGACAAAGCACATCCATTGAGTATTCCAATGATCGTCCGATCATTAAATGTGGATAAAGATCCTTTCCGACCTCAAGAAAATGATGAAGAACTCCTTGGTCCCGAAGTACCATATCTCAAAGGCAATTGGTGCATTGATGTATCTTGCTAATAACACACGGCCTGATATTGCTTTCGCTGTCAATTTATTAGCAAGATTTAGTTCTTCACCAACACGACGACATTGGAATGGAATTAAACAAGTCCTTCGATATCTCCAAGGTACAATTGATCTCGGATTATTTTATTCAAATAAACCAGTCCAACATTGATAGGTTATGCAGATGCTGGTTATTTATCTGATCCACATAAAGCACGTTCTCAAACGGGCTATCTATTTACATGTGGAAATACTGCTATATCATGGCGTTCTACGAAACAATCTATAGCAGCTACTTCTTCAAATCATGCTGAAATTATAGCCATTCATGAAGCAAGTCGAGAATGTGTTTGGCTAAGATCCATGATTCATTATATCCGAGAAAGTTGTGGATTATCATCAATCAAAGGTATTCCAACTCCTCTTTATGAAGACAATGCAGCTTGCATAGCTCAATTACGAGGAGGATATATTAAAGGAGATCGGACAAAACATATTTCACCAAAATTCTTCTTTACTCATGAACTCCAGAAGAAATGTGAAATTGATGTGCTACAAATTCGGTCATGTGACAACCTCGCAGATATTTTCACGAAGACTTTACCGACTGCAACATTTGAGAAGTTGAGATATAAAATCGGTATGCGTCGGTTTAAAGATTTAAAGGAATCATCTCATCAGGGGGAGTAATAAATAGACATATAGAATAGTGTACTCTTTTTCCTTCACTAGATTTTTTTCCCACTGGGTTTTTATCTAGTAAGGTTTTAACGAGACATATTCTTTATGTATGGATGGACATCCAAGGGGGAGTGTTATGAATTATTGGAATCTCCATTAATTAGTGGAGGCTCCACTAATTATGGATTTATGTGAATTATTAGAAGATTTTTATGGATGTCCACCATTTAGTGGAGACACCATTAATTGAAGATGATGTATGCCATGATGTATTTCACAAATTAGAGCTCTATAAATAGAGCTATTCTCTAAGCTTGTAATACACCATCATTTTGTGAAAGAAAGATTAGTGAAAGAAAGATTAGAGAAAGAATTGTGAGAGAAAGAAAGAGAGAAGTTTGAAGAGAAATTCTTGTGCAAAGAATAGTTAGAATTTTCTTAGTGTGTAGATTTTATTCTAACACTATCCTAATTTTATAACAAAGTATTAATTTTTAAAATTTTTTCTTATTTATCTAATTATTTTAATTTATCATTTTCAATACAAAAATATACTACTTTCACACGTACAAATTTTTTCTTATATCATTTGTTTTAACTAAAAGTCTAATTATATTACGAGTGTCATCAAAATATATTTTTATCTCGCCTTAAGAAATTAATAAGAACTCAAAAAACTTAACTTTAAAGTAGATTGCAATTTTTTCCCCCCTATTTTCAAGAGCAAATGGTTATTCATGTTGTGGTCTTGTATGACAAAACACCTTACACGTTGTTTTAATCACTTTTCTACGTTAAATAATAAAATTGGCTTCAACTAACTGAATTTGAATTCAAAATCATGAGCAGGAAATATGCATTTTAAACCTGTGTATTCTGCAATTCAAAATATTCAATCACTTTTTTTCTATTTTGCTTTTTAATTTTTCTATAATAAATATTGGAATAGCCAAACCTGTTGCAAGGGAGAAAAAAATTTCATTCCTATTGAATATTTTCGCATATAATATACGTATATACCTGTAGCCCACTTAACTTCATTTAGATTGCATTAGCAAAAATAATACATCTTCCAACGATTCCCAAAAAATCATACGTCCCCCAAATATGGTGCCAAAAGTTAGCTACACGTTGTTTAGAAAATTGAAAACCTATTGAATATTTTCAAATACAATATACCCTGCAAGCAAGCCCACTGAGCTTTTGTCTACGTTGCATTAGCAAAAACAATACAATCCTCCAGCGATTCCAAAAAATCATAAGTCCCCAAATATGGCGCCAAAGAGTTAGCTATAGATTTGAACTACGTAAAACTATCTAATACTTGCCGTCATCTTTGACACCATATTTGAAGTAAAATATATGCATTTCCCTATCCAACCTACCATATATACAACAATAATAACAATCTTGTACATCAAAATAAAAATAACAGTCAGTCACCCATCGATTTCTAAACTTGTATAGTAGCAAAACAACCGATCATCAAATTTTCAGCATTTGCTTCTTTGTCAACCATCACCAAACTACCCCAATAAATAGGCAAAAGGTAACCCATAATCCGACACCAAGACACCAAACGAATGAATGTCAGATATTTGACAGGAAAGTTATTCATAAAGAGCTGAAATAAGAACTTAATTTAAAAGCATCAACGCTACTCACCACTACTCACCATCTGTTCCTCCCCAAAAAAAAAAAAAAAAATCATCCATGTTTTGTCCCTTCAAAAACTGCATAACCGTTTCAGACTACAAGATATAATCTTGTATTCATATTTAGTCCAACTAAGTAGACATCCAATTCAACTTAAGTAATATACAAATTAAGTCCATATAACCATTCTAATTACCATTCGAATTCGAAATCTGTATTATCATTTTTAAATGAAATATACTGTGTTAAGTTCATACTCACATCTTCTCCAACTTAATAGACAACCAACCGTAAGATATATATAGAAATCAATAGAGTAGTAATATATTAGAATATATTAGAGTAGTAAATTCATACCATATGAAAAAGCAGTAGGCTTAGACCATCCGTTGTGCAACATGTTTCATAAGCCAATCCACTTTTGCTTGTTGTTTTTCCATTTGAGATCATTGAGAGTCTAATTGTTCTTGTTGTTTATCAATCTTTGTTTGTTGAGCCTCCAACTAGGAACTTTGATTCTCAAGTAATTGGGTCTAAGTATCCAGTTGGATTCTTCGAGCTTCAATTTTAGATCTTTGGGCTCCAAATTGTTCTTTCTGAGCTTGAATGATTTGTTGTACCTCAGCAGATTCAACTGAATCTTCAAAAATAGAATTCCTGCCTTGTAGCCTAGGTTTTGGGCCACACCCACGACCAATAATGTATGTACACCTTTTTCCAAAGACATCTTCACATATTTCTTCCTCATTTCTTGGCTTTCCATCTTCATTCACATATTCATTTTTCTTTTGCAATAGTTATTGCTAGAAAGAAAATTACAAAGGCTAACTTCATTTTTTATATGGCAAATAGAAATTCGTGTAACTGGAGCTTTCACAATAAACCACAAATAAACTAATAAGAGTTAGCAAGGTTGTATTTTTTTTTTACTCACATGTGCTTCTTTGGAACTCTGCCAGTGAGTTCTGTAGGCTTTGTTTGCAGTGTTCTTTACCAGTCTCAAGCACGAATAAAGGAGAAAAGTTGCGGAAAGGCTTGTGACAGCCTGCGTAAAATATAGTTGCATCTATGATATGAACCAATCGATTGATTTTGTAGGGGCATTCCCTACTCAACGATGTGCTGCACTTCCTAGACCTGGGTATATTTATAAATATGCGAGGGTTGCTAGGTCGTTGCCCGGAAGCAACGCGCCATGTCGGTCCCCAGATACGATGTTAAATATGTAAGGGTGTAGGGTAAAAAGGACAGTCCATAGTGATAGGATCCGTTTAGCTACATGGAATATAAGATCTTTGACCGGTCGATTAACATAATTAGTTGAAGTTATGCAGAGAAGAAAGATTAGCATTTTGTGTCTTCAGAAAACCAAATGGGTAGGTGAGAAGGCGAGAGTAATAGCGCCTTGAGGTTATAAACTTTTGTATTCAGGTAGAGTTAGGAATAGAAATGGAGTTGGGATTATTATTAACCTTAAGTTTTTGATGATGTGATTGAAGTACAGATAAAGAATAATAGGATTTTGAGCAGTAAGACCATGATTAGTGGCAAATTTACTACTTTTATTAGTGCGTATTCGCCACAAATAGGACTTGATGATTCGGTTAGGTAACAGTTTTAGGATGATTTAGATGAGATTGTACAAAGTGTACCATATACAGAGAAGGTTTTCATTGGTGGTGATCTAAACGGATATGTGGGTACTGATCAAAGCGGGTTTGAAAGTGTTCATGGAGGTCACAGTTTCGGAGTTAGAAACGAAACAGGAATTGATATTCTTGACTTTGCCTTAGCCTTTGATTTGACTATAGCAAACACCTGGTTTAAGAAGAGGTATTCTCACTTAGTGACTTTTAGAAGCGGATTAAATGCTAGTCATATAGACTTCTTTATTATGAGGTGTAGGTTTCGTAGTGGTTGTACGGATTGTAAAGTTATTCTAAGCGACAGTGTAGTTACGCAACATAGGCTGTTAGTCCTCGATTTTAATTTTAGGAAAAATGGTAAGCAGTGGAATCATTGGGTTAACCCTAGCATCAAGTGGTGGAAGCTACAAGGGGATGCAAGAACAACTTTTGTCGATAAGGTAGTTCAAGCGGATGATTGGTCTTCTGATATGGATTTAGATCCAGATACTATGTGGAGAAAGATGACTCAATGTATTAGGACAGTAGCCAAAGAAGTGCTTGGTGAATCTAAAGGAAGAGTACTACTACACAAGAACATGTCGTGGTGGAACAACGAAGTGAAAGAAGCCGTAAGGAGTAAAAGAGAGTGCTATAGAAACTTACGGAAGTGGAGGAGTGATAAGAATTTTGAGAAATATATGGTCTTGAGAAGAAAAGCTAAAGAAGCTGTTAGAAAAGCAAGATCCACAATTTACAAGAATTTATATGAAAAGCTATATACTAAAGATGGGGAGAAAAGTATATATAGAATGATGCATTTCAGAGAGAAGAATGTTGGGAAATATGCCCTCTTAGACTAGGTTTCTGATGTACATATCGAATGTTTTAATAAAAGAATTTATTTTCAGAAATTATTTGTGAATTTACATTTTATTTGTGTACAATTTCGTTTGAAAAAGACCCATTGTGTTTAAGTATGTGGTCCATGTAAATGGTGGTCTTTCACAATAAAGTATGGATCACAGGTTACTTAACACATAAACGTTTGTTCTTAACCGATAGATGGGAGTGGGAATCTCATCATGTCTAGGTTATTATGTTGTGAATTCCAAATGAAGAATAACTTACCTTTAGCTAGTGAGTAGTCCACTACTTTCATGACATAAACGTATTTCGAATACATAGAACAGGACCTGTAGTAGTGGTTTCTAAAAGTACTATATGGTAGAAACCTTGACTACTACTGTTACAGCGTGGACTTGCACTCTACGACTTGAGTATGAGTTGGTAGTCTGACGAAGTTGGAAGCATGTACTTTGATATGCTATATTTGAGGTTCTATCGTAGGACCAATATACTTGCATGTTGGGTATGTGTGACTAGTTAGTTAAGACAGACTTGTACAAGATAGTTTCTATACTATATCGCCATTTATGGTTGTATGGATGATCTAAATATCTAGGGCCCTAGGAAACATGACTTGAATGTTTGCTTTAGGGTAGCTCCATTGGAAAGCGAAAACAATTCAGGAAGTCGTGGATCATTGGACTAGAAGCCTAAGGATTGTAGATGTCATTTAGAGATGTGTTAATACATTTCTTCGTCTCTAATGTACGGCGATGTATAGAGGAGTATTTTAGTCATTTCACCTGTAGGTCGGAAACTTTGCTAACACAGCATTGTCCTTGGGTCAATATTTCCTTAAAGCGATATTAGGAAATATTTAAAATGCAAAATATAACTATTTATATAGTAAAGGTATTTTGGTCATTTTAGTAGTCAAGGCGGTGTGTCTTTTGGTCCCTAGTATAGACTGTGAGTCCTAATTATATACAGGCTAAGGAATTGGTCTTAAATTAAATAGAATTTATTTTATTTAAGTAACCTGATTTAATTATTGGGCTATAATAAAATAAAGGTTCACAGAAAGAAAGAATTAATTAAATTAGTTTGGTGGGTTAATTAATTGTTTAGGGCTTTGGCCCAATTTGAATAATTAAAGATTGACCTGAGACTAAACTAATGTAGGCTTGTTAATTATACTAGTTTATTTGGGTTGAAAAATTAATTATTTATTGGGCCATTTATTAGTTCTAATTAGAATAATTAATTTAAGTCCAAAAGGATAAACTAAGAGTCCAATGGGCCAATCCTGTTTAACCTAGCGTTTTATTTATGTTAAAAAGGAGAATAGAGAAGTACGTTGTTTTTGACTGCCTCTTCTCTGTGTCTAGAAAGAAGGTGGTTTTTTATTGCTTCTTCTCTAAGCAAGAAAAACGTACAGTCCTTTCTCTCTCTCGAAAACATTCCTTAGCCCTGTGAGTTGTTCACCAAACGGGATTAGGCAGGTCATATACTAGAAGATCGAGAGGTTGGTGTTCACATACATGCACAGACGGAGTAAGAGGCTTGTAGGAACCGCACCAGAGGTTTCTACTAGCGCACCTACCCCAGTTTCACACATTCCGGTCCAACCAATTCTGAGAACGAGAAAAAGAGGTAAAAAAATTTTTTCCCTTGGAGTCTCGCCAGGCCATGACCGGCGCCAACTAGGCCGCTGGAACTGGCACCGACTTTGCCCGTGTGTTTCCTATTCTTCAGTTTCAGTTTAATATTTTTGCTTCCGCTGCGTGTTTTGCTTTCCCCTTTAGACCTTCAATTGGTATTAGAGCATGAAGGTTTTGTGCAAATATAGGAAGTATGCATCTAGTTAAATAAAACTGGACACTTATGTGTAATTAAACTGTGATCCTTCGCTGCTTTTGGCATGGATAAATTCTCTGTTAAACCTCTCTGATGGAGGTATAGGTGAGGCGTAATCTGGTTTTTTCTTAGCAAATCGTGTAAGCCCAATGTTAATGGGTATAGGCGATTGTTGGTTTTTGTTGATTTCATTGTGTTTGGATTGAAATCGGAGAGCTAATGGAGGAAGAAAGTTGCAGAAAAGTAGAGGAAATTCGCAGAAGAAAATTGCAGCTAAAATCAAAGAAGAACCCGGTCAGATCGGAACCGGCGCCGGCTTAGGCTGCCCGAACTTGCATCGGCTCAGGTCTGGGTCCAGTCCACATGCTGGTTGCCCGCGAGGTCTGGTTCTGTGTGGCGGGTGCAGTGGACCGCAGTGTAGATGGGTACTCGATCCAGTGCGGTGGGTGCAGTGGACTAAGAAGAAATTTTTTATTTTTCCTTGCAATTTTCTTTTTGTTTTGGGGTCCATACCAGGCGAAGTTAGTATTCATGGAATATTTTTAAATGAAAAATATTAGTAAGGGATTTTAGGATTAAACAAGATAATTAATTAATTAATGTGTTTAATTCTATTATCTTGGTACTTAGGTTTAAAAATAGAAAAGCATGAAAACGTCTATTGTTTTCTAACATACTATTTATTTTTGAATACTTATGTGCACGTTTTCTCAAAAATCAAAGTCTTTGGGAATAATTTTGACAAGAAAAATATTTTTTTCTAAAAATTAAATGGTTATTTTAACTTGAACAAAAATTAATCCTTAGATATTTTCTCAAAGGATTTAATCATTGACATAGAAAATATATTGGGTTTAGATATTTTTGTAAGTTGAAATAGAAAGCCATTTATTTTTGCACAAGAGAAATTATTTTTTCAAATAAACTTGAGACCAAAGTCTCTAGAAAGTTTTAATTGGAAAATTTTTGAAATCATTAAGTTTTAACTTAAATAAAATTAATCCATAGAAAATTCTCTCAAAGGATAAAAACCTTGACATAAAGATTTTCATGGATTTAGATATTTTATTTTTGAGTTAAGGAAAAACTTAATGGAAGTTTTCAAAAGGATATTTTTCCAGAAAAGCCTTATTTTAAAAGACTAAGTGGGAGAGGGGTTGCAACGGCCCCACGGCTTCCATCATGATCCTCATTAGAGATCGTGAGTCCCTTCGTGTCACCCTGAGAGTGAACGCGTATAGGATGGGGATACCACAAGGATTTAGATCTAATGAAGGGATGTAATTAATAACTCGGGACACGTACTATGATCGGCCAGCCCACGTTGGAGGTTATAGTGCGAGGTATGTCCATAGAAAATAAGAATAAATGGCCATCCCCTTGATGGAGTTATCTTCTATATCATTACCTAGAAGGAAAACTAATTTGTGGTGGTCAACACAGTTGGCTTAGGGAACTGTTAATCTTCCCAAGAAGCTATGTCAGTTTCCCTAAGAGCTAAATTAATTATTATCAGTTTTGATAAAGTGCACAAATTTGTTTTGTTTTCACAAACTAAATTTTTTCTTTTATTTTCAATTTTTCAGAAATGGTGGGAAGTTCTTTTAGTTCATTGGCTATTATTCTCAGAGAAAATATGCTAACGGGACCAAACTATGTGGACTGAAAGAGGAACCTAGATATAATACTTACAACGGAAGAGTATAAGTATGTTCTTTAAGAAACCTGCCCTGTTATCGGGGAAGGTTCCACCGTTGAGGAGCGAGAGGCTGAGAAGGCATGGAAGAAGGCTGACGAAATGGCATGCTGCTATATGTTAGCCTACATGTCTAATGTGCTTCGGTCAAAACATGAACACATGGCCACTGCATATGATATAAGTCAATCATTAGCCACGATGTTCGCAGATAAGAGCCGGCTCGCAAGGCAGGAGGCTCTTCAAACCATCATAAACACTAAGATGGCTGAGGGAGCATCAGTCAGAGAGCACATACTCAAGATGATTGCTGTTTTTGAGGAGGTAGAAATCTTAGGGGCTGTCATTAACCTTAAGAGCCAAGTAGACATGGTTCTCGAATCTCTACCGGGTTCCTTTACTCAGTTCAAGTTGAATTACAATATGAACAAGTTAAACATGAGTTTAACTGAGTTGATGAAGAAGCTTCAGATGGCAGAAAAGGTCATGAAGCCACAATCGAATGCTATGATTACTAAGGCTTCATCTTCTAGAACTGGGCCCAAGCCCAGAAAGTTCAAGAAGAAGAAGGACAACACATCGGCCCAACCTAAGACCCAGCCCAAAGACAAACCCAAGGGCAAGTGCTTTAAATGTGAATTGAAGGGACACTAGAAAAAGGAGTGTCCAGATCTTCAAACCAAGAAAAACCCCACAGGTAATGTTTTCTATCTAGAGTCTATATCAATGGTTGGATCAACTTCCACTTAGATTGTTGATTCAGAAGCCATTGATCACATCTGTAACTCCTTGCAGGGGTTTAGAAAGATTAGAAGACTCAAGAAGGGCAAACATGAGCTATGCGTAAGAAATGGAGCACAAGTCTGGGCCCTTGCAGTGGGAGAGTTGGATCTTATTTTTTATTATAATAGAATAGTGATTTTAAGAGATATTTTATATGTACCTGGATTTTAACAGAATTTGATTTCAGTTGCGAAACTAATAAATCAAGGATATTCTGTATCTTTCTATTCTGGTTTTTCTATCGGTAGAGATGGAGAAATTTTATGTACTAGGCACATGTATGGAAATCTATTCTTCTTAAACCCTATTAACAAGCAATTAAATAACGCTCAATCTGAACCTTTAACAAGGAAGAGGAAGATCAATGTCAATTACTCTTATCTTTAGCATCTAAGGTTGGGTCATATCAACTCAACCAAGATTCAGAGGTTAATCCATGATGGGACTTTAGGCACATTGAGATTGGAAAATTGGCCTCAGTGTGAATCTTGCCTAATGGGAAAGATGACCAAAAGGTCTTTTACCCCAAAGGCAGATAGAGCCAAGGAGGTATTAAGTTTTGTTTGAAGGAATTTGAAAATTTACAGAGCATGTGCAGTGGATGAAAATAGAGAACAAGAACATAATATCAGAGTATTGGAGTAGCATGGTGGGATAAAAATATACTTGTTGGAGCCTTTAAAACTTGAAGAATATTGAAGAAAGCTTTGAACCTTGAAAAACAGCTCATTCATCATCCGTGGATGAACTCCAGTGAAGCTTCCACTATCTTCCTTTCTTCCTCCGGTGAAATGCCAAACTTTTTAATTCACGGAATATTCCTCTGCCTAAATCCAGTTGGTGAGCACACAATGGGATGGAGAAGATGATCGGTTGTTTTTGCTCACTGGCTCTCCTCTCCAACTCTCTGTTAGCTTTCATCATATGGCTTCTTATGGTTAATAATACCAAAAGCCAGTAAATAGAAAACCATAAGCCAGAAGGAGAAAAGGCACGGGAGAGACAGAGAACCTTTCATTTTTTTTCTTTTTCATTTATTTTATTTTTCCACACAGAAAGCTAAGAGTCATAAAACCAAAAACAATTATTTTGATAAAAATAATATTCCCGGGATTTTATACTCGAATATTATTAACAAAATAAATTTCGGCTTCACTCTAAACTCTTCTAAACTGTATTCGAAAAAATCATATGGTCCAGGCTATTGGGCCAAAATAATATTTATTATTTTTTTTGGACCCGAAAAGCCCAAAATAATAAACATTGACTATTTTTCTTGGGGTTAAATAAATAACACAATAAATAATTAATGAATCCAAATGAACCAAAAAATAATTAAACTTTAATTATTTATTTCTTGAAATTTAATTAAATAAATATCCCAATAAATAATTAAATAATAATTATTTTTCTCTAGTTTAAGTCTCGATTAATTTTTTAATTATTCAAACTGGACCCAGGTCCTGAATAATTAATTAACCAATTAAACCAGACAATAAATTTCTCTCCATTTATTTTATTCCAATCCAATAATAAATTAGACTTCCCGAATAAACTAAAACTCTCTCAACTGAAATCATTTTCTCAACCCAAAAATTAATTAGGACTTACGGGCTATTCCGAGGACCAAAAAGATACATCGCATTGGCTACTAAAATGACCAAAATACCCCTACTATATAAATAGATTTATTTTGTATTTTAAATATTTCCTAATATCACCATAAGAAAATGTTGACCCAAAGGACAATGCTGCATTAGCAGAGTCTTCGACCTACAAGTGAAATTGACTAAAATGTCCCTCTACACATCGTCGTATATTTAGAGAGGAAGAAGTGTATTAACACCTCTCTAAAAGACATCTACCAACCATAGGCCTCTAGTCCAATGATCCATGACTTTCTGGAGTATTTCTTTTTTCCAAGGGAGCGACCCTAAAGCAAACATCCAAATCACATTTCCCAGGGCCCTGGATATTTAGATCATCCGGACAACCACAAGTGGCGATATAGTGTAGAAACTATCTTGTACAAGTCTCTCTTAACTAACTAGTCGCACATACCCAACATACAAGTATATTGGCCCTCCGATAGAACTTCAACTATAGTATATCAAAGCATATGCTTCCAGCTTCGCCAGACCACCAACTCATACTCAAGTCATAGAGTACTAGTCCACGCTATAGCGGTAATAGTCTAGGTTTCTACCATATAGTACTTTTTAGAAACCACTACTACAGGTCCTGTTCTACATATTCGAAATACACTTATGTCATGAAGTGACTGGCCTACTCACTGGCTAAAGGCAAGCCATCCCCTATTTGGAATTCATAACATAATAACCTAAACATGATGAGATTTCCATTCTCATCAATCGGTTAAGAACAACTATTTATGTGTTTAAATAACCCATGATCCATACCTTACTATGAAAGACCTCCATTCACATGGATCACTTATTCAAACACAATGGGTCTGTTCCAAACAAAAATTGTGCACAAATAAAGAAAATAAATTCACAAATGATTTCTGACAAATAAATTGTTTTATTAACATATTCGATATTTTTCATCAGAAAACTAGTCTAAGAGGGCATATTCCCAACATTATTCACACTGATGTGTGTGGTCCCTTATCTACACTAGCTAGAGGGGGTTTTGAGTACTTCATCACTTTTACGGATGATTGTACAAGGTTTGGTTATATTTACCTGATGAGACGCAAGTCTGACTCTTTTAACAAGTTCAAGGAGTTTAAGACTGAAGTGGAGCGTCAGACAGGTAAATTAATCCAAACCTTATGATCGGATCATGGTGGAGAGTACCTCCTTGGTGAATTCAAGGACTACATAGTATATCATAAGATAGTATCCCAACTCTCTGCGCCAGGGACACCCCAGCAGAACGGAGTAGCTGAGAGAAAGAACAGGACATTGATGGAAATGGTCCGAAGCATAATGTCTCATGCTACTCTTCCAGTGTCTTTTTGGGGATATGCTCTGGAAACAACGGCATACATTCTGAACTTGGTGCCTTCCAAGTCAGTACCTAGGACTCCCTATGAGATGTGGACTGGGCATAAGCCAAGTCTAAATCATCTTAGGATATGGGGTTGTCCAGCTTATATACTGGTCAAGGGAGACAAGTTGGAACCAAGAACAGAATTGTGCTATTTTGTTGGGTATCCAAATGGGACAAATGGTGGTTACTTTTATCATCCTTATGAGCAGAAAATACTAGTTAGTACAAATGCTAGATACTTATAGGATAATCAGAGTACTTTCACTAAAGGTTCAACTAGGTTGGAACTTGAGGAGAAATTATCTTCGGAATCAACTTCTTCTGACCCGATTGTGGAACAAGAAGAGGTACAACCTCAAAAGCCTGTACAAATGGAGCCTCATTGTAGTGGGAGAGTGTCTAGGGTTCCGAAGAGATGGACTGGAGAAGCTTTCGAGCTGGTCTCCGACCATCAGGAATAAGACCCTACTAGATACGATGAGGCTATTGTTGATGCCGATACAAATCTATAGCATGAAGCAATTAAAGCCGAGATTGAGTCTATATACTTCAATCAGGTTTGGGATTTTGTAGCTTCACCTGAAGGGATAAAACCCATCAGGTGTAAGTGGGTATACAAGAGGAAGAGGGAAGAGGTTGGGGAGGTAGAAACTTTCAAAGCTAGGCTTGTGGTGAAAGGGTATACATAGAAAGAGGGAGTCGATTATGAGGAAACTTTTTCCCCGGTAGCCATGCTTAAGTCCATTCGCATCCTCCTTACTATCGCATGTCAGTATGACTATGAGATATAGCAAATGGATGTCAAGACGGGATTCTTAAATGGCCATCTTAGCGAATACATCTATATGTCCCAACCGGAAGGCTTTATTGCTAAAGGCCAAGAACATATGGTTTGCAAGTTTAAGAAGTCCATTTATGGACTTAAGCAGGCATCGAAAGTATGGAACATTCATTTTGATGAGATTGTAAAGTCTTACGGTTTCACTCAAAACGAGGATGAACCATGTGTGTACAGGAAACTAGAAGGCATTAATGTGATTTTTCTTATCTTGTATGTGGATGACATTCTACTCATTAGGAAATGATGTAGGGTCATTGTCATCTATAAAAGTTTAGCTATCTAGTCAATTCAGCATGAAGGACTTGGGAGAAGCCAGTTACATTCTCGGTATTAAGCTTCTTAGAAATAGGAATTAGAGAATGTTAGGATTATCCCAAGTGGCATACATTGACAAGATGCTCGCCAAGTACAGCATGGACTCATGCAAGAGAGCTCTAATTCCTTGCAACATGGGTTGTCCTTTTCTTCAAGGGACTGTCCTAAGTTTCAAGAAGAAAAAGACAGAATGAGTAGGATTCCCTATGCTTCGGCTGTGGGAAGCCTCATGTACGCCATGCTGTATACTAGGCTAGAAATCTGCTTTGTCATAGGCTTAGTTAGTAGATATCAGTTAAACTCTGGGGAGGTTCATTGGTAAGCTGTAAAGTATATTCTCAAATACCTCAAGGGAACGAGAGATTATATGCTAGTTTACAGGGCTGATGACTTGGTTCCTACAGGATTCACAAACTTAGACTTCCAGGTAGATAAGGATGAGAGAAAATCCACTAATGGATATGTCTTTACCTTGTCTGGAGGAGCCCTTTCATGGAAGAGTATCAAGCAATCTTACATTGCTGACTCAACCATGGAAGCTGAGTATGTGGCAGCTTTGGAGGTATCCAAGGAAGCAGTCTGGCTCCGAAAGTTCCTTTCAGAACTTGGAGTCGTGCCACACATGGACAGGCCGATTGTGCTGTATTACGACAACACTGGAGCAGTAGTGCAATCCAAAGAACCCAGGAACCACAAGAAGGGAAAGCATATCGAGAGAAAGTATCACTTGATCCGAGATTTCATCCAGAGACGGGAAGTCGTGGTGGAACAGATTGCCTCTGAGAATAATCTAGCAGATCCATTCACCAAACCTTTGGCTGAGAGAGTCTTCAAGAGACACTTAGATGCCATAGGGGTGGGCACCTACAAACTTACTTAGTCTTAGAGTGCAAGTAGGAGATTGTTGGAAAATATGCCCTCTTAGACTAGGTTTCTGATGTAAATATCGAATGTTTTTAAAAAAAATTATTTTTAGAAATTGTTTGTGAATTTACATTTTATTTGTGCATAATTTTGTTTGGAAAAGACCCATTGTGTTTAAGTAAGTGGTCCATATGAATGATGGTCTTTCATAATAAGGTAAAGATCACGAGTTACTTAACACATAAACGTTTGTTCTTAACTGATTGATTTGAATGAGAATCTCATCATGTCTAGGTTATTATGTTGCGAAGTCCACATGGGAAATGGCTTACCTTTAGCCAGTGAGTAGTCTACTCACTTCATGACATAAGCGTATTTCGAATACGTAGAACAGGACCTGTAGTAGTGATTTCTAAAAGTACTATATGGTAGAAACCTAGACTACTACTGTTACAGCGTGGATTGGCACTCTATGACTTGAGTATGAGTTGGTGGTCTGACGAAGAAGCATGTACTTTGATATACTATAGTTGAGGTTCTATCGTAGGACCAATATACTTGTATGTTGGGTATATATGACTAGTTAGTTAAGACAGACTTGTACAAGATAGTTTCTGATCTGTTTGGATCTGGGTATAAAAAATTATGTAAAAACTAAGCACATTTCCAATCAAGTTTAAAATTAAAACGTTAAACCCAAAATATACATATGAGCAAGCGTACTTATCATTAACATAGCATAGGGTTCAAACGAGTATCAATCCTCAAGGAACAAGTATGCATTATTCCATTTTCTCTCATTGTTTAACCGACTCAATAAAAAGAAATAAAAAGGAAAGTAAAATAAAATAAAATAATATATACATATCAAGGATAGAGAATTATATAGCCCAAGCCTAGACAAACGTAATCTTAAAGAACCCAATCATTATCATAACTAATTATTCTCTTGCATCATGAAGGATTAATATAGATTCACTTCTTTCCTAATCCACGAAATCACTATTTTTTAGACAAAGTAGCATCACATACTCTGTCTCAACTAATTCACCCAAAAGATGCATTAAACACAGTCCTTGATTACATTTTCATACTCTAGCAAACTTAAAATATGAAATTAACCAATGAATCCAAACTCTGGCAGACATCAATTAACCTTTAATTACCCTGTTCTTAGCAATTAACCCATTTCTCAAGCAAGTTAAGAGACAACAAATATGAAATTAACGAATTGAAACCATCATCAACCCCGTTCTCAAGCAAGTCAATAGAAAGAAGCAACCAATTAATCTCATAATTCGCACAAGTAATTAAATACCAGGAATAACAATCAATTAATCAAAAGATCAAATAACCCTAAAAATCATGAATACCTAAAACAATGTCAAACTACAATAAAATAATTAATACAACATTGTTCAAGAAAAAGAAAAGAAAATAAAAGAAAGCACTCATAGATAAGCCTTTTTCTTCTTCCTTTAAAGACCTTCTTTCACAACCCTCCTTGAATTGAAGAATTCCTCCTTTGATTTGAGTGATTTTCTATGATGATCTATGAATTTCTTCTTTTTCTCTTGTATTTTCCATCTATTTATAGGCTTAGGAAGTGCCTAAACTCATTGGTGTAAGATTCTTGGCTGAGTAGAAGTAGGAAAATACTAAAATTCTGCAGATTACCAAAAACCGTGTGAAAAAAAATCAAAGTCCGTCTTATCCTCAGGGCACAGCCGACGCCGCTTTGGCTGCTGGAGCCGGCGCCGGTTGTGTTATGTTTCTTCCGTTGTTCGCCGATTTTTTCTTGATTTCCGCGCACTGTTGTCCAGAGTACAGCCGGCGCCGCCTTGGCTACTAGAGCCGGCACCCGTTTAGTTCTGTTCCGGTACTATTTCAATAATTTTTGTCGCCTCAAATTTCATGCCAACAGCACATAGCCGACGCCGATTCCTCTGGCCTGTCCGACGCTACCTCTGTTTTGTTTTGCTATGTTTTTGCTTTGTTTTACCCCTAAAATTTGAAATAATGTACAAAGTATATTTCCAATGGTAAAATCTCAAATATAAAGGAATATGACTAGTTATAAAATAGAATGTATCACAAAAGAGCCTCAAATAACTAGGAAAAATATGAGTAATTTAGGCCCTATCAGTTTTTATACTATATCGCCCCTTGTGGTTGTATGAATGATCTAAATATCCAAAGCCCTAGGAAACATGACTTAAATGTTTGTTTTAGGATAGCTCCCTTGGAAAGCGAAAACAATCCAGGAAGTCGTGGATTATTGGACTAGAAGCCTAAGGATGGTAAATGTCATTTAGAGAGGTGTTAGTACATTTCTTCCTTTCTAATGTACGGCGATGTATAGAGAGGTATTTTAGTCATTTCACCTGTAGGTCGGAGACTTTACTAACGCAGCATTGTCCTTGTGGTCAATATTTTCTTATGGTGATCTTAGAAAATATTTAAAATGTAAAATATAGCTATTTATACGCAAGGGTATTTTGGTCATTTTAGTAGCCAAGCTGGTGTGTCTTTTGGTCTCCAGTATAGACCGTGAGTCCTAACTATATACAGGTTAAGGAATTGGTCTTAAATTAAATAAAATTTATTTTATTTAAGTAGCCTGATTTAATTATTAGGCTAGAAAAAAAGAAAGGTCCACAAAGAGAAAGAATTAATTAAATTAGTTTGGTGTGTTAATTAATTGTTTAGGGCTTTGGCCCAATTTGAATAATTAAAGATTGACCTGAGACTAAACTAATGTAGGCTTGTTAATTAGACTAGTTTATTTGGGTTGAAAAATTAATTATTTATTGGGTCATTTATTAGTTCTAATTAGAATAATTAATTTAAGTCCAAAAGGATAAACTAAGAGTCCAATGGGCCAATCCTGTTTAACCTAGCGTTTTATTTATGTTAAAAAGGAGAATAGAGAAGTACGTTGTTTTTGACTGCCTCTTCTCTGTGTCTAGAAAGAAGGTGGTTTTTTATTGCTTCTTCTCTAAGCAAGAAAAACGTACAGTCCTTTCTCTCTCTCGAAAACATTCCTTAGCCCTGTGAGTTGTTCACCAAACGGGATTAGGCAGGTCATATACTAGAAGATCGAGAGGTTGGTGTTCATATACATGCACAGACAGAGTAGAAGGCTTGCAGGAATCGTAACAGAGGTTTCCATTAGCGCACCCATCCCAGTTTTACACATTCCGATCCAGCCAATTCTAAGAACGACAAAAAGAGGTAAAAAAAAATTTTCCCTCGAAGTCCCGCCAGGCCGTAATCGGCGCCAGCTAGGCCGCCGGAATAGCTGTCGGCTCCGACCTGTGTGTTTCCTGTTCTTTAGTTTCAGTTTAATATTTTTGCTTCCCCTGCATGCTTTGCTTTCCCCTTTATACCTTCAAAGAAGACGAGAGATATCGGTGTAATGAAATATGTGAAGGACAAAAACCACAGAATTTTGGTTAAAGATGAAGAAATCAAGGATTGATAGGTTATTTAACGGGAATCAAATTCAAGTTTCGAGTGTGGGTAGCCTTGTGATTTCGGATGAAGAGGTTAACCGTGCATGTATTCATTGTATTCAAAAACATAAAATTTGAGAGGCCCTCAAAAGGATGAAACCAAAAAAGGCAGTGGGCCCAAATAGTATACCGATCGAGATTTGAAAGTGTTTGGACGAGATAGGCATTGCGTGGTTGACTTCAACAAAATATATAGAGTTAATAAGATACTTATAGAGTAGAGAAAGAGTACTCGGATTCCTCTATAGAAGAATAAAGGGGATGTCCAAGATTGTGCCAATTACTGACATGATTAAACTCATGAGTCATACTATGAAGCTTTGGGAGAGAGTGATTGAATAGAGGTTAAGGGGCATTTTATAGATTTCAGATAATCAATTTGGTTTTATGCCTAGGCGTTCCACTATGGAGACAATTCATTTATTATGACAGATGATTGAATATTATAGGGAAAGAAAGAAAGATTTACATATGGTATTTATTGACTTGGAAAAAGCCTATGACAAGGTGCCTAAAGAAATAGTTTGGTGGGTGCTGGCCAAGAAATGTGTCTCTCTAAAGTATATTACTCTCATTAAAGATATGTATGAGGAAACATATACAAGTGTAAGGAGTTGTGCCAGAGTAACTACAAAGTTTCCTATTACTATTAGGGTGCATCAAGGATCAGCACTTAGCCCTTTTCTCTTTGCTGCTGTTATGGACGAGTTGACTTGCACTATACAAGAGGCTGTGCCATGGTGTATGTTGTTTGCTAATGATACTATAATGATTGATGAGACTAGAGTCGGTGTAAATGCTAAATTGGAGTTGTGGCAATAGATATTGGAATCCAGGGGCTTTAGAATTAGTAGGAGTAAAACAGAGTATATAGAATGAAAGTTCAGTAGTAGCAGAAATATAGCTCAGATTGTAACTTTGGATGGTAAAGATATACCAGTAGGTGATTGCTTCCAATATCTAGGATCTATTATTTACAAAAATAGAGAGCTTGATGGCGACGTTACACACTGAGTTACGGCAGGTTGGTTGAAATGGAGGAGCGCAACTAGTATTCTATGTGATCGTAATATACCATTGAGCCTCAAGGAAAAGTTCTATAGAATAGCCATAAGACCTACCTTGCTATATGACACGGAATGTTGGGCAGTTAAAAGATGTCATATTCACAAAATGAAAGTAGTTGAGATGCGTATGTTACAGTAGATGTGTAGAAATACTAGAAATGATAGAGTCAGAAATGAGACCATTAAGAAAAAAGTGGGGATGGTATCTATTGAGGAGAAGATGAGAGAAAGCCGCCTGTGTTGGTTTGGACATGTACAGAGAAGACCGATAGATGCGCCTGTTAGGAGGATTAAAGGAAGGAGGCAGCATAGGTTAGACAGTGGTAGATGCAGGCCTAAAATGAAATGGATAGAGGTGATTATGAGAGATATGTCTTTGTTAGATTTGGATGAAAATATGACGGTCGATAGAAGGAAGTGAAGAGAGAGGATTCATATAGATGATCGCACATAGCCTAGTATTAGTTCATGTAGCCGAACCTAATTTTTTTGGGACTAAAGCTTAGTTTGTTATTATTGATGCTGATGTGCTTCTTCGGCAACATATGAACTCCAACAACCACTCTTATCCTTGTATGCAATGGAAAAAGTTTCAATTAGACCAGGTCTCCCACTTGTTTGAGGATCTCGCTACGATAAGGATACACAAGAAACAAAGGTTTTAAATGTCAAAGCATGAAAGGAAAAAGTTATAGAATCTAGCATAACAATAGTTTTACTACTACAGGCTTATCCATTCTGAAGGCATAGAAAGTGGGAAAACACGGAGCACGCAGCGGAAGCGAAGATCAAAAACTGAAAAAAAACAAGAACAGGGGATTCCCGAACAGGGTTAGCGCCGGCTCCGGCAGCCCTAGCCGGCGCCAGTTAGGCTCTGTTCAGATTTCGAGGTTAAAAATTTTTTACCTCTTTTCCTCGTTCTAAGAGTTGGCTGAACCGGAACGTGTACTACTGGGGTAGGTGTGCTGGTGGAAGACTCTGGTGCAGTTCCTGCAAGCCTCCTACTCCGCCTTTACATGTATGTGAACGCCGAACTCTTGGTCTTCCAATATATAGCCTACCGAACTACCGTTTGGTTAACAACTAACAGGTTAGGGAATTTTTTTAGAGAGAGAGAGAGAGAGACACCTGGTTTATTCCACAGAGAAGAAGCCATCTCTTTTGTACTCTGTCAACAACGAACTTTTCAATCTCCTGTTTAACCTAAATAAAACCCTAGGTTAAACTGGACTGGATCGTTGGACTCTTAGTTTAACCTATTGGGCTTAATTAATTATTTTAACTAGAACCAACTTAATGGCACAATAAATAATTAAAAATTTCTAACCCAAATAAACTAGTCCAATTAAATGAGCCTAAATCAGTTTAGTCCCAGGTTAATCCCTAATTATTCAAACTTGGCCAAAGCCCTAAATAATTAATTAACCCACCAAACTAATTTAATTAATTCTCTCTCCATAGACCTTTATTTTATTCTAACCCAATAATTAAATCAGGATGCTTAAATAAAATAAATTCCATTTAATTTAGGATCAATTCCTTAACCCGTATTTAATTAGGACTCACGGTCTATACTGGGGACCAAAAGACACACTGCCTTGGCTACTAAAATGACCAAAATACCATTGCCATATAAATAGCTGTATTTTACATTTTAAATATTTCATAATATCACCATAAGGAAATATTGACCCCAAGGACAGTGCTGCGTTAGCAAAGTCTTCGACCTACAGGTGTAATGACTAAAATATTCATCTATATATCGTCGTACATTCAGAGAGGAAGAAGTGTACTAACACCTCTCTAAATGACATCTATCATCCTTAGGCCTCTAGTCCAATGATCCACGACTTCCTGGATTATTTTCACTTTCCAAGGGAGCTACCCTAAAGTAAACATCCAAGTCATGTTTCTCAGGGCCTTAGATATTTAAATCATCCAGATAATCACAAGGGGCGATATAGTATAGAAACTATATTGTACAAGTCTGTCTTAACTAACTAGTTACACATATCTAACATGTAAGTATATTGGCCCTACGATAGAACTTCAACTATAGGATATCAAAGTATATGCTCCCAGTTTCGTCAGACCACCAACTCATACTCAAGCCGTAAAGTACTAGTCCAGGCTGTAGCAGTAGTAGTCTAGGTTTCTACCATATAGTACTTTTTAGAAACCACTATTACAGGTCCTGTTCTACGTATTTGAAATACGCTTATATTATAAAGTGAGTAGAATACTCACTGGCTAAAGGTAAGCCATTCTCCATTTAGAATTCACAACATAATAACCTAAACATGATGAGATTCTCATTCCCATCAATCAGTTAAGAACGAATATTTTTGTGTTAAGTAACCCGTGATCCATACCTTACTGTGAAAGACCTCCATTCACATGAACCACTTACTTAAACACAATGGGTCTTTTCCAAATGTAATCGTGCACAAATAAAATTGTAAATTCACAAACAATTTCTGAAAATAAATTCTTTTATTAAAACATTCGATTTTTACATCAGAAACTTAGTCTAAGAGGGCATATTTCCCAACACATTCATGCAAACAATTTCAACCACAGTGCAATCACCTTGTTAAACACTCCAAAGAACCTTGAGGTTCAAGGAGCAGAAATAGATAATTTCATTTTTTGCTCACCCCAAATTTAGGTGCCATGGAATTCCAAAATGCTTTATAAATCATAATGGCAGAAATAGCAATCAAAAGACGGCATTCTTACATTTCCTTATAACCTATCTTTACATATTTCAGAAGAGAAAATATAATTCAAATCACATGTCAAAGGAAAAAGGAAAAGGAGTTCATATAATAAGATACAGAGATACAACACAGATATGCATGGTCTACCTCTCAAAATTCCAACTCTGCTCCACTTTAACCTAAAATAACACCTAACTACCAAGTTGATTCTTGTGGCAATTAAGGCATTCTTTCTAACTGTTTAGGTTCTAACACTTCACAGAGAGTGCAAATTTCACTATATTAGTACTTTTGTTTAGCTAAAACTCTCACAGATTTTTTTATGTTCTTGAAGCATTTGTGTTGTTATAGTGTAATTGTCATAATCCAACTGTCAATTTTGGCTTGTTACAGTTTGAAAGTTCTCTTCTTAGCTTTATGATTGTTCAACTATAATATTATTGACACAAGATGCATATCTCGTAAGCTCAGCTGAAAGCCCATTATCTGCTAGTTCCTTCAAAACTTGCTCAATGAAACTATCAATAGCCATCAGCTGTCAGAATTGATGAAAGCTTATTAGCAGCATCACCTGATTCTATCATTGTTGCAGAGAGGGATATAACATTTGATAAATATACAACTGTTAGACCCCTCCAGTCACCTGAGTATTTGAAGGTAGACTAAGTAATTTCTGTTTTTTTACAATGTTTCATTTACTCTAGAAGTTTAAGGGTCTATTCTCCCTCACTCTTGCAACCCTGAACCCATAAAGGCACTCATGTCTACAAGAAAATGATAATAGCTCAAATCTCCATCCAAGTTACTTGTTGCCACATGGTGATGATCAGGTGTCCATAGGAAGACTATAATGGAATCCTAGGTGGCCTACCAAAGAATACTGTGTTGGAAATTTAAAGCTTTGTGGAAGTATGGAGATTTGGCAAATACTAATAGAGATAAAGGCAACTCTAAAAACGTAAAATTCAGTTTCATAGGACAATTCAGGTGCAGTACAATTCAGTTTCACAGGACAATGCAAGTGTAGTACACAAGCATAATATATATCGCAAGATCCTAACAAGTCTTTTATAGTTTTGTCATGCAAAAGATTCAATTGAGAATCTTCTTTATTATAATAAAAATGTCAATTTTAACACTTTGCTACCCTACTTTATGGTTTTTATTTGTTCTCTACTCATGTTACTAGAATCTAAGTTGGTAACTTGGTGTCTAAATACTAGTGCAATTATATCTAGAGACACTTAAACATGCTGGAAAAGGAAAAGTAGATATGTAATCGTTCTGTTCTCCTCAGACAATACGTCAAGGATTATTGAGTCCAGAACCTTATGTCCCTATTTAAAGCCTACTTTATTCCCAAAAGGCATATTTTAGGACCCTCCTCCCTGAATTGAAGGTTTCTCCAAAGATAAAGTTAGTAGAATGTTAGATAAAAAAATGCTAGAAGTGCAGTAAATAAGGATAGGATACAATTAGTTCACAATGAAAATGTCATTTGAAAGTCCTTTTGTCCACATTAGCATCCAATACTATTTTCATGCACAAAAACACCATTCATACTTTTTACATGCATAAACTCCCAAACAAACCTTATGTACACCAATCATACTCCCACATTATGCACACTTCCAAATGTACACACAGCCCTACACACACTCTGATGAAGCATAAAATTTTTTGGAGTTTAGGAAGCGAACACATGATTCACATTCAAAAATTCAAATATGTACACGTCATACACACTTTTTGATAGTCCAAAGACATATTCTTCATCTGATCCCGAATTATAGATATCCAAATACACATCATGCATACTTTCGCTCAATGCATAAACACACATCCAGTAGTCTTGTACATGTACATCAATCATGTTTCTCCAGATGTACACTATTTGCTCATAATTTTCACACTCTACACAAATAGATTTTGTGAAATAAGAATCCAGAGAACTCCAATTCAAAATCAAGAATCAAACACAACTCCTAAAAAAATTACACCGACCCACTAGCCAAAAGAAAACAACCTCTCATAAATTCAAATCTTTTTTATCTAATTTAGGACTACACTATCTCAGATAATGAAAATGGGTTACCAGTACCAGAAACTATAAAAATATTTATTGTCCATTAAAAATGAAAATAAACATTTTCATAGAGTTTTTGTGCAATAGACTTTGATCCTAGTTTATGAATATATTTTAGATTCTCTCGATTCTGTGAGTTGGTGATAGACCTTCCCTATATAAGCAAGTGAAGAAAATCAAATTAATGCATACAAAACACTATTTTTTTAAATACAAAATGTAAATGTAACATGACTTCCACTTTGGATCCTCAAAGATGTTCTCACATATCCATCTCCAATCTTCTTGAAATTCTTCAAATTCTTTCGGAGGATGTTCCTTGCCCACAGTGCTACCTCCCAGCTTCTTATAATGTTGGTGACACTTATTTCGGCAATTCCCGTATATTCGCTCCATATCAGCCTTAATAGCTTTCACTTTAGGGTTCTCCAAGTCTAGATCAAATTCATCCTAAAATTTAAGGAATAGAAATATTCAGTTGCTTCTTATAAATTCCAAAAATCATTTTAACATAATGGAAATACCATCACAAGTCTATAAAGACGACGTTTCTCAAGTTTCGGGATGTATTTCCAGCTTTTCACTCTTACAGATGCATCCTGTCTTAATATAATGCCAAGCTCTGTGGCATAATTCGAGCTCCAATCACCAACAACTCTATTGTCATCTTCAGGAATGTCTACCTTAAGCTTTTGCTTAGTTCTATAAATTTCTTTTTCAAGCCTGAAATTCCAATTAGGACCACGCTTTCTGGAGACTTGAGCAATTTCTATTTATATTAATACAAAAGAAACAATTAAATTTATTTGAATTCATATTCCATTTTTACCAAGTCAGTTAGATGTAGAAACAATAATGCTAGAAAGTGCATTCTATCTTGATTATTGGCATGTCCAGTTGCTTCAATAACTCTTTCAATCCCTATTTCTGTAATGCTAAAGAAAAGTCGAATTCATTTGAGTCAATACTATATTTCACTAAGATAGTAAGACATAGGAACAGTAAGATGTAGGAACAATAATGCTGAAGAGTGCTTTAACATTGATTATTGCCATGTAGGAATAACCAGCCAGAAAAGTGCATTTTACCTTGTTATTAGGATGTTCTGGTGGACTACTAAGTCCTCCAATTCCTACTTCATTTTGTGTTTGTGCATAGAGGCTCAGTTGGTGCATCTTGAGTAAGTGATCGCTGAAAATAATACAAAAGATCTCCAGATAACCTTGGATGTCGTCCTCGCAGAAAATATAGAGTCTGCGCTGGTGTAATTGGAGGCTGAGTTGTGTCTCGAGCTTGTGCTAGTCATAATAAGATTTCATATTTTTTAGCATTCTTAAATAATAGTTTGAAAATGAAATCTCCTACTCTTTGCATTATATTCATTGCATTATATTCAAAAATAAGCTGAAACGTTGTGATCCCATGTTGGTACTTCTCATACTTGGATTTTTGGTCGATATTTTTGTTTCTTACCATGCATCACTGTGAGAAAAAAATAAAATAGAAAATAAGTAATAGTTTCTGACATTAATATCATAAGATTAGCTTTGAACTAGCTAAGATCGTTACATAACTGAAACACCTAAGACTAAACCTTGATCTATCCTTCAACCAAGAACACATATATACCATGCACAAAAAGAAAATAGCTGCACATATATTTATTTAGCACATATTCCATAAAATGTCATGGTGAATAATCTAATGCCAAAGAAAAATCACATGCAACAAAAAATTGTAGTACATCATGTTAGCATCATGTAACATCACATAAAGAACTGTCAACAAATGTGAGACATCTTCACAAGACACTTCATATTATCATATTAGATAGATGCATAATAATGTGGATTGGCATTAATTAGGCAGGTTACATTGTAGAAGAGTTAGTATGAACGCTAATGTCGTGATTGACATTAAGCTAAGATTGGTTACTAAGAAATATTAGGCAGATGCATAACAATGTATAGTACCAATCTCAAACACGTGTGTACTGAGGACCTAATTACATGATATCAATTACTCTCCGAATGGATGCTTGTACTTTCTTCATCCTCACTTGTTGAAAGTTCATCCTCAGTTTCCTTATCATTTATAAAGTCATCAAACTAGTGGACCGCATGTTTAATACCATGTACTATTTAGGGTTCTATGTCACTCCTATGGAGTGATTGTACTTTACATCTATCAACAACAAATAGGACATCTAAACACTCAAATTATTGGTATGAAAAGTCTACATTATTTACTAAGTAATCTAGTGAAGCTTCAATACTACATTCAAATAATGTTGGATCCTATAAATGTCAATGATCTACTACCAGAGCCACATGCCAATCTCCTATTAGTTTACTGTCACAAACATAAAATACTTGAGTAGCCTAAGATGCCAAAATATAAGGCTCACTTTTATACCACTGATTATTTAAATTAATACTTGTGAAGTACCCATTACAATGGACTCTTCTAGTATTGAACCACTCATATTTGAACAACACCACATGGTGTTGATACTTTTCACCATATGTTAACACTATAACAGAATTTAGATTACTATAAAAGTGGGAAAAGTCATAGTTCTCAAGGAAATTGATCCTATATAGTTGAAAGTTGAATAATGTTCTATTAAGTTCCTGCAAGACATACATCTCATAAATGATCTCATGCAATTGACTTGTCCTTTTTTTGTTTTTGATCTCTTGCTTCTAAAACTACAAAATAAATTTCTAAATAGCTTGTTTTTCTTTTCTTAAATGGTGTAGGAACTACCAAAAAATGTCAAAAGAAGAAGCTGATGTTGGGTATCTCGGGCACGTATCCTATACGGCGCAGTGGAAGATAAAATGAGATACTATCCCAGGACCCATCTATGTGTGGAAAACAAGACATATAGAGGAAAAATGCAACAGCTTTTTACCTTACGTTGATCGTTCGAAGAACAAAAATTTCTTCTTCAAGTCGAGGCGCAATCCAGCAATCCTCTTGATCAAACTCCACGTGAGTTGGACGTCTAACCACTATAATCATAGTGTGTGATTATCTCTAACAATAATCCACACAGAAGAATACTCAAGCACCAAAATTTCCTGTGCTAATAGAAAAAAATGGCGGCTAGGGCTTGATCAAGATCAACGAAAGAGAGAGAATAATATGTTGTTTTGTTGCAAGGGTTTTTCGTGTGTCTCTCACACACCCCTTAGGGTTTTGTGCATATGATATATGTCATACGAAATTCCCCTCCCAAATCTGAGAATTCTAATCCTATTAGAATTCCCTAATTGTAATTGGAAATATCAAGTTCTCATAATTACAACTTGGACCACAAATTATAACTAATTATAATTTGTCCACAACAACTTCTCTTTCTCTCTATGTTATCAAATAACATCTTAAGTATATAATCCTTTATTGTGTGTAATCTATTAGGTTTTCCAGTCAATTGGTAACGAACATGAATTTATCCAAACGTCTTTGAGATTAATAATCCATAATTAATTAGAATTAATCCTATTAATTCTAATCAGGATTAGTTTATTAATTCATCAATTAATAAACCCATATTCTTAGATCATGAGCGGTATCTAGCAACACATCATGACCACCCAACAGTCCAGGAAGTCAAGTGGCTTGACATGAACCCTTCAATAACAAACTTCAGTGCAATTAATTCATTTCACCATATAATATCTCATTCGGTTTGGAGTACGGAATTAGTGCCAACTTTCTCCAGAATTAATTCTAGCGCAAATACAATAGTACTTGTACCAGAAACCTACTACTCTAGATGTGTATCAATTGGAACTATTTTCAATACACAATCACCTTGGCCAACGCCTTGGCCAAGGACTTCTTGAGTCGTAATTCCTACAAGTGGCCGTGAGATATTCTCCCATACTATTAGGAGTGGTGAATCCTTTATTGACCCTCCCAACTATTTTCGTTTACCTCACAATGTACCCAATATCCATCCCATAGGCGGCCCTCGATCGAGCTCCAGAGATTGGAATCAAAGTACAAAGCTCAGCAAACAAAGTACCTTGGAGATCTCAAGTCTAAGGATACTTGCACGTTTGCTATATTGAGATTATATCACTAACACTAAATAGTTAACCATGTGATTATCTCAAAGCTAGGTCATCCAATGAACTTGTTCCATTAACAAGCATCCATGTATTAACTTTGAGTATCTCAATACTCATGGTTATGAGAACCACCGCCTGATCAAATCAGGAAGTCTAACACATGCTAGTCTTAACGCATTAATGATGTCCTATTTCATTAATACTATGACTAGGGACTATTTAAATGCTAATACCATCCAGTGTAGTAGGAATCTCATATCATGATCTCTATCATGATTTCCTTAACACAGTATTGTACTAGGGACTTTATTAAACAGTCATATTACTTAAAGTAAACAAAAAAAAAACTATAAGATAAATAATGTCTTTTATTAAAATAAAATGTGTCATATACAATGTACAAGTGATTGCCTCTAGGGCACAACACTAACAAACTCCCACTTGCACTAAAGCCAATCATTCATGTATCTAATACCGAATAACTCAACATGACAATCATGTTTCTTTTGGGATAGTGCTTTTGTAAGCGGGTCAACTATGTTCTCATCCGTGAGAACTTTCTCTATCTTTACATCATTCCTATCTATGATCTCCCAGATCAAATGATAGTGTCGCAGTACGTGTTTGGATTGTTGGTGAGACCGTGGCTCCTTTGCTTGTGCAATGGCTTCGTTATTGTCACAATACAAAGTTATTGTAGCAACAACACTAGGAACCACACCCAATTCTGTCACAAACTTCTTAATCCAAACAGTTTCTTTAGCTGCTTCAGAAGCAGCTATGTACTTAGCTTCTATTATAGAGTCGGCAATAGTCTCTTATTTGGAACTTTTCTAACTTGTTGCCCCTCCGCACAATGTAAACACATAGCCAGATTTTGATTTGAAATCATTTTTGTCAGATTGAAAACTGGCATCAGTATACCCGTTTATTTTCAAATCACATTCTCCATATACTAAGAATATATCATTAATCCTTCGTAAGTACTTAAGAATGTTCTTTACAGCTGCCTAATGACCCTTACCAGGGTCAGATTGGTATCTGCTCACCAAATTGAGAGCACAAGATACATCGGGCCTAGTACATATCATAGCGTACATGATAGATCCAACTGTCGAGGTATATGGAATCTCACTCATGTGATCACTTTTAACTTGTGTCTTAGGAGACATCGACTTTGAAAGGCTTACACCATGTGACATAGGTAAGAATTCATTTTTAGATTGATCCATGCTAAACCTCTTTAGCACTTTATCTATGTATGTAGACTGTGAAAGACTTAACAATCTTTTGGATCTATCCATATAGATCCTTATTCCGAGAACATAGGTTGCTTCTCCAAGGTCTTTCATGGAGAATTGTTTGGACAACCAAATTTTAACCGTTTGCAAGATAAGTATATCGTTTCCTATTAGCAATATGTCATCTACATAAAGTAATAAAAAAATGATTGCACTCCCACTAATCTTCTTGTATACACAAGGCTCATCCATGTTTTGAATGAAACCAAACTCTTTGATTGTTTCATCAAAATGGACGTTCCAACTCCTAGAAGCTTGTTTAAGTCCATAAATGAACCTTTGCAGCTTGCACACCTTTGTGCTATCATTGGATGTGAAACCCTCAGGTTGTGTCATATACACTTCCTCAGCCAGATTTCTATTTAGGAAAGCTGTTTTCACATTCATTTGTCAAATCTCATAATCATAATAAGCAGCAATGCTAAGAGTATCCTGATAGATTTTAACATGGCTACTGGCGAGAAGGTTTCATCATAGTCAATACCGTGTTGTTGACGATAACCTTTCGCCACTAGTCGTACTTTATAGATAACTAAGTTACCTTCCATGTCCATTTTCTTCTTGAAAACCCACTTGCACCCAATAGATTTAATTCCTTTTGGTGGATCAACCAAAGTTCATACTTGGTTATCGTATATGGAATCCATCTCTGACTTCATGGCCTCAAGCCATTTGCCTGATTCTGAACTGTTCAGAACATCCTTGTAGGTAGTAGGCTCATCTTCATCTATGAGTAATACGTCATTGTGGTCACTTATGAGAATTCCATATCTCTTAGGTGTCATACGTATCCTACTGGATCTACGAGGTTCTTGTGTATTAGAAGGTTCATCTATTCTCTCAATAGATGTGGGGTTCCTCGTATGTTTTATCTTCATGAACTTCACTAAGTTCAATCTTACTCCCACTGTCCCCCCATGAGCCTATGCTCATTCTCTAAGAAGACGGCATGCTTCGAAATAAACAGTTTGTTTTCGGAGGGTAGGTAGAAATAATATCCAAAACATTCTTTTGGATATCCCACAAATAAACACTTGTCAGACTTACTATCAAGTTTGTCTGACTGTGACCTTTTGACAAAGGCGGGACAACCCCATACTCGCAAGTGAGATAACTTTGATCTCTTACCAAAGAACATCTCAAATGGGGTAGTATCAACCAATTTTTTCGGAACTCTATTTAGTATATAAACAAAAGTCTCTAGTGCATACCCCCAAAATGATTTTGATAGGTTTGCAGAAGCCATCATGGTCCGTACCATGTCTAGAAGGGTTCGATTCCTTCTCTTAGATACACCGTTATGTTGAGGTATATGTAGTGGAGTCCATTGAGATAATATCCCATTATCTCTCAGATAACTCAGGAACTCTTGGCTCAAGTATTCTCCTCCTCGATCAGATCGTAGAATCTTTATACTTTTGCGAAGTTGTTTCTCTATTTCATTACTAAAGTCTTTGAACCTTTCAAAGGCCTCAGATTTGTATTTCATTAAATACAAATACCCGTATAATGAGAAATCATTGATAAAGGTTATGAAATAGTTATAACCTCCTCTTGCTTGTATTGACATTGGGCCATATACATCAGAATGTATGAGTTCTAATAACTCCTTGGCCCGTTCTCCTTTTCTTGGAAAATGAGTTTTAGTCATTTTACCTAGCAAACAAGACTCGCATGTGCCATATGATTCATAATCAAATGACCCTAAGTTACCAAGCTTGTGTAATTTAGAAACATGATTTTCGTTTACATGGCCTAAACGACAATGCCATAAGTAAGAGGTGTTAGAGTTATCTATTTTAAGTTTCGTATTGTTTATCTTGAGAACTAGATTATCCAAGTCTAGAACATATAAACCATTAACCAGAGTTGGGGAATCATAATAAATATCATTCAATGAAAAAGAACAACATTTATTCTTAAATATCAAATAAAATCCATTTAAATCTAAACACGCAACTGAAATAATGTTTTTCATTAAAACTAGTACATAATAACAGTTTTGCAGTTCTAGAATTAATCTCGAAGGCAGGTTCAGCTCGTATGTCCCGACAGCAAGTGCAGCAACCTTTGCCCCATTTGCAGTACATAGGTCCACGTTGCCTTTCTCTAGCCTTCTACTATCCTTTAGTCCCTGCAAGTTATTGCGCAAATGAGATCCATATCCGGTATCCAATACCCATATCTCATTTCTAAGTGCAGTATTTATCTCAATCATAAACATACTTGGAGAAGAAGTTGAAGTGCTTGTAAGTTTCTCCTTCTGCTTCTTATCCTTAATGGTCTCCAAGTAGGCTTTGCAGTTGAGCCTTCAGTGGCCCATCTTCCCACAATGATGGCATGGGCCTTTGGTAGCTACGTCATTCTTGTTCACACCACCTTTAGGCTTCATGGGAACCTTCTTCTTCTTCTTTTGAACTTTCTTCTTAGAAGAGGAAGATTCTACCATTAAAACTGCATTGGAATTCATCTTCATGGAGGACTCCGCAGTTTTGAAAGATTGATCAACTCAGAAATGGTGGACTCGATCTTATTCATCTGATAGTTAATCACAAATTGTGAAAAACTATTAGGTAAAAACTGAAGAATTAAGTCAACACTTAAGTCATGATCAATTACAAATCCGAGAGATCCAAGTTTCTTTATCAAGCCCAACATCTTCAACCCATGAGTGGCCATAGAAGAACCCTCTGCCATTTTACAATGGAATAGTTGCTTCGAGATCTCATGTCTCTTAGTTCTGGCTTAGGCATTAAAAAGCTTTCGAAGATGTAGTATAATCGATTGAGCATCCATATGCTCGTGCTATTTTTGCAATTCGGGAGTCATGGATGCCAGCATAATACATGATACTGTATCACTATCCTCCTTATGCCTTTTGTGGACAACATGCTCATCAACATGAGCATCTTGGGCTGGTGCTGGCGGAATAGGAACATCTAGCATGTAGAGCAACTTTTCCAATTTGAAAACGATTCTCAAATTTCTATACCAATTGAGATAGTTTGATTCGGTTAACTTGTTAGTTTCCAAGATACAACGTAAGTTCAAGTTTGTAGACATGAAGCAAGTGACCTAGATGTAAAGATAGAGAGCATTCGCTACTTGTATATGCACATGATATACAAATAATTAAGACTTTAATTAAACACGTTTTTACTCCACTATTTTACTCAAGCCAATAGCCCCCACTATTGATTCGGAAAAGCCCGTTGGAAGCTTTCCTAGTGGACCGTTATCCAAATTCTTCAAAAATAACCTTGGATTTGCCCAACAAGCCACCCTTAAGTTCATTGGTGGGTATCCAATACCAATTACATCGTATGTAACTATCGGATCATTGGGTGATTAACAACTTTTAATCTTAAAGCCTTTTAGGCTACCCCAACTTTTCCTCTAAATTTCTTTATGCTTGAGTTTGCCCAACCAGGATAAAGAATTTAGTTAAACCCGACCCATTAATCAGGAATTTAATTCCAAATGAATGTAACTCCATAGCTTGAACATGCCCAATGTTAAGTAGGCTTGGGTTTGCCTAACAACCTGGTCTCGAAAAAGGACTCTCGTTCTTACTATATTAATAGAAGGAATTAGGTTTAATATTAATTGAGGGATTTGTTCCTTTTAGTGATTTCGTTGAATGACATGCATAAAAATTAATAAACCACATAATTGATAATCATGGTAATAAAGCGATTCCGTGGTATGGTTATGGACTTTTTCTAAATTAATTTCTTTGAGCCATAAAAGAAATTAATATAGTTAACCCTATGTGTTCATGCATAATTTAAGTAGAAGGTCTTACCTTCTCGCCTTGTTTTGGTTGCCATCTCCAAAATTGAAATAATTCTACTCTTATTTAACCTATGTAAACTAATTACATAATTTCTTAAAGAGAGAAAACCTCGAGCTACATTCGAGGGGAGTTAGATGAGAAAAGAATTATACAAGAATTTTTAGAGAAGGCAGGACACGCAGGCCCTATTTCATAAGAAAACGTTTTTCTATAGAAAATTTTCAAGACATAAAGAAAGCACCTTTCAAAATATGCTATAACTTTTACACAATCATATTGTGCTACGAACCCAACCCACAAAGCTCGAAACGATTTCGACTCGAGTGAAAATGATTTTCACAGCAAACAAAGACAAACATGAATACATAAAAATAAATTTTTATGCCAAAACAATGTCCGTAGACCACACATAACCAGGCTCTGATACCACTGTTAGGTATCTCGAGCTCGTATCCTATATGGCAGAGCGGAAGATAAAATGAGACACCATCCCAGGACCCATCTATGTCTGGAAAACAAGACATATAAAGGGAAAAGACAATAGCTTTCTACCTTACGTTGATCATCCGAAGAACAATAATTTCTTCTTCAACTCGAGGCACGATCCAGTAATCCTCTTGATCAAACTCCACGAGAGTTCGACGTCTAACCACTATAATCACAGTGTGTGATTATCTCTAACAGTAATCCACACAGAGGAATATTCAAGCACCAAAATTTCCTGTGCTAGCAGAAAAAGATGGCGGCTAGGGCTTGATCAAGATCAACGAAAGAGAGAGAAGAAGAAGTTGTTTTGTTGCTAGGGTTTTTCGTGTGTCACTCACACACCCCTTAGGGTTTCGTGCATATGATATATGTCACACGAAATTCCCCTCCCAAATCTGAGAATTCTAATCCTATTAGAATTCTCTAATTGTAATTGGAAACATCAAGTTCTCATAATTACAACTTGGACCACAAATTATAGCTAATTATAATTTGTCCACAACAATTTCTCTTTTTCTCAATTAACTCCACTATGTTATCAAATAACATCTTGAGTATATAATCCTCTATTGTGTGTGACCTATTAGGTTTCCTGGTCAATTGGTAGCAAACATAAATTAATCCGAACGTCTTTAAGATTAATAATTCATAATTAATTAGAATTAGTTCTATTAATTCTAATCAGGATTGGCTTATTAATTCATCAATTAATAAACCCATATTTCCATATCATGAGCGGTTTCTAGCAACACATCATGACCACCCAAGAGTCTAGGAAGTCAAGTGGCTTGACATGAACCCTTCAATAACAAATTTCAATGCAATTAACTCCTTTCCCCATACAATATCTCATTCGGTTTAGAGTACGGAATTAGTGCCAACTCCCTCCAAAATTAATTCTGGCTTGAATACAATAGTACTTGTACCAGAAACCTACTATTCTAGATGTGAATCAATTGGAACTATTTCCAATACACAATTGCCTTGGCCAAGGACTTCTCGAGTAGTAATTCCTACAAGTGGTCGTGAGATATTCGCCCCTACTATTAGGAGTGGTGAATCCTTTATTGACCCTCTCAACTATTTTTGTTTACCTAACAATGTACCCAATATCCATCCCATAGGCGACCCTCGATCGAGCTCCGGAGATTGGAATTAAAGTACAAAGCTCAGCAAACAAAGTACCTTGGAGATCTCAAGTCTAAGGATACTTGCACGTTTGCTATATTGAGATTATATCACTGGCACTAAATAGTTATCCATATGATTATCTCAAAGTTAGGTCATCCAATGAACTTGTTCCATTAACAAGCATCCATGTATTAACTTTGAGTATCTCAATACTCATGGTTATGAGAACCACCGCCTGATCAAATCAGGAAGTCTAACACATGCTAGTCTTAACACATTAATGATGTCTTAACACTGTACTAATACCATCCAGTGTAGTAGGAATCTCATATCATGATCTCTATCATGATTTCCTTAACACAGTATTGTACTAGGGACTTTATCAAACAGTCATATTACTTAAAGTAAACAAAAAAACTATAAGATAAATAATGTCTTTTATTAAAATAAAATGTGTCATATACAATGCACAAGTGATTGCCTCTAGGGCACAACACTAATAGCTGCTTCATATAACAGGAAGGATCCTGCTTGGAAGTACGACATTCTAAAAGATCCTAAAGACCTAAACTCTTTTACATGTATATTATGTGGAAGACCACCAAAGGTGATATATATAGAGCTAAGCAACATCAAGCTGATAATCACAGAACTGCTAAGGCATGTTTGTTGTGCCCTGCATATGTTAAAGAGGGGTTGCTTTCTTATAGGAATGAAAGAAAAAATTTGAAAGAAAACTATGATAAGTTACCAGACTTCGATGGTGTTGAAAATTTAGTGGAAATTGATGATGAGGTGGATGAAGTATTCGAAAAAAAATAAGGGAAAAAGGCCATTGCATGGTTTGAGCAACTTGGACAGTAGCACAAAAAAAAAAAGCAAAAGCTGAAGGGTCCAATGGATACATTTGTTCATCACAAGCCACAGAAAGTTGTCCAATTGTCGAAGTAAGGAAAATTGAAGTAAACAAATATAAAGATGCATGTGACAAAAAATAAAGAGAGCAAGCATGTCAGTACATTTCTCTTTTTTTTCTATCAAGCAGGAATTCCATTTAATATATGATGCCAAGTTAGATTCATTTAAGTGTGCAATTGAAGCTATTGGTTAATATAGTCCTAACTTGAAGGCTCCAAGCTATCATGAATTGAGAGCACCACTACTTCAAAAGGAATTGCAGTATACAAATAATTTATTCAAGAATTATAGAGAGGCTTGGGTAAAGCATTGTTGTTCTATGATGTCTGATGGAGGGACTGATATTAGAAGTAGAACTTTGATGAATTTTTTGGTTAATTGTCCAGCTAGAATAATGTTCATTAAATCTACTGATGCTTTAGCTTATGCAAAAACTGGAGAAAAGATGTTTGAGTTGGTACATTCTTTTGTTGATTATGTGGGAGAGGCCGATGTAGTCCAAATTATAATAGACAGTGCAAGCAATTTTGTCATGGTTGGTAATTTATTTTCTTTAAATTCTTTTTTTATTCAAATTGCAATTTTAAATCTAATTTGAACTTATTAATTATGATTTTTAACCTTTCTTGTTTTTTTTTTTTTTTTCTAAGTAGGGAAGCTGTTACAAGTAAAAAAAATCATACTTTTACGGGACACCATGTGTAGCATATTACATTGACCTTATGCTAGAAGATATTGGCAAGATTCCTCAAGTTAGTAAGACTTTGGAAAGGGCAGTAGTAGTCACAAGTTTTGTCTATGATCTTACAATCATAATCGTACTTCTATTTTAAACATGATGAGGCAGTTTACAAAGCAACGAGAGCTAGTGAGGCCTAGAAAAACTCTCTTTTGCACATCATTTCTAACATTACAATGTATTCATAAGCAAAAGGTGAATTTAAAAACCATGTTCATTTCTCAAGAATGGGTGTCTGGTAAGTGGGCAAAAACTAAAACTCCAAAGGCTAAACGTGTTGTTGATACTATTATAATGCCTTCATTTTGAAATGGTGAAGTCTTCACCCTTAAAGCTATGGGACCCTTAGTTAAAGTTTTAAGACTTTTTGACAATGAAAAGAAACCAGCCATGGGGTATATCTATAAAGCAATGGATAGAGCTGAAGAAGCTATCATGAAAGCCTTTGGTGAAAATGAGTTGAGTACAAAGGAAATCTTCAAAATTATTGATACAAGATAGGATTGTCAATTACATCATTCAAACATGAATGATATCCTCAGTGGAAATTCTTCCCACTAGAAATTCCTTAGTATAGTTAGAGGTACAGGCACCTTGAACTATGATCTCCTAGAATGTTTGGAAATGTTACAAAGCACCACACATATTTGATTTTGCTAAGTAAACGGTTGTTCTTTCCCCATCAAATGATTACATAGTTAGAATAGGGTTTAGTACCAACCATTTGTTAATCAGAAGGAATATAAACCCTCTTTTTTCCTCTATGAATATCCATGTCTCAAAACTTAGCATTCATTCAAAACATGATAGATGCTCACCTGTAAAAAACTATTCGATAAACTTCTAGGAATTCAACTCTAGATATGACCCCTGCAACTAAAAAAAACCTAGCCTTAGATGCATTTCTTGAATAATGAAACGATGAATACAATACTTTCACATGAATTCTTAAAAATTTGCCATGGTTGTATAGAAAGAGAGTGCTAAGACTAAACCACTCATAAAAGCTTGGTGTATCTCCAAGCAAATGAAAAATTCATATCTTATATGTGATAAAAATTTCAAGTATATGAGCAAAGGTTATATCTAATCATAAGAAACAAAAAGAAGGAGCAAACTACAAACAAGGAACATTTCAAACAAATAAGATTTTCTTGTCAATGAGAAGACACCTCAAAGGTGCCAAAAATAATAAAAAAATGGTTAGTGGCAAAATTAATTGAACAAGTCCAAAAAACCCATGGATATCATAAGTTAAGGAGGTTGAAAATTCCCATGACTATTTGGATGAATAAATAAAGTTATCCAACTTACACTAGGAATTTCTAGTCTGATAAAGAAGCTAATCTCTACCTTAGAGGCTTGAATCCGAGGGGGACGAAAGAATGTTTCGAGGGATCGGTCGAATTGAACCCAGCAAAAGGATTTCTCTGCCTCACCGAGATTTCTGAAGTGAAAAAAGAGGGAAATGGAAAAAGGGGCAGTCGAGATTTGTGAAGTAGAAACAAGAGGGAAATGGAAAAGGAGGCATAGGGATTTGTGAAGTGGAAACAAAAAGGAATGGAAAAAGACGCACCAGGATTTCTACTGTGGAAATAAGAGGCTGAAAACAATTTTGTTAATGTTTTTTAATTGAATTTAAAAAAAAATCTAAATAGCGAGGAGATATTTCCTAGCTAAAATGGATAAAGCATTGGTGAGAAAAACTATTCTCACCAATAAAAAAAATTTTCCGCTAAATGTTTTTTGTAAAATGGTTTCCTAGAGGGAGAATTTGTCGCCAAACTATCAGTGACAAAGTTTGTTGGCAAAAAAAAAATTGTCACCAGTTTCTTGCCCAAATATACACTAGCGAGGAATTTAAATTTTCCTCGCAAAAGGACATGTGCTAGTGACAAAATTTTGTTTCCTAGCTAAAACTTTGTCACAAAAATATATTTTTCTTGTAGTGCTTCTTACTATATTCTTGCTCCTACTTGTACAAATGCCTTCTTTCCTAAAAATATACTAGTCGATTAGCTTTCCTAAAATCCTAGCAACCAACATAAAAGTCAACTAGTTTATTACTTACCATAACCAATTTAATTCCTCCCTAATCCCTTCAAACACATACTATTTGGTAACCAAATTCATGAAAGATTATTTCACTTCCAAAATTGGGAATTTGTTTCCTTCTTGTGTTGTCCGAAAATAGGAAATCCCTAAGCATAATATTTTTCTTTTAAAATGTTTACCTTATATACCTAGTTCCTTCCTTTTTTTTTCCCTTAAAACAAGATTCCATATTTTCCTTATACTCAGCCTAATAGCCAGCCTTATCAATTGAGGACCCTATCTATTACCTCTTTTGGCAACAAGGATTGTTAAGAGTTGCTATTTACCGTAACTAAATTATTTCTTCCTTAACCCACACATATTCGAATTCTAACTTCCCAAAATCATTGCATTCTTTTTCTAATTAAATCAATCCACTTTAGGAGTTGTTTAGTTCTTAATTTGCGGTCAGCAATGCTGTGTGCAACCCCTCGCTTTCCTTATTTATGATGTTCGAAATCTGGAGAGGGAACTAAGAAAAGAAAAACTCTTCAGTTTAGCAAGTAATTAATCTATTTTTTTTTCCACCCTTGAAAACTTCCTTACATCTTCTCCCTTCAAAATTCAAGCAATCTCTGATTGCTTTTCCCTCCAATCTGCACGAAAAATCACACACAGCTCTCAAAAGAATTTCGAACTCACTCATTTCAGCATACACAATCGAAATTCTCCACAGGCAAAAGAGAACTCTCGACTTTCACTTCGAGCAAGAATCCTCACATGATCATTTCTTGGTCCTTCTCAAAGAGCAAAACAATATGCACACAAGACTCCTCTTGGCTCTCTTTCTTCTCCCACCTACAGAACTAACATTGTTCTTCTCTTCTCACATGGATACTACCTAGCCAGGCCACCACTTGTTCACGGTTTCTTCTCCATCCAAGCAAGGTAAGCTCTACTCCCCTAACTCTCGAATTTCTTCTCTTCAATTCCATCACTAAACCAATCAAGACACACATGGTCTCGGCCCTCTCCTCTTCTCTTCCTATATCTTAACCTTATTATTGTTTCATGCCAAGGTTAAGCAATGCAAATACCTCCTCCAAAATAGCATTTGGGGTTCTTCAATGGATAGCCGAAATCACTTCTTTCTTCAAGTAAATCTTAGCAACACCCCCTTGCTAGTTTATGGTTCCTATGTGATGTAGGATATTTGGAATTAGTGAACCTTATGTTGGGATTTGAGCAATTGAGAGATCTTGGGTTGTTGACATGCTTGTTATAGTTATTTTATTCGTGAGTAATTGATGTTGATACTTGCTTGGTTTTGTGTAGTTATACCTTTTGATATGCTCAAGATAATGCTATATACTTGTATGCCTATGTTTTATTTTAGTGAATACGTGTGCACGAGATTGGAAACAATTGTGAATTTTCATCTCTCTAGAATTAACCCATATCTTGAAAGGGCTACTGATGTGTGTTGTTTAGTGTTGGAAAAATTAACAATAATGAGCCACAATTAATCAAGTTTTAATTAAAATGCTAACCACTAAAACCATACATACAGGTAAGTATACCCGTCATATAGTATATGGAATAACAAGTATCGAATCCACAAGTAGTTAGGCTCCCATCTTACTTTACCAAAACTTTATTATTTATCCAATAAAATAAAGAAAACAAAATAAATAGCCTACTAACATAATATACTAGAGAATAAATCAAGTTCACCTAAAAAAAGTTACAAGGAATATTAAGAAACAAGAATAAAGAGAAAAGACATGTAATAAAGAAATACTCCAAATCTATGTAAAGTAAAGAAAATATCTTAAATATATTAAGTCCTAATTCAAATACCAATGAGTTCAAGATAAATTCCACTCTCTCTCGAGTTATGAAATTCTATTTTTGGCTTAATCAAATGGTATCTCTACCTCCTTAATTAAATCTAAGAAGTATTAAGATTAATTCAATTAAACAATTAATGTCCCTATATCTAGGTAACACTGAAGTCCTTATGGAAAAAATCAATAACCCTATCTCTTGCTGAAATTGATCTCCCTTTGATTACCTAATCTTTACCCTTAACCTCTCTCTCAAGTTAATTAAGAGATAACAAGTATTGAATTAATTAATTGGTACATCTCTCCTAACCTCTCTCTCGAGTTAATTAGAAAATAACGAATCAATTCAACAAAGTAATACATTCAAGTAATTAAATATTTAGAATTTGGAATCACTAGATCAAAAAAAATCCAATCCAAGAACATAAACTCAGGGTTCAACCCTTAAATAAAATTAAAATATGATAAACTCAAATTATCAATAAATTACAAAGAAGCAAAAAAAGAAACCACTCATAGCAAGGAAGTCTTCTTCTTCTTCCTTGAAACTTTCTTGATCAACCTCCTCTTCTTCTCCAAGAATTCTCCTTGATCCTCTTTAATCTTGGTGTTTCTCTAGGAGTTTTCTAAAGATATTACATTGAAAAGTTAAAAACTACTTTGTATAATATTATTATCTTGTATTTATAGGAGTTTAGATTGCCAATCGAGGCCCGCGTTTCAAGTTCGTTATCCTAACCGTCTCCTCCTAAATCAATTCCCAAAAGAGTCCTAGCATAAGTTATCAAGTTCTATATTGAAAGGAATTTCCATCGACACTGCATCAAGATGGAACTGGTGCCGGTTCAAATGCTTGGGCTGGCACCAGTTCAGATGCTTGGGCCAACACGTGCTCAACTCTGTCTGCCTCCGAAATTGTTCTATTTTGCCCATATTTTCCAGAATTAAGCTAGGGCCGGTTCAAATTAGGACAGCGCCGGGCCAACCTAGAATCGCACAATTAAGCTCCAAATTCTTCAATTTCTACATAAAAACACTAAAAACATTTTTCATTGGCAAAATATCAAATAGGAAGAGAATTGTTTAGCTATTGAGTCAAAAGTATCATAAAATAACCTTAAATAACTAGGAAAATAAAGGTATATTTAGGCCCTATTAGCTATCTTACTATACTAGACCAATAGATATTACCTGTGAATATAGGTTAATTGCATGTTAGAATATTGATTTGATTATCTATATGATGGTTGATAAGGCTGATTTCACTTGTGTTATTCATATACTCTATGACCTTAGCATTGAAGCGTGTCTATAAGTGATAAAGCTGAGATTAGAAATATACATGTTTTGGTGACTTGTTGCTACTAGGGTTATGATCTAGTCAATAAAATCCCTGTTGTGTTTGATTTTGTGTGAGCCATAATTTAGACTTATGCTTTGATAGCTGAGATTGTATTAAGCTCTGTCAACTCTTAATTGCTTGTCAAGAGACCCTGATTCTATAAGTCCTTGAATAAAATTTTTGAATAACACCTATTTTGCAAGTCATTAGCTGTTTACAACATCCTGTTGGAAGACTTGTGCACTTAATATGCAGGCATGATTTAAACCTTTCTATTGCACAAATGACAATTTAAACACATGAAAGCCTTTTTAAAACAAGTTCTACTTTTTTCACTATAAAGTTTTGGCAAAACTTTCTTTACACCATGTGTGCATATTCAAGCTGATTGAAAGGTATTTGTTGAGAATATCTCTAAGCAGGATAACATTGAGTACTTAATAAGGGCATGATGCTAGTACTAGTCCTTGAAGGTTTGAGAGAGTGCTTCGACAGGTGGCCACCTTTAGGCACAATCTCTTTTCAGAAAGGGCGACAGTACTAGTTAGTCAGGCCGATCCAAGTTAGCAACCAGTTCCAAGTGGGACTGTGATCCGAAGTTGAAATACCAGTAAGTTTGGATGAGAGATGGAAAAGCATCTCACCTAATGGGCATCACCCACAACACTATGATGCAAGGTTTTATAGGGCATTGTCATGATGCAGGGTTTCATGGCAATGGACTATAATAATCACAGTCTCCCATTTTATAAAAAAATATATGAGTGGCTATTTTGTACATGGAATGGTTTTATCCGATTCCGCTTTATTTTATGAGTAAGGGACTATGATGCATGATTTCATAGTCCACCCATTTTGTAAAATTTAATGAATGGTTTCTTCTATATGTGAAACATGGTTATTTAAGCTTCTCTGCTAATTTTGTCTTATTGTGTTGAGCAAGATACACAAGCAAACCACTCTATGATCTTTTAAATTATTATGCAATGACTAGCAACATTTTCTATAAAGTTTCCAACTTGTATCATGAAAGCATTTCAAATTATTCATGAGCACACACAGGACTTAATAATGAGAAATTTTTCTCACACATTTCTCTATCATATTTTCAGGAAATGCTAATCTAAACAAGGTGAGGTGTTGATAGTGTCCAAGAGCTAGATTCCTTTGTTTATTTATGAATTGATGATGAAGACTTGTAATCTTTTGAATTTTAACCTTTAAGACATGTATAAGCATAAATGAGTTGTATGAAGTTTTAAATTACTTCTTTCATTTCACTTTTACTTAGTTATAAAAACCACTGGTCCTAAGAATAGGGCGACATTTCCAACCCCTTCAGATTACTTAGTAGTGGGGTGTGACATCTAATACTCTGTATTATAATTCAAACCTCTAGTAAAGCCACTATTTTTATATTTAGAAATTAACTTCTTCAAACAACTAAAAGGGCAAGGCTAGCTATTGGAACATGATTTGTTGATTCTTTAAATGCTTTTCCTTTGGACAGCAAGAATGGAGCTAGATTTGTATATGTCAAAGAATGCTCAAGAGCCCTATTGGTTCCAATTCGAGTAAACTCTGCTTCTGTACTTCCTTTTCCTAAATGAATCAAATAAACTTTTGGTCAGACGGGGCTTTCATTGATGTATAGGATTGTTAAAACCTAGTCAGTTCAAATTCTTACATGTCCTCACTAAATATTAAATAAATAATGTATTAATGATATGATATAGTTTTGGGCATTTAGTAATGTTTCATTAATCCGAAAGGTTGTCTTATCTTGTTTTGAATTAGGATATTTAGGTTTTTTTCTTTTTATATTTATGATTAGGTTTGACTTTATTTTGAAGCCTAGCGGCTTCATCTCTAGATTAGCTTATCTTGTTTTGAATAAGAATTTTTGGGTTTTTTTTTTTTAATATGTTATGATTATGTTAGACTTCATTTTGGAGCCTAGTGACTTTATTCCCATATCTCTATTTTTTTTCCCGATATTTTCACCCTCTAGTCTGCAATTCGATTCACTATAATATTTGAATTATTAACAAAAGTTATTATCTTTATTCTCGAAACTTGACCCTTGGAATCGCCCAATTTTATGTAATCTTTGACTTATAAATAAAATTATTTTTATTTTTTAAACTATTAAGTTTTTTTTTTTTAAACGTCAGAGCAGTTCACGTGCTGATGTTGACATCAAAAATTAGGAAATAGTATGAAATTGACTAAATTATTTATGACATTTAAATGAATTTGGACCGTAATTTTTTTTTTTTTTTCTTGATGAAATTTGAACATGCCTCTTATAGGTTTCTAGAAACTTCATTAACAATATATTTAGATAGGATGAAAAAGAAAGAAAAAGAATAGAGATGTAAATTTAGATTTAATTGGATGATTTAGTTCATTTAGTTATGAAGAAAAAGATAGAAGAAAAGTAAATTAGTTTCTCTCTATTTCAAAAAAATAAAATAAATCGTCCAAATTTAGATGAATTGACAAGTATTTATCATTTATTTAATAAAATAAAATAAAAATAAATTATATTTATTTCCTTTATTATTAAAAATAAAGATCTTCCTTTCTTTCCACCTTGTGAAGCACGACACTTATGTAATTTAGACCGATGGCAAATTCTTTCTTTACGCATTCGATTTCTTGTAACCTGATGAGGCTTTGAGCCTGTATCAGTTTGATTTAAACAGAAATCTACTCTCTTTTTATAATACTAGCATTAATAGAAATTTATTGTCTCTCTCTGCACTACCTGTGTCGTAAATCACAATTCTAGAATTCGTTTTAACTTCGAGGAAGCTTCGGCGACAATGATACCCATATATTTAATTTGCATTTCTCTTGTATTTTATATAAGGAATTCCTTAGCGGTTGCCCAGTTGGTTTTAGAACCCTATAATTTGTTCGCCCTTTTAGCCTTTGTTTAGTTTAGGGAAAAGTAAAAATATCTGAAAAAGGAGAAGTAATGCAAAAGTAAATGTGTCATTCGCAGTAAATTTCTTCTCTAATGTTAAAAAGGTTAGTGAGTAAAGAAGATACAAAAACAAATAATTCATTTCTTTCGTATTTTTAAGTCGTTAAAATAATATATATAATATATATAATACTTTATTTAATATAAAAATAAAATTTTATTTATTTTAGTTTAATCTAAATTAAATAAAATAAAAATAAATCATATTCCCGTGTCGTAATAAAGGTAAATGTGCTACTTTCCATTCCCTTACCCACCCTTTGTAAACAAACCAAAGTGTTAATGATTTGGGGTTACGCAAAGTGGTATGGTCTGAATTTCCTTTTAAAGAAATTTATTAATTATAAATTTTTTGAATAAAGTTTTAGTTGGCTTTTTTTTCGTATTTTGACGTAAATTTTTTTCGGCGTCTTACGTATTTTAACTTTGTATGTATATTTGTAATTTGTGTCGAATGAAGTTATAAGTTAAATTGTAAAATTCTAAATTAGGGAAATGTTATGGATCGAAACAGATAACAAGAATAGATAACGAGAATAAAAAAATAAATATGAAGAATAGAACAAAGTAATGAAATTTACATATACTACGAAGATCGCAAAATACTTTATTAATAGTCACCGAGAGATTTATATAAATATATTTTTAATATTTTTCTCAAATCCTATGTACATATCTTGTCTTGCACCATTCATCCACCCACCTAATCTGCATTCATACGTTCTATAATATTAGAAATATAAGATCAAATTAGGACACTTATACTCATAATTTGGCTTTACTTGGATTGGAGTTTTCCAATCCATCTTAAACTAAAATTTTAATTTAATTCAAATATATTATTTTTTTTATATAATTTTGGTTTATGAAAACCTATTATCTACTCACGCATCATATTTTCTCTTTAGACTTTACCAAACTCTATATATTTAATAATTTTTTATAAAACTTATTTCAAATAAGTTCTTATTCACTTATATAGTAGATTTTTCAAAAATACAATACGAGGAAAGCTGAAACAATAAATAGAACTACTGGGAAAATATTGATTTATTGCTGCCTCCTTCACTAATCGTTGGTAGCGACAAAACCCGCCATTTCCGTATCCCTCCAGATCAACCAAAATGGCTGAGTCTGTCGTTAACTTTGCCGTGGAGGCGATTGGCAACATGTTGATTGAAGAAGTCAAGTTTCAGCACGGGGTTAAAGATCAAGTGGAGCAACTTCATTTGGAGCTCGGCAGGATGAGATCTTTCTTGAGAGATGCAGAAGCAAGGCAAAATGAGGAGGGGAATCATAGCGTATGGATCTCACAGACTAGAGACCTTGCTTACGATGCTGAGGACTTGCTTGAGAGATATGCTTTCAAGATTGCATCGCAAAAGGAAAAAATCTTTAAAAGATCTGTTTGCATCTTGAATGAGTGCTATATTCGCCATTCAATTGGGGCAGATATTCAAAGACTCCAATCCAAGATTTCTGATCTTACTAAGAGTTTTCAAGATTACGGTCTAAGAGCTATCATGGTGTCGTCAAAATAATGAGTTGACGTAAATAGGTATCGGCTACACTTCTGATGAACACAAACGATTCGATATGGTGAAACAAAAAATGGTATTAGATCTTTTTTGAATCAGGGACCGGATTCCTTGAACTTACTATAGAAAGGGTTCAAGAAAGTCAGCTGAAAATACACAACGGAAGGACTTCTTGGAACAATAACCAGATACTTGTATTAACTTGCTTTGAGGAAAGTATAGAAAAGATTAAAATTTCGAAAGAAGAAAGGAAAGCTATAAAGAAAGTTGGAAACAAAGCTATAAAGAAAACTGGAAACAAAGCTGTAAAGAAAAGTTATAACAAAGCGGTAAGAAAGCTGTAAGAAATTGAACTTCTAGACTAAAAAGCTGTAAATGACGACTAAACAGAAGAAATTGAATTTCAGTATTTGTTGGTTGATGATGGTTGTATCTTGGTTCCGGACGGTGTCCTCATTTTATATTTGCTGCAACCGAGCCACCAACAAATCGTGGAGTTTCTTTCAGCCAAAGAATGCTCCTAACGGTCGTGGGCAAACTCGCAGGATTTTCGCGCCGAAAGATCAGGAATCCGTTTTACTTCTTATCGGCTTCGTGGTGCCGATGTTGACTAACGGCTACTCTAAATGTTGACTTTATCGGCTCGGAAAACTTATTACACTGGCAACGGCTTAAAGTAACCATTGCGTCAACTCGACAAAGCTGATATCAACACATGCCCCCCCGAGTCTCGTTGTTTCAGCGGACACGAATCAGCGAAATGATGGGAATCATACAGTCATTAATAGCAGCTGTTCCTTTTCCGATAAAAACAAAACGTCCCGAACGTTGTGGAACATTTGTGACGCCTCAACTTTGGAACCCACAAACGGCTCAATTTCAAAACTCCCTTATAAATAGCAATGGTCCCCAATCGGAACTACTCACTTTGTACGACTTCTATTTTCCTCAAACTTCTATTGTTTAAGTGATTCCTCGATGCTTCACCTTTTTGCGATTACTCCTTGTGCTCTGTAAATTTTCTCTTAGTGAAAGGAACAAACCGCGATGGCGACCTCTATTGACAAGAACATCCTGGCCCCAATCCATGCCGATGCACACCTATTCGCCTTGGGCCCCCGTCTTTTACCCACAGAGGTTACAGCTGAGCACTTGCGATTTTTATTTTGCCTGTTGATTTTACTTTTCCCCTGCAACAGAACACCTTCACAACCGCCAACTCCCCACCTCCTTCCATCATTGGCCCCGTAAACTCAAGAATTACATAGAATGGCGGGACCGCTGCCATGCCCAATTTGGGGCCATCTGGGAACAGTGGGGAATTGCGGATGCCATCATGATGACTGATTTTGAAATGGCATTTGGCCGCAACCTATTTGCCGCCGTTCTTCTCTTTTGGTCTTCGGCGATCAATGGCTTCATCTTTCCACATGGGATGTTTTCTCCCACTATCCTCGATATTTGCACTATCCTCGACTTCCGATGCGATAGCGACGAGATTTCGAGGCTCCACAATGAAGAGCATCTTCCAGCCGTTGAGGCTCGTCTTAACAAGGCCTCTTCTTCATACAGCAATTTTATTGCCGGTCAGAGAGGAGTGGATGACATTTTTTCGAATCAAGAGCAAGCGGCCTTCTTATGGCTTTGGCTCTGCAAGTATATCATCTGTTCTCATTCCGTTGGCGTCAGCAACGAGTATCGATACTACGTATCGGCTCTCCTACGAAGCAGAAGGCATTGCGATCTGGTCTCTCTGGTCCTCGCATTAGTCTACCGTACTATCAATCAGCTGACGACCATTCTTTTCGCTGGAGAGGATCCGACCAACCTCGGGGGTCCGCTATGGATTGCCCAACTGTGGTTGTACCAGTATCTGCCCAATTTTGGTATCAGTCGATTAATAGGAGCCTCCGCAAGCCCTTCTGATCTGGTGACAGGCTATCGATTGCTGCAAGTTTCTTTGAACACTGCTTCTGTCGAGACCATTGTCTCGTATCTCCATCAACGTCGAGACTTCCACGTCGCTACCTTCTTCCCATACACTGCCCGCACAAAAGGCCCTCTCTGGTTGAAGAGCCTATCGGAAGGTCCTAAAGCAACTCAAGAGACCTTGTGGGCTTGAATCCTGTGCCCTCGAGAAATTCTCTTGGGGGCCAAGCTTGGAGCCCGAAGTGCTAAGACCTCCTGTGAGAGGTATAACCCCTACTGCTTCTCTCATCGTTTGGGTTGATACAAGACATCCCTACAGATCCGGGGCATGTTTCTTCCTTTTCTGTGAAGCCCGTGCTATCGGTTGAGGATGTGCAAACCTTAGCCGATAGCACCCTGGCCATCCTGCGGTCCTTTGACTTCAAGCCCTTTCAAGTGGTGCTGGAGTCCTCTCCAAATTTTAATTTGTGGTGGAGACTACTAAGTGAGGCTCTATTCTACGACCCTATCGGTGTTTGGCTTCTGCAAGTTCGGGGTACTTTGCCTGAGGCGTTATCGGCTAAGAAGGGCAAACAGGTAAAATCTCCTGTAAGTCCTATAATAATGTCGGCCTTACGTACTCCCTTAGTGCAGAAAACTGCTGCCGCTGCTTCCATTGTCGCAGAGGAGGAGGAAGAAGAGATAGAAATCCCATCCCTGCTTCGGCGATTGAAGAGGAAGCATGAAACTTCGACTCTTTCTGCTTCCAAGGTTTGTCTCTGTCCATCTTGTTTTGCTCAGCGTCTTCAATACTCAATTTGTCTAACTGCCGTTTTCTCCCTTTCTGCAGAAGCGTAAACAAAACCGTCCCGTTGTTATTGAAACTTTTTCTGATTCAGAGGAAAATATTCCACTCCAGACTTTAGTAGAAAGAGCATCTAAAAAGGTTACTCCTCCGACGACAGAAGTATCGGCTTCTCCACCAGTGGCGGACCTTCCATCGGCTGAGGCATCGGTTCCCAGAGGCCCATCCCTTGTTCGGCCAGAGCCTGATGTTAGGGAACCAGAGCCTTCTGTCACAAGAACGACTCTGCCTCTCCCAAGTCAGGGCACTGAAGAGACTGTTGCCCCTCTACCAATGACAACATTACATTCAGCATTAGATTTCCTTGACGGCCTTATTGGGACCCCCTTGCCTGCCGATAAATCCACTCTTGACAATGTGAGCCGCTCCCTATTGCGGATTGCACAATCCTCCGACCCGGATCTACCTCCTATGCTTCGGGATCTAGCAACTGAATGCCTGGGGCAGATACGCTTCACAGGGCGCTTCTTTCTAGCCACGCAAAGTCACCGGGATGAAGCTTACGATCAGCTAGAACTTCTGAAACTACATCGAGAGAATGCAGCCTTCTCAGAAAGGGACCACAGAGAATTCGTTAGTTGACTTACACTTCTCCGAGCTGATATTGCGGAGAGAATAGGTAAGATTGAACGGCTCGAGTGCCAACTACTGGACCTTCAAGAAGAATTTGATTCTGAGAATAGGGTTCTAGAGCAGTGGTTTGAAGCAGAGAAAGGGCTTCAAGAGGCTGTCAAAGCTATTGATGACTCCAACATTCAACATAACGATGAACGTCGAATGTTGGAGGCAGAAGAGGAATTTCTTGAAGCTGAGCTGACCAACTCAAATGTTCTATTGAATGAGATGAAATCTGGATGGGGCCGCTTTGTGGCTGAACTTAACAAGATTCTTCACCCTTCGACCACTGATGAAGCAGGTCTTTCCAAAACTTAACCTGAAGAGATTGCCAGCACGGCGGCGAAAACAAAAGTACCAGAGACAACTTCCGTTGAAGCCGACCTGCCTGCCAAGGAGGAATCCGAGGCTGAACCATAAACGGTTGAAGTAACGCTTCCAGTTCTTGACCTACAGCCGACGGGACCTGACATGGCGACCAGCTAGGATTTCGAACCAGAAGACCCTGATCGGCTGGCAATCGTTCCATATCGATCGATACAAACGCCCAACTTCCCCTCTGATGTGAACGAATCCCCTTTGTAAGGAAGTCTATGGCTATCTGATCGGCCTCTTGTGATCAGTTGATGACCATTAATCTATCAGAACTTTTTCCTTCTAACAGAACTCCCTGTTCCAACTTCTTCTTCTTTTTTTTTTAACAGAACTTCCTGTTCCAACTTCTTCTTCTTATTTTTTTTTCTCTAGTTCCTTCCCAAAACACCAGATAATAACATTTCAAGAACTTATCGTTAATCGCTCTGCCTGCTTCCTTTCCATCGGGTGTCATCAGGCGATAAGCCCTTCCATCAAAGACTTGAGTTATTAAGAATGGGTCTTCCCATGACGCGGACCACTTGCCATACTTTGGATCTTTTGGTGCAATGGGCAGAATAGTCTTTCATACCATGTCTCCTTCTTGAAAACTTCTTTCACGGACTTTCCGATTGTATGCCCTTGCTACCTTCTCCTTGTGCCATTTTATGTTCTCCAAGACAACCCAACGATCCTCCTTAACTTGATCTAAGCTTAAGGCCAAGACTGTTTGATATTCTTCAGTCATTAGACCATGCCGGGCTGATTGCAGGGATAACTTCATGGGTAACATAGCGTCCCGTCCATAAGTTAGTCTAAACGGAGTAAAGCCAGTAGCCGTCTTAGCAGTGTTCCTATGGGCCCATAATACTTCCTGCAAGGTCTCATGCCACCTCCTTGGATTATCTTTGACCACCTTACAGATCATACTGATTAAAGTTTTATTCATTGCCTCTACTTGTCCGTTAGCCTGTGCATAGTAGGGAGAAGAGTGAAGCAACTTAACTTTGAATTGAGTTAGAAAGTTACGCACCTTATCTTTTGTAAACATCGTTCCTTGATCCGTTGTCACTGTCTCTAGGATTCCGAATCGGAAGAGGATGCTCTGCCGGATAAAGTTGATAACGGTCATTTGTGTCACCTTGATCAATGGCTGCGCCTCCACCCACTTGTTGAAGTAATCTGTTGCCACCAATATGAATGTGTGTCTTTTTGCCGAAGGTGGATAGATTTTTCCAATGATGTCCAAGGCCCATCCACGGAAAGGTCATGGTTTAATGATAGGATGCAATTCCATGGAAGGAGTGTGTAGGGGGTCATGCTTTTGGCAAGCTTCACAGCTAACCGCATAGGCATTACAATCTATGGTCATCGATGGCCAAAAGAAACCATGGCGTTGAAGCTTCTATTTCATTTTTAGGCCTGCCTGATGTGCTCCACATAGGCCTTCGTGTACTTCTGCCATAGCCCGCAGGGCTTCTTCCTTGGAGAGACACTTTAAAAGAACCCCGGTGTGACTCCGTCGAAACAAATTATTACCTATCAAGGTAAAGCTGAGGGCCTTTCGTTTCAAATCGCGAGACGTTTGACCAGTCAGGTTTCTTAAGTAAGTAATAATCTCCTGTCGCCAATCCTCTTGATACTCTGTCTTCGTTATCTGTTGGCACATTACGGCTTTCCTAAAACCTGAGGCCAGCTGAGCTAAATCATTAGCGTTTTGATTTTTCGATCTGGGAACATGAAATAGAATAACCTCCTAGAAATGCTGAAGTAACCCTTTTACCTCCTGCAACCTATCAAACAAATCCAGATTAGCACATTTATAATCTCCTAATACCTGTCGGATAACCACCTGAGAATCTCCTAAAATTCTGATTACTTGAACCTCCAATGCTTTCAAAATCCGTAGTCCTAACAAAAGGGTGTCATATTGCGCCTGATTATTGGTTGTTCCTTTCTTTAACTCAAAGTGGATCTTACGCTGATGTCTATATGGGGATTCAATAACCAAACCAATGCCAGCCTTTTGTTGGGTGCTTGAGCCGTCAAATCGCAAAACCCACGGCTTTACAGAAATGTACCTCTACGGTGTGTTCCCTTCCGTTTATGGTTCTTCCAGAAAAGGATGTTTGGCTAAAAAGTCTGCAATAGCCTATCCTTTTATTACCCTCAGTGGCACATGAGTTAGGGAAAAAGCATGCAATTTGACTGCCCATTTCATAAGCCGTCCATTCAGCAAAGGGCAATTCAACAAGAATTTGATTAAATCTACTTTATATAAGACATGTACTTCCCTGAATAATAAGTAATGCTGCAACTTTGTGCATGCATAGTGGAGAGATAAGCATAAATTTTCAATAGGGGTGTACCTAGTCTCTGTGTCCGATAGATTTCAACTAAGATAATATACTACTCTTTCAATCCTTTGTTGGTCATCCTAAGCTAAAAAACTGCAGATGGATTCTTCCGCAGCTGAAATATATAACTTCATGGGAGACTAGTTGTGTGGAGGTGCTAACACCGGTGGATATGATAGAGCTATCTTTATTTGGTCAAACGCTACCTGATGTTTAGGCTGCCAGATAAAATCTTGAGATAACTTTAATCGTAATAAAGAGGAAAAAACCTTCTGTTTACCTGCGGCGTTTGCCAAAAAATGCCATAGAAAATTGATGTTTCCCAAGAAACTCTGAAGCTCCTTCTTCATCTGAGGAGGTCTTGCTTGTAGAATATCTCTGGCCTTATTCTGATCTATCTTAATCCCCCTCTAGTGTACTATAAACCCCAGGAAGTTCCCTGCAGTAACTCCCAATGCACACTTAGCCGAATTGAACTTCAAATGGTGCCGGCGCATCTGGAAAAATGCTTGTTCCAAATCAACCAAGTGTTGTAAGAAAATGGGGGACTTTACAACTAAGTCATCTATGTAGACCTCTATTGTGTTGCCAATAAGATCATGAAAGATAAGGTTCATAACCCGCTGAAAAGTGGCTCCAACGTTCTTCAAACCAAATGGCGTGACTACCCATTCAAACAAACCGATAGAGCTTGGGCAACGAAACTCCGTTTTGTGTGTACCTTCTTTAACTCTGAATATCTGGTTACACCCTGAATAACCATCCATGAAGAGTAAAAATTGGTTCCCCGCAGTGGAATACACTAGCATGTCCGCCATTGGCATAGCATACTTATCTTTCGGAGTGGCCAAGTTTATGTTTCTGAAGTCTATGCATACACGTAGTTGACCATTCTTCTAAATGACCGGCACGATGTTAGATATCCACTCTACGTATCGGCACGTACGGATGAACCCACATCGTAGTAACCTTTCTATCTCCTCCTTGATCCTGGGTAGCAATGTGGGGTTAAAACGTCTTGTCGGTTGTTTATGGGGCTTAAAGCCCTCTTTGATAGGTAGACAATACTCCACAATGCTTCGGTCCAATCCTGGCATTTCATGATAGTCCCACGCAAAATAATCTTTATACTTGTGGATTAGACCCGTTAACGTATCCCTTTGCGCAATAGACAAGTGTAGATTAACCTTGATTTTTCTATTCTCCCCAGGTTCTCCTATGTCTACCTCAGTTAACGGATCTTGAGCAATAAAACCAGGAGCCCACCGAACTTCGGGATCCTCAGGTGGTAAGCCGCCTCCTGTCGGCTCTACAGTCGTGATCAGGTTATGAGCCATAGTTAGCTTGGCATACTGACTAGGATTAAAGGTCGGATGATAAAATAGAGATTCGTTCATATGAATTTCTGCTGAGAATGGATTGGGATCGGCTGGGATTTGCTCTACTCGTTCTCCATCCCAGATCAATATCATCTGATGTAAAGTGGATGGTACGCATCGGTTTGCATGAATCCAATCCCTGCCCAATACAACGGAATAAGCTTTGCATTGATTATAAAAAAGACCGTCTTTCTGGTCTTAGATCCGACTGTGACTTCAAATGTGATAACACCTTCTGTCGTCGCTGCTTCTCTAGTGAAGTTAACCATCTGAACATCGGTGGGGAACAAATCTGTCCTATCCTTTCCCAATCATTTTAACGTAGAAAGGGGCATAACATTCAAGACGGCTCCACCATCAACCAAAATCTGAGTAAACGGCTTGCCATTGATATGTGCTTTGATATATAAGGGCCTGAGGTGGTTAACACTTTGGGCCGTTGGAATTGGAAAGAGCATCCCTTCTGATGGAGCTCTGGCATAAACTAATTCCACTGCAACTTTTTCCTCCGCATGAAAATCCTCTTCCATAGACTATTGAGGAGAAATAGCTCGAAAACTTGACGGCGGGATGCTAATCATATTTTGGCCATTATCATGGGATAATTGTTCTTTGACCTAAGCATCTAGAAGCTACCTTTATTGTGCTCGTTTCTGTTGTTCTCGTCTTTTCTGAGATTTTGACGGTCGGGAACAATGGCCCTGCAGAAATAGCTTTTCTTGGGGCACCTGCATTGTTAGTTTCCCTTCTTCGCAGTGGAAATGTGCTACAAATGAGGAAGGAGATAAACGGGTAAAAACGGATGGTTTACCATCCAATATTTGGAATCTTTTCCCTGTCACCCCTGGTTTGTTACTTTCTGCAGATTCTACACAATTCCTACCCTCTTCCGTTTGTAACATATGTGCATCTGCTAACGGAAATGGATCCGTATCTACTAAAGTTTCTTCCTTTTTATCCGCAAACTTTAATCTTCCATCCTGGATAGCCTTTTGAATAGTATTCTTGAAAACAACGCAACTATTAGTGTTATGAGAAAAAGAATTGTGCCATTTGCAGTACCTTTTTCCTTTTAGCTCCTCTTGGCTTGGGATCCTGTGTCCGTAAGTCAGACGGATTTGTTTATCTACCACTAGCTGGTCAAATATTTATTCAGCTTTTGAAATATCAAAAGAGTATGATGGTCTGGCTGTGGCAACTTCTTCTTTCCCTTTGCTAGGCTTCAACTGTGGACACATGTAGGAGGAACCCTTTAACAACTCAGCCGCCATTACCTCTATGGCTTGCTATTCATCATCCTCATTGGTATCATCCACGACTGAGATCATGGTTTGGTCGTGGGAGAACTTAACAAAACGTCTCTTCTCATTCTCCTTGATCATCTCTTCTACTCTGACAGCCTGAGATAACAGACGGGATAGATCGGAGAAATCTTGAAGAATGAGTCGTTCTTTAAGCTGCGAATGTATCCTGCTAATAGCAATTCTTACACATTCTGTTTCTAACAACTGGGTTGTGCACTTGGACTTAGTCTGCCAGAAGCGCTCAATAAAATCTGCAACATCTTTTGACCCCTTTTGTTTTATTGCCAAGAGATCGGCAATGGAAACTTCAGGTGCAGGTTTGAAGAACCGTGGGAGAAAAATTTTTTCCATGTCAGCCCATGAGTATATAGAGTTGGGAGCTAGATTAGCATACCATGTGAACGATGCCCCTATTAAAGACAACGAAAACAGTTGTAAATTATGCCAGTCATTATTTCCCAATTCACCACATTGTGCTGTAAACCTTCCAATGTGTTCTATGGTAGACTTATTATCTTCACCAGAGAACGTAGTAAACTCCGATAGTCTAAAACCACGAGGAAGTACTGCCATGGAATCTACCCAATCAAGATAAGGTTTTTGATATACGAGCCGAGACCTTGACTGTCGGCGGAATGCTTCCGTCATTAAATCGGCCGGCTGGTATGGCTGTTGAATCTGTGGCGACTGTATGATAGGTCAAGGCCCCATGAAAGGCTCAGCACTTTCGATCCCCTGTACGGGATAGGCCGTTGTCATTGCCGGATATCCAGGAGGATAAGAAGTAGAGTAATTCGACTGCCCCCCGAGAGGTGGCATGTTTCCCCTAACAAAGGTTGGGGCTGCTTCATAGGTTGTCAGTGATCTTGTTATCAGAGCAGGATTTCTTCCTGGTATTAGATCTTTTTTTAATCAGGGATCGGATTCCTTAAATTTACTATAAAAATGGTTCAAGAAAGTCAGCTGAAAATGCACAATGGAAGGACTTCTTGGAACAATAACCCGATACTTGTATTAACTTGCTTTGAGGAAAGTACATAAAAGATTAAAACTTCGAAAGAAGAAAGGAAAGCTATAAAGAAAGCTGGAAACAAAGCTATAAAGGAGAGCTATAACGAAGTGGTAAGAAAGCTGTAAGAAATTGAACTCCTAAACTAGAAAACTGTAAATGACGACTAAACAGAAGAAATTGAATTTCAGTATTTGTTGGTTGATGATGGTGGTGTCTTGGTTCCGGACGGTGTCCTCATTTTATACTTGCTGCAATCGAGTCACCAACAGATCGTGAAGTTTCTTTCGGCCAAAGAATGCTCCCAACGGTCGTGTGCAAACTTATAGGATTTTCGTGTCGAAAGATCAGTAATCCGTTTTACTTCTTATCGGTTTCGTGGTGCCGATGTTGACTAACAGCTACTCTAAATGTTGACTTTATCGGCTCGAAAAACTTATTACACCGGCAACGGTTTAAAATAACCGTTGCGTCGGCTTAGCAAAGCTTACGTCAACACATGGAAAGAGAAGGCTCTAGCTCTTCCTCCGAACAGCAGCTTAGGCGAACCTATTCGAGGGTTGTTGAGGACGATTTTATCAGATTGGAGAATGATGTTGAAATTCTGGTGGGGCAATTGGTGAATGAAAATGACGCTAACTGCCGAGGAGTGGTTTCCATATATGGGATGGGAGGCCTCGGAAAAACAACTCTAGCAAGAAAAGTCTACAATCACCCCAAAGTGTAATGCTATTTTGAGAATCTTGCTTGGGTCTGCATTTCACAACAGTGGCAAAAGATAGATATCTTACAAGGGATCCTGATTAGGTTTTCTCCAACACAAAGACTTGAAATTATACAATGGAGGGATGGGGAGCTGATTAGGACACTTTTCGAAACCTTGCAGAACAAACGGTGTCTTGTTGTTCTTGATGATATCTGGTCAATAGATGCTTGGGAGAGTATTAAAGATGCATTTCCAATCACAGAGAAGGGAAGCAAATTATTGCTTACAACACATATTAGAGGAGTTGCATCACGTATAGGTCCAAATGGTTTCCACCACGAACCAAGTCTCTTAACTGACCATGAAAGCTGGGAGTTGCTTAAAATTAAGGCATTAAAAGGAAGAACTTACAATGGTATGTTCATTCTTTACTGGTCATTTACATTTGGTCAACGCATATTCAAAATTGTTAAAAAAAAGTCTACTTTAGTATTATTCTGTTTTCACTTACTAATGATGGGAAAAGGTTTTTGCCCTGTTGATCCGTACATAATGATACACAGACCTTTATGTTCTTGTGTGAATTTTGCTCCAAATAGAGACATGTTAACATTATTCCATAAGTTTTCACAATGAACCCAAAAAATTAAAAAACGGTATTTATAAAATATTTTTTTTAAAAACATGATTCATAGATTTTACATTAAAAATAACTTTATCAGGTTATTGACATAAAGATATAACTTCAGTAGGTAACTTCTACACTTCAATTGGAATGAAGGGAGGAAGTATTTGAGAAGTGAAGTAATTTGAAGTCAAATGAGTAAAAATTATTTTTAATTGGAAGTAAACAAGGGATGAAAGTAAATGGGAAGGGAAATTGCTCAGACTTTCAAGTAAGAAAAAAAAGGAAAGAAAAGAAATTATTTTATACTTACAATTGCTTTCCTTCTCTTAGAGTGGAATTTTCAAATTTTGTACTGAACTGTTGCGTAAAGGTAGTTCTGGTGTTGTTATTATTTTCTTTTCAGGCCTTGAAGAGATGCATAAAATGGAAGAGTTGGGAAAGGAGATGGCCAAATATTGCGGGGGTCTTCCTTTGGCAGTGGTCGCCTTGGGAGGAATTCTTAATACAAAAAGGGACATAAAGGATTGGGAAAGCGTTCTCAAAAATGTTAAAGGCATATATTAGAAGAGGTGATAGTATTGTACGAGAACAAGGCGTTGACAATATATTATCATTAAGTTACAGTGACTTGCCGCTAAAATTGAAGCCTTGTTTTCTTTATCTGAGTAGATTTCCTGAAGATTCTGACATAGATGTAGAGATATTATATCAATTATGGATCGCTGAAGGAATGATATTAGTCCAAGATCGAAAAGGTGAAGACTCGATGATGGATGTAGCAGAACGTTACCTAGAGGAGTAAGCAGAGCGCTCCATGGTACAAGTTAAAGTGGCTGAGGATACTGTTAGAGTGACAAAGTTTGAATACTGCTGCCTTCATGATCTTATGAGAGACCTAAGCTTGGAAAAGGCAAAAGAAGAAAACTTTTTCTTGTTCGTCCACTCACAGAGAGGTTTTGATGATCAAGTATACAAGTCCTCTTCTCCAACCCAGCAAATTCACAGACTAATCATCCATTTTCAGAAGGAGGATGTCCCTAAATATGTCCCACCTCGCGAGGGATTAACTAGGCACTTGAGGTCACTCAGTTTGTTGGTTGACAATGGTCAATACAAGGGGCATTTGTCCCGGATAATAAAGTCCCAATTCAGTTGGTTTGTGATGCTTAGAGTGCTGGAAATTGAAGACCTAATACGTTATGTGAATGAGGATAATATAAAAGAGTGTTGTTGCTGCTTCATTGATCACCTCAAGTTACCTGAGGATGTGGGTAATCTCATTCACTTGAGATACTTGTCTCTGAGAGGATCTCGCTTTCTTTGGTTGCCATGGTCCTTCGGCAATTTAAAACACTTGCAGACCCTTGACTTGCGGTGTACTGACACTGTCAGGGTGCCAAATGTTCTCTGGAAGTTGAGACAACTTAAGTACCTATATTTGCCTCAATTGCAGGATGTTCTTAACAAAATTGTGGGTACTAATTTGGAATTGGATGGATTGGTCAACCTAGAGATCTTGGAAGGTTTTGATGGTATGTTTTGCTCGTATAAGGATTTACTCAAGTTGACTGCACTCTACCGGTTAGATTCTAGAGTTAATTTTGAACATGATGACTCCGTGGAATTTCTGTCCATTATATTGAATTCAAAAAGTTCAAATAAAATAACACTCAAGGTTTTCTCTTTTTGTGATTACTCTATGGATAGAGATAAATGTTCAGAAATTCTTAAAAAGCTGTTTGCTTGTCGCAATCTTTCCCACATGGACATATGGAGTCAGATCAGCAATTTTCCAAACTATGAGGCCTGTTTTGCTTCACTTTTCTTTCACTTCTTAACACACAGCTAATGGTTGATCCAATGCAAACAATTGAGAGGTTCCCCAATTTACAACATCTTTTCTTACATTATAACAGCTTCAAAGGGACAGAAATACAATGTGGAGCTACAGGCTTCCCTTGGCTTAGGGAACTTTACCTCGGGGATTCGCCCAATTTAGTGAAATGGACTATTGCGGAAGGATCCATGCCCAGTCTTTCTAGTCTAATCATTTTGAATTGCAAGAAACTAGAAATGGTTCCTGATGGGGTTAGGTTTATTACTACTCTCGAATCATTTGAAATTGGACGAATGTCTGAAGAATTTAATCGCAGGATTCAAGTGGTAGATGGCGAAGAAGGAGAGGATTTTGACAAAATTCGGAATGTGCCTTTGGTTAAGGTTAGCAAAGATACCTTTTATTTATTTATTTTGCTCATAGTGACCACTTAATTGTATGAAATTTTCTTTTTTTTAAATGAACTTTACTGCTTACGGTATATAAAATTTTTCTCAGGTGAACGTACGTTAGGATTGGAGAAGATTTCAGCAAAGTTAGGTATGTGGTAACCTGGTAAGAACATGCTAATTTACACATCATTAAGTATTCTCTCTATTTTTTGGTTCTACGTCAATAAAAGTTATCATTTTCTAACTTTTAAAAAAATTTCAGATTAAAAACAAAAGTTTAAAAAATATATTTGAATAATTTTCCTTGAAGTTATATTAAAATAAATACTTAATAATGACACCTTCACTTGTTATTAAAGACAAAACCAAGAATTTAGAGTTGGGAGCAAACTATATGAAAGAGTATGTTAGAGGATAATATTATAATTTTTTATGCTTCTGTTGACGTCAGCTTTGCCGAGCCGACACAACGGTTACTTTAAACCATTGCCGATTTAATAGGTTTGCCGAGCCGATAGAGTCAACGTTTAGAGCAACCGTTAGTCAACATCGGCACCACGAAGCTGATAAGAAGTAAAACGGATTCCTGATCTTTCGGTGAGAAAATCCTGCGAGTTTGCCCACGACCGTTGGGAGCATTCTTTGGCCGAAAGAAACTCAACGATTTGTTGGTGGCTCGGTTGCAGCAAGTATAAAATGAGAACGTCGTCTGGAACCCAGACATGACCATCATCAACCAACAACTTCAAGTTTCAATTTCTTTTAATTCGTTGTCATCTATAGCCTTTTAGTCTAGGAATTTAATTTCTTACAATTTTGTTACAGCTTTCCTTTACTGCTTTGTTTCTAGCTTTCCGTTCTTCTGTTGAAATTTAAGTCTTTTCTATAAGTTTCCTTAAAGTACGTCAATGCACGCATTTACTTGTTGTTCCGAAAAGTCCTTTCGTTGTGTATTTTCAGCTAACTTTCTTGAACCCTTTCTATAATAAGTTCAAGGAACCCGGTCCCTGATTCAAAAAAGGTCTGATACCATTTTCTGTTTTCACCATATTAGATCGTTTGTGTTTATCAGAAGAGTAGCCGATACCTGGTTACATTGGCTTGTTATTTTGACAGCAACACAGATTGGCACGCCCAGTGGGACCTAAGGTCAGTTTTCGCATTGTGGTCAAGACGTTTGATGGCGAACAACTCACAGCAGCCACCTGCAGCGGAGTCATCTGAACGACTCCCAGTCCGTGCTCTCCGAGGAGTCTTTGATCATTCTGTTACTGCTTCCAGTTATACTCAGGTTACTCCTCCGGAACAAGGGTGTCAGTCCTTACCTCCACCACAGGTGTCTCAGTCGACATCTACTTCTCTGACTGCCATCCGACATACTATGGAGCAATGTACTGGTGAGCTTTTACAGGGTCTTATCCCGCAGTTTGCTACTATTTTTCGACCTTTGCTTCAGAATGAGCTCCAACAATTTGCACAGAGGCAAAATATGCAAACTTTCAATCAGCCATCGGGTTACCCTGCACAAGGGACAACCGTGGCACCCGCGTACCTCATGCCATCGGTTGATGGCGCACCTTCTCATGGATCAGTTCACCTTCTACGAAAAGAAATGTCTTTCCCTGCTGCTGGGGCGCATCAAGTTCTAGGAGTGGTGGCTCAGAACGCTATGCTAGCAGAAGTGTTTCCAGGTAGAAATCCTGTTCGATGACAGGATTACCAACGACTTATGAAGCAACCCAAACCTTCGTTCGGCGAAATTTGCCATCTTTTGGGGGGCAGCCGAATTATTTTGCCCCTTATCCTCCTGTACATCCGGCAACGGCCATGATTTATCCAGTATAGGGGGTTAGAAGTATTGAGCCTTTCCTGGGGCAAGGATCTTGACCTATTATGCAAAGTCCTTCACCATAGATTCAACAGCCATACCAGTTGGCCAATATGATGACAGAGGCATCTCGTCGATAGGCACCGGATCGGCTCGTATACCAAAAACCTTATCCCAATTGGGTAGATTCCATGGTAGTACTCCCTCGAGATTTTAAGCTACCAGAGTTTACTACATGCTCTGGTGAAGATAATAAGTCCACCATAGAACACATCGGAAGGTTTACAGCACAATGTGGTGAGTTAGGAAATAATGAGTGCATAAATTACAACTATTTTCATTATCTTTAACAGGGGCAGAGTTCACCTGGTATGCTAATCTAGCTCCCAATTTTGTATACTCATGGGTGGACATGGAAAGAATTTTTCACCAACGGTTCATTAAACCTGTACCGGAAGTTTCCATTGCTGACCTTTTAGCAATAAAACAGAAGGGATCAGAGGATATTGCGGATTTTATTGAGCGTTTCCGGCAAACAAAATCCATATGCACAACCCAACTGCCAGAAACAGAATGTGCGAGAATTGCTATTAGCAGAATGCATTCGCAACTCAAAGAACGACTCATTCTCCAAGATTTCTCGAATTTATCCCGTTTATTATCTCATGCTGTTAGAATAGAAGAGATGATCAAGGAGAAAGAGAAGAGGCATTCCGTTAAGTTCTCCCATGGCCAGACAATGATATCAGTCATAGACAATACTAATGAGAACGATGAAGAGCTAGCTATAAAGGTAATGGCGGCAGAGTTGGTAAAGGGTTCCTCCTATACGTGTCCACATTTGAAGGCCGATAAAGGGAAGGAGGAAGCTGCCATGACAAGACCATCTTACTCCTTTGATGTATCAAAAGCTGAACAAATCTTTGACCAACTAGTGGCAGATAAACAGATTCGTCTGGCTTATGGACACCGATCCCAAGCCAGGAAGATTTGAAAAGAAAAAGGTACTATAAATGGCTTAATTCTTTTTCTCATAGTACTAACAGTTGTGTTGTTTTCAGAAATACCATTCAGAAGGCTATCTAGGATGGAAGATTGAAGTTTGCAGAAAAAAAGGAAGAGATTTTGGCAGACACAGATCCGTTTCCGTTAGCCGATGCACATATGTTGCAAACAGAGACGGTTAGGAATTATGAAGAACCTATAGAAAACAACAAGCTTGAGGGGATAGGGAAAGGATTCCAAAAATTGGATGGTAAACCATCTGTTTTTACCCGTTTATCTCCTCCTTCATTTGTAGCGCATTTCCATGGCAAAGAAGAGAAACTCACAGTGCAGGTGCCCCAAGAGAGGTCATTTCTGCCTGGCCGTTGTTCCCGACCGTCAAAGTCCCAAAAAAGACGAGAACAGCAGAAGCGAGCACAACAAAGGCGGTTTCTTGATGCCTGGGTCGAAGAACAATTATCCCCTGATCATTGCCAAAATATGCTTAGCATCCTACCTTCAAGTTTTTGAGCCACTTCTCGACAAGAGTCCATGGAAGAGGATTTTCATGCGGAAGAAAAAGCTTCAGTGGAATTAGTTGATGTCAAAGTTCCCCCAGAAGAGATGCTCTTTCCCATTCCGACAGCCCAAAGTGTTAACCACCTCAGGCCCTTGTATATCAAAGCACATATCAACGGCAAGCCTTTTACTCGGATTTTTGTGGATGGTAGAGCTATCTTGAACGTAATGCCTTTCTTTACCTTGAAATGATTGGGACAAGATAGGACGGATTTGTCCCCAACCGATGTGCAGATGGTTAATTTCACTGGGGAAGTAGCTGTGGCAGAAGGCGTTATCACATTTGAAGTCACAGTCGGGTCCAAAACTAGTAAAACGGTCTTTTTTATAATTAATGCAAAGCCAGTTTATTCCGTTTTATTGGGCAGAGATTAGATTCATGCAAACCGTTGTGTACTGTCCACTTTACACCAAATGATGCTAAATTGGGATGGAGAATGGGTAGAGCAAGTCCCAACCGATCCCAATCCATTTTCAGCAAAAATTCACATGAACGAAACTCTATTTTATCACCCGACCTTTGATCTGAGCCAGTATGCCAAGCTAACTATGGCTCATAACCTAATCACCATTGAGGAGCCAAAGGGAAACGGTTTATGACCTGAGGATCCAGAGGTCCGACGAGCTCCTGGTTTTGTTGCTCAAGATCCGTTAATAGAAGTAGACATAGGAGAAATTAGGGAGAACAGAACAATCAATGTGAGTCTACATCTGTCTATTGTGCAGAGAGATAAGTTGACTTGTCTAATCCGCAGGTATAAAGATTGCTTTGCATGGGACTATCATGAGATACCAGGATTAGACAGAAGCATTGTGGAGCATTGTCTACCTATCAAAGAAGGCTTCAAGCCTTATAAACAATCGGCAAGACATTTTAATCCCGCGTTGTTACACAGGATTAAGGAGGAGATAGAAAGGTTACTATGGTGTGGATTCATCCGTACGTGCCGATATGCAGATTGGATATCTAACATTGTGCCGATCATCAAGAAGAATGGTCAGCTACGTATCTGCATAGGCTTCAGAAACATAAATTTGGCTACTCTGAAAGACGAGTATGCAATGCCGATGGCAGATATGTTGGTAGACTCCGCTGCAGGTAACCAGTTTTTAAGTTTCATGAATGGCTATTCAGGGTATAACCAGATATTTATAGTTAGGGAGGATACGCACAAAACAGAGTTCCATTGCCCAAGGTCCATTGATTTGTTTGAGTAGGTAGTTATGCCTTTTGGTTTGAAAAACGCTGGGGCCACTTTTCAACGGGCCATGAACCTCATCTTTCATGACCTTATCGGCAGCACAATGGAGGTCTACATAGATGACTTAGTCGTAAAGTCCTCCGATTTCTTACAACATTTGACTAATTTGGAACGGGCGTTCCTCCGAATGCGCAAGCACCATTTGAAGATCAATCCCGCTAAGTGTGCATTTGGAGTTACTACTGGGAACTTCCTTGGTTTTTTAGAACACCAGAAGGGGATTGAAATAGATCAGAACAAAGCCAGAGACATTTTACAAGTAAGACCTCCTCAGACGAAGAAGGAGCTTCAAAGTTTCCTAAGGAAGATAAATTTCCTACGACGTTTTTTGGCAAATTCTGCAGGTAAACAGAAGACATTTTCCTCTTTATTACGATTAAAATTGTCTGAAGATTTTATTTGGCAGCCTAAGCATCAGGTAGCATTTAATCAGATAAAGATAACTTTGTCGCATCCACCGGTGTTAGCACCTCCCCACAACCGGTCTCCCATGAAGTTATACATTTCAGCTGCACAAGAATCCATCGGCAGCTTATGAGCTCAGGATGACCAACAAGGGATTGAAAGAGCAGTGTACTATCTTAGTCGAAATCTATCAGACACAGAGACCAGGTACACCCCTATTGAAAAATTATAATTATCTCTCCATTATGCGTGCACAAAGTTGGAATATTACTTGTTATTTAAGGAAGTACATGTCTTGTGTAAGGTAGATTTAATTAAATTCTTGCTGAGTCGTCATCTGTTAAATGGACGGCTTATGAAATGGGCAATCAAATTACATGCTTTTTCCCTAACTCATGTGTTGTTGAGGTCAGTCAAAGGACAGGCTATTGCGGATTTTTTAGCCGAGCACCCTTTTTTGGAAGTACCACAGGGAGTACCACAAACAGAAGGAAGCATAACACAGAGGTACATTGCTTTGAAACCTTGGGTTCTACGGTTTGATGGCTTAAGCACCCAACAAAAGGCCGGCGTTGGTTTAGTTATTGAATCACCAAATGGACACCAGGGTAAGATCCACTTTGAGCTGAAAAAAGGAATAACCAATAATCAGGCGGAATATGATGCCCTTTTGTTAGGACTACGGATTTTGAAGGCATTGGAGGTCCAAGTAGTCAGAATTTTAGGAGATTCGCAGGTGGTTGTCAGACAGGTATTAGGGGATTATAAATGTGCTAACCCGTTTCTATCAAACAGGTTGCAAGAGGTAAAAAGGTTACTTCAATATTTTCAGGAGGTTGTTCTGGTTCACGTTCCTCGATTAGAAAATCAAGGGGCAAATGATCTAGCTCAAATGGCCTCAGGTTTTAAGAAAGCTGTAATGTGCCAACAGATAGCAGAGACGGAACATTAGGATGATTGGAGACAGGAGATTATTTCTTACCTACGAAACCCGACTGGTCAAGCGTCTCGGGACTTAAAATGGAAGGCCCTCAGCTTTATCTGGTGGAGAAGCTGATACTTCAACCGTCGGAAGAGCAGCCCTTTCAGATGCTTTTTCTACTAAAGTCTGGAGCGGAATGTCCTTCTCTGAGTCAGAAGAAGTATCGATGACAATGGGACGGCTTTGTTTACGCTTCTGCAGAAAGGGTTAAAGCGGCAGTTAGACAAATTGAGTATTGAATACGCTAAGCAAAACAAGATGGACAGAGACAAACCTTGGAAGCGGAAGGAGTCGATGTTTCATATTTCCTCTTCGATCGTCGAAGCAGGGACGAGATTTCTATTTCTTCTTCTTCCTCCTCCGCGACAACGGAAGCAGCGGTAGCAGTTTTCTACACCAAGAGAGTACGTAAGGCCGACATTATTATAGGACTTACAGGATGTTTTACCTGTTTTCCTTTTTTAGTAGATGATGTCTCGGGCAAAATGGTGGTCGGCCCAGGAATTCGCAGAAGCCAGACACCCACGGGGTCAGAAGACAGGGCCCCACTCAGCAGTCTCCACCATGAGTTGAAATTTGGAGAAGTCTCCAACACCACCTAGAAGGGCTTGAATTTGAAGGACCACAGGATGGTCTGGGTGCTATCGGCTAAGGTTTGCACATCCTCAGCCAATAGCATCGGCTTCACAGAGAAGGAAGAAACGTGCCCCGGATCCACGTGGATGTCTTGTATCAGCCCAAATTGACAGGAGAAGCAGTGGGGGTTATACCTCTCATAGGAGGTCTTAGCACTTCGGGCTCCAGGCTTGGCCCCTAAGAGAATTTCTCGAGGGCACAGAATTCGGGCCCATAAGGTCTCTTGAGTTACTTCAGGGCCTTCTGTTAGGTTTTTCAACCAGAGAGGGCCTTCTTTGCAGGCAGCATATGGAAAGAAGGTAGCGACGTGGAAGTCTCAGCACTGATGGAGATACAAGATGACAGTCTCGACAGAGGCAGTGTTCAGAGGAACCCGCAGCAATCGGTAGCCTGTCGCTTGTTCAGAAGGGTTCGCAGAGGCTCCTGTTAATCGGCTGACACCAAAATTGGGCAAATACTGGTACAACCACAGTTGGGCAATCCAGAGCGGACCCCCAAGGTTAGTCAAATCCTCTCCAGCGAAAAGAATGGTCATCAGCTAATTGATAGTATGATAGACCAAGGCGAGGACCAGAGGGGCCAGGTCGCAACGCCTTCTGCTTCGTAGGAGAGCCGATACGTAGTATCAGTACTCATTGCTGACGCTAGCGGAATGAGAGCAGATAATATACTTACACAACCAGAGCTATAAGAATGCTGCTTGCTCTTGATTTGAAGGAGTGTCATCCACCCCTCGTTGCTGACGCTAGCGGAAAGAATGGTCATCAGCTAATTGATAGTACGGTAGACCAAGGCGAGGACTAGAGAGGCTAGGTCGCAATGCCTTCTGCTTCGTAGGAGAGCCGATACGTAGTATCGGTACTCGTTGCTGACACTAGCGGAATGAGAGCAGATAATATACTTACACAACCAGAGCCATAAGAAGGCCGCTTGCTCTTGATTTGAAGGAGTGTCATCCACCCATCTCTGAGCGGCAATAAAATTATCATATGAAGAAGAGGCCTTGTCAAGACGAGCCTCAACGGTTGGAAGATGCTCTTCATCATGGAGCCTCGGAATCTCATCGCCATCGCATCGGAAGCCAAAGATGGTGCAGATGTCAAGGATAGTAGGAGAAAACATCCCAGTGGAAAGATGAAGCCGTTGATCTCCGAAGACCAGAATGGAAGAATAGCGGCAAATAGATTGCGGTCAAATGCCATTTCAAAATCAGTCATCGTGATAGCATCCGCAATTCCCCACTGTTCCTAGATGGCCCCAAATTGGGCATGGCAGCGATCCAGCCATTCTCTGTAATTCTTGAGTTTACAGGGCCAATGACGGAAGGAGGTGGGGAGATTGGCAGTTGTGAAGGTGTTCTGTTGCAAGGGAAAAGTAAAATCAACAGGCAAAATAAACCGCAAGTGCTCAATAGTAACCTCTGTGGGTAAAAGACAGGGGCCCAAAGGGAACAGGTGTGCCTCGGCTTGGATTGGGGCCAGGATGTTCTTATCAATGGAGGTCGCCATCGCGGTTTGTTCCTTTCACTAAGAGAAAATTTACAGAGCGCAAGGAGTAATCGCAAAAAGGTAGAGGATCGGTGAATCACTTCAGCAATAGAATTCTGAGGAAAATAGAAGTCGTAGAAAGTGAGGAGTTCCGATTGGGGGCCACTGCTATTTATAAGGGAGTTTTGAAATTAAGCTGTTCACGGGTTCCAAAGCCGAGGCGTCACAAATGTTCCACAACGTTCGAGACGTTTCGTTTTTGTCAGAAAAGGAACGGCTGCTATTAATGACTGTACGATTCCCGTCATTTCGCTTACTCGTGTCTGCTGAAACAACGGGACTCAGGGGGCATGTGTTGACGTTAGCTTTGTCGTGCCGACGCAACAGTTACTTTAAATCATTGCCGATTTAATAGGTTTCCCGAGCCAATATAGTCAACGTTTAGAGCAACCGTTAGTCAACATCAGCACCACGAAGCCGATAAGAAGTAAAACGGATTCCTGATTTTTCGGTGCAAAAATCCTGTGAGTTTGCCCACGACCGTTGGGAGCATTCTTTGGCCGAAAGAAACTCCACTATCTGTTGGTGGCTCGGTTGCAGCAAGTATAAAATGAGGACGCCGTCTGGAACCCAGACACGACCATCATCAACCAACAACTTCAAGTTTCAATTTCTTTTATTTCGTTATCATTTGCAGCCTTTTAGTCTAGAAATTTAATTTCTTACAACTTCCTTACAATTTTGTTACAGCTTTCCTTTACCGCTTTGTTTCCAACTTTCTTTACAACTTTCCATTCTTTTGTTGCAATTTTGTTACAGGTTTCCTTTACCGCTTTGTTTCCAACTTTCTTTACAACTTTCCATTCTTCTGTTGAAGTTTAAGTCTTTTCTATAAGTTTCCTTAAAGTACGTTAATACGCGCATTTGCTTGTTGTTCCGAAAAGTCCTTTCGTTGTCATTTTCAGCTGACTTTCTTGAACCCTTTCTATAGTAAGTTCAAGAAATCCAGTCCCTAATTCAAAAAAGATTTGATACCGTTTTCTTTTTTCACCATATCGGATTGTTTGTGTTTATCGGAAGAGTAGCCGATACCTAGTTACATTGGCTCGTTATTTTGACAGCAACAACTTCCTTGTCACAATATTATTTTTCTCTCAGTTATTTCTCAAGAAGTAGGGTTTAAAATGGTAGATTATTCATATTAAAGAATAAAAAGAAGAAAGTTGAGGGATACATAGTGTAAAAGTTATTGATTTACCAAATCAGCAATTTGATAGAAGTTAAAAGTTTCAACATAGAACTAACAAAAGTGGTTATTTATATAAGTTTGATGGTAATTTATTTGATAAAAGTAATAAGCTTCTATAGACAAATCTAGAGAAGGGCAGCCTCTCCCTCCCACACAAAATTTATAGAAACTACTCATTTCCTTTCAATTTTTTTTTAAATCTATATAAAATTTACCTTATGTTCTATTTAAAAAAAAAAAAATCAAACTTTATAACATTATGATCTGATTTTCATTTCCCTCTAACTTGCCTTTTAAAATTTAAATTCTTAGTTTTGTTCCTTTAAATTTTAATTAAAATAAAATCAAATTAGTAATTTGCAAAGATTGCCATTCCCAACCTCTTGTCAATATAGCATCTTTCTAAATAGAAAATTGTTATTGTTTTTCTTTACTCGTATTCTTTTTTTTTTTTTTTTCATTGTGTGACGAAGTTTTTATGTACATTCAATTCGTAATTGCTTTTTTCATATGTATATTTCTAAATTAGATTTTGCATTGCATTTTTCGCAGGGATGAAAGCTTGTGTACAATGGAAACATCAATGCTCGTAGCTTTCTTTCTAGCACTATGTGAATCGTTCATATAATCCGATGTACTATTTTTTGCTTTGTTTTTTGATATTTCTATTTTTCTTTTTTTTGAATTTGTAGAAAGTTATATCCTATTGTTTTCAAACAATAACTCCATTTGGAGAGAAGTGTGTAATGTACACTATGTTTGCTTCTGCGCGCAATTTGCAAATGAGAAGTAAGGGCAGGCTGTTAAAGCTGAAAGACAAGGGTTCTTAATGTAAATCAAATGATCATTTCCAACACGAAATCTTGGATCTACTTTCAAAGTTCTCCTTCCATTCCATCTAATAAATTTACAAATTTATCTTAAGTATTAAAGAACAATAAGATGACGAATTCATCCCTCTTTTACTTATTACTCCACTTTCTTCTCTTTTTTTCTTTTTTTTTTTTTTTGGTTAAAAAAAATTGAAAAGGGCAATTTGCTTTAGAGTTATAGGGTATGTTAGAAATAATTAAGTGTAATAGTGAAAACTAACATGTATTAGTGCATTTGCAAGGATTATTTTAGTTTGAAAATGAATTAGTATAAAACAATTTTATTTAGAGGATGCAAGGATTAGAATTACTAACGTTTAAGGATAAATAGGCAATTTGGTCCCATCTCCTAAGCATTTTGGTTGAAATCTTTATTTCTTTCAGGCACTTTTGCTGCAGTTTCTAACAGAGAGAAACATGTGTCAGTTATGAAATAGTGAAAATAAAAATTGATAATTTATTATTTATAATATTGTTATAAAATTCGGGTAGTGTTAGAATAAAATATACACACTACACACTAAGAAAATTCTAACTATTCTTTGCACAAAAATTTCTCTTCAAACTTCTCTCTTTCTTTCTCTCACAATTCTTTCTCTAATATTTTTTTCACTAATCTTTCTTTCACAAAATGATGGTGTATTACAAGCTTAGAGCATAGCTCTATTTATAGAGCTCTAATTAGTAGAATACATCATGGCATACATCATCTTCAACTAATCTCAATTAATGGTGTCTCCACTAAATGGTGGACATCCATAAAAATTTTCTAATAAATCACATAAATCCATAATTAGTGGAGCCTCCACTAATTAATGGAGATTCCAATAATTCATAACACTCCCCCCTTGGATGTCCATCCATACATAAAGAATAGCCTCGTTAAAACCTTACTAGATAAAAACCCAGTGGGAAAAAAATCTAGTGAAGGAAAAAGAGTACGCTATTCTATATGTCTGTTTATTACTCCCCCTGATGAGATGATTCCTTTAAATCTTTAAACCGACGCATACCGATTTTATATCTCAACTTCTCAAATGTTGCAGTCGGTAAAGTCTTCGTGAAAATATCTGCGAGGTTATCACATGACCGAATTTGTAGCACATTAATTTCACCTTTCTTCTGGAGTTCATGAGTAAAGAAGAATTTTGGTGAAATATGTTTTGTCCGATCTCCTTTAATATATCCTCCTCGTAATTGAGCTATGCAAGCTGCATTGTCTTCATAAAGAGGAGTTGGAATACCTTTGATTGATGATAATCCACAACTTTCTCGGATATAATGAATCATGGATCTTAGCCATACACATTCTCGACTTGCTTCATGAATGGCTATAATTTCAGTATGACTTGAAGAAGTAGCCGCTATAGATTGTTTCGTAGAACGCCATGATATAGCAGTATTTCCACATGTAAATAGATAGCCCGTTTGAGAACGTGCTTTATGTGGATCAGATAAATAACCAGCATCTGCATAACCTATCAATGTTGGACTGGTTTTATTTGAATAAAATAATCCGAGATCAATTGTACCTTGGAGATATCGAATGACTTGTTTAATTCCATTCCAATGTCGTCGTGTTGGTGAAGAACTAAATCTTGCCAATAAATTGACAGCAAAAGCAATATCAGGTTGTGTATTATTAGCAAGATATATCAATGCACCAATTGCACTGAGATATGGTACTTCAGGACCAAGGAGTTTTTCATCATTTTCTTGAGGTCAGAAAGGATCTTTATCCACATTTAATGATCGGACGATCATTGGAATACTCAATGGATGTGCTTTCTCCATGTAAAATTTTTTTAGCACTTTTGTTGTATATGTTGATTGATGAATAAATGTTCCACTCTCCAGATGTTCAATTTGTAAACCAAGGCAAAATTTGGTTTTACCAAAATCCTTGATCTCGAATTCTCTTTTTAAATAATCAATTGTTTCTTGGAGCTCTTCAGGAGTTCCAATAAGATTAATATCATCAACATATATAGCTAATATCACAAATTTAGAACCAGATTTATTAATAAAAACACATGGACATACCTGGTCATTTTTAAATCCCGCTTTCAATAAATATTCACTAAGACGTGTGAACCACATGCGCCCAAATTGCTTCAGGCCATATAATGATTTCTGCAACTTGATGGAGTAATTTTCACGAGGATAATGTTTATATGCTTCAGGCATATGAAATCCTTCGAGGATTTTCATGTAAACATCATTTTCTAAATTTCCATATAAGTAAGCAGTGACAACATCTAATAGGCGCATATCTATCTTTTCATGTACTGCCAAACTGATAAGATATCGAAGTGTAATAGCATCAACAACAGGAGAATAAGTTTCATCATAATCAATACCTAGTCTTTGTGAAAAACCTTAGGCTACTAATCGCGCTTTATATCGAACGATTTCACTCTTTTCATTGCGCTTTCGCACAAATATCCATTTGTTGCCAACAGGTTTTACACCTTCTGGTGTTCGAACTGCAGGTCCGAAGACTTCACGTTTTGTCAGTGCATTTAACTTCGATTGAATCGCATCTTTCCATTGCAGCCAATCTTTTCTATGCCGACATTCATCAACTGATATTGGTTCAAGATCATCATTATCCTGTGTAACATCAAGAGATATATTGTATGCAAATATATTATCAATAATAGTTTCTATCCGATTCCAACTTCTACCGGAAGTGGTATAATTGATAGAAATTTTAGTGTTACTTTCATCAACTTTTGGTTCTTTGTCATCAGTTCTCTCTTGGTCTTTATCATTATTTTCTTCAATATGATCTTCTGGATCATTTAATCCTCTTTTCTTTCGAGAATTTTTATCTTTAGAACCAAGAGGTCGGCCACGCTTCTGGCGTGTTTTTGACTCAGCAGCTATAGGTATAATATTTTGTTCTGCTGGAACTTCAATTCGAATAGGAGCATTCATAGCTGGAATATGCGATTTTGTAACTCTTCTGGAGTCAACAAAAGCGTCTGGCAGTTGATTTGCAATGCTTTGCAAATGAATTATCTTTTGAACTTCAAGTTCACATACGCTTGTGCGCGGATCAAGATAATTTCATAATGTTGTCCAAGCAAGATCCTTTTTATGCTATTTTGGTTCTCCCCCTAATTTAGGGAATAATGATTCATCAAAATGACAATCAGCAAATCTTGCTGTGAATACATCTCCTGTCAGGGGTTCAACATACCTGATAATAGAGGAAGAATCATATCCAACGTATATCTCTTTTCTTCTTTGAGGACCCATCTTTGTACATTGGTTTGGTGCAATTGGAATATATACAGCACACCCAAAAATTCTTAAATGAGCAATATTTGGTTCTGACCCAAAAGCCAATTGCAAATGAGAGAATTTATGATAACTAACTGGTCCTATACGTACAAGTGTTGCAGCATGTAGAATAGCATGTCCCCAGGCAGATGTTGGGAGATTTGTTTTCATTAATAATGGTCTAACAATTAATTGTAATCGTTTAATCAAATATTCAGCAAGACCATTTTGTGTGTGAACATGAGCTACAGGATGTTCAACATTAATCCCAATTGACATGCAATATGCATCAAAAGCATGTGATGAAAATTCACCAGCATTATCCAAACGGATATTTTTAATGTGATGGTCCGAAAATTGTGCTCGTAATTTAATTATTTGAGCAAGTAATCTCGCAAACGCCAGGTTGCGAGTAGATAATAAACATACATGTGACTATCGGGATGATGGATCAATTAAGACCATAAAATATTTGAACGGTCCACATGGTGGATCAATAGGTCCACAAATATCTCCGTGAATCCGTTCGAGAAATGTAGGACTTTCAGCTCTTACTTTTACTGGTGATGGTTTAACAATTAATTTTCCTAGGGAACATGCAGTATATGCGAATTTTTCTGATGTTAATATCATTTTATTTTTTAAAGGATGACCATGTGTATTCTCAATGATTCTTCTCATCATGGTAGATCCCGGATGACCCAACCGGTCATGCCAAATGCTAAAAGTAATAGGATCAGTAAACTTCTGGTTTACTAGATGATAAATTTCAATTGTACGTATTTTTACAAAATATAGACCGTAGAAAAAGACGGCATTTTTTCTAATACCGATTTCTTACCCAAATGCATTTGAGTAATAAAAAGATGCTCAATCCCATTTTCCTCATTTGTTTCAACATGATACCCATTTCTTCGGATATCTTTAAAACTCAATAAATTTCTTCTAGATTTTGAAGAAAATAGTGCCTTATCAATAATAATTGTTGTTCCTTTAGGCAACAATATACTAGCTCTTCCGGAGCCCTCAATCACATTTGCACTACCGTTTATCGTATAAATATTTAGTTCTCCCATTTTGAGATCAGAAAAATATTTCTCATTTTTTAGTATGGTGTGTGTATTTCCACTATCAATAATGCATACATCATCATTAACAATAGCCATCTGAACACAAATATATATATGCAAACGTAAATATTATTAAAATAGAATGAAAATGAAAATACAAAAATATCAGGGCGAGGCTTTAGTTCTTCTGGACACTGCCATCACCAATTAAATGGTCTATCCTACCGTCTGGGTGTTCAAAAAAATCCGATACATCCATATGGGTAATATTGATATTAAGATCTTCAGGATCAATATCATCATCATCAGCATCATTTATTGGATGTTGAGAAAAATTTGCTTCCACATTTTTATTTTTCAATGAAGTTTGATACAATTCAACTAAATGCTTAGCCGTACGACAGTTTCGTGACCAATGACCTTTCATGCCACATCTATAACATATATCCTCATGCTTTTCTTCAATTTCTTTTTCTTTTCCCTTATGATCTTTTCTCGTTCCACTTCAGGTGGCCAGTATTTCTCACAGTTTGATTATGATTGTGATAAGGAAAATATCGAGCGTGTCTACAACCATAACCACGACCACGACCACGGCCATAGCTACGACCACGACTATAACGATGGCTTCTGCTGGAGCCAACAGCATTCACTTCTGGGAGTGCTGTTGAGCCAGTTGGTCTGACTTCATGATTTCTCAATAATAACTCATTATTTTTCTCTGCAATGAAGAGGGCAGTAATTAAATCTGTAAATTTTGTATACCCCTTTTCTCGATATTGTTGCTGCAGGACAATATTCGAGGCATGAAAGGTGGAGAATGTCTTCTCCAACATATCTTCATCAGTCACTTTTTCTCCGCATAATTTTAATTGAGATGTAATTTTATACATTGCGGAGCTATATTCATTCACGGTTTTAAAATCTTGCAACCTCAGGTGTAACCATTCACACCGTGCAGTAGGTAGTACGACCATCTTCAGGTAGTCAAATCTTTCTTTTAAATTTACCCACAGGTCATATGGATCTTTTTCGGTAAGATATTCCATTTTCAAATTTTCATCGAGATGACGACGAATAAAAATTAAAGCTTTAGCCTTGTGTTGTGCAGATGCACTATTATTTGCTTGAATAGTTTCACTAAGGCCTTCAGCATTTAGATGCATTTCTGCATCGAGAACCCATGACATATAATTTTTTCCAGAAATATCAAGGGCTACAAATTCGAGTTTAGCGATGTTAGCCATAGAGATCAATAAATGCGTACCTGTCTTCTGGCTTTGGTAACGGCAGAAACTCGTGCTTAGTCTTCTGGCTTTTGTACCGGTAGAGACTCGTGCTGATAACGTGTTATAAAATTAGGGTAGTGTTAGAATAAAATCTACACATTACACACTAAGAAAATTCTAACTATTCTTTGCACAAAAATTTCTCTTCAAACTTCTCTCTTTTCTTTCTCTCACAATTCTTTCTCTAATCTTTCTTTCACTAATCTTTCTTTCACAAAATGATGGTGTATTACAAGTTTAGAGCATAGCTCTATTTACAAAGCTCTAATTAGTGGAATATATCATGGCATACATCATCTTCAACTAATCTCAATTAATGGTGTCTCCACTAAATGGTGGACATCCATAAAAATCTTCTAATAATTCACATAAATCCATAATTAGTGGAGCCTCCACTAATTAATGGAGATTCCAATAATTCATAACAAATATTACTTAATGCGATTATTATTTTCATCAATATTTGTCGCAATCAATCATAGTAATTAAAACTCTTATGATTAAGTACCCCTCCGCTCCCCTTGAGCAAACTACAGCACAAGGAAGGATTCCTTCTCAAAGAATTAAAATTCCACCTAAGGTCCCGATGAAACTTGTGGATCCTTAATTATAGACTTCCAAGCAGGGTTGACCAAATGTCATCGAGAACAAGAAGACACTTCCAATTTTGCAAGGTTTTGAAAAGTTTTTGTGTAAGTTCTAGGAGCAAATTCAGAAATTTAAGTTGCGCGATCAAGTTATATAAAATAATATATTGAAAGATAATATTTTGATTTTTTTTAAAGAAATTTTTTATTGGCGAAATATAAAATTTTGAAGAATTTTTTTTGAAATTAAAAATTTATAAGATAAATTATAAGATTTTTTTTTTAAAAAAAAAATTAGGAGACGAACCCAAAATCCCGACCCGCCTGCCCAGTACTGTTTACTCCTTGTCCCTCCATCTTATAATTGCATCTCTTTGGTTCACAAAAAACTTAATTCGGATCCCTTTTAAAATCTCTCTGGTGCCCTGACTCGGAAAAGAGCATTGCACTTTCAGGTGGTTGTAGAGTGTTGGGCTTAGCTCAAGATGCTCATCCATCCAAGAGTGAACAGAATTAAAGAGATATAAACCAATTTAATAATTTATTTGTATGATTAAAATATTTTTATTATAGAATCTATATATATATATATATATATATATATATATAAAAGTAGTTGCGGAAGTCTCCAATGAGACAAGTGGCACTACTCAATGTTGATATTTAGAAGTATTGAATTTAAAAGATTTTTTTTTTTTTTTGAAGAAATTTGAAGTTTTTTTTTTTTATATATATTAGGGTTAGCTCAAGGTTATCTATTTTTTTTTTTTTTAATATCATGGTAATCTGAATTCATTGAATTTAGATAGAAATGAACTAATTATTATGCCAACTTTATTGAACCTCTTAGGATTCTATTCTTTTTAATTTCTTATTTTTTTATCTTTTTAAAAGCTCCAAAAATATTGTTCTGTATTTATACATTTCATCCATCTATTCTATTATGAAAAACCAACATATATTTACAATATGTACGTGAGTGAATAGGGAGAGGAGAGGAATTACCAGATGAAAAAGGGGCAAATTTTGATAAAGTCGAGGAGAGAAGCAACAACAGAAAGGAGGTTAGCGGGAGCATTCTCTCCAATTTTCTCCTTGAAAGCGTCTGGCACGAGTGCTTTAAGCTTCTTCATTGCAAGGAACCAAGATAGACTGGAATGCAGTGATTGCTGCAGGTTAATAGACTTTCACTGCCATTTAAGCTTTATCTTGACTCAAACATGTTACAATAGAAATCACGCATTATACCTATCGTGTTTTCTTATCGTGTGCAGAGGCAAGAAGGAGAAAATTCTCGAACCATATCCAGAAACAGCAACAAACCAAGAAACGGTGCTCTTTAGAAGCTCAGTTGTTCCATGGTGGGCTTGGATTATACATTCCCATCTTCCAGAAGCTGAGCTGATTAATGGTCAATAAGCAGACCTCCACACATAACCACACACATTGGTACATATATATATATATATATATATATATATGATCTCAGCTGCACCTTGTTCCTATGTTAATCAAGAAATAGAATTTGAGTGTGTCACACTAAATTTTTCAGGTTGGGCTGCAATGGTGGAATTTTTTATGACATATTTTGTTGACGCTTTAACCAGACTCGATTTGGTTGGTCAAACGGGCAATATCGTATGAAAGGCTACGGTCTTCGGAATAAGGATTGGCGTTGCCCTTTTCAGACGGCGGTAAGATTTTGGAAACCTCCAAAAGCTAGCCGACAAGGCTACAATCTAGGATAGGCAATAGAAAGCATCATGGCAGAAACAAGATTCTTTCACTGCTACTTCAAAGCAAAGCCGCAACAACATCCAAGCCACTTCTTTTCTTTTTTTTCTTTTTTCTTTTTTTTTTTGCTAATTAAGATTTTCATTCATAAAGAAAGAATAAGTTACGCATGTAGATAGTAAGATCTTGATAACAAAGAAAAAGCCTCACATCGGAGGAAATAGTACAATACATAAAATAAAAGACAAACACATAAAAAAAAATTTTCTTAACTATTTTTCCAACATCCACGAACATCAATGACCCGAGCAAACTAAATCTGTCCAGATTCGTAAACAGTAATTTAGAAAACTCTGGGCATATCAACGGTTTTGAAAATCACCTGAGAAATAGATGAGAAGTGGGGAAAAACCCAAACTAATTGTTGAGTAAAGGAAGAATAACAAACACAAGGACAAGAACAAGCACAAGGAGGAAAACAAAGGTCAAAGAGAGTAAAGCTGGAGAAAGAAAGTTAAGGAAGAAAAATTTTTAGGTTAGAGACCAAAAGAGGAGGGATCATCAAAAAGAGAGGGAAAGAAAGGATTTTTGGCTAAGATCCGAGCTCCTGCTCCGACAGAGGCAGGAGCTCATATCTAGGCAAAGAGAGGCAAGTGGAGCGCACGAAGACGAAGGCCAGAAGGGGAAGTGGGGAACTTGTTTTCACTCATCCAAGCCACTTCAAGCTCATCATTTGTTTTCACCCATCTAGAATTTTGTCGTAAGAATAATTAAGAATTTTAGTACACAAATTGTATGTCAATGTCATGGAAGTTTTTTACCAGAGTTTTTTTTTATATTTAATTTGCCCTTTTTTCTTGGCAATGGCTCTCTGGATAATAGATTTGAAAGGGAAAAGGAAAAGGAAGCAGAAAAGGGAAACTTTTTATACTTTTTTCCCCTCACGTATTTACTTTTGCTTTTTCTTTAGAAATTATCTTTCATCCAACACGAACATAATCAGAATTTAGGGTTGAGAGATAACAAAGGATAATGCTATAATTTGCAAAATAATAATAATAATAATAATAATAATAATAATAATAATAATAATAATAATAATAATAATAATAATTTTTTAATTTTAATTTTATTAAAATAATACAAAACTTTAAAAAATTTTCCCTATCTCCCTCTCTAATTTTCAAAAGAAATACAATTCAAGTATACTCCAATTAAATTATCTGAAAAAATAGGGAGTATAGAGTGAGAGTCCAATAATATTAAATGAAATATAAGTAACACTAGAGAAATATCCATTGAATAACATTAGATAAATATCATTGATATCTATAAAAATTTGTATATTTTGAGAAGATAATTTTCTTCTGTAAATATTTATATTATGATTGTTGAGATGGAAATATTTGAAAAGTGTTATAAAGGAAGATCTTGAACAAATATTAACTCTTAAAGTTAAGACGTCTATTATATATATTTTTTATTTTTAAATGTAAAATAAAATGCTTACTGATTCATATGTTTTATACTTTTTATTTATATATTTTTTTATATTTTTAGATGTAAAATAAAATTTTTACTAATTCATATATTTTATATTTTGTATTATATTATATTATAAATTTCACTTGAATAAAATTATATATTTAAATGCTCAAAGATTTTACTCAATGATCTCTTGAATTAACTATTCAATTGTTTAGATTATCATCTCTTGAATTCTTTTTAAATCAACTTTTTCACATGTGGTTCTTTATTTCTCTCAAATTCAAAAATGCAAAGACCCGACAACAATAATAATAATAATAATAAATTTCGACAAAATTGAAAGTTAAAAGTGGCCACTAATGGTTTTGGGCATCAGGGGCTGCTCAAACAAATGTAACAAAATAGCCGTCCAAAGGCCCTAGACCGTTGTGCCCAGGCGCAAACTACACTAGACAAGGTAGAAGGAGCCCATGACATTTGGAAGCATTTAATAATTTAAGAAAAATGTTTTTTTAAATAAAATTGAAAGGTATATATATATAAATAAATAATTGCGAAAACCTCTTAAAGAGACATGTAGCACCATCTTATATTGGCATTTAGAAGTATTGAATTTAAAAGAATTTTTTTTTTTGAAGAAATTTGAATTTTCTTTTTTTAATATCAGAATAATCTTCTTATCTGAATTATTTTTGAATGTAAGGAAATTGAGAAAATTACTGAAATTATCACATGCACACGGGGTACCAACCTAGTATTCATAATTATCTAAAAATATTTAATCTTCTCCTCTGCCTCTCCTCTTACCCCCCCCCCCCCCCTCTACGCTCAAATTTTAATCGAATTAGAATTTAAATATTCAAATATTTAGTTCAAAGGCTCGCAAATAGGTTGAAAAAATCATCACCCCAAACACAACCTGTGATTCCCCTAATCTTGTTGCCCAGCTGCTGACCTCTCAAGCTCCAACGGAAGTTGATTCACTTGGTCCAATGCCCTAATAAATTTAATCACAGAATCAACCATTTAGCAAAATTGAAGGGTCAATAGTTCTCTGATACTTTACTGAATGAAAACAAGCATAGCCGCGGAAAAAATAATGAAACGACTGAATGAGAATCGAAATTGAAGTATTTGGTTAATGGATCTAAGTGTGTGGATATGAGTTTGAAATTTTACTATTTAAGTTCACTTTATTAGAGTGAGAATGAAATTCGTTAGTTTACTCAAAAATCACTAATGAAAAATTCAAACCCGTAGAGTTATTCCAAATAATGTGTAGAATCATTCCCACTGATTCCCATTCTTGGCCTAAAAACACCTGGTTAGGGATAGACAAATACATCCCCAATTCCCAATTAACTTCCCAACTCTCTCCCAAATCCTCACAAAACTACACTAAATTGGCCAAAGAAAGATTGAGAATATGGTATCCCATTACTCTTCAACAGTTCCTCAAGCAAATTTATCAGTATTTGTTAATTTAATTGACATCCAATAAATTCATCGTATAAATAAAAGTGGGATAGAATGTCTGTCTTTACACGCAAAGGAAAAAGAAATAGAGAAACGAGACAGAAATAGAACGCTTCAAGGATTGTCTTAGAAATAGAAAACATTACATGATCAAATTATGTGAACACTTGAAACGAAACAAAAATAAAATGCTTCAAGAATTGAAGTTCCCATTCTATTTTGCTCTCATCCCTGAAAAAAATTCAAAGAAAAAAGTATCTTAGAGCTGAAATCATTGAGCAATAACATAAAAATTCAATGTATAGAAATGTATATAAACAATTCCCTCAAATAAAAAAAAAAAAGGGAAAAAATGAAGAAACAATAGTTTCTTTGATGAAGACTTAGTTATGAGTACATTAGCATGTTCTTACCAGGTTAGGTTAACACGTGCCTAACTTTGTTGAAATCTTCTTTTTATGCGCTAGAAAGTCGCCACAGGATTGTGCACCTGACAAGCATTTTTATACACTATGAGCAGAATTGATGAATTCTTTTGCCACTGCGCATTTTGTAAACAAAGGATGTTGCATTATTTTCAAACAACAAAGTTTTTTAAAAGTATCTTAGCTTACCTTAACCAAAGGCACATGTCGGATTTTGTCGAAATCTTCTCCGCCGTATTCCAGTTTAATCCTGCGGTTAAATTCCTCAGGCATCGCTTCAATTTCCAATTCTTTGAGGGCAGTAAGGAATCTCAGTCCATCAGGAATCATTGCTAGCTTCAAGCACCAGCGAATACTTAGACTAGAAAGATTGGGCATGGATCCCTCCGCAATAGTCCATTTCACTAAATTGGGCAATTTCTCGAGGTAAAGTTTCCTAAGTCGAGGGAAGCCTGCAGCCCCACATTCCAATTCTGTCCCTCTGAAACTGTCATCATCTAATGAAAGATATTGTAAATTGGGGAACTTCTCAATTGTTTTCATTGGGTCAACGGCTAGCCTTGTTTCCCACAGTGAAAGACTAATGAGGCTTAGAGCAAAACAGTCCTCATAGTTTGGGAAATTGATGACTTTATCCCCTATCTCCTCACTCGATATCCTTAAGTGGGAAAGACTGCGACAAGAAAACAACTTTCTAAAAAATTCTGTTGAGTCATCATGTTTAAAAGTAACTGTAACATCTAATTGGCGAAGCTTGATTAACTTGAGCAAATCATTACACACACAAAACCTATCATCAAAACCTTCTAAGATCTCTAGGTTGACCAATCCATCCAATTCCAACTTACTACACCCGACATTATCCCAACTAGGCAAATATAGGTGCTTGAGCTGTCTCAAGTTCCGGAGAACATTTGGCACCCTGAAACTTCTAATATCCCTCAAGTCAAGGGTCTGCAAGTATTTTAAATTGCCTAAGGATGATGGCAACCAAAGGAAGAAAGATCCTTTCAGAGACAAGTATCTCAAGTGAATGAGATTTCCTACAGCATCAGGTAATTTGAGGTGATCAATCAATAAATGGCAGCAAATCTCTTTTAATTTGAGGTAATTTGAGGTAATCTCGTCATTCAAAAATCGTTGTAGATTTTCAATTTCCAGCACTCTAAGCATCACAAACCAACTGAATTGGGACTTTATTGTCCTTGGCAAATACCCTTCGTATTCATAATTCTCAACCAACAAACTGAGAGACCTCAAGTGCCTAGTTATTCTCTTGCGAGGCGGGACATATTTAGGGACATCCTCCTCCTGAAAATTGATGATGAGTCTGTGAATTTGTCGGGTTGAAGAAGAGGACTCATATACTTGATCATCAAAACCTCTGCGTGAGTGGACGGACAAAAATAAGTTGGCTTCTTTTGCCTTCTCCAAGCTTAGGTCTCTCATGAGATCATGAAGGCGGCAGTACACAAACCTTGTCATGCTATGACCATCCTCATCCACTTTAACTTGCACCATGAAGCGCTCTGCTAACTCCCCCAAGTGACGTTCTGCTACATCCATCATTGATTCTTCACCGATTCGGTCTTTGAGTAATATCATCCCCTCGGCCATCCATAACTGATATAATTTTTTTGCATCTATCTCAGAATCTTCAGGAAATCTACTCAAGTAAAGAAAACAAGGTTTCAGTTTTAGGGGCAAGTCATTGTAACTTAATGCTAATATCTTGTGGACGCCTTTTTGTTGTACAATGCTGTCACCTCTTCCAATATATTCCTTCACATTTTTGAGAACGCTCTCCCATTCTTTCATGTCCCTTTTTGTAATTAGAATTCCTCCTAAGATAACCACTGCCAAAGGAAGACCTGAGCAATATTTGACCATCTCCTTTCCCAACTCTTCCATTTTATGCCTCTCATCAGCGCCTGAAAAGAAAATAGTAACAATACTAAAACTACATTTACATAGCAGTTTCAAACTCTGAAAGCTATTGTCTCAGGTGGTGAATAATATATACATATATTCTTTTTCCTTTTTCCTAGTTGGAACTTTACTCATTTTAAGCCAAAAGTTAAGTATTGGACCATCACGTTATTATCTCAACAGCCTAATAAAGTTATTTTTGTAATTTTTCCAGTTCATTTTGAAAAGTCAAAAAATAATGTCATTTCTCAAAATGGAGCAAAATTCACAAAAGAATGAACATTATCTGCAGACATAAGTAAATGAAGAAAATTTCTAATATGGAACAATGGTCTATAGACTAAGTGAATTAGTGACTTGTATCGCGTGCAATATAAGTTATACAGTATAATTCATTAATGCACTTAGTTCACCGATCTATGGTCCATATAAGAATTCATCGTAAATGAGAAGTAAAGAATGAACATATACCCATGTAAGTCCTTCCCCTTAATGCCTTCATTTGAAGCAACTCCCAGCTTTCAAGTTCACTTAACAGTCTTGGTTCGTGGAGGAAACCATTTGGACCTATATGCAATGCCACTCCTCTAATACGCGTTGTAAGCAATAATTTGCTTCCCTTCTCTGTGATCGGAAATGCCTCTTTTATACATTCCCAAGCATCTGCTGACCAAATGTCATCAAGAACAACAAGACACTTTTTTTTTTGCACCGTTTCGAAAAGTTTCCTGATCAACTCCTCATCACTCCATTTTGTAATTTCATCTCCTTGAGTTGGAGAAAACTTACGTAGGATCCCTTTTAAAATCTCTCTTGTTTGCCACTGTTGTGAAATGCAGACCCAAGCAAGATTCTCAAAATAGCTTTGCACTCTGGGGTGATGGTAAACTTTTCTTGCAAGAGTTGTTTTTCCGAGGCCTCCCATCCCATAGATGGAAACCACTCCATGGCAATCACCCTCATTTTCATTCACCAAATGGCCCACCAGCATCTCGACATCATTGTCCAATCTGATGATGTTATCGTCAACAACGTTTGAGTAGGTTCGCCTTAGTTGCTGTTCAGAAGAGGAGGTCGGGCCTTCTCTCTCTGTCTCAGACATTCTTACACCATACTCTTGAAAACTCCTAGTCAGGGCAGAGATCTTGGATTTGAGTCTTTGAATCTCTGAACCAACTGAATGGCGAACACACAGCTCGTTCAAGAAGCAAGCAGTTCTCTTGAAAATGTTTTCCCTTTGTGATGCAATTCTAAAAGCATATTTCTCAAGCAAGTCTTCAGCCTCATATGCAAGGTCTCTAGCTTGTGAAATCCATACCTGCCAGAAAGGTGCCGTTGGTAAACCATGATCCCAGATCGGTTTTCTTTGTGAAAAAATTAGATAACTGAACACAAGACTGTAGCAGAAAAAATTGTTGCAATGAATTTTTGTGACGGACTTCTTAACAGCATATGCATCTAAAACAGAAAAAAATATCTGTCTATAACGTAATATATCTCTAGGAATCAAGTAGATCTTGTTTTCAATCAGAATCATGTATTCAATTATTCAATACTTGATTTTCCATTCCAGATTTTGTTCTGCAAAGTACCTTAATATCTCGCCCCTCGTACTGCCTAGCGTCTGCATCTTGTAAGAAATATCGCAACCGATCAAGGTCCAACTGAAGTTCTTCCACTTGGTCACTCACTCCGCGCAGAAACTTGGCTTCTTCAATCAACAAGTTGCCCAAGGTTTCAGCAACAAAGCCCACAACAGCTTCAGCCATTTTTGTTAGAAATTAATCTAAAGACTCTGTGAGCAGTGGGAAATCAATAAAGCTGCTGGGTAGGCTGATAGAAAATTGATGTGAGTAGCAGTGAATTATTGCAATTTGGAAAGAAATGGTTACCACTCGCGCAAAAGCATCTCATATTGCACAAAACTCTCTCTACATAACAATTTTTTTCAAATTATAATATTGTGTAAATATTTATATTAATAAAAATCGGTTAAAATAGCGAAATAAATGCTAGCGGGCACATCACATTCCCATGCATAGATGAGTAGATGACCCGACATGCTTCATCCTTATCCATTTCCCGACCTTTGTTCATTCTTTTCTTGCGACCCACACTGCTTTATTCTTTTGTTTTTTTTTTCCTTTCACTTAATCATTGCTCTTGTATAAATGAATAAATAAATTTGTAAATAAGTTCTGATTAAACGAAAAAAATATTTCCCTAAACCAAAAAAACGTCTGATTTTTTCCCTAAACGAAAAATTTTTTCCCCCTGATTTTTGAAATTTGAATTCAACCCCAGAAACGCCTGATTTGAGTCCAAGTTTCAAACAGTGACTCCGGGCCAGTTTGACATACTCTAATTTTTGTTTCCTCCTCCCGTTTAGAATCGAATACTTTTATTTTTATTTTGAAATACTTGAAAATAAATGTTTAAATTATTAAAATCAACATATTTTTTCTATAAATTTTCACAATTAACATATTCAATTAAAAATATATGCTCTATATATTAATTTATGAGATTCATCATTAATTTTTTAATTAATAAAAATAATATAATAACTTACTTATAATTAGATACTTTTCTTTTTTTTGTCAAGTTACGGATACAAGGTGTACTTTTTTTTTTTTTTCTGCCCCCGTTTCGTTTCATTTTCTTTGATCTTCAACTCAATTCGTGGTAAAGTTCATTAGTTGTTATAGATCTAATTATTTTTCAGCTACTTTTTTGTCTGCATATTAATTTGTTTTGTCTAATTTTACATGATAATATTTGAAACTAATATTTTTTTGCGAAAGTTTAGAATTTGATATATAGTATAGTACTTTAACAAATAAGGAATGTATACTAGAATATTTCTTAGGTTACACTTTAAGATCAAAAAGTAATATATGACGATTTTATAAGATAGCTTCGAAATGTATAAATTATACTCTATCTTAAATTGAATGTGCATAATTTACTTTGGAATGTTGTGGTGTGAATTTTATTTTTAAAATAAATATATTTTATCTAAAATATAAAGTTGACTATTCCAAGTCTAATGCTCTTTGTAATGTTGTATATAAAACCATCACCAAAATCATGGCCACTCGAATGAAACCTCTCTAAAGATTGACATGGCTAAGTTCATCAATTTGTTTTTGGAATGCATCTCTGCCCTTTTCTGCTTCTTTTATCTTAATTGTAACTTACGACAAAGAGATCTGATATCTCTGGAGTTGTTTGTAACATATCTCTGGGGTTGTTTGTAACATATTTTGACTTGTTTTAAAGAATGTTGTTTAGAGCAAAGATGAGAGATATATTTTATAGGGTCAATATTAATAAAACAATTCAGTATATCTCATTTTATGTATACTGATTATCCAATTATTTTCTAGAGAGCTACTCCTTTTGATGTCAATGCTATCAAAGATATCCTCAATGTGTATTTTGCTCCTACTCTGGTCAATGCATCAATTATGGAAAGTTGGTGGCTCATTTTAGTGAAAATGTTCAAGAAGAGCTCAAGAGTGCTATTTGTGGTATTCTGAACTTTGGTAAATATCCCCATAATTCCATAATTCCAAGTATCTGGGAGCCCATTTTGACCCCAACCCAAAAAAAAAAAAAAAAAAAAAGTTCGAAATCAGCAGCTTTTAAGCACAGTGGAGGAAATGAGAAACATACTAAATGGCTGAAAATTAAGGAATCTATCCCAATTCCCAGGTAGGCAGGGGTACCTTGATTCAATCGGTGGCCCAAGCAATTCCCATGCATTGATGCTTTGTATATGCTTCCCATTGCTCTCCATGTTAAATCTATATAGTGCATTGGTTAGTGATTTTTGGTGGGATTGGAGGTGGATGAGGGTAGACCCCTCTAAATTAAAGCATAGGGCTCTATGTACAACTTTAAGAGACAACTGGGGCTGTCGGCTTCGGGAAGTTTATGGACAATAATTTGGCACTTGTTTCCACTGAATTGGAAAGGGAATACTATCCTCATCTCATGGCATTTTAAAGGATATTTAAGTAAAAATGACTTTATTGAAAAATACAAGTATTTTAAAAATATTTTTTTATTTTTTCTTCTCTTCTTCCATTTTTTTTCTCTCTTTCTCTTCTTCCACTTCCTCTCCTCCAGATCTAATTCAGAGATAAGGTATTTCTTTTAAATTTTTCCATAAACTGAAACCGGATAAAGCTTCTTCTTTCTTTTTTTGGAGTCTCTTCTTCTCCCCACTACCTCTGTTGTTTTCTGATTGAGTTTACTTATGAATCTTCCATGGGCTCTGCTTAAATAGAGAGCAAAGGGATAAGGTATATTACTCACTCGTTAACTCGCTAGTGTGTAACTATATGAAACCCGAAACTATACCTCTAATTAAGTTCCCAAAACGATACTTTAGATCTGATTTATCAAGCCACCACTGACTCTGAAAAAGGAAGTGTTGAAGAAGAAGAGAGAGAGAGAGATCTCTCTCCAAGTAGCTTAAGATCATTAAACAAGAGAGAACTATTCCTGCTTCTTCTATTTCAAAGGAATTCTGGATACAAATTTGGAGCTCTTATCTACATAACCGGCATATTTCCTCTCAAAATGTCTATCTGAAGGTAATTTTCAAAGACTTAAAATACTGCATTTGTGGTGAAGGACCAGAATCCCTTGGGTAATTATTCTTCTCACGTCCTATTTCCTTGGCTATTTGTTGAAACTCTAAGTAGCAATTGAAGATTGACACATTTCAATTAAGGAGTGGGGAAAAATGGCTGAAAAATGATATTTCTGTTATAAAATTAGGGTAGTGTTAGAATAAAATCTACACACTACACACTAAGAAAACTCTAACTATTCTTTGCACAAGAATTTCTCTTCAAACTTCTCTCTTTCTTTCTCTCACAATTCTTTCTCTAATCTTTCTTTCACTAATATTTCTTTCACAAAATGATGGTGTATTACAAGCTTAGAGAATAGCTCTATTTATAGAGCTCTAATTAGTAGAATACATCATGGCATACATCATCTTTCACTAATTTCAATTAGTGGTGTCTCCACTAAATGGTGGACATCCATAAAAATCTTCTATAATAATTCACATAAATCCATAATTAGTGGAGCCTTCACTAATTAATAAAGATTCCAATAATTCATAACACTCCCCCTTGGATGTTCATCCATTACATAAAAAATATGCCTCGTTAAAACCTTACTAGATAAAAACCCAGTGGGAAAAAAATCTAGTGAAGGAAAAAGAGTACACTATTCTATATGTCTGTTTATTACTCCCCCTGATGAGATGATTCCTTTAAATCTTTAAACCGACGCATACCGATTTTATATCTCAACTTCTCAAATGTTGCAGTCGGTAAAGTCTTCGTGAAAATATCTGCGAGGTTATCACATGACCAAATTTGTAGCACATCAATTTCACCTTTCTTCTGGAGTTCATGAGTAAAGAAGAATTTTGGTGAAATATGTTTTGTCCGATCTCCTTTAATATATCCTCCTCGTAATTGAGCTATGCAAGCTGCATTGTCTTCATAAAGAGGAGTTGGAATACCTTTGATTGAGGATAATCCACAACTTTCTCGGATATAATGAATCATGGATCTTAGCCATACACATTCTCGACTTGCTTCATGAATGGCTATAATTTCAGCATGATTTGAAAAAGTAGCTGCTATAGATTGTTTCGTAGAACGCCATGATATAGCAGTATTTTCACATGTAAATAGATAGCCCGTTTGAGAACGTGCTTTATGTGGATCAGATAAATAACCAGCATCTGCATAACCTATCAATGTTGGACTGGTTTTATTTGAATAAAATAATCCGAGATCAATTGTACCTTGGAGATATCGAATGACTTGTTTAATTCCATTCCAATGTCGTCGTGTTGGTGAAGAACTAAATCTTGCTAATAAATTGACAGCAAAAGCAATATCAGGTTGTGTATTATTAGCAAGATACATCAATGCACCAATTGCACTGAGATATGGTACTTCAGGACCAAGGAGTTCTTCATCATTTTCTTGAGGTCGGAAAGGATCTTTATCCATATTTAATGATCGGACGATCATTGGAATACTCAATGGATGTGCTTTCTCCATGTAAAATCTTTTTAGCACTTTTGTTGTATATGTTGATTGATGAATAAATGTTCCACTCTCCAGATGTTCAATTTGTAAACCAAGGCAAAATTTGGTTTTACCAAAATCTTTGATTTCGAATTCTCTTTTTAAATAATCAATTGTTTCTTGGAGCTCTTCAGGAGTTCCAATAAGATTAATATCATCAACATATATAGCTAATATCACAAATTTAGAACCAGATTTCTTAATAAAAACACATGGACATACCTAGTCATTTTTAAATCCCGCTTTCAATAAATATTCACTAAGACGTGTGAACCATATGCGCCCAGATTGCTTCAGGCCATATAATGATTTCTGCAACTTGATGGAGTAATTTTCACGAGGATAATGTTTATATGCTTCAGGCATATGAAATCCTTCGGGAATTTTCATGTAAACATCATTTTCTAAATTTCCATACAAGTAAGCGGTGACAACATCTAATAGGCACATATCTATCTTTTCATGTCTTGCTAAGCTGATAAGATATCGGAGTGTAATAACATTAATAATAGGAGAATAAGTTTCATCATAATCAATACCTGGTCTTTGTGAAAAACCTTGGGCTACTAATCGCGCTTTATATCGAACGATTTCACTCTTTTCATTGCGCTTTCGCACAAATATCCATTTGTAGCCAACGGGTTTTACACCTTCGGTGTTGGACTGCAGGTCCAAAGACTTCACGTTTTGTCGAGTGCATTTAACTCCGATTGAATCGCATCTTTCCATTGCAGCCAATCTTTTCTATGCTGACATTCATCAATCGATATTGATTCAGGATCATCATTATCTCGTGTAACATCAAGAGATATATTGTATGCAAATATATTATCAATAACGGTTTCTATCAGATTCCAACTTCTACTGGAAGTGGTATAATTGATAGAAATTTCGGTGTTACTTTCATCAACTTACGGTTCTTTGTCATCGGTTCTCTCTTGGTCTTTATCATTCTTTTCTTCAATATGATCTTCGGATCAGTTAAACCTCTTTTCTTTCGAGGATTTTTATCTTTAGAACCAAGAGGTCGGCCACGCTTCTGGCTTGTTTTTGACTCAGCAGCTATAGGTATAATATTTTGTTCTGCTATAACTTCAATTCGAATAGGAGCATTTATAGCTGGAATATGCGATTTTGTAACTCTTCTGGAGTCAACAAAAGCGTCTAGCATTTGATTTGCAATGCTTTGCAAATGAATTATCTTTTGAACTTCAAGTTCACATACGCTTGTGCGCGGATCAAGATAATTTAATGATGTTGTCCAAGCAAGATCTTTTTTTATGCTGTTTTGGTTCTCCCCCTAATTTAGGGAATAATGATTCATCAAAATGACAATCAGCAAATCTTACTGTGAATACATCTCCGTCAGGGGTTCAACATACCTGATAATAGAGGAAGAATCATATCCAACGTATATCCCCTTTCTTCTTTGAGGACCCATCTTTGTACGTTGGTTTGGTGCAATTGGAATATATACAACACACTCAAAAATTCTTAAATGAGTAATATTTGATTCTGACCCAAAAGTCAATTGCAAATGAGAGAATTTATGATAACTAGCTGGTCTTATACGTACAAGTGTTGCAGCATGTAGAATAGCATGTCCCCAGGCAGATGTTGGGAGATTTGTTTTCATTAATAATGGTCTAGCAATTAATTGTAATCGTTTAATCAAAGATTCAGCAAGACCATTTTGTGTGTAAACATGAGCTACAGGATGTTCAACATTAATCCCAATTGACATGCAATATGCATCAAAAGCATGTGATGAAAATTCACCAGCATTATCCAAACGGATATTTTTAATGTGATGGTCAGGAAATTGTGCTCGTAATTTAATTATTTGAGCAAGTAATCTCGCAAACGCCAGGTTGCGAGTAAATAATAAACATACATGTGACCATCGGGATGATGCATCAATTAAGACCATAAAGTATTTAAATGATCCACATGATGGATCAATAGGTCCACAAATATCTCCGTGAATCCGTTCGAGAAATGTAGGACTTTCAGCTCCTACTTTTACTGGTGATGGTTTAACAATTAATTTTTCTAGGGAACATGCAGTACATGCGAATTTTTCTGATGTTAATATCCTTTTATTTTTTAAAGGATGATCATATGTATTCTCAATTATTCTTCTCATCATGGTAGATCCCGGATGACCCAACCGATCATGCCAAATGCTAAAAGTAATAGGATCAGTAAGCTTTTGGTTTACTAGATGATGAATTTCAATTGTACGTATTTTTACAAAATATAGACCAGTAGAAAAAGACGGCAATTTTTCTAATACAGATTTCTTACCCAAATGCGTTTGAGTAATATAAAGATGCTCAATCCTATTTTCCTCATTTGTTTCAACATGATACCCATTTCTGCGGATATCTTTAAAACTCAATAAATTTCTTCTGAATTTTGAGGAAAATAGTGCCTTATCAATAATAATTGTTGTTCCTGTAGGCAATAATATACTAGCTCTTCCGGAGCCCTCAATCATATTTGCACTACCGTTTATCGTATAAATATTTATTTCTCCCATTTTGATATCAGAAAAATATTTCTCATTTTTTAGTATGGTGTGTGTAGTTCCACTATCAATAATGCATACACCATCATTAACAACAGCCATCTGAACACAAATATATATATACAAACGTAAATATTATTAGAATAGAATGAAAATGAAAATACAAAAATATCAGGGTGAGGCTTTAGTTCTTCTAGACACTGCCATCACCAATTAAATGGTCTATCCTACCGTCTGGGTGTTCAAAAAAATCCGATACATCCATATGGGTAATATTGATATTAAAATCTTCAGGATCAATATCATCATCCTCAGCATTATGTATTGGATGTTGAGAAAAATTTGCTTCCACATTTTTATTTTTTAATAAAGCTTGATACAATTCAACTAAATGCTTAGCCGTACGACAGTTTCATGACCAATGACCTTTCATGCCACATCTATAACATATATCCTCATGCTTTTCTTCAATTTCTTTTTCTTTTCCCTTATGATCTTTTCTGTTCCACTTCAGGTGGCCAGTATTTCTCACAGTTTGATTATGATTGTGATAAGGGAAATATCGAGCGTGTCTACGGCCATAACCACGACCACGGCCACGGCCATGGCCACGACCACGATTATAACGATGGCTTCTGCTAGAGCCAACAGCATTCACTTCTAGGAGTCTTTGTTGAGCCGATTGGTCCGACTTCATGATTTCTCAATAATAACTCATTATTCTTCTCTCGCAATGAGGAGGGCGATAATTAAATCTGTAAATTTTGTATACCCATTTTCTCGATATTGTTCTTTGCGGGACAATATTCGAGGCATGAAAGGTGGAGAATGTCTTCTCCAACATATCTTCATCGATCACTTTTTCTCCGCATAATTTTAATTGAGATGTAATTTTATACATTGCGGAGCTATATTCATTCACGGTTTTAAAATCTTGCAACCTCAGGTGCAACCATTCATACCGTGCAGTGGATAGTACGACCATCTTCAGGTGGTCAAATCTTTCTTTTAAATTTACCCACAGGACATATGGATCTTTTTTGGTAAGATATTCCATTTTCAAATTTTCATCGAGATGACGACGAATAAAAATCAAAGTTTTAGCCTTGTGTTGTGCAGATGCACTATTATTTGCTTGAATAGTTTCACTAAGGCCTTCAACATTTAGATGAATTTCTGCATCGAGAACCCATGACATATAATTTTTTCCAGAAATATCAAGGGCTACAAATTCGAGTTTAGCGAGATTAGCCATAGAGATCAATAAATGCGTACCTGCCTTCTGGTTTTGTTAACGGCAGAAACTCGTGCTTAGTGTTCTGGCTTTTGTACCGGTAGAGACTCGTGCTGATAACGTGTTATAAAATTAGGGTAGTGTTAGAATAAAATCTACATACTACATACTAAGAAAACTCTAACTATTCTTTCCACAAGAATTTCTCTTCAAACTTCTCTTCTTCTCTCACAATTCTTTCTCTAATCTTTCTTTCACTAATCTTTTTTTCACAAAATGATGGTGTATTACAAGCCTAGAGAATAGCTCTATTTATAGAGCTCTAATTAGTGGAATACATCATGGCATACATCATCTTTCACTAATCTCAATTAGTGGTGTCTCCACTAAATGGTGGACATCCATAAAAATCTTCTATAATAATTCACATAAATCCATAATTAGTGGAGCCTCCACTAATTAATAAAGATTCTAATAATTCATAACAATTTCATCCTCATAATCAACTCCTTTTAGTTCCAAATGAAAAAAAAAACATATAAAAAATAAAAAGGAGCTAATCAACTTTGTGACAATCTTAATGGAACAATTATGGCATTGACGAAACAAACGTAGGCATTGTGAGAAATTACAAACGTAGGAAGAGTTGATGAAAAGTACTTAAACTATCAAAGTTGAATGCTGGTGTGAGTCGTAGGTCGAAGAAGGCCACTCTTCCTCGTGAGGGTTGAACTTCGTATTGGAAAGCCCCCAAGCCGACCGGTACAAAAATAATTTTAATGCATAATTTATGGATGGGGTTGAACTTCGGCATTCCAAAGGGGACATCAGCTATGTTTCGGCTCGATATGAGTTGGTGCAAATGCTTTTGTGGCCCAAGCCTTAGCTCGGTCTTAATGTCTAAAAAAAAAACACGAATGAAATGCAGCCCATCTTAGGTGATTTTTGAGGGAAATTCTTTGAGTTTAAGTATTAAATGGATATGCCTATGTGGAGGAGTGGGCTGAAAAATCCATCTCTAATGACTAATGGTGCCTAATACCTTTGAGGGAAAACATATTTCGGAAAGTAGAATATAAAAGTAGAAATTGTATTAAAACTGCCATGAATTACTTAGTTGGTGTTATGAATATCTTAAAATTATTTGAAACTCCATTAATTAGTGGAGGCTCCACTAATTATAGATTTATGTGAATTATTAGAGAAGATTTTTATGGATGTCTACCATTTAGTGGAGACACCACTAATTAAGATTAGTGGAATATGATGTATGCCATAATGTAATCCACTAATTAGAGCTCTATAAATAGAGCTATTCTCTAAGCTTGTAAAACACCATTATTTTGTGAAAGAAAGATTAGTGAAAGAAAGATTAGAGAAAATTGTGAGAGAAAAGAAAGAGAGAAATTCTTGTGCAAAGAATAGTTAGAATTTTATTAGTGTGTAGTGTGAAGATTTTATTCTAACACTACCCAAATTTTATAACGCGTTATCAGCACGAGTCTCTATCGTTACAAAAGCCAGAAGACTAAGCACGAGTTTCTGCCGTTACCAAAGTCAGAAAACAGGTACGCGTTTATTGATCCCTATGGCTAACCTCGCTAAACTCGAATTTGTAGCCCTTGATATTTCTGGAAAAAATTATATGTCATGGATTCTCGATGCATAAATGCATCTAAATGTTGAAGTCCTTAGTGAAACTATTCAAGCAAATAATAGTGCATCTGCACAACACAAAGCTAAAGCTTTGATTTTTATTTGTCGTCATCTTGATGAAAATTTGAAAATGAAATATCTTACCGAAAAAGATCCATATGTCCTGTGGGTAAATTTAAAAGAAAGATTTGACCACCTGAAGATGGTCGTACTACCCACTGCACGGTATGAATGGTTGCACCTAAGGTTGCAAGATTTTAAAATCGTGAATGAATATAGCTCCGCAATGTATAAAATTACATCTTAGTTAAAATTATGCGGAGAAAAAGTGACTGATGAAGATATGTTGGAGAAGACATTCTCCACCTTTCATACCTCGAATATTGTCCTGCAGCAACAATATCGAGAAAAAGGGTATGCAAAATTTACAGATTTAATTACTGCCCTCCTCATTGTAGAGAAAAATAATGAGTTATTATTGAGAAATCATGAAGCCAGACCAACTGGCTTAACAGCACTCCCAGAAGTGAATGCTGTTGGCTCCAACAGAAGCCATCGTTATAGTCGTGGTCGTGGCCATGGCCGTGGTGATGGTTATGGTCGTAGACACGCTCGATATTTCCCTTATCACAATTATAATCAAAATGTGAGAAAAACTGGCCATCTGAAATGGAACAGAAAAGATCATAAGGGAAAAGAAAAAGAAATTGAAGAAAAGTATGAGGATATATGTTATAAATGTGGTATAAAAGGTCATTGTCACGAAACTGTCATACGGCTAAACATTTAGTTGAATTGTATTAAGCTTTATTGAAAAATAAAAATGTGGAAGCAAACTTTTCTCAACATCCAATAAATGATGCTGAGGATGATGATATTGATCCTGAAGATATTAATATCAATATTACCCATATGGATGTATCGAATTTTTTTTGAATACCCAGACGATAGGATAGACCATTTAATTGGTGATGACAGTGTCCAGAAGAACTAAAGCCTCACCCTGATATTTTTGTATTTTCATTTTCATTCTATTCTAATAATATTTACGTTTGCATATATATATTTGTGTTCAGATGGCTGTTGTTAATGATGATGTATGCATTATTGATAGTGAAACTACACACACCATAATAAAAAATGAGAAATATTTTTCTGATCTCAAAGTGGGAGAAATAAATATTTATACGATAAACGGTAGTGCAAATGTGATTGAGGGCTCCAGAAGAGCTAGTGTATTGTTGCCTAAAGGAACAACAATTATTATTGATAAGACACTATTTTTCTCAAAATCCAGAAGAAATTTATTGAGTTTTAAATATATCCGCAAAAATTGGTATCATGTTGAAACAAATGAGGAAAATGGGATTGAGCATCTTTATATTACTCAAACGCATTTGGGTAAGAAATCTGTATTAGAAAAACTGTCGTCTTTTTCTACCGGCCTATATTTTGTAAAAATACGTACAATTGAAATTCATCATTTAGTAAACCAGAAGTTTACTGATCCTATTACTTTTAGCATTTGGCATGACCGGTTAGGTCATCCAGGATCTACCATGATGAGAAGAATCATTGAGAATACACATGGTCGTCCTTTAAAAAATAAAAGGATATTTACATCAGAAAAATTCGCATGTACTGCATGTTCCCTAGGAAAATTAATTGTTAAACCATCACCAGTAAAAGTAGGAGCTGAAAGTCCTACATTTCTCGAACGGATTCATGGAGATATTTGTGGACCTATTGATCCACCATGTGGACCGTTCAAATATTTTATGGTCTTAATTGATGCATCATCCCGATGGTCACATGTATGTTTATTATCTACTCGCAACTTGGCGTTTGCGAGATTACTTGCTCAAATAATTAAATTACGAGCACAATTTCCTGACCATCACATTAAAAATATCTGTTTGGATAATGCTGGTGAATTTTCATCACATGCTTTTGATGTATATTGCATGTCAATTGGGATTAATGTTGAACATCTTGTAGCTCATGTTCACACACAAAATGGTCTTGCTGAATCTTTGATTAAACGATTACAATTAATTGCTAAACCATTATTAATGAAAACAAATCTCCCAACATCTGCCTGGGGACATGCTATTCTACATGCTGCAACACTTGTACGTATAAGACCAGCTAGTTATCATAAATTCTCTCCTTTGCAATTGGTTTTTGGGTCAGAACCAAATATTGCTCATTTAAGAATTTTTGGGTGTGCTGTATATATTCCAATTGCATCAAACCAACGTACAAAGATGAGTCCTCAAAGAAGAAAGAGGATATACATTGGATATGATTCTTTCTCTATTATCAAGTATGTTGAACCCCTGACAGGAGATGTATTCACAGCAAGATTTGCTGATTGTCATTTTGATGAATCATTATTCCCTAAATTAGGGGGAGAACCAAAACGCATAAAAAGGATCTTGCTTGGACAACATCATTAAATTATCTTGATCCGCGCACAAGCGCATGTGAACTTGAAGTTCAAAAGATAATTCATTTGCAAAGCATTGCAAATCAAATGCCAGACGCGTTTGTTAACTCCAGAAGAATTACAAAATCTCATATTCCAGCCGACCTCTTAGTTCTAAAGATAAAAATCCTCGAAAGAAAGAGGATTAAATGATCCAGAAGATCATATTGAAGAAAAGAATGATAAAGACCAAGAGAGAACTGATGACAAAGAACCAGAAGTTCATGAAAGTAATACTGAAATTTCTATCAATTATACCACTTTCGGTAGAAGTTGGAATCGGATAGAAACTGTTATTGATAATATATTTGCATACAATATATCTCTTGATGTTACACAGGATAATGATGATCCTGAACCAATATCAGTTGATGAATGTCGGCATAGAAAAGATTGGCTGCAATGGAAAGATGCGATTCAATCGGAGTTAAATGCACTGACAAAACGTGAAGTCTTCGGACCTGCAGTTCGAACACCAGAAGGTGTAAAACCTGTTGGCTACAAATGGATATTTGTACGAAAGCGCAATGAAAAGAATGAAATCATTCGATGTAAAGCGCGATTAGTAGCCCAAGGTTTTTCACAAAGACCAGGTATTGATTATGATGAAACTTATTCTCCTGTTGTTGATGCTATTACACTCCGATATCTTATCAGTTCGGCAGTACATGAAAAGATAGATATGCGTCTATTAGATGTTGTCACTGCTTACTTGTATGGAAATTTAGAAAATGATGTTTACATGAAAATTCCCGAAGGATTTCATATGCCTGAAGCATATAAACATTATCCTCGTGAAAATTACTCCATCAAGTTGCAGAAATCATTATATGGCCTGAAGCAATCTGGGCGCATGTGGTTCACACGTCTTAGTGAATATTTATTGGAAGCGGGATTTAAAAATGACCAGGTATGTCCATGTGTTTTTATTAAGAAATCTAATTCTAAATTTGTAATATTAGCTATATATGTTGATGATATTAATCTTATTGGAACTCCTGAAGAGCTCCAAGAAACAATTAATTATTTAAAAAGAGAATTCGAAATCAAGGATTTTGGTAAAACCAAATTTTGCCTTAGTTTACAAATTGAACATCTGAAAAGTGGAACATTTATTCATTAATCAACATATACAGCAAAAGTGCTAAAAAGATTTTACATGGAGAAAGCACATCCATTGAGTATTCCAATGATCGTCCGATCATTAAATGTGGATAAAGATCATTTCCAACCTCAAGAAAATGATGAAGAACTCCTTGGTCCTAAAGTACCATATCTCAGTGCAATTGGTGCATTGATGCATCTTACTAATAATACACGACCTGATATTGCTTTTGCTGTCAATTTATTAGCAAGATTTAGTTCTTCACCAACACGACGACATTGGAATGGAATTAAACAAGTCCTTCAATATCTCCAAGGTACAATTGATCTCGGGTTATTTTATTCAAATAAAATCAGCCCAACATTGATTGGTTATGCAGATGCTGGTTATTTATTTGATCCACATAAAGCACGTTCTCAAACGGACTATCTATTTATATGTGGAAACACTGCTATATCATGGCGTTCTACGAAACAATCTATAGCAGCTACTTCTTCAAATCATATTGAAATTATAGCCATTCATGAAGTAAGTCGAGAATGTGTATGGCTAAGATCCATGATTCATTATCCGAGAAAGTTGTGGATTATCATCGATCAAAGATATTCCAACTCCTCTTTATGAAGACAATGCAACTTGCATAGCTCAATTACGAGGAGGATATATTAAAGGAGATCGGACAAAACATATTTCACCAAAATTCTTCTATACTCATGAGCTCCAGAAGAAAGGTGAAATTGATGTGCTACAAATTCGGTCATGTGACAATCTCGCAAATATTTTCACAAAGACTTTACCGACTGCAACATTTGAGAAGTTGAGATATAAAATCGATATGCGTCGATTTAAAGATTTAAAGGAATCAGCTCATCAGGGGGAGTAATAAACAGACATATAGAATAGTGTACTCTTTTTCCTTCACTAGATTTTTTTCCCACTAGGTTTTTATCTAGTAAGGTTTTAATGAGGCATATTCTTTATGTAATGGATGGACATTCAAGGGGGAGTGTTATGAATATCTTAAAATTATTGGAAGCTCCATTAATTAGTGGAGGCTCCACTAATTATGGATTTATGTGAATTATTAGAGAAGATTTTTTTGGATGTCCACCATTTAGTGGAGACACCACTAATTAAGATTAGTGGAAGATGATGTATGCCATGATGTAATCCACTAATTAGAGCTCTATAAATAGAGCTATTCTCTAAGCTTGTAAAACACCATTATTTTGTGAAAGAAAGATTAGTGAAAGAAAGATTAGAGAAAATTGTAAGAGAAAAGAAAGAGAGAAATTCGTATACAAAGAATAGTTAGAATTTTATTAGTATGTAGTGTGAAGATTTTATTTTAACACTACCCAAATTTTATAACAGTTGGGCTAAATTATGTAATTTCTTGATCAATAGTCCCTTTTCTCTTTTACCTCTTGTGGCATGTTGTGACATATCACACTACAAAAAAGTGTTTTTTTGTGACCGATACTAGCAATCAGCTGCGTTGGTATTACGACCGCTTAGCATGGAAATTGCTAATCGGTCGCAAAGCGCATGCTGATTTTGGTACTCTTTTTTTGCACAATAACAGCAATGGAACAGCTACTAATTAGTGACTAAATATTTATGTCACTTTTTAATTTTTTAATAATATATATTTTTCAGTTGCAATTCTGCCACTAAATAATGACTAATTTTTTTACGGTCACTATTTTATTCAAATTCCAATTTTTTTCCCGTAATTTTTTGGTCACTAATGGGATGCTAATTAACTACAAATTAGCTACCAAATTTAAAAACACGCAAAAAAAAAAAAAAAGTAAATCATAAGTCCGTCAGTCCCCAGTCGAAGAAGCTTTCTTCCCATGTCTACCGCGAAGCACCTCGGCTAAATCCCTAATCACTTTAAAAGCCCTAATCCCTAATATGGTAACCCAGCTTCACAATCCAAAATTTCCAGGTTTGTATCGAGTACCTTAATTCTAGTATTCTCTTGTTCTGAAACTTTGATTGGGTATTACTTATGTTGCTTGGAATGTAATGTAATGTAGATTTTAGATATTTTGGCGAGTTTGGAAGTGCTCTGTTCTTGATGGTGTTACAAATTTCATGCACTATAATAAAAATCTATTCTAATTATACTTTTTTACGTCATTAATTAAAAGTATTCTTATAATATAGATATTCCTAATGTTTAAAATAAAACGTCGATAAATAAAAAGTATCTTCTCATTTTTTAATTAAAGTGTCGGCATATATAATATATATTTTTAATATTAATAAAAATATATCGTAATATTAAAAATATTTTCAACACTCTTAAAAAAATAATATTTAATTTAATAATATCAAATAATAACGACACTTTTTGATATAAGTGTCCTTTCATTCAAAATGATAAGGACACTTTAAAATTACAATTGTTTTGATTCAAAAGGAATTTTTGGGCCAATATTAATTAAAAACGTCTCCATAATATATATATTCTTGACATTTAATATAAAATGTCGACCAATTAAAAATTTTTTGGTATAAAATAAAAGAGTCGACATAGTTTATATATTCCTGACATTAACAAAAAAGAAACTATCAAAATACAAAAATATTTTCGATACTTTTTTTTTTATATAGTTAACAATTTAGTCATATTAAATAATAGAATACTTAAGTGCCATCTCATTCAAAATTTTAGTCATTTCTGGAGGTGCTAACCGAATTTCTACACTAAGCAATTGTCATTTGCTACAAGGGATTCTAGGTATGTAGCTCGACCTTTTTTTTTAGGAATCTTACCTTCGCTTTGTGTTAATTTCTTCAAAGAAGATAACATGTCTAAATTCTTAGTATATGACAGTGTGCATTTGGGGAATGAATGGGTGACCAGAAAACAGAGGTGTATTAGTGCGGAAACTTCAGGTACGAGCTTCTAGAATTTTATGACTTTTTTTAATTTATTGATGAGTGTAATTTCAAAAGATTCTTCAATGATTCTAGTTTTTTTATAGTCTAATTTAATTTATTTTATGTGTTTTTGCTCTCACGTACAATTATTAAAAATACTTAAAGAATTTTTAATGTGAGATCCACAAGAAAGTAGTTCTGGTTATATGATCATTTTACTGAATTATTCATACTTGATTTTGATGGTTTTAGGTGTACAAAATTGATATTTAAAATTAATTATAATTAAATATTATATTTAGACTTAAATTAAAAATAATATTTTATTTTCAAACTATTTTTAAAATAAAAATTCGCAAATTATTCATGAAATATTCAATTATTATTTACTAAAATATTTCCTATTAATTAAATCCATATTTCATTTTTCACCTATTATTCAAATTCATAGGGTTTCGAAAATATATGTTGAATTGTTGAAGATAAAATTAATAACAAAACCTTAACTCTAATAACTTATTTTTATACATTTTTTAAATAAAATAAATGCACAAATATTCATGAAATATTCAATTTTATTCAAACTATTATTCACTACGATATAAATTATTATTTGCTCATTTTTTTTTTTAAATTTTCACCTATTATTCGGATTCAATGAAAATATAGATTACTCGAATTAAAATATAAGGGAATTATAAATTTAGATAATTGACATTTGAAATTTTTATATTTTTTGCAAATAATTAATATATAGAATCAATTGTAATTAAATATTATAAATTATTCTTTAACTAATAATTAAACTCAAAAAGTGTTATAATGTAAATTTTGAATGAATTATAGGTAATATTTTCAAATTTTACTTCGAAATGACATCTACAATTTAGCTGATTATAATTACACTTAAAAAATGAACTAAAAAATATAAAATTTTAAAATATCATTTATATTTAAAAATTAAAGATAAAATATAAATTAAAATTAATTCATAAGTAAAAATTTTATTGTGAATCCATCAAAATAAAAAAATAATAATACAAATTTAATTCAAAAATGCATTATAAGTTTTTAGAAATAATTAAAATTATATGATTTTTTAAATTCTAAAGAACAAAAAATATAAATTTATATAGAATTTTTATTATTTAAAAATTTAATTATGAAATGCGAGGTAACCAAACCTCGTGAGGTGTCTTTTTTCAGCCAAACTAGGTGTCGAAAATTGGGAACTGCTTCTCGCTTCTGCCCCTCCAGGGGATATCCAAGTCATGTTCTCCAATTACGACGGTGCTTTTCAAAAGGCACCTATTTCGGTCAAAAGCCCGTTCGGGTGGGAGTTAGTGAAGAAGATCGCACCTAAATGGAAAATAGCTTGTTATGAGGGGAAGGGCAAGAAAAAGATGAACCTCTGTTCATAATAGTATTACTACACTTACCAGTAGGCTTCAAGTATGTAAAGTATAAATAGATAGAAATTTATTTTAGATAAGATTGTTTGAATATAATAAAAAAATTTAATTATATAGGGTCTGATGAGAATTAAAGTACAATTAAAGAGATAATATAATGTATTATGAATATACGATAAAATTTTAAAAAATAAAAATTATTTAAAATAATATTATTTTAAATTTAAATATTGGTTTAGAAAGAAATTGTTCCCTTCCCATTTATACCCTTAGTGATGTCAAGAGGTTTAAATGGCAGTAGTAGGCCGGTGTGGGTAGGCCATGACTAAGATAAATATAGCTTTGTCGTTGCCCTGGCTGATTATTGACTGGTTGGTAAAAGCTGAAATCAAAGTTGTGTGCATTAACTGCATTTGGAGGAGGGCAAGCTTGAAAACTCTTAGAAGCGCGAATAAAGTTTTGAGCTTCGCAAATTACATGGGAAATTGTACTAGTCGGATAGCCAAACAGTGTTTTTGGTATCACATGTTGAGAGTGATGTTTGGAACATAGGATTTTATGATATGGATTATGGACTATGCTCGTGTCCCGAGTTTTTAACTGAATTGGGTAAAATCCCATCATACTCACCACTACTAGGATGGGATTATGAGGTACCCATATGCAAGGGTCCAATGAGACCTCGTGTCTGGCAATCGCATAGAGGACTATGACACTTCCTGCCCGACAATACTGATATAGACGTGACGACCTCGCGTCTTGGAAATGCGAGGTCTGATGATCTTGCGTCCTTGAAACGCGAGGACTGATGACCTTGCATTTTGTAAACGTGAGGTCTAATATCCGCAGGCCACTTTCACGTGGCCCACATATGCTTTTGACGAGATTCAAGAGATTCTTTTGAATCTTTGAAACTAAAAAGAAGCCTACGGGATGCTGAAGAAATGCACGTCAGTGTGCCTATAAATGCACGTCAGTGTGCCTATAAATACTGACCCAACTCTTTCAACTTCTTCTTTGCATTTCTCAGTTAATTTAGCTCCTCCCAACAACTTCTTCTTTGTATTTGTTCTCTACTATTGTTGTTTTCTTTGCAATTCAGTTTTTTTTTAATTTTGTTAATTTTTTTTGCTGTAAAAAATTATTTCGTTTGCTGGTGAAGAAGAGCATATTTTTTGAGCAAAGAGTCGCTACAGAAACTATTCCAGACAAAGGGAGTCATTGCTGGAATTACTATTTGCCTAAGGACTGCTAGAGTTCTCCATATATAACAGGTTTTTTTTTTAAGTAAAAAAATAAAAAATGTGCTTGAATTCTGTATTTATTTAAAATTTAATTGAATACAATATTCAAATTTATTGTTGAATTGTGAGCAATATATATTTGAGATTATGTTGAATTATTTACAAATATGTATATTATATTGAAGACGACAAATTTCAAGTCTGCAAATAAGACAAGAAAAATATCAAAATTTACAAAATATTTAGTAAATATGAAAAGTGGTTACAAATCTTCAAAGAGGTCCTAAATTGTAGGATAAGTCCTCCGATTCTTCTCTTTTTGAAAAAAAACGTTGATTTGAGGGCTGAAGAGCTTGATCTCGGATCGAACGGGATTTGATGATGAACACTTGATTGCCAAGTGATAGGCGCTAAATTAGTTAAACTTTACTTAGTTATTTGAGACTCTTTTGTAATACATTTTGTGAAATGACTGGTCATATTCTTTCATATTTGAGATTTTACCCCTGGAAAGGTATTTTGGTCATTACTTCAGGATTTTGGGTAAAACAAAGCAAAATCGTCGTGAAGCAGAGCAGAGGCGGTGCCGGCTGCAAGGCTGGAATCGGTGCCGGCTGTACTCTGGAACGTATGCGCACAATTCGGAGAAAAATCAGCGGACGAGTGGAGAAACAGAACCAAGGCGGCGCCGGCTCCGAAGGACCAAGGCAGCACCGGCTGTGGTCTGTCCCTGAGGCGATGTTGCTATCTTTTTACGCGTTTTTAGAAATCTGAAGAGTTTTAGCAGCTTACAACTTCTACTCAGCCAAGAACTTTGTACCTACGAGTTTAGGCACCTCTTAAGCCTATAAATAGATGGAAAACACAAGGGAAAATGGGAGAATTCATTGATCATCATAGAAAATCACTCAGTCCAAGGAGGAATTCTTCAAGTTCAAGGAGGGTTGTACAAGAAGGTCTTCAAAGGAAGAAGAAGGAGGCTTGTCTATGAGTTCTTTCTTTTACTTTGTTTTCTTTTTCTTGAACAATGATATGTTAATTGTTTTATTGTAATTCGACATTATTTTAGATATTCATGATTTCTAAAGTTATTTGATCTTTTGATTAATTGGTTATTATTCTTGGTATTCAATTACTTATGCGTATTACGAGATTAGTAGTTGATTCTATCCATTAACTTGCTGAACCAAAGGGGGTTGATGGATGTTTCAATTTATTAATTTCATATTCTGTTGACAATTGACTTGCTGGACCAAAGGGGGTTGATTGTTTAAGAACTGATAATTGAAGATTAATTGATGTCTTCCGAGACCAAGGGTTCATTGATTAATTTCATGTTCTAAATTCGCCGAGACTAAGGGAATTTAATTAAGGATTGTGTTTAATGCGTCTTTTGGATGAAGTAGTTGAGACGGATCAAGTGATTCTAATTTATCTAGAAGATAGTGATTTCATAGATTGACCATCAAAGTAGGTTTACTTTCATCCTTCATGGTGTCAAGAGAATAATTGGTTATGATAATTGTTAAATTCTTTAAGATCATGTTTGTTTAAACAATGGCTTGAATTACATAAATCCACATCCTTGACATATACATATTTTTATTTTTTTATTTATTTTTCACTTTATCGAGTCGGTTAAACAATAAAAGAAGGGTAATTAATGTCTACTTGTTCCTTGAGGATCGACAATTGTTTTAACCCTATGCTCAGTTAATGATGAGTACGCTTGCTCATATGTGTAATTTGGGTTTAACATTTGAATTTGAACTTGATTGGGAATGTGCTTAGTTTTGTATGATTTTTATACCCAAGTCTGAACGCATCAAGTTTTTGGCACTGTTGTCGGGGAACAATAGCATGAAAATTTGGATTTTGTTGATTTAACCATGTAAATATGTAAATAAGTAAATATGTAAATATGTAAATATGTATATACGTTCCTTGTATGAAGAAGTGCCTATGTTGTTGTTTGTATAATTGTATTGTAATTTCGCTATATGTTGTAAATATGTAAATAGGTATATACATGTTCATAATCACTAACTTGTCTTTGTATGTTTGTATATATTGTATATTTAGTTATTTAATTTTACTAACTTTTTCTTCTTTTAATTTTGTTTTAAATATGAATTTTGGTTATCTAACTTTCTTCTTATCTTTTATAAGTGTAGGCTGTGGAAAGCAGTGAGTCATTTTTGCTGTTTGAAATAATTTTTATTTTCGTCGTTTTGTTTTGTTCTTTTTTATCATGTCTTCATGAATTAAATTGCATGATTCATCAGTACTGCATGTTGCATTAAAAAAAAAAAAGCATTAGTGTATTGATTGGCAAAATTGCAAGCTTATATTGATGTTTTTAGTGAGGCGTCATTAGAAGCATTAGTGAATTCTCTTATTCCCAATATAAATTCATCTATTCAGTGGCATGAAGAAGCTTCCCAACAATTGTGTGATCAAAGGAAACACTTAGTTAAGGTTGTTGAGGAGAATCATAAGTTCATGCTGGCCATTCACTCGAACAAGAGAATCTCCCAGGAGAGGAGAGATCCTATGAGGGATAACTGTCCAATGTGGGAATGGGGGGTATTCAATTCTTCTCTATGTACTAATAATCCAAATCTTTTTTTGTCACATGATTTCTTAGGTTCCTCTCTTTTCTTGGAGAATATAGGTCCAAATAATGAGGTGTTGACTTTAGCATTGGATCTTTCTACACTATATCGTAAGAAGTCCTTGGAGGATGGTGGAAATTTCTACCCTTCACCCCATTCAACGGGAGGTAACTTAGTTTTTGTAGATGTGTCGAAAAGTAAGGATTTCTTGATCCCATCCTTAAAAACTCAATTGCTAAGTTTTAAGGGAAATTTTAATTGTAAAAATTCTTTTGAAGGATTAATTGGTAATTTCAAAGTTGATACATCCGTTAGATACTATGTGCACTTATATGTTGGAAAAGATATTTAGGTGTCTAAAGCAATGTTAGAAAATGAGGTTTATATGTTTTGCTAAGATAAATCGTTTTCATGAACCTTCCATTTTTCAAAATCCTCAATTCTTCATTCTACATTCGTTATGCCTATCTTCTATTTTGAACTTAATTTCTTTTCAAAAGGTTTGATGAGGAAGCATGATGGGTGTAGAGCGTTTTTGTTTTATTTTTATTATTTTAGTCTTTTTTTTAGTTTGTTTTCTTTTATTTAGGTATGTTTTTATTTTATTATTATTTTCCTTATGCTTTTATTTGTGTTTTGTTTTATAGGAAAGAGTCCTCTTGGACAAGCTTTTCTCTTTACCTCAAGCTTGGCCATTTATTGGAGCATTATTGCACCTGGGAAATATTACTTAAACTTTCTACCCCTTTATTATTTTTTGTCCCTTTGGAGATGCTTTCTCGTGTTTATCTTTGCCAAGGAGGACATTGTCCAATTTAAGTGTGGGTGAGTGGTTTTGTGATATACTTTGTCCAAATTTTTATCAATTATCTTGGTGTTTTCTTAGTGGTGAGCTACTTTAGAAAAATTTGGTTTGAAAGTTCTGAAAATTTAAAGATTTAGAAGATTGAAACTTTTGGAGCTAATTTGGAATGGAAGTTTATTTTTCTTATCTATTCTCCTTCATATTTTTTGGTCCCATGGTATGGTTTATTCTGGTTATATTTATTTGGTCATTAAGGACAATGTCCAGTTTAAGTGTGGGGGAGTGGTTTGATTGATAAGTCTTCTATACATATTCTTTAGCCTTCTTGGGAGTAAACAATTTTTGGTGCAAAATTTTTCAAATTTTTCTGATTTTCTGGAGATTTCAAGCTATATTTTTTAGTGCATGTCTTTATGATGGATTATAGAGCATATGTTCTAGATCATTGATGGCTTATGCATGACTTTTTCCACTTTCTTGGACAAAGTAGTTCTTGATTAAATGATTTGCATGATTCTTAAACTTGTTTTTCTCTAAAATTCATGGAACATTCTAGAACTTACTTGAATACCTCTCGAGGCGAAATAAGAAAGACATTCATAATTTAACTTAGGGATGACGGTAATAGGCCTTCTTTGGATAGTTTGAGCGTTTCAAGCCTACCTATTGTTACATTATCCCTAGTGCCTAAATTGGAGATTTCTTTCTTTGAAACTCGTCACGATATTTTGTCCATTACTTGTGCTGAGAGTTTGTATAATTTCCAAATCTTTATACTCTTGAAGGATGAAAGTATATGTATGTTGAGGAAAAAATGCAGGGATGGAGATCATGACTTGTTACTTTCAGTCATGGATCAATTACAAGTGGAGCTAGGAAAAGAAAGGAAGTGGAATGGAAGGAAGAAGTTGAAAAAAATTGAGAAAGAAAAGAATGGTGAGCTAAAAAAGATGAGAAAGAAGAAAAGAAAAGAGAGGAAGTGATAAGAGAAAACAACAAGCTGCTAGAAAGAAAAGTGAGTGAAAAAGAAAAGAACAGTAGCAGTGAAAATGAAAGAGGAACAAAAGAATAGAGAATTGAAAAAGAATTGGAAAAAAGAAGAGCAAAAAGATTACAAAAGGGATGGTGAGTGAACTGTAAAAGTATGTTCATATAAAACACTGGACACTATTGCTGAAAAATTGAGTGATCTTGTGAGGAAAAGAGTTGATGATAAGAAGAGGTGAACGAAAAGAAAGAAGAAGAAGAACAATGCAGGATTTGCTTGAAATACATAAGGGTTGTTATATAAGGTTATGGTTTGATTGATTCGTGAAATAGGAGAGCAAGAAGAGTTGGGAATTATAGGTTCATTTTGGGTATCATTTTCTTGCTTACTCTCAGTTTTTCTTTGACTTTTGATGTTCCTATATCCTTCGTTTGCTAAGCCACATTACAAACCTCTAACCTTACATTGCAAGCTTAAAAGTCCTACTTGATCTAAGTAGAATCATGATATGTCTCGGATTAGTGGAGAGAGTGTATGAAGAGTAAGCATATGAATGCATACTCTTTTTAAACTGACTTATTTCCAATGGTTTGAGAATATTGTAAAGTATTGAGGTAGTTTTACTAAGTCATTTATCACTACACAAGTCTTGCATTGGCTGTGAAAGATTTAGTATCATATGTTTTATGTTCATGAATAAAGAAAGCATTGAAGATATGGTTTTGGAATTGGTTGAGTGATTAAAACCTTGTGTTTTTCCTACTTGTTCTTGATACTTTTCCTGAGAACAAGCAAAGAGTTAAGTGTGGGGGAATGTGATAGGAGCTAAATTGGTTATACTTTACTTAGTTATTTGAGGCTCTTTTGTAATACATTTTGTGAAATGATTGATCATATTCTTTCATATTTGAGATTTTACCCTTAGAAAGGTATTTTGGTCATTACTTCAAGATTTTGGATAAAACAAAGCAAAACCGTCGCGAAGCAGAGCAGAGGCAGCTCCGGCTGCAAGGCTGGAACCGGCGCCAACTGCACTCTGGAACGTATGCGCACAATTCGGAGAAAAATTGGCGAACGAGTGGAGAAACAGAACCAAGGTGGCACCGGCTCCGAAGGACCAAGGCGGCGCCGGCTGTGGTCTGTCCCTGAGGCGGTGCTGTGATCTTTTTACGCGTTTTTAGAAATTTGAAGAGTTTTAGCAGCTTCCAACTTCTACTCGACCAAGAACTTTGTACCTACGAGTTTAGGCACCTTTTAAGCCTATAAATAGATGGAAAATACAAGGGAAAAAGGGGAGAATTCATTGATCATCATAGAAAATCACTCAGTCCAAGGAGGAATTCTTCAAGTTCAAGGAGGGTTGTACAAGAAGGTCTTCAAAGGAAGAAGAATGAGGCTTATCTATGAGTTCTTTCTTTTACTTTGTTTTCTTTTTCTTGAACAATGATATGTTAATTGTTTTATTGTAATTCGACATTGTTTTAGATATTCATGATTTCTAGAGTTATTTGATTTTTTGATTAATTGGTTATTATTCTTGGTATTCAATTACTTATGCGTATTACGAGATTAGTAGTTGATTCTATCCATTGACTTGCTGGACCAAAGAGGGTTGATGGATGTTTCGATTTATTAGTTTCATATTCTGTTGGCAATTGACTTGCTGGACCAAAGGGGGTTGATTGTTTAAAAACTAGTAATTAAAGATTAATTGATGTCTTCCGAAACCAAGGGTTCATTGATTAATTTCATGTTCTAAATTCGCCGAGACAAAGGGAATTTAATTAAGGATTGTGTTTAATGCGTCTTTTGGATGAATTAGTTGAGACGGACCAGGTGATTCTAATTTATCTAGAAGATAGTGATTTCATGGATTGACCATCAAAGTAAGTCTACCTTCATCCTTCATAGTGTCAAGAGAATGATAGGTTATGATAATGGTTAATTTCTTTAAGATCATGTTTATCTAAACAATGGCTTGAGTTACATAAATCTACATCCTTGACATATACATATTTTTATTTTTATTTTCTTTTTAATTTTCTTTCTATTAGTTTTTCATTTTATCGAGTCGGTTAAACAATAAAAGAAGGATAATTAATGTCTACTTGTTCTTTGAGGATCGACACTTGTTTTAACCCTATGCTCAATTAATGATAAGTACGCTTGCTCATATGTGTGATTTAGGTTTAACATTTGAATTTGAACTTGATTGGGAATGTGCTTAGTTTTGTATTATTTTTATACCCAAGTCTGAACGCATCACCAAGCCTTCGAGACTTGTTTGATGCAAAGTAAGATGAACACTTTGAAATTTGATGAAGATTCTGAACCTTGATTTGATGACGATTCTGAATCTTGAATTTGATAATGATTCTGAACCTTGAATTTGATGAAGCTTGAATGCTTGAACTTGTTGAAACTTGAGATGTCTCTTGGTTGTTGAAGCTTGAGGATCTGGGGGTACCTTGAACCATTGAGGGAAGACCCTATTTATAGGCAAAAAATCTCTTGGCTTTAGCATAAATAGTCGATGTGGGATTTTAAAGGAGTTTCCCAACAAACCCTAATGGACTTAACTTTAAGATGACCTGGGTTTAATTTATGTTTTAACCCAATCTCATTTAATCTACATTATATTTGGGTTATGAGATTTTCAAAAATCTAACTTCAGGACCTAGTCCATTTCCATTTAATCCATAATATATTGGATTTAATGTAAAATAGACCATTAACAATAGCCTAATTTCAATAGTCCAATTTTATAATCCATTGGATTTAATGGACTTTTAATGATAGCCCAATTATATTAATTCATGAATAAATTAATTCAAGAATAATTATATTTATTCATGAATTAATTTTAATTAATCAAGACTAAAATATGTACTTTTCTTTAATCTTGAAAATATATTTTATCCTAAAATTCTTTGTCTACAAATGCCCCCACTTCAAGACTAGAGGAAAAATATTTTGTCAAAAGAATTTGGAAACAAGGCTTGAAGTATTTAAAATATTAATTTCTCTATATAATTAGAAATTAATATAAAAGCCTTTTTCAACTCCTTAATAAAATAGAATTCTTTTTCTATTTCTATAAGGAATTAATAAAAAAATTTGAAATCCAATTTTGAGTAGGAATCATATTTCTTGAATCCACCAATCAAAATTCTTGGATTTAAATTTAAATCTCAATTAAAAATTTTTAACCAAGAATTAGAATTCTTATAGGATTTGGGAAAAAAACATTCCATAATACCTATAAAAAAGCTTGTAATGTCACCACCTTTTTGACACAAATCTATAGCTTCAATTTGGCTTTTGACATTGACTTCGCAGCTGCTTGCAAGATTTCTGGTAAGACCTTTTTTTTTTTTGAATTTGGCCATGTGAATTAGTTATGCTTTCTGTGCATTCTGCGCATGTTTTTGTTTCTTTTGCTTGTCCCACCGCAATTTTGGATTTGAAAGTTTTCAATGCGTTTTTTTTTTCAATGCTCTTGCACCAGCTGCCATTCTTGATTTTTTTTTTAATTTTTAATTAACTAACTTTTTGTTTAAACAAAAACTAACCCTTTTTTTCGAAGCTTTTTTTTTCGTGAATTTTTTTTTCACTAACTTTTTTTTGGGTTTTTTTTTCCAACCCTTTTTTCGTAAACTCAGTCATTTATTTATTTTTTTGAACTAGGTCCAATCATGGTGTACTTTTCAAATTTGTGATCTTCTTTGGGCTAACAACTGTTAGTCATTCACGACCACGAAAATGATCCAATGGAAAATGGAACAACAACGGTTTATGAGGCAAAATCCGGCAAATATGCAGGGCTCCTACCTAAGGCAACACTCCAACGACTTGTGAAGGAATGGTCAACGGAAGTTAACTTCAAAGGCACTCATTCTCCAAAGGCATGGATACTTCTTTCCTCAAGCTCATCCCAGTGTGTTACCTTCACTTGGATGTCGAATAATTCAAAATGAGACTCAATGGACCTCACTACTCAACTTCTAGGGCGTGTTTCGCTTTAGGGAGAGATATTGGAAGTGGGCACACGACGTTCTAAGTCGTTGCGAAGGACACTTAAGATCTGCAAAGATCTATGAGGCTATCTATTCATCGCCTTTTACGTATGATTGCAACCCCAATGTTCTCAAAGCCTTTTGCAAAGCTTGGTATCTTCTCACCAACACGCTCTTAACATCAACTGGCGAGGTGTCCATTTCATTTTGGGACTTGCACGAACTTGGAGGCTTACCAATACTTGGAACTTACTATGATGAAGTTGTTCCTCATACTGCAGAACTCACGGGTGTAGACCATGATGGCAAGCGATTCCTTCTAAGAAGTTGCAAACATCTCCTCCATACATACCATTTGATCAAAACGGACAACAACTCTGGTGTCTCCATCAATAAGTGGCTCGACTTCTGGTTCAAAAGAGTAATAAAGTATACAGCGCCTCCTCCAAAGGAAGAAAGGAGATTATGCCCTAAGTTTATTGATAATCCATGTGAAGTTATCCCACCTCATATTGCATGGACATCTGAAGAAGAAGCTTTGTTTTCAAAGTTGGACATTAGAAATCACAACAGAGATGAAACATTCCTTGCAGTGTTTTTATCATGTTGGCTTTGCATCTTTGTCTTACCTAATGAAGAAGTAGACATCATTTGTCCAAGTACTTTCAAAATGACAAGTTTGATGGCGTACGGGGAATGAGTTAGTTTGGCTATTCCCATCATGACCAGCATTTATAGAGGATTGAATCGTATTTCCAACTCTCAACATCCCAGTGAGGAGAAATCTATCTTTCCAACTCACTACATATGTGGATGGCTTACACACTATTTCAAAACTCACTATGAAGTCTCTCAAGGCTTAAACAGTCCTCCAATGGCGAGTTATTCTGGTGAAATTAGAGGAAGGTACTTTAGTGAAGACGAAGCCCGCAAGTGGATTTATAGAGGTGAGACCATTGTTTAGGCTACGAACATCCTTACCAAGCACAAAAAACATGATTTTGTTGATAATGAGGTAACCCCCCTTGGAGGAACAACTTTATTTCTTGAGTCTTCGTTCAAGTCTTCTAACTTTGCAAAAGGACGATCACTTCATCATTGAGCCTTATAGCCCACATCCCTTTAGTCACTAATTTGGATTCCTGCAAAATATTCTAAGCTACTTTGAGATTTCCACCCGTAAGGCCGCCTTAATAGATGGCTTACGTCTTTGGGTAAGATGCACGCTTCGCGAAACAATGGCTAAGGTAACATTTTCAGCAACTCCTTATAGCATAAAGAAGCACTATACTCTAGAGTATAAAGTATGGTGGGAACAAGTGCATGGAACCTTTCTTGAATATCACATTTCAATGTTGAGCTCCCAAAAACCTGCATTTAAGAAAGTAGAAAACTTGCCTTTCTCTAAGAAGAGACTTCATCAAGATACTACCACACTCAATGCTTCAAAGGGGTTTGAAAATTCTTCAAGACATTATAGACATTCTTCTTCAAATTATGACTTGGTTATAGAGAAACTTTCATCATCTTCAAAGCGAAAGAAGTTGAATCAAATTGAAGAAGCTAGTTCCAGTAGTAGAGATCGTTGCTGGAAGAGAACTAAGGTAGCAACTACAACTTTAAGTCGAGAGTTCAAGGATCAAGAGACTTTTAAGGACAAGGTAAAACTGGTTTCCCTTTTTTTTTTTCATTTTTGTTTTTGTTCTTCTTTTCTTTTCTTTTGACTCAACATCTTTGCTATTCTTCTTCATTAGGTAGATAATGTTGTAGTCCTTAAAAAGGACGCTTATTCTTAAGGATCAATCAATGATTCTCACTACTCGAAGCAAGATGGTTGTAAGGACATCTCTTACTCTAAACATGATAATTTAACATATAAGGTAGTAGCTCATCAATATTGTTCAGCCATCTCTACCTTCCCGGGAGAGTCTATAATGTCAAGTTGCAAGAAGAAGATTGTCATGGAAGTATGGAAGCAATTTTATCAAAGGATTCAACAAACGCCTATCAAGCAGGTCTCTTCACTTGAGGATCAAGCTTGCTATATCCTTAAAGAATTGAACAATGATCCTATTGTTGACTTGTCACCATTGGATAATATCTTGAGATCTTTCTTTGCTAAAGCACATGAATTTGACAATGCTAGATCGACCTTTTCGGAGAAAGTCTCAAAGGAGTCTCATGTCCAATTACTTTCCGCTGCTAGCCAATATTTGGGTGATGTTAAAGCTAAAAAGTGTGACCTCACAAGTCAAGTTGAAGAAAGTAAGGCCAACTCATAACGAGTTCAAGCCAATATTACTGTTCTCAAAAGAAAGCTTAAACGCTTAAAGAAAGAGGACAGAAAACATGTAACTGCTTTTGAGAAAAAGAATAGGTAGCTTTTAGAAGTAGAGTCCATTTATTTATCCCTCAAAGAAGAGCTTGTTTTACTGTAAAATGCCCCTAAAGTAAACAAAGAGGATGAAGCTAACTTGAAGAATATAAGAGAATACTTGGTGGCACTTCAACAAGACTTGGAAAATTTCAAGTTTTTTGCTTGATGTCATGTAGCACTTCATATTTTCATTAAGCAGTTATTTTTTCCCCTTCTTTGTAAAACAAGATTACTTCTTTACTAGCATCAATAATATACTTCTTTCATATTGTCTCAAACTTTTCTCACACATGCATTTTTTTTTTTACCTATTGCAAACGTCGATTTCATAATAAATCATTACTTGATTGCAACAAATGAGACAAATGGAGAATGATGAAAGGATGTGACTGAACTTAGAAATTTTTTCTAAGCTGCCTGCGTATCTTAAGAATAACTTAAGAATTAAGTCAAACGTTGTTCAAAATGGATGGATATGGTTTTGGGGGGGAGGGGGGGAGGTTTACAGTTTTGACTCGTACGAGCCAAGAGTATCCATTTTTACCAACTGGGACTTGATGGAGTGTTTTAGCAATTTAACCATGTACTACATAATTAGTGGTTACCTTTACACAGTTTAAACTTATGCGAGTCAGGAGTAACTTACAGTTTAAGCTCGTGCAGTCAAGGAGCAACTTGCAGTTTAAGCTCGTACAGTTGAGGAGCAACTTGTAGTTTCAGCTCGTGTAGTCGAGAAGCCTTCATTTATGCATAGTTTCTCTTCAAATATTTGCCGTTGATCGGTCCGATTCTCAACCCATCTTCAGCAACTATTGTAACACCCCGCTACCTAGGCCCGCCAGGGCCGGGGATGTCGCCCCGTCCAAAGGACAAGGGGTCTTTATAACTAGGTCACCCAAATAAAATAGCTGATTAAAATAATACTTTAACTAAAAAATTTATTATATCCCAAGAATAAATTCATGAATTCCCAAACAAAAATCCATAAATAAAAATTATCCACTCTCAACTCCCCAAAGCAATACATAAGAATAAATAACATTCTCTTCCAAGGCAGATAACACTAGCTACTCATCCCTACAGCAGGATCGACCTGAAATCATGGTAAAAAGAGTGATGAGATAGAAATCTCAGTAAGCCCCGTGTGTGAGTTAGGCTAAAAAGACAAAACACTTTTCATGATGCATGCACTAGTAGTATATCAAAAGCTTGTCATGCCTTCTTTACAAATTTAACTCTCATTTCTTGGAAGATAGTAGTGAGAAGTCATGGAGCAAAATGCTCTTAAAATATTCTGTTTGGAAAGATATGAATAATTAAAAGATTTTGAACTTCGAATAAAATTCCAATGACACTTTAGAACAGTTCCACGAAAATAACTCATCAATTAAAGCAATCAAGTTAATCTGACAGGGCACAGCAGTGGCTTTCACACCAGGTGAAGCACTTGACCCTCGACAGGTGGTAGGTGTACATCCTACCGAGTGAGATACTCCTCACTCTCTCACTCAATCCAAACCGGTTGTCCCACTTCCGGCCGTCGATTCTACCAGAACCTCGTCGCTAGCTGAGGACGACTCAACCTTCTATACTGACGCCCTGATCGAAAAGAGTCAACCTCTCGGAGGTGGCCACCTGCCGAGAGATATCCCTAGACCAACCAAAGGCTAGTATAAAGGCCTAGCCCCCATTGAGTACTCAACGTTATTCAATCTTCACAATTCATAAGGTTCCAAAGTGGAACCTACAAAATTAGCTCAATACAGTTCCAAACAACATTTTTCAACGCGTACAAAAATTTTAGAAGGCATGGTTTTAAGTCAATAATTTATTCCACAAATTCATAGTGGAGGAGCCACATGCTCAAATAAGTCATGCTGTGATTTTCAAAATTTAGATGCATGCCCAAAAATTTATCTTTTGCATATTCAAAACAAATCAAAATGTTTGATACTTGGCTCCTAAGTCATGCCTGACACATTTTAAAAATTTATAAATCTAGAAGTTTCTAAAATCAGAAGTTTTCCGAATGTAGAAAGTTTTCAAAATAAGAAGGTTCCAAATATAGAGGTTTTCAAAATTAGCTACCGTGCTAAAATTTCGTATTTGCAAGAGATATTCACCAACCTTACTTTCAAACCAAGATAATAAAATAAAATCAATTTCATGAATGCAAGGGAACTTACCTTATCCTTAAGCTTAGGGTATGAACTCTAGTAAGTTGGTCCCTACCCTTGACAATCTTCTAAATCTATCAAAGAGTTCATATAAATTAATTACAGCACTTTCTAGATCATCCCAAAATAAAATCAAGTCCAAAATCGACTTTCACAAATAAAACAAACTCAACTCACTACTACCATGATCCTAGTGTCCCAAGCTTTAAGGGCAAATAATAAATAAAAAGGTTTTATAAGCTAAGTCTAATTTGATATTTAAAATAATTAGTGTTTTGGAAAATACGTACTAATAAGTTGAAGGTTTAAATCTTGCTAAGAAAGATTTAGAGTTTATTTGATGAAGAGTCCTAGGTAGAATTAGGTAAAATAATGATTTATTAATAATTTAGTTGTTAGAAAATAATTGATAACTAAAATTAGTTGAAAATAAATTTAATGAGTCTTGCTTGAAAGGTAATAAATAAATTTTTAATGGGTTTTGATTAAAAGATAATAATTAAATTTTTAGTAATAAATATTTTACTAATTATGATTATTTCCATAAAAGGCTTTATTTGATATTATCATTCTATATGTAATATCTATATATTTTATTTTCTAGCAAAAGTTATTATTTATTTGACTAAAATATCCTTATTATATATAATAATCAAAATTTACCCCTCCTAGGGTTTTTTGGAAATTACTAGCAAAATCCAATTATGAAATATTTTATTCATGAAATAAAAATTAGCTTAGGGACAACTAGATCATGATCAAATTCCTATGGCTAACCACAATCAATATATACACAATCCTTTAATTCATCAAATCATCCAAATCATGCATACAAGCATAGATTTCAATTTATCAACACATGATCTAACCCCTACTAGCATAAATATGATCATGACTTCAATATTAATCCATCATGAATATAAACCCTATTCACCAAAGGTGATATAATCTCTAACATACTTCATCACATATACTACTTATGACATGCATCAACCTCAAATCATCATATAATCATCCAAGACAATCCTTCCATGCATAAATCCCATCTCCTTCACAATCATTCATATATTCATACTTCAATCTCAACAATATATATATATATATATATATATATATATATATATATATATATATACTCAAATCCTATCACCATCCACCTATTATCATTATCACCCTAGAGACATGCTTCTAGAGTTTAAAAGAAGGATTGATGGTACTTACTTGATTGATGAATGCCTTGAAGGAGTTTTGAATGAATCTAAATCCCTAGATGCCTAAATCCATCCAAAGGAGATGAAGGAAGCATAGCCATGGTTGATGAAATCATTCGTCCAAGAGAGAAAGAGGGAGTGTTCAGTCAAGAGAGAGAGAGAGAGAGAGAGAGAGAGAGAGAGAGAGAGAGAGTCCATTAGCATGTTTAAACACATATATATTCATTAGAGATCAAAGATTAGCGAAGATGAAGTTGATTGAACAAACCTACCTTGAAGGTGTTCTTGAGTTTTCACAAAATTTCTGGTTTTTGATCCAAAAGAGCAAGTTGGATTTTGTAGTTTGATGTTAAAAGTGGTGTCAATGGACTCACAGCAGTAAGTAGGTCAAATCTGAAGATTTTAGTGAAGGTTTGAAGTGATTTGGAGGGGTATTACGTGAAAGAAAGTAGTAGGTATTCTTGGTGTAGTGTGTGTGTGTTCTTGGAGATTGAAGGGAATTGAGAGATTGTAGTGTAGCTGCCGAAAATTCTGAGGGAATTAGGCTGGCCAAATTTCTGTAGGGTTTAGGGAGTTGTTTCTCTGATTTGGAAGGAAAAAGGGAAGGTTAGTTGTCAAAATCCTTGAAGAATATTTTTGTGAAGCAAATTTGGAAACTAGATATCACAAGAATATCTTTGATTATTGGAGAGCTTTTGGAAATCTGCCATGGACGAATTTCTGGGTAGTGTTTTGGCTGAATGAAAGCTGGATGAAGGAGGCTTAGGGTGGCTGAAATTATGGAGTATAATGGTGAAGAGAAGGTCTGGTTGTTTGAGGTATATTTTATGGAAAGTTGTTAAATCATGGTGGCTGGAATTTTGGTATCCAAATCAAGGTATGATTGCAGATTTTTTTTTTTGGAAATCTTTTAGGCATCCATGGCTGGATTTTTGTGCAGAACTTAGGGAGGACAATGGAGTTCAGTTAATGGAGGTTTAAGGGTGGTTTTTTCAGAAAAAGGATGGTGTTTCGGCTAGGATTGAATTAGGAAATAAAGTTGGACAAAATTCTGCACAACATTATTTCGCATGGCTGGAATTTTCTGTGCAGTTTTCGGCTGCCCTTTTTCAGGCGATTTGTAGAGGTTTTGGAGGGAAATTTCAGGGGCTTTCAAGGCTGGTTTCCAGCCTACTTCATGGAGGAAAAACATGGCTAGGGTTCTGTACAAAAACTGGAAGAAAACAGCTTGGTTTTGGACCTCCAAAGCTGCGATTTGTACAGGATTTTTTTCTAGTTTTGCACCATCTTTGTGCAGTCCGAAAATAGCCATAAAAATCCAGATTCTAAGCTGATCAAAAGGGCCATTTCTTGGCAGCATTTGGGAGGGAATAATGGTCAAGAATTTCGACACCTTGAAGGCACACAAAGCTGGAAAAATTTCAGTTCTATGTACAAAGGGAAATGAACCTAACTAGAGTGAATTTTTAGAAAGTTCACTAAGGAATTTAATTCATTTGAAATCTTTCCCCCTCATCTATTGTTTCGGTCCATATGATGTCTTTTACTAAGACATTTTGAATCTTCAAAGCCACAACACATTACTGGAAATTTTCTAGAATAAAATTAGCTTGAACACAATGAACAAATTAATGAATTGAGAATTAGGAAAAACTAAGGATCAAGAGGAAATGAATTCCCCTTAGAAATTTTGTGTAAAGCAAAAGAGTAGGATTTGAAGACTCCTATCATGTCTCTCATAGGACAACATCTCTACCCTACTCCAAACACCACTAAGGCCGACAATGATACTCCCCAAGCAAAAATAAAATTTAATCATGCTATAGCTCTAATAATGGAATTTGAACCCAAGACCTCAAGAATCAATTCTAAGGCTCTAACCACTACACCACAACAACTCTTGTTCTTATTTCCTCTCTAAAAATATTTTCCTATTCAATCCTCAAGCTATCTCCCTTTTTTCACCTTAGGTAAAAATTACCATTTTACCCTTCCCACTCAATAATCACAATCAAGCTCTCTAGACTATAAAACACAAATTCAATGCACATAAAATCATATAAAAATATATTTAAACATGAAATAAAATATGATATGCATCCCAACCCCCTTACTCTAAGGTTGGTTTTGACTGGGGTTTCACAACTATCTTGTAAGATCCATTTGAATAGACCTCTTGAACAACATATGGGTCATCCCCCTTTGATGTCAACTTTTTTGGTTTATATCCAATTATGATTAGTTTTTTCACAGCGAGCACTAAATCACCAACTTGAAATGAACGAAGATGCACTTTCTTGTTAAAGACGTTGGAAACACGAGCTTAATAACATTCTAACATTTGTTGTGCCTCTAACCTCTTGTCATCAAGTGCTTCTAACTCTTCAAGTCTGAGACGGACATTATCTTCTTTCGTGAGACCTTCTTGAATAGCGATCCTCAAGGAAGGAATTTGTTACTCTAGTAGAAGGACAGCTACCACACTCTATACCAACACATATGGGGTAGCTTGGGTTGGAGTACGACAAGTGGTCCTATATGCCCAAAGTGCTTCTCCAATACGAAGATGCAATCCCTTTTTGATTTAGTCACCACTTTTTGCAACAAATTGCACAAAGTCTTATTGAAAGCTTCAGCAAGTCCATTGGCCTGGGCATAGTATATAGAAAATTTATACTGCTTGAATTTAAACTTCTCGCACAATTTGTCTATCAAACTATTGCAAAATGGCTTGCCGTTATCTGTGATAATGTATCGAGGAATGCCATATCGATAGATAATGTTTACACATATAAGCTCAATGACATTTTCCTTTTTTTCTTTTTTTAACGCTACAGCTTTTGCCCGTTTAGAGAAGTAATTTGTTGCAGCTAAGATATAAATATGCCCAATAGAAGACTTTGGTAGCAGTCCAACAATATCTAATCCCCATGCATCAAATGGCCATGAAGCAACTGTCGGGTGCAATGGCTCAGGAGGTTAATGTAGATAGTTGGCATTGAATTGACATGCTTGACATCTTTTAGCATAATCTAGGTAATCTTTCACCATAGTAGGCTAACAGTATCCTATCCTCTTATTACAAAATTGAAGCTTCGGACCAGATTGATAGGCTCTACACATGCCAGAATGAGCTTCTTCCATTGCTTGTATAGCTTCTTCTTGACCTAAACATCTCAAGAAGACACATTCAAAGGAACGTCGAAAAAGCGTATCCTTATAGCAAAAGAAACGAGTGGCATGCCGGCAAATATCACTCCGTCTTCGTGGATCCTTTGGAAGCTTTCCATTTTTGAGATAGCCTACAAAAGGTTATCTCTAATCTTCTTTATTAATTTCATAAACAAAGATAAAATGGATTTCATGCCCTTCATCGTCTTCATCTTCAAAAATAGGCGGTATTACCCAAGTTTGACATATAGGAATTTGAATTTCTCGAACATGTAGACATAAAGTAGAAGCCAATTTTGCCAAAATGTCAGCTTGCTTATTTTTGCTTCTTAATACATGCTTGATTGTTACATCACCCAAATATACCATAAGTTATCTTGCATAATTATGATACGAGATCAACTTAGGTTTTTTAACATCATACTCACTAAGTAATTGATTAACAATCAATTGGGAATCCCCATATACTTCGAGATGCAGTCGCTTCATATCAACAGCCAACTCTAACCCAAGTATAAGAGCTCGGTATTTAGCCATATTATTTGAGCTCTTTTAGTCAAGATGAAAGAGTATAGTAATACATCTCCTTCAGGAGTAATGAATACTACACCAGCTCCAGCACTTTTGCGATGTGCCGCACTATCAAAGTACATCCTCCATGCTGGGAGAATCTCAATGACAAGAACGTCTTCATCAGGCAACTCTTCACTTAGTTCCCACTCAGCAGGGATAGGATGATCAGCTAAGAAATCCGCCAGCACTTGCCCTTTGATAGCTTTTTGTTAGACGAAGATAATATTGAATTGTTGGAGTTGAAGGTACCACCTTGCCAAACGATCAGATAGCACAACCTTTGTCATAACATACTTTATAGAATTAGCCTTGGAAATAAGGCGTATAGTGTACACTTGAAAATAGTGCTTCAATTTTTGAATTGCAAATATTAAAGCTAGGCAAAGCTTCTTAATTGGTGAATAATTCAACTCATTTGGTATCATCATCTAACTTATTTAATAGAATGCATTTTCTTTGCCATTGTCATTTTCTTGAGCAAGCAATGCCCCCACTGAGCATTCTTGCGTAGCAATGTACAAAATCAATGGCTTATCCGGGATAGGTACAACAAGCACATGAGGCTTCATCAAGTAAGATTTGATGCATTTGAAAGTATTTTGTCACGCTTCATCCCCCTCAAATGGTATACCTTTCTTCATTAGATGATTGAATGGTTGACAATGTCCGGCAAGATTTGAGATGAACCTTCGGAGGTAGGCCAACTTTCCTTGTAAACTTTTTAATTAATGAATATTTCTTGGTTCAGGCATCTTCATAATCTCATTGATCTTTGATTGGTCTATTTCGATACCTCGATGACGAATAATGAAACTCAGGAATTTTTTAGAGGTGATGCCAAAAGCACATTTGAGAGGATTCATTTTCAATTGATATTTTCGGAGTCGCTCGAAGATCTTTCTCAAATCTTGAAGATGCTTAACTCATTTACGTGACTTGACCACCAAATCATCTACATAGCATTCCACGATCTTATGTAGCATATCATCAAAGATCTTTTACATTACCATTTGATATGTGGCTCCAGCATTCTTCAAACCAAAAGGCATCATTGTGTAACAATAGATTCTTTTTGGAGTACGAAAGGCAGTAACCTCATCATCTTCTGGTGCTATTTTGATTTGATTATAACAAAAAGATCCATCCATAAAAGATAGAACTTCATTATCAGTGGTTGCATCCACTATCAGTTCAGGAATAGGCAGTGGAAAATCATCTTTTGGGCAAGCATAATTTAGCTTTCTAAAATCCACACAAATTCGAATTTGTACATTTTTCTTTCTTACAAGGACAATATTCACAACCGAAGTTAGATACTTGACATCTCGAATAAATTTGACTTGATCAGCTTGTTCACCTCTACTTTAATTAATGGAACCAGCTCCGGTCGAAAACGCCGTTGGGCTTGCTTTACTGGTGTCACCCCATTCTTTATAGCTAAATGGTGGACATCAATTTTTATGTCTAAGCCAGGCATTTCTTTGTATCTACGAGCAAAGACGTCCCTGAATTCCTTTAACAGGTCGATATAGGCCTTTTCTTCTTCGGCTGATAAGAGTGCATTTATGTAAATTGGAGAAGGATCTTCAATAGTGCCCAAATTTACTTCTTTCAGTTCATCAACTGTGGCTTTTACATATTCTTCAAGTTCTGCTAGAGCATGCTCAGCATCTTCTTCCTCGGTACACTCTTCATTATAGATAGTAATGTGATTACAAGAGGCTACACTTTCTTCATCACAAGGTACATCAAGTGTCACTTGTGTTATTATTTTTAAGATTCCATTGCAATTTACTACCATTCTTGCCTTAGAGGAGACTTTGCTATAATATTTTGCCTTTGAAGTGACTGTGACTCCAAACCTCTTGAAAAAGGATTTTCTTCTTTTCTTTAGGCCTAACTTAGTGAAGACAGACGGACGTGAATTTGTATCTCCTATCCCACCAAAACCAGATTGCGGTTTTGACGTCACTTCATCTTTTATAGTAATATACTGTACGTTGGCCCTTTTAATCTTGAGTCGGATGGGAAATGCTTATTTGTAACCCAGGCCAGCACGCTCTTTTCCTGTTGGCATGCTTTGGATAGATCCCGAGCTTTGACCCTTTTCCTTGTTGATATCAGCAGGAAGCTTTCCCAACAAATATTGACTTTGTGAATTATATCCAACCTTTACTAGGAGTTTATATGTATTTGGGTTAAATCCTTCTTTCCTACGCGAGGTCGGTAATTTATCATGCTCTACTTTTGCTTCTTTCTTTGGTTGAACAAATCCTTTTATAAGAGTATTTGGTGACTTAACTGAGTCAACATTTGTAAGGGGCAAAGTGAGCCCTCGTAATGGCTTACTGTGTGCATGTTGCTTGGTAGAGCTTTCTACACATACTATAGCTTTGACATCTTTGGAGAAAGTAAACTTTTTATCTTCCTTCCTTCTTGATAAATCGATGTTAGTTGATTCACCATCCTTTTTAATATAGTACTTAGCGTCAGCAATATGCGCCTCAGCTTCAGTGAATGGTTTATCATCAGCATCTATTTTTTTTACCACGCTATTTTGATGAAATTTGAAACATTGATGCAGGGTTGATGGCACCACACCATTATCATGGGGCCATGTCTTCCTAGCAGAATATTATAGGAGGTCTTGGCATCAATAATATGAAAAAAAAGAAATTGAAAGCATATTTTCAATTAGTATGTCCAATCGGAGAGTACTACTAGCTCATTGCCCCCCTTGATTGAAGCCTTGTATCATAAGGCGACTTTGGGACAATTCATTCATAGAAATGCCTAACTCTCTTAATGTTCGCAGAGGTAAGATGTTTGTTGTTGATCCTCTATCTAACAGTATCCTATTCATTCTTTGTTCTTGCACGTTGCCAGCCACAAATAATAGTCTGTTGTGAGATGTTAAGCCAAGAAGCAAATCATCGTCAATGAATGTGATATCAGCCATACAGATACTAAGGTCTACTAAGGACTCAATTCTCTCAATGTCTCTTTCATTTATACATTCATCATTATGTTCTTTGCTTTCCTCATTATGTATGGCATAACATGAAACAATATTAAACTTTTCAGCAAGTTCTCTTGGTATGAAATCTTTTAGCGTGAAAGGTGCCAGAGATTTCTTCTAAAAAGAATCATCTACTATTGATGCAGATTTGGTCTTCTTACTTTTGACATTTCTCACATTTTTCTTTGTGAATCTGCTTCTTACCAATAAAGCTTCACCACTTGAGGCTTTGGTGAGTTTCTTTGTTCTTGTCACAAGCGTCTAGCCTTTATCTTTGCCATGAATAGAATGTTCTTCAACTTCTTGTTGATATGCTTGGGTAGGAAGGACATATCTGTCAACTTCAACCTTAACAGGATCAAAACTTCTAAACTTAATTTCCAAAATAATCGGTTTAATAGGAGGGATGACAACAGTTGTAAAATTTGCAGATGCTTTGTCTTCTTCAAGAACTACATGTCCTTTATGGACTAACTGCATAATCTTGTTCTTAAATACAAAATATTTCTCAATTGGATGACCAATCGGCCGATGGTACTTGCAGTAGTTTGGATAATTTATTCGTCTAACTTCATTCGGACGCTTTGCTTCCAACAACTCTATAACTTTAGCAGCTAATAATTCATCAAACATTGAAGAAACATCAGAGTTGAGGAAAGGGTATTCCTCTAAGGTTACATTTTTTCTTTCTTGCGGAGGATTCACTTTCTTGGTCACCTTCTCAGTCATTTTTGAAGAAATCTTTATTGGAGCCGCAACTATGGCCATGGACTCATTTACTTCAGTTTTAGAAAAAGATTTGCTCCCTTTTCTAAAATCTTATTTTTCTTTACCTTTATTGGGGTCTTGAATAGGTGCCTTACCCCCATGTGCAACGATGCTTAATTCCATATCATGAGCACGGGTCACAAATTCTTCAAAAGTCTTTAGCATGATCTCTTTAAGGATATACTGGAGTCCTCACTGCATGCCTTAAATGCACATCTCAATTACAGATGATTCACTTAAACAATCTCTACAATTGAGGTTCAAATTCCTCACCACTAGTTCATCTTTCCATTGACGAGAGTTGGTGAGCTCTACCATGCAAACGATTCTACGAGTGCTATAGAATCTGTTGAGAAACTCTTGGTCAAGTTGCTCCCAACTGTTAATAGAACTAGGTACCAGATCGGTGTACCAGTCAAATGCATTTCCTTTGATGAATCGTACAAACTCCTCACTACTAGATCCCCATAAGTTCGAGCATTGTTGCATGTCTCGATGAAGTGAGCCACGTGCGGCTTGGGATTTCCTTTACCATCAAATTGTTGAAACTTTGGTGGCTGATATCCAGCTGGCATTCTCATATCGTCAATTCTTTGCTACCTCTTTCATACTTGTCCTTAATCATACCCATGATAAAGTCTTTGAGCTGTTCCACAAGAATCATACATTCGAAGGATATCTGAATATCCTGTGATTTTTTGGACATTTCCATTTTATCTTGCACATTTCCATTTCCTCTTGCACTTCAAATCTCTACAGAGGAGCTTGACTTATTTTGCCAGTCTTCTTAAAGTAATCGATGAGATGCGCCATGGTGAGATCTTGCTCTTGGGAGCGTTTAGTGAGTCCCTCCACCAATTTTGTGAGGTGCGGTGTGCAAGTTGCTCTTCTAGATTTTGTGTGCCTGTCATCATAATCGGTGCCACAAAAGAAGCAGTAGAATCTTCATTGAATGAAGTTTTGGATTTAAGTTCCCCATGGGGGGATTGAGGCGTAGAGCCAATACTTGAACTTTGGTCAGCTTGTTTGGAGATGTTGGTCTTCTCCAATGAAGGTGACATTTTCCGCATTGTAAAAGCAGTATCTTGCTTCAACTTTGTAGTTGCAGGCGATGAGACAACGTTGAAGTTTGAGCCTCGTTTTGTGAAAGAACTCGAGCCTTACTTCTTGTTAGTATGCCTTGGCTTGAAGCTTGTGAAGCCTTGCCAACAGTTGTAGCAACCTCCATGATATCAGCAGCTTTTGAACAAGCAGATGTAGTTTTGTTGTTCTTTGGGGCCATTGAGTTGATTTGTGCTTGTACTTGAATTTGGGATTAATTTAAAGGTTGAAGAGAATAGATGGGAGGTAGAGATGGTCCCACTGGGAGTGCTAGAAATTTGTAAATGACAAATTTCAACTCTACAAATGGGATAAGAAAAATATCGAAATTTACAAAATATTTAGTAAATATGAAAAGTGATTAATCTCCGAGGAGCTCCTAAATTGTAGGATAAGTCTTCCGATTCTTCTCTTTTTGAAAAAAACGTTGATTCGAGGGTTGAAAAGCTTGATCTTGGATCGAACACACTTGATTGCCAAGCCTTCGAGACTTGTTTGATGCAGAGCAAGATGAACGCTTTGAAATTTGATAAAGATTCTAAACCTTGATTTGATGACGATTCTGAACCTTGAATTTGATGATGATTCTAAACCTTAAATTTGATTAAGCTTAAATGCTTGAGCTTGTTGAAACTTGATATACCTCTTGTTTGTTGAAGCTTGGGGATCTGGGGGTGTCTTGAACCATTGAGGGAAGACCCTATTTATAGGCAAAAAATTCCTTGATTTTAGCATAAATAGTCGATGTGGAATTTTGAAGAAGTTTCCCAACAAACCCTAATGGACTTGGATTTAAAATGACTTGGGCTTAATTTATGTTTTAGCCCAATCTCATTTAATCCACATTATATTTAGGTTATGAGATTTTCAAAAATCCAACTTTAGGACCTAGTCCATTTCCATTTATTCCATAATATATTGGATTTAATGTAAAATGGACCATTAACAATAGCCCAATTTCAATAGTCCAATTTTATAATCCATTGGATTTAATGGACTTTTAATGATGGCCCAATTATACTAATTTAAGAATAATTATATTTATTCATGAATTAATTTTAATTAATCAAGACTAAAATATGTAATTTTCTTTAATCTTGAAAATATATTTTATTCCAAAATTCTTTGTGTACATATATTATAAATAGCTTGGATTTGTGTGGAATAAAATTTTTTATTGGATCGTTATTTTAATTTGTATTGTGTTGTTTTATGATGAGTGCGTATTTTGGCCTGCGATAAATAGATATGTATGAATAACTTTAATATAAATTCTAATAGATTGGATGAATAGTAAACTATGGCATGATAGTTTATTGTAGCATGAATAGTAAATGAAGTTTTGGTGGTAGTTGTAGTTTTAGATAGATTTTTGGTGTCCTGTCAGCTAGATGATGAAGTAAACTAATAAAATAAATTGATGATATAATAAATAGTAATAATTAATTAAAAATGTTTTATTAAATATTTTAATTCATGCTATCACCAAATAAATATTTTAATTCAAATTGACAGGTAATAAATAATTTATATATTTTAAAGTATTTTATTATTTTAAATATTTTACAAATTGATAGGAAATTAAAATATTGATGTATTTTAAATATTAATATACTTTTAAATTTTCAATAATTTTTAATTCAAATTGATGAAGAAACAAATATTTAAAATACGTGCCATAAATATTTTAATATTTTATAATATATGAAAATATTTTAATATATTAAATGTATTAAATTTTAATTTTTCCAGTATTTGGGATTTATTTTGTAGTTAAAATTAAATGATGATATTGAAATTAAGTTAATAATAATTAAAATTTACGTAGATCCAAATTTTATAGTAGTTATGTGAGACCACCGGTTTTCCTTTTTTCATGGGCTTATTGGGCTGTGGTTTTTATTTTGATTAGTAGGTTAGGATCCATAAAGTTTAGAAGTTAGTATTATAAGTGGTGGGGCTAAGTTGCAATTATTTAGTTAGGGGGTTTTTATTAATTACTCAGTTATAAGCTCAGTCAGGTTCTGAATAGTGTCATTGTTTTGTAAAGCTATTCCAGAAGAGGAGAATGGTGAAGAGAAGGGTGAATCTGAGAAGGAGCTTGAGCCTTTGGTATCAACTCTTGGTAAGTTAGCCTTCTTCTTGTGATTTATGATATTGTAAACTAGGATTCTAAATTGTTCTTGAATTAAAGTTAGAGGGTTAGGGATCTAAATTGGAAAAAATCGATTGGATGATTAATTGTGTTGTTTGGGTTTTAATTGAAGGTGAATAAGTGTTTGGAGGCTTGAGTGAAAGCTTTAGGAGGTTCCAAAAGACTGAATTCAGTAGGTAAGGAGATTTGGGTTTCATACATTTTGGTTTCTGGTTACTGTTTTCTTGCAAATCAAAGCTGTTATTGATTTCTTTATGAAAGTGGTATTTTGATTATAAGAAAATGGTATTGAGCATGATATTTAATTGTTATTTCTGTACAAATGGTCATGCTTATTGGGAATTATGAGTTTAAGCGAAGTTCTATATCTATGTGTTGATTTCCTGATTCATGTGATGTTGATTGCTTGTAGGTTTCATTTTGGTAGGGAATTCCCCAACTTTATAAGCTATAAGGCCCTTACTAGAGGATTATGATACTTAGGATAAGCTAAGAACCTTCTTCCAATGAGATATAATACTTGGAAGACTGATCAATTAAGCCAAACCAAGTCCCCAAGCATGAATCATCTTCGTGAATTAAGTTACGCTTAAGTATGTATATGTATGTTTAAATGGTTTTTGGTGCACAAAACTAGTGTTTTTATTGTTAAAGTGGATGGTTGGAACTGTTTTTCTGGATTAAGATGTTGCAGGTTGGCTTCTGAGTGTTCTAAAAATCGTGCCTGTGTATTCCAGAGCGCACCCAGTGCCAGTCCCTTACTTACGGCTGGTGCCAGCCTCACACTCTCTGGCACTGGCCTTACTTGTCCAACACGACGCCGGGTCCATTCTATTTTGACTCTGGCATCGACTTTCTTCTATTGAAGCGATAGTCTTCTTGTTTGCTTTGTTCACCCTTATTTCCACTGAATAAACAATACCGGTTCAGTATTCATATGCTAGATATGCCTCTTTAGATTCAGTAATGAGTAAGGTTAAAAGATTTATTGTTTCTCGTTCCCTCCTTCTTGTTCCTTTGGGTGATACTCCGAGATCTTCACATGGTACGACCAACCCACCAAGAAGATATTTTAAAGATATTCTAAGACCCCATGGGTTACGTTTTACCTTAAACTCCTAAGCTTTTTTGATCAAACGTTTTGTAAATGTATATGTATATATAGCATACTCAATCTCAGGTAAGCCAGATTTCCTTACTGAGCTGGTGAGCTAACTTCTTATTCAACATTTTGTAGGTTCTCAAGTAGATGAGGATGAATTCAATGAACGGTTTGAAGAGGACCTAGAGTGACTAGTTGTTTTATTTCTGTTCAGGTTTGTTATAGATTGTATATAGGCTATTTGTAGGGATTAGATTGTTAAAAAATATAGGATGATTTGTATGCTGTTACAGATTGTATATAGGCTGATTTGTAGGGATTAGATTGTTAACAAATATAGGCTGATTTGTAGGCTAACTAATAGGAATTAGAGGGCTGATTTATTGTAATTAATATAAGATATTTTACTTCCTATTATAGGATCTCTATACTTGTATATATACCTTTATAATTGATGAATAAAAGATAAGAAATTCATTCTCTTATTCTGAAACTTACATGGTATCAGAGACTGGTTCTGTTCATAGATATTTGAGAAAAAAAAATTCTGGGTTGTTGGGTGTGAGGGAGGCTGTTGCCATATTCAAGGTACAGGCTTTGGAGGTTCCTCTATAGACACCACCAACTCAGGGAGGTACGTCGTGCCGATTAGCCAGCACCTAGTGACTCCTTCTTGTGGGTAATCTATTATCTTGTTGACTTTTCTTAGCAATTATGTCTGACAAAAAGACTGGAATTGTTTCTGATATGGTTCCATTGGTTTCAAAAATCACAAACCATAAATTAAACGGAATTAATTTTCTTGATTGGAACCATATGATTGAATTATATCTACTCAGTAGTTCTATGGATGGTCATCTGACTGATGATTCACCTACGGATAACTCTAGATTGTCGTGGATGAGAGAATATGCTCGTTTGTATATACAAATTCATAATTCTATTGATAGTGAGGTGGTTGGTCTGGTTACTTATTGTAAGACAGTGAAAATCTTAATGAACTATTTGCAATTCTTATATTCTGGAAAAGGAAATTTCTCTCGTATCTATGATGTTTGCAAGGATTTTTATAGGGCAGATACAAGAGATAAGTCTCTCACCAGTTATTTTATGGACTTCAAGAAAACTTATGAAGAGCTCAATATGTTGCTTCCCTTCAGTACTGATATGGAGGAACAACGGAATCAGCGAGAGAAGATGGCTATTATGAGTTTTCTAGCCGGTCTTCTATCTGAATTTGAGACTGTCAAATCTCAAATTCTTTCCAGTTCAGAAATTTTCTGTCTAGAAGATGCTTTTCGGGGAGTTCTCCGTACAGAAAATACGTTACCTATTCTATCTACTCAACCTAACAGTGTTCTTATTAGCCGTACTACCACATCTGACTCTGGAAGACAACACTACAATAGTGGTGGCAACCGTAAGAGCATGGGGTCAGGGTCCAACAACTCTGATAAGAATACTAGAAATCGTGGACAGGAGTAAGGAGAAATGGTATGTCACAATTGTCACAAACCCGGTCATATCAAGCGGGACTATTGGAAGCTGCAGTATAAGAAAGCTCAATCTACCCATATTGCATCCAGTTCTGAGATCTCTGAAAAGTCTGTTACAATATCTGTGGATGAGTATGCCAGATTGACTCAGCTTCAAGCAACAGTGAAACAGCCATCCAGTCATGTTACTACTCTTGTCGAGACAGGTAAACCCAATACATGTCTTGTTTCCTCTTCTTCAAAATGGGTCATTGATTTTGGTGCTACAGATCACATGACAAGTAATCCCAGTTTACTTTCTAACTTTCAGCCACATCAATCTATCACTCCTGTTACTTTAGCCGATGGTTCAACATTCAGTGTTATTGGGTCTGGAACCACTAATCCCACATCATCTCTCCATTTATCATCTGTTTTGAGTCTACCACAACTGCCTTTTAATTTGATTTATATCAACAAACTTACTCGTGCCCTTAATTGTTGTGTCTTCTTTTTTCTTGGTTATTGTTTATTTCAGAATCTCATGACGAAGAAGATTATTGGTAAAGGACATGAGTCTGACGGTCTCTACATTCTTCATACACCGAAACCAGGGTCTATAGCATGTGCCGGAACAGTCTCTCCTTTTGATGCACATTGTCGATTGGGTTATCCTTCGCTTTCTATGTTAAAGAAACTTTATCCTCAATTTTCAAACATTAATTCATTAGATTGTGAGTCTTGTCAGTTTGCTAAACACCATCGTCTTAGTTCTAGTCCTAGAGTCAATAAGCGAGCTACTGCTCCTTTTGAGTTAGTACATTCTGATGTTTGGGGTCCTTATCCAGTTACCTCTAAAACTGGTTTCAGATATTTTGTTACTTTTGTTGATGATTATTCTAGGATGACATGGCTTTATTTGATGAAAAATCGCTCATAATTATTTAGTCATTTTTCTTCCTTTTGTGCTGAAATTCGCACCCAATTTGGTAAACCTGTACAAATCTTAAGAAGTGATAATGTAAAAGAATATGTTTCAGGCAATTTTCAAAAATACATGCTTGAGTAGGGTATTCTCCATCAGACTTCTTGTGTTGACACCCCTTCTCAAAATGGAGTTGCTAAGAGAAAGAATAGACATCTTCTTGAAACTTCTAAAGCTTTGTTATTTCAAATGCAGGTTCCTAAATGCTTCTGGGCTGATGCTGTGTCTACTGCTTGTTTTCTAATCAATCGTATTCCTTCCTCTATTTTGTCTGGTAATACTCCTTTCTCCACTCTACTTCCAAATAAACAATTGTTTCCTATAGAACCAAAGATATTCGACTGTACTTGTTTTGTTCGGAATGTTCGTCCTCACGTTACAAAACTGGATCCTAAGTCCTTAAAGTGTATGTTTCTGGGTTATTCCCATGTGCAAAAAGGGTATCGTTGTTATTGTCCTAATTTCGGTAAATATCTTGTGTCTGCTAATGTTACTTTTCTGGAACAAACACCTTTACCTTCATCTTCAGGTTCTGTGAGTCAGGGGGAGGATGATGATTTGTTAATTTATAATGTCATACCAAATTTAGGTCCACCTCCCCCTACACCAGTTAAGCATCCCATCAAAAACACCTACTTGCATCGCCCACATCCGCCAAGTTCTGACTTAGTTCTTAAGTCTCCAAAATCATGTCCTGATGAACCCATATCTTCGTCATTAGATCTGACTACCAAGGATGATCTTGATCTTCCTATTGCTCAGAGAAAAGGTAAACGTGCATGTACTTACCTAATCTCTTCAGTTGTTTCTTACAATCATTTGCCTTCCTCTTCTTGTGCTTTTCTTACATCCCTAGACACTGTTTTTGTACCTAAAACTGTTCGAGAGGCATTAGCTCATCCCGGATGGTGGAATGCTATGATTGAGGAAATGAATGCTCTATATGTCAATGGTACATGGACTTTGGTTACCTTACCTGCAGGTAAACAAGCTATTGGATGTAAATGGGTGTTTACTGTCAAAATTCATCATGATGGCTCCATTTCTTTATTGAAAGCTAGACTTGTTGCTAAAAGATATGCTCAGACTTATGAAGTAGACTATCATGATACTTTTTCTCCTGTTGCTAAACTTGCTTCTATCAGGCTATTTATTTCCCTTGCAACAACTTATGACTGGCTGCTACATCAGTTAGACATAAAGAATGTCTTTCTCCATGGTGATCTTCAAGAGGAGGTATTTATGGAGCAACCACTTGGGTTTGTTGCTCAGGGGGAGAATGGGAAAGTCTGTCGTCTGCAAAAATCTCTCTATGGCTTGAAACAGAGTCCTCAGGCTTGGTTTGGAAAATTTAGCCAGGCTATTGAGAAGTTTGGGATGTAAAAGAACAAGTCAGATTATTCTATTTTCTGTAGACAATCTGATGAAGGTATTATTCTGTTAGTTGTATATGTGGATGATATTGTAATCACAGGTAGTGACTCAAGAGGAATTTCATCTCTGAAGTCCTTTCTTCATACTCAATTCCATACCAAAGACTTGGGGATGTTAAAGTATTTCTTGGGAGTTGAAGTTAGCAGGAGTAAGAAGGGAATCTTCCTATCTCAGAGGAAGTATGTGCTTGATTTACTGTCGGAGTCGGGAAAGTTGGGTGCTAAACCATATAGTACTCCAATGGTTCCTAATTTACAATTAACCAAAGAAGGAGAATTATTTGCAAATCCTAAAAGGTACAGAAGACTTATTGGCAAGTTGAAATATCTTACTGTGACACGTCCTGATATTGCTTATTCAGTGAGTGTGCTGAGCCAGTACATGTCATCACCAACTGTTGATCATTGGAAGGCAGTAGAATAAGTTCTGCACTATTTAAAAGGTGCTCTTGGACGTGGAATCCTATATGGCAATCATGGTCATACTAGGATCGAATGTTTTTCAGATTTTGATTGGGCAGGGTGTAAGGAAGATAGGAGATCTACTTTAGGATATTGTGTTTTTGTTGGGAGAAACTTGGTTTCATGGAAGAGTAAGAAATAGAATGTAGTCTCACGATCAAGTGTGGAAGCTGAATACAGAGCTATGGCCAAGTCTGTGTGTGAAGTCATATGGGTATATCAGCTTCTCAGTGAAGTAGGAATTAAGGTCTCAGTACCTGCAAAGCTATGGTGTGATAATCAAGCTGCACTTCACATTGCTTCCAATCCAGTCTTTCATGAACGAACGAAACATATTGAGATTGATTGTCATTTCATTCGTGAAAAGATCCAACAAGGTTTGATCACTACAGGTCATGTGAAGACTGGAGAACAATTAGGTGATTTATTCACAAAGGCTCTTGACGGGGTCCGGATTGATTATCTATGTAACAAGCTGGGCATGATTAATATTTATGCTCCAGCTTGAGGGGGAGTGTTACAGATTATATATAGGCTGATTTGTAGGGATTAGATTGTTACCAAATATAGGCTGATTTGTAGGCTAACTAATAGGAATTAGAGGGCTGATTATTGTAATTAATATAGGATATTTTACTTCCTATTATAGAATCTCTATATTTGTATATATACCCTTATAATTGATGAATAAAAGATAAGCAATTCATTCACTTGTTCTGAAACTTACAAGGTTCATGTATGTTTTGTTTTGGATTTAAAGACGATGTAAGGATGTTCTCTAAGTATTAATAGAATGTCATGTTTTGGCTATTTATGATATATAAGGGTTCGACATTTTCTTTTTGGGGTATTGCCATGCCATCCTCGGTTTTGGGGCGTGACAAGTTAAGTAATTATATAATATTTTATTACTTCAAAAGAAGATAAATATTTTAATAATTGCTATCAAAATTATCATTATATAATTTTATGCACATATAAAAAATTATCATAAAATTTTATGCGCATATTATTATTTTTGAATAAAACGACTTAATACAAAATTTGATAATAAATGACAATAAAAGAATTCAATCCTCAATTTAGTAGAAAATATCAAACTATTGTATATTAACTTCTTTTGATTAATTAATCTTAACCGTCTTAATTAGTTTGACATATATTTCTTTATAATGATGGTCGATATAGTATAATAGTTTTTGTTAGAATTTAATTTTATTTAATAGACAAGTATTTCTACTATTCAGTTGCAAATCACAATGAGGGAAGATACTATTATTGGTACTACAATAAGGTCTACTGATATGTTTAGATTCGGATATAAAAATCATATAAAAATAAGTATATTGCCAATCAAGTTTAAATTAAAACGTTAATCCCAAATTACACATGTGAGCAAGCGTACTCATTATTAAGTATAGTATATGGTTTAAAACGAGTGTCGATCCTCAAGGAACAAGTATGCATTAGTCACTTTTCTTTTATTGTTTAACTGACTCAACAAAGTGAAAAAGAATAAAAAGAAAAAGAAAATAAAAAAAATAAAATAAAAGAATATATATATGTCAAGGAAGGAGAATTATGTAACTTAAACCATTATTTTGACAAACATGATCTTAAAGTATCTAATTGTTATCATAACTAATCATTCTCTTGGCATCATGTAGGATTAAGATAGATTCACTTCTTTTTCAATCCATGAAATCACTATCTTTTAGACAAATTAGCATCACATATTTTGCCTCAACTAATTCACCCAAAAGATGCATTAAACACAATCCTTAATTAAATTTTCATATTCTGGCAAACTTAAAACATGAAATTAACCAATGAATCTATATTTTGGCAGATATCAATTAACTTTTAATTACCTAGTTCTTAGCAATTAACCTCTTTTTCAAGCAAGTTAAGAGGCAACAAATATGAAACTAATAAATTGAAACTACCATCAACTCCCTTTTTCAAGCAAGTTAATAGAAGAAACAACTAACTAATATTGTAATCAACACAAGTAATTAAATACCAAGAATAAAAATCAATTAATCAAAAGATTAAAGTAACTCTAAAAATTATGAATACCTAAAATAATGTCAAATTACAATAAAACAACTAATACATCATTGTTCAAGAAAAGAAAACAAAGTAAAAGAAAACACTCATAAACAAGCCTCATTCTTCTTCTTTTGTAGACCCTCTTGCATAATCCTCCTTGAATCGAAGAATTCCTCCTTTAATTTGAGTGATTTGATGTTATGATCTGCGAATTCTCTTATTTTCCTTATGTTTTCCCTCTATTTATAGGCTTTAGAAGTGCTTAAAATCGTTCCACTAGGGTTTTTGGCCGACTAGAAGTAGGAAAATACTAAAACTCTGTAAATTGCCAAAAAATTTGCACAAAAATTGAGGCACTGCCACAGCAGTAGGGTACAGCCGACGCCACCTGTCCTGCCTAGGGCCGGTGCCAGTTGTGGTCTGTTCCTCTGTTTGTTCGCCAATTTTTCTTAATTTTTGCGCCAACCGTTCCAGAGTGCAGCCGGCGTCGTCTCTAACCTCCTAGCTGGGGCCGATTCGGTTATGTTTCACTCTATTTCACTGATTTTTATTACCTCGAAGTACGTTCCAGTAGCACGTGGCCGGCACCAGTTCCCCTGTCCTAGCCGGCGCCACCTTTGTTCTGTTTTGCAACGTTTTTATCTTATTTTACTCCTAAAATCTAAAATAATGCACAAAATATCTTTTCAATGATAAAATCTCAAATATGAAGGAATATGACCAGTTATTGAATAAAATGTATCACAAAATAGCCTTAAATAACTGGGAAATATATGATTAATTTAGACCCTATCACATTCCCCCACACTTAACTATTTGCTTGTCCTCAAGCAAAGTATCAAAGATAAGTAGGAAAAACACAAGTTAAAAAAAAAAAAAAATCACTCAATCAATTTCAAAATAATATCTCTAATGCTTTCTTTATTCAAGGCAACTAAACATATACTATATATCTTTCATAACAAATGCAAGACTTGTGCAAGTGAATAGTGACTAGTAGAACCATGCCAACACCTAACATCATTCTCAAACCATTGGAAAGAATTTAGTTCAAAAGAATATGCATTTCATAAGCTTACTTTTTATATACTCTCTCCACTAATCCGAGACATATCATGATTCTATTTAGGTCAAGTAAGACTTTTAAACTTGTAATGTAAGGTTAAAGGGTTTGTAATGTAGCTTGTCAAACGAAGGATATAGGAGAATCAAATATAAAAACAGATAAGAGTTTTCAAGAAAAGGATAAACAAAATGTACCAATAGATTCCAAACTTTTCTTGCTCTCCTATTCCAAAATCAATCAAAAACCCATAACCTTATATAACAATTATAACAGTTCAAGAAAATCTTGCATTCTTTCCAGCAATCATTCTCAACTCATCATTCTCATAAAAAATTTCAGCAAATTTTATTTTTTTTCAGCTCTCTTCCTGTACTTTTCTTTTATTTTTCTTTCTCCTTTTCAAATGCTGCTTTTGTCTGTTTCTCAAAATTTTTCTTTTAACATTTTCTAGCAGCTTTTTGTTCACTCTTTCTTTTTCTTTCTCTTTTTCTTTTCTCCTTTCACACTCCTTTCCCCTTTTACAACTCAACCCATGATGCATGACTAAAAGTAACAAGTCATGACCTGTACACAAGTATTTTCCCTCATAATTCTTCTACTTGTACTTTTATCCATCAAGAGCAATCAAAGATTTGGAAGAATTACCAAACTCTCAGAAAGAAGTAATGGACAAAGTATGATAATGGGTTTTAAGAATGAAATTAACAATTTAGGCTCAAAATAGATACTAGGGATAATATAAAATAGGTAGGCTTGAAAAGCTCAAATTATCCAAAGTAGGCATATTACCATTATTCTTAAGTTAAATCATGAATGTTTTTCTTATTTCGCCTCGAGAGGTATTCAAGTAAGTTCTAGAATGCTCAATGAATTTTAGCATAAAAACAGGTATAAGAACAATGTAAAGCATTTGATCAAGAATTGCTTAGTCCAAGTGCGTGTAAAAAGTCATGCATAAGCTACAATTGATATAGAACATATGCTCTATGATCTAGTACAAAGACATGCATTAAAAATACATCTTAAAAGCTCACAAAATAAAATAAAAAAAAATTGAAAATTTTGCTCAAACAGGGTCTAAAGAAGAATTTCAAGAAGCATAAAACATAGAAGAATGAAGCATAGAAGAATTCTCATTCTAACCACTCCCCCACACTTAAACTAGATATTGTTCTCAATGGCCAAGTAAATAGAGCAAGGAAATAATGCCATGGGACCAAAAATAATGGGGACAAGATAAGAAAGAAAATACTTCCATTACAATGGCCATTCTTCTATACAAGAGTTGAGTTCCAGTAGAAAGAAGCATTGTCGATGTACCTAAAAAGAAAAATACAAAAGAAACACACCAAAGCAAAAAAATTAGAAAAGAAAAATAAACAAAAAAGGAAAGAAAATGGTACAAAAAAAGAAAAGAAAAGTACAAGTCATAACGAGAAAATTTCATGAAAATATAAAGGGAAAAAAAAAAACAAAAAGAGAGTGACAAGTAGGGACACGTGTAGAACAAGCACCTCAATCCTTCCCATCATCATCATCATGTGCGGAAGTACCCTTACCACCATGCTGTCCCAGAAAACGCTGTATCCACTCTGCCCATTGCTGCTCCATAGTAGTTTTCCTCCGGATAATATCATCGATGGAGTCCCAACATCTCCGTCTGCTGGGCTAACTATCCTAGCACCGCGGTCTCAAAGTCAGTCCATGGTTAGGACTATGAACTACTGGCCTGTGCCCGCGATGGTGGTGGTGGGTGCTCCTTCTCCACAGGTGGGGGCTGAACTTGAACGGGATATTTGACCTCATAGAGAGTTAGCCATTTTCCTCTCCTGGCTATACTTGTACCTACAACTCATCAATGTATGCTCCGTGACCATGTCATGCTTAGTGGTAGTCTTCATCAATTTCCCCTCAGTACTAATACCAAAATCTCTCAGAATTTTCATGATAACTAGAGGGAAGACGAAGGCTTTGGTAGAGAGACGATGATGAACCACATCCCTAATAGATTGTATAATCAATGGGGCAAAAGGGATAGGTTGAGTGGTCATCATCCTATACAAGATGTATATAGCAATAAGGCGTGTCTCATTGAAACCACTGGCTCGGGGCACAACATTAAAACCGAACATGTAGACTAGAGCCTTAAAGTTGGCAGCAAGATCATTGTTAGAAAAGAAGCTGTTGGCTTGGAAAGTATTATACTTTCGCAACCCTAGAGTAGCTCTAGTCCCACTGGCATCCCAATTAAGGTTAGAAAGAATCTTTTGACTATTAGTATCTATCCCTTGCCAAGAAACATCATCATAGACCTGGAAAAGAGTAGCTAAATTGTTTCGGGTGATGATAATAAGGGTTCCCTTTACTCTTATCTTAATGTGTGGAAGGTGTTTATTGCCCTATTGCCCTTTTCAACCATGTCGGCATAGAATTCCTTAATGAGCACTGGGCAATAATCCCCTTTTGGCTGTACTACAGGTCCCCACCCTAGCCTCCTAAACATCATTCCTAGTTTGAGGGCACGGTCTAGGATAGGTGCAAACGTACGCTCCACAATAATCTTATTTGAAGTCCTCCTATTGTACCACTCCTCATATGATGGATCAATGAACTCAACAGGCCTAAGGAACAGGGGTCTATAGATGAAGGGGCTGAGGAAGAAGAAGCTCTAGCCCTTTTTAAGGATGGACCCCGTGCTCTAGACATATTGGCACATAAGTAGTAGTGAAGATAGAAGGATAAAAACTAAGAAGCTCAAAGATTTTAGAAAGGTTGTATCTCCCCTGTTTCAAACATAATACACAACACACACTCAATTCTTAACCAGCTCACAACAATAATTCCCAAACTCCTTTAAAGTATATCCCGCACCAAACACAAACAATTTAATCTTCTCCAATCAATCTCCACAATTTACAACACAACCTGCAAGAATAAGCATAAAAGCTCATTGTAAAGGATAAATGTGCTGCACAAACCCAATGTATCTGGATGCTCATAACATGGCCATGTGAATTGTGGAATCATCATGGCATTATAGTGATCAAGTGGAAGATAAGTCAAGGCCAATATGTACTAATTACTCAATCATCATAATAGCCATAATCATACCCTTGAACTAATACATAAACTCCCTAATGATCATGTGAATGAATCAAGTACTTAAGAAGCATTAACTCAGAATATATCTAATGTTATGAAGCTTAAGAGTAAATTCACAATGCAAGAGAACATTAAATATCCCAAATTTCAGCAAAAAATATACCCAAAATTAGAAAAATTTACCTACAACATTTTAACTGTGGGAATTCAAGAAAAATCATACCTTTATGTTCTCCTATGCATGCGCAAGCAAAAGATGCAATGTTTTTTCAAAAATCCAAACTCTTTGCATGCGGATTGAAGATTGGGTTTTAGTGAAAAATGGAAGATTTAGAGAATTTTGATTCATAAAATCAACAAAAAAAAAAGGATAGATTGATGTTCTAAAAGTGTTTGGGAGGTGAAAAATCAAATCTTGAGCCGGTTAGAGAGGATTTGAGAGGGAGTTGGAGAGTTTGAAAGAAAAAGTGGCCAAAATGGCCTATTTTAAGTGATCTGCTCGACAGGAGCCGGCGCTAGTTCTGGTCCTAGTCGGTGCCGATTGCATTCTATCCGGGCTCTGGAATTTTTTTTTAAATGAAATAAAAATGATGAACACGTAGTAATGATAAATAATGCAATTTAATTCATGAAGAAATAATAAAAAGAAGAAAACAAAACGATGAAAGTAAAAATTGTTCCAAATCACAAAAACTAAAAGCAAAAATAACTTCAATGTTTTCCACAGCCTTGATCCCGTGGATTCTCTTCAGTGTTTCCTGGTAATGTCCCCGCTTGATGATCCCCAAGTAGTTTAGCAAGTTGACCAATTTGGCTCTCCAAGTTGTGCATGGAAGCCTTTAAGTTCCTTATTGTAGCATCAACCCCTTGGAATTTAGTTTCCGTTGTACTTACCAATTGGTCAATTAAGTCCTCCAATGGTGGCTTGGAAGGTGCTAAATTCTTGTTCAAAGAAGGTTGGTTCCTTTGATTGCCCCCAAAGTTAAAAGAACTCTGCCTAGGTTGGTTTCCGTTGCTCCAAGAGAAGTTAGGGTGATTTCTCCAACCAGGATTGTAAATAGAGTTATAAGGATTATTTCCTGGATGGACATTACCTGCAAAGGCTGCTTGTTCCGTGGTTTCTTGGAGTGAAGCCATATTTTTGCACTCATGATTTGGGTGCCATTCTCCACAAAAATCACAACTTCTATTTACCACTTGGCCTTAAGGCATCACCATTTGTTCCATCTTTTGAGTCAATGCTTCTACCTTAGCCTCCAAAGCTGCCACAACATCCACTTTGTGCACTCCTTGCACACGAGTTTTAGACCTTGCACTTCCTCAAGAATAGTTATTAAAAGCCAAATTCTCAATAAGATCGAATACCTATTCCGAGGTCTTATGATTGATAAAACTCCCTGTAGAAGAGTCCACCACTTATTGTGTTGTAAATGTAAGGCCATTCAAGAAGATGAGCATCTGTATTCCTAGCTCAAATCCGTGGTGTGGGCACTTTCTCAGCATCTCCTTGAACCTCTCCCAACTTTCATACAATGGTTCATAATCTAATTATTGGAAGGCAAAAATTTCGTTTCTAAGTTTGGATGTCCTAGTTGGAGGAAAATATTTGGCAAGAAAATTTTCAACTAGGGCATTCCAAGTGATGATGGAACCTGTGGGTAAAGACTTTAACCAATATTTGGCTTTATCTTTTAAAGAAAAAGGAAAAAGTCTTAGTTTAATAGCATCTTCAGAAGCACCATTCATCTTAAAAGTATCACAAATTTCAAGAAAACTGGCTAAGTGGGCATTAGGATTTTCTTCAGGTAGCCCATCAAATTGGACCATATTTTGGACCATCTGGATAATATTAGGCTCTATTTCAAAATTGTTTACATCGAGCCCATGCCTGAGATTGCAAGTTTCACAAAGTCATCCATAACCCTCCTGTAGTTTCCAACATTGTTGTTTTGAGCACCGTCCATGTGTCTGAGTAAGTTCCTTTGGATTGTCTGACGGATTTGTGATAATGTCCTTTCGATTTCAGGGTCAAAATCGACTATCTCGCCTTCAAATTTTCGGGTCATGTACCTAGGTTAACACCTAGAAAAGATAATACAAAAGTTAGATAACGGAATTCATAATTTAAACCAAATTACAAGAACATGTTAGTGAATTTAAACATCAATTAAGGTTAGTAAATTAGATTACAAAGATATACAAGATACAAAAGATGGCACATTTGTGCGAAAAGAACAATTGTACAAATTTACATATTTATATATTCTCATGGTTAAATCAACAAAATTTAAACTTTCATGATATTGTTCCCCGAAAATGGTGCCAAAAACTTGATGTGTTTAGATTCGGGTATAAAAATCATATAAAAATAAGCACATTTCCAATCAAGTTTAAATTAAAACGTTAATTTCAAATTACACATATGAGTAGCGTACTCATCATTAAGCTTAGTATATGGTTTAAAACGAGTGTCGATCCTCAAGGAACAAGTATGCATTAGTCACTTTTCTTTTATTGTTTAACTGACTCAATAAAGTGAAAAAGAATAAAAATAAAAATAAAATAAAATAAAAGAATATAAACATGTCAAGGATGGAGAATTATGTAAATTAAACTATTATTTTGACAAATATGATCTTAAAGTATCTAATCGTTATCATAACTAATCATTCTCTTGGCATTATGAGGGATTAAGATAGATTCACTTCTTTTCAATCCATGAAATCATTATATTCTAGATAAATTAGCATAACATATTCTATCTCAACTAATTCACCCATAAGATGCATTAAATACAATCCTTAATTAAAATTCCATATTCTGGCAAACTTAAAATATGAAATTAACCAATGAATCCATATTCTGGCAGACATCAATTAACTTTTAATTACCTAGTTCTTAGCAATTAACCTCTTTTTCAAGTAAGTTAAGAGATAACAAATATGAAACTAATAAATTGAAACCACCATCAACCCCCTTTTTCAAGCAAGTTAATAGAAGAAACAACTAACTAATCTTGTAATCAACACAAGTAATTAAATACCAAGAATAAAAATCAATTAATCAAAAGATTAAAGTAACTCTAAAAATTATGAATACCTAAAACAATATCAAATTACAATAAAACAACTAATACATCATTATTCAAGAAAAAAAAACACTCATAAACAAGCCTCATTCTTCTTCTTTTGTAGACCCTCATGCATAATCCTCCTTGAATCGAAGAATTTCTCCTTTAATTTGAGTGATTTGATGTTATGATCTGCGAATTCTCTCATTTTCCTTATGTTTTCCTCTATTTATAGGCTTTAGAAGTGCCTAAAATCGTTCTTCTAGGGTTTTTGGCCGACTAGAAGTAGGAAAATAGTAAAACTCTGCAAATTTCCAAAAAATGTGTGCAAAAATCGAGGCACCGCCTCAGCACCACGGCACAGCCGGCGCCGCTTGTCCTGCCTAGGGCCGGTGCCGGTTGTGGTCTGTTCCTCTGTTTGTTCGATAATTTTTCTTGATTTTTATGCCAACCCTTCCAGAGTGTAGCCGGCGCCGATTCGGTTCTATTCTGCTCTATTTTCACTAATTTTTTATCGCCTCAAAATGCGTGCCAGCAGCACGTGGCTGGCGTCAGTTCCCCTATCCTGGCAGGCGCCGCCTCTGTTCTGTTTTGCGACGTTTTTATTTTATTTTACTCCTAAAATCTGAAATAATGCACAAAATATCTTTCTAAGGGTAAAATCTCAAGTATGAAAGAATATGACCAGTTATTGAACAAAATGTATCATAAAATAGCTTCAATCAACTAAGAAATATATAACTAATTTAGGCCCTATCATCTACAAAAATTTCTATAACAGATAATGAAGATATAGAAAGTTTGTGGTACTATTCATCTATCGTGAAAAGATAACCAATTGATCTGCATATTCATCATGAGATCATTCAGATTCTGAACACACTACCTACATATCTTCATGAGCAAAATAGCCAAGCAGCTACCTCTGGGACATTCATTGAATTACTGAACTCAGCTATTCCTGAGAACATACCTAATTTTGATTTAAATTTACCTACACTTGTTGGCCCCAATATTCATCCACATCTCTCAACTGATACTTTCTAATCCCTTCACATTACTTCGGTTCTAGATACTCCAGTTGTTGGACCAAGTAATTAATACGTATTAACCTCAATAGGGTTTGTTATGTCTTCACTTCATATACACACTCAACCCTTCCAACCAAGGGCTACCGCACAATTGTTTTTAGCTACGAAAATTGGTGTACCGTTAAATGTAACTTTATTTGATGAATGGATTGCTCGAGAGTGCAATTGGGTGGGTGCACCGGAGGCTACAGTAACAAAAAATAGGGGACGCCATGCACGCATGAACAAGACCCAGAAAACAAAGCCATGGCACAGCGAAAGGTGAAAATTAATAACTTTACGTATCTTTTTCTGGTTTGGCTGAGAAGATGAGGTACTAACCACGGGAGCAGCTACTTGTCTCGATGACGATTCTGGCAAGATGTCTACAATCCGTCGGCTTCTTCTTGGCATGTACGCGAAGCTTTTCACTTCTCAGAATATTCCTTCGCCTATCTATGTTGGTGAAACAACCTAGGCGAGGACTAGTCCTTCTTGATCATTTGCTATTAGTTAGCAAAGATAAGAAGATGGAAAAAGGGATAACAGAGCAAAACGAGAGAGAGAGAGAGAGAGAGAGAGAGAGAGAGAGAGAGAGAACAGAGGACAAACTTTGGTTTTTTTTGTCTCAGTGTCATGAGTTGTATTTTTTCTCTACTGCACAACTCTTATTCACATCACAGAAAACCCAACCCCAGTGTTTTGATATTTCAAACATCTGGAGGTTATCAACAGAAGAAGTTTAGGTAATCCCCAACTCTTCTATACTTTGAATAATAAAAAACCTTTTAGTCTAGGTTATTGTGCTAAAATAATTTATTATTTTTTCTTAGATCCAATTAGTCCAAAAGTAATAACCATTAACTATTTATTTTCTGGGCCTATTAAAATAACCCAATAAATAATTAATGAGTCCAAATGAACTAAATAATTATTAAGCCTTTTATTAACTATTTTAAGCCTAGGTTAGGTTTTCTAATTATTTAATCTGGACTTAGGCCCTAAATAATTAATTAATCAATCAAACTAGATAATAAATTTAATTTCTCTAATTCCTTTTATTTTATTCCAGACTAAAAATAAATTAGACTTTTTGAATAAAATAAAATTAATTTTCTATTGTGACCATTCCGCGACCTAAAATAATTAGGACTTACGGACTATTTCGAGGATAAAAAAGACATATCGCCTTAGCTACTAAAATGACCAAAATACTATTGCTATATAAATAACTGTATTTTATATTTTAAATATTTTCTAATATCACTATAAGAAAATATTGACCCCAAGGACAATGCTGTGTTAGCTATGTTTTCGACTTACAGGTGAAATGACTAAAATATCCCTCTACACATCGACGTTCATTTAGAAAGGAAAGAGTGTACTAATACTCTCTAAACTACATCTACTATCCTTAGGCTTCTAGTCCAATGATCCACGACTTCTTGGAATATTCCAGCTTTCCAAGGGAGCTACCCTAAAGCCAATATCCAAGTTATGTTTCCCAGGGCTCTGGTTAATTAGATTATTCAGACAACCACAAAGGGCAATATACTGTAGACACTATCTCGTACAAGTCTGTCTTGACTAACTAGTCGTATATACCCAACATACAAGTATATTAATCCTTTTCAAGAACCTCAACTATAGTATATCAAAGCATATACTTCCAGTTTCGTTAGACCACCAACTTATACTCAAATTGTAAAGTACAAGTCCATGCATAGCAATAGTAGTCTGGGTTTTTATCACATAGTACTTTTAGAAATCACCACCACAAATCCAGTTCTAAATATTCAAAATATGCTTGTGTTATGAAATGAGTAGATTACTCATTGGCTAAAGGTAAGCCATTCCCTATTTAGAATTCATAACACAACAACCTTGCCATGATGAGATTCCTATTCTCATCATCTGATTAAGAACAATAGTTTATTTGTTAAGCATCCTATGGTTTATACCTTATTGTGAAAAACCTTGATTCACATAAACAATTTACTTAAACACAATATGGGTCTTTTTCAATAAAATCGTGCACAAATATAAAGAAAATTTCACAAACAAATTCTGAGAAAAATTCTTTCATTAATACAAGTAAAAAATATATCAGAAACTTAGTCTAAGAGGGCATACATTCCACCAATCTCCGACTTGCATTCTAAGACTAAATAAGTCCATAGGTGTCCACCCCTATAGCGTCTAAGTGTCTTCTAAAGACTCTCTCCACCAAAGGCTTGGTGAAAGGATCTGCTAGATTGTTCTCCGAGGCAATCTATTCCACTACAACTTCCCATCCCTAGATGAAATCCTGGATTAGGTGCTATTTCCTCTCTATGTGCTTTTCCTTTTTGTGGTTCCTTGGTTCTTTGGATTGTGAGACTGAACCAATATTGTTATAATACATCACAACTAGTTTGTCCATGTGTGGCATGACTCCAAGTTCCAAAAGGAACTTCCAGAACCAAACTACTTCCTTAGCTTCTTCTGATGCTGCTACATACTTAGCTTCCATAGCTAAGTCAATAATGCAAGATTGCTTAACACTCCTCCATAAAATAGCTCTTTCATATAAGGGGAAGACATACCCACTAGTGAATTTTCTCTCATCCTTATCTACCTGGAAGTATGAGTTTATGTATCCTGTAGGAGCCAAGTCATCAGCCCTGTAAACAAGTATATAATCTCTCGTACCTTTGAGATACTTAAGAATATATTTTACATCCTGCCAATAAACCTCCCCGAGATTTGACTGATATTTGTTGACTAAGCCTACGACAAACTGGCCTAGTATACAGCATAGTATACATGAGATTTTTGACAGTCGAAGCATAGGGAATCCTACTCATCCTATCCTTTTCTTCTTGAGATTTTGGACAGTCTTTTGAAGAAAAAGACAACCAATGTCTGCAAGGGATCAATACCCCATTGCATGAGTTCATGTTGTACTTGGCCAATATATTGTCAATGTATATAGCTTGGGATAAACCTAACATTCTCTACTTCTTAAGTCTAAGAAGTTTTATTCTGAGAATGTAACTGGCTTTCACTCAAATCCTTCATACTAAATTGACTAGACAGCTAAGCCTTAGTAGATGACAGTGTCCATATATCATTTCCAATGAGTAGAATGTCATCCACAGATAGGACAAGAAAAACCACATTTATGCCTTCCAGTTTCCTATACACACATAGTTCATCTTCGTTTTGAATAAAATCGTAGGACTTTACAGTCTCATCGAAATAAATGTTTCATGCTCTGGATTCCTACTTAAGTCCATAAATGGATTTCTTAAGCTTAAAAACTATATGTTCTTGGCCTTTAGCAATAAAGCCTTCTGGTTGGGATATATAGATGTTTTCACTAAGATGGCCATTTAAAAATGCCGTCTTGATATCCATTTGCCATATCTCGTAGTCATAATGACATGCGATGACGCGAAGAATACAGATGGACTTAAACATAGCTACCAAGGAAAAGGTTTCCTCATAGCCAATCTATTCTTTTTGAGTATACATTTTCGCCATAAGCCTAACTTTAAAGGTTTCTACCTTCCCATCTACTCCCCTTTTCTTCTTGTAAACCCACTTACACCCAATGAATTTTATCCCTTCAGGTGAAGCTACAAGATCTCAAACCTGATTGTAGTACATAGACTCAATTTTGGCTTTCATTGCTTCATGCCATAGGTCTGTATCGGCATCAGCAATAACCTCTTCGTATCTAGTGGAAACTTGTTCCTGATGGTCGGAGACTAGGTCAAAAGCCTCTCGAGTCCATCTTTCTAGAACTTTAGATATCCTCCCACTACGACAAGGCTCTATTTGTATAGGTTCCTGAGGTTATCCCTTTTCTTGTGCTATAATCAGGTTAGGAGAAGTTGATTCAAAAGATAAATTTTCTTCGAGTTCCAACCTTGTTGAACCTTTAATGGATGTACTTTGTTCATCCTCCAAGTATCTAGAATTAGTACTCATGAGTACTTTCTACTCATTGGGATGATAAAAATAACCACATTTTGTGCCTTTTGGATACCATACAAAATAGCATAATTTTGATCTTAGTTCTAACTTATCTCACTTGATCAGCACATAAGTTGGACAATCCTATATCTTGAGATAATTTGGACTTAGCGTACGCCCAGTCTGCATCTCATAGGGAATCCTAAATACTAACTTGAAAGGCATCAAATTCAGAATATATGCCACTGTTTCTAGGGTATATCCCTAAAAAGATACTGGAAGAGTAGCATGAGACATCATGCTTCAAACCATTTCCATCAATATCCTATTTCTGCTCTCAGCCACTCCATTCTGCTGGGGTGTCACTGGTGCAGAAAGCTAGGATACTATCCCATGATGTATCATGTAATCCTTAAATTCACTAAGGAGGTATTTTTAACCACGATCCGATCATAAGGTCTTGATTAGTTTTCCTGTTCAACGCTCCACTTCAGCCTTAAAATTTTTGAACTTGTTAAAAGAGTCAGACTTGCATTTCATTAGATAAACGCAATCAAATATTGTACAATCATCTGTGAAAGTGATGAAGTACTCAAACCTCCACTCTTGCTGGCGTAAACAAAGGACCACACACATCAGTGTGAACAAGACTTAATGCTTCTTTGGTTCCATCCACCTTTTGGTCAATTTTCATATAAGACAGAATTCACACTGAGGCCAACTTTCCAATCTCAATGAGCCTAAAGGCCCATCATGGATTAACTTCTAAATCCTGGTTAAGTTAATATGACCCAACCTTTGATGCCAAAGATATGAGTCATTGATATTGGTCTTTCTCTTCCGATTTAAAAGTTCTAATTGAGGGTTATTCAATTGATTATTAATAGGATTAATGAAGAATAGATTTTCATACATGTGCCTAGTATATATAATTTCTCTATTTCTACTGATAGTAATACTAGAATGGAAAGAAATAGAATATCTTTGATTTATTAGTTTTGCAACTGAAACCAAATTCTATCTAAAACCAGGAACAAATAAAATATCCTTCAAAACAACTATTCTATTACAATCAAAAGTAAGTGCTAGTTCTCCCACAGTAAGGGCCCAAACTTATATTCTATTTCCCACGCGTAGTCTATGTTCGCCCTTCTGGAGTCTTCTAACCTTCCTAAACCCCTGCAAAAAGTTACAGATATGATCTGTGGCTCCTGAATCAACAATCCAAGTGAAAGTTGATCCAACCATTAATATAGACTCTAGATAAAGAACATTACCTGTAGGGTTTTTCTTGGCCTGGAGATCTAGACACTCTTTTTTCCCGTGTCCCTTCTTTCTACACTTGAAGCATTTGCCCTTGGATTTATCTTTGGGCTAGGACTTGGGCTGATGCACTATATTACCTTTCTTTTTCTTGAAATTTCTAGGCTTGGGCCCAATTCTCGAAAAAGAAGCCATCATAGCTCTAGCCTGTGGTTTCATAACCTTCTCTACCACCTGGAGCTCATTCATCAACTCAATTAAACCCATGTTTAACTTGTTTATATTGTAATTCTACTTGAACTGAGTAAATGAGCCTGGCAAAGATTCGAGAACCATGTCCATTTGGCTCTTGGGGTCAATAACAGCCCCCAAGACTTCTGCTTCCTCAAAAGTTGTAATCATCTTGAGCATATATTAGCTGACTGATGCTCCCTCAGCCATCTTGGGGTTTATGATCGTCGTAAGAGCCTCCTACCTTGCAGGCCGACTCTTATCCACAAACATTGTAGCTAGAGATGTGCTAATGTCATATGCAGTAGCCGTGTACTCATGTTTGGACTATAGCACATTTGACATAGAGGCTAACATATAGCATCGGACCATTTTGTCAGCCTTCTTCTATGCCTTTTCAGTCTCACGCTCCTCAGCGGTAGAACCTTTCCCGATTACTGGGCAGGTCTCATATAGGACATACTTATACTCTTCGGTTGTGAGTATTATGTACAGGTTTCTTTTTTAGTCCATATAGTTTGAATCCGTTAGCTTATTATCACGGAGAATAATGGCCAAGGGACTGAAAAAACCTCCACGAACCATTTCTAAAATTTTGAAAAAAAAATAAAAGAAATTCTCAGCATTTGTAAAATAAAAATAATTTTGTGCATTTTATCCTCATATTAAACTTTATAATAGCTAACTCCATTACTATTGTTGGAATGTATGCCCTCTAGACTAGGTTTTTTATGTAATTATCGAATTTATTAATAAAAGAATTTATTCTCAAAATTTACTTTTGAGTTTATATTTTATTTGTGCACAATTTTCGTTTGAAAAAGAGCCATTGTGTTTAAGTAAGTTATTCATGTGAATGGTGGTCTTTCATAGTAAGGTATGAATCATGAGTTACTTAATACATAAACGTTTGTTCTTAACCGATTGATGAGAATGGGAATCTCATCATATTTAGGTTATTATGTTATGAATTCCAAATGAGGAATGGCTTACCTTTAGCCAGTGAGTAGTCCACTTACTTCATAGCATGAGCATATTTCGAATACGTAGAACAAGACCTATAATAGTAGTTTCTAAAAGTACTATTTAGAAAAAATCCAAACTATTACTACTACAGCGTGGACTAATACTCTACTGCTTGAGTATGAGTTGCTAGTCTGACAAAGCTGAAAGCATGTATTTTGATATGCTGTAGTTTAGAATCTATCGTAGAACCAATATACTTATATATTGGGTATATGTAACTAGTTAGTTAAGACAGACTTGTACAAGATAGTTTCTGCGCTATATCGCCTCTTGTGAATGTTCGAATGATCTAAATATACAGGACCCTGGGGAACATAACTTGGATGTTAGCTTTAGGGCAGCTCCCTTGGAAAGCAAAAATATTCTAAGAGTCGTGGATCATTGGATTAGAGGTCTAAGAATGGTAGATATCTTTTAGAGAGGTGTTAGTACATTCTTCCTTTCTAAACGTACAATGATGCGTAGATGGGTATTTTAGTCATTACACCTATAGGTCAGAAACTTTGTTAATGCAACATTATCCTTAGGGTCAATATTTTCTTATGGTGATATTATAAAATATTTAAAATATAAAATACAACTATTTCTATAGTAAGGGTATTTTGGTCATTTTAGTAGTGAAGGAGATGTGTCTTTTGGTCCTCGGAATAGCCCATAAGTCTTGATAGTTTTGGATTGAGGGATTGATCTTATATTAAAATGGATTTTATTTTATTTAAGCAGTCTGATTTATTTTTTAGACTAGAATAAAATAAAAGGTCCAAAGAGAGAGAATTATTTATTGGCCTATTTGAGTTATTTAATTAATTTAATTATTGAGCTTGTATTAGTCCAAGAATAATTAAATTAAATTAAAAGGCTTAACCCAATGAATTGGGCTATAGGTCTAAAGGTCTGTTTAATGGCTTAAACATGACGTGGGCCTTAGGGCTTCGGTTTGATTTTTGAATGCCCGGATAATAACCTATCATTAGGGTTGTTGGGATCAAGGAGGAACAACAGAGGTTCAAAGTGGCATGTTGGTTGTTTTCTCCTCAAGCCTCATGTTCTCTCCTTTCTCTCATACGTTCTTTGTGTTTCAAAAAATAGCAAGAACGTAGACGCAATACTCCTCTGATTAATGCTTGGTAGCATTCTGTCAGAGTGGGAAGATAATCATTTTAATCCATAAGCTTTCACCACGCATTTTCAGGCGGGGTTATATTCTGAAAGCCAAGAGGATTTGCGTTGATGCCCAGAAGAAGCCATTGACTTGCTGGACAACAACCTCTAGAATCACTCTCGGAGCCAGAATAGGTTAAGACAGAGGTGCCAGCACCCCCTAGACTAGTGAGGAAACGTAGAGGTAAACAGCTTTCATGCGATGCTCTGTTTTCGTTTTTATCACTATAGCATGTTTCAGTTCTTTGTTTTTGCTATTAACCTTCAATTGGTATCAGAGCATGAAGGTTTTTGTAAACATAGGAAGCATGCTAGGCTTAATTAAAATCAGAAAATATTTATTTTGGATATTTTTGTGATCCTTCGCATTTTTTCTGGTATGGATAAATGCTCTGTAAACCTCATTGTTGAGGTATAGGAAGCTTTTGTAATTTAATTTAATGGCTAGTGTCGTGTAAGCCAAATTTGAAAAGGCATAGGAACTTGTTAAATGTTTGTTTTGGTTGTTTGTGAGCCATTATATGTTGTCTGGACGAAAGAACTAGAAAAAGAAACATAAAAATGTAGAAGAAAATCGCAGGAAAAGCTGAAGACAAAGGCACTATTCATCAGCTCAAGGAGCCATGAAGTTTAGCCGCGCTGCATTCTGTGAGAGGAGCTGAAGCAATTCAAGCTAGCTGCGGCTTGGAGCCGCAGTTAGGCCCGAGTTGGCCTCGGCTCCATGGCGTGCGCAAGGAAGGTTTTCTCGTAGAAGCCACTTCCTCGTGCAAGCCCGATTTCCGCGCGAAAGCTGCTGCGCAAGGATCCGGGTCACAAGCACCTGCCCGAATCGCGATCTATGGATTTTTTCTATGGGCCATGATCCAGTGTGGTGGGTGCTCTAGACTTGCAGGAAAATTTTTTATTTTTTATTTTTTTAGATTTTTGGTCCCATACCAAGCGAAGTTATTTTTATTGCAATAGTTAATATTCTTTGAATATTTTGCATGAAAAATAATAGTAAAGGAAATTTAGGATTAAACAAGACTATTAATTAATTAATGTGTTTAATTCTATTATTTGGACACTTATATTAAAAGAATTGAAAAGCATGAAAACGTTTATAGTTTTTTAGCATGCTTAATTCTTTTTGCACCTATGTACGCATTTTCTCAAAAACCAAAGTCTTTGGGATATTTATGACAAGAAAAATATTTTGCAAGTTAAAAAATGGTTATTTTGAACTTGGACAAAAAATAATCCTTGGATATTTTCTCAAAGGATTTAATCCTTGACATAGAAAATATTTTAGATTTAGATATCTTTGTAAGTTAAAATGGAAAGCCATTTTTGTTTTATTTTTGCACTAGAAAATTATTTTTGTCAAATTAAATTTGAGACCAAAGTCTCTAGAAAGTTTAAAAAGAAATTTTTGGAAATCATTAAAGTCTTAACTGTGTAAAATAAATTCATAGAAAATCTCTTAATGGATTTTACCTTGACATATAGATTTATGAATTTAGATATTTTACAAAGAGTTAAGGGATACTTAATGGGATATTTTCAAAAAGATATTTTCTTTAAAAACCCTTTTTTAAAAGACTAAGTGGGAGAGGGGTTCCAATGGCCCCACGGCTTCCATCACGATCCTTATTAGAAATCATAGGTCCCCTCGCGTCACCCTTGGAATGAATCCGTATAGGATGGAGATACCACAAGGATCTAGAACTAATGGATGGATATAATTAATAACCCAGAACACGTGCTTTGATCGGCCAGCCCACGTTGGAGGTTATAGTGCGAGGAATGTCCATAGAAAGTGAGAAGAAACGGCTATCTCATCGATGGAGTTATCTTCTAGATCATTACCTAGAAGGAAAATTAATTTGTGGTGGTTAATACACTTAGCTTAGAAAACTGTTAATCTTCCCAAAAAGTTATGTCAATTTTCCTAAAAGCTAAATTAATCATATTAAAGATAATAGTGATAGGGTTAGTTATTATCGGATTTAATATGAGGAGAAGGTCACAAATTATTTTATTTTTTTCACAAATTGAGTTTTATTTTATTTTTGATTTTTTAGAAATGGTTGGTGGATGTTCTTTTAGTCCTTTAGCCATTATTCTCCGTGAGAATAAGCTAATGGATCCAAATTATGTAGACTGGATAAGGAACCTAGATATAATACTTACAACCGAAAAGTATAAATATGTCCTATATGAAACCTGCCCTGTTATCGAGGAGGGTTCCGCCGCTGAAGAGTGAGAGGCTGAGAAAGCATGGAAGAAGGCCAACGAGATAGCTCATTGCTATATGCTGGCCTCCATGTCTAATGTGCTCTAGTCTAAACATGAGCACATGACCATTACGTACAACATTAGCCAATCACTAGCCACGATGTTCGCAGATTAGAGCCGTCCTGCAAGGCAAGAGGCTCTTAAGACGATCATCAACACTAAGATGGCTGAGGGAGCATCAATCAAAGAGTATACGCTCAAGATAATTATTACTTTCGAGGAAGCGGAAGTCTTAGGGGTTGTTATTGACCCCAAGAGCCAAGTGGATATGGTTCTCGAATCTCTTCCGGGCTCTTTTACTCAATTCAAGTTAAATTATAACATGAACAAGTTAAATATGAGTTTAACCAAGTTAATGAAAGAGTTCCAAGTGGTAGAGAATGTCATGAAGCCACAGTCCAAGGCTATGATTGCTAGGGCTTCTTCTTCTAGAATTGGGCCCAAGCCTAGAAAGTTCAAGAAGAAGAAGGGAAATGCACCAGCCCAACAAGTCGAAGGGTAAGTGCTTCAAGTGTGGACAAAAGGGACACTGGAAAAAGGATTGTCCAGAGCTTCAGACCAAGAAAAACCCTACATGTATTGTTCTTTATCTAGAGTCAGTTTCAATGGTTGGATCAACTTCCACTTGGATTGTTGATTCTATAGCCACTGATCATATCTGTAACTCTTTGCAAAGGTTTAGGAAGATAAGAAGACTCTAGAAGGGCGAGCGTGGACTATAAGTAGGAAATGGAGCATAAGTATAGGCTCTTGCGGTGGGAAAGCTGGATCTTATTTTTTATTGTAATAGAGTAGTCATTTTGAAGGATATTTTATATGTATCTGGATTTAGACAAATTTTGGTTTCAGTTGCAAAACTTATAAATCAATGATATTTTGTTTATTTCCATTTTGGTATTACTATCAGTAGAAATTGAGAAGTTCTTTTTTCTAGGTATATGTATGAAAACTTATTCTTTTTAAATCATACAAACAATCAAATAAATAATGCCCAATCTGAACTTTTAAGTAAGAAGAGAAAGACCAATGTCAATGACTCATATATTTAGTATTTAAGGGTAGATCATATTAACTCAACCAGGATTCAGAGGTAAATCCATGATGGGCCCTTGGGCTTATTAAGATTGAAAAGTTGGCCTCAATGTGAATCCTGCCTTATGGGAAAAATGACCAAAAGGTTGTTCACCCAAAAGGCTGATAGAGCCAAGGAGATATTGGGCCTTGCTCACACTGATGTATGTGGTCTTTTATCTACACCAGCTAGTGGAGGTTTTGAGTACTTCATCACTTTCACGGATGATTGTACAAGATTTTATTATATCTACCTGATGAGGCACAAGTCTGACTCTTTTGATAAGTTAAAAGAGTTTAAGGTTGAAGTGGAGCGTCGGATAGGTAAACTGATCTAAACCTTACGATCGGATCATGGTGGAGAGTACTTCCTCGGTGAATTTAAGGATTACATGGTATATCATGGGATAGTATCCCAACTCTTTGTGCCGCCGCACCCTAGCAGAATGGAGTAACTGAGAGATGGAATATGACATTGATAGAAATGGTCCAAAGCATGATGTCTCATGCTACTTTTTCGGTTTCTTTTTAGGGATATGCCCAGGGAACAGCGGCATACATTCAGAACTTGGTGCCTTCCAAGTCAGTACCTAGGATACCCTATAAGATGTGGACTGGACGTAAGCTAAGTCTGAATCATCTCAGGATATGGGGCTGTCCAACTTATATACTGATCAAGGGAGATAAGCTAGAACTAAGATCGGAATTATGCTATTTTGTTGGATATCCAAAAGGAGATTACTTTTATCATCCCAAGGAGCATAAACTAATAGTAAGTACTAATGCTAGATACTTGGAGGATGATCAAAGTACTTCCAATAAAGGTTCAATAAGGTTTAAACTCGAGGAGAAGTTATCTTCAGAATCAACTTCTTCTGACCCGATTGTGGAACAAGAAGAGGCACAACCTCAAGAACCTATACAAATGGAGCCTCGTCATAGTAGGAGGGTATCTAGGATTCCAGAAAGATAGATTGGAGAAGCTTTTGAGATGGTCTCTGACCATCAAGAATAAGATCCCACTAGATACGAGGAGGCTATTGTTGATACCGATACAAATCTATGACATGAAGTAATGAAAGCTAAGATTGAGTCTATGTACTTCAATTAGGTTTGGGATATTGTAGTTTCACCTGAAGGGATAAAACTCATTGGGTGTAAGTGAGTATACAAGAGGAAGAGGGGAGCGAATGGGAAGGTGGAAACCTTCAAAGTTAGGTTTGTGGCGAAAGGGTATACTCAAAAAGAGGGAATCGATTATGAGAAAACATTTTTCCCGATAGTCATGTTAGGAAATATGCCTTCATAGACTAGGTTTCTGATGTAAAAATTGAATGTTTTAATAAAAGAATTTATTTTCAGAAACTATTTGTGAATTTATAATTTTATTTGTGTATAATTACGTTTGAAAAAAACCCATTGTGTTTAAGTAAGTGGTCCATGTAAATGGAGGTCTTTCACAATAAGGTATGGATCACGGGTTATTTAACACATAAACATTTGTTCTTAACCAATTGATGAAAATGGGAATCTATGTTGTAAATTTCAAATGGGGAATGGCTTACCTTTAGCCAGTGAGTAGTCCACTCATTTCATGACATAAGCGTATTTCAAATACGTAGAACAAGACCTGTAGTAGTGGTTTCTAAAAGTATTATATGGTAAAAACCTAGACTACTACCGCTACAGCGTGGACTAGTACTCTACGACTTGAGTATGAGTTGGCGGTCTGACGAAACTGGAAGCATATACTTTGATATGCTATAGTTAAGGTTCTATCGTAGGGCCAATATACTTACATGTTGGGTATATGTGATTAGTTAGTTAAGACAAACTTGTAAAAGATAGTTTCTATATCATATCACCCCTTGTGGTTGTCCGAATGATCTAACTATCCAGGGCCTTAGGAAACATGACTTGGATGTTTGCTTTAGGGTGGCTCCTTTGGAAAGCGGAAATAATCCAGGAAGTCGTGGATCATCGGATTAGAGGCCTAAGGATGGTAGATTTCATTTAGAGAGGTGTTAGTACACTTTTTCCTCTCTAAATGTACGATGATGTATAGAGGGTATTTTAGTCATTACACCTGAAGGTCAGAGACTTTGCTAACGCAGCACTGTTCTTGGGGTCAATATTTTCTTATGGTAATATTAGAAAATATTTAAAATGTAAAATATAGCTATTTATATGGAAAGGGTATTTTGGTCATTTTAGTAGCCAAGGCGGTATGTCTTTTGGTCCCTAGTATAGACCGTGAGTCCTAATTAAATACGAGTTAAGGAATTGATCTTAAATTAAATAGAATTTATTTTATTTAAGTAGCCTAATTTAATTATTGGGCTAAAAAAAAAATAAAGGTCCATGGAGAAAGAATTAAATAAATTAGTTTAGTGGGTAAATTAATTATTCAGGGCTTTGGCCTAATTTGAATAATTAAAGATTAACCTGGAACTAAACTAATATATGCTTATTAATTGGACTAGTTTATTTAGGCTGAAAAATTCATTATTAATTGGGTCATTTATGTAGTTCTAATTAGAATAATTAAATAAGCCCAAAAGTTAAACTAAGAGTCTAATAGCCCAGTCCAGTTTAACCTATGGTTTTATTTAGGTTAAACAAGAGGATTGAAAACAACGTGGTTACACAACGCACATTCTCTGAGACGGCTTCTTCTCTGTGAATAAGCCAGATATCTCTCTCTCTCTCTCTCTCTCTCTCCAGAAAAAAGGTTCCTTAGTCTATAATTGTTCACCAAACGGATTTAAGTAGGCCATATACTAGAAGATCGTGAGATTAACGTTCACCTACATGCAAAGACAGAGTATGAGACTTGCAAGAATCGCACTAGAGGCTTCCACCAGCACACCTACCCCGGTTACACACGTTCCGATCCAACTAACTCTTAGAACGAGGAAAAGAGGTAAATATTTTGAAACCTCAAAATCCAAACAGAGCCTAACCGGCACCGGCTAGGGCTGCCGGAGCCGGCGCCGGCTCTGGTCGGGAATCCCCTATTCTTGTTTTTTTTCCAGTTTTTTATCTTCACTTCCTCTGCGTGCCCTGTGTTTTTCGCTTCCTATGCCTTCAAGCCATGCTTAAGTCTATCCGTATTCTCCTTGCCATCATAGGTTATTACAACTATAAGATATGGCAAATGGATGTCAAGACGGCATTTCTTAATGGTCATCTTAGTGAAGACATCTATATGTCCCAACCAAAAGGTTTTATTGCTAAAGGGCAGAAACATATGGTTTGCAAGCTTAAGAAGTCCATTTATGGACTTAAGTAAGCATCTAGAGTATGGAACATTCGTTTTGATGAGACTATAAAGTCTTACGGTTTCATTCAAAACGAGAATAAATCATACATGTACAGGAAATTGGAATGCATAAATGCGGTTTTTCTTATCCTATATGTGGATGCCATTCTACTCATTGGGAATGATGTAGGAGCATTGTCATCTATTAAGGTTTGGCTATCTAGTTAATTCGGTATGAAGGACTTGGAAGAAGCCAGTTACATTCTCAGGATTAAGGTTCTTAGAAATAGGAAGAAAAGAATGTTAGGATTATCCCAAGCGACATATATGGACAAGAGATTGGCCAAGTTCAGTATGGACTCATGCAAGAGAGCTCTAATTCCTTGCAGACATGGGTTGTCTTTTTGTTGTTCTAAGGACTATTCTAAGTCCCAAGAGGAAAAAGACAAGATGAATAGGATTCTTTATGCTTCGGCTATGGGAAGTCTCATATACATTATGTTGTGCACTAGGCTAGATATCTGCTTTGCCGTAGGCTTAGTTAGCGTATATCAATCAAATCTTGGAGAGATTCATTGGTAAGCTATAAAGCATATTCTCAAGTACCTCAAAAGTACGAGAGATTATATGCTGGTTTACAGGACTGATAACTTAGTTCCTGCTAGATACACGACTCAGACTTCTAGGCAGATAAGGATGAGAGAAAATTCACTAGTAGATATGTCTTCACCTTGTCTGGATGAATTGTTTCATGGAAGAGTATCAACCAATCTTGCATTGCTGAGATTGAAAGTTAAAATAGCAAAAATAAAGAACCGAAACATGCTACAGTGATAAAAACGAAAACAGAGTATCGAATTGAAGCTGTTTACCTTTTCGTTTCCTCATTGGTCTAGGGGGTGCCGACGCCTCTGTCTTAACCGATTCTGGCTCCGAGATTGATTCTAGAGGCTATTGTCCCGCAAGTCGATGGCTTCTTCTGGGCATCAACGTGAATCCTCTTGGCTTTCAGAATATAACTCCGCCTAAAAATGAAAAGGTGAAAGCTTATGGATTAAAAGGATGATCTTCCCACTCTGATAGAATGCTACCAAGCATTAATTAGATGAGTATTGCATCTCTGTTCTTGTTGTTTTTTGAAACACAGAGAATGCACGAGAGAAAGGAGAGAACGTGAGGCTTGAGGAGAAAACAACCAACGTCCCACTTTAAACCTCTGTTGTTCCTCCTTGATCCCAACAACTCTAATGATAGGTTATTATCCAGGCATTCAAAAATTAAACCGAAACCTTAAGGCCCACATCATGTTGAAGCATTACACAGACATTTGAACCTATGGCCCAGTTCATTGGGTTAAGCCTTTTAATTTAATTTAATTATTTCTGGACTAATACAAGTTGAATAATTAAATTAATTAAATAACCCTATTAGACTAATAAATAATTCTTTCTCTTTGGACTTTTTATTTTATTCTAACCCAATAAATAAACTAGGCTACTCAAATAAAATAAAATCCATTTTAATATAAGATCAATCTCTTAACCTAAAATTATCAGGACTTATGGGCTATTCTGATGACTAAAAGACACACCACCTTAGCTACTAAAATGACCAAAATACCTCTACTATAGAAATAGCTGTATTTTATATTTTAAATATTTCCTAATATCACCATAAGAAAATATTGATCCCAAGGACAATGTTGCGTTAGCAAAATCTCCGACCTATAGGTTTAATGACTAAAATATCCCTCTATGCATCACCGTTCATTTAGAGTGGAAGAATGTAGTAACACCCCTCTAAAAAAATATCTACTATCCTTAGATCTCTAGTCCAATGATCCACAACTTCTGGAATGTTTTCTCTTTCTAAGGGAGTTACCCTAATGCTAACATCCAAGTCATGTTCCTCAGGGCCCTGGATATTTAGATAATTCGAACAGTCACAAGGGACGATATAGCGTAGAAACTGTAATACCCCACAACCTAGGCCCAACAGGGCCGGGGATGTCGCCCCGTCCAATGGATAAAGGGTCTTTATTACTAGGACACACAACAAAAATTAAACAATACTTTGAAAATTAAAACTTATTACAACCCAAAAATTCAAGAACAAATTCAAAATAAATTGTTCACTCTCATCACTCAAAACATTACATAAAATAAATAACACAACATCTTCCAAGCAGGCAACAACTAGCTACTCATCCCTAGGGTAGGATCAACCTGAAATCATGGTAAAAGGGTGATGAGATAAAAATCTCAGTAAACCTGTGTATGCTTTGAGTGTTCAGGTAAAACAGTTCATGTATGCAAGTTGTAAAATTTCATAGGAGAAAATGCTGGCAAGTAATAAAGAAGGTTAAAATAAAAACGTGGCATTTTCTACTTTTCAAACCATACAAGTGCACAATAAACACAACCACTCAAATGGGCGGTCATGGGTTACCACACGTTGGGCCACATGTCCATATAATGGTCAGAATGCCACACTTTGTGCAAACTGACAAAAGGTAGGTGTACAGCCTACTGGGTGAGATGCTCCTCCTTCTCTACACCCAAACAAAATCGGTTGTCCACTCTGGCAACATGTAGTCCATATGATTGAAACTTGTTAGCTCGGACCGGCATGACTGAGTAGTACTGTCGCTTTGCCAAGTTGAGTTCATCTTCTGGAGGTGGCCTTTTGCCAGAAAACTCGCTCTTACTCTTCAAAACTAGTACTACTAGTCTACCCTTATTGAGTATTCAACGTTGTTTACCCCACTTGGAGAAAATTTGATAAAATATTGCTTTACTTGGAAATGGCAATCAATGGTTTCTAAAGTTTGTGTCAAAATTGATTTTAGAAAAAGTTTAGTGTTTGAGAAAAACTGCTTGTTGGTTTTCAAATAATTTATGTGACTGAAATAAAAAAGGGAATAGTCCTCAATTGCCTTTACAAAAATGAGTGTTCACACACTTCACATTTGGCTTGCCATAGTGACCTTTTTACAATGCAGGAGCTTACCTGATCCTTTGCTTGAACTAAACTAAAGATCTTCCAAAGCTGACGTAACCCCGCCTGGGGTAAACACAAGCCATAATTAAACTCAAGCCAAATTTGCTTCCATAAATAATCCTAGTTCAACTTACTGCAATCATGACCTTAGTGTTCCAAACTTTAAGGTTAGATAATCAAAAAGGATTTTATAAAATAAATCTAGCTTGATAATAAAATAACTAGGGTTTGTGAAATAGTTACTAAAAAGTTGTAGGTTTAAATCTTGTTATAAATAAACTAGGGTTTATTTGATGAAGGATCCTAGGTCCTAGATGATATTTTTAAAATAATAATTTATTACTATTTCCTTAATTAATAATTAATAGTTAGGAAATAATTGGTAAATAAAATTAATAATAAGTAAGTTTTAATATATTTTGATTAAAAGCTAATAAATAAATTTTATTAGTATTTATGAGTATATGACTTATAGGATTAATATTTTACCTATTAGGATTATTTATATAAAATGCTTTATTTAATATTATTATTATATATAATATTTATATATTTTATTTTTTAATAAAAGACATCATGCATTTGGCTAAAATATCATTATTGCATATATCAATCCAATTCCAAATCTTCCTAGGGTTTTCAAAATTATTAGAAGAAAATATAGCATTAATTTTTATTAATGTAATAAAATTGGCTAACTTAAATAGTTTAGGATCAACAAGGTCATGATCATAATTTTCCTATTGCTAACCATAATCATGAACATAGATTCTAACACCAATCAACACACCATTCAATTTATGAACAAAAGCATAGATCCATATCTACCATCACATGATCTAAACTCCACTAAACATAATCATATTCATGGCTTCAACAAGAATACAAGAACATAAAATCCTATTCACTAAAGGTAACATAATATCTATCATGCTTAATCACTCATACTAAGCCACAACATGAAGAGCATGCAACAAACCCCAAAACATTATAAAACTCAACCAAGACAAATCATCCTCATGCTTCAATCCCAACTCCATCACATAAACACATACTCAATCTCCAATCATATTCCATCCTTTTTCCAACAACTCTAAAAGACATGATTTTAGAATTAATGAGAGGGTTAAGGAGATATACTCAAATGATGACTACCTTGATGAAGTCTCAAGAGAGTCCACATGCTTGGAAGACTTGATCCGACCAAGAAGGAAGAAGAGAAAATGGCCATGGTTGGAGTAACCATTTCGGCCGAGAGAGAGAGAGAGAGAGAGAGAGAGAGAGAGAGAGAGAGAGAGATTATTAGTATATTTCATTAAAGGTCAAAGAGGAAGGAAGACGAACATAATCGTTCATGTTTACATTGAGAGTGTTCTTGAGCCTTCTAGAAAATTTTGGTTTTTTTATCCGAAAGTAGAATCTTGATTTCAGTGTTTGATGTTATAAATTGCAGAAATGGATTCTAGAGGATGAGTAGATGTGATCTAGAGTTTTTGGAGAAGATTGAAGGTGTTTAGAGTGGTCTTAGGCTTGGAGAATGGTGGTGTATGTTCTTGGAGAAATGGAGAAATAGAGAGAAGGTGGACGAAATTTGCTTGGAGAGGGTTGGCCAAATGGCTAGGGAAATTCTGATGGTTGAATTTTCAGATTAGGGAGAAGAAGAAAAGCTAGTTGTTTGAAATTCAAAAGGAGTAATTTAGGGAGTGAAATAAGGTAGCAAATATGGTAAAAATAGCTTGGTTGATGGAGTTCTTTGAGAGCTTCAATAGCCTATTGGTTTGGCCGGGATTTTGCTGAGATGAATGATGTTTGAATGGGTTATAGGATGGCCAAAATTTAGAGTGTAATGGTGGAAGATTTTCTGGTTGTTTGAAACTTAATCCAAGGAGTTTTCATGGAGCAATTTGCTGGAATTTTGCATTTTAATTAGAGGCTTGATTGTAGTGATTGATGGAGTAATTTAAGGAGTAGCCATGGAGCTTCATTCGTGCAAATCAATGGAGGGGTGAAGGAGTTTAGTTCATGGCTGACTTATGTTAGTTCTATAGAAAGTTGGAGTGGTTTTTCGGACAAGGTTGGAATTTCTTGTTGTCCATTCGAATGGTTTGCTGGAATTTTTATGCAGATTTTTCTGCAATGTTTCGGCCGACTTGCAAAAGGTTTGAAGGGGTATTGGAGGGTCCTTTAATGCTGGTTTCCAGCCTTCTTTATGGAGTAAGGACAGAGATGAATTACTGGTTTGAAGGCTAGAAGAAACAACTTGGTTTTTGGACTGTTGTGATGCGAATTCTACCCAGAATTTTTTTCTGGTTTGCACTGCTTTGTGTAGTCTGAATTTTGGCCAAAGTTTTCAGTCTTCAAGCTGAGAAAATTGGCTATTTTTTGGTAGTATTTGAGAGGGAAAAATGGTTGAAGTTTTTGAAAGCTGGACTGACCAAGAAGCTAGAAAATTTCCAGATTTGCTACATGTAGAAGATGATCACTTATAGGGTGGAGTTTAAAGGTTTAACCATGGAGATTAATTCTCTTGGGAACCTTCAATAACCCTTTCTCCATTTTCAGTCAATATGCTATTCTGACATAGACATTTTCGAAACTCCAAGATCAAAGAATATGCTGGAATTTTCTGGAAATAAAATGGCTTGGATAAATTGAGCAACTTAATTGATAAAGAATTAAGGTAAGCTAGAGAGCACAAAGGGCATGAATCCCTTAAGAATTTTTGTAGGGCACAAGAGTAGGATTAGGACATTCCTTTCATGTCTCCCCTAGGACAACACTCCTACTCCTCCTTATGGCAAGCAGGGGCCGAAATTAACCTACTTTATACAAAAATAAAATTAATCATGCTAAAACTTAAATTGTGGAATTTGAACTCAACACCTCAAGAATTAATTCCAAACTCTAACCACTAAACCACAACAACTCTTTTCTTATTTTTTCTCCCAAATATTTTTCTTATTTAATCCTCAAGCTATCTCCTTATTTTCAATTCAAGCAAAATTTCCATTTTGCCCTTCCTACTCAATAAGCACAATTAAGCCTTCCAGACTACAAATTGCAATTCCAAAGCACATAAAATCATTTAAAAATATATTTATGCATGCAAGAAAATATGATATGCATCCCGACCCCCTTACTCTAGGATTGGTTTTGGATGGGGTTTCACATAAACTATCTTATACAAGTCTGTCTTAACTATCTAGTCATATATACTCAAAATACAAGTATATCGGCTCTATGATAGAACCTCAATTAGAGCATATCAAAATACATGCTTCTAGCTTCGTCAGACCACCCACTCATACTCAAGCGGTAGAGTATTAATCCACGTTGTAGCAATAATAATCTGAGTTTCTTTTAAATTGTACTTTTAGAAACTATTATTATAGGTCCTGTTCTACATATTCGAAATATACTCATGCTATGAAGTGAGTGAACTACTCACTGGCTAAAGGTAAGCCATTCCCAATTTGAAATTCATAACATAATAACCTAAATATGATGAGATTCCTATTCTCATCAATCGGTTAAGAACAAACGTTTATATATTAAGTAACTCGTGATCCATACCTTACTGTGAAAGATCAGCATTCACATAGATCACTTACTTCAACACAATGGGTCTTTTCTAAACATAAATTGTGCACAAATAAAATGTAAACTCACAAGCAAATTTTGAGAATAAATTTGTTTATTAATAAATTCGATAATTATATTAGAAACTTAGTTTAGAGAGCATACATTCCAACAGCTATTATCTTTAACATGATTAATTTGGCTCTTAGAAAATGGACATATCTTCTTGGGAAGGTTAACAGTTTCCTAAGCTAAGAGTGTTAACCACCACAAATTAATTTTCCTTCTAGGTAATGATCTAGAAGATAACTCCATCGAGGGGATGGCTGTTTCTTCTCATTTTTTTGGACATATCTCGCACTATAACCTCCAACGTAGGTCAGTCGATCATAGTACGTGTCCCGAGTTATTAATTATATCCTTCCATTAGTTCTATATGTAACACCCCTACTAAAGATAACAACAGAAGCATATCAATACCGGGTGTTGCCTAGTCAAGTTTTCCAAGCAAAGGATCTTTATAACAAAAATAACAGAGTATACAAGGTCGAGATCTATATAACAACCCATACTGATGGTCACATACACATAAATAACAAAAAATCTCATACGTGAAAATTTTCACTTCACATATGTAATAAGGCACATTATTAAAAGGGAAACGTTCGGACCTAAACTACTGTCACTGTGGTATCGTCCTTCTATCCGTAGGTCTGCTCAATTCTATATCCAATAAAATGGTAAGATAAAAGACACGTGTAAGTAAAAAATTATCCAGTGAGTCCGTGTGTGCTAGTGCTTTATGAAAGAACAGAGTATATAAAACTTTCGTGGAGAAAGCATTTCATTTTCTAACTTGAAACAATTCCAAAACTCTTTAAAGAATAGTTTATTCAAAACTTAATCATTTTTGGAAAAACGGTGTTTCAATTTCAAAACATTGCCCTGATTTTCAAATCATAGGCACTTCTCCAATAGAAGGTCGGCCCATATGCAAAGCTTTCAAGGTTTCGCCTTCCACATCATAGTCTTATTATACTAAGGACACAAGCTTATGGTACTCAATTGTGTATTGTCAAAAGGGTAAGTGCAAACAAGCACAATACCGAGTAATTCAGAATGTTTTTCTTACCACCGTAAGCTCAGGGATCCCAATACCAATCTTACTCACCATAAGTCGGGGATCCTAATACTAACCTTACTCAACATTATCGATACCAACTTTACTCACCGTTATCAATACCAACCTTACTCATCGTTATAAATACCAACCTTACTCATCGTTATCAATGCCAACCTTACTCACCCTTATCAATGCTAACCTTACTCACCATTATCAATGCCAACCTTACTCACCGTATGACTCATCTCAATGTCCAGTCACCCCATTCGGAGTGAGACAATCCTAAAAATTAGGCCAGGTTACTAGGGCCGTCTAACTCTAACGTAGACTAGTACAAAGGTCAGAGTCATTGATGAGTACTCAACGTTATCAATACCAAGCCCTTTTGACTGATTAGGCTAGAGGGTTATCTAATCCCTCAGATTTTCAAAACAAATATTTTGGAGGCAAAATAACATTTCTAGAATTTGATCCTACTGATTCGCAAGTCAGATCATCATTCACATAGGCTCCACAGGGCCAATCAATTCATTCCATGGACACATCAGTCCAATAAAATAATTTTTGGGATCAAAATATTATTTTTCAAAAGTTAATCTCATTACGAGAGATCATTTTCCAAGAACCGTGTCAAAACAGGTTAAACATTTCTTTTCACAAATCAAAATAAGTTTCCAAGAGTATTTAGGTTATTTTTTTCTCGTACTCAATCACAAAAGTCATTTCTAATGGTATTCGGGTCATTTTATCCATACCCGATTCCAAAAAACTTTTTGAGGGTATTCGGGTCATTTTACTCTTACCCGATTTGAAAAGTATTCACAAAAGTTCCAATAAGGATATTTCGGTGATTCACCGACTCCCGATTTCAAAAGGAACTCATTTTAAGAAATTCATAATTCTAATCCCAAAAGAAGATTAAATTCAAAGGTTCTAAACATATTTTCATAAAATGTTCCAATAAGGGCATTCTAGTTGATTTATGAATACCCGATTCTAAAAATTTTATTTTTTGAAAATCCCAAGTATCTAATTCAAAAAGGATTAAATTCACAAAATTCATGCTATAATCATTCATGAAGGTTTTCAAGCTAAATATGAACTTCATTCGAGCCCAAAATAGCATTAAAAAAAAACTTGCTCAGATAAACCTTAGACATATTCAGGGAATTTCAAAATGGTATAAAACTTAACATTTCATAGAAAAGTGAAGCACACTAGCTTTCAAAAGGTTTTAGAAATCAAAGGGACTCACCTTGTGTCCTAGTTAACTCTTTTCCATTTACGGCCGATCAATCACCGTTTCTACCGTTTTTAACGTTCCGTTAGCCATTTACCGATAAACCTACACCAAACATCGTTTTCGGGTCAAATCGCATTTGGCTGAAAAATAGCCGATAATTAGCCAACGTGCCTAACGGATAACTGATGTCCAACCAACGTTTAGTTGATGGTTAGTTGTTGGGGCCAACGGTTAGCCGACGGGGCTAATGGTTAGTCAACGGTTAAGGAAAACGTTTAATTCGTTCATATCGTTTTTTCGTCGTTTTTTCGATTCTTTCGTTTTTCATTTTTCACATCCTTTTTCCCTTCATATAAAAGGAATTCATTTCATATTTTTCATTCATTTCATCCAAAATCACACAATTATTCATGCTTAAGTTTATCCATTTCTGGACTCATGTTTTTGGAATTTCATTGCTTGACACATGATTTTGTTTCGCATATAACTTTCAATCCACAACTCTGATTTGGCTCTATGATATATCAAAATGACCGTAAGACTCTTAAATTTAATTTTTTATAAGCCCTCTCAAGATTTCTAGTTCCCATGATATGCTATTGAGAAAAAACTGCACTAGTAATTTTGGTTCAATTCTACTATTCATGCTTTCCTTTGTTTTCCTCTAGCCTTTAATACACTGGAACCATTAATTCATTCAATTTTCCTTCCAATTATCTTTAATTCTGTTATTTTTAGATTCTAATTACTCACAAGAGTCATGCTTATTCAACACAAATTCACTTCTTCTAATATAAAACTAGTATAATTTATTTTTCTAACCAAGTAACTTCCATTTTCATTCTACTTCGGTCATCATCTCATCAACCAAAAGCAATCCTTCAAACTACCATGCATATTCGGTTCTTCCTCACACAAAATATTATCCATAAACCTCCTAGGCAGCCAACACACAAAGTATACACAAAGTTCATACACAATTCACAAACCCTAACTTTTGATCTAAAATCAAGGCATGAAAATCATGTTTTTATGTTCAAACTCAAACCAAAATAATCAACTTCATGAGATCTATGATTTTAATTCTTGAAGCATAGACTTCTACCTTGTATGTGGAATCTCTTGGCTTGATTTTGCTCCAAGAACACCAAGAATATACAAAGAACACACACACTTACTTCTTTCTTTCTCTATCCTTTTTCTTTTTCTCCCTATTTTTATCTAATTTTTCTTTCCTTTTCTTTCTCTATTCCTTATGGACAAATTTCTTGCTGAAATTCAGCTCCTCAACCGCCATTCTTGGTCAAATATTGGCCATTCATTTCTCATTTTCATTAATTATATGGTGGATATGCTTAGGTGTGTTTCAATAAAATTTTTACACACCAACCACTCTTTTTCCTGCACAAAAATTCTCTCCATTTCTTCTTGATGGCTGCCAAAATTCTTGGCCAATTTTCAGCCATTCATATGTCTTGTCATGATCCAAACATTAGCCAATCACATTGCTTAAGACCTTAATCAAACGACCCACAAGTGATGTGTTCCAATTATAAAATTACACACCATTATTCATTTATTTTTTAATTCCATGCATCTTGCATGAATCCTTCATGAAACCTCTTATAAATTGACACATGTCCATGAGCTACCAATCACAAAATGCCACACATACCGTTTTTAACCGTGATTTCTTTTTTCTTCATAAATGACTAAAATCGGGTCCGAAACGAAAAATATTTTATTCCACCATTCAACTCTAAAAATTCTACTGAATCCATTGTTAATACTTAAATTCTTCAATTCATCCTATATTTGGTCAAATTTGAAGTCAAAGTCCCAGACGCGGTCAAAATGACGAAAATACCTCCGGTAACCCAGATAGCATAATTCACACCGAAACGTACGTTTCATTGCACTAATCAATTTATCTTCTCAGTGAACCCTCGCATTCTTATTTTATTAATACTAGTAGCCTTTCGAAGATTTATGGTACGGGTAGAACAAATCCAATAATTACATTCAGGCCCTGACAAAATATTATTACACCAAAATATTCGTCTTATTACACCAATCAATTTTTGTTCTAGCCATCAATACAAATTCTAATCCTATTATAAGTAGTATCCAATCAAAGGTAAAAGTGCGGGGTATTACATTCTCCCCTCCTTACAAAAAATTTCGTCCTCGAAATTGACTTACACCTGGAATAATTCTGGATACTTTTTCAATATCTTTGTTTCCGTTTCCCAAGTTGCATCTTGCACCGAGTGATAACCCACAACACTTTTACAAGTGGAATTTTCTTATTCCACAATTCCTTTTCAGCATACTCCAAGATCTTAATAGGCTTTTCCTCATACTTCGAGCTTGGAGTCATCTTTAGAATACATGATCTCATTTTACAAATTCCAAATCTCTCTTACGTCGATTCGCATTACTTTTTTGTCTACTCTGAGTCATCTCCTTTTGCACTAACCTTTGCAACTCTTTACTTTTTTTTTTTTTTTTTAGCTGTTCCTTCAATTATTGTAGGAAATTAGGTTGAATAGAAATATTACTCAGCCTTATTTCTCCATCTACTGTAATTGTCCCCAATTTCGGAATTCGTATCATCTGAAGAGCTGATAAGTTTGCCTTCCTACTAAGGGCATCTGCCACTGTGTTTGCCTTTCCAAGATGATACTTAATTGGACACCAAAACTCTTCTAGGAATTTTATCCATCGTCGTTATCTCATGTTCAATTCCTTTTGGGTAAAAACATACTTCAAACTTTTGTGGTCGGTGAAGACTTCAAACTCAATCCTGCACAAATAATGTCTCAATTTCTTAAGAGCAAACATAATAGCTGCCAACTCCAGGTCATGTGTAAGGTAATTCCCTTCATGGGGTTTCAATTTCCTAGAGATATAAGCTATCACCTTTCTTTTCTGCATTATTACTCCTCCCAATCCTTCCTTTGAGGTATCTGTATACACCTCATAAGGTTTATCCATTATCGACAATGCCAAAACAAGAGCAGAGCTTAACCTCTTCTTTAGTTCCTAAAAACTTTTCTCACACTTCTTGATCCAAACATAAGGAACTTTCTTTTGGTTAGGTCGAGTCAAAAGTGAAGCTATCTTAGAGAATCCCCCAATAAACCTCCGGTAATATCCTCCTAATCCCAGAAAACTTCGTATTTCTATTGCAGTCTCAGGACGCTTCCAATTTGTCACCGCTTCAACTTTTTGCAGGATCTACTATAATCCCGTTTTTAGATATCACATGTCCCAAGAATGCTACTTCTTGTAGCTAAAGTTCACACTTACTGAACTTTGCATATAATTTGGCCTCTCTTAACTTCTCTAAGACTTTCCGAATGTGTTATTTATATTCTTGAGGATTTTTGGAGTATCCCAAGATATCATCTATGAATATAACCACAAAATTATATAAGTAAGGCCGAAATGTTTGGTGCATCAAGACCATGAAAATAGCAGGAGCATTAGTAACACTAAAGTGCATTACTACAAACTCAAAATGGCCGTATCGGGTGTTAAATGCAATTTTCAGCATGTCTTCTTCTCGAATCCGAACTTGGTGATATCCTTACCTCAAGTCTAATATTGAAAAAATATCCTACTCCCTGCAACTGGTCAAATAGTACATCAACCATGGGCACGGATATTGTTTCTTTATCGTCACTGCATTCAACCCTCGATAAGTTATACATATCCGTAATGACCCATCTTTCTTCTTAATAAACAACACAAGTACTCCCCACAGTGAAGTACTTGGTCGAATGAACCCTTGTTCCATTAATTCCTATATTTGTTTCTTAAGCTCTTGTAATTAGGTGGGTGCCATTTTATAAGAAGTTCTTGAAATTGATTCTGTTGATGGCACCAAATCAATAGAAACTTCTACTTCTCTCTCCGGTGGTAACTCCTTCAATCCTACTGGAAAAATATCTGAATGCTCATTCACAACAGGAACATCTTCGGGTTTCTTAACCTCCCCTGACTTATTAATTAAATAAGTCAAGTATCTAATACACCATTTCCTAATCATCTTCTGGGCCTTGAGTCCCTATATAAAAGCATTACCTTTCCTTCCAGCCTCATCTACGAATTCCAATATAGGTTTCCCAGGCTGACAAATCATACTACTTTATGTCTACAATCAACTTGAGCATGATGCTGAGATAGTCAATCCATGCCAAAAATAGCATCATAATCCTCTATGAGCAAACTTATCAAATCTCCTCCCAAAATTTCATTCTCCACCAAAGTCTTACACTCCTTATGTACTTTTTCACTATTCATTCACTGCCTGAATGGGGTACTAACAAATCACTTATGAAGTTTCTTCCCTTTTCATCCCCATAGCATTAAGAAATGAATTGGCAACAAAGGAATACATAGAATTGGGATCTATTAATATTTTAGCATCATGATTTAAAATAAGGAGCGTACCTTCTATTACTGTGGCATGATTATCCATTGTTTCCAATGCAATCACTTGAACATTCACTTGTGGTTTAGCAAGTCTAGGTATAGAGATAGAAAATTGTCCTAGGTTCTCCTCTTCTAGTCCTGACCTCTACCATTGATTATTTCTTTCCGAGTCAGCTCCATCCTCCTATCCTTCAAGGGTGAGGGTAATTGGATCTCTTATACCTTATCTTCCTACAATTAGAACATCCAAAAGAGGGTTATCCTCTAGTTGGGCCTCCCCTCCTCTGCCTCTTTCCTTTTTTTTTTTGCCATCGGGGTCTTCAAATCTTTTCTGACTCATACCCCGAGGTCTGCTTCAATTTCTCCTACTCATATTCTCATTTATTCTAGCATTCTTATTGACTCTAGTGATAGTCTCAGTCAACTATTAAATGGTACCAGTCATGTTTTGAAAGTTTGGAACATAGGATTGTCCAAAAGTTCCTTTAGGAGACATCTGTATAGATCATACGATTTTGCTGGTAAAATAATATAACATAACTTAAGAGTAGGGATAAAAGTGGATATAGTGTACATGGTAGTGAACGAATTGACATATTTACAGAGCATGCTTTAGTGGACGAAAATGGAAGAACATGAACATTAAACAGAGTATTGGCACAGCATAGTGGGATGAAAACATACCTCTTGGAGCCTTAAAAACTTGAAGAACATGGTTGAATCAATTGAAGCTCAAGAACAGCTTCTTCCTTGCACGTCCAAGATCACCAGTGCACTGCACTTCCTCTTCCGGCTGCTTTCCTCCTCTGGTGAAAATGAATAATGCTAGCTTTTTAGTTCACGAAATATTCCACAGCCTAATTTTTTGTCGGTGAACACAACAGTGAAAAAGAGTGGTCTCTAATCTCCTTGGTTCTCTTGCTATTGATTAGCAAAACTCCAAGGAGAAAACAAGAGAAGGAAGGAGACGTGAGAGAGAGAGAGTTGCGTGAGATAGATTAGTGAGGGAGAATTAAGGTTATTTTTTCCTACCAGAGACTTGTTTATTGTTAGCCAAAACTAGGTCTCCCATTATCTGATAAACATATCCCCCGGGATATCATATTTCAAACACCCGGATATTATCCTGAGAATTAGTTTGGCTTAATTCTAAATTCATTTGAACTGTATCTGGAAGAAACCCTACGGTCCAAGCTATTGGGCCGAAATAACATTTATTAAATAATAAAATTAATTATTTATTTCCTAGGCTTATAGAAATAACCCAATAAATAATTAATGAGCCCAAATGAACCAAAATAATTAAACATTAATTATTTATTTCTTGGGCTTATATAAATAATCCAATAAATAATTAAGCATTAATTATATCCCTTTAGTTTAAGCCCAAGTTAATTTCCTAATTATTCAAACTGGGCCTAGGCCTTGAATAATTAATTAACCAATTAAACCAGATAATTAATTTCTCTCAACTCCTATTTTTATTTTATTTATTTATTTTATTTCAGTCTAATAATAAACTAAACATCCTGAATAAAATAAAGTAAAATAAAAAAAAATAAAAACCTCTTGAACTGAGACCAATTCCTCAATCCAAAATTAATTAGGACTTACGGGCTATTCCGAGGACCAAAAAGACACATCGCCTTGGCTGCTAAAATGACCAAAATACCCCTACTATATAAATAGTTGTATTTTGCATTTTAAATATTTCCTAATATCACCATAAGAAAATATTAACCCCAAGGACAATGCTACATTAACAAAGTCTCCGACCTACAGGTGAAATGACTAAAATACGTCTCTACACATCGCCGTACATTTAGAGAGGAAGAAGTGTGCTAACACCCCTCTAAATGATATCTACCATCCTTAGGCTTCTAGTCCAATTATCCACGACTTCCTGGAGTGTTTCCACTTTCCAAGGGAGCTACCCTAAAGCAAACATCCGAGTCATGTTTCCCAGGGCCCTGGATATTTAGATCATTCGGACAACCACAAGGGGCGATTTAGTGTAGAAACTATCTTGTACAAGTCTGTCTTAACTAACTAGTCACACATACTCAACATGTGAGTATATTCGCCCTACGATAGAACCTCAACTATAGCAAATCAAAGTATATGCTTCCAGCTTCGCCAGACCACCAACTCATACTCAAGTCATAGAGTACTAGTCCACACTGTAGCGGTAGTAGTCTAGGTTTCTACCATATAGTACTTTTTAGAAACCACTACTACAGGTCCTGTTCTACGTATTCGAAATACGCATATGTCATGAAGTGAGTGGACTACTCACTGGCTAAAGGTAAGCCATCCACCATTTGGAATTCATAACATAATAACCTAAACATGATGAGATTCCCATTCTCATCAATCGGTTAAGAACAAATGTTTATGTGTTAAATAACCCGTGATCCATACCTTACTGTGAAAGACCACCATTCACATGGATCACTTATTTAAACACAATGGGTCTATTCCAAACGAAAATTGTGCACAAACAAAAAATAAATTCACAACTAATTTTTGAAAATAAATTCTTTTATTAAAATATTCGATTTTACATCATAAACTTAGTCTAAGAGGGCATATAATCCAACAATCTCCCACTTGCACTCTAAGACTAGGTAAGTCCATAGGTGCCCACCTCTATGGCGTCTAAGTGTCTCTTGAAGACTCTCTCAGCCAAAGGCTTGGTGAATGGATCTGCTAAATTGTTTTCTGAGGCAATATGTTCCACCACGACTTCCCATCTCTGGATGAAATCCCGGATCAGGTGGTACTTCCTCTCGATGTGTCTCCCCTTCTTGTGGTTCTGAGGCTCCTTCGATTGCAATACTGCTTTAGTGTTATCGTAATACATTACAATCGGGCTGTCCATATGTGGTATGACTCCAAGTTTTGTAAGGAACTTCCGGAGCCAGACTACTTCCTTGGATGCCTCCGAAGCTGCCATATACTCAGCTTCCATGGTTGAGTCAGCAATACAAGATTGCTAGGTACTCCTCCATGAAATTGCTCTTCCAGACAAGGTGAAGACATATCCACTAGTGAATTTTCTCTCATCCTTATCCGCTTGAAAGTCTGAGTCTGTGTATCCTGTAGGAACTAAATTATCAGCCCTGTAAACTAGCATATAATCTCTCGTTCCCTTTAGGTACTTGAGAATATGCTTTACAGCTTACCAATGTACCTCCCTTGGGTTTGACTGATATCTGCTAACTAAACCCATGACAAAGCAGATATCTAGCCTAGTACACAGCATAGTATACATGAAACTTCCCACAGTCGAAGCGTAGGGAATCCTACTCATTCTGTCATTTTCTTCTTAAGACTTAGGACAATCCCTTGAAGAAAATGACAACCCATGTCTGCAAGGGATTAGAGCTCCCATGCATGAATCCATACAGTACTTGGCCAACATATTGTCAATGTATGTTGCTTAGGATAATCCTAACATTCCCTGCTTCCTATTTCTAAGAAGCCTAATCTCAAGAATGTAGCTGGCTTCTCCCAAGTCCTTCATACTGAATTGACTAGACAGCCAAACCTTTGTAGATGACAATGTCCCTACATCATTTCCAATGAGTAGAATGTTATCCACATACAGGACAAGAAAAATCACATTAATGCCTTCAAGTTTCTTGTACACGCATGGTTATTCTTCGTTTTGAATAAAACCATAAGACTTTACAGTCTCATCAAAACGAATGTTCCATGCTCTTAATGCCTGCTTATCCATAAATGGACTTCTTAAGCTATATGTTCATGGCCTTCAACAATGAAGCCTTCCGGTTGGAACATATAGATGTCTTCGTTAAAATGGCCATTTAAGAATGCTGTCTTGACATCCATTTGTCATATCTCGTAGTCATAGTGACATGCGATGGCAACGAGGATGCGGATGGATTTAAGCATGATTACCGGGGAAAAGGTTTCCTCATATTCGATTCCCACTTTCTGAGTATACCCTTTCACCACTAGCTTAGCTTTGAAGGTTTCCACCTTCCCATCCGCTCCCCTCTTTCTCTTGTACACCAACTTGCACCCAATGGGTTTTATCCATTCAGGTGAAGCTACAAGATCCCAAACCTGATTGAGGTACATAGACTCAATCTTGGCTTTCATTACTTCATGCCATAGATTTGCATCGGCATCAGCAATAGCCTCCTCGTATCTAGTAGGGTCTTGTTCCTGATGGTCGGAGACCAGCTCAAAGGCTTCTCCCGTCCATCTATCCGGAACCCTAGACACTCTTCCACTACGACGAGGCTCCGTTTGCATAGGCTCTTGAGGTTGTGCCTCTTCTTGTTCCACGATCAAGTCAGAAGAAGTTGATTCCGTAGATAACTTCTCCTCAAGTTCCAACTTTGTTGAACTTTTAGTGGAAGTACTTTGATCATCTTCCATGTATCTAGCATTGGTACTGACTAGTACCTTCTGCTCCTTAGGATGATAAAAGTAACCTCCTTTTGTCCCTTTTTGGATACCCAACAAAATAGCATAATTATGATCTTGGTTCTAACTTGTCTCCCTTGACCAGTACATAAGCTGGACAACCCCAAATCCTGAGATGATTCAAACTTGGCTTACACCCAATCCACATCTCATATGGAGTCCTAGGTACTGACTTGGAAGGTACCAAGTTCAGAATATATGCAGCTGTCTCCAAGGCATATCCCCAAAAGGACACTGGAAGAGTAGCATGAGACATCATGCTTTGGACCATTTCCATCAATGTCCTGTTCCTTCTCTCAGCTACTCCGTTTTGCTGGGGTGTCCTCGGCACAGAGAGCTGGGATATTATCCCATGATGTACCATGTAGTCCTTGAATTCACCTAGGAGGTACTCTCTACCACGATCCGATCCTAAGGTTTTGATTAATTTACCTATCCGACGCTCCACTTCAGTCTTAAACTCTTTGCACTTGTCAAAAGAGTTAGACTTGCATCTCATCAGGTAAATGTAACCAAACCTTGTACAATCATCTGTGAAAGTGATGAAGTACTAAAAAAACCTCCTCTAACTAGTGTAGACAATGGATCACACACATCAATGTGAACAAGACTCAGCACCTCCTCGGCCCATTCCGCCTTAGGGACAAAAGAAGTTTTGGTCAGCTTTCCCATTAGGCAAGATTCATTCTGAGGCCAATTTTCCAATCTCAATAAGCCCAAATGCCTATTATGGATTAGCCTCTGAATCCTGGTTGAGTTGATGTGACCCAACCTCAGATGCCAAAGATTTGAGTCATTGATATTGGTCTTTCTCTTCTTAGTTAAAGGTTCAGATTGAGCGCTATTTGATTGATGATTAATAGGGTTTAAATAGAATAGATTTTCATATATGTGCCCAGTACATAATATTTTTCCATTTCTACTGATAGAAATACCAGAATGGAAAAATACAGAATATCCTTGATTTATAGGTTTTGCAACTAAAATCAAATTTTGACGAAAACTAGGTACATATAAAATATATATTAAAACCACTTTCTTATTACAATAAAAAATAAGATCCAGCTCTCCCACTGTAAGGGCCCAAACTTGTGCTCCAAATCCCACGCATAATCCATGTTCGCCCTTCTTGAGTCAACTTATTTTTCTACAGATATGATCAGTGGCTCTTGAATCAACAATCTAAGTGGAAGTTGATCCAACCATTGATATAGACTCTAGATAGAGAACATTACATGTGGGATTTTTCTTGACTTGAAGATCTGGACACTCTTTTTCCTAGTGTCCCTTCTTTCCACATCTGAAGCACTTGCCCTTAGGTTTGACTTTGGGCTGGGTCTTGGGCCGGGCTACCGCGTATCCCTTCTTCCTTTTGAACTTTCTGGGCTTAAACCCAGTTCTTGAGGAAGAAACCTTAGCAATCATGGCCATTGAATGTGGTTTCATGACCTTCTCTGCCATCTGAAGTTCCTTCATCAACTCAATCAAACTCATATTGTAATTTAGTTTGAACAGAGTAAATGAACCCGGTAGAGATTCGAGAACCATGTCCACTTGGTTCTCGAGGTCAATGATAGCCCCTAAGATTTCCACCTCCTCGAAAGCAGCAATCATTTTGAGCATATGCTCCCTGACTGATGCTCTCTCATCCATCGTAGAGTTTATTATAGTTCGAATAACCTCCTGCCTTGCGGGCCGGCTCTTATCCGCGAACATAATGGCCAATAAATAACTAATGTCATACGCAGAAGCCATGTGCTCGTGTTTAGACTGGAGTACATTAGACATGGAGACTAGTATATAGCAACGTGCCATTTCATTAGCCTTCTTCTATGCCTTCTCAGCCTCTCGCTCTTCGTGGGTAGAACCTTCCCCGATTTCAGGGCAGGTCTCGTAAAGGACATACTTATACTCTACGACTGTGAGTATTATGTCCAAATTCCTCTTCCAGTCTACATAGTTTTGGTCCCGTTAACTTATTCTCACCGAGAATAACGGCCAAAGGACTAAAAGAACCTCCCACAATTTCTGGAAAATTGAATAATAAAAGAAATGATTTAGTTTGTGAAAATAAATTTGTGCACAGAAATTAATTTGGCTCTTAGGAAAAACTGACATAGCTTCTTTAGAAGATTAACAATTTCCTAAACTAAGTGTAATAACCACCACAAATTAATTTCCTTTTTAAGTAATGATTTAGAGAATAACTCCATCGTGGGATAGCCGTTTCCTCTCATTTCCTATGGACATTCCTCGTTATATAACCTCCAACGTGGGCTGGCCGATTATAGTACATGTCCCGCGTTACTAATTACATCCTTCCATTAGATCTAGATCTTTGTGGTCTCCCCATCCTATACGGATTCACTCTCAGGGTGACGCAAAGGGACCCACGATCTCTAATGAGAATCGTGACAGAAGCCGTGGGGTCGTTAGAACCCTTTTCCCACTTAGTCTTTTAAAATAAAGATTTTCTGAAAAATATCATTTTGAAATTTCCATTAAGTTTTTCCTTAACTCAAAAATAAAATATCCAAGTCCATTAAAATCTCTATGTCAAGGCTTATATCCTTTGAGAGATTTCTTCATGGACTAATTTTATTTAAGTTAAAACTTAATGATTTCAAAAATTTTCCAATTAAAACTTTCTAAAGACTTTAGTCTCAAGTTTATTTGACAAAACAATTTTTCCTAGTGCAAAATAAAACAAAATGGCTCTTCATTTTAATTTACAAAAATATCTAAATCCAATATATTTTCTATGTCAAGGATTAAATCCTTTGAGAAAATATTCAAGGATTAATTTTTGTACAAATTAAAATAACCATTTAATTTTTGAAGAAAAATATTTTTCTTGTCAAAAATGTTCCCAAAGACTCTGGTCTTTGAGAAAAGGCATACATAGGTATACAAAATAAATAGCATGCTAGAAAACAGAAAACGTTTTCATGTTTTTCTATTTTTAAACCTATGTGCCCAAATAATAGAATTAAACACATTAATTAATTAATTAATAATCTTGTTTAATTCTAAAATCCTTTACTAATATTTTTCACGCAAATATATTTCAAGAATATAAACTATTGCAAAAATATTAAATTCGCCTGGTATGGGACCCAAATTAAATTTTGGAAAAAAAATAAAACAAAAAAAAAATTTTGATTGGCGGTCCACTGCACCGGCCGCACCGGATCCGGGCCCATTTGGCCTATAGTCCACTGCGGCCGCAGTGCACCGCGCCGCACCGGATCGCCTTGGCTTCAACCCGCGACCCGCCCGCCCTAGTGCCTGCGCCCGTTTCTCCTCTACACGCGACTCGGATTCCGCTGCCCGACCCGCGCGCCTCAATTGCAATTGAATTGCAAATTTCAAAAGAAAGTCGGCTTGAATTCACAACAAATGGCTCAGCTTACGCAGCTCAATCGGCACGACTCCTCTCACATGCACAGTGACGGCTCGGCGCGGTGACTCGGCTTGGACGGCGGCTTAGGATTAATGTCTTCTTCTCCCGAATGAGTTTCTGCGCGAATTCTTCTGCATTTTCTCTGCCAGATTTCTTCCTTTGGCTTCATTGGACATTTTCATTACAAAAATCATCTAAACCAAAACAACAACCACCTAAACCCATTTAATTTGGGTTTACACGATCAAAACTCCAAAACTAAATTTCACAAAATGCTCTGTGAAAATTTACAGAGAACACGTCCCATACCATAAACAGCGAAGGATCATATGTTTAAGCTCCAAACAATGTTCTTCTCTATTTTTATTAACTCACATGCTCCTTAAGTCAATCAAATTCATTCTCTGATACCATTTGAACGAATTGACATATTTACAGAGCATGCTTCAATGGACAAAAATGGAAGAACATGAACATTAAACAGAGTATTGGCACAGCATGGTGGGATGAAAACATACCTCTTGGAGTCTTAAAAACTTGAAGAACAAGGTTGAATCAATTGAAGCTCAAGAACAGCTTATTCCTTGCACGTTCATAATCACCAGTGCACTGCACTTCCTCTTTTGGCTGCTTTCCTCCTCCGGTGAAAATGAATAATGCTAGCTTTTTAGTTCATGGAATATTCCACAGCCTAATTTTTTGTCGTGAACACAACAGTGAAAAAGAGTGGTCTCTAATCTCCTTGGTTCTCTTGCTATTGATAAGCAAAACTCCAAGGAGAAAACAAGAGAAGGAATGAGACGTGAGAGAGAGAGAGCTGCGTGAGATAGATTAGTGAGGGAGAATTAGGGTTATTTTTTCCTACCAAAGACTTGTTTATTGTTAGCCAAAACTAGGTCTCCCATTATCTGATAAACATATCCCCCGGGATATCATATTTCAAACCCCCCGGATGTTGTCCTGAGAATTAGTTTGGCTTACCGCAAAACTCATCTGAACTGTATCTGGAAGAAACCCTACGGTCCAAGCTATTGGACCGAAATAATATTTATTATTTTTCTTGGACCTAAAAGGCCCAAAATAATAAACATTAATTATTTATTTCATGGGCTTATAGAAATAACCCAATAAATAATTAATGAGCCCAAATGAACCAAAATAATTAAATTTTAATTATTTATTTCTTAGGCTTATATAAATAACCCAATAAATAATTAAGCATTAATTATTTTTCCTTAGTTTAAGCCCAGTTAATTTTCTAATTATTCAAACTGGGTCTAGGCCTTGAATAATTAATTAACCAATTAAACCAGATAATTAATTTCTCTCAACTCCTATTTTTATTTTATTTATTTATTTTATTTCAGTCTAATAATAAACTAAACATCCTGAATAAAATAAAGTAAAATAAAAAAAATAAAAACCTCTTGAACTGAGACCAATTCCTCAATCCAAAATTAATTAGGACTTACGGGCTATTCCGAGGACCAAAAAGACACATCGCCTTGGCTGCTAAAATGACCAAAATACCCCTGCTATATAAATAGCTATATTTTGAATTTTAAATATTTCCTAATATCACCATAAGGAAATATTGACCCCAAGGACAATGCTACATTAGCAAAGTCTCCGACCTACAGGTGAAATGACTAAAATACGTCTCTACACATCGCCGTACATTTAGAGAGGAATAAGTGTGCTAACACCCCTCTAAATGATATCTACCATCCTTAGGCTTCTAGTCCAATTATCCACGACTTCCTGGAGTGTTTCCACTTTCCAAGGGAGCTACCCTAAAGCAAACATCCGAGTCATGTTTCCCAGGGCCCTGGATATTTAGATCATTCGGACAACCACAATGGGCAATTTAGTGTAGAAACTATCTTGTACAAGTCTGTCTTAGCTAACTAGTCACGCATACTCAGCATGTGAGTATATTCACCCTACGATAGAACCTCAACTATAGCAAATCAAAGTATATGCTTCCAGCTTCGCCAGACCACCAACTCATACTCAAGTCATAGAGTACTAGTCCACACTGTAGCGGTAGTAGTCTAGGTTTCTACCATATAGTACTTTTTAGAAACCACTACTACAGGTCCTGTTCTACGTATTCGAAATACGCATATGTCATGAAGTGAGTGGACTACTCACTGGCTAAAGCTAAGCCATCCCCCATTTGAAATTCATAACATAATAACCTAAACATGATGAGATTCCCATTCTCATCAATCGATTAAGAACAACTGTTTATGTGTTAAATAACCCGTGATCCATACCTTACTGTGAAAGACCACCATTCACATGAATCACTTATTTAAACACAATGGGTCTATTCCAAACGAAAATTGTGCACAAACAAAAAATAAATTCACAACTAATTTCTGAAAATAAATTTTTTTTATTAAAATATTCGATTTTATATCAGAAACCTAGTCTAAGAGGGCATACAATCCAACAGGTAGGATCATAATATATATTCATTCTCATCAAATACAAAACTAGTACAAAATTTGTGTGCCAAGCACACAGTTATATACACTGGACGAACTGCACATATCCTACTATATATATCCACATCTCATCCTTCTACTCATCATCATCATTACTATCTAAGGCAGGAGGTCCTAAATCAGTAGAAACTGTATAAGACTTCATTGCATCAACCTCCTCATCTCCACCCGTATTTGGGTGTAACCAAGCCAATAGTCCTGGGTTTATCTCTAAATCTTCCTCAGGCACCTCAACCACAAGTACTTCCAACTCGGGTACCTCTGGATCCTCTCTTGCCTCCGTAGTCTCCAAACCCTGTATCTCCTCCTCAAGTACTCCCGGTACATCCCCACCAAGCACCTCCTCATCATCTCAGATAACACTGCACTGTTGGGGATGTTGTCCTCCTTATCATCACCCTGATGGTATGGTTCAATATTGCCATCAACCTTATCAGAATCGCCACCTACCTTCTCTATCTGATTATGTGGTGACAATATCCTCTCGGGGTTAGGTGTCCTCTCCATACTAATATCTTGCACGAACGGAGTAACGATAAGTACTGCTGGGTTAAACGAGCTCCCAGTGAGACGGGATGTATGTCGGCAGCCAAGGTCAGGTCCTGTCAAGATAAAATGTTCCGAAACACCTACTCGGTAAATCATCCTAATCTTTCCATCATTACTACACTCATCCATTGGGTGCTAGCCCTTATCACTCCTACCTGTCGTACCTCCACAATGAAAGAGTTCTATCAATCCTTATGACGATACAATAGTTCTATAAAACTAGTCTCTAATACCAATTGTAATACCCCTACTAAAGATAACAGCAAAAGCAAATCAATATCGGGTGTTACCCTATCCAGTTTCCCAGACAAGGAGTCTTTATAACGAAAACAACAGAGTATACAAGGTCTAGATCTATACAACAACCTATATTGATGGTCACATACCCATACATAACAAAAAATCTCATACGTGAAAATCTTCACTTCACATCAATACTAGGGCCCATTATTAAAAAGGAAACATTCAGACCTAAACCGTTGTACTGTGGTATCGTCCTTCTATATGTAGGTTTGCTCAATTTGAGATCCTACAAAAGGGTAAGATAAAAGACACGTGTGAGTAAAAAATCATCTAGTGAGTCCCGGGTATACTAGTGCTTTATGAAAAAACAGAGTACATAAAATTTTTGTGGAGAAAACGTTTCATTTTTCTTGCATTTTCCAACTAGAAATAATTCCAAAACTTTTTAAAGAAGAGTTTATTCAAAACTCAATCATTTTTGGAAACTAATGTTTCAGTTTCAAAATATTGTCTCGATTTTCAAATCACAGGCACTTCTCCAATAGAAGGTCGGCCCGTGTGCAAAGCTCATAAGGCTTTACCTTCGACACCACAGTCTTATTGTACTAAGGATACAAGCCTATAGTACTCAACTGTGTATTGTCGAAAGGGTAAGTGCAAACAAGCACAATACTAAGTAATTCAGAATGTTTTTCTTACCACCATAAGCCCAGGGATCCCAATACCAACCTTACTCACCATAAATTAGTGATCCTAATACCAACCTTACTCACCATTATTAATATCAACCTTGCTCACCGTTATTAATACTAACCTTACTCACCATTATCAATGCCAACCTTATTAATTATTGTTAATGCCAACCTTACTCACCATTATCAATGCCAACCTTACTCACCGCACTACTCATCTCAATGTCTTGTCACCCCGTTCGGAGTGAGACAATCCCTAGAACTAAGTCAGGTTACTACGGTCATCTAACTCTAACGTAGGCTAGTATAAAGGTCAGAGTCCTTATTGAGTACTCAACTTCACCAATACCAACCCCTTTTGACTGATTAGGCCAAAGGGTTATCTGATCCCTATAAGATTTTCAAAATAAACATTTTGGGGCAAAATAACATTTCCAAAATTTGATCTCACTAACTCGCAAGTCAGATCATCATTCACATAGGTTCCACAAGGCCAATCAATTCATTCCATAGGCACATCAAGCTAATAAAATAATTTCTCGGATCAAAATATCACTTTTCAAAAGTCAATCTCATTACGAGAGATCATTTTTTAAGAGTTGTATCAAAACAGGTTAAAGAGTTCTTTTCACACATCAAAATAAATTTCCAAGAGTATTTAGGTTATTTTTCCTCGTACTCAATTACAAAAGTCATTTTACCCATATTCAATTTCAAACAACTTTTTGAGAGTATTCGGGTCATTTTACCCTTACCAGATTTGAAAAGTGTTCACAAAAGTTTCAATAAGGATATTTCGGTCATTCACCGAATACCCGATTCTAAAGATTTTCATAAAAAATTTCAATAAGAACATTTGGATTATTTTTCAAATACCCTATTCCAAAAGAAACTCATTTTAAAAAATTTAGAATTATAATCCCAAAAGAGGATTAAATTCAAAGTTCCCAAACACATTTCCATAAAATGTTCTAATAAAGGCATTTCAGTCGATTTATGAATACTCGATTCTAAAAATTCCTATTTTTCAAAAATCCCAAGTATTTAATCCAAAAAGGACTAAATTCATAAAAGTCATGTGGTGGTCATCCATCAAGGTTTCTAAGCCAAATATGAAGTTCAGTCAAGCCCAAAATGGCATAAAAACAAAACTTGCTCAGATAAACCTTAGACATATTCATGGATTCCTAAAATGGTATAAAACATAACATTTCCTGAAAAAGTGAGGCACACTAGCTTTCAAAAGGTTTTAGACAAAAAAAAGACTCACCAAGTGTCCTAATTAACTCTTTTCTGTTTACGACCATTCAATCATAGTTTCTACCGTTTTCAACGTTCCATTGGACGTTTATTGATAAACCTACACTAAATATCGCTTTAGGTCAAATCGTGTTTGACCGAAAAATAGCCGACGTCCAGACGACGTGCCCGATGGGTAGCCGACATCCAATCGACGTTTAGCTGATGGTTAGCCGACAGGGCCGATGGTTAACCGACGGATAAGAAAAACGTTCAACTTTCATTCACATCGTTTTTTTTTTCACATCCTTTCTCCCTTCATATACAAGGGATTCATTTCGTGTTTTGCATTCATTTCATCCAAAATCACACAATTAATCATCCTTAAGTTCATCCTTTTTTGTACTCATTTTTCTAGAATTTCACTGCTTGACACATGATTTTGTTTCGCACATAACTTCCAATCCACAACTCTGATTTGGTTCTATGATATTCTAAAATGACTGTAAGACTCTTAACTTTAATTCTAGATAAGCCATTTCCAGATTTTTTATTCCTGTGACATGCTATTGGGTAATAACAGCCCCAGTAGTTTTGGTTCAATTCCACTATTCATGCTTTCCTTTGTTTTCCTTTAGCCTTTAATACATTGGAACCATTAATTCATTCAATTTTCCTTCAAATCATCTTTAATTCTGTGATTTTCATATTCTAATAGCTCACAATAGTCATGGTTATTCAACATAAATTCACTTCTTCTAATCAAAAGTTAGTATAATTTATTTTACTAACCAAGTAACTTCCATTTTCATTCTACTTTGGTCATCATCTCATCAACCAAAAGCAATCTTTCAAACTACCATGCATATTCGGTTCTTCCTCACACAAAGCATTATCCATAAACCTCCTAGGCAGCCGACACACAAAAGTATACAAAAGGTTCAGACACAAAGTTCATAAACCCTAGCTTTTGATCTAAAATCAAGGCATGAAAATCATGTTTTCATATTAAAACTCATACCAAAATAACCACCGTAATGAGATCTATGACTTTAATTCTTGAAGCATAAACTTTATCTTGTATGTGGAATCTCTTGGCTTGATTTTGCTCCAAGAACACCAAGAATAAACTACGAACACACACACTTCTTTCTTTCTCTCTCCTATTCTTTTTCTTCCTATTTTTCTCTAATTTTTCTTTCTTTTTCTTTCTCTCTTCTTTCTCTATTCCTTATGGACAAATTTCTTGCTGAAATTCAACTCCTCAACCGCCATTCTTGGTCAAATATTGGCCATTCATTTCTCATTTTCATTAATAGTATGGTGGATATGTTAGGTGTGTTCCAATGAAATTTATACACACCAACCACTCTTTTTTCCTCCACAAAAATTCTCTTCATTTCTTCTTGCATGGCTACCAAAATTCTTGGCCAATTTTCATCCATTCATTCATCTTCTCATGGTCCAAACATTAGCCAATCACATTGCATAAAAGCTTAATCAAACGAGGCCACAAGTAATGTGTTCCAATTATAAAATTACATATCTTTCTTCATTTATTTTTTAATGCCATGCATCTTGCATGAACTCTTCATGCAACCTTTTTTAAATTGACACATGTGCATGGGATACAAATCACACAACACCACACGCACCGTTTTTAACCGTGATTTCCTATTTTATTCAGAAATTACTAAAATCGGGTCCGAAACAAAAAAATATTTTAACTCACCATTCAACTCCAAAATTCTACTGAATCCATTGGTCGTACTTCTTCAATTCCTTCTCTATTTGGTCAAATTAGTAGCCAAAGTCTCGGGCGCGGTCAAAATGACGAATATGCCCCCGATAACCCAGATAGCATAATTCACACCTAAACGTGCGTTTCATCGTACTGATCAATTTTCATTCTTTGTGTACCCTCAAATTCTTGTTTTCTTAATAATAATAGAGTTTCGAAGATTTAGGATATGGGTAAAATAAATTCAATAATTACATCCAGGTCCTGACAAAATATTATTACACCAAAATATTCATCTCATTACACCAATCAACTTTTGTTCTTGCCATCAATACAAATTCTCATAGCCAATCAAAGGTAAAAGTGTGGGGTATTACACTAGATCCTTGTGGTATTTCCATCCTATACGGGTTTACTCCCAAGGTGACGCGAGGAAACCCACAATCTTTAATGAGGATCGTGATGGAAGCCGTGGGGCCATTGGAACCCCTTTCCTATTTAGTTTTTTAAATAAGAATTTTCTTGGAAAATTCTAATTAAGTTCTCCTTTAACTTAAAATAAAATGTCTAAATCTATAAAAAATTTCTATGTCAAGGTTTATACCCTTTGAGAAATCTTTTCTCATGGATTAATTTTATTTAAGTCAAAAGGTTAAGAATTTCAAAATTTTTTCATTTCAAAATTCCTAGAGATTTTGATCTCAAGGCTTTATTTGACAAAAATAAATTTTCCTTTGCTAAAATGAATTAAAATGGCTTTCCATTTTAACTTACAAAAATTTCTAAATCCATAATATTTTCTATCAAGAATTAATACCTTTAAGAAAATAATCAATGATTAATTTTTGTTTAAGTTAAAATAACCATTTAATTAAAGATAAATATTTTTCCTTGATAAATAAAATTTCTCAAAGACTTTGGTGTTTGAGAAAAATGCAAACAGGACTTAAATAATTAGCATGTTAGAAAACTGTAAACGTTTTTATACTTTTCTATTTGTAACCCTAAGTGTCCAAATAAAAGAATTAAACACTTTAATTAAATTAATTAATGATCTTGTTAAATCCTAATATCCTTTACTGTTATTTTTCATGCAAAATATTCAATGAATGTTAACTATTGTAATAAAAATAACTTCGCTTAGTATAGCACTAAAAAAAACTGGTCCAGTGAAGCTGCTACATTGCATTATGGCCCATGGAAAGACCCATGGACCATGGTCCGTAGGCGGGTGCCCGTGACCCGGGCACCTGATGCAACAACTTCCACGAGGATGCTGCTGCATCAGCTTCCGTGAGGATGCTTCCTCACGCACGCCCAAAGCCAAGGAAATGCTCTAGTCCGACTGTTGCTTCAAGTCGCAGCTGGCTTGGGCGTCCTCAGCTCCCTTTACATCGAGCCGCGGCTCGACTCGGCTCGGCTCTCGACTCGGCTAGCGGCTCGACTCATCTTCTTTCTTGCAAAAAAAATTTCCTTCGCTTCAATTTCTCTACAAATTTTTCACTAGGCTGCTCTGCAATACTTTGCAATAGTCCAATGTCGTTTCTTGTTACATTTTTCAACAAAAAAATTGACAACCGCCTATATCCTTTCAAATTGAGTTTACACAAAACTAACCAAAGCATGGGAAAAAAAATTTATAGAGGCTTCTATACCAGAATGATGAGGTGTACAGATAATCTATCCATACCAAAACAGCAAAGGATCTCATTATAAATAGTCTTACTAGGTTTTATTAACTAGCATGCATCAATCTTAAGCTTTTCAAAGCAAACGCTCTGATACCATATGCAGTAGTGAAAAACAGGGAACTCCATGCACACAAAAAACAAGACCCAGAAAACAAAGCCACAGAACAATGGAAGGTGAAAATCAATACCTTTACATGTCTTTTTTTGGTTTGGCTAAGAAGATGAGGCACCAACTATGGGAGCAGCTACCTATCTCGACGATGATTTTGGCGAGAAACTAGCGATCCATTGGCTTCTTCTTGGCATGTACGCAAAGCTTTTCACTTCTCAGAATATTCCTCTGCCTATCTATGTTGGTGAAACAACCTAGGCGAGGACTGGTCCTTCTTGATCCTTTGCTATTAGTTAGCAAAGACAAGAAGATGGAAAAATGGAGAATAGAGCAAAACAAGAGAGAGAGAGAGAGAGAACAAAGGACCAACTCTAGTTTTTTTTTTTTCTCAATGTCGTGAGTTCTATTTTTCTCTACTGCACGACTTCTATTCACATCACAGATAACCCAACCCCGGTGTTTTGATATTTCAAGCATCCGGAGGTTATCAACAGAAAAGGTTTGGGTAATCCCCAACTCTTCTATTCTGTAAATAATAAAAAACTCTTTAATCCAGGCTGTTGGGCTAAAATAATTTATTATTTTTTTTAGACCTAATGAGCCCAAAAATAATAACCATTAACTATTTATTTCCTGAGCCTATTAAAATAACTCAATAAATAATTAATAAGCCTAAATGAATTAAAATAATTATTAAGCATTTTATTAACTAATTTAAGCCCAGGTTAAAATTTTTAATTATTCAACTTAGGCTTATGCCCTGAATAATTAATTAACCAATCAAACTAGATAATATATTTAATTCTGTTATTCTTTTTATTTTATTCCAATCCAAAAATAAATTAGACTTCCTGAATAAAATAAAATCCTTTTTCCATTGTGACCATTTCCTCGACCTAAAATAATTAGGACTTACGGGCTATTTCGAGGACCAAAAAGACAAATCGCCTTGGCTACTAAAATGATCAAAATTCCTTTACTATATAAATAGATGTATTTTACAATTTAAATATTTTTTAATATCACCATAAGAAAATATTGACCCCAAGGACAATGCTGCATTAGCTATGTCTTCGACTCACAACTGAAATGACTAAACTACCCCTCTACACATCGCCGTTCATTTAGAGAGGAAAGAGTGTACTACCACCTCTCTAAATGACATATACCATCCTTAGGCTTCTAGTCCAATGATTCATGACTTTTTAGAATATTCTAGCTTTCTAAGGGAGCTACCCTAAAGCCAATATCCAAGTCATGTTCCCCAGGGTCCGGGTTAATTAGATCATTTGGACAATCACAACAAGTGACATAGTGTAGACACTATCTCATACAAGTCTATCTTAACTAACTAGTCGCATACACCCAGCATACAAGTATATTGGTCATTCTCAAGAGCCTCAACTACAATATATCAAAGTATACACTTTCAGTTTCGTCAGACCGCCCACTTATACTCATGTTGTAGAGTACAAGTCCACGCTATAGTAGTAGTCTGAGTTTCTATCACTTAGTACTTTTAGAAACCACTACTACAAGTCTAGTTCTACGTATTCAAAATACGCTTGTGTTATGAAATGAGTAGACTAAAGCTATTCCCTATTTGGAATTCATAACACAATAACCTTGCCATGATAAGATTCTCATTCTCATCATTCGATTAAGAATAATAGTTTATGTGTTAAGTATCTCATGGTTCATACCTTACTATGAAAGACCTCTATTCACAAGAACCATTTACGTAAACACAATGGGTTTTTTTCAATAAAATCGTGCACAAATATAAAGAAAATTTCACAAACAAATTCTGAGAAAAATACTTTTATTAATACAAGTCAAAAATACATTAAAAACCTAATCTAAGAAGGCATACATTCCAACAGAAGCAACTGTGGATGGTTTAGGACCTACATCTAACATTGAGGGGCTAGCTGCGGAAGATACTCTCAATGAGGATGAGAATGAGGGGGTGGCGATATTGAAGAACAGATTCCTGGTCCTTCTGTAATGCAAAAATAGCATGATAGACCCACAGAATCTGGACGTTTATAGAATTCACCGTATTCAACGCACCTTGATAGGTTGGATACTGCTTAGGAAATAGAAAACGAAGCTAATAGAATGGGAACAAGTTGTAGTGGGATGGATTTTTTGTCAGAATCAAATAATGACTTGAGGGTTGGCATGTAATTTAGGGATAAAAATGAGTTACTTTGGGTTGTTCGGTCATGGTCTGTTAGAATTGATCATGAGTTTTGGATAGTAAATAGCAAGAATGCACTGTGAATTTCCGAGTGTAAAAATGCAACTCAATAGCATCCTTGTTTTTGGAGAATTCATGTGCAAAAAAATAAAAGCCACGGTTTATAGCAGATATCTCGCTGGAATGGAGAACACATTTGTCTAGTACGAATAGTGGGTGGGAACCATCACAATACAAGCGCGAGATTCATGGCGAAGCATATTTTAACAATGATTAACGATAATCTAGAGATTAAAATCAGTGAGATAAACAGTCATATTCACAATGTATTGTATTTCATTCGCCCAGCTACCGCGGTATATGATAATCTTACAAGATGCGAACCTAGTTCCATCGTGGCATGACACTTCATGCCTATCGAATCCAATGGGGCCAAGACATTTGGATATGTTTTTTGGGCATTCAAAACATGCATTGATGCATTTCTTCACATGAAATCAATAGTTAGTGTCGACGGAACATTTCTTAAGGGTATATATAAGGGAAAACTCTTAACAGTAGTTGGTCAAGATGCCAATAATTATATATTACATCTTGCATTTACAGTTATTGATGAAGAAATGAATGACAGTTGGGGTTGGTTTTTATCCTTACTCAGAGAGAAAGTTCTAAAAGATCAAAAAGTGTGTTTAATATCAGACAAATACATCTGAATAAAGAATGTTGTTGATCGACTACTCGGCTGGTAAGAGCCAATGGTAGTGCACATATTTTATCTTAGAGATATCCAAAGCAACTTCAACGCTAGTGGCCAAGTAGATCGTCTAAATCGCATGTTGTATGAGCTATCCAAACGATAAAATGCTTTTTTATCCAATACCACATATTCCATAATAAGTTCCTCGAGAAGTACCACTAATTAGGCGGGATGGAAGATGGCCACGTCGACGTGCTGTAGCTAATAAAGTTCCTGAGCAGCATTACTACTCATCTGTGCAGGGGGTGAAGATGATTATTTACCAGGTGCTTCTATAGCGGTTGATAATGATTATGTGCCACGTCCAGCGGATAAAGATGGTCATTTGCTAGGTGCAGTGGTTGAAGGTAATCTTGATAATTTTTTAACTCCGCAACATCTAATTTTCGATCTTAGGTACGTAGCTTTTGCTGAGAAGTTTGTTACTGGTCCATCTATTGGACACTATTGGAGCCAGCATGGGCAGTTTGAGGAGGATGTAAGTCCGCCATACATTATAGAAGAATAAGATGAGGGATAACCTGAAACATAACCTTAACAACAACCTCTAAGACGGATTCAACCTCCGAGGAATAGTCGATGATTTTATTATGGGATTAGTTTTCATAATTGGTGTTGATGATTTTAGGTGTACATAATTAAGATTTAAAATTTATCATAATTAAATATTAAACATAATCCTAAACTTAAAATTAGATTTTATTTTTAAGTTATTTTTTAAAAATTAAAAAAAGCAAAATAATCATGAAATATTCAACTATTATTTAATAAAATATTTAATAATATTAATTCAATCCATATTTTGTTAGGGATATACCCTAGAGTCAATTTGTACTTATACTATTGTCGTTATGTTTTATATAATAATATGAGGTTTACCTTTCCATGAATAATGCATTTTATTTGTAGTCATCAAGTACGTGACTTGATAGTAAAACCTAACAATGAATATAATGACTATTTTGAAACTGTTCCTGATCGATTATTATTATTGGAACAATAATAAATTAAGATTAGTATGTTTGTGACTTGATGGTTATATTTTACTGGTCATGGATATTTGTCATATCAAGTCAAAACATAAATAAATATTAGAGAACATTGTATTGGACATGACCGATTGTGAGAGTACTTTATGGAACATGTCATAATTACTTTCTAGCTATAATAATATTAAAAGTCCATCAATCTAAATTCATCATAGTTTCCTACTTGATAAATTCTATATTTTGACATTGTCTAAAGTTGTCTTTAACCAGATAATAAATTAGACTACTGTTGGATATAGAATAAATCAAGGAGAGGAATATGATTGATAGTGAAGGAATTTGTCCCTCTCAATTATGGGAGATATATCTATGGATCACTTAATAAGTTAGACTGTTAAAATGCATGGCCGTACTCAAATATATCAATCTAAGATATTGATATCATTTTTTTGAACAGTCTACTATGAAATTAAGAAATAATTGATTAAGCTTAATAAGGATGACATGCTCCGTGCCTTATGCTTAATCTGGATATCGTGTGACAAAAGGATTAAATATAAAATTGTGGTTTGGTTCAAAGAGATCACTGATCTTCATTTAACCTTGATAGTTATAATGTTTTGCTAGAAATCGCTTATAGCTTGTGGGCCAATTAAATATGATTTAGGCACACTGCCAGTGTTAAATGAACTTATAGGGTCACACAATAAGCGAACTTGTTAGGTTATTTTTCTAGTAACCAGATTCGATAAATTTGGAAATATGTCTAAGTTAATCGAACTTAGAAAATTTATCAGATATAATGAATCTGGAAATATGTCCACATTCGATGTATCTGGATGATGTTCAGATTATAAGAATCTGAATCGATAAATTAATTAGTTAAATTACCGAAATAATGGAAGAATCTTATTATATCAGTTTTAATTTAATTTGAATTTAAATTAAAATATGATAAGATATTATCAGAGTTAGGCTCTAATATGTTCGGGGGGTTTTTAAGAAAACCCTAACCGTCTTCTCAAGAACCTGATTCTGTTGAGAATATTCGTGCCTCCATTCACCAGAAAAAACCTCTCAAACCTTAAGTGCTAGCACTCTCGGGGAAACGAGCCAATTCACCATGTGTATCCGATAGAGGACATTCGCACACTGCAACGCCTGGTGATCGTTCGGGTTGCACGTACGACAGCACAATCAGAATCAAAGGATCTCGATTACGCCGAATAGAGGTAATTCTATAAACATTAGATCTTTCTAATCATTTAATTGGGTCCTTCGAAGGGATTCATAGATGTTTTCCGCGTTTAGGAGTTCAAAAATCCTAACATATTTAATAGTAATTAAATTCATATTAATTAAATACATATTTAATTCATATTTAATATTAATTAAATCCATATTTACTGAAATATTTTATATTAATTAAATACATACTTTCAATAGTTGAATAATATTTAATATTAATTAAATAAAAAATATATAGTGAATTGTTTGAATTCAGTTAAAATATAGATTACTCGAATTAAATTATAAGAAAATTATAAATTTACATTAACATTTGAAATTTTTAAAATTTTTGTAAATAATTAATATTTATACACAATTATATCAAATATTATAAATTATACTTTATTTAATAATTATACTGAACAGGTATTATAATTTAAATTTGAACGAATTACAGATAATATTTTTAAGTTTTAATCTGCATTTATAATTATTTCATTATTTTAAAATTTTATTTGGAAACAATATCCACAATTTGACTGATCATAATTAGAATTAAAAATAAACTAAAAATTTTAAAATATAAACTAAAATTTTAAAATTTTAAAATATCATTTATTTTTAACTATGAACTAAAGATAAAAATTTTTAAATGATTTACATTTAAAAATATTATTTATATTTAAAATTTGAAGGTAAAATAGAAATTAAAATTAAATCATAAACAAAAAATTTTATTAAAAATTTTATCATTTATATCAGGCAGGGGCCACACCTCGCGATTGCCACGAGACCTCGCACTTTGCAATCGCGATGTTTCCCTTGCATGGGGGGTACCTCATTATCCCATCTCATTCACAATGGTTGTCATGGGTTTTAACCCAATTCAATCAAAACCCCTCCCTCCCACTCTTTATGAGATGTTCATATGAATAAATGAATGAGAATTATGAGATGAATTGCTAGTAGAATCTCTCTTTCAACAGCTTTGGTGTGGTTGGTTTTGCTCTCTGGATGCCCACCAACTCGGTTCCTGAAACATCGTGATTAATTCATCTTTGCAATAGAAGAGAAGAAGACACTGTGAAACCCAACTTAAGAAAATGAAGAAGATGTGATACTAGTCGTGGTAAGTAACAAACTTATCAACTACAAAAATGACTAGATAGTTGATTAAGAATGCTATAACCATATAACAGGAGATAAACAAAAGTTCTGTAGTATGGAAAACTATAGAAGTAGATGTGTTGTGGTAACAGTCAACAACTCTAAAATTCCAATTACACATATTGGCAAAGCTTTAGTAGTACCACGATTCAACTCTACAGAAGTAGAGTTAGATAATATGTTGCACATGCCAGGAATGAAAAGAACTTGTTATCAGTCTCACAATTAGCTTTATTAGGGAACTATATCATAATCGGCCCAGATACGAGTGAAGGTGTATTGTTAATTAAAGCTCAAAAGAGAACCAATTATAGAAGGATGAAGGCTAGAGTCTATCTATGTAATGACAGCAGAGCCGACATACGTAGATAAGACTAAAAAAAATGAGAAACCAGATTTGTGCCATATAAGATTAGTACACATAAGCTACACCAGACTAAAGTTGATGATGAAAAAGTCAATATTGAAGGGACTACCACAATTAGTGATTTGAAACAATATAATTTGTGATGGCTGTTAATATGGTAAATCACACCAACTGTCAGTCATACAAAGAGTCAAAATTTAAAGCCAAGGCCCCTTTGGAGTTGTTCACTTAGACGTCTTTGGCCCAATAAAGTAGCCATCGGTAAATGGTTACCGATACATGCTTTTATCTATGACTATTCTTGATATATTTGGATTGATTTTATGAAGAAAAAAAAAGTCTGAAGTATTATTGAATTTTAAGGCATTCAAGGAGAAAGCAAAAAGGAAAACTGGTTATGAAATAAGGTGCCTTTAGACAGACAACAATGGATAATACACTTCAAAGGAATTTATAAAGTTCTTTAAACAAAACAAGATTCGACGATAGTTAACATGTTCGAACACTCCACAACAAAATGGAGTTGTAGAAAGAAAGAACTATCACCTAGTGAAGACTCGTAGAAGCATGCTGCATGCCAAGAATGTTCAACTGTGGTTTTGAGTTGAATGCATGAAGACAACAGTATATATATCACCAATCGCCTGCCACTAGCAAAGCTCGAGCATGATCTCACCCTACGAGAAACTATGGAATAAGAAACCCATTGTAGCTTACTTCCAAGTATTAGGGTGTGTCTGCTACGTATTAGTACCCGATCATATGAGGAACAAGTTCGAGAAATAGACAATTCGTTGTACTTTATCGGATAAGATGTAAGACAAAAATGATGGATTTGTTGTAATCATGACACAAGTAGATGCTATACATCAAGAAATATTATATTTTATAAAGCATCCTCTTGGTGGTCATCCTAGGTTGAAAAACTACTACAATTAGAAGAAGTTTTAAAAGAGTCGGCAAAAAGGCTGGAAGAACAAGAAGAAAATCATTTAACCTCTGAAACAATTGAAGATGATGATAAAGAATCACCATCAAGCAAATTTAAGAGTCCAAGGTAGACAATAGTACACAAAATTACAGAAGATCAGAGGCCCAGCAAATATGAAGAAATGGACTAAGAAGAGGAGGCACAACCACAACTTCATGGTCCACTCAACAACGGAGACCTAATCCAAAGTATGTAAATGCAACCTTGATCAAAGACACTGTAAGAGAGTTAGACACGTATAAAGAGGCATCCAAACATAAGGAATGAAAAAATGCGAATGAAGAAGAAATACAAACACTAAAGTAAAATGAGACGTGGAGGTTAGTGCTAAAGCCAAGAAATATACAACCTAGCTCTTGCAAATGGGTATACAAATTGAAAACCAAGCCAGATGGATCGATTGATAGATACAAGGCTCGATTAATAGTTCGAGGTTTCTCACAAAGTTGTAAGTTAAACTATGATGAGACATTCAATCCAGTGGCAAAGTTAACTATAGTTCAAGTATTACTTGCCTTAGGTGTGAGCAAGTCATGGAAGTTATGGTAGATGGATTTGAAGAATGCATTCCTCCATAGAGAGCTACATTGAGATATATACATGCCACAACTGCAAGGGTTTGAGAATAAGGTACATCCAGAGTATGCGTGTAAACTTAATAAAGTACTTTATGGATTAAAACAAGCACCACGAGCATGATATGGAAAAATTAAAAAATCTTGATAAAGAATGGATATTCGATGGCACCAACTGATTCAAATCTGTTTGTTAAAGTACAAGAAGGGAGGCTAGTCATTATACTAGTGTACATAGATAATCTAATTATTACTACAGATGATAAAGAAGTGATTGAAGAAATTAGGTCAAATCTTTCAATTCGATTCCAAATGAAGGAGCTTAGAAAGTTGAAACACTTTCCTGGCTTGGAGAAAGAGCAAGTGAATGAGGGGATATTTTTATGCTAATAGATGTATCTTCTATAAAAATATGGCATTCTTGATTGCAAACAAACCTCTACTCAAGTAGAGGTAAATGTTTGATTCTATTCAACTAATGATGTCGGATATTTCATATGCAGTTGGAGTTGTAAGCTGATTCAGGTAAAACGCCGAAGAAGCCACATCTTGATATAGTAAAAAGGATACTAAGGTATGTAAAATGTACTATAGACTATGACTTACTATATAAAAAAACAGATAATCTCAAGTGACAGGATATTGTGATGCTGACTATATTGTGACTATAATACACGTCAATCAACTAATGGTTATGATTTTAGTTTCGGATCTAGAGTTATCTCATGGTGCAGTAAGAGACAACTAATAGTATCACTGTCAAGTACTGAGGTAGAATATTGTGGTGCATTAATGGCAGCTCAAGAATGCCTATTGCTACTATAACTTTTGAAAGATCTTTACCAACCAGTGGATAAGATATAACACCCCGCTACCTAGGCCCGCCGGGACCGGGGATGTCGCCCCGTCTAAAGGATAAGAGGTCTTTATAACTAGGTCACACAAATAAAATAGCGAAATAAAAATAATAATTTAACTTAAAATTTATTATATCCCAAGAATAAATCCATGAATTCCCAAAACGAAACAAATCCATAAATAAATTCATCCACTCTCAACTCCCCAAAGCAATACATAAAAATAAAAGACAACATTCTCTTCCAAGGCAGATAACACTAGTTACTCATCCCCACAGCAGGATCAGCCTGAAATCATGGTAAAAAGGTGATGAGACAGAAATCTCAGTAAGTCCGTGTGTGCTTTGGGTGTTCAGTGAAAACAGTTCGTGGATGCAAAGTGTGAAATCTTTATAAGAAAAATATTGGCAAGCAATAAACATTAGTCAAAAGCAAGAGTTGTGTTTTCCTCTTTTTGAAACCATACAAGTGCACAATAAAATCAACCACTCATAAAGGTGGTCATGGGTTACCACACGTTGGGCCCCATAACCGGTTAGAATGCCTAACACTTTGTGCAGACTGACAAAAGAAATACTGACAAACAATGAATGATGTTAAAAAAAAAGAGTGGCGTTTTGGCTTATCTAGCCGTACATAATTTATAAGATCAACCATTCGAAAGAAAGGATTATGGGTTACTACACGTTGGGCCCCATAATCGGTCAAAATGCCTAACACTTTGTGCAGACTGACAAAAGGTAGGTGATCGGCCTACCGGGCAAGATACTCCTCATTCTCTATACCCAAACAACAACCGGATGTCCATTCCGGCAAAACACAGTCACTTGACTGAAATAAAAACTGCTAGCTCGGACCGGCATGACTAAATAGTACTGACGTTTCTCTAAGTTAAGTTCATCTTCTGGAGGAGGCCTCCTGCCAGAAGACTCACTCTTGCTCTTCAAAACTAGTACTACTAGTCTATCCCCATTGAGTACTCAACGCAACATATCCCACTTGGGAAAAATGAACAAAACATAGTTCCACTTGAAAATGGCAATTAAGGTTTTCCAAAGTTTGGGGCAAAACTGGTTTTAGAAAGAGTTTTAGGTTTTGAGTAAAACCGCCCCTTAATCTGCAAATAATTTATTTGTCTGAAATGAGAATGGAAATAATTCTCAATTGCCTTTACAGAAATGAGTGACCATGCACTCTACATTTGGCTTGCCATAAAAAAAATCATTTTTGCATCAAACAGGTTTTATGCAGGAGCTTACCTGATCCTTGCTCACAACAAAGGTCTCCAATAGCTGACCTGACCCGCATAGGGTAAATACAAACCACAATCAAACTCGAGCCAAAGACTCACTTTCTCAAATAAAACTAACTCAACTTACTACAGTCATATCCCTAGTGTCCCAAGCTTTAAGACTCAATAATAAATAAAAGGGTTTATAAAATAAATCTAGTTTGATATTAAAATAACTAGAGTTTGAGAAATAGGTACAAAAAGTTGAAAGTTTAAATCTTGCTAAAAATAAATTATGGTTTATTTGAAAAAGGGTCCAAGGTAGTATTAGGTAAAATAATGATTTATTAATAATTTGGTTGTTAGAAAATAATTGATAGCTAAAATTTGTTGAAAATAAATTTAATGAGTCTTGCTTGAAAAATAATAAGCAAATCCTTAATGGGTTTTGATTAAAAGATAATAATTAAATTTTTAGTAATAAATATTTTATTAATTATAATTATTTCCATAAAAAGGCTTTAATTGATTTTATCATTTTAAATAATATATATATATATATATATATATATATCCAGCAAAAACTATTATTTATTTGACTAGAATATCACTATTTTATATAAAAGACCAAATCCACATTTTCCTATGGTTTTCAAAATTTTACTAGAAAAATCATATTACTAGATATTTTATTAATGAAATAAAATTTAGCTTAGGGACAACTAGATCATAGTCATATTCCTATAGCTAACCACAATCATGAACATATACAACCCTTCAATTCATCAAATCATCCAAATCATGTATACAAGCATAGATCTCAATTTATCAAAACATGATCTAACCCCTACTAGCATAAATAAGATCATGGCTTCAATAATCCAACATGAATATAAATCCTATTCACCAAAGGTGACATAATCTCTAGCATACTTCATCACAAATACTATCTATGACATGGAGACATGCATTAAATCTCAAATCATCATACAATCGACCAAGATAATCCATCCATGCATAAATCCCATCTCCTTCATATTCATACATACATTCATGCTTCAATCTCAACAATATATATATATATATATATATATATATATATATATATATATATATATACACACACACACTTAAATCCTATCGCCATTCACCTACTATCATCATCATCTTAGAGACATGAATCTACAGTTTAAAAGAAAGGTTGAAGGCACTTACTTGGTTGATGAATGCTTTGAAGGAGTTTAGAGTAGATCTCAACTCCTAGATGTCTAACTTTGTCCATAGGAGATGGCGAAAACATGTTCATGGGAGAAAAAGTCATTCGGCCAAGAGAGGGGAATTTCCGGCCATGAGAGAGAGAAAGAGAAAAAGAAATCATTAGTATGTTTATTCGCATAGGTTCTCATTAGAGATCAAGATTGGAAAAGATGAAGTTGTTAGAATAAATTTACCTTGAAGGTGTTCTTGACCTTAACAGAAATTTCTGGTTTTTGATCCAAAAGTGCTAGTTGGATTTTGGAGTTTGATGTTAAAAATGGTACGGATGGACTCACAGCAATGAATAGATGAAATCTGGAATTTTTAGAGGTAGTTTGAAGTGATTTGGAGAGGTATTAGGTGAAAGGAAGTAGTAGGTGTTCTTGGTGTAGTGTGTGTTCTTGAAGGTTGAAGAAAATCGAGAGATGGTAATGCGCAGCTGCTGAATTTTTCTGAGAGATATGGGTGGACGAATTTCTGTAGGGTTTAGGAGGTTGATTCTCTGATTTGGAAGGGAAAAGGAAAGGTTAGTTGTTACAATCTTTGAAGAATATTTTTAGGAAGTGAATTTGGAAACTAAACATTCCAAGAATATCTTGATTGTTGGACAGCTTTTGGAAATCTGCCATGGCTGATTGTTTGAGCAGAATTTCGGTGGGATTAAAGCTGACTTATGGAGGCTTATGGTGGCCGAAAGTAGGGTGTACAATGATGAAGAAGAAGTATGGTCCATTGAGCAAAATATTATGGAAGGTTACTAAATAAAATGGCCGAAATTTTGGAAACCAATCAAGATAAATTGCAGGGATTTGTTTGAGAGATTTTTGAACAGCCATTAATGGAATTTCGTGCAGAAGTTCAAGGGGATCAATGGAGCTCTGTTGATGGAGGTTTAAGGAAGGTTTTGACAGATTAAGGTTGGTGTTTTGGCTGGAAGAGAGATAGGAAACAAGCTGGACGAAAATCTGCACAGAATTTTCGCTGCACAGCGATTTTTCTGGCAGATTTTCGTCTACTATTTAGAGCCATTTTGCAGCGAGTTTTGAAGGGGATTTCAGGGGTATTCAAGGATGGTTTCCAGCCTTCTTTATGGAGGAAAAACATGGCTAAGGTGCTGCACAAAATCTGGGAGAAAACAGCTTGGTTTGGAGCTCTCAAAGTTGATTTTCGTACAGGAATTTTTCCTGTTTTGCTCCAGCTTGAGCAATCCGAAATTAGGCCAAAACTTCCAGGTTTCAAACTGATCCTAAAGACCATTTTTCTGATAGTATTTGGGAGGGAATGTTAGCTAAAAATTTTGACCTTTTGAAGGTACAACAAGCTGGAAAATCTCAGCTCATTCCATGAAGATAGATGAACTAAGATAGAGGAAAATTTTCAGCAAGCTTTCAAGAGGGATTTTCCTCTTGAATTTTCCCACAAATCTACCATATTTTCCCAACAAAAAGAAGTCTTTTGCCAAGACATTTTGATCCTAAAAGACCTCAGCACTTCACTGGATTTTCTGGAAAGAAAAAGGCTAGGACATCTTGATCAAACAAATGAGTTGAGCATTGAGAAAAATTAAAGAACAAGGAAGAATGAATTTCCCTTCAAGAATTTCGAGTACAGTAAAGAGTGCAATGAGAATTCTCCTAACATGTCTCTCCTAGGACATTATCACTACCTTGTTCTAAGCTCTTAAGGCCGAAACTAATCCTCCCTAAGCAAAAATAAAATTTAATCTAGCTAAGGCTTCTATGATAGAATTTGAACTTTAGACCTCAATAATCTATTCCAAAGCTCTAACCACTAAACCACAACAACTCTTGTTACTATTTCTACTAGAAAAATTATTTTCTATTCAATCCACAGGTTATCTCCCTATTTTCACCCCGGGCAAAAATTACCATTTTGCCCCTCTCACACAATACTCACCAACAAGACTTTAAGACAATAAAGCTCGAATCCAGAACACATAAAAATTCATATGAGAATATATTTAACCATGAAATAAAATATGATATGTATCGCAACCCCCTTACTCTAAGGTTGGTTTTGATTGGGGTTTCACATAAGATAGTAGAACTATATTGTGATAATCAATAGACAATATGTTTAGTAGAGAATTTTATACTCCAAGCAAGAACAAAGCACATGGTGGTTTATTATCACTTTGTATGAGGAAAAGTACTTTGTGGTTAAATTGAAATAAAATATGTGAAGACCGAAGAATAAATTGCATATATTTTCATTAAAGGTCTTAATGGAGAAAACTCAAAGAATTTTGAAGGCAATAAATGTCTTTTCTCCACCATTGGAGAAAGTCCTAGAGCTGCAATTTGCAGCAAAAAAATTGTAAATTATAGCCCCCCATCTTTTACCGCCATTCTAGAATAACAACCAGTAAGAAATACACAGCAATTTGTAGCCATCTTTTTTTTTTTTTACCAAAGAACAATAGCCATACTTGAGTCTTTCTTCAAAGCTATTGAAGCTCTTAGAAATTTGAAAAACATCAACTTGTCAGAAGCCTTGGAGCATGGAGAGCCCACTTTAGCATGACGGTTAACAACACCTATATATATGTGCTTGTGCCTCCAGCCTCTCTTCTACCTGATCCAAGGTGGGGAAGGAAGTCTTTTGCTTCTTTGTTATTGTAGGATTTGCACAAATAACAAACCCTCTCTCTTTTCAAAAGGGTGAACATGCGATATTTCTTACAAGAAAGGAGGTTGAATAGCTTGCTGCTCCTTTTTGGTTTACTTTAATTGGGAAGTTTGTACAAGGTAAGCCTTCGATGAATGCCTTGCGCAAAGCCTTCTGCACTATAGGATTACATGGTGGTGTTCAATTAGGTTGGTTTGATAGCTAACACATTCTAATCTGGTCACAATAGGTGGAGGATTTCCTTCGCCTATGGATTAAGAGTACTTGGAACATTCTAGGCTTTCCTATGAGAGTGCTTAAATAGAGTCCTAATTTCAGAGAATGTGAGGATTCCTCAATTGTTTCGATTTGGGTTACATTACAACATCTACCCCTTCATCTTTTTACAAAATCTATATTATTTGCAATTGCCTTTACTACTGGTAAGCCACTCGAGCTTCTTGAGGTGACTGCCTCTCTAACCTGGCCTAGTTGTGCCAAAATGTGTGTTGAAGTTGATCTTTTGAAGCCATTCGTGAAACGGGTGTGGATCGACACAGTTGATGAAGGATTCTATCAATCCATTAAGTATGGCAAAGTTCCTTATTTTTGTAGCATTTGTCATAGTCTCGAGCATGCTAAAGGTTCTTACTCTATTGTAAGCCCACCAATAGAGAAAAGCATATCTGAATGCCTACAATAGGTTCAGAAGACTCAAGTTGTAGACGCCAATGAGACTTCCCAAACTAGAACTCCTCAGCCAGTGTAAAGGGACTCCTTCTCATCTATAAATTCTTCGCCAATAGATGTTTCAACAAACATGTCTACTGCAAGCCCAATTCCAGTGCCGGTCGTTTCACAAGATGTAGGTAGGAATGTGGATATAGGTCTGCAATCTTCTGGGCATGTGGTTTTTGTATCACAGACTCTACACAGGCTTTTCTGTATGTCAATAACTGTCAACAGCAGTCCTCATCAGATTCTTTGCCTATTCCAATACCAAGCCTGCTAATTCTTTCTCAAAATATTCAAGAACAAGGTGCTGAGAACTTCACTTGTGAAGTTATGGGAGGCGTTGATATCAGCGCTACAGATGGTGTAGCTCTTCAAATTATTAACCTTGGTAACATAGTGTCGGTTCTTGCACATACGCAGGTTGAGTAGCAGACTCAACAGCTAGCTGATCTTTCTCTCAGTGACACCCAGTTTAGTTCTTATCTTTGGGTAGTTCAAAAAATAAAGCAACTACAACATGAAAGTCAGCAAGCTCTACATGAAAGTCTACAAGCTCAACAAGCTCTCACTTCTACACAAATAACTGCTTCCCAATATGAAGGTCATGGTTACATGGAAATTTGACTCCCAATTCTATAGATGACATTGTGGTTAGACCACAAGTTTTAAAGGGTAAGATTTATCTAAAAGGTTACTTATCGGAATCGTCTGCCCTTAGAAAATCGCTTCGGCCTAGCTTCGATCATGAACTCAACAAGCATCTTAGCTAATTTGGAAAGATGGAAAAATAGAAGAAGAAAAATACTGTCACACTAGATTTTTATGAAGATTTTGCGAATTTCTCTGGGGATAATTATGATCCATATCTCCTTCTCAGTTTATGTAAAGGCAAGAAGCACTGTCAGCAAAAACAAACTCCAGTTCAATATTCAATGATCACTAGGGAAGAGTAAGGGAATTTCGTGTTAAAAAAATATTGTTGATCTTAGAGCTTTTATTGTATTCAAATTTTATTTCAATAAAATTTTAGCCTCCTTGTTGGGGGTTTTAATAATAATATAAAAAAGTGTGAGAGTTGTGTGAAGTAAGCTTTGGGTAGGCATAGGCATGTGAGTGTGTAAGTGTTTGGCAGAAGAGCACCAATCTCTTTAAGTGCTCATATTGTGAAGAAAAAAAAGAGTCTTGTGTTGTAGTTGTAAAATCTTATAAGTCACATTAATAGAATTATTTTGTGTCCTTTAGTCCTTCTTCATTTTCTCAATAGGGTCTTCTTGTTAGAAAATAAATATAGAACAGACTTTGAGGGGTGATTACACTACCTTGAGTGTAATATTGTCTTGATTATCAAAACAAGTTACCCCAGAATGTAACAAAGTTTCGTGAGAAATTTATATAGAATAGAAAAACAGATAAAAACCTGTAAAACTTCTGCAGCTTTTATAACTTCTTAATAGTTATCAACTAAGAAGTAACAACCCTTTGATAGCGTCTTTATCCGAAAATTATATCCCTTAAGAAATAGTAATTCGGGAAAAATATAAAAAGAAAGTCTTTTTTTTAAAAAAAAATAAGCCCAGGTGCCAACTTAAGATATAAATATAATTATAAAATAGACTAACCAAAGAGTCAAACCGATGCCCACTGAGAGCACTTTAGATACTACTTCTTGTGCACAATTACTAATAAAGAGTTTCAAAGACTTTTCTTTTTCCAATGTGGAATATGATTGACAAACTATCTATTATTCACCCGCTAGTTTGTTAATACAGGTAATTACTTTTCAGAACAAATATATTGCATACAAGAAAGTATCTAAAAGATTAAAGTTTCAATTAGTGTAAGTATTTCAGTATGCTAATGAAGTACATGGTGTCCTAGGATTAAACCATGACTCCTTTTGTTAGGATCGGACATACCACACACATTAAATTTTTGTTCTTCTATTAAATTTCTCGTTTAACTTCTAGCAATATAAATGGCCTTATGCTAGCAATCCATTTTCTATGAATATTTACAAGAAAAAACCCTTTTAAACTCTTGTTGAAGTGGCACCACTTCATATTCATATAGGTAGAGTTTCATTAAAAAAAAAAAAAAAAAAACACTCCAATAAGAGTATAAACTCATCCTCTCTACTAATCATTACTAAAAATCGTCATCTTTTGTATGGAACTTGATTTAGTGATCTAATAAGACACATAACAATAACTTGTTATTACCCATTGAACTTCAACCAATAACTGATTTGATTAAGTGAAGTTGGGTTATCGTTATTGATGTCTAAAGGATTATATTTTAGTCCCATACTATAAGTAGTCTCCTAGACTTTATCTCTTGGTAAAGCCTTAGTAAGCGGATCTGACAAATTGGCTGCAGACTTCACATAGGAGATAGTAATAATACATTAGATATTAATTCTCTAATATAACTGTGACATAGACTTATATGTCTTAATTTTCCATTATATATATATTACTAAAGGCATTTGACATTGTAGTCTCACTATCACAATATATAGTAACAGATGGCATAGGTTGTGGCCATAAGTCAACTTCAAGTAACATATTTCTTAACTATTCAGCCTCTTTACCTACTAAAGCCAAAGCTATGAATTTAGCTTCCATAGTTGAATGAGTAAGATACGTTAGTTTCTTAAATACCCAACTAACAGCACCACCCACTATGGTAAATATCCAACTCAAGGTTGATAATATATCACCAACTTTAGCAATCCAACTAGTATCAGAATAGCCTACTAGTATAGTAGGAAAATTTGAATAACATAATTATAATTTTGCGGTTCTTTTAAGATAACCAAGTACTCTTTCAACCGCTCTCCAATGAGCTACACTTGGATTGTTTGTAAATCTTGATAATTTACTCACTGTAAAGGCTATATCAAGTCTTGTGCAACACATAGCATACATCAAGCTTCCTATAACACTAGGATACTTCAATTGTTCTATTGATCTAGCATCATTTTTTACTAGTTTAACACTAGAATTATATGGAGTATTATATTCTTTAATATTTAAGAATTTATATTTATTCAAGAGCTTCTCTATATAGTGAGTTTGATTTAACATAATATATTATCATACTTGGTAACTTTAATTTCCAAATTTGTATCCACTTTTTTATTATCTTTCATCTTAAAAGTAAAAGCATGAAACTTTTTCGTTTCATTTATACCAAGAATATTTGTACAAAAAATAAGCATATCATCTACATAAAGACATATAATTACTCTATAATCACTAGTAAATTTAGAATAGATGCATTTATCAGCTGTATTATACCTAAAACCATAAGATAAAATTTTTAATCGAACTTTTCATGCCATTGTTTTGGAGTTTGTTTGAGACCATATAAAATTTTATAAGTTTACACACTTTTTTTTCATTACTAGGAAGTACAAAACCTTCTAGTTGTTCTATGTAAACTTCTTGTTTCAAATCTCCATTTGAAAATGCAGTTTTGACATCCATTTGGTGAACACATAATTTACAAATAGAAGCTAAGGCAAATACGACTCTAATAGAAGTTATTCTTGCTACAGGTGCATATGTATCAAAATAATCTAGTCCTTTTTTCTGTGTAAATCCTTTAGCTACTAACCTAGCTTTAAAGGTTTGTAAAGTACCATCTGAATTATATTTCTTTCTAAAAATCCATTTATTTTTATTGGGTTTGAACTGGGAGGAAAGTCAACTAGAAGCCATATATTATTAGCCATAATTGAATCCATTTCATCATTTATAGCCTCTTGCCATAAAGCAACATATCTAGAAGCTAAAGCTTCCTTAAATGTTTTAGGTTCATCATCAATATTTGATATCTCTATTAGTCTTATTATTTTTTCTCTACTTCTTTCAACTAGGAAAGTAATATGATCAGGAGATATAAAATCAGGATCATGATGTTTAATTTTCCTTTGCCTTTAACTTCTCCTTGGTTCAGATGGTTTATCAATTTCTTTTCTTTTATTAGATTTAATATCTAATTTATTATACTCTTCTATATGATCATGTAACATATTATCACGTACAAAGATGTTTTTAAAGAATTCTTCATGAATAGATTCTATAATAACATTAGATTCTAAGTTACGTAAAGGACATGCTTTTCAATTTTGGGCATAACCAACAAAAACGGATTTTATGCCTCTTGCACCAAGTTTTTGTCTTTTAGAATCAGGAAGTCGATAGTATGCTATAAATCCCCCACACTTTCAAATACTTTAAATTTAGCTTTCTTCCATTCCAGACTTCATATGGTAAAATATGAGTCTTTTTTGAAGGAATTCTATTAAGAATATGGCATGCAATAAGTAGTGCTTCTCCCCATCAGTTGAATGGTAATTTAGCATTTACTATCATTGTATTTACCATGTCAACTAGTATTCTATTTTCTCTTTCAGCCAATCCATTTTGTTGGGGTGTAAAATGAGCTATTCTTTGGTGAATTATACCATGATCTTCAACAAACTTATCAAATTCACCAGAAAAGTATTCTCCTCCTCTATCACTTCTTAAAATTTTTATTCTCTGTTCCTTTTGATTCTCTACCTTAGCCTTAAATTCTTTAAAAACACTAAGTGCATCATTTTTAGTTCTTAACAAATGAACATGGGCATAACGTGAACAATCGTCTATGAAAGTAACCAAGTATCTTTTACCTCCTCCAGTTAATTTTTCATTTAATTCACAAATATCTGAATGAATTAAATCAAATATTTTATGCATATGTTCTGATTTAGGAAATGGTTTTCTAGTACTTTTTGTAACACCCCACCTTTTTACTTTCGATTGGCTACTATTTGTAATAGGATGAGAATTTATATCAATGGCCAGAACAAAAGATGATCGGAATAATGAGACGAATATTTTGGTATAATAATATTTTGTCGGGATCTGGATGTAATTATTGAATTTGTTCTACCTGTACCCTAAATTTTTGGAAGGCTATTAAGATTAACAAAATAAGAATTTTAGGGTGCTTTAGAAAGAGAAATTGATCAGTGCAATGAGACACACGTTTTGGTGCGAATTGTGCTACCCGGGATATCGGGGGTATTTTTGTCATTTTGACCACACTCATGAATTTGACCAAGTAGAGAGGGAATTGAAGAATTTAAGTGTTACCAATAGATTCAGTGGAATTTTTAGAGTTGAATAGTGAAATAAAATATTTTTCCATTACGGACCCGATTTTAGTCATTTCTGAAGAAAATAGAAAATTGCGGTTGGAAATGGGACGTGCGGCTTCTTATGATTGGTGGATGAAAATAAGTGTCATTTAGTGATTGGTTAATAAAGTCAAGTGTTTCTATTTGATTGGTTGTGATAAGTTGAGATAAAAGTTTATAAATAAATATTTTTACTAAGCTTAGTCATTACTATGTGCCACCTAAGTGGACACCTCATCACGATATCGACCAATGAAAACTCACCAAGTGTTGATTCTATGATTGGTTACATAAACAATCATGCAATGACCTTCTAAAGAATTCTATAGAATTATTGAATACTCTAAAGGACACCTAAGTAGCTAGGTGGACCAATCAAGGGTTTCCAAATGTTTGAGACCATTTAATGCATCCTTGAGATGATGACCATATTTCTCTATATATAGGCCATGGAGTCCAGCTGAAATGGCTTTAGACAGCAAGAATTTTGCAGCAAACAAGGAAGAAAATAGAGAAGAGAGAGAGAGAGAGAGAGAAAATTCAGAAAATAAAGAGGAGAGAGAGAGAGAAGGAAAAACAAGAAGATGCTTGGACTGTTTAGCTTCCAAACGCAGCAAAGAAAAGGTAAGGATCTACCTTGCTTGAAGTAAAGTTATTATATAAAGCATGGAGATCATTTTGGTATACATATTATGAGAGGTTATGTAAGAATTATGGAAACTAGTTAGGTGAAGTTGTGTGAAAGCTGTTCTTGTGTGCGTGTATATGTGGTGGATGGGATGGCATCTTATTAGCTGTATTTGTGTGATGTTTGATGGAGATTTGGAAGTGTTTTAGAGACTTAACTATGGCTGCATGTTGTTCTTGAATTATGAAAAAGAAATGAAGTTGGAAATAAGATAATTGTTAAGAAACTTTCAAGGATATATGTTATGATTGAGGCTGCCGGTTTTTTTGTTGGACTATGGTGAAATTTTCTGTTTTATGTATGATTGGAAATCAATGGCTTTAAGGTTGTTAAAAGGAAGATTGGATGGAATTAATTAGCATTATATAATAAACAAGGAATGAAGATATAATGTGTTTTGTTGGACAATGGGTTTATTTCCAGAAAATTATCGGAGGTTTTATGTCCAGTAAATCTGTATGTTTTTGGATTTAAACAAAGCAGGCATATATCTTTGTAGCTAAGGATCATAGAGGCATTTTGGAGCAAGTTTGAGGTTAATCGGATTTACGGATCAAAAGTTATGGTGAAAATAGTAAAAGGTGCCAAATCAGTAATGGGATTTTACTACTGGATTTTTGTGTTCAAAACTGAATGAAATGGAAAACAGAGTTGGTATTCCATGAATTGGAACTTGTAAATCAATGTCTTAAGGACATTTTACAATTAGTTTGACATCATTTGGATTTGTGGATTGAAAATTATGAGCAAAACAAGTTATGGTGTCAAAACTGGAAAATTGCAGAACGTTATTAAGAACAAATGAATTCGTGGATTGATTTTAATTATGTTGATGGATTGAATGAGAATTTTTATGGATTTATTAAGTCCTTATATTCATGTGAGGAGGATGGTATTATGAGAAGGATTATAAGTGTGCAAGAATTATATTTTGTTTCAAGCATGAAATGAAATGAGAAATAGAGTGATTTCCTCATACAATAGTCACATGTATGTTATGGTCGAAAAACATAGAATACTAAATGCGTTATGAATGATCATTATTGTAGGTCGTTCATTATTAAGCCTTGGTGACGACTTAGCGAATATTTATATTGCTTAGGATATGAGGTGAGTCCGTTGGATTTCTAAAACTCTTTCTAAAGCTAGTGTGCTTTGTTTTCCATGAAATGCTATGTTATATACCGTTTTGGAAATCCCTGAACATGTTTAAGATTTATCTGAGCAAGAATTACTTTTATGCCATTTTGGGCTCGATTGACCATCATAATTGGCTTGGAAACCTTACTGAATGACTAAAGTATGAATTTTGTGAATTTAGTCCTTTTTGAATTAAATATTTGGGATTTTCAGAAAATGGTAAATTTTGGAAACGGATAACCATAAATTGATTGGAATGCCCTTATTGGAATGTTTTATGAAAACTTTTGGAACTCGGGCATTCGATAAATGACCGAAATATCCTTATTGTAACTCTTGTAAATGTTTTTCAAATTGGGTAAGGATAAAATGACTTAAATACCATCGAAAAGTCTTTTGGAATCTGGTATCGGTAAAATGACCTGAATACCCTTGGAAATGACTTTTGTGTCGATTACGGGGAAAATGACCCGATATTTTTGGAAACACGTTTTGATTTGTGAATAAAACCCTTTATCCAGTTTCAACATGATTTTGGAAAATGTTGTTTTGGCCCCAAAAATATTTTGATTTGCAAATTCTGTGACAACAGATAACCCTCTGGCCTGATCAGTCAGACGGGATTAGTATTGTTGACGTTGAGTACTCAGTAAGGACTTTTATCTTTGAACTAGCTCATGTTAGAGATAGACAACCCCAAGTAATCTGATCAGTTTTGGGGATTGTCTTACTCCAAACAGAGCGACAGGATATTGAGATGAATCGTCCTAACTAGCCATTTTGAGCCCGGCAATTGCCTATTGATTATGATGGTGGATTGTTCACAAGATACCGAGCGGGGACACTCAGTGTGTTCAATCCCTTGCCACCTCGATGGTGACTGACGTCAAGATTGAGACCCCTGGCTTATGGTGGCAAGTAAAAGATCCTTAAGTACTAGGTGAGCTGTACATTTTATACTCACCGCTCCGACATGGCACGGGTAACGTGCTATAAGGCATAGTTCCTAGCATATGAAACCATGTAGCCGAAGGTGAAGTTTCCTTGAACTTTGCACGCGGGTCACCCTTCTAGATAGAGAAGAACCCGTTTTAATTAAAATTGGGGGCCACATGTTTGGAAACTATGTTTTTCATATGTATAAAACAATTGAACCCAAATCCATCAATTACTTCTATTACTCAGTTATAAAGTTATTTTTGGTGAAGAAATTGATAATTTGATTTTATAAGAAAAACATTAGCACACGTAGGATTCACTGAGTAATTTTTCACTCACACGCGTCTTTTATCTTACTTTTTTTTGTTGGATCCAGAGTTGAAAGGATCTATGGATAGAGGGCGATACTACAGTGATAGCAGAATAGGTTCAGACGTTTCCCCTCTGAATAATGTACCTTATTACTGATGTTAAGTGGAAATTTTCATGTATGAGATGCTTTATTATAAATGTGCGTGACCATCAGTATGGGTTGTTGTATGGATCCAGAATAGCAGAATACTCTGTTGGTTTTTCGTTATAAAGACCCCTCGTCTGGGCGAAATTTTTGAAAAATGGTACTATTTTCATTGAGAATTTCGGCAGAGAAGGTGTCTCAGCCGGAATTCCAAAAGTAGTGAGGTTGCATTCCGTAAATGCGACCTATTAAAATGTGGTCACATTCACGGAATAAGACCTCAGCAAATTTTTTTTTTCAATCTTGAGGTCGCATTCGCATTCCAGGAATGCGACCTCAATGTTACCCAGTATGGAAAGCTAACTGCTTTGCCACCTCCGTTGCCTCCTGGTCCACCCCTTGCAACTTCGACCCTGGACCAGGGATTTGGAATGCCAGAAGATTATGGATGGCAAGAGTGATTGCATCAATGGTTCGGATAAGGCTGTCATCCCTCCTTATTGCCTCAAAGCTTTGGCATCTGCCCCCGAGCTGGAAGCTAAATGCCATTCAACAGTTGTTTCTGGATGGTTCTCTGAACCTTGGTCATTATCTGGTCATTTCCAAACATTGAACTCTGCTGCTGACCACTTGGTGCTATCTGCAAACTAGGCTGTTGAGCAACCTGCAGAGTTGTCTGCAGTTGCTGCTGCAAGGGATTCGATTATTGCATATTTTGTTGCTGGCTTTGCATCATTTGCTGGCTTTGTTGGCTTTGAACGTCAGTTGTTTGTGTAGTTCTAGCTCCTGGAATTGGAGCAAGGGTAGGGGTCGAAGCTGCAGGGGGTGGATCAGGAGGCAACAGAGGTGGCAAAGCATTAGCTTCTGATACTGGGTAATATTGAGGTCGCATTTCATGAATGGGACCTCAACATGGGAAAAAAAAAATTTGCTGAGGTCGCATTTCGTGATTGCGACCACATTTTAATAGGTCTCATTTACGGAATGCGACCTCACTACTTTTGGAATTTCGGCTGAGGCACCCTCTCTGCCAGAATTCTCAATGAAAATAGCACCATTTTACGGAAATTCCGTCATCTGGGTAACTAGACAGGGCGACACCCGGTATTGATATGCTTCCGCTATTACCTTTAGTAGAGGTGTTACAATTTTAGCTTGTGCACATATTTCACATTTATCTAAAAAATCATACTTACAAGAAATATAATCATGATTAGACATGTATTTCAAAGTAGAATAATTTAAATGTCCTAATCGAGCATGCCAAAGATCAAAATACTCAATAATATAAGCAGAACCAATATTGATTTCATTAATACTTAATTTGAACAAACCATCAATGGTGTAACCCTTTCCTACAAACACACCATTCTTGGTGATCACAACCTTATCAGATTCTATTACAATCTTAAAACCTCTTTTGCTCCACAAACAAGTAGAAACTAGATTCTTTTTCACATTAGGAGCGTGAAAAACTTTAACCAAAGTGAGTTTTTGTCCCAAAGTGAATTTCGGAACAGCAATTCCTTTACCAAACACATGAACTGTTGCTTGATTACCCACAAAGACTTCAGCATCATCTTTCATATAAATACTGAACAAATCTTTGTTGTTGCACACATGAATGGTTGCACCTGAATCAAGGAAAAACTCAAAAGAACAAGTGAAAGCAACTAAATTTATTTCATTAGCCATTGCAACCAAACTCTCTTCATTAACGAAGTTTGCCTCTTTGGTAACACGAGTATTAGTATTAGCACTGGTATCTGCTTTCTTCTCTTCATTCTTCTTGAATCTACATTCTTTAATGTAGTGACTCTTCTTTCCACAATGGAAACAAGTCTGGTTCCTTTTGTTGCTATTCTTCTTGAATGACTTGGTTTTGATCTAAGATTTTTCTGAAATTTGTTTCCAGATTTTGCTTCCACAGCATTTACTTGCAATTTCGTATTGAAACTTTCAACAACATTTTTTTTGCAATTTCTCCTCTCTGATAGAGTTTCACACTTAATCTGTAGATGAGTCTGAAATTACTCGAGAGTGAAACTCTGGTTGTAACAGAATCTTCTTTCTGTAACTATTCCAAGAGGAAGGCAACTTGGACAAAATTGCACCAATTTGTAGTGCATCAAGAATACAAACTTCCAAATCCTTTAATTTAGAAACTAAAATCTAAAGTTAATGGACTTGATCCATGATTGGCTTGTCATCAGTCACTCTAAAATCAACATAATTTAAAGCAAGGAATTTGTCCGTACCTTTCTTTTCATTCTGATATTTAGTCTCCAAAGCAGTCCAAATGTCCTTTGGAGTTTGAAGTGCAGCATAGAGATCATACAGACGATCTGTCAGATAATTTAGAATAAGTCCACGACACATCAATTGATCATCTTCACGTTTCTTTCTTTCAGCCTTTAATCCATCACTGTCTTCAGGCATTAGTGCAGGAAGAACCTCTAGCGATGGATCAAGAATATAGAGAACTTTCTGTGTGGCTAGAAGAAATCTCATTTTGTCTTTCCATCTTGTAAAATTACTTCTATCGAATTAATTCAGACAGCATCTTGTTGTGTTAACAATTTCATAGCTGCAGCATTCATCAAAGCTATGGAAATACAATATTACACTCAAATTGATAGAAAATAAATATAGAACAGACTTTGAGGTGTGATTACACTATTTTGAGTGTAATATTGTCTTATTTATCAAAACAAATTACCTTAAGATACAACAAAGTTTCGTGAGAAATTTATATAGAATAGAAAAACAGATAAAAACTTATAAAACTTTTGCACTTTTTATAACTTCTTAATTGTTACCAACAGAGAAGTAACAACCCTTTGATAGTGTCTTTATCTGAAAATTAAATCCCTTAAGAAATATTAATTTCGAAAATTATATCTCTTAAGAAATATTAATTCGGGGAAAATATAAAACGAAAGTCTTTTTTTTTTTTAAACAAGTCCAAGTGCCCCAAGTGCGCAAGTGCCAACTTAAGATATAAATATAATTATAAAATAGATTAACCAAAAGGTCAAACCCATGTCTACTTAGAGTACTTTGGATACCATTTCTTGTGCACGATTACTAATAAAGAGTTTCAAAGACTTACCTTTTTTCAATGTGGGATTGGATTAGCAAACTATCTATCACTTCTTACAACCTTTTCTCTTTCGTATTTGGCTGAGCTACCTGTTTTTAAGAAATATTAAAAAGATATAAATGACAGCCATTTAGGGTTTGATGAAAGGCCAATGCCATATCATAAATCTCCCTGGCCTTGGCCCTGTCATCCCCATTGCCGGGCAGTACGCCAGTGATAGGAAAGTATTCCTCTAAAACCTCAAAAAAATTTCCCCAAATTCATGTCGTAACTGAAATTTATTTATTTTTTAAATCAAAATTTGGAAAATGAAACAAAGTAATTAAGAGATTCACCCCTTTAAAATTCAAATCAGACACAATATTTATAGATTGTGTTAGAAGTAAAAGAATAAAGTTGGATTCTTTTTGCACTGAAAACGATGTTATGCAATGAAATCAGAACATGTTAGTTTTGGGAACGATATTGGTAGGAATAGGCTACAAAGTAGAGAAAAAATTGGTAAACTGAGGGTGCTAATTGAAAAGAAATATTGGTAAACAGAGTGTATGAGTACCCACATTTCTATGGCCGATCATTAAAATTTGTATTTAGATATTCATTGTTGATCCGTCATTAATTGGTGATGGAATTTATAATTAAAAATATAATACATACTCACGCACGCACATTCAGCTGTTGATTAGTCACAAATCTATTATTGAAATTTAAATTTTTAATAAAAAATATTTCGTTACAAGTCCATCTCAATCAGTGGTATAATAGGCATGGAATGCTTTATTCATTTTCTATTATTTAATTAGATAGCTATAAAAAAAAATTACGATGTATATTGCTAATATTTCTCATATATAATAATTAAACGTTGCATGTTTGTTGAATCAGCAAGTGTATTTACTTCTTATCAACTAATCTCGAAGATTGATAAGATTTGTTTCAAATATAATAGGCACAAACCATATAGCTGAAACGGATAAAGAAGTTATTTTAATACTAAATGAGACTCATTCTAAATATAGTTTTCTATTACTTTTAATTATTAAACTACCACTATATCATTTAGGACAAAATATACAAGTCACTCTTGATTTTTTTTTTTTTTAAAAAATTTATTTTTACATTTAAATTTTAAAATGTGTAATTTTAGTTCTTGAATATTTGAAATATCTAAAAAATCATCCTTTCAATAATAAAAGTTTAAGTACAATACAAAGCCACTCGATTTTACCCATTCTCCTATTTTCTACTTGTAAAATATTATTCTTCAACTTTAATTTTATTATCTTCTCTTTGAATTTTTTCATATTATCAACAGTAATTTTAAGGCCTTACTCCAAAATCTCTTATGTGGCTTAATAATCTTAAGATTACTCTTTGGTACATCTTCAAATTCCACCATATAATAAAAATCATAAATTTCACCCTCTATAATAAAATCCAAATATCAAGATGAGAAAAAAAAAAAAAAAGAAACTAGATTCAATTCTCGATAGATAGTAATTTTTCTTAACATCTCTGCAAAATAAAGAATAGATCTGAAATGAGAAGTAAATTACTAAAAAAAAAAAATGAAAGGAGACGTGAGAGATGTGCAACTCGTAAAAATATTTTTCAACTATATATAGAAGCTACTTTGAAAAAATTTAAAAGAAACTTGATATCACATTTTGAGAATTATGAGTGGACGAAAATACCCATAAACAAGTCATGTGCCAGCAATGTGATGAATTTCTATGAGCATTTAATAATTTCAATAGATTAAATGGCTATTTTTCAGTATTTCTAATGTTCAAGGATTAAAATCACATTTTAAAATTCAAATATAAAAATTAAAATTTGTGAAATTTCAAAAATAACTGATCCTATCATTACATTTACACTTTATTTGTTTTAATTCCAATATGTGTACCACTGTTAGAGTCATGATTGGTATAGAAAACGTATAAGTGATCAAAAGTAGACTCGACGTTTTCCCACCAAACATTTAGTCATTTGGCAATCACTCTCATGCAATTGATTGAAGCAAAACTTGGCATACTAATGGCAACAAATAACAAAATATTAAGATTGTTAACAACGAAAAATAAGTTTTGTGTGTGTGCGCTTTCAGCATAAATTTATCAATCAACCTATTAGGTATGAGAAATAAACAACGAGCGTGCCCAATAAGTCCTCCGTGGTAATGCCTTGATTTAAAGCAACTTCCAACTTTCAAGATCTCTTAGAAGCCACTTGACCATATATTAAAATTTTAAGAACTTTTTAAAAAAAAAATAAACTATAACATTAAAAAAAAAAAAAAAAATGGGACGAACCCTCTGCCTGCCTATTTCCCTTAGAGTTTCGGGCTTAGTTCAAAATGCCCAATTTGATTTCGATCCAAGATTGGACAGTATTACAGCGATATAAACGAATTTAGTACTTTTTTTTGTATGATTAAAATATTTTTATTATAAAATATTCATAATTATCTAAAAATTTCTCCCATATTAATCCCTCGCTCTCATTATTTGCTCAAATTTTAAATCAAGTTGAGTTTGAATATTCAAATATTTAGTTCAAAAACTCGTGAACATGATCGGTCCCTCTTCACTCCTCTGCATCAATCCAAACACAGCCTATGATTCCCCTAATCTTGTTGCCCTGCTTCTGACCTCTCGAGCTCCAACAGAATTTGATTCTCTTGGTCCAATGCCCTAACAAATTTGACGATAGAATCAGTCATTTTAGGAAAGCTGAAAGGGTCAATAGTTCTTTGATACTTTACCGGAAAAACCTTCTATTTCTCTCCCCCCCGCCTCGGAAAAACCTTCTCTTTCTCCACCCCCCCCCTCATCTTATGCAGTCATGGCTTTCTTCTTTTCATGCAGCCATGGCCGATAACTATAGATAATCAGTTTGGTTTTATGCTTGGACATTCCACTACGGAGGCAATTCATTTATTACGACAGATGATTGAATATCATAGGAAAAAAAAGAAAGATTTACATATGATATTTATTGACCTGGAAAAAGCCTATGACAGGATTCCTAAAGAAGTAGTTTGGTGGGTGCTGGCCAAGAAAGGAGTATCAATAAAGTATATTACTCTCATTAAAGATATGTATGAGGGAGCATGTACAAGTGTAAGGACTGGCGCCGAAATGACTGCAGAATTCCCTATTAATATTGGGGTGCATCAAGGATCAGCGCTTAGCCCTTTCCTCTTTGCAGCCGTTATGGATGAGTTGACCTGCACTATACAGGAGGCTGTGCCATGGTGTATGTTGTTTGCGGATGATATTGTATTAATTGATGAGACTAGAGCCGATGTAAATATTAAATTGGAGTTATGGCGGCAGACATTGGAATCCAAGGGTTTCAGAATTAGTAGAAGTAAAATAGAGTATATGGGATGCAAATTTAGTGGTAGCAGAAACATAGCCTAGAGTGTAACTTTGGAAGGTAGAGATTTACCGTTAGCTGATTGTTTTCGCTATCTAGGATCTATTATTCAGAAAGATGGAGAGCTCGATAGCGACGTTGCACATCGAGTTAAGGTGGGTTGGTTGAAATGGAGGAGTGCGACTGGTATTCTTTGTGATCGTAATACACCGTTGAATTTAAAGGGAAAGTTTTACGATGCAGTCGTACGACCTGCTTTGTTATATGGTACGGAATGTTGGGCAACTAAAAGGTATCATATTCAAAAAATGAAAGTAGCTGAAATGCGTATGTTACGGTGGATGTGTGGATATACTAGGAAGGATAGAGTTAGAAATGAGATCATTAGGGAAAAGGTGGGTGTGGCATTTATTGAGAAAAAGATGAGAGAAAGTCGTCTGCGTTGGTTTGGACACGTTCAGAGAAGACCGAGGGATGCTCCTGTTAGAGCGATGGGGAGAGTGAGGTAGGATAGGTTAGACAGAGGTAGAGGTAGAGGTAGAGGTAGGCCTAAAACGACATGGATAGAGGTAATTAAGAGAGATATGTCTTTGTTAAATTTGAATGAAAGTATGACGTTCGATAGAAGAAAGTGGCGAGAGAGGATTCATGTGGATGACCACACGTTGCCTGACGTTGGTTCATGTAGCCGACTCCAAATTACTTGGGATTAAGGCTTAATTTGTTTTGTATATTTGATGAATGAATTTATACCAAATCTCATGATTAGACCAATGGTGCATTTGATAAAATTGAGATTTGAATATTTAAATATTGAGTTTTAAATTTTTAAAATTTTTAAAGATTGAATTCTAACATGTGGAATGTAAAGTTGAAGATTCAATTAATTATGATTAATTTTTACACTATATTTTATTAGAATTTTGATTTATTTAAAAATAATAATAATAAAATGAGTATTTAATATATTTAAATTTTAAAATTAAATAACTTTCATTTCATTTAAATTTTACAATAAGATTTTAATATGTTTTAATAAATTAAATGAAACTAAGAATATGTTATCAAATATACTGAAGTGATTAAAGATCTAAAAAGTATTCACTATAAAATATTTTTATTAAATAAATAAAATAATTAATTAATTATTATTTATTTAATTGAATTATCCAATAAACTCAAGTGTCCAAGTCCCACGAGCTCCTCATGTGGGTCAATTTTCTAGGATAAGATTAGTTGGGGTGTCTTCCCTCTAGAATTAAACATAACGTGACCTCGTAGCTCCTGGATAGGTCTGCCCAATTTCCCTTTAGATTTCCCAATTTCCAGTACTATAGAGGTTATTCTCCCAAACTTCCCAACTCACTCCCAAATCCTCACACAAAACTACACCAAATTGGCCAAAGAAAGATTGAGAATATGGTATCCCATTACTCTTCAACAGTCGCTCAAGCAAATTTATCAGTATTTGTTAATTTAGTTGACATCAAATATAACACCAGAGACTGAAGAAGGTGATACAAAATCAATTCCAACCAACTGAGAAATCCATCTTAGAAATAAAAGTGGGGTAGAATGTCTGTTTACAGGCAAAGGAAAAAGAAATAGAGAAACGAAACAGAAATAGAACGCTTCAAGGATTGTCTTAGAAATAGAAAATATTCCATGATCAAATTATGTGAACACTTGACATTGTCTTAGAAATAGAAGGTTTCAAGAATTGAAGTTTCCATTCTATTTTGCTCTCATCCCTGAAAAAAAAAATGCAAGGAAAATCTATCTTAGGGTTGAAATCATTGCGCAAATAACATAAAAATTCAATGTATAGAAATGTATATAAACAATTCTCTCAAAAAAAAAAAGGGAAAAAAAATGAAGAAACAACAGTTTCTTTGATGAAAGCTTAATTATAAGTAAATTAGTATATTCTTACCAGGTTAGGTTAGCACGTGCCTAACTTCATTGAAATCTTCTTTTTCTCCTCCAATCCTAACCTCAGTCCACCTGACAAGTATTTTATAATACTATAAGCTGCAAAATTAATCTAAAAATGAAAATTTGGTACAAATAGTCACTATAAGCAGAATTGATGAATTCTTTTACCACTATGCATTTTGTAAACAAAGAATGTTGCATTATTTTCAAACAACGAAGTTTTTAAAAAGTATCTTAACTTACCTTAACCAAAGGCACATTTCGGATTTTGTCGAAATCCTCTCCTTCTTCACCATCTATCACTTTAATCCTGCGTTCAAATTCCTTAGGCATCTGTCGAATTTCAAGCTCTTTGAGGGCAGTAATAAATCTCAATCCGTCAGGAATCATTTCTAGCTTCACGCACTTGCGAATAGTTAGACTAGAAAGATTGGGCATGGATCCTTCCGCAATAGTCCATTTCACTAAATTGGGCAATTTCAAGAGGGAAAGTTTCCTAAGCCGAGGGAAACCTGTAGCTCCACATTGCATTTCTGTCCGTGTGAAGCTTTGACGACATAATGAAAGGTCTTGTAAATTGGAGAACCTCTCAATTGTTTTCATTGGGTCGACGGTTAGCATTGTATCCCGTAGCGAAAGACTAATGAGGCTTAAAGCAAAATATTCCTCATAGTTTGGGAAATTGACGTCCAAGGGGCATCTGATGAACTGACTCGAATATATCTCCAAGTGGGACAGATTGCGACAAGAAAACAGCTTCCTAAGAAATTCTATTAAGTCAGTATGCTTAAAATTAAATGTAGCACTTAATTGGCGAAGCTTAGTTAACTTGAGCATATCCTTACACGCACAAAACCTATCATCAAAACCTTTTAATATCTCTAGATTGACCAATCCATCCAATTCCAACTTACTAAACACAAAATCCGATGTAGGCAAATATAGGTACTTGAGCTGTTTCAACTTCCGGAGAACATCTGGCACCCAGAAACTTATACTATTCCGCAAGTCAAGGGTCTGCAGGTGTTTTAGATTGCCTAAGGATGATGGCAACCAAAGGAAGCAAGATCCTTTCAGAGACAAGTATCTTAGGTGAATGAGATTACCTACAGCGTCAGGTAATTTGAGGTGATCAATCAGTCGGCAGCAAATCTCTTTTAATATGAGGTATTCTGAGGTACTTATCTCCTCCTCACTACTGTCATCATTCACATCACGGTTTAGGCCTTCAATTTCCAGCACTCTAAGCATCACAAACCAACTGAATTGGGACTTTATTGTCCGTGGCAAACGCCCCTTGTATTCATAATTCTCAACCAACAAACTGAGTGACCTCAAGTGCCTAGTTATTCCCTTGCGAGGCGGGACATATTTAGGGACATCCTCCTTCTGAAAATGGATGATGAGTCTGCGAATTTGCCGGGTTGAAGAAGAGGACTCATATACTTGATCATCAAAACCTCTGCGTGAGTGGACGGACAAGAAAAAGTTGGCTTCTTTTGCCTTTTCCAAGCTTAGGTCTCTCATAAGATCATGAAGGCGGCAGTACAGAAACCTTGTCATTGACCATACTCATCCGCTGTAACTTGCACCATGAAGCGCTCTGCTAACTCCCCCATGTAACGTTCTGCTACATCCATCATTGATTCTTCACCTATTCGATCTTTGACTGATATCATCCCCTCGGCCATCCATAATTGATATAATTTCTCTGCATCTATTTCAGAATCTTCAGGAAATCTACTCAGGTAAAGAAAACAAGGCTTCAATTTTAGCGGCAAGTCATCGTAACTGAATTCTAGTATCTTGTGAATGCCTTGTTGTTGTACAATGCTGTCACCTCTTCCAATATATTCCTTAACATTTTTGAGAACGCTCTCCCATTCCTTCAAGTCCCTTTTTGTAACTAGAATTCCTCCTAATACAACCACTGCCATTGGAAGACCTGAGCAATATTTGACCATCTTCTTTCCCAACTCTTCCATTTTATGCATCTCTTTAGGGCCTGAAAAGAAAATAGTGACAACACTAAAACTATATTTACATAACAGTTTCAAACTCCAAAAGCTACTGTCTCAGGTGTATAAATTATTAAATTATTATCTCAGTAGCCTAATAAGTTATTTTAAATGTCAATCTAAGAATTATGTAACAAACGAAGTACTTAAACGAATTTCACTTTTGTAATTTTTTCGGTTCATTTTGAGAAGTTATCAAATAATGTACCATTTCTTGAAGAAGCAAAATTCACGAAAGAATGAACAATATCTACAGATAAGCAGCCTTTTTACTAACAATTTCAAGTATACATATATCCATGAGTACTATACTCATTTACCAAATGTAAGTGAGAAGTAAAGAATGAACATTTACCCATGTAAGTCCTTCCTCTTAAGGCCTTCCTTTGAAGCAACTCCCAGCTTTCAAGGTCACTTAAGAGTCTTGGTTCGTGATGGAAACCATTTGGACCTATATGCAATGCAACTCCTCTAATACGCGTTGTAAGCAATATTTTGCTTCCCTTCTCTGTGATTGGAAATGCCTCTTTTATACATTCCCAAGCATCTGCGGACCAAATGTCATCGAGAACAACAAGACACTTTCTGTTTTGCACGGTTTCGAAAAGTTTCCCGATCAACTCCTCATCCCTCCATTTTGTAATTTCATCTCTTTGAGTTGGAGAAAACTTAATTAGGATCCCTTGCAAAATCTCTCTTGTTTGCCACTGTTGTGAAATGCAGACCCATGCAAGATTCTCAAAATAGCTTTGCACTCTGGGGTCATGGTAGACTTTTCTTGCAAGAGTTGTTTTTCCGAGGCCTCCCATCCCATAGATGGAAACCACTCCACGGCAATCAGCCTCATTATTTGATGTAGGCAAATATAGGTACTTGAGTTGTCTCAACTTCCGGAGAACATTTGGCACACTAATACTAGTAATATCCGGCAAGTCAAGGGTCTGCAAGTGTCTTAAATTGCCCAAGGATGATGGCAACCAAAGGAATAAAGATCCTTTCAGAGACAAGTATCTCAAGTGAATGAGATTACCTACAGCATCAGGTAATTTGAGGGAAGCCTGTAGCCCCACAATGCATTTCTGTCACTATGACACAATATAATGAAAGACGTTGTAAGTTGGGGAACCTCTCAATTGTTTCCATTAGGTCAACGGTTAGTCTTGTATCCTGTAGTGCAAGACTAACAAGGCTTAAAGCAAAACAGTCCTCATGGTTCGGGAAATTGATGATCTCACCCGATATGTCCAAGTGGGAAAGATTGCGACAAGAAAACAACTTCCTAAAAAATTCTATTGAGTTATCATGTTTAAAATTAACTCTAGCATCAAATTGGCGAAGCTTAGTTAACTTGTGCAAATCCTTACATGCACAAAACCTATTATCAAAACCTTTTAAGATCTCTAGGTTGACCAATCCATCAAATTCCATGTTACTTTACATTATACAATTTAGGCAAATATAGGTACTTGAGCTGTCTCAACTTCCAGAGAACATTTGACACCCTGGGAGTTCTAAAATACTGCAAGTCAAGGGTCTGCAAGTGTTTTAAATTGCCCAAGGATGATAGCAACCAAGGGTAGTAACATCCTTTCAGAGACAAGTATCTCAAGTGAATGAGATTACCAATTACCCCAAAGTTCGGGAAATAGGCGATCTGCTTCACAAAACGAATTAGGTTTTCAATTTCCAGCACTCTAAGCGTCACAAACCAACTGAGTTCACTCAAGCATCTCACAGTTCGGTACTTTGTTATCTCCAAGTGATACTGCTCGTTACCCAACAAACTGAGTGACCTCAAGTGCCTAGTTATTCCCTTGGGAGGCAGGACATATTGAGGGACATCCTGGTTCCGAAAATTGATGATGAATCTGTGAATTTGCCGGGTTGAAGAAGAGGACTCATCTACTTGATCATCAAAACCTCTGTGTGAGTGGATGGACAAGAATAAGTTGGCTTCTTTTGCCTTTTCCAAGCTTAGGTCTCTCATGAGATCATGAAGGCGAAAGTACAGAAACCTTGTCGTGCTAAGACCATCCTCATCCACTTTAACTTGCACCATGAAGCGCTCTGCTAACTCCCCCAAGTAACGTTCTGCTATATCCATCGCTGATTCTTCACCTATTCGATCTTTGACTGATATCATTCCCTCGGCCATCCATAACTGATATAATCTTTCTGCATCTATCTCAGAATCTTCAGGAAATCTACTCAGGTAAAGAAAACAAGGCTTCAATTTTAGGGGCAAGTCATTGTAACTGAATGCTAATATCTTGTTGACGCCTTCTTGTTGTACAATGCTGTCACCTCTTCCAATATATTCCTTAACATTTTTGAGAACGCTCTCCCATTCTTTCATGTCCCTTTTTGTATTTAGAATTCCTCCTAAGACAACCACTGCCAAATGAAGACCTGAGCAATATTTGACCATCTCCTTTCCCAACTCTTCCATTTTATGCATCTCTTTAGGGCCTGAAAAGAAAATAGTAACAGCACTAAAACTACATTTACATAGCAGTTTCAAACTCTGAAAGCTATTGTCTCAGGTGTAGAATAATATATGCATATATACTTTTTCCTTTTTCCTAGTTGGAACTTTGCTCATTTTATGCCAAAAGTTAAGTATTGGACCATTACATTATTATCTCAACAGCCTAATAAAGTTATTTTTGTGATTTTTCCGGTTCATTTTGAAAAGTTATAAAATAATATACCATTTCTCAACATGGAGCAAAATTCACAAAAGAATGAACATTTTCTATAGACATAAGTAAATGAGGAGTAAAGAGTGAACACATACCCATGTTAGTCCTTCCTCTTAATGCCTTCATTTGAAGCAACTCCCAGCTTTCAAGTTCACTTAACAGTCTTGGTTCGTGGAGGAAACCATTTGGACCTATATGCAATGCAACTCCTCGAATACGCGTTGTAAGCAATAATTTGCTTCCCTTCTCTGTGATTGGAAATGCCTCTTTTATACGTTCCCAAGCATCTGCTGACCAAATGTCATCAAGAACAACAAGACAGTTTTTGTTTTTGACCGTTTCGAAAAGTTTCCTGATCAACTCCTCATCCATCCATTTTGTGATTTCATCTCTTTGAGTTGGAGAAAACTTAATTAGGATCCGTTGTAAAATCTCTCTTGTTTGCCACTGTTGTGAAATGCAGACCCAAGCAAGATTCTCAAAATAGCTTTGCACTCTGGGGTGATGGTAGACTTTTCTTGCAAGGGTTGTTTTTCCCAGGCCTCCCATCCCATAGATGGAAACCACTCCACGGCAATCAGCCTCATTTTCATCCACCAAATGGCCCACCAGTATCTCGACATCATTGTCCAATCTGATGATGTTATCATCAACAACATTCGAGTAGGTTCGCCTTAGTTGCTGTTCAGAAGAGGGGGTCGGGCCTTCTCTCTGTGTCACTGACTCTCTTATACCATACAATTGGAAACTCCCAGTCAGGTCAGAGATCTTGGATTTGAGTTTTTGAATCTCTGAACCAATTGAATGTCGAACATAGCACTCGTTCAAGAAGCAAACAGTTCTCTTGAGAATATTTTCCCTTTGTGATGCAATTCTAAAAGCATATTTCTCAAGCAAGTCTTCAGCCTCATATGCAAGGTCTCTAGCTTGCGAAATCCATACCTGCCATATTCGTTGGAAATTAATCTACAGACTCTCTTTGTGAAAAAGTTAGGCAGCTGAATACAAAACACGAGACTTTAACAGCAGAAATACCAAATGAATTTCTTTCCCTTGTGATCGGCTTCTTAACTGGAAATGCATCTAAAACAGAAAACTTTACATATCTATAACGTATTACATATCTAGGAATCAAGCAGATCTTGGTTTCAATCAAAATCATGTATTGGATTTTTCAATATATGATTTTCCTTTCCAGAATTAGTTCTGTAAAGTACCTTAATGTCTCTCCCCTCGTTCTGCCTTGCGTCAGCATCTCGCAAGAAAGATCGCAACCGATCAAGGTCCAGCTGAAGTTTCTCTACTTGGTCACTCACTCCGCGCAGAAACTTGGCTTCTTCAACCAACAAGTTGCCGAAGGTTTCAGCAACAATGCCCGCGACAGCTTCAGCCATTATTGTTAGAGAAATTAATCTAAAGACTCTCTCTGTGAGAAGTGGGAATAAATCAATAAAGCTGCTGTGTAATCTGATAGGAAATTGTTGTGAGTAGCAGTGAATGACTTTTGTTCCTCTGCTTCACTTAAGGTTGTCCCGCAAGTTGGAAAGAAATGGTTCCACTTTAAAGAGTTTTAACAAGTACGGTCATTTTTCTACTTTAAAGAGTTGGTGGATCATTCAGAAGATTTCCACACACGCAAAATCATCTCGTATTGTACAAAACTCTTTTTATATAACAATTTTTGTCAATATTATGAAAGGGGAATTTTTATTTTGTTTTGTTATAAAAGACAATTTTCCATCAAACATAAAGATAACAGTTTGTATGGAATAAAAATAATTCTCTTCTATGCATCGTTTTCTTTTTGTTTTTTCTACTTTCTTTGCACTTTCGGTTCCACTCCTAACCATATTGGTTATTAAAAATCGACCTGGAACATTGATAGGAGAAAGATATCATGTTTTGCAATTGCTCCCGTAAGGTGTACATCGCTCAATTTGACTATCAGATATGCAGATATCAGTTTGGCTGTTAATAGTAAATTAAAATAAAATTATATATTTAATGTTCGATTTTTTACGTCAACTAATCTGCTTTAAAAGGTACTAGATGTTATAATTGCAAAAAGTAATCATTGAGAAGATTACCACCTCACGCAAAAGCAATTCATATTGCACAAAACTCTCTTTATATAACAATTTTTGTTAGTATTATATTGTGTAGTGCCTTAGGATTTTTTTTTTAAATAAAGTACATATTAGTATATCTTAATAAGTTTGAGTCCACAAGTGCAATTAGATGAGTAGACACTTGTTTACATGAATGAATATGAAGGTTGGGACTGACCCGACATGTTTCATCCTTTTGCTTTATAATTATAATTATGCTTTATCCGTTTCCTTTGATGCCTTCTCCATTCTTTCACTCTAAATTTTGTTTTATTCTTTTCTTGTGACACACTGATTTATTCTGTTTTTTTCCCCTTTCACTTAATGATCGCTCTTGTATAAATGAATAAATCAAATTGTAAATAAGTTCTGTTAAACAAGTCTTCAGGATTTTTGAAATTTGAATTAAACCCAAGTAACATATTTCCCTAACTAACCATGCATTTCGCCATCAACATTTTCCCTAACCAAAAAAAGATTTGAGTCCAACGTTTCAAATAGTGACTCCAATGGAATAAGCACCATAGTAACACAATGACTCCTGCCCACTTAAACATAATCTAACTTTTATTCCCTTCATTTGAAGTTGAATATTTATAGTAACTAGGTCGGTGGTCGTAGTTTCAGTAATTTTCTCAATTTTTTTACATTCAAAAATAATTTAAATATGAAGATAATTCTAATATTTAAAAAAAAATCAGATAACTATGATTTAAAAAAAATACCAATTAAAATAACCATGATGTTTAAAAAAAACTTTTATTTTTAGAGGGATGAAAAGTATAAATATAGAATAATATTTTTAGAATTCCCAAAAGATGTAAAAAGAGAAATTAAAAAGTACAAAATTTTAGGAGGTTCAAAAAAGTTAGTCTAATGATTAGTTCTATCTTATATGAATTCACTAAATTCAATAACCTTGATATTAACAAAAAAAAAAACCTTGAAATTTCGTCATCACGAAAAAAAACTCTTTTAAATTCAATAATTCTAAATGTCAACACGGAGCAGTGTCACTTGTTTAATCAAAGGCTTCCGCAACTACTTATATATATATATATATATATATATATATATATATATATTATTTTGAAATGTTTGAAAATAAATATCTACTTTATTAAAATAAATATATTCTTTCTCTAAATTTTCGTAACTAATATCCTTCATTAACTGTATAAGCTCTGCTAACTTATGAGATTCATCATTAACTTTTTAATTAATAAAAATAATATAGTAACTTATCAGATACTTTTTATTTTTTATTTTTTGTTAAGTCACGAATAGAGGGAGTACTTCTTTTACACGTGTTTCGCTTCATTTTCTTTGATCTTCAACTTAACTCATGATAAAGTTCATTTGTTATTATAGATCTAATTATTTTCCAACTACTTTTTTTGTCCACAAATTAATTTGCTTGTCTAATTTTACATGATAGTATTTGAACTAACATTTTTTTTTGCAAAAGTTTAGAATTTGATATATATAGTATTTCTTAAGTTACACATTGAGATATAAAAGTAGTATATGACAATGTTATAAGATAGCATCGAAATGTACAAATTATGTTCCATCTTAAATTGAATGTGTATAATTTACTGGGTTGTTAAGCTATGAATTTTTATTTTTTGAAATAAATATATTTTTATCTAAAATTAATATAAAGTTGATTATTTTTCATCTTTGCTCTTTGTAATTCTGTATATAAAACCATCACCAAAATCATGGCCTCTCGAATGAAACCCCTATAGATTGACATGGCCAAGATTTACAAGCTCGAATGGTCACTCTTGGGACAAAGCTTAAAGAACCATGGTTTTGTTGGAAAGTTCATCAATTTAGTTTTGGAATGCATCTCTGCTTCAACGTTTTCTGTTCTCATTGATGGTTCCCTTTTTTGTTTCTTTTGTCCTAATTGTGGCTTCACTACAAGAAAACAGAGAATTAACGAGGGAAAATTCCCCCGTTAATTTCCTCCTCGCAGAGGCAAAAATTTGCGACGGATTTAAAAATCCGTCTCAAATAGCGACGGATTAGCGAGGTAATTTTCAAGCAGTCAACGACTTCAGCAATGGATTTTTGAAACGGATCTGCGAGGGATTCTTATTTTCCGTCGGTAATCCCTTTCTATTTAGAAAGGGATTAGCGACGGAATATTTTACTAATTAATAAAAAGTTGGAAATTTCCGTCGCTAATGACAAGCTAATTTGCGAGGGATTAGCGACGGATATTTTCTTTTTTATTGTTTTGATATAAATTGTCCATCACTAATCCCAAGCTAATTTGCGAGGGATTAGAGACGGAATATTTTCTATTTAATGTTCCGATTTAAGGTTTCCGTCGCTAATCCCCCGCTAATTTGCGAGGGATTAGCGACGAAAAATTTCGTACTAATCTTTTGATTTAAATGTCTGTCGCTAATCTCACGCTAATTTGCGAGAGATTAGCGACGGAATATTTCTTTCCTATTATGTTTTAATTGATCCGTCGCTAATCCCAAGGTAATTTGCGAGGGATTAGCGACGGATCCTCAATTTAATTTTCTTAGCCCCTCGCTAGTAATTTATAATTTTTAAATATTTTTTAAAAATGTTTAAAAAATGCCCTGTAATTCAAGAAAATTCATTTTACCTAATGCAAAATTTAATTAAATTAAAAAAACCACCAAATAGTCATTATTAATAGATATAATAATGACAAATGTGAATAATACATAAAAATGTTGTCTAAAAATCCTAAATAAATATAATGATGAAAACATATGAATAATACATAAAAATATAGTATATATATCCTAACTACGAAGCAAGAATCGGTGTGGATGCTGGAGCCGACGGAGGGGGTGGGGGTGGATCGGAAGGGCCTGGCTGATGATCTGGATGTGAATCTGAAGGACTGATGACGAAGTCCTCCTCATCCTCAACATCGTCCTCCTGAATAGTTGGCATCGGCGGTGGCGGAGGAAGATTCAAATTCTGAGACATAAGCGTCAGGTACTCAATCAAGCTCTGGCTATGGCTCCGATATACCTGTACCTAATGCTCAACTCTCTCCCGCCTCCTCCTCTCAGTGTGTAACTCTCTCTGTAGCTGGCTCACATCCAACGAGGTAGAAGAAATCGATGACTCAGATGAAGCTGGCTGCTGTAACCTCCGCCTCACCCTCGCAGACTCGGAGCTCAATCCATATACGCGTCCCTTCTTGGACGCTCTATCATCCACCTCAACGAACAGCGCCTTCTCGTCGGGCACCCGAGTCGGTGCGACCGTGCTCGTAGAATCAGTCGCGGAACCCGACTGCGCGTGACGCTCAATAATAGCAGTGACACTATCCTGTTGAATTTGGGGCAAGGAAACACGCATAAAATATTTAAAATTAGCCATCAAAATATGAATAATATTAAACTTAAAAACATGTAAGATTGTGTATTCTTACCAGCGTGTGGCGCGATCGATCACTGACATATTGGCCCTTCCTCGGCCCGTCCTGGAACGTATGGGTACGTCTGAAGAGGTCGACGTAGCTAAAATCAGGACCTAACTGTCTCCGCTATCATTGTAACAAAAAATGACTAGATGTTAGCTTTTATGAATTAAATGTGAAATAGCGGATATACCGAACAGTAAAAAATTTTACACTTACCATCCGCTCCTCATGCTCAGTAAAAGAAATAGATCCTCCTGTGTGGGACGCCTGACCAGTAGATCTGTTCCGCTTAGCAGCGGAAGAGATACGCTGCCACCTATCGGACCCCCAATGCTCCGATAGAGTAGCCCAATGATCTGGGGAAATCCACTTGGGGCAGCTACCCCCATGCTTCTTCCGAGCCTTGGACAATGCATCCGAAAGTCTAGCCTTACACTTCTTCTCCCAATTAGCCCGGATCTGTGCGGCATGCTCAGGGCGCCAATAGAAGAAAGTCTGCAAAATCAAAGTAGCCGTTACAAGTAATTACAAATAAGTAAACATATTAAAAATAATAAAAAGACTACAAGTAATAATTGCAAATCGAACTCACACTCCAAAGATCGAACCACATGTTCCGAACCTCAATCGGAACCTGTGAGAAGGTAGCATAGGCTCCAGTGTAGTGTCGCCTAAAAATCTCAACAATCTCCCTCACACATCGAACCGAATGTGTGAACCTATTCCAAGAAAATAGATCTTGTAATATTAGACAAGTTATAATTTTGAAAATTTAGAAAAAATTATAATAAGTAATTATGTAGTCGACTTATGAGTCACCAACTGGCTCAATCAACAGTCGCGTGTCCTCAGTAGATGGAGCGCCAGCTGTGGACCCTGAAGAACCTAGGATCGGGGTAGGGGCCTGCTCTGATCAGGCCTTTTCCAGAGGCAATGGCTGTGGAGCAGGTATACGTGGGGCGATGCTCGGGAACGGTGTCTCATCCGCCCTCGAGGACTCACGAGTCGTTGACCGATCGTTAGGTGAGGTATCGGAAGCCATATGCCAGAGTATCTAATAGCTTGACAATACTCCATTATTTCTACTACAATGCTCTTTACCATTTTGTAAGAGAACACCTGAGATGAAAATCAAATTAAGCTAGTAATGGCACATCCTTGTACACTTTGAATTTCATAATAGTTTTTTGCATTTTCTTTTCGAAAGATCAACCAAGAAGCTAGTGTTTTGACACATCAAAATAGAGTACGTATAATGGAGGACAATCCATGAAATTTTATTCCAGCTTTTATTCCATGAAATGCCATTACAAATGCACTACCACATATTCATGTCTTTTCATGCTTTGGAACATCATCTATGTAATGACATCATAGATTTTATCAGAAATTTGTATACGTAATTAGTATGGTAATAATTGAACCATACAATAACCCTCAAGTGAGGAGCAAGATCATTATTAGAAAGGAATAAAGAACCATTTTTTGAAGTTCTAAAGTTCAAACCCAATTCTTGACAAGAAGCGTGAAAATTCGAATTTATATTAGAAATAATAGTTTTTACCAGGGTGATCAATTTCTATCCATGGACCATTTTTTTTTTATTTCCTAAGATCACCTCCAACTGTTGCCTGTTCAGTTTTATTAAAAGTCCTTTCACTGTGGTTTCAAACTTTCTAAGATGTCCTTTCTTTTTATCCTTCAGCATAGAATTCTTTTGCAAGTATAGGAGAGGAAGTACCCCTTAGTTCTGGAATTGGTCCCCATCCAAATTGTCTAAACCTATCTATTATATGAAGTGATTGATCTAAAGAAGGTTGGATAGTTTTATCAATGATGATTTTATTTGCAACTCTCTTGGAATACCACTCTATGCATTCATTATTAGAAAATGTTAGGGAGTGAAAAGAAGGTTGTTTTAAGAAAGGGTCATCAGCTGAAGATGCCCTATTATGTTTGTTTGATTTGCTCACTTGTTTAGTCCTAGACATTTTATCACTCAACATAAACACCTTTCCAAAAAATGATTTTTTCAAGTAGGCTCCAAAACACAATTTTCAATTTTTTTTTTCCAAAGATAACTTCTAGAACAACTCTTTTCCCTCCTTCACAATTGCCAATTCTAATATAAGAAATACAATTTCAAACCACAATCCCAGCAAGTTCACCACACAATCATCACAAGAAGAATATCGCTTTTTTACTTCATAAATTACCTACAATATTAAAAAGTTCCAATATTAAAAAAAAATTATGTAGACAATATTAAAAGCAATGAAATCGCCAACAAATCATCCCATGCATACTTTTAGCTCCAAATAAACTTAGCAATTATAATTTCAAGCTAAGTGCCTCAAAATAAAATATCAATGAATGCCAAGTAAAGCATCCACAAAGAACTATAGGCTATGATAATTCCAGAAACCGATCTAGTTTGATAGCTAAACATCTGCAATCCCCAACAATATCATTCCTAAAATCTAGAAAGTAGTATGCCAAAAACACTGATTAAAGGAATTAGCTACATCGTGTAAATCCTACCCCAAAAAATATCGAAGCCCAATAGCGCAATTTCCTTTTTTGAAATAAAGTTGTTCTAAAAACAAGTCTCCTGATTAGCAAAGACGAACAAGTAATTCAACCCCTCAATCTAGGGGACTTGAACTGTCCAAATCCAGTGGGTCTTTAGAATAATGGTTCTCTATAATTGAATAATGTTGCGTTACCTATGCAGTCCACGACTTGTCGAAGTCCACGACTTCCTCTATCACCGGCGCGATCGTCCAAGAGGCGCAGGCTGGCAGTCGACCACGGCGTTGTTCGATGGTGTGGGGGAAATGCGGCTCTCGTCCGGTGGGTCTTTCAGTGGTAGGAAAGGCAGTGAGAAGGTAAGGTCGCCGGCGGTATAGGAAGGAAAAACACAGAGAAGGTAAAGTCGGAGAAGACAGAAAATGGGGAAAAGCACGATAGGGAAGACGATAATGGGGTGTTAAAGTCGTCGGCCTTTGCGACGGAAATTCCCTCGCTAATCCCTCTCTATTAGTGAGGGATTTGCGATGATTTAAAAATAAATATATACAATCCCTCTCTAATCACTCCCAAATTAGCATGCGATTTGCGACGGATATTTCAACGATGGATTAGCGAGGGACATTCTCAACATTTTTTGTCCCTTTATGATCCCTCGCTAATTGTGTTTATTTAGAAAGGGATTAGCGACAGAATTTTTGAATTTTAGATTCCGCTCAAAATTTTCGCAGTTATAGGTTTTGTATCCCTTACTAATGCATCTCTAATCCCTCACTGTTATCTTCCGTCGCTAATTCGTCGCTAAATAGAGACGGATTAGCGACGGATATAAGATTTTTCTCACTTTTTTCAATATTCTATTGGAAAAACAAATTTATTTCTATCGACACTTAGCTACGGATTAAGCGTTTGAAATATTTCACCAGTGAAGAATTCTAAATAATCATCATGGTATTTGTTTAAGTTTAATTAACATCGATCATGTTACGCTTACTAATATATGAAAAGTTACATTAGTATTGACGTGTTTTCATATCTCAAAATTGTATTTATTACCATAATCAAATGTAATAAAACGTAATATATAGAACTTCAATCATACACGTAAACTAAATATAGTAATTAAATGTGTGTTCATATTTGCATAATTATACATCGACCATATGATTGATGCATCAAATATATATATATATATATATATATATATATATATAGTATATATGCATATAAAGTGATAAATGAATTATATATATACTACACATGACGAGCTTGTACAGAGGTATAATGTATGCATATCATTTAATCATAATCTATACTTCTTAACTTGCTGATGGTAATTACATATGTATTGAATGTAAATACATTGGTTATAATTAAACAAACAATAAAGAATTAAGTATTCATAAGGATATTACATAAAAAAATTTACCACACACAAAAGTATCGTGAGGAAAAAATTTCAGTATTCACAAAATGGAGAATCCCTCACAAATCCCTTGGAAATTAGCGAGGGATTAGTGAAGGAAAAAATCAGCGACGGATTAGCGAGTGATATTAAATATCTCTCGCTAAATAAACTCCAATCCGTCGCAAATCACTATTGGGATTTGCGACAGATAATTCCACCTCTATTCCCTCGCAAATTAGCAAGGGAATATCTTCGGTAACATCAAAAATCCGAAGCTAAAAATTTATCGCGAATATTAAGTAAAAATAAAATATCTGTCGCTAATCCCTATCAAATTAGCGACGGATTAGAATGGGATATCTTTGTCCATCGCTAATTTGAAAGGGATTATAGTTAACGCTAATCCGTCACTAATCAACTAGGGATTAGCGACGAAAAGTCAATTTGTCGTCTGTCCCTCTCTAATCCCTCGCAGATTTAGTGAGGGAAAATTCCCTCGCTAATTTCCCTCGCTAATTCTCTATTTTCTTGTAGTGCTTAGGACAAAGGGTTCTGATATCTCTGGGACTGTTCGTAATATATTTTGACTTGTTTTCAATAATTATATTGTCTAGAGCAAAGACGAATGGTACTTTTTATGGTGTCAATATTAGTAGAACAAGTCTAGGTATATCACATTTAATGTATACTAATGATCTAACTATTTTCAATGGAGCTACTATTTTGGTGTCAATGCTATCAAAGATATTTTCAAATTCTCACTGGGTATTGCTCCTAGTCTAGCCAATGCATAAATTATGGAAAGTTGGTGGCTGATTTTAGTGAAAATGTTCAAGAAATTTGTGGTATTCTAAACTTTGATAAATATCCCCATAATTCCAAGTATCTGGGATCTCCTTTTGCCAACACCAACCCCCCCCCCAAAAAGTTCGAAATCAGCAGCTTTTAAACACATAGTCGAGGGAATGTGAAACAAACCAAGTGGCTGAAAATTAAGGAATCTATCCCAATTCCTAGGTAAGCAGGAGTAACTTGATTCAATCGGTGGTCCAAGCAATTCCCATGCATGTGAATCAATGTTTTATGCACCATATTTCTCTCTACGTTAAATTTAGTAAATTGATTAGTGGTTTTTGGTGGGATTTCGAGGTAGATGAGGGTAGACACCTCTAAATTAAAGCATTGGATATGTACAACTCTAAGGCAACTAGGGCTCTCGGCTTCAGGAAGATTTATTGGGAAAAAGTGTCAAAATTGGCTCTAATCCATTGTCACGATACGGGATGACCCTTGGATACCAACACTCCCAAACTCTTACCCCATTTTTTCGAGGCCAAATCTATATATATAATAGGAGGTGTGGAAGCCTCTTATTATAACATATGGCACTCTCCTATGTTGACACTTGGCACATTGAATTTAAGATTTTTTTTAGAGTTTTTTCTCCTGTGAAGAAATGTTAAGGGTTTTTTTTTTTAACTTTGATTAGTTCTATCTTATCTAGATTCTATCTTATCTGAATTCATTGAATTCAGATTTCTAAGGCTTGCTTCTCTTATTTAAGAAGACATCTTTCTAAAACCAAGAGCAATTGACCCACGGGCAAGGGCGTAGGAAGCACAGGCCAACAAGAAACTTGATCAGCAAACGCCATCTCAACTTAGAGCTTGCAAAGACAAGACTCAAATTTTTATTTAGGCAATACCTTTTGCCAACCAGAAATAGGCATCATCACCTGATCCCAGTTCACTTACCAAGAATCAAGATCATGAAGGTACTATTTTGACTCCAATCTTTGACTGAGTTTTTTTGTGTTTAAGATTTCATTCCATTAATCTTTTTCGTTTTTGCCTTCTCTTGCAGCAAAAGGTCATTGTCAGAGTGTCTATTGCTGATGGGAAATCTCGCAAGAACCTCAAGCATAAAAGCTAGAGGCACATATGTGGATCGCTACTAAAAGTGAGAGAAGGAGAAGCATAAGAAACGTATCGATCCCAGAATGAAAAAGGCAGCCAAAAATGTAAGCAAGAACTTGAATGAAAAGAGCCTTTTTTTTTTCTTATTTTTTTCCTCTTAGTGTTTTTACTTTCATTGACCACATGCGGACCAGTATACTGTTTGTTATTTTGGAAGATAGAGGCAAAAATCACGACTTTGCATAAAAATCAATACAAGACAACTGATTCTGGATTTATCTCCAATAAGAACTACATATAGCTTCAATATCCTTAACGCATTTTCTTCTTACGTAGGACAAACTCTTTACCCTTCTGAAAATCATTATTCCTGACCCAGGTAACTACTAAGTAGTAACATCAAAATTGACAAATCCTTAATGTAAGAACACAAACAGGAGTAACACCAAGGAGGAAAAAGCATAAAACAAATGAACTGATAAACAAGTAAGATTAAATATTATTGACCTAATTAATAGAGAAATTGAAGGGGTAAAAAGGATCTTTTACACCATAAGTGATCCTCTAAGACCCAGCTTTCCTGAGGGGGAGGGGGGAATTCTTTCTTTATTAGATAGGTTGATAAATTTAAACGAACTTAATACTGATACAACCAGAATAGCCATCAATTAGCACAAGAAGATAACTAAGCAAGCACTCTAACATTCCATAAACCCAAAGTAAAAGTAAATGACAACTCCGGACCTTCAACACGGATCTCATTAGAGAAGAATCATGGTGATTGGCCGTCACAGCAACAGAAACCTGCAACCACGTGCAAAACCAAAAATCAATAAATTTCACCAAGAATCCAGATAAAAATAAAAGAAATTTACGGGGAAGAAAAAAAAGAATCCGTCAAGAATTCAGTGTTCACCTGTGAGAAAGCAACCTGAGCCATCGTCAGATCACAAATGCAGCCCCACAAGTTAACAGATAAGAACTTTGTGCCTTAATGTATCTATATATGCAGAGAGAGATATGTGAGATGGATTTGCAAAGGAAAGACTACGGGGTTGTGATGATCCTTATCAGAATATAATAGTTAATCAAACTTCCAATGGGATTCCAAGCTCAGAAAGGTTGAATTCATTGAAAAGTTATCATATATATATATATATATATATATATATATATTTCAGAATTACAGAATTTGGATGAATTAAAGACAGAAGATGATATCAGATGAAGGAATTACAAAGAAAAAGAAGACTCTTCAGAATGTCTGAAGTTTTTGTAGATTTTTCTCTCCATTCTATCTCCTTCTTTAACAAAACCTTTATACTTCCTAAAAAATCATCATAGTCAGCCTTTCCTCCAAACCCTCTGATTCAAGAATCTAAACCTTTAATTTCTTCTGCAATTTCACCTCTGCTTTACCCCACTCAAAGAAGAAGAAGGTGAATAGTAACTATTTTAACTGTTGGGAATTTACCGTTGCTTCTCCTCATTTTTTAACAATTGGCAGCAAGAAACGACACCGTTTCATTAAACCCATCTGGAGTTGGTTCACAACCCGATCCGGCAGCCTCTTCTTTAACTACCAAACTGAATTTCAAACCTCTATATTCTCTGTATCATAACACCATTCCCTTCTGCAGAGAAGCCTTGTCCTCAAGGCTGAAATTCAGGAAACTGCTGCCTAATGAAATCCGCATCCTCCCATGAAGCTTCCTCTAAGGGAAGATTAGACCATTGAACATTCCACTGAACAACAACTTTATTCCTCCTCTTAACTAATCTGCGATCTAGGACAGCCACAGGTTCCAATCTTGGTTGTCCATCTTCACCCAAAGTTGGTAAGTCATGACAAATGACCCTTCCATCTCCCACCTTCTTTTTGAGCAAACTCACATGAACACACAGGGTGAATCTGAGAATGAGGGGGCAACTGCAACTTGTAAGCTACCTTTCCTACCTTTTCAAGGATTAGATATGGTCCATAGAATTTCGAAGCCAGCTTGAGATTTTTTCTAACAGCTACTGAACTCTGCTTAAAGGGCTGTAATTTGAGGTACACTCAATCTCCTACTTCAAATACCCTATCAGATCTTTTCTGATTAGCAAAATACTATATTCTTGAAGCAGGTCTCTGCAGATTTTCCTTCAGAGTAGCTTCAATCACCTTCCTTTCCTTCAAATATTCTTCCACCACAGCATTTCTTACTGGTTGGTATGGTCCTAGAGATAACAAATGGGGTTTATATCCATAAAGGGCTTCAAATGGAGTCATTTTAATGATGGTATGATAAGTGGTGTTATACCACCATTCTGCCAGGGATAACCAGTCACACCATTTTTGAGGCCTTTGAAACACAAAGCTTCTCAAAAACATTTCTACACACTGATTTACGTGCTCAGTTTGGCCATCAGTTTGTGGATGGTAGGCTGTAGATATGTCTAATTTTGTGCCCAATGCTTTAAACATCTCCTTCCAAAAAACACTAGTGAACACCTTGTTTCTGTCTGAACCTATACTGCTAGGCAGCCCATGCAATTTGTAGATGTTTTCCAAAAATACTTCTGCAATTTTCTGAGCATTAAAGGGATGAGTCAAGGCTATAAAATAAGCATATTTGGAGAATCTATCCACTACCACCAAGATAACATCCTTCCCTTTTGATTTAGGTAATCTCTCAATGAAATCCATAGTAATATGACTCCACGCTTGAGTAGGAATGGGAAGAGGCTGCAATAACCCAAGATAAGGAACTTTTTCAGCCTTGCTCCTTTAACAGATATCATATTTAGCTATGAATTCTCTGATCATCTACTTCATGTTAAGCTAATAGAACAATGATTTAGCCCTTTGCAAACTTGCTTCAATACCTGAGTGCCCTCCTTGTTGGGTAGAATGGAGTTCTTCTACTAACTTAAGTCTAACTCCATTTCCTTCTCCAATGTACAGCTTTCCCTTCATCAGGAGCAGACCATTTTTGTACTGCATTTCAGCAGCACTGCCAGGGTCTAGCAAGCATTTTGTTATATTCTCTTTTGCAACCCCATCCCCTTCATAACTTTCTATCACTTCCTTGATCCACAAAAGAGTGACAGTGGAAATTTCTGCAAGTTCTTCCTTCCTGGACAATGCATCAGCCACTTTATTCTCCATACCCTTCTTATATTGAATTTCATAATCCAATCCCATGAGTTTAGACATCCACTTCTGTTGTGCTGCTGTTATAATCCTTTGCTCCATTAAGAATTTTAGTCTTTGATGGTCAGTTTTGATGATAAAATGATTTCCTTCAAGATAGTGTCTCCACTTAGAAACTGCAGTAGCTAGGGCTATTAACTCCTTCTCATATACTGATAAGCCCATATTCCTGCTTCCAAGAGCTTTGCTTAGATAAGCAATAGGTCTACCTTCCTGCATCAAAACAGCCCCTATTCCTACCTCACAAGCATCAATCTCTTAGGTGAACGGTTTGGAGAAATTAGGCATGGCAAGTACAGGAGCACTACTCATAACAGATTTCAAGGTTTCAAAGGCAGCAATAGATTCCTCACTCCACTGAAAATTATCCTTTTGCAACATTTTATAGAGAGGTTTACTGATCACTCCATACCCCTTAATGAATTTTTTTATAATAGCCCGTTAATCCCAGAAATCCTCTAAGTTGTTTCACTGATTTGGGTAAGGGCCATTCCATCATATCTTTAACTTTACTAGGGTTAGTAGCCACTTCTTCAAAGCTGATAATATACCCCAAGTATTCCACTTTACTTTGAGCAAAAGAACATGTACTCCTTTTTGCATAGAGTTTATGTTTCTTAAGTAAAGAAAATACTACTTCCAAATGATCAAGATGAGATTGCAAATCAGGACTATATATGAGTATATCATCAAAAAATACTAATACAAACTTCCTTAAACAACCAGCAATACTTTGTTCATCAAGGCTTGAAAGGTGGCAGGTCCATTTGTAAGGCCAAAGGGCATAACCTTAAACTCATAATGGCCATTGTGGGTCCTAAAAGCAGTTTTTGGTATATCATCTTCATGCACCCTAATCTGAAAATATCCAGATCTAAGATCAATTTTGGAAAAATACTTAGCCCCATGTAGTTCATCCAATAATTCATCAATTATGGGAATAGGGAACTTATCCTTGATTGTAAGTGAGTTCAACTGTCTATAATCAACACAAAATTGCCATGTACCATCTTTTTTCTTAACTAGTAGCACTGGTGAAGCATAGGGGTTGTTGCTGGGCTGAATGATCCCTTCTTGTAACATTTCCGTAACCATTCTCTCAATTTCTGCTTTCTGGAAATGGGGGTATCTGTATGGTCTTATCTTAAAGGGTTGAGCCTCCTTCGTTAGCTGAATATGATGCTCATGTTCCCTCCTAAGTGGCAGATCTTGAGGCTTCTCAAAAACCTTCGCATTTTGTAGCAGAAATTCAGTCACCTCATCTGGAATTACTTCAGCTTCCTTTTCAACCAATATAGAACATAGCTGCCCTGTAATTACTTTCTCACCATTTTTAATCCACTTTTGTAAGGTTTCCCCCTTCACCATCTTGATAGTAAGCACATTATTGTTGCGCCTCAACTGAATTTCCTTCCCATCCTTGTTAAAGGTTAAGTTTAGTTTCGCAAAGTCAAACACCATAGGGATGTAATTCTTCAACCAATCAACCCCTAAAATCATATCACTCCCCCCTAACTTCAATACCCTTGCATCATGTTCAAACACTTCTGCACCCATTTCCCATTTCAGCTTACTGCATAAACTTCTGTTGTACATTTTGTTCCCATCGGCTATAGTGACAATTACATGTTTAGTTGGAACCCTTTTAATTTTCAACTCCTCAACCAGATTTTTGTCTATGAAGTTGCTGCTGCTACCCATGTCAATCAGCACAGATATCTCTCTCCCTTTAATCTTACCTCGAATCCTCAATATGCTGCAATTTAGATTACCTGTCAAGGCATTTATAGAAAGTTGTACTTCATCACTAGCTTCTATTATATTAGCAGTAGCCTCACCCTCCATTTTCACTTCTTCCCCTTCTTGAAGTATAAATTCTTCTTCATCTTCACTAAGCTCATCTACCAAAATATAGTTGAGCTGCTTTTTTGGACAGATATGCTCAGGGGTATACTTGTCACCACACCTAAAGCACAAACCCTTTTCTTTTCTGCTTTGAATTTTTGTAGGGGTAATCTTCTTAAAGGGTGTTGTTTCCGTGTTGTGGGTTTTGGTTTTGTTTGGGGTAGGGAAGGTCTTGGCGGTAGCAAAAAAGGTTTTGGTTGTGGTGGAGTTGTTTTGGTAGGTTTTAGAAAATGGTTTGGAGTTCTTGTTCAAGGATGAAAGAGAGGTTTGCAAGTTAATGGCTTGTTCACAGGCTTCATCTAGTGTTTGGGGTTTAAAAATTTTGACCATAGATCTCAATTCTTCTTTCAACCCACTAGTAAAAACAGATATGTAGTATTCCTCAGTTGCAGTAGGCATATTCATCATCATAATAGCCCTCAACTCCTCAAATTTGTCTAAGTATTCCTCGACTGTTCCCAGCTGTCTTATTTTACTAAACTCCTCCATTAGTTGAATATCAGTTCCTTCTCCAAATCTTTTACATAAAGCCACAGCTATTTGATCCCAAGTATATCCTATATGTGTCTTCATGAATCCACTAAACCATATAAATGCCCTTCCCTTCAAGTACAATTCAATAATGCCTAATTTCCTTCCCTTCTGGAATTTGATGAATTTCGAAATATCTCCTAACTTTTGACACCCATTCTCCTGGCTTGATTCCTTCAAAAATGGGGAAGTCTAGTTTGGGCAGTTTAACTGATTGCCTACCCTCCTCTCTCCCTCCAAATCCAAACCTCAAACTAGCTGACTCAAAACTCAAAGGAGTCTACTGCATAGGATTCTCCATACCAGACCTACTACCCTCAGCCCTTTTTCCATGGTATACATCTAACTTCTTAGTAATATCTCCTACAGATGCCATTAAGGAATTCACACTTGCAAAGAGATAGGCAGTCTGTTTAATACTCCCTTCCAACTGATATTGTATTCCAAAAATAGTTTTGTCTATAGAGTCAAGCCTCTTACCTTGTTCCTTAACCGTTTGGTCTAAGGAATTACAGCTTCTCAAATTGCTTTCCATCTGAATCTGTAAGTCTGCTTCCATTTTCTGGACACTTTCGCTCATTTCCTGATTACGAGTTGCAGGCATGCTTCCTCCGGTTCGTCATTGCTCTGATACTAAATTGTAATGATCCTTATTAGAATATAATAGCTAATTAAACTTCCAATGGGATTCCAAGCTCAAAAAGGTTGAATTCATTGAAAAGTCATCATATATATATATATATATATATATATATATATATATATATATATATATTTCAGAATTACAGAATTTGGATGAATTAAAGACAGAAGATGATATAGATGAAGGAATTACAAAGAAAAAGAAGACTCTTCAGAATGTCTGAAGTTTCAGCAGATTTTTCTCCCCATTCTACCTCCTTCTTTAACAAAACCTTTATACTTCCTACAAAATCATCACAGCCATTCCTTCCTCCAAACCCTCTGATTCAAGAATTTGAACCTTCAATTTCCTCTACAATTTCACCTCTGCTTTACCCCCACTCAAAGAAGAAGAAGGTGAACATTAACTATTTTAACCGTTGGAAATTTACCGTTGCTTCTCCTCATTTTTTAACAATTGGCAGGAAGAAACGACATCGTTTCATTAAATCCATCTGGAGTTGGTTCACAACCCGATCCGGTAGTCTCTTTTTTAACTACCAAACTGAATTTCAAACCTCTATGTTCTTTGTATCATAACATAGGTTTTGTGTGTGTGTGTGTGTGTATAGATATATATATATATGTCAAATCAGTTCTATGACTGATTAAAGGGGTTTAAGATCCAACAGCAAAAAATCTAATCTTGATTTTCTCTCAAAAAGGTGTGACGGAATACAGAATTGATAAAGACCAGATATGATCTGAAAAGGAAAAAAAAACAAAACCTTGAACGACAGAGGAACACCAACAGCGCCGCCGCCATGGGGCCTCAAGAGAGGGAGATCAGAATGATTGTTGTTTGAGGAAGCGTCGAATCGAGGGCCAAGCACGGTGAAATCAGCTATGCATTGGGCACGGCAAGGTTTTCTTGTTCGCGGAAGTGAAGCCATGGCTATTGTCGCTCTGCTGCAGTTTGCAGAAGCTTTGCAGTTAAATATGAAAGCTGCAGTTAAAGATGATCCGGAGTGGTATCAACGTTTTATGCCTCTCTCAGAAATGGTAATATGTGGGTCTGTGCCAGCTGGTTGAATTGTTTTTTTTTTTTAATTATAACTATCTAAATTTTTTATTATTTTAAATATTAAAATTATTTTCTTATTAAAATTATTTTTAAATGCAAAGAAATTTAAAAAATTACTTAAACTATCCTATGCAACGCACAAACACCAACTTGGTAATTCTAATAACCTTTTAATTATTGAACGATTCTATTTTATTCTAAAACTATCAAATCATCCAATCATTACCTTTTCATCATGAAAATACATTTTAAAGGGCATTTAAATAATTTAAATGACTTTATTAAAAATACAAGTATTTCTTTTTTTTCTTCTCTTTTTTCTTTAAACACCATTCTATGACCATTCCACCTTATTGTTGTAGTCTTACAACTCCATTGCTGATATCTATTCAAAAAGAAGAGAGGTATTCTATAGAGAATTGAAGAAAGAAGAACAAAATATTTATATTTATTATTTCAACAAATATTCTTTATGAATGACACACTTTGCTCACAATAAGTGTTAGTTATAGGATCGCTATACTTATGTATCAACCAGATTAAACCCTAAACAATACGTAAAAATAAATCATACATTTGTAGATATCGTCTTCATTAGTACGATTCTTGAAGTCTTTGGCCTTCTGGTAATGCTCCAGACGCTCAAATCTTCTTCAATGTAATCTCTCTACACCAGAAAATTGCTAATCGTATTTTTTTTTCTCTTTGTTGAGGATGGACTCACACAAAACTCAAAGAACAAAAACGTTGTTTCTCATGTATATAGAAAATAGAATCATAAACCAATATATATAATTGTCTCTACCTCAAAATACGAATCCTGATAGAATAAGAAAAGTATAGTTAGGTACAACTATTTCCACTTATCTCATTCCATCTCAAATACGATGTTTAGTTTCCTTCAATTTTCATTAATAAATTATAAATAAATTATAATTTATTATTGTCTCATAATTAAGAATCACTGAAGGGACCTGACCGGATATAGTTAGATTAAGCTAGCTCCAATAAATTATTTTGTCAACAAAAATAATTTTTTAATTACGTTCCACTCTACTAAAAGAACGTAACACACTCTTAGTCTAATCGCAATTACTAGAGTCAATAATTATATCCAATGATTGATCGATCCAATAAATTATCCCCGTCGATCAATATAATACTTTGAATGAGGGAGTATGACCACAATGCTTGTCATTCAAATCCTCAATTCTCATCTTCAATTTGACAGTACCAGGTGATCACGTTACACTAACAAATTGAATTCAATAGACACTATTAAATTACTGAGCTTAGATTTAACTGTCCCGTAGAAGAACTCATGAAAAAATAATCTTGCCTACTAAAGGTGACAGATTCCATATTGCATAATAATTATTTCATATTTAGTTCACTTTAATTCTCAATATACCGATATATTGATTATTGAATTAATCACACTCTTTAGTAACTCAAGAAACTTTAAGTTGGTAAATATAAATAATTATTTGCTCAGGATTAAGATATTATGTCCGACAATTTTTAATGTTTTATTTGTATGGTCTATTCCATAAATAAACATTGATGGTCCATCCAATATATCAAAATATATCCTTAATTTTATTACCAAAATCAAAGACAGTCTTCAATAAAATTAAAATGATCTCACTAAAATAAATTTCCTAAATTTATATTAGATCGCAGATAATTTATTTTGAATTAAATTATAAATCAAGTCTTTCTGTGTTTAACAAATAAACACTTGATTTATAATATCTAAATAATTCGTGGACAAAACAAGCAAATACATATAAATATATAAAAACATATTTTATTTAATTTTAAAATTATATTTACTCGATGGGCATATCTAACAAAATTCTCCCACTTGTCCTAGAGTAAATGGGACATGTCAGAAATACCCATACTTTCTATATAACTTCAAAAAACAGTTACAGATAAACTTTTAGTAAAAGGATCCGCAATATTTTCAACAAAAGAAATTTTGCATACTTCTACATCTCCACGTTGAACAATCTCCCTAAATAGGTGATATTTACGTTCAATGTATTTACCACACTGATGACTGCGTGGTTCTTTTGCATTTGCCACTGCACCACTGTTGTCACAGTACAAACTAATGGCTTGAGATGCAAAAGGAACCACTTCAAGTTCTATCAAGAACTTCTTCAACCATACTGCCTCTTTAGTTGCTTCACAAGCTACCACATATTCAGCTTCCATTGTAGAGTCAACAATATAAGATTGTTTGATACTTCTCCACACAACTAGACCACCGCTTAGGGTGAAAACAGAGCCTGAGATGGACTTGCGAAGATTTCTATCAGCATGACAATCAGAATCAGTGTAACATATAGGTACCAATTTTGGAGCTGAGTAAACTAGCATATATCCTCGAGTTTTATAATATATGCTTTACTGTTGTCCAGTGTTCTAGTATTAGGTTTGACTGATATCTACTGACCATCCCAATAGTATGACAAATATCTGGACGAGTACATAACATAACATACATGAGACTTCCTATAGCTGATGCATAAGGAACTAATTTCATGTACTCAACTTCATTAGGAGTTTTAAGACTATACTTCTAAGATAATTGAATTCCATGTCTGAAAGGCAGTTGACTTTTCTTGGAATTTTGCATTGAAAATCTCGTCAATATTTTGTCAATATATGAAGTTTGAGATAAAGCTATCTGTCTATTCTTTCTATCCCAAAGGATCTGAATGCCCAGAACATATCTTGCTTCTCCCAAGTCCTTTGTATCCAACTGTGTACTCAACCAATTTTTCACTAATATTAATGTCCTTATATCATTTCCAATGAGAAGGATGTCATCAACATACAATATGAGAAAAATTACCTCATCATCTATAATTCTCTTATAGACACAAGGTTCATCAAGATGTTGATTAAAACCATAAGATTTAATGGCTTGATCAAACCTGATATTCCAAGATCTAGACGCTTGTTTAAGCCCATAAATGGACCTATTCAACTTACAAACTTTTTGTTCTTGACCTTCTTGGATAAAACTATCCGGTTATACCATGTAGATATATTCGTCAAGATTTCCATTAAGGAAAGCTGTCTTGACGTCTATTTGCCATACTTCATAGTTGAAGTGAGTTGCAATAGATAAGAGGATTCTTATAGACTGTAGCATGGCCACAAGTGAAATGGTTTCTTTCTAGTCAATACATTCTCGTTAGGTATAATCCTTAGCAACCAATCTAGTTTTGAAAGTTTTCACTTTCCCGTCTACTCCTCTCTTTCTTTTGTAGACCCATTTGTGCCTAATAGGTTTTACCCCATTAGGTACATCCACAAGTTCCCAGACGGAGTTAGTGTACATAGATTTCATTTTTGAATCCATTACACTCTTCCAATAGTCCGCATCTATGTCCTCTACAATTTCTTTATACATAGTGTGATCCTCTTCTTCCTCAAAAGAGATTGCTTGAAAAGCTTTTTCATAAAGTAAGTATCTAGAGGGACGTCGAATGACTCTCCCACTACGTCTGAGCTGTGGAGGTTCTTGGATGATTGGACTTTTCTCCTCCTCATTGACTGGAACCAGATCTGCTGATTCCTCAACGACTAGATTTTGAACAAGGGCAAGAGGTTCTTCCACTCTATGTATTGAAGAGCCAATGGGTATAGAAGGAGTAACATCTATTTTTCTTCCACTGGAATTTGGCATGTTAAGTAGCATAGATATGAATCCATTATGTGAATCTTGAGTATAGGTTTCTGTAACAATTTGCTTGGGATTTTCTCCCTTAGTTTCTTGCAAAATAATCCTACTCTTGGATCCACATTTTTCTATTTACTTGTCCTCTAAGAAAATTGTATTTATGCTTACAAATATTTTCTTATCTTGAAGACTATAGAAGTAGTATCCCCTTGTTCCTTTTGGATGCCCAACAAATAGACATAAAATTTGATCGTGATTGAATTTTATCCACTTTCCCTTTAGCACATATGCAGGACAATCCCAAATACAGATATGTGTCAAATTAGGCTTCCGCCCATTCCACAATTTTAATGGAGTCTTAGGGATAGACTTTGATGGAACCATATTCAATATATATGTCGCAAATTATATAGCATATCCCCAAAAGGATGTACTATGTGTAGAGAAGTCTAGTATTATTTTGACCATGTCTAACAAGGTTCTGTTTCTCTTTTCTGCCACTCCATTTTGCTAAAGAGTGTAAAGTGCGCTTAGATGGGATAAAATCTCATTTTATGACAAGTAAGATCTAAAGTCATGGGATAGATATTCTCCACATCGATTTGATTAAAGTGTCGTAATGTTTTTTCCTAACTGCTTCTTAGTCTCAGCCTTAAATTCTTTGAATTTTTTTAAGGCATCAAACTTATGAATCATTAGGTAAACATATCCATGTCTTAAGTAATCATCCATAAAAGTAATGAAATACTCATACCCACCTCTAGCTTGGACACTAATTGGTCCATATACGTCAGAGTGTACTAATTTTAAGACTTCATTTGCTCTATTTCCCTTGGAAGGAAATGATCTTTTGGTCATTTTACCTTTCAAACAGGATTCGCAGACTTGAAAAGGTTCCACCTTTAAGTCACTTAAAGGACCTTCTTTTACAAGTCTTTGAATCCTATTTAGATTAATATGACCAAGTCTAAGATGCCATAAGAGAGTCTCAGTAGTGGGAGATAATTTAATACGTTTGTTAGTTTCAGTATGATAAAACAAACTGTTGGTAGGTTTTAAAACATACAGATCATTATTTAAATATCCACGACATATTAAAAAGTTATTTAAAAATATCTTTACTGATAATTTACAAAATTTAACAGAATATTTTTATTTGAATAACAAAGAAACCGAAATCAAATTTTGATAAATGTCGGGAACATAATAACAATCTTTTAAAATCAAATGTTTATTTTTATTATCAAAATAAAGATAAACATCTCCAACAGCTCTTGCAGATATCACTGATCCTGTGCCAACCCTTAGAGTATGCTTTCCTTCATTGAGATGTCTGGTTACTTAGAACCCCTGCATGGTTAATGGCTCCAGAATCTACTATTCAAGTATTTGTCGAATCAACCGCTAAACAAGTTTCAGTGTAGAATAACTTACCATCACCTTGCTTGCGTTTAGCTAAGTAACCTGAGCACTGCGTCTTCCAATATCCTTTTTGCTTGCAGCGGAAACATTTGCCTTTGCGGCTCAACCACGACTTAATTAATATTTGTCTCGAATTACACTGGCGTCGGCCCAGAATAGTTAGACCGGTGCTAACTCGGCACTGGAAACTAGACGAAATGTGTTTTATTTTGATAATCTGGGGTCATTTTGTAATATTTAAAACTTCATTAGCTAGGTTTTGAAGCCCTTTTGGTATGTACTTCAACCCTTATTGTAAAATATATACTACATAATTTTTAAGAGAAATGAATGAAGAATTGCTCTTCTTGAAGGCTTGAACCATAGAGCTCTTCCTCAATTCCAAGGACAACCTAAGGGCTTAGTCCACCTTTGAGTAAGTGTCTATAAACTCTTTGGATAATTCAACTTGTAAACAAAACTAGGGTTCTTATTTGTTGCTTGTTTGAATGCCCACAATCTCCTATCCTTCTTGTTCTTGATCTTCTAGTAAATCAAGGGTATTAAGATGTTATTGTGGTAGACCAAAAACTAATGAATCTCGGGTTCTATAAGCTAAATCTAATAGAGTTCTTGGTTTGTAGGGAAATGTGTTATTTTGTGGCTAATTTCTTTTTCTCTTTCACCAAAAATCTTATGTTTTGGTCTATTTTGTTCTTGTAAAAGCTAATTCAAGGCCACTCAAAAATTCATATTAAAGAACACCCCTCAAGCTCATATCACTAGACCACCAACACATACTTAAGTCATAGGGTATAAGTCTACGCTGTAAGAGTTGTAGTCTGGGTTTCTACCATTATAGTACTTTTAGAAACCATTACTACAGATCCAGTTCTACATATTCAAAATAGCTTATATTATGAAATGAGAGGACTACTCACCAGCTAAATGTAAGTCATTTCCTACCTGGAATTTACAACATAATAATATTATCATGATGAGATTCTCATTCTCATCATCTGATTAAGAACAATAGTATATGTGTCAAGTAACTCGAGATTCTTACCTTACTGTAAAAGACCTCCATTCACATGAATCATTTACTTAAACACAATGGGTCTTTTTCAGTGAAATCGTGCATAAATTAAAATGAGAAAATACAAACAATTTGTGAGAATAAAACTTTTATTAATTTTATCTAAATTACATCGAAAATACAGTCTTAATGGGTATGCATTCTAACAATCTCTCACTTACACTCTAAGACTATATAAGTTCATAAGTGCCCACCCCTGTGGCATCTAAGTATCTTCTAAAGACCCTCTCAACCAAAGGCTTGGTGAATAGATCAGCTAAATTGTTCTCCGAGGCTATGCGTTCCATCTTTGAATAAATTCTCTGATCAGATGGTACTTCCTCTCTATATACTTCCTCTTCTTGTGGTTATTTAGATTGCAAGATTACGCCTGTGTTGTCGCAATACAAGGAAATTGACTTGTCTATCTGTGGCACGATTCCAAGTTCTGTGAGGAACTTTCAAAGCCAGACTACTTCTTTGGATGCCTCCGAAACTACCATATACTCAACTTCCATAGTTGAATCAGCAACTCAAGATTACTTAATACTCTTCCATGAAATAACTCCTCCAGACAAGGTGATGACATATCCACTAGTGGATTTTCTCTCATCCTTATCCACTTGAAAATCTAAGTTTGTGTATCATGTAGGAACCAAGTCATCAGGCTTGTAAACCAGCATATAATCTCTCATCCTTTTAAGGTATTTGAGAATATGCTTTACAGCTTGACAATGAGTCTCCCTAGGTTTTGACTGATATTTGCTGACTAAACCTAAGCAAAATAGATATCTAGCTTAGTACACAGTATGGCATAATGAGATTCCTCACAGCCGAAGCGTAGGGAATCCTACTCATCTTGTATATAGCATGGCATACAACAAACAGTCTCATCAAAATGAATGTTCCATTCTTTAGATACATGCCTGCTTAAGTCCATAAATAGACTTTTTAAACTTACAAACCATAAGTTCCTGACCTTTAGTAATAAAGCCTTCCGGTTGGGATATATAGATATCTTTGTTATGATGGCTATTAAGAAAGGCCATCTTGACATCCATGTGCTATATCTCTAGTTATAGTTGAAGGTTTAAAATGGCAAAAATAATGAAAACGAAGGCATGTTAGGAAAACGAAAATTTTACCTCTGTGATGAAGTGGCCCTCTTCAGACTGGTGTAGATGTTTGTATAAGGATATTCGAGGCTAGTGGCTTACGTCCCTGCAAACGACTACTGCGTCTCATCCACGCAAAATTTTCGATCTTCCAAAATAGTGCACATAGCACAACTGGTGAAAACTTGAAGTTTGGGTTTTGATCAACTTTTTCCAAAGTTAGAAAAATGGGTTTTTTCTTCTGAGAGTGTGAAATGAATTACGCAAAGTTCCTCTCTACACTTCCTTCTGTGAATTCGAAGCTACAAATCAAATAAACTCTGCTGACCTCCACTCCTCTACAATCTATATACACACCTCGAGAGAGAATAATTTCTCTGTGTGAAAAATAGAAAGTACCTATGCTTTCTGTTATCCTTTACACAGAACAACACGGAATCCATCCCGTGTTGTCTTTTTTTTAAAATTAATTAATTAAATTAATAATTAATTAACAATTTTTTAAATAAATTTTATTTTACCTTAGTCTTATTCATTGGTCCAGATAAATTATTTATTATTGGGTTTGAACACTCATAAATAATAAATCTCAATTATTTATATTTTGAGCTTTATTAAATGACCCAATAAATAATAACAAACCCAAATAGGCCAAATAAAATTTCTTACATTTTATCTAGTTTCAGATTAATTTTCTAATTATTCAATTTGGGCCTTGGACCCTGAATAATTAATTAACTAATTAAACTAGATAAAATTAATACTTTCTCTTGGACCTTTTATTCTAGTCCAATAATAAATTAGACTAATAAAATAAAAATCCATAATTATCAAGACCAATTCCTTAACATAAATCATTCATCACTTAAAGGTCATTCCGGGACTAAAAGACACATTGCATTGGCTACTAAAAAAACCCAAATACCCCTGCTATATAAATAGCTATATTTTACATTTTAAATATTTCTTAATATTACCATAAGGAAATATTTATCCCAAGGACAATGCTGCGTTAGCAAAGTTTTCGACCTACAGGTGTAATGACTAAAATGTCCTTCTATGCATCGCTGTGCAATTAGAGAGGAATGGTGTATTAACACCTCTCTAATAGACATCTACTATCCGTAGACCTTTAGTCCAATGATCCATGACTCCTGAAATGTTTCCACTTTTCAAGGGAGCTACTCTAAAGTAAACATCTAAGTCATGGTCCCCAGGGCCCTGGATAATTAAATTATTTGGACAGTCACAATGGGCGATATAATGTAGAAGCTATCTTGTACAAATCTCATCAAAATACGTTCATACCATGAAGTGAGTGGACTGCTCACTGGCTAAAGGTAAGCCATTCTCCATTTAAAATTTATAACACAATAACCTATATATGATGAGATTCTCATTCTCATTAATCGGTTAAGAACAAACATTTATGTGTTAAGTAACCCGTGATCCATACCTTACTGTGAAATACCACCATTCACATGGATCACTTACTTAAACACAATGGGTCCTTTCCAAATAAAAAATCGTACACAAATAAAATGTAAATTTACAAATAAATTTTGAGAATAAATTATTTTATTAATAAATTCGATAATTACATAAGATAATCTAGTCTAGAGGGCATATATTCCAACAATCTCCCACTTGCACTCTAAGACTAAGAAAGTCCGTAAGTGCCCACCCCTATGGCGTCTAAGTGTCTCTTGAAGACTCTCTCAACGAAAGGCTTGGTAAAGGAATCTGCTAGGTTGTTCTCTAAGGCCATCTGTTCTATTGCGATTTCCTGTCTCTGAATGAAATCCTGGATTAGGTGGTACTTCCTCTGGATGTACTTCTCCTTCTTGTAGTTCCTGGGTTCTTTAGATTGTGAGACTGCTCCAAAGTTATCTAATACACCACAATTGGTTTGTCCATGTGTGGCATAATCCCAAGCTCTGAAAAGAACTTCCGAAGCCAGACTACTTCCTTGGACGCTTCTGAAGTTGCCACATACTCAGCTTCTATAGTTGAGTCAGCAATACAAGATTGCTTAATACTCCTCTATGAAATAGCTCCTCCAGACAAGGTGAAGACATATCTACTAGTAGATTTTCTCTCATCCTTATCCGCATGGAAATCTTAAGTCTGTGTATCTAATAAGAACCAAATCATTAACCATGTAAACCAACATATAATCTTTCGTACCATTGAGGTACTTAAGAATATGCTTTACAGCTTGTCAATGAACCTCTCCAGGGTTTGACTGATATCTGCTAACTAAGCCTATAGCGAAGGAGATATCTGGCCTAGTGCATAGCATAGTGTACATGAAACTTCCCACAGCCGAAGTATAGGGAATTCTACTCATCCTGTCTTTTTCCTCTTGGGACTTAGGACAATCCTTAAAACAAAAAGACAACCATATCTGTAAGGGATTATAGCTCTCTTACACGAGTCCATGCTAAACTTGACCAACATCTTGTCAATATATGTCGCTTAGGATAATCCTAACATTCTCTACTTCCTATTTCTAAGAAGCTTAATCCCGATAATATAACTGGCTTCTCCCAAGTCCTTCATACTAAATTGACTAGACAACCAAACCTTAGTAGATGATAATGTCTCGACGTCATTCCCAATGAGTAGAATGTCATCCACATATAAGACAAGAAAAACCACATTTATGCCTTCTAATTTCCTATACATGCATAGTTCATCCTCGTTTTGAATAAAATCGTAAGACTTTACAATCTCATCAAAATGAATGTTCCATGTTCTAGATGCCTACTTAAATCCATAAATGGACTTCTTAAGCTTGCAAACTATATATTCCTGGTCTTTAGCAATAAAACCTTCTGGTTGGGACATAGATGTCTTCGTTAAGATGGCCATTAAGTAATACCATCTTAACATCCATTTGACATATCTCATAGTGGTAATGACATAAAATGGCAAGAAGGATATGGATGGACTTAAGCATGGCTACCGGGGAAAAAGTTTCATTATAATCGATTTCTTCTTTCGAGTATACCCTTTCGCCACAAGCCTAACTTTGAAGGTTTCCACCTTTCCATCCGCTCCTCTCTTCCTCTTATATAACCACTTACACCCAATTGGTTTTATCCTTTCAGGTGAAGCTACAAGATCCCAAACCTGATTGAGGTACATAGACTCAATCTTGGCTTTCATTGCTTCATACCACAGATCTGCATCGGCATCAGCAATAGCTTCTTCGTATCTAGTGGGATCTTGTTTTTTATGGTCAGAGACTAGCTCGAAAGCCTCTCATATCCCTCTTTCTGGTGAGATATTCTTCCACTACATCAAAGCTCTGTTTGTACAGGTTTTTGAGGCTATGCCTCTTCTTGTACCATAATCGGGTCTGAAGAAGTTGATTCCAAAGATAACTTCTCCTCGAGTTCCAACTTTGTTGAACCTTTAGTGGAAGTACTTTGATCATCCTCCAAGCATCTAGTATTTGTACTTACCAATACTTTCTACTCCTTGGGATGATAAAAGAAACCTCCTTTTGTCCTTTTTGGATACCCAACAAAATAGCATAATTCTAATCTTGGTTCTAACTTGTCTCTTTTGATCAGTACATAAGTTGGACAGTCTTATATCCTGAGATAATTTAGAGTTGGCTTACGCCCAATCCACATCTCATAAGGTATCCTAAGTACTAACTTGGAAGGCACCAAGTTCAAAATGTATGCTTCTATTTCCATTAGTGTATGCCACATCAGCCTTAAACTCTTTGAACTTGTCAAAAGAATCGGACTTACACCTCATCAGGTAGACATAACTAAACATTGTACAATCATCCGTGAAAGTGATGAAAGACTCTGAGTAGACAAAGGACCACACACATCAGTATAAATAAGACCCAATATCTCCTTGACTCTATTAGCCTTTTGGATAAACGACCTTTTTGGTCATTTTTCCCATCAGGCAGAATTCACACCGAGGCCAACTTTCCAATCTTAATGAGCTAAAGGGCCCATCATGGATTAACCTCTAATTCCTGGTTAAGTTAATATGGCCCAATCTTATATGCCAAAGATATGAGTCATTGACACTACTCTTTCTCTTCTTACTTAAAGATTCAGATTGAGTGTTATTTATTTAATTGTTTGTAGGATTTAAGAAGAATAAATTTCTATATATATGCCCTGTACATAAGATTTCTCCATTTCTACTATAGTAATACCAAAATGGAAAGAAACAGAATATTCATGATTTATTAGTTTTGCAATTGAAATTAAATTCTATTTAAAATTGGGTACATATAAAATATCCTTTAATACAACTACTTTATTACAATAAAAAATAAGATCAAACTCTCCCACCTCAAGGGCCCATACTCATGCTCCATTTCCTACTCGTAGTCCATGCTCGCCCTTTTGGAATCTTCTTATCTTGCTAAACCCATACAAGGAGTTACATATATTATCAGTGGCACCAGAATCAATAATCCAAGTGGAAGTTGATCCAACCATTGAAATAAACTCTAGATAGAGAACAATACCTATAGGGTTTTCTTTGCCTGAAGTTCTGGACACTCTTTTTTCCAATGTCCCTTCTGCCCGCATTTGAAGCATTTTCCTCTGGGCTTGTTGGGCTGGTTCTTGGCATTTCCTTTCTTCTTCGTGAACTTTCTAAGCTTGGGTCCAATTCTAGAAGAAAAAGTCCTCACAATCATAGCCTTGGATTGTGGCTTCATAACCTTCTTTACCACCTAGAGCTCTTTCATCAACTCAGTTAAAGTTATGTTCAATTTGTTCATGTTGTAGTTCAACTTGAACTGAGTAAAAAGTTTGGCAGAGATTCGAGAACCATGTCCACTTGGCTCTCGGGATCAATAACAGCCCCTAAGACTTTTGCTTCCTCGAAAGTAACAATTATTTTGAGCATATGCTCCTTGACTGATACTCCCTCAGCCATCTTAGTATTTATGATAGTCTTAAGAGCCTCCTGCCTTGCGGGCCGGCTCTTATCGGCGAACATCATGGCTAATGATTGGCTAATATCGTATGCAGTGGCCATGTGCTTATGTTTTAACTGAAGCACATTTGACATGGAGGCCAACATGTAGCATCGAGCCATTTTGTTGGCCTTCTTCCATACTTTTTTAGCCTCACGCTCCTCCGTGGTGAAACCCTTCCCAATAACAGGGCAGGTTTCAAAGAGGATATACTTATACTCCTCAACAGTGAATATTATGTCCAAGTTTCTTTTCCAATCTACATAGTTTGGTCTCGTTAGCTTATTTTCACAGAGAATAACGACTAAAGAACTAAAAGAACCTCCACCAACTATTTCTAAAATATCAAAAATAAAAGAAAATTCAGTTTGTGAAAAATAAAATAATTTGTGACTTTATTCTCATATTAAATCCGATAATAGTTAACCCTATCACTATTATCTTTAATATGATTAATTTAGTTCTTAGAAAAACTGACATAGCTTCTTGGGAAGATTAACAACTTTCTAAACTAAGTGTATTAACCACCACAAATTAATTTCCTTTCTAAGTAATGATCTAGAAGATAACTCCATCATGGGATGACCATTTCTTCTCATCTCCTATGGACATTCCCCGTACTGTAACCTCTAACGTAGGCTGGCCAATCATAGCACGTGTCCCGGGTTGTTAATTATTTCCATTTATTAGTTCTAGATCCTTGTGGTATTCTCATCCTATACGGGTTCATTCCCAGGGTAACACGAGGGGACCCACGATTTCTAATGAGGATTGTGATGGAAACTGTGGGGCCGTTAGAACCCCTCTCACACTTAATATTTTAAAATAAAGTTTTTTCTTGGAAAATATATTTTGAAATTTTCAATTAAATTTTCTTTAACTCAAAATAAAATATCTAAACCCATAAAAATTTCTATATCAAGGTTTATACTCTTTAAAAAACTTTTCCATGGATTAATTTTATTTAAGTTAATAAACTTAATAATTTCATAAAAAACATTCAATAAAATTTTCGAGAGATTTTGATCTCAAGTTTTTGACAAAAACAATTTCTCTTGTTAAAATTTAATCAAAATAGTTTTCTATTTTAATTCACAAAAATATCTAAATTCAATATATTTTATATGTCAATGATAAAATCCTTTGAGAAAATATCTAAAAATTAATTTTTATCCGAATTAAAATTAACTATTTGTTTTAAGAAAACTATTTTTTTTCTTTGTCAAAAATTCTCAAAGACCGCACATAGGGTACAAAAAGATATAAGCATACTAGAAAACTATAAATATTTTCTTACTTTTCTATTCTTTTAACCTAAGTATACAAATAATAGAATTAAATATATTAATTAATTAATAGTCTTGTTTAATCCTAAAATTTTCTTTACTATTATTTTTCATACAAAATATTCAAAGAATATTAACTATTGTAATAAAAATAACTTCGCCTAGTATGGGACTAAAAACCTAATTTTTTTTTTAATTTCGGTCAGGTCCATGCACCCGCCACACTGGATCATGGCCCATGGGTGAACCCAGGGGCCGGATCCGGGCGGGTGCCCACGACCCGCCCCTTGCCGTGGTCAACATTGTTGACCACGGCATTCTCCAATTTGCAAATGCAAATTGGAGAATTGCTTCCTCGCGGAAGCCAAGGCTGAGCTTCAGCAAGGAAGCCATTCTCGCGAGAACGAGCTGCCGCGAGGAAGCCATTCTCGCGAGAACAAAGCCATGCAAGGCTTATCGCACCTGTGAAACCCCACCTAAAGCTAACTTTAGAGTAAGGGGGTTGGGGTGCATATCATGTCATTCTACAAAAAAATATACTTTTTGAATGATTTTATGTGCTTTAGAATTGTGATTTATAGGATAAATGACTTATTTATACTTATTAGATAGGAAGAGTAAAAATGTAATTTTGCTTGAGGTCAAAATAGGAAGATGGCCTGAGGTTTAGATAAGAAGAATATTTGGGGGAGAAAATAAGAATAAGAGTTAGTGTAGTTAAGTGGTTATAGCTTTGTGATTTAATCTCCAAGGTTTTGAGTTCAATTCCCATCACTTAAGTTTTATTCATGATTATCTTAGCTATGTTTGAATTTTCATTTTTCTTACATTCCTTAAAGATAGGAATGTTGTCTTAAAGGAGACATGAAGAGAATGTCTTGACCATGTGATCATGTCCTAAAAATAATTCTAGGGGAATTTTTGTTCCTTTAATTTTTCTAGCCTTGTCGTAACATCTTCATAATTTAAATTATCCATAATCTATTAATATATTCTTTTAATTTAAAAAAAATCTGTGATAATCCCTTAGCAATGGTATTCAAAAATCAGCTCTTGGGGATAGGGGATTACCAAAAGTGGAGAGAGGAATTAGGATGGGTTCCCAAGAGAAATGAATCACCATAGTTATACCTTCAATCCTACCTTCATGTTGTTCATAATTTAGTAAAGGAAAATCTAAAAATTTTCTAGAATTTTTGCAGAATGGTTTTCGAAAATTTCAGCCAACAATCCTACCCCATTTGTTGCCAGAAAATGGTCATTTTATGTGAGGTTGAAGGTTGAAAATTCTATGCATTTTTTGGACTGCACAAACTTTGCAAAACCAGAAAAATTCTTGCAGCAATTCGCTGTTGATGAAGCTGGAATTGAAGCCATCTTTTGATCATCAAATCAGCTGGAACATCCCCTATTTTTCTCCAGAAAGAAGGCTGGAAAACCATCCTTAAAAGACCCTCAAACACCCTAGAAAAATAGTTGCAAATCGGGCCAAAGAATGTAGAAAATTCTGCACCAAAATCCACCATCATTCGAAGCATTCTTGAGCAATGAAAACTAGAAAATTTCCAGCTTGGTCTTTCAATGCCAAAGCCGAAAAACACCATTCAAACGTTTGAAAATTGGACCTAGTTCAGCCATGCACTAAATACACACTTAACCTCTTCAGGCCTAAACCTATCCTAAACACCTCCAATCACTCTTAAATACTCCAGATCACTCATACTTAATCCCAAGACTTCATTTCTGGTCTTTATAACACAAAATCACACAAACTAGAATTTTTAAATGGATCAAAATCAGTTTTTTTCTTAAAGGTCTCAAGAACATCAAAAAGGTAAAACAAGAACAGCCTTCTTGTTCTTCCTCTTCTATTCAATTTTTAATGTTCCATTCTAATGCTCTCTCTCTCTCTCTCTCTCGGCCGAAATGATGTTAGCCAATCGTGGCTGTTTTTCGGATATCACAAGACTCTCAAACATGTAGACCTTCACTAGTTTTCATCAAGTGATCATCTATCAAGTATTTCTTCTTAAATCCTCCTTTTAATTTCTGAATTCATATCTCTTAAATGTTTATAGGAAGATTGAATATGAATGGGAGATTGAGTAAACGTATGTGGATGAAGGGGAAGGAGTTATGACATGTGGTTTGAAATATATGATTAAGCTTTATGGATTTTCCGTTTGAATCAATGTATGATCATCATGATTCGAGGGATTTATGAATGTTTTGATGCATGATAGATGTTATGACACTAACGGTGATTAGGCTTGTATGTTTTTATTTTTCATTGAGGCCATGGATGATGATTATGCTTAGTAGGAGAGTGACCATGTGATAGTATGTGTTGATTCAAGTATATGTTCATAAATGGATTAGCATATTGTTTAATGTTTGGAAATTTGTTCATGAATCTTTTCTAACAATAGGAAATAATGGTAAAAGATTATTTTCTTTGTTAATTCCAAAATTATTTTTATTAACAAATTTTATTACTTTAATTAGAATTATTATAATATTTTTTCTACAAAATTCGAAATCACTAGGAAGGTTTGGAAATAAAGAATTAAGTAAAATATTAATATTTTTATTAGTTAAATAAATAAAATATTTTATTTAAATAAATAAATAAATAATAAAATATTGAGATTAATTACTATCAAATGACCTTGTAGACCATATTAATTAGCTTTACTAAAACTTTTACCTATATCCATAAATCTCACTTATATTAAAATTTATTTACTATTTATTAATTAAAAATTAAGTATAATTATTTTATTATTTATTTTATTATTTATTTATTATCTCTTAATTATTAATTAAAAATTATAGTGTAATTTATTTATAGTAATAATACTATTTAAATATTATCACTTACCAACATTATTTAGGACTTAGTATTATCCAATATTTAACACTAGTTTATTTATTAGCAATAATACTCATAATTTATTATTTGAAATTATAACTTATTAGTATTTATTTTAGAACCCCTAATTTTTTTAACTCTCAAGCTAGATTTATTTTATAAAATACTTTATCAACTAGTATTAAAGCCTAAGACATTATGATCATGGTTAGTTGTGGTTGTGACTAGTTGAATTAGGAATTATTTATGTAAGGCAGATATTGTCCGAATAATATCTTATACCTCGTATTTATACCATGCGGGGTTAGGTTGCCTTGAACTTTCTTGGAAGGCTATTGTATCATGAAAAAGTAAAAGATTGGGTAAGTCCTTACATAAAGATGTTTGTGATCAAATGCTTTTCTGCAAGTCGAAATCGTGAAAGATGTACTTTGAGATGCAATTATAGACAATATATTCCTTCTTCTAAAATAAAATAATTTTTGTCAAGCAAACAATTTTCCAGGCAAAACAATAAATTTTCCTTAAACAATATTTTATGTAAAGTTGTTTGAAACCCATAATTGCTACTTCAAAGAACACTCTTCATTGATTTCACATGTTCCAAGTGGAAAAAGCATAACGTTGAATACTCAATAAGGGTAGACTACTAGGACTAGTCTTTGAAGAGTGGGGCAAGTCTCTCAGTAAGAGGCCACTTCTGAGGGGTGAACCCTGCCTAGAAAAGACGACAGTTCTTGATGGTCAGGCCGGTCCGAGCTAGCAGAACAGTTCAGGTGGACTGTTTATTTCTGAAGTAGACACCCAGTATGTTTGGGTGTAGAGATGGAGGAGTGTCTCACTCGGTGGGCCATATACCCACCTTATGTCAGTATGTGGCATTCTGATTATTATATTGTCATGGTGCACAAAGCGTGGTATCATGTCCATTTATGATGTATGATTTCATAGTCAACTTTATTAGAGTGGTTATTTCTTTTCAAAGTTGAGCATTTTTACTTTACAAGTGTTGATAAAACACCACTCAATGTTCAAAGATAAATTTCTGGGCTTGCAGACCTTTTATTATAACTTGTTCAAAACTTGCATATATAAACTGTTTTTCCTGAAATACCATGAGCACACACAAGACTTATTGGGAAATATTTCTCACACCTTTTGTATCATATCTTCAGGTCGATCCTGCTTGGAAGGTTGATTTACTTATGCTGCCATGAGCTTAGAGGGTTTATCCTAATGTATTTATTTATTAGAGATTTTGGTTACCATCTATTTGTTTTAAGTCTTGTAAAAGTATTGTTTTGAGATTGTAATAAATCCGTTATTAAGTTATTTCCTTCTATATTTTCTATTACCTAGTTATAAAGACCCTTTGTCTTAAGGATAGGATAATATCCCTGCCCCTTTTGGGGTAGTAAGTAGCGGGGTGTTACAGCGGCTCCTCTCACAAGAAGATGCGGCTCGGCGGCTCGGCTTGGTGGCTCGGCTCATCTTCTCCAGAATGCTTTTCTGCGTCCAAATTTTGATTTTTCTTCCATTTTCACTCAAAAATCATCCAAACAACTACTTATATCCTTAAAAAATACTGGGCTTAAACGATATCTATGAAAGCAATTAAAATACATTGTTCATATACTTCTACTCATGAAACTTATAGTGAAACTACCCATACTAGTAAAAACGAAGGATTACAGATTTTAACCAAAACAAATATTTTCTTATTTTAGTTAAGCCTAACATGCTTCCTACATTTGCCAACCCATAGCTCTAATACTAATTGAAGGCTTAAAATGGCAAAAATAATGAAAACGAAAGGATGTTAAGAAAACGAAAATTCTACCTCTGTGATGAAATGGCCATCTTCGGACTGGTGTAGATGTTTGTATAAGGATATTCGAGACTAGTGCCTCACGTCTCTGCAAACATCTACTACGTTTCATCCACACAAAGCTTTTGATCTTTCAAAATGGTGCCCGTAGCACAGCCGGTAAAGGATTGAAATTTGGGTTTTGATAAATTTTTTTCAAAGTTAAAAAAATGGGTTTTTGCTTCTGAGAGTGTGAAATGAATTACGCAAAGTTCCTCTCTACACTTCCTTCTGTGAATTCAAATCTACAAATCAAATAAACTCTGCTGACCTCCGCTCCTCTGCAATCCATTTACACACCCTGAGAGAGAATAATTTCTTTACGCGAAAAACAGAAAGCACCCATACTTTCTGTTATCCTTTACGCAGAACAACATGGGATCTATCCAATGTTATCTTTTTTAAAAAAATTAATTAATTAAATTAATAGTTTTTTAAAATAAATTTTATTTTACATTAGTCTTATTCATTGTGCTAGATAAATTATTTATTTTTGGGTTTGCACACTCATAAATAATAAACTTCAATTATTTATTTTCTGAGCTTTATTAAATAGCCCAATAAATAATAACAAGCCCAAATAGACCAAATAAAATTTTATACATTTTATCTAGTTCCAAATTAATTTTTTAATTATTCAATCTAGGCCTTGGGCCCTGAATAATTAATTAGCCAATTAAACTAGATAAAATTAATACTCTCTCTCGGACATTTTATTTTATTCTAGTCCAATAATAAATTAAACTAATAAAATAAAAATCCATAATTATCAAGACTAATTTCTTAATCCAAATTCTTCATTCCAGGGACCAAAAGACACATTGCCTTGGCTATTAAAATGACCAAAGTATCCCTGCTATATAAATAGCTATATTTTGCATTTTAAATATTTCCTAATATCATCATAAGGAAATATTGACCCTAAGGACAATGCTGCATTAGTAAAGTTTTTTACCTACAGGTGTAATGACTAAAATATCCCTCTACGCATCGTCGTGCAATTAGAGAAGAATAGTGTACTAACACCTCTCTAATATACATCTACCATCCTTAGACCTCCAATTTAATGATCCATGACTCCTGGAATGTTTTTACTTTTCAAGAGAGCTATCCTAAAGTAAACATCCAAGTCATGATCCCCAGGGCCCTGGATAATTAGATCATTTGAACAATCACAAGGGGCGATATAACGTAGAAGCTATCTTGTACAAGTCTGTCTTAACTAACTAGTTACATATACCCAACATACAAGTATATTGGTTCTACGAAAGAACCTCAACTACAGTATATCAAAGTATATGCTTCTAACTTCGTCAGACCACCAACTCATACTCAAGTGGTAGAGTATTAGTCTACGCTGTAGCAGTAACCGTCTAAGTTTCTTTTAAATAGTACTTTCAGAAACCACTATTACAGGTCATGTTCTACGTATTTGAAATACGCTCATGCTATGAAACGAGTGGACTACTCACTGGCTAAAGGTAAGCCATTCTCCATTTAAAATTCTTAACACAATAACCTATACATGATGAGATTCACATTCTCATCAATCAGTTAAGAACAAACATTTATGTGTTAAGTAACCCGTGATTCATACCTTACTGTGAAAGACCACCATTCACAATGAGTCCTTTCCAAACAAAAAATTGTACACAAATAAAATGTAAATTCATAAACAAATTTTGAGAATAAATTCTTTTATTAATAAATTCGATAATTACATCAGATAATCTAGTCTAGAGGGCATATGTTCCAACAATAGAGACATGCGATAGGAGGAATGATACAGATGGATTTAAACATAGCTATTGGGGAAAATATTTCCTCATAATTGATACCCTCTTTCTGAGTATACTCTTTCGCCACAAACTTAACTTTGAAGGTTTCTACTTTTCCATCTGCATCTCTCTTCCTCTTGTATACCCACTTATACCTAATAAGTTTTATCCGTTTGAGGCAAAGTTACAAGATCCTAAACCTGATTGAAGTACATAAACTCAATCTCGACTTTTATTACTTCATGCCATAAATTTGCGTCGGCATTAGCAATGGCATCCTTGTACTTAGTAGGATCTTGTTTCTTATAGTTGGAAATTAGGTAAAAAACCTCTCTAATCCATCTTTTTGGAACCTTAGATATCCTCCTACTACAACGAGGCTCCTTTTGTACAGGCTCTTGAGATTGTGCCTCTTCTTGTTCCACAATTGGTGTAGAAGAATTTGATTCAAAAGATAACTTCTCTTCGAGCTCTATCCTAGTTGAACTTTTCGTGGATATACTTTGATCATCCTCCAAGTATATAGCATTGGTACTTACTAATGCTTTCAACTCATTGGGATGATAAAAGTAACTATTTTTTGTTCCTTTTAGATACTCAACAAAATAGTATAATTTTGACATTGGTTCTAGTTTGTCTCCCTTAATCAGTACGTAAGTTGGACAACCCATATTTTGAAATAGTTCAGACTTGGCTTACACCTAATCCACATCTTATAGGGCATCTTAGGTACTGACTTAGAAGGTACTAAGTTCAGAATATATGCCGTTATTCCAGGGCATATCCCCAAAAAGAAACTAGAAGAGTAGCATGAGACATCATACTTCGAACCATTTCCATCAATGTCCTATTCTTTCTCTCAACTACTCTGTTCTGTTGGGGTGCCCCCAGTGTAGAGAGTTGGGATATTATTTCATGATGTACCATGTAATCCTTGAATTCACCGAGAAGGTACTTTTCATCATGATCCGATTATAAGGATTTTATTAGTTTACTTGTTCGATGTTCCATTTTAGCCTTAAACATTTTGAACTTGTTAAAAGAGTCAGACTTGTGCATCATCAGATAAACATAATTGTACCTTGTACAATTATCCGTGAAAGTAATGAAGTATTCAAATCCTCTTCTCTCTGGTATAGATAATGGACCACACCCATCAGTATGAATAAGGCACAATATCTTCTTGGCTTTATCTACCTTCTAGGTAAAAGGCTTTTTGGTTATCTTCCCCATAAGGTAAAATTCATACTGAAGCCAACTTTCCAATCTCAATAAGTCCAAAGGCCCATAATAGATTAACCTTGATGAGTTGATGTGACTTAACCTTAGATGCTATAAATAAGAGCTATTGGCATTCGTCTTTCTCTTTCTACTTAAAAGTTCATTTTGAGCTTTATTTATTTAATTGTTAATAGGATTTATGAAGAATAGGTTTTCATACATGTGCCCAATATATAAAACTTTTTCATTTCTACTAATAGTAATACCATAATAGAAAAAAATAGAATAATCATGATTTATTAGTCTTGCATCTGAAATCAAATTTTGTCTAAAATCTAGTACATATAAAATATCATTCAAAACTATTATTCTATTACAATTAAATTGAAGTTTCAGCTCTCCTACTATTTAGACCCACACTTGTGCTCCATTCCCTGCACAGAGTTTATGTTCGGTCTTCTAGAATCTTCTTATCTTCCTAAACCTCTGTAAAGAGTTACAAATATGATCAGTGGCTCCAGAATCAATAATCCAAGTAGAAGTTGATAAAACCATAGATATAGACTCTATATAGTAAACACTACATTTGGAGTCTTTCTTGGCCTGAAGGTGTGGACACATTTTTTCCCGTGTCTCTTTTTGCCATGCTTGAAACGCTTGCATTTGAGTTTGTCTTTGGGCTGGGACTTGGGCTGGGTTGCTGCGTTTTCTTTCTTTTTAAAAAATTTTCTAGGCTTGGGTCCAATTCTAGAAGAAGAAGCCTTAGCAATCAAGGCCTTGGACTGTGGCTTCATAACCTTCTTTGCCACCTGAAGTTTCTTCATCAGCTCTGTTAAACTTATGTTTAACTTATTCATATTGTAATTCAATTTGAACTAAGTGAAAGAGCCCAGTAAAGATTCGATAACTATATCCACTTAGCTCTTGGGGTCAATAACTGTCCCAAAGACTTCCGCTTCCTCGAAAACAGCAATTATTTTGAGCATATACTCCCTAACTGATGCTCCCTCAACCATCTCAGTATTTATGATCATTCTAAGAGCCTCCTATCTTGTGGGTCGGCTCTTATCAGCGAACATAGTGGCTAATAACGTGCTAATATTGTATGCAGTGCCCATGTGCTCGTATTTTGACTGGATCATATTAGACATAGAGGCCAAAATGTAGTAATGAGACATCTCATCGTCCTTCTTCTATACTTTCTCAGCCTCACCTCCTTCTCGGTAGAACTTTTTCCAATAATATAGTAGGCTTCGTAGAAGATATACTTATATTCTTTTGCAGTAAGTATTACATCTATGTTCCTCTTCCAGTCTACGTAATTTGGACCTGTTAATTTATTCTCCTGGAGAATAATGGTTAAAGGACTGAAAGAACCTCCACCGACCATTTGTAAAAATCGAATAATAAAAACAAATTCTCAATTTATGAAAAACAAATAATTTGTGCACGTTATCCTTATATTAAAACTGATAATAGTTAACTCTATCACTATTATCTTTAATATGATCAGTTTGACTTTTATAAGAACTGACATAACTTCTTGGAAAGATTAATAGTTTTTTAAGTTAAATGTGGTGACCACCACAAATCGACTACCTTTTTAGATAATGACCCAGAAGATAATTTCATTGAGGGAATTAACGTTTCTTCTCATTTCCTATAGACAATCCTCACACTATGATCTCCAACGTGGGTTAGCCGATCACAATACGTGTCTCGAGCATTAATTATATCCATCCATTATATCTATATCATTGTGGAATTCTAATTCTATACGGGTTCACTCCCAGAAGGTGACGCCAGACGAACCACGATCTCTAATGAGAACCGTAATGGAAGCTGTGGGGCCTTGGAATCCCTCTCTCATTTAATCTTTTAAAACAAGAGTTTTTCAAAGAATATTTTGAAAATATCCCATTAAGTATCCCATAACTCTTGTAAAATGTCTAAATCCATAAATCTCTATGTCAATGTTAAAATCCTTTAAGAGATTTTTTATGAATTAATTTTACTTTGTTAAGAACTTAGTGATTTAGAAAATTTCCTATTAAAACTTCTTAGAGACTTTGGTTTCAAGTTTTATTTGATAAAAATATTTTTTTAAAAAAAGTAAATTAAAATAGTTTACCTTTTTAACTTACAAAAATGTCTAAATCCAAAATATTTTATATCTCAAGGATAAAATCCTTTGAGAGAATTACCAAAAATTAATTTTTGATCTAAGCTAAAACTAACCATTTAATTGAAGAAAATGTTTTTTCTTTGTCAAAATTACCAAGACTTTAGTCTTGAGAAAACGTGCACATAGGTTTACAAAAAAAAAAAAAAATAGCATGCTAGAAAAACTGTAAACATTTTTATACTTTTCTATTTTTTTAACTTAAGTGTCCAAATAATAGAATTAAATAATTTAATTAATTAATGGTTTCATTTAATCCTAAATCCCTTATTATTATTTTTCATGCAAAATATTCCAAGAATATAACTATTGCATAAAAATAACCTCTTGTAATATGGGACTCCTTGAAGGAAATATTAAAAAAAAAACAAAAATGCTCTTCCAAAAACCATCCAGCTCTGGTTCATCCACAATTACCCAACGCCAGTTCTTCCCATATAACTCTTGTTCCTGCACCAAAATAAATCTGGTGCGGGCTCGTGTTATGGACCGGCCCCGATTCACGTCTGCATCACGAATCATCTTCTACTCGATGATATCCAACACCGGTTATGTGTGCTATCCGGCCCCGGTTCATGTCTGATGGCGTTTTTTCTGCGATCTTCTTGGCTTGTAGATTGATCTCTAGGTGTTCCAATGCTTACAAAAAATTTCAAATATTGAATCATAATCACAAAACACAAACGCCTATGCCTTAAAACTCAGGCTTATACGAAATCTACAAAAGCACATAATTAGGTGCAGATGCCTATGCTGCCACACATGAGGCGTACACAAAATCTACCCATTTCAAAAACCATGAGAGATCATAAGGAATAATTTAAAATTAAATCTTTTCACTTTAATTAATCTAAGCATGCTCCTAGGTTTACCAAAAACATAGGCTCTAATACCACTTGAAGGGATCGTGGTAGAAAATCAAAGGAAAAATAAACCACAAAAATCTTTAGGATTTTTAGCTTTTCTCTTAGGTACCGTGAAGAGATTAGGTTGTGCTTGAACTGCGGATTGCTGAACTTTTGGCATTCTCCTTGAAGATTCCGATTCTTGTCTAGCCAATCTTCTGTTGCATCGTATAAGTTTTTTTTTTTTATTTTTACCTTCGATCTTTCAAGGTATGACCCTACCTAATACTGGTCGGTGAAAGCCTAAGGTTAGGACCAACGGTCTTTCTCATGACATACTGCTACAAAAGTAATATCAAGAATGCCCTTCTCTTGAATTTTTATCAACTAGAGATCAATAGAGAACTACCTATACTGGCAAACTTGAAGCTTTACTACAATAGAAGAGAGATAAGAAAGAAGACAAGGAGGCAACCAACCACTAAGAATAGAGGCTTTTTGGGTTTTTTCTGATAACCCAAAAACAACGTTTAATAAAAAAAAATGTGTTTTTAAATGTTAAATATAATATTAATATATATATATACTCAGGTGGGCTAGGGCTTGCTCCTTAGGGCTTTGGTCCATATTCTTGGGTCAGCTTTTAATTATTTATTTAATCATGGATCAGACCAAACCCAAAATAAATAATTAAATATCCAAATGTACCATGCATTTATCCTGAACCTTTTTCTAGTTTAGGCTTGAACTAACTTTAATTATTCAAATTGGGTTTAAGCCTGAATAATTAATTAACCCATAAACTAGACTTTTAATTAATTATCTCTTTGGGTCTTTTATTTTATTTTAACCCAATAATAAATTACGCTTGCTAAATAAAATAAAGCTCATTTATTAAAGACTGGATCCTTAGCCTAAAAATAATTAGGCTTTACGGACTACCCTGATGACCAAACAACACATCGTCTTTAACTACTAAAATGATCAAAATACCTTTACTATGTAAATAGTTATATTTTACATTTTAAATATTTCCTAATATCACCATAAAGAAATATTGACCTCAAAGACAATACTGCGCTTAGTAATATCTCCGACCTATAGATGTTATGATAAATATACTCCTTTACGTAATGACGTACATTCAGATAGAAAGATTGTACTAACACCTCTTTAAATGACATCTGCCATCTTTAGACCTCTAATTCAATGATCCACAACTTTCTAGAATTTTCCATTTTACTAGGGAGTTACCCTAAAGCAAATATCTAAATCATATTTCCTAGGGCCTTGGATAATTAGATTATTCGAACAGTCTTAAGGGGCGATATAACGTTGAAGCTATCTTGTATGGATCTTTATTAACTAACTAGTCACATATACCCAACATAAAAATATATTGGTTTTACAATAGAACCTCAACTATAGTATATCAAAATATATACTTCTAGCTTCGCCAGACTACTAACTTATATTCAAACCATAAGGTATAAGTTCACGTTGTAGCAGTAGTAGTCTGTGTTTCTACTATTATAGTACTTTTAAAAACTACTACTTCAGGTCCAATTTTATGTATTCAAAATACGCTTATATTATGAAGTGAGAGGACTATTCACTATTTAAAGGTAAACCATTTCCCACCTAGAATTCACAACATAATAATATTATCATGATAAGATTCTCGTTCTCATTATTCGGTTAAGAATAACAGTTTCTGTGTTAAGTAACTCATGATACATACTTTACTGTGAAAGACCTTCATTCACATAAATTACTTATTTAAACACAATGGGTCTTTTCTAGCAAAATCGTGCATAAATTAAAACGAGAAAATACAAACAATTTGTGAGACTAAAATTTTTATTAATTTTATCAAAATTACGTCAAAAATACAGTCTTAATAAGCATACATTCCAACACTTTCTACATTTACCATGCCTAAATTTTGTGTTGATCATTACTTTATTTTACAAAGGGATGATGAGAAAGTAAGATGGGTGGAAGGAGTCTACATGTGTTTTGGCTTGGTCTTGATTTTATTTGGATATTGGTTTGATTTGCTTTGTGTGGTTTTTAATTGTTAAGTGCTTTTTTACCCCCTAGTAATAAGGAGACTATGGCCCAATTCAAGTGCAGGGGAGTGAGTCTTTGTATTTATTTTTAGGAGTTTTATTAGTCTTTCCTCTGTCTTATATTTTATGTGTGTGTGTGTGTGTTTTTTTTTTTGCTAGTATTTTTTTGTACTTTTATGTGTGTTTTATTGTACATGATTGAATAAAGTCTTCTTAGAACCAATTCTCTTCTTCCTTAAAAATTTCTACATCTTATGGAACCTATTGCATTTGGAGAATATTGTTTTAACTTTCTACTCTCTTTATTATTTTTGGTCCATTTGGAGATGTTTTCTTGTGTTAATTTATGACCAATGAGGATATTGTCCAGTTTTAGTGTGCAGGAGTAGTTTGGTAGAATTCTTTGCCCAATTTTTTATTAATTTCTTGGTGTTTCTTAAAATATTAAGTTGATTTTTTAGCTTATTTAAAAAAGGGAATTTTGAAATTTTAAAGAATTTGGGATTTTTTTTACATGATTTTGACATAAATATGATTTTGGCTTAAAATGGAGTTTATTTGCCTATAATAAAAATATGATTTTCTTTTTAGCTTTAGATATGAATTTATCATTCATTTTGGTTATATTTTTTTGAAGTAAACTTGTGTATTAAATTGGATTTTGCTAAATCTTGAAAATTTAAATTAACCCACTACAAGAAAAATGAAAATTAGCGACAAGTCGTTGCTAATTTGGGATGGAACAATGACAGGAATAAAAAATTTGAAAATAAATTTATCTTTTTTAAAGTCCATGGCTAATCTGTCACTATTAGAGATGGTCCGGATTTGCGACGTTTTTTTTAATTATTCATTAACACTAATTAAATTGAAAGCTGTCACAAATTAGCAATGACTTTACGACAGCCTTTTTTAATATTTAATTAACACTAAAAAATTAAAGCGTCATCACAAATTTGTTGCTAATTAGTGACGACTTTGTAGCGCCCATCCAAAATTCAAAAATAAATTTATTTTTCAAAATTAGTCATCGCAAACTCGTTGTTTAATTTTAAAATTTAGCGAGGGATTTGCGACGGCCTTCCAAATTTTAAAAATAAATTAAAAAAAATTGAACAAATGAGTCGTCGCAAATCCCTTGCTAACAATTGCAAATCCATTGTTGCGATGGCTTATTTTTTTCAAATTTAAAAAAATAAATTTATTTTTACATTTTGGATGCCCATGACAAATCTCTTACTAATTAGCAACAAATTTGTGATGGCCTTTCAAATTTTGAAAATAAATTTATTTTTTAAAATTTGAAAAAATTAGCCATCGCAAATCTCTTGCTAATTAGCAATGGATTTGAGACGGTTCAATTTTTAAAATTTTAAAAAATAAATTTATTTTTACAATTTGGATGTCCATCGCAAATTCCTCACTCACAAATCCGTTGCTAATTAGTAAGAGATTTGTGACGGTTAATTTTTTCAAATTTTAATATTAATCATTTTAGCCTAAAAATAAAATTTTAAAATATAATATTAAAAATAATTTTTATCACTGTATTCATATTCAAATGCATCTATGTAAATATATATATATATATATATATATATGTATGTATGTAGATATATGTACGTATTGTATATATGAAAAAAAAAATATATATATATAAATAATAGCCAATCTAAACAACACATTGAATAGATATTGCAATAAATTTAATAACTAAATACTACAAATATGGTTGTTCATAAGGTTGTAGAATAATTGATTCGATTTGAATAATTAAAACAAAAAAAGTTATTAACTTTTGATTTTTTCCGAACAAAACCGTTCTGAACAATATCAGTATCAAGAATCATCCCAAACTAAAGAACTAAAATTAGAATTGAATATATATAATCATAACTTATATATATATATATATATATATATATATATATATATATAAAGATATATAAGAAATTCTAACTTTTCAAACGAATAAAAGATTAGAAATAATACAACTAATTTTAATTTTTTAATGATTAAAAATTAAAAATTATAATTAAACGATAAAAATATATTAAAATTTAATATCACTATTTTTAAATTGATAGTGTCTCATTCGATATGATCGATTGAGACTTAATCGATAAAAATGATCACTTTTTTATTATAAATCATTTAAAAAACATCATATATCATTTTCAATTGTATTTTTTTTTACAAGATAAGATAATTAATATTTTTAATTCTTTTTTAACAATTTTTTTTTATTTTTTAAGTGCATGTTTTTTTTCAGATTTTTTATTAAAAATTTTAATATTAATCATTTTGACTGCAGTCATTTTTGCTTTCTTTTGGAAACACAAGGCGCTCTTTCATTAGCTACTTCTATCGCAGGAGAGGCAATATTATTGCAAGTGCCCTTTATATCTTTCTCTATTCTTTTCTTTTTCCTTTCCTTTTTGCTTTCGCGGCTGATTCTTCTCTCTTTACTCTTCAGCCGCAGTGCTACACAGACAAGTAAGGTAGAAATTTCAAAGCTTTTTGCTTTGCCATAGATCTGTGGACGAGGAGGATATGGGGAACGGCAGAGGAGGTAGCAGCAACACCACCAAGGTTAACAATGGTGCGCGGTGTTGGGACTGGTGGTTCTGGTGTTGGGTTGCAATCGATACTGGCTGGGTCAAGGAAAATAGTTCAGAGTTTAAAGGAGATAGTTAACTGTCCCAAGCCTAAGATCTATGCTGTGCTCAAAGAATGTAATATGGACCCTAACGAGGCCGTGAATAGATTCCTCTCACAAGGTCTTTTTTCCTTTTTATTTTCGTACTTTTGCCCCTTTTTGCTTCTGCTATGCACCTTCTATATGGATATTTGAAGCTAATTTCCTCATTTTATCGCGGGGTTGGCTTAGTTTATTTGGTTTAGTTTTTTCCCCGTGAATCGATTTTTTGTGTCTTTGAGGTTAATACGGTTTTCTTGTTGGGAAGACTATGTGGCTGGTGAATGTTTCATTGTAATCTCTCCGGAGAACTAAAAAAAGAATTGAAACTCATTGCTATTCCCTACTTGATTTAGTAGCTGTAAGCAAGAAAAAGACGGGATTTTGATTCAGAGCTTCGAGTTTAAACGGACAGAGAGAAAAATTCCGAATTTGGGTTTTTATGGTTTCTGTTTAGCTTCTTTTATTGGGATATACTGTAAAATCCCCTTTTAGGGCCACATTAAAAACTTTTAACTTTTTCCTGATTTTCTTTGAAAAATTCCAAATTTGGAGTTTTAGGTTTTTCAATGTTTCTGAATCACTGAATATGGGATAGTAGTTATTTGGCACTGTTATTGCATTATAGCAGTATGAGAAACATTGCCTAATTATTGTACCTAACTCATCAATTTTGTTGTACTGATATTTGTTCAAAATTTTTGCTGCAAGCTTTTCCAGTTTCTGGTTATTGTCTGTCGGGAATGATTTGAGACAGAAAACATTTATATGTCTTGATGATCTTTTAACTCTTATTTCAGATCCTTTTCATGAGACGAAGAGCAAACGAGACAAGAAGAAAGAGGTACATGATTTTTGCAAATTTTTATACAAAATATACTATCTTGTTTCCAGCTTTTTAAGCCTCAGTCTTTTGTCACATGGTCAAAACTTGTTTCCTCTACACAAAGTCCTTGCACGCAGGAATTTCCATATCTAAATCATTGTAAAACTTTTTTGTATTTTCTTGTTCTCTGGACAGGAAGCTGATAAAGTTCTGATGGAGATATGGTATTCTTATGATATTGTCACATGGCTTACTGAAATTTTTTCCAAACTCTGATATTCTTATGACTTAGTTATAAAATTTGTTGAAATTCTCATCCATTCCTACTCCAGGTTAAGGATACATCTGAATTTAGGCCCAGGGGAGCTGGTGGCACCTCAAACCATGGCAGGAGTGGTGCGGATTGATATTTTGGGCGTGGCCGCACCCAACGTAGTTCTTCTGGTATATGCAGTCCAATAAAATGTTTACTGCCAAATTAAAAGTAACCATTGCCTTGTTGGACATATAGTAATGTGACAATCTCATCTGGCAGATTCTGCGCCTTGCACGGCAGACCTGCATACAAGAAGGAAAATGGATCAACTGCTTATTCATGTTCTTTGTCTTCATCACCTGGAATTGCTGGAAGCAGCATCAGTAGACGACCTTCAACCTACAGGTTTCTTCTTTTTCGCCCGCATTCTCTGCATTCCAACTATTTTCATTTATCGAATTACAAATTTAGTACTTTTGCTTCACTTGTTTGGCATATATTCAGTGATGCTGCTGCTTCTGAAGTTAAAATAATCATTTTTTAAAATCATTTTAAGTGCTTCACTTGTTTTACTTTTCCTACTGTCTTTATCTGTGCTTTCCTTTTATCTGTGTTTTACTTTTCCCTCAATACTGTCTTATCTGTGAGTATTAAGCGAACCAAAAATGCTGTTGGCCTTGACAATTGAGTCTTAACGTCATTGCTTGTCTCTTTCATGTTAAACAATATTTTTCATAAGATTACCACTCTGAAAGGGATTTACCGAACCAAGAAAATTACTCCGTTCATTTTTTAAGGAATATTGACATTATTACCTTAAAAAACTAGTTAGTTTTTTTTTGAGGAAAAAGATAAGGGAGAAAGGGATTTACCAATTAAATAATTTGTCCAACGACACTGTTAATTCTTGTTATCAGGAGGCAGTGAATGGCGCCTACCTCTAAAAAATTTTTAAATTATAAAAATTAAAATTATTATAAATTTTTTAAAAAAAATTATAATATTACTCTCTCAATCTTAAATTATTAATTCCTTCCCTTCTCGTGATAATTTAGTTTTCAAATACTTACCTCTTTTCAAATACTTACCTCGTTAAACAAAACGATCAAAATTCGAAGGATGAAGTATAAAAAAGCTATGGTTTTAAAACTTTTTTGTTGCCCTTTCAAGCTTTAAAAGGTTTATGTTGTTGTTCTTGGGGTCGGCTGTAATACTTATTATATTTACATATTTTGTACGTGGCCTTCAAAAGAAAAAAAAATGGTGACTTGTACGTTGACTTGACTTTAAAGGACTACAATGCCTGTGTTCCTTTTTTTTTTTCTTTTAAATGGATATAGAAATTAGATAGTGAAATGAATCCCCACTAAAACGTGAAATTATTGATTAGTAAGAAATGTTTCTAATTAATTATAATATTATTTCTTATATTCAGATAAAATGAAATTTTAAGATTGAATTATTTATTTATTTATTTTATTTCTTATATTTATTTCTTATTTCTAATTCTTATATTTCTTATAAAAGAAGAAAAGTATAAAAAAGATGCAATATGACTGTAAATAGAGTTTGAAAAATTTTATAGAGAAAGTTGATACGGTCAAGTCCCGTGCTGTATTAAACAAGACTGACTCAATAAATTAAGAAGTAGAGCATCTTCAAATTAAAAGAAAATTCTTAAATGTACTCATTTTATTGTATTAATTTCTTTGTTTGTGAGAAATTAATTTAGAAATTTGTTACGGTGTCATTTGTACAATTTGATGCCAGGTGTTAAGAATGTAGTCTCATTATCAGATCCAAGGCAACGTACTGCTGATGTTTCTGCTTTTGTGAGTTCTCCATTTCTTCTACTCTTGTGGGGGTTGGGATGCGTTGGGGTTTAGTGGTGAAGAAAGATTGGTACTACCCAAGTATTGTATTGGTAGCGTATTATGAAATCGGTAGATTTTTAAGTGTATTTATTGTCAAAAGTGTTTTTGGTCTTGGTTTTCGAGGTGCCTGTTTTCCTTTGGTCTCAAACGAGAGACAATAGATTTCTTGGCTCCAATTGTATGTATAATTTAAATGATGCGATTCTTGGTTAAACTCTTCTATGTTTTCAGGGTATTGAGTTGAATTTATTTGCTTGTTGGTTCCTATCTATTGCATCTTTTCTAATTTGAGTGGCTAATAATTATTGTCATTCTTATTACTACTTTCATTTCACAATATAAATCGTTTTAGACTTGTGTATAAGAATTAAGTGTCTTAAATTTTAAAAATTTTAACATTAAACTATCAAAAATACCCTTAGTTAAGTTTTTGTCTACTTTGGTAATTGGAGAGAATTTTATCATAATTAGTGGAAAAAAAGATTCTTAGGAGGGATAGAGCTAGAAAAAAATAATAATAAATTTTTATAAAATTTTGTAAAACAATTTATATTATGAAAAAAAATTTCAAGTCTAAAACAACTTATATTGTGAAACGAATATAATATTTTTGCAAACAAATGCTGCAACAATAGCGGGACAAAAATTACGCAACCTATTCATTTGACATTTTAATTTTGGTCATTAATAAATTCATATTTTGCGACGATTTATATTTTTTAGTGATCTTTTTTAATAATAGATAACAAAAATTATGTCATTTATTTGTGTGATGTTTTTATTTTTGTCATTAATAGTTAAATAGTCAACTCATATTTCCTATGATATTTGATGATGTTATCTTTTAATAATAGGTGACGACAAATGCATCACATATTTTTATTTTTATAACAAATGGTTGAACGTTTAACTTATATTTCATGACGATCTAATATATTTTGTGACAATTCATAAACTATTTTATGTCAAAATTAAACGTCACAAAAGCATAGATACAGCGTGACGTTTTTATGAACACTATATATTATTTATTAATTTGTGATAAAAATATTCATATCATTACTATATATTTTTAGTGACGGTGAAAATGTGACGATTAACATGATGATATAAAAAAGGTCATAAAATATTATGTATGATAAAAATTAAATATTGTGTGATGTTAATGGGTGTATTAGTAATCGTCAATTTTGGTGCAACAATAGTAATTAAGTAATTGAATTGTTTGTCTTTCTCATGATTTTTCTTCGTAATCCTAAACATGGTCCCTTTTTTGTGGTAACACTCATAATTTTAAGAACTCCTTTTAGATCTTCTAACGGATGACTATTGAAATAGTCCTAAATTGATAGAAGTTACAAATGTATATATAGTTAAATTAAGAATATAAAATTATCGTATGCATACGAGTTTCTTTTCATAACCTAGTTGATTTAGGTTAATAATATAAGAACAAACATAAAGTCTCATAAACTTACTCCTTTTCTTTCAATAAAATAAGAGAAATAAGTAATTTGTCTTCTCATTTATATTCCCTCATCTTTTCTTCCCTCTTTTACTCCAACCAAACAAGGTATTAGTCATTGATCTTCTTTTAATATCCAAATCTCGTATTCACTTGAATTTCTTGATTATGGATCTAATATTTCTTTGGAGGGGCTACCACCACTGCCATATTCCTAAGAACGTCTGCATCTCTCTTGCCCTCTCTACAACCTCTTGCTAAAATGAAAACCTAGAATGAAACCAGAAATCAAAGAAGAGAAAGAAGAAACAGAACCAGTTTGTCACCCCAATGTTTCACCCGACACTTTTCTTGAACTCTCTTCCATTGATTTTTTTTAGCTTTGTCAGACATTTAAGCCAAGTGATTCCTCATGCTTACTTCCATCTATCTCCACCATAAGAAAACTAAAATGATTATTTACTCTAATAAATCTGACAGTTAAATAGTTCATCCTCGTGAAAATGATCTTTACTCACTAGTATATTTCTTGCATAATCTAGTGCGTTAGCTAGTTGAATTTGCACATCTCCGTGACTTAGGGCAAAAGTGAAAAACAAAAATCTTTGTTGACAACATCATAGATAGGACTAATAAAGACATTCGTTACTTGCCAAATAGCAAAAGAAATAAAATGTAATCACTTGGCATGTTCAAGCCATACATTAAGTAACAATATCATACAATTACGAAGTCTTGGCTACTTCTCATGCTTCAGGGGCTGAGAAACTTTTATCGGAAGTCTTTGGTTTCAAAGTGGGTTCAATAGCAATGCCTTCAAGTGTTGTTTGTGCTTTATTGTTTTCCGCTATTGGCAATGATTGGTCTTTGCCCTTTTCGCATGCATTCGAACTTGAAAGATCTTTGCTTTTACCCCATACCACTGAGTAGAGCCCAACCACGATGATACTGGCACCAATTAAACTGTGCAAACCAAACAATTTCATCTTACTATCCAAAATAAAAGTGTCTAGACAAATGAATTAGGTAATTATAAGAATTCCACAGCCCTAAGATCAGTTTTTTTTTTTTTTTAAACAGAAGTTTGTAAAATTCATGGTGGAACAGTAAATTTTGGTTAGATGTCTAAATCTTTGCATTAGGCTAAAATTGGATATCAGTTCTGTTCTGAAGAGGGGCAGTAATAAAGAAGATTAGTTGGGGATTCCTCTAATTCGGATCATTATGATTAACATTGGGTATCCATGATTTAACTGCTAAGTTCCTATGCTGTTGAGTACACATCTAACACTAAATTACCAACAGTAATTATACTCCTAATATTAGATGACATAGATATTATAAGATTGCCATTTAGCATAGATGATTTTTGCATACCTGCCAAGATGAATTTGCTCAGCCAAAATTAAGGCTCCAAGAACCGCTGTAATTACCATGATTAGAGGGCTGAAAGCAGTAACAAATACTGGACCTCGAATCTTGTTCACAACACCTTGCATATAGTAAGCGATGCCCGAGCAAACCACTCCCTACCACAATATTCATAGAGTTAACGTTATGCAAACACTTTGGATTGCTATAATTATATAGATTTCCTAAATATTACCACAGGGAGATTTTGTGAGGCTCATCATGTCCTCTTTTGTCAAAGTTTTATAGTTTTCTTTTTGATAAACGAAAAATACTTCATATCAAACTCTTCACAATTTCAAAGTGACTCATATTATTTGAAAAAAAAATGGAAATGACGTGAAAAAGCTTACTATAAATGGCTCTGAGTCAAAACTCACCGAGTATGCAGCGGCAAGAAACCTGGAGTCAAAACCTATTTTCCAAGCACTCATATTCCGCTCCATTATAAGTGCTGCAGCTCCGCTTTCCACCGTGCCCGTGAAGCACACTAAAGCTGCGAGGGAGAGCTCCGCCGGGTACTCCTTTAGTGTCATTGACTAGCGAAAGGATGTCAAGATTGCATAATTAGCTTCTACCGACCGATTATAAGGACTATGAGCACAAACAATCAACTAATTCCTTTACTTTTATTTGCCTTATAATCTAATTCACCAAATTTTTCAAAAGGCAAGATATGGGAAAATTGATTCCGAAAATGACATCATATACACACATGATTTGCTTCAATAAAAAATTGAGGTGGAAAATGTCAGTTGTCAAACAATTTGAAAGTTACAAGCTATTATTTTTAAGTGCTTCGGATTGTTTCCTCCAACTTCTTATGTTCTCTTCTCCACTTTTAAAAGATTACCACGTATCCCTTATGCTACTTTTTTTTTCTAAATAAAAGATATTATTATTATTATTGACGGGAGGGGAATCTAGCATCCCACTAACAAAATTGTTTGCAAGCCCAACTTTTAAAAGGGGAACCCGCTAAATAATGTGGGTGGATGGACGTTGAACCAGGACTATAAGGATCACCCTAATTCTGAATTTTCTATGATTCTAAAAATTATGGTGATTCAATTAACATAAATATTATGATAATTCTTATAATTTTAAAAACTATGCTTATAAAGTTTAATTCTTCAGTCTCATAATGGGGGTAGGTGTATGTCTCATTCATTTTCGAAATTCACATAAGTTTATGATATAACTTTTCAAATTCAACCGTACAATAAAATAAAATAGTAAAAAAAAAAAAAAAAACCGTCACTTGCTAGATATTATCTTCACTCTTTTATTAAAATCATCAGTAGCTACCAAGCTTTAGTCTAAAACTCTCACTACTACTGTCCACCTAATTAATAAACTGTCTTCACTCTCACTTGTCTCTTCTTTTCATCGATTATTTGGTCATGTTCCCAACTATTTTTATTTTCATATCTTTGATTGTGTATGTTATGTTTATCTCTCTACACACGAACGCACAAAACTTACAGCCCATGATATAAAATTATAATGCCCATGATATAAAGTTTTGGTATATTGACCTGCAGAATGAAGAAGCCAGACCAGCCAACAATACAGGTTAGTAGCATGATTGTGCCTGTAACCCAATGTTGATTAGACGTAGCACCTTCTTGATGATGGCCACCTGTGTGTGCGTACCCTAATATATTGACCACTGGACCTTTATACAATGTCATGACCATTGCTCCCGAGACTGTTATTGCTGTTCCAATGATCTTTGCAATACTGTGAATTTGCTTCACATTAACTTTCTCCAACCTGTTTTATGAAAAGCACATTATATATATGTGTGTAATTTCTTTTGTTAGTTAATGAAGAAATCTCTTTTGTACACCAAGCATTATTATGATATATATTATCTTTATTTGAAATATTATCATTTTAGAAAATATTTTTCTAAATATTTATCTTTTTAGATATTCAAGAATATTTTTATTTTACTTTTTCCACTTATATCCGTATTCTATTTATTAAAGTACTTTATTAAACCATTATATTAATTTACCAAAAGGGATAATACAGTTTTTTATATCCTAGTTAAAATAATGATTTTTTGTGTTAAAACTTTAAATGACAATTATTTCCAAATAGATAAAGTTTTAAAAACATTCTCACTAGTATAGCACGCTAAACAATACATCGAATTCAGTATGACGTTTTCACACTAAAATTTAAAAAAGATCTAAAAAAGTATATTAGAGTGTGAGTTAAAACTAAATATGACTCTTGAATTATATCTATTTTAGAAAGTGGAAAATTAGTAGCGCATGCTTTTTTCTACCATGGAAATAAAATTTTTATCATTTTTTTTCTTTACCAGATAAAGAAAAATATTAATTACCTGAATATAACTGCCAAGATGAAAGTAATTGCCGGGAGAACGTTTACAGTGGCTGATGTAAATGTTGCAGAAGTGTATTGCATGCCAACATAGTATAAGTTTTGGTCAATTACAGGCCTGACAACAAGATGAAAGACGGCATGTGCATCAGTATCCAACAAAGGTTTTCAGCCTCCTAGCTATTGTCTTTAAAATTAACTAAGAAGAAAGAAATAGTCCACTTTGGGTTTCTTTTTTTTTTTTTTTTTAATATAATTTTCCTTAATTAGATTACTTCTCAGGTCACTTGCGACGTTTCTGTTTAGTAAACCGTTGCAAATTGTTATTCTTGGTACAATAAACATTATTTAACTTTTTTTTTCTCTCTCTCTAAGGCCAGGGGAAAGAGACAGACTTAGGTTCGGTTGGAAGAAAAGATAGTTCTAACTTCGTATCAAATCTAGAATTTAAATGTTGAGTAATAAATATATCACTATTCGAGTAAATTATTTGAATAAAATATTAAGGTGACATAAAATTTAAGTCGTAAATCATTATGAGAGAGGGAGGAGACAGAGTTATAGGATCTGGTGGGAGAAGAGAAGGGACCTAACTCTTGGACAAACACGTATAGCCTCTTACGAAAAGGAAAAGTGCAAAAATAGAAAATAAAGGAGATGTAAAGTAGCTGTATGCAATTGTTCTAATGGAAGATAAGGCAACTCTAAATGGGAATTAAACAGAGTGTTCGAATAATTAAGTGATCAACAACTAAAATATAACTTTAAAAAAAAAAATCGTTTTCGACACAGAGCAGAGTGTAATATAAAGATGAAATATTGAATATCCAAAGAGTTTGAGAACATTACTCTAGAAAAGCAAGAGCCATAATTTTGAAGCAAATTCGAAGTGTCAACTTTGGCCGTACTTTCCTGCGTAAAATAGGACAAAAAAGATAATTAATGCAAAAATTATATTGCTACTAGGATCCAAACTCTGAGGTGTATGGGCATGCAAATCGAATGGATGCCGAAATCAGAATCATAAGATTCCCATTATTCTTGTATCTGGTTCTTTGATTTTGAGTGAAGTAACTCATTAAAAAAAAAAAAAAAAGGAATCTTAAGGTTCCAGTGTTATTGTGGTCTTTCTTTTCAAGGTCTCGTGGCTATTATACATCCAAAAATATACCCCAAAAAAAAGTGACACCGGAGTATCTTGTGGAAAATACCTGCATGGACAGATATTTGTGAACTATATTCATCAAATATATATAGGCATATCATGTAATGCATATGGTACAAGACGGCGAAGAGTTCGAAATTTGAAGCTCGAGTACTTTTGAAGGGCGAAAAATAAAATTTACATGTATTTTTTTTTAAATTTTAAAAATTTTGAAATATTCATTTTTTCCGTGTATATTAATATAAATCTTCAATGTAGTAATTTATAAAGATGAGATCCACTTTAAGATTTTCCAAACCGTATTAACTAACTCAAATAAGTTTAACTACAATTGGATCATTAAATATATAAATTTAAATGCAAAATATAAGCTTTTGTTGCAAGATGATAGACCAAGCAATACCACTGGAAAATCTACAAGAAAAGAAGAAAATTGTTATGGGTCCCGAGCTCCTTTCTATTCTCAAGAGGGTAAAAACATCATACACACACATAGGGACTGGGGTCCCTAAAATAAAAGGGTTGATAAACTTATGGAGAAAAGAAAATTCCAAAGAGAAAAACTGACCTTTCGAGAACAAAGGCAAATGGAGCAATAACAAGTGTGGCAATTGCATGACGGTAAACCACAAGTATCCAATGGCTTAGGCCACGCTTGAAGGAAACCATGGTGATAATGTACATCCCTGCATAACCAAATTGCAGGGAGATCATGGCCAAGTAAGGTTTGGCCCTGTTAAACACTTGGCTCGGAGTCCCACTCAGCTTCTGGTTTCCCATTTCTATAACTCACTCTGGTTCTATGCCCAAGGGATGGTACGAGAACACCAAATTGGGAACTCCCCTTTTATATCCAAAACTCGCCAGAACAACCACGAATGATTCCATTGCATCAAAGTGCTTACTCTCATTCCACTAAAATTCCCTTATCCCTAATCCAAAAAGGAGGCAGGGGGCAGTATAGCATTGCTTGCAAAAAGATTCTATGATATTAGATATGTAGGGCAAATCACAATTTCGTGATGCTATAAATTTTGTTGTCACTGTCTCAATTTTTTTTTTTTTTAGATAAGTCTTCATGTCTAACAATTGACAATTTCTTTTTCTTAAGTTTACGATATTCCCAGTTCAATGCTTGATCATATTTTCGAATTAACAGATTTTTTTTCTTGTTAAAAAAATTGTAACTATAATAACACTAATTTAGTCCTCAAACTTCATAAAATTTAATCCATTACATTTATATTGTCTGTGACCATTGTACTACTCCATTAGGATGAAAATTGAATATCCTATTGGTACCTATGTAACCATTGTACTACTCCATTAGGCTAAAATTGAATATCTTATTTGAATTGGGGATACTTCCGTGACCATTTGATGGTGGCGATTGAAAAGAGAGAAGATTAGACTGTAAAAAAATAAGCTATACACACTAATAAAATTTTTAGAGGAACTGCATCATTTTGAATGTATACATAACATTGTAATAATTGTGCATGCAGTCAAAATCAATGTATATAAATTCCTGGACAATTTTCATACGGAAAATTACACAACACTGAATCCTTAACTTGGTATAAACAACTAAAAAAAGTATTTGACATAAAAGCAAATAGACATTTAATTCTATAAGAAAGATGTTTTTCAAAAACTCAAACTACTAAATTAAGACAACACTACACATCGGAAATTTTAAGGGTTCCGTTTTGAAAATACGCAAAACGTAGAGATGAGAGGGACTGAGCTTCTGCATAAAGCTCTGAAAGAGATGCTTAATTCTTTCTTTGCTTTTGTTTTCTTTGCGGAGTGGAATTGAATTCATTGACCACCAAATCATGTTGGAGCTAAGTGCAATATGATGCAAGCTGGGGGGGTCTATGGCGTTCTCGAGAGTGGAATCATTGGCAGAAACCTCTCCTCAAAATGGCCTGCATAATTCATTGATTGTTTTTTTCTATTTTAATCTCCATGAGAATGATACAAACTGTTCTTTCACTAGAAAGAAAAAGTAGTGCCAATGATGTTTTAAAATTAATAATTATTAAATATCAATGTGAATGTTTATCTAGAAAAAATTTTCTTTTCCCCCTCTATTATTGAAAGAAGACTTGACAAAGTTGCAACTCACTTTAAAGATGATATTGTTGCAATTCAAGGCAAAGGTTTGAATGCTTTATGATTATATATATGTCTTATATTTGCTTTTCTCAACATCCGCGGTGACTACTGTTTCTCCAATACCTAAAAGCCACAAAGCCGAAGAGGAAAAAGGATGGCGAGGAGGAGGAGGAGGAGCGCCGGCGGGGGGGGGGGTGAAGATTAGGACCAAACACACTTATTGCCGATTAAGCTATAATTCAATGCGATTAATACTTTATGATTTCTCTTACTCATGGTAAATCTAAGGGTCCTTGGATGACGGATAGAGGGTTAAGCAATAGATTTTCAATACAATTCGGAAAGTTAATTTTCAGATTTCTCATATCTATCGCGAGGCAAATTTGTTCATAGCTTGTCTTTGTAAGTTAGATAGCAGTTCTGCTCCATATTTACATTTTGTCCTATATCCACCACATTGTACTTCTTCTCCACCATCAAAGGTTATAAAACAATAATTATTTCATGGATAGAATTGCCATATGCTGCAACTAGTTTTGGTTCTGCATGTATAACAGGACAAGGATGAATAATAGGGTGACTGAATTGGAATCCACTGCCATGCAAGCATGAGGTCCTATTAAGCCTCAATTCTGTCAAAAGGGCTTTTTTTTTTTTTTTCTAGCGAAATTTGATGCATCAAATTTTTAACTCGAGAGGTCTCTTTTTTCCCCTCACTTTTTCTCTTTTTCTTTGTAGTAGCAGAAACATTGTATATTTTATCTTAACAAGACCGATTGACAACAACAAAAATTAAGAACAGAACAATAACTTTGAGTTTGAGGACAAATTATGAAATATATATATATATATATATGTGTGTATATATACTTTTAAAAAAAATGAAATGGTGAAAGACAAATTTTAAAAACTTTTTTACAAATTCTACTTTTAAAAAAAGTAAGATTTAAAAAAAAAAAAGAGAGAGAAATTGGAGGAAGACACCACTTCAACCTCCCTTAGATATGTCTCGGACAAAATCATGTGTGGGAACATGAAGCATGTTCGCGACAGAATTTTCTTTCATAGAGGGGAAGAATCATGCAGCTTTCATACCTGATTTCTATATATGTGATCAATTTGAACTTGGAATCCAACTAGAAAGTCAACGAATAACATTTAAAATATTTCAATAACATTTTTTGCTTATTTGAAGCCATTTATATTAGTAAAAGAAATAGAAAAATGGTACTGTAGTGAGGATATATTACTATTTGCAGAGGTTCGGGAAGTACAACACTTCCCTCGAGTGGAACTTTACAAGCATTTGAGCACTTTGGGGGACAAATTTTCATGAAAGGAAATTTGGTGCTTCCGTGCTAAGATTCCAATGGGAATTTTGTGGATTCCCACACGACAAATGGGAAGCACCGAGAAAAGAAATGCTACACAAGAGGCTAATGGTAAATGATTAGAAACTTCACAGGATTTCGTGGATAAAAATTCATACGAAATCAAATATCATTAATGGGAGAGATTTGTGGTCCAAAATATGTGTTAATAGATATGATCTTAGTGGCTGCAGCTGAATCTTGCATATTTTTTTTTCTCTTTGGAAGAAAATTCTGTGATAATTCTTTAGTATAATACTCAGATCATTTGATAAAATTAAAGTGTGAATATTTAATTATTAAATTTTGATAATTAAAGTTTCATAACTGAAGTTTGAAATATAAAATTTGAATTTAAAGATTAAATTAATTATAATTTATTTTAGGAGGGGTTAAATGAACACTCTACAATCTAAATTTACACCGTTAAATTATAATTGTCTTATATAGTCATTAATACTTTTTAATTATTTAATTTTCAAACTATTAATTTTTAATTCTTAAACTATATTTTAATAAAAAAATATCTATTTAGATACTTTTTTAATCCTTTTATGGGGTTATGGTGAAGGCTATCTACTATCTGAACTTCTAACACTTTGCTGATATTATGGTGGTATTTTTGCCTTTCTTCTCAAGTAAAACATTTCATAGACTTCTATAGGTGCTAGCCCTTTATATATATATTTTTTCTAAAATGTTATAAAAAGAACGAATATAAATTTACTGGTTCAGCAGAGCCAGTACTGATGGTAGCAATAGCACAAGAAGGTGTTTGCACAAATTCTGGTCCATGCACGGCTATAGGCTCAATAAACCGATGCTGAAGGTGCAAAAAGAATTAGGTTAAAAACGATTGTATCAACAGTTTTTGCTGGAAAGCCACCGGTGGCAAAGGTGCAAAGCTTTACGTGATTAGAAATATTAAAATTATAAAATCAAATAGTCCCATAAAAAAATATTTTCAACAAGATGATGTTTTTTTCTCTAATTAAAAAGATAGTTTAGGAATTAAAAAATTAATAGTTTGAGAATGAAAGAGTCAAATGATAGTCATAGGTATACAAGAAAATTATAATTTAGAGGAGTGAATTTAGATTCTAAAGGTGTGGATTTAGTCATTCTCTTTTTTTTTTACTTTATATTTTATTACATTTTAAGTTAAATAAAAAGAATATTAGTAATTATATAAATATTTAACATATTCAAATTTTATACTTATATAAAGTTTCTTTCACTTAAAATTTAAAACATAATTTTAACAAGTCTTGATTAATTAGGTGATAATAAAAACTTGTTATCAAATGTACTATATTAAATATTAAATATTATATGTTATTAAATACACTTAAATAAATAAATAAATAAGTTTAAATACTTAATTAAATTATTAAACAAGTCCTCATTGATACTTTGTTACTAATTTAATTTAATGATTGTGCAAAACAAAGATTTAACATTTGTAATTTTAAAGAATACGTCATAATTAATTTGTACTGTTTGGCAATGTTTTTTTCAAAACATATTATTAGTATAAAATATGAAAACATATAGTGCTTTGTGTTGGTCTAAAATACTCTTTCGTTTACTTTATTGAATTAACTTTTTCTTTAATCACTAAAGATGATGGAGGGTTTGGCATAGAACTCTACGCATTTATTTGAAAAATAAATAAATAAAAAGGGTTGAAAAGGCATATGAAAGAACCTAACACGCATAATATTTCCTAAGGCCTTTTTGACTTTCCCTTAGTAATAATTCATGTCTTTCCTTCTTGTTTTGGATGTTCTAATTGGAGTCACCCTCTTGCACAAGCCCAATACCCATAGAGAACAAAATTTAGAAATTTTTGTATGGACGTGGTCCATATAGATTAGGTGTATTAAAATGTTGTATTTCATAATATAAATTATACGTTATAACCTATTAATACATCCAGTTCACGTGAATTCGGTCCACGTAAGAATGTCTCAACAAAAATAAGAATAGGATTTAGGGTAAGTTGATCTACATAGTATTGGAAAATAAAAACTAGTGACAAAATATGGCAACCTATAGCAAATTAGCGACAAATTTTTCACAAATAGAGCACCCACAACTAGTTAAAGATGGATTAGTGACCAAACTATATATTTCTTATTATTTTTCTGTAAAAACATTAACAGTCGCTATTTATCAATGAATTAGTGACCGAAACACATATTTTATTTTATTTTTTAAATATGTCGTCCACTAACATTTCTTTTTCTTTTCATCCTTTACAAAAAAAAAAAAAGAGTAAAACGAGGATTAAAACAAATTGTATATATATTTGCAGTAATATTCCAATATAATGTATTTATTCTTACTTTGTACTTTTATGCCAGGAATAGATTTATATTCGCTATATCACATCAACTCTGGAGTAGAAATTAGAATATTGTTGATTAAAGACTTGAATGTTTTTCCATTGACATGTGAATTTTGAATCCAATTCTCAGCACTAACTTGGGGGAAATATACAGCACGCATGGAATATTGTTATATGGGATTCTACGTGTGTAGATATTCTTAGCTTGTTGGGTCTTTTCGAAGGCCTTATTGGGAAACTAAAAGTGAATATTCAATGATTCAAAGGTACGCAGGCCTTAGGCATCTGCGACTGGGCTCGCTTAAGTTTCCAGACGGACAAAAGGGCCCATAAGCCTTTCTTTAGGGCCTTTTATAAGTTTTCCCTCTTTCCCCTAATCGGAATCAATAATCGGAATAAATAATTTAGCAAACCATGTATTAGTAATAGCAACATAGATGATGGATATCCAATTAAGGGTAAAATTGTCCTTAAAAAATGCATACACTTTTACAATCATACTCATTATTATTATTGAGGACAAATTGGTAATTTCAACTTTTATCTTCTTTAAACAATGAACATTTCTTAATGAGAAGGAAAAACAAAATTTGTTATGTTTCGTAAATCTCCTATAAGCGGTTTTTATTATAATAAATTCCTTCCACCAATAATTTTTATTATAATCTTCAATGATTATACATTTTTTCATAGAAACCATATAAACATTGAAGACTACCAAAATCCCTTCTACTAGTGATTTTTATAATAATCTAAAAATTTTAAATGTGAAGGATAAATTTAAAATGATTTAAATTAAAGAAGGATACTATTGAAATGATTTAAATTTAAGAATGATATTGTTATTGAATTTTAAGTGTAAGAAGTGTATTTAAAAGAATTTAAATTTAAAAAGGATATTATTGTTAAATTTTAAATATGAAAGATATAATTATAAAAGTATGTATTTTTTAATGATATTTTTGCCTTTAACCCAAAAAAGAAAAAAAAAAGTGTGAAAAAGCCTAATGTAATTACTGTAAGTAAGAAAAGGGGAAAAAATCGGGTCAGATCTCCAGTGGATCGAAAGGAAGCAACACGCTAGGAAGGGTTGATGAAGACAGGAAAGGTGGAGATAGAATGGGGGTTACGAAAGCTTGTTAGGCCTTTTGTACTAATGTTTTTGAGACATTTTGAAGGGTTGAAAATTGGTGTTTGCGCATTGCGTATTAAGGCCCAAGCAAGAGTATTTCGTAATTAAAAGCTAGATTGCCCATGAACCCAGAAGACAAGTCAAGCTAGATAACTTATATAAGACATCCCTCCCATCCCCCCCCCCCCAACCAGCCACAAAAAAAAAAAAAAAGCAAAAATCTTAAAAAGTTTTTAAAAAAAATTGCACTCTCCATCTCTCCCGACCTAAAATAAGTAAATTTTTTAAAAATACTTCTAAAGAGCCTTTAAAAATAAAATTTTGAGAAAAGTAAAAGAAGTAAGAACAAATGAAAACCCAATAAACAAAAATTGTATTAAAACCAAAGAAAATATTTTGAAGCGCTTAATTTTTTAACTTTTTGCAATCAAGACCGCAATTTTCAAAATTTGCAATTAAAGACTACTAACCATGAACAACAAAGCATAGTATTGAAGAATCCAATCCGTAGGAGGGAATGATTAGAAAAGTGCAGTAATCTGAGGGGTAAAATTGTTATTAGCCCGTAAGGTAAACGAAGAGGAAGTCATATTATGTATTTAAATAGGAATTCAATATAATTTAAAATTTAATTAATTTTTATTTCTCAAGACTAGTTATTTATTCACTATACATCATTTTTTATTTATTTAACCTTACTCTAGTTCTATATATTTTTAATTTTTTATTCAATTCAAATAAACTCTACTTAAAATAGTTACAATTTAAGTGCACTGACTAAGGAAAATATCATTTTATGCGACCACCAAAAGGCCTAAAAGGCTAGTGAAGTGGACTTCTCTCTTGGATTGGACTGTGGAGTCTACATTAGTGAATGAACTAATGGGCCGCTCTTACCAGTAACCTTCTTGTAAACATATACAACATTGTAATAAAATATGGATAGTGTTAAAATAAAATCTTCACACTACACACTAATAAAACTCTAACTATTCTTTGCACAAGAATTTCTTCAAACTTCTCTCTTTCTTTTCTCTCACAATTTTCTCTAATCTTTCTTTCACAAAATAATGGTGTATTACAAGCTTAGAGAATAGCTCTATTTATAGAGCTCTAATTAATGGAATACATCATGGCATGCATCATCTTCCACTAATCATAATTAGTAGTGTCTCCACTAAATGGTGGACATCCATAAAAATCTTCTCTAATAATTCACATAAATCCATAATTAGTGGAGCCTCCACTAATTAATGAAGCTTCCAATAATTTTAAGATATTCATAACACTCCCCCTTGGATGTCCATCTATTACATAAAAAATATACCTCGTTAAAACCTTACTAGATAAAAATCCAGTGGGAAAAAAATCTAGTGAATGAAAAAGAGTACACTATTCTATATGTCTGTTTATTACTCTCCCTGATGAGATGATTCCTTTAAATCTTTAAACCGACGCATACCGATTTTATATCTCAACTTCTCAAATGTTGCAGTCGGTAAAGTCTTTGTGAAAATATTTACGATGTTATCACAAGATCGAATTTGTAGCACATCAATTTCACCTTTCTTCTGGAGTTCATGAGTAAAGAAGAATTTTGGTGAAATATGTTTTGTCCGATCTCCTTTAATATATCCTCCTCGTAATTGAGCTATGCAAGCTGCATTGTCTTCATAAAAAGGAGTTGTAATATCTTTGATCGATGATAATCCACAACTTTTTCGGATATATTGAATCATGGATCTTAACCATACACATTCTCGAATTGCTTTATGAATGGCTATAATTTCAGCATGATTTGAAGAAGTAGCTGCTATAGATTGTTTTGTAGAACGCCATGATATAGCAGTATTTCCACATATAAATAAATAGCCCGTTTGAGAACATATTTTATGTGGATCAGATAAATAACCAGCATCTGCATAACCTGTTAATGTTGGGCTGGTTTTATTTGAATAAAATAATCCGAGATCAATTGTATCTTAGAGATATCGAAGGACTTGTTTAATTCCATTCCAATGTCGTCGTGTTGGTGAAGAACTAAATCTTGCTAATAAATTGACAGTAAAAGCAATATCAGGCCGTGTATTATTAGCAAGATACATCAATGCACCAATTGCACTGAGATATGGTACTTCAGGACCAAGGAGTTCTTCATCATCTTCTTGAGGTTAGAAAGGATCTTTATTCACATTTAATGATCGGACAATCATTGGAATACTCAATGGATGTGCTTTGTCCATGTAAAATCTTTTTAGCACTTTTGCTGTATATGTTGATTGATGAATAAATGTTCCACTTTCCAGATATTCAATTTGTAAACCAAGGCAAAATTTGGTTTTACCAAAATCCTTGATTTCGAATTCTCTTTTTAAATAATCAATTATTTCTTAGAGCTCTTCAGGAGTTCCAATAAGATTAATATTATCAATATATATAGTTAATATCACAAATTTAGAACCAGATTTCTTAATAAAAACACATTGACATACCTGGTCATTTTTAAATCCCGCTTTCAATAAATATTCACTAAGACGAGTGAACCACATGCGCCCAGATTGCTTCAGGCCGTATAATGATTTTTGCAACTTGATGGAGTAATTTTCATGAGGATAATGTTTATATGCTTCAGGCATATGAAATCCTTCGTGGATTTTCATGAAAACATCATTTTCTAAATTTCCATACAAGTAAGCAGTGACAACATCTAATAGGCGCATATCTATCTTTTCATGTACTGCCAAACTGATAAGATATCGGAGTATAATAGCATTAACAACAGGGGAATAAGTTTCATCATAATCAATACCTGGTCTTTGTGAAAAATCTTGGGCTACTAACCGTGCTTTATATCGTACGATTTCATTCTTTTCATTGTGCTTTCGTACAAATATACATTTGTAGCTAACAGGTTTTACACATTCTGATGTTCGGACTGCAGGTCCGAAGACTTCACGTTTTGTCAGTGCATTAACTCCGATTGAATCGCATCTTTCCATTGTAGCCAATCTTTTCTATGCCGACAGTCATCAATTGAGATTGGTTCAGGATCATTATTATCCTGTGTAACATCAAGAGATATATTGTATGCAAATATATTATCAATAACAGTTTCTATCCGATTCCAACTTCTACCAGAAGTGGTATAATTGATAAAAATTTCAGTGTTACTTTCATCAATTTCTGGTTCTTTGTCATCAGTTCTCTTTTGGTCTTTATCATTCTTTTCTTCAATATGATCTTCTGGATCATTTAATCCTCTTTTCTTTTGAGGATTTTTATCTTTAGAACCAAGAGGTCGACCACGCTTCTGGCGTACTTTTGACTCAGCAGCTATAGGTATAATATTTTGTTCTGCTGGAACTTCAATTCGAATAGGAGCATTTATAGTTGGAATATGCGATTTTGTAACTCTTCTGGAGTCAACAAAAGTGTCTGGCATTTGATTTGCAATGTTTTGCAAATGAATTATCTTTTGAACTTCAAGTTCACATGCACTTGTGCGCGGATAAAGATAATTTAATGATGTTGTCCAAGTAAGATCCATTTTATGCTATTTTTGTTCTCCCCCTAATTTAGGGAATAATGATTCATCAAAATGACAATCAGCAGATCTTGAATACATCTCCTGTCAGGGGTTCAACATACCTGATAATAGAGGGAGAAAAAAGCTGAAAAGAAAGATTGGACCACCTGAAGATGGTCGTACTACCAACTGCACGGTATAAATGATTGCACCTGAAGTTGCAAAAATTGTGAATTTCGCGATGTATAAAATTACATCTCAATTAAAATTATGCGGAGAAAAAGTGACTGATGAAGATATATTGGAGAAGACATTCTCCATCTTTCATGCCTCGAATATTGTTCTGCAGCAACAATATCGAGAAAAAAGGGTATCTAACGTGTACCGATTTAACATGAGTTATTATTGAGAAATCATGAAGCCAGATGAACTGGCTCAACAGCACTCCCAGAAGTAAATGTTGTTGGCTCCAACAGAAGCCAGCGTTATAGTTGTAGTTGTGGCAATGACCGTGGTTATGATTATGGACACACTCGATATTTCCCTTATCACAGAGAAACACTGGCCATCTGAAGTGAAACAAAAAAATAATAAGGGAAAAATATATTTCCATTAATAATAAGCATCAAATTATTGAGATGTTACATTTGAATGTCAATATACTACATGGCTACTAACAGTTCAGAAAAAAAAATCATAAGTCACTTTTATTTCCTTCATTCATCTCATTGGTGTTCATATGAACTTGAGGATGTATGCTTGTAATTGCTCTTTTTCAATAGAGTTGATAAATTTAGGGTGAATGTTTGTAGTTGTTCTTTTTCCATGTTTACATTAGAGGAAGACAAACAATTAACAATTATGGACTTCATCTCCTCTTCTTCGACATCCTCCTTCTTTTCCTTCCCCTTTGGGCCAGCATCTAGACTAGCAGCAAGATTAGCCGTGAAGTTACTGCGAAATGAGTCTTGGGATTTTATTATCCCTTTAAGTTTCTTATTATCATTACATTTCTTATTATATTTAGCCTTGAAGCATGCTTGTCTCAATTTATGTGTTTGGTCCTCCAACTGCGTATTAGGACTTTCTTCGACCAACTTTTTCTCACGTTCCAATATCTCAATGGCTTCTCTTAACTTCTTCCCAGCCATTTGTCCTCCTTCGTCTTTCTTTTGCTCCTGTAAATCGAAGTGCTATCATCGGTAGAGATATATTCATTCTAGTCATTATTGACTTATACATCTTTCATAGTTTCATAATTGCAAATTATAAGTGTGTGTGTGTGTGTGTGTGTTTGTGAGAGAGAGAACCTGAACATTCTTGACTAAGGTCTCCAAGCTTATCAACTTCCTATGAGGCCGTCGACGAATTCCCAACTCCCTACATCTGTTCTTAAGATAGGTTAAGCCAATATTCAGTTCTTTGGCCGCGCTCTGAATTGGCAGGTAAAAGTATTGCGAAATGGTTTCTCTTGATAGTGTCTTGGAACTATTACCCTTCTTCTCTCTCTGCCTCCTACTCATCTTCTTCTCCATAGGAATTTCGTCTGAAATAATATCTTGAAATTTGATATTATGCATTTCATGAGTCCTCACTCCAACTTTGTTACCAAGACCACTCATTAGTTCTCCTAGAAAAAGAAAAACAATATCAGTAAAGGTAATACAATGCAAAATCCATGTATGAATGTATGACAACCTTGAACCATATTCTGGCTTTGTTCAAAATCAAGTAGGGAGTAGAAAGGATCATGCACAAGCATATCCTCATTCCGAGGAACAGCATTCAGAGGAACAGCATCAAAAGCAGTCTCTTGTAGAGGCAAATCAAATGCATCAAAAGTAGTCTTTTGTAGGGGCAGATCAAATTGGTCCAAAGCAGTATGGTCAAATCTTCCACTGATTTACATCACAACAAACTAAAAGAGCGTTTAATTTTATTATCAAGCACACTACAAAAAAAAAAAAAAAAGGGGAGCCCTCAAAGGCATCTCACCTGAAATTAGGAGGAAGCGGTTGGCTTGAAAAGGAAAACATATCCAAATCTTCTGCGTTAGAATTAGGAGGAAGCGGTTGGTTTGGAAAGGAAAATACATCAAAATCTACTGTAGAAACTAAGTCAAAATTGGACCATGTCTCAAATGAATTACGAGCTTTCATATCTGCTTTGTGGTTTTTGTTTTTTGTTTATGTTTACTACTGGCTGATGACTGAGACATATATATATATGTATATATATATATATATATATATATATCGATACATATATATATATATAGATATCTGTATGAGGAAGCAGAAGAGGTAGATGATAGGTGGAGGGACGGATGAGAAGAAAAGACAAGGAGAAAGGGGAAAAGGTGGTACCGGGATGAGTGAAAAAAAACAAAAACCAAAAGGGATATTTATAATAGATGTCTCGGCATTTTCTACTTGTCATTATTTTCTTACATTTTTTTTCTTATTCTCTTGTGTAATCATTTTTATCTTGTTATCAGTTTCTTATATTTCTTTTTCTTTTCTCTTATACTCTTGTGAAATCATTATTCCCTAAATTAGGGGGAGAACAGAAACAGTATAAGAAAGATCTTGATTGGACAACATCATTAAATTATCTTGATCCGAATACAATCACGTGTGAACTTGAAAAGATAATTCATTTGTAAAGCATTGCAAATCAAATGCCAGACGCTTTTGTTGACCCCAGAGGAGTAACAAAATCGCATTTGCCAGCTATAAATGCTCATATACTAATTGAAGTTTCAACAGAACAAAAGAGTTTACATATAGCTGCTGAGCCAAAAGCATACTAGAAGCATGCCCGACCTCTTGGTTCTAAAGATAGAAATCCTCGAAAGAAGAGAGGATTAATGATCAAGATGATCATATTAAAGCAAAGAAGGATAAAGACCAATAGAAAACTGATGACAACCAGACGTTGATGAAAGTAACATTGAAATTTCTATCAATGATACCACTTCCGATAGAAGTTGAAATCGGATAGAAACAATTATTGATAATATATTTGCATACAATATATATCTTGATGTTACATAGGATAATGATGATCCTGAACCAATATCAGTTGATGAATGTCGGCATAGAAAAGATTGGCTACAATGGAAAGATGCAATTCAATCGGAATTAAATGCACTGACACAACGTGAAGTCTTCGGACCTGCAGTTCGAACACCAGAAGGTGTAAAACCTGTTGGCTACAAATGGATATTTGTACGAAAGCGCAATGAAAGAAAATGATGTTTACATAAAAATCCCCCAAAGATTTCATATGCCTGCAGCATATAAATACTATCATCGTGAAAATTACTCTATCAAAATGCAGAAATCATTATATGGCCTGAAGCCATCTGGGCGCATATGGTTCAATCATCTTAGTGAATAATGATTGAAAGCGGGATTTAAAAAATGACCAGCAAGATTTAGTTCTTCACCAACACGACGACTTTGGAATGGAATTAAACAAGTCATCCGATATCTCCAAGCAGCTACTTCTTCAAATTATGCTAAAATTACAGCCATTCGTAAAGCAAGTAGAGAATGATTCATTATATCCGAGAAAGTATCAGAGATATTCCAACTCCTCTTTATAAAGATAATGCAGCTTGCATAGCGCAATTACGAGGATGATATATTAAAGGAGATCGGACATAACATAGGTCACCAAACTTCTGAGGAAAGGTGAAATTTTTAATATAGTTTTTAATATATTATAATTGACAACATTCTAAAGTATCTATAACAAATAATTATTTTCTCTACTGTTTCTCTATGGCAAATAGTTACTTCTGCTACAACTTCTTTAAAACTGTGGGATAAAAGTATTTTTCTCCACCAACATTTTTAAAATTGTGGCAAAAAAAAAAAAAAAGGCCATTGTATACTTAATCAGTAGTTAAAAAAAAGTTGCAAAGTATTACTATTTACTATAATAACTCAAATTGTGAATAGTATTAAAATTTTACCACAATTTTGGATCATGTTGGTAAAAGGAAAAAGGGGTTTTGGATCCTTGCAGTATTGTCAACATACTTGAATGCGAGGATTTTCTGTTTTATATCTCAGTATTCTTTATTTGATGATATTAAGCTACTCTTTGTTAGGGTGGTTGGGAATTTTTTTGCACTTTTATTAGGTCATGAGGGACTTTATTTGGCTAAACCTCTATTGTGGCTAAAGGAAGTTCCTTGTATGATCTTCCTACTATTACGATAGATTTTAGCTGATATAATCCCTTAAAAAATGGATAAAGAAACTAAGGACTCAGATTAAAATGACCACCATAAGTGAGAAAAAAACAAAAGAAATACTAGGTGAAATCAATAGTTAGTGAGACCTAAAAAATTAAGATGTAAAAGACAAATATTATTTCAATAAAAAAAAAAGAGCCAATGGAAAGCCAAATGTTCAAATTAAAAAAAAAAAAGACTCGATGTATATATATATATATATATATATATTAAAAATAAAAAAAGAGCGCTAGCAAGGGATAAAAAAAGAAAAAAGTAATTAAAAGTAATTTAATCTACATTGCTCTGCTTGATGTCACGGACCGCACTATGACGACTCGAGGACGAGACGAATTGCACGGACTATTTGTGAAACCCCGGTCAAAACCAACCTTAGAGTAAGGGGGTTGGGATGCATATCATATTTTATTTCATGGTTAAATATATTTTCATATGATTTTTATGTGTTTTGGATTCGGGTTTTATTGTCTTGAAGTCTTGTTGGTGAGTATTGTGTGAGAGGGGTAAGATGGTAATTTTTGCCCGAGGTGAAAATAGGGAGATAGCCTGTGGATTGAATTGAAAATAATTTTCTAGTGAAAATATCAACAAGAGTTGTTGTGGTGTAGTGGTTAGAGTTTTGGAATTAATTCTTGAGGTCTTGGGTTCAAATTCCATCATAGAAGCTTTAGCTAGATTAAATTTTATTTTTACTTAGTGGAGGAAATTTCGGTCTTAGGAGCTTAGAGTAAGGTAGGGATGATGTCCTAAGAGAGACATGCTAAGAGTATTCTCATTCCTCTCTTTTGCCCTACTCGAATTTCCTAAAGGGAATTCTTGTTCCCTTGATCTTTGGTTTTCCTTAGGTTTCAACTTCTTAGTTTGATCAAGATGTTCTATCCATTTTCTTTTCAGAAATTTCAATAAAATGCTGTGATCTTGTGGGATCAAAATGCCCTAGTAAAAGGCTTCTCATGGTCTGAAAAATGTGGAAGAATGGTGGGAAATTCCAAGGGGAAAAATCCCTCTAGTAAGCTTGCTGAAATTTCACTCTAGACTAGTTCATCTTCCTTCATGGCATGAGCTGAAATTTTCCAGCTTGTTGTACCTTCAAAATGTCGAAATTTTTGGCTAACATTCCCTCCCAAATGCTGCCAGAAAAATGATCTTTAGGATCAGTTTGAAACCTGAAAATTCTTGACCAATTTCGGACTGCTCAAAGCTAGAGCAAAACAGGAAAAAATTCTTGTACAAAAAACAGTTTTGAGAGTCCAAAACCAAGCTGTTTTCTTCCAGATCTTGTTCAGTACTTAGCCATGTTTTTCCTTTATGAAGACGGCTAGAATACCCCTGAATACCCCTGAAATTCCCTTCAAAACTCGCTGCAAATTGGCTGGAAGTGGCAGCCGAAAATCTGCCTAGAAAAATTCCTGTTCAGCGAAATGCTGGGCAGTCCAAATTTTCAGCTTTGTTTCCTATTTTTCTTCTGGCCAAAACACCAACCTTAATCTGTCAAAACCTTCCTTAAACCTCCATTAACAGAGCTCCATTATTTCCCTCAAGCTTCTGCACGAAATTCAGCAATGGCTGTCCGAAAATCTCTCCAACAAATCCCTGCAATTTAGCTTGATTGGTTTCCAAAATTCCAGCCATCCTTGTTTTGCAACCTTCCATAATATCTTACTCAAATGACCAAACATCTTCTTCATCATTGTGCACCTTAGTTTCGGCCACCATAAGCCACCTTAAATCAGCTTTAATTCCTTAGAAAAGCTGCTTAACCAGTTGGCCATAGGAGACCTTCAAAGCTCTCCAAATTATCAAGATATCCTAGAATATTTAGTTTCCAAATTCACTTCCTAAGAATATTCTCCAAGGATTGTGACAACTAACCCTTCCTTTTCTCTTCCAAATCAGAGAAACAACTCCCTAAACCCTACAGAAATTCGGCCAGCCCTATCCCTCACAAAAATTCGGCAGCTGCACAAGAACCACCTCTCGAAATCTTTCAATCTCCAAGAACACACACACTACACCAAGAACACCTACCTCTTCCCTACACTTAATACCCCTCCAAACCATCTCAAATCCTCTCAAAAACTGCCAGATTTGACCTACTCACTGCTGTGAGTCCATCAACACCATTATTAATAGCAAATTCCACAAATCATCTTGCTACTTCGGATCAAAAGCAGAAATTTCTGTGAAGGACAAGAACATCTTCAAGGTAAATTTACTCTATCAACTTCATCTTCTCCAAACATGATCTCTAGTGAGAACCTATATGAATAAACATACTAGTGATCTATTCTTCTTCTTCTTCTTCTTCTTCTTCTTCTTCTTCTTCTTCTTCTTCTTCTTCTTCTTCTCTCTCTCTCTCTCTCTCTCTCTCTCTCTCTCTCTCTCTCTCACGGCCGAAACTCCTCTCCCTTGGCCGGATGACTTCTTCTCCATAATCATGCTCTCGCCATCTCATTTGGACAAAGTTAGACACCTAGGAGTTGAGATCTACTCTAAACTCCTTCAAGGCGTACATCAACTACGTAAGTACCATCAATCCTTCTTTTAAACTCTAGAAGCATGTCTCTAGGGTGATAATGATAATAGGTGGATGGTGATAGGATTTGAGTATATGTATAATATATATATATATATATATATATATATATATATTGTTGAGATTGAAGTATGAATATATGTATGATTGTGAAGGAGATGGCATTTATGCATGGAAGGATTGTCTTGGATGATTATATGATGATTTGAGGTTGATGCATGTCATAAGTAGTATATGTGATGAAGTATACTAGAGATTATGTCACCTTTGGTGAATAGGGTTTATATTCATGATGGTTTAATATTGAAGCCATGATCATATTTATGCTAGTAGGGGTTAGATCATGTGTTGATAAATTAAGATCTATGCTTGTATGCATGATTTGGATGATTTGATGAATTAAAGGATTGCGTATGTATTGATTGTGGTTAGCCATGGGAATTTGATCATGATCTAGTTGTCCCCAAACAAATTTTTACTTCATGAATAAAATATTCAATAAAATAATTTCTCTTAGTATTTTCGAAAAAAAAACCCTAGGAAGGGTAGATTTGGATTGTTATATATATAAATGATATTTTAGTCAAACAAATAATGATTTTTGCTAGAAAAATAATATATATATATATGTGTGTGTGTGTGTGTGTGTGTGTGTGTGTGTGTGTGTGTGTGTGTGTATTACTTAATATAATGAGATCAATTAAAGCATTTATGAAAATAATTACAATTAGTAGAATATATATTACTAAAAATTTAACTATTATCTTCTAATCAAAACTCCTTAAGAATTTATTTAATATTGTTCAAGTCATTAAATTTATTTTCAACTAATTTTAGCTACCAATTATTTTATAACAACTAAATTATTAATAAATCAATATTTTATTTAATACTACCTAGAACTCTTGATCAAATAAACTCTAAATTTTCCCTAACAAGATTTAAGCTTTCAATTTATTAAATTTATTTCCTAAACCATTAATTATTTTAAATAATTGTGCTAGGCTCAACTATTAAACCTATTTACTTATTGTTTAACCTTAAAGCTTGGGACACTAGGATCATGGTAGTAGTAAGTTGAGTCGATTTAAAATTAAGGAAGTAGTTTGTGGCTTGAAATTGATTGTGATTTGTATTTGCCCATGTGGGGTTAGGTCTGCCGTTGGAGACCTTGTTATTGTGAGCAAGAATCAGGTAAGCTCCTGCATAAAATCTGTTTGATGCAAAATGTTTATTATGGCAAGCCAAGTGTAGAGTGCATGGACACTCATTTATGTAAAGGCAATTGAGGGTTAAATCCTTTCTTATTTCAAACATTTGAATTATTTAAAAGCTAATGAGCAGATTTACTCAAACTCAAACTCTTTCTAAAACTGATTTTGTTAAAGACTTTGGAAAACCCATAAATTGCCATTTTCATGTGGAACAGTGTTTTGTTCATTTTATCCCAAGTGGGAAACGTCGTTGAGTACTCAATAAGGGTGGACTACTAGGACTAGTCTTTGAAGGGTTAGGGTAAGTCTCTCAGTAGGTGGCCACCTCTGAGGGGTGAGTCCTTTCCGGATAAGATGTCAGTCCAGTGAGTCGTGCCGATTCGAGCTAGCAGTTTGTTTTCAGTCAAGTGACTGTGGTTTGCTGGAATGGACACCTGGTTGTTGTTTGGGTATAGAGCAGGAGGAATATCTTGCCCAGTAGGCCGATCACCTACTTTTGTCAGTCTGCACAAAGTGTCGGCATTCTGACCGGTTATGGGGCCCAACGTGTGGTAACCCATATCCCTTTTTTTTGAGTGGTTGATTTTATTACTTATGTATGGCTGGAAAAGCCAAAACGCCACTCTTTTTTTTTTACTAATGTTATTGCTTGCTAGTATTTCTCTTATAAAGGTTTCACACTTTGCATCCACGAACTATTTTCACTAAACATTCGAAGCACACACGAACTTACTGAAATTTCTTTGAGGGCAGTAATGGATCTCAATTCATCAGGAATCATTTCTAGTTTCTCGCACCCCCAAATAGGTAGACTGGAAAGATTGGGCATGGAACCTTCAACAATAGTCCATTTCACTAAGTTGTGCAAATGAGAAAGCTTGAGGGTTCTAAGTTGAGGGAATCCCATAGCACGACATTGCATTTCAGTCCCTCTAAAGCATCGCCATAAGGAAAGATATCTTAAATTGGGAAGCATCTCAAGTGTTTCTATTGGATCTTCTTGTAGCTCTGAACCATGAAGCGTGGGAGAATAGAGATCTGATGCAAAACCAGCCTCATATTTCGGGCATTGCCTATGCACCCAAACATGTTCAATTGAAGAAGATTCCGGCATGAGAACAACTTAGTAACGGAAAAGAAATAAACAGCTTTGCACAACACATCTTGTTTGAGTTTGATATGAAGCTGGCTATCTCTGGGATGTCACCATATCGACAATTGAGTATAGCTAGTAGCTGCCATAGATTAGTTAACTTAAGTAGATCCTCAATAGAACACCACTTATTATCAAACCCTTCTAGGATCTCCAACTTGTTCAATCCTTCCAAACGCAACTTATTGCCAAAACACTTTCGAAACCAAAACACTTCATCAAGCACAGGTAAATATAGGTGCCTAAGCTGTCTCATCTTCCAAAGTACATTCGACATCCAAAACACTTCTAAATACCATAAATCAATAGTATGCAGGTGCCGTAAATTGCCTAGGGATGATGGCAACCAAAAGAAGAAAGATCCTCTCAGAGACAAGTATCTCAAGTGAATGAGATTACATATAGCATCAGGTAACTTGAGGTGATTAAGGATAGTGCAGAAGTGCTCTTTATAACTACCAGGATTACAACTAAAACCTTCAAATTCCAGTACTCTAAGCATCCTGAACCAGTTCAATGGGGACTTAAATGCCCATGGCATACATCCCACGTATCCATTCCTATTCTGAACTAGAAGCCTAAGTGATCTAAGGTACCTAGTTAGTCTCTTTGGAGGGGGGAGATATTGTAGAAAATCAAGTTCTAATTACAGAGAATATTAAGACAATGAAGAACTGCCAGAGTGCAGTTAGAGGATTTGCAGAAGAGTTGATTCTCATTAAATATGAAAAAGAACATCAGATGAGATTTATATACATGGAACTGAAATAAGGATTGAACTACAATAAATAATTAACAGCTGGCAAAGATAAACAAATTCTCTTGAGCTTGCTGAGAATATGGCGGTAAAAATGGAACTGGAATTAAGTTCAATCAGGATCACAAGAAGCAGATGAAGATCTGTCATTAAGTGGTCTAGCAAGTTTGTATGCTGAGTTGGCAGTTGTTGAATTAGTATCTTCAACAGCCCCCCGCAAGCTGGAAGCAGACAAGATCCCCAGATGAGATAGTAAAAGATGGAAAGAAGCGGGAGGAAGAGATTTGGTAAAGATGTCTGCAAGCTGCTGAGCAGAAGAAACAAGCAGTGGTTTGATGCATCCAGCTTGGTATAAATCCCTAATGAAGTGACAGTCGATTTCTATATATTTAGTCCTTTCATGGAAGACTGGATTTTCAACAAGGTAGACTGCACTTCTGTTATCATAAAAGATTGGAACTGGTAAGGGACAAAAGAAATCAAGCTCCTTAAAAAGGTGTAGAATCCATTGAAGTTCACAAATGGATTGTGCCAAAGCTCTATATTCTGCCTCTATAGAACTTCTTGCAACAACAAATTGCTTCTTGGACCTCCAAGACACAAGTGCAGACCCAAAGTAAATGCAGAAACCAGTGATAGATCTCCTAGTGGCAAGACATCCTGCCCAATCAGAGTTTGAATATACTTGAATATCAAAAGAGTTATCAGCTGCAAAATGTAAACCAAGATCAACAGAGCCTTTGAGATATCTAAGGACTCGATACACTGCTTGCATTGTAGAACAGTAGGAGCTATCAGGAACTAACTGAGCTGCTATATTGCAAATGTGATATCAGGCCTGCTATGAGTCAAATACAACAACTTGCCAACTAGTCTTCTGTAAAGAGAAACATCATAGAATAGATCTGAATCACCAACAGCTAACTTCTTCTTACTATCTAGAGGAGTGGACACAGGCTTACAACCAATGTATCCATAAGTTTGAAGCATATCTAACACATATTTCTTCAGAGATATAGTAATACCTGCTACAGTTCTATGAACATCAAAACCAAGAAAATAATGCAGGTCCCCAAATCCTTGAATTGAAACTGATGATTTAACTGTGTTTTGATATCAGTAATAGCAACTAATTGATTACTCAAAATAAGGATATCATCCACATATACCAAAAGAGCAATGAAGGCATTAGCAATTCGTTTGAAAAATAAGCTATAATCACATTTAGATTGCTGAAAACCAAGAGAGAGTAAATAACCAGTGAGTTTGGCATTCCATTGCCGACTTACTTGTTTTAAACCATATAAAGATTTATCCAACTTGCAAACCAAACTATTATCAGGAGTAGCAAAACCAGGAGGCAAGTCCATATACACTTCATCTATCAGCTCCCCATACAAGAAGGCATTATTAATGTCCAATTAGACTTAGCTGCCAAAGCCAACATAAGTCGAATGGTGGTGATTTTAACCACAGGAGAAAAAGTGTCCAAGAAGTCTATGCCTTCTTGTTGTGTGTAACCCTTTGCCATAAGTTTGGCTTTATACCTTTCTGTAGATCCATCAGCCTTATACTTGATGTGATAGACCCACTTACAGCCAATGGTCTGCTTACCAAAAGGTAAAGGAACTAGGTGCCATGTACTATTAGCTTCTACAGTAGAAATCTCAGCTTCCATGGCTGCACACCAGTCTTTGGGTTTCACAGCCTCAAAATACTATTTAGGCTCAGAATGTAACTTGGTATTACACAAAAAGGCTGAACTAGTAGTGGAAGAAGATAAGAAATGAGGTGTAGTAATGTTATGAACCTTGGAACAAACATAGTCAGACAGATAGGTTGGGGGAACAGTAGGTCTAGTTGACCTTCTGGTAGGAATAGGAGAAGAAGATAAATGTGGTAGAGAAGAGGTAGATATAGGAGGCTGATTAGAAACAAAATCAGGAACCTGGTTAGATGAAATAGTAGGTGGAATAGAGGATGAAGAATAAGGCAAAGGCAACACAAGTTCATTGAGGCTAGAAGTTGATGTGGAAAACATATGAATAAAAGGAAAATACGTTTCTATGAAGGTAACATGTCTGGACATGAAGATCTCTCTAGAAATATAATCTAGGAGTAAAAAGCCTTTTGTAGATTGAGAATAACCAAGACAGGCATAAGGTCTACTTCTAGGAGAAAATTTATTTTTGTGAGGCTACTGAACAGAAGCATATGCTAGGCTACCAAAGACTTTTAAGGCACTCTAGTTTAGCTGTTTGAGATGTAATTTTTCATAAGGAGTGTGTTGATGTAAGACTGGAGTAGGAGTGATGTTTATAAGATAAACAGCATGCATAACATAATATCCCCAGTATGCAAGTGGTATTTGAGATTGGAATCTGAGGGCCCTAGCTACATTAAGAATGTGTTGGTGTTTTCTTTCTACAATGCCATTCTGTTCAGGTGTGTAAGGACAAGAGGTTTGATGAATGATTCCTTTGGTATGATAAAATGCAGTAAGTTGAAACTCTAAACCATTATCTGATCTTAAGAGTTTAATCCTTTTGTTAAATTGTGTTTCAACATAAGCAACAAAGTGTTGTATCAAGAGTCTTACTTCAGATTTTTGTTCCAAAAGGAAAACCCAACAAAATCTACTATAATCATCAACAACAGTAAGAAAATATCTATGTCCATTAACTGTGGCAGTATTAAAAGGTCCCCAGATGTGCATATGAACCAAATCAAATATGGAAACAACAGTTCCATGATGCAAAGGAAAAGATAATTTATGTTGTTTACCAAAAGGACAAATAGGACAAAATATATTTTCAGAAGGTAAAACAACAGAGGAATCAGCTTTATGAATTTATGCTAATTGATTAGTAGATAAGTGACCAAGTCTAAAATGCCAAATTAGAGACTTATTATAGAAATCTCCAGAAGGGTGGATAGAGGTTGTATTAGCAGAAGAAGAAGTAAGCTGTTATAGATCAAGGTGATACAATCCTCCAGACAACGTAGCTGATCCAATCATCTGACCAAGATGAGGATCCTGGATAAGACAGCAATTATTTGTAAAGGTTATGACACAATTCAGTTGATGCTGTAGTTTGCTAATTGATATCAGATTGAAAGAAAACTGAGGAATGAATAAAACTTGATGCAAGGTTAAATGTGGAGTTAACTGAACATTTCCTACATATGGAACATGAATTAGATCTCCAGTGGGCAACTTAACAGAGATATTATTAGTAGGATAATATTCAGTGAAGTGAGGTAAACAGGAACAAATATGGTCAGTTGCTGCTGAATTTAAGATCTAAATAGAAGAACTGATACTTGTATTTTGAGCACCTTGTGAAAAGTTGGAGAATGCTGGTGTAAGACTGGCTTGATTAATATAATGAATAGGATCAGAATTGGCATGAGATTTTGCATTTGAAGAAAGATTATGTGATTGAAGCAAATTTAATAGTTGTTGATATTGCTCTTGAGTCACAAATTTTGATGCATGTGAATCCACTGGAACAGTTGAGCAGTCTGCAGCTTGATGTCCAACATTAGAAACAGGTTGAAAGGAATGTTTCTCAACTGCAGAATTTTCTTGTGGCATAAAACTTTGACTTCCAATGGCTGAATTTGCCTGTGGCATGTGGCCTTGAATTCTTGAAGTCCTGTTTCTATTTCTATAACCAGCCGAGAAACCATATTTTCTATAGCATCTATCAATTGTATGTCCTTGCAGGCCACAAAAAGGTACATTGCAGCTTTCTATTCATGTTACTGCCTCTTCTGTAAGTATGATTTCCTGCAGCCTGCATATTCCTTCCACTTACACCATTAACCATATTCAACAATTGTTCATTTCTTGAGGCTTTCACAGTTGGCAAATATGATTCAATCATACCCTTTCCTGTAGCAAACACTTGAGAACTAGCAGAAATTGGAAAATCATCATGTGTTGCATTATAATTGAATGATCTCTCATGTGTAGAAACTATGGAAAAAGCTTGATTCACTGTAGGAAAAAGGCTTAGTTAACAGAATTTGAGATTTAATTCCATTGAATTCCTCTTTTAATCCTTTTATGAACCTTATAACAAAATCTGCATCATTGTTTACCTTAACCTCAGGCAGAGCTGGACATTTGCATTTTGGATCACAGTGACAAATAGGTAAGGGTCTCAAATTCAGCAGTTCCTCCCATAATGTTTTCAAACTGGTATAATACTCATTCACAGTTAAGTTTCCTTGTTTCAGGTTTTATATGTCCTTTTGAAGGTTTGAAATTCTAAAAGAATCCCCTTGGGAAAACCTTTCACACAGATCATTCCAAACATCACAAGCTAAGTCTATCCAGATCACACTCTGAGCTATAGAGGGTGAAATAGAGTTCAAAATCCAAGACATTACCATATTATTACATTGCTCCCACGCAGCATAAGTGTTGTGTGCACGGTTTGGTGCTTTGACTGTACCATTAACAAAACCTAGCTTATTTTTAGAAATAAAAGCTATTCTCATTGCCCGACACCATTGATGATAATTCCTTTCATTTAAGGACCGTTGAACCAAAAATAGAAAAGGATTTTCATTTGGATGCAAATAAAAAGGATTAGAAGCTGTTATCTCTTGACCAGCCATAGCCACAGATTCACTTTAACCTCAATTTATAGTTCTTTGTAATTTCCAAAAATTATATACCAGAAATCATATACCCAAAAAAAATTGAGAAGCTCAATGATTACCTCTGATTCAGTATCTTACTTTCATCATAGTCGAATTCATCAACAGGAAGCTCTAATACCATGTAGAAAATCAAGTTCTAATTACAGAGAATATTAAGACAATGAAGAACTGCCAGAGAGCAGTTAGAGGATTTGCAGAAGAGTTGATTCTCATTAAATATGAAAAAGAACATCAGATGAGTTTTATATACATGGAACTGAAATAAGGATTGAACTACAATGGATAATTAATAGCTGGCAAAAACAAACAAATTCTCTTGAGCTTGCTGAGAATATGGCGGCAAAAATGGAACTGGAATTAAGTTCAATCAGGATCACAAGAAGCAGATGAAGATCTGTCATTGAGTGATCTGGCAAGTTTGTATGCTAAGTTGGAGTTGGAGGTCAACGTGGCAGCTGAATGGATTGCTGAGTTGGCAGTTGTTGAATTGGCATCTTTAACAGATATTGAGCCACGTCCTCATCAAAATGAATTATCAGTCTATGAATTTGGCCAGTCGAAGAAGAAGAAGAATTATATACTTGATTATCAAAAGAGCCATTCTGTGAGTGAACGAATAGGAAGAAGTTTTCTTCTTTTGCCTTTTGCAAGCTTAGATCTCCAACAAGGTCATGTAGGCGGCAAGATTGAAATCTTGTAACTCCAGGTATTTCAGAAACTTCAACCCGAACCAAGGAGCGTTGTGCCAACTCTGCTAAGTAACTTTTTGCTGTGTTCATTATGGATTCATCACCTATTTGGTCTTTCATAGATACCATCCCCTCCGCAATCCATAATTGGTATAATATCTCTGCCTCTATCTCAGAATCTTCGGGATATCTACCCATGTAAAGGAAACAAGGTTTCAATTTGGGGGGTAAGTTGTTGTAACTCAATCCTAATATTTTCTCCACTTCCCCTTGTTGTGAGCTGCCCTTGCTTCTTCTGAGATAAGCTTTAACATGTTTGGAGATGCTCTGCCATTCATTTAGGCCCCTTTTTGTAAAAAGGATGCCTCCTAGGACAACCACAACTAAAGGAAGACCCCCACAGTGTATAACCATTTCCTTTCCCAGGTTTTCCTTTTTATGCATATCTTGAGGGCCTATAAAAAGAAATTTTACAAGTAAAACAATAGCTATACATTCAAAATCTAAGTAAAAGATTATGCAAATCCTATTTATCTACTAACCAGTTAACGTAGAATAACTCGACCATTTGAAAATGAAAAATAAATAGCAGTTCCAAGCATATTAGTCTACCATATGTTAATTTTGGATACATTTTTGAGACAAAGTGAAGTGCAGAAATAATGCATATGCTAATAGCAGAATATGCAATGAAAATTTTATTTTGAATGTGCTTTTTATATGTTCACATAACATATAAAAATTTCTTATATCAGAAATATAACATTGAAATATAAATATAAATTTTTATTTTAAATTTCGTATAATGTTGAAATGTTATTATATTAGAAATATGCTAGCTTATGATGTCATGTTTTCCTGTGAAATTTAGAGAAGAGAACATTTAATTTCGCATAGCAGTAAAGCAAACTTTAATTACTTTGTTACTAAGAATATGGAATAAGAAGAATGATTGATCATACCATGTTCCTTCTTTCCTCTCCTAAATGCTTTGATTCTCAGCAGCTCCCAACTTTTTTGTTCATTCAGAAGTCGTGGCTTGTGATGAAGACCAATTGGTCTAATTTGCTTCGCCACTCCTTCATCTCATGTGGTAACTAGGATTGCACTGCTGTCTTCTTTAATGGGAAATGCCTCTTTTATGAAATCCCAAGCATCTATTGACCAAATGTCATCCAGAACAATGAAGTATCGCCTGTTCTTTAGGATGTTATTAAGTTCTCTCACTAGCTGCTCATCCCTCCGGTATTTCTGTATTTCCTTTCTTTTCTCAGGGATAAACTTACTTAGTATTGCCTGCAGAAGATCTCTTTTTTGTGGTTGCTGTGATACGCACACCCATGCGAAGGCATCAAAACAGCGCTTCACTTCTGGATGATTGTATACTTTTCTTGCGATAGTCGTCTTTCCCAGGCCTCCCATCCCAGTGATGGAAGCAACTCTATAGCGGCAAGTCTTTGTTTCGCTCATCAAATGAGCCACCAGCATTTCCATTCCGACAAAATCATCCTTAACAATCTGGGAATATGTTCGCCTTAATTACTAAACTGAAGAAGAAGAACTAGCGCCTCCATCTTCTTCTCTTCTAGCTAGACCACACCCTTCAAAACTCCTTGTAAGAGTAGCGTTCTTGGATCTGAGTGTTTGGATCTCCGCTCCTATTGAATGACGAACAGCACATTCACTCAAGAGACAAACACTTCTCTTCAGAATGTTTCCCTTCCGAGATTCAATTTTGAAAGCATAATACTCAATGAGGTCCTCAGCATCATAAGCTAGGTCTCTGGCCTGTGAAACCCACACCTTTATCATTTCATCATCGTTTTACCTTGCATCTGCATCTTTCAAGAATGATTGCAGTCTGCTTAGCTCCAGTTGAAGTTGCTCAACTTGCTCAGTCACCCCACCCAGAAATATTGCTTCATCAATCAACATTTTGCCAATAGTTTCTACAGCAAAATTGATAATAGATTCGGCCATTTTGGTTGCTATGTTTGCGTTTGGTTTGTTTTCCTATGACTAATGTGAGACTATTCACTGTATTCTGGTATGACAAAAGAAAGAAGATAAGCAAAAGAGAGTTGTGTGACTATTCACTATATTTGTATAGTTAAACTTTTAATTGTACATGTATGATGGTGATTTCTTTTAATATCTATCGTGCTCAGAGGTGTGTTCAAATCCAAACTAAACTAAGTGTCTATTTTATAATGTTGATCTTGCTATTCGTGTTCTCTCTTACATTTTTCTCTATTCTTTTACATATTCCTATAACACTTTTTGTAGTATTATTTTAATGGAATTATGCTTTGAATTTGATAAGATACAAATTGGTGCTTAAGTTCCAAATAGGAAGAGAAAACAAAACATCAACTTGGAACGCATATTTGATAAAAGTTAAAGTTTAACTTTGACTATTTCATTATTGATTTTTTTTTTATTATCGGATTCTAAAATTAAGTTGTGAAGATTGAATATTAAAATTTGAAATATATAGCTAAAGATTGAATTAATTATGATTCAATTGATCGAGCATTCTCAATTTTTAGTACTAACTAGTTGGCAGCTCCACACTACGTGTGGAGATTTTGCTCGTTATGCTAACTAAATTTTTTATAAAATTTCAATATTAATAAGATTACATATTTGAATAAAAAATAAAATTCTATACCATATTTTATCTATCATTACATACACAACGGAATTTTTTAAAATAAATAATGATAATTATAATATATTATCCAAAGTTACTTCCTTAATGAATAAAATGTGTATAAATTTAATTGTATAATAAAATATAGTCCTTCCAAAGGAATCATGTAGTCTATTTCTTTCTTTCTTTTTTTGGAAGAGACCATTAGTTTTAATACTGTAAATGACAAGCAGTCAATGACGCTCATGCTACTGTCAGTTCCATTGTTCAATAACTCCCTCAAATTATAAGCGAAGGCATCTTTTTGAATACTTGAATCTACTTGCACCACCAAATTTCAACTTATGAGTTCCTATAGTAGAACTCAACTTCTCTGCCTCGTCCTCTGTGGTGAATCTGAGGACTCCCTTGCTGGCAGCATTTTAGTTGTGGCAATTGATAGATTTAAGTCAAGAATCTACATATAGAACATCTTTAATATGATTGATGACTATGTTAACTAATCAAAGCAAACAACCATGCCAAATAGCCAACTCACTACCTGGTTTGAGCTCCCTTTCAAAACTGCAAGACTTCAAATATAACAAAAAGGTGACAGAGAAAAAAGGGAGAATCCTTCAACACTTTTTCTCTTTTGCATAATGAAAGTCCAAGGTTGTATATTACTATTTCCATGTATCAATATAAGCATTAAAGTAGCAGAACATAAAAAAGAAGAGCAATAAAAAAACTTATAAAAGTAAAAAAGGAATATAATAAAAAGAAAATGATTAGATATTGTAAGCAACTTAATGAATTACACTAAAAAATTAAAACCTATAACCAAATCTAAGAGAGCAAAATTCCACCTCAATGATGTAGAAACTGTAGGGTGGGTAGGGCAAAAGAACAACCTAGTATCTTTAAGAAACGGTTCTTAGCAGTTAGCTTTTCTAGTAGTAGCAAAGAAAACAATATCCTTGAAAAGATAAATTGAAGCAATGCACATATTGCTCTATGTTTATCTTATCCCCATGATTTATCATAATTATCAGGTTCACAGAACATAAAGACACTGGAATACCTCTCAGGTGCATAAAGGTTTTGCTACCAAGGTAAGGGTTCATGTAAGATGTACCTCAAATTAATTCTAAGAGACATTTTTAAAGGAGGACTGTTGTAATTTCCCTATCAAGACACAACTACTTACATAGCTCAAACACAGAATTAGAATATGTTGTGCATCAATGCCACTCATCTACTTTTACACTGTAGGTTAAAGTTGGGTGCTTTTCAAAACTCTATTTCTATGACCACTCGGATGGCTTCTTAACCTCCCAGAGTTGGACAGAGTTATCAAAGCAATTGTAGAACCCATAATGTGGGAATCTCTCGTACCAAGTTTCTTCCTTTACATGAGTGTCCCAGTGTTCTCCATTGCTGCTCTTGCCATACTTGTGCACCTATCTAGTGCCATTGTGACCCTCACCCCAAGTGCGATTCCAGCATTCTCCCTGTTTACCTGCCCACCATTTCTCACCTTATTTTACACCATGACCAGTAGGATTAAAGTTCTCATCCCATTTATCACCCCATTTTCCCCAGCCATCACCCTCAAAACCCTTAGCCTACTTGTCTGTGTATTTTATACTGCCACCTTTCCCATCATACCTCTCCCCCTAGCTGCAAAATATTGAGCATCCATTGTGATTGTTGTAAAAGCACCAACCATACATTGCTAAGAAAGTAATGTTCTACTCAACTGCCCTATTTTCTACAATTCCTATTTAGGAGGCATACAAAGGTAAAATATAGCACCATGATGGTTCAAAATGTGACAACATACATAACTCTTATATTTGTGTACAAATGAAGTTTCATTAAGAGACCAATCTCCAAATATCTTAAATTGCAGGATATCATTTCTGCATATTCCCAAGACTATGAAAAGAAAATTCTAAAACGTTTTTATATTTGAATTCTTTAAAAAATGAACAATAAAGAGAAAAAAGGAAAAAAAAAAAAAAGAAACCAATTCTTAAACAAAATTCCTTAGGAGTGATCTGCAGAAACAGACCTGTATTACCAAAATTACAAGTGAATAAAATAAGGTTTGTTGGTTGGGAAATAACAGAAGAATTTAGATGCAACTTTCCTTTCCAAGTGAAGGTATGACAATTGAATATCTTAAATGTTTGTTTAGGAATAGGTAGGCAGTATGAAGTACTCAAACAATGACTATAGTAAACATAACCTTAGGTTGGACCTCAAATTCATATTGCTATTCAAAGAAATGAAAATAGGCACAAGGAAGTACCTTTTATGCCAAACATGAGCATGACCAGCTTTGAGGGGAGTGTATGGATTGATGCTACACCACTTGTGGGCCTATTTCTCTACTTGGCTAGAGGCGCCATAATGCTCCCACCATTACTCTTGTCATTCCTCACCTTTTCCATTCTTACCCCATTTATCTGCAGTTTTCTCCAGATGGACAAGCCCACCATTCTGCATGTAAAAAACATAATTAATTCAGGTATCCATGAACAACATAAATCTTATCCATACTTATATTATTGAACTCTGATTGAACCTCATAGACATTCAGTCACTCAGTTCCAAATCAAACTAACTGGCAGTAATCCTATAACTTGAGAACAAACTTGGAAGAGATGGCACTTGTCAACACAAAAGGAACTAAAAATAAATTATTTTACATTCCAGCAATAAAAGGAACTCATAATTAGATGATTTGGTATTGATTCTCAATGTCATGGTCATTGTAGAAAACAACAAAAACTCTAAAAATAATGACAAAAAAGATCTCCTTATTTAGGTTGCCATCATAAAATGTAAATGCCCATAGTTGCAAGTAACTTGTATCTGCAGGCCTGCCATAATTTTGCGGGCCAAGTTATTTATTTACAACAGGTGTAGTAGTCATTTGAGTATCATTCTTCATTTTGTACAAGAGTATATGGGATGAAATGGTGAGAATTGTGACTTCATCATCTTCTATCAATTTGTGACTTAAGTTCCAGGTGGAATTTACCAGTAAAAAAATAATAATAATAAAATAAAAAAGGACTCTTGTCTAACTATTTCTCACATAAATTCTGAAAATTGAAAGAAAATGAAATTTATGTTCTCATTTTTTCTTTTCCTTCCTTTCTAAATCACCATTTCTCTACTCTTTGAATTATGATTAGCAAGAAGGCACGGAAATGATCACTAAACAACTTGCAATTAAGAAACCTGAGGAACAATTAAAAGCAACATGGCATAAAAATGTCTCATAACCAACATTGAGATACTCTTTAGCTCACCTGAGATATTGATTCACGCCAATATTCATGTCGAACAGGAAGATTAGTTGGAGGAGCTTCTTGCACTTCCACTGCAACCTTTTTGAGTCTTTTTGGAACTAAAAAATAACAATATGTGAACATTTGGACCTCTATTTGGTGGGGGGGGGTTCTATAATAGAAAGCCATGCAGATTCTCGGTCATTTGCTATTTAATTGTTAGAAAAAATGACAGTCTGAGAACTTGTTCCTAACAACGGGAATTTGCCTTTTTTGGTATGGAAAATGGATTCAACAGCTTGAGCTTGTTATAACTTTGTTCAATTCTATTTCTCTTTTTCTATTTTAGGTCATTAGCTTGCGAAGGGATAAATGCATAGCAATGTACTCATGAACCGGCGGGGCCGGATCGAAACATATAACACAGGGTAGTCTAAACCAGTACAGTGCCCACTCTTACGACTCATCTACTTATACTTTTACTATTGCATTTAGCTCATACTGATGACTATTAGCTTCCAAATCTGGATTTTTCTCCTTTCTCACAAAAATCAAATAGTGCGACAACTTATATATTCAGTTATTCAGGACCAGGTAGCATCTTCTGCATTTCAGCAAGCTTGATTTTGGATCTGAAGCCTCTCTTTTTTCAGATCAAATTTGTCACTCCCCATGCCTACAGAATGATATGACAACACCTCAAAATTAAATATCAAACACTACATATACTAAGCTGAAGCCTCTATGCATTTTGGAAAATTCATTAATATGATTGGTTTTTTTGCATTATTGTCTATGAGTTATTAATATGATTATTAATAGTTAATAATAGAATAAATAAGTGTGTAGTTATTAAAATGGTTATTAATAGTTATAAATTATTTTCATAATTTTCGATTAAAAATAATATTATACATGTTCAATTACTATTTTAAGTCTTTTTTATTCATTTAGCAACTTTTCTTATGCTTTTTCCCTATGGATTTACATATAAATGAATATCTCCTTTTCTTATGCCTTTTTTTTAATGTATATATGATTTACATATAAATAATAGCAAATATTTGAATCATACCTATATTTTATGTTATTTAAGGCGATTAGCTGGGTTGTGTATGCTTTATGACAGGATTATTTAGTACCTTGAAAGGCAAAATATTCAGCTGTTCCACTCCTGGAGGCATGTTGAGAACCTTCCTCGCATGGTAAGAGTCATACAGAGCTCTTTTCTTTAGTGGATACCTCGTGTCAGCAGGGTCTTGACCCATAATGTAAAAGTTTAACACTGGCCTTGGTATGCCACTCCACATCAATAGTGCTAGCGTAGTGTATTGGAGATTAGAATATATGAACCATAGTGGTCTCTGTATCACCAACGCCATCTTCAAGCACCTGAAGACAATTTTTACTTCTAAAACAGTATAATAAAATGACCATGCTAACGGGAATATTAAAAGGTGGGGAAAAATGGTTGGTGTAAGGGTAAAAGACATGAAAACAAGCCCATAAATGACCAAAAATTTAATACACTAAATTAAAAGGAAATTTTAGTATACTAAATTTATTTAATATACTAAATTTAATATTTTCATTTTGTTAGTTGTTTTAATATTAAATGGTTAGGGGATACGGACGAGGCATCAGAAGTTTAATCAGAAGCATATTAAATATTTTGTTGGTTAGAAATGCAGTGCTTTCCTCCATCATCTTTCTTCCCAAAAACTTCCACCAATTAAGGGCATAGGATTCTGTCCAAACTTCTAGAATCTTAGCATACCTTACTCCAAAGGTATTTGTATATTGTTTATAGAAAATGAATCATTGTTTTTAATAAATATAGATGGAACTGGACAAGCAAAGATTATCGACAAGAATGTGCTTAACTTAAAGGAACTGTAGATGTCACAAACATTTTAAACCACATCATCTTCTAGTACACCAAAAAGAGGTAAAATAGGACACCAAATCACCAACTATAATACAAATAAGAAAAAGACCAGACCACAACAGGAGAATAAAGATGCACAAGGCAAGGCAAAGCAATACTATCATATGGAATAGAAAATTCACTATCACATTCTGTATTTTAGTACCTGTTATATTTTGCAAAATAAGAATTAAAAGGTTAATAAGGCTATTACTAATTACGAAATCCAATTTTTTGATTTTTCCTGGAAAGTCATAATTGATGACATACTTCACATCCTTCACATCTACCACTAGAATATACTTAGCACATAATCAGATCCACTAAACATACAGCATATCCAACACAATATTTCAGTGCATTATGCATATTTTCAGCTTAGTAACTATCAACAAAATACACTTTCTCAGGTTCTGTCGGTGGAACAGTGGCTGATAGCAGGAGGCGAAGAATATTAAAATCCTATATTTATCTTCAATAAAGCACAGAAGAGGTAAAGTAGTCCAGTAGTACCATGATGAGATTGATAAATTAATATGTTGATAGTACATTTCAATTCCCCACCCAGCCAAGACCACAAAGCTACAATATGTATATAAACATCGTATGTGAAAACAAAGAAAAAAAGCAAGATAGAATGAAATTTTGACATATTTATCAATTAGGAAAAGCAAACAAACCTGTATAAATCACTACACAAAAAGGCACTTGTAGGAAAAGTATGCAAAACGGAAGAGGAAAAAAATAATAATATATGTAGGAAAAAACCGCTCAAAACATCAGTTCTTTAACAATAGGCATATTACAAAGTAGAACTAAAAAAAAAAAAAAAAGAAAAAAAGAAAAGAAAAAGAAATGAGAATGAAAAACTTAAAAAAAAAAAACACCTAAAAAGCAAACACCGACATGAGAAACTTACATCTAATAAGATTAATTAATGGAATTCAGTGAAAAAATATATGCAAACTTGAAAATTCCTCATCATCTCTAATAAAAGGTTCTATTACATTACAAAGATAGAAAACATATGGATATGTTTTTGATTTCAGTCTTTTTTATTCATTTAGCACATTCCTTATGTTTTTTTCCTTTTGGATTCTGTCAAATATGTTAATATTTTCTTGACATTGTGTATCATATGTGGGCTTCTAATGGTAAACCATCGTCGCAAAAATACTGAATGGTTGCCCAATCATGTTTATATAGACGTCCAATATACTTAGCACACAATGAGATCCATTAAGCTTATAGCATATCCAACATAATATTTCAGTGCATTGTACATATTTTCAATGTTGTAACTATGAAAATTAGAAAATGATAAGTTAAAAGGTTCTATTACATAACAGAGATACAAAACAAATGGATATGCTACTGATTTAAGTCTTTTTTATTTATTTAGCACATTTCTTATACTTTTTCCCTATGGATTCTGCACAAATATGTTAACATTTTTATGACATTGTGCATCATACGTAGGCTTCTGATGGTAAACTATCGTCGCAAAACACCGAATGGTTGTCCAATCATATTTATATAGTCACCTAATATACTTAGCACACAATCAGATCTAGTAAGCTTTTAGCATATCTAACACAATATTTCGTTGCATTCTATATTTATTTTTAAACTTCTGGACGAGAACCAAGTAGAATAATCCTACCTTCTATGATTCTAAATTTTTTTCTTCCCCGTATTTTTTTTAATATATTCCAAGAAAAGGAAAAAAACAAAGATTAGCATCACAAATAAAGTCAAGTGATATCTTACAATATATATATAAGAGCTTTGGCTTATAGCATATCAAACACAATATTTTAGTTCATTATACATATTTTTAGCTTAGTAACTATGAAAATTACAAAATGATAAGTTAAAAGGTTCTATTATATAACAGAGATACAAAATAGATTGATATGCTTCTGGTTTTAGTCTTGTTTATTCATTTAGCACATTCCTTAGGATTTTTCCCTATGGATTCTGTCCAAATATGCTTACATTTTCATAAAATTGTGTATCATACATGGACTTGTGATGGTAAACCATTGTCGCAAAATACTGAATGGTTGCTCAATCATGTTTATATAGACGTCCAATATACTTAGCACATAATCAGATCCACTAAGCCTATAGCATATCAACACAATATTTCAGTGTATTGTACATATTTTCAGCTTACTAACTGTGAAAATTAGAAAATGATAAGCTAAAAGATTATATTCTATAACAAAGATACAAAATAGATGGATATGATTCTGATTTCAGTCTTTTTTATTTATTAAGCACAGTCCTTATACTTTTTGCCTATGTATTCTATCCAAATATGTTCAAATTTTCATGACATTGTGCATCAAACGTGAGCTTGTGATGGTAAATCATCGTCGTAAAATACCAAATGGTTGCCCAATCATGTTTATATAGATGCCCAATATACTTAGTACATAAGTAGATCCACTATATGCTTTTGATTGTAACTCTTTTTTATCCACTTAGCACATTTCTTGGGTTTTTTCCATATGGATTCTGTTCAAATACGTTAACATTTTCATGACATTATGCATCATACGTGGGGTTCTGATGGTAAACTATCGTTGCAAAATATCGAATGGTTGCCCAATCATGTTTATATAGACACCCAATATACTTAGCATACAATCAGATCTACTAAGCTTATACCATATCCAACACAATATTTCAGTGCATTATATATATTTTCAGCTTAGTAACTATCAACAAAATACACTTTCTCAGGTTCTGTTGGTGGAGCAATGGTTGATAGTAGGAGGGGAAGAATATTAGAATCGTATATTTATCTTCAATAAAGCACATAAGAGGTAAAGTAGTGCAATAGTACCATGATGAGAAATTGATAAATCAATATGTTGATAGTACATTTCAATTCCCCACACAGCCAAGACCACAAAGCCACAATATATGTATATACATCGTATGTCTAAACAAAGAAAAAAGCAAGATAGAATGAAATTTTGACATATTTATCAATCAGGAAGAGCAAACAAACCTGTATAAATCACTACATAAAAAGGCACTTGTAGGAAAAGTATGCAAAAAGGGAGAGGAAAAAAATAATAATATATGTAGGAAAAAACCGCTAAAAACATCAGTTCTTTAACAATAGGCATATTACAAAGTAGAACAAAGAAAAAGAAATGAGAAGGAAAAACTTAAAAAAAAACACACACACACACACACACACACACACACACACACACTTAAAAAGTAAATACCAACATAAGAAACTTACATCTAATAAGATTAATTAACAGAATTCAAGAAAAAAATATATGCAAACTTGAAAATTCCTCATCATCTCTAATAAAAGGTTCTATTACATAACAGAGATAGAAAACAGATGGATATGTTTCTGATTTTAGTCTTTTTTATTCATTTAGCACATTCCTTATGTTTTTTCGCTTTGGATTCTGTCAAAATATGTTAATATTTTCCTGACATTGTGCATCATACGTGGGCTTCTGATGGTAAACCATCATCGCAAAACACCGAATGGTTACCCAATCATATTTATATAGACGTCCAATATACTTAGCACACAATCAGATCCATTAAGCTTATAGCATATCCAATACAATATTTCAGTGCATTGTACATATTTTCAGCATTGTAACTATGAAAATTAGAAAATGATAAGTTAAAATGTTCTATTACATAACAGAGATATAAAACAGATAGATATGCTTTTGATTTAAGTCTTTTTTGTTCACATAGAACCTTTTCTTATGCTTTTTCCCTATGGATTTTGTATAAATATGTTAACATTTTCATGACATTGTGTATCGTACGTGGGCTTCTGATGGTAAACCATTGTCGCAAAACGCCGAATGGTTGCCCAATTATGTTTATATAGACACCCAATATACTAAGCACACAATTAGATCCAGTAAGCTTTTAGCATATCCAACACAATATTTCGTTGCATTCTACATTTTTTTTAAAAACTTTTGGACGAGAACCAAGTAGAAGAATCCTACTTTCTATGATTCTAAATTTTTTTCTTCCCTTTTTTTTTTTAATGTATTCCAAAAAAGGAAAAAAGCAAAGATTAGCATCATAAATAAAGTCAAGTGAAATCTAACAATGTATATCAGAGCTTTAGCTTATAGCATATCTAACACAATATTTCAGTTCATTGTACATATTTTTAGCTTAATAACTATGAAAATTACAAAATGATAAGCTAAAAGGTTCTATTAAATAACAGAAATACAAAACAGACTGATATGTTTCTGGTTTCAGTCTTTTTTATTCATTTAGCACCTTTCTTAGGATTTTTCCCTATGGATTCTGTCCAAATATGTTTACATTTTTATGAAATTGTGCATCATACGTGGACTTCTGATGGTAAACTATCATCACAAAACACCGAATGGTTGCCCAATCATGTTTATATAGATGCCCAATATACTTAGCACATAATCAGATCCACTAAACGTATAGCATATTCAACATAATATTTCAGTGCATTGCACATATTTTCAGCTTACTAACTGTGGAAATTAGAAAATGATAAGTTAAAAGCTTCTATTCTATAGCAGAGATACAAAATAGATGTGTATGATTCTGATTTCGGTCTTTTTTATTCATTTAGCACCGTTCTTATGCTTTTTGCCTATGTATTCTGTCCAAATACGTTCAAATGTTCATGACATTATGCATCATACGTGAGTTTGTGATGATAAACCATCATCGCAGAATACCAAATGGTTGACCAATCATGTTTATATAGATGCCCAATATACTTAGCACACAAGCAGATCCACAATATGCTTCTGATTTCAACTATTTTTTTTTTAAAATCAATTTAGTACCTTTCTTATATTTTTTCCATATGGATTCTATCCAAATACGTTAACATTTTCATGACATTGTGCATCATACATGGGCTTCTGATAGTAAACCATTGTCACAAAATACCGAATGGTTGTCCAATCATGTTTATATAGACGCCCAATATACTTAGCACACAATCACATCCACTAAGCTTATACCATATCCAACACAATATTTCAGTGCATTATACATATTTTTAGCTTAGTAACTATCAACAAAAAACACTTTCTCAGGTTCCGTTGGTGGAGTAGTGGCTGATAGCAAGAGGGGAAGAATATTAGAATCCTATATTTATCTTTAATAAAGCATAGAAGAGGTAAAGTAGTCTAGTAGTACCATGATGAGAAATTGATAAATCAATATGTTGATAGTATATTTCAATTCCCTACCTAGCCAAGACCACAAAGCCACAATATGCATATAAACATCGTATGTCTAAACAAAGAAAAAAGCAAGATAGAATGAAATTTTGACATATTTATGAATCATGAAGAGCAAACAAACCTTTATAAATCACTACACAAAAAGGCACTTGTAGGATAAGTATGCAAAAAGGGAGAGGAAAAGAATAATAATATATGTAGGAAAAAAAACGCTCAAAACATCAGTTCTAAACGATACTTTCAAGATCTTCTCAGTTAGTCAAGATTAACTGTTGTGTTTACTCCATTTTCAGAACTATCTTCATGAACTTGTAAAAGAAATAACTTATGCCTGAAGGAGAAACACAAGGACAAATATATTAGGAGAAGAAAACAGCATCTATCAGCAGTGATTTCTAGTAACCCCATATCAAGCCAAAATGCAGTATCAAAGAATGAAAATAGAAAAATGTGTTAGTGTCAAGTACAAAATCAACCAATGAATGATCAAGCTTTCATATTTACAACATTGAACCATTTTTGGCAGAAAACCAAGGAAAGTGCAAATTCTTGGATTTATTCCACAGCTTTTTCTAATGAAAACATGGGTTTATGAGACTGAAATAATGGATAGAGTTGATTGTAAACCTGTCAATGCTAAAACATACATGACGATGTAAGGAAAAGGAAGATACGCTAGATGTCATGGACAGATGGGACCATTTCCATTCTATTAATCTTGTGCGGCTATTCCTCCACAAAAAAAAAAAAAAAAAAAACATAAAAGGAATGAGTCAAATTGATGTTGGCACTTTGAGCATACTTAGATTTCAAACATTTGAATAGTTAAAGTTATTGAACAGCTTACTCTCCAATAGCTGTTAAAAGAATGGATAGCTGGTTGTGACTAATAGTCAACACATACAACAAAGGTAGGTTTCTAAGATCAGCCAAAATTAACTTCTGTAGCTCCACAGCCTACAAATGTGCAATGGTCAACATCATTATCTCATTATATCTAACCCAAACAACCGCATTCTCCATTCAACAGAAACATTTCATAATAAACAGAATATGTGATAAATATACTTCCCACCAATTTTTACCCTCACAAATTGCATCCAAGCTCTTGTACAAATCATTCAACACTTCCCTGTTACAAAACTCATATTTTGTAAGAAACATAATTCACAAGTAATCCTTTTTTGTGTGTGCATATAGATTTGTTGGCCCCAAAGAAAAATCACTATTTAGCTCAAGAACGCATCTTGGTCAAACAAATATCAAATAGCCCATATTTAAAAAATCAACAGTTATCATTGCACCAACAAACTACTATCCTCAAGAAATTAACTTTATGCCATAATCAATAATGTTTTAGCTTTTTCTTTCTTAGATGAAGCAAATTCTACACAGCTACAATAACTAGAAATATACAAATGTCACACAGTTTTACACTCAAAATTTCATCAAGTCCACTACTTTTGAAAATCTCTGCCCAATATTTTAGTTCTACAAATGTCTCTTCTTCTACAAATATTCAAATATTGCACACAAAAAGCGAATTCTCAGGGAGAACAAAATCAGCAAGAAGAAGCCCAAAACTAAAAAGTTGCAAACTTTATCACGCAAGTAACAGAGAAACACAATCAACAGAATGTTTACCTTCAATACTAATTATCCTCGTATTTAAACTCTCAAAAGTCAGAAAGAAATTTAGTTCATTTACAAGTTAATGTGAATCATTCAAAACTAATAATTTTACGAATTAATCATCAATTGTAGATGCTTCATGTCAGATTTCAACTAATGCATATAGTGTAGATGGGAAAGAGAAACAAATGGTTTACCCAATAATGGACCATATGGGAGAAGCCAAATGTTGACTAATACTATGTCATATTGAACACAATTAGACGCCCAAAAAATAGTGTGCTGAATAGGTAATATATGTAATACAAATGTTTAATACAATAGTGTATAAATATCGAATTCATAAGCATTTTTCCATTGTCAGCCAATGATAGTTTTTTTTACAAGCAAAAAGGATCCACTCAAGAAAGCTACATTTTTTAAACCCAAAAAGAAAGAAAAGCAACATTTCTTCCCCCCCCCCTCCTCCCCATTTTTGTCTATGAATAAAAATATACACATTTGAGAATTAAAAAACAAAAAATCAAATATTGAATAGTAATGTTATGTTCATTTCTCATTCCCAATATAAATACTAAAGCAACAAATAAGAAAATTTCTATAATCAAAGTCATCTCCCATATCTTTTAAGGCAAGTAAAGTCAACTCTTAATTATTATTTGCATATCCAGCAAAAAAAAAAAAAGGTTTTTTGAAAAACATTTCAGTATAATCTTGAGTGAGAATCTCCTATTGAGATTACAAACATTTCAGCATAATTCAAAAATTTTCCCCTTTTTGAGGTCAAAGAATAACTCAAGTCACTTTGAGATAATGTGATACCTTCTGGAGAGACTTATTTTCAGCAATGAAAAATTCACCATAAGGGTCATCAATCACTCTTTCGTACACCCACCTGAAATGTACATCAGCTTTATGAGCAATAAGATTATTAAAGCAATACAATGATTGCACAAGGACATAGCATAGGCAAGAAAGAATTCACATTCAAATGAAAAAAGCCTAAAGAAAAGAGTCTATACAATTTTTTATAACTTAAAGAAAACTGTTTCAAAAAGATTTTCTTTGACAAGTTCCAAAAATTTTAGCAAGGAAGTTGCTGAAACCAAGCAGTTTTCGAAGATGTGATGGAAGAGAGTTTGATTTTGAGTATAGGCATACAAATTTAAAAGAATACACATCAAAGCAGCAAAGCTAAAAGCCACGTAACAACTACTAAAGAAAATTGATCAATTAAGAATGTTAACTAACACAAGTTCTGCAGACAATAGCAAAGCTAATATTTAAACACAAATTATGAAGATGATGCCTTGATACAATGGAACAAACATTATCCATGTGACTTCAATAAAATTTGAACCTCAGGCATTTTGCTGTAACTTGCAACCTTGTATCAACTTCATTTTGGGGACCTTTCTAGTATTCCAAGATATTCAGTATTTGCACATTGTGTCATCTTTTCCAGTAGTGACCTCACTACATGATAACCAGCCATGGCCTTGGCCTGGAAAGAGAAGTATCGTTTACAAAATATTAATTTAGCCACTTGAGTGATGCAACAATTCTGAATAGGAATAAGTGTAAATGCTCTACAAAACTGTGCATAATGTTACTTCTGAGCTGGCTTTGCAAAAGGTTGAGAACTGCAGAACCCACAAAGTTATGAGTTGAACCTTCATTATCACTATAGATAAAGCTTGCATGGTTCCCATCATCAGCTGAATCACAGTTTCAACAACCATCAGATTTGATCCTCAACGCAAACCATACAGTTAAAAAAGACTGACTTGAAAAAAGGCAAACCTGACAATAAAACCACAGTCCTTAGATAGAAAGTCTACCCAGCTGAAATTGATGTTCAAGCTCTACCATAGCTTGGTAATCCAATAAAGGAATATTCATTAACAATCCAAAGCTTCAACCATGAAAGTCATATCTCTAACCAGAAGCATACATTGACAGATTACATATCATTACTTCAAAAGAAATTTAATATTGATTTTTAAGTTTTATATTGTTCTAAGTAATGACACCTTCGGATCTAATGTCAATTCATTGTAGTTAGGATCTAATTGAATGGGTTCAAGATAAATGTTTCCCAACTAAACCAAAAAATTTAGAAAAATAACATTGGGAAAACATGGCAAAAACACGAAAAACTGCTTGTTTGGCTTGGAATGCGGTATCTGCCATAAAAGCTTTCTATAAATTCATCTAAACCTCAAACTTTGGCACGAATCTAATACAGATTTAAAGACAAATAATTTTGTTATAGAATAGAGATCTATTGCCACTTTATGAGTAGACTGATTTAGAATCTGTTGGCACTTTATGAGTAGAATAATTTAGAGTGAGCCATTCTCTACAGTGACTTATAGAGTGAGAACATAAAACTATAATGCTGTAGAACAAACAAAGGAACAAGAAATACTTTTTCAAGATTGAACAATGACCTCATTTGGAGCAATAAGATGGCTGCACATGAAAGGTTCTATTCCTCTAACAGTTAACTCAGTTTGAAACCTTAGGCTTTCTTATCTCACCCCAGCTGTTTCATTCTTGCAGATTTCTACTCTACAAAAATTTTGAGCAATAGCAAAATAGTCTACTCAATGTAGGCCACACCATAGATGCCAAAACAGATAGAAGAAACTTTTACAAAATTTTCAATGCCTACTCCACAAGTTCTTTGTATTTGTAATGTATCTGCTTGCATTTCAATTTTTACCGAAACTACATTATCTGGTTTCATCTTAGTTCAATTATCCTAAATCATGTTGTTTTAATTGCTTCTCCGTAAGAGTATCCTAGAACAAAGTCCTACTTTATACATCCATTTAAGAAAATATCAGTTAGAAATAAATATGTGATCCAAACTTAATAAATGACAAACACAAATACAGATTACAGATTTCAACCAATGAGTGATCAAGCTTTTCATATTTACAGTATTGAACAATTTTTGACAAAAAACCACAGAAAGTGCAAATTCTTGGATTTATTCCACAAGTTTTTCTAATGGAAACATGGGTCTATGAGACTAAAACAATGGACATAGTTGATTGTAAACCTGCCAATGCTGAAACATACATGACGATGCAAGGAAAAGGAAGATACGCTAGATGTCATGGACAGATGGGACCATTTCCATTCTATAATCTTGTGCAGCTATTCCTCCAAAAAAAAAAAAAAAAACATAAAAGGAATGAGACAAATTGATTTTGGCACTTTGAGCATACTTAGATTTCAAACATCTAAATAGTCAAAGATATCGAATACCTTACTCTCCACTAGCTGTTAAAAGAATGGATAGCTGGTTGTGACTAACATTCAACACATACAACAAAGGTAAGTTTCTAAGATCTTTACTCAGACTCAATGTCAATATGAGCCAAACAAATATCACTATTGCACCAACAAATATCAAACTGTTATGAATTATTGGAATCTCCATTAATTAGTGGAGGCTCCACTAATTATAGATTTATGTGAATTATTAGAAAATTTTTATGGATGTCCACCATTTAGTGGAGACACCATTAATTGAGATTAGTTGAAGATGATGTATGCCATGATGTAATCCACTAATTAGAGCTCTATAAATAGAGCTATTCTCTAAGCTTGTAATACACCATCATTTTGTGAAAAGAAAGATTAGTGAAAGAAAGATTAGAGAAAGAATTGTGAGAGAAAGAAAGAGAGAAGTTTGAAGAGAAATTCTTGTGCAAAGAATAGTTAGAATTTTCTTAGTGTGTAGTGTGTAGATTTTATTCTAACACTACCCTAATTTTATAACACGTTATCAGCACGAGTCTCTACCGGTACAAAAGCCGAAGACTAAGCACGAGTTTCTGCGTTACCAAAACCGGAAGACATGTACGCATTTATTGATCTCTATGGCTAATATCGCTAAACTCGAATTTGTAGCCCTTGATATTTCGGAAAAAATTATATGTCATGGGTTCTCGATGCGTAAATGCATCTAAATGTCGAAGGCCTTAGTGAAACTATTCAAGCACATAATAGTGCATCTGCACAACACAAGGCTAAAGCTTTGATTTTTATTCGTCGTCATCTCGATGAAAATTTGAAAATGGAATATCTTATCGAAAAAGATCCATATGGCCTGTGGGTAAATTTAAAAGAAAGATTTGATCACTTGAAGATGGTCGTATTACCCACTGCACGGTATGAATGGTTGCACCTGAGGTTGCAAGATTTTAAAACCGTGAATGAATATAGCTCCGCAATGTATAAAATTACATCTCAATTAAAATTATGCGGAGAAAAAGTGACTGATGAAGATATATTGGAGAAGACATTCTCTACCTTTCATGCCTCGAATATTGTCCTGCAGCAACAATATCGAGAAAAGGGGTATACAAAATTTACAGATTTAATTATCGCCCTCCTCATTGCAGAGAAAAATAATGAGTTATTATTGAGAAATCATGAAGCTTGACCAACTGGCTCAACAACACTTCTAGAAGTGAATGCTGTTGGCTCCAGCAGAAGCCATCGTTATAGTCGTGGTCGTGGCCATGGCCGTGACCGTGGCCGTGGTTATGGTCGTAGACACGCTCGATATTTCCCTTATCACAATTATAATCAAACTGTGAGAAATACTGACCACCTGAAGTGGAACAGGAAAGATCATAAGGGAAAAGAAAAAGAAATTGAAGAAAAGCACGATGATATATGTTATAGATGTGGCATGAAAGGTCATTGGTCACGAAACTATCGTACGACTAAGCATTTAGTTGAATTGTATCAAGCTTCATTGAAAAATAAAAATGTGGAAGCAAATTTTTCTCAACATCCAATAAATGATGCTGATGATGATGATATTGATCCTGAAGATCTTAATATCAATATTACCCATATGGATGTATCGGATTTTTTTGAACACCCAGACGGTAGGATAGACCATTTAATTGGTGATGGCAGTGTCCAGAAGAACTAAAGCCTCGCCCTGATATTTTTGTATTTTCATTTTCATTCTATTTTAATAATATTTACGTTTACATATATATATTTGTGTTCAGATGGCTGTTGTTAATGATGATGTATGCAGTATTGATAGTGGAACTACACACACCATACTAAAAAATGAGAAATATTTTTCTGATCTCAAAATGGGAGAAATAAATATTTATACGATAAACGGTAGTGCAAATGTAATTGAGGGCTCCGGAAGAGCTAGTATATTGTTGCCTAAAGGAACAACAATTATTATTGATAAGACACTATTTTCTTCAAAATCCAGAAGAAATTTATTGAGTTTTAAAGATATCTGCAGAAATAGGTATCATGTTGAAACAAATGAGGAAAATGGGATTGAGCATCTTTTTATTACTCAAATGTATTTGGGTAAGAAATCGATATTAGAAAAATTGCCGTCTTTTTCTACTGGTCTATATTTTGTAAAAATACGTACAATTGAAATTCATCATCTAGTAAACCAGAAGTTTACTGATCCTATTACTTTTAGCATTTGGCATGACCGGTTGGGTCATCCGGGATCTACCATGATGAGAAGAATCATTGAGAATACACATGGTCATCCTTTAAAAAATAAAAGGATATTAACATTAGAAAAATTCGCATGTACTGCATGTTCCTTAAGAAAATTAATTGTTAAACCATCACCAGTAAAAGTAGGAGCTGAAAGTCCTACATTTCTCGAACGGATTCACGGAGATATTTGTGGACCTATTGATCCACCATGTGGACCGTTCAAATATTTTATGGTCTTAATTGATGCATCATCCCGATGGTCACATGTATGTTTATTATCTACTCGCAACCTGGCATTTGCGAGATTACTTGCTCAAATAATTAAATTACGAGCACAATTTCCGGACCATCACATTAAAAATATCCATTTGGATAATGCTGGTGAATTTTCATCACATGCTTTTGATGCATATTGCATGTCAATTGGGATTAATGTTGAACATCCTGTAGCTCATGTTCACACACAAAATGGTCTTGCTGAATCTTTGATTAAACGATTACAATTAATTGCTAGACCATTATTAATAAAAACAAATCTCCCAACATCTGCCTGTGGACATGCTATTCTACATGCTGCAACACTTGTACGTATAAGACCAACTAGTTATCATAAATTCTCTCCTTTGCAATTGGCTTTTGGGTCGAACCAAATATTGCTCATTTAAGAATTTTTGGGTGTGCTGTATATATTCCAATTGCACCAAACCAACGTACAAAGATATGTCCTCAAAAAAGAAAGGGGATATACGTTGGATATGATTCTCCATCTATTATCAGGTATGTTGAATCCCTGACAGGAGATGTATTCACAACAAGATTTGCTGATTGTCATTTTGATGAATCATTATTCCCTAAATTAGGGGGAGAACCAAAACAACATAAAAAGGATCTTACTTGGACAACATCATTAAATTATCTTGATCTGCGCACAAGCGCATGTGAACTTGAAGTTCAAAAGATAATTCACTTGCAAAGCATTGCAAATCAAATGCCAGACGCTTTTGTTGACTCCAGAATAGTTATAAAATCGCATATTCCAGCTATAAATGCTCCTATTCGAATTGAAGTTCCAGCAGAACAAAATATTATACCTATAGTCGCTGAGTCAAAAACACGCCGGAAGCGTGGCCGACCTCTTGGTTCTAAAGATAAAAATCCTCGAAAGAAAAGAGGATTAAATGATCCGGAAGATCATATTGAAGAAAAGAATGATAAAGACCAAGAGAGAACTGATGACAAAGAACCAGAAGTTGATGAAAGTAACACTAAAATTTCTATCAATTATACCACTTCTGGTAGAAGTTGGAATCGGATAGAAACTGTTATTGATAATATATTTGCATACAATATATCTCTTGATGTTACACAGGATAATGATGATCCTGAACCAATATCAGTTGATGAATGTCGGCATAGAAAAGATTGGCTGCAATGGAAAGATGCTATTCAATCGGAGTTAAATGCACTGACAAAACGTGAAGTCTTCGGACTGCAGTCCGAACACCGAAGGTGTAAAACCTGTTGGCTACAAATGGATATTTGTGCGAAAGCGCAATGAAAAGAGTGAAATCGTTCGATATAAAGCGCGATTAGTAGCCCAAGGTTTTTCACAAAGACCAGGTATTGATTATGATGAAACTTATTCTCCTGTTGTTGATGCTATTACACTCCGATATCTTATCAGTTTGGCAATACATGAAAAGATAGATATGCGTCTATTAGATGTTGTCACTACTTACTTGTATGGAAATTTAGAAAATGATGTTTACATAAAAATCCCCGAAGGATTTCATATGCCTGAAGCATATAAACATTATCCTCGTGAAAATTACTCCATCAAGTTGCGTAAATCATTATATGGCCTCGAAGCAATCTGGGCGCATGTGGTTCACACGTCTTAGTGAATATTTATTGAAAGCGGGATTTAAAAATGACCAGATATGTCCATGTGTTTTTATTAAGAAATCTAGTTCTAAATTTGTGATATTAGCTATATATGTTGATGATATTAATCTTATTGGAACTCTTGAAGAGCTCCAAGAAACAATTGATTATTTAAAAAGAGAATTCGAAATCAAGGATTTTGGTAAAACCAAATTTTGCCTTGGTTTACAATTTGAACATCTGGAGAGTGGAACATTTATTCATCAATCAACATATACAACAAAAGTGCTAAAAAGATTTTACATGGACAAAGCACATCCATTGAGTATTCCAATGATCGTCCGATCATTAAATGTGGATAAAGATCCTTTCCGACCTCAAGAAAATGATGAAGAACTCCTTGGTCGTGAAGTACCATATCTCAAGTGCAATTGGTGCATTGATGTATCTTGCTAATAATACAAGACCCGATATTGCTTTTGCTCGTCAATTTATTAGCAAGATTTAGTTCTTCACCAACACGACGACATTGGAATGGAATTAAACAAGTCCTTCGATATCTCCAAGGTACAATTGATCTCGGATTATTTTATTCAAATAAAACCAGTCCAACATTGATAGGTTATGCAGATGTCTGGTTATTTATCTGATCCACATAAAGCACGTTCTCAAACGGGCTATCTATTTACATGTGGAAATACTCGTTATATCATGGCGTTCTACGAAACAATCTATAGCAGACTACTTCTTCAAATCATGTCTGAAATTATAGCCATTTATGAAGCAAGTCGAGAATGTGTATGGCTAAGATCCATGATTCATTATATCTGAGAAAGTTGTGAATTATCATCAATCAAAGGTATTCCAACTCCTCTTTATGAAGACAATGCAGCTTGCATAGCTCAATTACGAGGATGATATATTAAAGGAGATCGGACAAAACATATTTCACCAAAATTCTTCTTTACTCATGAACTCCAGAAGAAATGTGAAATTGATGTGCTACAAATTTGGTCATGTGATAACCTCGCAGATATTTTCACGAAGACTTTACCGACTACAACATTTGAAAAGTTGAGATATAAAATCGGTATGCGTCGGTTTAAAGATTTAAAGGAATCATCTCATCAGGGGGAGTAATAAACAAACATATAGAATAGTGTACTCTTTTTCCTTCACTAGATTTTTTTTCCCACTGGGTTTTTATCTAGTAAGGTTTTAACGAGGCATATTCTTTATGTAATGGATGGACATCCAAGGGGGAGTGTTATGAATTATTGGAATCTCCATTAATTAGTGGAGGCTCCACTAATTATGGATTTATGTGAATTATTAGAAAATTTTTATGGATGTCCACCATTTAGTAGAGACATCATTAATTGAGATTAGTTGAAGATGATGTATGCCATGATGTATTCCACTAATTAGAGCTCTATAAATAGAGCTATTCTCTAAGCTTGTAATACACCATCATTTTGTGAAAGAAAGATTAGAGAAAGAATTGTGAGAGAAAGAAAGAGAGAAGTTTGAAGAGAAATTCTTGTGCAAAGAATAGTTAGAATTTTCTTAGTGTGTAGTGTGTAGATTTTATTCTAACACTACCCTAATTTTATAACACAAACAAATATCAAATAGCCCATGTTTAAAAAATCAACAGTTATCATTGCACCAACAAACTACTATCCTCAAGAAGTTAACTTCCTACCATAATCAATAATATTTTAGCTTTTTCTTTCTTAGATGAAGCAAATTCTACACAGCTACAATAGCTAGAAACATACAAATGTCACACAGTTTTACACTCAAAATTCATCAAGTCCACAACTTCTGAAAATCTCTGCCTAATATTTTAGTTCTGTAAATCTCTTTTCTTTTATAAATATTCAAATATTGTACACAAAAAGCGAACTCTCATATTGAATTGCTGTGGTTGTGAATTCAGCCAACACAGAAATTGCCAAATCTGAGGCAAAAATCTATGTAAATGAAAACGAAAATTGATTGGACAAAGTCTTTCTTGTGACTATGTCATAAAGCACTAAAGAAAGAACATAAAATTTCATTGTCCATTTACAAACACATATTCCCAGTCATATTTTTAGTGTTGAAAGGTACCAGCAATGGAATACAACTATACCTTTGCAACTGTAAGGCTAATAGGGCACGATTGATGTGGAGACCTTGTTGCAAAGACTCCCATCCTTCCACGTTTTAAACTTGGTACTCTTACCTATTTATCATTCAATTTCTTTTAAGTGTGAAATTCTAAAGAATAAAATAAAGGGTAAATACAAGGAACCATTGCCGACACATACCTTTGCTTTGAACTTCGACTGAGGCAGAGGTTTCGACAACCTCTCCAAGTCTGTATGTAGATGGAATACATATATAATCTAACAGTGAGAATACTTGTCAAGCCCTTCAAGAGCTGCTGGAGGAACACGCCCAGGATGAAAATTTAAGCAAGCCCGAGCAAGAGGTATAAGTAGAGGTTGCCTTGGTGTCCCGTTTTTGAACAAATACTAACATCTAGGAATTAGAAAATAGAAATCAGATTAAGAGAAAAAATAAATAATTTTCCACGTGAAGTATGAACATATTTGTGAACACTAAAGGAGAAATCAGTGTATAAAACACAGGAGAGTGAACAAAAATGAGAAGTTTGTACAAGAAAATCGTAAGGTGAACCAAGCTGTGGAGAGAATCAAAATTGCACATATTCAAGAGCCTATTCAGGGTGTTTTGAATGAGCCAGGCTCAAAGTTACAGCTAATGTTGGGAGTTGATTCAAATCAAACTCGCTTTTGCTCCTATTAACAAGCCGAGCTTAGTTATGAACTACCCCTGGAGCAAAACCCAGCCTTTTCCATAAGGCTTACTGCTTGTCATATTAGCTACTTACCTCATGCTTATGTTAACAAAGATCCACATAGGGTACCCCAACAAAACTACACATTCCATTTATTTGTTTTTTGCTTTATTTACCTTATGGACATTGACATTGGGCGTCCAAGAATGCAGAAACTTGAATCTTATGCTGTTCAGTATTATAGATTTCTACACTGAGCAATTATAACTGATTAAGTATGATAAAACTGGTCCATTACAGACATCTCAATGCCAAAAACAGTTACAATCATTCTAGTTGAAACACTGGAAAGGAAAGAAGGAAAAAAAAAATAGAGAATTACACTAATTCAGCAGCACGAAGAGCCCGCACAGCATCAGAAGTGCCCATCTGAAATACCACCCTATTTCTTTCTTCAACACATGTTCTGAAAACAATGTGTTCTGTTCCTTTATCCACTATATTAGTAGATCCAATGACATCTGTTAAGCGAGAAAATTTAATTTTAAAATAAAAAATCACCCATTGTTAACACTCCAACCTTCTATTCAGGTCACAAATCATCGACAAAGAAAGCAACCCACTGTTTAATAACGGACGAGGAATTGCAATTACATTTCCGGCAAAAGAAAGGGATACTGACCAAAAGATATTAACTTGTGCACAATGTATGGACTTTAAAATGGTTCTGCTATAGTCCAGAATCATTTTTTCGAAAAGTAAGCCAAGCAAAGGAGAACAACATATATGGAATTTACCATTGACGTGCCGCTCACACTTGAGCAGTTTACGATCAATAATTTCTTCTCCATATGTTATGTCGGCACCATACTCGGCAGCAAGTAACCTAAATAGTAATGTTCCCTGAAAACCAATTCCAGTCACAAGCATGACCACTGTGTTATTTCAAATCATTAACTGCATGAACAATGAGCTCAAAGAAGTAATTTTTATCTGGAGCTTCAGTTTCAAGACATATTCTGCGGAATAGTAAACCCTAAGCTGTTTGGGTTTTATTCTCAAGATAAACAGCGGTTGTGAAGACGAAGACACAACGATTGTGAAGACGAAGATAAAGCCAGGGGTTTCACAACATGGAATATGCAGTTGAATGGGAAATCCCGATGGACGACGAAGCTAGAGTAAAAGGAAAGGAGAGTTGAAAAAACTTGGAAGATGAAGGGTGAGAGACGTAGGGGTGCTGGGGATGGGGTAGGAATTTTGGGAAATCAGAGCCACACAAATCTATATCTAAACCGTTAAAATTAAAGCTAATAGAAAGAAAAAAAATATTATAGAAAATGACAAAACTAATCATAATGACCAAATGAATCTGAACCATACAAGGAGTAATAAAATATTTTTGATAAAAATCTTATTCATTCATTACAAAACTCTAAAATTTAAACCATTAGATTTTAAAATACTTGAAGAGAAAAAAATTTAAAGTTATTTAAATAATATGTTATGACATTTCTATCCCCTCTTCACTCTTAGTATATACATTTATATTATCTATCTTCTAATAAATTTGTATTCACTAGAAAAGTTGAACTTCTCTAAGCGTCTGCTTAGTAATACAATTAAATATTTAAAATTAATTAATTAAGTAATTATTTTATTAAGCGTATTTAATTACATATAATATTAAGTGCTTAATTAATTAAGAACATTTGATAACGTATTGTTTTTATCACTTAATTGGCTAATATGTACTGAAATTATATTATAAATTTTAAGTAAATTGAAAGTTACTTAAATCTGAAATTTAAAAATATTAAATACTCATTTAACTATTAATATTTTTTATATTTAATCTAAACTGTAAAAAATATAGTGTAAAAATGAATTATAATTAATTTAGACTTTAAATTCCTAAATTCAGTCTTCACGCCTCAATTTTTAAAATTCAATACTTCAATATTTAAATTTCAGTTTTATCACTCCCCTCTTTTTTTGGGCTTGGAAATGTGCTTGTGTAGTGCCCATTTGGAGAGTATTTGTACATACTGTTTGACCCCAAAAAAAGAACATTTTATTTTTTGAATTGTGATTTTTTTTTCCTGTGATTTTGGTAAACTCTGGTTTTAATTGCAATTTTTAATTGCTTACTTTCCAATAAAATAAATTAAGTATTTTTGTTTATCATTTCCAATCATTTTTATTTCTATATAAATTAAAAATACTGAACTTGTAAAGGAGGGAGTTAATTAAAATTATTTCATATAAATAAATGTCGCGTTACACATAAAATTATTAGGTTTTGATTGTGATTTTCTACCATTATAATTAGTTTAAAATCATGTTTGGCAGCCTTGTGCCAAACCAACCAGCCACTTGATTATTTAAGAAAGAGGATAGAAAAGTTAATATCACATAAAAGAAAAAAAGTGGCAGATAAAAGAAAAAGATAAAGTAAAAGATAAAAAAAGTAATTATTCTTAAATCAAAAGAAAGAAAAGTGGCAGACAAAATTAAAGATGCAAAAGGGAACAAGCGTGTGCTTACCACTTCCATTAAGCTAATAATATTGCCCTAAGGTTTACACTCCGTACGTTTTTGCAAGGATCACTGATAATGAAAGATAATAACATTTTCCAACTATGTTTTTTCATCCCATTAACAGTGTTAGATGGTAGGGAAGGTTGGTGAGGACGGATATTCTATACCTGGAGAGGTCTTTGACTGGGAACAAGCTTAATTACGTTGGCCATTGCTGAGACATGCACACCCATGCAAAACCCTTGGGAAAAAAAAAAGAAATGATTTTTCTTAAGAATAAAGTAGACATGAAATTAGTTAGCTGCAAATGATCATATGAAATAGGATTTTTATTTTTGTAGAAAAAAGTATAATAAATATTTTAATATTTGAAATTAGTATTCTTTCGAAATTAATATCAATGCTATTGGTAAATTTTAGCATTTGCCTGCATTCTATCCTGACCTGCTTAGTTTGATTATTTGTATGTGAAACTTAAGATAAATAAATATCAGGCTAACTTCGGGCTTATTTTTGAAACCCAAATTCAAAGTGAGCTACGCTTACCTGATTTGTGCCAGATCCGAATACTTGTTGTTGCAAACAATCAGATTGACGAATTCTTACTATTTTATATATATGTGTATATATATATATATATATATATATATATATATATATATATATATATATATATATATTTATTTATTTATTTATTTATATTGAAAAAAAGGCATCCGTAGGTCTACTTCATCTTCCAGAACACGGGAATACGTTCACCTTAGTTGCTGAACCAAAGAAGACCAGTAAATGAACAAAAATTAGAAACTGGACTGAAATCAAAAGTAAATGCCAAATGGACCCGCATCGATTCTGTTATAGAATACCGACATCTTTCCTTATTTTCTTTTTCCAAACCACCCAAATGTGGAAATTTTATTAAACTAAGTAAATAAAGAGCACAAAGAAAACCATATGAGTAAATTACATCCGAAAACATTGTGTTTTGGAAAATGAAATGCCTTAGACTTTTTCCATTTTAGCATTTGCATGCTTCATCTTCAAATGCCTAATCTTTGTACGAACTTCAACCTCAAACTCAGGCTTAAGAAATCCTTGCGAATTGAGTTTGATAGATATCTCGGTAAATAGTCGTTTACATGCGAGTTCACCCCAATTTGCACATCATCTTTAACTTGGTATGGCAATTTGACAATTGAATTGTTATCCCTTATGTTACTAAGAAGTGCAACATCAGTTATATCTATAGCTTGACACAACACTTATTCGGAAAATATAGATTACTTGAAAATCGAGCACTTCAAGTGTTGTTAACAATTAGTAGGAATGAGGAAAGCCAGTCATCACTCAATGATAAACCCACCAACTGCTAAGGAATCTACTCCTGTATTTCAGTAGAAGTAGAATGCTTAGGCTAGCCAAACATGTCAGAATTTCTGAAAAATGGGGCTGTTTTTATTTGGAATTCCGATAGTGGGGCTGCTGCTGCCGGAATTTCGGAAGTAGTGTGGTCACATTCAGAATGCAACCAAATAAAATGAGGTCGCATTCCACCATGATAACAAATAGAAATTAAAATAAAAAAAAAAGTGATGCGACCCTAACATCATCAAAACTTCACTAAAACATCACAAATCCAATCTAAATTCTATTCCATGCAACCGGCTATACAAGAGACCAAAAATAGCAATATAATATTCAATTGTTCTCCAAGTAAAAATCACATTCAAAAGACTCACATCCTCCTATGGCGATTCAAGTCAACATTTCTCATATGAATAACATTCAATATAATAGTATATATGATTGAAGCATTCAAAATAACAAGAATAATATCGCAAGTACATAGAGAAACTGTGTTGAAAATACAACTAAACAGAAAATGAACTAAGAAATGATGACAAGGGCTAGTCTCTCGAAACAGTAAAATTATTTTTATTACAATTCCTTCTAGTATGTCCACTCCTATGACAGTAGCTACATCTTGGAGGAGAGTTGGGTGTCCGATAATTTATATTACAAGGTATCCTCGATGTCCGCGGACGGCCAAGAACTTTATTTCACATCATTTCTTCCACTGGTGCAAGCATAAAATTAGAAGGCCTCCAATATTGTTCATCCGCCATAGGAAAAAACTAACCTTCATATGCCAACTCATAATTCCTTCTAGTACAAAACTCCAAAACAAAGTCAATTGGATTCCAACCTGTGTGACGACATGCTGCAAACCCATGTGAATAAGGAATACCATATATACTCCATTTTTGGCACGTGCATGATCTCTCCGTTAAGTTGACACTGTAAATATTTGGACTTCTACCCCCTTGTTGAATAGACGATTTGATCCCATATATACTGGCCTGTGCATTAAATTCAGTCACAACATGCCCTCTAGATTTGTCCTCAGAATAACAATACAACTTCCACATTTCAGATAGTAAAGGGTGTCACAAATTAGATGCCTCATCTCTATATTCATTAAAATATTTAACTAACTTCTGAAATGAAGTTTCAACTAAAACTTTCAGCGGAAGAGATCTTACTTTCTTTAGCACACTGTTCATACATTTAGACAAGCTAGTAGTCATTGAATCATATTTGTGCCCTTCATCATATGACAAAATCCATTTCTCCAAATCAATATCCATTAAATACTTAAATGCATCTTCTTTTCAGATCTTGATTTCATCCAAATATGATTGACACTTGGTTCTTTTGCACTCTAAACTAGCAGTGTACATCAAACTTGTCAAATTAGTGTCCTTAGACTTGGCATGAAAATTTCTCTTTATGTGCTCGAGACAATATCGATGAAAAGCCAAAGGTTCTTGCCACTCATTCATATGGCGCACAGTATTGATAATGCCTTTATGTCTAATCAGAAATAAGACATATATGTCTGTCCAAAATGACTTGTTGATGTAGGAGTTTTAAGAACCAGCTCCAACTCTCCAATGATTCCTCATCCATAATGACAAATGCAAGCTGGAAGAGGTGACTATTCGCATCCCAAGTGGACGCTACCAGCAGTTTGCCTCGATAAAGTCCCCTTAAACGGGTTCCATCAATTGATACCACTGGACGACAATATTTGAAATCAATAATTGAAGGTTTGAATGACCAGAAAAGGAAACCAAAAGCTATTAAATCACCCACACTAGTCCAATGGTGTCTCCACCTCACAATAGTCCCAGGATTGGTAGGGCAATCCACGTTGAGGGCCAATCACCATATATAAGTTCCATAGTAACCTTTTGGGCTTCCTAAGCTTTCTTATAAGAACAACCCGTCCTCCACAGTTTCTGAACTTCAGCAATAATATCAGTCACATGGCATTTAGGGTCATTTAATACTAAATGTGTCACATTACGAGCTATAAACCGATTATCCATGTTCCTATGCACATTGTTCACAACTATAATGACGCATGTGTATTCTTTGTTCAAAACTGTTATCTGTCACTGTCTATGAGTCATCTTATGTATAATGCGAATATGCCAAGAACAAGGATTGCCGACACTTGAATGCTTACACTTAGCATACCAGCAATCTTTCTTACTTTCCAAGACTCTGAATTCCCGACCTACTTGAATAGACCACTTTCTTACTGTATATATAGCCTTCTTCTTGTTCTAAAATCTCATGTTTAGATGCAAATCAGTGTCAGTGTCAGACCAACTTCTTGTAACATCGACTGAGTGTCTGTTGAGTGATTCATTAGCACATGCACCAGACCCTACATCATCAAATATTGGAAATCTTGCTGATTGAGAAATGTTATTAGAAGGCCCCGCTATGTCATTCATGTCATCTTGCACTTCAGGTGTGGGAATGTTTGCTGGAATATCACTTTCTTCACTCTCATCTGTGTCATGCCAATTCATTGGTCCCTCCGAGCCAGTGAAACAGTCACCGTCAGATGTATGCAACATTGAATCAACATTTACTGCACATGTGACCACATGCAATTGAGATGCTATATCTATTGGGGTAGTGCTAGCATGCAGTCGGTTACCGTCTGCTGGATACGTATCCACCTCCCGTCGACTTTGTGTTTGAACCAGTAGTTGCTCAGGGATGATCAAGTTATTCCTTCTTACCAAACCTTCAGATGTGTGACCAACATCGATTGTCTCAGCATTACTACCAGTTGAACTAATATATCCAGTTCCGGTAACGTTTAATGTTGCATTTGTATTTTCCATCGGTTGGTAAAATGATTAGGGGCGTATGTTGTTTAATTCTTCCATCCTTATGCCCGTGGGAAGTTGGGATAATGAATTCATCGTGTGACCCAAACCCATGACCTGGTTAAGCATTGCTAAGAATGAACCTATTAGTGGAGACAACCCAACCAAGTGACTTGTGTGTTGAAATATCAGGTCAGGATAGCTAACATGAAGTTGGATGCTCTATGACTTAAATTCATTTGGCAACATCCATAAAACCTCCATATCATCATCATTGCTCAACTTATTTGCAGCATATTGTTGATCAGATCCATACAGGAATGGATGTCGGAGTGTAATCTTGAATATCACATTTCTCCCTCCCAATCCAAGATAGTTCCAGACCCTTTCAAGTAGTTCAGAGTATGATATCCGACGTCGGAGTATCCGGGTCTTTTTAGCCCCATCAAACCATATAGACCCTCCATAATCTCGCTGAATTTGACAATCCCAAAAAAAACAAAGCAAAATAGGGGGATCCAATGCATTCATGGTTACAATGTGGGTATAATCTGAGAAATGTGAGGAAAATAATGAAAATGTGCACGGGAGCTGAAAGAATGACTTGAAAAATTATAAATAAAACCAACCGGAATGCATTAATATTACCTTTTTAAGTAGATCAAAGTCCAAAATCAATAGGATCAATCTGAGCTATCCATCAAACACCCATTTCGTAGTAGCATTACAATGTTGTAAGGATCTCCTGAAAAGAAATACAGCTGCAAATCTGGGAGCAGACGACGACATTTGTTGAAAATGGCCCGTTGAGGTCGCATTTGATGAATGCGACCTCAAGGTCACATTTTATGAATGCGACCTTGAATTTTTTTTTTCAACAAACACAAACCTCCTTATCAACCTGTATAGAAAATAAAAAAAAGTCCAAAAGCAAGGATACAAAAAACAAATGAATATGACCTTTTAATCATCCAAAATCAATATAGATAGCTCGCAAAAGGTATATGAAGTGCAGAGTATCTCCTAACATCAAGTGCACCTAATGTGGTGAGAGTACACAAGGATGGCGAGGTTTAATCTTTCACCTTGGTCTCCCACCACCTGCTGGCTCATCACCTTGGTCATGCGCATGATTCAGATTTCGGACCTGCTGGCCTACTGGCACGGGATCTGGAAGCTGGTGTGGAGCTGTTGCGGGATTTGGCAGCTTAGAGGGGGGAGCTGGCACGGGATCATGAAGCTGGTCTGCTGCTTGCATAGAAGCTAGCTCGGGATCGAAATCTGGCCTGCTTCAGGTGTACCCGGTCTGCGTCGCCGATGACAAACTATACCACGAAAGGAACATATTAGAAGCTCCTCAATGCGAGAAATGCTTGTCACCCAGTCTTGGAATGATGGCCCCGCATCCCCGTCATCAAATACGCCTGCTGTCATACGCGGAGTGTGAATCAGAATGACAACGAAGTCGTGACCAATCAGATCATCTGGTGCAACATCAGTGTGAAAATCATCCCACCAGGTGCTGAAATCATCTCGCCCAATCTCGGTCTGCGTGCTACCTCCCTTCTCCTCCTAAATCTCAGGCTTCTGGTGTACCTCTGGAACAGCCTCAGGAGGTGGAGGATGCACTCGAACTCGGGGTCTCCTACCCCCATGCCTCACTCCTGGGTGTATACGTCCATCAATAGGATCCCGGGGCCTTGACATAGGCTGACTCATTGCGATGGTCGGCTCACCTACATTGACCGGTATTGGTCCAACATACCGGTCGTGTTCCTGATGGAATGCTGCAAGTCCTCAAGCACACATATCTCGAATGTCAATAAATGCCCTTCGGGACACCGAGTCAGCACTGTGTATGTGACGTTCAGGCACTGTCATAGCTCGGCGCATAATATCAGCTTGAAATCATCATTCGAAAAAATTAGTGAACAATTAAAAGACTTCTTAAGTTATTAACTCCTACATCACCAAATGAATTACATACCATGACCACTGTACTAGACCCAGTAGGATAATACCCCGAGGTCAAAGAAGCATGGGTAATGGGGTTCCCGATCCGAAGACGGGTACGGACCTTATACCATTGCATATAATCCAGTGTGACTAAAACGCCCATCATATTGATCTAGATAAAGTCTACTTGATTGGCCCACATCTAAAGATACGACCCGTGATATATTCTATAATCTCTAGATGGATTGCTTCACCTATCAACTTCGTGCAGGTCAATCCTTGTATTGCAATCCATCAGAATAGACTGAAGAATCCCAAACTGTCACATCACTCGGTACAAAAAATATAGCTCGACGACCTCCCAACTGATCAGTGCTGTGCGTGACCTCCAGATATCGGGTCCCTCCAAATAACTAGGGGAAATAAGACTAACCAAATTAGTCTGATAAGGCCGCCAGACAAACTGTCATACCATTGTTCGGGATTGTTAGTGTCAAACAAATAAAGAGTTCTAAATAAAGTATTTATATATACTCACATCCTCGTCTGAGAGGGCATCTAGTTGGGAGTGATATGTCACAAAAACATGTGTAGATATCTGATAAAGCTGTACTGGTACATCTCATCGGGCATTGTAGGGTGCAAGGGGTGGGAGATCATCGCGAGGTATACTTCGCTTTGACCGTATAACCCGAACATGCTCCGATGTCTATAGCTACAACATAGTCACAAATGTGTTAGATTCGTATCACACATGTTTATAAGATAAAAATAAAATATAAAACATATTTGAACTCATACCTGGAGTAAAACCATCGGTCCACAAATCTCCTGCATTGACCTGATAGAAACGTGACACAGACATCTATACAGGAATGTTAGAACAACACTACCCCAGTTGACTGTCCCACATGCCTCCAAATCCTCGAGGAGAGGTAGGTATCTCAAGTGTAGCAGGTTCCCTGACTTATCAGAGAACAGTAGGCCCCCAATCAATAGGAAGGTAAGGCATTGAGCACGATGCATGACGATGTCATCAGTCGCATCATCTGTTAAAGGAAAATCCAAGGCCTCCTCAATAGGACCCTTCCTAATCTTATGTCCCCGTATGTCCTCGGCCCATGGCCTAATACCAAGCAATCTATCACAAAGGTTAATCCAGTCACCTTTGCTATAGTGATAAGAAGGCTCTATCACCGCATTCCCATCTACCCTAAAGCCCTATAATATCGCAACATCCTCCAGTGTCACTGTAGCCTCTCCTAAAGGGAAATGAAATGTATGGGTCTCCTAACGTCATCGCTCTACCAGTGTGGTTAAGAGAGCATAATCAACCTGGATATGTCCAGCTCGCCTGACTCCACTAAAATTAGCCCTATCCATTAACTCCGCAACTCTACTGGAAATGGGCGTATGCTCCCAAAATGCGGAATCGTATTGTCTATACACCAATAGAATCTCACAAGTATGCTTATCACCAGACCATACCAAAGACGAACGATGACTCGACTGAAGAGATAGTAAACTGTCGACGAGAGGCCCCGGATGGATATCTATGTGCATGTGATCCATTGTACCTATTTAAATTCAGATCACATAATTAAACTATGATCGTATCTATGCGCATGATAGATACTCAAAGGTTAAATATTTTAAGTTGTTTGTGCTTCATACTATGCTACAATTTCAATGAAGTTACATAGTTTATCAATCCTTGATAAATATATATATATATATATATATAGAGAGAGAGAGCAAAAAACAAAGCTTCGCACAAATCAGTTTATTCAGTTTCCTGCATTACATATTTTTGCTAACACTTCTCTAAAAGATACATATTCCCCAACTTAGATCTATAAAACCTTTGCAATTTATATTTTTTCTTTTGGTATATTTTTGTATTTAAAAGAGAATTAAAGTATGGGCATCTTTTAAGTAAATATGCAACTATTGAGTAAGGGACTTCATTTACCTGCATAGAACTAAAAATCTCAGAGGAGGTTGTTGGGAGGGGGGGCTGGGAATACTAATATGACTGTAGACATCTGATTTTTCACCTAAATGTAATGAGAAAACAGTAACTACAAAAATATTATTCTTATTTCTCGGTGTAGAATCTTCTGTTTTAAAGATGAAAATTAGGAAACATTGATTGAGAAACAACACTATATTTCTAAATCTCAACTCCTACTGACTTAAAAAAACTACAAAAAAAATTGAAAGGGGGGGGGGAACTGAATTATTAGATGACTAATTCGTCTAATCATTCCCAGCCACATGAGCACAACAACTACAGTACTGCGAAAATTAACGTTTTTAAGCTTTTACAGGTGACATTTGAAATCTGATGGCAGATTTAGTTTTGGCAAATGAATGACCAAGATGAAAGGAATCTTCATTCCAGCACATTGATTCATTGTTCTTTTTTTTTTTTTTTTTTAACAGCAGTCTTTTGTGTTTGTACCATTAGGATTGATACTTATTCGTTTTGTTTCTTTTTCTGTGAACAAAAACTATCCGAAGGGAATTATATGACTCCGGTGGCAATAGGACTCGATGCGTATTCGTGGAAAAGAAAGGAACAGAAACAAAGTACGCCAAGAATTTCAGTATACTACCAGTAACTCCAACAGATATGAGATGATAATAATGTTTGATTGGTCACCTGAGGTGGACATTTGAGTGGGCCGCGAAGGGATGTCTGCGGCGAGCCGACTGCACAGAGGGGCTCCGAAGTGAATTTTGATGAAGAACGAATGCGCAGGGAAGCCGGGTAATGAATTAATGTGACCTAAAGGTCGCGTTCAGAGAAAGCGACCTGAAAGTCGCATTCCAGTAATGTGACCTTAGGTCGCATCACTTTTTTTTTTTAATTTCTATCGGTTGTCATGGTCGTATTCTGTGAATTGGACCTCATTTTATTTGGTCGCATTCTGTGCGACCACACTACTTTTGGAATTCTTGCAGCGGTAGCCCCACTGTCGGAATTCCGAATAAAAATAGCCCCCATGTCTCGGAAATTCCGCCAAACATGTTTCCTAAGGCCTTTTCGACTTTACCTTAGCAATAATTCATGTCTTTCCTTGTTTTTGCGTGTTCTAATTGGAGTCACCCTCTTGGACAAGCCCAATAAAGTCCACGTAGAGAACAAAACTAGGAATAGGATTTAGGGTAGGTTGATCTACATAATACTAGAAAATTAAAAAAAATAGTGACAAAATATGGCAACCTATAGCAAATTAGCGATAGATTTTTCACAAATAGAGCACCCTCAACTAATTAGAGATGGATTAGTGACCAACATATATTTTTCTCTAAAAACATTAGCTATCACTATTTATCAACAAATTAGCAATATAACACATATTTTTTTTTCAAATTGTCCTCCACCAAAATTTCTTTTTCTTATTATCTTTTACAAAAAAAAAAAAAAGGAGTAAAACAAGGATTAAAACAATTATATTTTTACAGTAATATTCCAATTTAATGTATTTATTCCTACTTAGAACTTTTATTCCAAGAATAGATTTATATTCCCTAAATGACGTCAACTCTGGGGTAGAAATTAAAATATTATTTTTTCCATTGACATGTGAATTTTGAATCCAATTCTCAGCACTAACTTGGGAGAAATATACAGCACGTTAGATGGGATTCTACCTGTAGATACTCTTAGCGTAACAGCTTTCAGCTTGTTGGGCCCTGTCGAAGGCCTTATTAATAGAGCAGCTCGGAGGATTAGAGAATCACCTATCTAATTTAAATAATTAGATCGAAAAGAATGACAAAATTGAAAAAATATTTGACTTTTGACTTTTTTTCAATCGAATTGTTTTGAATTTTTTTTTTTAGTAATATCCGTACCGAGAACCATTGCAAATCGTATTAAAATCATCTCGAACTGTACCTAATTGAAGAACAGAAAGAAGTAGCGAATATATATAGTTATAACTCATATAGACATATATATATATATATATATATATATATATATATATATATAAAGAAAGATAAGGAATTTTAATTTTTTTAATAAATAAAAGATTAAAAATAAAAGAATCGATTTTAATTTTTTCAACTATAGAACTGAAATTGTCTTTGTCCCGTTAGAATTGAATATTCGAATATCAGTTCCGTTTCATTCTAAAATTATGATTTAAAATTAATACTAATAATATGAAAGAATTAAAATTTTGAAATGATATTAAAAATTTTGAAATTCTCGAATCCTCCTAAACCGTGACCACCCTTCTATTAGGCAACTAAAGAAGAATATTCAATGATTCAAAGGTACGCAGGCTTCAGGCAACTACAACGGTGGTTACTTAAATTCCCAAACTGACAGAAGTGCCCATCCTTCTAAGCCTTTCACTAGGCCTTTTTTTTATATCTAATTATCCATAGTCATTCATTTTTTTATATTTATCTAATAAAAAATATTTTACTCTATCACTTTTCTTAACATTTTGTTATATTAATTTAGCAAAAAAAAAAACATTTTGTTATATTACTTTTTTTTTGTTACACTACAAGAAAAATTGTCATTTGTGACGAATTTTTTGCGATGGCTATAGTACCTTGCTAATTAGCAATGGTTTTGCGATGGCAATTGATGAACTAGTGAGTTGACCAAAATCGTCGCAAAATTCTCGCAAATTGTAACAATTTTGCGACGGCTCAAATGTCCTCGCAAATTCCTTGCAAATTAGTGAAAGTTTTGTGACGATTAAGTTCTTTTTTAAGAATAAAAATTTTAAATAAAAAGAAAATTGTTACAACTGTCGCAAAATCCTCGCAATTAGCGTCGATTTTGCGACAGACTTTTCATATTTAAAAATACAAAAAGAAAAAAATCTAGTTGGTTGACCGTCACAAAACCCTCACCCAAACACATTTGCAAATGTAGGCTTGGCATCTCTACCAGGCCTGCTGTCAAGTATCAGGAAAAAGGACAACACTCCTTCAATCAACGGACCCACAGGATTAGCATCACCCTCCCCCATATCGTCTTCATTTTTTATAACAAGCGAATTTACAATAGTAAATGAGCCATTAAAATTCTGGGGGTGATTTTAATTAGTGAATGGATTGTTTTTATCTCTCATTTAGATGTCATGGAGGATCGTAGTTGGATGTATAGAAAGCACGCTTTAGGTGTAAAGGGGATCACTATTGAATTCGAGGAAAGGGTTAAAGCTTTTTTGGCATTTACTTTATCAAATGCAATATCAAGCGTAATTAGATGTCCATGTGCAAAATGTAAGAATAAAAGGTATCCAGATCCAGCACAAGTCTCCACCTGTGGAAGTCTGGATTTGTGGCTAATTATTACCGGTGGACATGTCATGCTGTGCCATTTAAGTATACTTCAACTGTGTCTATCTCAATCCTAGACGTTGAGTCACATTAAGAAAATTTGTCTCGAGAAATGGTCTTAGATGTACCAGGTCCTGACTTTCCCCCTGAAGCTCCATCAGCAGAAAATATTAAAGAACCACCTAATGTGGAGGCACAAAGGTTTTACGATATATTGAGGGTTACACAGACTCCTATATGGGATGGTTACAATACACATTTGCAGTTTTCACTTGCTTCATGGTTATTAAACATTAAGTTTGAAAATAACCTCTAGAGGAAAGCTTTTAACGATGTTGTGCAATTGATGAAAGAGGTTGTGTCTAGTAGTAATACGATTTTTGATGATTTCTATCTGATGAAAAAATTAGTAGCTGATTTAAATGAGTTGAAGTTATCTGGTATAAAATCACATGATTGTCACGTATTCATGGAGAGACTACTTCCCATTGCATTGAAGAAATTTCTCCCTTCTAACGTATAGGGTGTTTTGACGGAATTAAGTCTTTTTTATCGGGATCTATGCTCTCCTAAGTTGAATGTAGCTCATATTGCCAAATTGGAGTCCGACATTTCTTTGTTATTATGTAAGTTGGAGAAGATATTTTCACTTGGAGTTTTTTATGTAATGGAACACTTATTAATTCATTTGTCTTATGAAACAAGAGTTTATAGCCCTATTCAATATAGGTGGATGTACCCGTTTTAAACGGTAATCTAATCATTCAATCTAATTCTTTTCCTGAACTTGCAATTTTTTTCAAATGAAAGGTATTTGCATCATTTGAAAATCAAGGAGAAAAATAAGGTTAGAGTTGAAGGATCAATCTGCAATGCTTATCTCGTTAAAGAAGCATCCACTTTCTTCTCCTATTATTTTGAGCCACATATACAAACAAAACGTACAAATATGGCGCGTAATGAAGAGGGAGAGCGATTGGAGAGGGTGCAAGAATCTGGGCTGTCAATCTGTAATGTTCAAGGAAGGGTGATAGGATGGATTCGAACTCGGTTCCTTACCTTTAAAGAGTTCAATGTAGCAAGAATTTACATGTTGCTTAATTATGGGAAAGTACAGCTATATATTGAGTATGAGCTAATGCTTTATGTATCTTTAACGGTAAATGAAGATCTCATAATGATTTTGACATATTCATACTTCTAACACAATATTGGGCATCCATGGCACAGTTACGAAGATTGGCTCCAAGTATATCAGAGATAGAAATCAATAGAAGAATAGATCTCGAATTTGCATAATGGTTTAGTGGATATGTAAGTTACATAAGTTGCTAACTTGCATTTGGAACTCCATTGGGGATTCAATCAATTTCGTAATGATACAACTTTCCTTTTTTGTAATATTTAATTATTTTTTTTAGGTACAAGATCCAAAAAATATGGTTACAAATGAATGCTTAAGAAACTTTGCTTAGGTCCGTCAAGGCTAGTGAAATTATAGTAGGTACATAGTCAATGGTTACTGGTTTCACACTAATGATTATGCAGAGGGAAAAAAAATAGTGAATAGTGGTGTGTGCATGAAAGGGATTGGAAATGACGCATCAGGGCCTGATTACTATGGAGTGTTAAATGAGATTATTGAAGTGCAGTTTCCTGGTAATCTACAGCAAAGCGTTGTTCTTTTAGATGTCATTGATTTGATCAAACATTGAATTGTGGTACCAGGGTATATCCGTAGTATAATATTATCGAAATTAACCACAAAAGGAGCTACCCTAACTATGAACCATTTGTTCTAGCTCAACAAGCTAGCCAAGTGTATTATGCATCATATCCAGGGAGTGAGAGGCAAATGTCTGATTGGTTGGCAGTTTGCAAAACCAAAGCTGGACATATAATAGATACACCAGTGATTGACAGAGCTTACCAGGAAGAAGTAGATGCTACTAACGAAGTCAACATATCGTTAGTAGTTGATCTTGGCATTTTCACGCATGAGTCTGGTATGAATGAAATGTTGGATGTTCAAGATGAGGCTGTAATGGCAAGGGAAAATTCTCCTACCAATGAAGATGAAGAAGATGAAGATGAAGATGAAGATGAATGGGATGCGAATAGCGATACCTCAATAGATGACGAGGAATCTGTATCGGAGAATGATTCTAGTGATTAGGCCTGGTTTAAATTCATTTACCATTTATATGGTTAATGGTATGGGATTCCTGAAATCTGTTACATCATTAATATCCCATGTCAAATTTTAATTTTCATTTTTTACAGAATTTCAATCCTCATTATTTTTTGTTTCACATTTCAAAAATTTTAATTTCTTTTATTTTAAATTCCATCACATTCAATTTTTTAGACTAATTTTGTCTAATTTTTGTTTCATCTTATCTCCTTCTATTCTGCAGGAATCTCTTGTTTAGTCTTGCACAGGCTGGAGGAAAAGAAATAGATAAACATTAGAGAAATTATCTATGTGTGCTGCTGTATAAATTCTATTATTTTGGGTATACGGTGTAATTATATACATGTTTGCTATCCATATAATTTTTTTATTAGCCCTTAATATATTCTTTTGTGGTGTAAACACCAAGGAAATCTATATAGTGCGTTATTACAATATTGACAGACATTTCACAAGGACAGAGTCATATATAGGATTTTTTTTCCATGTCCAACAAGTCTTCTCTTTACTTTTAACTGTATCTAACATAACAATTGGAACCCCATGAGTGATGGGTGATCACTCCTCCTTGGTAATGGATGATTACCCCTAGTTACTTTTTGGATTTTTATATAATTGAAAGATCTATCTTTGTTGTTTGTAATAACATTTTGATTGTCAAATCTTGAGGGGGCCTCGTGCCTGGAAAATATCCAATTATAGGAGAGACTCTGTCAAATTTTTTTTTTAAAATTTGATACTATTTACTGTTTTTGACATATCCATCCTTGTCATACTATTATTCTATTGCTTTAAATTCAATTGAATACATATAAAGTTTCACAATTATTATTCTTTTATCATTTTTTATTCACGGTTATTTACATCATTCTTTTGAAGTGTTGATGCAATTTATTAGTCACTCATTTTCTTTTTCATCTCCTCTAGCAATGTCTTCTAATGAAGAGTCATTGAAAGAGGGGAGTCAAGAGGGTCAGGAGCCTTATACCCTATCCCTATTCAGCTACCTCGGCTTTCAATGCCTCAGTCTTCACATGGAGACGACGAAGTACCATCCCCAACTTTTCAATCATCCACTACTTTAGCTTTGCATCTTATTGTGTGGCAAGTTTCGGACTCCTGACCTTGGATAGTTCCATTGAAAAATGAGTAAGTAACATAATCAAATTTAAAATATGTTAAGTATTAATTCAATTATTTTTTTAGAGATTAATATAATTCTATTGTACATTGTCATTGCACCAAAAAAAAGGTTCGCCGGCTGGGACAAATGTGTTCGAGAAATTTCAAATATAATACAACAGTACTTCACTGGCTCATATCCGACATACACGCACGTCTCGATAACCGTGCAAGGCTTATGGTTTCAAGATTTAGGGTGAGCAATTGTTGACTATTATTTGTTGTCTAAGTACTATGCTATATGTTAATCAGAACTCTTAATCGTGACCATGCAGAAATATTTCCGGTTGAGGGATTAGTATGCTATCCAGATTCGATCTATTTGAGAAAAGAAGTGTCGGATGAGATTTTCAGACATAATGTCTAGGCTGAGGAAGATTGATGGTGGGGAATTTCGACGAGTTGAAATTAGGTGTTTGAGAATTGCGTATAAAGGCCCAGAAGACAAACTATTAAAGTAACAACCCCCCCCCCAACACACACACACAACAAAAATGTTAAAAAGTTAAAAAATTGTACTCTCAATCTCTCTAGACCTACAATAAGTAAAATTTTTAAAAATACTACTAAAGAGCCTTAAAAAATAAAAATTTGAGAAAGTAAAAGAAGTAAGAACAAATGAATAACCAATAAAACAAAAGGGTATGGAATCTAAAGAAAATATTTTGAAGCGCTTAATTTTTAAAATCCAGAACAATTAGGTATCGATTGTCCTGTAGGATTTGATGAAGTTTTCTGACAATCCATTTCTGGTTGTCTTCTCTTTGGCACGGACTAAGCTTAATTAGGATTTGTTGATCGCAGTTCTGCTTAACTCCATCAATCAACATTTTGCCAATGTATAGTTTCTACAGCAAAATTGACAACAGATTCGACCATTTTCGTTACTATGTCTGCGTTTAGTCTGTGTTCTTAAATTTTTATGATTTTATATTTTTTAAAAAATTAATGAATTTAAAAATTAATATTTTGATCTACTTAGAATAAATAACAAAACTGTAACTATTTCATAATTAAAATTCATTTGTATTAAGTTTATTTTTTTGTCAAAACGAGAAAAATAAACGGCATTTTTTTTTAAAAGAATTGGGTATCCAAGTGAATCCAGGATCGAATGCTGACAATTTCAAAAGAAGAAAAGTAAAGGAAAAAGCGGCACACATCATTAAAAAGAAAAATGCATTCTTTAAAAAACATTAGTACAATGAGGTGACGAGAGAAAAAAAAAAAGAAAGAAAAGGCGTAAAATGGAATGTCATTCGAAGGTGGGCGGGAGAGAAATGGAGAAAGCCATTTGCTACCACAAAGAAAATTCATTGTCAACCAACAATCAGATAACAAACCGAAAATTTAATAAGACTATTAAAAGCAGTAATCCTTTTTTGTGCATAATGTCAGGTTCTTCACTCCATTGCCTTAATTATTTTTGTTTTTACTTTATTTTTGGTTGATTTAATTTTTTTATTTGTATTGTTTACTTGATTTTAGAATTTCATTTTTTGTTTAAAAGATAAAATAATTTTTTCCAGATACTCTATTCTTTAATAAATAGCGCTTGAGAGTTCTTTTTCTCAATAATATATTATCCAAGAACATTACCAAGGCCATAGCAACTATAGCAGTCCTCAAATTTCTCCTCTAATACAAGAATGGAAGAGAATCGAGGAAATGACAAGTTTCCACAACATTAATAATAAAAATTACATTACACCCTAAATAAGTTAAGTGGATATAAGATAAAATAAAAAAAATAAGAAAACATAAAATAATCTTCTCCAAAGTGCCTCCAAGGCCATCCTTAAACTGCACTAAGAGAAATCCAACTCCTCCTCCTTTCTTATTGTTAACCGATTTAGAAGGCCTTGGGCTAGAGGTTGCAACTTGCAAGAAAGACATCGATTTCAGTTTGAATGAAATTTTATAGAATCCAATCCATGTAATACATGGGTTTATATGGATGGATTTAAATGAATGGTGAATATTTATTTATCTATAATTATTCATATATATATATATATTTATGTCTAATAAGAGAATATTTTATTTTATTACTTTTTTAAATTTTATTCTATAACTTTTCCCTTATTAATTAAAGACAATTATGGCGAGACCTTACTGTTAATAGAGGATATCATTTAAATTAAATGAATAAATATTTTATTTTATCACTTTACTCCTTATTATTTCAAATGAATGGATGTTGTAGCTTAGAGACCAAAAAAAAAAAAAAAAAAAGTGAAAAATCCTAATCTACATGCAATAGATAAGAAAAGGGGAAAACTCCGATCAGATCGCTGGTGGAGTCGAAAGGAAGCAACACGCTAGAAGAGGAAATGAAGAAAGGAAAGGTAGAGATAAAAAGGGGTTTATCAAGTGGTGGGATGGATTTATGGTCAGAATCCAACAATGACCTGAAGATTGGCATGTGGTTTAGGAATAATGATAAGTTACTTTGGGCTGTTTGATTGTAGTCTAGTAGAATGGGCGGTGAGTTTACGGTGGTAGAAAGCAAGAGTGCACATTGGATTGCTAAGTGTAAAAATTCAACTCAATAGTATTCCTGTTATTAGCAAATCCGTGCTCGAAAAAAGAAATATTGTGGCCTGTGGCAAATTACTCGATGGCATAGAGAGCACATTTATCTAGTTCGGACAATAAACGGGACCATCGAAACTTCAATGCGAAATTAATGGCAAATCACATCTTGTTGATGATTTACAATAATTTAGAAATTAAAGTCAGCGAAATAAATAGCTGTATTCATAACACATTGCACTTCACTCCATTGTATATGAAAGGATAGAATGCGCGCATGCATGCTATTGAGATGATCTACGAAGATTGGCTTTTTTCATTCGCACAGCTGCCACGGTATATGCAAGCCTTACAAGATGTGAATCGTATGGACACCAATGGGGCAAAGATTTTTAGATATGCTATTTGGGCGTTCGGACCCTATATTGATGTATTTGTTCACATGAAACTGGTGGTCAATATTGACGGGACATTTCTGAGGGTATGTACAAGTGAAAACGTTTAACAGCAGTGGATCAAGATACCAATAACTATATATTGCCCCTTGTATTTGTAGTCATTGATGAAGAAATTAATGACAGTTGGGGATGATTTTTGACTTGCTCAGAGAGCTGTGTTAAAGGATCGAAAAGTTTGTTTAATATCCGACAGACATATTGGGATTGTAAATGCAGTTCATCGACTACCTCTTTGGCAAGAGCTAATGGCAGTGCACAGATTTTATCTTAGACATATTCGGAGTAATTTCAATGCAAAGTTTAGAATGCATGAGTAAAAGAAGTAGATGTATGCAGTTGGGGATCAAAGCAAAAAGTGAAAATTTTTGAAGATTATAGAAGAAATTAGTTTGATAAACCCCCAAGCGAAGACATGACTGGATTTGATTCTGAAAGAGTAATGGACGCTTTCTTATGATGGTAGATATTGGTATGGTAACATGGCAACCAATCTGGCAGAATCTTTCAACAATGTCATCAAAGGTATATGTGTCCTGCCCATCAAAGTAATTGTTGAGTTTTCGTTCAAAAAAATAATCAAATATTTCAACGACCATAGACAAGAGGCTAATCACGCGAGATATCACTTTCCTTCTGGGGTATAGGGCAAATTTTTGAAGAATGAAATGAAAGAAAGAACACACTGTGTGCTAGCTTTTAATTAGGATCAAGGTATTTTTAATATTGTTTCACCACATCGTGAGCATAGGAAGGGAAATAATTCATATGAGGTTAATATTGGGGCTAGGACATGCAGCTATTGCAAATAGAAAATATATGAAATATTTTATTCGCATGCATTTGCAGCATGTCAGCAACTGGGGCTGAATCCTGGGAATCTAGTATAGTGTCATCAGAAAACACAATACTATGCGATACACTGACATATACAGCATAGTTCAGGCCCATTTTACAGGAGGATTATTTGCATAATCTTGGTTTTAGCTTGACACCATTTGCTCACCGTTTCAATAATCGTAGAAGGGGTTGAATACAGACGTCCCGTATTCAGAATAAAATAGACAAACATAATCCTGATTCGTCTCCTCGCTGTGATTTATGCTCTCGTAATGGACACAATAGGAGAAATTGCACTTACGATGCTGTAGAGCGAAATGAATACAGATTAATCTTCTAGAATGTTTCTTGAATTAAATACAATGCTTATTCTCATCCCAATATTAAAATTTTAATATTACATTAAGGCAATTTGAATTATTTATCTTTAATTTTGAGTTTATTTTTTGTACTTAATTTGATGTTGATTATATATATTTTATTTACTTTTAGTTTTTATAATGTCGGTATATTTGTTTTAGGGCATAATGTATGAGCTTACTTCTCACGAAGTGGATCCAGGTCCTATTATACTAGATGTGTTAACATTGCAGTGTAGACACAAGTCGTCACACATTTGAGCGAAATAGTTATACAGTGATATGATTACTGCAAAGTGAAATGATAGCATATTTTGGAAAGCTCAACCATTCGATCACTATGTCGAGTAGCTCATGGATATCACCAGTTTCAGTAGACTGCATTATTTTTTTATATGAAAATCGACCATCCACTGATTATAGCGTTAGTAGAAAGATGGGGTCAGAAGACGCATACGTTTCACCGTGCAGTTGAGAGGCTACTATTACCCTTCAGGACGTAGAGATTCTCTTCGAATTATATATAGATGGTGATCTTATCTGTAACAATTGATTCGTATATATGCTTGCAAAGTTGATTGACATGTGTAACGAGCTATTAAGATTTCAACTGACTCTGACAGACTTGGATGGATATCGGTTGAAGATTATTTCCCTCGAAAGAGTATTAAGTCAACCACTGCCTGCACACCCAACACTGGAAATGATAAGCAGCATACACGGTATCATATTATGCAACTCATTAGTGGCTTTCTATTTTCGGACAAGTCCTGCAATAGAGTACATTTGCGCTTCTTAAAATACATCTATGATTTAGAGCTATTGGGCATGCTTAGTTGAAGAAGTGCAGCCTTGGCTCATCTGTACGGTTTTTTGTGCAATACTACGTCCTATAAAGCGCATACTATCAATAACTTATTATTGTTAGTTCAGGCATGAAATGAATATTTTTTAAAAAATCTTATCAGCATTTTTCTAAAATCTTATGAGTATAATTTTTCTAAGCAATTGTTATTAATGTTAAAATAGTTGTGGGCTTGAGAGCGTATTCCTATTATCAGACTGGCTAGAATCCATCCAGTTAAGGATGTTAATCCATAAGCCCCTATAGAATCAGTATGGGAGGGATCGTTTAAGCTTTCCTGAACCCCAACACATGTGCTACTTGCTTATAGAGATAAGTTGGATAGGATACAATATGATCACATAAGTATTACTTCAATTAATTTGCTATCAACAATAATTTTAAGTTTGTTATTTATTATTGATACTGAAGATTTATCTTTATACAGTTTATCTGGCAGCCTTATGATGAGCACATATTAGCTACTTTACCCCCTGTTAAACTCATGGACGACATATTTGGGGGTCTATCACATCCTTAATATGTTGGGAGACAATAAAAGTGTATCGCCCAGATAGAGTCATACGACAGTTTAGATTGGTACAGATAATCCCTATTGTAGTTGACATCCGTGACAATTTGCATTAATCCTAACATGAGGACTACTGGTGTGGGGTGACCGAGATTGATTCAATATATCTTGCTAATTGGGTTAATAGGCATTTCTGAGTAGACAACCTCGTTACGGTCAAAATATAGTTTCCCCTGATTATGCAATATGGTATTAAACTCACACTAGGCAATTGATTGGTAATTTGACTATAATGTAACCTAACCCAGTGGACTACCAATCGAGCAGTAGGGCAACTGAAATATTGGAACGTAGATTTTTTTTAATAGTCCTGAGCAATAAAATATAGAATTTCCACTTAAACATTTTATTGACATTTTGAAATATATATGTAGGTTGATTTGATGCACCGAATATTGTACCTAGGCAACGAATGATATCAAAATGCGGATGCTATGACTAAACAAGTGTTTGTATTGATAACAGATTTTGTCATGTGTTCATTAACTGCTACTGGTGAGGCAGATTATTTGTCATGCGTTCGTTGACTGCTACTGGTGAGGTAGATTATTTGACCCACCCACGATACGAGCAATCAATACAAAGTTACATTTCTAATCTGATACCCCCGTTCCCACAAGAAGTCAATTGCAGAGTACCACCGATGTGGAAGAGGGGTAGATGGGCATGTAGGCATGTTGCAGCTGATATTTCTCAGCAGGATCACAACTCACTTATACACAGAGAAGAATACGATTATAAATAAGGTGATCCTACAACTGTTGAAGATAGGTATGCTATTTTTGTTACTCCGCAGCACTTAGTCTTCGATACTAGATGTCTGCCTTTGGCTGATGAATTTATTGATGGTCCATCGACTGGACGGCCTCGACGACGGCACTGGCAGTCTATAGTGTATAAAGGTCCATCCCACCGTACTGAGGATCAAGATGAAGGATAACCAGGAGAACAACCAAAAGAACAACATCAGGAATAACATCAAGAGTAACCTCAGTGACGAGTTCAACCTCCAAAGAACTGTCAAGGATTTCATTGTGGGACTAATTATCGTCTTTTTTTTTTTTTAAGATTATTCCATGTGTAACAAAATTTATTATTTGTTTCTGATTTTAAAGTTAGTAGCTTGACAATCATACAAGATAATCTATGTTCAAGGGAAATAAAATTTAAATTGAGAGTAGTAAACTAATAAAGAAAAAGAGAAAACAAAAAAGGTAATTTTTAAAAGTGTAGACAAAAGAAAATTCTTTAAGAAGATAATAATTGCTAATAGTATAGACAATATATAATAATCAAATCTTGAATTTGACTTTTTTTTCTTATAAAAAAGTTTTTTTTTTCTCTCTTGTGAAAATCTTCATTGTTAGAATATTTTGAGGGCCGCACTCAAAGATATTTGAAGGCAAAAAAATTTATATTAAAATAATTTAGGAACCTCAGAAATCTTGGAGGCGAGGGCCCTGCCCCTGCTATTCCATCTCTGATCGTCAATGCTACTTTACAATAGGGATTTTTTTAAAAAAAATGGAAAATAGAGATTGTATACAGCTTTTTAGTTTAATATTATAATATTCAATTTTATTAAAATTTTTAAAGATAGAAAAATATTTGAGTAATATTTTCATGGTGATTTTTCAAAACAACAATATATTTTTATTTAAATATATTTTTAACAAAAAGAAGATGTCCTTAAATTGGATCTAATGTTTAGATCCAAACTCATTTGAAATTCTTGTTGGATTAAATCTGATTAGACTTTCCATCCAAACTTTTAAGATGAGATTTATTTCCTATAGCATTAGGTCAGTGAAACAAAATGAGAAAACCTGAGTGGAAATCTTGTCCTTTTCCTCCAAGTTTAAAGAAATCTCAAATTTCCATACCAACATCAAAGTTTCCATACTTGGACTTATGTTTTTGACACATTTCAAAGATAAAGGTAGGAAATAGTTAAGGTTTGAAAGCCACCATGGCCCATGAGGATTCGAGGCGAGCAATTCTAGTACAAAAATTGTATGGCTCCTTGGCGGCCAAGATAAGAAGCTAGGAGATCTTGCGGCCACAAACAGGCCACAAGATAGATCAAAAACAAGGGCAAAATGACGTCATTTTACCTTTGTTTTTGATCAAACTCAGTGGCGGCCCAAGCCAAGCCAATGAAAGAATCCTAAAGTGAATAGTGTCAATGGGACGTTTAGTTAGGTGAGTTGATGTTTTCCGCCAAACGAGATGAACTCTGTAGAGAAAATTTTTCCCCTCAAGCCACCTTTTTGAATCCAAAAACCAACGAGTGTTTTTTCCTATCTCAGTTGGCCAATCACCATCCTCACTCTCAATATCTTTCTCCATCCTTCCTTTCACTGTTAAGCATTCTATCGTTGGTATTGCTGTACCTTTCAGGACCATACAATCTACCACCGATTTCTCTCCTCTCCGGTATTCATCTCCCTATCTCCTTACATCCTCTTCGTCTTTCTCACCTTTCACCGACTTCCTCCTTTATATGTCTGTTTAACTACATTAAGTAGCCATCCCTCAATGTGGCATCATTTTCACAACAGGAGCCGCTCTACAAACTTCATTCTTTTAGTTTAAAGGTGGCTTCTTTTAAGTAAATATCAATTATTTTCAAATTATTTTATATTTTTCTATATAATGCTTTACCTGCAATATAATATGGCATTTTTCCTATGATTCTTCTCTGTTTCTCAATTCAAGTGGTGCTTATGTTTGATGGATTTGCAGTAGATTGGATTATTATTATTTTTTTTTTTGTTGATTTTGTAGATTTCTATCAGCTTGTTTGAAATATTTTGACATTGTGGTTAGAATGTGAAAAAAAATGGTTTGCTTATTAGAAGTTTGTTAGAATTATTTTGCTCTAATGCTGTAAAAAAATCCAGTAGACATGGCTCCCTTTTTTATGTAGTCCCCCTCTCTATTTCTACCCCAGCCCCTGGTTTGCTCAGCATGTTTAGTTGAACAAGTTTAATGTAAGAAAGAAAGAACATGCAGTTCTTAGAATTAATCATATCAATTCCTTGATGGAGAAACATATGGACACAGCACAGAAATATATGATTAGATGGCAAGAATATATTAACATTTTCAAAAATTAAGCAATATGATAGTAAATACCTTAGCATGACCATACACAAATATTGTTAGGATTCGTGAACTTCTAAACGCAGAAAATATCTACGAATCCCTTCCGAGGACCAAAGCCAAACGATTAAGACGATTTAGGAATTAAAGAATTACCTCTATCCGGCGTAATTAAGATCCTTTGATTCTGGTTTTCCTGTTGTACGTGCAACTCGAACGATCACCAGACACTGCAATGTGCGAACACCATCTATCGGATACATACAGCGAACCAACTCGTTACCCCGGGAGTGCCAGTGCCTAGGGTTTGAGAGGCTTGAATTTTTTTGGTGAATGGAGGCACGAATATTAACAGAGAGCAACCATGAGGAGATGGCTAGGGTTTTCCTATAAAACCACCTAAACCTCTTATAGTCAAACTCTGATAATATCTTATCATATTTTATTTTAAATTCAAATTAAATTAAAACAGATATGATAAAATTCACCATTACTCAGTAATTTAACTAATTAATTTATCGAGTCAGATTCTTACAATTTGAACATCATCTAGATACATTGAATGTGGACATATTTCTAAATTTATTGTATCTGGTCAATTTTCTAGGTTTGATTAACTTAGACATATTTCCAAATTTATCGAACCTACTTACCAAAAAAAATAACCTAACAAGTTCGCTTATTGTGTGATCCTATATATTCATTTAACACTGGCAGTGTGCTCAAATCACATTTAAATGGCCCACAAGTTATAAGCGATTTTTAGCAAAACATTATAATTATCCAAGTTAAATGAAGATCAGTGATCTCTTTAAAACAAATCACAACTTTATATTTAGTCCTTTTGTCACACGATATCCAAATTAAGCATAAGACACGGAGCATATCATCCTTATTGAGCTTAATCAATTATTTTTTAATCTCATAATAGATTATTCAAATAAATGATATCAATATATCAGATTGATATGTTTGAGCATGGCTATACATTTTAATAGTCTAACTTATCAAGGGGCCCATGGATATCTCTCCCATAATTGAGATGGACAAATTCCTTCACTATTAATCATATTTCTCTCCCTAATTTATTCTATATCCAATAGCAGTCAAATTTATTATCTGGTTAAAGACAACTTTAGACAACGTCAAAATATAGAATTTAGCAAGTAGGAAACTATGATAAATTCAGGTCGAATGACTTTTAATATCATTATGGCTAGAAAGTACTTATGACATGTTCCATGAAGTACTCTCATAGTGGGTCGTGTCCAATACAATGTTCTCTAACATTTATTTATGTTTTGACTTGATATCACATATATCCATGACCAGTAAAATATAGCCATCAAGTCACAAACATACTAATCTTAATTTATTATTATTCCACTAATAACAATCAATCAGGACAGTTTAAGAATAGTTATTGTATTGATTGTAGGGTTTTACTATCAAGTCACATACTTGATGACCACAAAACTAAATGCAGTATTCATGGAAAAAAATGCCTCGCATTATTACGTAATACATAACGACAATAGTATAAGTACAAATTGACTCTAAGGTATATCATTAACAAATATATGAACATAGAACACAAACACCTAAACACAGATTAATAGATATCTACATATTTTGACTATCAAATATGTTATTTTGTTTCAATTTTAGTTGCATGAACTAAATATTTCACCTAATAGAACATTTTCATTTTTTCCAATAAAGGTTGTCATCAATATATTACATTTCAAGACGTATGACGAACATCCTCAACTACATTACATGATTCGGAAGTACTATATCTTTTGGGGTTTTTTTTTTTTTTTTTGTAATGTGCATTTTCTATCTAGAAACAAATTCAATGATAGACAAGGCATTAGTAGTAGTCTAACCTATCATTTAAGCTGAAAGTGAACACAAACTTTCAACATACATTTCACAGATTTTTACAAGAAAGATTTAAATAGTGCTTGACAAATTGCATAAAGAACTAGGTCAGTTGATGTACTCATGCCAATAGGAACCGTTACTATAGTCAAAAGTATTGCTATAATTGCGGTGAATAGGGTTCCATAGTAGTGAGGTTCCTTTAACATATTAATAGTATAAGGTATTTTTTTTTTCCAACTCATCAAAGAATAAATTGGAATAAAATGGAAAAATAGGTAGCTTTCTGGGTTGAGTAATTTGAAGCTTAACTGGACTATTAAATTTGTTTTCTTTTCCTATTTGGTGATTTACATAAACTATAGAATGCCGGTGAATTGACCTACACGAAGGAAGGTAAACCGTCCAAAGTTTTATTGTGTTAGTTGTTGCTATACATTCAAATATGATGCATGCCAGCAAGCCTGGGTGATGGTTCCCAGGCAACCTGAGTCGTGGTCATTTTGTGTATTCTTCAGTCAATAATCATTGTGTGTTTTTTAATTTTTAAATTCATATTTTATTTTCCATAAGTATTGTATTTTAGGTGAAAATTTTAAGTGTTTTTGGTATGCACAAAGTTAGGTTAGACAAAAATTATTAATTTTTCGTACTTTTCTAATCTTAGATGAAAAAAGAATGTACATTAAATGCACATGGCCAATATATGTACAGTTACCGCATTATTGAAAAGAAATTGTGAATGCATATAAGTACTAAATGTTGCAGCTTGTATTTAAAAGACTAATAAAGTACAGTTAATGCATTATTCAAGCAACTTCACTAATGGTTTGTATTCAAAACACATTAAGAAGTTTTTTGCTGAAGGATAATAGCTTCAACAAGTAATGCTCTGGCAAACTATACCAATTGATCTTAATTTCTGGCATGTTGGCATTTTGATGTGCTATGTACTTCTGAAACTCTATATTACAGATTTGGTTTGGAGCTCCATTTTACCTATTTATGAGTTGTTCAACCTTTACTATAGTTGTACCTTGCAGTGACCTCCCAGATTACATCCACCAACATTTGTATTTAATATTTTTGTTGTTCTAATGTCACCTCTAATTGTAAAACATGTTTTTTTTCATATCATAGGAGAAAACCTATCTAGGGAGATAGAAATATTAAAGGATGATTTAAGCATCATGATTTTTTCTTCCAATTCAATCCTAATTAATTCTACAACTGCATAAAATAAAATTTTCATGTAGATAACATAAGCTAGGGCAGAAAGAGCTACAAGAAATATAGAAGGAAGCAAATCATATTGATAGTATGGTAAACATTTTGTTATGTAATACCTTAGCCTTAAAGTAGCATAGCAGAACAAATGACTATGAAATTACCACATGATAGAACTAATTTCTCATTTAACCACTCAGTCTAAACTAGGTACAACAAACAACTCTTGAAAAAACTGACTGCATCTAATTCGCACTATATGCATCTATACTCAGAATGATCATTTACACAAGTATACACCAAAAGTAAAATCAAATTCTACAGTTCCTAGACTAAAAAAAATCATCCCCACACTAAGGAAGACAGATAAAAATTATCAACAGGTCAATTGATCTCTATAAGTAGAAATTTCTTTAAAAAATGGAAAGTTTTCTTGACCTAAACAGTGTCCAATGGCTCATCAATTGGTCAATACCTTCAGCAAATGCATCTTCTAAACTAGATGCAGAAAAATGTGAGGCTAGTTGTTCTGATTGACAAGATTCTAACTCCTTTAACTACTCCTCAGTGCGATTCCTTAACTTTGGTCCATCTGAACCAGAAATCTTACATTTTAGTACATATTAAAGGACAAATCTTGCTTTTGTATATCAGGCTTACTATATAAGGCATAAGCACAAATTGCAGGCTTTGTTAGCATCCGGTTCTATCTCCTAAGCTTTACGATAAACAATCTTAGCAGTAGCATAATTAGATTGTTGCATGTATACCCAACCCAAATTTCCCTAAAATTTTACCATGCAGAAAGGCCTTTGGTCACAGTGATTAAAGTACATGCAATAGAATGCATAGCAACCCTTGAACTATATAAACTTTCTTCTAGACATGTACACTTATCAAAATGTCAAGCCAAAAGAAAAACGACAAACTTAATTGAACTTCTAACTATACTTTGAGAGAGAAGCTTTAGAAAAGGTCACTTGCTTGCTCCTAAAATGCAATCTAGTAAGGTTTTTTATGCTTTGATGCTTCTGTAGAACATCTCTATAATTAAAGTGTTGAAAACAAATATGATGATTGATAAGATAAAAACAACATTTAACATGTAAGAATATGCCATTATTAATTCGTTTTATAGCAACCACATTCTAAAGGTTGAACAGAAAGACAATAAATAACATGATAGAACAAAAATATAATGATTATAGAATATTAACGAACCTCCGAAACCCTTTTATTCTTTAAAATAAAACAGACAAAAATATTTAACCAATCAACTTATGTAAAGTCATCAATTAATTAAAACTTGCAGAATCTTTATTTTGATTCAACATAAGAAGTAACACCATGAAAAATCATTTCAAGTATGAAGATGGCATATATAGTATAATGCTATAGTCTTGAACTGTATATTATTTTTCCTTCATCCTTCAAATTGAATAGTCTTGAACAGTAATGTATTTCTTCTGCTTCTCTATTTTGCTTGGTCTTTTGTGTTTTCCTCTTTCAGAATTCTAATATATTTTCTACAAGGCCAATTTTGATGTAAGAAAGAAAAAATATATAGTTGTTAGAAGCTAATCACAACTAGTCTTTCCTGGAGAATTATATGAACACGGTATAGAAATACATAAACATATAGGTAAAGGTACATTAACATTTTCATAAATCAAGTAACATGTCAGGGAATTCAAGGACTACTTTGATTCTGCAAAGTTAGGGTTTGATATTACACAACGCAATTTGGTGGGTGGTTAACTCCTATACATGTTTTGAGCTCATTTCATTGGGGTTAAATATTAATATCATATATTGATTGAATTTCGATATGGACACGATTTGTTGATTCTTTAATAACCACATGCAGCTTTTTTTTCTATTCGAGGTGAACCCATATGATTTTTATTGTCAATTGATATTACACTAAGACGGATCAATGTTGTTGACCCTATCCTTGGGGCATTAGTAGTATTTTTTTCACAACTTGCTGAATTTGTGGTTCGTTCTCTCTATTTTACTTCAATCATTAAAGTTTAGCGTCTTATGAAATGTTCAATTGCTATCTTCACAACAATTAAATATCATTTAGAAGGATGATATTTTCCTTATTTAATTTGCAGGGACAAGTCTCAGATACAGTTCTAAGACTTCTATACCGATTTATTTACTATCAATCTGAGCCATTCAAGTTATAAGCTGCCCGTGTATCTCGCTGCGATGAGAATATGGAATAAGTGTTCGATTAAACAATATTACAATTAAGATGGTGTTGCATTGATATTTTTCATCTAATCGTGTTCGTATACCACTTGTTGTTACTCGTTATTAGGTGCGACACTGGAGTAATGGCCATATAATTCTTAGAACGGTAGTGGGGTCGAATGGACCCATTTGTGTCCAAGATAGGCTGACATAAAGGTGCTAATTTAATTCATTTTTCAAGTTCATTTCCTATCTCTACATGGATTTAATTTTTTATTCTTTTGTTTGTTGAAATTCACCTAGATAGGTTAATGTAAATCACTACCGCCTGTAGTCCTGCAGAGCGTTGATGAGAGCAACATCATATGAAAAGTGGAAACGATTATAGCACAACTTGAAGTTGCCTACCTAGGTCTGCCAACCATTAGAGATATTCCTTAGCATATCCCTCTCTGAGAGCTAGTGGATTGTAGTTGTTAGGCAATTTGTGTTCATGTCCGGAGATCTAGGACCTGTATAATGACTTATAATTGTATGTGATGTTGTTGAATGTTTGATGGATTTTAATTGAGGATTAACAATTGTTGTTTGTCGAGGATTTGTTATTTGTACTATTGTCAACAGTAGGTAGTAATGGTGACCTCTCATTGTCTAACTATATTTATATCTCTCCATATTTTATACTTTTGAACATGCTATTTTATATACATTCAACTTGTTCATATATGCCAATGAGCCTGGGTGGTGGTTCCTAGTATACCTAGGTGGTGGTCTTCTGTATGCTTTAATCGGCAATTGTGCTAATATGGTTGTGTAAAGGTGTTTGTGTATTTATGTCAGCTGTTCATATGTTTGTGTGGCGTGTGCATGTAGCTACTAGTGCAGGTTATATGCTTGGGAATTGTGTTAATTTGGTTGTGTAAAGGTGTTTGTCTATCAGTGTTAGGTGTTCATGTGTTTGTGTGGCATGTTCATGTAGTAACTAGTGTAGGTTGACCTTCTACTTGGGATTGTGTTCATGTGTTTGTATGTAAAGTGTTCAATGTAATTGTATAATGTGTTCATGTAGTAACTAGCACAGGTTATATGCTTGGGGATTGTGTAAATGTGGCTTTGTAAAGATGTTCATGTATTGTATATGGTGTTCATATTTTTGTGTTACGTGTTTATGTAGTAAGCATGTTGACCATCTGCTTGGGGATTGTGTTAATGTGGTTGTATATGGAGTTCGTATATTTGTGTCAGGTATTCATGTATTTGTGTGGCATGTTCATGTCATTACTAGTGCAGGTTGACCATCTACTTAGGAATTGTGTCAGGTGCTTATATAGATGTGCGAGTGTTCATGTAGTAACTATATGCTTGGGGTTATGTTCATATAGTTGTGTAAGGTGTTCATGTTTTTGTGTCAAGTATTCATGTGTTCATGTAGCATATTCATGTAGTAATTAGTAGTCTCCATTAACCATATGCTGCAACTTTTTGAATTGGCATGAGTGATGAGCAATTAATACAATTCGTAGATGGTCTTTGTTAACCATAAGACTTTAGGCATCCGTTGTTACTAGTTTTAGTTTTGTGGAATCTGTTCACTTATGTTAATGCGATATTGTGTATCTCCCTATAGTGGAATTTTGATGCAGCATTGTTATGGGCATGTTAATGCACGATTACTCTAATGGTCAAGATGGACCAACTAGTACATTTTCTGTGCGTGCTAAGTTTGTTAAATGAGGATTGCTTAAGTAACCAATGCAGTAATACATCACCATATGAAAGTGTAGTAATAGCATAATCAAGAAATGGATATAGGCTATAGTTTCTTTGAACCAATTATTTTTATGCAAACAAACTGCATTACCTTGGCCAACAAGGCATACAAATACATGATCACACTACAAAAATTCAAATCAGAATCCCACAGTTTCTTCAACAATTGAACATTTTAATAATCTCTAGTATCTGTGATTTTAAAGCAATCAAGCAAATATACATTGAATTCCACAGTCATATAGCCCATTTGCATGTCCTCCCGCAAGCTATATTTTCAAGGAGCAAGTTCTTACAATGAAACTCCCTAGCATTTCAGCATAAGGCGGTGCAAATGGGGGTGCCCTTATACTCCGTAATTTCAACTCATCCAATGCAAAAATTCAGTTCCAATAAGATCTTTTTTCATTCAATTCCCTAGTTCATGGACGCATTTAGATTGTTGTGGACTACAATCTGTAGAGGATGGCTAATGTGGGGAACTCCTATAAAGATACATAACCAAATCCAATTATTTTCTGAAGTTTGAAACAAGCTTCACAGACCGTGTAACAGTGGTTAACTGACAATTAGCAGTACATTAAGCAGTTAACACTAAAGTACAATGCACCTCAAATACACATACAACTAGATATACACAGTGTAAAAATTGTTAAGGTATATGCATATACTGCTGAATTGAGATCAGATAGGTTGACTTCATAACAAAAAATAGAGTAATAGGCATTAGATGGGTTAACTTATAAGCAATCAAAAATTGAGGTGCTGACATAAATAAAATATTATCATTGTATGGATAACATTGAGATTGCTACCAAATTAATGAACAAATGTGCCTCTCTAGATTTAGGCCAGACGTACCAAAAAGTTCCCATCACTTGTCAAAAAAGGGTCCCTTTGTTGTACATAGTAAGGGACAAAGTGGTGTGATGTCTGTCTATGAGACAACAATAGGTTAGAGCAAAACAAAACAGTCGGATTATAGGGAATGGACAAAATTAAGGAAGAAGTTCAACCTGCAATACTAACCATTTCCATGACCCAAAAATCTGATAGATTTGCTACTGGAAGGCCAGTGGTGTTGCTCTACAGGGCTACGGATGGATTAGCAAAGTTTGTAGACATTTGCTACCAAAAAAAAAAAAAAAAAAAGAGGAAAAAAAGGGACAACTAATGGATCTAAATCCTAATTTACACCATACACAGGGCATACACTAGAGAATGTTACCCACCGACTGCTGTGATGTATGACAGGTTTCTTGAGGGAATGTATTTTCCTCAGTGGCTTTGTTAATCTGTCCAGTGCATTACTGGCCCTTCTGCTCACACATTGGGTTGTACTTTTATATTTCATTACCATTTGACAAGATGGAGGATTTAACAATGTTGTTGTAAAAATAAGGTTGGTGTGCAACAAATACTTGGAGCATTATCGTGCCTTTCGTTTTACGGGCATGGGGTGGCCTCCATTTGTCAAGAAAATTATTCAATCGTTTTCTTATTTTGCTCGTGTGATGCTTCTTTAACGCTTTTGCAGCTGGGAACTGTAATTGCATTATTCGAGAGGAAGGTTCTATAGTTGCCACTTCGTCTTGCCTATCTCCATCCCAAACCTTACCTTTTTTTTTCCCATCTCTATATCACATGTGTCAACAATCTTGCAACTCATCTTGGTAGCCATGGTCATGATAGCTTCCATTTCACTTTGGGAATCTGTAGCTAGAGTAGCTAAGCATATCAACAACGAACCCATCATATTGTACCTTTCTGCAACACCAAGGTTTGGGTCAACACATATAGTGCCCCTGTCTATCACCGTAATTGTGCCATCCATAGCCTTTCGGGTCCATTACTTGGTGACGTATTCATTTGAAACTATTTTTACATTAAAGTGGTCTAACACTTTCAAAGAATGAGAACATAATATCCTGACACTCTAGAACAACAAACAATTATTGTAGTTTTCGCTAATGTATGAAAGGTTACGATACGCTCCTTTGACGATCCATTGTGCTGTCCAACAATACACTAAATTGGAGAACTAGGTACGATGCTTGTTCTCTGTATAACTAGCCCTGAGGATCCATCTAATTGAGCAAGAGACTCGTTGAACAATGGGGGTGTGTAGACCTTTTGCTATGCAATTTAGCATTGGTGAGTTTTTCAAAGACATCAATGGCACCTTTATCTACTTTCGTCCTTAGATATCAACTTTTTGTATTACTTTGACACAACAACATGGTGAAAATGAGTGAAGAATTGCAAAATATCATGATTTGGTTTAAGATGGTCCTTTATGTTTGCATTAAAGCTCTTGCTCAGCTATGTGCTTCGTGTCCCAACTGTCCAAATACTCCTCAAGTAGCATCATGCCCACTTTAATCGGACTATAAATATATTTTTAATCCATTCATTTGTTTCCAACTCATGCACTACTACGAGCTCCTGCTAAGTCTCCAAAAACTCTGTCTCATCTTCAATATGGAACATACAACTTCGAAATATGTCCAAGAGTGACAATCCTTGTCTACAAAGGTGCCCCATGTATTTGATGAACTCCTCCAATTGTGGAAAATACATAGGCCATGAAAGGTTCGGGAGAACTGTAGAAATTGTTGCAGCTATTGTAGGGTCTTAGTCAGTAAAGATAGTTTTAGGGTGCCTGCCACCCGTAGCTTCGATGAACTTCGTAAAAAGCCAATTCAAAAGACCCAATGGTTTCATCATATAGTAGAGCGGCTCCAAAAACTATCAATTGTCCATATTTTTTTAGCCTAACAAATACTCCAAGAGGCCTATACTATTTGTTCGTCTTGTATGTAGTGTCAAATGTGATCATGTCCTTGACCCCACACCATTGGATATTCTATCATAGATGTGTGCCAGAGGTTCCAAGATAGTAATCTACTCATTTATAGGTGCATTGGCTCAAAAAATATTGGCGATTAACTTATCACAGTTAAGTTGCACTCATGGAAGAAAGAAGAATTGATAGAAGCTTGCTTCTCAAAATATCTCAATATTGACCCTGCCTCCTCATATCATAGGTTTCTCTATCTTTTATTACAAAAGTATCACTTTAGGTCTTCCTTAGTACACCCCAAATTTTCTTTACCACTTGCTTGTGCTGACATTAACTCATGAGATTGCTATAGAGATAACCCTGCAGTTTTGGGTAAGGTGGCGTCAATGCCCTGAGCATTGCTAACCTTCATTTGTGATGGCATAAGATAAGCACAAGCAAGAGTATAAAGGTCATGGTTATGGCTAGGTTCAAACTCTGTAACCTTAAATTTTTCTTTCACCCTATCCAGTATAATCACCATTTGAGCAGAACAAACCGTCTTTGTTTCTGAGCGAGAATGTTTAATTTCCCTTTCACGTTTATCGATTCTTTTAAACCATACTTTGCAACATTTAAACCTCCTGGACATCAATACACCAGTGTTGTTCTCGTTCCCATACTCTCTACATTTCCCGAAGGCCATCCCTGCGCCATAATAATTGTAGAAGTTGTAGCATCTTCTTCAGAATCAAATAACTGCCCAACTACAAGTTCCAAGCAAAACTCTCAAATTTGTTTTATTCTCCATTGAAAGTAATCTACATATTTCAACTAATAAAACATAGAAATATATAAATAAATAAAGATACCAAAGCGTCATTACAGATAAATTTGTTAAGGACCTACACAGTTAAATAGTTCCAACCAATGAAGAGCTATATATTGGAGAAAAAAGAATACTTCTGTCTTGGTCTAGTTAAAAGAATTACAAGGATAAGAAAAATAAAATTATTAAATATCTAGTGGAATGGTACTTGTCGGGGTATTTGCAAAAGCAGCACTCAATCAAATATATACTGTATACAAGTTTATATTACCATGACGAACGAATACATTAACATGAAAAGTAACCCTATGAACAAGATGTACGAATGTATTGACATATGACATAGAATTAAAATGTCATAAACATGGCCTAACGAAAGTGTTGACATGTAAAGTAATCTCATGAACAAGTCCTATGCATTGCGTAACTCATTTTCAAAAATAGGCGAACATAAATATTAAACGTAAAAAGCTAGATTATATTGGAAGCATTTTCTTCGACCTATGGCATACGTAATTGCTTCTGGAACATAACGAAAGTGGTGGGAAATTTTTCAATCAAAATTCTTACCTGTAACCTTCGAGGAAAGCTTCAGTTTTTGCTGCAACAACAGTTGACGCACTAACACAATGCTCTTCAAATTGCATAGAAGAGAAAGCTTCTCTGTTTTTTTTTTTTTTTTTGAAACTATGGACAAAGGAGGTGGTAGGTTTTTGAAGAAACTACAAAGAATAGAAGATGGGTGGGTTTTTGGCCTTGGTGGCTTTTGTGTGGTTCTTTTGTATTTTGATTTCTGTGGATTTTGGCGGTTGTTTGAAAAATTGAGAAACAAAAAATATTGGAAAAAAGTACAAGACATTGGAGTGTATGCCAAAGCCGGCTTAGAGTTGAGCAACTCGAACAGCTTGTGCATCATCAAAACGACATTATTTTACCCTTGTCTTTAATCTTGCAGGCATAGCCCGTTTGTGGCTGCAAGATCTCCCAGCTTATTATCCTAGCTGCAAAAGAGTCGTGCAATTTTCGAAAATTGCGCGGCTCCAAATTCGGCCCATGAAGCCCACAAGACAAGTCAAACTAGAACTTCCAGTGCACTAAATATACACCAATGTATAAAAAAGTCAAAAGTTAAAAATTTGCACCCAATTCAAGTGCACTGTCAATTAGGGATGTAGTCTAACTTTTAATTAAGTCGAGTTTAAATATTTAATTATTTAATTTAAACTACACAAACATTTTAAATTATATATTTATATTAATTGATTAATTAATATTATTTTTATACATTTATAATAAAAATATTAATATAAAAATGCATTTTACTTATCTTTAACATTTTTTTAAACAAATCTAATTCTCAACTAGTTTCAAACTTTCGAATTTGTTAACTTATCAAATTTTGAATGAAAAAGTTTGAGTTTTAAAATATTTTTATTGAACTAAACTAAGTTTTTAATTTAAAACTCAAATTAAACTTGAATTTGAATTTGAGTCTTACGAGAGAATATCAAACTCAATTGATTATATTAAGATATGACTCAACTTTAGTATAGTCCTACTCTCAATCTCTCTTGACCTAAAATAACTAAATTTTTTAAAAATACAACTAAAGAGCTTTTAAAAATAAAAATAGAGAAAAAAGCAAGAAAAGTAAGAGGAATTGAAAAACCAAAGAACAAAAAAGGTGCGGAAACAAAAGAAAATATTATGAAGCACTTTTCGAAATTTTTGCAATCAAGCCTGCTTTTTTCAAAGTTTTCAACTAAATCCTACTAACCATTAACAACAAAGTTTGACGGTTAGATTACTAATGAAGTAGCATATTGTATTGAAGAATGCAATACTTAGGAGGGAATGACTAGAAAAGTGCAGTAATTTGAGGGGTAAATTTGTTATTAACCCACAAGGTAAAAAGAAGACACTTTAGTCACTGTAATTTTTTTTTTTTTTTTAATTGCTTTGAAGCTCCTTTTCACCGTGATGCTTTCCTATGGAAAACTTATGAGCAGCAGTCCTCTGAGCCCAACCCTTGCACACGACTCCTAGACCTCCAGCACTCCCCTTAAAGCACAAAAAGATGTTTAATCCACTAAAAAGACAAAAAAGACCTTTGTCAATTCTTCAAAAAGTATTGTAAATTGATTGAAGACTATGGTAAATAATTATAAATTTTATTTAAATTTAAATATTTTATTTTGACTTGACATAATAATAATAATTTATAAGAACATTCGACTCTAAATAAGTTATCATCTCACATTTATTTATTAAAAAACTTCATGATCAAACACATTAGTTTTATGAAGTGTGTATGTCTTAATAGATATGAAAATTTAGAGAAAAAATATGATTATTTTAAGAAAGTAAATGTTTATTTTTATATAATTTAAAATAGAAATATGCATATTCAAATCTAAATAGTGAATATATTTGCCACATTTTATCACAGTTTAGATGGTGTGCATACATAGATTGTGTAATTTGTAAATAAACTTTTCTACGATTTTTTTCACAGTTTTAAAATGATGGGGGAAAATTTATAAATAGAAAAGTAAAATTTTTTTTAAAAAATAAAAAAGGGGGAAAAAAATGAAACTAGGTGAGCCGGACAGGGTCGGAGCATGCGAACCCACAAGGCAAGCCATGTGAGTATTTCGTGTGTCTATTATTAGAACTTAGAAGAAGTTGGCAAAAAATTAGCAATCATGATTTTATTTTTACATTTATTTTAAATAATAGACATTCAATGTTAATAATTAAATTTTACACTTTTATTTATTTTTGAAACTATTTTTTTATTTATACGTTAGATTGATAATGACCTGTCTTTAATAAAGCATTTTTTTTTTCAAGTGCAAAGTTTTTTCTTTTTTAACAAAAGCTGTTATTTTCAAGAAACGGAAAATTTAAAAACTACAACATAACAGTGTAAGAAAACTTACCATTTTTTTGTGCAAATTATTATTTTTTATATCATATCGGTTATAATTAGATGTACAAAAGTTATTACCTTGATATGTACCAATTTGACATTTTAAAATCTTCGTTTATTCTTTCTTCATGGTAACGAACCTTGTCATTACAATTCTAGTTTATTTGAGTGTGAGCCAAACAGGATACACACACAAAAAAATAAAAAAAATCAAATAAAAATAAAGAAATTGTAATTTTTTATAATTTGTAACTTTATTATGAAATATTTGTGTTTTGTGGAAGTTTTGGAAACTTTGCACTAAAGAATACACACTAAAGGAAATCAACATTTTTAAAATTAGACTTGTTAGTTTCTAAAAAAAAGTTCAACATCTATGCATTTGCAATAACACTGATATAATATGCATATATTGTTTTTTTAACAAAAAGTTATAATGAAATGTGTTATATCCACATAACATAATTGTATACATAGAAAATGCACAAAAAGACAAAATAACTAAATGTCAAACTCGAGATTTAGGAAGGAAATAGGAGAAAGGATAAGATATAACTTCATATCAAACTAGAGACCTACATATTAAGTAATAACACTGTTATCATTAGGATAAATTATAACTAAACACCAATTCATAATATAATTCTATGAATACAAAAGAAATTATGCCTTAAGCGAGTTAATTGCTTCTTTTAGCAGTCGCAAGCACAACAAATAGGTAGCTTCCCCATGTAATTGGGCATATCTTTGAAGTTGAACTTATGCCAAAAGTTCCTCACTTGATGGGATCAAATTAACACTATAATTGAGAAGAATTTTCAGAGAATCAAGTTAATTGTCTTTCTTCTTCATTTAATGTGTTCTGGAAGATCCATATCCACATTGGAACAATAGAGGTTTCTATGGAAACAGATAATTTTTTTTTTTTTATAAAGATGTAAATATATATATTGATCAAAGTGTATGTACACATGATCTTACTAGTTAATAGTAATGCCACTATTAACTAGTTGTTACAAATGGAATCCTCAAATTGGGTTAAAACATGAGGGTACAAGGTAAAAAGAATAGAGTACACATGCGTTTTGATCCTCTTCGTAGTTTCCAAAGGTCGACATGCAACTCCTTCAAAAAGTGCCTGATTGCGTACCAGCCATATGTAGTAAACCGTGGCAGCCATTGCGGAGACTTTGGCTTTGGCAAGCCACGAGGATCCGCAAGTCGACCGGATTAATCAACTGAGGCAAGTGTTGATGGAATTCAGATGCTGTGGTAAGGCTAACCAAGATTTGATATCCCTCCAAATTTGTGTTGATATTACACAGTCGAAAAAAAGGTGTCTAGTAGTCTTTGGGTGAGTATGGCATAAAGGACATGACGTGTCGTCCGACCGGAACACTAGGACATCTTTAGTTTTCAACCTGCCCTTGGCACATAACCAAACCATAAATGAATGCTTTGGCGTGAGGCCCTGTTTCCAAATCATTTTTGCCCAAGGTACCTTCTATAGTGAAGTTTTGAGATAGTTATATGCCTGTGCGGTGAATCCCGTGATCCCAATTGCCCACGTCTGCAATAGTATCGCTGCTCGATTTGCATCTCTTTCCTTTTCTAATATGGTATCCCTGATAGATAGTATTCTACAAAACAGAGGAGAATGTTCCTTATGTTGCGCTATCTCCCACATAATTTTGACGTCTACTACAGAATGTGGATATGAAAAGTAAGAATCAGTTCACAATGGCCAGAGTATATAATTGAGTGTAGAAAATTATATATGTTTTTCACTGAGTTTCCTCCTCTTTTTCTCTACTTCTATTGGCTAATTTCAGGGTATATATAATCATTCCTAACTATTTGGAAGGGTTTTGAGTGATATATATAGGACATATTTTTTAAAAAATTTTTATTTTTTATTACAATTTTTATTATATTATGATTGGCATAGTTATAAAGTATCTATAAAAAATAATTATTTTCTCCACTGTCTCTCTGTGTCAAATAGTTATTTTCCTACAGCTTCTTTAAAACTGTAGGAAAAAGTATTTTTCTCTACCAGATTTTAAAAATTATGGCAAAAAAAAAGGCCATAAATATACTTCATAGTTTAAAAAAAAAAAGGTAAAAATTACTATTTACTAAAATAACTAAAATCAGGATTAGTATTGAGATTTTACTACGGTTTTGAATCACGTTGAAAAAAATGAAAAAAGGGGGTTGGATCAGGTTTCGGATCCTTGCAAGGATTTTCTGCTTCATATCTCAATTTTCTTTATTTGATTAAATTAGGCTCTTTTTTATTAGGAAAATTTTCTGCTCATTTATTAGGTCACAAGGGACTTTACTTGGCTGAACCTTTGTTGTAGTTAAATGAAGTTCCAGGTATGATGTTCCTAGTGTTACAAACTTACAACAGATATTAGCTGATATAATCCCTTTAAAAATAGATAAAGGAAATAAGGACTCAGACTAAAAAGATCCCAGAAGTGAGAAAAATGAAGAAAAAAAAAATGCTCGGCGAAATTAATAGTTCTTCGGACCCAAAAATTTAAAACCTAAAAGATAAATATTATTTGAATAGAAAAGATAGGGCCAAAGGAAATCCGAAGAAGGTATTCGAATTAAAAAACAAAAAGGACTCGACCTTAAAAAAAAAAAATGCCACCAGGAGATAAAAAAGTAAAAAATAATAAAAGGAATACTTTAAGCAGCATTGCTCTGCCTAGGCAATAGACAAATTCTACATTTATACATGACAATAGACAAATTCTAAATTTCATGTTCTCACACAGTTGATTCATATAAAAGAAGCGTCTAGGTAGAAGTCATTTCAGCGAATTCCCTTACTGGGCTTTATAACATCGAGACATGAACCTGTCAAACAATTTTGTATACATTAAGATACTCATTTTCCTAATAATTTAAAACTGAAATTTTGCCCAAGTAGAAGGTGGAGTAATAAGAAGATTTACCTTAACCAAAGGCACGTGTCGGATTTTGTCAAAATCCTCTCCTTCTTCACCATTTATCACTTGAATCCTGCTATTAAATTCCTCAGGCATTCCTCCAATGTTCAATTCTTTGAGGGCAGTGATGAATCTCAATCCATCAGGAACCATTTCTAGTTTCTCGCAACTCCAAATAGTTAGACTGGAAAGAATGGGCATGGAACCTTCAGCAATAGTCCAATTCACTAAGTTGTGCAAATAACAGAGCTCAAGGGTTCTAAGCTGAGGGAATCCCATAGCACGACATTGCATTTCGGTCCCACTAAAGCACCTCCATAAGCAAAGATATCCTAAATTGGGAAGCATCTCAAGCGTTTCCATTGGATCTTCTTGTAGCTCTGAATGCTTAAGTGTGAGAGAACATAGATCTGAAGCAAAACCAGCCTCATATTTCGGGACATTGCTTATGCGCCCATTCATTTTCAATTGAAGAAGATTCCGGCATGAGAACAACTTAATAACAGCTACAGAACAATACTCTCTGATGATGGGCGAGTCATCATCGTAATGAAAATAAACATCCAGCTATGCACAACACATGTTGTTCGAGTTTGATATGAAGCTGGCTATCTCTGTGACGTCACCATAACGGCAATCGAGTGTAGCTTCTAGCTGCCGAAGATTAGTTAACTTCAGTAGATCCTCAGTAGAACACCATTGATTATCAAACCCTTCTAGGATCTCCAGCTTATTCAATCCTTCCAAATGCAAGTTATTGCCAAAATGCATTCTTTTCAAACAATTCTCTAGATCTTCGTTAATCACAGGTAAATAGAGGTGCCTAAGCTGTCTCAAATTCCACAGTACATTCGACATCCAAATCCCATCTAAACCCCGTAAATCAATAGTATGCAGGTGCCGTAAATTGCCTAGGGATGATGGCAACCAAACGAATGAAGATCCTCTCAGAGACAAGTATCTCAAGTGAATGAGATTACATATAGCATCAGGTAACTCGAGGTGATTAAGAATAGCGCGGAAGTACTCTTTAAATTCTCACAATCACACTCAAAACCTTCAAATTCCAGTACTCTAAGCATCCTGAACCAGTTCAATTGGGACTTAAATGCCCATGGCATACATCCCTCGTATCTAAACTCTCCCCCAACCAGCAGCTTAAGTGACCTAAGGTGCCTAGTTACTCTCTTTGGAGGCGGGAGATATTTAGTCACGTCCTCCTCCGCAATATGAATAACAAGTCTATGAATTTGGCCAGTCGAAGAAGAAGAAGACTTGTATACTTGATTATCAAAGGATCCATTCTGCGAGTGAACCAATAGGAAGAAGTTTTCTTCTTTTGCCTTTCGCAAGCTTAGATCTCTAACAAGGTCATGTAGGCGGCAGGATCGAAATCTTGCAACTCCAGGTATTTCAGAAACTTCAACCCAAACCAAGGAGCGTTGTGCCAACTCTGCTAAGCAACTCTCTGCTGTGTTCATCATGGATTCATCACCTATTTGGTCTTTCACAGATACCATCCCCTCCGCAATCCATAATTGGTATAATTGCTCTGCTTCTATCTCAGAATCTTCGGGATATCTACCCAAGTAAAGGAAACAAGGTTTCAATTTGAGGGGTAACTCGTTGTAACTCAATCCTAATATTTTCTTCACTTCCCCTTGTTGTGAGCTGCCCTTGCCTCTTCCAAGATAAGCTTTAACATGTTTGGAGATGCTCTGCCATTCATTTAGGTCCCTTTTTGTAACAAGGATGCCTCCCAGGACAACCACAGCTAAAGGAAGACCCCCACAGTGTACAACCATTTCCTTCCCCAACTCTTCCATTTTATGCATATCTTCAGGGCCTATAAAAAGAAATTTCACAAGTAAAACAATAGCTATACATTCAAAATCTAAGTAAAAAAGATTATGCAAATCCTATTTATCTACTAACTAGTCAATGTAGAATAACTTAACCATTTGAAAAATGAAAAATAAATAGCAGTTCCAAGCGTATTAGTCTACCATATGTTAAATTTGGATACATTTTTGAGACAAAGTGAAGTGCAGATATAATGCATATGCTAATAGCAGAATATGCAATGAAAATTTTATTTTGAATGTACTTTTTATATGTTCACATAACGTATAAAAAGTTCTTATATCAGAAATATAACATTGAAATATAAATTTTAAATTTTATTTTAAATTTCGTCTAATGTTGAAATGTTATTATATCAGAAATATGCTAGCTTCTGATGTCATGTTTTCCTGTGAAATTAAGAGAAGAGAACATTTAATTTCGCATAGCAATAAAGCAAAAACTCTAATTACTTTGTTACTAAGAATATGGAATAAGAAGAATGATCGATCAAACCTTGTTCCCCCTCTCCTCTCCTCTCCTAATTGATTCTCAGCAGCTCCCAACTTTCTTGCTCATTCAGAAGTCGTGGCTTGTGATGAAAACCAGTTGGTTCAATTTGCATCGCCACTCCTTCGTCTCGTGTGGTAACTAGGATTGCACTGCTGTCTTCTTTAATGGGAAATGCCTCTTTTATGAAGTCCCAAGCATCTATTGACCAAATGTCATCCAGAACAATAAAGTATCGCTTGTTATTTAGGATGTCACGAAGTTCTCTCACAAGCTGCTCATCCCGCCAGTACTTCTGTATTTCCTTGTTTTCTCAGGGATAAACTTAATTAGTATTGCTTGCAGAAGATCTCTCTTTTGCGGCTGCTGTGATACGCACACCCATGCGAAGGCATCAAAACAGCGCTTCATTCCTGGATGATTGTATACTTTTCTTGCGATAGTCGTCTTTCCCAAACCTCCCATCCCAATGATGGAAGCAACTCTGTAGTGGCGAGTCTTTGTTTCGCTTATCAAATAAGCCACCAGCGTCTCCACATCCTTTTCCATTCCGACAAAATCATCCTCAGCAATCTGGAAATCTGTTAGCCTTAATTGCTGAACTGAAGAAGAAGAACTAGAGCCTTGATCTCCTTCTCTTCTAGCTAGACCATGCTCTTGAAAACTCCTTGTAAGATCAGTGATCTTAGATCTGAGTGTTTGGATCTCCGCTCCTATTGAATGACGAACAGCGCATTCACTCAAGAGGCAAACACTTCTCTTCAGAATGTTTCCCTTCCGAGATTCAATTTTGAAAGCATAATCCTCAATGAGGTCCTCAGCCTCATAAGCTAGGTCTCTGGCCTGTGAAACCCACACCTTTATCATTTCATCATTGTTTTGCTTTGCATCTGCATCTTTCAAGAACGATTGCAATATGCGTAGCTCCAGTTGGAGCTGCTCAACTTGCTCGGTCACCCCACCCAGAAATATTGCTTCATCAATCAACATTTTACCAATAGTTTCTACAGCAAAATTGACAACAGAATTGGCCATTCTGGTTAACGGCGTTTTCTGTGTTGATGACTGATTAGAAGTTGTGCCTTTGGTAGTTTAAAATTAGAAACGAAACAGTGAAAGGGAAGGGAAAAACTGAACAAATTGGTTGCTTCATGACACAATAAGATGCTCCATCCTTTCTATATAGACACAGATGGCCAAAACTATACCTCTAAGTTCTCAAAACGGTGCTTTAGATCTGATTTATCAAGCCACCACTGACTCTGAGGTAGAAGTACCGGAGAAGATGTAGATGAAGTGGAAAAAAAAAAGAAAAAGAAAGAAATACTTCTAAAATAAAAATATCATATTTCAATGAGCAATACAAGATGACTAAAATTATTTACCTGTATGTCAAACTCCTTTTCAACATCCAATCAACCTATGGAAAAGCAAGGGCAGACTAGTCAACTATTATGATATTATGAGTATCATTTATTATTGGTGGTCCCCGGTTAAACTAGTCAACAACAGCCACCAATTATGAGTATCAATTATTGTACGGAAGAGTATTCATTTTTTGGTGGAAGATAAAGCAACCAACCCCTTCCCCACACCACAAAAAAAAAAAAAAGAAAAGAAAAAGGCCAGCATCAATGATGAAAATCCCTCAGTAATTATCGAGGGCTTAGCGACGACCATCAAATTTAATTTTTTTTAATTTTAATTAGCTAATCTAAATCCGATCCTGCCTGGCTGGACCAAGAGCACCCTGACCTGACCTGACCCAACTAGGTGCGTGCATTTTTCTTGCTTCATTACTTATTGTGGGGGAGCACGTGCTTCTCTACCATGCCATGCCTATTTTTGGTTATAATTTTTACCTTATATTAATTATATAATATATTTGATTCCAAAAACCATCGCAAATCCACTGTAGATTAGTGACGGATGTCAAATCCATCATTGATTAACAACGGATTTGCAACAGTTTTCAATTTTATTAGTGTTATTGACGAATTAAAAAGGTTGTCACTAATTAATGATGGATTTGTGACAACCTTCAATTTTATTAGTGTTAATGAACAATTAAAAAGTTCATTGAAAATTCGTCGCTAATTAGCAATGGATTTGAGCGATAGATTTACGATGGCCTTTAATTTTATTAGTGTTAATGAATAATTAAAAAAATATTGCCACAAATCGCTTGTTAATTAGCGACAGATTTACAATGGCATATCGATAAAGTTTTCAAAAAATAAATTTTATTTTCAAATTTTGGACTCCCGTTGCAGTTCTGTTGCTAATTTGTGACAATTTCATGGCCGTCGTAAATTAGCGACCGAATTGCGATGGATGGTTAATCCTTTATTGCTGTTTTTTTTTTTTTTGGCCATTCATATTCCATTACATATTAGTGATGCCGTTGCAAATATCCATTGCTAATTATCATTTTTCTTGTAGTGCCCCATTCTTGGAGAGAATTCGTCCTCGACTCAGCATCTCCTACATCATACAAAGATAGATCAGAAATATTAAAAGTAGCACTAATTTTTAACTCACCTGGGAGATCTATCTTGTAAGAATTATTATTTATTTTTTCAAAAACTTGAAAAGAACCAAATCCATGTTAGAGTTATGCCCTAAAACTAATCCATTTGTACAACATATTTAGCACATTCATTTAATAAAGGTATTTTTTTTATCTTTCAGTTTCTTTGTTTTATATGTATATGTGTATAAAATTGATCGATAAAGTCCCAAGTACAATATATACTATTAAGAAAATTGTGAAATCATTATGTGAGATTCCTACTGCATTATATAGTGCTTGTGCTTAAATTATCCATAATTATAGTATTAATGAGACGGAACGTCATTAATGCACAAAGACTAGCACGTGTTAGACTTCTTGATTACATCAAGCGGTAGTTCTCATATCCATGGATATTGTGATACTCAAAGTTAACACGTGAATGCTTGTTACATGAACAAGTATATTGGATAACCTACCTATAAGATAATTACATGGATAAATGCACTACAAAAAAAGTGGTTTTTGGCAATACTTTTATTTGTAATATAGCAAAATCTATGGCGAAACCTTGGTTTTTACTACAGTTTTGAATTCCGTAATATATAAATATTTTTGGTAACACTTTATTTTGTCACAGCTACGTTTTTGTAGGTAAAAGTTTTTTTTTACTACCCAATTAAAAATTGTGTTGGTAAAAATAATTTCTTGCCATAGAGATTCGAAATTGTGGGTAAAGAAATTTTATTACCCACAGTTTTACTAAACTATGGAAAAAACATATTCTTTCTTATTTTATCAAATGTTAAAATATGTCAACATAAATGGAATCTTTCATTAGATGCCATGGTTGAGGTAATTGTTTATATTCAAGTACGTATTTCTGTGTTCAAATCTTGATATTACTATTTTATTAATTTTTATATAATTTTTTTAGACTGACTACCTAGTTTTTTTGGATATCTTTCTAGATATTTGCTAGATCATGTGCCAAAATATATTCAATTACCTTCAAATTTTGTCATAACACTTTACTTAGTAATTTTAGCAAATATAACAGTTGGATCGTTAGTTTCATACGCTTATTTTTGTAAATGCGTTAGGTTTTAAATATTTTCCTAAATATTATGTTGGATAATATGTCAAAATACATCCGATTATCTTCAAAATTTTGTCATAATACTTTTCTTAATAATTTTAACAAATCTAACTATTGGATCATTAATTTGATATGCCTATCTTTGTAAATGCGTTAGGTTTTGGATATTTTTCTAGATTTATGCTAGATAAAGGTTTTGGATATTTTTCTAGATTTATGCTAGATAATATGCCAAAATATATTTGATTACCTTCAAGTCTTGTCATAATACTTTTCTACGTAATTTTAACAAATTTAATGGTTGGATCGTTAATTTGATATGCTTATAATTGTAAATGCGTTAGGTTTTGAATATTTTTTAAGATATTATACTGAATTATGTACTAAAATATATCCTATTACCTTTAAATTTTATTATAATACTTTTCTTTTTAATTTTAACAAATCACAGTTGGATTACTAATTTGATATGCCTATCATTGTAAATGCATTAGGTTTTAGATATTTTTCTAAATATTATACTAGATTATATACCAAAATATATCCGATTACATTCATTCGCAAATCTTATATAAGATCTTAAGAAATGAATTTTGTTCATTTTATAACATATAAGAGTATTGTAATTTATAAAGGCATAAGAACACCCAAATGGAAGGAAGGCTGAATCCCAAATTGTTGAAGAATAGTGGCATTGATTTTCTCTTTCTTTGACTTAAGATTAGTAAGCTCTATTTCTCAAAATAGGTTGGAAAAGACAACTCTGTTATGAATTATTGGAATCTCTATTAATTAGTGGAGGCTCCACTAATTATGGATTTATGTGAATTATTAGAGAAGATTTTTATGGATGTCCACCATTTAGTGGAGACACCACTAATTGAGATTAGTGGAAGATGATGTACGGCATGATGTATTCCACTAATTAGAGCTCTATAAATAGAGCTATTCTCTAAGCTTGTAATACACCATTATTTTGTGAAAGAAAGATTAGTGAAAGAAAGATTAGAGAAAGAATTGTGAGAGAAAGAAAGAGAGAAGTTTGAAGAGAAATTCTTATTTAAAGAATAGTTAGACTTTTCTTAGTGTGTAGTGTGTAGATTTTATTCTAACACTACCCTAATTTTATAACACGTTATCAGCACGAGTCTCTGCCGTTATTAAAGCCAGAAGACAGGTACACATTTATTGATCTCTATGGCTAACCTCGCTAAATTCGAAGTTGTAGTCCTTGATATTTCTGGAAAAAAAAAATTATATGTCATACAAAAATGCATCTAAATGCTAAAAAAAAAGGAGATTCATATGTCATGTGGATAAAAAGAAAGATTTGACCACCTGAAGATGGTCGTACTACCTACTGCACGGTATGAATGGTTGCACTTGAAGTTGCAAGATTGTAAAACCGTGAACTCCGTGATGTATAAAACTACATCTTAGTTAAAAATTTTGCAGAGAAAAAGTTACTGATGAAGTTATATTGGAGAAGACATTCTCCACTTTTCATACCTTGAATATTGTCCTGCAGTAACAATATCAAGAAAAAGGGTATCCAAAATTGACAGATTTAACATGAGTTATTATTGAGAAATCATGAAGCCGTATGAATCGGCTCAACAAAGACTCCTAAGTGAATGCTGTTGGCTCCAACATAAGCCATCGTTATAGTCGTAGTTGTGGCAGTGGCCGTGGTTTTGGTCATGGGCACACTCGATATTTCCCTTATCACAGAGAAATACTAACCACCTGAAGTGGAACAGAAAAGATAATAAGGGAAAAAGATATTTCCATTAATAATAAACATCACATCTTTTATTCATATCACTAGTGTTCATATGAACTTGAGGATACATGCTTATAGTTGCTCTTTTGTAATTGAGCTGACAAATTTAAGATGAAGGTTTGTAATTGTTCTTTTTCAATATTTACGTTAGAGGAAGACAAACAATTAGTAATTATGGACTTCAACTCCTCTTTTTCGGCATCCTCCTCATTTTCTTTCCCCTTTGAGCCAGCATCGAGACTAGCAGCAGAATTAGCCGTAAAATTACTGCGAAATGTGTCTTGGGATTTTATGATCCCCTTAAGTTTATTATAATTAAATTTCTTATTATATTTGGCCTTGAAGCATGCTTGTCTCAATTTCTGTATTTGGTCCTCTAACTGCGTATTAGGACTTTCTTCCACCAACTCGTTTTTCACATTCCAAGATCGCAATGGCTTCTTTCAACTTCTTCTCACCCATATGTCCTCATTCTTCTTTATTTTGCATCTCCCGTAAATCGAAGTGATATCATCGGTTATTTACTTATAAATCTTTCATAGTTTCATACTTGCAAATTATAAGTATGTATGAGAGAGAACCCGAACATTCTTGATTATGGTCTCCAAGCTCACCAACTTCCCGTGAGGCCATCGACGAATTCCTAACTCCCTACATCTTTTCTTGAGACGGGTTATGCCAATATTCAGCTTCTTTGGCCGCGCTCTTGATTGGTAGGTAAAAGTACTGCGAAATTGTTTCTCTTGATAGTGTCTCGGGAGTTATTGCCCTTCTTCTCTCTCTCGCTCTTAATCATCTTCTTCTCCCCAGGAATTTTGTCTCGCAATAATATCTTGAACTTCGATATTATGCATTTCATGAGTACTTACTCCGACTTCGTTGCCAAGACCACTCATTATTTCTCCTAGAAAAAGAAAATAATATCAGTAAAGGTAATACCATTCAAAATCCATGTTTAAATGTATAATTACCTGGAATTATATTCTGGCTTTGTTCAAAATCCATTAGAGAGTAGAAAGGATCATGCACAAGCATATCCTCATTCAAAGGAATAGCATCAAGAGGAACAGTATCAAAAGCAGTCTCTTGTAGGGGCAGATCAACTTGGTCCAAAGCAGTATGTTCAAAACTTCCACTGATTTACATAAAAAACAAACGAAAAGAGAGTTTAATTTCATTATCAAGCACACTAAAAACAAATGGAAGCCCTCAAAGGTATCTCACCTGAAATTAGGAGGAAGCGGTTGGTTTGGAAAGAAAAACATATCAAAATCTTCTGCGTTTGAATTAGGCAGAAGCGGTTGATCAAAATCTTCTACGTTCGAATTAGGCAGAAGCGGTTGGTTTGAAAAGGAAAACATATCAAAATCTTCTGTGTTCGAATTAGGCAGAAGCGGTTGGTTTGGAAAGGAAAATACATCAAAATCTGCTGCAGAAACCGAGTCAAAATTTGGCCATGTCTCAAATGAATTACGAGTCTCCATATTTGCTTTGTGATTTTTGTTTTTGATGTTTACTAATGACTGATGACTGATATATATATATATATATATATATATATATATATATTTGTATGAGGAAGAAGAAGAGGTAGATGGTAGGTAGAGGGTCGGAGGAGAAGAAAAGACAAGAGAGGAAGAGGAAAAGTCGGTACGGGAAGAGTGAAAAAAAAGGAGATATTTTTCTTGGCATTTCCTCGCTTGTCATCATTTTCTTATATTTCTTTTCTTATTCTCTTGTGAAATCATTATTCCCTAAATTAGGGGAGAACAAAAACAAGATAAGAAAGATTGTGATTGGACAACATCATTAAATTATCTTGATCCGCATACAAGCGCGTGTGAACTTGAAGTTCAAAAGATAATTCATTTGTAAAGCATTGCAAATCAAATGCCGGACGCTTTTGTTGACTCTAGAAGAGTAACAAAATCGCATATGCCAGCCTATAAATGCTCCTATTCTAATTGAAGTTCCAACAGAACAAAAGATTTTACATATAGTCACTGAGCCAAAAGCATGCCGTAAGCATGGCCGACCTCTTGGTTCTAAAGATAAAAATCCTCGAAAGAAGAGAGGATTAATGGTCCAGATGATCATATTAAAGCAAAGAATGATAAAGACCAAGAGAAAACTTATGACAAAGAACCGTACATAAATGAAAGTAACATCGAAATTTCTATCCATTATACCACTTCCGGTAGAAGTTGGAATCGGATAGAAACAATTATTGATCATATGTTTGCATATAATATCTCTTGATGTTATACAGGATAATGATGATCCTGAACCAATATCAGTTGATGAATATCGGCATAGAAAAGATTGGCTGCAATGGAAAGATGCGATTCAATCGGAGTTAAATGCACTGACAAAACGTGAAGTCTTCGGACCTGCAGTCCGAACACCAGAAGGTGTAAAACCTGTTGGCTACAAATGGATATTTGTGCGAAAGCGCAATGAAAAGAGTGAAATCGTTCGATATAAAGCGCGATTAGTAGCCCAAGGTTTTTCACAAAGACCAAGTATTGATTATGATGAAACTTATTCTCCTATTGTTGATGCTATTACACTCCAAAATCTTATCAGTTTGGCAGTGCATGAAAAGATAGATATGCGCCTATTAGATGTTGTCACTGCTTACTTGTATGAAAATTTAGAAAATGATGTTTACATGAAAATTTGATTTCGGTTTCTTTGTTATTCAAACAAAAATATTATGTTAAATTTTATAAATTTTTAGTAGAGATATTTTTGAATAAGTCTTTGATATGTCGTGGATATTTAAAAAACGATCTGTATGTTTTGAAACCTACCAACAGTTCATTATATCATACTGAAACTAATAAATGCATTAAGTTATCTTCTACTAATGAGACTCTCATATGGCATCTTAGACTTGGTCATATTAATCTAAATAGGATTCAAAGACTTGTAAAAGAAGGTCCTTTAAGTGACTTAAAGGTGGAACCTCTTCAAGTTTGTGAATCTTGTTTGGAAGGTAAAATGACCAAAGGATCATTTCCTTCCAAAGGAAATAGAGTAAAGGAAGTCTTAGAATTAGTGCACTCTGATGTATGTGGACCAATTAGTGTCCAAGCTAGAGGTGGGTATGAGTATTTCATTACTTTTAAGGATGATTACTCAAGATATGGATATGTTTACCTAATGACTCATAAGTTTGATGCCTTAGAAAAATTCAAAGAATTTAAGGCTGAGACTGAGAAGCAGCTAGGAAAGAACATTAAGACATTTTGATTAGATTAATGTGGAGAATATCTATCCCATGACTTTAGATTTTACTTATCAGAAAATTGAATTTTATCCCAACTAAGTGCACCTGGCACTCCTTAACAAAATGGAGTGGCAAAAAAGAGAAACAGGACATTGTTAGACATGGTCAGAACAATGTTAGGCTTCTCTACACTCAGTACATCCTTTTGGGGGTATGCTATACAAACTGCGACATATATATTGAATATGGTTCCATCAAAATCTATCCCTAAGACTCCATTGGAATTGTGGAATGGGCGGAAGTCCAATTTGACACACATTTGGTTTGGGGTTGTCCTGCATATGTGCTAAAGGGAAAGATGGATAAAATGGAATCACAATCAAATTTATGTCTGTTTGTTGGATATCCAAAAAGAACAAGGGAATACTACTTCTGTAGTCCTCAAAATAAGAAAATATTTGTAAGCACAAATTCAATTTTCTTAGAGGATAAGTACATAGAAGAACGAGGATCTAAGAGTAGGATTATTTTGGAAGAAACCAAGGGAGATAATCCCAAGCAAATGGTTACTGAAACCCATACTCAAGATTCACATGGAGGATTCGTATCTATGCCACTTAACATGCCAGATTCCAGTGGCAGAGAAATAGATATTACACATTCAATACCCATTGGCTCTAGGCACATAGAGTGGGAGAACCTCCTGCCCCTGTTCAAAATCCAGTCGTTGAGGAATCAGCAGATCTGGTTCCAATCAACGAGGAGGAGGAAAGTCCAATCGTCTAAGATCCCCCACAGCTTAGACGTAGTGGGAGAGTCATTCGACGTCCCTCTAGATACTTACTCTATGGAGAAACTTTTCAAGCAGTCTCTTTTGAGGAAGAAGAGGATCCCGCTATGTATAAAGAAGCTGTAGAGGACGTAGATGCAGACCATTGGAAGAGTGCAATGGATTCAGAAATAAAATCCATGTACAATAACTCCGTCTGGGATCTTGTGGACCAACCTAATGGGGTAAAACCTATTGGGTGCAAATGGGTCTACAAAAGAAAGAGAGGAGTAGACGGGAAAGTGGAAACTTTCAAAGCTAGATTGGTTGCTAAGGGTTATACCCAACGCGAAGGTATTGACTATGAGGAAACCTTCTTGCTTGTGGCTATGCTAAAGTCTATAAGAATCCTCTTATCCATTGCAGCTCACTTTGTCTATGAAGTATGGCAAATGGACGTCAAGACAACTTTTCTTAATAGAAATCTTAACGAATGTATCTATATGGTACAGCCTAGATGGTTTTATCCAAGAAAGTCAAGAACAAAAAGTTTGTAAGTTGAATAGGTCCATATATGGGCTTAAACAAGCGTCTAGATCTTGGAATATCAAATTTGATCAAGCCATTAAAACTTATGATTTTGATCAGCATCTTGATGAACCTTGTGTCTATAAGAGAATTATAGATGGTAAGGTGATTTTTCTCATACTGTATGTTGATAACATCCTTCTCATTGGAAATGATGTAAGAATATTAATATTAGTGAAAAGCTGGTTGGGTAAATAATTTGATATGAAGGACTTGGGAGAAGCAAGATATGTTGTGGGCATTCAGATCCTTCGGGATAGAAAGAACAAACAAATAGCTTTATCCCAAGTTTCATATATTGACAAAATACTAACGAGATTTTCTATGCAAAATTTCAAGAAAGGTCAATTGCCTTTCAGACATGGAATTCAGTTATCTCAGAAGCATATTCCTAAAACTCCTAATAAGGTTGAGTACATGAAACGAGTTCCTTATGCATCAGCTGTAGGAAGTCTTATGGATGCTATGCTTTGTACTCGTCCAGACATTTGTCATGCTGTTGGGATGGTCAGCAGATATCAGTCAAACCCAGGACCGAAACACTGGGCAGCAGTCAAGCATATATTCAAGTATCTTTGCAGAACTCGAGGATATATGCTAGTTTACTCAGCTCCAAAATTGGTACCTATAAGTTACACTGATTCTGATTTTCAAGCTGATAGAGATCTTCGCAAGTCCACCTCAGGCTCTGTTTTCACCTTAGGTGGTGGTGCAGTTGTGTGGAGAAGTATCAGACAACCTTGTATTGCTGACTCTACAATGGAAGCTGAATATATGGCAGCTTGTGAACCAGCTAAAGAGGCAGTATGGTTGAAGAAGTTCTTAATAGAACTTGAAGTGGTTCCTTCTGCATCTCAAGCCATTAGTTTGTACTGTGACAACAGTGGTGCAGTGGCAAATGCAAAAGAATCACATAGCCATCAGCGTGGTAAATACATTGAACGTAAATATCACCTACTTAGGGAGATCATTCAATGTGGAGATGTAGAAGTGTACAAGATTTCTTCTGCTGAAAATCTTGCTGATCCTTTTACTAAAAGTTTACCTGAACTGTTTTTGGAAGTCATATAGAAAGTATGGGTATTTCTGACATGTCCCATTTACTCTAGGTCAAGTGGGAGAATTTTTGTTAGATATGCCCATCGAGTAAATAAGTCTGTTACCTCAATAGATTAAAGATGGTGTTAAGGATAGTTATATCCATAATCCAATTTTTTCACCCAAAGATACTTTGGTGTTAAAATTCTTTTCTACAGGACCAGATTTTTATCAAAATGAAAGATATCCGGCATGTCATCTTATGCAGTTGGGAATAGCAGAAGCATTTTCAATTTTTCGTCTCAGGAAACTATTAAAGAATTTAAAAAGTTCAGTGAAACCGACATCCATTACTGCAGAGCCCTTGGTATGAAAGTTGTGTTACAAAGCATGGAGGCTTGCTTCAAGAAAGGATTTCGTACTGCAGGAGGAAGGACAATGTTCTCATCGGTAATGATTACTCTAGCATGATACACACTACAATCAGCTGACAAATACCTGCATAGTAAGATCAAAATGCTTGATAGTGGAATTATTCGATCTCATCCACAGGCCCAGGATCGATTATGTCACTTTAGACAACATGACAAAGGCACATGTCCTTCATGCTCACCTTGCAAAGAAAAAGATGAATCCACTAGCAAAAGCATGATTGAAGATAGTGACTAAAAGAGCATCTTTTGTATACATAAAGTTGATAAAGCAGCATGATTCATTTAGCAAAAATAGACATGGACATAAAGAAGATTCCACAAGATAAAATGGTCCTAGCACCTTCGAGTGTCTGCAATAATGCAAAACGAATAATGTAAATTACGTTGTCATCTTTTCATTCGGACAGCTGTAAAATATTTGTTTAAGTCTGAATTTGAAATCTGTAGCACTTTTTATGTTTATAAATAGCATTCTCTACTCCAGGAGAAGGCATCCGAAAATTACTCCCTCTCTCTTGTAACATCTTGTTTCTCTCACTATGAAATAAAAAAGTACTTTCAATAATCTCTTTAGTTTGCGATAAAATGGATACAACCACTGTTATCTTTCTTCTTTACGCCTAAAGGTAGAAAATGAATTTAGGTTGTGCTGTACTTTACTGAAGGAATAGAGAGAAGTTACCTTAGTTTTGTCTAAGGTTGGTGCTACCACACATGGTAAAAGTCTCCTAGATACCCGATAGATCTACGGTCAAAACGGAAGACAAGGTATGGAAGCATGTTGGACCTTTTTATTTCGCAACTAAATAAGATCATAGATTATTGGTTTATCTCTCTCTATTTGTGTTATATTATTATATAATCATGATTGATATTTGTTGTTATTATCTCACAACTGATGTAGCTTAGTAAGTATTCGGCATAATAATTTGTTAAGAGCACTGGTGATTTTGAACCGACAAGAATCGGAAATGGAAAATGGTATCAGAGCCACAATAGAATTAGAAAAAATGGAACTTACAGTGAATGAAACATTTCACACCATAGATTTTGATATTAGAATATTAAATAATATAGATGAAACTCCAATTTCAGACGAAGATTTTACGGAATTTGAAAATAGATATGCCCAAGAATGGGAGGAACCTCAACCTTTACCAATAAGAATGTACACTGATAATAATATTGATGTTGATGATTGGGGTTATAGATCGGATTAAAATAAAAGAAAATAATGAATACTAGACGTGATTGTGGATATTGTAAAGTGATAATAGAACATGTAGAAAAGCATTGTGAACAAATAAATAAATTTACTCCAAATTTCGATAGACACATTAACTAGAGCCTTTGCTAGATTAGAATCTACTGGATTTGATACTACCCGTTTAAGAAAAACAAAACTATTTTATTTTGAAAAACAGTGTAAGATTGAATTTTTAACTACTCAGAAGCTTTAGTTAGAAGTTGAATTACAAAACCATTATTGGCGATATCATGAACAATATGGATTGTGAAGCAAGTTCTTCTCAGAATATTTGTATTGAGTGCACTAGAATTTTAGCACAAATTTCTGTTATCGACATGAACGTCCAAGACTTATAACAAAATAGAAATTTTTACGAATGGTATTTAGATAATATTCAAATATTTGGTGCTCACCCAATTGCTAGGAAATAAGCACAATCATCTTTTGAAGATGCTATTCTTAATCTAGGTATAGCTAAACAAGAATAAATAGCAATACATAAGTCTCTAACAAAACATTATCGTGAAGTCCATTTAAATGGATAACTTAAAACAAAAGGAAATCCCAGAATTCCAAAAATTAGATATAAAGGATAATCCTTTACCCATAGATAAAGACTTGATTAAAATACAAAAAATAATAATTTATTATGGTAGAAAGATTTTGGCAGAATTAAATAAAATACAACTCACAATAGAAAAACTAAAGCCAGTAGAAAAACAGAAAACTATTTCTGATCAAACTATAGCAAAACAACTAAGTCAATTAAAAATTCCTTAAGGATATGGTGGAAATAATGTAATATGGTAAATTCTAATTTAGAATCTGATCAAGATATAGATACTTTAATCACTCAAATTGGTGATTTAAATTTGATAGATAATTTTGTGAATATCAAACCAGATCAGATAGGACCAGAATGGAATCCGAACATTACGGATATAGCAAGTACAAGTCAAACTTCACCATCTACTAATACTCTTTCTGGATTTAATAGACCAACAAGAGGATACGCAGGAATCAGTTCTGCTATAAAACCAGATGATGCATTTACCCCTTTAGGTTCTATGAAAAATGAACCTATTAATCCATTTGGAATTTATCTAAATCTTGATTGTATTAATAATACAGAAGAAACAATAAATAAATGGGAAACGACTTTACGAATTGCAATTACTGTAAACAAAATGGATTATTCCACTGCAAGACATTTTTTAGAAAGAAGTTTAATTAATAGTACACTTCGATTTTGGCAAAATCTTGATGATACAACAAAAACCACTATTTTTAACACAGATGATAATATATCAAATTTGATTACTTGAGCAGCTGAAGCTTTACGATTAGAATTTGTAGGAGAAGGAAGTTTCCTTAAAGACCCTGCTACAATAAACAAATATATGGTTGCTTTACTTCGATTGCAATTATGTGATATCTGTGAAATAGATAAATATATTTGTGTGTTTCAAGATTATTATTATCATATTTATAATCGTGTTGCTCACATGCAAAATTATTTACCTTTATTCTTTACTAAGATTCCTGACCCTTGGGGAAATAAATTAATTGATACCTATAATCCTGGTACTGCTGACACACTAGGAAAAAGTATTACCCATCTAAAAGATAAATTTAGTGAACGGTGTGCAGATGCGATTTTGGTAAAAATGACACGTGGTTTAAAGAAAAGAATATCTTTATGTTGTTATAATCCTAAAATGCCTGTTATGATAGGATGTGATAGTCCCTTTTATTATCAAAAGATAAAAAATAAATATAAGAAAAGAAAACTGTTTAAGAAAAGATTTTTTAAGAAAAGAAAAGCCAGATACTTTAAGAAAAAAGGTTTCACAAAACCCATAAAGAAAACGTTTAAAAGAAAAAAGTAAGTTGGTGCAAAAGCACATGTGAAAACAACAGAATGTCGTTGTTATTATTGTCATGAGTTAGGTCACTATGCCAACCATTGTCCTAAAAAGTTTAATAAAAAAGTGTTTGAAATCGATAATGATATTCAAAATCTTATTGAACAAGGAGAATTTGTTCAGATTAATGATTTTCAAAAAATTGAATTAGATAATAGTATATTCATCTTAACAGAAACGGAATATACATCTTCTAATGATAATGGAGATTACTAAACCTAGTAGTTCTTTTTCTATTATTGATAGTTCTGAAGAACAATATGGAGAATATAAACAAGAAATCTTGATATATAAGAGAAAATTAACACAAATACAAAATGAAAAGTTCTCTCTATCTAATTATTCTGGATTTCAAGTAAATATGCTTGAAAAATTAGGTATTAGACCAAGGAAACATCATTTATATTATGGATTAAATATGCAAGAACGTGCTTTAGATGTTTCACTTACAGCTAATAAAGTAATGATTCCTTTATTATCCAAAAAGGATATACAAGATAAATTACAAAAACTAAAACTTGAAATACGGGAAACGTTGGGCTAGATACATATAGGAGCAATCCAAATAATTGTCCAATCTACTTTTAAAGAAGGATTAGATATTCCAATTGATTTTGCCCTTATGGAAAATAGAATTCAAAATAGAGAAGAAGCCTGTCTTGGAATTCTAAGAGGAAACCTGCAATATAGAAAATTGAAATTTAATGTTTTTCCTCGCATATCATATCATTTACAAGATAAAGATTTTGATAAAACATTAAGTCTAATCCAAGACTTTAAAAGAAAAGAATTCTTTTTTCAGTCTAATAGACCTTATTCTATTACCTATATGATTTCATATGCTATTTTGAATAGTCATCATTCAGATTGTTTTGGTATAAAAGATACAATAGATTTTCCATATCTATTTAATGAAGTAAGTCAGATACAATTTCCTAGTTTACCAAAAATTCAGGAAATTGAGATAATCCCATTACAATTAGATTTACAACAAAAACCTTTGATGTTGGGCACCACTATACCCCCAAGATTATCCTTTACCTCTACAGGTGTAGCTAGTACTCCATTTCATAGTTCTCGATTACCGGTTATAGCAAAAAATGATTCTTTAAGAAACTATAAAATAACATGAGACTATTTTGATGGTATACAATTTACTCCTATAAATGTGTTAATTGACACAGGTGATAATGGTAATTATATTTGCTCTTCTTTGTGTCAGAATTTACAAAAACATATCTTATTGGATCCTCACCAATATGCAAATTTTAATGGTGAAATACATGAAATTAATGGAGCAATAGAAACCATTTTAAAATTTGGAAATGAAACTATTACTCTTAGATTGCTTATTGAAGATGCCGGAGTAAATGATATCTTAGAAATTATGTTAGGTAATACTTTCTTAGAAAGTGTAAAACCTTTTCAGATTACATTGTATGGAATAAGATTCACTTATAATGGAAAATTAATTTATATAGCTGGATAAGATATGACAAGTCCATATAGCATTTATATTCCTATAGGACTTACCTATCCTGATCATAAAGCAGAATATTTTGCTGCTTATATTAATAGTGGTTCAGGTTCTTGTTTATGTCGTCCTGATTGCTTTCCCAAACAATATCATCAAGACCTGAAAACCGTCAAAGGAAAAGATATTTCAAATCATACGATTGAAATAAATAAAGGTATTGAACATCCAATTATTCTACTTGGATCATTTTTAATAAAATGTCCACCTTTTTATTTTTATACTACAGGTACTAATATTTTACTTGGAAATAATTTCTTACAATTATTTCATAAAGTTATTTGTTATACTACCTTAAATCAAATCCTATTTAAGACACATTGTCATCATTTGATTGTTGTGAAACGCTTTAAACATGCTTATGCCAAACAATATCCTATTACTTTTACCCCGCGCACAGCCCAGCATGGTGATCTTAGCTACACTTCCAAATCGATTTTCCCAAAAGGAACCCCTTCACTATAGTACAAACTATTGCTAGATAAGATAGAAAATTTGGTTACCTTTGTATTGGAAAAATTAAAACAATGTTACACAGAAAATCCCTTAGCTTTTTGGGATAAAAATCAGATTATGGCGTCTTTAGAAATGAAGGATAAACAGAAAGTTATTAGAGTTCAACCAATGAGATATAAGCCAGAAAATCAGGAAGAAATTAGAAAACAATTAAATGAACTCTTGGAGTTAAAATTAATTCGGACATGTAATTTTGCACATAGTTCCCCTGCTTTTATTGTTCGCAATCATGCTGAAATTGTACGCAATAAAGCTAAGATGGTAATTAATTATAAAAAGTTAAATGATAATACAATATTTGATGGATATTTCTTACCTCATAAAAAAAGTTCGATTAGCTGTACAAGTGCTAAGAAATTCTTTTCAAAATTTGATTGTAAGAGTGGGTTTTATCAGATAAAGATGCATCCTGATAGCATTCATTATATTGCTTTTTCGACCCCTCAAGGTCAATATGAATGGTTAGTTATGCCTTTTGGATTAAAGAATGCACCTCAAATTTTCCAAAGAAAAATGGATAATATTTTTAAAGATTATGATTTTATATTTATTTATGTTGATGATATTTTAATTGTTTCCGATAGTCTTACTGAACATTTAAAACATTTAAATATCTTTGTAGATTTATGTCAACAACATGGATTAGGATTGTTTGAGAAAAAAGCAAAAATAATGCAAAAAGAAATTGACTTTTTAGCAATGATAATCGATGGAAATGGGATTCAATTACAAAGTCATATTCTTGAAAAGATATCTTCTTTTCTAGATATATTGGTTGATAAAAAGCAAGTACAAAGTTTTCTTGGTGTTCTTAATTATGCTTTTGATTTTATACAGAATCTTGCTTTTCTTCGAAAACCATTTCAAGAATTATTGAAAAAGATAAGAGATTTGCTTTCTCTTCGTCCTTAGAAGAACAAGTAAGGCAAATCAAAACAAAATGTAAAAATTTACCAAAACTACTGTTACCTAAAAAAAATGATGATTTAATTTTAGAAACCGATGCCTCGGAATATGGTTGGAGTGGAATCCTTAAAAGAATAGATTATAATAGGGAACATGAAAAGATAGGAGAATCGCTCTATAGATATTGTTCTGGAACCTTTAGTGATACTAAATCACGATATCATATTAATGAAAAAGAATTGTTAACAGTAACAAAAAGTTGTCAAAAATTTTACTATTTTCTATTACCTACACACTTTCTTTTAAGAACAGATAATACCCAGGTAAAAGCTTTTATACAAAATAATCTACCCTCAAAACCTGAGTATAAAAGATTTATTCGATGGCAGACATTATTGTCTGAATATTCCTTTGATATTGAAATCATTAAATCTGATAAAAATATTTTAGCAGATTTCTTAACCAGAGAAGGCAGACTATGCACTTTGCCTGATTGAAGCAATTACCAATATGAATGCTCAGGTACATTCTATTGAGAAAAACATCTCTGACATTATTGATATTGCTCATCTTGACAGCAATTCAAAAGAAGTCACAGCACTCCTTTTGACAGAATGCTCGCTCATCAATGCCAAGTTAGGTAATTATACAAATGCTGAAAATAAAGTGAAAACTTTATTACAGCAGATTACTTTTGAAAAAGTAGAAACTTAAGCTGATACTTCCTCTTCTGAAGATAGTATGGAGCAACGTCCTAAGCATGGTGAGACAAAAACTGTCAATACACTGTCACTTTCACTATGACCACAAACAACACAAACAAAGCTCCAGCTGTCTAGTGAAAAATGGTTTGTTGAATTAGTTCTTGTAGAGGATCATCGGTATAATTTAATGAGAGAACTATACTCTCTACGGAATACAAATTCCAGATATATAGACTTCTCTGGGATATACCTATGACTCAATTATTTACACGAATCTTCTCCGAAAGAAATTCGTTATTGGTATGATTTTGGAGCCATCAATGCGATTTATCTGAGTACACTTTCATTCTCAGAAATAAGTCTGTTACCTCAATAGATTAAAGATGGTGTTAAGGATAGTTATATCCATAATCCTATTTTTTCACCCAAAGATACTTTGGTGTTAAAATTCTTTTCTGCAGGACCAGATTTTTATCAAAATGAAAGATATCTGGCATGTCATCTTATGCAGTTGGGAATAGCAGAAGCATTTTCAATTTTTTCCTCTCAAGAAACTATAAAAGAATTTAAAAAGTTCAGTGAAACCGACATCCATTACTGCAGAGCCCTTGGTATGAAAGTTATGTTACAAAGCATGGAGGCTTGCTTCAAGAAAGGATTTCGTACTGCAGGAGGAAGGACAATGTTCTCATCGGTAATGATTACTCTAGCATGATACACACTACAATCAGCTGACAAATACCTGCATAGTAAGATCAAAATGCTTGATAGTGGAATTATTCGATCTCATCCACAGGCCCAGGATCGATTATGTCACTTTAGACAACATGACAAAGGCACATGTCCTTCATGCTCACCTTGCAAAGAAAAAGATGAATCCACTAGCAAAAGCATGATTGAAGATAGTGACTAAAAGAGCATCTTTTGTATACATAAAGTTGATAAAGCAGCATGATTCATTTAGCAAAAATAGACATGGACATAAAGAAGATTCCACAAGATAAGATGGTCCTAGCACCTTCGAGTGTATGCAATAATGCAGAATGAATAATGTAAATTACGTTGTCATCTCTTCATTCGGACAGCTGTAAAATATTTGTTTAAGTCCGAATTTGAAATCCGTAGCACTTTTTATGTTTATAAATAGCATTCTCTACTCTAGAAGAAGGCATCCGAAAATTACTACCTCTCTCTTGTAACATGTTGTTTCTCTAACTACGAAATAAAAAAGTACTTTCAATAATCTATCTTCTCTTTAGTTTGCGATAAAATGGATACAACCACTGTTATCTTTCTTCTTTACGCCTAAAGGTAGAAAATGAATTTAGGCTGTGCTGTACTTTACTGAAGAAACAGAGAGAAGTTACGTTAGCTTCATCTAAGGTTGGTGCTGCAACGCAGGGTAAAATTCTCCTAGATACCCGGTAGATTTACGGTCAAAACGGAAGACAAGGTATGGAAGCATGTTGGACCTTTTTATTTCGCAACTAAATGAGATCATAGATTATTGGTTTATTTCTCTCTTTTTGTGTTAATTATTATATATTTTTGATTGATATTTGTTGTTATTATCTTACAACTGATGTAGCTTTAGTAAGTATTTAGCATAATAATATGTTAAGAAACTCTTGGAGTTAAAATTAATTTGGACAAGTAATTTTGCACATAGTTCCCCTACTTTTATTGTTCGCAATCATGCTGAAATTTTACGCAATAAAGCTAGGATGGTAATTAATTATAAAAAGTTAAATGATAATACAATATTTGATGGATATTTCTTACCTCATAAAGAAAGTTTGATTAACTGTACAAGTGCTAAGAAATTCTTTTCAAAATTTGATTGTAAGAGTGGGTTTTATCAGATAAAGATACATTCTGATAGTATTCATTATAATGATGATTCTCTTGAGGGCCAGATTGGAAACCACTGCCATGAATAGATTTATAGTCCCTAAATGACATCAACTCGGGGGGTGAAATAAGAATATTGTTGATTAAAGATTAATGTTTTCCCATTGACATGTGAATTTTGAATCCAATTCTCAGCACTAACTTGCGAGAAATATTCATTATAGCTTTATAGATAGGATTCTACCTACAGATACTCTCAGCATTATAGCTTTCAGCTTAAAAGGTATGCAGGCATTAGGCAAACTACCGTTCCCAGACTGACAAAAAAGGGCGCCTCCTTCTAAGCGCTTCATTAGGCCTTTTTTTCAGTTTTTTTTTCCCCTAATAGGATCAAATACCATTTAGATAATGGCCTAATAATTAAACCCAACTCCTCCTCATTTCTTGTAGATAAGTGATTTTTCAATCTCATTTCAAAGTAAAATTTTATTCTAATTCAAATATATTAATATTTTATATATTTTTATTTTTCAAAAACTATTTTCTACTCATAACACATTACATTCTCTCTTTTTGGACCCTATCCGACCCTGACATCACATATTTAATAATTTTTTGCAAAACTCATTTCTAATCAATTCTTATCTATTTACACAATTTAGATACTATTTTATAGAATCTAATAACTCTACGTCTAATCTTTTTAATAAATAGATTTATATGGATAGATTTAAATGAATGACGAATATTCAATTATCCATAGCCATTCATTTATATATATTTATATAATAAGAAAATATTTCTTCTATCATTTTTCTCAAATTTTTATTCTATCAATTTTCTTTTGTTAATTAAAGATAATAGTAGTAAGACCTAAGTGGTAGAAGAGAATATCACTTAAATCACATGAATAAATATTTTATTTTATTCCTTTATTCCTAATTAATTGTAGAGATTAGTAATGGGACTAATGTCCCAGTGAAACTTAGTTCAAGTTGTGGAAGCTAAATGATTTTTTTACACTCAGATGGATATAAATGAGTTAAATGGATATCCATTTGAATATATTAAATTTGTTGAATTTAAATAGACACCCATTTAAGTCTATATATCTAATTTTAATCATACATATCGATTTATTCATGATATATATGGATTTGGATATCTATTTTATTTGTAATCCAATTTGCCACATCTACTATGGGTATCAACAATCTTGTAGATTGGTCAGAATAAAGTGAAATATTGAGGAGGGACCAAAATTAAGTTTGGGTAGAAAATACCCTTGGAAGTTGATTTGAGAAGATCCATAAGAGATCTTGCCAATAGATTATTGATTTGTAGAATAATACCAATGAAAGAGATTATTGTAGTTTATAGTAAAAGAAAAAAAGGAGTGAAAAGGACCAATCGAATTGCAGGACATTAGAAAAGGGGAAAATGAAGTTGTGTAAGCTTGTTAGGTATTTTGTACCTTTTTTCAGACCTTTGGAAGAGTTGGAATTAGGTTTTTGGGCATTGGACACACTAAGCAAGTCAAGCTAGTACACAGATATTAGAGCAAACGACCCCCGCCCCCCCCCCAACCCCCACACTTCCCAAAAAAAAAAAATGTTAAAAAGTTAAAAAATGAATTTTAAAAATTAAAATGTGAAGATTGAATTGTGAAAATTAAAGTTTGAATTAAGAAACATTGCTCTGCTAAGGCATCTCATATTTAGATGAAGAACAGAACACGAAATCCTACATTTATACATGAAAATGGAGAAACTCTAAATTTCACGTTCTCATATAGTTGATTCATATAAGAGAAGCGCCAACCTTAAAGATTGCTCTATATTTGTTTCTAAACCTATAAGAAGTGCAAAAAATATAAAACAATCTACAAGACTATGTTAAACTTTCACAAGGCATTCTTGAGAATTACTTGGCTGGACTTTATATCACATGTCAAACAATTTTATACACATTAAAATACTCACTTTCCTAATAATTTAAAACTGAAATTTTGCCAAAGTAGAAGGTGGAGTAATAAGAAGATTTACCTTAACCAAAGGCATATGTCGGATTTTGTCGAAATCCTCTCCTTCTTCACCATCTATCCCTTGAATCCTGCTATTAAATTCCTCAGGCATTCCTCCAATGATCAATTCTTTAAGGGCAGTAATGGATCTCAATTCATCAGGAATCATTTCTTGTTTCTTGCACATCAAAATAGTTAGACTGGAAAGATTGGGCATGGAACCTTCAACAATAGTCCATTTCACTAAGAGCAAATGATAGAGCTCAAGGGTTCTAAGTTGAGGGAATCCCATAGCACGACATTGCATTTCAGACCCTCTAAAGCACCGCCATAAGGAAAGATATCTTAAATTGGGAAGCATCTCAAGTGTTTCCATTGGATCTTCTTGTAGCTCTGAACCATGAAGCGTGAGAGAACAGAGATCTGATGCAAAACCAGCCTCATATTTCGGGACATTGCATATGCACCCAAACATGTTTAATTGAAGAAGATTCCGGCATGAGAACAATTTAGTAATAGCTGTAGAACAATTCTCTTTGACATCATCAGGAAAAGAAACAAATAGATTTGCACAACACATGTTGTTCGAGTTTGATATGAAGTTGGCTATCTCTGTGATGTCACCATATCCGTAATTGAGTCAAGCTTGTAGCTGCCGAAGATTAGTCAACTTCAGTAGATCCTCAGTAGAACACCATTGATTATCAAACCCTTCTAGGATCTCCATCTTATTCAATCCTTCCAAACGCAACTTATTGCCAAAATGCTTTCTTTTCAACCAATTCCCAAGTAAATAGAGGTGCCTAAGCTGTCTCAACTTCTCGAGTACATTCGACATCCAAATCCAATGTAAACCCCATAAATCAATAGTATGCAGGTGCCGTAAATTGCCTAGGGATGATGGTAACCAAACAAATAAAGATCCTGTCAGAGACAAGTATCTTAAGTGAATGAGATTACATATAGCATCAGGTAACTCGAGGTGATTAAGAATACCGTAAAAGTACTCCTTATAACTATCAGGATTAGGATTAAAACCTTCAAATTCCAGTACTCTAAGCATCTTGAACCAGTTCAATTGGGACTCTAATGCCCATGGCATACATCCCACGTATCCACTCCAATACTCAACCAGCAGCTGAAGTGATCTAAGGTGCCTAGTTAGTCTCTTTGGAGGGGGGAGATATTGAGCCACATCCTTATCAAAATGAATTAACAGTCTATGAATTTGGCCAGTCGAAGAAGAAGAAGAATTATATACTTTATTATCAAAAGAGCCATTCTGTGAGTGAACGAATAGGAATAAGTTCTCTTCTTTTGCCTTTTGTAAGCTTAGATCTCTAACAAGGTCATGTAGGCGGCAGGATCGAAATCTTACAACTCCAGGCATTTCAGAAACTTCAACCCGAAACAAGGAGCGTTGTGCCAACTCTGCTACGTAACTCTTTGATGTATTCATCATGGATTCATCACCTATTTGGTCTTTCACAGATACCATCCCCTCCGCAATCCATAATTGGTATAATTGCTCTGCCTCTATCTCAGAATCTTCGGGATATCTACCCAAGTAAAGGAAACAAGGTTTCAATTTGAGGGGTAACTCGTTGTAATTTAATCCTAATATTTTCTTCACTTCCCCTTGTTGTGAGCTGCCCTTGCCTCTTCTAAGATAAGCTTTAACATGTTTGGAGATGCTCTGCCATTCATTTAGGTCCCTTTTTGTAACAAGGATGCCTCCCAGGACAACCACAGCTAAAGGAAGACCCCCACAGTGTACAACCATTTCCTTCCCCAACTCTTCCATTTTATGCATATCTTCAGGGCCTATAAAAAGAAATTTCACAAGTAAAACAATAGCTATACATTCAAAATCTAAGTAAAAAAGATTATGCAAATCCTATTTATCTACTAACTAGTCAATGTAGAATAACTCAACCATTTGAAAATGAAAAATAAATAGCAGTTCCAAGCGTATTAGTCTACCATATGTTAAATTTGGATACATTTTTGAGACAAAGTGAAGTGTAGATATAATGCATATGCTAATAGCAGAATATGCAATGAAAATTTTATTTTGAATGTACTTTTTATATGTTCACATAACGTATAAAAAGTTCTTATATCAGAAATATAACATTGAAATATAAATTTTAAATTTTATTTTAAATTTCGTCTAATGTTGAAATGTTATTATATCAGAAATATGCTAGCTTCTGATGTCATGTTTTCCTGTGAAATTTAGAGAAGAGAACATTTAATTTCGCATAGCATTAAAGCAAACTCTAATTACTTTCTTACTAAGAATATGGAATAAGAAGAATGATCATCATACCTTGTTCCCCCTCTCCTCTCCTAAATACTTTGATTTTCAACAGCTCCTAACTTTCTTGCTCATTCAGAAGTCGTGGCTTGTGATGAAAACCAGTTGGTCCAATTTGCATTGCCACTCCTTCGTCTCGTGTGGTAACTAGGATTGCACTGCTGTCTTCTTTAATGGGAAATGCCTCTTTTATGAAATCCCAAGCATCTATTGACCAAATGTCATCCAGAACAATAAAGTATCTCTTGTGAACAATAAAGTATCTCTTGTTCTTTAGGATGTCACGAAGTTCTCTCACAAGCTGCTTATCCCGCCAGTACTTCTGTATTTCCTTTGTTTTCTCAGGGATAAACTAAATTAGTATTGCTTGCAGAAGATCTCTCTTTTGCGGTTGCTGTGATACGCACACCCATGCGAAGGCATCAAAACAGCGCTTCACTCCTGGATGATTGTATACTTTTCTTGCGATAGTCGTCTTTCCCAAACCTCCCATACCAGTGATAGAAGTAACTCTGTAGTGGCGTGTCTTTGTTTCGCTTATTAAATGAGCCACCAGCGTCTCCACATCCTTTTCCATTCCGACAAAATCATCCTCAGCAATCTGGAAATCTATTAGCCTTAATTGTTGAACTGAAGAAGAAGAACTAGAGCCTTGATCTCCTTCTCTTCTGGCTAGACCATGCTCTTGAAAACTCCTTGTAAGATCAGCGATCGTGGATCTGAGTGTTTAGATCTCCGCTCCTCTTAAATGACGAACAGCGCATTCACTCAAGAGGCAAACACTTCTCTTCAGAATATTTACCTTCCGAGATTCAATTTTGAAAGCATAATCCTCAATGAGGTCCTCAGCCTCATAAGCTAGGTCTCTGGCCTGTGAAACCCACACCTTTATCATTTTATCATCATTTTGCTTTACATCTGCATCTTTCAAGAATGATTGCAATCTGCGTATCTCCAGTTGAAGCTGCTCAACTTGCTCGGTCACCCCACCTAGAAATATTGCTTCATCAATTAACATTTTACCAATAGTTTCTACAGCAAAATTGACAACAAAATCGGCCATTTTAGTTAACGGCATTTTCTGTGTTGATGACTGATTAGAAGTTGTGCCTTTGGTAGTTAAATATTAGAAATGAAACAGTGAAAGGGAAGGGAAAAACTTAACAAATAGGTTGCTTCATGACACAATAAGATGCTCCATCCCTTCTATATAGACACAGATGGCCAAAACTATACCTCTAAGTTCCCAAAATAATGCTTTAGATCTGATTTATCAAGCCACCACTGACTCTGAAGTAGAAGTACCGGAGCTGATGCTGATGAAGTGGGGGAAAAAAAAAGAAAAAGAAAGAAAAGGAATGTGATTGTATTGAAGCTGGGCAGACTGAAGCTTGGCAGAGGAAAAAAAAATTATACTGAAGCTTGGCGGACGGCTGCTTGGCAGACGAAGAAAGAAATTGCTGCTTCTTGGTGTTGGGCTGGCCCGTTACTGGGCCAGTAGATCCAGCAGCCTGGGCGCTGGCCTTGGCTTGCACAAGCCAGGCCTGGGCCGATGCGCACAGCCTACGCAGTGGCCTTGGCTGGTGGAAGCCATGCCCGGGCATGCGCAAGCCAGGCCTGGTCTGTTGCACAGCTGCCTGGGCGTGGCCTAGGCACCGGTGTGCAAGGCTCTGGGCTGGTGCATGCTGGCCTAGGCACGGACTGGGGTAGTGCGCACTGGTTTCATGATGGGATTTGATCCCCATTTTCATGAGTAAAGGCCCCAAGTGCTAATCATTGGACCACTGAAGATCTTATGATGGTGACTTGCAACAAATTAATATTGCAGATGATTGAAGATTGGTTATTTTGTTAACCAATTAGATTTTCAATTGTAATTTTGTAATTTTATTTTTGAGTCTAGGTTGCCCATAAAATTATTTTTATTTTATATTTTTTACTATTTAATTTTGATTGAATTATGTATCATTCATGTTAACATGTCTTATAGTTTGCATTAACACCGTTCTAGGTACTATTTAGTTATGCATAAATAAATTAATATTTTTTTATTAAATTATTTAAAAAATTAAGTGTAAAATGGTTAATTTTAATTAACCTTAGGCCTTCCCTATTAGCCCATTAGTAAAATAAACGTTTGCTTCGTGCCATTTTAAATGGTCTTTCTATAGGAAGGCTACGTTTTATTGATTACTAGATTGGGCATCAAAATTTTAATTATTTTTTTAAGTTTAATTCATTCATAATTACCCTATAGGTGATGTGATTAGATTGGAAACTTTATAATAAAAAAAAATTTGAATATAGGGGTTACACTTAAATCAAAGACATTATAAGGACCTCTTATAGAATATCCAAATAATGTCTATGATGGCCAAAATATTAATAACACTAAAACTAATATTACATTTAAATGCATGATATATTATTTTAGTAGGATGATCTAGGCCTAATTATAAGTTATATTGTTATCTCCTATAGAGGTGCATATTACTTTGCAGTTTTAGGTTGTGGATTTTGACCTAACTGTAAGTTACATTGTTATTTCCTACAGAGGTACATATTATTGTAGAGTTTTAGGTTGTCATATTTTGATAGTAGTTTCATTACTATTTAAAATATTTTATATTGATTATACATCATGATATGATAAATGGTTCATATGTTTTATTTTATTTAATTTAAAAAAAAATGACTTCCAACACTTTATCCCAAATTTTAACAAAGAACCAACTGGTTGGAGAAAATTTTATTGATTGAAAAAGAAACCTCATAATTGTACTCACTGCTGAGAAGCTCAAATACGTTCTAACTGAACCGTATCCTGCTAAGCCTACTGAACAGTCCACGTGCGAACAAAAGGAGGTTTATGATAAGTGGTTGAGTTTTGATGAGATGACTCGCTGCTATATTTTGGGATCTATCTCAAATGTATTGCAGCAGAAACATGAGAACATGACAACCGCTACAGACATCATGAGAAGCCTTCAGTAAATGTTTGAGCACAAAGAATGTCAGGCCCGTCAAGCAGCAAGGAGGCGCATAATGAATATGCGCATGAACCCTGAAACGCCCATGAGAGATCATATGTTAGAATTGATCACTCAGTTTAACGTGACAGGGGTCTTAGGGGTTGAAATTAAGCCTGAGACTCAGGTTAACATGGCTCTAGAAACTCTCCCAGAGATATTTTCACAATTTAAAGTTAATTATAACATGAACAAGATGGATATATCTCTTACAGAGTTAATAAAGGAGTTGGAGAGCGCTGAGGCTACCCTAAAAGTGGAAAGTGGCAACGCTCTTATTCTAACTCATGTTGGATCTTCCTCTTCTAAGCCTAAGGGTAAAAGAGGAAATAAGAGGAAGCAGAATAATAATAGAGGGCCTAAGCAGTAGGTTAAGCAAGCAAAAGTGTATGAAAAACCCAAAGGTAAATGTTTCCACTGCAAGCAAAAGGGACATTAGAAGTCACAGTGCCCAGATTACTTAGCTAAACGTAAGCAAGGTATTGGTGAGTTATCCTACATTGAAACTTATGTAGTGGTTGATTCTATAAATACTTGGATAGTAGATTATGGAGCTACTAACTATGTTTGCAATTCATTGTACGGGTTCCAAGTAACCAGACATTTCAATGAAGGAGAGCATACTCTAAAGGTTGGCACAGGATCAGTGATATCTGCAAGAGCTGTTGAAGATGTTTATCTTTATTTTGATAATAAACATTTGGTTTTGAAAGATTGTTATTATGTTCCCAACGTTTATCAAAATTTGATTTCGGTTTCTTTGTTATTCAAACAAAAATATTTTGTTAAGTTTTGTAAACTATTAGTAAAGATATTTTTGAACAACTCTTTGATATATCGTGGATATTTAAATAACGATTTGTATATTTTGAAACCTACCAACAGTTCATTATATTATACTGAAACTAACAAACGCATTAAGTTATCTCTACTAATGAGACTCTCCTATGGCATCTTAGACTTAGTCATATTAATCTAAATAGGATTCAAATACTTGTAAAAGAAGGTCCTTTAAGTGACTTAAAGGTGGAACCTTTTCAAGTTTACGAATCTTGTTTGAAAAGTAAAATGACCAAAAGATCATTTCCTTCCAAAAGAAATAGAGCAAAGGAAGTCTTAGAATTAGTGCACTCTGATGTATGTGGACCAATTAGTATCCAAGCTAGAGGTGGGTATGAGTATTTCATTACTTTTACGGATGATTACTCAAGATACGGATATGTTTACCTAATAACTCATAAGTCTGATGTCTTAGAAAAATTCAAAGGATTTAAGGATAAGACTAAAAAGCAGTTAGGAAAGAACATTAAGACACTTCGATCAGATCGAGGTAGAGAATATCTATCCCATGAATTTAGATCTTACTTGTCATAAAATGGGATTTTATCCCAACTAAGTGCACCTGGCACTCTTCAACAAAATGGAGTGGCAGAAAGAAGAAACAGGACCTTGTTAGACATGGTCAGAACAATGCTAAGCTTTTCTACACTCAGTACATTCTTTTAGGGATATGCTATACAAACTGTGACATATATATTGAATATGGTTCCATCAAATTCTATCCCTAAAACTCCATTGGAATTGTAGAATGGGCGGAAACCTAATTTGACACATATCCGTATTTGGGGTTATCCTGCATATGTGCTAAAGGGAAAAATGGATAAAATGGAATCACGATCAAATTTATGTCTGTTTGTTGGATATCCAAAAGAAACAAGGGGATACTACTTCTGTAGTCCTCAAGAGAATAAAATATTTGTAAGCACAAATGCAATTTTCTTTGAGGAGAAGTACATAGAAGAATGAGGATCTAAGAGTAGGGTTATTTTGGAAGAAATCAAGGGAGATAATTCCAAGCAAATGGTTACTGGAACCCATACTCAAGATTCACATGGAGGATTCATATCTATGCCACTTAACATGCCAGATTCAAGTGGGAGAGAAATAGATGTTATGCCTTCTACACCTACTGGCACTTCGACACATAGAGTGGGAGAACCTCCTGCCCCTGTTCAAAATCCAGTCGTTGAGGAATCAGCCGATCTAGTTCCAATCAACGAGGAGGAGGAAAGTCCAATCATCTAAGATCCTCCATAGCTTAGACGTAGTGCAAGAGTTATTCGACGTCCTTCTAGATACTTACTCTATGATGAAGCTTTTCAAACAATCTCTTTTGAGAAAGAAGAGGATCCCACTACGTATAAAGAAGCTGTAGAGGACATAGACACGGACCATTAGAAGAGTGCAATGGATTTAGAAATGAAATTCATGTACACTAACTCCGTCTGGGAACTTGTGGACCTGCCTAATGGGGTAAAACTTATTAGGTGCAAATAGGTCTACAAAAAAAAGATAGGAGTAGACGGGAAAGTGGAAACTTTCAAAATTAGATTGGGTGCTAAGGGTTATACCCAACGAGAAGGTATTGACTATGAGGAAACTATCTCGCCTGTGGCCATGCTAAAGTCTATAAGAATCCTTCTATCCATTGCAGCTCACTTCGACTATGAAGTATGTCAAATGGACGTCAAGACAGCTTTCCTTAATGGAAATCTTGATGAATGTATCTACATGATATAGCCAGCTGGTTTTATCCAAGAAGGTCAAGAACAAAAAGTTTGTAAGTTGAATAGATCCATATATGTGCTTAAACAAGTGTTTAGATCTTGGAATATCAAGTTTGATCAAGCCATTAAAACTTATGATTTTAATCAGCATCCTGATGAACCTTGTGTCTATAAGAGAATTATAGATGGTAAGGTGATTTTTCTCATATTGTATGTTGAAGACATCCTTCTCATTGGGAATAATGTAAGAACATTAACATTGGTGAAAAGTTGGTTGGCTAAAAGTTTGATATGAAGGACTTGGGAGAAGCAAGATATGTTTTGGGCATTCAGATCCTTTGGGATAGAAAGAATAGACAAATAGCTTTATCCCAAGCTTCATATATTGAAAAAATAATGATGAGATTTTCTATGCAAAATTCCAAGAAAGGTCAATTGCCTTTCAGACATAGAATTCAGTTATCTCAGAAGCATAGTCCTAAAACTCCTAATGAAGTTGAGTACATGAAACGAGTTCTTTATGCATCAGTTGTAAGAAGTCTCATGTATGCTATGCTTTGTTCTCGTCTAAACATTTGTCATACTGTTGGGATGGTCAGTAGATATCAGTCAAACTCAGGACTGGAATACTGGACAGCAGTCAAGCATATATTCAAGTATTTTCACAGAACTAGAGGATATATGCTAGTTTACTCAGCTCCCAGAATTGGTACCTATAGGTTATACTGATTCTGATTTTCAAGCTGATAGAGATCTTCGCAAGTCCATCTCAGGCTCTGTTTTCACCTTAGGTGATGGTGCAGTTGTGTGGAGAAGTATCAGACAATCTTGTATTGCTGACTATACAATAGAAGCTGAATATGTGGCAGCTTGTGAAACAGCTAAAGAGGCAGTATGGTTGAAGAAGTTCTTGATAGAACTTGAAGTGGTTCCTTCTACATCTCAAGCTATTAGTTTATACTATTACATTAGTGGTGCAGTGGCAAATGCAAAAGAACCACGCAGCCATCAACGTGGTAAATACATTGAACGTAAATATCACCTATTTAGGGAGATCATTCAATGTGGAGATGTAGAAGTGTGCAAGATTTCTTCTACTAAAAATCTTGCTGATCCTTTTACTAAAAAGTTTACCTGTAACTGTTTTTGGAAGTCAGATAAAAAGTATGGGTATTTCTGACATGTCCCATTTACTCTAGGACAAGTAGGAGAATTTTTGTTAGATATGCCCATGTATTTTGAAATTAAATAAAGTATGTCTTTATATATTTATATGTATGAATTTTGTATAAGCCTGTTTGTCCACAAATTATTTAGATATTATCAATCAAGTGTTTATTTGTTAAACGAAAAAAGACTTGATTTATAATTTAATTTAAAATAAATTATCCGCGATCTAAAATAAATTTGGACAATTTATTTTGGAAGATCGTTTTAATTTTATTGACGTCTGTCTTTAACTTTGGTAATAAAATTAAGGATATATATTTGATATATTGGATGGACCATCAATATTTATTTGTGGAATAGACCATACAAATAAAATATTAAAAGATTGTCGTATATATTACCTTAATCCTGAGCAAATTCCTTTTCAACATCCAACGAAGCTGTGGAAAAGCAAAGGCAGATTCCACACTTCTCGCCCTATCTGCATGTGATATTATGAGTGCCAATTATTATTGGAGGGCCCCGTTGCAAACTAGTCAACTACAGCCACCAATTATGAGTGTCAATTATTGTAAGGAAGAGAATTCATTTCTTGGTGGAAGATAAAGCAACTAACCCCTTCCACACAACCAACCAAAAAAAAAAACAAACAAACAAAACAAAACAAAACAAACAAACAAACAAACAAAAAAAAAAAAAAAAAAGAAAAAGGCCACCATGAATGATGGAAATGAAATATTACATTCTTTTATCTATTGTCAAATTTTAAACTTTTGCATTTTTTTTCTTACTTTTTACTTTAATCTTTTATAAATAATATTACTAAATCACATCAATCATTGCAACAAATTTTAATTTATCCGATAATGTTTTCCTTTTTTAAAATCTTTTTGTCTCCATCTAGTTAAATCTACATTATCAATTATTTTTAAAATAAATAAAAGTATTGAATTTCCTTTTGTTACCATTGAGTTTGACAAAATTACCAATTTTTCTTTTAAAAAAATTGTGTTAAAACTCTCATATCATGTACTTTTTCATTTTAGTAAAAAAGTAACAAAAATAATTGCTCTCTGGATAGTTGGCTTTGGGTTTGACTAAGAATTAATAGAGCAAATCAAGATGAAAAAAATGTATTATGGGCAAAAGAGGTGTTTTTTTTATAACAAGTATTTCTAACTAATAGATTTTTTTTTTTTTTACATAGTGTATCATATTTTAGTAAATGAACATTATTAAAAATTCAAATATTTGTATGTGCATATTAGTTGATTTTCATTTTCACTCATATAATTATAAAATTAATTATTTATTAATTTACGCAATATGCTAATTATATAGTTTCATTTACTTATAAAATTTAACATTATTCCCTCATCACCAAATAGCTATAATATTATTAAATTTTGCCTTATTTAACTTTTGAATATCCATAATCTAGAGAAATTTGCAAGTGAAAAAAAAAAACTTTTTATCTCTTGTCATATAGCTGGTGGGGGTGGTAGGTGGGGTGGGGTTGCAAAGAGACAGAGAGAGAGCGAGAGAGAGAGCAGTGAAGAAAATAGGGGATTCGGCCAAACAAGAAGGGATTCTACAAAGGTGGAGAAAAAATAGATAGAAATAAGCTAACATTAGCCCCCAAAAAAAAAAAATGCAAACAATAATTAATCAGATGAAAGATTAAGCAAATTAACTGCCTCTCGCCTTAGGCACAAGAATGGCATTAACTAAAGAATATTACCTCTCCTGTCAATTCTACAACTAATTTTAGACCATATAAAAGCAAAAGGCAGAAAATAGAGAATAGCCACTTTGATTGAGTCACTTTTATGGGAATCGCTATCGTTATTCGTGAGTGTAAGAGAACAAAGTCCCAATTATTGGAATCACTGTCCATGTGATGCAAGTGTTGATTTTGTAAGACGGTAGGGGGAAAGTTGATTTTGTAAATGAGTGGAGGTCAGTGTCAATTTTCAAACAAGAGATATCTCTTTTTCTTTTTCTTTTCTTGGATACGAGAGGTGTTTCTTATATATATTAAAAAAGAAAAAAAAAACTCAAGCGAGTTCAGTGTAAATTGCCCTAAGAATCTATTATGTAAACTGAATTATTTTCCCCCATTATATGTATATTAAATTGACCATTTTATTGGACAACAATGAATCAACTTTGTAAAGGGAATTCAGAGTAACACAAAATGGCTTAAGTCACACACCATGTGCTTCCGTACTAAAAATCTCAATTCCTTCTCTATTCCCCAATACTCTTCTAGATAGAAAGAAGCTCCAACATAAGTAGATTTCAATACTCTCAAAGTCCTAAACCAAACGAATTAGAGCCCTTTGGTAGAACTACAAACCCTGTAGACAAAGGACTACAAGACTTAGGTGAGATCACTCAAAGAATGAACAATTCTTCGCTACGAAAAGGTATCTTAGTCTACTAAAGAAACAAAGAAAGTTCTCTCACAAAGAGAATAACACTCACAATTGTATTAATGATTGCATCTCCAAAGACAATAGTTGGAAGCCTTTATATAGTATTAGGCTTCTTGAAAGATAGGAAGTTACTTAAAATATTCAATTATGACAATTGCCAAAAATAATTAGACAATTAGAATAATTACCAAATGAAAATAGAAATACTCAATTATGAAAAATTCCTAAAAGAATAGGATTTGAAAATAGTAACAAAATATTGAGGAATATTACCGTGATCTTCAAAATATTCATTGGGAATCTTTGAGGAATATTACTGTGATCTACAAAATATTTGTGATGATCCTTTGGGACACTTGCAAGCCCGCACTTCTCTTTGGGCTCTTCAATCTCCAAAATAAAGATATTTGATGACATTTGAGCCTTTTGAAACCTTTAATAACTTCAATCGATAGCTCTTTGTTTCTAATTTGACATAAAATTTTGCAAAGAGTCCTTAAATCTTTTTGGTTCTTAATCTGATAACTGGTCCTCCAGGCAATTGTAATGGATTTTTGGGTTTAAGATGATTGGATTCGTATCATCCCCCCATTACAAGAAAAAAAACAATAAGTAAGGGACGAATCTCTCGCTGATCCCTCGCTAACCATGAATCACCGAGGGATCAATCCGTCATTTAAAAGCTCCTCATAAATACCAAGGAAAACAAATCCCCTCACTAGTTATGATAGATTACCGAGGGATTAGTGAGAGCAAACTTACCGAAGGATTAGCGACGACCAATAAATTTCTGAGAGCATAAATAAATTAACAATAGTTAATAAAATGTCGACCCCTAAAAATCCCTCGGTAATTACCGAGGGCTTAGCGACGACTGAATTTGTGACATTTTAGCGACGACCGTCGAATTTAAAATTTTTTAAAAAATTTAATTTGCTAATCTAAACCCTATCCAGCCCGGCTGGACCAAGAGCACCTTGACCTGGTCCGACCTAGCTAGGTGCATGCATTTTTCTTGCTTCATTACTTATTGTGGGTGAGCATGTGCTACTCTACTATGCCATGTTTATTTTTTGTTATAATTTTTACCTTATATTAATTATATAATATATTTGATTACAGAAACCATCGCAAATTCATTGCAGATTAGTGATGGATGGCAAATCCATCATTAATTAACAACGGATTTGCAACAGTTTTCAATTTTATTAGTGTTATTGACTAATTAAAAAGGTCGTCACTAATTAATGATGGATTTGTGACAACCTTCAATTTTATTAGTATTAATGAACAATTAAAAAGTTCATTGCAAATTTGTCGCTAATTAGCGATGGATTTACGATGGCCTTTAATTTATATTAGTGTTAATGAATAATTGAAAAATGATCATCACAAATCTCTTGTTAATTAGCAACAGATTTGTAATGACATATCAATAAAGTTTTCAAAAAATAAATTTATTTTCGAATTTTAGACTCCCATCGTAGTTTCGTTGCTAATTTGCGACGGTTTCATGGCCGTCGCAAATTAGCGACCGAATTGCGATGGATGGTCAATCCATTATTGCTGTTTTTTTTTTTTTTTTGGGCCATTCATATTCCATCTCATATTAGTGATAGCTAAGAAGCCGTCACATAATTATCATTTTTCTTGTAGTGCCCCATTCTTGGAGGGAATTCGTCCTCGACTCAGCATCTCCTACATCATACAAAGATAGATAAGAAATATTAAAAGTAGCACTAATATTAAACCCACCTGGGAGATCTATCTTGTAAGAATTATCATTTATTTTTTCAAAAACTTGAAAAGAACCAAATCCATGTTAGAGTTATGCCCTAAAATCAATCTATTTGTACAACATATTTTGTACATTCATTTAATAATGGTATTTTTTATCTTTCAGTTTCTTTGTTTTATATGTATATGTGTATAAAACTGTTCGATAAAGTCCAAAGTACAATAAATACTATTAAGAAAATCGTGAAATCATGATGTGAGATTTCTATTGCACTATATAGTGCTTGTACTTAAATTATCCATAATCATAATATTAATGAGACGGACCTTCATTAATGCACGAAGACTAGCACGTGTTAGACTTCTTAATTGGATCAAGTGGTAGTTCTCATATCTATAGATATTGTGATACTCAAAGTTAACATGTGAATGCTTGTTACATGAACAAGTATATTGGATAACCAAGCTATAAGATAATCACGTGGATAAATACACTACAAAAAAAGTGGCTTTTGGCAACACTTTTATTTGTAACATAGAAAAATATGTGCTGAAACCTTGGTTTTTGCCGTAGTTTTAAATTCCGTGGCATATAAATATTTTTGGTAATACTTTATTTTGTCACAGCTACATTTTTGTAGGTAAAAGTTTTTTTTTTTTTTTACTACAGATTTAAAAATTGTGTAGGTAAAAATAATTTTTTGCCATAGAGATTTGAAATTGTGGGTAAAGAAATTTTATTATCCACAGTTTTACTAAACTGTGAAACAAGCATATTCTTTCTTATTTTATCAAATATTAAAAAATGTCAACATAAAATGGAAGCTTTCATTAGATACCATGGTTGAGGTAATTGTTTATATTCAAGTGCGTATTTCTGTATTCAAATCTTGATATTACTATTTTATTAATTTTTGTATAATTTTTTTAGACTAACTACCTAGTTTTTTTGGATATCTTTCTAGATATTTGCTAGATCATGTACTAAAATATATTCGATTATCTTCAAATTTTGTCATAACACTTTTCCTAATAATTTTAGTAAATATAACGGTTGGATCGTTAGTTTCATAGGTCTATTTTTGTCAATGTGTTAGGTTTTAGATATTTTTCTAAATATTATGCTGGATAATATGCCAAAATATATCCGATTATCTTCAAAATTTTATCATAACACTTTTCTTAACAATTTTAACAAATCTAACTATTGAATCATTAATTTGATACGCCTATCTTTGTAAATACATTAGGTTTTGGATATTTTCTAGATATTATGCTAGATAATATGCCAAAATATATTTGATTACCTTCAAGTCTTATCATAACACTTTTTCTAAGCAATTTTAACAAATCCAATGGTCGGATCGTTAGTTTGATATACCTATATTTGTAAATGCGTTAGGTTTTAGATATTGTACTAGATTACGTGCCAAAATATAACTGATTCCCTTAAAATTTTGTCATAACATTTTTCTTAGCAATTTTAACAAATATAAAGGTTGGATCATAATTTGATACGTCTGTCTTTGTAAATGCGCTAGGTTTTGGATATTTTTTAAGATATTATGTTGGATTATATACCAAAATATATCTTATTACCTTCAAATTTTGTCATAACACTTTTTTTTTAGCAATTTTAACAAACCTAATGGTTGAATTGTTAATTTGATATACCTATCTTCGTAAATGCATTAGGTTTTGGATATCTTTCTAGATATTATGCTAGATTATGTATCAAAATATACCTGATTACCTTCAAATTTTGTCATAATATTTTTTTAGTAATTTTAATAAATCTAACAGTTGGATCGTTAATTTGATATGCCTATATTTATAAATGCTTTAAGTTTTGGATATTTTTCTAGATATTATACTAGATTATGTGTCAAAATATATCTGATTACCTTTAAATTTTGTCATAATATTTTTTTAAAATTTTAATAAATTTAACAGTTGGATTGTTAATTTGATACACCTATCTTTGTAAATGCGTTAGGTTTTGGATATTTTTTAAGATATTATACTGGATTATGTACTAAAATATATCCGATTACCTTTAAATTTTGTTGTAACACTTTTCTTTTTAATTTTAACAAATCTAACGGTTGGATAGCTAATTTGATATGCCTATATTTGTAAATGCTTTAGGTTTTGGATATTTTCTAGATATCATACTAGATTATGTACCAAAATATATCCGATTACATTCAAAATTTTGTAATAATACTTTTCTTAGTAATTTTAACAAATCTATCGGTTGGATCAGTAATTTGATATGCTTAACTTTGTAAATACGTTAGGTTTTTGATATTTTTCTAGATATTATGCTAGATTATGTACCAAAATATATCCAATTAACTTCAAATTTTGCCATATTATTTTTTTTAGTAATTTTAACAAATCTAATATTGAATCGTTAATTTGATATGCCAATATATATTTAGTGTGTATATATTAATGTATATACATATGCTATATTAATATATCATTACTAGAAATAATGTTTATCGTGACATATTTATTACTACAGTTTTTTGAAGATGTCAATAGAAGTACAATTTTGTGATATTTAGTTGAATGGGTCATAATAAACTCTAGCAAAAATATGTTGTTTTGTTTAAGTTACTAGCAATGTAAAATTTAATGTCCTATTAAAATCATATTATGACATTTTCTAAAATGTGTTGGAAGACTTTTTATTCTTTGATATTATATTACCTATTTTGACATGATTAAATTGTCATAATAGCTATTCTAATTTAAAAAAAAAAAAGAAATTTGAGCTACAAAAAATTAAGGCGCCAGAAGCTGAAATTCTGGTGGTGGTGGCTACTTGGGTTTAACATAAAATCTTAGCAATACCATTGGATGATAAATATTTTTTTTAATTATCCCAACTTTTTTTTTTTTAAAGAGTCTCCTTTCTTCATCTATAACGACATTACCACAAAAATAAATCAAGAAAATCAAATAGAATTTGTATTTTTATGAAGATGGAGATTGAATTCTTGACACGCATTGAAAAAAAAAAAAAAACCAATTTTCCTATTCAAATTGTCTAGCAAATTGCAATACATTATTAGGTAGGGGCAAATTGGGTAAATCACATTCAAGCAAAATTTGGCATATTAAGCAAAATTTCATTACCTCTAAAATTTGGAAATAAATTATTACGAAAGTCAGTAAAATTCCCTCCACAGAAACAAAATTTGTAAATTTTTTGAATCTCTAGAACCAATTGGCACAATACTCCAGAAATACAAGAACCCATTCATCCGCACACAAACTCTTCAGCATCCTTCTCTGCTCTCCCTCTTTTCTCCAAAAGCTCTCTTAGGCTTCCCATAGAAGAGTCAAAGGGAATAGGTTTAGGCACTGAATCCATAGCTAGAGTGAGTAGGAGGGTTTAGGTTCATAATTTATCTGCACATCTTCGGCGTTGATTTGAATAAAATGACGAAAATGGTGAGCCCAGATGCCATTTCGATAATTTTAGCGAATCCATCATCGGAATCTTCTTCTGGTCTTCAGCAATTGGTAGTTCAAGTTTTGGATCTCAAGCCCACAGGCAACAGATATATGTGAATCTTTCTTCAAAATCACTACTTGCTCCTTTTTTTTTTTTTTTTGGTTCCTTTTTAGTTTAGTTTTGAAGCTTGGATCTGTTTGTTTTCTTGGAGAATGAGGTAAATCTATTGAAGTCTATAAGAGACTTCAGTAGATATGACACAGATTGAATTTTTGTTCAATGAGGATGATTTCTTTTAGCTTTTCACTAATTCTTTTGGCAGTCAACTACCTGAGGCAATTTTAGATGCTTGTTTATCATCATAATTGCCATTGTATGCTTTGTGATGCCAAATTCAAAGGTTTTTTTTTCCTTAAATTTATAATCCAATGCTCGTACAACTAGAGTTTTATCCAATTTCTATAGTTGCATAAATCCTATTGTAGTTTTGTGTAGTGTCTTGGATTTATGCATCTAATTTGATGCAGACAAGGTCAAATGTTTTTCACCAGTGTAGCAAGGTTTTTGGTTGAGCGTGAAGCAATTTTGTTGAAAATGTTGTTTGCTGGCAAGTTCACTGCTAGCGATGGGAAAATAAAGCTCAAGGCAATTTTGCAGTCCAGCTTGTTATCTGAAGTTATATCCAGGAATATTCAAAAATTGGGCCTTATTTGTGCTCTTGATTACACCCTCAATGATATCCCAACCAAAAATGAAAAGTGAGTACGATAATCCAGATGGACAATATGAAATAGTTCTTGTGTTTTATCTGAAGGCTTGTACTTGATGTGATTGCACTGTTTGGTTGTTTTAGGTACTTGATTTTGACAAAGTGCGAGGCAGTATCTCCAGCACTGGAAGATGAATACAAGGTAATAGTGAAAATTGAAGAAATTGGCATTTTATTGAAGGACAAGAAGGAAGCAAACGTCAAGACGAAAGTAAAAAGTGATGGGTTTCGCATCCTTTTGAAACCAAAGCAAGAAATTGTTACCAAATCAGCTCACTAGATTGTACATGAACAAGGTGGAAAGTAACTATTCTTTCCTCTTTTTGGAATTTTTTATTCTATGCAGTTTACAGAATCGTTGTAAAATCTGATCACTGTTGGGTGATAATTACTCATTTGTAGAAAGCAATTCTTATAATTAGAATATTGAGGAATTTATGTAGTCACATGTAAGATAAGTTATGTAAATTCATGGTATTTTACTGAAGTTTTTAACATTTTGGTGGATCAGAATGGCACCTGCAGCACAAATGGCTATGACCCGAAGAGTTCATCTACTAGTTTCCTTAAATCCTCATGGACTGTTGCTATTAGTTATAATCATTTTTTTTTCCTGAACCAAGTTTTATCTATGGCAAGAAGGGGAAAGTGTTTATCAAATGAAATTGAAGGAAGCTATGGGCTTCTCATCTTTTTCGTGTTAGTGTTACACCACATGTGTATAACAATGAAAGAAAGCAAATGATAGTAGTAAGAGCTGTTTCTCCAGTTGACCATGCTGTTGAATCCAAATATTTGCTCGAAGAAATATCAAAATTGAAACTGTCAGTAGCCTAGTCTTTTTTTTTTTTTTCTATCTTTTAGAAAAGCTAAAATTAGGATTGGAGGTTCATGAGTTTGTATGCATAGGCTATATGATATAAAATTTTATGTGAAAGTTTGTATGCATAGAACATATTTCTATTTGTTTGTTATTTTTGGTGTTTGAAGAAGACGTGGACTATGTCTTACTTAATGTTATTTAAGGAATTGGATTTGCTTGGGTGATCCAAAAAGATCATTGTTCCATCTGCAAGTTATTCCTTGGTGATCCCCTTTTTTCTACTTCTACCTGCTTCATATGTTCTTATTTTGTTTTTTTTTTGTATTATATTCTGGTGTTCTTTTTTGTTTCTTTATTATTATTTAGTTCTAGATGTTCCAATCCTCTATATCATGTGTTACTGTACTTATATATGCCTAGTAATCATCTTGGCCACTAGAATATACACCTTACAGTGGGTGCAACTTATTTCTCAAATTTTGTTTCTAAAAGATAAAGGATGCACCTTTTTTTTCTTTGATAAACATTAGGACTGAACTGCAATCAAGTTTAATTTTTTTTTTTGTTGAAGAAGCCAATGTTGCTCCTGTTTTCTCTGATCAAACAGTGAAGTACTTCTCTAATTTGCGAAAGAATTTAGGTCTTGGAGTTGATAGTTGGATATTTTAATTAGTGCTAAATCAATCTTCTTAAATTAACATGTGAATGCCAATGCAGATTAGCTTTTTTCGAAGCTACTTATGTTCTTTATAATTTCGAATTTTATATTAAAGTGGATGATTACATATATCTGAGACCAGATTTATAGTGACTTTAGAAGTTCAAATTTGTAGCTTTATTAAGAAGTAATCTTGTCTTTTTTTTTCTTAATGACAGGAGGAATAAAGATCAAGGTGGTTGAAGATTCATTTAAATATGACATTATTTTTTGTCCTTAATGAATTTTTATGATTTTTGATGGATGTAATGGTTAGAATTGTGGTTTTGTTTGGGACTATTTTGAACTAATATCAATGATTAGATTCATGATATTTATCAGACTCCATTTAATTTTTTTGGTTTATGTTAAGTTATTATTAATGGAAGATGGTGTTTTGAATGTTCATTCAATAGATGATAGTTGATTGTTAATATTAGAGGCTTTCATAGTTCCATCTATATAGTAGATGATGATCTTGTTAAATTATAGGGAAAAAAAATTTGTCAAAATGCGGATGTAAAAAAAAATTGTCAATATCATCAAATTGAATTGAATGTTCATTCACTACGAATGTAAAAGATTTGGAAATTTGTCCAAAAATCGTGGCAAAATCATGGCAAAAAGTAATCACTATGGAAGCTTTAAATTGTGGCAAAAAGTATTAATTACAACAGTAAGGGAATCGTAGCAAATGGGTATTACCTACGGTTATATCAATTTAGAAAAGAACCATGACAAAAAGAATTATTTCTAACGAAAATTTAATTGTAACAAATAATATTCGTCACAGTTGTAAAATGTTAGAAAAATCGTGACAAAAAATTGAAATCTTTGCCCACAGTTAATAACCGTTGGGAAAAGCTGTGGCAAAAGTTCATGAATAAATGTTACACTAAATTTACAATGACTCTAAAACTGTGGTAAATTAGTGGAAAAAGGTATTCCCCACGGCTACACAACTATGCCAAACCTTTTACAACGGCCGTAACGCCCACGTCTTGAAAATCGTGGCGTTTCTGTGGCAAAAATGTATTTCCCACAGTTTTGGCCAATTTTGCCACACTTTTTCTGGCATTGCCAAAAGTCACTTTTTTTGTAGTACTATTTAGTATCAGTGATAGAATCTCATTATAGCAAATATAAAAGTATTCTTAGACTTGAGATCTCCAAGGTACTTTATTTGTTGAGCGTTGTACTTTAATTTTAATATTTGGAGTCACATTGGAATCGTCTATGGGATGGATATTTGGTATAACATAAAGTAAACGAAAATATTTGAGATGGTCAATAAAAGATTCATCACTCCTAATAATAGGGGTATATATCTCACGGCCACTTATAGGGAATCTTTACTTAAGAAGTCATTAGCTAAGACAACTATATGTTGGAAAGAGTTTCAAATGATACACATATTGAGTAATGGATTTTGAAACAAGTACAAATTAATTCGGGTTAAAATTAGTCATATTATAAAGGGAGTTGGTACAAATTTCATGTTAAGCCATTTAGCTTTCTGGACTTTTAGGTAGTCAAGATGTATCGCTAGATGCCGCTCTTGATATGCTTAATATGGATTTATTAATTAGAAAATTAATAAATTAATCTAAATAATAAAAGGATTACTAATTCTATAACGATTAGAATTAGTTCTGATAAACCTTAGAGGGGAGGTGAATAAAGTTTGTGGCAAACAACCGTAAACTTTAAAGATCTTCTAAAAATCTTAAGGTAAGAACCAAACGAAGTGAGTGAGCTAAAAAAACATATTGTTTGTGTAGTTTTGAATGTATTGCTAAAGAACTTTCAAGGCTTCACTAAATGATAGAAAAAATGTCTATATTTAAGATGGGTAAATTAAACAACAATAACAGATTCACCAAACTATATAAAGTCTTTAATTAAATCATGAATGCAAGGAGGAGTGTAATGCTTGCGTTCACAATGACAAATTTGCTTCGTAGCTTTAGTAGTGTAGACAAGAATCTTTTGAATCAGCACTAAAAGATAAGAAGATAGTCTGTTTTAAAGATGGATAGTTTAGATAACAATTACAGACTTACTATAGAACAATAAAGTCTTTAAAGCTGATCAATAATTGCAAAGATAAGGATAGAATTCTTTAATCTGATAACTAGAAAAAATATAGCGACATAGTGCAGATAAAATCCAGAAGAAAAGACCCAAGGATGTATAGTGGTTTGATCCTCAAATGATCTACATCTACTACCTTAAGCACACACTTAAGGATTTCAACACAACCACTAAAATCTTTTCCCAGATTAATTGTGGTGGGTAGCACCAATCTTACACAAGAGGATCACCACACTTGATTTTACTCCCAACCTCTTTAAACTCAATAATCAAGGCTCACCTTAATTAGGTTTTACTTTCCAAAACCTTGATACACAATGAATCAAGGCTCACTAGAACTGGGTTTTACTTTCTAAAATCTTGATACAAAGCTGATTAAAGATATAATATAGAAATGGCTCACAGATTGAGCAGATATGAACAACTAAGTATAAATACCTTTTTATCGTTTGGAACAATTTTATTTCAGTTTGAAGCATAATAAAAAGGATGATTTTTATATTCTAAAGTGTAAGAGTGTTTTTGAATGAGATAGTACAAAAATCTACTTCAAATTCGAGTTTTAGATGCTTTTATAGGAGCCAAACCTAAAGTCCCAACGGCTAGTAACGACTAGTGACTTTCTGTCATGATTTTTAGGGTTTTGGATTCACAAAATGCAAGGATGTCCATCCAAAAGGTGAGTCCAAAACGGTATTGTAGCTGAAAGATATATTTTGAAAAACATTCTTTAGATCATTGTATGGTGTTTTGGATTCAAAAGTCTGTCTAAAATCAGTCAACCCAAAAATCTAAATATCTCTTTTTTTGAAATCATTTTTATGTGTGCTTCAAGATAAAAACAAATAGAACATGAGGTAAAGAGATATAGGAATTTACAAATAATATCTTAATAACAATTCCTAATCTATAGTTCATCACAAAGGCTTCATGGTATGCAATCTTTTAAGATGAAGTTGTACTTGACCACCTATTCTTGGATTCCATTTGCTTAAAAAGTCTCATTAGCATGCCTTTAGAAGAATTGAAGTCAAACATGTCATATCACATATAGATCACATAAGTTAGTGTTCATCAATATTTTTCATAAATCAAAACACAGGAGAATGCACTTAGGGTTAACAATCTCTCCCTTTTTGAGTAATGACAAACTTGATGAGATTATGACATGAAAAAAAAAATGATATAGACAGTATGAAAATGTTAGACCGATAGAAATAAGAATATTTTTAATGCATTCTCTCATTATAGAATTCAAAGAGTGCTTATGAGTTTAAGATAAGGAAAATTAAATATAGTCTCATAAACATGGCTTAATAAGTCTACAGTCCAACCAATCTCTATATCCTCCTTCCTTCCATAAAAGGACTATTTCACAAGGAAATAGCCAAATATTGGTCACCAAAAAAAAAAAAAAAAATGCATAGTAATGTACATGAGGAGGTGTAGAAGATAGATCATTAAAAGCAATACCCCCCTATGTATGTGTATATATGAACAATAAATAGAAAGATGCTAGCGATGGAGTGCGTTGGAAACTAAACTAGATTTTAAAATTTTAGACTTCCAAAACATGCATCCAAAATAGGTTAAAATAGGGTAGAAGATAGCTTCTTTAAAAAGGCATTTCTAGACTGGTGTTTTTTATGGAAGAATTTAGGATCCAAAACTCTTCCTGTGTCTGTGCAGGGTCAACATCAAGATTTAAAAAAAAAAACCTTCAGACAGTAATCACATCAAAGTTTTATCAGAAAAAAATTATATCAAAGTCATTTAGACAGACATCCAAAACTTTTAGAACAGTTTTCTAGATTTAGCAAACAAAATATGTTAAAAAAACAGTCCTATCATAATTTATCAACATAAACCCATCACACAATCATCTAATTTTCTCATCACACAATTCAAACAACAGCTATGTTATTCTTAAGTCAATCCATAGAATAATTTCTTCTTTACTAAAGGCACAATAGTCATCAAAGCCATAATCATTGTCACTACTAAGTCACAAATCCCATTTCAAGTTCACAATCCATATTTATAAGGGCAAAAATCAATGAAAGAGATATCATGATAGAAAAAAAATTTGCACAATACAATGTTTGATCAACCTAAATCCTACAAATGTATTTCACAAAATCACGAGCTCTTTAAGAAATTACAGTCTCCATAACTACAATCCTCATCATCCAAATTTAGTACAATACTATAGAAATTTTAGCTCCTAATCATATAGTCACAATCCATATTTATTTCTCCCCCTTTTGTAGTAAATTGGTAGTAATATCAGGAGAATACCTAGAACAGGGACATCAATAATCAATAAACAACATTAACAATAACAATAACCAGTAGGAAATTAGCAGCAATATCAATTAATTACCAAAATAAAAATAGTGCAGAGAGCATGAAATTTGGCAGAATAAAGTTAGGTCATCAGAATAAAAATTGGCAGAAAAGGTCATCAGTCGTCAGTCATCATGTGCCACATCTCAAGGAATGAGGATAGTCGCAAGTTTAGTATTGGCACCCTTCTTTGAATGTTGTCCAACAATTCTACTGGGCTTCTGTTTTACCATGACATGCTTCTGCTTTTAGCCAGATGGGCTGCCAAATGCAGCTAGTTTGACTTGCTTGGAAACTTCCTTGTCAATAGTGGGTGTAGCAGTTGTAGGTTCCTTGGTGTGCAAAGATGGGACATTAGTAATATCAGTCTTTTTCCCGTTCTCTTTCTCACTCTCCTTCTCTGCTGAACATCAGTTTCTTCTCGTGTTGAAGGAATGATAGGTTCAAGCTCTATCACAAGTGAAGGAACTTGTTCAGTCGAATAGCCTACAGCTTCATATTGCTTTCCTTCCATATTTGTCAGTCTATTTCCTAAATTTTTCAATTCACATTTGACTTCTGCACTCAGACTATTTAGCTTAGAGGATAGCAGATTTATAGCATCCAAAATACTCCGAGTTATTATATTTTCCTAAGTTTTCTACTTCCCTCTGCTTGATGTTTCCCTTTAAATTTCAGTCTCATCTTTTCTTTTTGTTCATCCTGATGTTGCAGATTTTCCTTGACCTTCGCCAATTTTTCTTCCTCTTCTTCAGTGACCTTTCTAAGTAATATTCATTGATTATCTGCTTGAATTGATCCCATTTTCTCAAATGAATCTCTGTTGTAGATGTTTACCTTACGGTGTTCAGGGGCAACCGCACTCAAATAAATATTGAAGTACTTGAATTGTTTGGTGAGAAGGTTTCCAAAAAATATTGCTTTGATTGATGTATTATGGGATTGAGTCATCAATTTCATGACCAAAAACCCAAAATTAATTTTTTTTTCCTTTTGTCAGAGCTAGCATCAACACCATTTGTAGAAAATACTTACAAATTTCTTGTGGCCAAAACTAGGTATTACCATGGTTGAGACCATGTAACAATCTTCCCATCCCACTTAGCATTTTAATCACTTGAATTTCTAAAACTCTTGGTGAAGGTCTAAGAACAAGAAAACAAGGCACGTAGCGGAAGCGAAAAAATGGAAAAACGAAGAACAAGAAACTCCAGGCCATAGCTGGCACCGATTCCGACGGCCTCAACCGGCGCCGGTCACGGCCTGGGGAGACTTCGAGAGAAAAAACTCTTTTACCTCTTTTTCTTGTTCTAAGAATTGGTTGGACCGGAATGTGTGGAACCAAGGTAGGTACACTGGTGGAAACCTCTAGTGCGATTCCTACAAGTCTCCTACTCTGTCTGTAAATGTATGTGAACGCCAACCTCTCGATCTTCCAGTATATGACCTGCCTAATTCCGTTTGGTGAACAACTCACATGCTAAGGAATATTTTATGGAGAGGGAGAGAGAGAGAGGCGTCTCCTTTCATGCCAGAGAAGAAGCAGTGAAAACAACTTTGTTGTCTATTCTCCTGTTTAACCTAAATAAAACTATAGGTTAAACTGGACTAACCCATTGGACTCTTAATTTAGCATTTTTGAACTAAATTAATTATTCTAATTAGAACCAAATAAATGGCCCAGCAAATAATTAATTTCCCAGCCTAAATAAACTAGTCTAATTAACATGCTTATATTAGTTTAGTCCCAGGTTAATGTTTAATTATTCAAACTGGGCCAAAACTCTGAATAATTAATTAACACACCAAACTAATTTAATTAATTCTCTCTCTCCATAGTCCTTTATTTTATTCTAGCCCAACAATTAAATCAGGCTACTTAAATAAAATAAATTCTTCTTAATTTAATTTAAGACCAATTCCTCAGCCTGTATTTAATTAGGACTCACGATCTATATTAGGGACCAAAAGACACACCGCCTTGGCCCAACAATTAAATCAGGCTACTTAAATAAAATAAATTCTACTTAATTTAATTTAAGACCAATTCCTCAGCTTGTATTTAATTAGGACTCACGATCTATATTAGGGACCAAAAGACACACCGCCTTGGTTATTAAAATGACCAAAATACTCTTATCATATAAATAGCTGTATTTTACATTTTAAATATTTTCTCATATCACCATAAGGAAATATTGACCCCAAGAACAATGCTGCGTTAGCAAAATCTCCGACCTACAGGTGTAATGACTAAAATACCCCTCTATACATCGCCGTACATTTAGAGAGAAAGAAGTGTACTAACACCTCTCTAAATGACATCTACTATCCTTAGATTTCTATCCCAATGATTCACGACTTCCTAGATTGTTTCCGCTTTCTAAGGGAGCTATCCTAAAGCAAACATCCAAGTCATATTTCCCAGGACCTTAGATATTTAGATCATTTAGACATCCACAAGGAGTGATATAGTATAGAAACTATCTTTTACAAGTCTGTCTTAACTAACTAGTTACACATACCCAACATGCAAGTATATTGGTTCTACGATAGAACCTCAACTATAGCATATTAAAGTATATGCTTTCAACTTCGTTAGACCGCCAACTCATACTCAAGTCATAGAATACTAGTCCACGCTGTAGCGGTAGTAGTCTAGGTTTCTACCATATAATACTTTAAGAAACCACTACTACATGTCCTATTCTACGTATTCGAAATACGCTTATGTCATAAAGTGAGTGGACTACTCACTGGCTAAAGGTAACCCATTCCCCATATGAAATTTACAACATAATAACCTAAACATGATGAGATTCTCATTCTCAGCAATCGGTTAAGAAAAAATGTTTATGTGTTAAGTAACCCGTGATCCATACCTTAATGTGAAAGACCTCCATTCACATGGACCACTTATTTAAACACAATAGGTCTTTTCCAAATGTAATTGTGCACAAATAAAATGTAAATTCACAATCGATTTTTGAAAACAAATTCTTTTATTAAAACATTCGATATTTACATCAGAAACCTAGTCTAAGAAGGCATATTTCCCAACAATCTCCCACTTGCACTCTAAGACTATGTAAGTCCGTAGGTACCTACCCCTATGGCATCTAAGTGTCTCTTGAAGACTTTCTTAGCTAAAGGCTTGGTGAATGGATCTGCTAGATTGTTCTCGGAGGCAATCTGTTCCACCATGACTTCCCATCTCTGGATGAAATCCCAGATCAGGTGGTACTTCCTCTCAATGTGATTCCCCTTCTTGTGGTTCCTGGGTTCTCTAGATTGTAATACTGCTCCAGTGTTGTCGCAATACATCACAATCGGTATATCCATGTATAAGACGATTCCAAGTTTTGAAAAGAACTTCTAGAACCAGACTTCTTCCTTGGATGCCTCTGAAGCTGCCACATACTCAGCTTCCGTGGTTGAGTTAGTAATGCAAGACTGCTTAATACTCCTCCATGAAATAGCTCCTTCAGACAAGGTGAAGATATATCCACTAGTGGATTTTCTCTCATCCTTATCTGCTTGGAAATCTAAGTCTGTGTATCTTGTAGGAACCAAGTCATCAGCCCTATAAACCAACATATAATCTCTCGTTCCCTTGAGGTACTTGAGAATATGCTTTACAACTTGCTAATGAATCTCCCCAGGGTTTGACTAATATCTGCTAACTAAGCCTACGGCAAAGCGGATATCTGACCTAGTACACAACATGTCATACATGATATTTCCTACAACCGAAGCGTAGGGAATTTTACTCATTCTGTTCTTTTCTTTTTGAGACTTAGGATAGTCCCTTGAAGAAAATATCAACCCATGTCTGTAAGAGATTAGAGCTCCCTTGCATGAGTCCATGCTATACTTGGCAAGCATCTTGTCAATGTATGCCGCTTGGGATAATCCTAACATTCTCTACTTTCTATTTCTAAAAAGTCTTATCCCAAGAATGTAACTGGCTTCTCCCAAGTCCTTCATACTGAATTGACTAGACAGCTAAACCTTTATAGATAATAATGACCCTACATCATTTCCAATTAGTAGAATGTCATCCACATACAAGATAAGAAAAATCACATTAATGCCTTCAAGTTTCCTGTACACGCATGGTTCATCCTCATTTTGAATAAAACCATAAGACTTTACAGTCTCATCAAAATGAATGTTCCATGCTCTTGATGCCTACTTAAGTCCATAAATGGACTTCTTAAGCTTGCAAACCATATGTTCTTAGCCATTAGCAATAAAGCCTTCCGATTAGGACATATAGATGTCTTCACTAAGATAGCCATTTAAAAATGCCGTCTTGACATCTATTTGCCATATCTCGTAATCATAATGACATGCGATGGCAAGAAGGATACGGATGGACTTAAGCATGGCTACCGAGAAAAAGGTTTCCTCATAGTCGATTCCTTTTTTTTTAGTATACCCTTTCACCACAAGCCTAACTTTGAAAGTTTCCACCTTCTCATCTACTTCTCTCTTCCTCTTGTATACCTCCTTGCACCAAATGGGTTTTATCCCTTCAGGTGAAGCTACAAAATTCCAAACCTGATTGAGGTGCATAGACTCAATTTCGGCTTTTATTGCTTCATGCCATAGATTTACATCGGCATCAACAATGGCCTTCTCATGTCTAGTGGGGTCTTGTTCTTGATGGCGGAGATTAGCTCGAAAGCTTCTCCAGTCCATCTCTCCGAAACCTTAGACACTCTCCCACTACGATAAAGTTCCAATTGTACAAGTTCTTGAGGCTGTATCTTTTCTTGTTGCACAATCGGGTCAGAAGAAGTTGATTCCAATGATAACTTCTCCTCATCCTCTAAGTATCTAGCATTGGTACTAACCAGTACTTTCTGCTCCCTAGGATGATAAAAGTAACCACCATTTGTCCCTTTTGAATACCTAACAAAATAGCATAATTCTGATCTTGGTTCCAACTTGTCTTCGTTGACCAGTACATAAGTTGGACAACCCCATATCCTGAGATGATTCAGATTTGGCTTACGCCCAGTCCACATCTCATAGGAAGTCCTAGATACTGACTTGGAAGGTACCAAATTCAGAATGTATGCCGCTATTTCCAGGGCATATCCCTAAAAAGACACTGGAAGAGTAGTATGAGAAATCATGCTTCGGACCATTTCCATCAGTGTCCTATTCCTTCTCTCAGCTACTCCATTCTGTTGGGATGTCCCCGATGCAGAGAGTTGGGATACTATCCCATGATGTACCATGTAGTCATTGAATTCACTAAGGAGGTACTCTCCACCACAATCCGATCGTAAGGTCTTGATCAATTTACCTATCCGACGTTCCACTTCAGCCTTAAACTCTTTGAACTTGTCAAAAGAGTCAAACTTATGTCTTATCAGATAAATGTAACCAAACCTTGTACAATCATCCGTAAAAGTGATGAAGTATTCAAAACCCCCTCTAGTTGGTGTAGATAAGGGACCATACACATCAGCGTGAACAAGACTCAATACCTTCTTGGTTCTATCTGCCTTAGGGGTAAATGACCTTTTGGTCATCTTTTTCATTAGGCAGGATTCACACTGAGGCCAATTTTTCAATCTCAATGAGCCCAAGGGCCCATCATGAATTAACCTCAAAATCCTGGTTGAGTTGATATGACCCAACCTTAGATGCTAATGATAAGAGTCATTGATATTGGTCTTTCTCTTCCTTGTTAAAGATTCAGATTGAGTGTTATTTAATTAATTGTTAATAGGGTTTAAGAAAAATAGATTCCCATACATATGCTCAGTATATAAAATTTCTCCATCTCTACTAATAGAAATACTAGAATGAAAAAATACAGAATATCCTTGATTTATTAGTTTTGCAACTGAAATCAAATTCTGTCGAAATCCAGGTACATATAAAATATCTTTCAAAACCACTATTCTATTATAATAAAAAACAAGATCAAGCTCTCCCACTGCAAGGGCCCAAACTTATGCTTCATTTCCCACACGTAGTCCATGTTCACCCTTCTGGAGTCTTCTAATCTTTCTAAACCCCTACAAAGAGTTACAAATGTGATCAGTGGCTCTCGAATCAACAATCTAAGTGGAAGTTGATCTAATCATTGATATGGACTCTAGATAGAAAACATTACCTATTGGGTTTTTCTTAGCTTGAATATCTGGACACTCTTTTTTTCAGTGTCCCTTCAGTCCACATTTGAAGCACTTGTCCTTGGGCTTATCTTTGGGTTGGATCTTGGACTGGGCCGCTGCGTTACTCTTCTTCTTCTTAAACTTTTTGGGCTTGGGCCCAGTTCTAGAAGATGAAGCCTTAGCAATCATAGCCTTTGATTGTGACTTCATGACTTTCTCTGCCAACTGGAGTTTCTTTATCAATTCAGTTAAACTCATGTTTAACTTGTTCATGTTGTAATTCAACTTGAACTAAGTAACACGAACTAAGTAAAAGAACTTGGTAGAGATTCAAGAATCATGTCCATTTAGCTCTCGGGGTCAATGATAGCCCCTAAGATTTCTACTTCCTCAAAAGCAACAATCATCTTGAGCATATGCTCTCTGACTGATGCTCCCTTAGCCATCTTAGTGTTAACGATGGTTCGAAGAGCCTCTTACCTTACGGGCCGGCTTTTATCCGCGAACATCGTGGCCAATGATTGACTTATATCGTACGCAGAAGCCATGTGCTTGTGTTTTAACTAGAGCACATTAGACATAGAGTCCAACATGTAATAACGAGCCATCTCGTCGGCCTTCTTCCATGCCTTCTCAGGTTTCGTAAAGGACATACTTATACTCTTCCGCTGTGAGTACTATGTTCAGGTTCCTCTTCCAGTCCACATAGTTTGGTCCCATTAACTTATTCTCTCAGAGAATAACGGCCAATGGACTAAAAGAACCCCCACCATTTCTGAAAAATCAAAAATAAAAGAAAAAAAATTTAGTTTGTGAAAACAAAGCAAATATGTGCACTTTATCCTTATTATCAAAACTGATAATAATTAATTTGGCTTTTAGTAAAACTGACATAACTTCTTAGGAAGATTAACAGTTCCCTAAGCTAAGTGTGTTAACCACCACAAATTAATTTCCTTTCTAGATAATGATCTAGAAGATAAATCCATCGAGGGGATGGCCATTTCCTCTCATTTCCTATGGATATACCTCGCACTATGACCTCTAACGAGGGGCCGACCGATCATAGTACGTGTCCCGAGTTATTAATTACATCCCTCTATTAGATCTAGATCCTTGTGGTATCCCTATCCTATACAGGTTCACTCCCAGGGTGACGCGAGGGGACCTACGATCTCTAATGAGGATTGTGATGGAAGCCGTGGGGCCGTTGGAACCCCTCTCCCACTTAGTCTTTTAAAACAAGGGTTTTCTAAAAAATATCATTTTGAAAATTTCCATTAAGTTTTTCCTTAACTCAAATATAAAATGTCTAAGTCCATAAAAATCTCTATATCAAGGTTTATATCATTTGAAAGATTTTCCCATGGACTAATTTTATTTAAGTTAAAAACTTAATGATTTCAAAAATTTTCCAAATAAAACTTTCTAGAGACTTTGGTCTCAAGTTTATTTGACAAATAATTTTTCTTTGTGCTAAAATAAAACAAAATGGCTTTCTATTTAACTTACAAAAATATCTAAATCCAATATATTTTCTATGTCAATGATTAAATCCTTTGAGAAAATATGTAAGAATTAATTTTTGTTCAAGTTAAAATAATCATTTAATTTGAAGAAAAATTTTTCCTTGTTAAAAATATTCCCAAAGACTTTGGTCTTTAAGAAAATGTGCACATAGGTACTTAATAAAAATAGCATGCTAGAAAACAGTAGACGTTTTCATGCTTTTCTACTTTTTAAACTTGAGTGCCCAGATAATAGAATTAAACACATTAATTAATTAATTAATTAATTGTCTTGTTTAATCCTAAAATCCCTTACTAATATTTTTCATGCAAAAATATTCCATGAATATTAACTATTGCAAAAATATTAACTTTGCCTGGTATGGACCCCAAAACAAAAAAGAAAACGCAAGGAAAAATTACAAGGAAAAAATAAAATTTCTCCTTGGTCCACTGCACCCGCTGCACTGGATCAGCACCCCATCTACACTGTGGTCCACTGCACCCACCGCATAGAACCAGGACCCATGAGTGACCCAAGATCCGGACGCATGTCCAGACCCTAGCCAACGCCGGTTCGGGAGTCCTAGTCGGCGCCAGTTCCGGTCTAGACGAGTGTTCTTCCTACGTGTTTGTTTTTCTTTTGTGAATTTTCTCTATTTTTCTACACAACTTCTGGCTCTGTTGGCTCTCCGATTTCAACCCAAATATAATGAAATCATCAAAAACCAACAATCGCTTATACCCATTAACATTGGACTTACACGATTTGCTAAAAAAAATAGTAAATTACAAATCTCTTATACCTCCATCCGAGAGGTTTAACAGAGAATCTATCCATACCAAAATAGTGAAGGATCACGATTTAATTACACATATATGTTAAGTTTTATTCAACTAGATGCATGCTCCCTATATTTTCACAAAACCTTCATGCTCTGATACCAATTGAAGGTCTAAGAACGAGAAAACAAGGCACGCAGCGGAAGCGAAAAAACGAAGAACAAGAAACTCCAGGCCACAGCCGGCGTCGGTTCCAGCGGCCTCAACCGGCGCTGGTCACGGCCTGGGGAGACTTCGAGGGAAAAAATTCCTTATCTCTTTTTCTTACTATAAGAATTGGCTAGACCGGAATATGTGGAACCGAGGTAGGTACGCTAGTGGAAACCTCTAGTGCGATTCCTACAAGTCTCATACTCTGTTCGTGTATGTATGTGAATGGCAACCTCTTGATCTTCCAGTATATGGTCTGCCTAATTCCGTTTGATGAACAACTCACATGCTAAGGAATATTTTCCAGAGAGAGCGAGAGAGAGAAGCGTCTCCTTTCATGCCAGAGAAGAAGCAGTGAAAATAACTTTGTTGTCTAATCTCCTGTTTAACCTAAATAAAATCCAAGGTTAAACTGGACTGGCCCATTGGACTCTTAGTTTAACTTTTTTGGACTAAATTAATTATTCTAATTAGAACCAAATAAATAGCCCAACAAATAATTAATTTCCTAGCCCAAATAAACTAGTCTAATTAACAAGCTTATATTAGTTTAGTCCCACGTTCATCTTTAATTATTCAAACTGAGCCAAAGCCCTAAATAATTAAATAACCCACCAAACTAATTTAATTAATTCTCTCTCTCTCATGGACCTTTATTTTATTCTAGCCCAACAATTAAATCAGGCTACTTAAATAAAATAAATTCTACTTAATTTAATTTAAGACCAATTCCTTAGCCTGTATTTAATTAGGACTCACGGTTTATATTGGGGACCAAAAGACACACTGCCTTGGCCACTAAAATGACCAAAATACCCTTACCATATAAATAGCTGTATTTTTCATTTTAAGTATTTCCTAATATCACCATCAGAAAATATTGACCCCAATGACAAAGCTGCGTTAGCAAAGTCTCTGACCTACAGGTGTAATGATTAAAATACTGTTAGAATTCGTGGACTCCTAAACACGGAAAACATCCACGAATCCTTCCCGAGGACCCAAGTAAACGATTAAGAAGATCTAAGATTAAAGAATTACCTCTGGTTGCTGTAATCGAAATCCTTCGATTCTGATTGCGTTGTTGTACGTTTAACCCGAACAATCACTAGACGCTGCAGTATGTGAACGTCCTCTATCGGATACACACCGCAAACTCACTCGATACTCGGGGAGTGCCAGCGCCTAGGGTTTGAGAGGTTTTTTTTTTCTCTTCTGGTAGAGAATGGCACGAATGTTCTCAACCGAAAAATTGGACTCTTGAAAAGACAGCTAGGGTTTTCTTAAATACCCCCCGAACCCCTTAGAGTCCAACCCTAATAATATCTTATCATATTCTAATTTAAATTCAAATTAAATTAAAACTGATATGATAAGATTCTGCCATTATCTCGGTAATTTAACTAATTAATTTACCGAGTCAGATTCTTATAATCTGGACATAATCCAGATACATCGAATGTGGACATATTTCCAGATTTATTATATCTGGTAAATTTTCTAAGTACGATTAACTTAGACATATTTCCAGATTCATCGAATCTGGTCACCAGAAAAATAACCTAACAAGTTCGCTTATTGTGTGACCCTATATGTTCATTTAACACTGGCAGTGTTCCTAAATCATATTTAAATGGCCCACAAGTTATAAGCGGTTTCTAGTAAAACATTATAACTATCCAGGTTAAATGAAGATCGATGATCTCTTTGAACCAAACCATAATTTTATATTTAGTCCTTTTGTCACACGATATCCAGATTAAGCATAAAGCACGGAGCATGTCATCCTTATTAAGCTTAATCAATTATTTCTTGATTTCATAGTAGACTGTTCAAACAAATGATATCAATATCTTAGATTGATATATTTGAGCACGGCCATACATTTTTAACAGTCTAACTTATCAAGGGGCCCATGGATATCTCTCCCATAATTGAGAGGGACAAATTCCTTCACAATCAATCATATTCATCTCCTTGATTTATTCTATATCCAACAGTAGTCTAATTTACTATCTGGTTAAAGACAACTTTAGACAATGTCAAAATATAGAATTTATCAAGTAGGAAACTATGATGAATTTAGGTCGAAGGACTTTCAATATTATTATGGCTAGAAAGTACTTATGACATATTCCATGAAGTACTCTCACAGTGGGTCATGTCCAATACAATGTTCTCTAACATTTATTTATGTCTTGATTCGATATCACAAATATCCATGGCCAGTAAAACATAGCCATCAAGTCACAAACATACTAATCTTAATTTATTATTATTCCAATAATAATAATCGATCAGGGACAGTTTTAGAATAATCATTGTATTCATTGTAAGGTTTTACTATCAAGTCACGTACTTGATGACCACAAAACAAAACTCACTATTCATGGAAAGGAAAGCCTCATATTATTATATAAAACATAATGACAATAGTATAAGTACAAATTGACTCTAGGGCATATCCCCAACAAATACCCCTCTATACATTGTCGTACATTTAGAGAGAAAGAAATGTACTAACACCTCTCTAAATGACATCTACCATCCTTAGGCTTCTAGTCCAATGATCCACGACTTCTTGGATTGTTTCCGCTTTCCAAGTGAGCTACCCTAAAGCAAACATCCAAGTCATGTCTCCCAGGGCCCTAGATATTTAGATCATTTAGACAAGCACAAGGGATGATATAGTATAGAAACTATCTTGTATAAGTCTGTCTTAGCTAACTAGTCACATATACCCAACATACAAGTATATTGGTCATACGATAGAACCTCAACTATAGCATATCAAAGTATATGCTTCCAGCTTCATTAGACCGCTAACTCATACTCAAATCGTAGAGTACTAGTCCATGCTATAGCGGTAGTAGTTTAAGTTCTACCATATAGCACTTTAAGAAACGACTACTACGGTCCCGTTCTGCGTATTCGAAATACGCTTATGTCATGCAGTGAGTGGACTACTCACTGGCTAAAGGTAAGCCATTCCCCATATAGAATTCATAACATAATAACCTAGACATGATGAGATTCCCATTCTCAGCAATCGGTTAAGAACGAATGTTTATGTATTAAGTAACTCGTGATCCATACCTTACTGTGAAAGACCTCCATTCATATGGACCACTTACTTAAACACAATGAGTCTTTTCCAAACATAATTGTGCACAAATAAAATGTATATTCGCAAAAAAATTTTGAAAACAAATTCTTTTATTAAAACATTTGATATTTATATCAGAAACCTAGTCTAAGAGGGCATATTTCCCAATGCTTGGCACTAGTAAATTTTATCTTAAATCGTCTAAAAAAGATTAGAATTTTTCAGGTAGTTTGTTCATTTCAAAAAACTGTACTCCACCATCTCTAACATCAAAATATTTTGTTTAACATACAGTGGTCAAACTCAAAGCTCACTTCTCTAACTCTAGATGTATATCACTACACAATAAACTCGTTCACAATTTTCTCATGTCGTCCCTTCCTTAGATTCGTATAGAATTCTCAAACCAGTGTACTGTATAGTTTTTCATTCATAAATAGTAAAGACCGTCAACTAGCTGAGTGTTTGTGCTTTCCCTTTTTGGAAGTTGTTTTGATAATGCAGTTTGTGGAGTTGGCTCGTCAATGGCAACTTCTTTTTCCTTCTTCTTCACAGATGTTGGTCTGGCAGTAATTGATTTTTTGTTTTTACTGGCTTGTGCTTCTTGATCTCCTTCGTCATTGGCTCAGCCCTTTTGCTGGGTTTTGGAGTTTTACCTATAGCAAACAGGATTGAAGGGTTTGATTTTTCTAGTTTTTGGTGAGAGAATGAAGGCCAAAGAAAAAGAAAAGTCTAAAAAAAATGACAGCTTTTTGAATTTTTAAAAGGAGAAGAAGATTCAAATAGATTTGAATTCTTTTTGGGGTTTACGAGGTATTGAAGAGTATAAGTACAATTTAGTAAGTTTGAGAAAGATGATTTTTGAAAATATGTAAAGATATTCTGATAAGAAGAGAGAGAGTGTCATGGCTGGAATAAAAAAGGCGCGAACATTTAGAATTTAAAAGATTTAAACATTTGGACACAAATTGTCCATCCGATTTCCTTGTCTAAAAGGTTTGTCACATGTGGTCAAAAGATACTGTGACTTTTGACTTAAAATACAGTCCAAATATAGCATCCAAATTTGCTCCTAATACTTTCTTTAGTGATTTTATTAAATTGAACGGTTGGATCATTAATTTGATTTGCTTGTATTTGTAAATTTGTTAGATTTTTGTATTTTTAAAGAAATTATTCTAGTTTCTATACCAAAACATATTTGATTACCTTAAAATTTGGCCATAAAACTTTTTAAAAATATTTTTTTAAATCTGACGATTAGATCGTTAATTTGATATGTCTATCTTTATAAATGTATTAGATTTTCAGTATTTTTATAGAGATTAAGCTAGATTCTGTGGCAAAATATATCTGATTACTTTTAAATTTTGTAAATATATCTGATTACCTTTAAATTTTATTACAACACTTTTCTTAGTAATTTTAACAAATTTAACGATTGGATCGTTAATTTGATATGCCTATATTTGTAAATGCGTTAAATTTTGGATATTTTTTTAGATATTATGTCAGATTATGTACCAAAATATATCTGATTACCTTCAACTTTTGTCATAACACTTTTTTTTAGTAATTTTAACAAATCTAACAGTTGGATCATTAATTTGATACGCTTATATTTGTAAATGCATTAGGTTTTGAATTTATTTTAGATATTATGCTATATTATGTACCAAAATATATCCGATTACCTTCAACTTTTGTCATAACAACTTGCTTAGCAATTTTAATAAATCTAATAGTTAGATTATTAATTTGATACATATCTTTGTAAATGCGTTAGGTTTTCGATTTTTTCTAGATATTATACAGGTTATATGCCAAAATATATCCGATTACATTCAACTTTTGTCATAACACTTTTTATAGCAATTTTAACAAATTTAATGGTTGGATCATTAATTTAATACGCCTATATTTGTAAATATGTTAGGTTTTGGATATTTTTCTAGATATTATACTATATAATATGCCAAAATATATCCGATTACTTTCCAATTTTATCATAACATTTTTCTTAGTAATTTTAACAAAACTAACGATTAGGTTGTTAATTTGATACGCCTATATTTGTAAATGCATTAGATTTTGGATATTTTTTAAATATTATACTAGATAATGTGTCCACATATATCCGATTACTTTCCAATTTTATCATAACATTTTTCTTAGTAATTTTAACAAAACTAACGATTAGGTTGTTAATTTGATACGCCTATATTTGTAAATGCATTAGATTTTGGATATTTTTTAAATATTATACTAGATAATGTGTCCACATATATCCGATTACCTTCAAATTTTGTCATAACAATTTTCTTAGTATTTGATACACCTATATGTATTTGGTGTATATATTAATATATATTCATATTCTATATATTAATATACATATATATATATATATATGTATATATAAATATACTATTTATATATACATATATATAGATATAGGTATATATGTATTTATTAATATATTAAAAAAGTATGGTGTATGTATGTATGTATGTATGTATGTATGTATGTATGTATGTATGTATGTATGTATTGGTATGTATTTGGTGTATAAATATATTAATAAATAAATATTAATAAATTTTACTATTGCTTCACAATCAGTTCTAAGTATAAATTCTTGTTTATTTAGAATGAATAGCCTTAAACTATCTTAGGAATAACATATCACTAATAATTCTGCATCAATACTACTAATATTTCCTTTTTCTCTATATTTACCACTACTGTACCTACAAATTTGTTCTTCTAATTTATTACTATATTTATGGGGTTTGGATTTTAAAATAGCTCCCAATCCTTTATCACACCCATTTGTTTCTATACTTAAATAATCACTATCTAAAGGTAATCTTAAATCAGGTAAATTTTTTACTTTTTCTTTTATTTATTTCACTAATATTTTTTCTTATAGGATTTCAACTTTGGTTGTCTATAGTTTTTCCTAGAATTTTGTTGACCATAATGTTGAGGAGTATAAATATTTTTACAAAAACTATTTTCTCCTCTTAGTTGTTTATGTATTTGTATGAATGTACATTTTCTAACTAATTTCATGACTATAAATTTAGTTATTCACATTATGCAGTAACACATGGTCCCCAACCTAGTGTTTACTTACAATGGACTTCTATGATGGCATGTGTTGAAAATTTTAACAAATCTTTATACAAAGGTTTTAGAAATCTTCATGAAGAATTGGAATTTGCTAGAAGTAGAATTGGTTTAAATTTCTTTATTGAACCAGACTGTAGAACAGAATAAAATATTTCTTCCCCACAAGTTTTTCCCTAAATAACTGATATACTTAGCACAAGTAATTCTCCAGTAGACACAAATATACAGAAAATAATTTTATAGAAATCATGATTAGATCTATTAAATCCTAGAAGATTATATCAAGTAGGATGGTTACAATCTCATACAAGTTTATATAGATCCAATTGAGAAGAACCTTTGTTAGTAACCATAGAACCTAGAACCTTAAAATTAGTCACGACTGAAAGTCTTAAAAAATTAACAAATACATATACTTATATGCATTTAGGATTAATAGTAATAGGAATTAAAGGACTAGCAAGATCAGGATTAGAAACTAAAGTTTTATTAACAATATTAGATAAAAGATGGAAAGATGTTAAAAAAGCACTCATAGCAACAATAGAAGTGGACATGAATGAAAATAGAGGAATTTTTTATTGTAGTTCAAATTTTTTAATAACCTTAGAAGATTTAGCTAAAAATATAGAAATAGGTATCTAAACTAAGGGTTATGAAGATTTTAGTGGAGAAAATTTAATCATAAGTTTAGGATTTATGGGAAGACTAACCAATGGTTCTAGAACAAAATATAAAATAGAAGTATAACCTATTATAGAAGCTATGGCTAGTAAAGGAATCCAATTAATAAAACTAGTAAAAGTTAATCCAGAAATTCTAGTAGGAGAAGAATGGAATCGTAGAGAATTCTTAGAATCAGATACTCCTTTAGTACCTAGAGACAGTGTAATATATCAAAATAATAGAAAAGAAACTAGTGTTAGATTTTTAAATTATTCCAATACAAACATAAGAATAGAAGAAGATGAAGATACAAAATCTATAAGACATGGAATAGAAAATGTATGTGTAGAAATTATAGAAACTGAAAATAGAATAATGTACCCTAAAGAATTAGGTTTAGAACTATCAGAAAAAGATTTAATGAGGTTAGAAATAGAATTAGAACAAAATGGACAAATAGATGATACTGAATATTTATATTATGATTTAGATAGAAATATAAGAGTAAAAACTGAACAATACATTGAAAATATAGAAGAAAATAATACATGTGTAGAATATATGGACACTGCTTCTCTCTCTACTGCCTCTAGTAATCCTTATCTTCCTCCATAGCCAGTAGTACCACAACAAGTTTTTAGACATTGTGGTCCAAAAAATTTACCTAGAATGACATACAGTGATTATAGAGAAATGCAATAAAAAACAGCACCCAGGGGAAAAAGACAACTTTTAGAAACAATAGATAATAAGAAATTAATAAATAATGGTAGAATGCTAAATTTAGCAGCTCATGACCCACAATTGTGGGAAGGGGTAATAGATACTTGGAAATATCTAATGGTACAACATTATATTCAACAAAACTTGGATCATACAGTAGAAGAAATGTATAGTTATTTGCAAACCTTTTTAGGAGAAATAGCTAGAGTAGCTTGGGAAAAATATAAAGAAATATTTCCATTAGAATTAGCAAATGATTTAGCCTTAGGACCCAATCCACATAATTTTACAAATAAGATTCAATTAATTTTAAAAGCCCTACGGGTGGAAAAAGATGTGAATAGTATTTCTATAGTGGAAGTAGTAGTGGAAAAAGTAGGAATCTATATATCTATGTATATGTCTATAGCTTTTTGTAACAAACATAACTTTTTTATATATACATGATTTATATAGAAAGCATAAGGCTTCTAAATATCTATATATATAACTGTTCACCTACAGCAGTATATAACTTAGAACCTGTTTTTTCTAAATATTTAGTAGGGATTAAGCCTTCACAGATACAATTTTGATCTGCTCCAGAATCAAGAAGACCTACCAACTGAATTGAAAAATCTCCTATTTTGAGAAGGATTGGGATGTACCACTTTTGAAAAGTTATCTGAGAAATTGCTGAAATATAATCTGGATTATTTTCATTTTGTTCTATTTCTTCATCTGAAGTGGGATCTATTAAAGGCTTATCTAATTTCTGTTTCACTAATTCCGTATTTATTTGATTAATGTCAAAAATTCTTTGATCATTTTGTTCTTTTAACCATTTGACTATCTGTTTAATTTTCTTAATAGTTTGGGTTTGTTTTGCAAAATCAGATTTTTAGGTCATAATCTAACTCAAGGTACATACCAACCAATTTGTAGAGCAATTGAATTTGCAGATAAATTCCCGGATGAAATTAAAGACAAAACTCAGCTTCAAAGATTTTTAGAATGTTTAAATTACATATCAGACTTTATTCCTAACCTTAGAATCATCTGTGAACCTTTATATAAGCATTTAAGGAAAGATCCAATTCCTTGGGGTTTAGAACAAACCCAAACTGTTAAGAAAATTAAACAGATAGTCAAAAAACTTCATTGTCTAGGAATCCCATATCCAACAGCATTCATGATTGTTGAAACAGATGCATCAGATTTAGGTTACGGTGGTATACTCAAACAGAAAAAACCTAATTCCCTTACTGAACAGTTGGTCAGATTTCATTCAGGCATTTGGCTTTCAAGTCAAAAGAATTATAGCACCATTAAGAAAGAAATCCTTACCATTGTTTTATGCATTTCCAAATTTCAAGACGATTTGATAATTAGATTAATTTTCTAATTATTCAATCTGGGCCTTGTGCCCTGAATAATTAATTATATAATTAAATTAAATAAAATATAAACTCTCTCTTGGGCCTTTTATTTTACTATAATCCAACAATAAATTAGACTACTTAAATAAAATAAAATAAAACCCATAACTATCAAGACTAATTCTTTAACCCAAATCTGTTAGGATTAAGGGCTATTCCGGGGGGCTAAAAGACACATCGCCTTGGCTACTAAAATGACCAAAATACCCCTCTCAGAGTGCACTGGGAAGTATCGTGGCCCCTTTCACCCCCTGACACTCGTACAGAGATAGAAACTCCATAGCCAGATAAATTTGAAAATTGTAAGTATTCAATATTTGGTAACTGTAAACAAAATAAAGTAGATCAAATATTAGACATAGATCACCATGAATTTTTAGAACAAATAGATTATCAAATAGATTGGTTAGATCATGATATACAAATTAACTATTTACATTTAGAAAAATTATATAACCTTTTAGAAACAGGGATTCATGATATAGACAATATACTTAGTAAATTAGAAAAAGAGGAAATAATTAGAGAAAATCCTACAAAACATTGGCAGAAAGAAAAACTATATTGCAAATTATAAATTCTAAATCCAAATTTACAAATTACTATAGCTAAAATTGATGCTAGTAATGAAGAAATTAAAGAGTTTGAAATGCACATAGGAGACTTATCAAAATTAGAAGTAATTAGAAATAGTAGTAGTCCTCATAGAAGTGTTGGCTTTATTGTTAGAAAACATAGTGAAATTGTTAGAGGAAAAAGTAGGATGGTCATAAATTATAAAAAATTAAATGATAATACATTAGAAGATAGTTATAATATTCCAGATAAAGAGCAATTGATAAACAGAATTCAAGGATGTTATATATTTAGTAAATTTGATTGTAAATCAGGATTTTGGAAAATTAGAATGCACCCAGATAGTATAGCATGGACTGCTTTTACCTGTCCCCTAGGACATTTTGAATGGTTAGTCATGCCATTTGGATTAAAAAATGCACCTGCAGTTTTTCAAAGAAAAATGGATACAATTTTTAATAAATATAATTGTTTTGTTTTAGTATACATAGATGATATTTTAGTTTTTTCTAAAAACAAAAATGAACATATTAGTCATCTCAAAATTATTTTGTCTGAATTCTTAAAACATGGTATTATAATTAGTAGTAAAAAAGCTCAATTATTTAAGAAAAATATAGAATTCTTAGGAATAGAAATAGACCAAGGAAAAATAAAATTACAACCCCATATAAGTACAAAAGTATTAGAATTTCCTGATAAAATAGAAGACATAAAACAATTACAACAGTTTTAGGAATATTAAATTATGCAAGACCATTTATTCATCGACTTAAGTAAAATCATAGGACCATTATATAGTAAAAGAAGTCATAGAGGACAAACATATTTCAATAAAGAAGATATACAATTAGTGAAACAAATAAAAGAAAAAGTAAAAAATTTACCTGATTTAAGGTTACCTTTAGATAGTGATTATTTAATTATAGAAACAAATGGGTGTGATAAAGGATGGGGAGCTATTTTAAAATCCAAACCCTATAAATATAGTAATAAATTAGAAGAACAAATTTGTCGGTATAGTAGTGGTAAATATAGAGAAAAATGGAATATTAGTTGTATTGATGCAGGATTATTAGCAATATGTTATTCCTTAGATAGTTTTAGGCTATTCATTCTAAATAAATAAGAATTTACACTTAGAACTGATTGTGAAGTAAGTAAAATTTATTAATAAGAAAAATAAAAAACGTAGTTCTCAAAGAAGATGGTTAAATTTCTTAGATAGAATTACTAATGATGGATATAAAATTAATTTTGAACATATTAAAGGAAATGAGAATAAAACGACAGATTATTTATCAAGATTACTAACAGATATTACATGACTTTACAGATGGATTTCAACAAAAATACTGTAAAGATTGGCCAATGGGAGCTCGTCAACTATCCCAAAGGAACCAATATCCATTTTAGAACTCCAGTAGAAGGTAAATGAAAGGATATTCACCAAATATTTTTAGATAATCTTTGGAATGCACAAAATACAAGTCAAAAGATTAAAAGTTTACAGGCCTTAGCATTTTATCTTAATAATATGCCAAGACAGAGTTATTCACATTATGTAGTAACACATGGTCACCAACCAGGTGTTTACTCACAATGGACTTCTGTGATGGCATGTGTTGAAAATTTTAACAAACCCTTATACAAAGGTTTTAGAAATCTTCATGAAGCATTAGAATTTGCTAGAAGTAGAATTGGTTTAAATTTCTTTATTGAACTAGACTGTAGAACAGAATCAAATATTTCTTCCCTATAAGTTTTTCCCCAAATAACTGATATACCTAGCACAAGTAATTCTCCAGTAGACACAAATATACAGAAAATAAATTTTTGTAACCATTGTGATGCTTTAAGTAGAAATTTTAAATTATTAAATGATAAGTGTAGGTCTTACAATGAGAATATTAATTCTCAAAAAGAATTAATTCATTCATTACGACAACAGCAGAAGCTGTATACTGGTATAATTTCTTCTCAAAATGAAGAGATTATGCGATTGACAGCTAGGCTGGAAGATTTTCAGAATCAAGAACCAGAAGTTGTTTTTATGCCAGAAAAACCAGAAATAACTAGACCTTTTGAATTCTTGATTCCTAGAATGTTTTTTAAAGCACAACAACTCTTAGCAAAATTTCCGGATACTATTATTGAACTAATTTCTGAAAAAAAAATCAAGATAAGTTTTTAGAAAAATTTTCTCTTTTACAAGAATGGCTTAGAACTTGTACAAATCCTCACTTAACCTTACATTCTATATATTGTAAACATCCTACAAAAGAGTGTAACCCTGACACCTATCAAATTTGTTAACCTGATTGTGCTGCATATACTTTTGATTTTATCACTTGTGGTTGTCAATTAGAATATTTAATATTAACAACTAATGTTAACTTAACATATTTTAGAAATTTTGAATTAATTTTTGCAAATGGAGAAGTGTTTCCAGTCACACTACAGACACTATTGGACTATGGATACCTCAACCAGGTTATCTTTACAACTCCAGAACAAACAGACATTGTTGGAAGACAGCTGGCTCTTGCAATCTTGAAAGAATTTGAAATTGTAGGACCTATTGTAAAAGTTGAAATTAGCTCAGCTCCACCAGAATGGGATGGTATTGAAATCATTCCTTCAATTCATCGTATATGGGTCACTTCAACATGAAAGCTACCAATCAATGCGGAATCATGATTTATTAGACAAAAGATTTGCTCTAAAAGCATTGCAAGACAATAAAGACATTGGAGACTAAAAACTCTTGCTTTTAAACATGACAAAATCATGAAGCGAGGCCAGAGATTTCATCTCTTTGCAGAAAATAGGATTCAAAAAATATATGTACAACATCAATGTTTTTTGGCTGATGTAGAATTTGAGACCAGGACAAAATATCCAGATATTTGGCAATATTATCTTTTTTTTTATGAAAAGAAGCTACAGGAAGAAGAAGAAAGATTTGGAACTGAAATACGTGGAAGCGAATCTGAAGAAGAAATGTGGCAAGATTAAAGATCTCCACTCATGCCACTCATGCAAAAAAGATAATCAAAGGTGGCTATAGGACTCCCACTTAGAAGAAAGAAACAAAAAACGACCTCTGAGGTAGACATTATTTTCTACTTTCTGTTAAGCCTAGGAATATGCACTGTATACCTACAAGCCTAGACTTATAGGAATTTTTCATTATAAAAAGCATCAATCTCTGAGATGTGGAACACGATGCACAGAATAGAAAATTTCTTTCACTTATTCTTGTAAGTCTTTTTGGTGAGCAAACCTCATCAGCTTTAGCAATACAATTTCTCTTTGAAAATCAAATCTTTCGGTAGCAATGTTTAGTTTCTAAATTTCCAATAGCTAAGGATAAGTAAAAGAGTAAAAGAGCACTCCCAAACAGTTCATCACTACCTATCCTTAGCAGCTGTTGGCAAAAGAGCCAAAGTACCCGTGTAGCCGTGAAGACATTGGAGAGGCGTTAAAGGCGTTTCATGGGAAGAGGCGTGAGCTATCCTGGTGAATGAAAGGATAAGTGAACGTACTATTCGGTAGGACTTTAAAACTCTTTTCGTATTCCTTGGTTATTCCCTATCATATTTGAATCAACTCGTTATTATTACGCTTTACAAGAATTAATTACTCCTGGTGGCTATCATTACTCTAAAAGAACTGTAGATTTTTTAGAAACTATTGAATAGTGTTACGCATATCTCGATATTATAGAATTTGACCTCCGTCAAACTAGAAGATACCGTCCATGGTATCTCTCTCTCTCTCTCTCTCTATATATATATATATATATATATACATTAATCAAGCTAAAATAGATTTAATTTGGCAAAGATATTTTGAAATAAAAGCTAATATTTTGAAAGGGTTGGTTTTTCTGGTTTAGTTGGCGTCTTCGGGACAACTGCTTCCTTAAAGGAAGTGGGGATAGGAGTAGTGTAGAATGATAAATCTGTTTTCTGGGTTTCTACTTGAAGAAACATATGAAAGGGCATAATACTTGGGAACAAAAGAAAGCGGATTAAACTACATCGTGCAAGACTTAGAGAAAGAAAGTAAATGAACTTACTCGGTCATGATTTTACAAATCATAGAGGGTTTCATGATGCATGAAATGGAGCACTTGGCTCTGATACCAATTTGAGACCCGGGATATATTGTTGATAAAACTGCTGATTTTACAAAGAAATTAACTGGTTACACAATATCTGAATGAAGTACAAAGGTACGAAAGCTATGACAAGTGCTACAGATATCTAGATAGAGGGAGTCTTCACTCTCAGAAGGATTCAAGGGTGAATGAGTCTGCATATCTTCGATCACATGCTGTCTTATATAGGCAGCGAGGGAGTAAGTTTCTCTGATTGAAGTCCGCATTATTGCAGTGAGGTCCACTTGAGTGGAGGATGGAATAATGTTGTCGGCCATCATGAAGAATGGCTCCAAAAGTCTTTGTGAGTGGAGGGGTCCACCATGTGCTGCTGTTGACTGAATGATTTTACAGTATGTCTGAGTGATATCATGTAACCTTTTTGACTGTTGATACAGCTGTAGGGTTTTTTTCTCTCTTTTTCTTTTGGAGTGTAGTCGTGCCACTATGGACTCTGACAAATGTATGCTTGAGCAATACCAGAAGGGTTGTCCATGTCTCCGTTTTCATACAGGCTGTATTCTGGTTGAGAATCCGATTCACTTTCTTCGTCATCGGCTTGTTGAAGCTGTTGTTGTAAAAGTTGCAACTGAAGTTGTAGTTTTGTCTTGCTGATTTTCTTCTTCCCTTTGCTTGAAGAGGATTGTGCATCTGATTCTTTCGGATCTGATTTAGGGACGAGAGTCCATCCTTTGACTCTTATCTCTTTACAGAGATATTTTACATTTTCAATTTGATCGAGCTTGTAGCCCCATCCTAATACAAAACATATTTTCTTTTCAACATAAAACTTACAAAGATGATTGTTCAGAGTTAATCCCTGAATTTGATTCTCTACTACAAACTGATTAAACTTTTGCAAATTTTGACTGGATAATGTGGATTTGCTTCCACCAAAGGTTTTCCACCAAGCACAGAACCATCTTGGTATAGGAGTAATGATGTCTTTGCCATATTTGACAAATCAGGTATGAGTAAGATCTCGGAGGTACATGAAATTGTACCAAGCGTCTATGTAATCCATAAAATTATATATGGGAGGTTTGAAGGATGTTTTGAACTGGATAGGGGTGTAAATACCGGTGACCGGCCAAGTGTTGAGGTCAAGGATTTTCATAATCCTACATTTGGAATAGGCTATGCCTTTGTCGGCTCTGTTCAAGTTTCTTTCATGTTCAAATTCAATTGAACCTGTTGCAAAAAGGATATGCTCGTAATAGAGACGGGCTTTCTGAGGTTCGGATTTGAAAATATGGTTGGACTGTCGGTAGGCTTCTGGATGGAGTTTGGTAACTAAATCTCTTTCAGGAAGAGCCGTTAACTCTCTGGGAAGAGCTAGTATTGGGATAACTGTTTTTGGGAGAAATTCAAATTTCTCTTTGGTTGAAGAAAGGGTTGGTTTTTCTGGTTTAGTTGGCGTCGTCGGGACAACTGCTTCCTTAAAGGAAGTGGGGATAGGAGTAGTGTAGAATGATAAATCTGTTTTCTGGGTTTCTGTGTTTTTTGAGGAGGCTTGGTTGAAGAGATCCATTGTGAGCAGTGACTTGCTCACAGAATTGGATGGGAGAGATGGGAAAGAATTGAGTACTGTAAAACGATTACCTTGTGGTGGTCGAAACCTTGGTTGTTGATCCATGCTGAATTGTGCTGATTGAGGTTGGTATTTATAGGCAGAAGGAATGAGCTCCAGCACTGAAGCGGTACTCATCACAGTGTTGAATACTGTGTGAAAAGTCATATGCGTCCTTGCAAAAACTCTCTGGTTAAGAAATCGGGAAGGAAATTGTTTTCTCCTTTGATGAATTCAATTTCAAAATCAAAGCTGGATAAAAGTGCTTGCCATCTAGAAAAAATCTGTTTGGATACTAAAATTTTAACATCTTTTTGCAAAACATCTTTTGCTGCTTTACAATCAATTCTGAGTAAAAACTTTTGATTTATCAAATCGTCTTGAAATTTGGAAATGCATAAAACAATGGCAAGGATTTCTTTCTTAATGGTGCTATAATTCTTTTGACTTGAAAGCCAAATGCCTGAATGAAATCTGACCAACTGTTCAGTAGGGGAATTAGGTTTTTTCTGTTTGAGTATACCACCGTAACCTAAATCTGATGCATCTATTTCAACAATCATGAATGCTGTTGGATCTGGGATTCCTAGACAAGGAAGTTTTTTGACTATCTGTTTAATTTTCTTAACAGTTTGGGTTTGTTCTAAACCCCAAGGGATTGGATCTTTCCTTAAACGCTTATATAAAGGTTCACAGATGATTCTAAGGTTAGGAATAAAGTCTGATATGTAATTTAAACATCCTAAAAATCTTTGAAGCTGAGTTTTGTCTTTAATTTCATCCGGGAATTTATCTGCAAATTCAATTGCTCTACAAATTGGTTGGTATGTACCTTAAGTTAGATTATGACCTAAAAATCTAATTTTAGTTTGGCAAAGTTTGAGTTTGGATGCACTTACTACCAGCCTATTTTTCGTGATGATTTCACGAAAAAGACGTAAATGTTTAAGATGTTGGTCAAAAGATTCACTGAAGATTAAAACATCATCAATATAGACAATGGTAAAAGCGGAATAAGGGTTAAAAATATCATTCATTACTTTTTGGAATTCACTGGGTGCATTCTTTAAACCGAAAGGCATAACATTCCATTCATATTAACCAAATGGAACATTAAAGGCTGTTTTATATCTATCTTCTTCTGTAATCTGAATTTACCAAAATCCTGATTTCATATCAAATTTACTATAAAGAACTGCTTTATAAGTTCGTTTCAATAAATCTCGTTTGTTGGGAATAGGATATCTTATCCATTTTAGGACTTTGTTTAATGGCTTATAGTTGATTACTAGTCTTGGAACACCTCTTTCTTTTTCTGCATTTTTATTAACATAAAAAGCAGAACAAGACCAGGGTGATCGAGATTCTCTAATTAGAGCCTTTTGTAATAAGTCTGAAATTTCTAATTTACAATGTTCAACTAGTTCCTGATTCATTTGGATTGGTCTAGCCTTAGTGGGTATCATTGATTCTTCAAAATCATCAGTGTATGGTAGGTCGACAATATGCTTTTTCCTTTCCCAAAAAGCGGTGGGGACATCCGAGCGATTTGTTTTTCAAAATCTTTACGAATGGATTCTATTTTATCTTGAATGTCTTTTAGTTGTAGTCGGCTTTGGATTCTTGTATACTTTATGTCTTCTTTGATAAAGGCTATCTGTTGCTCACGACAAAGAATCTTTCTTTTTAAGAGATTGACATCTTTGGTGAGTGGGCTTTGCAGAAAGGAGAAAGTGACTGGTATTGATCCTATTTCGGTGTGAACACCGTGTTGGTCTACACTAAAGGGATATATCTGAGTGAGGAATGGGGTTCCTAAAATTAAGTCTTGACTTAAATATTTAATAATTAGGAAGGAATTCATGAAACAAAACTGTTTATTGCAAATATGAGCATTGGATAATTTATATTTGATTTTTAACTGTTCACCTGCAGCAGTATATAACTTAGAACCTGTTTTTTCTAAATATTTAGTAGGGATTAAGCCTTCACAGATACAATTTTGATCTGCTCCAGAATCAAGAAGACCTACCAACTGAATTGAAAAATCTCCTATTTTGAGAAGGACTGGGATGTACCACTTTTGAAAAGTTATTTGAGAAATGGCTGAAATATAATCTGGATTATTTTCAGTTTGTTCTATTTCTTCATCTGAAGTGGGATCTATTAAAGGCTTATCTAATTTCTGTTTCACTAATTCCGTGTTTATTTGATTAATGTCAAAAATTCTTTGATCATTTTGTTCTTTTAACCATTTAACTTCCTGTTTAAGTTCTTTTATTTCTAATTTTAATTCATGCAGGGAATCAGAAGGTTCTTCTTTTTTTTTTTTCCTTTAAATTTATCAAATACTTCTTTTAAATTGTAGGGTTCTACTTGTACTTTTGGATTAAGAACTAATTCTTTGACTTTTAACAAATATTCTCTCTTAACCGTTTCATCCTGAATATGATCTAAAAGTTCGAAGAAAAGTTCTTTATTTGCTTTAGTGATTACGTTAACGTGATTATGTTCATTCATCGCTAACCATACAAAGTTCTCCTATTGCACAGGTACATAAGCCTGTACAATCACAAGAAGATTGTTCACTAAAATCTGATTCAGAGGATTTTTCTTGGATTTCAAACACTTCTTCTGCTTCACTATCATTAGTGTCTGATGAAGGAGAGGAATCATATTGATCAAGGATTTGATTAATCTGTTCTAGAGTGTCTTTTGGTAAAGAAAGCTGATTAACCTTTTTCTTCTTTTTAGCTTTTAGTTTACACTCATCTGCTTTATGACCTCGTTTTCCACAAAAGTAACATTTAATGGTAGATTTGGAAGACTTATCTTTTCTTTTAAAAGGCTTAGAAGTTCTTTCTTTTCTTTCTTTTTTAAAGCTTCGCTTCTTGTCATTTTTTAGTTTTTTAGATGGTGGAGTTATTGGGGAAAATCCAAAAAATTCACAGGAATTACCTAATTCTTTTTTAGATTTCTTATGATAGGATTCCATCTGATTTTTGAGTTTTAGGTCTGTGCATAAATCTGCACTTGCTTGGTTTACATAACTAATTAACTGGCCATATGCTAGATGGTCATAAGGAATTGCGTTTCCAAAGTCTAATTTTAGCCTTTGTCTAACCTTTTCTGCAAATAAAGGAGGTAAACCAAAAATAAATCGTTCTTTCCAGAACGCATGATGGCAATCTGTTCTTAGCATAACCTTTTGTAAAAACATATCTTTGTACCATCTAAAATCATGTAGCTTAGGACAGGTTAAATTTGTAAGGATTTCAGAACTTCTATCTGCTAATTGTTGAGGGTTTCCTACAAAATGTTGAGTTAAAGTAAACATGAAAGTATTTAGACAGTCAGGAACTGTTTCTGATGCTTGAGTGGGTTGACCACTGGCATTTGGGATTATTTTGGTTTGGACTTTTGTGGCATTTAAAATTTCTTGGCGTTGTGGTTCAGAAAGATAGTTATTCAACCACCCATGAAGGACACCAGTAAATCCGGTGGTAAGGATAAGAAGAATGTTGCTATCAGAATTAGTAGGATTTTTACACTTAATGGCAGTGATAGCCATGGACATTTCTTGAATTACATTTAAAATACTATGTTCAGACATTCCATCTATATTCCATTTTGTAATATCTTCTCCTATAAATGCTATTCTAGTTTCAAGATAGCGTTCTTCAAATTGAACATCTGGAAAGGATGGTCTAGGATAGTAATTCCTAGTATATGGATTGGCAAATCGTGGTTGTTGTATTTTTGAAGTCCTTTTATTTCCAGTGAGCTTATTGAGCTGTTCAGGAGAGGGATCAATATCTATTAAAGAAACTGGCTGATGTAAAGTTTGAAGATGTGTCTTACTAGATTCGGGATGATCTTTGGTCTTTAGCTTTTTTAGGTTTTCGTTGATTTCTTTAATAAAATCTACACCTTCTATGGCCATTGTTCCTTTAGTAAGTTTTATGTTTGTGGGTTCATATAATATAGGCTTAAACACTGGATTAGGATCTACGGATTGTTTTGGATTAAACTGTTTGAATTGTGGGATTTCTCTTACAGAAGACTTGCTATCTAATTGTTCTACTTTACTAGACATAGTGACTAACATCTGATTAGTGTAATTATTCTGTTGAATTACTTTGTTGAGATCCTTATTAGTTACATCTCCTTGTCTATCTAATTTTTCTAACTTAAAAGAAGAGGCTGTAATTACATGATTTTCTACAGGGATTTTAATTTCTTCTGCTGGAGGGAAAACTGATTCTCTAACTTCATTCTTGGTTGTATAGCATTTCTTGGTGATGACATTTAATATATCTTTTTTCTGATACCTAATTAGCTCATACCGATCGAAGAAATCTAAATGTCTGTTTCATTTTAATCCGATCAGAATAATACTTGTTGTAAGAGTCTAGCTCTTTCTGGTTCAGAAACTGTAGCAAAATACCATTTACATTTTATCTTATTACATGGCCTATTCCATAACTTACGAAGGTAATCCTTGTCAAGGGTAAAATCTTTTTCAGAAGTTAAAACCATTAAAGTAGAAGGCATATTCATTTCTGATTGAGTAGGGCTTTTTGACTTAATACTTATGTTTTCTTCATAATTTACTTTAGGGATTTCTCCACTAAAGTCGACGTTATTTACTTTAGGAATTTCTCCAGAAAATTCTAAACTATCTGAATCGTCTCATCGCTTTGGGTTCTGGGTAAAGGGAAAGAAGATGAAGCTGCTGAAAAGGATTTTCTCCTAAATTCCAATTCTATATGGCCTATTGATGTTTCTGTTATTTTCCCTAATGTCTTGGATTCATAATCTTTTTAAGATTAATGATGTTATCAAAATTTCAGGTAGGGTTTTGGAGAACATTATCCCACTTAATCAATCGAGGGACAAAAGTATTAGATCTTTCAAAGTTTGTTTCTAATAGACAAGTTTCCTTTGGATTTCCTATATGCTGTTTGGCTTTAGGATTTATTGTAGTTTTCATTACCTTATAATAAACACGATAAATTAAACCAAGAGGTTTTGATCCTAATTCAAATTCCAAATTTTTTGTTTGGATGTTAAGGGTTAAGGTTTTAAGAATGTGTGGATCTGTTAGATCTACAGTGAAATTTGGGTAATGATTAAAATATACTGGACCATGGGCTGTATTAGTTTCAAGGACTGCAAGCAAACTGTTTTGAAAATCGAGATGCCTACTATCTCTCAGAAGAAGGCAGATCGGGGCATCGATTCCTAATCGATAAAGAGGTTTGATTGCTACTTGAACTAATCCAATATGAAGATATCGATATTTATTCTTTTTATGCTGTTCTAAGGTAACTGGATTTAGAAGCTGAATTGTACCATAAGGCTGATTTATGGACACTGTTTTCTCTGTTGTTTTGATTGTATAGCTTTGAACTAAATCAAACATTCCTTTTTCATAAATCTTATCAAATTTTTCTATTGGTAAATTCCAATTCATTAATCTGGATTCAATTCGATCTAGTTGGGAACTAACTTCTAAATCATTGACTGAATCTATATCGATATCTGAGAGGTTAAATGCCATGGGAGTAGAAAATTACTTTCTCTCTCTTTGTCTATGCTAGAGGAATTTAATACGAATTCTGTTGTTCTTTAGAATTATGCCTTAGCCTATGTTTCTTTGTTTCTTCTTAGGACACACCTAACACTATGCTTATGGTTGAGAGCTACGGGACCATCCCCGGGTCCGGGCCAAACAACTCCTCACACGGCTAACAACGGCCTAATCCAACGGAATTATATAGTAGGGGTATTTTGGTCATTTTAGTAGCCAAGGCGATGTGTCTTTTAGCCCCCGAAATAGCCCTTAAATCTTAACAGATTTGGGTTAAAGAATTAGTCTTGATAGTTATGAGTTTTATTTTATTTTATTCAAGTAGTCTAATTTATTATTGGATTAGAGTAAAATAAAATGCCCAAGAGAGAGTTTATATTTTATTTAATTTAATTAGATAATTAATTATTCAGGGTCCAAGGCCCATATTGAATAATTAGAAAATTAATCTAATTATCAAATTGTCTTGAAATTTGGAAATGCATAAAACAATGGCAAGGATTTCTTTCTTAATGGTGCTATAATTCTTTTGACTTGAAAGCCAAATGCCTGAATGAAATCTGACCAACTGTTCAGTAGGGGAATTAGGTTTTTTCTGTTTGAGTATACTACCGTAACCTAAATTTGATGCATTTGTTTCAACAATCATGAATGCTGTTGGATCTGGGATTCCTAGACAAGGAAGTTTTTTGACTATCTATTTAATTTTCTTAACAGTTTGGGTTTGTTATAAACCCCAAGGGATTAGATCTTTTCTAAAAACTTATCTTGATTTTTTTTCAGAAATTAGTTCAATAATAGTATCCGAAAATTTTGCTAAGAGTTGTTGTGCTTTAAAAAACATTCTAGGAATCAAGAATTCAAAAGGTCTAGTTATTTCTGGTTTTTCTGGCATAAAAACAACTTCTGGTTCTTGATTCTGAAAATCTTCTAGCCTAGCTGTCAATCGCATAATCTCTTCATTTTGAGAAGAAATTATACTAGTATACAGCTTCTGCTGTTGTTGTAATGAATGAATTAATTCTTTTTGAGAATTAATATTCTCATTGTAAGACCTACACTTATCATTTAATAATTTAAAATATCTACTTAAAGCATCACAATGGTTACAAAAATTTATTTTCTGTATATTTGTGTCTACTGGAGAATTACTTGTGCTAGGTATATCAGTTATTTGGGGAAAAACTTATAGGGAAGAAATATTTGATTCTGTTCTACAGTCTGGTTCAATAAAGAAATTTAAACCAATTCTACTTCTAGCAAACTCTAATGCTTCATGAAGATTTCTAAAACCTTTGTATAAGGGTTTGTTAAAATTTTCAACACATGCCATCACAGAAGTCCATTGTGAGTAAACACCTGGTTGGTGACCATGTGTTACTACATAATGTGAATAACTCTGTCTTGGCATATTATTAAGATAAAATGCTAAGGCCTGTAAACTTTTAATCTTTTGGCTTGTATTTTGTGCATTCCAAAGATTATCTAAAAATATTTGGTGAATATCCTTTCATTTACCTTCTACTGGAGTTCTAAAATGGATATTGGTTCCTTTGGGATAGTTGACGAGCTCCCATTAGCCAATCTTTACAGTATTTTTGTTGAAATCCATCTGTAAAGTCATGTAATATCTGTTAGTAATCTTGACAAATAATCTGCCGTTTTATTCTCATTTCCTTTAATATGTTCAAAATTAATTTTATACCCATCATTAGTAATTCTATCTAAGAAATTTAACCATCTTCTTTGAGAACTACGTTTTTTATTTTTCTTATTAATAAATTTTACTATTACTTCACAATCAGTTCTAAGTGTAAATTCTTATTTATTTAGAATGAATAGCCTAAAACTATCTAAGGAATAACATATTGCTAATAATCCTGCCTCAATACTACTAATATTCCATTTTTCTCTATATTTACCACTACTATACCGACAAATTTGTTCTTCTAATTTATTACTATATTTATGGGGTTTGGATTTTAAAATAGCTCCCCATCCTTTATCACACCCATTTGTTTCTATAATTAAATAATCACTATCTAAAGGTAACCTTAAATCAAGTAAATTTTTTACTTTTTCTTTTATTTGTTTCACTAATTGTATATCTTCTTTATTGAAATATGTTTGTCCTCTATGGCTTCTTTTACTATATAATGGTCCTATGATTTTACTTAAGTCGATGAATAAATGGTCTTGCATAATTTAATATTCCTAAAAACTGTTGTAATTGTTTTGTGTCTTCTATTTTATCAGGAAATTCTAATACTTTTGTACTTATATGGGGTTGTAATTTTATTTTGCCTTGGTCTATTTCTATTCCTAAGAATTCTATATTTTTCTTAAATAATTGAGCTTTTTTACTACTAATTATAATACCATGTTTTAAGAATTCAGACAAAATAATTTTGAGATGACTAATATGTTCATTTTTGTTTTTAGAAAAAACTAAAATATCATCTATGTATACTAAAACAAAACAATTATATTTATTAAAAATTGTATCCATTTTTCTTTGAAAAACTGCAGGTGCATTTTTTAATCCAAATGGCATGACTAACCATTCAAAATGTCCTAGGGGACAGGTAAAAGCAGTCCATGCTATACTATCTGGGTGCATTCTAATTTTCCAAAATCCTGATTTACAATCAAATTTACTAAATATATAACATTCTTGAATTCTGTTTATCAATTGCTCTTTATCTGGAATATTATAACTATCTTCTAATGTATTATCATTTAATTTTTTATAATTTATGACCATCCTACTTTTTCCTCTAACAATTTCACTATGTTTTCTAACAATAAAGCCAGCACTTCTATGAGGACTACTACTATTTCTAATTACTTCTAATTTTGATAAGTCTCCTATGTGCATTTCAAACTCTTTAATTTCTTCATTACTAGCATCAATTTTAGCTATAGTAATTTGTAAATTTGGATTTAGAATTTATAATTTGCAATATAGTTTTTCTTTCTGCCAATGTTTTGTAGGATTTTCTCTAATTATTTCCTCTTTTTCTAATTTACTAAGTATATTGTCTATATCATGAATCCCTGTTTCTAAAAGGTTATATAATTTTTCTAAATGTAAATAGTTAATTTGTATATCCTGATCTAACCAATCTATTTGATAATCTATTTGTTCTAAAAATTCATGGTGATCTATGTCTAATATTTGATCTACTTTATTTTGTTTACAGTTACCAAATATTGAATACTTACAATTTTCAAATTTATCTGGCTATGGAGTTTCTATCTCTGTACGAGTGTCAGGGGGTGAAAGGGGCCATGATACTTCCCAGTGCACTCTGGAGTGCTATAAAGTAAAGTACTACTTTTGAAAAAATTAATACAATGATGGGTCAAAACTAAACCATGATAATATTGAAGCATAAAATCTAATCCTATAATTAAATTGTCTTGAGTAGGTCTAAGATAGATTTCAGGAACATAATAAGGTTCTGTATAAGAGGTTGAAGAAATTTTAAAATGAAAAACTATATTTTTTTTTACTGATTTAGTGTACCTATATATTTTTCCATCCATCTGGGCTGCTTCAGCTATAGTGCTAGCAATTGTATGATATTCTTCAGGTATTATAGTAGTATTAAGAACTGGATTACTACAACCAGTATATATCAATTAGGGCTGGTACTTCTATCTCTATATTTCATATTTTAATTAAAACAAGAATATCTATCCTATTAGTTTTATTATTTTTCTTTCTCTCTAAAATTTCTATATTAGGGGTATAACTATTTTCAATTATTTGTACCTGTTCAATATTTGTTTTATATACATGATGTTCTAGTTGGTCTATCTTTTGTTCTACTACCCTAATTCTTCATTCTAAATGATGCTCTAATGGATCCTCTCTTTGTTTTTGTTTTCCTTTGTCTATTAGTTTTAATTCTATATTTTGTTTTTCTTGACAAAATTTACAGGCTTCTTGTAAACAATTACTATATTGCCATCTAAGTGCTAAAGAGGGATATTTTTCACATAAATAACAAGGTTTGCTATCAGATCCTTTCCTATGTATCCAATCATGTTCACAATTTATAAGGACTAGTTCTTGAAGGGTATCTGTTACATTATCTAAGTGAGACAAATAAGACAATTGATTTTTTGGTGACCGAGTATTAGTTATTTCTTTTACAAAATATAAATCTTCTATTTCTTCATCGGACTCAAGTTGCTGAGAGTCTATATCATCAACAGAGATTATGCTATATACACTTTCTGAATCTGACATATATTCATCTACATCAATAATATCTTCATTTACACATTCTACTAATGCAGTTTGTTTATTATATAGATTATTTTTTCTAGGACAGTCTCTTGATAAATGATTAGGCTGACCACAACTATAATACTGTAATTTATTTTTATAGGTTCTATTCTTACTAAATTTTCTAATATGCCTATCTTTGTTTAAATAAGGTTTTCTAGCTGAGGATTTTCTAAGGTAATATTTTTTCTTATAATATTTCATCTTTGGTTGTCTATAGATTTTCTTAGAATTTTGTTGACCATCATGTTGAGTATAAATATTTTTACAAAAACTATATTCTCCTTTTAGTTGTTTCTGTATTTGTATGAATGTACATTTTTCTACTAATTTCATGACTATAAATTTTATACAAGTACCTATATTTTTTACATGTGCCACATTCCAATCATAAGATTTATAACTTTTATATATTTCTTCTCCTAAGGGTCCTAGTAGTTTTAAGAATAGTTTTTCTAAAATTGATTCTTCGTAAAAACATCCTGCTAAGGTAGTATAATAATAATAATAATCTTGTAAAAAAGGTTTAATAAATTTCCAATCATTTATAGATAATTGTTCTAATTTTCTAATAGCATCTTCTTGTTGAATTCTATTCCCATAATTAGGACTTTGGGCTGTTAAAATTAATTGAATCTTATTTGTAAAATTATGTGGATTGGGTCCTAAGGCTAAATCATTTGCTAATTCTAATGGAAATTTTTCTTTATATTTTTCCCAAGCTGCTCTAGCTGTTTCTCCTAAAAAGGTTTCTAAATAACTATACATTTCTCCTGTTGTATGATCAAAGTTTTGTTGAATATAATGTTGTATCACTAGATATTTCCAAACATCTATTACTCCTTCCCATAATTGTGGGTCATGAGCTACTAAATTTAGCATTCTACCATTATCTTTTAATTTTTTATTATCTATTATTTCTAAAGGTTGTCTTTTTCCCTTGGGTGTTGTTTCTGATTGCATTTCTCTATAATCGTTGTATGTCATTCTAGGTAAATTTTCCGGACCATAATGTCTAACAACTTGTTGTGGTACTACTGGCTGTGGAGGAAGATAAGGATTACTAGAGGCAGTAGAGGGGAAGCAGTGTCCGTATATTCTACACATGTATTATTTTCTTCTATATTTTCAATTTATTATTCAGTTTTTACTCTTATACTTCTATCTAAATCATAATATAAATATTCAGTATCATCTATTTGTCCATTTTGTTCTAATTCTATTTCTAACCTCATTAAATCTTTTTCTGATAGTTCTAAACCTAATTCTTTAGGGTACATTATTCTAGTTTCAGTTTCCATAATTTCTGCACATACATTTTCTATTCCTTGTCTTATAGATTATGTATCTTCATCTTCTTCTATTCTTATGTTTGTATTGGAATAATTTAAAAATCTAACACTAGTTTCTTTTATATTATTTTGATATATTACACTGTCTCTAGGTCCTAAAGGAGTATCTGATTCTAAAAATTTGCTAAGATTCCATTCTTCTCCTGCTAGAATTTCTGGATTAACTTCTATTGGTTTTATTAATTAGATTCCTTTACTAGCCATAGCTTCTATAATAGGTTTTATTTCTATTTTATATTTTGTTCTAGAACCATTGGTTAATCTTCCTATAAATCCTAAACTTATGATTAAATTTTCTCCACTAAAATCTTCATAACCCTTAGTTTGAATACCTATTTCTATATTTTTATTGAAACCTTCTAAAGTTATTAAAAATTTTTTACTACAATAAAAAATTCCTCTATTTTCATTCATGTTTACTTCTATTGTTGCTAGGAGTGCTTTTTTAACATCTTTCCATCTTTTATCTAATATTGTTAATAAAACTTTAGTTCCTAATCTTGATTTTGCTAGTCTTTTAATTCCTACTACTACTAATCCTAAATAAATATAGGTATATGTATTTGTTAAATTTTTAAGACTTTCAGTCATGACTAATTTTAAGGTTCTAGGTTCTATGGTTACTGACAAAGGTTCTTCTCTGCTAGATCTAAATAAACCCGTATGAGATTGTAACCATCCCACTTGGTATAATCTTCTAGGATTTAATAGATCTATATCATGATTTCTATAAATTTCTACATCTCTATTTACATCTATAATTTCTTCTAACTGGATTTGTTTATTTTCTCGAGATTGTCTAATCCTTCCTAAAAGGGAAGTTTCTACACTGGTATTTTCATTTAGAGTTCTACTTGGTCCTGAAAATGATAATCTCCTCATATATTCTATGTTTTCTCACCACTTAATTTTTCTGAAGATAAATATCCAAATTTATAAGTTATTTGTTTTTTCTGTTTTCTTTCTACAGGAATTTTACTAAATTTATTTGTTAATTTATCTATTTCTTTTTCTAGACTTAAGGCTGCTACTCTTTTTTCTAAAATTTCTATTTTTTCACAAATTTTAATTAATAATGCTATTTGAATATTATTTTGTTTTGGATATATTTTATCAGAATTAGAAGTTCCTATATAATCTGTAAGGCCTAAAGTTTCTAAATGATACTTCTTTAATTCTAACAGGCACTTTTTATAATCAAGATTATCTTCTAAAGACATTAACTAAGAATAAGCTTTTCTATATTTTTTAATGTTTTATTTATGTCCGAAACAGATTCTTCTAATTTCTGAGAGTGTTTTCCAAAATTGACTAATATTTCCTTATATTGACTAGTTTCTTCTGTTAAAGATTCTAAGGTTTTTACTCTTCTTATTATAATGTTATTTTGTTCCTTAATATATTCAAAATTTTTTGCTAATTGTTCCAATATTTTGTTTTTGTCTTTAATATGTTTTACTATAATGTTATTTTGGGAGTGCTCTTTTACTCTGTTACTTATCCTTAGACGAATAGAATATTTAAATCTTGAACTTGTAGGGAAAACTAAGAACATAATTTATAGTAATAAACATAAGCATACTTGTTATTTCTCTTCCCAATATATATATTAATATATTAAAAAGCATATTAATATATATATATATTAATATATTGTATTAATATATATATATATATGTATATATACATATATATTAAAATAGTATATTAATATATATATATATATATATGTATATAATATACATATGCATATTAATATATCTTTATATATATAATATACATATGTATATTATATACACATATGTATGTGTATGTGCATATATTTATTAATAATTTAAAAGTACATTAATATATATATATATATATTAATACATACATAAATATATATACACATTAAATATATATATCTGAAGCAAAGCCATCCTCATATTTCGGGACATTGCCTATGCAACCAATCCTTTTCAGTTGAAGAAGATTCCGGCATGAGAACAACTTAATAACAGCTGCAGAACAATTCTCTCTATGATGGGCGAGTCATCGTCATAATGAAAATAAACATCCAGCGCTACGTGAAACATGTTGTTCGAGTTTGATATGAAGCTGGCTATCTCTATGACATCACCATATCGGCAATTAAGTGTAGCTATCGAAAATTAGTTAACTTCAGTAGATCCTCAGTAGAACGTTGATTATCAAAACTTTCTAGGATCTCCAGCTTATTCAATCCTTCCAAATGCAAGTTATTGTTGCCAAAATGAATTCTTTTCAACCAATTCTCTCGATTTTCGTTAAGCTCAGGTAAATATAGGTGCCTAAGCTGTCTCATCTTCCAAAGTACATTTGACATCCAAAGCACATATAGAATAAAGATCCTCTCAGAGACAAGTATCTCAAGTGAATGAGATTACCTATAGCATCAGGTAACTTGAGGTGATTAAGAATACTACAGAAGTACTCTTTACAACTATCAGGATTACAACTAAAACCTTCAAATTCCAGAACTCTAAGCATCCTGAACTAGTTCAATTAGGACTTAAATGCCCATAGCATACATCCCTTGTATCCAAATTCTTCCCCAACAAGCAGCTCCAATGACCTAAGGTGTGTAGTTACTCTATTTGGAGGCGGGAGATATTTAGTTACGTCCTCCTCAGCAATATGAATAACAAGTCTACGAATTTGGCCAGTTGAAGAAGAAGAAGACTTGTATACTTGATTATCAAAGGATCCATTCGGCGAGTGAACCAGTAGGAAGAAGTCTTCTTTTTCGCCTTTTGCAAGCTTAGATCTCTAACAAGGTCATGTAGGCAGGAGGATCGAAATCTTGCAACTCCAGGTATTTCGGAAACTTCAACCCGAACCAAGGAGCGTTGTGCCAACTTTGCTAATTAGTAACTTTCTACTGTGTTCATCATGGATTCATCACCTATTTGGTTTTTCACAAATACCATCTCCTCCGCAATCCATAATTAGTATAATTTCTCTGCCTCTATCTCAGAATCTTCAGGATATCTACCTAAGTAAAGGAAACAAAGTTTCAATTTGAGAGGTAAGTTTTCGTAACTCAATCCTAATATTTTCTCCACTTCCCCTTGTTGTGAGATGCCCTTGCCTCTTCCTAGATAAGCTTTAACATGTTTGGAGATGTAGTGCTGTCTTCTTTAATGGGAAATGCCTCTTTTATGAAATCCCAAGCATCTATTGACCAAATGTCATCCAGAACAATAAAGTATCACGTGTTCTTTAGGATGTTATTAAGTTCTCTCACAAGCTGCTCATCCTTCTAGTACTTCTGTATTTCCTTCGTTTTCTCAGGAATAAACTTAATTAGTATTGTTTGCAGAAGATCTCTCTTTTGTGGTTGCTGTGATACGCAAGCCCATGCAAAGGCCTCAAAATAGCACTTCACCTCTGGATGATTGTATACTTTTCTCGCGGTAGTTGTCTTTCCCAAGCCGCCCATCCTAGTGATGGAAGCAACTCGATGGTGGCAAGTCTTTGTTTCGCTCACCAAATGCCCCACCAACATCTCCACTTCTCCTTCCAATCTGATGAAATCATCTTCCACAACATGGGAATATATTTGGCTTAATTACTAAACTGAAGAAGAACTAAAGCCTCCATCTTCTTCTCCTCTGCCTAGGCCACGCCTTTCAAAACTCCTTGTAAGAGTAGTGATCTTGGATCTGAGTGTTTGGAACAACACAGTCACTCAAGAGGCAAACACTTCTCTTCAGAATGTTTCCCTTCCGAGATTCAATTTTGAAAGTATAATCCTCAATGAGGTCCTCAGCCTCATAAGCTAGGTCTCTGGCCTGTGAAACCCACACCTTCAAAATTTCATCGTCGCTTTGCCTTGTATCTGCATCTTTCAAGAACGATTGCAGTCTGCTTAGCTCCAGTTGAAGCTGCTCAACTTGCTCGGTCACCCCACCCAAAAATATTGCTTCATCAATCAACATTTTGCCAATAGTTTCAACAGCAAAATTGACAACAGATTTGGCCATTTTGGTTGCTATGTCTGCGTTTGGTTTGTTTTCTGTGTTGATGACTGGTAGAAGTTGTGCCTTTGGTAGTTTAAAATTAGAAAGGAAACAGTGAAAGGAAAGGGAAATACTGAACAAATTGGTTGCTTCATGACACAATAAGATGCTCCATCCCTTCTATATAGACATAGATGGCCATTTAAAGGGAAAGTTATTTTTCTTTTTTTTTCTGGCGGTGGTGTTATAGTGAAAGTGAGTTAAAGAATGCTTACAAGTTTCCTTCTGAGTAAATTTTCATTTGTAGTGAAAGGAGAGGGAAACAATGAACAAACTAAAGAGAGGAGGACTATTAACCTTCAGACTACAGCATGGAGTGATAAGGATGATAAGGATGCAAATCGGAATAATAAGGAAGAAAATCAGGCTGTGGTTATCCTTCCCTCAAATAGAAGAAATCGTGAAGAGTAATACCAGGAATCTCACTGATCTCCAATCACTTCCATTGAGCGATATCTTCTCATTTAAAATAGCTATGTGACAGCACTAGTTTCCTAGTTAGTTTCCGGTTACCTTCTTCTACTGTACGTTACTACTTCTTGTTGTAACTATGTATATATACGAAGAGGTTAATAAAAACTCTTGCTCACGGTTGCTTTGATTTAGAAGCCTCTCAACAGACTTTGGATAATTTAGTTTTTCTTTATGGTATCAGAGACATTGTGAGACAAGAGAGTTTTGACTGTTGATAACTGTCTGTATGGTATCAATGGCATCCACAATCTCTCTCAATGTTGCCAACTTTGTAACCCTCAAACTCACACCAGACAACTACCCTCTCTGGCGTGAACAGATGCTCGCATTAGCCGAAAGTCAAGACATGTTTGGCCTTCTCACAGGCGAGAAAGTGAAACCGGCCATGTATACCAATGTCACAGCAGAAAAAATAGCAGCAGACAATGAAGGAATAGAACAGGTTTCCGATGAGTTTCTCAAATGGAAAAAAGAAGATCATCTCCTACGTGGGTGGATCATTGGAACACTCACAAAGGAAACGTTGGGTCTAGTCATTGGCCTGGACTCATCTCAATCAGTTTGTAATGCATTGAAAGAAGCATATGCCCAAGACTCACAAGAGAGGGAATTCATTCTCCGACAGCAACTTACCTATCTCAAAAAGGATCCAAGTCAATCCTTAGCAGACCATTTAAGGAAGTTCAAAACTATATGTGATAGCCTAGCAGCCATAGGCAATCCCATCCCTGACAAAATGAAAGTCTATTGCTTGTTAGCCAATCTTGGCTCCAAGTATGAATCTTTCACAACAACAATGCTTAAACCTCCAATGCCATCCTACAAAGAAGTTGTTTCTCTGTTACAAGGGTTTGAACAACGGAATTCATGGATTGAAGAGTCAAATACACCATCATATGCATTCTATGGAGAACATAATTAGCGCCAGCAGCAACAAGCCTACAATAATCGCAATCATCAAAGCAATCAATTCACTTCAAAATGAAGAGGATTTCAGGCCACCAATAACAGTTTTCATTACTCCAATTTTGCAGGTAATAACTCGGGCTCACAACAATCATCTCAAAGGAGTAGTAATCGTGGTTCTCGACCACCACCACCCGGTAAAAGAAGAATGACCATTACAGAAAGAGAGATGTACAAAAATTAGTACTGTCAACTCTGTGGGAAGCAAGGTCATATTGCCAAAATCTGCTGGAGTTTACCATCACAGTCAAGTAATGATGAACTTCCCCAAGCATTCGCAGCCCTCACCATGGACACCTCCGTTGCTGATACTGAATGGACCACTGATACTGGTGCTTCGAACCACATGACTGCAAATTCTAGTATGCTGTCTAATCTCAAAAAATATGTTTGTTGTGATTCTGTATTTATTGGTGATAGTTCTCCTCTGAAGATAGATGAAATTAGTGATACCTTAGTATCTGATGGTAAGAATAGATTACTGCTGCGTGATGTTCTTCTAGTCCCACAATTAACAAAGAACTTACTGTCCATTAGTCAACTAGCAACGCAATATCCTTTGAACTGTGAATTCACTAATGAGCTATTCTTTGTTAAGGAACGAGCAACAGGACAAATCTTACTAGTAGGACAGCGTAAATGAGATCTTTATGTCTTGAATAAGATGAAGGAAGCAAATTTCTCTACTCGACAAACCTCAGGAATAGACGAGTTATGGCACCAACGTCTTGGACATCCGCAAAGCTCTGCTGTCAAGATTTTGCACACAAAGAAGTTAATTAATGTTAATTCAACGAAGAAAACTGATACTATTTGTGAGAGTTGTCAACTGGGAAAACTCAGCAAGTTACCTTTTAATTCATCTAGTTCTGTTAGTACTCAACCTTTTGAGAAAGTTCATTGTGACATTTGGGGTCCAGCTCCCATTTTATCTCTTGGAAAATTTCGATTTTATGCATGTTTTGTTGATGATTATTCTCATTACATGTGGGTTGTTCCCCTTTGTGCTAAATCTGATTTTTTTTTTTTTTTTATGTTTATTTGGCTTTTGAAAAATATGTGCAGCGACAATTCAATGCCCAAATAAAAATTTTTCACACTGATGGGGGTGGAGAGTTTGATAATAACAAACTGAAATCTCATTTTCAACACCAAGGCATTGTTCATCATCTTTCATGCCCGTATACTCCTGAGCAAACCGGGATTGTTGAACGTCGACATCGCACTATTAAAGAACTTGGCATGACTATGATTTTTCACAGTGGTGTGCCTAAGTTTTTATAGGTTGAAGCATTTACTACAGTAGCTTATTTAATCAATCGGTTGCCCTCTTCATCACTAGCACTTGATACACCTTATTTTCATCTCTATGGTTCTCATCCTACATATTCTATTTTACGTGTGTTTAGATCTAGATGCTATCCGTATACTTGGAATATGAAGAAAAACAAGTTTGATGCTAAAACAATACCTTGTGTTTTTGTAGGTTACAGTAACCAACATAAAGGGTACTATTGTTTAGATCTAACAACCAACAGGATGTTTGTTTCCCGACATGTGGTGTTTGATGAAACCATTTCCCTTGCAAATCTAAAATGTCTCCATCCTGTTCTGTCCCTTCTTGCACTGAGTGTGTAAATCCCTTCATATCTTTACCAGCAGACCAGCCTACTAGTTCTGTAATGCCTGCATCTCCACCTGTACCAATGCCATGTAATCTTCAGCATGATTCTTCAGCGGTCACTGATCCTGTAATTGAAGATGTGTCCACTACTCCTCTTGTGCCATGTGATCATACCCTAACTACTGCACTTCCATCACCACCTGCTACAAATACTTTGCTACACAACAATGATCAGCCGGATGCATCATCTTTATCTCACAGCAATGATCAGTCAGATGCATCATCTTCATCTCCAGCCGATGACTTGCTACCGAGTACAGGTAATTACTTACCTCCTTCCTCTCCTCTAACTTCTAATTCTTCTTCCCATGTTGAACAAGTTCACTCGGAGTCCCATCGTATGGTCACTCGTGCTCAACATGGCATATACAAACCCTATCCCCGTTATGCTCTCATTCATGAGTGTGATGATATTCCAAAGGAACCACATAGTGTCCACACGGCTCTACAGCATGCTGGTTGGAGACAAGTAATGATTGAGGAACTTGATGCCCTGCACCAAAATCAAACATGGACCTAGGTACCTCGAGAACCTCATATGCATGTCGTCGGCTCCAAATGGGTGTTTAAAGCAAAATTGAATGCAAATGGTACCCTTAATCGACTAAAGGCTAGGTTAGTTGCAAAAGGATATCATCAGGATGATGGAATTGACTATACTGAAACTTTCTCTCCAGTCATCAAACCAGGTACAATACGGTTGGTTCTTAGTCTAGCCTTAGTTCAAAAATGGGACATTCGACAACTTGATGTCAAAAATGCTTTCCTTTATGGCTTTATAAGTGAAGATATCTTTATGGATCAACCCCCTGGTATGCATGATCCAACCTTTCCCTCTTATCTCTGTAAACTAAAAAAAGCTCTTTATGGTCTTAAGCAAGCACCACACGCTTGGTTTGATCGCTTTAGCTCCTTTTTGCTTGCCAATGGTTTTGTTTGTAGCTTGGCTGATCCACCCCTCTTCATTTTGCATTCCTCTCTTGGTATATTAATTTTACTACTCTATGTTGATGACATGCTTTTGACAGGATCCCATTCAACATTACTTGATGATTTTATTCAACTCTTGCACTCTGAATTTGCTATGAAAGACCTTGGTTCCATACATCATTTTCTTGGGATTGAAATTCAGCAGGATAACAGCGCCTTACATCTTTCTCAGACTCACTATGCTTACTCAATTCTCAAGAAGTCACAAATGCTTAATTGCAAACCTATGCATACCCCGATGGAATCTAAGACTAAAGGCCTTCATGCTACCACCCCTTATCCAGATCCTTCCTTCTATCGTAGCATTGTTGGTGCTCTCCAATATTTAACTCTTACTAGACCAGACTTGTCATTCTCTGTTAATTATGTCTCTCAATTTATGCAGTCCCCTTCTCTTGCTAGTATGAAAATGGTTCGTCGCATCTTATGCTATGTCAAGGGCACTATTCATTTTGGTTTACACTTCACTAGTGATACTACACTTGATCTTTGTGGTTTCTCTGATGCAGATTGGGCAGGTTGCCCAACCACTCGACGATCCACAACTGGCTTCTGTACATTCTTAGGGAGCAATATTATCTCCTGGTGCGCAAAGAAACAACCTACCATTTCTCGATCCAGTACTGAGGCCGAGTATCGTGCGATGGCTAACACCGCTGCAGAATTAACTTGGCTTACGTTTCTCTTATGCGATCTTCATGTTCCTCAATTGCAACCGCCAACCTTGTTTTGTGATAATTTAAGTGCGTTACAATGCCTATTAATCCAGTTTTTCATGCTTGCAGTAAGCACATTGAATTGGACTATCATTTTGTCCGTGAGCGGGTTTCAATGGGACTCCTTATTACTCGCCACATTTCTTCTCATCTCCAAGTTGCGGACATCTTCACCAAGCCTCTCTGTAAGGTCTCCTTAAATCACTTTCGCAACAAACTCTGCCTTCAGCCCCGGCATCGTTTGCTGGAGGGTATTAACCTTCAGACTACAACATGGAGTGATAAGGATGATAAGGATGCAAATCGGAGTAATAAGGAAGAAAATCAGGCTGTGGTTATCTTCCCTCAAATAGAAGAAATCGTGAAGAGTAATACCAGGAATCTCACTGATCTCCAATCACTTCCATTGAGCGATATCTTCTCCTTTAAAATAGCTATGTGACAGCACTAGTTTCCTAGTTAGTTTCCGGTTACCTTCTTCTGCTGTACATTACTACTTCTTGCTGTAACCATGTATATATACGAAGAGGTTAATAAAAACTCTTGCTCACGGTTGCTTTGATTTAGAAGCCTCTCAACAGACTTTGCATAGTTTAGTTTTTCTTTAAGGACAAGTTGCTTATGACATGATAAGATGCTCCATTCCTTCGGATATGGCATCATGCCATTTGGTATACAAAAATTACACAGTAGTTATAATAACTATCATGATTATATAAACATTGTAACAATTAAATGAGTACAGAAGCAATTTGTAATAATAGTCATGATTGCAAGAACATTACTCGCGATTAGATAAACAACCATCACAATTTGATGAAAAAACTTTTGTGTGCAAAATAATACCGTTCTACTAAAAGAACTTTTCACACGCAGCCATTCTATTACCATCAGATTTTCGAACATTTTAGTCTTAGTGTTAAATTAGCTACACAATTTCCATACATGTATTGTTCGACTCCCAATCCCATTCTTTCTATGTAGAGGGAGATTGATCATTTAAAGTCAAAGTGATTTAAGGAATGTTTACAAGTTACTTTTTAAGTTAATATCCATTTAACTCTTCAAAAATAGGTGGTTTTGCAACTAGGCACTTTTCAAACAAATTTAAGTAGTCTTGTTCTCCAAATATTTAAAAATTCATAATTATACTTTTCCGTCTCTTTTTTAATGAATGCATCCAAATTTGGGCATTTCAGTGGAGTGATGTGCCAAAAAAAAAAAAAAATCTCTTGGGCAAACTTGTCATCTCAAACTACCAAGAATGTATTTTCATCAAACTAATCTGCCGCAACTTAAAAGAAATGGGAAAGAGAAAAGAAGGGGGAAAAAGTAAAGTGAAAATTAAGTGAGATTAGTCCGGTTAAACAGAAAATTTTGGATCCATCCATTAGAAAATAGACAAACGCTTTATTTGAGAATTTCGAATTTTTTTAGAGGCACAATCGTTCAATTTGATTTGAAAGGAGTTTAATTATAAAATGTATTTCTTTTATTTATTTCAATTTAATTTTTTATTCATAAATATTGTTGCGTACAATTGTTTGCTCTTTTAAGAAACAGTAAAAGATTGGATATTTATCCAATCATGACAAGTAATTAATTAAATAACAAGATTTTTTTATAAAAAAATTCAAATTTAACATTTAGTATGATAACTAAACGATAGTTTGACGTAATGGTTATCAAACATGAATATCCACATTTTGCTTTCAATAAAAACTAGAAACAGAATGTAAGTATTTTGTATGGATTATAATGATAGACATATCCTATTGATAATTTTATGATATTTGAAATTTACTATGCATTTGCGTCTTTATTACACTTATATTAGAAATAATATATTAACACTAAGAAATATTTTTCCAAACAAATAAAATAATAGAGGGAAAATATTCAAAAGTTAACAATAAATATCTTTTCAAATTCTGCAGCTGATGGTTTAGTAAATATGCATGTTCCTATGGGAACTTCTTTTATTTTTTAGTCTTATTCTTTGCTTATGTACAAGGTGCTTATAGATTAGATTATCTACAAATTCCTTTGATTAAATATATCCACCCTCCATATATTTTTGTTATATTTTATCAATAAATGGGTAGAGGTCTGTCTAATCCTATTACGGCACTAGTGTCTTCTCCACCAACTAAAAAAAAAAAAAAATCTTTTCAAACTAATAAAATCAAACAAGAAAAAATATTGAAATTTTAAAACAAATGTTATGTTTTATTAAAGACATATGTAGAAAATTAATGTTATTGTAATACCAAATCAAATAATAGTTTGAAAAGATAAATAAGAAATAGTTTTTTTTTTTATTATTATTCAATTCTAATAGTGAAAGTGGACAATTAGGAATCACTATAGAAGTAAGGGTTTGTTAGAAGTTGGAGCACCCAACAATTCTTGATTATAATTCTTTCTGTTATAAAATTAGGGTAGTGTTAGAATAAAATCTACACACTACACACTAAGAAAATTCTAACTATTCTTTGCACAAGAATTTCTCTTCAAACTTCTCTTTTTCTTTCTCTCACAATTCTTTCTCTAATCTTTCTTTCACTAATCTTTCTTTCACAAAAATAATGGTGTATTATAAGCTTAGAGAATGACTCTATTTATAGAGCTCTAATTAGTGGATTACATCATGGCATACATCATCTTCCACTAATCTTAATTAGTGGTGTCTCCACTAAATGGTGGACATCCATAAAAATCTTCTATAATAATTCACATAAATCCATAATTAGTGGAGCCTCCACTAATTAATAAAGATTCCAATAATTCATAACACTCCCCCTTGGATGTCCATCCATTACATAAAGAATATGCCTCGTTAAAACCTTACTAGATAAAAACCCAGTGGGAAAAAAATCTAGTGAAGGAAAAAGAGTACAATATTCTATATGTCTGTTTATTACTCCCCCTGATGAGATGATTCCTTTAAATCTTTAAACCGACGCATACCGATTTTATATCTCAACTTCTTAAATGTTGCAGTCGGTAAAGTCTTCGTAAAAATATCTGCGAGGTTATCACATGACCGAATTTGTAGCACATCAATTTCACATTTCTTCTGGAGTTCATGAGTAAAGAAGAATTTTGGTGAAATATGTTTTGTCTGATCTCCTTTAATATATCCTCCTCGTAATTGAGCTATGCAAACTGCATTGTCTTCATAAAGAGGAGTTGGAATATCTTTGATTGATGATAATCCACAACTTTCTCGGATATAATGAATCATGGATCTTAGCCATACACATTCTCGACTTGCTTCATGAATGGCTATAATTTCAGCATGATTTAAAGAAGTAGCCGCTATAGATTGTTTCGTAGAACGCCATGATATAGCGAGTATTTCCACATGTAAATAGATAGCCCGCTTGAGAACGTGCTTTATGTGGATCAGATAAATAACCAGCATCTGCATAACCTATCAATGTTGGACTGGTTTTATTTGAATAAAATAATCCGAGATCAATTGTACCTTGGAGATATCGAAGGACTTGTTTAATTCTATTCCAATGTCGTCGTGTTGGTGAAGAACTAAATCTTGCTAATAAATTGACAGCAAAAGCAATATCAGGTTGTGTATTATTAGCAAGATACATCAATGCACCAATTGCACTGAGATATGGTACTTCAGGACCAAGGAGTTCTTCATCATTTTCTTGAGGTCGGAAAGGATCTTTATCCACATTTAATGATCGGACGATCATTGGAATACTCAATGGATGTGATTTGTCCATGTAAAATCTTTTTAGCACTTTTGCTGTATATGTTGATTGATGAATAAATGTTCCACTCTCCAGATGTTTAATTTGTAAACCAAGACAAAATTTAGTTTTACCAAAATCCTTGATTTCGAATTCTCTTTTTAAATAATCAATTGTTTCTTGGAGCTCTTCAGAAGTTTCAATAAGATTAATATCATCAACATATATAGCTAATATCACAAATTTAGAACCAGATTTCTTAATAAAAATACATAGACATACCTGGTTATTTTTAAATCCCGCTTTCAATAAATGTTCATTAAGACGTGTGAACCACATGCGCCCAGATTACTTCAGGCTATATAATGATTTCTGCAACTTGATGGAGTAATTTTCATGAGGATAATATTTATATGCTTCAGGCATATGAAATCCTTCGGGGATTTTCATCTAAACATCATTTTCTAAATTTCCATACAAGTAAGCAGTGACAACATCTAATAGGCGCATATCTATCTTTTCATGTACTGCCAAACTGATAAGATATCGGAGTGTAATAGCATCAAGAACATGAGAATAAGTTTCATCATAATCAATACCTGGTCTTTGTGAAAAATCTTGGGTTACTAATCGCGCTTTATATCGAACGATTTTACTCTTTTCATTGCGCTTTTGCACAAATATCCATTTGTAGCCAACAGGTTTTACACCTTCTGGTGTTCGGACTGCAGGTCCGAAGACTTCACGTTTTGTCAGTGCATTTAACTCCGATTGAATCGCATCTTTCCATTGCAGCCAATCTTTTCTATGCCGACATTCATCAACTGATATTGGTTCAGGATCATCATTATCCTGTGTAACATCAAGAGATATATTGTATGTAAATATATTATCAATAACGGTTTCTATCCGATTCCAACTTCTACGGAAGTGGTATAATTGATAGAAATTTCAGTGTTACTTTCATCAACTTACGGTTCTTTGTCATCGGTTCTCTCTTGGTCTTTATCATTCTTTTCTTCAATATGATCTTCGGATCATTTAATCCTCTTTTCTTTCGAGGATTTTTATCTTTAGAACCAAGAGGTCGGCCATGCTTCGGCATGCTTTTGGCTCAGCGACTATATGTAAAATCTTTTGTTCTGTTGGAACTTCAATTAGAATAGGAGCATTTATAAGCTGGCATATGCGATTTTGTTACTCTTCTAGAGTCAACAAAAATGTCTGGCATTTGATTTGCAATGCTTTGCAAATGAATTATCTTTTGAACTTCAAGTTCACACGCGCTTGTATGCGGATCAAGATAATTTAATGATATTGTCCAATCACGATCTTTCTTGTCTTGTTTCTATTCTCCCCTAATTTAGGGAATAATGATTTCACAAGAGAATAAGAAAAGAAATATAAGAAAATGATGACAAGTAGGAAATGCCAAGAAAAATATCTCCTTTTTTTTTCACTCTTCCCGTGCTCGACTTTTCCTCTTCCTCTCTTGTCTTTTCTTCTCCTCCAGACCCTCTACCTACCATCTACCTCTTCTTCTTCCTCATACAGATATATATATATATATATATATATATATTGATATATATCTCAGTTATCAGTCATTAGTAAACATCAAAAACAAAAATCACAAAGCAGATATGGAGACTCGTAATTCATTTGAGACATGGTCAAATTTTGACTCGGTTTCTGCAGCAGATGTTGATGTATTTTTCTTTCCAAACCAACCGCTTCTGCCTAATTCGAACACAGAAGATTTTGATATGTTTTCCTTTCCAAACCAACCGCTTCTGCCTAATTCGAACGCAGAGGATTTTGATATGTTTTCCTTTCCATACCAACCGCTTCCTCCTAATTTCAGGTGAGATACCTTTGAGGGCTTCCATTTGTTTTTAGTATGCTTGATAATGAAATTAAACTCTCTTTTGGTTTGTTTTTTATATAAATCAGTGGAAGTTTTGAACATACTGCTTTGGACCAAGTTGATCTACCCCTACAAGAGACTGCTTTTGATATTGTTCCTCTTAATGCTATTCCTTTGAATGAGGATATACTTGTGCATGATCCTTTCTACTCTCTAATGGATTTTGAACAAAACCAGAATATGTTTTCAGGTTATTATACATTTAAACATGGATTTTGAATGGTATTACCTTTACTGATATTATTTTCTTTTTCTAGGAGAAATAATGAGTGGTCTTGGCAACGAAGTCGGAGTAAGTATTCATGAAGTGCATAATATCGAAGTTCAAGATATTATTGCAGACAAAATTTCTGGGGAGAAGAAGATGATTAAGAGGCAGAGAGAGAAGAAGGGCAATAACTCCCAGACACTATCAAGAGAAACAATTTCGCAGTACTTTTACCTACCAATCAAGAGCGCAGCCAAAGAACTGAATATTGGCATAACCCATCTCAAGAAAAGATGTAGGGAGTTAGGAATTCGTCGATGGCCTCACAGGAAATTGGTGAGCTTGGAGACCATAATCAAGAATGTTTAGGTTCTCTCTCATATATACTTATAATTTACAAGTATGAAACTATGAAAGATTTATAAGTAAATAACCGATGATATCACTTCGATTTACAGGAGATGCAAAATAAAGAAGAAGGAGGACATATGGCTGAGAAGAAGTTGAAAGAAGCCATTGCGATACTGGAATGTGAAAAACAGTTGGTGGAAGAAAGTCCTAATATGCAGTTAGATGACCAAACACAGAAATTGAGACAAGCATGCTTCAAGGCCAAATATAATAAGAAATTTAATTATAATAAACTTAAGGAGATCATAAAATCCCAAGACTCATTTCGCAGTAATTTTACGGCTAATTCTGCTGCTAGTCTCGATGCTGGCTCAAAGGGGAAAGAAAAGGAGGAGGATGTCGAAAAAGAGGAGCTGAAATCCATAATTACTAATTGTTTGTCTTCCTCTAATGTAAATATTGAAAAAGAACAATTACAAACCTTCATCTTACATTTGTCAGCTCAATTACAAAAGAGCAACTATAAGCATGTATCCTCAAATTCATATGAACACTAGTGATATGAATAAAAGATGTGATGCTTATTATTAATGGAAATATCTTTTTCCCTTATTATCTTTTCTGTTCCACTTCAGGTGGCCATTATTTCTCTGTGATAAGGGAAATATCGAGTGTATCCATGACCATAACCACGGCCACTGCCACAACTACGACTATAACGATGGCTCTGCTGGAGCCAACGACATTCACTACAGGAGTGTTGTTGAGCCGATTCATCCGGCTTCATGATTTCTCAATAATAACTCATGTTAAAGTTGTCAATTTTGGATACCCTTTTTCTCGATATTGTTCTTGTAGGACATGAAAAGTGGAGAATGTCTTCTCCAATATAACTTCATCGATAACTTTTTCTCCAGTAAAATTTTTAACTAAGATGTAGTTTTATACATCACGGAGTTCACGGTTTTACAATCTTGCAACTTCGAGTGCAACCATTCATACTCGTGCGATGGGTAATACGACCATCTTCAGGTGGTCAAATCTTTCTTTTTATCCACATGACATATGGATCTCCTTTTTTTTAGCATTTAGATGCATTTCTGTATGACATATAAATTTTTTTTTCCAGAAATATCAAGGGTTACAAATTCGAATTTAGCGAGATCAATAAATGCGTACCTGTCTTCTGGCTTTAATAACGGTAGAGACTCGTGTTGATAACGTGTTATAAAATTAGGGTAGTGTTAGAATAAAATCTACACACTACACACTAAGAAAATTCTAACTATTCTTTGCACAAGAATTTCTCTTCAAACTTCTCTCTTTCTTTCTCTCACAATTCTTTCTCTAATCTTTCTTTCACTAATCTTTCTTTCACAAAAATAATGGTGTATTACAAGCTTAGAGAATGGCGCTATTTATAGAGCTCTAATTAGTAGATTACATCATGGCATACATCATCTTCCACTAATCTTAATTAGTGGTGTCTCCACTAAATGGTGGACATCCATAAAAATCTTCTATAATAATTCACATAAATCCATAATTAGTGGAGCCTCCACTAATTAATAAAGATTCCAATAATTTATAACACTTTCATAATTTAAAATCCTATACATTCGAGTTAGTTTGGTCGTCAAATATCTAATGAAATATCATTTAGAACTAAAATGTCTGATTGAGTTTGACAAACACTTCCTCAGTAAGTTGTTAATAACATGCTTAATGTCAATCTTTGTAAGTAATTAGGTAACGTAGAAAATGTAAAGCAGAAGATATCAATCTTACTTAATTGTGGATTTTTTATGATTGGAAAAAGTTGGCAAAAGTCTCGTGCAATCATATTTTTTAAAAAATTTTTATTTTCAATAATAGACATTTACTGCACTAATAATTAAAAAAATCATTATTTAATTATTCCTAATATACACATGATAAATGTATCATAATCTATTATTAATTTACTACCCAGTTTCGTTTAATTCCATCGACCCCTGATGCCTCTTTTCCATCAGCAGTCTTTATCAACTGTTATGAATGCGACTCTCTATCTCTATGCCTTCCCGACAAACCAATAATATGAGACAACACCTAAGTATCATGAGAATTACAAACTTTTCTTTCGGAGTTTGGCTTCTTTTAGCAACCACAAGCACAACAAATAGGCAGCTTCCTATGCCGAAAAATCCACACTCCTTTTACTACACGTTTGGTAGATTACTATAGATAAAAGACAGCCAAAAACTTCGAAGGAGCTTTCCATAATAATATTCCAGCGATCTTGAATGGCTCGAATTTGAGTTTGAACTTTCGAAATTATTATAATCAAACTTAAATTTTAAAATATTTTAAACGAATCGAGTTTGAGTCGAGGTTTGACATTCGGTGGCAAATCTTATATAAGATCTTAACAAACGAATTTTGTTCATTTTATAACATATAAGAGTATTGTAAAGGCATAAGAACACCCAAATGGAAAGAAGGCTGAACCCCAAATTGTTGAAGAATAGTGGCCTTGATTTTCTCCTTCTTTGACTTAAGATTAGAAAGCTCTATTTCTCAGTATGGGTTGGAAGAGACAACTCCACGTTTTGGTATATTTGGAAGTCACCAATCTAAAACCCAACGAAATATTTCCGCTCCATATTAGCAATTCTTGAACCAAAAAATCATTAGAATTTAGAGTTCTAATTCTTAACTTATGTTTGATATATATATATATATATATATATGACGATTCTCTTGAGGGCCAGATTGGAAACCACTGCCATGAATAGATTTATATGACATCAACACTGGGGTAGAAATAAGAATATTGTTGATTAAAGATTAATGTTTTCCCATTGACATGTGAATTTTGAATCCAATTCTCAGCACTAACTTGCGAGAAATAATCATTATAGCTTTATAGATAGGATTCTACCTACAGATACTCTCAGCATTATAGCTTTCAGCTTAAAAGGTATGCAGGCATTAGGCAAACTACCGTTCCCAGACTGAGACAAAAAAGGGCGCCTCCTTCTAAGCGCTTCATTAGGCCTTTTTTTCAGTTTTTTTTTTCCTAATAGGATCAAATACCATTTAGATAATAGCCTAATAATTAAACCCAACTCCTCCTCATTTCTTGTAGATAAGCGATTTTTCAATCTCATTTCAAAGTAAAATTTTATTCTAATTCAAATATATTAATATTTTATATATTTTTATTTTTCAAAAACTATTTTTTACTCATAACACATTACATTCTCTCTTTTTGGACCCTATCCGACCCTGACCTCACATATTTAATAATTTTTTACAAAACTCATTTCAAATCAATTCTTATCTATTTACACAATTTAGATACTATTTTATAGAATCTAATAACTCTACGCCTAATCCTTTTAATAAATAGATTTATATGGATAAATTTAAATGAATGACGAATATTCAATTATCCATAGTCATTCATTTATATATATTTATATAATAAGAAAATATTTCTTCTATCATTTTTCTCAAATTTTTATTCTATCAATTTTCGTTTGTTAATTAAAGATAATAGTAGTAAGACTATGTGGTAGTAGAGAATATCACTTAAATCACATGAATAAATATTTTATTTTATTCCTTTATTCCTAATTAATTGTAGAGATTAGTAATGGGACTAATGTCCCAGTGAAACTTAGTTCCAGTTGTGGAAGCTAAATGATTTTTTTACACTCATATGGATATAAATGAGTTAAATGGATATCCATTTGAATATATTAAATTTGTTGAATTTAAATAAACACCCATTTAAGTCTATATATCTAATTTTAATCATACATATGGATTTATTCATGATATATATGGATTTGGATATCTATTTTATTTTTAATTCAAGTTGCCACCTCTACTATGGGTATCAACAATCTTGTAGATTGCTCAGAATAAAGTGAAATATTGAGGAGGGACCAAAATTAAGTTTGGGTAGAAAAGACCCGTGGAAGTTGATTTGAGAAGATCCATAAGAGATCTTGCCAATAGATTATTGATTTGTAGAATAATACCAAAGAAAGAGATTATTGTAGTTTATAGTAAAAGAAAAAAAGGAGTGAAAAGGCCCAATCGAATTGCAGGACATTAGAAAAGGGCAAAATCTGGTCTGATCTCCAGTGGAGTCGAAAGGGACCAGTAAGGTTAGAAGGGAAGATGAAGTTGTGTAAGCTTGTTAGGTCTTTTGTACCTTTTTTGAGACCTTTGGAAGAGTTGGAATTAGGTGTTTGGGCATTGGACACACCCGGCAAGTCAAACTAGTACACTTAAAAAGTTAAAAACAAAATGTTAAAAAGTTAAAAAATTAGATTTAAATAATGGATTTTGAAAATTAAAATATGAAGATTGAATTGTGAAAATTAAAATTTGAATTAATTATAAATTATTTTTGTGCTATATTATGTTATAATTTTGATTAAATAAAAAAAATATTAATAATTATAAGAGTATTTAATATATTCAAATTTCAAACTTAAGTAACTTTTAATTTACTTAAAATTTTTAACAAGATTTTAGTATGTCTTAATCAATTAAGTGATAATAAAAATTTATTATTAAATGTACTTAATTAATTAAATATTAAATATTATCTATTATTAAACATACTTAATAAAATAAATAGTTTATTTATTTATTTTAAATACTTTGTTGAGTTACTAAATAAGGCCCTAAGTCATACAATGCATTTGAATAGAAACTCAATCCAACCCAAAATTTTAATTCAATTAAAAAACTTTAACTTAAATAATTTTTGTTTTATCAAAAATAGTCATTTGTTCACTACACATTATATCTCTCGAGAATAGTCTTTTTCTCTACTTTTGGCTAATTTCAGGGTATATATAATCATTCCTAACTATTTGCAAGGGTTTTGAGTGATATATAGAGGACAGATTTTTTTTAAAAAAAATTATTTTTCTTACAGTTTTTATTATATTATGATTGCAATAGATATAAAGTGTCTATAAAAAATAATTATTTTCTCCACTGTCTCTTTTTGCCAAATAGTTATTTTTCCTACACCTTCTTTAAGTATTTTTCTCTACCAGTTTTTAAAAATTATTGCATAAAAAATGGACATAAATATACTTCGTAGTTTAGAAAAAAAACGTAAAATTACTATTTACTAAAGTAATTAAAATCCTGATTAGTATTGAAAATTTACCACGATTTTGAACCACGTTGTAAAAAAGAAAAAATGGGGTTGGATCACGGTTTCGGATCCTTGCCATATTCTTAATATACTTCAATGCAACGATCTTCTGCTTTATATCTCAATTTTCTTTATTTGATTAAATTAGGCTCTTTTTTATTAGGGAAATTTTCTGCTCATTTATTAGGTAAGGAGGGGCTTTATTTGGCCGAACCTTTGTTGTAGTTAAATGAACAGATATTAGCTGATATAATCCCTTAAAAAATAGATAAAGGAAATAAGGACTCAGACTAAAAAGACCCCATAAGTGAGAAAAATGAAAAAAAAAAAAAAAAGCTCGGCGAAATCAATAGTTCTTCGGACCCAAATATTTAAAACCTAAAAGAAAAATATTATTTGAACAGAAAAGATAGGGGCAAAGGAGAGCCGAAGAAGGTATTCAAATTAAAAAAAAAAAAAAATGCCACCAGGAGATAAAAAAGGAAAAAATAATAAAAGGAATACTTTAAGCAGCATTGCTCTGCCTAGGCATCTCATATTTAGATGGAGAACAGAACACGAAATCCTACATTTATACATGAAAATGTAGAAATTCTAAATTTCACGTTCTCATATAGTTGATTCATATAAGAGGAGCGCCAACCTTAAAGATTGCTCTATATTTGTTTCTAAACCTATGAGAAATGCAAAAAATATAAAACAATCTACAAGACTATGTTAAACTTTCACAAGGCATTCTTGAGAATTACCTGGCTGGACTTTATATCACCTGTCAAACAATTTTATATACATTAAGATACTCACTTTCCTAATAATTTAAAACTGAAATTTTGCCAAAGTAGAAGGTGGAGTAATAAGAAGATTTACCTTAACCAAAGGCACATGTCGGATTTTGTCGAAATCCTCTCCTTCTTCACCATCTATCACTTGAATCCTGCTATTAAATTCCTCGGGCATTCCTCCAATGATCAATTCTTTGAGGGCAGTAATGGATCTCAATTCATCAGGAATCATTTCTAGTTTCTTGCACATCAAAATAGTTAGACTGGAAAGATTGGGCATGGAACCTTCAGCAATAGTCCATTTCACCAAGAGCAAATCATAGAGCTCAAGGGTTCTAAGTTGAGGGAATCCCATAGCACGACATTGCATTTCAGTCCCTCTAATGCACCGCCATAAGGACAGATATCTTAAATTGGGAAGCATCTCAAGTGTTTCCATTGGATCTTCTTGTAGCTCTGAACCATGAAGCGTGAGAGAACAAAGATCTGAAGCAAAACCAGCCTCATATTTCGGGACATTGCCTATGCGCCCAAGCATCTTCAATTGAAGAAGATTCCGACATGAGAACAACTTAGTAACAGCGGCAGAATAATTCTCACTGATGATGGGCGAGTCATCCTCAGGAAAATAAATAACCAGCTTTGCGTGACACATGTTCAAATTTGATATGAAGCTGGCTATCTCTGTGACGTCACCATATCCGCAATTGAGTCTAGCTTGTAGCTGCCGAAGATTAGTCAACTTCAGTAGATCCTCAGTAGAACACCATTGATTATCCAACCCTTCTAGGATCTCCAGCTTATTCAATCCTTCCAAACGCAACTTATTGCCAAAATCCTTTCTTTTCAACCAATTCCCAGGTAAATAGAGGTGCCTAAGCTGTCTCAACTTCCCCAGTACATTCGGCATCCAAAAATGTATACCCCGTAAATCAATAGTATGCAGGTGCTGTAAATTGCCTAGGGATGATGGCAACCAAAAGAATAAAGATCCTCTCAGAGACAAGTATCTCAAGTGAATGAGATTACATATAGCATCAGGTAACTTGAGGTGATTAAGAATACCGCAGAAGGACTCTTTATAACTATCAGGATTAGGATCAAAACCTTCAAATTCCAGTACTCTAAGCATCCTGAACCAGTTCAATTGGGACTTAAATGCCCATGGCATACATCCCACGTATCCATCCCAATTCTGAACCAGCAGCTTAAGTGATCTAAGGTGCCTAGTTAGTCTCTTTGGAGGGGGGAGATATTGAGCCACTTCCTCATCAAAATGAATTAACAGTCTATGAATTTGGCCAGTCGAAGAAGAAGAAGAATTATATACTTGATTATCAAAAGAGCCATTCTGCGAGTGAACAAATAGGAAGAAGTTTTCTTCTTTTGCCTTTTGCAAGCTTAGATCTCTAACAAGGTCATGTAGGCGGCAGGATCGAAATCTTGCAACTCCAGGTATTTCAGAAACTTCAACCCGAACCAAGGAGCGTTGTGCCAACTCTGATAAGTAACTTTCTGCTGTGTTCATCATGGATTCATCACCTATTTGGTCTTTCACAGATACCATCCCCTCCGCAATCCATAATTGGTATAATTTCTCTGCCTCAATCTCAGAATCTTCGGGATATCTACCCAAGTAAAGGAAACAAGGTTTCAATTTGAGGGGTAACTCGTTGTAACTCAATCCTAATATTTTCTTCACTTCCCCTTGTGAGCTGCCCTTGCCTCTTCCAAGATAAGCTTTAACATGTTTGGAGATGCTCTGCCATTCATTTAGGTCCCTTTTTGTAACAAGGATGCCTCCCAGGACAACCACAGCTAAAGGAAGACCCCCACAGTGTACAACCATTTCCTTCCCCAACTCTTCCATTTTATGCATATCTTCAGGGCCTATAAAAAGAAATTTCACAAGTAAAACAATAGCTATACATTCAAAATCTAAGTAAAAAAGATTATGCAAATCCTATTTATCTACTAACTAGTCAATGTAGAATAACTCAACCATTTGAAAATGAAAAATAAATAGCAGTTCCAAGCGTATTAGTCTACCATATGTTAAATTTGGATACATTTTTGAGACAAAGTGAAGTGCAGATATAATGCATATGCTAATAGCAGAATATGCAATGAAAATTTTATTTTGAATGTACTTTTTATATGTTCACATAACGTATAAAAAGTTCTTATATCAGAAATATAACATTGAAATATAAATATAATTTTTATTTTAAATTTCGTATAATGTTGAAATGTTATTATATCAGAAATATGCTAGCTTCTGATGTCATGTTTTCCTGTGAAATTTAGAGAAGAGAGCATTTAATTTCGCATAGCAGTAAAGCAAACTCTAATTACTTTGTTACTAAGAATATGGAATAAGAAGAATGATCGATCAAACCTTGTTCCCCCTCTCCTCTCCTAAATGCTTTGATTCTCAGCAGCTCCCAACTTTCTTGCTCATTCAGAAGTCGTGGCTTGTGATGAAAACCAGTTGGTCCAATTTGCATCGCCACTCCTTCGTCTCGTGTGGTAACTAGGATTGCACTGCTGTCTTCTTTAATGGGAAATGCCTCTTTTATGAAATCCCAAGCATCTATTGACCAAATGTCATCCAGAACAATAAAGTATCTCTTGTTCTTTAGGATGTCACGAAGTTCTCTCACAAGCTGCTCATCCCGCCAGTACTTATGTATTTCCTTTGTTTTCTCAGGGATAAACTTAATTAGTATTGCTTGCAGAAGATCTCTCTTTTGCGGTTGCTGTGATACGCACACCCATGCGAAGGCATCAAAACAGCGCTTCACTCCTGGATGATTGTATACCTTTCGTGCGATAGTCGTCTTTCCCAAACCTCCCATCCCAGTGATGGAAGCAACTCTGTAGTGGCGAGTCTTTGTTTCGTTTATCAAATGAGCCACCAGCGTCTCCACATCCTTTTCCATTCCGACAAAATCATCCTCAGCAATCTGTGAATAGGTTCGCCTTAATTGCTTAACAGATGAAGAAGAACAAGAGCCTCCATCTTCTTCTCTTCTGGCTAGACCACCCCCTTCAAACCTCCTTGTAAGATTAGCGATCTTGGATCTGAGTGTTCGGATCTCTGCCCCTATCGAATGGCGAACAGCGCATTCATTCAAGATACAAACACTTCTCTTCAGAATGTTTCCCTTTCGAGATTCAATTTTGAAAGCATAATCCTCAACGAGGTCCTCAGCCTCATAAGCCAGGTCTCTGGACTGCGAAACCCACACCTTTATCATTTCGTTATCGTTCTGCCTTGCATCTGCATCCTTCAAGAACGATTGCAGTTCGTTTAGCTCCGTTTTAAGCTGCTCAACTTGCTCGCTCACACCACTCAGAAATATTGCTTCATCAATCAACATTTTGCCAATAGTTTCCACAGCAACATTGACAACAGAATCGGCCATTCTGGTTAACGGCGTTTTCTGTGTTGATGACTGATTAGAAGTTGTGCCTTTGGTAGTTTAAAATTAGAAAGGAAACAGTGAAAAGGAAGGGAAAAACTGCACAAATTGGTTGCTTCGTGACACAATAAGATGCTCCATCCTTTCTATATAGACACAGATGGCCAAAACTATACCTCTAAGTTCCCAAAACGATGCTTTAGATCTGATTTATCAAGCCACCACTGACTCTGGAAGTAGAAGTACCGGAGAAGATGCCGATGAAGGGAAAAAAACAAAAAGAACGAAATACTTCTAAAATAAAAATATCATATTTCAATGAACAAGATGACCAAAATACCTTTAAGGTCGTTTTAGAATACGTTGATGAAATTTTTTATTTTATTTTAAAATATTTATTCATATATGTATTTCTAAAATTAATGATTAATTTTTTTTTCTATTTTATCATCATTTATTCTAGATTAACGGTATAATTTTTTAAAACTTTCATCTCTTTTTACTTTTAAAAAATTTTCACTAATCAATAGTTATTATATTTTTAATATGAATAAAATAAAAATTTTATCTAAAAAGAATATAATATAAGACCAAAACACTAATTTGAGAATCATTAAAATTATTTATCCAACCAAACTATGGAAAAGTAAAGGCAGATTCCACACTTCTCACTTTTGTTAGGTAGCCACAGCGCAAAAGGATAACCAAAGAAAGAAAGATGAAGAGGACAAGCGAATTATTGAACGGTATGTCGCCCTATCTGCATTTGATATTATGAGTGTCAATTTTTATTGGTTGGCCCCGGTGCAAACTAGTCAACTACAGCCACCAATTATGAATATCAATTATTGTACGGAAGAGAATTCATTTCTTGGTGGAAGAGATAAAGGGGTTTTTGAGCGAAATGGATTAAAATTCATTTTCAACGCATTAAAAGAGATAAAAAAAAAAATGAGGGTAAAAGGTCAGCATCAATGATGGAAATCAAATATTACACTCTTTTATCTCTCGTCAAATTTTAGATTTTTGCATTTTTTTTCTTATTTTTTTACTTTAGTCTTTTGTAAATAATATTACTAAATCACATCAACCATTACAACAAATTTTAATTTATCACATAATGTTTTCCTTTTTTAAAATCTTTTTGTCCCCATCTAATTAAATCTACATTATAAATTATTTTTAAAATAAATAAAAGTATTGGATTTCCTTTTATTACCATTGGGGTTTGACAAAATTACCGATTTTTTTATAAAAAAAATTGTGCTAAAACTCTCATATCATGTACTTTTTCATTTTAGTAAAACAGTAAAAAAATATTTGCTCTCTGGATAGTTGATTTTGGGTTTGACTAAGAGTTAATAGAGTAACTCGAGATGAAAAAATGTATTATGAGCAAAAGAGGCATTTTCTTCATAACAAGTATTTCTAACTAATAGATTTTTTTTTTTTTTTTTACATAGTGTATCATATTTTAGTAAATGAACATTATTAAAAATTCAAATATCTGTATGTGCATATTAGTTGATTTTCATTTTCACTCATATAATTATAAAATTAATTATTTATTAATTTACGCAATACGCTAATTATATAGTTTCATTTACTTATAAAATTAAGCATTATTCCCTCATCACCAAATAATTATAATATTATTAAATTTTGCCTTATTTAATTTTTGAATATCCATAATATAGAGAATTTTGCAGGTGAAAAAAAAACTTTTTATCTCTTGTCATATAGCTGGTGGGGCTGGTGGGTGGGGTGAGAGAGAGAGAGAGAGAGAGAGAGAGAGAGAGAGAGAGAGAGAGAGAGAGAGAGAGCAGTGAAGAAAATAGGGGATTCGGCCAAACAAGAAGGGATTCTACAAAGGTGGAGAAAAAAATAGATAGAAACAAGCTATCGTCAACCCAAAAAAAAAAAAAATGCAAACAATAATTAATCAGATGAAAGATCTAAGCAAATTAACTACCTCTTGCCTTGAGCACGAGAGTGGCATTAACTAAAGAATATTACCTATCCTGTCAATTCTACAACTAATTTCAGACCATATAAAAGCAAAAGACAGAAAATAGAGAATATTCCTAGCATTGTTGCCAGCAGGAAGTCCAAATCCATAACCACTTTTATTAACTCACTTTTATGGGAACCGCTATCGTTACTCGTGAGTGTAAGAGACTAGGGATGGTAACGGGCCGGGTAGGGCTAGGAATTAGAAAGTCCAGCCCTATTTCTGTCGCCGGCCCTACATACCTCTTATTTTTTCATTCTCATCATCACGGGAAAAGGCAGTCAGGGATAAAATAATTCCCAAACTCGGCCTAATGGAGAAATCGGAGCTCGTTTAGGCTCGAAAAATTTTTTAAAATAAATTTTTTGGTATTCGATATGTTTTTATTTAAAATTTTTTAATCATTTCGAAAGCTTTTGTGGTGATTTTTAATAGTTTACATATTAATCATATCACTGAATTAGTAAAAGTAAAATTGATAAGTTATAATTTTACTTGTTTTCCCTCTTTTCTTCTATTTTTTAATTAATTATATATATATATATATGCGTATGTGTATGTGCATATATATATATATATATATATAATCTATATACCTAATATAATATAATATATAAAATACATATAATATAAAATATATATAAGACAGGTTGGGCGGGCTAGGCCGGGGGAGGGGATCATCCAAGCCCTATCCCCAGCCTGCCCCCAGTTGGTGGACTGAGGAATGAAACCCGCCCCCGGTCTCGTCCCTGCTTAAATTAGGGAAGTCCAACTAGGATGGGCTTAGCCGAATCCCCGATTTAAGCGGGTATATTGCCATTCTTATAAGAGACCAGAGGCCCAATTATCAGAATCACTGTCCATCTGCCTTTTTCATTTCAATGACTGTAAGACAGTAGGGGGAAGGTTCATTTTGTTCAAACAAGAGTTATCTCTTTTTCTTTTTCTTTTCTTGGATACGAGAGGTGTTTCTTATATATATTTAAAAAAAAAAAAAAGACTCAAGCGAGGTTAGTGTAAATTTCCCCAAGAATCTATTATGTAAACTGAATTATTTTCCCCTATTATATGTATCTTAAATTGACCATTTTATTGGAAAATAATGAATCAACTTTGTATAGAGAATTCATAATAACACAAAAATGGCTTAAGTCGCACACCATGTGCTTCCCTACTAAAAATCTCAATTCCTTCTCTGCTCCTCAACCCTCTTCTAGATAAAGAAGCTCCAACATAAGTTGATATGACTAACCTCAAACTCTTAAACCTAAGGAATTAGAGACCTTTTAGTAGAAATACGAACTCTGCAAACAAAGGACTGCAAGACCTAGGTGAGATCACTCAAAGAATGATCAATTATTCGCTACGAAAAGGTATCTTAGTCTACTAAGGAAACAAAGAAAGTACTCTCACAAAAAGAATAACACTCACAGTTGTATTAATTATTGAATCTCCAATTACAATAGTTGGAAGCCTTTATATAGTGTTAGGCTTTTGAAGAATAGGAAATTACTTAAAATATTCGATTATGACAATTGCCTAAAATAATTAGGTAATTAGAATAATTACAAAAAAAAAATAGAAATACTCAATTATGAAAATTTCCTAAAAGAATAGGATTTGAAAATGGTAGCAAAATATTGAGGAATATTGCTGTGATCTTCAAAATATCTTCAAAATATTCATTGGGAATCTTTGAGGAATATTACTGTGATCTATAGAATATTCGTGATGATCTTTGAGGACACTTGCAAGCCCATACTTCTCTTTGGGCTCTTCAATCTCCAAAATAAAGATATTTAATGACGTTTAAGCCATTTGAAAACCTTTAATATCTTTAATGGACAGCTCTTTGTTGCTAATTTGACATATACTTTTGCAAAGAGTCCTTAAATCTTATGATTCTCGATATGATAACTGGTGCTCTAGGCAAATGTAATGGATTCTTGGGTTTGAGATGATTGGATTCGTATCATCCCCCTACTACAGGAAAAAAGACAATAAGTGAGGGACGAATCCCTCGCTGACCACGAATCACTGAGGGATTAGTCCCTTGCTAAAAAACTCCTTGCAAATACCAAGGAAAACAAAATCCCTCACTAATTACGATGGATTACCGAGGGATTAGCAAAAGGTAAACTTATCGAGGGATTAGCAATGACCAATAAATTTTTGAGGGCATAAATCAATTAACAATAGTCAATAAATTGTCGACCCTTGAAAATCCCTCGGTAATTACCAAGGGCTTAGTGATGACCGAATTTGCAACATTTTAGCGACAACTGCCAAATTTAAAATTTTTTAAAAAAATTTAATTAGCTAATCTAAACCCAACCCAGCCCAGCTGGACTAAGGGCACCCCGACCTGACCTGATCCTGCCTCGGCAGCCTGGGTACGTGCGTTTGTCCTGCATCATTACTGGACGCAGGGCTCAAACTCACGTCCTAATTGTGGGGGAGCATGTGCTTCTCCACTATGTCATGCTTATTTTTTGTTATAATTTTTAATTTATATTAATTATATAATATATTTGATTCCAAAAACTACCGCAAATTTGTAGCAGATTAGTGACGGATGGCAAATTCATCATTAATTAGTGACGGATTTACGACAGTTTTCAATATTAGTAGTGTTATTAACTAATTAAAAAGGTCGTCACTAATTAATGATGGATTTGAGATGACCTTCGATTTTATTAGTGTTAATGAATAATTAAAAAGTTCATCACAAATTCGTAGTTAATTAGCGATAGATTTGCAACAGACTTTTATCCATCACTAATTAGCGATGGATTTACAATGGCCTTTAACTTTATTAGTGTTAATAAATAATTAAAAAAAAGGTCATCATAAATCAGTTGTTAATTAGTGGCAAATTTGCAATAGCCTACCGATAAATTTTTTAAAAAATAAATTTATTTTTGAATTTTGGATACCCGCCATAGTTCTATTGCTAATTTGCGACGGTTTCATGGCCATCACAAATTAGCGACCGAATTGCGATGGCTAGTTAATACTTTGTTGCTTTTTCTTTTTTTTTTTTTTTGCCATTGATATTTCATCGCAAATTAGTGATAGCTAAGAAGCCGTCGCAAATATCCATTGCCAATTATCATTTTCCTTGTAGTGCCCCTTGTTGGAATGTGTGCCATCTTAGATTAGGTTTCTGATGTAAATATCAAATATGTTAATAAAAGAATTTATTTTTAAAAATTGTTTGTAAATTTATTTTTTTGTTTGTGCACATTTTTGTTTGGAAAAGACCCATTGTGTTTAAATAAGTGATCCATGTGAATGGAGGTCTTTCACAGTAAGGTATGGATCATGGGTTATTTAAACACATAAATATTTGTTCTTAACCGATTGATGAGAATGAGAATCTCATCATATTTAGGTTATTATATTATGAATTCTAAATGGAGGAATGGTTTACCTTTAGCCAATGAGTCGTCCACTCACTTCATGACATAAGCGTATTTCGAATACGTAGAACAGGACCAGTAGTAGTGATTTTTTAAAGTACTATATGGTAGAAACCTAGATTACTACCACTACAACGTGGACTAGTACTCTACGACTTGAGTATGAGTTGGTAGTCTGACAAAGCTAGAAGCATATACTTTAATATGCTATAGTTGAGGTTCTATCGTATGGTCAATATACTTGCATGTTGGGTATGTGTGACTAGTTAGTTAAGATAGACTTGTACAAGATAGTTTCTACACTATATTGCCCATTGTGGTTGTCTGAATGATCTAAATATCCAGGGCCCTGGGAAACATGATTTGGATGTTTGCTTTAGGATAGCTCCCTTGGAAAGCGGAAACAATCCAGGAAGTCGTGGATCATTAGACTAGAAGCCTAAGGATGGTAGATGTCATTTAGAGGGGTGTTAGTACACTTTTTCCTCTCTAAATGTACGGCGATGTATAGAGAGGTATTTTAGTCATTTCACCTGTAGGTCGAAGACTTTGCTAATGCAGCAATGTCCTTGGGGTCAATATTTCCTTATGGTAATATTAGAAAATATTTAAAATGCAAAATACATCTATTTATATAGTAGGGGTATTTTGGTCATTTTAGCAGCCAAGACGATGTGTCTTTTTGTCCTCGGAATAGCCCGTAAGTTCTAATTAATTTTTGGATTGAGAAATTGATCTTAGTTGAGAGGGTTTTATTTTATTCAGGAAGTTTAATTTATTATTAGACTGGAATAAAATAAATGGAGAGAAATTTATTATCTGGTTTAATTGGTTAATTAATTATTCAGGGCCTAGGTCCAATTTGAATAATTAAAAAATTAACCGGGACTTAAACTAGTGAAAAATAATTAATACTTAATTATTTATTGGGTTATTTATTTAATTAATCCCAAGAAATAAATAATTAAAGTTTAATTATTTTGGTTCATTTGGGTTCATTAATTATTTATTAGGTTATTTATTTAATCCCAAGAAAAATAATTAATGTTTATTATTTTGGACTTTTTAGGTCCAAGAAAAATAATAAATATTATTTTGGCCCAATAGCCTGGACCATAGGGTTTTTTCGGACACAGTTCAAAAGAGTTTAGGGTGAAGCCAAAATTTATTTTGTTAATAATATTCGGGTGTTTGAAATATTAAATCCTGGGAATATTATTTTTATCAAAATAATTATTTTTTGATTTCATGACTCTTGGCTTTCTGTGTAAAAAAATAAAATAAAATAAAATAAAAAAATTAAATTTCTCACCCTCTCGTATCTCTTGGTTTTCATTGGCTTTTGGTTTTGGTTGTTTACATAAGTAGCCAAGGAAGCTAACCGAGAGAGGAGAAGAGTCTGTAGCTTTTCTCATCCCAATTGTGTGTTCACCAACAAGAGTTAGGTAGGGTACATTCTATGAACTGAAAAGCTTGGCATTCATTGCACCGGAGGAGAATATTGGAACCGGAGCTTCAACCAGTAGGAGAAGAAGGAAGCTATTTTTGGTGATTCAATTCACTCAACCATATTCTTCAAGGTTTAAGGCTCCAAGAGGTATGGTTTTAATCCCTCCATGTTACTGCCATGCTCTGTTAGATTTTATTTCCTCCATTTTTATTCCACCGTGCATGCTCTCTGTTTGTTTTCAAATCCTTCACCCCCTTATTGGAGAGAATTCGTCCTCGACTTAGCATCTCCTACATCAAACAAAGATAGATCAGAAATATTAAAAGTAGCACTAATATTAAACTCAATTGAGAGATCTATCTTGTAAGAAATATCATTTATTTTTTCAAAAACTTGAAAAGAACCAACTCCATGTTTAGAGTTATGCCCTAAAAACAATCTATTTATACAATATATTTTGCACATTCATTTAATAAAGCGTTCTTTATATTTTAATTTCTTTGTTTTATATGTGTACGTATATAAAACTGATAGATAAATTTTCAAGTACAATGTATACTATTAAAGAAATCGTGATAGTGATCATGATGTGTGATTTATACTACACTATATAGTACTTGTGCTTAAACTATCCCTGGTCATAGTATTAATGAGATGGAACATCATTAATGTACCAAGACTAACACGTGTTAGGTTTCTTGATTAGATCAAGTGGTAGTTCTCATATTCGTAAATACTGTGATACTCAAAGTTAACACGTGGATGCTTGTTACAAGAGCAAGTATATTGGATAACCTCGCTATGAGATAATCACATGGATAGCTTTTTGGTGCCGGTAATAGAATCTCATTATAGCAAATGTGCAAGTATCCTTAGACTTGAGAACTTCAAGGTACTTTGCTTGCTAAACGTTATACTTTGATTTTAATATTTGGAGTCTCATTGGGACTGTCTATGGGATGGATATTTGGTATAACGTAAAATAAACGAAAATAGTTGAGATGATCAATAAAGGATTCATCACTTCTAATAGTAGGAGTGTATATCTCACGGTCACCTGTAAGGAATCATTATTTAGAAGCCCTTGGCCAAAGCAACTATATGCTGGAAAGAGTTCCAAATGATACATATATTGTGTAATGGCTTTTGGAACAAGTACAAATTAATTCGGGCTAGAATTAGTTATAGTATAGAGGGAGTTGGCATTAATTTCATACTTTAAACCGAATAAGATATAGTATAATGAAAGGAGTTTATTGTATTGATATTTTGCTATTAAAAAGTTTATGTCAAGCCATTTGACTTTTTGGACTTTTGGGTGGTCAAGATATATTGCTAGATGCCGCTCTTGATTTGCTTAATATGGATTTATTAATTAAAAAATTAATAAATCAATCCTAATAATAAAATGATTACTAATTCTATAGTGATTAGAATTAGTTCATGTTTTGGTACTAATAGATTAGAAAACCTAATAAGTCACATACAATAGAGGAATTCGTACTCAAGATGTTATATAATAATATTATGGGGGTTAATATTATTGGAATGTATACTCTCTTAGACTAAGTTTATGATATAATTTTGGTTTATATTAATAAAAATTTTATTCTTAGAAATTGTTTGTGAATTTTTCATTACATTTGTGCACAATTTTGCTGGAAAAGACCCATTGTGTTTAAGTAAATGATTCATATGAATGGATGTCTTTCACAGTAAGGTATGGACCATGGGTTACTTAACACATATACTATTGTTCTTAACCAAATGATGAGGATGAGAATCTCATCATGGTAAGGTTATTGTATTATGAATTCTAAATATGGAATGACTTACCTTTAGCCAGTGAGTGTCTTCTCACTTCATAACACAAGCGTATTTTGAATACGTAGAACTGGACCTGTAGTAGTGGTTTCAAAAAATACTATACAAAAGAAACCTGAGTTACTACTGCTACAGCGAGGACTTATACTCTACGGTTTGAGTATGAATTGGTGGTCTAACGAAGTTAGGAGTATATGTTTTAATATACTATAGTTGAGGTTCTATTATAGGACCAATATGCTTGTATGTTGGGTAAATGTGACAAGTTAATTAAGACAAACTTGTACAAAATAGCTTCTATACTATGTCGCCTCTTGAGGCTGTCCGAATGATTTAAAAATCCAGGGCCATGGGAAATATGACTTGGATATTTACTTTAGGGTATCTCGCTTGGAAAGTGAAAATATTCCAAGAAGTCATGGATCATTGGACTAAAATCCTAAAGATGGTAGATATCTTTTAGAGAGATGTTAATACACTTCTTCCTTTCCAAATGAACGGCGATGTGTAGAGGGATATTTTAGTAACTACACCTGTAGGATGGAGATATTGCTAATGCAACATTATTCTTGGGGTTAATATTTTCTTATAGTAATATTAAAAAATATGTAAAATGAAAAATATAGCTATTTATATAACATGGGTATTTTGGTCATTTTAATAGCCAAAGCGATGTGTCTTTTTGGTCCTCAAATAGCCCGTAAGTCCTAATTAATTTTGGATTGAAGAAATTGTCTCAGTTAAAGAAGATTTTATTTTATTCAGGAAGTCTAATTTATTACTGGATTGGAATAAAATAAAAAATCGAAAGAAATTAAATTAAATTTGAAAAACCTTAGAGGGGAGTGAATAAGGTTTTTAGCAAACTAAAAATTTTTTTCGACTTGTCTAAAATATAGAATAATGATGATCACTAAGTTACCTGGAAGGACTTTATAGTAACATAAAAAGATATCCAAGAACTCATAGATATATATCCAGATTTAGACAAAGAAAGAAACTCAAAATAGTAAATGAATAACGAAAAGAAATAAGATAAGGAATATATAGTGGTTCGATCTACCAAGATCTACATCCACTACCTTAAGCTCACACTTAAAGATTTTCAACCAGATTTCATTTACTCCACTTAATGAAATCAAACAGTACCACATACAAGAAAGGATCACCACACTAGGTTTTCCAAAACCTCTCAATCAAGCAATCACATCAAGGATCACCCCAACTAAGTTTTACACCATAACCTTGATACATTCACCAAACAAGGCTCACCCCAACTGGGTTTTACACCACAACCTTGCACTACAATGGAGATTGAATATCAATAGAACAGTAAAGAGCTCACTTATTTGAGCAGATGTTTACTCGTATACAAATCACAAGTACTTTTACCTTTGACACAAAATGAATTCACTTTGAAGCTTTGATAAAAGGAGATTTTTGAAAATGTTGAGCAATAGTATTTCGAAGAAGAATGTTTCAAAAATCTTATCTCTAAACTTGCTTTAGAGGCTATTTATAGAGCCAAAAAGTGAAGTGCCAACGGTCATAAAGAAACGGCTATAATTTTCTGTTTAAATTTATCTGTATTTTGGACTCAGGTTTTGGACGACGATGCATCTAAAAGGTAAGTCCAAAATGACACTTTTCAGGCAAAAACATTTCAACATAGTTTACAGGATTTTGGATGAATCTTTTGGATTCAAACTATTCAATTCAAAATTCTGAGATTTTCAAAAACTTTGAAATCTTCTCCTGTAGTGCTTCAAGGTAAAATCAAATAAATCAAAAGATAAAGAGACATAGGAATTAATAGAAATACATTAATAATACTTCCTAGTCTAATATTCTTCTAATAAGGACTTCTTGATATGCAACTCCATATACTTCATTATTCTCTTTTGATCTTCCATACTTGAATTCAATCACGAAAGAGTTGCCAAATAATCTTATCTGAATGCCTTAGAAGAATAGAAGTCAAATATATCCTATCACAATAGATTAATAAGTTAGTTCATATTAATGTTTGTCATAAGTCAAAACATAGAAGAAAGCCCTTAGGGCTAACAATTTCCCCCTTTTTGAGTGATGACAAACATAAAAGAAATGCTATGTAATGAGTGAACATGCTGAATGAAAGAGATGCAAATAAATGCAATCTCACAGTATAGATCTCAAAGAAAGCTTATGAACATTAGCTTGTAAACATATCTCAATGAGCCTAAAGCCTTTTATATCTCTATATAAATATTCAAAATGATTTGATAAAGAAGAGATAGCAGACAAGTCATACAATAAGATACTCCCCCTAAATATATGCTTATATGAACATTTTACACATAAGAGGAAAAAACAGAAATCAAGATTTGTACATCCAAAATGTGCGTCCAAAATAGTTTTGGAAGTATGTATAAAACAAGTATTTTTCAAAAGTCCATTTTGGATACCAATTTTGGATGTCCAAAAGGTATATTTTCAATTCAATATAACTTCTTGCAAGAATATTTGTTTGGATAAAAAATATTTGAGTCCAAAACTCCCCTTGACTCAATGCATGAGATAATGAATTTTCAAGAAATGTTTTAAAGAATCTATCTGATTAAAATTTTGACTTTATCACAGAATCTAATATCAAAGATACATTTAACATACAGAAAATGCTTTTTGAATTTAGTAATCATAACTGAATATCATAAACAGAAGTTTAGTCAGAAATTATTCCAACTATCCAGGAAGAAGATTTTCAGTGAACATATATAGTAAATCAGTCAGTTATGCTGTTTAGATCAAATCATATCAGTTATTCTCATAACAGTTCATATCATTTAATTTCAATGCATAACAGTTTATATCATCAGTTCATGCAGTTCAATAGTTCATGCAGTTCAATGTAGTCTATCATATTAGTTTTCATAACGGTTCATCTTTTTCTCCCGAAAACAGTTCATCATATCAGTTTCTCATAACAGTTCATCTTTTTCTCCCCCTTTGTCATCAATAAAAAACAAAAATATTAGAAAGAGAGTAGAACATAACCAGATAGAAATATGCATAATATAAGAAAGAGACTGAAAATAAACAAGTATCCAGCAGCAAGTATCCTAAAGCATAATGTAAAAACCAGAAAAAGTAAATTGTTCAAATTTGCAGAAAGTAAATTGGTTTAGAGATCATCAGAGGAGTGTTCTACCCAACAATGCTTCCTAGGAGATATTAATCATTTTAGCTTTTGACCCGGCACCCTTCTTAGAGTGTTAACCTGCAATTCTGTTTGATTTTCTCTTCACCACAACACGCTTCTACCGCTTTCCAGAAGATTTTGGTTTAGAAGAAGCAGGAGGAACCACTGTTTCCTTCATGGGAGATGATTGTTGAAATGGTTAAGGAGTATAATCCTTTTCTATAGCAGGCAGATCAGATTCTTCCTCTAAGATAGGTTCATCCCTTTCATGAGCAGATACCGTTTGAGAAGATACTGGAGCAGTAGGTTTAGCAGATTTTTCAATTGCAGATATTCTAGTTCTAAGACTTTGAATTTCAGAGCTAAGAAGATCCAATTTCTTAGCTAAAGAATTAATTGCACCCAGTATACTCTTGGATATGCCTGCATCCTGATCTTTTCCTTTGGCAGAAGATTCTACCTGAAGAACATCATCAAGTTTCCTTTTTGTTCCTGTATTAGGAACACACTTCTCTTCACCTTTAATCTTCATCAAATTTTCTCGTTCTTTTCCTACAGTATCCCTCAGTAATTTTCATTCATTATTTTCTCTCACATAACCCAACATTTCAAAAGAATCAAAGCTGTAAACATTTGTCTTGGATGGATCACAAGAAGCAGAATTTAAATCAACTTCAAAATAACTAAAAATTTTGGTCAACAAATTTTCAAATGGCAGAGGTTTACTTGAGGTATTCCTTGTCTGCAACATCAATTTTGTTGCTAAAAACTCGAAATTAATCTACCTGCCTTCAGCTAGAGCAAACATAATCACCATCTGTAAAATGCTTATTGAAGTCTTATGCCCATAGATTGGCACTATCATGGTAGACACCATGTGGTGCAGAATTCGACCAACCCCATTCAGCCATTTCGAGCTACTATTTCTAGAACTTCCAAAATTCTTCTCACCAGTAAAGAATTTCTCAAAAATTTTCAGAACAAAAATATCATTTCCTTCAGGAAATTTATTTAACTCAAAGTATTGAAACCCAACATCTCTTACATCACATATCCTATTGAACAGACTATGATCAAACTCAATGTCTTTGCCTTTCACTCTCAACACATACCAGCGAATCATAAATCCACCCTCAGTTTCTTCAAGTCTCCCTTTCCTTAAGTTAGCATAAAATTCCCAAACAAGAGGAGTGTATAATTTCTCATCAACATTCAGTAAACTACCTCATCCTATGTGATCAAACATGTCCAGAATATTTGACAGATTCAGAAAAACAGAATGGTTAACACGATAACCAGAGATAACCGTCCGGTTTCTCGATACCCAATCATTATACTCAATCTCGCATTTAGAATCAATGCAGCGAGGTACTTGATTTTCAGAACACACTTGTTCTGGAGACGACTCAGAGGAATCATAGTGAGATGCGGAGAAGTTTGGTTGTGGAGAAATTTTTTTCTCTTTTGCCTTGCTTAAACTCAAAACCTTTTTCTTCATGAATGGAGATGGTTTTTGCCCCTTCTTTAGTTTTGGAACTGAAGATTTTATCTTTTCCATCTGAAAGATTAGAGCTTTTCTTGGATTGTCGATTTTTAAAGAAGAAGAACACAAATAATTTGGAAGAGACAGTTACAAGGGTTTTGAGAGAAAAACTCAGAGTACTTTGAATGTCTTTGAGTAATGTGAAATAAAGTGCTTTGAAAATATAAGTTTTTCAAAGAAGTTTAAAAAGACGCGCAAATAAATTTTTTGAAATTTAAAATTCGGAATAAGAAAAATATTAAGGATGGGTTTTGGTTCTTGACCCAATCCAAAACTATCATTCAAAAGAGTATTTTCCTGAAATGCATTTTGGAAGAGGATTTTGATTCAAATACTGCGTCCAAATCAGATGACGGTGCGTTTTGGACGCAGAACATTGTTTCCGAAACCTTTTCTTCACAAATCCTGCATAAAGAAGACTTATGCCACATGGTTAGTTATCAAATTCTTGTAATTCCCAAACTTTTTCTCAGATTGTTGAATTTTTCTTCAACTAGAGGTTTAGTGAATATATCTGCAAGTTGTTAATTCATTGAAATATATTCAATACACACATCGTCTTTGAGCACATGATCTCGGATGAAGTGATGTTTAACTTCTATGTGATTTGTCCTAGAATGCTAAACATGATTTTTTTATCAGATTGATAGCACTTGTATTATCCCACAATATAGGTACGCAATTAAAATTAAGATTAAAATCTAGCAACGTATTCCTCATCCACAAGATTTGAGCACAACAACTCCCGGCTGCAATGTATTCGGCCTCAATGGTGGATAAGGATACACACGCCTACTTTTTACTGTGCCATGACACAAGAGAGTGTTCGAGAAATTGACAATGGCCACTAGTACTTTTTCTTTCAACTTTACAACCTGCATAATTTGAATCAGTGTATCTCATAAGATCAAATGCGTTAGTGTGAGGATACCATAATCCATAATTATATGTGCCAATTAAATATCAGAGTATACGTTTTACTGCACATAGATGTGATTCCTTTGGACAGGATTGAAAATTAGCACAAAGACATACCGAACACATAATGTCTGGTCGTTTAGCAGTAAGATAGAGTAGACTCCCAATTATACCTCTATACTTATATTCATCTACTTTCTTACCATTTTCATCTTGATCAAGTTTTATGGATGTACTCATAGGTGTGCTGATTTCTTTTGCTTCATTCATTCCAAACTTTTTGAGCAACTCTTCAGCATACTTAGCTTGATTTATGAAGATTCCATCCTTAATTTGCTTAATTTGTAGTCCGAGGAAGAAGTTTAGTTCTCCCATCATACTCATTTCAAATTCTTGTTGCATAGTTTTAGCAAATATCTTGTACAAAGAGTCGTTAGTAGCACCAAAAATGATATCATCAATATAGATTTGAACAATCAATAAATCACCAGAATTATTAGTTTTGATGAACAAGGTATTATCAATTAAGCCTCTAGAAAATCCTTTTAGATCAAGAATCCACTAAGCCTTTTATACCTAGCTCTTGGAGCTTGTTTTAATCCATAAAGAGCTTAAGAAAGTTTGAAAACGTGATTTGGAAAGTGCTCATAAATAAAACTAGGAGGTTGTTCAATATATACTTCCTCCTTAATAAAGCCATTTAGAAAGGCACTTTTGACATCCGTTTGATAGAGCATGAAATTTTTAAAGGATGTAAAAGCAATCAACATTCGTATGGATTCTAGTCTAGCAACAGGAGCGAATGTCTCATCATAATCAATACATTCTTCTTGATTAAATCCTTGGGCGACTAATAGCTTTATTTCTAATCACAGCCCCATTTTCATCAAGTTTATTTCTAAATACCATTTTGTTCCAATAACCGGACGATCAAGAAATTTAGGAACAAGTTTCCAAACTTGATTTCTTTCAAATTGATTTAACTCTTCTTGCATGGCAATAATCCAAAATTCATCATGCAATACAATATCAATGCAGCTAGGTTCAATATTTGAAAGAAGAGCAAAGTTGTCAATGAAATACCGTCTAGTTTTAACTCCATAGTTTGGATCTCCAATAATTTGTTCCTTGGGATGACCTGTTTTGGATTTGTAGTCTTTTGACAGTTGTTGATTTGTAGAATCTTCAGTTTGTTCTTTTTCTTGTTCAATTTGCAGCTCTTCAATCTCTTCTTCTTTTGTATGAGTGTCTAATGGTGGAGCTTTGACTTGATCTAACTTGACTTCTTTTGAACTCTCTACATCATCGTCATTTCTTTTTGAAGTATAAATGTTAGATTCAAACACAACATGCACAGATTCTTTCACACAAAGAGTTCTTTTGTTGTATACTCTATATGCCTTTTTGTTGGAAGAGTATCCAAGAAATATGGCCTCATCGGACTTGCTATCAAATTTTTCAAGATTATCTCGGGTATTTAGGATAAAACATTTACATCCAAATACTTTAAAATAAGAGATAGATGGAGTTTTGTCAAACATAAGTTCAAACGGAGTTTTTCTAAAAAATGGTCTTAACATAACTCGGTTTATTATATAGCACGCTGTATTAACAGCTTCTGCCCAAAAATATTTTGTAAGGACATTTTCACAAAGTATTGATCTAGCCATTTCTTCCAAAGTATGAATTTTCTTTTCAAAAACACCATTTTGTTTAGGGATTTTTGATGCTGAAAAATTGTGAAAGACTCAATTTTCATCACAAAAGTGAGTAAATTCACTGCTGCAGAATTCTTTGCCATTATCACTTCTAATAGAAATTAGTTTGCATCCAATCGAGTTTTGGACGCGTTTAATCAGTTTTGAAAATTCAGAAAAGGCTTCATCCTTTTGTCCAAGAAATATGGTCCAAGTAAATCCAAAAAAGTTCTCAACAAGTACATATGCATATTTCTTACCTCCAAGACTAGTAGTCCTCATAGGTCTAAACAAATCCATGTGAATTAATTCGAGTGGTTTTGAAGTAGAAATCATTTTCTTTGGTTTAAAAGAGGGTTTGATTTGTTTCACAAACTGACATGCATCACCAATTTTGTGTTTATCAAATTTCATTTTTGGCAGTCTCCTAACAAGTTCTTTTGAAGACAATTTATTTAGCAAATCAAAAGATACATGACCTAATCTTCTATGCCAATGGTAACCATCATTATCATGAATGGATATGCATCTAATTTCATTAGTTACATGGTCATTAAGATAAAACACATATACATTTTCCATACATTTGGCAGTAAAGATTGTTTCGAGATTTGTACTGTTAAGAATAGAATAAGAATCTTTTTCAAAAATGACTTTGCAACTATTGTCACAAAGTTGGCTAATGCTAAGCAAATTATATTTCAAATCATCAATAAGTCAAAATTGTTTTATAATTGTCAAGGAACCTTTATCAATATTTCCAATGTCGAGAATATTTCCTTTCTTCTTATCTCCAAATGTAACAAATCCTTCATTTGTGGTCTGAATATCTTCTAACAAAGCTGTGTTTCCAGTCATGTGTCTTGAACAACTGCTGTCTAAGAACCACTTGGTGAAGCTCAAAGATCGTACCTACACATGAGAAGGAGGAATGATTTTTAGTACCCACACTTTCTTAGGTCCATGAAGGTTAGTAACATTTTTTCTAATTTTCCAGAATGTAATTCTACCGGATTCCACTTTTCTTTTAATAAGACATCTTGGAACTATATGTCCCAATTTTTCACAATATATGCACGCTTTGTGTATACTGCAAGATAAAGCAGGTTTAATATATTGAGACTTGTTCTTATTCTCATGTTCATATCCTAAGCCACTTCGATTTCCAGCATAAACAAATCTGGGCTTGTAAATTTTGTCTTTATCCTCATGTCTATATTCTAAGCCACTCCAGTTACCGATTTGATATTAAGTTCCGAGTAACTTTTCCAAATTGCTTTTACTATTTGTGAAATTTTCAATGCAATTGGTAAAATCATTGACTCTAATTTTCATATCATCAAAAGTGCTAACCATACCTTTAAGAGTTTGAATTTTATCACACAAATTTTTATTTTCCAAAGATGCATGTTGCAAGGCAGTCATGATTACATCTTTCTCAATGATAGCACACATATGTGACTCAAGAGACATTTTATTATCATTTAACAGTACTTCATTGTCTTCCATCAAATATTTAATCTTCAACTTCATTTCTTTATTTTTTCTGAACAGTTTTTTTAATTCAGGAAACATATCACTTAACAACTCATTTAGATCAACATGCTTTTCATTCATAGATATAAGTGAATTAGGCATGTAATTAGATATAGAAGAGTTTACCTCATTTTCCAAAGCCATAAAGCATATGTTGGCATTTTCTTCTTCAGAATCTCCATCTTCGGACTCAGTTTCATTTAAATTCCAAGTTCCCATCAATCCTTTACATTTCTTTGCCTTCAGATCTTTCTTCTTTTTAAGCGTTCTTCCTTCCTTACCTTTTGCAACAGGACAGTCGGTAATGAAGTGATCAGTACTTTTACATTCATAATATTGAGGTTTGAATCCAGAAGTCTGTCCTTTCTTTCTCATAAATTTCCTTCCTCTTTTGTAGTTTCTTTTATTGAACATTCTTTTGAATTTCTTTGCTATCATCGCCAAATCATCATTGTCCATTTCCATACCCTCACTGCTTTCTGACAGGCTTGTTTCTTCATCTTCATTTTCAATCTTCAATGCTATCCCGTTTTTGCCTCTATCATAATCATTAGATTCATGAAATCTTCTAAGCTTCATCTCATGAGTTAGAAGAGATCCGATCAACTCTTCAGTAGGTAAGGATTTTAAATCCTTAGATTCTTCTACAGTAAGAGTTTTAGGCTGCCAGCTTTTTGTTAAAGCATCTAAAATTTTTCGATTTTGTTCCCCAAGGGAATAAACCTTCCTGTAAGCTTTAAGACCATTTGAGACATTAGTAAATCTCGTGAACATATCAGTAATGCTTTTATTTTGCTTCATAGTAAACAATTCATAGTCATGAATTAGAAGCCCCAATTTTAATTCTTTGACTTGGTTTGTCCCCTCATGGGCGACTTCAAGTAATCTCCACATTTCATTGGCTGAATCACAACCACTAACACGATTGTATTCAGTCGCATCTAGTGCACAACATAAAATGTTCATAGCTTGAAGATTTAGAGTAATCTTCGCATTGTCTTCCATACTATACTCATCATTCTATTTAGGTATTTTTACGCCATCAATCATCTTTGATGGAATAAAAGGACCATTTTCTATCAAATTCCATAACTCGAAGTTAATAGAACACATATAAATTTTCATTCTATTTTTCCAGAAAGTATAGTTGCTTCCATTGAATAAAGGAGGACGATTCATTGAAGACTCTTCTGTTAGGTATCTCACGCATATCATATATGGCGCAGTAGAAAATTAAAATGAGATACCAACCCAGGATCCGCATATGTGTGGAAAACAAGATATAAAGATAACAAAGGTAACAACTTTTTATCTTTCTTTGATCGTGTGGAAAACAAAATTTTCCTTCTTCAAGTCGAGACGTGATCCAGCAATCCTCTTGATCAAACACCACGAGAGTTGAATGTCTAATTACTATAATCATAGTGTGTGATTATCTTTAAAAGTAATCTACATAGAGGATACACTGAAGCACGAAGTTTTCTGTGCTAGCAGAAAAATTAAGTGGCGGCTAGGGTTATTTTGTTCTTGTGCTGAAGAACAACGAGAGAGAGAAGGGAAGGCTTTGTGGAGTTGTTGTGTGGCGTGATAATCACACTCAACTAGGGTTTCGTGTGTATCATTATATCACACGAAAAACTTCTACCAAAAACTGAGAATTCTAAAACAATTAGAATTCCTTAATTATAATTGGAAACATCAAATTCTCACAATTATAATTTGGACCATAAATTATAACTAATTATAATTTGTTCACAACAACTTTCATTTCTCGCAATTAACCCCACTATTTTATCAAATAACATCTTGAGTATATAATCCTCTATTGTGTGTGATGTATTAGGTTTCCCAGTCAATTGGTAGCAAACATGAATTAATCCAAACTTTTTTGAGATTAATAATTCATAATTAATTAGAATTAATCATATTGATTCTAATCAAGATTGGCTCATTAATTCATCAATTAATAAACTCATATTCCCAGATCATGAGCGGTATCTAGCAACATATCATGACCACCCATGAGTCCAGGAAGTCAAGTGACTTGACATGAACCATTCAATAACAAACTACAGTGCAATTAACTCCTTTCACCATACAATATCTCATTCGGTTTGGAGTACAAAATTAGTGCCAACTCTATCCAAAATCTATATTAATTCTGGCCTGAATATAATAGTACTTGTATTAGGAACCCACTACTCTAGATGTGTATCAATTGGAACTATTTCCAATACACAATTGCCTTGGCCAATGACTTCTTGAGTAGTAATTCTTACAAGTGGCCGTGAGATATTCGCCCCTACTATTAGGAGTGGTGAATCTTTTATTGACCTTCTCAACTACTTTCGTTTAACTCACAATGTACCCAATATCCATTCCATAGGCGACCTTCGATCCGGCTCCAGAGATTGGAATCAAAGCACAAAGCTCAGCATACAAAGTACCTTGGAGATCTCAAGTCTAAGGATACTTACACGTTTGCTATATTGAGATTATATCACTGGCACTAAATAGTTATCTATATGATTATCTCATAGCTAGGTCATCCAATGAACTTGTTCCATTAACAAGTATCCATGTGTTAACTTTGAGTATCTCAATACTCACGAATATGAGAACCACTACCTGATCAAATCAGAAAGTATAACGCATGCTAGTCTTAACGCATTAATAATATCCAGTCTCATTAATACTACGACTACGGACTATTTAAGTACTAACACTATATAGTGTAGTAGGAATCTCATATCATGATCTCTATCATGATTTTCTTAACACAGTATTGTACTAGAGACTTTATCTAACAGTAATTTTATACAAAAGTAAACAAAAGAAACTGTAAGATAAATAACGCATTTTATTAAAATAAAATGTGTCATATACAACATACAAGTGATTGCCTCTAGGGTATAACACTAACAAACTCCCACTTGCACTAAAGCCAATCATTCATGTATCTAATACCAAATGACTCAACATGACAATCATGTTTCTTTTGCGATAGTGCTTTTATAAGTGAGTCAGCTATGTTCTCATCTGTGGGAACTCTCTCTATCTTAATTTCTTTAGCTACTTCAGAAGCGGCCATTTACTCAACTTCTATCGTAGAGTCGGCAATAGTCTTTTGTTTGGAACTCTTCCAACTTATTGCCCCTCCGCACAATGTAAACACGTAGCCGGATTGTGATTTGAAATCATCTTTGTCAGATTGAAAACTGGCATCAGTATACCCGTTTATTTTTAAATCACCTTCTCCATATACTAAGAACATATCCTTAGTCCTTCGTAAGTACTTAAGGATGTTCTTTATAGCCGCCCAATGACCCTTACCAGGGTCAGATTGGTATATGCTCGTCAAACTGAGAGCACAAGATATATCGGGCCTAGTACATATCATAGCGTGCATGATAGATCCAACTGCCGAGGCATATGGAATCTTACTCACGTGATCCCTTTCAACTTGTGTCTTGGGAGACATCGACTTTGAAAGGCTTACACCATGTGACATGGATAAGAATCCCTTTGTAGATTGATCCATACTAAACCTCTTTAGTACTTTATCTATGTAGACTGTGAAAGACCTAGCAACCTTTTGGATTTATCTCTATAGATCCTTATTCCAAGAATATAGGTTGCTTCTCTAAGGCCTTTCATGGAGAATTGTTTGGACAACCAAATTTTAACCATTTGCAAGATAGGTATATCGTTTCCTATTTGCAATATGTCATCTACATAAAGTAATAAGAAAACGATTGCACTCCCATTAACCTTCTTGTATACACAAGGCTCATCCATGTTTTGAATGAAACCAAAATATTTGATTGTTTCATCAAAATGGATGTTCAAACTCCTAGAAACTTGCTTAAGTCCATAAATCGACCTTTGCTGCTTGCACACCTTTGTGCCATCACTGGATATGAAATCCTCAAGTTGTGTCATATACACTTACTCAGTCAGATTTCTGTTTAGGAAAGCTGTTAACACATCCATTTTCCAAATCTCATAATCATAATGAGCAGCAATGGTTAGCAGTATCCTGATAGATTTTAACATGGCTACTGGCGAGAAGGTTTCGTCATAGTCAATACCATGTTGTTGACGATAACCCTTCGCCACTAGACGTGCTTTATAGGTAACTAAGGTACCATCCATGTCCGTTTTCTTCTTGAAAATCCATTTGCACCCGATAAGTTTAATTTCATTGGGTGGATCAACCAAAATCCATACTTGGTTATCATATATAGAATCCATCTCTGACTTCATGGCCTTAAGCCATTTGCCAGATTCTGAACTGTTCAGAACATCCTTGTAGGTAGTAGGCTCATCTTCATCTATGAGTAATACGTTATTGTGGTCACTAATGAGAAATCTATATCTCTCAGGTGCCACACGTATCCTACTAGATCTATGAGATTTTTGTATAGTAGAAGGTTCATCTATTTTCTCAATAGATGTGGGATCAGACTGTTGATCCTCATTTGTTTGATCTTCTTGAACTTCACTAAATTTAAAAGTATAAAGCAAAGTAAAATGCTTGTAATGTAATGATAGCAGAACTAATAATTGTTTCTATATATTATTTAAACTTGGTCCTAGTCTATGGACTTCCATCATTATCGGATGAGTAGCCTTCCACATCGTCATCTGTAGAGGATCATGTCTCCTATTCTTTTTTCTCGTCATCGTTTTCATTGTTCGGTTGTACTTCCTCCATCATTAAGCCCGGATCGATAACATCGACTGCCTCTCCAATACCGGACTCATCTGCTAACCTTCTAAAGTTATCGTCCTCAACACACAGATTGAGTGCCATCGTGTGATCTACTTCCTCCTTGTATGGTGCCTCGACAACAGGTGCATCAATGACATGTCGAGCTTTCGATTTACAAATAGCTACCCAATCAGATTTTGGTCTTTTGCTCCCTGGGTAGGATACAAAATACACTTGAGTTGCTTGTTGAGCTAACACAAATGGATCATATTTTGGGTAATTCCTCTTGTAGTTGATGTTAACAAATTTGTAGTGAGGATGAATTTTAACCCCCCGATTTAGCGTTGGATCAAACCAATCACACTTGAATAGGACAACTTTTAAACAAGGAGTCATAGGGAATTGAAGTTCGACAATCTCCTTCAACACTCTATAATAATCGTTCACTATCTCCGTCACTTTTAACACAAACTCTACTGTTAATTATTTTTTTTTGCCAAATGACCGATCATGTGTATAGAATCTAAAACCATTTTTGAAATAGTCATGGAAGTATTTCACTCATCTCGAAGGTCCCCAGACCAAGCTTTTTAAATGTTGATTAATCACTTAATTTTGTGGATCATAACCCTAGCAAAAACAATGTGTTAATATACCTTCATTATCAATGTAATTTATTTATAAGTCCCATTTTGGATTTTCTCAACTGACATAAGTCCTAAACCATCCAGCAAACTCCGACTCTATTCTCCTATCAACTTTAGGGTTTGTTATACTCGGCGCATGCAACTGCAAGTCGTTTTTTAATTTCCTAAAATGACCAAAACGAACACATAAGGATACTTGTTCTAAGTATTGACGTAAAAAATCGAGAAATGTGTAATAAGTATACTTACGTAATATATGGTTGAACCTCTTCACAGTTTAGGTATATGTAATTTGTGACAGCTTTAAATTCATTCGGAGTAAGATATCTATTCTAAATATTTTCCAAAACCCTCTCTGGAACGGTGCATATAGACAACACACTATCACTTGAGTTTGTATCAAGAACACCTTCATCATTTCGAGCTATAGTTGTATGTCGAGTCTACACATACGACTCAAAATAATAGGAGAAGAATGTAGATGCCTCTTCAACTAAATAAGCATTGTAAATTGATCCCTCCACTCTCGACTTATTTTTAACTTTGGTCTTCAAATGATATAAGAACCTAATACATTTTTTACGGATAGAATTGATTCACATAGTGGATACATACATGGATATAATAATACATAATATTTTACCTCTCGAACAGATACATCCATTTATATTAAATAGGGCCACCAACCTTGACCTCGTATGGCAAGTGGACCACAAGTTGCTCCATCACGTCAAAGAAGCCGGGTGGGAAGATCTTCTTCAAGTTACAGATGAGGAATACAATATTATCTTCCAATTGCTTCATATGGGTTGTGGAATTAAAGTTTAGGAGAACATAGGTCGCGATAAAAGAGATTGACTTCAGTTAAAACATTTCAAATTGACACCGGGAGTAATTCTTTAAATGCAGTTGGAAGCAACCTTTCCATAAACACATGGCAATTATGGCTTTTCATACCTGACATTTTGAACTCATTCAAATCAACACACCTGTTTAAATTCAAAGCACATCTATCCGAAAGTCGCAAATCTCTAACCCACTCAAGTTGAAGTTTCTTTCGTTCGGGTATAATAGAGTATTTAGCCTTTGGCATTGATGCTTTCCCGTCACCTAATCCAATCACATATAATTTAGGTCTATCACAATATACCTCTAAATCACGTCGCGTCTTTACATTGTCCTTTGTTATTCCCTTTACATTCATGACTGTGTTAAAGACATTATCGAACACATTTTTTTTATTGTGCATCACATCTATGTTATGACGAATTAAATGTGTTTGCTAATATGGCAAATCCCAAAAGATACTCCTTTGGCCCAATTATGGTGGATTCCTCCGCCATCATCCCTACCAAGCTCTACAGCTGTCTTGGTTATTTTCGGTAAATGACACACTCTATCCCACATACCATCTCCAGAAGCGCGTTGTACAGGGTGTGCTGTCTTACGACCTTTATCCTTTCTAAAATACCTAGCGTCTCTTCTGTATGGATGATCTAAAGGCAGGAAGCACCGGTGGTAGTCAAACCAAGATTATTTACTTCCATTTTGCAAGTGAAATGATTTTGTCTACTCCATACAATACGGACATGTTAATCTGTCAACTGTGCTCCAACCACTTAGCATCTTATATGCCGGGAAGTCGTTTATTATCCAAAGAAGTGCTGCTTGTAGACAAAAGTTTTGTTTCTTTGAAATATCATATATCGAGACTCTACTAAACCGTATCATCCTTAATTCATCTACCAAAGATTGTAGATAGACATCGATTTTATGCTTCGGATTCCTAGGTCTCAGGACAATAATTGTCAAAAATATAAATGGATCCCTCATACATATCGAATGAGGTAAATTATATGGAGTAACAATAACAGGACAATAAGAGTACTGTTTCCCAGACATTCCAAATGGTGAAAATCCATCTGTGCATAACCCAAGACGCACATTTCGAACTTCAGCTGCAAATTCAAGATGACTACAATCGAAGTGTTTCCTAACTTCACCATCGCGTGGATGGCTCATAACGTCCTCTTCCGGTCGACTCTCCGCATGCCATCTCATGTGCTCCGTTGTTGTGGAGGATGCAAATAGTCTCTGTAATCTGAGTGTTAATGGAAACTAATACATCTTTTTGAAAGGAACGTTTTTCTATTGTTTGTCTTTTGCAACTTTCTTCTTTGCCATATATCTGCCATTACTACAGAATTTGCAGTCCCTCCTATTATTATCGGTCATTCAATAGAGTATGCATCCATTTCGGCAGATATCTATCTTCTAAATAGGTAGCCCTAGACCGGATACTAACTTCTTTGTTTGATAGAAGTCATTCGGAAGCTTATTACTACTTGGTAATACCTCTTTCATCAATTGCATCACCTGATTAAAGCATTTTTCCGATTCGTTGTTTTCGAATTTAATATTCAAAAGTAGAGAAACAACTGATAACGTACTGTGATTCTTGTATCCAGCCCATATAGGAGTTTTTGAAGCTCTCAACATGTCATAAAATTTCAGAGCATCCGGGTTTGGTGGTTCCTTAACATTCTTGAATGATGAACGTTCAGTTGAAAAGTGATGTCCCACTACATCAATCACTATATCTCGAAATCAATTATCAGAGTCTGACTCGACTGCAGTCGTACTTGTAGCAAAATCAGACGGTGACGGATTAATACCTTTACCATGACTAGTCCATCGTCGGTAATTAGCAATAAAGCAGAATCTGTACAGGTACAGCTCTACTTCATCAGGAGAAAGGTATGTTTTATTTTTACACCTTCCACATGGACACCTTATAATTGAGGCTGGACCAGTTGACAAACAATACACAATGGATCACTTGACCCCTTGTTTAAACTCAGATGTAATTCCTTTAATCCCTTGTATGTGTCTTCTGTACATCCAACTATGATCATCCATCTACATTTAGTCAATAACCATGTATAATTTGAATGAAGAACCTTGGTGATTGTGGAGGTCGAGGACCCTAATATACTCGTTATGAATTATGGAAGAAAGATTAAATAATGATACCGTAGAAATAGTATCAACTATTAAGTTGTATATTCTAAATTTTTTGAAAAAATTTTGACAGAGTTTTCCTTATAACTTGAACATTTTCCAGGCACAAAGCCACCTTAATTCACCCAACATTTATTGTAAAAAATACACAAAACACAAATAATCACATAACAATTAATCAAAGCAATAAAGTGTTCTACACAAGGAAGCTTGGGCATATTTGAGAGAAATTTGTGAGAAGAGAGTAAATTTGTGAATAATTTACTTGTTGCATGATTTTTTCAACAGTCTTGAGTAGGATTTTGGGTGCCAAAATTTAATTTGCATTTAGAATTATGTAGGTGTTATCTATTTTTGAATCTTAAAAGCCTAAAGGACTACTAACTATGAAAAGGCCTAGATGTGTCTAATTTATCTCAATATGAAGTTCCACAGGTGAAGAGCTCAAATTCCTTTGCATCCCTATTGGTTAAATACTTATATTATTGAAGTAGATATATGAGGCTACATAAGGCAGTATTAGATGGTTATGTCATCAGAAGGATACCTCCATCCATGAGAGAGATTTGCCATGGGTGTACTTGGATAGCAATTTTTCTCGAAAAGGATTTCTCAACTGAATTGGAAAAAAAAAAAAACCAATCAAAGTGATTTTCAATTTCCAAGAATTGTTATTTTCTCACAAAATATCATATTCTCCTCCACTGGCATCACATTCTCTCTTTAGACTTGCGTTTTTTAAGTTTAAATTCATTTTCAAAATACACCCATGTAAAGTATTTAACCATTGTATCAGAGTAAGAATGATGCGAAAAGTATATTGACTATGGTATTTTGTTTTGACAGTAGTATTGACTATGTGAACAAATACCTCAGGTTCATGCGGCTACAAAGATTGAGAGGCGACTAAAGCATAGAACGTTTGCTAATATTACATGGCGGTAACTTTGTAGATTGCTTTGTAGTGAATTTTGGTGTTGTATGATGGTGTTTTGAAGGAATTATGGAAGGTTTATTATGGCTGTAATCATAGAAGAAAAGAATATAAGAGAAAAATGAAGAAGAGAAGTAGTATTTGTAAAGAAAAATGAAAGAGTATTATATTCATTCATGGCTGCCGTTTTTGTTATTTTGTAAAGATGGAATTTTTTATTTCTTCATGATTGAAATCAAGGAAAATTTTGAGATATTAAGATGAATGATTATGTAGATTAAGTGTTGGTCATGTGCTAAAACAAGAATAGAATATATGGAAATACACTAGGTAAGAAACAATAAGAATTTCTTGGCATTAAGCCATCTCAATTTTTAAAAAATTTTGATAGAGTTTCCCTTATAAATTGAACGTTTTCCAAGCACAAAGCCACCTCAATTCACCCAACATTTATTCTAAAAAACACACAAAACACAAATAACCTCATAAAAATTAATCAATAACACTAACTATGAGGATAATCACCCATTACCCATAAGGAATGATAACCCATCACTCACGGGGAATGATCACCCATCACTTATGGTATTTTAAAGATGCAATTGGAGGGTTTTCTTACCTTAGAATTATTTGTCTGTCCAGTTAAATCAATGAAGAACTATATGTCTAACCTGTGCGTAACAATAACATAAGGTTACTATAGAATAAATTATAAGTGTAATATAGTCTGGGCATAAGATGGAAAGAAATCTTAATGAGGTGGAGAGAAACCTTAATTAGTTAAGTAAACAGAATGAGATTAAAAGACCTTATACACCAGTGAACTTTTGAGTTTTAAAAGGTCAAAGGAGGCTGAAACAAAAGATTAGAGACAAAGTCATACCTTTACATTTAGAAAATTAATAAAGTTGTAAGTAAATACCACATCAAGTCTCAGTTACAAATGATGTTTCATTTTCCCTTAATTCCATCATTTTTATCTATTTCCTAGCTATATCACAGCTTATGAATACATTCCTCCAAATTTCATTCTTATGCCTACTTATTTATGCCTTAATGAAATAAATACATTACTCCTAATAAAAACTCAAAACTAGATATACCTACTTCATCCATTATTCCTACTCGATGCAAAAGCTTCAAATCAACAAAATTTAATGACCAATACATCAAGTTTTCATTCGCAGACAACTGACATTCAAAGATCTTTTCAAAAAGAATTTTATTAAGAAAACATCAAGAATATGAACATGGTAGAGATCATTTCCTTTCCTTTCAGATTGAAAATAACTTAACAATTATTCAATCAAGAAGACTTCAGAAAAACTCACATATTAGTTCAAATATGGTTAAGGCCATTATAGTTTTAAGTAAAGTATGGTTAAGGCCAAAAGAAATAAAGGAAATAAAAAGGAAGCAAGTTTTAGGTGAATTTAGGATTCGAACTCAAGTCACTAAAGAATAAAGACCAAGCGTTATCCATTAAACTACAACAACTCTTATTCTTCACCCTCATCCTTAATATCTTATACTTCCTTATTAAATTCTATTCTCCAAAATATGATCTCAATTAACTCAACCACAGCACCACTATAAACTCATTAGGTAAATGCGCACAACATAAAATAATCAAATGTACACATATAAATGCATTCACTCATCATGTGCACAAGCAAGAGGCCTTACAATGCCCATATTTACCCATGAATCAAGGGTGATGCTTGACCGAGTATTATAGTCCTTGCCCTTGATAACCTCCCAAATCTAGAAAAAGTTCCACCTAAATTAATGCAAATACTTCCTATGTCAACTCAAAGATATATAAATCCATAATACATATTTAGTGTATCACATGACCTTATTACCCTTCGTTTGTCAAAAATAATATTAAAGAATAGAAAGCATGTTCTTCACATAAACTCAGTACCTGAGACCTGTTGGGGATATGCCCTAGAGTCAATTTGTACTTATACAATTGTCATTATGTTTTATATAATAATATGAGGCTTTCCTTTCCATGAATAGTGAGTTTTGTTTTGTTGGTCATCAAGTACGTGACTTGATAGTAAAACCCTACAATGAATACAATGACTATTCTAAAGCTGTCCCTGATCGATTATTATTATTGGAATAATAATAAATTAAGATTAGTATGTTTGTGACTTGATGGCTATGTTTTACTGGCCATGGATATTTGTGGTATCGAGTCAAGACATAAATAAATGTTAGAGAACATTGTATTGGACATGACCCACTGTGAGAGTACTTCATGGAATATGTCATAAGTACTTTCTAGCCATAATAATATTGAAAGTCCTTCGACCTAAATTCATCATAGTTTCTTACTTGATAAATTCTATATTTTGATATTGTCTAAAGTTGTCTTTAACCAGATAATAAATTAGACTACTGTTGGATATAAAATAAATCAAGGAGAGGAATATGATTGATTGTGAATGAATTTGTCCCTCTCAATTATGGGAGAGATATCCATAGGCCCCTTGATAAGTTAGACTGTTAAAAAATGCATGGCCGTGCTCAAATATATCAATCTAAGATATTGATATCATTTGTTTGAACAGTCTACTATGAAATCAAGAAATAATTGATTAAGCTTAATAAGGATGACATGCTCCGTGCCTTATGCTTAATCCGGATATCGTGTGACAAAGGGACTAAATATAAAATTATGGTTTGGTTCAAAGAGATCACCGATCTTCATTTAACCTGGATAGTTATAATGTTTTGCTAGAAACCGCTTATAACTTGTGGGCCATTTAAATACGATTTAGGCACGTTGCCGGTGTTAAATGAACCTATAGGGTCACACAATAAGCGAACTTGTTAGGTTATTTTTACGGTGACCAGAGTTCGATGAATCTGGATGATATCCAGATTATAAGAATCGACTCGGTAAAATAATTAGTTAAATTACCGAGATAATGGCGAGAATCTTATCATATCGGTTTTAATTTAATTTGAATTTAAATTAGAATATGATAAGATATGATTAGGGTTGGACTCTAAGAGGTTCGAGGGTTTTTTAAGGAAAACCCTAGCCGTCTTTCGAAAGTCCAATTTTTCGGTTGAGAACATTCGTGCCATTCTCTACCAGAGGAAAAAAAACCTCTCAAACCCTAGGCGCTAGCACTCCCCGGGTATCGAGTGAGTTCGCGGTGTGTATCCGTAGAGGACGTTCGCATACTGCAGCGTCTGGTGATTGTTCGGGTCGAACGTACAACAGCGCAACCAGAATCGAAGGATTTCGATTACAGCAATCAGAGGTAACTCTTAAAGCTTAGATCTTCTTAATCGTTTACTTGGGTCCTCGGGAGGGATTCGTAGACGTTTTCCGCGTTTAGGAGTCCACGAATCCCAACAAGACCTTCAAACATCACCAACAATGGATAGAATCCGTTTCTCACCATATCTTAAGAAAATAAATTCAACTTAACAGTTTACCATAAACCCTTATGTTGTTTTCAATTCTAGCAAACCAAAGTTCCAAGAAGCAAAACACCTATGAAAACACCTCTTTCCTAGGGTCATTCTCCCTAGCTTGGTCTGATGGGCTAGAACTTGAACCACTTTCCTTTCTAGTGGTGTTTTTTTTTTTTTTTCTAGATGCCATGAAGAAGGAAAAATGGTACTCAATGAAAGGGCGAGCATAAGAAAAATATAAGATGAAGAAAATAATGGCTCAAAGGGACTATCAAAGGATGTTAATGAAGCACAAAAACTAGGCAATAAGAAATGGATTGAACAAGGTGAAGAACTTACACAACCATCTCCTTGCTACTCACACATATAAATCCTCCATTATTTAACCACAACTATAGCACAACGCCTCTAACAAGTTCCACCACAATGCACACCACTTCTCCATCAATACAACTCAAACACAAACTAAGATCAACTCCACAATTGAATATGCCAATTTGCAGCAACTTATCAACACAATTTTAGCAATATAAATCAACAAAATCAAACACAAAACACATTTATAATTCATCTAAAATCATGCCCAAAATCCTCAAATTCAATCCAAACAATTCCTTCAAGCAATCCCAACTTTCACAATAATTATTTAGCAGCGACATACACAAATTTACAGTAGCAAAAATGCAGGATTTTCAGCCATATTTAAGTCCACAAGCAACCATAATGCAACCAAAACTAATTCTAAATTGCCAATTAGACAAACAAATCACTCCCCAATCAATCTACATTTCCAAAATAGTTTATATGTAGCTTCAATAACTCAAAATAATGTATAAAATTTCAGAATTTTTGGACCTCCAAAGCAGTAAAATTCACCAACAAAATTAGCAGAGATGCAAAATTAGCACAAACATCCAATGTTATCTTTCAAAATGTAATCATTTACTAATGATTTTTCTAAATCAATACAGGCTCTGCAGAGATGTTGTAAAATCGACAAAAGTCCCACTTAAGCTTAGAAAATCAAATGACACACTTAAGCTCACGGAGTGTTATCTTATAACAAAAGGAAGGGTTGGTAGTTCAACACACCACGATCAATTGCAGTCCGCTGCAGTGCCCAAGCTCTGGCGACAGCGGTTGAGGTCGAGACACTGTGGCGGTAGTCGTCCTTACGGAAGGTCGCCAGTGGTTTGGTGATGGGAGGGAATTGCAGCTTTGGTCAGATAGTGGTATGGCGGTAGTTTAGGCAAGGAGGAGGGAAGGTCGCCGATGGGATTAGAAGGGATTTGACATATTAGTTGGAGAAAAGGGGAAAGAACACAACGAAAGAGAAGAGAGAATTAGGGATGTTATAGTCGTTGGGATTTGTGAGGGAACAATTCGTCGCTAATCCCTCCCTATTAGCGAGGGATATGCGACGGCAACTAAAAAATAAAATAAATATAATCCCTCAATATTCCCTCTCAAAATAGCATGCTATTAGTATTGGGAATATGCCCTCTTTGATTAGTTTTCTGATAAAAATATCGAATATGTAAATAAAAGAATTTATTTGTCAGAAATCGCTTGTAAATTTATTTTCTTTATTTGTGTACATTTTTGTTTGGAACAGACCCATTGTGTGTAAATAAGTGATCCATATGAATGGATGTCTTTTATAGTAAGGTATGGATCATGGGGTATTTAAACACACAAACAATTGTTCTTAACCGATTGATGAGAATGAGAATCTCATCATGTTTAGAATATTATGTTATGAATTCCAAGTGGGGAATGACTTACTTTTAGCCAGTGAGTAGTCCACTCATTTCATGACATAAGCATATTTCGAATACTTAGAATAGGACCTGTAGTAGTGGTTTCTAAAAAGTACTATATGGTAGAAACCTAGACTACTACTGCTACAGCGTGGACTAGTACTCTATGACTTGAGTATATGAGTTGGTGGTATGGTGAAGCTGGAAGCATATGTTTTGATATACTATAATTGAGGTTCTATCAGAGGGCCAATATACTTGTATGTTGGATATGTGTGACTAGTTAGTTAAGACAGACTTGTACAAGATAGTTTCTACACTATATCGCCCCTTGTGGTTGTCCGGATAATCTAAATATCCAGGGCCCCGGGAAACGTAACTTGGATGTTTGCTTTAGGGTAACTCCCTTGGAAAGCAGAAACACTTTAGGAAGTCATGGATCATTAGACTAAAAGCCTAAGGATGGTAGATGTCATTTAGAGAGGTGTTAGTACACTTCTTCCTCTCTAAATGTACGACAATGTGTAGAGGGGTATTTTAGTCATTTCACCTGTAGGTCGAAGACTTTGCTAATGCAGCATTGCCCTTGGGGTCAATATTTCCTTATGATGATATTAGGAAATATTTAAAATGCAAAATACATCTATTTATATAGTAGGGGTATTTTGGTCATTTTAGTAGTCAAGGCGATGTGTCTTTTTGGTCCTCGGAATAGCCCGTAAGTCCTAATTAATTTTTGGATTAAGAAAATGATCTCAGTTGAGAGAGTTTTATTTTATTCGGGAAGTCTAATTTATTATTAGATTGGAATAAATAAATAGAGAGAAATTTATTATCAAATTTAATTGGTTAATTAATTATTCAGGACCTGGGTCCAGTTTGAATAATTAAAAAATTAATCGGGACTTAAACTAGAGGAAAATAATTATTACTTAATTATTTATTGGATTATTTATTTAATTAAATCCCAATAAATAAATAATTAAATTTTAATTATTTTTTGGTTCATTTGGGTCCATTAATTATTTATTAGGTTATTTATTTAATCCCAAGAAAAATAATTAATGTTTATTATTTTAGACTTTTCGGGTCCAAGAAAAATAATAAATATTATTTTGACCCAATAGCCTGGACTATAGGATTTTTCCGGACACAGTTTAGAAGAGTTTAGGGTGAAGCCAAAATTTATTTTGTAAATAATATTCGGGTATTAAATCTCGGGAATATTATTTTTATCAAAATAATTATTTTTGATTTTATGACTCTTGACTTTCTGTGTGGAAAGATAAAATAAAATAAAAGGGAAAAATAAATAAATTTTCCCAAGTCTTTTGGTTCTGTCTCTCCCTCTCGTGTGCCTGTTTGATTTTCTGGCTCTTGGACTTCTTCACTGGGCTTTTGGTTTTCTGGGATGTGGCTTTTGTTTTTAACAGAAGAAAGCCAACATAGAGAATGGCCAGTGAGCTGGAAAAACGTTTGATCATTTTTCCTTCAACCCTTTGTGCTCACCAACTGGAAAATTAGGCTGGGAATATTCTGTGAACTGGAAAGCTAGCATTCCACCGGAGGAGAAGAAAGAACCGGAGAAGGAAGAAAGGAAGCTTCAGTGCATTGGTGATCATGGACGTTGGAAGGAAGAAGCTGTTCTTGAGCTTCAAGCCATTCAACCATGTTCTTCAAGTTTTTAAGGCTCCAAGAGGTATGTTTTCATCCCACCATGCTGTGCCAATACTCTAATATTATGTTTATGTTCTCCATTTTCATTCCCGTATGCATGCTCTGTGATTATGTCAATCCTTCAAGTGGTATCAAAGTATGAATTTGATTGACTTAGGGAGCATGTTAGTTAATAAAAATGGAGAAAAACATTGTTTGGAGCTTAAATATGTGATCCTTCGCTATTTATGGTATGTGATATGTCTTCTGTAATCTTCCAAAATGCTCACTGTAAATTTTTGATTTTGAGTTTTGATCGTGTAAACCCAATTTAAATGGGTATACGCGATTGTAGTTTTGGTTTGGATGATTTTTTGTAATGAAAAATGTCCAAAGGAAGCCAAAGCAAGCAATCTGTGAAGAAATCGCAGAAGAAACAGACGTAGAAAACTCTTTGGAGAAGATGATACTGTTCCTAAGTCGCCGTTGGAGCCTAGCTGAGCCGAGCTGCACCGCGAAATCTGTGAGAAGAGCCGCGTCCATCCAGCTGTCTAAGCTGAGCCAATTGAGTGATATCCGAGCCGTTTCAATTTGAAATTTGCAATTGCTTTTCGGGTTCTTGCGCGGGTCAGAGAAGATCCGATCGGGGCAGCACGCGGGCTGAAGCGCAGAGAGAAGCCGGGCTAGTTCGCGGGCAAGCTCCACGGGTTGCGGTTGGAGTCTGATTTGGTGCGGGCGGTGGACCGGGGCCGCGGTGGACTGCAGGCTATGCGGGCGCGAATCCGGTGCATTCGGTGCACGTGGACCGCTAGTAAAAAAAATAATTTTTTTAAAATTTTAATTTGGGTCCCATACCAGGTGAAGTTAATATTTTTGCAATAGTTTATATTCTTAGAATATATTTGAATGAAAAATATTAGTAAGAGATTTTAGGATTAAACAAGATAATTAATTAATTAATTAATTAATTAATGTGTTTAATTCTATTATTTGGACACATAGGTTTAAAAATAGAAAAGTATAAAAACGTTTACTGTTTTCTAGTATGCTATGTATTTTGTGTACCTATGTGCGCGTTTTCTCAAAGACCAAAGTCTTTGGGAATATTTATACAAGGAAAACATTTTTCTTTAAAATTAAATGGTTATTTTAACTTGAACAAAAAATAATCATTGGATATTTTCTCAAAGGATTTAATCATTGACGTAGAAAATATATTGGATTTAGATATTTTTGTAAGTTAAAATAGAAAGCCATTTTATTTTATTTTGCACAAGAAAAATTATTTTATTAAATAAAATTGAGACCAAAGTCTCGAGAAAATTTTTAATTGGAAAATTTTTTGAAATCATTAAGTTTTAACTTAAATAGAATTTGTCCATGGAAAAATCTCTCAAAGGATATAATTCTTGACATAGAAATTTTAATAGACCTGGATATTTTATTTGTAAGTTAAAGAAAAACTTAATGAAAATTTCAAAAGGATATTTTTTCAAAAAACTTTATTTTAAAAGACTAAGTGGGAGAGGGGTTCCAACGGCCCCACCGCTTTCATCACGGTCCTCATTAGAGATCGTGGGTCCCCTCGTGTCACCCTGGGAGTGAACCTGTATAGGATGGGGATACCACAAGGATCTAGATCTAATGGAATGATGTAATTAATAACCTGGGACATGTACTATAATCGGCCAGCCCACGTTGGAGGTAATAGTGCGAGGAATGTCCATAGGAAATGAGAGGAAACGGCCATCCTACGATGAAGTTATCCTATAAATCATTACCTAGAAGGAAAATTAATTTGTGGTGGTTATTACACTTAGCTTAGGGAACTGTTAATCTTCCAAAGAAGCTATGTCAGTTTTCCTAAGAGCCAAATTAATTTCTGTGCACAAATTTATTTTCAAAACTAAATCATTTCTTTTATTTTTCGATTTTTCGAAAATGGTGGAAGGTTCTTTTAGTCCTTTGGCTGTTATTCTCCGTGAGAATAAGTTAACGGGACCAAATTATGTGGACTAGAAGAGGAACCTTGACATAATACTCATAGCCGAAGAGTATAAGTATGTCCTTTATGAAACTTATCCTGAGATCGGGGAAGGTTCCACCAACGAGGAGCGAGAGGCTGAGAAGGCATGGAAGAAGGCTAATGAAATGGCACGTTGCTATATGCTAGCCTCCATGTCTAATGTGCTCCAGTCTAAATACGAGCATATGGCTTCTGCGTATGACATTAGTCATTCATTGGCCATTATGTTCGCAGATAAGAGCCGGCCCGCAAGGCAGGAGGTTCTTCAAACTATAATAAACTCTAAGATGGCTGAGGGAACATCAGTCAGGGAGCGTATGCTCAAGATAATTGCTTCTTTCGAGGAGGCGAAAATCTTAGGGGCTATCATTGACCCCGAGAGTCAAGTGGACATGGTTCTCGAATCTTTACCGGGTTCCTTTACTCTGTTCAAACTAAACTACAATATGAACAAGTTAAATATGAGTTTGATTGAGTTGATGAAGGAACTTCAGATGGCAGAGAAGGTCATGAAGCCACATTCAATGGCCATGATTGCTAAGACTTCTTCCTCAATAACTGGGTCTAAGCTCAGAAAGTTCAAAAGGGAGAAGGGAAACGCAGTAGCCCAGCCCAAGACCCAGCCCAAAAACAAATCAAAGGGCAAGTGCTTCAAAAGTGGGAAGAAGGGACACTAAAAAAAGGAGTGTCCAGATCTTCAATCCAAGAAAAACCCCACATGTAATGTTCTCTATCTAGAGTCTATATCAATGGTTAGATCAACTTCCACTTGGATTGTTGATTCAGGAGCCACTGATCATATCTGTAACTCCTTGAGGGGTTTCGAAAGATAAGTAGACTCAAGATGGGCAAACATAGATTACGCGTGGGAAATGGAGTACAAGTCTAGGCCCTTGCAGTGGGAGAGCTGGATCTTGTTTTGATTGTGATAATAAAGTGGTTTTTATAGATATTTTATATGTACCCGGTTTTCGTCAAAACTTGATTTCAGTTGCAAAACTTATAAATCAAGGATATTCTGAATATTTCCATTCTAGTATTTCTATCAGTAGATATGGAGAAATATTATGTATTGGGCACATGTCTGGAAATCTATTATTAATCAATCAAATAATGCTCAATCTGAACCTTTAACTAAGAAGAGAAAGACCAATATCAATGACTCAAATCTTTGGCATCCGGGGTTGGGTCATATCAACTCAACCAGGATTCAGAGGCTAATCCATGATGGGCCTTTGGGCACATTGAGATTGAAAAATTGGCTTCAGTGTGAATCTTGCCTAATGGGAAAAAGGTCTTTTATCCCAAAGGCGGATAGTGCCAAGGAGGTACTGAGTCTTATTTACACTGATGTGTGTGGTTCCTTGTCTACACCAGCTAGAGGAGGTTTTGAGTTCTTCTTCATTTTCATGGATGATTGTACAAGGTTTGGTTACGTTTACCTGATGAGACGCAAGTCTGACTCTTTTGACAAGTTCAAAGAGTTTAAGGCTAAAGTGGAGCGTCGGACAGGTAAATTAATCAAGACCTTATGATCGGATCATGGTGGAGAGTATCTCCTAGGTGAATTCAAGGACTACATGGTACATCATAAGATAGTATCCCAATTCTCTGCGTTGGGGACACCCCAGCAGAACGGAATAGTTGAGAGAAGGAATATGACATTGATGGAAATAGTTAGAAGCATGATGTTTCATGCTACTCTTCCAGTATCTTTTTGGGGATATGCCCTGGAAACAGCGGCATATATTCCGAACTTGGTGCATTCCAAGTCAGTACCTAGGACTCCCTATGAGATGTGGACTAGGCGTAAGCCAAGTCTGAATCATTTCAGGATATGGGGTTGTTCAACTTATGTACTGATCAAGGGAGACAAGCTGGAATCAATGTCAGAATTATGCTATTTTGTTGGGTATCCAAAAGGAACATAGGGTGGTTACTTCTATCATCCTAAGAAGCAGAAAGTACTGGTTAGTGCCAATGCTAGATACTTAGAGGATGATCAAAGTATTTTCACGAAAGGTTCAACAAGATTGGAACTCGAGGAGAAGTTATCTTCGGAAGTAACTTTTTCTGACCCGATTGTGGAACAAGAAGAGGCACAACCTCAAGAGACTATACAAATGGTGCCTTGTCGCAGTGGGAGAGTATCTAGGGTTCCAGATAGATGGAATGGAGAAGCTTTTGAGTTGATTTTTGACCATCAGGAACAAGACCCCATTAGATACGAGGAGGCAATTGCTGATGCCGATGCAGATCTATGGCATGAAGCAATGAAAGTCGAGATTGAGTCTACGTACTTCAATTAGGTTTGGGATCTTGTAGCTTCACTTGAAGGGATAAAACCCATTAGGTGTAAGTGCTTGTACAAAAGGAAGAGGGGAGTGGATGGGAAGGTGGAAACCTTCATTGCTAGGCTTGTGGCAAAAGAGTATACTCAGAAAGAAGGGATCGATTATGAAGAAACATTTTCCCTGGTGGCCATGCTTAAATCCATTCGTATCCTCCTTGCCATCGCATGTCACTATGATTACGAGATATGGCAAATGGATGTCAAGATGGCATTTTTTCAATGGTCATCTTAGTGATGACATCTATATGTCCCAACCGGACGGTTTTATTGCTGACGGCCAAGAACATATGGTTTGCAAGTTTAAGAAGTCCATTTATGGACTTAAGCAAGTATCGAGAGCGTGGAACATTCGTTTTGATGAGACTGTAAGGTTTTATGATTTTATTCAAAACGAGGATGAACCATGCGTGTACAAGAATCTTGAGGGGTTTAATGTGGTTTTTCTTTTCTTGTATGTGGATGACATTCTATTCATTGGAAATGATGTAGGGTCATTATCATCTACAAAGGTTTGACTATCTAATCAATTCAGTATGAAGGACTTGGGAGATGCCAGCTACATTCTCGGGATTAGACTTCCTAGAAATAGGAAGCAGAGAATGTTAGGATTATCCCAAGTCCGCATACATTAACAAGATGCTGGCCAAATACAGCATGGACTCATGCAAGGGTGCCCTAATCCCTTGCAGATATGGGTTGCCCCTTTCTTCAAGGGACTATCCTAAGTCTCAAGAAGAAACGGACATAATGAGTAGGATTCCCTACGCTTTAGCTGTGGGAAGTCTCATGTATGCCATGCTGTGTACTAGGCCAGATATCTGCATTGCCATAGGCTTAGTTAACAGATATTAGTCAAACCCTGGGAAGGTTCATTGATCAACTGTAAAGCATATTCTTATATACCTTAAAGGAACCTTGGAACCATAAGGAAGGGAAGCATATAGTGAGGTAGTACCACTTAGTCCGGGATTTCCAGAGACGGGAAGTCGTGGTGGAACAGATTGCCTCCGAGAACAATCTAGCAGATCCATTCACCAAGCCTTTGGCTAAGAGGGTCTTCAAGAGACACTTAGACACTATCGGGGTGGGCACCTATGGACTTACCTAGTCTTAGAGTGCAAGTGGGAGATTGTTGGGAATATGCCCTCTTAGACTAGTTTTCTTATGAAAATATCGAATATGTTAATAAAAGAATTTATTTGTCGAAAATCGTTTGTGAATTTATTTTCTTTATTTGTGTATATTTTCGTTTGGAACAGACCCATTGTGTATAAATAAGTGATCTATGTGAATGGAGGTCTTTCATAGTAAGATATGGATCATGGGTTATTTAAACACGTAAACAGTTATTCTTAACCGATTGATGAGAATGGGAATCTCATCATATTTAGGTTATTATGTTATGAATTCTAAGTGGGGAATGGCTTACCTTTAGCCAGTGAGTAGTCCACTCACTTCATGACATAAGCATATTTCGAATACATAGAACATGATCGGTAGTAGTGGTTTCTAAAAAGTACTATATGGTAGAAACTTAGACTACTACCGCTACAGCGTGGACTAGTACTCTATGACTTGAGTATATAAGTTGGTGGTCTGGCGAAGCTGGAAGCATATGTTTTGATATACTCTAGTTGAAGTTCTATTGGAGGGCCAATATACTTGTATGTTGGGTATATGTGACTAGTTAGTTAAGACAGACTTGTACAAGATAGTTTCTACACTATATCGTCCATTGTGGTTGTCCAGATGATCTAAATATCCAGGGCCTTGGGAAACGTGACTTGGATGTTTGCTTTAGGGTAGCTCCCTTGGAAATGGATCATTAGACTAAAAGCCTAAGGATGGTAGATGTCATTTAGAGAGGTGTTAGTACACTTCTTCCTCTCTAAATGTACGGCAATGTGTAGAGGGGTATTTTAGTCATTTCACCTGTAGATCGAAGACTTTGATAATGCAGCATTGTCCTTGGGGTCAATATTTCCTTATGGTGATATTAGGAAATATTTAAAATGCAAAATACATCTATTTATATAGTAGGGGTATTTTGGTCATTTTAGTAGCCAAGGCGATGTGTCTTTTTGGTCCTTGGAATAGCCTGTAAGTCCTAATTAATTTTTGGATTAAGAAAATGATCTCAGTTGAGAGAGTTTTATTTTATTCGGGAAGTCTAATTTATTATTAGATTGGAATAAATAAATAGAGAGAAATTTATTATCAAATTTAATTGGTTAATTAATTATTCAGGACCTGGGTCCAGTTTGAATAATTAAAAAATTAATCGGGATTTAAACTAGAGAAAAATAATTATTACTTAATTATTTATTGGATTATTTATTTAATTAAATCCCAATAAATAAATAATTAAAGTTTAATTATTTTTTGGTTCATTTGGGTCCATTCATTATTTATTGGGTTATTTATTTAATCCCAAAGAAAATAATTAATGTTTATTATTTTGGGCTTTTTGGGTCCAAGAAAAATAATAAATATTATTTTGACCCAATAGCCTGGACCATAGGATTTTTTCGGACACAGTTTAGAAGAGTTTAGAGTGAAGCCAAAATTTATTTTGTAAATAATATTTGGGTATTAAATCCTGGAAATATTATTTTTATCAAAATAATTATTTTTGATTTTATGACTCTTGGCTTTCTGTGTAGAAAGATAACATAAAATAAAAGGGAAAAATAAATAAATTTTCCCAAGTCTTTTGGCTCTGTCTCTCCCTCTCGTGTGCCTGTTTGATTTTCTGGCTCTTGGACTTCTTCATTGGGCTTTTGGTTTTCTGGGATGTGGCTTTTGTTTTTAACAGAAGAAAGCCAACATAGAGAATGGCCAGTGAGCTGGAAAAACGTTTGATCATTTTTCCTTCAACCCTTTGTGCTCACCAACTGGAAAATTAGGTTGGGAATATTCTGTGAACTAGAAAGCTAGCATTCCACCGGAGGAGAAGAAAGAACCGGAGAAGGAAGAAAGGAAGTTTCAGTGCACTGGTGATCATGGACGTTGGAAGGAAGAAGCTATTCTTGAGCTTCAAGCCATTCAACCATGTTCTTCAAGTTTTTAAGGCTCCAAGAGGTATATTTTCATCCCACCATGCTGTGCCAATACTCTGATATTATGTTCATGTTCTCCATTTTCATTCCCGTATGCATGCTCTGTGATTATGTCATTCCTTCAATTAGCGAGGGAATAATTCAGCGACAGAATAGTGAGGGTCAATCTCAACGAAGATTTTAATGCCTTTCTGATCCCTCACTAATTGCGTTGTATTAGGAAGCGATTAGCAAGGGATTTTTTGAACTTCAAATTCCGCTCAAAATGTCCGCGTGATTTTAAGTTATATGTTTTGAATCCCTCACTAATCCCTCGATGTATTTTATCCGTCGCTATTCAAAGACGGATTAGCGACAAATATGTCATTTTTCTCAATTTTTGCAATACTCTATTGGGAAAATATATTTATTACTATCAATACTTAGCTACTTCCTCCTTAGCTATGGATTAAGAGCCTGAATATTTCGCCAGTGAACAATTCTAAATAATCATCATGGTGTTTGTTTAGGTTTAATTAATATCGATTCTGTTAAGCTTACTAATATGAGAGGTTTAATTAGTATTGACGTGCTTTCATATCCCAAAATTGTATTTATTACCCAAATCAAATGTAATAAAACGTAATATATAGAACTTCGATTGTACACGTAACTCTCATAGTAATTAAATATGTGTTCATATTTGCATTATCCATTGACCATATGATGCATCGAAATATATATATATATATATATATATGTGTGTGTGTGTGTGTGTGTGTGTGTGTGTGCATATAAAGTGACCAATGTATTATATACTACACATGATGAATTTGTACAGAGGTATAATACATGCATATCATTTAATTATAATCTATATTTCGTAACTTATCGATGGTAATTACACATATATTGAATGCATATACATTGGTTACAATTCAACAAATAATAAAGAATTTAGCATTTATTAGGATATTCCATAAAAAAAAATTTACCACACGCAAAAGTATTGTGAAGAAAAAAAATTGAGAATGCACAAATTGGGGAATCCCTCGCAAATCCCTTGGTAATTAGCGAGGGATTTGTGACGGATTATTTCAGCAATGGATTAGCGAGAGATAATAATTATCCCTTGCCAATAAAACTCCAATCCGTCGCAAATCAACCAATGAATTGTGACGGAAAATATTCCCATTCTAACCCCTCGCAAAACTGTGAGCGATTAGCTAGGGATTATAATTTTATTATAATTTAGAAATTTTAAGAATTCCGTCACTATTCTCTCGCAAATTAGAGTGGGATTAGCTTGGGCTCAGTGACAAATCCGAAGCTAAAATTTTACAACGAATATTAAGTAAAAATAAAAAAATCCGTAACAAATCCCTATCAGATTTGCGACAAATTAGAATTGGATTTTATGTTCCCTCGCTAATTTGAAAGGGATTAGAGTTGACGCTGATCTATCGCTAGTCAGCTAGAGATTAGCGGGGGAAAGTCAATCGGTGTGCCTATCTCATTTTTCTCTCGCTAATCCCTCACAATCCCTCGCTAATTCCTACCTTTCTTGTAGTGATAGAACTGAGGGACAACTGAACAAGGTACAAACTGAGTACTGCAGAGGAAAGTACAAACTGAGTACTGCAGCGGAAGCTTTATTTTTTCCTCCATTTTTTAGAGTTAGTCTTATTACAGAGGAAGCTAATTAGTTAGATATGATTCACTTTTTTTAATATTCTTTTTGTCTAGATATGTGTTTTTGTTTTGCTTATGATTGGCTTAGACTTTTTTTTTTTAAAAATTTATTTGTCATGGACTCTTTTTTTAAGCTATTGTAGATTAATTTATTTGTGAATCTTGTAGTTTTAAATTTAGTATTAGCAATAAAATATTCTTTTTTCAAAAATCATTATATTTATTTAGATTAAAAGAATTTTATTTTTATATTTTTAACAATTAGACTTTATTTAGAGATATTTTTAAATTTTGAGAGGGGTCAAAATATAATTTTTTATATATATTATATATATATATATATATATATATATATATATATATATATATATATATATATATAAGGGGTTTTAAAAATCTTCGGGGAGGGGGCCACATTTGTGTCTGCCCCTGATTGTATATGAAAGTGGATGGAGTGTTACATTATCTATGATTAAGCGTAAACAATTAAAAATCACGATTGCATTAAAAGTTTGTCAAAAGTTGAGGTACTCAACATTTTTCAGTCGTGAATTTTTCTCGATTTAATCTAAACATTCAAGTTGTTTCGGTCCCTAAATAGCTAATGAAAAATCAATTAAAACTTAAATGCCCGTTTGAGTTTGACTTATACTCTCTCAACGTGCACTGTAACATGTACTTATTATCAGCGTATTAATGTCAATCTCTGCAACTAATTAGGTGATGCAGAAAATATAAAGCAAAGTATACCAAATCTACTTTGACAAACACTCCCTTAACCGGGCACTTAGCATATGGTTAATAGGAGAGTAATGCAAAGTCAGATTCTTGCCATATTCATTTTTTAATTCATTTCCTAAGGCCTAAGCACCGAAAGCAGAAAAAAAAAGGGGGGTAAAGGTTGAAATACACACCGGAGAAGTGTCATGTACGCACTACCAAATTATTTCTGAAGACTCCTGCTCACCCAAAAAACTTTTATGTATATCAAGTTGGACGAAAATCGCTATTAGTGCCTTTTTCAGCAAAAAATTAAAATATTATTTTCCGAACCATTGGACAATCAAATATTATTTAAATGTTTTGTATTTCAAATTGTGAATGTTCTATGATTATAGAAAAAGTTGACAACACTCAGTGCAATCATGTTTTAAAACATCTTATGATTAGACACTGGATGCTAATAAATAAAAATAAAAATTTTATTATATTTTCTAATTTATATTATTCCTAATATAAGTAAATATATCTACCAATATAAAGAGAAAATTCCAGGGAAGCTAATCAGAAAATTTCATTAAATTGAAGTTACGGTTATTTTAAACATTTTATGATATAAAATTATGTTTAAAATGAACTTTTTTTTTTTGTTAAAAAGGAAAATTATATTTACTCGAGTCTGCCAAAGCTGCGGACAAAACATCAGAGGGGACTGAATGATGTTTATTTTGTTTATAGTATTTTCGTTCGTAATTTTAAATTTTAATTTTTTTTGTTATTTTGATCTAAATTTTCATATTTATTTTAATCCCTACCATTGATACGAAGAAGTTTGGTAAACTAATACACATCCTGCTCTTGTTGTATTTATTCAATATGGACAAATAGATATATTAATTCTAATTTATTTTTTTAATAGTATCTTAGTCTATAATGTTAATTTTATTTTTTAAAATTTTTAACCTAAATTTTTATACTTATTTTGATTCCCAACCATCACTAAACACGGCGAAGAGTGCTATGCTAAAGAAGAGAAGAAGCAAAGAAAGGAAAAGAAAAAAGAAAAAAGAAAGAAAAACTTAATAAAAATGACATACATTAATTAGTAATGTAAAATGTCAAAATACTTTTAAAAGTATAATGTTCGTAGATATTAAAAATTAGTAGGTTTTAGATGAAAGGTTACCAAAATCATTTACGCTTTAAATTTTTATGTTTAATTTTTTATTTATATATTAAAAATTATAAATATATAAGTGTCCCGCTAATTTTAGAGTCCCGACTCACTACTAATCACCATTCGTAGAGTTTTAAGTTTTAATATATAGTTATGTGATAGATTAAGTAAAATGATAAGATAGTTTTCAATTTATTTGAATGCCAAATTCAAATTAATTTGCATTTTCTTGAGAACATAATTTGTTCCGATCATTCTTAAATTTTGCATTCTCCAAGTAACTAGGATAAGATGAAGAAGAGCATGAAGAAGAACCCGAGGAGTTAAGAACAAGAGAACCCGAGATCCCCCCTTGGGAAAAGGGGGAAAATTTTGAAAATAAAAGCATTATAGAGACCAGAAAAGAACAATTTTAGAGCCAAAACAAGCCAATGAAATTTCACATCGCCATAAGAAAACTTTCTTCGAAGTCTTTAGGGAAAAATTTACTTTGCATTTCAAGTATACTCATAATTTCATATTACCTTTAAAATTTTATTTTAAATATAATTACTATTTAAATTATAATTTTTTTCAAATTGTTATTTAGACCCTTTGACTGTTCAGTCAACACGGTAAATTAAATAGAAACTATATAAACTTTTCATTTAATCCACTCAAAAGCTAAAAAGACTAAATTGCCCATAAATCATGCTAGAGGCTCCGTAGTTTACATTGCCTTCGGCAGTGAGATGAAACTGACTCAAGATGAGCTCCATAAGATCGCATTTGGCTTAGGGCCTTCTGGATTACCATTCTTCTGGGTTTTGAGGATTAAGCGAGAAGAATCAAATCTGGAGATTTCTTGAACTATCAAGAGGCTTCGAAGAACGCACAAAAGGCCGTGGAATCATATGCACAAGTTGGGCACCTCAGTTAAAAATAGTAAGCCATGAATCAGTAGGTGGGCTCTTGATTCACTCTGGTTGAAGTTCAGTTGTGGGAGCAATACAGTTTGAGAAAGCCATTATAGTGTTGACATTTTTTATAGTGTTAACTTTTTTGGCTAATCAAGGTCTGATAGGTAGGTTCTTGATGGAGAAGAACATTGGACACTTGATCCCAAGAGACACCCAAGATGGGTCATTTTCCGGCGAATCAGTGGTTGAATCATTGAGGTTGGTGATGGTTGAAGAAAAGGGGAAGATTTACAGGGAGAAAGAAGTGCAGAGCGAGGGACGCGTGGGTTGTGGGTTGAGAGGAATTAGATTTATGGGCAATTTAATCTTTTTGACTTTTTGGGTGGGTTAAATGAAAAATTACACCGCTTCTGTTTAATTTACCAAGACTAACAGTCAAAGGATATGATAATTTGAAAAAAAAAAATCATAATTCAGACATCAATTGAGTTCAAAATGAAATTTAGATAATAAGGTGGAATTTTGAATATATTTAAAATGACAAATTAAAGTGGATTTTCCCTAAGTCTTTAACATAAAATATTTATTGGCCACTTCCTCACGACCAATTGTAAAATTAGCTTAGACTTCCATTTAATAAATACAAAAACTTAAATAAATTTGCACGGACCAACCATAAATTTCTAAATATAGTAAAAAGTAAAAAATCTAGAATATTAGAAAAGCAGAAAAGTAGAAAATTAAAATTTCCATATTATATATTTTTTGTATATATTCTTATTTTTGAATAAATATTTAAATTTGAACAATATGAAAGTTTGAAGTGCATAAAATCATATATTGGCTACCAATGTGATTTACGTTCTAAGTATAGCTGAAAAACCCAACACCTAAATTAAAGTCCTAAATTTCAGCTAACATTATGTTTTTTCCAGCAACATCTCAAAGCATAAGTGACACTAAAACACATCATACTTGACAATAAAAATCACCAATACATAGAGCCACATTTCCACAATATAAACACAACCTTTTCTCACCACAAATTGCAGCACTCAAAGCATATACTTACTGATCAAATTCACTAAACATAAATTCGATTTCCACTTACCATGGTTTCGGGTTTTATGAAAATGAAAAGGGAAAAATGTTTTCTTGCACAAAGCTTCATTTCTCAAGTGATTCAACATATTTCTAAGCTATCACATTATTTCTTCAAGGAGAAAACACACAAATGTAGCACCAAAGATGCATTTCCCAAACCTGGGCAGATTGCTCTTTTTATTCTGTTTTCAAGTATTTCAAGCAAGAAAATGAGTTCTTCTCTTTTGCAAGCTAGCATCACTTCTCTCAACTATTTTTCAAAAAAAATGCAAAAAACGTGGATTTGGTCGTTAGAAGTAATACACGAACATGACTTCATCAAATTACAGTACAAGAGTAAATCTCTCTCTCTTGAATAATTCAATCAAATGCTCAAATTGCCACATTAGCTTCCTCTTGCTTTTGGGCTTCCTTATATTAACACACTAACAAAACTTGCCTCTTTCTCATAATTTAGTCAAATTGATGAAATAAACGAATTAGACAACTTCAATACAAATAAAATAAACCCAGCATAATAAGGTTACTGCTGGTTAACTTAAACCCTAAAAGAAAACCAATATAAACAAGCAAAAGAAATCCCTAACGTAAAGAGTAATAAGGAGAAGGGAAAAAAAAAAAAAACAACTTGCGACACAAAATTAACAGTAAAGAATCTATAAGCAAGTGAACATTCAATTGTACCCCTTAAATATAAGAAAATAGAAAGAGAAGGGAACACCCAGGCAAAAAGCATACTTCCAGAGCAAGCAGCAAAGAACAAAAGAGACAACGGAAGAATGTCGATAAACTTCTTAAAAGCTTCGAATTGTTCCAAGAGGAGTGGAATTTCTCGAGGTTTTTGTGTTTTGGGGTTTTTTCTTACAGTACTAGCACTCTAGAAGACTGGAATTCCTAGGAGTGGGGCACGAAGGGCAGCGGATTATTTTATAGAGTGAAGCGGCTATCTTGAGGAAGTGATGTTAGCTTGAGGAAGATTGATTGCAAGGCCAAGGAGTGAGTGTGTGCAAGTGATTTTCAGGTGGAATGCTAGAAAACCAAGCTGATGGTAGCTTGGCAGCAAGGAAGGGAGGCTTCTCTCCTAGAGAGAAGTTGGAGAAAAGATTTTAGAGAGAGAGAGAGGGGTGGTAGCCGCCGGCTAGGGTAGAATCCTTTCTTGTTATTTTTGGTGACAAACTTTTTGGAGTTTCCTTCTTTGAAAAAAAAAAAAAGTTAAATGGGTGAACATGTTTAAAGTTAAAAGGGTCGACTTATTTTGACCCAAACCCGCGAAATCACAACCCTAATCCGTTATAATCATGTCGTTTTCATGTTGTGTTCAACATTACCACCCCTAAGCATAATACATTAGCAAATTAGAGTCGTGGGACCTTTCGTATAAATCTTTTTCATGGCAGAAATTTGAATTGGATGGTAATAAAATTATGTGTAACAATTCTTTTCCCCTTTCGCAAAGGAACCAATTCATAATTAAAAAAAACAACAAAACAAATCAACGGCGTATAGCACCAGTACTTAGGCCAATTAGATGTAATATAAAGTACTGAAAATTTAATAAAAAATAGAAACAAAGAAGAAGAACATATATTTCCTTTAAAAAGGGAAAATATTTTTGTATTTTATTATATGCAATATATTTCAATTATAAAGTTTAATCCTGAGCCCAACCAAGAGTGGATGCCTCGCCTGAAAATGGCCTACATTATTCATCGATTTTGTTTCTATTTTAATCTCCATGGAAATGATACTAGCTGTTCTTTTCACTAGAAAGAAAAAGTTGTACCAATGATGTTTTAAATTAATAATTGTTGAACATCATTGTGAGTGTTTATCTAGAAAGATTTTTTCCTCTATTATTGAAAGAAGACTAAACAAAGTTGCAATTCACTTTAAAGATGGGACTATTGCAATTCAAGGTAAAGGTTTGAATGCTTCATGAAAATATGGCTTAAATTTGCTTGTCTCAACATCCGTAGTGAAATAATATTTCTCCAATAGCTAATCCCACAAGGGCATGAAGGAAAAAGGATGGCAAGGGGGGCGGGCAGTAACAAAAATAAGAAATGCTTTGACCACTTGTAGAGGTTAAATTCCATTTTTGTTTTTTTTTTGTTGGGGCATGGGGGTGGAGGGGTGGGGAGATGGGGTTGGTTCTATGTGATTAATAAGTTATGGTTCTCTTATTTATGGCAAATCTAAGGCTCCTTGGAGGATGGATAAAGGGTTAAACAAGAGATCTGCAAAATAATTCGGAAAGATAATTTCAGTTGTATGGTTTGATTTGTCAATCTATTATGATATTGTTATACTTTTCTCTATCAATATTACCTTAGTGTTCAATACATATCAAATTGGTAATGTAATTTGACTTTAATAAGTCTATGTTTGCCTGGCCTAAAGAAAAAAATTTATTAAACTTTAACAAAAGTTACAAAAATACACCTATTTTTATCATCCAATAATTTTTAATAGACTATAACATAACACTAAACTAGTGTTCCTGTGCCACACTATGAAGGTATTTGCTGGATCCAACTCTTTGATTAAACTCTCTTTTCAATCCATAATGCTTCAGCACGACCATATTTTCTTTGACACTTGAAACCTTTCCAATAGAAAGGTATTTACAACGATCAAGATGATTCAAACACTCTTCATTAATGTGTTGAAGATGTAGTAATAGTATGAATCAGAACACATACATTAGTGATCAAAACCAGAACACGAACTTTAAAATATCTCAGAATATTTCGTGAGAAATACTTAATATATCACGACTTAATTTTGAATATCTAACTTCTTATCACACATATATGGCATAGTTCTTTGGGCTTTATATAATTGTTGTAAACTAGCACACTTTGCCCCATTGTTGAATTAGGATACTATCTAAAAGATGTTCATCAAAATCTTTCCATATCTTCATGATTCAATTCCATAATGATTCTAAAACTTCACAGCATAATCCCTTAAAGATTTTAAAAAGATATTTCTCAATATTTTCTTGGATTCACTAAATTTGTTTTCCTAATCTAAATTCAATATGTTTTGCTCGAACATTGTCAATTACGTACGTTTCTAAATTACTCCAAGTTCAATATTGTCAAGAAATTTAGTAATTACTTTTTTTCTTTCAAAACCACCCAAAAGTGACTTACATTTTATTCATATAAATGAAATTAATACATATAAAATTGTTTGTGTACTAAAAATGAAATTTTGTACGAAATTCCCTAATTTTTTATTTAATAATTACCTTACAGTATATTTCTCATATCTTTCGTGAAGCAAATTTATTCATAACTTGCAGAAATTCTTTTGAATGATTTACCTTCAAATATTAGGAGCCTTTGTATGCTAGATAGCAATTCTGCTCCATATTTACATTTTGTATATTCCCGACATTGTACTTCTTCTTTTTAATATAATGAACGAGAACGGATCTATGTCAATTAAAGAAAATATACAACTGACATCAAGAAAAATAGCAAAGAATAAGCAGACAAAATTGGCTTTGTACATAAGAAAATGCTGTCCTTAAGGCTTGGTTTGGTTGGAGTGAAATAGGAAGGAAAAAAGGAAAAGGAAGTAAATCAGAAGGTAAATCTAAGATTTACCTTGTTTGGTTAGAATATAAAGAGAGTGAGAAGTAAATGTGGAAAGGGAGTGGTTTCCCTCCACATAAGCAAATCTCTACCTTCCGATTTAGACGAAAATCACATTTATTTTCTATTTTTTTCTCCAACTAAACAGGATAGAAGCAAATATATTTACTTCCCCTAATAGAAGTAAAATGTGCCACTCCTCCTTCCATTTCCTCTCCTCCTCCCCTTCACGAACCAAAACAAGCTTAAGTATTATTTATCCCCACTAGGTTGTTGTTGGGTTAAGACAAAATCCTCTAAGATTTAACAAAGCTAAAACACGAATTCTATGCCAACAAAAATATAGAATTCTCCAAGAAAGAGAGAAGAATATAGAAGTTGGCAGCAATAGATTGAGACAGAAGAAAACTAAGGTAGACAGTGTAAAAATTTGATCACTTCTCTTCAACGCTATGTATTTATATAGATCTCACATTCATTAATAGTTGCAACGATTAGTGAATAGAATGACACAACTATTTATGAATAATCACTGAACATAACTAGACATAAAAGTTACAACTCTTCAGGTAACAACCTTCTAGCGACAATGCTATTTTAATATTCTAATATTTTAAACCTAACGAACAATCCCCCACTTAGGTTTAGAATATTAGGATAACCCGTTTCATGCTTAAATAATAGTGACTTTGGACTTAAACTTTTATTTTAGTATAAATATATCGAAATTCTAATGAAATCAAAAGTTCTTTTTCCATAACTTAAACCTAGATTCCTTTACATTAGGATTGGATATATCATACACATGAACAAAACTATTTCTTCTCTCCATCACCGTCAGGTTTAGCACCACTAGTATGACCTTGTGGTACCTGCTAATTTATAAACACTTTCAAAGTTTATAACATTGCAAAACTTTGATTGAAGTGGCACCACAATTCACTATGTTTATATAGGTGAACTTTATTATTTTTTTAGGGTCAACTTTACTTCATTAAGAGTACTTATGTACTCACCCTCTTTTACATAAGCACTCAATTAATTTTCTAATGTTTGCTAATCAATCACTAATAACTTGTTATTTCCTCTTAAATCTTTAGAATTGATAAGTAACAAAAAAGGTGAAGTTCCCAATACTAGTGATCAAAATTACTTTAGACCAATCGCAATAGTAGTCGTAGATATCATATCTCTCTCGAGTCTTTTTGTTAAAAGTCAAAAGTTAAAAAGTTGCACCTAATTCAAGTGCATTTAAATAGGTGTGTACTCTAACTTTTAATTACGTTGCGCTCATATACTTAATTATTCAATTTAAAAGCTTACAAACACGTTAAATTACATATATTTGAAAAATAGTTCAAAAAATTGTCACTACTGGATTGAGAGAGAAAGTTAGAGAGAGTTTTCTTTCAAACAAAATACATTTTTGGTGCTGCCTGTTTCCAACATCCACTACTAGAATCGATGCTCTTCACGGCTCTGCTGGTAAGTACTACATTTCCTTGGTGAATATCTTGTGAGCTACACATTCTACATATTGTTCTATCTTTTTTGATTGGTCATTGTTGGTGATTGGCCTATCGGAGTTCACTAACGTGTGTTAGTGGACTATCACAAGTGGCCTTGACTTCCACGAATCTCCATGAAATTGCTACTTTGCTCGTTACTAGGCATTCTTTCTGTCTCATGTACTCAATTCTCTTGGTGATCACTATTGTTGGTCTGCATATTTGGACACCTATTATTGGTTTTCTTTGAGCTTATCTTTACCACTGATTGGTCCTTATTAGATCGGCTGTTCCGGAGTTACGATTGGTGGTCTGAGATATTGGTTTAACCCATTTACTCTATGGTTAATTTAGGGTTCTACAATTCTGATCGCCTCTGTTGTATGGTCTCCGTGCAGATCTGTTGGCTATCGGGTAAACTGTACTGTTTATTTTCTCTATTCTGTAAGTCGATGCTCGTTATCACCAATTTTTGGGATCTTTAAGGTTTCTAGGTTATTGTTTTGAATATTCTTCCTGTCCCTTGTACTTTTGTCCAAAAGATGACTTTTGATCTCCCCGAAAAAATTACTATTCACACTTTCTTTGTTTATTTTCAAATTTGAATTGCACCTGCCCTCTGACAACCCACCTGCTAGACCGGGCCTTTATGCCTATGGCTAAGAAACATAAGAATAAGTCTTCTTATACGGGCCCATAGACAATCAGACAAGCTTTATTGGACCCTGCCACTGTTTCTCTTTCGAATTTCCCTTTGGACGGCTCCTCTATTGATAAGTTCCCAAATCTAGCTACCCTCTTAGGGCCTATGCAGTCCCCTTCTTCATCATTCAGCCTTGGACCGGACAAAGGATGTAATGCTAACACTGAGGTGGTTTCCAAGGGCCAACCTCTTACTGCCTCGGGCTCTTGGGCTAACTTAGTTAAGAAGGATGTCCCGGATGAGGACCTAGGCATGACATTTATGGAAATTCCTCTATCGGGTGACACTGTCGAGTTAGAGGGCGTGGATGTCCTTGATCTTGAATCTCAACTGGGGTTTTGCCTTCTAGGCTTTGTAACGGGTAGATTTCTAGGGATTAAAGCTGTTCAAGAACTGGCTTCCTCTTGTGGTGTACAAAATCAGTCGTATACACATAATAGTGGATATCTAGTCTTCAAATTTCACTCAGTAGAGGACAGGCAAAAAGTTCCCGATGGTGGTCCATACACTGTTTTGGGCAGGTTCCTCCTTCTAAAGATCATGCCCTCAGAGTTTAATTTTTCAATGGACACTGTGAACATCATATCTATCTGGATTACTCTGTCGAACTTGCCTCTCATTTGTTGGAACAAGCTGGCCCTAGGTAAGATCGTCATCATGGTAGGCAAGCCTATTATGTCGGGCATGCGTACTGCGCACATGGAGCGGCTTTCTTTTGCAAGGGTACTGGTTGAAGTTGATACTTCTAAACCTCTGGTTAGGGAAGTCCAAATTAAAATGCCATTGGGTGAACTGCTTCTGCAAAGAGTCAAATTTGACTTTGAGCTGTTATTCTGTTCTACTTGCAAGCATTTTGGGCACTCTCAGGCCTTCTGTATTGGGGCTATAGTGGCTAACCGTAGGTACATCCAACAACGAGCTGCTTAGTCTAAGGTGATGGCTAGGGACCTTAACCATGATGCCTAAAGCCCTGGCAGCAGAAAAGAAGAAAGATATGGCTCAGAAGGACAAAGGCAAGCGTGTAGTTGTTGACCAAAGCTCATCAACCCAAACCTCCAACTCCGCATTGATTGAAGTCCTGGTCTTGATGGAACCTCCCCCGAGGCCTTCTGGATCCCAAAGTAAATCCCCAGTAGATCAATCAATGTATCCTCCGAGGCGGCCTGACATTGTGGAGCAACCGTCCATTGCACCTACAAACAAACCCAACCCTCCCCGGCCTACAAGCTCAAGGGTTGCTAGAGCTACTATGTTGAGATTTTTTGCTACCCCACCATACACAAACTTATATGGCCTTGGGGGAGCAAACCTCTGTCCAATCATCGCGAAACATTAAGGGAGCAAATAAGACTGCATTGCCTGTACAATGGAAAGAACCCAAGTCAATTGATGACCGTAGGAGAGCCTCAAAGGCTCTTCCCCAGTACCTATGAGGATCGCCGCATGGAATATTTGAGGGCTCAATAAGGCCCTCAAATAACGTACGGTTCATAGCTTTATCTATCATAACCGTGTGGATGTTATGGGAATTTTTTAGACTAAGCTTTTAGTCTCATCTGCTGATTAGATTGTTCGTATGCAATTTGTTGGGTGGGAAATGTATAACAATTTTGAGGATGCTCTAAGGGGGCATATTTTGCTCCTATGGAATACACGCAAAATGATGCTAGATGGAATGGTGGCTATCGCCCAGCTTTTATCCTGCCATATTTCTAATCTTACTCTGTTGTTACGCATAAGCCATTCTAGGAGGTTCTGTGGTATTTTGAATTAGTCGTCTCTAACCCATGGTTGGTTGTTGGGGATTTTAATTACCAATGAAAAACTAAATAGAAATCCCATCACCTCCTATGAAATGAATAACTTCTCTACTTAATGCTCTGACCTTGCTCTTGAGGATTTACCATTTTTAGGCTCCTTCTACACTTGAACTAACAACCATGTTTGGTCCAAGTTAAACCATGTTTTGGGGAATAATCATTGGTTTCAATCTTCTCTAACTGCTTCCACTTATTTCTTCCCCATTGGCTGTATCTCGGATCATACTGCTATGCTATGTACATTGGAAGATTGTTCCCCAACCTACTCTTCCATTCTATTTCGATTTATCAATGTCTGGGTTGATCATACAGACTTCCTCACTACAATACAATAGGGGTGGCTTTTGGATGTTGCATGGACAAAATAATTCCTTTTTTCGAGACGACTTAAACACTTGAAACGGGCATTCAGGACACTGAATCGCAATGAGTTTTTCCACTTATTGGACAGAGTCAAGTTAGCCAACCACGAGGTTGAATCTGCCCAAGCTCTATTAGTCTTGGATCCTAATGACCCATTCTTGATCTCTGAAGTTAGACAGGCCAGGCGCAAGGCATAGAATCTAGCAGAAGCGGAACTCTCTCTTTATAAGCAGCTAGCCAAGGCCAAACATTTAGTACAAATGGACAAATGCACTAGCTACTTCTATGGGCTAGTGAAATGGAACTCCAAAAGGAACTTTATATATGCGGTTTTGAAAGCTGATGGCGCAAGGACAGTTGGGCAAATAGAATTAGCTGAGGAATTTCTTTCTTTTTATACTGACCTCCTTAGTACTCACAGCTCCTGTTAGCTCCTTAATGCCACCACAACAAGGACCGGGCCCCTGCTTATCCCTGATCATATACACGACTTAGCTGCAGATATTACACCGTAGGAAATTAAAGCAACTCTTTAGGAAATCGGAGACATGAAGGCTCCAGGACCAGATGACTATAATATTTTTTTAAGAAGGGCTAGAGCATAGTCGGGGGGCTCGTTACCCAAGCTTTCCTTGAGTTCTTCTCCACAGGTCAGCTACTCAAACAATGGAACCATGCCATTATTGTCTTAATTCTGAAGAGCTTTCATGTGAACGAAGTTTGGGACTTCCGGTTGATCTCTTGTTGCATTGTATTGTACAAAGTTATTTCCAAAACCATTGCAAATCGTCTTTCAAGGGTTCTCGAACATCTTATTGACCCGGCACAAGCAGCATTTATTGGTAATCAACACCTAGCAGATAATATCCATATGGCCCAAGAGCATTTTAAGCCTTACTCTAGAAAGCAGGTAACCACTCGATGTGCCATTAAGGTGGATCTTAGGAAAGCCTATGATACCATTAATTGAAATTTCCTTATAAGGCTCTTAGAGGAATATGGATTTCCACAATCTTTTAGAAACTAGATTCTTCAATGCCTTACCACTGCACGTACTCCTTATTTATTAACGGAGGACTGCACGGTTTCTTCCTTGCCTGAAGATGTCTCCGGCAAGATGATCTCTTATCGCCGCTCTTATTTGTCCTATGCCTCGAGTACCTATCTCGTAGCCTTTTTAGTTTCACCGTGGGTGTGAGGCCTTGGGGTTTACTCATTTGGTCTTTGCGCACGATCTCATTCTTTTCAGTCATGGTGAGAACAATCCGTAGCAATCCTATCCCAATGCCTTAAACCATTTTCAAGCGATATCCAGATTGACACTGAACTGCTCTAAATCAAACATATACATTGCGAGTCTTAGTAAAGCAGCGAGAAGGGAACTTAAATTCATTTCTGGGTTCCAACTTGGAGATTTTCCCTTCTGTTATCTTGGGGTGCTAATAACAGTGGATAGAACTCGAAAAACATTTTATAAACCACTGCTTGATAAACTTAGGCCATCTATCAACAATAGGATAACTAATGCACTTTCATATGCTAGCTATCTAGAACTAATTCGATCGATCCTCCAAGATGTGGAGTGTTTTTTATTAGCAATATTTCCCACACCAAAAGCCATTGTCTCTCGCATTTCACCTCTAGCCTGGGACTTCTTGTGGAATGGGAAACAATCTCTAGTGGTTTGGACAGAGGTTTATGCTCCCAAGACCGAGGGAGGCCTCGATCTCAAAGACCCAATGGTTTGGAACGTAGCACTTCTGGCCCGTGTCCTTTGAAATATTCATGCTGATAAACAAACATTATGAGTGCAATTGATGCATCACCGATGCCTGAAGGGAAACAATATTTGGAATGCCCCAATCATTCCTGGGGTATCCAACCTTTTTAGGTGTATTCTCCTCATCAAAGACAAGCTGGTGAAAGCTGCAGGGGACCTCCCAGTTGGTGTATCTCTATTAGAATCATGGCCATAGAGGTCGCATAAGTTCGCTGCTTTAGCATACAATTTTCTTCATCCTCACAAGCCGAGGGTCCTGTTACGGATCGTTTTTCTCAAAATTGACTAACCGTTATGTCTGTGACTTGACTAGGCCCGAGTTAACGTCACACCGGCCTCTTCCAAACTCATTCAGACACTTAAAAGTGAGTTTGAGTGGTTTCGTAGCAAATCACAATGAAAACGATTGAAAACGACAATGAACGATATGAAAACGACAGAAAACGGCACAAAAACGAAAGTTAATCGGTACTTGATTGCATGAAATTAGTCATTTCATTTCATTTAAAGTGAGTACAAAGTATATACAATATGTTTTAGTGAGGGGGAGCACCAATGTTCACAACTGACTTAGTTTACGCTAACTCGATCTTGGTTTTCTTCTGCCCCTATAATAGATGTGATAAACTTTTCTCAAGTTCCAAGAGTAGATATCGTTTTTTTCGAGGAGGTGAGAAAAGTTTGTTAATTTTCTTTAGACCTAAATATAAAAAATTTAACTATGAAAATTTACATGCATGGCCTTCAAGGCCTTAGGTAATTTACAAAAATATAACAAAAACCTATCTACATATTTACATAAGAAAACGGAGGGGCCGACGGTTCTAGCCTTTGATCGGTCGTCGGCTCCTGTTGGGTGTGCACAAGGGCATAGGTCGGCACTGGACGCGCGGGTGTATAGGCTTGCAGCACGGTCTCGGCACTGTCTGGCGTTGGGCGCTGGGCTCGATTCGGGGCGCGGCATGGGCATGACACGCAGGGATGGCGCACGGCTCTGACACATTCGGTTGGTCTCGAGCACTTCGGCTGGGCATTGGGCGCGGGCATTAGGCACGACGGGCTGGCTTGGTCTTTGGTTGTTTTATGTCATACTTCACCCTCTGTCTTGGGTCTTTAACTAATAAAGCTCGGGTGTCCTTAAACATGTCTAGGATATCCTTGACAAGGTCCCAGATGTTCTTAGGTATACTCGGCCTAACTATAGGAGGTGGCCAAGTACGCTTTGGAACATTCGGTCCCTTCGATTTTCTAAACATGTCCGAAGATATACGAGCGTTCTAGTGGTGCGTCGGGTACTTGGGTTGGGTGTGGGCAAGACCTTACTCATGCAAGAGAATCGTCACAGGTCGGCCTGTGACATTTTCCCCCACTTGATTTGGCGAAGTCCTCAGCGCCATTTTCTCCTTGAAACTCTTGGGATTTCCTGTACCATTGGGGTGTCTCACCCAACGTTGTTAGCCTTGCCACCTTGGAAACGAGCGTCCCTTCAGGTGATTAAGTTTGGTAGCAAGGTCCACGATCTTAGACTTACCTTTCCTCATTGAAGCTCGATGCATGTCATCCCCATATTCTCCCTCCAACATGTACATGGTCGATAGTTTGTACCCTCTGCTGGATTTTCCCTCGGAGTTTTGGGCAGGAATGATACATGGAATCTTCCACATCATCACCAATGAATTCGTGTATAGAATCACAGTAACATTGAGGTTCTTTTGACACTCCATGTCTAAGATGAGCTTGAAGTCATCTGTGTTCATCGCGGTAAATGTAGTTCTATCCTTAACTGGACCTAACTTAATCCTTGCCCTACGAGTAAGACCTACGATCGGTTTAGCCGTTGAGTTCACGACCTTCACTGAGCCTGCACCTTTCTCTAATACTAGGCCTAACCGCCCAACTTTAGAACTAGAACTAGCCAGATAACTATAGGATGCTTTGGTTTTCACCATTGCTCTTACTGGACTACCGTTCACCTGGATATCCATGAACATCAGTCCCTTTGGTACTCGGGCCCTTCCTTCCAGGACTGTCCGCATGGTAGCAAGGGTTTGGGCAGCTCCTTTATCCTTACCCTTCTCCTTTCTCTTTGTCTCTGGGGCATTCCCTGTTGGGGTGTTGTATTCACAAGCAAACGACCCCATATAGCCATCCTCTTTGGTGTTTTCAATTTCACTAGGTCCTGCCTCTCGGGTGTCAGCTCCCATAGCTTTCACCAACGTTGTCAGCGTGCCAGGTTCTGTCAGTGTATTCATTAGCTGTCTTCTAGGGCAATTCTGAACGAGGTGTGGTCCATTGCACAAGAAACACTGATATTTCCTTTTCTGCTGTTCACCATCCTCCTTTCGGTTCCCGTTCCTTCTTCCTCTCGGGATAGACGGCCTGTCTCCCCCACTTGTGCTTTGTGCTGGCTGAACAGTTTGCTTATAAGCCTTTCAGTTTCCACCGTTCCCTCATTGAGTTTGGATGGATCCCTGCCCTGTACTCGCTCTTCTAAGGTTCTGCTTCCTCTCCCTTACAGGGTCTGATTGGAAGTCCTCTAAGCTCTCCACAACCATAATGGCCTGTGCCAAGTCTTGCACCCGCTGTCTGTTCAGTTCTTGTTTGGCCCACGACTTTAATCCCTCTGTGAAACTGAATAGCTTGTTCATCTCGGACATGTTCTCGATCTGAAGAAGGCATGTTGTAAAGGAATTCACATATTCCTGCACCGTTCCCGTATGTCGCAGCTCCATGAGCTTCCGTCTCGTAGCATACTCTGCATTTTGGGGGAAGAACTGCTTCTTCGTGGTAGTCTTCATCTCTTCCTAAGTCCCGATGGTTTACCTTCCCACTTCTATCTCAGCAACCTACACCTTCTACCATAGCTTGGCATTGTCTTCTAAGTATGTGGTGTTAGTGTTGTGTCCTAGAGGCAATCACTTGTATATTGTATATGACATATTTTATTTTAATAAAAGGCATTATTTATCTTATAGTTTCTTTTGTTTATTTTAAGTAAAATAACTGTTCGATAAAGTCCCTAGTACAACACTGTGTTAAGGAAATCATGATAGAAATCATGATATGAGATTCCTACTATACTGTATAGTCTTAGTACTTAAATAATCCCTAGTCATAGTATTAATGAGACATGACATCATTAATGCGTTAGGACTAGCATGTGTTAAACTTCCTGATTTGATCAGGCGGTGGTTCTCATATCCGTAAGTATTGTGATACTCAAAGTTAACACATGGATGCTTGTTAATGGAACAAGTTCATTAGATGACCTAGCTTTGAGATAATCACATGGATAACTATTTAGTGCCAGTGATATAATCTCAATATATCAAACGTGCATGTATCCTTAGACTTGAGATCTCCAAGGTACTTTGTTTGCTGAGCATTGTACTTTAATTCCAATCTCCGGAGCTCGATCAAGGGCCACATATGGGATGGATATTGGGTATATTGTGAGGTAAACGAAAGTAGTTGATAGGGTCAATAAAGGATTCACCACTCCTAATAGTAGGGGCGAATATCTCACGGTCACTTGTAGGAATTACTACTCGGAAAGTCCTTGGCCAAGGCGATTGTGTATTGGAAATAGTTCCAATTGATACACATCTAGAGTAGTGGGTTCCTGGTATAAGTACAATTGCATTCGGGCCAGAATTAATTCTAGAGGGAGTTGGCACTAATTCCGTACTCCAAACTGAATGAGATATTGTATGATGAAAGGAGTTAATTACACTGAAGTTTTTTATTGAAGGGTTCATGTCAAGCCACTTGACTTCCTGGACTCTTGGGTGGTCATGATGTGTTGCTAGATACCGCTCATGATATGAGAATATGAGTTTATTAATTGATGAATTAATAAACCAATCCTTATTAGAATTAATAGGATTAATTCTAATTTATTATGAATTATTAATCTCAAAGACGTTTGGATTAATTCATGTTCTCTACCAATTGACTGGGAAAGCTAATAGGTCAGTCACAATAGAGGATTATATACTTAAGATGTTATTTGATAATATAGTGGGGTTAATTGCGAGAAAGAGAAGTTGTTATGGACAAATTATAATTAGTTATAATTTGTGGTCCATGTCGTAATTGTGAGAACTTTATATTTCCAATTATAATTAGGGAATTCTAATAGGATTAGAATTCTCAGTTTTTGGTCGGGTTTTTGGTGATATATGATGATATAGCCGCCAACCCTAGCCGAGAGGGAGACACACGAAAAACCAACCGCCACAAACGACTCTTCTCTTTCACTCTTTCGTTGATCTTGATCAAAGAACCCTAACCACCATATTGTTTCTACTAGTATAGGAAAGTTTGGTGCTTGAGTATTCCTCTGTGTGGATTACTGTTAGAGATAATCACACACTGTAATTATAGTGGTTAGACGTCCAACTCTCGTGGAGTTTGCACAAGAGGATTGCTAGATCGCGCCTCGACTTGAAGAAGAAATTTTTTTGTTCTTCGGACGATCACCCAAAGGTAAAAGCTGTTACATTTATTATCATTATGTTTTATTTTCCACACATAGACGGGTCCTGTAAGGGTATCTCATTTTATTTTCCGCTGTGCTATATACGATACGAGCCTGAGATACCCAACATGTGGCAGTGGTGTCTACCTTCAGGCGTTCTTCGGTTATTCCAACCGCCTTGAAGTATTGGCCAATGTCAAAGAAAAAATTCTCCACCTTCTTGGCATCTTTTGTTCCCATGAAGCTTTTCGGCTCTCTAACCTTCGACTTCGGAGTACGTACGGTCCCTACCGACACTTGTATATCAACATTGACCTATCCCATGGTCAATTTGAGCATTTTCAGATCTGCACGAATCTCTTCCAGCATACCTCGCACTTCTTCCACGGCACGGGCATTAGCAGCTACTGATGTGCGTACTTCCTGTAATGCAACATCCTATTGGTCATGCCTGACTTTATAAGATTGCATCATGGGGATCACCTCTCTTAATGCGATATCCATATCCTCAGACAGGCCACTAAGACGCACGACGTCCAACTCCATGAAGCCTATATGCTTCACTAGCGATCCAGTATCCATCTCAATCTTTCCCAGACAGATGGAATTGATTTTGTTCACGGCAGCCTCCAATGCCTCTAGTCAGTTCCTTATTGTGCCTTCGCCCGACAATGGTCTAACCGTTGCCATTGTCAGCTCGCTGGGTCCGGGCTCAGTCACAGGTCTGTCTCCTCGGCCATAGTCTATCCAACACAATCTAATTTGATTGCCCACAGAGCGCTTCTCTGGCATATACACAGAAATCGTTTACCGTTGGCTAAAAAACGGACTCCTCGCATCTCAATAGCCAGCAACCGGTCCTCCAAAACCAACTCCCAGTGGCTTAGGAAGAAGTTCACATGGCATTGTCACCAATTCCCGATTGAAGTGCAAGCACGTTCACGGGTCCCTGATTCTGTCTCCCACTCAAAGTAGTAGCACTGCTACTAGTCTCAAATACCAACTGTCAGGGATTATTTTTCTCAAAACCAACTAACCGTGATGTCTGTGACTTGGCTAGACCCGAGCTAACATCATACCTATCTCTTTTGAACTCGTTTGGACACTTAAAAGTGAGCTCGAGTGGTTTCGTAGCAAATCACAATGAAAACGGTAATGAACGATATGAAAACGACAGTAAATGGCACAAAAATGAAAGTTAACCGGCACCCGTTTGCATGAAAGTAGTCATTTCATTGAATTGAAAGTGAATACAAAATATATACAACAAGTATTGGTGAGAGGGAACACCAATGTTCACAACCGACTTAGTTCACGTTTACCCGATCTCGATTTTCTTCTCCCCCTATAATAGACGTGATAAACTTTTCCCAAGTTCTAAGAGTAGATACTGTTTTTCCGAGGAGGTGAAAAAAGTTTGTCGATTTTCTCCAGACCTAAATACAAAGAATCTAACTATGAAAATTTACATGCATGGCCTTCAAGGTCTTAGGAAATTAACAAAAATATAACAAAAGCCTACCCATATATTTATATAAGAAAACGGAGGGGCCGACGGTTCTAGCCGTCAGTCAGTCGTCAACTCCTGCTGGGCGCGTGCATGGCATGGGCCGACACTGGGCACGTGGACGCGTGGGCTTGCGGCACGATCTCGGCACTATTTGGTGCTGGGCTCGGTTCGGGCGCACGACACAGGCACGGCACGCAGGGATGGCGCATGGCTTTGACACCTTCGGTTGGTCTAGGGCACCTCGGTTGGGCATTGGGCGTGGGCATCGGGCACGACGGGCTGGCTCGATCTTTGTTCGTTTTGTGTTGTCCTTCACCCTACGTCTTGGGCCTTTGGCTAGTGAAGCTCGGGTGTCCTTAAATATGTTTAGGACATCCTTGACAAGGTCCTGGACATTCCTAGGCATACTCGGCCTAACCATAGGAGGTGGCCAAGTACGCTTAGGAACGTTCGATTCTTTCGATTTCCTAAACACATCCGAAGACATACGAGCATTCTGGTAGTGCATCGGGCACTTGGATTGGGCGTGGGCAAGGTCTTGCCCACGCAAGCAGACCGTCACAGTTTGGCCTGTGATAGTCCCCTGGGGACATACAATCTAGGGCAAGGTATTCCCACCTAAATACTCATTCATCCTTTGGCTGGCAGTTAGACAGAAGTTACACACAAAGTATCGTCTACCGTTTGTCCCAACAGACCTTTTATGCCCATTGTGTGTTACTTAACTGGAGATAGCGCAACATCTATTTTTTCGCTTCTCGGTCACCAGACCAGTTTGGGAGAATGTTAAACAATGGGCTAGATTTCATCGTAACATGTCCACTTTGCCCAGCACGGTGAAATGGTTAAAGAAAGAGGCAACCAGGTCATCCCAGCCAGCCAAGCTCAAATGCTCAGCCTTAGTTGCAACGGTGCATGCTGTTTGGCAAGCATGCGACAAATGCCTTTTTGAAGGCGCCCCACTCAGTGTGGAGTAGTTAACCCACAGGGTCATAACGCTAGTATGCAGGGCTCTATTTACTCTGTATCCCATTGTTTTGACTCTCTGAGTCCAATGGATATGCCCTTGAGGCAATTTGTGTTTAGTTTCATTGTATGTGATCTTGTCCGTTCTTACTCTTGCTTCGTCTATGAAGCTGGTTTGTAGGACATAGTAGTTGCTGGGCAGCAATGAATCGCTTGTACATTCGTTTCTTTTTCCCATCTACACAATTTACATCTTTAAAAAAAAAAAAAAAGGTTTAAAATACATTTAACTACTTACATTTCTAAAAAAATATTTATAATCTTTAATTTTAATATTTTACTTTTTGAGTGCGATTTTTTTTAACAAAAAATACAAAATTATATTATAGTTTTTGAGTAATTAAAAAATGAAATATTCAACAAAAATAATTGATTTCTTATCCTAAAATTTTTGCAACTATAGAATCTACGATTCCGAATTTGATTCCGGATTTGCATCACTTTAAGATCTACGAACTATTGAAGGGATCACACAGTGACAATTCTTGGAAGATCGAGCAGAATTGTAATAAAATAGCATAGTAATGAAGACACTTTAATTTGAAGTTCATTTTCATACCCTTGTGATGCGTTCCTATGGAAAACTTGTGTGTAGGAGTTTTTTGAGCCCAGCCATTCCATACTCTAAAAGCACAAAAAGATGTTCCACCCTCTAAAAATACAAAAAAAGACCTTTGCCCATTCTGTATTGTAAATTGATTGAAGATTGTGATAAATACTCATTAATTTTCTTTAAATTTAAATATTTTATTTTGATTTGACATAATGATTTATAAGAATATTCGACAATGAATAAGTTATCATCTCACATTTATTTATTAAAAAATTTAGTGATCATACGCATTAGTTTTATGAAGTGTGCATGTCTTAACTGATATATAAATTTGAAGGAAAAATATATTTGTTTTAGGAAAATGAACATTTATTTTTATATAATCTAACATAGAAATATGTACATTCAAATTTAAATAAAGGGAGTATTTGTCACATTTTATCACGGTTTAGGAGGTGTGCGTACTACGATTGTTGGAAAAAATTTATAACCGTTTCAAAGCTATTGAAAAACGTATTACTACAAATTTCTCACAATTCTAGAACCATTGCACATAAATTGTATAATTTGTAAATAAACTTTTCTATGATTTTTTCACATTTTAAGAATGATGGGGAAAAATTATAAATAATTTTTAAAAAATAAAAAAGAGGAAAAAATGAACTGGGTGGGCCGGACAGGCTCGAAGTATCCGAACCCACAAGGCAAGCCATGTAAGTATTTGGTGTTTCGAATAGTGAATTTTCTAGTATTAGAAGTTGGGAAATTCTTATATGCACCCGGAACACGTGCATCGGTGCATGAGAAGTTATACCACTTATAGATAATGTAGTATACAACATTTATTATATAACTTCTATTGCATGTGGTACAACTATTCAATGCATTCGGTGCACGTGTACCGGATGCATATAAGAATTTCCCTTAAAAGTTGGCAAATGCTTGGTGCATCGTGATTTTTTTTTTTTACATTTATTTTAAATAATAGACATTCAATGTTAATATTTAAATTTAAATTTTATTTATTTTTTCTTAAACTATTTTTATTTGAAAAATTAGCCATTTTATTTCCTTAACTTTTTTTGTTTCGGAGGATTAGGTCACTCTTCTTTATTTTCAGCTAGTTAGGTCTTTTAACAAATACCTTTTTAATTGAAAATGTTTTTTTTACTATTATCGTCACTATCTCCGTCAAAAATCAAGGGTAATTTTGGAACTTTATTTTTTAACTCACCACCCACGGATAGGAAAATTAGCCAATTTAGTCCCTTACATTTTTTTTTTGTGGAGGGTTATATCCCTTTTCTTTATTTTCACCTAATTAGGTCCCTTAACTAATTTTTTCAACTGAAAATGTCCTTTTGACTGTTACCGTAAATTTCACTCTAATTTTTTAACGGCATGGCAGTTTCAATTGGATTTTTCTGCAAATTGTTGCCCACTATTCTTTAGAAAAAAATTTGATTCTCTCTTATAATAATAATAATAATAATAATAATAATAATAATAATAATAATAATAATAATAATAATAATAATAATAATAATAATAATAATAATAATAATAATAATAATAATAATAATAATAATAATAATAATAATAATAATCGCATATTTAATTTGCAATTTACAAATATGTAATTTTTTTCAAAATTTGCTTTGATCAGAAATCACTTTAGAAATAATCATCATAATTCAATAATCGAATGTATGATTTGTTTTTAGGAAAATCGGCATCCGAACAATGGCAATATGCCAAAATAAAAATGGCGAGGGAGGGGGTGGGTAATTCTGTTATATATTAATCAATAAAATTTTTCCATATTTAGAGAAAAGTAAAGTACCGAAAATACCATTCCCATTTGACGGTGGAGTTTACAGTAACAGTCAAAATGACCTTTTCAGTTAAAAAAATTTAGTTAAGGGACCTAATTAGGTGAAAATAAAAAAAAAGGACCTAATCCTCCAAAACAAAAAATGTAAGGGACTAAATTGGCTAATTTTTATATTTGTGGAAGGTGAGTTGAAAAGTGAAGTTCCAAAATTATCCTTGCCTTTTGATGAGAGTAGTAATGGCAACGGTCAAAATGACCTTTTTAATTAAAAAATATTTATTTAGGGATCTAACTAGTTGAAAATAAAAAGGAGAGGCCTAACCCTCCAAAACAAAAAAGTTAAGGGACTAAAATAGCTAATTTTTCTTTTTTATTTTTACATTACAGTGATAATTTTCTGTCTTTAATAATGCAAAATTTTTAATTTTCAAATTTCAATTGCAATGTTTTTTCTTCTTTAATTTTATTTGTATAGAAAGATATTCTTTTATATTATTCTATAAATATTATAATGTATCAATATAGATAGTGATTACAAAATCATAAAGCTATATATTATTCATTTGAATAGTTGCTATAGAATTGAGCAAATATATATGTTACGGTTATTTTGATCATTTTGTGATTTAAAATTACGTTTAAAATGAAATTAACAAACACAAAGTTATATGGGATAGAAATTAGAATATTGTTGATTAAAGACTTGAATGTTTTTTTCCCTTGACATGTGAATTTTGAATCCAATTCTCAGCACTAACTTGCGAGAAATATAAAGCACACACGGAATATTATTATATGGGGTTCGATTCTACCTGCAGATGATCTGAGCATAGTAGCTTTCAGCTTGTTGGGTCCTTTGGAAGGCACAAGAAAAAACTGACAAAAGAATATTGTAACCACCACATGGCAAAAGAAAAATTCAAAGAGAAAAACTGACCTTTCGAGAACTAAAGCAAACGGAGCAATAACAAGTGTGGCAATTGCATGACGGTAAACCACAAGTATCCAATGGCTTAGGCCACGCTTGAAGGAAACCATGGTGATAAAATACATCCCTGCATAGCCAAATTGCAGTGAGATCATGGCCAAGTAATGTTTGGCCCTGTTAAATACTTGGCTCAGAGTCCCACTCAGCTTCTGGTTTCCCATTTCTATATCTCACTCTTGTTCTATGCACAAGGGATGGTACGAGAACACCAAATTGGGAACTCCCCTTTTATATCCAAAACTAGTCAGAACAACCACGAATGATTCCATTGCATCAAAGTGCTTACTCTCATTCCACAAAGATTCCCTTATCCCAAATCTAAAAAGGAGGCAGGGGGGAGTATAGCATTGCTTGCAAAAAAGATTCTATGATATTAGTTATGTAGGGCAAATCACAATTTCATGACCATTGCATTTATATTGTCTGTGACCATTGTACTACTCCTTTAGCCTAAAATTGTATATCTATGTGACCAATGTACTACTCTATTCATCTAAAATTGAATATCCTATTTGAATTTGGGACCCTTGGATGACCATTTGATGGTGGTGATTGAAATGAGAGAAGATCGAACGGTCTAAAATAATTATGCATACTAATTAAATTTTCTATTGAACTGCATCATTTTGAGTGCGTATATAATATTATAATAATTGTGCATGTAGTCATAATCAATATATACAAATTGCTGCGTCATATTTGTATGGAAAATTTTACAGCACTAAATCCTTAACTTAATATAAAGAATTAAGTATTTGACATAAAAGAATACATTTACTTCTATACAAAAGATCGATGTTATTTAAAAACTTAAAGTACTAAATTAAAACGACACTAAACATAAGAAATTTTAAGGATTCCACTATGAAAATATGCAAAACGTAGTAGAAGATGAGAGGAACTGAGCTTCTTCATAAAGCTTTGAAAAATGTGCTTTCTTTCTTTGCTTTTGTTTTCTTTGCGGAGAGGAACTGGATTCATTGACCACCAAATCCTGTTCGAGCTAAGTTCAATATGCAATAGCAGGGGGGTCTGTGGCGTTCTTGAGAGTGGAATCATGAGTGGATGCCTTGCCTGAAAATGGCCTGCATAATTCATCGATTTTGTTTCTATTTTAATCTCCATGGAAATGATACTAGCTGTTCTTTTCACTAGAAAGCAAAAGTTGTACCAATGACGTTTTAAAATTAATAATTGTTGAACATCAATGTGAGTGTTTATCCAGAAAGATTTTTTCCTCTATTATTGAAAGAAGACTAAACAAAGTTGCAATTCACTTTAAAGATGGGACTACTGCAATTCAAGGCAAAGGTTCGAATGCTTTATGACCACATGTCTTAAATTTGCCGTAGTGCAATAATATTTCTCCAATAGCTAAAAGCCACAAGGGCAAGCAGGAAAAAGGATGGCAAAAGGAGGCCAACGAAAATAAGAAATTCTTTGACCATTTGTAGAGGTTAAATTCCTTTTTTGTTTTTGTTGGGGGTGGGGTGGGGGGAGAGGGGGTTGGTTCTATGTGATTAATAATTTATTGTTCTCTTATTCATGGCAAATCTAAGGCTCCTTGGAGGATGGATAAAGGGTTAAGCAAGAGACTTTTAAAATAATTCAGAAAGATAATTTCAGTTGTAGGGTTTGATTTGTTAATCTATTATGATATTGTTAACTTTTCTCTATCAACATTGCATTAGTGTTCAATACATATCAAATTGGTAACATAATTTGACTTCTATGTTTGCCTGATCTAATGAAAAAATTTACTAAACTTTAACATAAGTTATTAAAATGGATTAATAAATTGACTCGTGCAGAATTTATCTATAATAAGGAAATAGTGCAGTAGAATGAGTGTTTGTGAGAACGTATTAATTGACAAGTGTGACGTGTGTAGAAGTATGTGTGGAAGTTGTAAGGAAAAATGTCATTCATGGTTAAATTCTTTTTCCTTGGTGTTAAGCCGAAGGATGTGATGTTTTCGAAGCTGTTTAAACAATAAGGGAATATAGTGTAAATTGTTTTAGACCCTCTAAATTTTCATATACCTATGAACAAGAATATTTTAAATTGTATGTTGGAATTTTCAGGAGAAACAGAGATACCACAAGAATCTACTGGTAGACATACTGGAGGTCAAGCTACAGAAAATTCAGCCAAAATAAATCGGTATGATCTGCAAGAAATAAAGGCACAATCCCAGAAAAATATGATGAAGTAAATATTGCCAAAATTTACAGAAACACTTCAACACTTGGTGCGAACTCCAGCTCTGGGAGCGATGCTAGGAAATGAATACAGATCAAGCCCTGGAATGATTTCCCAAAATTTATCCTCCTAAATTTTATGGAAAGCCAAACCAAGAATAGAAGGCTGAATCTTGGATAGAACAAATAGAGGATATTTTTGCAATTTTGGATTATTTAGAACAGAGAAAGGTTCAATTTGCCACATTAGACTACAGGGACTAGCACGAGATTGGTAGGTCAAAAAGAAAGAAGGACGAGGGCAAGAACGAAAGGAGTAGATTTGGAGGGAATTTCTTGAAGAGTTTAGAAAAGAATTTATACTCCACTGGGTAATTGAGAGAAAAGAAGAAAAATCTCAAAGTCTTACACATGGAGAGATGATTGTTAGAAGGTATGCCGTGAAATTCATAAGGCTTTCGAGATACTGTCCCTTGTTGGTCTAGATGGAGGCGGATCGAACCTAAAAATTTGTGAAAGAGTTACGACCTAAGATAAGGCGGGTGTTAATTGCTTCATCCCTAACCACTTTCAATGCTACTGTCGAAACAGCTACTTGTCTAGAGGAAGAAGATGGATAGGAGCAGAAAGGGATAGCAAATTTAAGTAAGGTGGGTAAAAAGAAAATATTACAAGCAATAAAATCGGCTCCAAAAAGAGCAGAAGACAAGTATCGTAGGTTTTGTAACATGAAGGGACATACTACTGCAGCATGTAAGAAAAGATTTCGAAGGTGTACTATTTGTCGAAGAAAGGGTTATATGGCAGTTAATTGTCCTGTATAAGACGACCCACTTACTGTTGATAGAGGAAATTTACTATAAGGAAGTTGTAGTGGTCCCTCATCTTCAATGAAGGAATGGGTGAGGAGACATTGTGAGGAGTGGTTGCACTTGCTGTGCCCACTCCATGAGACTTTTGATTCTTACTTCGGGCATGCCTATAAATAGGCATGCGGAGTGCAAAGAAATAGAACACACACAGAAAACACAAACACAGACAACATTTGTTGAGTTTGTGAGGGAGAGGGAAAAAGAATTGGAGTGACCAAATAGTGAGGTTGATTGGGGTGTTTGAGACACACTTGAGTGTCACTATTTTGGGTTAATCTCAGGGTTATGCCTCCAGTATTTTTTCTAGAGAAGTCTCTCTTGTAACCTACTAATTATTTTATTAGTAGAAGAATATTCGGAGTTTGTCCCGTGGATGTAGCCCAAATATAGGGTGAACCACGTTAAATTTCTGGTGTCATTTTAAATCTATTATTTTATTTGCTTTGCTTGTATTTAATTTATTTATGCAGTCGTCTGTCCTATTAGTCCACCATTCCGCTGCACCAGGGGCAAATAGTAATTCATATGTGCTATTTTTCCTAACAACTGGTATCAAAGCTTTATTAGGGTAATAATATCTACTTATCGTATGCTCTGTGGTTGCCACTAAAGTGGACCCTCCACATCAGAAAATAAGTTAGATTATTATTTACTCTTTTAAAGTCTAGACGGGGACCATAGAGGTGAAGATGAGCAAAATGATTAATTTAAATGGCACGAATTACCACATATGGAGAAACAAGATGAAGGATCTCCTATTTGTGATGAAGATGCATCTACTGGTGTTTAGTACAACTAAACCCGAGAACAAGACAGACGAGGAGTGGGAATTCGAGCATGAGCAAGTCTGTGATTTCATCCAGTAGTTTGTCGAAGACAATGTGTACTATCACATTTGTAACGAGACGCATGCACGGACATTGTGGAATAAGCTAGAGGAGCTATACGCTTCTATGACCGGCAACAACAAATTATTTTATTTGACAAGGCTACTCCAGATGAAGTACCGAGAGGGTACGTCGATGGCAAATCATTTAAATGATATGCAGGGGATCGTGGAGCAGCTGTCAAGGATGGGCATTAAAATTGATGATGAAGTACTTGCACTTTTGGTGCTGACATCCCTACCAAAGTCTTGGGAGACTTTGAAGATTTCAATCACCAATTCTACACCAAATGGTGTAGTAAATATGGAATTTGTCAAAAGTGGAGTCCTAAATGAAGAAATGAGAAGAAAAGCATAAGGATCCACTTCATCGCAGCAAGATGTCCTTGTTGTAGAATCCAGGGAGGGGGGGTCGGGCCAGAAGTTCAAAGTGCAGGGACAAAAGCAGGGGAAAGTCAAATAAGTATGCGAATGTGGAGTACCATCACTGTAAACAAAAGGGTCACATAAAAAAGTTCTGTCGAAAATTCAAGAAAGATCAGAAGAAGAATAAAGGCAAAGGGAAGACCCAAGATGACAACAGTGATAAGGAACAGACCCATGTTGCTGAGGAGTTCAACATCGTCACTGAAGAAAACATTGTCAACCTTGCAACCCACGAGACCAATTAGGTAGTTGACAGTGGCGTTACTATTCACGTAACATCTCAAAGGGAATTCTTCTCTTCTTACACAATATGTGATTCTGGTGTTGTCAGAATGGGAAATAAAAATTATTCACAAGTTGCAGGAAAAGGAGATGTTTGTTTGGAGATAGAGAAATGCAGTTAGTCCTGAAGGATGTCATGCATATTCCAGATATGTGTTTGAACTTGATCTCAGCCGGGAGGCTAGACGATGAAGGTTACTGCAACACCTTCTATAATAGCCAGTGGAAGCTCACCAAAGGTTCGTTGGTGGTGGCCAGAGGGAAAAAGTACTCAAAACTGTACATGATGCAGGCAAAGCTCTCCCAGGATGCTGTGAATGCAGTGGAGAATGATAGTACAGTTGAGTTGTGGCACAAGTGGCTAGGTCATATGAGTGAGAAAAGTATGACCTGTTTAGCTAAGAAGAATATGTTGTCTGGATTGGATCAGGTCCAGTTGAAGAAGTGTGCTGATTATCTGGCGGGAAAGCAAAATAGAGTTGCTTTCAAGAGTTCTCCTCCTCCTAGAATGAAGAATGTGTTGGATCTAATACATTCAGACTTGTGTGGGCCAATACTAAAATCACTTGGTGGTGCTCAATACTTTGTGACTTTCATTGATGATCATTCCCAAAAGATATGAGTGTATCTTCTGAAGACTAAAGACTAGGTGCTAGAGGTCTTTAAATAGTTTTTATCTCTGGTGGAGAGACAAACCGGCAAGAAGCTAAAGTGCATTCGCACAGATAATAGTGGAGAGTATACAAGACCCTTTCATACTTACTGTGAGGAGCATGGTATTCGACATCAAATGACACCGCCAAAAACGCTACAGTTGAATGGTTTGGTTGAGAGGATAACTTTGATGGAGAGAGTTAGATGTATACTCTCACATGTAAAGTTGTCAAAGATGTTTTGGGGTAAGACTATACTAGCAGTTGCTCACATATTAAATCTTTCACCTTGTGTCCCTCTACAGTATGATACTCCAGAAAAAGTATGGGCAGGAAAAGATATTTCATATGATCATCTGCGGGTGTTTGGTTGCAAGGCCTTTGTGCATGTGGCAAAGGATGAGAGATCAAAGCTTGATGTCAAGACGCATCAATGCGTGTTTATTGGCTATGGTCAAGATCAGCTTGGCTATAGATTTTATGATCTAGTGCAGAAGAAGCTTGTTAAAAGCCGTGATGCGGTGTTTGTTGAAGATGAAACCATTGAAGACATTGAAAAAGCCCAGAATAATGCTTCCAAATCCAATGGTGGTTCAACAAACATAGAGCTAGTTCCTACGACGGTGCCAAGAGAAGTTGCAGATGAAGCTCTTAATGATCAACCTGAGGTAGGTGAATGCTCCTTTTGAACTGCCATCAGTTGCTTCTAATGATGAAGGTATTTATGATCAATCACCAGCTCCAATAGGTTCTCCAATTCTGAGGAGATCTGATAGAGTCAAACGACGTTCTACCAGATATCCTGAAGAACAGTATATGTTACTACTTGACGGTGGAGAACCAGAAAGCTTCAAAGAAGCAATGGATGATGAACACAGTAAGCAGTGGAGTGAAGCCATGCAAGAAGAGATGAGTTCTTTGCATGAGAACGACACTTTTAAGTTGGTGTTGTTACCAAAAGGTAATAGGGCTTTGAAGAACAAGTGGGTGTTCAGGATCAAGCATGAAGCACACAGTCTCCAGTCACAGTTCAAAGCCAGATTAGTCGTAAAGGGATTTCACCAAAGGAAAGGGATTGGCTTTGGTGAGATTTTCTCACCAGTGGTAAAGATGACATCCATCAGAACAGTGCTATGGTTAGCAGCAAGCTTCGACTTGGAGATCGAGCAGATGGACGTGAAGACTGCCTTCTTTCATGGTGACTTGGAGGAAGAGATATACATGGAGCAACCAGAGGGTTTCAAAATAAAAGGGAAAAAGGACTATCTCTGTAAGCTTAAGAAAAGTTTATATGGTTTGAAGCAAGCACCGAGACAGTGGTATAAGAAGTTTGAGTCTATAATAAGGGAGCACGGCTACAAGAAGATGACTTCAGACCACTGTGTGTTCGTACAAAAATTCTCTGATGATGATTTTATTGTTCTTTTGCTCTATGAGGATGACATGTTGATCGTGGGCCAGAATAGTTCCAGAATTAACAGCTTGAAGTAGCAATTAAGCAAGTTTTTTGCTATGAAAAACTTGGGGCCAGCAAGACAAATTCTCGGCATGAAAATAACCAGAGGCAGGGGAGCCAAGAAATTATGGTTGTCACAGGAGAAGTACATTGAGAAGGTACTTCAAAAGTTCAACATGGATAAGGCTAAAGCGGTTAGTTGTCCTCTTGCTAATCACTTTAGATTGAGTAAAAAATATTGCCCTTCTATAGAGGATGAGAAGGATGAGATGGATAAAGTTCCATATGCTTCAGCAGTTGAGAGTTTAATGTATGTCATGGTGTGTACACGACCAGATATTGCTCACTTAGTAGGAGTGGTGAGTAGGTTCTTGTCAAATCCTGGGAAAGAACACTGGAATGCCGTTAAGTGGATTCTCAGGTATCTCCGTAGTACCTCCAAAATGTGTTTGTGTTTTGGAGATGGACAACCTGTATTAGTAGGTTATACAGATGCTGATATGGCTGGTGATGTTGACTCAAGAAAGTCTGCATCAGGATATCTGAATACATTGGCAGGGGGAGCTGTGTCATGGCAGTCAAGATTACAAAAGTGTGTTTCTCTCTCAACAACTGAAGCAGAGTTTATTGCAATAACTGAAGCATGTAAGGAGTTGTTGTGGATGAAGAAGTTCTCTTAAGTGAACTTAGTTTTCACTAGAATAAGTATTAGCTGTTTTGTGACAATCAAAGTGCAATTCACCTTGGGAAGAATTCCTCATTTCATTCTAAATCGAAACATATTGATGTGAGATATCACTGGATCAGGGATGTATTGGAGAAGAAGCTACTACAGATGGAAAAAATACACACAGATGAGAAGAGATCAGACATGATGACCAAGACTCTTCCGAGGGAAAAGTTAGAATATTGTCGACAAGCAGCAGGACTGGTGGAACCCTCCATGTAATCGGGAGGAGGAGATTGTAGTGGTTCCTCATCTTCAATGGAGGAATGGGTGAGGAGTTGTTAAGATTTATATCTTTGTTAGGGTCTTATTGAGAGTATAGATAATTCTAGGGACTTGTATGCAAAATTGTAAAGGCTATATATAAACTTAAATCGTTATCGAATAAATTAAGTTTTACTCGATTAATCAATTTGGTATCAGAGCCAAACCCTAGCCGTAACCTGCTTCGCCGCACAGTACCCGCCGCTACAGTGCCGCCGCCGCTACGAGTGCTCGTCGCTACGATACACCACCGCTTACGATCGCCACCGCTACGATAATCGCTCCGATGAATGATAATCCTCCTTTCTCTCTAGGCCTCTCACAACTTCCAGTTTGTTTTCTATCTCCGTGCCCGTGCGGGGAGGGCGATACCCCATGGGTCCTGAGATAACATGAAGATGTCGGAGTTCTAGACAGATCTTGATGTGTAGAAGATCGAGATCGGGTCAAGGAGAAGAAGAAGGGTAAGTGTGTGATAGACTCGTGTGATAGGTGTGCAGAACCTGAATACGAGTCGATGACAGAGGCTAGTAAGAATACGATGGAGGAGGTGGTTAAGAAATTGGATTCTGCAGATCTTGCGACATTGATGCGATTCATGAGGATGTCGGGGGGTGAAAATTTTGTGAGGCCACCTACTGTTAAGGTGGAGCTTCCACATGTTGATTTGAAACTCGATGGGCCAGCAACGTATCTGAGTTGGTCACGTCGGATGAGGTATACTCTGGAAGGGAGGAATCTAGGGGAGTACTTGACAGTTGAGAAAGCAGAGCCAGCTGAGGGCACATCAGGGAGAGATGAGTGGAAGTCAACTCACATGTTGGTGTACATGTGGCTTCTCAACTCAATGGTTCCGTCTATTGCTGCAACAGTGGATGGCATCGAGAAGGTCAATGATGTCTGGGAGAAGTTGAGGAGAACCTATGATGGTGTGGGGAACAATTTGAGGGTGTTCCAGATTAAGAGGGACATCTATGCTACAGTCCAAGGAGATAGGACAGTGCAGGAGTATGCCACAGAGTTGGAACACTTGTAGCTAGATCATGATCATTTCTCGCCTCGAGCATGCTGTAAAGATCCTGAATGTAAGGAAAGAGAGGCATTGATTCAGGAGAGGACTATGTTATTTCCCCAGGGGTTAGCCCCAGCATTTGAGCAAAGGACAGTGATGTTGCTAGCTCAGACGAGGATCCCTTCACTTGAGGAGGCGGTCTCGGCCATGATACAGGAGGAGAGTCGTATTAAGCTACAGGTTGGGACAGGCGAACATCTTGGGATGATGTCAGCGCTAGTGGTCTCCAACTCAGGTAACACAGGGTTCAAACAGGAGACTAGGCAGTGCTACAACTGTGGTGGAGTAGGTCATCTGAAACAGGCTTGTCCTAAGCTACCCAAGGAGAGAGACTCAGGTGGACGTGGACAGTTTGCAGGTCGTGGTCGCAGCCGTGGGGGCAGAAGAGGTGGAAAAGGCTATCGGGCTAATCTGATGGTAGCGGAGGAAGAGGAAGAGGCGGGTGTGGTCTTTACTGAGGAAGACCAAGCGCTATTAGAAATACTGAGAAGGAAGCAGAGAGCAACAGGTGATGGAGCCAAAAAGAGTGCGGTTGAGGATGCATCCACTTCCGCTTTGCCCATGGGTAACACTGCTACCTATGCTCAATTGACCAAAGGTACTGCTCTTGCCTCTATCTCCACCACTAGATCACCAGAATGGATCATAGATTCTGGTGCATCTCGACATGTGACAGGTAATGCTAGTGAGTTCTCTTCCTATACTCACTTAGCAATGCTAGAGAGCATCCAGACTGCTGACGGGATAGCACAGCCTGTGGTTGGTAAGGGTACAGTGAAGTGTACGGGTTCAGTAACTTTGTCCAATGTTTTGCATGCTCCTTCTTTCCCAGTAAATCTTTTATCTATTAGTGCCATTATACTCCAACTAAAATGTGTGGTTTCTTTTGATATTCCCAAGGTGATCTTCCAGGAGAAGGAGACGGGCTGGAGACTTGGGACTGGCACGTGGCGTAATGGACTGTGGTACCTGGATCGTGAGGGGATGGACTCAGCATTGATATCTGTAGTGGAGAATGTAGGAGTAGGAGGATCTGAGATGAGTGCTGAGGATGTGTTGATGCTCCATCACCAACGCATGAGACACATTTCGTTTAGTGTGTTAAGTCGGTTGTATCCAGTTTTATTTGAAAATGCCAATAAACAGAAAGTTATATGTAATGTATGTGAATTTGGAAAACTTACTAGAAGTTCTTATGTTAGTTCTGGTCATAGAAGCTCTCGTGCTTTTGATTTGATACATTCTGATGTTTGGGGACCTTGTTCCACTAGTTCTATGAATGGTTTTAGATATTTTGTGACTTTTATTGATTGTTTTTCTCGTGTTACTTGGTTGTATTTGATGAAAAATAAGAGTGATATATTTGACTGCTTCAAAGACTTTCATAGGTCTATCCAGACTCAATATGGAGCAGTGGTGAAAATATTGAGGTCTGATAATGGTACAGAGTATACCAATAGAGCATTTGTGGAATGCTTTTCAGCTCAAGGCATACAACATCAAACTACATGTCCATACACACCAGCTCAAAATAGGGTAGCAGAAAGGAAAAACAGACACCTTCTAGAGACAGCTAGGAGTATGATGATCGCGATGAATGTTCCAAAGTAGTTATGGGGGCAAGCGGTCTTAACAGTTGCTTAATTGATCAACAGGATGCCCACAAGAGTGTTGGACTGGAAGTCTCCGTGTGAAATGTTGAAAGGAGATAATGGTGGGATCCTCCAATTGAAGGTGTTTGGTTGTGTATGTTTTGTGAAGGACAACAGACCATCCGTAGGGAAGCTTGGTCCTAGAGTTGTGAAATGTGTCTTTGTAGGATACTCTGCTACCTAGAAGGGGTATGTTTGCTGGAGTCCAGTAAAGAAAATGTTGTTTGTAAGTATGGATGTGCATTTTCAAGAGTTTGAGCCATATTATACACTGGAGGTGACCTCACCCATTGGTGACTTTTCTGATAAAGAAGGTATGAGGCGAGAGGGGGAGAATGATGAGAGGTTGGTGAATGTAGGATCAATTCCCTTATTGATTCCTTATTCTGTTGAGAGGAGGGAATCAGTTGAGGAGCACAAGAACAAAGAAGAGGAGGAACCCATCGGTGTTGGGACTCAGGCACAGGGGGAGTTGAGAGTGTATACTAGGAGGAGGCAGAATGAGATGCCAGAGTCAACATCTGCAGTACCACTGGTGCCATCAAGTCCCTTGTCCCAGCCTACTCCAACTTCTGAGACACCCATGCCACCCTCAAACTCAGAAAACACAGGTGCTATAATTCCTTCTTCTCATCCCACTCCCATGATAGTAAGGAGAACCTCTCGCAATAATGTAGGAGTTCCCCCCGACCGTTATGGTTTCCCACATGACATTGCTCAATTTGTCTCATACTCTAATTTATCACCTACGTATGGAGCATTCATTACATCTTTGGACTCTGTTACTTTACCTAAGTGTTGGCAGGATGTTAAAGAGGATCCAAAATAGAATGCAGCTATGCAAGAAGAACTTGGAGCTCTGGATAAGAACAGAACTTGGGAGATAGTGTCACTACCACCAGGCAAGAAGGCAGTGGGGTGCAAGTGGGTGTTCACAGTGAAGCAGACCCCAAAAGGAAAAATTGATAGCTACAAGGCACGGTTGGTGGCGAAGGGGTATAGTCAGACATATGGCATCGACTATGATGAGACCTTTGCTACCGTGGCCAAAATAGGAACAGTAAGGACACTTGTCTCCATTGCAGTGAATGGGGGTTGGAAACTACATCAGTTGGATGTTAAAAACGCATTTCTTCACGGAGATCTGCTAGAAGAGGTGTATATGGAGGTTCCCCCAGGCTTTGGTACAAAACAAACAGTGGACAAGGTTTGTAGATTAAGGAAGTCACTGTATGGATTGAAACAGTCTCCTAGAGCTTGGTTTGACAGGTTCAGAAAAGCTATGGTAAGCATGGGCTATCAGCAAATCAATGCCGATCACACAGTGTTCTTTCGACAACAGGGTGGTCACATTACTATGTTAGCAGTGTATGTGGATGATATGATTATTACCAGTGATGACAAGGGTGAGATTGTTCAACTGAAGGCAAAACTGGGCAAAGAGTTTGAGGTGAAGGACCTCGGGCAGCTAAAATACTTCCTGAGGATTGTGGTGGCTCGTGGAGAAGAGGGATTGTTCTATCTCAGAGGAAGTATGCATTAGACTTATTCACAGAGATGGGCATGTTGGGTTGCAAGCCCGCGGTTTTACTAATTGATCAGAGGTTCAAGTTGAGCGCAGAGGCAGGAAAGCCGGTTGATCGTGAGTGGTACCAGAGGTTGGTAGGACGTCTCATCTATCTGAGTCACACTCGTCCTGACATATCATTTGCTGTGAGTATAGTGAGCCGCTACATGCATGACCCAAGGAAGGGCCAATGGACGCAGTGTACCAAATTCTGAGATACCTGAAGAGTGCACCAGGGAAGGGATTGATCTTTAAGAAGAATGGATATCTAAACATTGAGGGCTATTGTGACTCTGACTGGGCAAGTTGTGTTAATGATAGAAAGTTCACAGCTGGATATTGCGTGTTTGTAGGAGGCAATTTGGTATCCTGGAAGAGTAAGAAGCAGTCAGTGGTTGCAAGGTCAACAGCAGAGGCTGAGTATAGGTCAATGGCTTTAGGAGTTGCGGAGATGGTGTGGTTGAGAGCTTTGTTAGTAGAGCTCAAGATGGATAAATGAGTTAAAATGAAGCTATGGTGCGACAGCAAGTCCGCAATTAGCATTGCCAGTAACCCCGTGCAACATGACAGAACCAAACATGTGGAGATTGATAGGTTCTTCATCAAAGAAAAGCTAGATAGTGGACTATTGGAGTTGGGACATGTAGCTACTAGAGAGCAAGTGGCTGATTGTCTTACTAAAGGACTTAGTTCATTAGATCTCTCAAGATTGTGTGACATGATGGGCTTAATGGATATCTTGTGCCGATCTTAAGGGGGAGTGTTAAGATTTATATCTTTATTAGGGTCTTATTGAGAGTATAGATAATTCTAGAGACTTGTATGCAAAGTTGTAAAGGCTGTATATAAGCCTAAATCGTTATTGAATAAATTAAGTTTTACTCGATTAATCAATTGGAGTGGTTGCACTTGCTGTGCCCACTCCATGAGACTTTTGTTTCTTGCTTCTGGCATGCCTATAAATAGGCATATGGAGTGCAAAGAAATAGAACACACACAGAAAACACAAACACAGACAACATTTGCTGAGTTTGTGAGGGAGAAGGAAAAAGAATTGGAGTGACCAAATAGTGATGTTAATTGGGGTGTTTGAGAAACACTTGGGTGTCACTATTTTGGGTTAATCTCAGGGTTATGCCTCTAGTATTTTTTCTAAAGAAGTCCCTCTTGTAACCTACTAATTATTTTATTAGTAGAATAATATTCGGAGTTTGTCCTGTGGATATAGCCCAAATCCAGGATGAACCACGTTAAATTTCTAGTGTCATTTTAAATTTATTATTTTATTTACTTTGCTTGTATGTAATTTATTTGTGTAGTCGTCTGTCCTATTAGTCCACCATTCCGGTGCACCTGGGGCAAATAGTAATTCATCTGTGCTATTTTTCCCAACAGAAGTTAAGGTAAGCTAAAGGAAAGGAGCATCAGTCCCTAGGAAATGGAAGTATATAGACGTGCAGAACAAATTCTACATAGTGATGCGACATAAATGTATAACAAGTAGGTATAGTACTGGTAGATTAGAAAATGGAAGCCATTATAATGGAGACATGAATGAATTGATGTAATCGATAGTTGCCTCAACTCTAACTATATTTTTGTGATTGTACATGATGTAACAACTTCCCTAGTTCTTATGGAATTTCTTTTGCTATCAGACATAAGAATAGATTACAGATTTCTAAGGATTAAGTGCTCTGATAATGAAAATTAGAGTGCCAATCAATAAGATTGGATAAGTTATTTGGTCAACTGTAAGGAGTTGGATGTTAATTTAAGCTGAATTTAAAGCAAGACTGAAAGCTACACAAAATCGACAGAAAAGTTATGTTGATTAGAGTAGAAAAACAAACCTAGAATTTGTGAAAAAAAGATCAAGTGTTCCTAAGGCTAATGCCAAAATGGCATTTGGGAAGTAAAGGATAGAGGAAGAAGTTGACGTCTCGGTATATTGGACCGTTTTCAATTGTGGAAAAGATTGGGAAAGTAGCGATCGATTGGATTTACTTGAGTTGTAAGGCATCCATAATGTATTTCATATTTCACAACTTCGAAAGTATATGGCTAAACTTGAATATGTACTGAATGAAAAATCTATTGAGATGACTCCGTTTCTAAAATACGCGAAGCGCCCAGTCAAGATTCTAGAGTACGCTAAGAAGGAATTGCAACATAAGAGGATTCCACTTATTAAGGTATTTTGGAATCATCGCCCTATTTAAGATGCAACATGGGAGATAGAAATGGAAATATGGAAGAAAAACCCGGAGCTTTTTGAAGATAAGCCTAATTCGAGGATGAAATTCTTTGAAGGAAAGGAAATTGTAATACCCCTTCCTTGTGAAATTTGACTGACAACTACTTTGTATAGAGCAAGCATTTGTGTGCAAGCTCAGAACAAAAATTGAAAGTACAATGAGATGAACGTTGTGATGTAATCAAAATTTTTAGAGGTATTGTTGGAAGTTTAACCGTGCTGAGAAAAAATTTAAAAATTTTGAGAGACACCATTAAATTCAGTTTAATGCGTAGATTACATTAGTAAAATAAAAAGTTTTCCCAACTAAGATGAATGTGACCTTAATTATGGTTGTTTTTTTAAGAAATATAGTATTCTTTGAGGAAATAAAGTGATAATGGTCAAAAAGGAAACAAGTGCCATATTGTGGCTGGTTGTTGTGAGTGGTTGTAAGAGAACTATGTGGCATTTAGTGATTGAATGTATGAAAACTAAGTGGCATAAAGAGATTGGTTGTGAAGGGATTAGATGGTGTTTGTTGATTGGGTGCATGAAACCTAAGTGCTATAAGGTGATTGGATAAAATGTTCAAGAAGTTCACAACCTACAAGAAGCCACATGACTCCATCATTTAGCTTAGTCACCATGCTTAGTCATAACAACACAGGACAAGCACATGACAAAATGGTGAAGGAAAATAAATAGAAGAAGAGAATGGCGGGGAAGAGGCCACAAAGCACCCGGCAAGAAGAAGAAGAAGAAGAAAGAATTCCAGCTTTGTTTGTGCTCTTGAAATGGTAAGAAATTGCTCTCTAAAAGCTGGAATTTATGGCTTGGTGTTTAAAGTTGTTTGTACATAAATCACATGCCAAGGAAACATGATTTTATGGAAGGAATTTTTTTGTTTGCAAGCTGTTGTTGTTGTCAATTTAGGTGGCTATACAGGGTTGCTTTGGTTGTTCTTGGCTTTCTTGTAGGTGTGTCTTGTTGTGGTGAAAACTTAGGAAAAAGGGGATGTGATGATAAGTGTTCATGTGATGTGAAAATGGAAATTAAAGTTAGCTATGTTATTGTTCAAAGAAATTATGGTTGCACAGTTTTGCTCCACACTTGTAGGCTATAGAATGAAATATAGTGAGGGCTATGGATTGAATTAAAGACTTGTAATCATGTCTGAATGTGTTAGGAAGGTAAAGGAATTGGATTTCTGAAGTTTGTAGTGCAAATAAATAATGGAGCTATAAAAACCATAAACTGCCGTGTAAAATACTGATTTTGGCCTCCCTTATAGGCCCCCTGTTTTGACATGTTTAAAGAAGCTGGGTTGAAAAGGGACTTAAATCACACTCATGTAGATGTTAAACAAGAGTTAGGATGTGTTAGATGGAGTATGCTATGTAGAAAAAAATAAGAGAAACAGCTTGAGCGAAGTATGAACATATCAGAAATTCTGTTTCGGTCAATTAAAGGTGCTGTTTGTTTACCTAATAAACTGTACACAATGGCTGAGTATTCTAGGTTAGCATAAACTGGGTTTTGTTTCTAATTGTCTTAGGAGTATTTTGGAACAAATTTCACTGAATTTGGAGTTGTGGATAGAAAGTTATGATGGAAATTCCACTGGCTGCCAAAACTGTGACGAAATTGGCATACTGAAATTTATGATCAAAACTGAATCAAATAGAAGAGGGAATTGGAATTCCATGAATTGGAAATTGTATAGGAATGTCTTGGGAATGTTTTGAAACTAGTTTGATGAGATTCGGACTTGTGGATTGAAAGTTATGGCAAAAATATGAAGATATCCCATGAAATGTAAAATGTAGAAGCTGTTAAGAAAGTAGTATTTATGTTTTGTTCTATTGGGTTTAATGAAGCTATATATGAGATGTTATGAGTAGCATTGGCCAGTGGACCGGTTCGGCTTGCCGAGCCGGGCTAGTCCTAGGTCCCGGTCCGGTTTTACCCCTGGCCCGCCTAGGCCTGCGGCCAGACTGGCCAGCCCGCACGTAAGAACCTTTATCCAACGGCTCTCTCATTTTTTTTTTACATTTCAGCCGTTATTCAGCCCCAATAACGGCTGAAATATATATATTTTTATATTTTGGTCTCTAACAGTTATATTCTCTATTCTCACCTCCAAAACTCTATAAATACCCCCTAATTCAACTTAAAATTCATCAAACACTCTCCAATTCTCTCAAACACTCTCAAATTCTGTCAAACTCTCTTATTTTCATTCATCTTTCTCTCATAATCCTCAAATTTCTTTATTTTCTCTACAAAAAGTATTAGAATAGAATTTATCTTTGTGTTATACTTTTTCAATTTTTCAAAAAAGTCTTCATATTTGGGAAGATTATTGAATGACGGAATAGTGGATACAAGAAGTAAAGCTCTATAAAGTATTGCTATTCTTGGTCATCAACTAGTTAGTATTTCTTAATCTTACATTCTTATTTTTTTGCTTTATTAATTGATTATTTGTTTTAGTCATTTGTTTAATTTTTAAGTTAATTTGTTATTTATATTTTTCAATTTTCTTATTTCATTATTTGTTAATACTTTATTTTATTTTTTTGAACTTTTATTTGAATGTTGATTGATTATTTTTTTTAGAAATAATGGATCCGAATCAATATCATCATTTTTCTTCATCACAGTCATCTGCACATTTTGATTTTAATATAGATCCAGTCTTGAATTTAATAAATAATGAAATAGGTAATGAAGATAAAGGCCCTAGTAGGCCTAGGTCTAGCGTTAGTGTTTCACAATCACAATCAACTCCAATTATTAATCCTAACGAATCTAATATAGGTGAGGATGATATTGAAAAAACGGATGTTATAGCTAAAGCAAAAACATCTATGATTTGGAATCTTTTTGAAAAGGATAATGATAATGATAGGGCAATATGTAAAATTTGTAGGGTGATATATGCACATAAGAAGGGAGAAGGGACAGGAACATTAGTTAGATATATGAAAATGTTACATAATAATTGGTTAGAAAACCTACTTAAAAAACAACAAATACGTACTACAGGAGGTCAAATTATTGACAAATTTCAATATGATCATAGAAAAAATAGAAGTGGATTTGCTAAAATGATTGTTCAAACTAAATTACCTTTTAATTTTGCAGAAAATCCACATTATGAACAATATATGCAAAATAATTGTTAACCAGCATGGAAAATGATTCCTAGAATAACGTTAAAAAAATGATATAATAAAGATATATAAAAAAATAAAAGAATATCTAATTGCTATGTTTGATTCCTGTAATTGGAAATTCCCTCTTACTTGTGATGGTTGGACTGTAATTACTAATGAATCTTATTTGTGCATTACATGTCATTGGATAGATCATGTTTGGTTAGTACGTAAAAGAACTATTTGTTTTAAATTATTTGAATATCCTCATGTAGGTAGTCGTATAGCTAGAACGATTACTTAAACATGTCGTGAATATATGATTTTAAATAAAAATATTTCTATTTCTTTAGATAATACTTCAAATAATTATTCCGCCATAACAATTTTGAAAAATACTATGAATCCTATGTTAGATGGTATTTTATTTCATACTAGGTGTGCTTGCCATATACTTAATTTATGTGTTAAGGAAAGATATAAATTTGTTGATAATATTGTTAATATAATTAAAAATATTATTTTATTTATTAAAACATCCCCAACTAGGCAACAAAATTTTAAGACATTATGCTAAGAATAAGGTGTATCTTTTAAAAAATTTAGATTAGATTGTAAAATTAGATAGATCTCAACTTTAGATATGTTTGAAAGTGTTATACCTTTTCAAAACCAACTAATTGAATTTTGTAATAGTAATAATTTTCAACATCCATTAACTGAAACTCATTTTGAAAATTGTACTGTACTTTCAACATTTTTTTTTTTTTTTTACTTTCAAAGCAGCCACTGAACTTTTATCGGGATCTTATTATCCCACTACTCATCATATTCTTTCAACACTTGCTAAGGTAACACATATTTTTTGTTAGTATATGGATTATCCCCAATATGGTTATTTTATGAGAAGTATATTTGAAAAATATAAAAAATATTATGAAGATATTCCTATTTTATATTGTATGATATTGTGTATGGATCATCGAGTAAAAACGGCTAGATTTCATAGTATTATTGAATATTTATATGAAACGTTAGATTTTGATAAATCACAAACACTTAGGCAATGTATGATAAAAGATATAAAAGATAAAATGGTTAAAACTCTATCTAACATGTATAATTTGTATGAGTTTGAGTCTTCTTGTTCTGGTTCTCCTAGTTTAAGTAGGCAAGCTTCATCATCATCTAACAGTCACTTTCAACCACCACGAAGATCTAACTCTTCAATTTCATCAGTATTTAATCTACGGGGTATTATGAAATGTAAAAAAAAGATCATCTACTACCTACAACGAGATCACAATTTACGAGATGCAGCCATTGGTAGAAAATGAAGATCAATATTTTAATATTTGTGGTTGGTGGAAGGCTTATGTAAGTCAATACCCCATTTTATCTAAAATGACACGTGATCTTTTGACACCACCAGTTTCTACAGTACCATCAGAAAGCGTCTTCAGTGAGAGCGCTCGTACAATCAATGAAAGAAGATCTCGATTGGCTCCTCATACTTTGGAGATGTTAATGTGTTGTAGTAGTTGGTTTGCAGCCGAAGATAGGACGGTTAATTCGTGGATTATCGATGATGACTCAGATGATGAATATGGTGAGTTAAGTAGTTAGTTTAGTATTCTTGTAATTAGGAACTTAGGATAAGTAATATTATATATTTAATTTTATTTTTAGGATATTTATTCTGTTTTTAAATTTTGATCATTGTAATATTTTTAAGAGGTTTAGGCATCAAGTTCCCCTCTTATGTAATATTTATTTTATTAATTAATAAAACAAGTAAGGGTCCAAGCCAAACCTCCCACCACTTCAAGATGACTTTTTTATAATTCTAAAAAATTGTGTTATTTAAGTGAAAATAAAAAAAATACAAAACAGTTGAATATCAAAATTTTTAATGAAATTAAGTAGGGAAAAAAAAAGAGCATAAGCCCATAGCCCAAGGACCCGGGCCGTGCTGGGCCTAGGGCTTCTGGCCTAGGCACCGGCCCGCCCTCCTCTGGGACCGACCCACACACCACGCGGGCCGGTCCTCGGGCCCGATCCGGCATGGCCCGAAACCGTGCGGGCCGGCCCAGGTGTCAATGCTAGTTATGACGCTAAAGAAATACCTTATGAATATGTGGAATGAAAGAATGAAGAAATAGATATGTGAAGAAAACGTGGTCCTTTAATTACTTCAAGTGATTATATCTCCAATTGTGAGAAATGTGAGTTTAGGAAATTAAGTAATTTAATTGTCAATGCATTATAAACAATGCATTAATTTAGATACTTAAGATACTAAGAAAGGATGATGATAGGGCTTGAATGTACCTATATTTTTCTAATTATTTGAGGTTATTTTATAATACTTTTGATGCAATAACTAGCTAATTCCCTTCCTATTTGATATTTTGTCTGTGAAAAGTGTTTTTAGTGATTTTATGTAGAAATTGATAAAATTGGAGTCAAAACGTTGGATTTCCAGTAACTAACCGGTGCTGGCCTAGAGAAGCTAAACTAGTGCTGACCTTCTCTGGATTTTCGAGAAAAAACAAAAAAAAATGCAGAGCAAATGTGAAATTCCAGAACCAAATTGGCGCCGGTTCTGTACTGCTCAATAACGGTAGAGATTCCTTTTAATATCATAATTTGGAAGTTGCAGTATTGATCTTTTGGAAACTAAATTGGACATGAAAAAGGACTCTTATACATACTTTTTAGCAATCTAAACTCCTTTAAATACAAGAAAATAACATCCCAAAATCGATTTTCACCTTTAGGACTTGCAAACCCATAGGAAACTCCTAAAGAAATACCAAGATTTAGGAGGATCAAGGAGACTCTTGGAGAAGGAAAGGAGATTGATCAAAGAAGGTTTCAAGAAAGAAGAAGAATGTTTACTTATCTATGAGTGATTTCTTTTTTTCTTCTTTGTAATTTATTGATAATTTGAGTTTTAATTATTTTAATTGTATTTGGAGGATATTTTTGTATTGATAATTTTGTATTGATTTTTAATTATTTGATCAATTGGTTGTTATTTTTAGTATTTGGTTACTTACTTTTATTGATGAATTGATGAAATTGGATTTTCTTTCTAATAGACTTGGAAATGAAGTTAGGAATGAGTTCAATTTAATTAATTTTATAATTATTATCTTAACTGGATTGGGAAAGAAGGTTAAAAATCAAACCTAAGTAATCAAATGTTAGTTGATTTCGCCTAGAGTATAGGATCATTGACTAATTTCATTTTTTAATATTGTCTAGAGTATAGGGATATTTATGAGGAATGAGTTTTATGCATCTTTTTGTTGTGTTGGTTTGATTGAGAAATTACTAATTTAATCAAGAGATAGTAATTTCATAAATTGAGAAAAAAAGTAGACTCTATTTATTTCCTTCATGCTGCATAGATGATAATTAATTGTTATAATTGCTAATTAGTCATTGTCATATCTTCAAAGATTTCTTTCTATTTACATGTCTTTTTTCTTTATTCTCACTCATTGATTATCCTTTTGACTTTTCTTGTGTGACTTGATTTTTTCTAGCATATTAGGTTAGTAGGTTATTTACTTATATTTCTTTATTTTATTATCTAAATAATAAAGATTTGAGTAAAGTAAGGCGAGAGCCTAAGTTCCTATAGATTCGATACTAACTATTCCCTATATTATATGATGGGTATACTTGCCCATATGTGTGGTTTTAGTAGTTAGCATTTTAATTAAAATTTGACTGATTGTAGACATTGTTGGTAATATTTTCTACACTAAAAAAAATACATTAGATGATATACTCTTTTAATGTAGGCATGAGTACCATAAGGACTCGGTGAAGTCTAAAGGGTAAGAAGTCACTACGTAGTAGCGTCGGTTAAGATGAGTCCCACTTACTTTGTAAACGCCATTTTGGTGCTAGAGGTTTTCCAAAATGTACTGTGGTCATGTGCATATAGTGGTTGTGAAATATTTTGGTTTTCTTGAACCAAAGTATGACTTTCCTGAGCGAAAATGATTTGGTCTCATGCTAAGTTTTAAATGGAAAAATTATGAATCTTCATGCCTATGATTATTGAACTAATGGTGAACATTTTTCTAAAGCATGAAGACATGAATGACGAATATTTAGGTTTTCTTGAACAAAGCCTTAGTTTCCCTGAGCAAGTGAAATCTTATCTCATGCTACGGTTTAATTGGGAAAATAGACTCTTATGATACAAAAACCATTTAATGGTGATTATTTTTTCCTAAAGCATGAAGATGTGAATAATAAACCTTTTTAGTTTTCTTGAATAAGGTTTTGGTTTCTCTAAACAGGAAAATAACTGAATTTTTGTAAATAGAATATTTCTACAAAGGATTTTGAATTCTTAGTACTATGAATATTTTGAGGCACAAGTATTTATGTAAAATATTCTTTCACGTATTATGTGACAAAGTGAGTATTTTTCCTACACAAAGATGTTATGTTCCATGTTTAATGATAAAGCATACAAATTGTGATTCTTTTGTTTTAATAGAACGATGAACTACTTTTAAGACTATCAGGCATGGTGAGATATGAAATCTTTGAATTTATTTTCTTTTCAGATTTAGAATTCTGAATTTGATTAAAATGAACTTCCTTTTGGACTCGAATATGCTTAAAACATAAACTTTACATAAATACCCTTGATGAATGATTTTATAACCCAAGAAGAACGTTTTATCCTTCTATGCAAGAAATTTGAAAAATAATTGCTTAGTATGGAATCAACATTTGGTAAAAGTGATATTTTGGCACTAAAAAAATGTTTTCTTGAGAAACATGATATTTGACTGGTCTTGTAAACCAGTGGTATTGGACTGGTTTTGTAAACCAATGAGGACATTAAGTACTCAATAAGGGCCTTTCTCATTGTACTAGCTCGCATTAGAGATAGATGACTTCAAATAACCTAACTAGTTGTGGAGATTGTCTTACTCCAAAAAGGCAATAGAACATTGGAAAGGGAAATACTTTGGTGGACCTGATCCACCGTGGACCAGGTCCACCCAAGTATTTCCCCATTGGTAATGGCTAGAGGTGAGTTACCTAGTTGGGTGGTAAGTGCCTAGTTGACCTCTTACTCCCTTTTTTGGTCAAGAATGGATAAGAACGGGTCCCCGTGCGTAAGCAATAACTTATGAATTTGGCCCCCTCTTTTGGTGAAGAACAGATGGCATAGAAATTACCACCCGAAGGCATGTATTAAATAGAGTGTGATGACACTTCTATTGGTTCCACTAATTATGGCGATGTGTTAGGATTGTATCTGGTACAATATAGCATATTAGCTAAAGGCGAAGTCTTATGAGCTTCACACGCAAACTAACTTTCTGTTGAAAAGAAAGCTTGCTTTTCTGAAAAATGTGGGACATTGATGTTAACAAAATTGGATTTTCCAAATATGCCCGATATGTGGGGCAATTCCAAACGGGCAATTCCAAACGTGCTTGATATTCTATCTAAACAACCTATTGACGACAATAAAAATTAGGAACAGAGCAACCGCTTTGACTTTGAGGACAAAATACGTAAAAATAAATAAATAATAATGTTATAGTTTTTAAAAAATTTGAAATGGTGAAGGATAAGTTTACAAAACTTTTCTACAAAATTTTACTTTTTTAAAATAAAAATTACTAAGAGTTAAAAAAATTTTGAAGGAAGACGACACTCCGACCTCCCTTAGATACATGTGTCGGACAAAATCATGTGTGAGGACATGAAGCATGTTCGTGACTGAATTTTCCTTCGTAGAGGGGAAGAATCATGCAGCTTTCATACTTGAATCATGCACCTTTCATACTTGAACTCTATGTGATCAATTTGAACTTGGAATCCAACTAGAAAGTCAACGAATAACATTTAAAATATTTTTACTATTTTAATAACATTTTTTGCTTATTTGAAGCCATTTATATTAGTAAAAGAAATAGAAAAATGATACTGTAGTGGGAGATAAATTACTATTTGCAAAGGTTTGGGAAGTACAACACTTGCCTTGAGTGGAACTTTACATGCATTTGAGCAGTTGGGAGATAAATGTTTATGAAAGGAAATTTGGTGCTCCCGTGCTAAGATTCCAATGGGAATTTTGTGGATTCCCACACGACAAATGGGAAGCACCGAGAAAAGAAATGCTACACAAGAGGCTAATGGTAAATGATAACAAACTTCAAAGGATTTCGTGGATAAAAACTCATACGAAATCAAATATCATTAATGGGAGAGATATGTGGTCCAAAATATGTGTTAATAGATTTAATCTTAGTGGCTGCAGCTGCATCTTGCATTTTTTTTTTTTCTATATGGAAGAAAATTCTGTGATAATTCTTTAGTATAATTCTCAGGATCATTTGATAAAATTAAAGTGTGAATATTTAATTATTAAAATTTGATAATTGAAGTTTCATAACTGAAGTTTGAAATATAAAATTTGAATTTTAGGATTAAATTAATTATAATTTATTTTAGGAGGGGCTAAATGCACACCCTACAATATAAATTTACACCGTTAAATTGTAATTGTCTTATATAGTCATTAATACACCGTTAAATGCACACCCTAAAATATTTTTAACAAGATGATATTTTTTCTCTAATTAAAAAGATAGTTTAGAAATTAAAAGATTAATAGTTTGAGAATGAAAGAGTCAAATGATAGTAATAGGTATACAAGAAAATTATAATTTAGGGGAGTGAATTTAGATTCTAAAGGTGTGGATTTAGTCATTCTCTTTTTTTTTTTTTTACTTTATATTTTATTACATTTTAAGTTAAATAAAAAGAATATTAGTAATTATATAAATATTTAACATATTCAAATTTTATACTTATATAAAGTTTCTTTCACTTAAAATTTAAAACATAATTTTAACAAGTCTTGATTAACTAGGTGATAATAAAAACTTGTTATCAAATGTACTATATTAAATATTTAATATTATATGTTATTAAATACACTTAAATAAATAAATAAGTTTAAATACTTAATTAAATTATTAAACAAGTCCTCATTGATACTTTGTTACTAATTTAATTTAATGATTGTGCAAAACAAAGATTTAACACTTGTAATTTTAAAGAATACGTCATAATTTGTACTGTTTGGCAATTTTTTTTTAAAACATATTATTAGTATAAAATATGAAAACACATAGTGCTTTGTGTTGGTCTAAAATACTCTTTCGTTTATTTTATTGAATTAACTTTTTCTTTAATCACCAAAGATGATAGAGGGTTTGGCATAGAATTCTACGCATTTATGTGAATAAATAAATAAATAAAAGGGTTGAAAGGCATATGAAATAAGACTTCACGCACAATATTTCCTAAGGCCTTTTCGACTTTGCCTAGTTCTAATTGGAGTCACCCTCTTGGACAAGCCCAGTAAAGCCCCCATAGAGAACAAAATTAATGGTTAGATAATAGTCTAATAATTAAACCCAACTCTTTCTTATTTCTTGTAAACAATCGATTTAGCAGACCATGTATTAGGGATAGCAAGATAAATATTCATTCAGATTTGGGTGAATTTTAATAGCATATATGGATAGATTTAAATGGATGATGGATATCCAATTATACATAATCATTTATTTATATATATATACTAGGTAGTTGTCTCGCGCAAGACGCGAACTCGAGTACTTGTGGCAATAAAATGTTGATACAAAATACAACAAATTATAATAAAATGCACAAGCAATACTTTGATATATTAAGATATGAATTCAAATATTTACTTTATATTATTCAAGAATAATATATTATTAGATTAATCATATATTCGAAAATAAATTTATGAAATAATGATCGAGATTTGTCTACATTATCAAGACTACCAAGAACATTGAAAGCATAATAAGGAAAGTAGAGCTTGTAATACAATGTGTATCACGTAATGAATGTTGTTCACGAGGAAAAGATACCACTGGGCATCATTCTGGTTCAACTTCGATTTACGGTCATTAAGTTTGCCTTCTAGAATCGAAAAGAGAGATTGAAGGTGTAAAGCCGCTGGGGAAGCAGAAGAATGTTCGGCATTGTCATTGGTGATGCCTAGACTCCTGTGTAGTGAACCGGACACCAGTTCATCTTCTTTCTGATAGTCCTCTAGGACCACATCTAGGGTCTTGTCATAATCGGCCCCAACCATTGAGAACCCCCTAAACAAAAAAGAAGCCACAAAGAATGAAGATTAGCTCAATCTAAGAATTTGATTTCATCCACGAATGAGAAACTAAACACTCACCTACTGCCTTTTTGCAAGTTGCCATCTGACAACACGATGAATAATATCCTTCTTAATAGGCACATCGAAGACATCACCAGCCAAAACCATAAAGCCTTTGTCTTCATTATGAAAATTTGTTACAGGTATCACCAAGTCCTGACAAAGTCCTATTACATTACACAATAATCAACAACATGTCTTGGCAATGCCTGCTATATGAATAGAACAAGCCATATGCAGTTTACAAATATGCTAACCGTAATAAGACACCACAGAATAGTGAATACCAAAAAGAAAATTGAAAAAAAGATATAATATCCTAAACGTAGAAAACCGTATAAACACATAAAACTAAATAATGAATGTACCCGTTAAAGTTATATGATGATAAGTTTTTGTAGTCCCAATGCCCAATGAAAATTCTTAACAACAAGACCAAGGCATCATATACAAGCATATAGCATAATCTTAGAATTTGTTGCTCAGAAATATGAACTGGCATAAGCATCCATTGATCACCTATTAACTAAAATGTATAAATGATTAAAGTACTATCATTCAAAAATCAAACAAACAACAAGAAATGCATAAACAAGCATTCTAAATTCTGAAGCACAACTAAAGCACACCAAATATTCATGTAATTTCGTAGTTAGAAAGTTTATATACTGTAAGATTACGAAGTACTCGTGACATACCAATATCGCGTTCTGGGGTTATGACAGCCTTCCTAGATAATAGATTTGAGGGAAATCCACTGTTACTTGATCCAGGAGAGGAGTTGAGATAGAAGTTGAAAAATACCGGAAAGCAGGGAAAGGGAACTGATTCTGCATACAACATTAGCATACAAGATGTCAACAAAAAACATAAATGCCAAGAACTTCATCCCTCACAATCATCCTCCTTCAACTTTCATTTCTTGAGCATAAGCTAAATAACAAAGAACAAGGAAGCACAAAATAACAAATCTTTGGAATAATAGTAATTTAAGATAACAACAAAAAACAAAGACCGAAAACCAGTACTCCATAAGGAGAAAAAGCTAAAAATAGTGTTGACCTTTTGAATAACGCGGAATAACATATTTGAGACTAAGGCTTAGCCTTAAAAGGTCTTTGCAATATTGTTAATGAAAACAAATACTCATGGCATGTTGCAAACCTCAGAGATGATAACAAATGGTAAACTGGCACCGAAAGCAAACGATGCAAAATAGATCTGGTTGTGGAATGGAGATTACATTACTTAGCATTTTATCAAGAAACAAAATGTTATAAACTTTTTGAATTAGAAAATATGAAGATTTAAATCTTTTTAAATTTGAATTTCGTGCTGAACAGGTTAGAAATGACCCTCATTTAGTTGTTAGCATGAAGAATAATTTCTAAACTCAAAAAATTCCTAAGCCTTCTCAGAATGTTGAAAATATGATTAACGGATAATTTGGATTTGAACACACACAAAAGGATAGATGCAAAGAAATGGTCACTGAAGACGGGTTTTATTCTCTTAATTTTACAAGCATGCTCACAAGCACAAGTGTGGGACTCCTTCCCAAGCTTCGACTGCTGCTCAATAGTTACAAGAACATAAGATGTTTTCATTCCACATAAACTATAAAATAAGAAAATGGAAAACAATGCTAATGGATTTATTAACAAGAAAACCTGCAAAATAAACGCCAATCCTACAAGAGCACCTCCCAAGCAAACTCCAGCAAAATCAATCTAATTGTCGATCTTTGTCATAAGCGTAGATCATGTTCTGAAAACCAACAAAAATTGATACTAAAAAAGAGTAGGAAGCATTCTAACCATTAGAAGTGATCTTCGTCCAAATTTATCCATCAAAAGGACTCCTAAAATCGAAAAAGATATTTGCACAAATTTAGCAATATCGCCAATAATACACGTCTGTCAAACTCATAAGAGAAAAGTATTTACCTTTTGAAAAGTAGAAGATTCAAATGAAGAATAACTGTGCCCAACAACACAGTGACCATTTAACTCTGCTAAAAAAAATGCTTGAATTTCTTCAAGGGCACGCCCTTTGGTCTTAGGAACAATCTTGGCGACAAAGACAACTGTGAGGCCACTGATAATCGAAAAAAACAAGAGTGTCCCTGAAACAAAAGAGAAATAGAACTATTACTATGGAGTTTGCGTATTGAAAGGGTTGAAGATTGATAACCTAAAAAGGGCATCACCTTCAGAAGAGATCCATTTTGTCAGGAAATTAAAGGAGTATGAAATAATCCAAGAACCAAGCCAGTTGACTACTATAACAAGGCTTCCAGCTAGGCCTTTCACATTGATGGGAAATACCTGAAAGGAAACTATACATTTTAGGCTACTTTGAATTCTTTTTGCTTTGTAAGTTTTCTTTTCCCACAAGAATTAGTGTGGTCAATTAGGCCATGGAAGCTCTTGTGAATTTAACTTCAATGGCATACCTCTGACATTATAACCTAGGGAATGGCTCCAACACCTATCGAGAAGGAACCTATAAATAACTGACGGAAGTATAGGATATAGTAGCTTAGTAGCCATTTTCATAGGTTAGTACAAAAAAATTAGCATTAGGGAAACTGAATTACCAGTAAACTAAGAAATGATAGAAAGGGACTGGACTTCCATATTGGAAGGTCCTATTTCATGCAAATACGTCCACTTAGAACTTAATTTTTGAAGATCGAGTGCTGAATAATAATTCAAATTCTGATGAACCCTGGGATTCAATAGAAAAGGATTACATAGACAGTTTATTGTACTCCTATAACTTTGTTGATGTTCATTAGACCTATCATTTCTCTAATTTTGTCATAAATAGCATATCCATGAATGAATCAGATAAGGGGAGAAAATCATCAATGTAGCACAACCTATAAGAAGAATGACAATACTATTAAGAAACAACCCAAGTATGTTCCTGCTACAGAAACCTGCATTAAAGACAGATATGGTTAGTAAATCTTGATCTCCTCTGCAGTTTGCAAATGAAATGTTTGAAAATTTTAGATTTACCATTAGCAGTGGTCTTCTTCCTGATTTATCCATTAAGAGAGTGCCCACTACTTGCATTGGAACCTGCAGAAGTCCAAAATATGGGCAGTCTGGGGAACATAATCACATAATTTAGCACAAACAGAAAGTTAGAAACCTGAATTGCAACCATCGCCAAAGTACTAGTGCTGCTTGAAAAACCTGTCACATCTTAGTTACTAATGTCTTAATAGTCTTTCTAACCCTCAAGAAGGAAAACCAGAGGCATAATTTTGCAATAAAATTCACAGGTTTTCCCAAATCAATCCATAAAAAGCAAAAGAATAAGATACGTGTAACATGCCATTAAAAAAATGTCATGCTATACCAATATTCTCTAAGCAAATGATGAAACAGATTCACTTCATTATTTCTCTTGAAAGTTAATCCCACAAACATCAATATGAGAATAACTAGCAATATGCTTCCGAAAAGGCAATAGAAAAAGGGTAGGAATTGCCTAGATCTTCTGCATTTTTTGGACTTAACACACTTCCACTGCACACACAAATATATATTCCACAAAAAGATTACAGCGAAAAGCATGAACATCAAAGCCCTGGATCACTGTCACTAAAATTTGAAAACAATCAAAACTCACGACAAGAACAACAATTCAGAAACCAATCCAATTTTGGAACAAACAAGGAGTAAAACAGAAGCCCAAAAAAATTTATTGAAGTTCAAGTAGAAACGGATTAGACCAAAACTAATCACAGAATTCACTCCTTCCTTTACCTCAGATAATACTAACAAATAAAGCAAGTATAATTCCAGCAATAAAGCACTAATCTTTCTTTATGCCACGAAATATGATGTATTTAGATCCTCGAGGTCCTTGAGCTTCCCTGGCTGCTTGAAATTGGGAACGCCATATTTCTGTTTGCTCTTTCTGATTGCCAGTTGAACGAGGTATAATCCCTAATTTTTTTGGTAGTAATTCTTTTTGTTATTCGCTTATGGGACTTGTCAATTTAGAGTTTGCTTTGGATTGAGCTTTTTGTTTGCGTCATCTGTTTGATTTTGCAGGAGGTCGGATTGTGATATTGTGTTTGTATATATTTTAGTGGTAGGTGTACTTTCTCTTCAAGAAGTTAAAAAATGAGAGATGGAATTGATTTTGTATTTTCTTTTTTTTCTGAGATGGGATAAGTATGGTTTTTCCAAATTTGGTTTACGAACCTAGGTTTTGATTTTTGCAGATGGAAATCAATTGTGACAAAAGATAAGAAAACACTGGAAAAGTTTTATCTTGGGAATCAAATGACATAAAAATGCCCATTTCAATATTTCATTTCTTAAGTCGGTATGTGCGTGTGTGGTTGTGGTCTTTTAGCCATTTATAGTTCATGGTTTTTAGAATTGGAGTAAATTGATTAGCTTTTGTATCGTATCAGACAACATATGGTGCATCATGCTCAATGAGGGAAGAAAGGACTTAACATGTCAGAAATGGACCTATAAGTTTGGTTTCTAGATTTAAGAATATGACTGTTAATTTTTCAATTATTTGTTTGTGAATGCTTCTCAATTCAGTTGATCTCCTTACATCAAATTGGTCTGGAAAGAGAAGCTCTAAGTCTTCATTCATTGAGTGGAAACTCTTCTATAAAGTGGGTCGAAAGTGCTTTTATCGCCCAGAAGCAGCCACGTATCTGGTACAAGGTAACTTGTTACTTCATACTAAATTTAATAGTGTAACTAGTAGCTCCAGCAAGGTGTCAATTTAGTTCTAGCATTATAGATACTGGGGAGAAGATGTAGTACATTCTTGTTCTGTATTTCTTTCTTGTCCATAACAGAAGGGATTCAAACAACTTCGCGATTCACAACTCATTTAATGTACTCTCTCTGTTGTGCTTTTGTGGACTACTTTTGATGCTCCATCTGGCAATAAGCCTTTGGCTTTGGATATGAATAGCATGGGCAACGGGCAAGTGTGGATCAATGGCCAGAATATTGAGTAATATATGCCTGGATACAATGCATCTGGTAATTGTGGTGCTTGTAATTATGCTGGCTAGTTTGATGAGAAAAAAAATGCCTCAATAAGTGTGGGAAGGCTTATGTAAGACAAAAATACAATTTATCTTCTCTCTCTTTTAATCATATAATGTAGAGGATTTACTAAACAAAGGATCATATTTTTAGGTATCATGTTCCTCGCTCTTGGCTGTATGCAACTGGAAACTTGTTGGTTGTTTTTGAAGAACGGGGCATCTCTTTGCTAAAATGAGAAATATCAAGTGTATGTGCAAACATCTTCAAATGGCAACCCACATTTGTAAACGAACCAATACATGTATATGACATTTTTTGTGCCAAGTAATTGATGTCCTCTCATCAGATCAAATAATGCCCTTGGCTAATCACTTGTTAAAACGGCCGTGCATCTCAAGTTTGTTAGAAAATGATGCTTAAAAGAGGCTAAAAGAATGTGTTTGCCATTGCTCATCACCATTTCAAGCCTTCAGTCCACACTTATTTCAGACAAAAAAGAAATGCGAAAATAAAAGATCCTTTTTAACAAAACTAGGCACAAATCTATCTAAAAACTCTCTCTAATAGACAAAAGGAAAAATAAACACCTAGAATGGAAGATTTGATATCGAGTCAGCTAGATACAACTCCAGGGAACCAAAAATACCATGAAAATTAATCAAAAGCAAGCTAACATGGCTCATCTTGGACATTGAACATAGTAATTTGATTTCACAAACTATCTTCTTTTATTCACATCAAGCACTGATAGGCAAAGAGCGATACATAGAAGAAAGCTTGTATAACATCAAGTTTGGAGTACACTCAGCTCTCATTTCAAGTCTCAATCAAGCTTGCCGCAAATGAAAATTTTGGTTCAAAAAATAAGCAACAAATATTACGCTACAGAGCTCAAATAAACATTATTTCTTCACTTCTTGAAGTGTGTATGTTCTAAATTGCGCATGGAATTATACCAGTAGCATTTATATGTCAGGGAGCAAGCAGCGTGGATCTTCTACCACATCTTTAATTCTTCTCAAAGAGAAGACTGCCTCTCTCCCATCGATCAGACGACCGTCATAGGTCAGTGCAACATATATCATTGGTCTCGGGATTATGTTGCCTTCAACAACCATTGGATGTGAGATGATAGGATGCATACCCAAGATTGCAGAGGAAGAGCAGGGGTTCCTCAGACAATAGGATGCATACCCAACATAAATCCGGTCCACACTGCCGTTGCCATGTAGTCTTCATGAATATAGTGACGGAAAGAAAAAGGGAGAGGAAGAGCAGGAGTTCCTCCGGCGAGATGTGTAGCAAGAAAGAGTGAAGGGTAGAGAAAGAGAGTGATCTGCAAATTGGTGGTCTGGGGTAGAGAGAGATAGAGTGGACGAAAAAGAAAGAGTGGAGAGAGATCTGATTTTGCTATGGAAAATTTGGCGGAGGCTTTAAATTTTCGGACGATTCCCTCAACTAGAATTAACTATGGTTGAGGGTTAAGGACAAAAAGAAAAAAAGGAAAAGAAATTTAAATTTGTAATAAAATAATCACAATAACAAGTGTCATCCTCTGGTGAACTCGGTCTACAAGTGGAGCTGGGTTCACCTAAGAATTTCTCAAATCAGTAAATGAACTAATGGACTGCTCTTAACAGAAGCATTCTCGTAAATATAAACGACAGATTTTTTTTTTAATTTTTATTATAATTTTTAAGATATTATAATTGACATCGTGCTAAAGTATCTATAACAAATAATTATTTTCTCTACTGTTTTTCTATGGCAAACAGTTACTTCTGCAATAGTAATAAGATACTACTATTTAAAAATAAGAATGATCACACGTACCTTGGTCATGTATTTCCTACGTGTTTTCTTTCTCGGCAGCTCCCAACATTCAAGATCGGTTAGAAGTCGTGGCTCCTAATGAAAACCATTTGGTCCTATTTGCATTGCGACTTCTTTGATTCCTGTTGTAACGAGGATTTTGCTTCCTTCTTCTCTAATTGGAAATGCTTCCTTCATGCAATTCCAAGCATCTACTGACAAGATATCATCCAGAACAACTAGCTATCGGTAGTCCTGTAGGATTTGATGAAGTTTTCCGACAAGCTCCTCGTCCCTCCATTTCTGGGTGTCTTCTCTTTGGCTCGGGCAAGCGTAATTAGGATTTGATGATCGCGCCTGGAAATATTGCTTCATCAATCAGCATTTTGCCAATATATAGTTTCTACAGCAAAATTGACAACAGATTCGGCCATTCTAGTTACTATGTCTGCGTTTGGTCTGTGTTCTTACTTCTTATAACTGACTGATGAAGAAGAAGAGAGGATGCAAAAGACAACAATTGCTGAATGGAGAGTGAGGAAATTACTGCTGCAATATTAATTTGTAGTTTGAGATTACCATACTTAGATTGAGATTATATTTAATTTTCTAAAAAATATATTTATGATTCTGAATTTTATAAAAAATTAATGAATTTGAAAATTAATATTTTGATATACTTAGAATAAATAACAAAACTGTCACTATTTCATAATTAAAATTCATTTGTATTAAGTTTATTTTTTTGTCAAAACGAGAAAAATAAACGGCATTTTTTTTAAAAGAATTGGGTATCCAAGTGAATCCAGGATCGAATGCTGACAATTTCAAAAGAAGAAAAGTAAAGGAAAAAGCGGCACACATCATTAAAAAAAAAAAAATGCATTCTTTAAAAAACATTAGTACAATGGAGTGACGAGAGAAAAAAAGAAAAAAGAAAAGGCGTAAAATGGAATGGCATTCGAAGGTGGGCGGGAGAGAAATGGAGAAAGCCATTTGCTACCACAAAGAAAATTCATTGTCAACCAACAATCAGATAACAAACCGAAAATTTAATAAGACTATTAAAAGCAGTAATCCTTTTTTGTGCATAATGTCAGGTTCTTCACTCCATTGCCTTAATTATTTTTGTTTTTACTTTATTTTTGGTTGATTTAATTTTTTTATTTGTATTGTTTACTTGATTTTAGAATTTCATTTTTTGTTTAAAAGATAAAATAATTTTTTCCAGATACTCTATTCTTTAATAAATAGGGCTTGAGAGTTCTTTTTCTCAATAATATATTATCCAAGAACATTACCAAGGCCATAGCAACTATAGCAGTCCTCAAATTTCTCCTCTAATACAAGAATGGAAGAGAATCGAGGAAATGACAAGTTTCCACAACATTAATAATAAAAATTACATTACACCCTAAATAAGTTAAGTGGATATAAGATAAAATAAAAAAAATAAGAAAACATAAAATAATCTTCTCCAAAGTGCCTCCAAGGCCATCCTTAAACTGTACTAAGAGAAATCCAACTCCTCCTCCTTTCTTATTGTTAACCGATTTAGAAGGCCATGGGCTAGAGGTTGCAACTTGCAAGAAAGACATCGATTTCAGTTTGAATGAAATTTTATAGAATCCAATCCATGTAATACATGGGTTTATATGGATGGATTTAAATGAATGGTGAATATTTATTTATCTATAATTATTCATATATATAAATATATATATATATATATATTTATGTCTAATAAGAGAATATTTTATTTTATTACTTTTTTAAATTTTATTCTATAACTTTTCCCTTATTAATTAAAGATAATAGAGGTGAGACCTTAATGTTAATAGAGGATATCTTTTAAATTAAATGAATAAATATTTTATTTTATCACTTTACTCCTTATTAATTCCAATGAATGGATGTTGTAGCTTAGAGACCAAAAAAAAAATAATAATAATAATAAAAGTGAAAAAGCCTAATCTACGTGCAATAGATAAGAAAAGGGGAAAACTCCGATCAGATCGCTAGTGGAGGCTAAAGGAAGCAGCACACTAGAAGAGGAAATGAAGAAAAGAAAGGTAGAGATAAAAAGGGGTTTATCGAGCGATGTGATGGATTTATGGTCAGAATCCAACAATGACTTGAGGGTTGGCATGTGGTTTAAGAATAATGATAAGTTACTTTGGGTTGTTCGATTGTGGTCTAGTAGAATGGGCGGTTAGTTTACAGTGGTAGAAAGTAAGAGCGCACATTAGATTGTTAAGTGTAAAAATTCAACTCAACAGTATTCCTGTTATTAGCAAATCCGTGCTAAAAAAATGAAATATTGTGGCTTATGGCAAATTACTCGATGGCATAGAGAGTACATTTGTCTAGTTCGAACAGTAGACAGAACCATCGAAACCTAAATGCGAAATTAATGGCAAATCACATCTTGTCGATGATTCACAATAATTCAGAAATTAAAGTCAGCGAAATAAATAGCCATATTCATAACACATTGCACTTCACTCCGTTGTACAAGAAAGGTTAGAATGCGAGCATGCATACTATTGAGATGATCTACAGAGATTGGCTTTTTTCATTCGCACAGCTGTCACGGTATATGGAAGCCTTACAAGATGTGAATCGTATGAACCCCAATGGGGCAAAGATTTTTAGATATGCTTTTTGGGCGTTTGGACCCTGTATTGATGCATTTGTTTACATGAAACTGGTGGTCAATATTGATGGGACATTTCTGAGGGGTATGTACAAGTTAAAACGTTTAACAACAGTGGATTAAGATGCCAATAACTATATATTACACCTTGCATTTGTAGTTATTGATGAAGAAACTAATGACAGTTGGAGATGGTTTTTGACTTGCTCAGAGAGCATGTGTTAAAGGATTGAAAAGTTTGTTTAATATCTGAAAGACATATTGGGATTGTAAATACAGTTCATCGACTACCTCTTTGGCTAGAGCCAATGGCAGTGCACATATTTTATCTTAGACATATTCGGAGTAACTTCAATTCAAAGTTTAGAATGCATGAGTAAAAGAAGTTGATGTATGTAGTTGGGGATCAAAGTAAAAAGTGAAAATTTTTGAAAATTATGAAAGAAATTAGTTTGATAAACCCCCAAGCGAAGACAGGACTGGATTTGTTTATGGAAGAGTAATGGATGCTTGCTTATGACGGTGGATATGGTAACATGGCAACCAATCTGGTAGAATCTTTCAAAAATGTCCTCAAAGGTATACGTGTCCTACCCATCAAAGTGCCTGTTATGTTTTCGTTCAAAAAAATAATCAAATATTTCAATGACCATAGACAAGAGGCTAATTACGAGTGATATCACTTTCCTTCTAGGATATGGGGCAAATTTGTAAATAATAAAACGAAAGGAAGAACATACTGTGTGCTAGCTTTTAATTAGGATTGAGTTATTTTTAATATTATATCACCATATCGTGAGCATAGAAAGGGAAATAATTCATATGAGGTTAGTATTGGGGCTAGGACATGCAGCTATTGCAAATGGAAAATATATGAAATATTTTATTCGCATGCATTTGCAGCATGTTAGCAACTGGGGTTGAATCTTGGGAATCTAGTATAGTGGCATCGAAAAACACAACACTATGCATCTGACATATACAGCACAGTTCAGGCCCATTTTACACGAGGATTATTGGCGTAACCTTGGTTTTAGCTTGGCACCATTTGCTCACCGTTTCAAAAATCGTAGAAGGGGTTGAATGCAGACGTCGTATATTCAAAATAAAATAGACAAACACAATCCTAATTCATCTCCTCGTTGTGATTTATGCTATCGTAGTGGACACAATAGGAGAAATTGCACTTGCGATGCTGTAGAGCGAAATAAACACAGATTAATCTTGTAGAATGTTTCTTGAATATGTAATATTTGTTTAAATACAATGCTTATTCTCATCCCAATATTAAAATTTTAATATTACATTGAGGCAATTTGAATTATTTATCTTTAATTTTTAGTTTGTTTTTTTGTACTTAATTTGATGTTGAGTATATATATTTTATTTACTTTTAATTTTTATAATGTCGGTATATTAGGGCATAATGTATGAGCTTACTTCTCACGAAGTAGATCCAGGTCCTATTATACCAGATGTGTTGACATTGCAGTGTAGACATAAGTCGTCACACATTTGAGCGGAATAGTTATGCAGTGATATTATTACTGCAAAGCGAAATGATAGCATATTTTGGAAAGCTCGACCATTCGATCACTATGTCGAGTAGCTCATGGATATCACTGGTTTCAGTGGACTGCATTGTTTATTTATATGAAAATCGACCATCCACTGATTATAGCGTTAGTGGAAAGATGGGATCAGAATACGCATACGCACCGTGCAATTGAGAGGCTACTATTACCCTTCAAGACGTAGAGATTCTCTTCAGATTACATATAGATGGTGATCTTATCTGTAATAGTTTATTCGTATATACGCTTGCAAAGTTGATTGATAGGTGTAACGAGCTATTAAGATTTCAACCGACTCTGACAGACTTGGATGGATATCGGTTGAAGATTATTTCCCTCGAAAGAGTATTGAGTTAACCACTACTTGCACACCTAATGCTAGAAATGATAAGCAGCATACACGGTATCATATTATGCAACTCATTAGTGGCTTTCTATTTTCGGACAAGTCCTGCAATATAGTACATTTGCGCTTCTTAAAATACATCCGTGATTTAGAGCTATTGGGCATGCTTAGTTGAAGAAGTGCAGCCTTAGCTCATCTATACCGTTGTTTGTGCAACACTACATCCTACAAAGCGCATACTATCAGTAACTTATTATTGTTAGTTCAGGCATGAAATGAATATTTTTTAAAAAATCTTATCAACATTTCAAAATAATAAAGAGTATAATTTTTCTAAGCAATGGTTATTAATGTTGAAATAGTTGTGGGCTTGGGAGTAGGGATGGCAATGGGGCTGGGCCGGGCCGAAAACTAGAAATCCCAGCCCTACCCCCGCATATGCCCCCGTATCCCCATCCCCGGCCCGTCCCTGCCACGGGGAAAGGCGGGGTTCCCCGCCCCTGGCCCACCGGGGACAAAACAATCCCTGGTCCAGGCCCAATGGGGAAGCGGGGAAACGGGGGCCCGTTTGGGCCCGGAAATAATTATAAAAATTTTTAAATTTTTTTTTTTGCCTCCAATATATTTCTATTGAAAAATTTTTAATCATATAAAAAACTTTTGTGGTGGTTTCTAATAATTCATGTATTTATCATATCACTAGATTAGTAAGAGTAAAATTAATAATTAATAATTTATAATTTTTTTCTTTTGTTATTTTTTCTCTTCTTTTCTATTTTATTTTATTTTATATACATATATAATCTACCTTTACATACATATATAATCATATATAATATTTATACATGTACAATACATATATAATTCACCTATGTGTGTGTGTGTGTATGTGTATATATTTAAATAATCTATTTATATATACATATAATATATATATATATAATAAATAATATATGTAAAGCAGGTCGGGCGGGTCGGGTCGGGGATCATGCAATCCCCGTCCCCGGTTGGCGGGCCGAGGAATGAAGCCTGTCCTTGCTTAAATCGGGGAATCCCCGGCCCAACCGGGTCGGGCCAGGTCCCCTATTTAAGCGGGAAAATTGCCATCCCTATTTGGGAGCGTATTCCTATTATCAGATCGGTTAAAGTCCATCCATCTGAGGATGTTAATCCACAAGCCCCGAGAGAATCAGTATGGGAGGGACCATTTAAGCTTTCCTGAACCCCAACACATGTGCTACTTGCTTATAGAGATAAGTTGGATAGGACACAACATGATCACGTAAGTATTACTTCAATTAATTTGCTATCAACAATAATTTTAAGTTTGTTATTTATTATTGATACTGAAGATTTATATTTATACAGTTTATCTGACATCCTTATGACGATTACATATTAGCTGACAGCCTTATGATTATCACATATTAGCTACCTTACCCCCTATTAAACTCATGGACGACACATCTAGGGGTCTATCACATCCTTAATATGTTGGGAGATAATAAAAATGCATCGTCTAGATAGAGTCATACGACAGTTTAGATTGGTATAGATAGTCCCTATTGTAGTTGACATCGGTGACAATTTGCGTTAATCCTAACATGAGGACTACCGGTGTGGGGTGACCGAGATTGATTCAATATATCTTGCTAATTGGGTTAATAGGCATTTCTGAGTAGACAACCCCGTTACGGTCAAAATATAGTTTTGCCTGATTATGCAATATGGTATTAGATTCACACTAGGCGATTGATTGGTAATCTGACAATAATGTAACCTAACCCAGTGGGCTACCAATCGAGCAGTAGGGCAACTGAAATATTGGTATGTAGATTTTTTTTTAATATTCTGAGCAATAAAATATAGAATTTCCACTTAAACATTTTATTGACATTTTGAAATATATATGTAGGTTGATTCAATGCACCGGATATTGTATCTAGGCAACGAATGATATCAAAATGCGGATGCTATGACTAAACAAGTGTTTGCATCGATAACGGATTTTGCTATGTGTTCGTTGACTGCTACTGGCGAGGCAGATTATTTGACCCACCCACGATACGAGCAATCAATACAAAGTTACATTTCTGATCTGATACCCCCGTTCCTATAGCTATTGAAGATAGGTATGCTAATTTTGTTACTCCGCAGCACTTAGTCTTCGATACTAGATACCTATCTTTGGCTAATGAATTTGTTGCTGGTCCATCGACTGGAAGGCCTCGACGACGGTACAAGCAGTCTATAGTGTATGAAGGTCCATTCCACCGTACTGAGGATCAAGATGAAGGACAACCAGGAGAACAACCAAAAGAACAACATTAGGAACAACATCAAGAGTAATCTCAGTGACGAGTTCAACTTCTAAGGAACCGTCAAGGATTTTATTGTGGGACTAGTTATCGTCTTTTTTTTTTTTAAGATTATTCCATGTTTAACAAAATTTATTATTTGTTTCCGATTTTAAAGTTCATAGCTTGACAATCATACAAGATAATCTATGTTCAAGGGAGATAAAATTTAAATTGACAGTAGTAAACTAATAAAGAAAAAGAGAAAACAGGAAAGGTAATTTTTAAAATTGTAGAAAAAAGAAAATTCTTTAAGAAGATAATAATTGCTAATAGTATAGACAATATATAATAATCAAATCTTGAATTTGACTTTTTTTTCTTATAAAAAAGTTTTTTTTTTCTCTTGTGAAAACCTTCATTGTTAGAATATTTTGAGGGCCGCACTCAAAGATATTTGAAGGTAAAAAATTTTATATTAAAATAATTTAGGAACCTCAGAAAGCTAGGGGGCGAGGGCCCTGCCCCCGCAATTCCGTCTCTGATCATCAATGCTACTTTACAGTAGGGTTTTTTTTTTTTAATGGAAAATAGAGATTGTATACAATTGTTTATTTTAATATTATAATATTTAATTTTATTAAAATTTTTAAAGATAGAAAAATATTTGAGTAATATTTTCATGGTGATTTTTCAAAACAACAATATATTTTCATTTAAATATATTTTTAACAAAAAGAAGATGTCCTTAAATTGGATCTAATGTTTAGATCCAAACTCATTTGAAATTCTTCTTGGATTAAATCCGATAAGACTTTCCATCCAAACTTTTAAGATGTGATTTATTTCCTATAGCAATAGGTCAGTGAAACAAAATGAGAAAATATGAGTGGAAATCTTGTCCTTTTCCTCCAAGTTTAAAGAAATCTCCAATTTCCATACCAACATCAAAGTTTCCACGCTTGGACTTACGTTTTTGAGACATTTCAAAGATAAAGGTAGAAAACAGTTAACAATTGAAAGCCACCATGGCCTATGAGGATTTGGGGCGGGCAATTCTAGTACAAAAACTTGTACGGCTCTTTGGCGGCCAGGATAAGAAGCTAGGAGATCTTGCGGCCACAAACGGGCCACGTCGTAAGATCAAAAATAAGGGCAAAATGACACCATTTTGCCTTTGTTTTTTATCAAACTCAGTGGCGGCCCAAGCCAAGCTAATGAAAGAATCCTGAGTGAATAGTGTCGATGGGACGTTTGGTTAGGTGAGTTGATGTTTTTCCGCCAAACGAGATGAACTTTGTAAAGAAATTTTTTCCCTCAAGCCACCTTTGTGAATCCAAAAACCAACGCCTGTTTTTTCCTATCTCAGTTGGCCAATCACTATCCTCACTCTCAATATCTTCATCCATCCCTCCTTTCACCATTAAGCATTCTATCGTCGGCATTGCTTGTGCCTTTCAGGAACATACATTCTATCACTGGTTTCCCTCCTCCTCGGTATTCATCTCCCTGTCTCCTTACATCCTTTTCGTCTTTCTCTCCTTTCACCGACTTCCTCCTCTATATGTTTGTTTAACTACATTAACTAGCCATCCCTCAATATGGCATCATTTTCACAGCAATAGCCGCTCTACAAACTTCATTCTTTTAGTTTAAAGGTGGCTTCTTTTAAGTAAATATCAATGATTTTCAAATTATTTTATATATTTTTATATAATGCTTTACCTGCAATATAATATGGCGTTTTTCCTATGATTCTTCTCTGTTTCTCAATTCAGGTGGTGCTTATGTTTTGATGGATTTGTAGTAGATTGGATTATTATATATATATATTTTTTTTGTTGATTTTGTAGATTTATATCGGCTTGTTCAAAATATTTTGACATTGTGGTTAGAATGTGAAAAAAATGGTTTGCTTTTTAGAAGTTTGTTAGAATTATTTTGCTCTAATGGTGCAAAAAAATCCAGTAGACATGGCTCATTTTTTTGTGTAGTCCCCTTCTCTATTTCTACCCCAACCTCTGGTTTGCTCAGCATGTTGAGTCGAACAAGTTTAATGTAAGAAAGAAAGAACCTGTAGTTCTTAAAATTAATCATATCAATTCCTTGATGGAGAAGCATTTGGACACAACACAGAAATATATGAATAGATGGCAAGAATATATTAACATTTTCAAAAATCGACCAATATGACAGTAAATACCTTAGCATGACTATACACAAATATTGTTAAGATTCGTGGACTCCTAAACGCATAAAACATCTATGAACCCCTTCCGAGGGCCCAAGCCAAATGATTAAGACGATTTAGAAATTACAGAATTATCTCTGTTTGGCATAATCAAAATCCTTGGATTCTGATTTTGCTATCATACGTGCAACTCGAACGATCACCAGACGCTGCAATGTGCGAATACCCTCTATCAGATACACACAGCGAACCAACTCGTTACCCCGGGAGTGCTAGAGCCTTGGGTTTGAGAGGCTTGAATTTTTCTAGTGAATGGAGGCACGAATATTAACAAAAAGCACCCTTGAGAAGACGGCTAGGGTTTTTTTTTTAAAAATCACCCGAACCTCTTGGAGTCAAACTCTGATAATATCTTATCATATTTTATTTTAAATTTAAATTAAATTAAAACAGATATGATAAGATTCGCCATTACTTGGTAATTTAACTAATTAATTTACTGAGTCAAATTCTTACAATATGAACATCATCCAAATATATTGAATGTGGACATATTTCCAAATTTATTGTATTTGGTCAATTTTCTAGGTTCGATTAACCTAGACATAGTTCCAAATTCATCGAACCTGATTACCAGAAAAATAACCTAACAAGTTCGCTTATTGTGTGACCCTATATGTTCATTTAACACCGACAGTGTGCTCAAATCAGATTTAAATAGCCCACAAGTTATAAGCAGTTTCTAGTAAAACATTATAACTATCCAAGTTAAATGAAGATCAGTGATCTCTTTAAACTAAATCATAACTTTATATTTAGTCCTTTTATCACACGATATCCAGATTAAGCATAAGGCACGGAGCATGTCATCCTTATTAAGTTTAATCAATTATTTCTTAATCTCATAGTAGACTATTCAAACAATTGATATCAACATCTCATATTGATATATTTGAGCACGGCCATGCATTTTAACAGTTTAACTTATAAAGGGGCTCATGGATATCTCTCCCATAATAGAGAGGGACAAATTCCTTCACTATTAATCATATTCCTCTCCCTGATTTATTCTATATCCAATAACAGTCTAATTTATTATCTGGTTAAAGATAACTTTAGACAACATCAAAATATAGAATTTATCAAGTAAGAAACTATGATAAATTCAGATCGAATGACTTTTAATATTATTATAGCTAGAAAGTACTTAGGACATATTACATGAAGTACTCTCATAGTGGGTCATGTCTAATACAATGTTCTCTAACATTTATTTATATTTTGACTTGATATCACATATATCCATGACCAGTAAAATATAGCCATCAAGTCACAAACATATTAATCTTAATTTATTATTGTTCCACTAATAAAAATTAATCAGGGACAGTTTAAGAATAGTTATTGTATTGATTGTAGTGTTTTACTATCAAGTCACATACTTGATGACCACAAAACTAAATGCATTATTCATGGAAAAAAAATGTCTCGCATTATTGCATAATACATAACGACAATAGTATAAGTACAAATTGACTCTAAGGCATATTCCTAACAAATATATGAATATAGAATACAAACACCTAAACATAGATTAATAGATATCTACATATTTTGACTATCAAATATGCTATTGGTTTCAATTTTAGTTGCAGGAACTAAATATTTCACCTAATAGAACATTTTCATTTTTTCTAATAAAGGTTGTCATCAATATGTTACATTTCAAGATGTATGGCCAACATCTTCAACTACATTACACGATTTGGAAGTACTATATCTTTTAGGGTTTTTTTTTTTTTTGTAATGTGCATTTTCTATCTAAAAACAAATTCAATGACGAAGAAGGCATTAGTAGTAGTCTAACCTATCATTTAAGCTGAAAGTGAACACAAACTTTCAACGTACTTTTCACAGATTTTTACAAGAAAGATTTAAATAGTGCTTGACAAATTGCATAAAGAACTAGGCCAGTTGATGTACTCATGCCAATAGGAACCGTTACTATAGTAAAAAGTACTGCTATAATTGCGGTGAATAGGGTTCCATAGTAGTGAGGTTCCCTTAACATATTAATAGTATAGGGTAATTTTTTTTCCAACTCATCAAAGAATAAATTGGAATAAAATGGAAAAATAGGTATCTTTCTGGGCTGAGTAATTTGAAGACTAATTGGACTATGAAATTTGTTTTCTTTTCCTATTTGGTGATTTACATAAACTGTAGAATGCCGGTGAATTGTCCTAGTCAACCTGAGTGGTGGTCATTTTGTGTATTCTTCAATCAATAATCATTGGGTGGTTTTTAATTTTTAAATTCATATTTTATTTTGCATTAGTATTGTATTTTAGGTGAAAATTTTAAGTGTTTTTGGTATGCACAAAGCTTAGACAAAAATTATTAATTTTTTTGCCCTTTTCTAATCTTAGATGAAAAATGAATGTACATTAAATGCACATGACCAATACATGTACAGTTACCACACTATTGAAAAGAAATTGTGAATGCATATAAGTACTGAATGTTGCAACTTGCATTCAAAAGACTAATAAAGTACAACCAATGCATTATTCAAGCAACTTCACTAATGGTTTGTATTCAAAACATATTAAGAAGTTTTTTGCTGAAGGATAATAGCTTCAACAAGTAATGCTTTGGCAAACTATAGCAATTGATCTTAATTCCTGGCATGTTGGCATTTTGATGTGCTATGTACATCTGAAACTGTGCATTACAGATTTGGTTTGGAGCTCCATTTTACCTATTTGTGAGCTGTTCAACCTTTACTATAGTTGTACCTTGCAGTGACCTCCTAGATTACATCCACCAACGTTTGTATTTAATATTTTTGTTGTTCTAATGTCACCTCTAATTGTAAAACATGCCATTTTTCATATCATAGGAGAAAACCTAGCTAGGGAGATAGAAGTATTAAAGGATGATTTAAGCATCATGATTTTTTCTTTCAATTCAATCCTAATTAATTCTACAGCTGCATAAAATAAAATTCTCATGTAGATAACATGAGCTAGGGCAGAAAGAGCTACAAGAAATATAGAAGGAAGCAAATCATATTGATAGTATGGTAAACATTTTGTTAGGTAATACCTTAGCCTTAAAGTAGCATAGTAGAACAAATGACTATGAAATTACCACAGGATAGAACTAATTTCTCACTTAACCACTCAGTCTAAACCAGGTATAACAAACAACTCTTGAAAAAACTGACTGCATCTAATTCACAATATATGCATCTATACTCAGAATGATCATTTACATAAGTATACACCAAAAGTAAAATAAAATTCTACAGTTCCTAGACTAAAAAAAATCATCCCCACACTAAGGAAGACATAAAAAATATCAGCAGGTCAATTGATCTCTATAAGTAGAAATTTCTTTAAAAAATGGAAAGTTTTCTTGACCTAAATAGTGTCCAATGGCTCATCAAATGGTCAATACCTTCAGCAAATGCATCTTCTATACTAGATGTAGAAAAATGTGAGGCTAGTTATTCTGATTGACAAGATTCTAACTCCTTTAGCTATTCCTCAATGCGGTTCCTTGACTTTGGTCTAACTGAACCAGAAATCTTACATTTTAGTACATATTAAAGAACAAATCTTGCTTCTGTATATCGGGCTTGCTTTATAAGGCATAAGCACAAATTGCAGGCTTTGTTAGCATCTAAGCTTTACAATAAACAATCTTAGCAACAACATAATTAGATTGTTGCATGTATACCCAACCCAAATTTCCCTAAAATTTTACCATGTAGAAAGGCCTTTAATCATAGTGATTAAAGTACTTGAAATAGAAGGCATAGCAACCCTTGAACTATATAAACTCTCTTCTAGACATGTACACTTATCAAAATGTCAAGCCAAAAGAAAAACGTCAAACCTAATTGTTTTTGCTGACTTACTTGAACTTCTAACTATACTTTGAGAGAGAAGCTTTAGAAAAGGTCACTTGCTTGATCCTAAAATGCAAGCTAGTAAGGTTTTTTATGCTTTGATGCTTCTGTAGAACGTCTCTATAATTAAAGTGTTGAAAATAAATATGATGATTGATAAGATAAAAATAGCATTTAACATGTAAGAATGTGCCATCATTAATTCATTTTATAGCAACTGCATTCTAAAGGTTGAACAGAAAGACAATAAATAACATAATAGAACAAAAATAAAATGATCATAGAATATTAACCCACCTCCGAAACCCTTTTATTCTTTAAAATAAAATAGACAAAAATATTTAACCAATCAACTTATGTAAAGTCATCAATTGATTAAAAGTTGCAGAATCTTTATTTTGATTCAACATAAGAAGTAACACCATGAAAAACCGTTTCAAGTATGAAGATGGCATATATAGTATGATGCTATAGTCTTGAACTGTATATTATTTTTCCTTCTTCCTTCAAATTGAATAGTCTTGAACAGTGATGTATTTCTTCTGCTTCTCTATTTTGCTTGGTCTTTTGTATTTTCCTTTTTTGTATTTCCTCTTTCAAAATTCTAATATATTTTCTTCAAGGCCAATTTTGATGTAAGAAAGAAAAAATATATAGTTGTTAGAAGCCAATCACAACCAGCCTTTCTTGGAGAATTATATGAACACGGTATAGAAATACATAAACATATAGGTAAGGGTACATTAACATTTTCACAAATCAAGTAACATGTTAAGGAATTCAGGGACTACTTTGATTCTGCAAAGTTAGGGTTTGATATTACACAACTCGATTTGGTGGGTGGTTAACTCTTATACATGTTTTGAGTTCATTTCATTGGGATTAAATATTAATATCATATATTGCTTGAATTTCGATATGGACACGATTTGTTGATTCTTTAAAAACCACATGCAATTTTTATTTCTATTCGAGGTGAACCCCATATGATTTTTATTGTCAATAGATATTACACTAAGATGGATTGATGTTGTTGACCCTACCCGTAGGGCATTAGTAGTATTTTTTCACAACTTTCCAAATTTGTGGTTTGTTCTCTATATTTTACTTCAATCATTAAAGTTTAGCGTCCTATGAAATGTTCAATTGCTATCTTCACAACAATTAAATATCATTTAGAAGGATGCTATTTTCCTTATTTAATTTGCAGGGACAAGTCTCAGATACAGTTCTAAGACTTCTATACCCATTTATTTACTATCAATCTGAGCCATTCAATTTATAAGCTGCCCGTGTATCTCGCTACGATGAGAATATGGAATAAGTGTTCGACTAAACAATATTACAATTAAGATGGTGTTGTGTTGATGTTTTTCATCTAATAGTATTCATATACCACTTGTTACTCGTTATTAGGTGCGACACTGAAGTAATGGCCATGCAATTCCTAGAACGGTAGTGGGGTCGAATGGACCCATTTGTGTCCAAGAAAGGCCGACATAAAGGTGCTAATTTAATTCATTTTTCAAGTTCATTTCCTAGCACTACATGGATTTAATTTTTTATTCTTTTGTTTGTTGAAATTCATTTGGACATGTTAACGTAAATCACTACCGCCTGTAGTCCTGTGGGGCATTGATGAGAGCAACATCTTATGAAGAGTGGAAACGATTATAGCACAACCTGAAGTTGCCTGCCTAGGTCTGCCAACCATTGGAGATATTCCTTAGCATATCCCTCTTTGAGAACTAGTGGATTGTAGTCGTTGGGTAATTTGTGTTCATGTTCGGAAATCTAGGACTAGTATAATGACTTATAATTGTATGTGATGTTGTTGAATGTTTGATGGATTTTAATTGAGGATTAACGATTTTTGTCTGTCGAGGATTTGTTATTTGTACTATTGTCAACAGCAGGTAGTAATGGTGACCTCTCATTGTCTAACTATATTTATATATCTCCATATTTTATACTTTTGAAAACGCAATTTTATATACATTCAACTTGTTCATGTATGCCAATGAGCTTGAGTGGTGGTTCCCAGTATACCTGGGTGGTGGTCTTCTGTATGCTTTAATAGGAAATTGTGCTAATGTGGTTGTGTAAAGGTGTTTGTGTATTTGTATCAGCTGTTCATGTGTTTGTGTGGCATGTGCATGTAGCAACTAGTGCAGGTTATATGCTTGGGAATTGCATTAATTTGGTTGTGTAAAGGTGTTCGTCTATCAGTGTCAGGTGTTCATGTGTTTATGTGGCATGTTTATGTAGTAACTAGTGCAGGTTGACCTTCTACTTGGGATTGTGTTCATGTGTTTGTATGTAAAATGTTCAATATAATTGTATAATGTGTTCATGTAGTAACTAGCGCAGGTTATATGCTTGGGGATTGTGTAAATATGGCTTTCTAAAGATGTTCATGTATTGTATATGGTGTTTATATTTTTGAGTTGCATGTTTATGTAGTAAGCAAGTTGACCATCTGCTTGGGGATTATGTTAATGTGGTTGTGTAAGGAGTTTGTATATTTGTGTCAGGTGTTCATGTATGTGTGTGGCATGTTCATGTCATTACTAGTGCAAGTTGACCATCTACTTAGGAATTGTGTTAGGTGCTCATATAGATGTGCAAGTGTTCATGTAGTAACTATATGCTTGGGGTTATATTCATATAGTTGTGTAAGGTGTTCATGTTTTAGTGTCAAGTATTCATGTGTTCTTGTGGCATATTCATGTAGTAATTAGTAGTCTCCATTAACCATATGATGTAACTTCTTGGATTAGCATGAGTGATGAGCAATTTATATAAGTCGTAGATGGTCTTTGTTAACCATAAGACTTTAGGCATCCGTTGTAACTAGTTTTAGTTTTGTGGAATCTGTTCACTTGTGTTAATGCGGGCAGAAAATGCAATATTGTGTATCTCCCTATAGTGAAATTTTGATGCAGCATTGTTATGGGCATGTTAATGCATGATTACTGTAATGGTCAAGATGGACCAACTAGTACATTTTCTGTGCATGCCAAGTTTGTTAAATGAGGATTGCTTAAGTAACCAATGCAGTAATACATCACCATATGAAAGTGTAGTAATAGCATAATCGAGAAATGGATATAGGCTATAGTTTCTTTGAACCAATTATTTTCATGCAAACAAACTGCATTGTCTTGGCTAACAGGGCACACAAATACACAATCATACTACAAAAAGTCATGAACACTAAATCAGAATCCCACAGTTTCTTCAACAATTGAACAGTTTAATAATCTCTAGTATCTGGGATTTTAAAGCAATCAAGCAAATGTACATTGAATTCCACAGTCATACAACCCCTTTGCATGTCCTCTCACAAGCTATATTTTCAAAAAGCAAGTTCTTACAGTGAAACTCCCTAGCATTTCAGCATAAGGCGGTGCAAATAGGGGTGCCCTTATCCTCTGTAATTTTAGCTCATCCAATGCAAAAATTTAGTTCCAATAAGATTTTTTTTCATTCAATTCCCTAGTTCATGGATGAATTTGGATTGCTGTGGACTGCAGTCTGTAAAGGATGGCTGATGTGGGGAACTCCTATAAAGATACATGACCAAATCTAATTATTTTCTGAAGTGTGAAACAAGCTTCACAGACCGTGTAACAGTGGTTAACTGACAATTAGCAGTACATTAAGCAGTCAACACTAAAGTACAATGCACCTAAAATACACATACAACAAGATATACACAGTGTAAAAATTGTTAAGGTATATGCATATACTACTGAATTGAGATCAGATAGGTTGACTTCATAACAAAAAATAGAGTAATAAGCATTAGATGGGCTAACTTATAAGCAATCAAAAATTGAGGTGCTGACATAAATAAAATATTATCATTGTATTGATAACATTGAGATTGCCACCAAATTAATGAACAAATGTGTCTCTCTAGATTTAGGCCCGACGTACCAAAAAGTTCCCATCACTTGTTAAAAGAGGGTCCCTTTATTGTACACAGTAAGGGATAAAGAGGTGCGATGTCTGTCTATGAGACAACAATAGGTTAGAGCAAAACAACATAGTCGGATTATAGGGAATGAACAAAATTAAGGAAGAAGTTCAACCTGTAATACTAACCATTTCCATGACCGAAAAATCTGATAGATTTGCTACTGGAAGGCCAGTGGTGTTGCTCTATAGGGCTACAAATGGACTAGCAAAGTTTGTAGACATTTGCTACTAAAAAAAAAAAAAAGAAGAAGAAAAAAAGGGACAACTAATGCATCTAAATCCTAATTTACACCATACACAGGGCATACACAAGAGAATGTTACCTACTAACTACTGTGATGTATGATAGGTTTCTTGAGGTAATATATTTTCCCCAATAGCTTTGTTAATTTGGCTAGTGCATTACTGGCCCTCCTACTCACACATTGGTTTGTAGTTTTAAATTTCATTACTGTTTTAGAAGATGGAGGATTCAACAACGTTGTCGTAAAAATAAAGTTAGTGTGCAATAAATACCTAGAGCATTATCGTGCCTTTCATTTTACGAGCATAGGGTGGCCTCCATTTGTCAAGGAAACTGTTCAATCGTTTTCTTGTTTTGCTCGGGTGATGCTTCTTTAAACCTTTTGCAGCTGGGAACTATAATTGCATTATTTGAGAGGAAGGTTCTATAGTTGCCACTTCGTCTTGCCTATCTCCATCCTAAACCTTGCCTTTTTTTCCCCATCTCTATATCACGTGTGTCAGCAATCTTGCAACTCATCTTGGTAGCCATGGTCATGATAGCTTCCATTTCACTTTGGGAATCTGCAGCTAGTGTAGCTAAGCATATCAACAATGAACCCATCATATTGTACCTTTCTGCAACACCAAGGTTTGGGTCAACACATATAGTGCCCCTGTCTATCATCGTAACTGTGCCATCCGTAGCCTTTCGGATCCATTGCTTGGTGATGTATTCATTTGAAATTATTTTTACATTAAAGTGGTCTAACACTTTCAAAGAATGAGAACATAATATCCTGACACTCTCGAACAACAAACAATTATTGTAGTTTTCGTCAATATATCAAGGGTTACGATACGCTCCTTTAATGATCCATTGTGTTGTCCAACAATACACTAAATTAGAGAACTAGGTACGATGCTTGTTCTCTGTATAACTAGCCCTAAGGATCCTTCGAATTGACCAAGAAACTCATTGAACAATGGGGGTGTGTAGACCTTATGCTATGCAGTTTAACATTAGTGAGTTTCTCAAAGACATCAATGGCAATTTTGTCTACTTTCATACTCAGATATCACATTTTTGTATTGCTTCGACACAACAACATGGTGAAAATGAGTGAAGAATTGCAAAATATCATGATTTAGTTTAAGATGGTCCTTTATGTTTGCATTAAAGCTCTTGCTCAGCTGTGTGCTTCATGTCCCAACTGTCAATATACTCCTCAAGTAGCATCATGCCCACTTTACTCGGACTGCAAATATGTTTTTAATCCATTTATTTGTTTCCAACTTATGCACTACTACGAGCTCCTGCCAGGTCTCCAAAAACTCTGTCTCATCTTCAATATGGAACATACAACTTCGAAACATGTACAAGAGCGACAATCCCTTTCTACAAAGGTGCCCCATGTGTTTGATGAAATTCCTCTAAATGTGGAAAATATATAGGCCATGAAAGGTTTGGGAGAATTGTAGAAATTGTTGCAGCCATTGTAGGATCTTAGTCAGTAAAGATAATTTTAGGGTGCCTGCCACCCGTAGCTTCGATGAACTTCATAAAAAGCCAATTAAAAGACTCAATGGTTTCATCGTATAGTAGAGCGGCTCCAAAAACTATCAATTGCCCATATTTTTTGAACCTAACAAATACTCTAAGAGGCCTATACTGTTTGTTCATCTTGTATGTGGTGTCAAATGTGATCACGTCCCTGACCCCACACTATTGGATATTCTATCATAGATGTGGGCCAGAGGTTCCACGATAGTAGTCTATTCATTTATAGGTGCAACAACTCAAAAAATATTGGTGATTAGCTCATCACAGTCAAGTTGCACTCATGGAAGAAAGAAGAATTCATAGAAGCTTGCTCCTCAAAATATCTCAATATTGCCCCTGCCTCCTCATATCGTAGGTTTCTCTATCTTTTATTACAAAAGTATCACTTCAGGTCTTCCTTAGTACACCCCAAATTTTCTTTACCACCTTCTTGAGTTGACATTAACTCATGAGATTGCTATAGAGATAACCCTACAGTTTCGGGTAAGGTGGCATCGATGCCCTGAGCATTGCTAACCTTTCTTTGTGATAGCATAAGATAAGCACAAGCAGGAGTATGAAGGTCATGGTTATGGCTAGATTCAAACTCTGTAACCTTATATTTTTCTTTCACCCTATCCAGTATAATCACCATCTAAGCATAATAAACAGTCTTTGTTTCTGAGCAAGAATGTTTAATTTTCCTTTCACGTTTATCGATTCTTTTAAACCCTACTTTGCAACATTTAAACCTCTTGGACATCAATACACCGGTGTTGTTCTTGTACCCATACTCTCTACATTTCCTGAAGGCCATCCCTGCTCCATAATAATTGTAGAAGTTGTATGCATCTTCTTCAGAATCAAATAACTGCCCAACTACAAGTTCTAAGTAAAACACTCAAATTTGTTTTATTCTCCATTGAAAGTAATCTACATATTTCAACCAATAAAACATAGAAATAGAAAAATAAATAAAGATACCAAAGCGTCATTACAGATAAATTTGTTGAGTTCCAACCAATGAAGAGCTATATATAGGAGAAAAAAGAAAACTTCTATCTTGGTCTAGTTAAAAGAATTACAAGGATAAGAAAAATAAAATTATTAAATTTCTTGTGGAATGGTACTTGTCGGGGTATTTGAAAAAGCAAGACTCAATCAAATATATACGGTATACAAGTTTATATTACCACGACGTACGAATATATTAACATGAAAAGCAATCCTATGAACAAGATGTACGAATGTATTGACTTATGACATAGAATTAAAATGTCATAAACATGGCCTAACGAAAGTGTTGACATGTAAAGCAATCTCATGAACAAGTCCTATGCACTGCGTAACTCGTTTTCAAAAACACGCGAACATAAATATTAAACGTAAAAAGCTTGATTATATTGGAAGCATTTTCTTCGAACTATAGCATACGTAATTGCTCCTGGAGCATAATGAAAGTGGTGGGAAAATTTTCAATCAGAATTCTTACCTGTAACTCTTCGAGGAAAGCTTCAGTTTTTGCTGTAACAACAGTTGACGCACTAACGCAATGCTCTTCAAATTGCACAGAAGAGAAAGCTTCTCTATTTTTTATGAAACTATGGACAAAGGAGATGGTGGGTTTTTGAAGAAACTACAGAGAATAGAAAATGGGTGGGTTTTCGGCGTGGGTGGCTTTTGTGTGGTTATTTTGTATTTTGATTTCTGCGAATTTCGACGGGTGTTTGAAAAATTGAGAAACAAAAAATATTGGAGAAAAGTACAAGACATTGGAGTGTATGTCAAAGTTGGCTTAGAGTTGAGCAACTCAGTCAGCTTGTGCATCATCAAAACGACGCCATTTTACCCTTGTCTTTAATCTTGCGGCATAGCCCGTTTATGGCTGCAAGATCTCCCAACTTATTATCTTAGCCGCAAAAGAGCCGTGCAATTTTTGTAGAAGATTCTGTTCATATTTTTGTTGGCATAAAAATATCCCGTCATTCACTTATTCTATCTCTAAACCAAGAAAATGTTTCAATTCTCCAAACTGCTTCATCTGGAAGCGAATTGAAAATTTTGACCTAATTTGATCAATCTCTTTTTTATCATCTCCAATAATGATTAGATCGTCCACGTACACGAGTACTATGGCTAGCTTCCCTTCTCGAGCTTTAACAAACAAACTTGAATCAGCTAGTGCCATCGAATATCCATTTTGAATCAAGAGTTCTACAATTTTTCCATACCATGCTCGTGTGCTTGTTTCAATCCATAAAGTGCTTTATTAACTCCTTCATCTGGAAGCAAATCAAAAAATTTGACCTAATTTGATCAATCTCTTCTTTATCATCTCCAATAATGATTAGATCGTCCATGTACACAAGTACTATGGCTAGCTTCCCTTCTCAAGCTTTAATGAACAAACTTGAATCAGCTTGTGCCATCGAGTATCCATTCTGAATCAAGAGTTCTACAATTTTCCCATACCATGCTCATGTGCTTGTTTCAATCCATAAAGTGCTTTATTAACCTTACACACGTACTCTGGATGTGTCTTGTTCTCAAATCCTTGTAGTTGTTCCATGTATATGTCTTGATCGAGTTCTCCAAGAAGGAATGCATTCTTCATATCCATCTGCCATAACTTCCATGTCTTACTTGTATCTAGGGCAAGTAATATTTAGACTGTAGTGATTTTTGCTACTGGATTGAATGTCTCATCATAGTCTAACCCGTACTTTTGTGAGAAACCTCGTGCTACCAGTCGTGCCTTGTATCTATCAATCGATCCATCTGATCGAGTTTTTAATTTGTACACCTATTTGCAAGAGATGACTTGTATATTCCTCGGTCTTGGCACTAATCTCCACGTCTCATTTTGCTTTAGTGCTAGTATTTCTTCTTCCATCGCCTTTCTCCATTCCTTTCATTCGGATGCCTTTTCACACGTATCTGGCTCTCTTGCAGTATTCTTGATTAAGGCTGTATTTGCATATTTTGGATTGGGTCTTCGTTGTCGAGTAGTCCTCCGAAGTTGTGGTTGCACCTTCTCTTATTTGTCCACTTCTTCATATTGACTGGGCCTCTAATCTTCTGTAATTTGGTGTACTCCTGTCTAGTATGGACTTTTCAATTTGCTTGATGGTGACTCCTTTGATGATGATTTTTTCTCACCCTCTTTAGTTGTTTCAGAAGTCAAATGATCTTCTTTTTATTCTTCCAGCTTTTTCACTGATTCTTCTAGGATTTCTTCAGATTGTGGTAGCTTCTCTGCTTAAAAGGACCACCAAGATGATGCTTCATCAAATACAACGTTTCTAGATACATAGCATCTACCTGTGTCAGGATTACAACAAATCAATCCCTTTCGTCTGGAATCGTATCCGACAAAGATACAATGAATTGCCTTCTTTTCAAACTTACTTCTTAAATGATCGGGTACCAATACGTAGTATACACACTCAAAAATTTAAAAATGAGCTGCAAGGGGCTTCTTCTTCCATAATTTCTCGTAAGGTGAGATTATGCCAAGCTTCGCTTGCGGTAGGTGATTGTGATATATACTGATGTCTTTAAATATTCAGCCCAAAACCGCGGTTGAACATTCTCGGCATGCAACATGCTTCTACAAGTTTCTGCTAAGTGTTAATTCTTTCTTTTCACAACTCCATTCTGTTGTGGAGTGTTCAGACATGTCAACTGTTGTTGAATTTTGTTTTGTTTCAAGAACTCTGTAAACTCCTCTAATGTGTATTCCCCACCGTTGTCTGTGCCAAGGCATCTTATTTCATAGTCGATCTCACTTCCTTAAACTTTGTTAAGGCTTCGGACTTTTCTTTTATGAAATCAATCCAGATATATCGAGAATAGTCATCGATAAAAGTTATCATATATCGATAACTACTTCCGATGCCTGCTTCACTAGACCAAAAACATTTGAGTGGACTAACTCCAAAGGCACCTTAGCTCTGAACTTTGACTCCTCGTATGGTAGTTGATGCACTTTACCTTACTGGCAGCCAACACAAACTATATTATCTCGAACCTCCAATTGTGGTTGACCCTTCAGTATTGACTTCTTCATCATTACCTTTAGTCTGATGTAGCTCACGTGTCCCAATCTTACATGCCATAAATCTGGTGTCTCGTTCTTTTTAGTCTTATCTATATATGCTATCTCCATAGACATTACATAGATAGACTCTAATCTTCATCCTTCCATAATTAGTTCTCCTTCTAGTTTCAATTGACGATATACATTTACGTCGTCTAGGCCAAATATGACATAGTTACCAGCTGAAGCTAACTGTGATACTAAAAACAGGTTCTTTTTCATACCTGGCATGCGTAGCACATTATCTAACTTCACTTCTATAGGGTTGAATTGTGGTACTACTAGAGCTTTGCCAATATGCGTTCTTGGCATTTTAGAGTTATTAGCAGTAACCATGACACATCCACTTTTATATTTCTCCATGCTGTCGAATTTTTCTTTATCTCCTGTCATATGATTAGAGCATCCTGAGTCCACTATCCAATCATTTTTTATAATTGATAATTTTGTCACTTACTGCGACTAGAGCCAGATCTTCTTCCTTTTCTTGAATTGGGTTCAACAATGTCTCCTTCTCTTCTATTGCAAAAGATGCTTGAAAGTCCCATTTATCTTCACTTTCTTGAGTATGTGAAGATGTGGCAGCATTCACTTTGGCCTGTCTACTCCAGTAATCTCGAGCAAAGTGACATTTCTTTCCACAGTTGTAACACTTGCTGTTTCTTAGTCGGCTCCTCATTTTGTTATTTTGCAATGGTGGTGCTCCCCCTTGATGTATATTTTTCTCCGGACACTTTTTTCTGCCAAAAGTCACGTGTCTCTTTATTTTTGTCGCATTCCATTGGTATTCTAGCATTTCTCTATCCTCCAAATGATATTCGCGTGCTATATAAAGCCTTCTCTTCCTTATTTATTGATCCACTGTAGGATAGCCTAATTAAGGCTTCTTCATTTGCTAGCATACTTTCCAACACATTAAGTGTTGGTGGCTCAAGCCATCCTCGTGTTGCTGTTATAATTGGGGTGTATTCTCATCGTAACCCCCGAATTATAATTCTCCTCATGCTAGTCTCGTCAATAGGGCGAATATGATCTAATTTTGATATTTTTTCACTTAAGGATTTCACTTTGACAAAATATTGACTCACAGTCATATTACCTTGTGAGATTCCTATTAGCTTATTTTCAAGCCTTTGCACCTTAGCTTTATTAGTCTTGGAGAATCTCTCCGCCAGAATATCCCAAGCTTCCTTTGGCATCTTTACATTTTTAATCAAATCTAAAAATTCAACTATTAAGGCTAAAATGGATAGAGCTTTACTAGCATTTTTGTCCCATTTGTTGTATTCTCTAACATTTTCCAGTGGTGGTGGTGTTGTTTGGCTTCCATCTACGAGCTCCCATAGGCCTTGTTCTCTCAAATAGAATTTTAGGCACATGTCTAATCGTTGTAGTTGTCCTCTGTGAATTTTTCGTTATTGTTCGCATTGACGAAGTCTACTATCTTGACTTGGTGATGCCTCATACCTTATCCAAGTAAGTTCGGAACCAACCAACTTTACAGTCCTTGACTGTGTACCGGTAAAGTCTCGAAGTACCACGATTACTAACGGACTACTTTGAGCACGGTCCATGATCGTTCTTTGACTCAATCTTGGAACCTTGATGAATCTAGCAAACTTGGCTCTGATACCAAAATATTGAGAAAATAAGGAGGACCAAAGTAAACTCAAATTTAATATATTGAAGAAGCTACAATATTTTCTTACTTCAAAAAATTATTTTCCTCACAAACTCACAAACTTATTTTTCTTAAACAAATGAGCACTTAAGGCTCTTTCTTTATTCTCTCATGCACACACCACTTAATCTACTATTGTTGTACATTACCACTACAGTCACAATTTTAATTTTGCTCACGCAACTCACACACCACTCACAGCACCATACATAACTCAACTTCACTTCACTTAATTGTATCTATAAAAAAAAAAAACTAGGATCCTCTATTTATAGATGTTTGCAAAGTCGGTGCTCACAATCTAGAGTTCTATATGGTCTTCAAGAATGACGGTGAAGGCAAGTGTTTTCTTCTTGAATCTAGAATGACGGTGAATGTTGTGCAATTTGAAGATATTTTGTCAAAGAAAATGGCTGTAAAATAGCTGTTGTATGTTGGGTTTCTAGATTGTTCTCCAATGGCGATGAAGCATAGAGGCTGCAATTTGTTTTGTCAAAATTGGCTATTGCAAATTGAGGACTTCTTAGCTGTAATTTGCAGCTTTAGAGGATTCTTCAATGGCGGTGGAGCAAGCTGTCATTGCTTTCTTAGCCCTAAAATAATTATTTACACAAATTGGAGGAGTTGAACCTGAAAGATCCAACCAATGCTCTGGTTTAAGCCACTACCCTCTACTTTTTCTGCCCCACCCTCACCCATACTTCTTCTTCCAGTTTGTGAATGCCCTTGGAGAAAATTTCCTTAACAAACTTCTCAGATTTGCAGCACTTGATGACCCCCCCCTTTTTTTAAGGAAATTGAAGAATAACAACAAAAGATGGTTCCAATTTCTATTTTCTACCCAAGAATTAATGAAAAATTAATTCACCGGCAAACTACAATTGAGTGAAGAAAATTATTTTTTTTCACCGAGTTTTCTCCTCTTTTTCTCTACTTCTTTTGGCTAATTTCAGGGAATATATAATCATTCCTAACTATTTGGAGGGTTTTGAGTGATATATATAGGATAGATTTTTTTAAAAAATATATTTTTTATTACTGTTTTTATTATATTATGATTGGCATAGTTATAAAGTATATAAAAAATAATTATTTTCTCCACCGTCTCTCTATCTCAAATAGTTATTTTCCTACAACTTCTTTAAAACTGTGGTAAAAAAAGTATTTTTCTCTACCAATTTTTAAAAATTATTACAAAAAAAAAATCACCATAATATACTTCATAGTTTAAAAAAAAATTGTAAAAATTACTATTTACTAAAGTAACTAAAATCGTGATTAGTATTAAAATTTTACCACGATTTTGAATCATATTGACAAAAAGAAAAAAGGGGTTGGATCACGGTTTCAGATCCTTGCAATATTCTTAATATACTTCAGCGGAAGGATTTTCTGCTCTATATCTCAATTTTCTTTATTTGATTAAATTAGGCTCTTTTTTATTAGGGAAATTTTCTGCTCAATTATTTGGTCACGAGGGACTTTATTTGACTAAACCTTTGTTGTAGGGATGGCAACGGGACCGGGGACTAGAAATCTCGGCCCCGCCCTCATGTAGCCCCAATCCTCCCGTCCCCGACATGGGGAGGGGTAGGAATCCCCGCGACCGGCGACAAAATAATCCCCGGTCCTGGCCCGGCGGGGAAACGGGGGCCCGGTTTCAGCCCAACAACCCAACAACAAATTTAAGAATTCTAAACACTATATTTTCTAAACAAAACACATCTCAAGCCAAATTTAATAATCACTGTAAATAGACAATTCCTAACCTTATAGAAATAAAAGATAAAGACACGTTATTTTCACAAAAGAGGATTCAACTACTACAAGTCCAATTGTCCCAACACATATCAATCCACAAAATGAAAACATAAACCAAGACAACAAATTGGAAATACAACCCAAGAGTCCAAGATATTAAAAACATAAATAAGCAAATGACGCATGAAATAATCAAGTTCAACATACAATACAATGTAAATCCTTACTTAAACATACAATGTAATATAAGTCAAGAAAAGTTGAAGTTGCCAAATCCAAATTTCATTCAAGTCCAACCTCGGTAGTTCCACTCACTTATAAAAGAAATATTGTTAGTAATTTTTTAAATATATGTACATTATTCGAAATATTAATAAAGCAAATCAACAATACAAATATATATATATATATATATATATATATATATATAAATGATTATAAGTTTTAAAAAAATTACCCCACTCTCATCATCGGCATCCATATCTTCTAAAATAGAGCCAAACTCTATAATATTCAAAGAAGAACCTACAAAAGTAATAATTAATTAAAATATAAATATAATGACGACACAATTCATAAACTATATTTATTATATATACCTTTACTATTAGTACAAATATCAGTACACAACCAATTCTGGACACACATCAAAGCTTCAAATGTATCTGGATGAAGTTTGCTACGATGTGGATTTACCATTCTTCCTCCAGTACTAAATGCAGACTCTGAAGAAACTGTGGATACCAGAATACAAAATATATCCCTAGCAATCAAGTGAAGAATGGGATATTTAGTTTCATTTGACTTCTACCAATTGAAGATATCAAATTCCCCAGTACCCCATGGTAAAACTTTTTCCTCTAAATATTGATCAAACTCTGTCTTTGCTTGCAAGTTATTTTCATTTTGTGCTACAAAATTATAAAATCCAGCAAGTCTATTTTCCACTGTTGTCGTTGACCAATTTCCAAGATGTTGAAGAGATTGAACTGACAAGGAAGTTGTTGACTGACTTGAATTTTTCTCATTTTTTGACTTGTATTCATAAAACAAATCACTACAAAACTTCTTGATTTTCTTAATCTTTATAGGAGCATCATCACCAAATATTTGTGGAAAAGCATAATCCACCAAAGTCATCTTATACTGTGGATCCAATACTACAGCTACACCCATAATTCCATACACATCTCTCTAATATTTATCAAATTTATAAACCATCTTTTCAGCCATTGTTTTTTCCAATTGATTCTCACTTGCAAGCCATTTCTCTAACTCCATTCTAATATTGAAAGCAGTAAGGAAAAATGAATTTAGAGTTGGAGAGTTAGTTTTTTAAAATATTTGGGTGGCCTCATAAAATATGCACAAATGATCACAAATCTCTTGTGCCAAAACCCAATCATCTTCAGTTGTCAAGCAAGTATATAAACGCTCCCTATGTTTCGACCTATAAAACACATCCTTGTATGCCAATTCAGTCGAAAGCATAAAAAATGTTGAATTCCATCTAGTTTTGCAATCTAAAATTAGCTTCTTGGAACATGAAGTACCTATTTGATGTGTAGCTTCTTCAAATCTCTGTTGTCTCTATGGTGAAGCTGTCCAAAACCTAACACTATCACGAATCTTCTCAATCTCTTCATGTATAACTGACAATCCATCTTGAACAATCAAATTTAGGATGTGTGCACAACAACGCATATGGAGTAAACTCCCACGTAACATAAGAGAGCTGGGTTGAAGCTTTCCCAAGAGATTTTCAACAATGGCATCATTACTAGAACAGTTATCAAGTGTAATTGTAGATAACTTCCTATCAATGTTCCAATCAAAGAAGCTTTCTTCTAAAACTTTAGCAAGTATATCACTTGTGTGAGGATATGGCACATAGATAGACCTTTCAATAACATAAAAAAAGAAAAAGAGCAAATGTGTAAGTATTAACTAACTAGCTTTACGTTATAGTAAACAATCAAATTCAAGAAGAAAAGCTAAGAAAAAAAATACCTCAAAATTCTATGTTGAAATTGCCAAGCATTATCAACAAAATGAGCAGTGATAACCATATAAGACTTGTTTTGGTGATTAGCTGTCCACAAGTCACAACTGACAGCAATCCTCCCACGATTTTTGTTCAATAAAGCCATTATCTTTTTTTCTCATCATCAAAAATTTTTAAGATATCTTTCTTCAAAGTATTTCTTGAGATCATCTTGAACAAAGGTTGCAGAGAGTTTGAATATTTTCTAAATCCAAAATGATCTATTATAGACAACGGATATTCATGGATAATTACCATCTCAGCAAGATCTCTCCTTGCAGCTTCTTGGCAAAAAACATAAGTTGACATTTGTGTAATATTTAAAGAAGGATCAGTTACCTTCCCTGCTAAAAACCTTTGTCTAATGTCTTGTTGCTTTCTCTTTTTGCATGATTTCATGTGATCATTTAAATGTCTTGTTCCATTTTTTGCACCAGCAACAAGCTCTTGAGAGCAATAAATACACTCAGATTTTTGTTTACCATTTATAGTTTTTTGCTTAAAATGACTCCACACCGCTAATTTTTGCCTTCCAATATCACTTTGGCTTTTTGGCTGTTGAGATTCTCCAACTTCAGGTTTAATACTCTCATCAACTGCTATTTTCACTTGCTACATAGGATATGACATTGGATTGCTACTATCACGTGGGGTTGAAGTAGTTTCTTCCATGAGTTTGACTGAATTTTCACTAACTTGATCTTGATGTAACATCTACTAAGTTGAAAAGACAAATATGTAAAAGATGAATATTGAATAATAGAAAATAAAAGAAAAACAGTAATTGGTTCAATGAACGGCCCATAACTAGCAGCTTTCAAGTGTTAGGCCCATCACATTTGGTTCAAAGTTGGGCCCATAATGATAATTGGTAACCACAAACCAGTACTCACTGAAAATGAAAATGATAATTGGTAACCACAAACCAGAACATCTCCTTCTAAAGCCACAATTTTGAAAATGAAAAAAAAAAAAAAAAGGTCTGCAGATGATAAGAGTAGATTGAATGCATATCATATTCCATTGAGAACATTTAGACTAACTCAATCTTGAGAGAGGACACTTGTAATTCTTGAGCAAATCAGATATTTCACAGTAAATATACTTCTAAAAAATGACTCTCTGGCTAAAATTCATAGAATACTTATTTGTTTGGTTGTCAATAAAGCTGAAATGCAATTCAGCTCTTTAAAAAAAATGCTAGTTGGGGAAATCTGCTTTAAAAAAATTTCTTTTACTTCACAAATCCAAACTGAAAAAGACCATAAAAACACCTATTTTCTTGAAGACAACACAGAAAACAAACACACTAAACAAACACACTAAAACAAACACATAAAAGTTATGGGGAAAGAAAGGGAACAAGAAAAAGCACAAGAAATCGTTACCTCATTTCCAGTGGAATATAGGTATGATGAACAAAACACATTTATGCAATTATTTTTTAACATATTAGTTTCAGTAACATGGTGGGCCAAATGGTTTCCAAATGGATTGATTGTTACATATCTTGAACAAAGCTAGTTGACTATTCACCAACTCTGCAAGAACATTATTAATAGAAGGGTAAACCAATCATATTATAGCAGTAGCCTAAAGAAACTGTTTTGTTTGAAGCTTCTCAAAAGCACCAAAACGCTCTATTTTTTCACTCGGGGCTTGTTTAATTTGCCATATGTTGTCATATTTTGAGTAGTTTGTTAACAAAATGATTACAGGAAGGGGCAATTGATCTGACAGGGCAAACAAATCCAACAACAAGAGCATATCATTGGAAAAGTAAATTGTGTTGCTCTTTCATCTTGGGAATCAACTAATTTAACTCTCTTGTTGAATATTGAGAGTAAACAGAAGATCCAAGGGGAATGTTGTGACAAACTTAGTTGTCCAAGTTGAAATTGTTTCCATTTAGACTGAAACTGTTTGCTAAATTTATTACTGATTTTCTATCTCTAAAAGGGGGGGGGAGGGACTGTTTTGTCCACTAAAGCTCCTTAGATTTATAGAAATTCTAGAAAGCTTTATGCAGGCTCACAAAATTTGCATAGAAACATGTATAAACTGTTTTTTTCATTTCTGTTAACAACCTCTAGTCCAAAACTGTTTTTTCATTTCTAATTTTTGTTTCTTTTCTTATTTTTGTTATCATCTTACTCTCAAGAAGAAGCAAAGAGGATGCTCAAAGAGGACAAACTAGTGGTGGTTGTCAATGACAGATAAGTTCCCAGCTTCAAACAGCAAATTCACAGCATCTCTTTGAAGTTAAACCCATTTGCCTCTTCCAAAAAAGAACAATGTCAAATGACAATTTCATCCATTTACAAGCTACTTATGCAGCCTAAAACAGCCTATGAGCGCCATATCTTTGAAGTTTTAAGTCAAGCCCATTCTCCTCTTACTGAAAGGGACCATGTCAAACTAACAATTAGGCATCCACTTTATAGCAAACTTCATTACCCAATTGCATATTTCTATCCCAATTTCTCTAATGATCTTGTCCAAAAGTAAGATCTTAAACATGGAATAACAAAAACTAATCTACCATTGAATTATTGGATAGCCAAAATGTAAAGAGTTTCACAAATCAACTTACTTAGAAGTCAGCAAATAGGTTAAACAAAATATCCAGAAGACAAATTCATATAGAAGTCACTTCCAAATAGCTAAGCAAAAAGAGTTTAGAGGTATATATAAACATTGCACAGTACAAATTCTTATATTTGAGACAGTGATAGAGGCTCCTCTGAAATAAATAGCAAGACGTACAACTTATCAAATTTCATCAAAATGAATCTGCCTATGTGCTAATTGCTAAAAATGAAATTGATTCCAAGATCCTAGTATAGAAAGGAACATACAATCAATAATGACCGGTAAAGAGTGCTAATTACTCAGAAAGAAACTATAGGTAACTAGGAATCTCCATTTCCCACTATCTTACGGGCATAGTTCAGAGTCATTACAACATGATGCAGCGGCACGAGCAGCTTAGACACAGCATTAACATCCATAAAATGCAGTTAAAGGTACACTATTAAATCTTCCACTACCAAGATTCAAGCATCACAAAAAGCAAACACATCCAAAACAGAAAAATAGAGAAAGCGCAGTAGAGATGGGAGAACCTGAGACAGAGGACTGGAGGAGGCGCAAGCCACAACAGAGAAGCCGACCGAGATTAGCTATGTAAAGCTCAAAGCTTGAGGGCGGCAGTGGCATGGTAACAGTCTAACAGAAGAGAAGGAAGAGGGCGGCGGTGGCGTGGGGAATAACAGAAGAGGAAGATGGGTATTGGGTAGGGTTGAATAATGGGTAGAATTATTTATTTATTTATTTATTTTGATTATCTTGTTTTATATTTTTAAAGTATTTTTTAAATTATTTGAGCTAATATAAGATTAACTTATATAAAGCTCTATTTTTTATTATATTTTTTGTTTTTGTTTTGAGTTAACATAAATAAAATATAAGTTATATTATTAAATTATTAAATTATTAAATTTTATTTTATTTTTTATTCATCAATTTAATAATATCTCTATTGTTAAATTAATAAACACACTACATTAAAATATATTTATATTGTAGTTCCATTTTATTTCTTTGTGATATTTGCAAGATAAGGGTAAATAATTACTTCTATTCATGTTTACCTAGTGATTTGCAAAACAAAATAGTCCAAATCCTAGATCATGTCCTTAAAAAAAATTAGGAAAAAAAGAACATTTACATTATGTTTAGATTTAAATCTAAAATTTAAATAGATAAATTAAAATTTTGTACTAAAAAAAGTAATTATTCTAAACACCCACAATTTAGTTAATTATTATTTTTAATTAATTATTGTGTTTAAATTTTTTTAAAATCAAAACAAATAAGGTCTAAAAATGAGAGACGTGTGCAAATCAAGTAATTAAACCCATATGTAATGAAATTTAGCAAAGAAAAAAAATCTATCACTTATAAGAAAGATTAATATGACCCTCAAGCAAATAAAATGCTACATATCTATGTAATATCAATTTAAACTCTCAATTTGGCAAAAACATTACTAAATTGATATGTTATAAATCTTAATATTTCAGTACTTAATTTATAATTTACAAAAAATATTGTGATTATCTAAGGTAGGAGGAAAGGAATAAACTATCCACCAAGATACAGGTTTATAAACCAAGTATTTTTTACTTATGCCTTTCAAGACCTTTAATGCTTTGAAAGATAAACTTGTATCCATGCCACTTTATAATGCCATTCTCAATTTCTCTTTTTTTTTTTTTAAATTTGAACTATTTCATAAATGTCTTTTCAGATATATATACAATAATAAAAAATTCTAAGAATAATAATTTTTATGAATAAACTTGTCTAAAGTACTCTTAGTCAAATTATTTTAAAATTTTTAAAAATTTAATATTTAGAATATTAGAGAAATAAGAATAAATAAAATACACACACATACACTTATTATCTTTATATAACATATAAAAATATTTTATAATATAATACATTTAAAAATATAAGTATTTTTAATATTTACTCACTTATGATCCTAGATAAATCCATGGTTTCAATTTGATAATTATTCCTTCTTACTCTGAACAACGAATTATCTTTTTATCACTTATTAATCAATCAGATGGATGAATATCTTTTGAAATACCTGTTTAAGGAACAATCAATCTCCTCTCTCACTCACAACCGATTAACTTCCCCTGTGTCCATTAAATAATAATATTATTAGATCTTTTTCGGGAGATCAAAAAAATAAAGATATTTATAGAGTCTTCTAATTTCTATGTATACTAAATTAAAGTATTTTATTACTTTATTTTTTATTTTCTTTAGTATCTTCTTTATTAGTTCTATCCCATATTTTCCTTCTGATAAATCGAAACCTCATGTGAAAAAGAAAAAGAGATAATTTTTTTTTCTTTTTTGAAATTAAAAAGAAATAAGAGATTAGAAATGAAAGTCTTTTTTCCACATAGATTCTCTATTACACTGTTACAACAAAAATATAGCATGCAAAATTTTTTACTTATCTATTTAATTACTAATTATATATATATATATATATTATACTATATATAGTATACATTACATATATAGTATGTATATATACATTATGTATTGTAATATTAATAAATATACAATACAAACATTAGATATATAATTATTTTACATATATATACACACTAGATATATAATTCCAAATTATATATACTATGCGGGCTATTCGGGGATGGACGGGCTGGGGATGGGCCCGGCCCTGCCTGACGGGCCGAGAAATGAAGCCCGTCCTCACTTAAATCAGGGAATCTCCGACCCCGTCAAGCAGGGCCCCGCTTTATTCCGGGGAATTGCCATCCCTACATGTAAGTATTTCGCGTTTCTATTATTAGAAGAAGTTGGCAAACACTTAGTGCAATCATGATTTTATTTTTACATTTATTTTAAATAATAGACATTCAATGTTAATAATTAAATTTACACTTTTATTTATTTTTAAAACTATTTTTTTATTTATACGTTAGAGTGATAATGATCTGTCTTTAACAAAGCAGTTTTTTTTTTTTTTCCAAGTGCTTTCTTCTTTAACAAAAGCTTTTAGTTTCAAGAAACGGCAAATTTAAAAACTACAACATAATAGCGAGAAATTTTAAGAAAATTTACCATTTTTTGTGCAAATTATTATTTTTTATATCATATCACGTTATAATTAGATCTACAAAAGTTAATACCTTGAGATGCACCGCTTTGACATTTCAAAATCTTCGTTTCTTCTTTCACGGCAGCGAAACTTGTCATTGCCATTCTAGTTTATTTGAGTGTGAGACGGACAGGATATACACACACAAAAAAGAAAATCAAATAAAAAAATAAATTGTAATTGTTTATAATTTTTAACTTTATTATGACATATTTGCGTTTTGTGGAAGCTTTGGAAACTTTGCACCAGCGAATATACACAAAAGGAAATCAACATTTTTGAACTTTGTCCAACGTCTATGCATTGCAATAACACTGATATAACATGCGTATATTGTTTTTTTTTTTTTAAAGTTATAATGAAATGTGTTATATTTACATAACATCATGGTACATATAGAAAATGCACAAAAAAGACAAAATAACCACCAATTCATAATTTTTTTTAAAAAAAAAATTAGAAGGGGAGATAAATAGCAGGGAAGGAAATAAGAGAAAGAATGAGATATAACAAAATATCGAACTCGAGACTTACGGAAGAAAATAAGAGAAAGAATGAGATGTAACATAACGTCAAACTCGATACTTACATTTTGAGTAACAACCCTCCTATCATTAGGATAAATTGTAATTTACCACCAATCCATAATATAATTCTAAGAATATAAAAGAAATTATGCCTGAAGGAGTTAATTGCTTCTTTTAGCATTCGCAAGTACAACAAATAGGCAGCTTCCCCATGTAATTGGGCATATCTTTGAAGTTGAACTTATGCCAAAAGTTCCACCACTTGATGGGATCAAATCAATACTACAATTGAGAAGAATTTTCTGAGAATCAAGTTAATTGTCTTTCTTCTTCATTTAATATGTGTTTTGGAAGATCCAGCAACAAGCTGATGCAATTGAGACATTGATAGAAAATTGTTCCAGAGATATCCATATTGGAACAATAGAGGTTTCTATGGAAACACATAATTTTGACGTCTACGACAGAATGTGGATATGAAAAGTAAGAATCAGTTCAAAATGGCCATTGATCATGTAGTGCTGAATAAGCCATGGCTGGTGCCTTTGTTGAGAAAATAAAGAGGATCAAAGGAAACTCAAATTTAATATATTGAAGAAGTTACAATATTTTCTCACTTCAAAAAATTATTTTCCTCATAAACTCACAAACTTATTTTTCTTAAACACATGAGCACTTAAAGGCTCTTTTTCTATTCTCTCATGCACACATCACTTAATCTACTATTGTTGAACACTACCGCAACACTCACAATTTAAATTTTACTCACACAACTCACACGAACACACACCACTCAACTTCACTTCACTTAATTGTATATTAAAAAAAAAACTAGGATCCTCTATTTATAGAAGTTTGCAAAGTCGGTGTTCACAATCTAGAGTTCTCTATGGTGTTCAAGAATGACGGTGAAGGCAAGTGTTTTCTTCATGAATCTAGAATGACGGTGGAAGTAGTGCAATTTGAAGATATTTTGTCAAAGAAAATGGCTATAAAATAGCTACTATAAGTTGGGTTTCCAGATTGTTCTCCAATGGCGGTGAAGCATGGAGGCTACAATTTGTTTTGTCAAAATTGGCAACTGCAAATGGAGGACTTTTTAGCAACAATTTGCAGCTCTAGTAGATTCTGCAATGGCAGTGGAGCAAGTTGTCATTGCTTTCTCAATATTCCCCCTCAATAACTGCTTTCTTATTTCTTCTCGTGAAATCATACCGAGTTCCCTTCAAAATTCTTCAAGTTTTACTCCATTGAGACCTTTGGTGAAAATATTTGCAATTTGTTCTTCAGTTTTCACGTTCTTCATTTCAATTTGACCACATAATACATTTTCCCGCACAAAGTGGCTCCAAGTGTTTTGTTCTTGCATGGAATACTAGATTCTTTGCTAATCCTATCGTTGATTGATTATCACAATATAATTGAACTGCTTTATCCACTAGCTGATGAAGATCTTCCAAGAGTTGTAGTAGCCACAAACATTCTTGAGCTGCCATTGCGACAGCACAATATTCTGCTTCTGTACTAGACAGTGATACTATTGGTTGTTTCTTACTACAACATGAGACAGCTCTAGATCCAAGATTAAAAACATATCCAGTAGTTGATCTTCATGTATCATAATCTCCAACATAGTCAGCATCATAATATCTTATCATTTGAGATGTATCTGTCTTTTCATATAGCAAGCCATAATCTATAGTACCTTTAACATACCTTAGTATTCTTTTTATTGCATCAAGATGTGGCTTCTTTGGTGTTTGCATGAATCGGCTTGCTACTCCAATTGCATATAAAATATTTGGTCTTGTTAGTGTTAGGTAGATTAAACTACCCACTACCTATCGATACATCGTTCCGTCTTCAAGTTCCTTGCCTTCAGTTGAGCATAATCGAACATTTACCTCCATTGGAGTAGAGATTGGTTTGCAGTCAAGTATGCCATATTTTTGTAGAAGATCCTGTACATACTTTTGTTGATATAAAAATATCCCGTCATTCGCTTCTTCTATCTCTAAACTAAGAAAAGTGTTTCAGTTCTCTAAACTCCATTTGGAAGCGAATTGAAAAATTTGACCTAATTTGATCAATCTCTTCTTTATCATCTACAATAATGATTAGATCGTCCACGTACACAAGTACTATGGCTAGCTTCCCTTCTCGAGCTTTAACGAACAAACTTGAATCAGTTGGTGCCATCGAATATCCATTCTGAATGAAGAATTCTACAATTTTTCCATTCCACGCTCATGGTGCTTATTTCAATCCATAAAGTGCTTTATTAACCTTACACACGTACTCTGGATGTGTCTTGTTCTCAAATCCTTGCAGTTGTTCCATGTATATGTCTCGGTCGAGTTCTCCATGAAGGAATGCATTCTTCACATCCATCTGCCATAACTTCCATGTCTTGCTTGCAACTAGGGCAAGTAATACTTGAACTGTAGTGATTTTTGTTACTGGATTGAACGTCTCGTCATAGTCTAACCCGTACTTTTGTGAGAAACCTCGTGCCACCAGTCGTGCCTTGTATCTATCAATCGATCAATCTGGTCGAGTTTTTAATTTGTACACCTATTTGCAAGAGATGACTTGTATATTCCTCGGTCTTGGCACTAATCTCCACGTCTCATTTTGCTGTAGTGCTAGTATTTCATCTTCCATTGCCTTTCTCCATTCCTTTTGTTTGGGTGCCTCTTCATATGTACCTGGCTCTCTTGCAGTATCCTTAATTAAGGCTGCATTTGCATATTTTGGATTCGGTCTTCGTTGTCGAGTAGACCTTCGAAGTTGTGGTTGCGCCTCTTCTTCTTCGTCCACTTCTTCATATTGACTGGGCCTCTGATCTTCTGTAATTTGGTGTACTCCTATCTACCACGGACTTTTCAATTTGCTTGATGGTGACTCCTTTGATGATGATTCTTTCTCACCCTCTTCAGTTGTTTCAGAAGTCCAATGATCGTCATCTTATTCTTCCAGCTTTTTCACTGATTCTTCTAGGATTTCTTCAGATTGTGGTAGCTTCTCTACTTGAGATGACCACCAAGATGATACTTCATCAAATACAACGTTTCTAGATATATAGCATCTACCTGTGTTAGGATTACAATAAATCCATCCTTTTCATCTGGAATCGTATCTAAGAAAGATACAATGAATTGCCTTCTTTTGAAACTTACTTCTTAAATGATCGGGTACCAATACGTAGCATACACACTCAAAAATTCAAAAATGAGCTGCAATGGGCTTCTTCTTCCATAATTTCTCGTAAGGTGGAAATTATGCCGAGCTTCGCTTGTGGTAGACGATTTGTGATATATACTACTGTCTTCATGTATTCCGCCCAAAACCGCGGTTGAACATTCTTGGCATGCAATATGCTTCTAAAAGTTTCTGCTAAGTGTTGATTCTTTCTTTTTGCAACTCTATTCCATTGTGGAGTGTTCAAACATGTCAACTGTCGTTGAATTTTGTTTTGTTTCAAGAACTCTGTAAACTCCTCTAATATGTATTCCCCACCGTTGTTTGTGCGAAGGCATCTTATTTCATAGTCGATCTCACTTCCTTAAACTTTGATAAGGCTTCGGACTTTTCTTTTATGAAATCAATCCAGACATATCGAGAATAGTCATCGATAAAAGTTATCATATATCGATAACCACTTACCGATGCCTGCTTCACTGGACCAAAAACATCTGAGTGGACTAGCTCCAAAGGCACCTTAGCTCTGAACTTTGACTCCTCGTATGGTAGTTGATTCACTTTACCTTACTGGCAGCCAACACGAACTATATTGTCTCTAACCTCCAATTGTGGTAGACCCTTCAGTATTGACTTCTTCATCATTACCTTAAGTCTGATGTACCTCACATGTCCCAATCTTGCATGCCACAAATTTGGTGTCTCGCTCTTTTTAGTCTTATCTATGTATGCTGTCTCCACAGACATTACATAGATAGACTCTAATCTTCATCCTTCCATAATTGGTTCTCCTTCTAGTTTCAATTGACGATATACCTTTACGTTGTCAAGGCCAAATATGACATAGTTACCTTCTAAAGCTAACTGTGATACTGATAACAGATTCTTTTTCATACCTGGCACATGCAGCACATTATCTAACTCCACTTCTATAGGGTTGAATTGTGGTACTACTAGAGCTTTGCTAACATGTGTTCCTGGCATTTTAGAGTTATTAGCAATTACCACGACACGTCCACTTTTATATTTCTCCATGCTACAGAATTTTTCTTTATCTTCTATCATATGATTAGAGCATCCCGAATCCACTATCCAATCATTTTTATAATTGATAATTTTGTCACTTACAGCGACTAGTGCCAGATCTTCTTCGTTTTCTTGAATTAGGCTCGACAATGTCTCTTTCTCTTCTATTGCAAAAGTGGCTTGAAAGTTGCATTTATCTTCACTTTCTTGAGTATGTGAAGATGTGGCAGCGTTCCCTTTAGCCAGTCTATGCCAACAATCTCGAGCAAAGTGACCTTTCTTTCCACAGTTGCAACACTTGTTGTTTCTTCATCGGCTCCTCTTGTTGTTATTTTGCTATGGTGGTGCTCCCCCTTGATGTGTATTTTTCTTCGGACACCTTTTCTCCCAGAAGTCACGTCTCTCTTTATTTTTGTCTCCTTCCATTGGTATTCTGGCATTTATCTATCCTCTAAATGAGACTAGTTTACCATATAGAGCCTTCTCTTCCTCATTTATTGATCCACTGTACGATAGTCTCATTAAGGCTTCTTCATTTGCTAGCATACTTTCCAACACATTGAGTGTCGGTGGCTCAGGTCATTCCTGTGTTGCTATTATAATTGGGGTGTATTCTCGTCGTAACCCCCGAATTATAATTCTCCTCATGCTAGTCTCGTCAATAGGGCGAATAGGATCTAATTTTGATATTTTTTCACTTAAGGATCTAACTTTGGCAAAATATTGACTCACTGTCATATTACCTTGTGAGATTCCTAATAGCTTGTTTTCATGCCTTTGCACCTTAGCTTTATTAGTCTTGGAGAATCTCTCCGCAATAATATCCCAAGCTTTTTTTGGCGTCTTTACATTTTTAATCAAATTTAAAAATTATTTTTCAACTGTTAAAGCTAAAATGGATAGAGCCTTACCATCATTTTTGTCCCATTTGTTGTATTTTCCTACATTTTCCGGTGGTGGTGGTGTTGTTTGGCTTCCATCTACGAACTCCCATAGGCCTTGTTCTCTTAAATAGAATTTTAGGCACACGTCCAATCGCTGTAGTTGTCCTCTGTGAGCTTTTCGATATTGTTTGTGTTGACGACATCTACCATCTTTACTTGGTGATGCCCCGCACCTTATCCAAGTAAGTCTGGTCCCTGACCAACCAACTTCATAGTCCTTAATTGTGTACAGGTAAAGTCTCGACGTACCACGATCACTAACGGACTACTTGGAGCACAGTCCATGACCGTTCTTTGACTCGATCTTGGAACCTTGATGAATCTAGCAAACTTGGCTCTGATACCAAAATGTTGAGAAAATAAAGAGGACCAAAGTAAACTTAAATTTAATATATTGAAGAAGTTACAATATTTTCTCACTTCAAAAAATTATTTTCCTCACAAACTCTCAAACTTATTTTTCTTAAACACATAAGCACTTAAGGCTCTTTCTTTATTCTCTCATGCACACACCACTTAATCTACTATTGTTGAACACTACCACTACACTCGCAATTTTAATTTTTCTCACACAACTCACACGAACACACACCACTCACAGCACCATACATAACTCAACTTCACTTCACTTAATTGTATGTAAAAAAAAAAAACTCAGATCCTCTATTTATAGATGTTTGCAAAGTCAGTGCTCACAATCTAGAGTTCTCCATGGTCTTCAAGAATGACGGTGAAGGCAAGTGTTTTCTTCATGAATCTAGAATGATGGTGAAAGTTGTGCAATTTGAAGATATTTTGTCAAAGAAAATGGCTGTAAAATAGCTGTTATAAGTTGGGTTTCTAGATTGTTCTCCAATGGCAGTGAAGCATGGTGGCTACAATTTGTTTTGACAAAATTGGCTACTGCAAATTGAGGACTTTTTAGCTACAATTTGCAGCTCTAAAGGATTCTCCAATGGCGGCGGAGCATGCTGTCATTGCTTTCTCAGCCCTAAAATAATTATTTACACAAATTGGAGGAGTTGAACATGAAAGATCCAACCAATGCTTTGGTTTAAGCCACTACACTCTACTTTTTCCGCCCCACCACTACAAGAAAAAATCAAATTAGCGACGGATTAGTTACGGATTACGTCCGTCGCTAAAAAGGGCGTCGCAATTTGCGACGGAATGAAAATTCGTCACAAACAGCGACGGATTTGCGACGGTCCTTTAATTGATGACATTATAATTAAGTTTATAATCAATATAGCGACGGATTTGCGACGGCAAAAAAAAATTATTTACAAAAAATTAATTAATTTAACAATGGATTTGCGACGGCCAAAAAATTTATTTTTAAACAAATTAATTAATTTAGCAACGGATTTGCGACGGCAAAATTTTTTTAATTACAAAAAATAAATTAATTTAGCAACGGATTTGCGACGGCAAAAAATTTTTATTTAAAAATTAATTAATTTAGCGACAAATTTGAAATGGCAAAAAAAATTTAAATTTTGGAAAAATCAATTAATTTAGCAACAAATTTTCGACGGCCAAGAATTTTTTTATTTACACAAATTAAATAATTTAGCAACGGCAAAAAAATTTATTTTAAAAAATTAATTAATTTAGAAACAAATTTGCGACAATAAAAAAATTTTATTTAAAAAAATAATTAGTTTTGCGACGGCCAAAAATTTTTATTAAAAAATTAATTAATTATCTACCTAGCCCGTCCACCCATTTGCCCGACCCGGCCCGACAGGACCCGACCCGACATGCCAAGAATATTGTGAGATTATGTCAAACCCGAGGCTTGAACCCGTGTCCTTATTGTGGGGGAACACGTGTTCCACTACTAAGCTATTAATATTCTTGTGATTTATTGTGCTATTGATTAATTAATAGTAAATTTTTTTTTTGAATTAGTGACAGATTTGTAAGGGTTTTGTGACGGACCTGCAATGACACAATTTTCCATCGCAAATTCATTGCTAATTAGCCACGTATTTTCGACAGGCTAATTTTTCAAGATTTAAAAAATAAATTTATTTTTAAATTTTAGATGATCGTCGAAAATTCATCGCTAATTGTGACGGATTTGCGAAGGTTTATTTTTTAATTTTAAAAAAATAAATTTATTTTTCAATTTTGGATGGCCGTCGCAAATCCCTCGCTAATTGCAACAGATTTGTGAAGGCTTATTTTAAAGTTTGATTATATAATATCAAATTTTTAAAATTTGATTATATACACACACACACGCACACATAGGTGCGGGTGTGTTGAAAAAGTAGAATACGCGAAAAGACATTACTAAGTTGAAATATTTATATACATAATATACATATGATATTATTAAGTATATATATATATATATATATATGTGTGTGTATATATGTAAGAATATGAGATATATGCATCTGTCACAATTAAATAAATATATATATTAATTTGTATGAATATATATATATATATATATATATAAATACGTATGTATATATATATATATATATTAATATATTAAAAAAGTATTATAACATATATATATATATTTATATATGTATATATAGACACACACATACTAACATAAATATATATATATGTATATACATATATATATATATATATATATATAGAAACATACATATATGTATATATGTATGTATATATATTTATTTTTATATTAAAAAACTATATTAACATATTTATATGTATATAAAAATGTTATATTAATATATGTATATATAATTTTGGATGACCGTCGTAAATTCCTTGCAAATTTTGCAACGAATTTGAAAGTGCTTTTTTTAAAATTTTAAAATATTAATTTATTTTTAAATTTTGGATGCCTATCGTAAATTCCTCGCAAATTTGCAACTGATTTACGAGGGCTTATTTTTTTTAATTTTAAAAAATAAATTTATTTTTAAATTTTGGATAGTCGTCGCAAATCCCTCACAAATTTGCAATGGATTTGTGAGGGCTTATTTTCCTTGCAAAATTTACGACGAATTTGCGAGGGCTTATTTTTTTCAATTTTAAAAAAATAATTTATTTTTAAATTTAGGATGGCCGTTGCAAATCCCTCACAAATTTGCGACGGATTTGCGAGGGTTTATTTCCCTTGCAAATTTTACGACGGATTTGTGAAGGCTTAATTTTTTTTATTTTAACAAATTAATTTATTTTTAAATTTTAGATGGCCGTCGCAAATCCCTCTCAAATTTGCGATGGCTTATTTTTTTTAATTTAAAAAAAATATTTATTTTTAAATTTTAGATGGCTGTCGCAAATCCCTTACAAATTTGTGACGGATTTGTGATGGCTTATTTCCCTTGCAAATTTTGTGACGGATTTGCGAGGGCTTATTTTTTTTAATTTTAAAAAAAATAATTTATTTTTAAATTTTGGATGGCCGTCGCAAATCCATTGCAAATTTGTGACAGATTTGCGAGGGCTTTTTTTTAATTTTAAAAAAATTAATTTATTTTTAAATTTTGGATGGTTGTCGCAAATCCCTTGCAAATTTGTGATGGATTTGCAAGAGCTTATTTTTTTTTAATTTTAAAAAATAATTTATTTTTAAATTATGGATGGCCGTCGCAAATTTGCAACGGATTTGCAAGGGTTTAATTTTTTCCATTTTAAAAAAAATAATTTATTTTTAAATTTTAGATGGTAGTCACAAATCCCTCGCAAATTTGCGACGGATTTGCTAGGGCTTATTTATTTAAATTTAAAAAAATAAATTTATTTTTTAATTTTAAATGTTCGTCGTAAATCCCTCGTAAATTTGCAACGAATTTGCAAGGGTTTATTTTTTAATTTTATAAAAAATAATTTATTTTTAAATTTAAATGGTCGTCGAAAATTCCTTACAAATTTGCAATGGATTTGCGAGGGCATTTTTTATTTAAAAAAATAAATTTATTTTTAAATTTTGAATGGTCATCGCAAATCCCTAACAAATTTGCGACGGATTTGCGAGTGCTTAATTTTTTTAATTTTAAAAAAATAAATTTATTTTTAAATTTTGAAAGGCCGTCGCAAATCCCTCTCTAATTGCTATGGATTTGCAACAACGCTTTAATTTTTTAGCATTAATTAAATATGAAAAAAAGTAGCCGCAAAGTCGTCGCAAATTAGTGACGGATTGACAACGGCTTTCAATTTAATTAGTGCTAATGAATAATTTTTTTTTAAAAAAAAACCGTCACAAATCCGTCTCTAATTTGAGACAGCTAGATGTTTGTCGCTAATCCGTCGCAATTACGGACGGATTAACAACGGAAATGTAAAAAAATAAATTTAGTTTAAAAATTTTTGAACCCGTTGCTATTCCATCGCAAATTAGCGACGGTTTAGAAGCCGTCACAAAAATCCATCTCTAATTTGAAAAACCCATCTCTAATTTGATGTTTTTCTTGTAGTGCAGCCTCGCCCTTCATCATATACTTCTTCTTCCAATTTGTGAATGCCCTTGGAGAAAATTTCCTTAACAAAATAGACTTCTCAGATTTGCAGCACTTTTTTTTTTTAAAAGGAAATTGAAGAATAACAACAAAAGACGGTTCCAATTTCTATTTTCTACCCAATAATTAATGAAACATTAATTCACCGGCAAACTACAATTGAGTGAAGAAAATTATTTTTTTTTCACCGAGTTTTCTCCTCTTTTTCTGTACTTCTTTTGGCTAATTTCAGGGAATATATAATCATTCCTAACTTTTTGGAAGGGTTTTGAATGATATATATATGATAGATTTTTTTTTAAAAATTATTTTTTATTACAGTTTTTATTATATTATAATTGGCATAGTTATAAAGTATATAAAAAATAATTATTTTCTCCACTGTCTCTCTATGTCAAATAGTTATTTTTCCTACAACTTCTTTAAAACTGTGGGGGAAAAGTATTTTTCTCTACCAGTTTTTAAAAATTATTGCAAAAAAAAATCGCCATAATATATTTCGTAGTTAAAAAAAATTGTAAAAATTACTATTTACTAAAGTAACTAAAATCGGGAGAAAAAGCGATTTTGAATCACGTTGACAAAAAGAAAAAAGCGATTGGATCACGGTAGTATTCTTAATATACTTCAATGGAAGGATTTTCTGCTTTATATCTCAATTTTCTTTATTTGATTAAATTAGGCTCTTTTTTATTAGGGAAATTTTCTGCTCATGTATTTGGTCACGAGGGACTTTATTTGACTAAACCTTTGTTGTAGTTAAATGAAGTTCCACGTATGATGTTCCTAGTGTTACAACAGATTTTAGCTGTTATAATCCCTTAAAAAATATATAAAGGAAATAAGGACTCAGACTAAAAAGACCCCAGATGTGAGAAAAAAGAAGAAAAAAAATGCTAGGTGAAATCAATAGTTCTTCAGACCCAAAATTTTAAAACCTACAAGAAATTTATTATTTGAATAGAAAAGATAGGGCCAAAGGAAAGCCGAAGAAGGTATTCAAATTAAAAAACAAAAAGGACTTGACGTAAAAAAAAAATGCAACCAGGATATAAAAAAGGAAAAAAATAATAAAAGGAATACTTGAAGCAGCATTGCTCTGCCTAGGCATCTCATATTTAGATGAAGAACATAACATGAAATCCTACTGTAGACAAAGAATTTTGGGATAAAATATATTTTCAAGATTAAAAGAAAATTACATATTTTAGTCTTGATTAATTAAAATTAATTTATGAATAAATATAATTATTCTTAAATTAATATTATTGGGCCATTATTAAAAGCACATTAAATTCAATAGATTATAAAATTGAGCTATTGTTAACGGTCAATTTTACATTAAATCTAATATATTATGGATTAAATAGAATTGGACTAGACCCTAAAGTTGGACTTTTTAAAAATTTCATAACCTAAATATAATGTGGATTAAATGAGATTGGGATAAAACATAAATTAAGCCCGGGTCGTCTTAAACCCAAGTCCAATAAGGTTTGTTGGGAGACTCCTTCAAAATCCCGCATCGACTATTTATGCTAAAGTTAAGAAATTTTTGGCCTATAAATAGGGTCTTCCCTCAATGGTTCAAGGCACCCCCAAATCCTTAAGCTCAAGCTTCAACAAATAAGAGGCATCTCAAGTTTCAATAAATTCAAGCATTCAAGCTTTATCAAATTTAAGGTTCAGAGTCATCATCAAATTCAAGGTTCAAAATCTTCATCAAAATTCAAGGTTCAGAATTTTCATTAAATTTCAAGGCGTTCATCTTGCTCTGCATCAAACAAGTCTCGAAGGCTTAGCAATCAAGTGTCCGTCATCAAATTCCGTTCGATCCGAGATCAAGCTCTTCAGCCCTCGAATCAATATTTTTTTTCAAAAAGAGAAGAATCGGATGACTTATCCTGCAATTTAGGACTTCTTCAGAGATTTGTAACCACTTTTTATATTTACTAAATATTTTATAAATTTCAATATTTTTCTTGTCTTATTTGCAGACTTGAAATTTGTCGTCTACAAATTTCTGGCATGCCCGTGGGACCATCTCTACCTCCCATCTCTTCTCTTCAAATTAATCACAAGTTCAAGTACAAGCACAAATCAACTCAATGACCCCAAAGGACAGCAAAATTACATCTGCTCGTTCAAAGGCTGCTAATATCATGGAGGCTACTACAACTGTTGGCAAGGCTACACAAGCTTCAAGCCAAGGCATGTTGACAAGAAGTAAAACTCGAGCTCTTTTACAAAATGAGGCTCAAAACTTCAGCATTGTCTCATCGCCTACCACTGCAAAGTTGGAGCAAGATGTTGCTTCTATAATGCGCAAGATGCTACCTTCATTGGAGAAGACCAACATCTCCAAACAAGCTGACCAAAGTTCAAGTACTGGCTCTGTACCTCAATCCCCCCATAGGGACCTCAAATCCAAAGCTTCATTCAATGAAGATTTTACTGCTTCTTCTGTAGTACCAGTTATGATGATAGGCACACAAAATCTGGAAGAACAACTCACGCACCTCACAAAATTAGTGGAGGGACTCGCCAAACGCTCCCAATAGCAAGATCTTACCATCGTGCATCTCATCAATCATTTTGAGAAGACTGGCGAAACAAGTGAAGCTCCTCTAAAGAGATCTGAAGTGCAAGAAGAAGTGGAGACTTCCAAGAAATCACAGGATATTTAGATATCCTCCGAAGGTATGATTCCTATGGAACAGCTCAAAGACTTCATCATGGGTATGATTAAGGACAAGTATGAAGGAGGTAGCAAATCCACCTTCACATATGCAAAGCCTTATTCGCAAAGAATTGATGATATGAGCATGCCAGCTGGATATTAGCCACCAAAGTTTCAACAATTTGATGGCAAAAGAAATCCCAAGCAGCACGTGGCTCACTTCATCAAGACGTGCAACAATGCTGGAACTTATGGGGATCTACTAGTGAAGCAATTTGTACGATCCCTCAAAGGAAATGCATTTGACTGGTATACCGATCTGGCACCTGGTTCCATCAATAGTTAGGAGCAACTTGAACAAGAGTTTCTCAACAGATTCTATAGCACTTGTAGAATCGTTAGCATGGTAGAACTCACCAACTCTCGTCAATGGAAAAATAAACCAGTGGTGGACTATATCAACAGATGAAGGAATTTGAACCTCAATTGTAGAGATCGTCTAAGTGAATCATCTACAATTGAGATGTGCATTCAAGGCATGCACTGGGGACTCCGATATATCCTTAAAGGGATCATGCCAAAGACTTTTGAAGAATTGACGACCCATGCTCATAATATGGAATTAAGCATCGTCATACATGGCGATAAGACACCTGTTCAAGACCCCAACAAAGGCAAAGAATAATAAGATTTCAGAAAAGTGAGCAAATTTTTTTCTAAAATGAAACAAAGGAGTCCATGGCCACAGTCACGGCTCCAATAAAAATTTCTTCAAAGGCAACTCAAAAAAGGTGACCAAGAAGATGGATTCTCAGCAGGAAAGGAAAAAGGTAACCTTAGAAGAAAGGCAGTCTAAGGAATATCCTTTTTTCGACTATGATATTTCTTCAATGTTCGATGAATTATTAGTTGCTAAAGCTATAGAGTTGCCAGAAGTAAAGCGTCTGAATGAAGTCGAATGAATAAATGATTCGAATTACTGCAAGTACCATCGGCTAATTGGTTATCCAATTGAGAAATGTTTTGTATTTAAGAACAACATCATGCAGTTGGTCCATGAAGGACATGTAGTCCTTGAAGAAGATAAAGCATCTGCAAATTTGACAATTGTTGTCATACCTCCCGTTGAACTCGTTATTTTGGAGGATAAGTTTAGAAGTTTTGATCTTGTCAAAGTTGAAGTTGACAGATAAGTCCTTCCTACCGAAGCATATCAATAAGAAGTTGAAGAACCTTCTGTCCATGGCGAAGATGAAGGTTGGACACTTGTGACAAAAAGAAAGAAACGCACCAAAGCCTCAAGAGGTAGAGCTTCACTGGTAAGAAGCAGATTCACAAAGAAAAATGTGAGGAAGGTAAAGTAAGAAGACCAAATCTGCATCAACAGTAGATGATTCTTTCTGAAAGAAATCTCCGGCACTTCTCACACTAAAATATTTCATACCAAGGGAACTTGCTGAAAAGTTCAACATTGTTTCATGCTATGCCATACATGATGAGAAAAGCAAAAAAGACAATGATGAGTATATAAATGAAGGAGACTTGTAAAGAATTGAAACTTCAGCAGACCTTAGTAGCTATATGGCTGAGATCACATTTACTGACGATGATTTGTTGCTTGGCTCAACGCCTCACAATAGACCGTTATTTGTAACTGGCTAAGTGTAAGAACAGAGGGTGAATAGGATACTATTAGACAGAGGATCGGTAGTAAATATCTTACCTCTACGAACATTAAGAGAGTTGGGCATTTCTATGGATGAGTTGTCCCAAAGTCGCCTTATGATACAAAGCTTCAATCAAGGGGGGGAACGAGCTAGTGGCACTCTCCGATTGGATATATTAATTGAAAATATGCTTTCAACTACTCTTTTCCATGTTATTGATGCCAAGACCTCCTACAATATTCTGCTAGGAAGTCCATGACTCCATGATAATGGTGAAGTGCCATCAACCATGCATCAATGTTTCAAATTCCGTCAAAATGGCATAGTGAAGAAAATAGATGTTGATGATAAGTCATTCACTAAAGTTGAGGTGCATATTGCTGATGCTAAGTATTATATTAAAAAGGATGGTGAATCAACTAAAATCGATTTATCAAGAAGGAAGGAAGATAAAAAGGTTACTTTCTCTAAAGGTGTTAAAGTTACAGTATGTGCAGAAAGCTCTACCAAGCAACCTGCATGCAATAAGCCACTAGAGGGGCTCACTTTACCTCTTACAAAGGTTGATCCTGTCAAGTCATCAAATACTCCTATAAAAGGATTTGTTCAGCCAAAGAAAGAGAAAAAAGTAGAGCATGGTGAATTACCAACCTCACGTACGGAGAAAGGATTTGACCCAAATGCTTATAAATTCCTAGCAAAGACTGGATATAATTCGCAAAGTCAACATTTGTTAGGAACTCTTCTTGCTGATATTGATAAGGAAAAGGGTCAAAGCTCAGGATCTACCCGAAGCATGCCAAAATAAAAAGAGTGTGCCGGCTTAGGCTACAAACAAGCATCTCCTATCTGACTCAAGATTAAAATGGCCAATATACAGTATATTACTATAGAAGATGAAGTGACGTCAAAACCCCGATCTGTTTTTAGTGGGATAGGAGATACAAATTCACGTCTATCTGTCTTCACTATGTTAGGCCCAAAGAAAAGACAAAAATCTATTTTCAAGAGGCTTGGAGTCACAGTCACTTCAAAGGCACGACATTCCGGCAAAATCTCCTCTAAGGCAAGAACGGTGATAAATTGTAATAGAATCTTAAAAATAACAACACAAGTGACACCTGATGTGCCTTGTGATGAAGAAAGTGTATCCTCTTGTAATCACATCACCATCTATAATGAAGAGTGCACCGAGAAAGAAGATGTTGAGCATGCTCCAGCAGAACTTGAAGAAGGCGTAAAAGCCACAGTTGATGAACTCAAAGAAGTAAATTTGGGTACTATCGAAGATCCTCGCCCAATTTACATAAATGCACTCTTATCGCCTGAAAAAGAAAAGGCTTATGTCGACTTGTTGAAGGAATTTAGAGACGTCTTTGCTTGGACATATAAAGAAATGTCGGGCTTAGACATTAAAATTGTTGTCCACCATTTAGCTGTAAGAATGGGGCAACACCAATAAAGCAAGCTCAACGGCGTTTTCGACCTGAGCTGGTTCTATTAATTGAAGTAGAAATAAACAAGCTGATCGAAGCCAAATTTATTCGAGAGATCAAGTATCCAACTTACGTTGCGAATATTGTCCCTGTAAGGAAGAAAAATAGACAAATTCTAATTTATGTGGATTTTAGGAATCTAAATAATGCCTGTCCAAAAGATAATTTTTCACGGTCTATTCCTGAACTGATAGTGGATGCAACCACTGGCCATGAAGTTCTATCTTTTATGGATGGATCCTCTGGGTATAACCAAATCAAAATGGCACCAGAAGATGAAGAGCTTACTGCCTTTCGTACTCCAAAAGGAATCTATTGCTACACAGTGATGCATTTTGGTCTGAAGAATGCTGGTGCCACAAATCAAAGAGCAATGCAAAAGTTCTTTGATGACATACTACACAAGATCGTGGAGTGCTATGTGGATGATTTGGTGGTTAAGTCACGTAAACGAGCTGATCATCTTCAAGATTTGAGAAAGACTTTCGAGCGACTCCGAAAATATCAATTGAAGATGAATCCTCTTAAATGTGCTTTTGGTGTCACTTCTGGAAAATTTGTGGGTTTCATCGTTCGTTATCGAGGTATCGAAATAGACTAATCAAATATCAATGCGATTATGAAGATGCCTGAGCTGAGAAATATCCATGAATTAAAGAGTTTATAATGAAAGTTGGCCTACCTCCGAAGGTTCATCTCAAATCTTGTCGGACGCTGTCAACCGTTCAGTCGTCTAATAAAGAAGGGTGTACCTTTTGAATGGGATGAAGCGTGCCAAAATGCTTTCAAATGTATCAAATCTTACTTGATGAAGCCTCATGTGCTTGCTGCACCTATCCCGGATAAGCCATTGATTTTGTACATTGCTGTGCAAGAACGCTCAGTGAGGGCATTGCTTGCTCAAGAAAATGACAATGGCAAAGAATATACACTCTATTACTTAAGTCGGATGATGACACCAAATGAGTTGAATTATTCACCAATTGAGAAGCTTTGCCTAACTTTGATATTTGCAATTAAAAAACTGAAGCACTATTTTCAAGCGCATACTGTATGCCTTATTTCTAAGGCTAATCCTATAAAGTATGTCATGATAAAGCCTGTGCTATCTGATCATTTAGCAAGGTAGTACCTTCAACTCCAACAATTTGATATTGTCTTCATCCAACAGAAAGCTATCAAAGAACAAGTGCTGGCAGATTTCTTGGCTAATCATCCTATTCCTGCTGAGTGGGGACTAAGTGATGAGTTGCCTGATGAAGATGTTCTTGTCATTAAGATTCTCCCACCATGGAGGATGTACTTTAATGGTACGGCATATTATGAAGGTGCTGGAGCTAGTGTAGTATTCATTACCCCTGAAGAAGATGCATGACCATACTTTTTCACCTTGACTAAAAGATGCTTAAATAATGTAGTTGAATACCAAGCCCTTATACTTAGATTAGAGTTGGTTGTTGATATGAAGCGACTGCATCTCGAACTATATAGGGATTCCCAATTGATTGTTAATCAATTACTTGGTGAGTATGATGTTAAGAAACCTGAGTTAATCCCATATCATAATTATGCGAGACGACTTATGGGATATTTGAGTGATGTTATGATCGAGCATGTATTAAGAAGAAAAAATAAGCAAGTTGACGCGTTGGCAAAATTGGCTTCTACTTTATGTCTACATGATCAAGAAATTTAAATTCCTATATGTCAAACATAGGTCATACCGCCTATTTTTGAAGATAAAGACGATGAAGGGCATGGAATCCATTCTATCTTTGTCTATGAAATTAATGAAGAAGATTGGAGACAACCTTTTGTAGATTATCTCAAAATGGAAAGCTTCTGGATGATCCACGAAGACGGAGTGATATTCGTCGGCGTGCCACCCGCTTCTTTTTCTATAGGGATAAGCTCTTTCGATGTTCGTTTGAAGGTGTCTTCTTGAGATGTTTAGGTCAAGAAGAAGCTGTGCAGGAAATGGAAGAAGTTCATTTTGGCATATGTGGAGCCCATCAATTTGGTCTGAAGCTTCATTTTCGTATCAAGAGGATGGGATATTATTGGCCTACCATGGTGAAAGACTACCTAGATTATGCTAGAAGGTGTCAAGCATATCAATTAAATGCCAATTATCTACATCAACCACTTGAGTCATTGCACCTGACAGTTGCTTCATGGCCATTTGATGCATGGGGATTGGATATTGCTGGACCGCTACCAAAGTCTTCTGCTGGGCATCTTTTTATCTTAGCTACAACAGATTACTTCTCTAAGTGGGCAGAAGCTGTAGCATTAAAAGAAGCAAAAAAGGAAAAGGTCATTGATTTTATATGTGTTAATATTATTTATCGATATGGCATTCCTCGATATATTATCACAGATAACGACAAGCCATTCTGCAATAGTCTGATGGACAAGTTGTGTGAGAAGTTTAAATTCAAGCAATACAAATCTTCTATGTACTATGCCCAGGCTAATGGACTCGCTGAAACTTTTAATAAGACTTTTTACAATTTGTTGCAAAAAGTGGTTACTAAGTCAAAAAGAGTTGGCATCTTCGTATTGGAGAGGCACTGTGGGCATGTAGGACCACTTTCCGCACTCCAACCCAAGCTACCCCATATGCATTGGTATATGGTGTGGAAGCTGTCCTTTTACTAGAGCAACAAATTGCTTCCTTGAGGATTGCTATTCAAAAAGGTCCCACCAAAGAAGATAATGTCCATCTCAGACTTGAAGAATTAAAAGCACTTGATGAAAAGAGGTTAGAGGCACAACAAAAGTTAGAATGCTACCAAACTCGTGTTTCCAAAGCCTTTAATAAGAAAGTGCATCTTCGTTCCTTTCAAGTCGGTGATTTAGTGCTCGCTATTAAAAGACCAATCATCATTGGACATAAACCAAAGAAGTTGAAATCAAAGTGGGATGACCCATATGTTATTCAAGAGGTCTACTCAAATGGATCTTATAAGATAGTCGCTGAAGATAGGTTGAGAATTGGACCGATCAATGGCAAATATTTGAAGCGATACTATACATAAACATATAGCTCATCAACTGCACGAGCTTAAACTGTAAATTGCTCCTTGACTGTACGAGTTTAAACTGCAAGTTACTCCAGGCCCGCATGAGTTTAAACTATATAAAGGTAACCACCAATAGTGTAATACGTAGTTAAACTACTGAAACATTCCATCAAGTTTAAGTTGGTAAAAATGGATACTCCTAACCCGCACGAGTCAAAACTGTGAACACCTCCCCCCTCCCAAAACCATATCCATCTATTTTTGAACTACGTTTGACTTGATTCTTAAGTTATTCTTAAGATACGTAGGCAGCTTAGAAGAAAATTTCTAAGTTTAGTCACATCCTTTCATCTTTCTCCATTTTTCTCCTTTGTTGCTATTAAGTCATGATTTATTATGGAAATCGACGTTTGCAATAAGTAAAAAAAAAAAAACATATGTGCGAGAAAAGATTGAGACAATATATTATTGATGCTAGTAAGAAAGCAACTCTATTTTACAAGAAAGAAAAAAAAAATACAACTGCTTAATGAAAATATGAGGTGTTACGCGACATCAAGTAAAAAACTTGAAAATTTTCAAGTCTTATTGCATTGCCACCAAATGTTCTCTCATATTGTTCAAGTTGGCTTCATCCTTTTCGTTTGCTTAGGGGCGTTTTGAAGTAAAGCAAGCTCTTCTTTGAAGGACAAGCAGGTGGACTCTACTTCTAAAAGCTGTCTGTTCTTTTCCTCAACAGTAGTTAAATGTTTTTTATCCTTTTTCTTTAAGCGTTTGAGCTTCCTTTTGAGAGCAGTAATACTGGCTTTAACTCGTTGTGAGTTAGCCTTATTTTCTTTAACTTAACTTGTGAGGTCACACTTTTTAGCCTCAACATCACCTAAGTGTTGGCTAGCAGCAGAAAACAATTTTGCATGAGACTCCTTTGAGGCTTTCTCCGAAGAAGTGGATCTAGCATTGTCAAATTAATGTGCTCTAGCAAAGAAAGAACTCAAACGATTACTCAATGGTGACAAGTCAACGATAGGATCCTTACTCAATTCTTTAAGAATATAGCAAGCTTGATCCTCAAGTGAAGAGATCTGCTCGATTGGCATTTGTCGAACTCTTTGATAAAATTGCTGTCATACTTCTATGACAAACTTCTTTTTGCAACTTGACATTGGGACTCTGCAGGGAAGGTAAAGATGGTTGAACAATGTTGATGAGCTCTACCTTAGATGTCAAATCCTCATATTGAGAGTAAGAGATGTCCTTGCAACCATCTTGCTTTGAGCAGTGAGAATCATTGATTGAGCCTTGAGAATAAGCATCCTCATCAAGGGCTACAACATTGTCCACCTAATGAAGAAGAATAGTAAAGAAGTTGAGTCAAAAGAAAAGAAAAGAGGAATAAAAAAATAAAAAATAAAAAAGGAAAATCAGTTTTACCGTGTCCTTGAAGGTTTCTTGATCCTTGGACTCTTAGTTTAAAGTTGTAGTTGCTGCCTTCATTCTCTTCCAACAACGGTCTCTACTACTAGAACTGGTTTCTTCAATTCGATTAAACTCCTTTCGTTTTAAAGATGATGAAAGTTTCTCTATAACTAAGTCATTATCCGAAGAAGAATGTCTATCATGTCTTGAAGAATTTTCTAACCCCTTTGAAGCATTGGGAGTGGCAGTATCTTGATGAAGTTTCTTTTCGGAGTAAAGCAAGTTCTCTACTTTCTTAAATGTAGATTTTTGGGAATTCAATATCAAAATGTGATATTCAAGAAAGGTTCCATGCACTTATTCCCACAATGCTTTATACTTTGGAGTATAGTGCTTATTTATGCTATAAGGAGTAGTTGGAAATGTTACCTTGGCCATTATTCCGCGAAATGTGCATCTTACCCAAAGACATAAGCCATCTATTAAGGTGGCCTTACGGGTGAAAATCTCAAAGTAGCTTGGGATATCTTGCAGGAATCCAAATTGGCAACTAAAGCCATGTGGGCTATAAGACTCAATGATGAAGTGATCGTCCTTCCACAAAGTTGGAAGACTTGAAAGAAGGCTCTAGAAGTAAAGTTGTTCCTCCAAAGGAGGCTGCCTCATTATCAACAAAATCATGTTTTTTGTGCTTGGTAAGGATATTCATAGCCCAAACAATGATCTCACCTCTATAACCGCTTGCGGGCTTCGTCTTCACTAAAGTACTTTCCACTACTTTCACCAAAATAACTCACCATTGGAGGGCTATTTAGGCCTTGAGAGACTTCATAGTAAGTTTTGAAGTAGTGTGCAAGCCATCCATATATATAGTGAGTTGGAAAGATAGGTTTCTCTTCACTGGGATGTTGAGAGTTGGAAATATAATTCAATCCTCTATAAATGTTGGTCAAGACGAGAATAGCTAAACTAACTCGTTCCCCGTATGCCATCAAACTTGTCATTTTGAAGGTACTTGGACGAATGATGTCTACTTCTTCATTAGGTAAGACAAAGATGCAAAGTCAACATGATAAAAATGCTGCAAAGAATGTTTGATCTCTGTTGTGGCTTCTAATGCCCAACTTTGAAAACAAAGCTTCTTCTTCAGATGTCCATGTAGTATGAGGTGGGATAACTCCACATGGATTATCAGTAAACTTGGGACATGATCTCCTTTCTTCCCTTGGAGAAGGCGCTGTATACTTTATTACTCTTTTAAACCAGAAGTTGAGCCACTTATTGATGGAGACACCAGAGTTGTTATTGTCCTTTTTTATCAAGTGGTATGCAAGAAGGAGATGTTCACAACTCCTTGGAAAGAGTCACTTGCCATCATGGTCCACACTCGTGAGTTCCGCAACATGAGGAACAACTTCATCGTAGTGAGTTCCAAGTATTAGTAAGCCTCCAAGTTGGTGCAAGTCCCAAAGTGAAATGGACACCTCGCCAGTTGATGTTAAGAACGTGTTGGTGAGAGGACACAAAGCTTCGCAAAAGGCTTTGAGAATGTTGGGGTTGCAATCGTACGTAAAAAGCGATGCATAGACAACCTCATAGATCTTCGCAGATCTTAAATGTCCTTCGCAACGACTTAGAACGTCGTGTGCCCACTCCCAATATCTCTCCCTAAAGCGAAACACACCCAAGAAGTTGAGTGGTGAGGTCCATTGAGTCACATTTTGAATCATTCGACGTCCAAGTGAAGGTAACATACTGGGATGAGTTTAAGGTTGATGATTTGAGGAAAGAAGAATCCATGCCTTTGGGGAACGAGTGCTTTTGAAGTTGACTTCTATTGACCATTCCTTCACAAGTCGTTGGAGTGTTGCCTTTGGTAGAGGCCCCGCATATTTTCTGGATTTTGCCTCATAAACCGTCAACGTCATTCCATCTTCCATTGGATCATTTTTGTGGTTGTGAATGACTAACAATTATTGGCCCAAAGAAGATCGCAAATTTGAAAAGTACACCATGATTGGACCTAATTTTTTTTAAAAAAAAGTTAGTTTAAAAAAAAAGAGAAAAATGATTGAGTTTACCACAAAAAAAAAAGAGCTAGTGTGTAAAAAAAAAAAAAAAGAAATTCATGAAAAAGCAACTTCAATAGTGCCTAGATTTGAAAGTCAAGAATGGTGGCTGGTGCAAGAGCATTGAAAAAAAAAATCCATTTCAAAGTGAAACTACTTGGACGGTTTTCAAAGTTCCCATGTGGGCCAAACAAAAAAAAAAAAAAAAAAGGAATGTCAAGGGTAGCTTCAGGAAGACGAAAAAGTTTTTTTTTAAAAAAAAAAAAAAGGGTTCTCGCAGGCCGCAGTACATTCGGGAAGTACAGTTGCATGAATATGGTCACGGTGACCGCTAGAAGAAAAAAAACTGATAAAGGAAAAAAAAAAAAAAAGAAGAAGGCACTTACCAAAAATCTTACAAGCAGCTGTGAAGTCAATGACAAGCCAAATCGAAGCTACAGATTTGCGTGGAAAAATTGATGAGATTACAAGCCTTTTTATAGGCATAATGGCATGCTTTTTCCAAATCCCATAAGAATTCTAATTCTTGGTTTCAACTTAGATTTAAATTTAAATCCAAAAATTTTGATTGGTGGATTCAAGAAATACGATTCCTACTCAAAATTGGATTTCAAATCTTTGTCCTTATAGGAATAGAAAAAGAATTCTATTTTATTAAAGAGTTGAAAAAAGCTTTTATATTAATTTCTAATTAAATTGAGAAATTAATATTTTAAATACTTCAAGCTTTGTTTCCAAATTCTTTTGACAAAATATTTTTCCTCAAGTCTTGAAGTGGGGGCATTTGTAGACAAAGAATTTTGGGATAAAATATATTTTCAAGATTAAAAGAAAATTACATATTTTAGTCTTGATTAATTAAAATTAATTCATGAATAAATATAATTATTCTTAAATTAATATCATTGGGCCATCATTAAAAGCCCATTAAATCCAACGGATTATAAAATTGAGCTATTGTTAATGGTCCATTTTACATTAAATCTAATATATTATGGATTAAATGGAATTAGACTAGGCCCTAAAGTTAAACTTTTTAAAAATCTCATAACCCAAATATAATATGGATTAAATGAGATTGGGCTAAAACATAAATTAAGCCCGGGTCGTCTTAAACCCAAGTCCATTAGGGTTTGTTAGGATACTCCTTCAAAATCCCGCATCGACTATTTATGTTAAAGTCAAGGGATTTTTTACTTATAAATAGGGTCTTCCCTCAATGGTTCAAGGCTCCCCTAAATCCTCAAAGTCAAGCTTCAACAAACAAAAGACATCTCAAGTTTCAACAAATTCAAGCATTCAAGTTTCATCAAATTCAAGGTTCAAAATCGTCATTAAATTCAAGGTTCAGAATCGTCATCAAATTTCAAGGTTTAGAATCTTTATCAAATTTCAAGGCATTCATCTTGCTCTGCATCAAACAAGTCTCGAAGGCTTGGCAATCAAGTGTCTGTCATCAAATTCCGTTCAATCCGAGATCAAGCTCTTCAACTCTCGAATCAACGTTTTTTTTGTCAAAAAGAGAGGAATCGGAGGACTTATCCTACAATTTAGGACTTCTTCGGAGATTTGTAACCACTTTTCATATTTACTAAATATTTTATAAATTTCGATATTTTTCTTATTTTATTTGCAGACTTGAAATTTATCATCAACACCTACATTTATACATAAAAATGGAGAAATTCTAAATTTCACGTTCTCACACAGTTGATTCATATAAGAGGAGCGCCAACCTTAAAGATTGCTTTACATTTGTCTCTAAACCTACGAGAAATACAAAAAATATAAAATAATCTACAAGACTATGCTAAACTTTCACAAGACATTCCTGAGAATTACCAGACTGGACTTGATAGCAACCTATCAAACAATTTTGTATACATTAAGATACTCACTTTCCTAATAATTTAAAACTAAAATTTTGCCAAAGTAGAAGATTTACCTTAACCAAAGGCACATCTCGAATTTTGTCGAAATCCTCTCCTTCACCATCTATCACTTTAATCTTGCGGTTAAATTCCTCAGGCATCCATTTAAAGTTCAACTCTTTGAGGGCAGTGATGAATCTCAATCCATCAGGAACCATTTCTAGCTTCACACAACTCCAAATAGTTAGACTGGAAAGATTGGGTATGGAACTTTCGGCAATAGTCCATTTCACTCCGTTGGGCAAGTCATATAGCTTGCCGTTTCTAAGCTGAGGGAATCCCATAGCACGACATTGCATTTCAATCCCTCTAAAGCACTAATATAAGGTAAGATATCTTAAATTGGGAAGCATCTCAAGTGTTTCCCTTGGATCTTCCTGTAGCTCTGAATGCCTAAGTGTGAGAGAACATAGATATGAAGCAAAACCAGCCTCATATTTCGGGACATTGCTTATGCGCCAAAACATGTTCAATTGAAGAATATTCCAGCATTAGAACAACATAATAACAGCTGCAGAACAATTCTCTCTGATGATGGGCGAGTCATCCTCAGGAAAATAAACAGACAGCTTTACACAACACATGTTGTTCGAGTTTGATATGAAGCTGGCAATCTCTGTGACGTCACCATATCGGCAATTGAGTGTAGCTAGTAGCTGCCGAAGGTTAGTTAACTTCAGTAGATCCTCAATAGAACACCATTGATTATCAAAACCTTTAAGGATCTCCAGCTTATTCAATCCTTCCAAATGCATGTTATTGCCAAAATGCATTCTTTTCAACCAATTCTCTAGATCTTCGTTAATCTTAGGTAAATAGAGGTGCCTAAGCTGTCTCAACTTCCACAGTACATTCGACATCCAAAGCACATCTAAATCCCGTAAATCAATAGTATGCAGGTGCCGTAAATTGCCTAGGGATGATGGCAACCGAAAGAAGAGTGATCCTCTCATAGACAAGTATCTCAAGTGAATGAGATTACCTACAGCATTAGGTAACTTGGTGATTAAGAATACCACAGAAATGCTCTTTATAACTATCAGGACTACATCTAAAACCTTCAAATTCCAGTACTGTACTGAACCAGTTCAATTGGGACTTAAATGCCCATGGCATACATACCTCATATCCATTCCTATTCTGAACCAGCAGCTTAAGTGACCTAAGGTGCCTAGCTAGTTAGTCTCTTTGGCGGGAGGAAGTTCATCGCTCTTTGATCATTACTCCTTTGAGATGTAAGCGGTATTACTATTTTTTTACCGCATGAGATCTTTTCAAAACTTCTTCAATTCATGGTCAGAAACTCATAGGTATTTTCTGTCTGTTGTGGATTTGCGGATGATTTTACGGGATATACTTTGGTTTTCATGGTTATTAATTATATGTTTGTGATTTTTTTTATAATATGTTTTGTAGGTGTATTGAAAAGTTTAAAATTTAACATTTAGTGAAAACTGAAAAGGATATGAAACTAATCTGTGTTATTTATTTAGTTTATTAACAAACCATTCTATATATTTAACTTTATTTAATTTGTGTTATTAATATTGAGTAATATTTTGATATTGTACGGAACTATGAATTTAACTTTGATTAATTTGTATTATTGAGAAATGAGTACTTTTTGTAATATTTAATTAATATTTTTACGTGTAATATTTTATCAAATATTAAGGAGTAGTTTATTTACATAATAAATTATGTACAAACCGATTGAACCAAACCGACGATTTAAAATTTTAAATAGTTTGGTTTGAATTTAAAATTTTCAAACCGAAATATTTGGGTTGGATTAAAAAATAAATAAAACCGAACCAACCCAACCCATGAACAACCCTACCAATACTCCTTTTGAGGCTCAAAATTAGGGATGACAATTTTCCTGTTTAAATAGAAAACCTGGCCCGACCAGGCCCGATTGGTCTGGGGATTCCCCAATTTAAGCGAGGATGCGCCAGGGGTGGGCTTCATTTCTCTGCCCGCCAATCGGGGACTGGAATTGCATTATCCCCTCTCCGACCCGCTACACACACACACAACACACACACACACACACACACACACATATATGTATATATAAGTAGATTATATATATACACATACAATTACATATAGCAGTCAATTATATGTGTTATTATATATATACACATACAATTACATATAGCAGTCAATTATATGTGTTATATATGTATATGTGTGTGTGTGTGTGTATTATATCAATATACTATATAAATTATAGATAGATTATATATGTATATAAAGTAAAATAAAATAGAAAAGAAGAGGAAAAAAAGAAAAAGAAATTGAAAAATTATTAATTATCAATTTTACTCTTACTAATTTAATGATATGATAAATACGTGAATTATTGGAAACACCACAAAAGTTTTCAAAATGATTAAAATGTTTTGAATAAAAATATATCGAAGGCAAAAAAAAATTCTAAAAAAAAGCTGTAAATATGTAGAAAAGCTTATTTTATAAATTTTCATATAAGTTATAAGTAGTTCTACAAAAATTACTATCCAGGTAGGTATTAATTTGGCATTTCAAAATATTTGTTTCTTCTTGTTGTGGTAGCAAAGCTTGGTATTACATTTCTAGTATCCAGACAAGAAAGACACAACAAAAAGAAAAAAATCAATTAAAACGAGAAACTGTAGGCATTTATAACTTTTTAACCTTATTATGAAATATTTGCTTTTTGTGGAAGCTTGGAAAACTTTATATTTTTTAACCTAATTAAAATATTAAGCGCCTATCATAGCAATAATACTAACATAATATGCACACAGTAAACAAATTAAAAGCACACAAAGAGGCAAACCTACCAACAATCCATGTCTTTTTATATAAAAATGTAAAAGAAATTATGTCTGAACTGTGCCGAAAAATCCTCACACTCCGTTTATTACACATTTGGCAAATCCTCAATAGAAGCTTGTGCATTTTACACCCAACAGCCGCAGGGAAAGAGCAAGTTATAAATAAATGATCCTCAGACTTCATCTCCTAAGAACACTGCAGTACACATTCACACCTAAAATAATATTTCTTATTTAACAATTCCAATTAATATTCTACACCTATAAAAAATTATCAATAAATAAAAATAAATAAATTTTATAATATCAGCTCCAAAGAGATCACAACGCTTGAGTCCTTTTGAGTTTTACAGGCAATATTAATTGTATAAAGCCTTTACATACCTTTTAATTAGAAGATGGGCGTCGGGAAAGCCTAATCATGGAGACTCTTAACCTACAAATTGAAGAGAAATGAGGAAACAAAACAAGTCCCAGTGTTGTAAACAAAATGAGTCCATTCTATGAGTTTTATAGGCTTTCCCCACACCCACTAGATGGCTAATTGATCGAAAGAAAGAGCAGCAAAGCTGAAAAGAGGATTCGAGCAAAATAATTTGTACTAAAATCGAAGCACAAGTGCTCTACATAACTTAAACAACAAAAGGGATGATTACTAAGGGAAACAACTGGTATTTCACAGATGTTAGAGACTCAGCAAACAACCAGTCCAAGCCCCCAGCAAAGGAAACCAAAAAAGAAAATACCACAAAAAACCAACATGGCTCCAAATCTGTAACACCTCCTGCTAAGTGGTCTAAATGGTCAGGGAATGTCGCCCCGTCTTTTCAGACCATGTGTTTTTATAACGAATGAAGAGAAAGAAATAATTGGGTAAACTGAATATTAAACCTCAAAATGAAAAATTGAATTTTCTATCTAAATAAATCCCAATACAAAGATGCAAGGGAAAACCTTGCTAACCAAAGTATAACCACTACATAACATAAGAAGAATGATAGAAATAGAGTATCAAAACCTAATTCTGTTACCAAAAAAATCTTCTACACTCGATCTTGATAAATATATATATATATATATATATATATATATATATATATATATGCTACCCTGAAAACCATGGTTAAAAAAATTAGTGTGAGATTATAATTAATCTCAATAAGTCCGTAGAGTGAAAGTGACAGTTAAGAAATCAATGGCATGATACATGAATATGCAATAATTTAAACAGATGTAACCATCAGAAAATTTAGCATTTATTCATCTCAATTTGTTTTCAAATTTTGGAGAGAAAATCAAAAGTACGGTTAAATATGATATGTAGATAAGAATTTTGTTGGGCAATCAATTCAAGTCAAAATTCCTAGAACGAAAATTCATTTTGGCGGAAGTCTTAAACCCGTCATTAGCCAATTATATTGCGTATCGAGACCGCATATCTACGATATCTCACAATACTACCATGGCATAATTAATGCCAAGAAAACACATTAGGCAGGGTGTGCATCTCTCTCGAAAGGATACCCCACCATCCCTCTCATAAACAAACAGATCGGATGTCCCACGTCCGTCCTCCGGTTCCCTTTCGGGATGCCGTGTTGCTAACTAAGGACCCGACTCAACTATTAGGACTATCGCTCTGTTTGGAAAAGACAGTTTCCAAAGATGGCCAATCAGCCGGAATCCTCTCTTATTCTAACGAAAGCTAGTCCTATAGTCTCGCCCCTTGAGTACTCAAGTCTAAAATGGAGTGGTTCAAGAAATTTCCATTCGATATGGAATATACAATTTCATTTCCAAAATATTGTCCAAGTCCTCAAAGCCTTACTTTGTTTGAAATTCAACTCAAAATCGTATTTGCTCCCCAAAGTTTTCAAAACTAATATTCCTACATCCATTCTATCCATATTTGCTCAAGGCATAATAAAATCATTCGTTCATAAAATGCCTTAAAGCGATATTGTGAGGAGTCAAATTCTCGTGCTATGATTTTCTCAATAATATGCATGAAGGAAATTGTAGTCAGATATAAACTTTGATGCATGACTCCTAATCAAACATAATATTTGTAAGAATTCTCAAAATTGATCATGCATAATTTCCATGTAAAAGTCGTAAGGTGACAAGGGTGATACCAAGTGCAACAAAATGGATTATCCAAGAATATTCCCACTATAAAAATCAAATCATATCATGAGCTTATTCGTGTCATAAAAGTGTATCCATGATCATAAGAATTTTCTGTAGAGCTATTTTGTATAAAAGAGTCATGAGAAGTAAGGACTTACCTCTTGTCCAAAAAGCTTAACAAATTTAATTTCAAGATATTTTAGGTGCCTCCTCCTCCTAAGTAGAACCCCGAATCTATTACACATATAATATAGGAATTAATTTTCTAATTGAATTAATCTAATTATAACATTAAATTAAACAAGATTATTAAATACTTAGGGGAATTACTTATTTTAAGAAGTTCCAAAATGCTTAATGATATAACTCATTTAATTCTAAACACAAGGAATCCCAATAAAATATTCAATATTCCTCTAAAATATTCATTATCCAAAAGTTATAGGGTTCCCTTACTTCTCATATAACATCCCTAACCAAACAAGTCCTTAATAGCTAAACAAAACCCTAATCACCATACCACCCTAATTAGCCATGCAAACCCTAATTAGTCATGCACTATAATTAGTTGATCAATAGGGTAGCACCTAAACCAACTTATTCTACCAATCACGCCAAAAGCTCAAGTCGCTTTTCAAGAATTGAAAATCTCGACTTATGATGATGGTACATGGCATCAACCTCCAAGAAAACATACTATAAAAAAAACTCATTAAACTTTAATCAAATATTTTTCCACAATGTTAAACATCACAAAATAATCACATGAACCCAATTTTGCAGCAATTAAATTCATTTCTATGAGTAAAATCATTTTTTTAACTTTCAACACAAATTCTGCTTTTACTCTAAAATAGGGGTAAAAATCATTTACTTAATTAACTAAGAAAACATTTTATTTTTTTTTTAAAAAAAACCTCTTGTTTAAAACCCACATATTAGGTTAATTAGCATGTATTTACTTCCCCAAAATTCCCACAAAAAGGAAATCAAATAATTTTTACACAAAGTCTCGGGTGAACAGTAACTGCCTTGCATAGTCAACTTCAAAAATTCATAACTCCCAAATTATAATGTAATTTTTCAATGATTCTTTTTTTGAAAATTTTAAACATCCTGAATTTTATACAATCCAAAACTCATAAGAAAATTCAGTCGAGAATGTAGTTTTTCGGGGGTTTAAACATTGACCTCTGTATAGGGGTTTGCATACAGATTAAACACATTCAACAAAACACCATAATTTTCAATAACCAAACTCTTATAAATCCTCAAATAAGTTTCCAAAACACTATATATCTTATAAAACATCAAACACCAATCCCATGATCATAATTTGGCTCAAAGACAACAACATATAAATCAATATTCAACTTTCCAACAAGGTCCTCTATTTTCCCCCAACAATTTCTTGATTATAAGAACATCAAAACTCCTCCAATGACAACAAGACATATGTCAAACACATAGAGTCTCATTTACATAGCGCAACCACAACCTCAAAGATCATAATCCCATAGAAAAATCATTCAAACAAGGCTTCAAAACCACATTTTCGAAAATCTGGCACCCTGGACGGATTTTTGAAATCCAGCTTTATTAAGAAGTAAAAGTGGTTTCTTAGTATAAAAGACTTTATTTCTCACATCATAAAATATCTCCTAACATATATATAGCAGTTTGTATCACATACGACCACTCTTAATGCCTAAAAATTCCCAGGAATGCAAGCTGTCCAACAAGGACATGTTTGAACTCAAGAATAAGAAAATGGAAGGGAAGGTGATGATATTACCTCAATTTTCAGCTCAAGAACTTCAGAAAAATTGCTTCTTCAACCTCCAAGAAGTGTGCTAGTTTGAGTGTGATAAGTTGCAATCCAAGAAATGACTGTGTGCTTGTGTTTTGGCCATGAAAATAGCAATTTCTCTTGGTTACCAAGGCTGGTTGGCAGCCATAGAGAGGAGAGAGATGTTGGCTATTTTCTTGAGTGAAGGAAGAAGAAAATTTTCAGAGGAATGGGGGAGGGGAATTTTGGGCAGCCTAGATTGGAAATGGGAGACAATTTCATTTTATACTAGGGTAAATTTTAATCCAATGGTGGAGAAAATTTTACCCTAATTTCAAGGGTCAAGATAAAAGGTGTTTAGTTGGGTTAAAAAAGATCCATGTGTCTTAGGTATGGGTTTTGGGTCATTTGGTGAAATTAAGTGAAGTAGTCAAAATTGAATTTGACACGAAATTTGACTGACATTGTTAACTTAATGAACAATGCTAAAACCCTAATAAAAATTAAATTTGTTTAAAAGTGTGTTTTGCAAAAGAGGAAGGTCATTGCTATAATTTTATTAAAAAAGTGATACACTAATTAATTTGACTAGTTTGTCTACTATACATAGTACATACATATATACAATGCATAATTACTTAGGTAAAAATCACCTACCACAACCAAATAAATAATTAACCTAATACACTTACTTTCTCTAAGATAATTCACACAAAGAGCACATGAAATAGCCACAAGTAGTGCAATTAATTTATGAAGCAAACTCAAATAGTAACATAATTTAGCTTCCAAACCCTTGATTAAATGGGGTGTCACAAAATCCTCAGCAGATCAATAACAACTCCTTTTATATTTCTAATCTATAATCTAGAGATGATAAAGTAGTTCAAATTATGTATAATTTTAATTCAAATTAAATTAATAAAATTATGTATAATAAAAAATTTATAAATAAAGTAATATTTTTAATTCAAATTAAATTAATGTTTCAATATTAACAAACAACAAACTGGAATAATTCAAAACGGAAATTTGATTTACCTCAACCTAAGGCACATGTCGGATTTTGCAGAAATCCTCTCCTTCTTCACCATCTATCACTTGAATCCTGCATTTAAATTCCTCAGGCATCCGTTCAAATTCCAATTCTTTGAGGGCAGCAATGAATCTCAATCCATCAGGAACCATTTCTAGTTTCCAGCACCGGGAAATAGTTAGCCTGGAAAGATTGGGCATGGAACTTTCAGCAATAGTCCATTTCACTAAGTTGGGCAAGTCACAGAGCCCAAGGGTTCTAAGCTGCGGGATTTAGGGGAGTGAATTTAGATTCTAAAGGTGTAGATTTAGTCATTCTTTTTTTATTTTATATTTATTACATTTTAAGTTAAATAAAAATAATATTAGTAATTATATAAAATATTTAACATATTCAAATTTTATACTTATATAAAGTTTCTTTCACTTAAAATTTAAAACATAATTTTGACAAGTCTTGATTAATTAGGTGATAATTAAAACTTGTTATCAAACGTACTATATTAAATACTTAATATTACATGTTATTAAACACACTTAAATAAATAAATAAATTTAAATACTTGATTAAATTATTAAATACGTACTCATTGATAGTTTGTTACCAATTTAATTTAATGATTGTGCAAAACAAATATTTAACATTTGTAATTTTAAAGAATACGTCAAATTAATTTGTACTGTTTGGCAATGTTTTTTTTAAAACATATTATTAGTATAAAATATGAAAACATATAGTGCTTTTGTGTTGGTGTAAAATACTCTTTCATTTATTTTATTGAATTAACTTTTTCTTTAATCACTAAAGATGATATTGGAGGGTTTGGCATAGAGCTCTACGCATTTATTTGAAAAAATAAATTAAAAAAAAAGGGTTGAAAAGGCATATGAAAGAGCCCTTCGCGCATAATATTTCCTAAGGCCTTTTTGACTTTGCCTTAGTAATAATTCATGTCTTTCCTTCTTGTTTTGGATGTTCTAATTGGAGTCACCCTCTTGCACAAGCCCAATAGTGTCCCCATAGAGAACAAAAATTAGAAATTTTTGTAGGTACGTAGTCCACATAGACTAGGTGTATTAAAATGTTGTATTCTAATATATACCGTTCACTAACTTCGATCTATATAAGAATGTCTCAACAAAATAAAAATTAGTATTGGAAAATAAAAACTAGTGACAAAATATGGCAACCTATAGCAAATTAGCAACAGAATTTTCACAAATAGAGCACCCACAACTAGTTAAAGATGGATTAGTGACCAAACTATATTTTTCTTTTTATTTTTCTGTAAAAACATTAACAATCACTATTTATCAATGAATTAGCGACCGAAAACATATTTTATTTTTTAAAAAAATTGTCGTCCACTAACATTTCTTTTTCTTTTCATCCTTTACAAAAAAAATAAAAATAAAAAATAGGAGTAAAACAAGGATTAAAACAAATTGTATATATATTTGCAGTAATATTCCAATATAATGTGTTTATTCCTGCTTTGTACTTTTATGCCAGGAATAGATTTATATTCCCTAAATCACATCAACTCTGGTGTAGAAATTAGAATATTGTTGATTAAAGACTTGAATGTTTTTTCCATTGACACGTGAATTTTGAATCCAATTCTCAGCACTAACTTGGGGGAAATATACAGCCCACATGGAATATTTGTTGTATGGGATTCTACGTGTAGACACTCTTAGCTTGTTGGGTCCTTTCGAAGGCCTTATTAGGCAACTAAAGATGAATATTCAATGATTCAAAGGTATGCATGCCTTAGGCAAATGCGACGGTGGTTGCTTAAATTTCCAGAAGGACAAAAGGGCCCATAAGCATTTCTTTAGGCCCTTTTTTGAGTTTTTCATTTTTCCCTTAATCGGAATAAATAATGGTTAAATAATAGTCTAATAATTAAGCCCAACTCTTTCTTATTTCTTGTAATTAAGTAATTTAGTAGACAATGTATTAGAGATAGCAACATAAATATTCATTCATATTTGGGTGAAATTTAATAGAATCCAATACCTCTACGTCCAATCTTTTTAATAAATGGATTTATATGGATAAATTTAATGAATGCTCTAATTAAAGGTAAAATTATCCTTAAAAAATGCATAGATTTACAATTATACCCCTCACATTTATAATTCAGTAATAATATTCTTCTTAAATTTAAATCATTTCAAATATACTTTTTTGTTAAGAATTTAACGGGATGCTCCATATTTAATTGTTTAAAATAATGTGATTGCAATATACTCATTATTATTATTAAAAACAAATTAGCAATATCAACTTTTGTCTTCTTTAAACAATGAACATTTCTTAATGAGAAGGAAAAACAAAATTTGTTATGTTTCGTAAATCTCCTATAAGCGGTTTTTATTATAATAAATTCCTTCCACCAATAATTTTTATTATAATCTTCAATGATTATACATTTTTTTCATAGAAACCATATAAATATTGAAGATTACCAAAATCCCTTCTACTAGTGATTTTTATAGTAATCTAAAAATTTTAAATGTGAAGGATATATTTAAAAAGATTTAAATTTAAGAAGGATATTATTGAAATGATTTAAATTTAAGAATGATATTATTATTGAATTTTAAATGTAAGGAGTATATTTAAAAGAATTTAAATTTAAAAAGGGTATTATTGGTAAATTTTAAATATGAGAGATATAATTATAAAAATATGTATTTTCTAATGGCATTTTTGCCTTTAACCCAAAAAAGAAAAAAAAAAGTGTGAAAAAGCCCAATCTAAGTACTGTAAATAAGAAAAGGGGGGAAAATCTGGTCAGATCTCCAGTGGATCGAAAGGAAGCAACACGGTAGGAAGGGTTGATGAAGACAAGAAAGGTGGAGATAGAATGGGGAAATTCTTATGTGGATCGGGTCTACCGTGGGCTACAACTTTAAGATGTTATACTTTTAGAAGTGTACAACACACAAATCACGTAGTACAACACTCAAAGCACCCGATCCACGGTGGACCGGGTCCATATAAGAATTTCCCGATAGGGGTTATGAAAACTTGCTAGGCCTCCTTGGATTTAGGAAGGAGTCCCGAAGGTAAACCTCCCCACTCGAGCGTTGAGGCCTCATGATCGAGTGGGATGAAAATCAAGATGTGCACCAACGGTAGGTACAGGAGGGAGAGGACTTGCGAGTCATCTCCAGCCAATACAGGCATGTCACCTCAGGCCTTACCAATTGACCTATGCCCCGGGAGTGCTTGTTAGGCCTTCTCAAGAATAGTTATTTTTTCACTATACATCATTTTTTTTTCCTTTAACCTTACACTGACCTCACATATTTTTAATTTTTTATTCAATTCAAATAAACTCTACTTAAAATAGTTACAATTTAAGTGCACTGACTAAGGAAAATATCATTCTATGCGACCACCAAAAGGCATAAAAGGAAAAAAGGCATCCTTATTAACTTCTACTTGAATGGTTGGTAATATTTGAATGATACCATCTTCCTTTCTTTGAAAATTCAACCACTATAGTTGTAGACAAAGAAATCTTGAGAAAAAATAAAAAAAATATATTTAATTAAGATTAAAGTCAACCTATTGATGCATTACAATTGACTGAAGAAAGTCATTTTTTGCTTAGTTTCCTCTCCCTTTTCTCTACCTCTTTGGTTAATTTCAGGGTAGAATCATTCCTAACTATATGGAAGGGTTTTGGGGGATCTAAATGCTACACTAAAATAGTTAACAAAAACCTTGCCAAGGCTGGTGAAGCGGACTTCTCTCTTGGATTGGACTGTGGAGTCTACATTAGTGAATGAACTAATGGACCACTCTTACCAGTAGCAGTAACCTTCTTGTAAACATATACAACATTTTTTTTTAATACAATTTTTAATATATTATAATTGACAACATTCTAAAGTATCTATAACAAATAATTATTTTCTCTACTGTTTCTCTATGGCAAATAGTTACTTCTGCTACAACTTCTTTAAAACTGTGGGATAAAAGTTATTTTTCTCCACCAACATTTTTAAAAATATTACTATTCACTATAATAACTAAAATCGTGAATAGTATTGAAATTTTATCACAATTTTGGATCACGTTGGTAAAAGGGAAAAAGGGTTTTGGATCCTTGCAATATTGTCAATATACTTGAATGCGAGGATTTTCTGCTTTATATCTCAGTATTCTTTATTTGATGATATTAAGCTATTCTTTATTAGGGTCGTTGGGAAATTTTTTGCACTTTTATTAGGTCACAGGGGACTTTATTTGGTTAAACCTCTGTTGTGGCTAAAGGAAGTGCCTTGTATAGATTTTAGCTGATATAATCCCTTAAAAAATGGATAAAGAAACCAAGGACTCAGATTAAAATGACCACCACAACTGAGAAAAAAGAAAAAGAAATATTAGGTGAAATCTATAGTTCGTGAGACCCAAAAAATTAAGATGTAAAAGACAAATATTATTTCAATAAAAAAAATAGACCAATGAAAAGCCAAATATTCAAATTAAAAAAAAAAAAGACTCAATGTAAAAATATATATATAATAATAATAATAAAAAAAGAGCGTCAGCAGGGGATAAAAAAAAGAAAAAGAAATTAAAAGTAATTTAATCTGCATTGCTCTGCCTGATGTCCCCGACCACATAAGACTTGAGGAAATAGCCGACCCGTGACACTAGGCACCACATATTTAGATAAAGAACCGAACTTAAAGAGGAAAAAACAGCATTATTCATACATGAAGATGGAGAATCTAAAGAAAACAGCAAGACATTTTTTCTCTGCATTTACCTCCAAACTTTCTCAAGGTTTTTCCGAGAATCAATGATGAGAAGAACAAGTTCTTAACAAAGAAAAGTATTCACCTAGCAAAGAATTTAAAAAAGAGTGAAAATCATGTATAGATTTTGTAAACAAAGTATGAGATTGCCAAACTTACGTAAGATGAATGTTTGCAATATTGCCAAAGTAGAAGGTGGAGTAATAAGAAGATTTACCTTAACCAAAGGCACATGTCGGATTTTGTCGAAATCCTCTCCTTCTTCACCATCTATCAAATTCCTCGATCATCTCTCCAATGTCCGATTCTTTGAGGGCAGATCTCAATTCATCAGGAATCATTTCTAGTTTCTCGCACCCCCAAATAGTTAGACTGGAAAGATTGGGCATGGAACCTTCAGCAATAGTCCATTTCACTAAGTTGTGCAAATGAGAGAGCTTGAGGGTTCTAAGTTGAGGGAATCCCATAGCACGACATTGCATTTCGGTCCCACTAAAGCACTTCCATAAGCAAAGATACCTTAAATTGGGAAGCATCTCAAGCGTTTCCATTGGATCTTCTTGTAGCTCTGAATCCCTAAGTGAGAGAGAACGAAGATCTGAAGCAAAACCAGCATCATATTTCGGGGCATTGCCTATGCGACCAGTCATTTTCAATTGAAGAAGATTCCGACATGAGAACAATTTAGTAACAGCTGCAGAACAATTCTGTCCGATGATGGGCGAGTCATCGTCGTAATGAAAATAAACATCCAGCGCTGCGTGACACAGGTTGCTCGAGTTTGATATGAAGCTGGCTATCTCTTTGACGTCACCATATCGGCAATTGAGTCTAGCTTGTAGCTGCCGAAGATTAGTTAACTTCAGTAGATCCTCAGTAGAACACCATTGATTATCAAACCCTCCTAGGATCTCCAGCTTATTCAATCCTTCGAAACGCAACTTATTGCCAAAATGCATTCTTTTCAACCAATTCTCTATATCTTCGTTAATCTCAGGTAAATAGAGGTGCCTAAGCTGTCTCAACTTCCCGAGTACATTCGACATCCAAACACACTCTAAACCCCGTAAATCAATAGTATGCAGGTGCCGTAAATTGCCTAGGGATGATGGCAACCAAACGAAGGGAGATCTTCTCAGAGACAAGTATCTCAAGTGAATGAGATTACATATAGCATCGGGTAACTTGAGGTGATTAAGAATAGCGCAGCAGGACTCTTTATAACTATCAGGACTAGGATCAAAACCTTCAAATTCCAGTACTCTAAGCATCCTGAACCAGTTCAATTGGGACTTAAATGCCCATGGCATACATCCCCGTATCCACCCCAATTCTGAAGCAGCGGCTGAAGTGATCTAAGGTGCCTAGTTAGTCTCTTTGAAGGGGGGATATATTGAGCCACGTCCTCATCAAAATGAATTAACAGTCTATGAATTTGGCCAATCGAAGAAGAAGAAGAATTATATACTTGATTATCAAAAGAGCCATTCTGTGAGTGAACGAATAGGAAGAAGTTTTCTTCTTTTGCCTTCTGCAAGCTTAGATCTCTAACAAGGTCGTGTAGGCGGCAGGATCGAAATTTTGCAACTCCAGGTATTTCAGAAACTTCAACCCGAACCAAGGAGCGTTGTGCCAACTCTGCTAAGTAGCTTTCTGCTGTGTTCATCATGGATTCATCACCTATTTGGTCAGATACCATCCCCTCCACAATCCATAATTGGTATAATTTCTCTGCCTCTATCTCAGAATCTTCGGGATATCTACCCAAGTAAAGGAAACAAGGTTTCAATTTGAGCGGTAACTTGTTGTAACTCAATCCTAATATTTTCACCCCTTCCCCTTGTTGTGAGCTGCCCTTGCCTCTTCCAAGATAAGCTTTAACATGTTTGGAGATGCTCTGCCATTCATTTAGGTCCCTTTTTGTAACAAGGATGCCTCCCAGGACAACCACAGCTAAAGGAAGACCCCCACAGTGTATAACCATTTCCTTCCCCAGCTCTTCCATTTTATGCATATCTTGAGGGCCTACAAAAAGAAATTTCACAAGTAAAACAATAGCTATACATTCAAAATCTAAGTAAAAGATTATGCAAATCCTAGTTATCTACTAACTAGTCAATGTAGAATAACTCAACCATTTGAAAATGAAAAATAAATAGCAGTTCCAAGCGTATTAGTCTACCATATGTTAATTTTGGATACGTTTTTGAGACCAAGTAGAAATAATGCATATGCTAATAGCAGAATATGCAATGAAAATTTTATTTTGAATGTACTTTTTATATGTTCACATAACGTATAAAAAGTTCTTATATCAGAAATATAACATTGAAATATAAATATAAATTTTTATTTTAAATTTCGTATAATGTTGAAATGTTATTATATCAGAAATATGCTAGCTTCTGATGTCATGTTTTCCTGTGAAATTTAGAGAAGAGAGCATTTAATTTCGCATAGCAGTAAAGCAAAAACTCTAATTACTTTGTTACTAAGAATATGGAATAAGAAGAATGATCGATCATACCTTGTTCCCCCTCTCCTCTCCTAAATGCTTTGATTCTCAGCAGCTCCCAACTTTCTTGCTCATTCAGAAGTCGTGGCTTGTGATGAAAACCAGTTGGTTCAATTTGCATCGCCACTCCTTCGTCTCGTGTGGTAACTAGGATTGCACTGCTGTCTTCTTTAATGGGAAATGCCTCTTTTATGAAATCCCAAGCATCTATTGACCAAATGTCATCCAGAACAATAAAGTATCTCTTGTTCTTTAGGATGTCACGAAGTTCTCTCACAAGCTGCTCATCCCGCCAGTACTTACGTATTTCCTTTGTTTTCTCAGGGATAAACTTAATTAGTATTGCTTGCAGAAGATCTCTCTTTTGCGGTTGCTGTGATACGCACACCCATGCGAAGGCATCAAAACAGCGCTTCACTCCTGGATGATTGTATACTTTTCTTGCGATAGTCGTCTTTCCCAAACCTCCCATCCCAGTGATGGAAGCAACTCTGTAGTGGCGAGTCTTTGTTTCGCTTATCAAATGAGCCACCAGCGTCTCCACATCCTTTTCCATTCCGACAAAATCATCCTCAGCAATCTGGAAATCTGTTAGCCTTAATTGCTGAACTGAAGAAGAAGAACTAGAGCCTTGATCTCCTTCTCTTCTGGCTAGACCATGCTCTTGAAAACTCGTTGTAAGATCAGCGATCTTGGATCTGAGTGTTTGGATCTCCGCTCCTATTGAATGACGAACAGCGCATTCACTCAAGAGGCAAACACTTCTCTTCAGAACGGAGATTCAATTTTGAAAGCATAATCCTCAATGAGGTCCTCAGCCTCATAAGCTAGGTCTCTGGCCTGTGAAACCCACACCTTTATCATTTCATCATCGTTTTGCTTTGCATCTGCATCTTTCAAGAACGCTTGCAATCTGCGTAGCTCCAGTTGAAGCTGCTCAACTTGCTCGGTCACCCCACCCAGAAATATTGCTTCATCAATCAACATTTTGCCAATAGTTTCAGCAGCAAAATTGACAACAGATTCGGCCATTTTGGTTGCTATGTCTGCGTTTGGTTTGTTTTCTGTGTTGATGACTGGCAGAAGTTGTGCCTTTGGTAGTTTAAAATTAGAAAGGAAACAGTGAAAAGAAAGGGAAATACTGAACAAATTGGTTGCTTCATGACACAATAAGATGCTCCATCCCTTCTATATAGACATAGAAGGCCATTTAAAGGGAAAGTGATTTTTTCTTTTTTTTCTGGCGGTGGTGTTAAAGTGAAAGTGAGTTAAAGAATGCTTACAAGTTTCCTTCTGAGTTAATTTTCATTTGCAGTGAAAGGAGAGGGAAACAATGAACAAACTAAAGAGAGGAGGGCAAGTTGCTTTATGACATGATAAGATGCTCCATTCCTTCGGATATGGCACCATGCCATTTGGTATACAAAAATTACACAATAGTTATAATAACTATCATGATTATATAAACATTGTAACAATTAAATGAGTACAGAAGCAATTTGTAATAATAATCATGATTGCAAAAATAATACCACCGTTCTACTAAAAGAACTTTTAACACGCAGCCATTTACATACATGTATTGTTCAACTCCCAATCCCATTCTTTCTATATAGAGAGAGATTGATAATTTAAAGTCAAAGTGATTTAACGAATGTTTACAAGTTTCTTTTTAAGTTAATATCCATTTAACTCTTCAAAAATAGGTAGTTTTGCAACTAGACACTTTTCAAACAAATTTAAGCAGTCTTGTTCTCCAAACATTTAAAAATTCATAATTATACTTTTCCGTCTCTTTTTTAATGAATGCATCCAAATTTGGGCATTTCAGTGGAGTGATGTGCCCAAAAAAAAAAAAAAAAAAATCTCTTGGGCAAACTTGTTATCTCAAACTACCAAGAATGTATTTTCATCAATCTAATCTGCCGCAACTTAAAAGAAATGGAAAAGAGAAAAGAAGGGGGAAAAAAGTAAAGTGAAAATAAGTGAGATTAGTCTGGTTAAATAGAAAATTTTGGTTCCATCCATTAGGAAATAGACGAATAGTTTAATTGAGAATTTTGAAATTTTTTAGAGACACAATTTTTCAACTTGATTCGAAAGGAGTTTAATTACAAAATGTACTTATTTTAATTATTTCCATTTAATTTTTTATTCATAAATATTGTTGCGTACTATTGTTTGCTCTTTTAAGAAACAGCAAAAGATTGGATATTTATCCAATCATGACAAATAATTAATTAAATAATAAGAATTTTTTTAAAAAATTCAAATTTAACATTTAATACGATAACTAAACGATAGTTTGACGTAATGGTTATCAAACATGAATATACAAATTTTGCTTTTAATAAAAAACTAGAAATAGAATGTAAGTGTTTTGTATGGATTATAATACACTCCACAATTATTAATATGAGATAAGTCCTGATAGACTTATCCTATTGATAATTTTATGATATTTGAAATTTACTATGCATTTGCGTCTTTACTTATCCTCAGTAAATTGTTAATAACATGCTTAATGTCAATCTTTGCAAGTAATTAGGTAACATAGAAAAAGTAAAGCAGAAGATACCAATCTTACTTTCTTTCCAACTCTTCAAAATACATTGCACCAAAATTAACGCAAAGTGAGATTCTTGCTAATGATTACATTCTTATCTTGCCAAATACATATTCCTTTCTTTGTTCATTAATTTCTTGAGACCAAAAATTACCATATCATATAGAAACTTTGTGTTTTTGTACTCATGGAAAACTAACCAAAGTTAGAATCTTTCCTATGATTCCTATCTTGCAGAAGTAGCAATGTCATATTCCATTTTTTTTTTTAATTCATTTGTTAAGGTCTAAGCTCCAAACAATAAAAGGGTTGGGGTTTTGGGGGGGGGCATAATAATTCATGATGTGGACTATCATTTGCCAAATACCTTTTATGTATATCAATCCCTTGGTTGGTTTGAAGGAAAGAACTAGAGGTTGTGCTATCTTGTTCTTAGACTGAATATCATGCACTGACGAAAATAATTAATTAGTGTCCTTTTTTTAAGAAGAAGAAGAAGATATTATTATTATTATTATTATTATTATTATTATTATTATTATTATTATTATTATTATTATTATTATTATTATTATTATTATTATTATTATTATTATTATTATTATTATTATTATTATTATTATTATTATTATTATTATTATTATTATTATTATTATTATTATTATTATTATTATTATTATTATTATTATTATTATTATTATTATTATTATTATTATTATTATTATTATTATTATTAAACAACCAGCCTTTGAGTTATAAACCCTATTTCTCAAGTGGTCTAGCAATCAATATAGTTTGAACGTTTAGTATTTTTCATTGTGAATTTTCTATGATTGGAAAAAGTTGGCAAAAGTCTCGTGCAATCATATTTTTTTAAAAATTTTTATTTTCAATAATAGACATTTACTGCACTAATAATTAAAAAATCATTATTTAATTATTCCTAATATACACATGATAAATGTACCAATGTAGATAGTAATTAAAACAAAAATCATAAACCTATTATTAATTTACTACCCAGTTTCATTTAATTCCATCAGCAGTCTTTATCAGTTGTTATGAATACGACTCTCTATCTCTATGCCTTCCCGATAAACCAATAATATAAGACAACAACTAAGTATCACGAGAATTACAAACATATCTTTCGGAGTTTGGCTTCTTTTAGCATCCACAAGTACAACAAATAGGCAGCTTCCTATGCCGAAAAATCCTCACACTCCTTTTATTTTATTACACATTTGGTAGATTACTATAGATAAAAGACAGCCAAAAATTTCAAAGGAGCTTTCCACAATAACATTCCAGAGATCTTGAATGACTTAGAATTCAAACTCGAATTTTCGAGTTTATTTATTATAATCGAACTCAAATTTTAAAATATTTCAAATAAATCGAACTCAACCCAAATTTTGATATATAAAAGTATAAAGAGTATTGTTCGTTTTATAACATATAACAGTATTGTAATTTATAAAGGCATAAGAACAGCCAAATGGAAGGAAGGCTGAATCCCAAATTGTTGAAGAATAATGGGACTAATGTCTTAGTGAAACTTAGTTCAAGCTGTGGAAGCTAAATAATTTTTTTTACACTCAAATGGATATAAATGAGGTAAATGGATATCCATTTGAATATATTAAATTTGTTGAAATTAAATAGACATTTATTTTAAGTCTATGAATCTAATTTTAATCATACATGCCGATTTATTCATGATAGATGGATTTGGATATCTATTTTATTTTAGTCCAAATTGCCACCTCTACCAATGAAAGAGATTATTGTAGTTTATAGAAAAAAAAAAAAAAAGAAGGTCTTTTGTACTTTTTTTGAGACCTTTGAAGAGTTGAAATTAGGTGTTTGGGCATTGGACGCACCAGGCAAGTCAAACTACTATACTTAAATTAGAACCAAGCCCTTGCACCCCAAAAATAAAAAAGTTAAAAAATTAAATTTAAATACTCAATTCTAAAAATTAAAATATGAAGATTGAATTAAATATTAAAAATATTAATAATTATAAGAGTACTTAATATAATCAAAATTGATACTTAATTCTTTTAAAATTGATAATAAGATTTTAATATGCATTAATCAATTAAGTGATAATAAAAATTTATTATTAAAAAAAAATACTTAATTAATTAAGTATTTAATATTATCTATTATTAAATATGTTTAATGAAATAAATACTTAACTAATTAATTTTAAATACTTAATTGAGTTATTAAATAAGACCCTAAGTCAGACTATGCATTTGAATAGAAACTCAATCCAACCCAAAATTTTAATTCAATTAAAAAAAATTGATTTAAAAAATTTTTGTTCCTCGAGAATAGTAATTTTTTCACTACACATTATATTTTCTCCATCAAGATTTCTTAAAAACTCTTAGCTATTAGAATTCTACATGAAATAATTTCTCAAAAAGCTAAAAGAGAAGAATTGAAAGAATTATCATAAGAATTTCTTTAGAGATTTGTAACCTTTTTCATATTTATTAAATTTCATATTTATCAGTATTTTCTGGTTTCTGATTTGTAGAGTCGAAATTTTATTGCGTACAATAGTTTCATGTCATGGACTAGAATTTGGGGATTTGGGGCAGCAACAATTCCTTGCAATATTGAGTGGAGAAAATCATTTTTCACTGAGTTTCCTCCTCTTTGTCTCTACTTCTTTTGGCTAATTTCAGGGTATATATAATCATTCCTAACTATTTGGAAGGGTTATATATATATATATATATATATATATATATATATATATATATATAGGACATATTTTTTTTAAAAAAAATTATTTTTTATTATATTATGATTGGCATAGTTATAAAGTATCTATAAAAAAATAAATATTTTCACCACTGTCTCTCTTTGCCAAATAGTTATTTTTCCTACTTCTTTAAAACTTTGCAAAAAAAAAGTATTTTTCTCTACCAGTTTTTAAAGATTATGGCAAAAAAAAAAAAAAAACATTGCCATAAATATAGTTAGTAGTTAAAAAAAATTATAAAAATTACTATTTACTAAAGTAACTAAAATCGTGATTAGTATTGAAATTTTACCACAATTTTGAATCACGTTGGAAAAAAGGGGTTTCGGATCCTTGCATTATTCTTAATATACTTCAATGCTGTTATAAAATTAAGGTAGTGTTAGAATAAAAATCTACACACTACACACTAAAAAAACTCTAACTATTCTTTGCACAAGAATTTCTCTTCAAACTTCTCTCTTTCTTTCTCTCACAATTATTTCTCTAATCTTTCTTTCACTAATCTTTCTTTCACAAAAATAATGGTTTATTACAAGTTTAGAGAATAGCTCTATTTATAGAGCTCTTAATTAGTGGAATACATCATGGCATACATCATCTTCCACTAATTTCAATTAGTGGTGTCTCCACTAAATGGTGGACATCTATAAAAATCTTCTCTAATTATTCACATAAATCCATAATTAGTGGAGCCTCCACTAATTAATGGAGATTCCAATAATTCATAACACTCCCCCTTGGATGTCTATCCATTACATAAAGAATATGCCTCGTTAAAACCTTACTAGATAAAAACCCAGTGAGAAAAAAAAATCTAGTGAAGGAAAAAGAGTACACTATTCTATATGTCTGTTTATTACTCCCCCTGATGAGATGATTCCTTTAAATCTTTAAACCGACGCATACCGATTTTATATCTCAACTTCTCAAATGTTGCAGTCGGTAAAGTCTTCGTGAAAATATTTGCGAGGTTATCACATGACCAAATTTGTAGCACATCAATTTCACATTTCTTCTAGAGTTCATGAGTAAAGAAGAATTTTGGTGAAATATGTTTTGTCCGATCTCCTTTAATATATCCTCCTCGTAATTGAGTTATGCAAGTTGCATTGTCTTCATAAAGAGAAGTTGGAATACCTTTGATTGATGATAATCCACAACTTTCTCGGATATAATGAATCATGGATCTTAGCCATACACATTCTCAACTTGCTTCATGAATGGCTATAATTTCAGCATGATTTGAAGAAGTAGCTGCTATAGATTGTTTCGTAGAACGCCATGATATAGCAGTATTTCCACATGTAAATAGATAGCCCGTTTAAGAACGTGCTTTATGTGGATCAGATAAATAACCAGCATCTGCATAACCTATCAATGTTGGACTGGTTTTATTTGAATAAAATAATCCAAAATCAATTGTACCTTGGAGATATCGTATGACTTATTTAATTCCATTCCAATGTCGTCGTGTTGGTGAAGAACTAAATCTTGCTAATAAATTGACAGTAAAAGTAATATCAGGTCGTGTCTTATTAGCAAGATACATCAATGCACCAATTGCACTGAGATATGGTACTTCAGAACCAAGGAGTTCTTCATCATTTTCTTGAGGTCGGAAATGATCTTTATCCACATTTAACGATCGGACGATCATTGGAATACTCAATGGATGTGATTTGTCCATGTAAAATCTTTTTAGCACTTTTTCTGTATATGTTGATTGATGAATAAATGTTCCACTCTCCAGATGTTCAATTTGTAAACCAAGGCAAAATTTGGTTTTACCAAAATCCTTGATTTCGAATTCTCTTTTTAAATAATCAATTGTTTCTTGGAGCTCTTCAGGAGTTCCAATAAGATTAATATCATCAACATATATAGCTAATATCACAAATTTAGAACCAAATTTCTTAATAAAAACACATGAACATACCTGGTCATTTTTAAATCCCACTTTCAATAAATATTCACTAAGACGTGTGAACCACATGCGCCCAGATTGCTTCAGGCCATATAATGATTTCTGCAACTTGATGGAGTAATTTTCACGAGGATAATGTTTATATGCTTCGGGCATATGAAATCCTTCGAGGATTTTCATGTAAACATCATTTTCTAAATTTCCATACAAGTAAGCAAGTGACAACATCTAATATGCGCATATCTATCTTTTCATGTACTGCCAAACTGATAAGATATCGGAGTGTAATAGCATCAACAACAGGAGAATAAGTTTCATCATAATCAATACCTGGTCTTTGTGAAAAACTTTGGGCTACTAATCGCGCTTTATATCGAACGATTTCACTCTTTTCATTGCGCTTTCGCACAAATATCCATTTGTAGCCAACAGGTTTTACACCTTCTGGTGTTCGGACTGCAGGTCCGAAGACTTCACGTTTTGTCAGTGCATTTAACTCCGATTGAATCGCATATTTCCATTGCAACTAATCTTTTCTATGCCGACATTCATCAACTGATATTGGTTCAGAATCATCATTATCCTGTGTAACATCAAGAGATATATTGTATGCAAATATATTATCAATAACAGTTTCTATCCGATTCTAACTTCTACCGGAAGTGGTATAATTGATAGAAATTTCAGTGTTACTTTCATCAACTTCTGGTTTTTTGTCATCAGTTCTCTCTTGGTCTTTATCATTCTTTTCTTCAATATGATCTTCTGGATCATTTAATCCTCTTTTCTTTCGAGTATTTTTATCTTTAGAACCAAAAGGTCGGCCATGCTTCGGCATGCTTTTGGCTTAGCAGCTATATATAAAATCTTTTGTTCTGTTGGAACTTCAATTAGAATAGGAGCATTTATAGCTGACATATGCGATTTTGTTACTCTTCTAGAGTCAACAAAAGCGTCTGGCATTTGATTTGCAATGCTTTACAAATGAATTATCTTTTGAACTTCAAGTTCACACGCGCTTGTATGCGGATCAAGATAATTTAATGATGTTGTCTAATCACGATCTTTCTTGTACTGTTTCTGTTCTCCCCCTAATTTAGGGAATAATGATTTCACAAGAGAATAAGAAAAGAAATATAAGAAAATGATGACAAGCAGGAAATGCCAAGAAAAATATCTCATTTTTTTTTCACTCTACCCGGTACCGACTTTTCCTCTTCCTCTCTTGTCTTTTCTTCTCCTCCGACCCTCTACCTACCATCTACCTCTTCTTCTTCCTCATACAGATATATATATATATATATATGTATCGATATATATCTCAATTATCAGTCATTAGTAAACATCAAAAACAAAAATCACAAAGCAGATATGGAGACTCGTAATTCATTTGAGACATGGTCAAATTTTGACTCGGTTTCTGCAGCAGATGTTGATGTATTTTCCTTTCCAAACCAACCGCTTCTGCCTAATTCGAACACAGAAGATTTTGATATGTTTTCCTTTCCAAACCAACCGCTTCTGCCTAATTCGAACACAGAAGATTTTGGTATGTTTTCCTTTCCAAACTAACCGCTTCCTCCTAATTTCAGGTGAGATACCTTTGAGGGCTTCCATTTGTTTTTAGTATGCTTGATAATGAAATTAAACTCTCTTTTGGTTTTTTTTTATGTAAATCGGTGGAAGTTTTGAACATACTTGCTTTGGACCAAGTTGATCTGCCCCTACAAGAGACTACTTTTGATACTGTTCCTCTTGATGCTATTCCTTTGAATGAGGATATGCTTGTACATGATCCTTTCTACTCTCTAATGGATTTTGAACAAAGACAGAATATGTTTCCAGATTATTATACATTTAAACATGGATTTTGAATGGTATTACCTTTACTGATATTATTTTCTTTTTCTAGGAGAAATAATGAGTGGTCTTGGCAACGAAGTCGGAGTAAGTACTCATGAAATGCATAATATCGAAGTTCAAGATATTATTGCAGACAAAATTCCTGGAGAGAAGAAGATGATTAAGAGGCAGAGAGAGAAGAAGGGCAATAACTCCCAGACACTATCAAGAGAAACAATTTCGCAGAACTTTTACCTACCAATTATGAGTATCAATTATTGTACGGAAGAGAATTCATTTCTTGGAGGAAGATAAAGCCACCTTCCGAGTTTTTTACTAAAATGGATTTCTTTTGAAATTTCTATCCGCAATCGAGTTTGAAACCAAACCCTACATCGTGCTGGAGATTCCTCATCTTTGTCGGACATGAAATATGCTGACACCTCGCGTCTGATAGACGCAAGATTACTTTTTCACGAGGCTAGCTCTGTGCAATGGGTGCCTCGCGTCTGCCAATCGCGAGGAGCTCTATCCTTTCCAGTAGGTCCGTGCCAAACCTTGTCTTCTCCTTTCGCGTCTTCTTCTTCCTTCCGCACCGACAAAAAGCTGCTGCATCATGGGCACATAGTGGATGCTTCTTTAAATGCCTTGCAATTTGCTTCTCCACCATTTTCCTCTTTTGCTTCTCTTCTCTTCGCAATACCTTTCCTCTCCGCCATCTTCCTCTTCTGCTTCTCTTCTTCTCTTCGCATCACCTTGCCATCCTTCATATCCTTTTGGGCAGCAGCTGAAGCCATCACTTGCAGTCCACCGCCATCTTCCTCTTGCTTGTGATTTTGACTCCTTCTGGTTTTGCACACCGTTGCTGCTTTTGCCATCTTACAAGTTTTTTTTTTTTAAATAAGAAGTCAACGTTTGCTGCCATAATTTTTTTTAAAATTATATATTTAATTCTTGTACATTTCTTATGCGTCAATGTATTGAATTGTGTGGTATTGGAATTTAAGAGATTTGATATTGATTTAGTGGAGGATTGTGTATTGTATTGAGATATTATTTTAATGAATTGTTATTTTATTATATTATATAAACTGTTTGGATATATATTTTGTGAAAATATGAATTTTTTTAAAAGTTATTGTTGTTTATTTTAGTGAATATTTGCTGTAGTTTAATTTGGTTATTTTGGTGAGTATAGAATTATTGCAATTTTCGGACTGGAATTTGAGTGAGATGTGGGAGCGCTCCATTTTTTCAAGTGAAATGGAAAAAATAAAAAACATATAGTGAATTTAGAATAAATTAAAAATTGTTTTCAGATAGAAAAATTTAGAATAAAAAAATTATAATAAATTTAGAATAAAAAAAATACTTGTATGAAATGAAATAAATCTGGGAATAATGTTGGGTTGGAATTGTCTAATGGTCTGGAACTTTCAATTTAATTCGTTTGGAATATATATTGAAGCACATAGATAGATATAGTTTTATCCATCCTTTTAGAATTTTTCAAACATTAAATTTGGATACAATTAAAAGACCTATCCTTATTTTTTTTTTTAGATACAATTAAATTTAAAATATTAATATTTTAAATTTTTTTAAAAATTTAAATATTTGAGAATTTGAATATTTTGAAATAGTCGTTTGAATTAAATATATATTAAAATATTATGTAATTAATTTCAATTTCTTTAAATTAAAACTAAAAACAAATATTTTATATACAATTTGAAGAAGACTTAATTTTGAATATTGAATATTAAGAAGAGACTTAAATTTCTTTTCCAAAAATTTTTAGATATATATTTTATGAAATAAAAATTAAACAAGAATATTTCTCTAAATAAATTAACATGAAGATTAATAAATTTTTTCATGCAATTTACAACATTAAATTTGTAAACTTGTAATGTCTAACTAAGAAAAAAAATTAATTTATCCATATAAGGGTATTTAGTTTTAAATAAAATGAAAAAATTAATGTTGAGTGAAAGTCCTTTCATTTTTATATACAAATTAAAATTGAAATATTAAAATAAAATGTATGAAATTATCTAAGATTTTAATTTTTGAAATTAAAATTAAACGATGGTATTGAAATAAAATTAATTTCAATAATTAAAAAATCATATAAAATTAATTTATGGACAATAAGCATATGAAGTTAAAGAAAAAATAATATTTTATCCTTTTCAAGTATTTAATAGTAATTTTTTATGTAAAAATTAAGTAGAAAATATCAAATCTATATATTAATTTTTTTATTATTGTAGCTGTTAATTATCTTAATTAGTTCATATTATATTTCTTTGTAATTGTTGTCAAGAAATAAAAATAAAACTTTGTTAGAATTTAATTGAGATGCAAGGAAGATTTGAGATTTATATGGATGTTATAAATTTTGATTATTTTTTAATTTAATAAAAAATTAGTTAATATAGTTAAATTTAAATTGTTAAATATTTTTTATTTTTATTTACCTTAAACGAATAAGAATATTAATATTTGAATTTTACATGGAAATATAGTTGGATGTCAGAGCCTTTCAGATTTTTTCAAGTAAAACCCAAAAAAAAAAAAGTTAGAGTGAAATTATAAAATAAAAATACTAATTAAATTTAGAATATTAATATTTTCAAATTTTCAAATATTTGAGAATTTGAATATTTTGAAATAGTCATTATTTGAATTAAATAAAAATTATCTAATTAATTTCAATTTCATTAAATTAAAACCAAAATTAAAATTTTATATACATCTTGAATAAGACTTAATTTTGACATGGAAATATTAAGAAGACACTTAGTTCATTCTGAATTAGTTTGAATTAGTTCATGCTAATTTTTTTTGTAATTGTTGTCATAAAATAAAAAGTAAAGATTTTGTTAGAATTTAATTATTTAATAGAAAGCATAGATTTTGAGCCTGTTTTGATTAATTGATTTATTTGATATTGGTTGGTATAGTATAATATTTATAACATTTGTTAGAATTTAATTGTTTAATAGAAAAAAATATATCTAACTTATTTAGGTACAATGTCATTGGAACAACCTGCAAGATTACGGTTCTATTAAGATTGCGAGATTATTCGCACCGCAAATGGTGATTTTTTTTACGGTCCCTATCGCAAGACATTACTTGTTAGAAATCGAATAAATTATGATGCCTTAGTCAATAAAAATATGTGCGATTCTAGGTTTGGACGTGTCTACTGTAAAGTTGCAAATCACGATGCGAGAAGACGCTTCCGTTGGTAATGTCGGGAGGTCTACAATAGAAAATATTACTAATGATGAGGATATGGAAAATTTGTGGTACTATGCATCCATTGCGAGGAGACAACCAATTGATTTACATGTGAAGTATGAGATGTTGCAGACCCATACAGTTGCTCCAAGTGTTAAAGTTCAAGCCAATCCTACGCCAGCTCCGTATCTACAAATAACACCGTTACTAAGTAATTCTCTGCCTATGCCTCATGATGTGTTTCAGTCGCATTATAACTCCCCAATGAGATTCAGCCAACCCGAAGCACCTTCGATACAAAAATATGAGCACATTCAACCATCCCATACCTAAGAAATTTTGCCATTGTTTCCAGGTGCTGATTTGGGTGTTCCGCAGCACATTACTCTAGTTCATGATTGGGTTATTCGAGAGCCCGTTTGGGTTGGTACTCCCGAGGCAACTGTGGATGGTCTAGGACCTACATCGGATATGGATGGACCTGTTGCTGATAAGAGTCCTGGCGAGGATGATGGAGGCGATGATGTTGGAGCTGAAATGCTTGGTCCTTCTGCGATGCCGGGTACTTCTTCATTCCCTGGTCTTCCGATGATGCCCAATACTTTTGCATTCCCTGGTCATTCTGCAATACATCAGCCTGCTTATGGGGTCACCATACCGGATCGCTTATACAATCCACCGTATTTCGAGTACCTTGATAGGTTGAATAATTCTCCAGATAGAGAATATGATAACGATGTAATCGCAACAGGTGGTTCTGGAATGAATTTCTGGTCAGAATCAAATAATGATTTGTGTGTCGGAATGTGGTTCAAGGACAAGGATGAGCTACTGTGGGCTGTTAGGTCATGGTCCGTGCGAATGAGTTGAGACTTTACTATCCTAGAAAGCAAGTCTACACTTTGGATTGCTGAGTGCAAAAATTCTACTGACGAACATCGATGCTATTAGCTGATCTGTGTGTGGAAGAAAGCAAAGTACAATTTATGGCAAATTACTCGCTTGCACAGAGAGCATATTTGTCTAGTTCGGACAGTCGATAGAAACCATCGCAATATGAGCGCCAATTTTATGGCAAAGCACATTATGACTATGATACACAATAGTCTTGAGATTACAATGCGCGAGATTAATAGTCATATTCAGAATGTATTACATTTCAGTTCATTTTACAAAAAATGATGGAATGCCCGGAGGATGGCTATTGAGATGGTTTATGGGGATTTGCCTTCTTCAATCGAGCAGTTGCCACGATTCATGCTTGCACTACAAGATTCGAATCTAGGGATGGTAATTGAGTGGCAACATTTACCATTTGACAGCAACGGTGCCAAGACTTTTGGATCTATTTTTTTGTCTTTCAAACCATGTATTGATGACTTCGTTCACATGAAGCCAGTAATCAGCATCGATCGGACATTCCTTAGGGGTATATACAAGGGAAAGCTTTTGACGGTAATTGGTCAAGATGCAAATAATCATATATTGCCCCTTGCATTTGCAGTTGTGGATGAAGAAATCAATGAGAGTTGGGGATGGTTTTTGTGGTTATTGAGGATCATTAACCATATTTGCAGAATATTTGCACATGTTTTGGGAGATCGTAGGGTATGTTTGATATCAGATTGGCACAAGGGGATAGTAAACGCGGTACATCAACACTCTCTGGCAAGAGCCATTGGCAGTGCATAGATTCTATCTCAGACATATTCGGAGTAACTTCAATGCGAAGTTCAAGAACCACCAACTGAAGAAATTGATGTATACGGCTGGTACTTAGAGTAAGAAACGTAAATTTTTTAGGATTATGGATGAAATAAATATATTAAGTCCCCTTGCAAAGGCATGGCTTGATGCGATTCCATTGGAGCAATAGACTCTTGCTTATGATGGTGGGTATCGATACGGGAATATGACAACAAATTTGGTAGAATCATTCAATAGTGTTGTCAAAGGTATACGTGCTCTACCCATCAAGGTGATCGTCGAGTCTTCATTCAAGAAAACAGTCAAGTACTTTAATAACCATAGACAAGAGGCCAATCACGGTTGATATCACTTTCCTTCTAAGATATGGTCTAAATTTGTACAGAATGAGAGAAAGGGGAGAAGCCGTCGTGTGTAGGCTTATGACCAAGGTTGGGGCATTTTTGGTGTTGTGTTAGGATAACGCGAGCATGGTAAGGGAAATAATACATATCAAGTTGATCTTGGTTTGCGCCAAATGGGAAATATATGGAATACCTTATTCGCACGCATTTATAGCTTGTCAGTAGGTAGGGTTGAATCTTGGGGATCTCGTGTCACCCTTGAACACAACACCGTATTACAAAATGACATACATAGGACAGTTTAGACCTATTCCTCACGAGGATTATTGGCGCACTCCCTCGTTTACGTTGACACCGAATCTATACTGGTTCAAGAACCGTCGTCGTGGTCGTATGAGGACATCGAGGATTAGAAATGAGATGGGCGAGCGCAACCCTGATTCACCGCCACATTGTAGGAATTGTCACCAGACTGGACATAGTAGGAGAAATTGCCCTAACAGCGCCATTCAACGAGGTTGATATGTTTTCTGTAGTTCCATGTATTATCTTTAATTTATGTATTGCTGTATCAAGTTTCAATGTTGTATTATGTACATCTTGTGTATTGCTATATAACTTGTGCATAAACTGAAGACACTGGACGTGTTAACCTTAAATTGATGTATTAAGTACTCTGTTTTAATATGTCTTTACTTTATTCGATTCGTTCAGTCGATTGATTTCTACAAATTCATTTCATGCCTTTACTTATTTCCATTTATAACATTTTTTCTGTATTTTATATCGATTAATAAAATGACAAATTCTTTACTGTCTTCGTTTTAGGACATCATGTACGAGCCTACACCTGATGGAGTTGATCCTGGCCCAATTATACCAGACGTGTTAACCATGCAATATAGACATAGATCTATACATATTTGGGCAGGACAGTTACCAGATACTGTTCTTAGTGCAAGGCGTAATGACAGCGCCTTTTGGGTTGCTCGGCCACTCGATCCTCGTGTCCAGCACCTTCTCGAGTTGGCCGGGTTCAGTAGGGTCATTCGTTTACCGTACACGAAGATTGATAATTCACCTATTACAGTGCTGGTGGAGAGATGACATCAGGAGACGCACACCTTCCATTTACCAGTTGGAGAGGCCACAATTACCCTATAAGATGTAGAGGTCCTTTTCGGCTTACGTGTGGACGGTGAGCCAGTTATTGGTCGTGGATCGACTTATCCGTAAGCAGAGTTGTTAAACATGTGCGAAGCACTGCTTGGTTTTCGACCCACAGGCACAAACCTAGACGGATCTCGTTTGAAGTTGAGCTCTATCGAGAGAGCCCTTACTCAGCCACTCCAGCCATACGCGACACCGGATATGGTTGCACAGCATGCACGGTGTCGTATCATGCAACTTATTGGTGGGTTTCTATTCTCGGACAAATCTGGGAATCGGGTTCATTTACGCTTCCTACGATATATACGTGATTTACAGTTGTTTGGCACAATTAGTTGGAGTAGTGCAGCACTGACTCATTTATATCGATGTATGTGCAATGCAACAAACCATACGGTGCACTAAATAAGTGGCCCACTTTTGTTGATTCAGGTTCAAAATAAAATTAAATTTAAGTTAACAATTTTTTTCAGCTTTTATTCAAAAAATGATAGTAAGATATGGGGCTAAAACTAAAACTCTACTTATATTGTGATAGTTATGGGCTTAGAAGCGTATTCCAACCATTAGACCGGACAAAGTATAGCTGATAGAGGATATACTCCCTGATGCGCTTAGAGGTTCAGCATGGCAGGGTCCACTTGAGCTTTCCCACACCCCAACACACGTTCTACTTGCGTACAGGGATCAGTTGGATCGGATGCAATATAATCATGTAAATATAACTATTATGAATTTGTAATCAATTATAATAAATATGCATTGATTTACTATTTACTACTATATATCTCATTTCACAATTTATATGGTGTCTTTATGACGAGTACATGCTAGCATCCCTACCCCCATATTGCATACACGGGAGAAACATCTGGATGTCTATTACGTCTCTATTATGTTGGGAGATGATAGAGTTACATCGCCCTGATCGAGTCCAGCAGCAATTTAGATTGGTGCATCCAACTCCTAATGCCGTTGACACGGGAGTAGATTTGCATTATCGTGACATGCGGACGACTGGTGGTGGGTGGGACGATGTTGATGCGCTGCACCTCGCTAACTGGATAAAGCGCCAGGCATATGTTTTGATAGGACAGCCCACTTTTGGTGAAAGTGTGGTCTCGGATGGATATGCTGTGTGATATTGGAGGCGCACACGACGATTGATTGGCAATCTAACCATATAGCAACCAAACCCCGTGGGCTATCAATCTAGTAGTACAATAGCTGAATTATGTGTAAGTAAATTTTTTTCTCATGCGTATATATATAGAGAATTTCTAATTTTGTATATTTTTATTAATATTTTCTTAAAATGCATGTGCAGACCGATGCGCTCCATCGAATTTTGCATCTAAGCGACACTGCACCAACTTAACGTGCTGAACCATTGCTAGCACAATCAGTCAGGAAGATATCAAATATTGTCAGGCGTACGTTGACTGCTATTGGTGAAGTAGATCGTATACAGCGCATGCCGTATGAGTCATCAAGATGATCTTATACTTCTGATCCGATACCGCCGATTCCACAACAAATCCCTCGAGAAGTACCACCGATTTGGAGAGGCAGTAGGCGGGCACGTCGTTGTGCTGCGGCTGACGAAGTCCTTCAGCAGGATCACTACTCACCTGTGCCAACAGATGAAGGTGATTATGTGGCAGGTGATCCTGCAACTATTGATGAATTCGTCACTCTACAGCACCTAGTTTTCGATACTAGGCACCATTCTTTTGTCGGTGAATATGATATCGGTCCCTCTATTGAGTGGTCTCGTAGATGGCATACACAGTCTGAAGAGATTGTAGGTCCCTCATACGCTATAGAAAAACATAATGAAATACAACCTGAACCACAACCTCAAGAATAACCTCGAAGACAGGTTCAACCTCTGAGGAACTGTCGAGAATTTCATTATGGGACTAGCTTTCATCCATTTTTTTTTTACGAATTCATATGTAATAAAGTTATTTGGTAGATCAACTTATTTTTACTAAAATATTCAATTATAATTATCAAAAATATTCACGAAATATTAAATAGTAATTCAATCACTCGAGTATTATTTAATAAATATTAATGAAAGATTCACGACTTACTTTTTACTAGAATATTCAAGAAAATATTCAATTATAATTCAAACTATTATTCACTAAAAATAAAATTTAGTATTTGCATAGTTTCTTTAATTTTTCACATATTATTAAATTTTGGTAAAAAATAAATTATTCGAATTAAAATATAAGGGGATTATAGATTTACATATTTGAGATTTAAATTTGAACATAGTTTTTAGATAATGGAGTTTATAAAATTTAGATAATTGATATTTGAAATATTTATACTTTTTGCAAATAATTGATATTTATAGCATCAATAAATAAATTTTATAATTACACTCTAACTACAAATTAAATTCAAAACGTGTGTTATAGTTAAATTTTTCTAATTTACTGACAATATTTTCAAATTTATTTAGAAACTATAATTATTTTTATCCCTATTTATAAAAAAAATGGCAAATTTCAAAAATACAAAATCAATTGTGAATCCATCAAAAAAATTTAATAATAAATATTTAATTAATGTAAATAAAAATAAAATTTAGACAAATAATACATAAAAACAAATTTGTATGAATAATTAAAATTAAAAAATTATAATTATTGCGATGAAAAATTCTGACAAAAAAAAAAGTGTCGTCACGAAATATTACATAGTAATTCAATCACTCGAGTATTATTTAATAAATATTAATGAAAGATTAACGACTTACTTTTCACTAGAATATTCAAGAAAATATTCAACTATAATTCAAACTATTATTCACTAAAAATAAAACTTAGTATTCGCATATTTTCTTTAATTTTTCACATATTATTAAATTTTGGTAAAAAATAAATATTTGAATTAAAATATAAGGGGATTATAGATTTACATAGTTGAGATTTAAATTTGAACATAGTTTTTAGATAATGGAGTTTATAAAATTTAGATAATTGATATTTGAAATATTTATACTTTTTGGAAATAATTGATATTTATAGCATCAATAAATAAATATTATAATTAAACTCTAACTAACAATTAAATTCAAAATGTGTGTTATAGTTAAATTTTTATAATTTATTGACAATATTTTCAAATTTATTTAGAAATTATAATTATTTTTACCCCTATTTATAAAAAAAAATTAGCAAATTTCAAAAATACAAAATTAATTGTGAATCCATCAAAAAAATTAATAATAAATATTTAATTAATGTAAATAAAAATAAAATTTAGACAAATAATACATAAAAAAATAAATTTGTATGAATAATTAAAATTAAAAAATTATAATTATTGCGATGAAAATATTTTGACAAAAAAAAAGCGCCGTCATGAAATATTAAATAGTAATTCAATCACTCGAGTATTATTTAATAAATATTAATGAAAGATTCACGACTTTCTTTTTACTAGAATATTCAAGAAAATATTCAATTATAATTCAAACTATTATTCACTAAAAATAAAATTTAGTATTCGCATAGTTTCTTTAATTTTTCACATATTATTAAATTTTGGTAAAAAATAAATTATTCGAATTAAAATATAAGGGGATTATAGATTTACATGATTGAGATTTAAATTTAAACATTGTTTTTAGATAATGGAGTTTATAAAATTTAGATAATTGATATTTGAAATATTTATACTTTTTGCAAATAATAAATATTTATAGTATTAATGAATTCTAAATTTGTTATAATTAAATTTTAATATTTTATTGATAATATTTTTAAATTTATTTAAAAATTATAATTATTTTTATTCCTATTGACAAGGTGAAATTGAAAGCAATATTATTATAGAAGAAAAAAAATTATTGCCCATGATTGTGTTGAAAAGATTCAAATTTGGAGAGGAAGAAGACAAGGTGTAGGACAGAGGAGAGGAGAGTACTCCTCGTGTCTGCCAGACGCGAGACACCCATTGCATGGGGCTAGCCCCGTGAAAAAGTAACCTCGCATCTACCGGACGCGAGGTGTCAGCATACCTCGCATCCGGCAAATGTGAGGAACCTCCAGCATGGGATAAGGTCTAGTTTCCAACCCGGTTGCGGGTGGGGATTCCAAAAGGAACCTATTTTGGTAAAAAACCCAACCCCTTCCACACAACCAATCAAAAAAAAAAAAAAAGAAAAGAAAAAGGCCAGCATCAATGATGGAAATCAAATATTACACTCTTTTATCTCTTGTCAAATTTTAAACTTTTGCATGTTTTTTTCTTACTTTTTACTTTAGTCTTTTATAAATAATATTACTAAATCACATCAACCATTGCAACAAATTTTAATTTATCCCATAATGTTTTCCTTTTTTAAAATCTTTTTGTCCCCATCTAGTTAAATCTACATTGTCAATTATTTTTAAAATAAATAAAAGTATTGGATTTCCTTTTGTTACCATTGGGTTTGACAAAATTACCGATTTTTTTTTTAATTGTGCTAAAACTCTCATATCATGTACTTTTTCATTTTAGTAAAAAAGTAACAAAAATATTTGCTCTTTGGATAGTTGATTTTGGGTTTGACTAAGAGGTAATAGAGTAAATCGAGATGAAAAAATGTATTATGAGCAAAAGAGGCGTTTTCTTCATAACAAATATTTCTAGCTAATGGAATTATTATTATTTTTTACATAGTGTATCATATTTTAGTAAATGAACATTATTAAAAATTCAAATATCTGTATGTGCATATTAGTTGATTTTTATTTTCACTCATATAATTATAAAATTAATTATTTATTAATTTACACAATATGCTGATTATATAGTTTCATTTACTTATAAAATTTAGTATTATTCTCTCATCACCAAATAGTTATAATATTATTAAATTTTGCCTTATTTAATTTTTGAATATCCATAATCTAGAGAAATTTGCAGGTGAAAAAAAAAAACTTTTCATCTCTTGTCATATAGCTGGTGAGGGTGGTGGGTGGGGTGGGGGTGAGAGAGAGAGAGAGAGCAGTGAAGAAAATAGGGGATTCGGCCTAACAAGAAGGGATTCTACAAAGGTGGAGAAAAAATAGATAGAAACAAGCTATTGTCAGCCAAAAAAAAAAAATGCAAACAATAATTAATCAGATGAAAAATCTAAGCAAAATAACTACCTATCACCTTGAGCGCGAGAGTGGCATTAACTAAAGAATATTACCTCTCCTGTCAATTCTACAACTAATTTCAGACCATATTAAAGCAAAAGACAGAAAATAGAGAATATTCCTAGCACTGTTCCCAGCTGGAAGTCCAAATCCATAGCCACTTTAATTGACTCACTTTTATGGGAATCGCTATCGTTACACATGAGTGTAAGAGATTAGAGACCCAATTATCGGAATCACTGTCCATGAGATGCAAGTGTTGATTTTGTAATTGACGGTAGGAGAAGGTTGATTTTGTAAATGAGTGGAGGTCAGTGTCAATTTTCAAACAAGAGATATCTATTTTTCTTTTTCTTTTCTTAGGTACGAGAGGTGTTTCTTATATATATTAGTAAAAAAGAAAAAAAAAACCTCAAGCGAGGTCAGTGTAAATTGCCCCAAGAATCTATTATGTAAACTGAATTATTTTCCCCATTATATGTATATTAAATTGACCATTTTATTGGAAAACAATGAATCAACTTTGTAAAGGGAATTCAGAGTAACACAAAATGGCTTAAGTCGCACACCATATGCTTCCCTACTAAAAATCTCAATTCCTTCTCTACTCCCCAACACTCTTCTAGATAGAAAGAAGCTCCAACATCAGTAGATTTCACTAATCTCAAAGTCCTAAACTAAAAGAACTAGAGCTTTTAGGTAGAACTAGAGCCTTTAGATAGAACTACAAACCCTGCAGACAAAGGACTACAGGACTTAGGTAAGATCACTTAAAGAATGATCAATTCTTCGCTACGAAAATGTATCTTAGTCTACTAAAAAAACAAAGAAAGTTCTCTTATAAAAAGAATAACACTCACACTTGTATTAATGATTGAATCTCCAAATACAATAGTTGGAAGCCTTTATATAGTATTAGGCTTCTTGAAAGATAGGAAATTACTTAAAATATTCAATTATGACAATTGCCAAAAATAATTAGGCAATTAGAATAATTACCAAATGAAAATAGAAATACTCAATTATGAAAAATTCCTAAAAGAATAGGATTTGAAAATAGTAACAAAATATTGAAGAATATTGCCGTGATCTTCAAAATATTCAATGGGAATCTTTAAGGAATATTACTGTGATCTACCGAATATTTGTGATGATCCTTTGGGACACTTGCAAGCCTGCACTTCTCTTTGGGCTCTTTAATCTCCAAAATAAAGATGTTTGATGATGGTTGAGCCTTTTGAACCCTTTAATAACTTCAATCGACAGCTCTTTGTTGCTAATTTGACATAAAATTTTGCAAAAAGTCCTTAAATTTTTTTTATTCTCAATCTGATAACTGGTCCTCTAGGCAAATGTAATGGATTTTTGGGTTTGAGATGATTGGATTCATATCATCCCCCCACTACAAGAAAAAAAACAATAAGCAAGGGACAAATCTCTCGTTGATCCCTAACTGACTACGAATCACTGAGGGATTAGTCCGTCACTAAAAAGCTCCTTGCAAATACCAAGGAAAACAAATCCCCTCACTAGTTATGACGGATTACCGAGGGATTAGTGAGAGGCAAACTTACTGAGGGATTAGCGACGACCAATAAATTTTTGAGAGCATAAATCAATTAACAATAGTTAATAAAACGTCGACCCCTGAAAATCCCTCGATAATTACCGAGGGCTTAGCGACGACCGAATTTGTGACATTTTAGCGAAGACCGTCGAATTTAAATTTTTTAAAAAAATTTTAATTAGCTAATGTAAACCCGATTCAGCCCCGCTAGCACCCTAACCTGACCTGACCCAGCTAGGTGCGTGCATTTTTCTTGCTTCATTACTTATTGTGGGGGAGCATGTGCTTCTCTACTATGCCATGTTTATTTTTTGTTATAATTTTTACCTTATATTAATTATATAATATATTTGATTCCAGAAACCATCGCAAATCCATTGCAGATTAGTGACGGATGGCAAATCCATATTAGTTAACGATGGATTTGCAACAATTTTCAATTTTATTAGTATTATTGACTAATTAAAAAGGTCGTCACTAATTAATGTTGGATTTGCGACAACCTTCAATTTTATTAGTGTTAATGAACAACTAAAAAGTTCATTGCAAATTCGTCGCTAATTAGTGATGGATTTAGCGACGAATTTACAATGGCCTTTAATTTTATTAGTGTTAATGAATAATTAAAAAAAGATCGTCACAAATCTATTGTTAATTAGCGACAGATTTGCAATGGCATATCGATAAAGTTTTCAAAATATAAATTTATTTTCGAATTTTGGACTCCCATCGCAGTTCCATTGCTAATTTGTGACAGTTTCATGGCCGTCGCAAATTAGCAACCGAATTGCGATGGATGGTCAATCATTTATTGCTGTGTTTTTTTTTTTTTTTTTTGGCCATTCATATTCTATCGCATATTAGTGATAGCTAAGAAGCCGTAGCAAATATCCATTGCAAATTATCATTTTTCTTGTAGTGCCCATTCTTGGAGAGAATTCGTCCTCGACTCAGCATCTCCTACATCATACAAAGATAGATCAGAAATATTAAAAGTAGCACTAACATTAAACTCACCTGGGAGATTTATCTTGTAAGAATTATCATTTATTTTTTCAAAAACTTGAAAAGAACTAAATCCACGTTAGAGTTATGCCCTAAAACTAATCCATTTGTACAACATATTTTGCACATTCATTTAATAAATGTATTTTTTATCTTTCAACTTCTTTGTTTTATATGTATATGTGTATAAAACTGATCGATAAAGTCCCAAGTACAACATATACTATTAAGAAAATTGTGAAATCATGATATGAGATTCCTACTACACTATATAATGCTTGTGCTTAAATTATCCCTAATCATAGTATTAATGAGACGGAACATCATCAATGCACAAAGATTAGCATGTGTTAGACTTCTTGATTAGATCAAGTGGTAGTTCTCATATCTATGGATATTGTGATACTCAAAGTTAACACGTGAATGCTTGTTACAAGAATAAGTATATTGGATAACCAAGCTATAAGATAATCACATGGATAAATACACTACAAAAAAAGTGGCTTTTGGCAATGCTTTTATTTGTAACACTGCAAAATCTGTGGCAAAATCTTGGTTTTTACTGTAGTTTTGAATTCCGTGGCATATAAATATTTTTTGTAATACTTTATTTTGTTACGCCTACATTTCTGCAGGTAAAAGTTTTTTTTTTTTTACTACAGATTTAAAAATTGTGTAGCTAATAGAGATTTGAAATTGTGAGTAAAGAAATTTTATTATCCACAGTCTTACTAAACAATGGAAAAAGCATATTTTTTCTTATTTTATCAAATATTAAAAAATGTCAACATAAAATGAAAATTTTCATTAGATACCATGGTTGAGGTAATTGTTTACATTCAAGTACGTATTTCAGTATTCAAATCTTGATATTACTATTTTATTAATTTTTGTATAATTTTTTTAGGCTAACTACGTAGTTTTTTTGGATATTTTTCTAGATATTTGCTAGATCATGTGCCAAAATATATTCAATTACCTTCAAATTTTGTCATAACACTTTTCTTAGTAATTTTAGCAAATATAACGGTTGGATCGTTAGTTTCATACGCCTATTTTTTTAAATGCGTTAGGCTTTAGATATTTTTCTAAATATTATGCTGGATAATATGCCAAATATATATTTGATTATCTTTAAAATTTTGTCATAGCACTTTTCTTAACAATTTTAACAAATCTAACTATTAGATCATTAATTTGATATGCCTAACACTATTAGATCATTAATTTAACAAATCATAACACTTTTCTGAGCAATTTTAACAAATCTAATGGTCCGATTGTTAATTTGATATGTCTATATTTGTAAATACGTTAGGTTTTGGATATTTTTCTAGATATTATGCTAGATTATGTGTCAAAATATAATTGATTACCTTAAAATTGTGTCATAACATTTTTATTAGAAATTTTAACAAATCTAACGTTTGGATCGTAATTTGATATGTCTATTTGTGTAAATGCGTTAGGTTTTGGATATTTTTTAAGATATTACGTTGGATTATGTACTAAAATATATCTAATTACCTTCAAATTTTGTCATGACACTTTTTTTTTTTTAAAATAATTTTAACAAATCTAATGGTTGGATTGTTAATTTGATATGCCTATCTTTGTAAATGCATTAGGTTTTGGATATTTTTCTAGATATTATGCTAGATTGTGTATCAAAATATATCTAATTGCCTTCAAATTTTGTCATAATATTTTTTTAGTAATTTTAATAAATCTAACGGTTGGATCGTTAAGTTGATATACCTATATTTGTAAATGCATTAAGTTTTGAATATTTTTCTAGATATTATACTAGATTATGTATCAAAATATATCTTATTACCTTTAAATTTTGTCATAATATTTTTTAAAATTTTAATAAATTTAACGGTTCGATCGTTAATTGATATACCTATATTTGTAAATGCATTAGGTTTTGGATATTTTTTAAGATATTATACTGGATTATGTACCAAAATATACCCGATTACCTTTAAATTTTGTTATAACACTTTTCTTTTTAATTTTAACAAATCTAACGGTTGGATCGCTAATTTGATATGTCTATCTTTGTAAATGCGTTAGGTTTTGATTATACTAAATTATATTATACTAAATTATATACCAAAATATATCTGATTACATTCAAAATTTTGTAATAATACCTTCTTAGTAATTTTAACAAATCTATCGATTAGATCGGTAATTTGATATGCTTAGCTTTGTAAATGCGTTAGGTTTTGGATATTTTCATAGATATTATGCTAAATTATGTACCAAAATATACCCGATTAACTTCAAATTTTGCCATAATATTTTTTTAGTAATTTTAACAAATCTAACTGTTAAATCGTTAATTTGATATGCCAATATATATTTAGTGTATATATATTAATATATAGTCATATGCTATATTAATATATCATTACTAGAAATAATGTTTATTGTGACATATTTATTACTACAGTTTTTTGAAGATGTCAATGAAGTACAATTTTGTGACATTTAGCTGAATGTGTCATAATAAACTCTAGCAAAAATATGTTGTTTTGTTTAATTTACTAGCAATGTGAAATTTAATGTCCTTTTAAAATCATATTACGATATTAGGGGCATATATCTCACGACCACTTGTAGGGAATCATTACTTAAGGAGTCCTTGGCCAAAGCAACTATATGTTGGAAAGAGTTTCAAATGATACACATATTGAGTAATGGATTCTGAAACAAGTACAAATTAATTCAGGTTAAAATTAGTCATATTATAAAGGGAGTTGGTACTAATTTCATGTCAAGCCACTTAGCTTTCTGGACTTTTAGATAGTCAAGATGTATTGCTAAATGCCGCTCTTGATCTGCTTAACGATTAGAATAAAGTTCTGATAATGATTAGAATTAGTTCTGATAAACTTTAGAGGGGAGGTGAATAAAGTTTGTGACAAATAACTGTAAACTTTAAATATCTTCTAAAAATCTTAAGGCAAGAACCAACGAAGTGAGTGAGCCAAAAAAACATATTGTCCATGCAGTTTTGAATGTGCTGCAAAAGAACTTTCAAAGCTCCACTAAATGATAGAAAAAAAGATCTATATTTAAGATGGGTAAATTAAACAACAATAACAGATTCACCAAACCATATAAAGTCTTTGATTAAATCATGAATGCAAGGAGGAGTGTAATGCTTGTATTCACAATGACAAATTTGCCTCATAACTTTAGGAGTGCAAACAAGAATCTTTTGAATCAGCACTAAAAGATGAGAAGATAGTCTATTTTAAATATGGATAGTTGAGATAACAATTACAGACTTACTATAGAACAATAAAGTCTTTAAAGCTGATCAATAGTTGCAGAGATAAAGATAGAATTCTTTGATCTGATAACCAGAAAAAATGTAGCAACGTAGTGCAAGAATATATAGTGGTTCGATCCTCAAATAATCTACATCCACTACCTTAAGCACACACTTAAGGATTTCAATACAACCACTAAAATATTTTCCCAGGTCAATTGTGGTGGGCAATACCAATCTTACACAAGAGGATCAACATACCTGGTTTTACTCCAAACCTCTTTAAAATCAACAATCAAGGCTCACCCTAATTGGGTTTTACTTTCCAAAACCTTGATGCACAATAAATTAAGGCTCACCTCAACTGGATTTTACTTCCTAAAATCTTGATACAAAGCTGATTAAAGATATAATACATAAATGGCTCATAGATTGAGCAAATATGAACAACTAAGTATAAATACTTTTTTACTGTTTGGAACAATTTTATTTCAATTTGAAGCACAATAAAAAGGACGATTTTTATATTCTAAAGTGTAAGAGTGTTTTTAAATGAGATAGCACAAAAATCTGCTTCAAAATCAAGTTTTAGATGCTTTTATAGGAGCCAAACCCAAAGTCCCAACGGCTAGTAATGGGTAGTTACTTTAGGTCAGGATTTTCAGGGTTTTGGATTCACAAAATGCAAGGATGTCCATCCAAAAGGTGAGTCCAAAATGGTATTGTAGTTGAAGGATATATTTTGAAAAACATTCTTCAGATCATTGTTTGGTGTTTTGAATTCAGAAGTCCATCCAAAATCACTCAACCCAAAAAACTAAATATCTCCTTTTTTGAAATCTTTTTTTTTTTTTTTTGTGCTTCAAGATAAGAACAAATAGAACATGAGGTAAAAAAACATAGGAATTTACAAATAATACCTTAATAACAATTCCTAATCTATAGTTCTTCATAAGGGCTTCACGGTATGCAATCTTTTAAGATGAAGTTGTACTTGACCACCCATTCTTGGATTCCATTTGCTAAAAAAGACTCATTAGCACACCTTTAGAAGAATTGAAGTCAAACATGTCATATAACATATAGTCATATAGATCACATAAGTTAGTCTTCATCAATATTTTTCATAAATCAAAACACAGGAGAATGCACTTAGGGCTAACAATTTCTCCCTTTTTAAGTAATGACAAACTTGATGAGAAAATTAGATGATTGTGGTGATGAGTTTATGTTGATAGATTATGATAGGACTATTTTTTAACGTCTTTTGTTTGCTAAATCTGGAAAATTGTTTTGAAAGTTTTGGATGTCTGTCTAAATGAATTTGATATAATTTTTTCTGATAAAACTTTGATGTGATTACTGTCTGAAGTTTTTTTTTTTTTAAAAAAAATCTTGATGTTGACCTTGCACAGACACATGAGGAGTTTTGGATCCTAAATTCTTCCATAAAAAACACCAGTCCATAAATGCCTTTTTAAAGAAGCTATCTTTAAAATGTTAGACCGAGAGAAATAAGAATATTTTAATGCATTATCTCATTATAGAATTCAAAGAGTGCTTATGAGTTTAAGATAAGGAAAATTAAACATAGTCTCATAAACATGGCTTAATGAGTCTATGGTCCAACCAATCTCCATATCCTCCTTCCTTCTATAAAAGGACTATTTCACAAGGAAATAGCCAAATATTGGTCACAAAAAAAAAATGTATAGTAATGTATATGAGGAGGTGTAGAAGATAGATCATAAAAAGCAATACTCCCCCTATGTATGTGTATATATGAACAGTAGATAGAAAGATACTAGCGATGGAGTGCGTTGGAAACTAAACTAGATTTCAAAACTTTGGACTTCCAAAACATACATTCAAAATAGGTTAAAATAAGGTAGAAGATAGCTTCTTTAAAAAGGCATTTATGGACTGGTGTTTTTTATGGAAGAATTTAGGATCCAAAACTCCTCATGTGTCTGTGCAAGGTCAACATCAAGATTTTTTTTTTAAAAAAAAACTTCAAATAGTAATCACATCAAAGTTTTATCAGAAAAAATTATATCAAATTCATTTAGACAGACATCCAAAACTTTCAAAACAATTTTCCAGATTTAGCAAACAAAAGACGTTAAAAAATAGTCCTATCATAATCTATCAACATAAACTCATCACCACAATCATCTAATTTTCTCATCACACAATTTAAACAACAGCTATGTTATTCTCAAGTCAATCCATAGAATAATTTCTTCTTTACTCAAGGCACAATAATCATCAAAGCCACAATCATAGTCACTACTAAGACACAAATCACATTTCAAGTTCACAATCCATATTTATAAGGGCAAAAACCAATGAAAGAGATATCATGATGGAAAAAAATTTACACAACACAATGTTTGATCAACCTAAATCCCAAAAATGTATTTCACAGAATCACGAGCTCCTTAAGAAATTACAGTCTCCATAACTAAAATCCTCATCATCCAAATTTAGTACAATACTACAGCAAATTTAGCTCCTAATCATATAGTCACAATCCACATTTATTTCGCCCCCTTTGTAGTAAATTGGCAGTAATATCTGGAGAATACCCAGAATAGGGACATCAATAAGCAATAAACAACATTAATGATAACAATAACCAGTAGGAAACTAGCAGTAATATCAGTTAAAGACCAAAATAAAAATAGTGCAGAGAGCATGAAATTTAGCAGAATAAAGTTGTGTCATCAGAATAAAAATTGGCAGAAAAGGTCATCTCATGGAATGAGGATAGTCGTAGGTTTAGTATTGGCACCCTTCTTTGAATGTTGTCCAGCAATTCTACTGAACTTCTATTTTGCCATGACATGCTTCTGCTTTCGGCCAGATGGGCTACCAAATGCAGCTAGTTTGTCTTATTTGGAAACTTCCTTGTCAATAGTGGGTACAACAGTTGTGGGTTCCTTGGTGTGCAAAGATGGAACAATAGTAATATTAGTCTCTTTCTCGTTCTCTTTCTCACTCTTCTTCTCTGTTGAACATCAATTTCTTCCCGTGTTGAAGGAATGATAGGTTCAAGCTCTGTCACAGATGAAGGAACTTGTTCAGTCGAATAGCCTGCAGCTTCATATTACTTTCCTTCCATAATTGTTAGTCTATTTCCTAAATTTTTCAGTTCACATTTGACTTCTACACTCAGACTGTTGGAATATATGCCCTCTAATTTATCTGATGTAATATTAAATAAAGAATTTATTCTCAAAATTTATTTGTGAATTTATATTTTATTTGTGCACGATTTACATTTGGAAAGGACCCATTGTGTTTAAGTAAGTGATCCATGTGAATGGTGGACTTTCACAGCAAGATATGGATCACGGGTTACTTAACACATAAATGTTTGTTCTTAACCGATTGATGAGATTGGAAATCTCATCATGTGTAGATTATTGTGTTATGAATTTCAAATGAGGAATGACTTACCTTTAGCCAGTGAGTAGTCCACTCATTTCATAGCATGAGCGTATTTCAAATACTTAAAACAGGACCTATAATAGCGATTTCTAAAAGTACTTTTTAAAAGAAATTTAGATTATTACTGCTACAACGTGGATTAATACTCTACCGCTTGAGTATGAGTTGGTAGTCTGACAATACTAGAAACATATACTTTAATATACTGTAGTTAAGGTTCTTTCGTAGAACCAATATACTTGTATGTTGGGTATATGTGACTAGTTAGTTAAGACAAACTTATACAAGATAGCTTCTACGTTAAATTGCCATTTGTGACTGTTCAAATGATCTAATTATCTAGGGCCTTGGGGAATATGACTTGGATGTTTACTTTAGGGTAACTCCGTTGAAAAGTGAAAACATTCCAGAAGTCGTGGATCATTGGACTCGAGGTTTCAACGGCCCCACGGCTTCTATTACGATCCTCAATAGAAATCGTGGGTTCTCTCACGTCACCATGGGAGTGAACCCGTAGAGGATCGAGATACCACAAGGATCTAGAACTAATGGATTGATGTAATTAATAACCCGAGACACGTGATATGATCGGTTAACCCACGTTAGAGGTTATAGTGCGAGGAATGTCCATAGAAAATGAGAAGAAACGGTCATCCCACGATGGAGCTATCTTCTAGATCATTACCTAGAAGGGAAATTAATTAGTAGTGGTTAATACACTTAGCTTAGAAAACTATTAATCTTCCTAAGAAGCTACGTTAGTTTTTTCTAAGAGTTAAATTAATCATATTAAAGATAATAGCAATAGGGTTAACTATTATTGGATTTAATATGAGGATAAAGTCACAAATTATTTTATTTTTTCACAAACAAAATTTTTGTTTATTTTCGATATTTCAGAAATGGGTGGTGGAGGTTCTTTTAGTCCTTTGGTCATTATTCTCCGCAAGAATAAGCTAACAAGACCAAACTATGTGGACTGAAAAAGGAACTTGGACATAATACTCACTGTTGAGGAGTATAAGAATGTCCTATTTGAAGCCTGTCCTGTTATTGGGGTCCACTGCGAAAGAGCGTGAGGCTAAAACAACATGGAAGAAGGCCAACGAAATGGCTCAGGCTACATGTTGACCTCCATATCTAATGTGCCCCAGTCAAAACACGAGCACATGACCACTGCATATGATATTAGCCAATCATTAGCCACGATATTCACCGATAAGAGCCGGCCCACAAGGCAGGAGGTTCTTAGGATGATCATAAACACTAAGATGGTTGAGGGAGCATCAGTCAGGGAGTATATGCTCAAAATAATTGCTGCTTTCAAAGAAGCGGAAGTCTTAGGGGTTGTAATTGACCCCGAGAGCCAAGTGGATATGATTCTCAAATCTTTGCCAGGCTCTATTACTTAGTTCAAGTTGAACTACAACATGAACAATTTGAACATAACTTTAACTGAATTAATGAAAGAGCTCCAGGTGACCGAGAAGGTCATGAAGCCACAGTCCAAGGCTATGATTGCTAGGACTTTTTCTTCTAAAATTGGGCCCAAGCCCAGAAAGTTTAAGAAGAAGAAGGGAAATGCACAAGCCCAGCCCAAGAACCAGCCCAACAAGCCCAAAGGCAAATGCTTCAAATGGGGGCAGAAGGGATACTGGAAAAATGAGTGTCTAGAACTTCAGGCCAAGAAAAACCCTACAGGTATTGCTCTCTATTTAGAGTCTATTTCAATGGTTGGATCAACTTTTACTTGGATTGTTGATTCTGGTGCCACTGATCATGTCTGTAACTACTTGTAGGGGTTTAGAAAGATAAAAAGATTCTAGAAGGACGAGCATGGATGACGAGTAGGGAATGGAGCACGAGTATGGGCCCTTGCAGTGGGAGAGCTAGATCTAATCTTTGATTGTAATAAAGTAGTTGTATTAAATGATATTTTATATGTACCCGATTTTAAACAGAATTTGATTTCAATTGCAAAACTAATAAATCATGGATATTCTTTTTTTTTTTCCATTTTGGTACTACTATTAGTAGAAATAGAGAAGTTTTATATACAAGGCACATGTATGGAAACTTATTCTTTTTAAATCCTACATACAATCAAATAAATAACGCTCAAACTGAACCTTTAAGTAAGAAGAGAAAGACCAATGTTAATGACTTATATCTTTGGCATCTAAAATTGAGTCATATTAACTCAAACAGGATTCAGGGGTTAATCCATAACGAATCCCTAAGCTCATTAAGATTGGAAAGTTAGCCTTAGTGTGAATCCTGTATTATGGAAAAAATGACCAAAATGTCGTTTGCCCAAAAGGCTGATAGAGTCAAGGAGATATTAGGTCTTGTTCATACTGATGTGTGTGGTTCCTTATCTACTTAAGCTAGAGGGGGCTTTGAGTACTTCATCACTTTCACAAATGATTGTACAAGGTTTGGTTATGTCTACCTGATGAGGCATAAGTCTGACTCTTTTGACAAGTTTAAAGAGTTTAAGGTTGAAGTAGAGCGTCGGACAGGTAAACTAATCAAAATTTTACGATCGGATCATGGTGGAAAACATCTCCTCGGTGAGTTCAATGATTACATGGTACATCACGGAATAGTATCTCAACTCTCTGCGCCAGGTACACCCCAGCAAAATGGAGTAGCTGAGAGAAGGAACAGGACATTAATGGAAATGGTCCGAAGCATGATGTCTCGTGCTACTCTTTCGGTCTCTTTTTGAGGATATGCCTTGGAAACAGCGGCATACATTCTGAACTTGGTGCCTTCCAAGTCAGTACCTAGGACAGCTTATGAGATGTGGATTGGACGTAAGCTAAGTTTAAATCATTTCAGGATATAAGACTGTCTAGCTTATATACTGATTAAGAGAGACAAACTAGAACCAAGATCAGAATTATGCTACTTTGTTAGGTATCCAAAAGGGACAAAAGGAGGTTACTTTTATCATCCCAATGAGCAAAAAGTACTGGTAAGTACTAATGCTAGATACTTGGAGGATGATCAAAGTACTTCGACTAAAGGTTCAACAAGGTTGGAACTCCAAGAAAAGTTATCTTTGGAATCAACTTCTTCCAACCCAATTATAGAACAAGAAGAGGCACAGCCTTAAGAACCTGTACAAACGGAACTTCGTTGTAGTGAAATGATATCTAGAGTTCCAGAAAGATGGACATGAGAGGCTTTTGAGCTGGTCTCTGACCATCATGAACAAGATCCCTCTAGATACGAAGAAGCTATTATTGATGCCGATGCAGATCTATGGCATGAAGCAATGAAAGCAGAGATTGAGTCTATGTACTTCAATTAGGTTTGGGATCTTGTAGCTTCACTTGAAGGAATAAAACCCATTGGATGTAAGTGGCTATACAAGAGGAAAAGGGGAGCGGATGGGAAGGTGGAAACCTTCAAAGCTAGACTTGTGGCGAAATGATATACTCAGAAAGAGGGAATCGATTATGATGAAACCTTTTCCTCGGTAGCCATGCTTAAGTCTATCCGTATCCTTCTTGCCATTGCATGTTATTACGACTATAAAATATGGCAAATGGATGTCAAAACAGCATTTCTTAATGGTCATATTAATGAAGACATCTATATGTCCTAACCGGAAAGTTTTATTTCTAAAGGACGGGAACATATGGTTTGCAAGTTTAAAAAGTTTATTTATGGACTTAAACAGGCATCCAGAACATGGAACATTCGTTTTGATAAGACTGTAAAGTCATACAATTTCATTCAAAACGAGGATGAACCATACGTGTACAGAAAATTAGAAGGCATAAATGTGGTTTTTCTTGTTCTATATGTGGATGAAATTCTACTCATTGGGAATGATATAGGGATATTGTCATCTATTAAGGCTTAGTTATCTAGTCAATTTAGTATGAAGGATTTGAGAGAAGCCAGTTATATTCTCGGGATTAAGCTTCTTAGAAATAAGAAGTAGAGAATGTTAGGATTATCTCAAGCGACATACATTGATAAGATGCTGGTCAAGTTTTGCATGAACTCATGTAAGGGAGCTCTAATCCCTTGCAGACATGGGTTGTCTTTTTATTTTAAGGACTGTCCTAAGTTTCAAGAGGAAAAAGACAGGATGAGTGAGATTCTCTACGCTTCGGCTGTGGAAAGTCTTATGTATTCCATGTTGTGTACTAGACCAGATATCTACTTTGCCATAGGCCTAGTTAGTAGATATCAGTTAAACCTTGGAGAGGTTCATTAGCAAGTTGTAAAGCATTTTCTTAAGTACCTCAATGATACAAAAGATTATATGCTAATTTATAGGGCTGACGACTTGGTTCCAAATGGATACACAGACTCAGATTTTCAGGCGAATAAAGATGAGAGAAAATCCACTGGTGGATATGTCTTCACCTTGTCTGGAGGAGCTATTTCATGGAGGAGTATCGAGCAATTTTGTATTGCTGACTCAACTATGGAAGCTGAGTGTGTGGCAGCTTCGGAAGCGTCCAAGGAAGTAGTCTGGCTCCGGAAGTTCCTTTCAGAACTTGGAGTTGTACCACACATGGAGAGATTGATTGTGGTGTATTGCACCAACTCTAGAGCAGTCTCACAATCTAAAGAACCTAGGAACCATAAGAAGATGAAGCACATCCAGAGGAAATACTACCTGATCCAGGATTTCATTCAGAGACGAAAAATCATAGTGGAACAGATAGCCTCGAAGAATAACCTAGCAGATCCCTTCACCAAGCCTTTGGCTGAAAGAGTCTTCAAGAGACACTTAGACGCCATAAGGGTGGGCACCTACAGACTTTCTTAGTCTTACAGTGTAAGTGGGAGATTGTTGAAATATATACCCTCCAATTTATCTGATGTAATATTTAATAAAGAATTTATTCTCAAAATTTATTTATGAATTTATATTTTATTTGTGCACGATTTACATTTAGAAAGGCCCCATTTGTTTAAGTAAGTGATCCATATGAATTGTGGTCTTTCACAGTGAGGTATGAATCACGGGTTACTTAACACATAAATGTTTATTCTTAACCAATTGATGAGAATATGAATCTCATCATGTATAAGTTATTGTGTTATGAATTCCAAATAGGGAATGGTTTACCTTTAACCAGTAAGTAGTCCACTCATTTTATAGCATGAGCGTATTTCGAATACGCAGAACAGGACCTGTAATATTGATTTCTAAAAGTACCATTTAAAAGAAATCCAGACTATTACTACTACAGCGTGGACTAATACTCTACCGCTTGAGTTTGAGTTGATAGTCTGACAAATCTAGAAACATATACTTTGATATACTGTAGTTGAGGTTCTTTTTGAAGGCATAGAAAGCAGAAAACACAGGGCACGCAGTAGAAGTGAAGATCAAAAACTGAAAAAATCAAGAATAGAAGAATTCCCGTCCAGGGTTGGTGCCGGCTCCGGCAGCCCTAGCCGGTGCCGGTTAGGTTCTGGCCAGCATCTTGTCAATGCATGCTGCTTGGGATAATTCTAACATTCTCTACTTCCTATTTCTAAGAAGTATAATCCCGAGAGTGTAGCTGGCTTCTCCCAAGTCCTTCATGCTGAATTGACTAGACAGCCAAACCTTTGTAGATGATAATGACCCTATATGATTTTCAATGAGTAGAATAATTTTATGTGCCCAGTACATAAAATTTCTCCATCTCTACTGATAGAAATACCAGAATGGAAAGATACAAAATATCCTTGACTTATTAGTTTCGCAACCGAAATCAAATTCTGTCAAAATCCAAGTATATATAAAATATCTTTCAAAACCACTATTCTATTACAATCAAATACAAGATCCAACTCTCTCACTACAAGGGCCCAAACTTGTGCTCCATTTCTCATACGTAGTCCATATTCGCCCTTCTGGAGTATTCTAATCTTTCTAAACCCCTGCAATGAGTTACAGATGTGATCAGTGGCTCCTGAATCAACAATCCAAATGGAAGTTAAACCAACCATTGATATAGACTCTAGATAGAAAACATTACCTGTGGGGTTTTTCTTGGCTTGAAGATCCGGACACTCCTTTTTTTTAGTGTCCCTTCAGTTTACATTTGAAGCACTTGCCCTTGGGTTTGTCTTTGGGCTGGGTCGTGGGCTGGGCCGCTGCGTTCCCTTTCTTCTTCTTAAACTTCCTGGGCTTGGGCCCAATTCTAGAAGATGAAGTCTTAGCAATCATAGCCTTAGATTATGGCTTCATGACCTTCTCCGCCATCTGGAGCTCCTTCATCAACTCAGTTAAACTCGCGTTCAACTTGTTCATATTATAGTTTAACTTGAACTGAGTAAAGGAACCCGATAGAGATTCGAAAACCATGTCCATTTGGCTCTTGGAGTAAATGACAACCCCTAAGATTTCTGCCTCCTCGAAAGTAGCAATCCTTTTGAGCATATGCTCTCTGACTGATGCTCTCTCAGCCATCTTAGTGTTAATGATAGTTCGAAGAGCCTCCTGCCTTGCGGGCCAGCTCTTATCCGCGAACATCGTGGCTAATGATTGGGTTATGTCATACGCAGTGGTCATGTGCTCATGTTTGAATTAGAGCACATTAGACATGGAGGCTAACATGTAACAACAAGCCATCTCGTCGGCCTTCTTCCATACCCTCTCAGCCTCACGCTCCTCAGCTGTGGAACCCTCCCCGATAACAGGGGAGGTTTCATACAAGACATACTTATACTCTTTCGCTGTGAGTATTATGCCCAGGTTCCTCTTCCAATCCATATAGTTTGGTCCCATTAGCTTATTTTCTCAGAGAATAACGGCCAATAGACTAAAAGAACCTCCCATCATTTCTGAAAAATTGAAAAATAAAAGAAAAAGATTCAGTTTGTGAAAACAAAACAAATATGCGCAATTTATCCTTATTATCAAATCTGATAATAATCAATTTGGCTCTTAGGAAAACTGACATAGCTTCTTGGGAAGATTAACAGTTTCCTAAGCTAAGTGTATTAACCACCACAAATTAATTTCCCTTATAGGTAATGATCTAGAAGATAACTCTATCGAGTGGATGGCTATTTCCTCTCATTTTCTATAGATATACCTCGCACTATGACCTCTAACGAGGGGCTGGCCGATCATAGTACATGCCCCGAGTTACTAATTACATCCCTCCATTAAATCTAAATTCTTGTGGTATCCCCATCATATACGGGTTTACTCCTAGGGTGACGCGAGGGGACACACGATCTCTAATGAGGATCGTGATAAAAGCCGTGGGGTCGTTGGAACCCCTCTCTCACTTAGTCTTTTAAAACAAGGGTTTTCTGAAAAATGTCCTTTTGAAAGTTTCCATTAAGTTTTTCCCTTAACTCAAAAATAAAATATCTAAGTCCATAAAAATCTCTATGTCAAGGTTTATATCCTTTGAGAGTTTTCTCCTATGGACTAATTTTATTTAAGTTAAAAACTTAATGATTTCAAAAAAATTTCAATTAAAACTGTCTAGAGACTTTGGTCTCAAGTTTATTTGACAAAACAATTTTTCTTGTGTCAAAATAAAATAAAATAGCTTTCTATTTTAACCTTATAAAAATATCTAAATCCAATATATTTTCTATATCAAGGATTAAATCCTTTGAAAAAATATCTAAGGATTAATTTTTATTCAAGTTAAAATAACTATTTAATTTGTAGCAAAATATTTTCCTTGTCAAAAACATTCCCAAAGACTTTGGTCTTTGAGAAAACGTGCACATAGATACCAAAAATAAATAGCATGATAGAAAACAATAGACGTTTTCATGCTCTTCTATTTTTCAAACCGAGTGCTCAGATAATAGAATTAAACACATTAATTAATTAATTAATGGTCTTGTTTAATCCTAAAATCCCTTACTAATATTTTTCATGCAAAAATATTTCTTGAATATTAACTATTGCAAAATATTAACTTCGCCTGGTATGGACCCCAAAACCAAAAGAAATTGCAAGAAGAATTACAAGGGAAAAAAAAATTCTTGGTCCACTACACCCGCCACACTGGATTAGCCACCCCATCCGAACTGTGGTCCACTGCACCCGTTGCACAGAACCAACACCCATGAGAAACTAGCGCGCGCACTAGCTATCCAGACCTAAACCGGCGTCGGTTCAGCACCCCAAGTCGGCGCCAGTTGCGGTCTGACCGGCTCTTCCTGCAGTTTTTTCTGTGAATTTCCTCTGCAAATTTCCTCTGTTTTCTTCTCAACTTCTGGTATCAATGGCTCTCCGATTTCAACCCAAATTTAATGAAATCAACCAAAATCAACAATTGCCTATACCTATAAACATTGGGCTTACATGATTTGCTAAGAAAAATAGTAAATTACACATCTCCTATACCTCTACCCGTGAGGTTTAACAGAGAATCTATCCATACCATAAACAGCGAAGAATCACAATTTTAATCACACATATGTGTCTAGTTTTATTCATCTAGATGCATGCTCCCTATATTTTCACAAAACCTTCATGCTCTGATACCAATTGAAGGAATAGAAAGCGGAAAACACAGAACATGTAGCGGAAGTGAAGATAAAAAATTGGAAAAACTAAGAACAGAGGAATTCCTGTCCAGGGCCGGCGCCGGCTCCGGCAGCCCTTGCTGGAGCCGGTTAGATTCTGGCGGATTTCAAGGTTAATTTTTTTTTACCTCTTTTCCTCGTTCTAAGAGTTGGCTGGACCGGAATGTGCGCAATCGGGGTAGGTGTGTTGGTAGAAGTCTCTGGTGCGATTCCTACAAGCCTCCTACTCCGTCTTTACATGAAGGTAAACGCTAAACTCTCAATCTTCCAATATATGGTCTGCCTAATTCCATTTGGTGAACAACTAACAAGGCTAAGGAATTTTTCTGGAGAGAGAGAGAGAGAGAGAAGTCTAGCTATTTTCACAGAGAGGAAGCCGTCTCTCAGAGAGTGTGTGTGTTACAACAATGTTGTTTTCAATCCTCCTGTTTAACCTAAATAAAACCCTAGGTTAAATTGGATTGGGCTATTGAACTCTTAGTTTAACCTTTTGGGCTTAATTAATTATTCTAATTAGAACAAAATAATTGACCCAACAAATAATTAATTTCCCAGCCCAAATAAACTAGTCCAATAAATAAGCCTATATTAATTTAGTCCCAGGTTAATCTTTAATTATTCAAACTGGGCTAAAGCCCTGAATAATTAATTGACCCACTAAACTAATTTAATTAATTCTCTCTCTCCATGGACCTTTTTTTTATTCTAGCCCAATAATTAAATCAGGCTATTTAAATAAAATAAATTCCATTTAATTTAAAATCAATTCCTTGGCCCATATTTAATTAGGACTTACAGTCTATATTGGGGATCAAAAGACACACCGCCTTGGCTATTAAAATGACTAAAATACCCTTGTCATATAAATAGCTGTATTTTGCATTTTAAATATTTTCTAATATCACCATAAGGAAATATTGACCCCAAGGGGAATGCTGCGTTAGCGAAGTTTCCGACCTACAGGTGTAATGACTAAAATACCCCTCTATACATCATCGTACATTTAGAGAGGAAGAAGTGTACTAACACCTCTCTAAATGACATCTACCATCCTTAGGCCTCTAGTCCAATGATCCACGACTTTCTGGATTGTTTTCGCTTTCCAAGGCAGCTACCCAAAGCAAATATCTAAGTCATGTTTCCCAGAGTCGTGGATATTTAGATCATTCAGACAACCACAATGGGTGATATAGCATAGAAACTGTCTTGTACAAGTTTGTCTTAACTAACTAGTCACACATACCCAACATACAAGTATATTGGCTCTACGATAGAACCAATGACGGACCTACCGTATGGCTTGGGCCCCCCCAAGAATTTTTTAAAATGTTAGATGTATATATAGCCTAAACACATGGCCCCCCCAAGAATATATTAAGCCCAACCCACATATCCCAATTTACTATATCTATACACACAACCTGACAACCACAACATCTGATCCCTTCCTTCCTTTCACAAATCCCCTTTTTCCTTTTCACTTTCCTTTTCAGTGTTTTCACTCCAATTTGCAAACCCCACGGTCCCAACCCACATTCCAAACAAAATTCCAACTATTTGCACTTGGTTCTTGGTCCCCAATATTACACCCACACTACCGCGGTACCGCCGTCTCTGTCCCACTGCCTATAACGCCCCACGGTTCCCACCCATAGCCAGAAACAAGAGTTTCTCCAAAAACCCAGGTCTCATTGTCGCCTGTCTCGATCCCTATTGTGCACCGCAGTCTACATATAAAGGTAAGTTATGGTTTGAGCCTTTGAGAAATAAGAATGTACATCTCAAAATATTATTTTTTTTTTTTTGTCTTAACATTAATGAATTTACTAGGATTCAGATTTCAGAATTCTGCAATACTTGGGTGGAGTGATATAAAATATGTTTATCATGAATGATGATTTTTTGAGAAAAATGGAGGATTTAGAATTTTTATTATCTTAATAACTGTCTATGTTATATGGGAAGCAAAATTGATATTGGTGTGAGACTTGGATCATGCTGTCACGAGATTTGTTTTGATATATTTAAATAAATAAATATATTCCAGATATATATTCCAGTGAGCCTGGGTGGTGGCTCCCAGTAGACCTGGGTGGTGGTTTATATATGTGTACATGCTTTTTTTTTTTTTTTGTATTATTATCAAATTTTCACATCTATGAATGCGTGTTTGTTTGTTTACATTAATATTTAGATTTATATAGACATTTTAACCAATTATATCTAAATTATGCATTAAAAGATTGTAATTTTTTTTCTTTTTTAAATCGTAGATGAAAAGAACATGTACGATTGATGCATTCTTCAAAAGGAAAAATGTTGAAACTTCAAAATCTAGTGAAGAGTCACATTCCATTGATCTTAATCCTTCAAATTCTGAAAGTCCTCTTGCAAAAACTCCACGAGTAGTTCAAGTAAGATTTGATATCAATTCTTTGGAACGTGATCCAGGGTTGCGATTGCAAATATGTGAATATCCTATTGATAGTCGTGATGAAGTTTGTAGAGCTTATATTAAGGCAGGCCCATATCAGTGTTTGCAATCTAATTATCCAAAATCAGGAGGAAAACATTCTCATAGCTTTCAAGCCTCATGGTTTAAATCATTTCCTTCATGGTTAGAATATTCTCCTAGTAAAGATGCTGCATTTTGTCTTCCTTGTTATCTATTCTATAAAAAAAGATGGACGTTTTGGATCAGATTCATTCACTGTTAATGGTTTTCGTTCATGGAAAAAGGTGAATGATGGTGAAAATTGTGCACTTTTGGCACACGTAGGAAAAAGTCCAAATTCTCCTCATAGAAAGGCTGAGAAAGCATGTGATGATCTTATGAATCAAGATGGGCATATTGAAAAAAAATTTATGAAATTTACTTCCAAGCAAAAGGAAGAAAATCGACTTTGTTTGAAAGCTTCCATTGATGTTATTAAATGGCTTACATTTCAAGGATGTGCTTTTAGAGGTCATGATGAGATAAAATCATCAAAAAACGAAGGGAACTTTCTTGAATTGTTGAGTTTCGTAGCATCTTATAATAATAAAGTTAGTAGAAGTTTTGAGTAATGCTCCTCAAAATGCCTTATATACATCACATAGAGTGCAAAAGGAAATTTTACAAGTCATGGGACTAAAAGTGAATAATGCTATTCGTGAAGAAATTGGTGATGCAAAATTTTGTATAGTTGTTGATAAAGCTCGAGATGAATCTAAAAAGGAGCAAATGGCTATTGTTTTAAGATTTGTTGACAAAAATGGCTGTGTATAGGAGCATTTTTTTGGGCTTGTTCATGTAAAGGACACTGCTGCATTGACATTAAAAGACGCAATTATTTCTGTCCTCTCTCGTCACAGTCTTGATGTTCAAAATATTCAAGGACAAGGTTATGATGGGGCAAGTAACATGCGAGGGAAATGGAATGGATTACAAGCTTTGATTTTAGATGAATGCCCTTATGCTTACTATGTTCATTGTTTGGCACATCGTCTATAGTTAGCTTTAGTTGCCGCATCAAAAGAAGTTATTCCTATTCATCACTTTTTTGGCAAATTAAGCAGTATAATTAACATTGTTGGTGCTTCATGTAAGCGTAATGATCAACTAAAAGCTGCTCATACTTCAAATATTACCAATTTACTTGCTAATGATGAGCTTGAGAGTGGCAAAGGACTTAATCAAGTTGGCAGTTTACAGAGGGTAGGAGATACACGTTGGAGTTCTCATTTGAAATCTATTGTTAGTTTGATGAATATGTTCAGTGCAACTTGTGAAGTTTTACTTAATATCATCGAGGATGGGGTTACACTAACTCAGCGTGGAGATGCAGATGTAGCTTACGAGGCATTAACTTCATTCGAATTTGTTTTCATAATGCATCTCATGCGAACAATCTTAGAGATCTCTAATTTGCTTTACCAAGCCTTGCAACCTCAATCTCAAGACATTTTAAATGCAATGCATCTTGTTTCGTCCACTAAGTTTCTGATTCAAAAATTAAGAGATGAAGGATGGAATGAATTAATCTTGAAGACAAAATCCTTTTGTGAGATAGTTAATATTCCTATTCCAAATTTAGATGCACCTTATATTACATGAAGAGGAAGAGCCCGTCATCAACAAGAAACAATTACAGTTGAGTATAACTGCAGAATTGATATTTTCAATGCTGTTATCGACACTCAATTGCAAGAGTTGAATAGCAAATTCAATTATCATACCGTAGAATTGCTAATTTGTTGTTCAGCTTTAGATCTAAGGGAGATGTGCAAATCATTTAGAATTGATGATATTTGCAAGTTAGTTGAAAAGTTCTATCCTAGAGACTTCAATGAATATGAGATGATACCATTAAGATTGCAATTTGAGCATTTTCATCATGTGATACAAATTCCTGATTTCAAAAAGTTGTCTACTATATCTGAATTATGTCAATAGATGGTCAAGTCAAGGAAGTTTGAAATTTATCTACTTGTGTATCGTGTGGTAACCCTTATTCTTACTCTTCCAGTTTCTACACTACCACAGAGCGATCTTTTTCAATTATGAATATAGTAAAGACCAAACTTTGAAGCAAGATGGAAGATGATTTTCTATCAGATTGTTTGTCAGTATATATTGAAAAAGAAATTGCAAAAAAATTTAGTATAGATTCACTTATAGATGATTTTCGTGATTTGAAAGAGAGAAGATCTGCATTTTGATGTATTATATTTTTTATAGTATACTTTGAAACTATTTTGGTAGGTTTAATATTACTATTTTCATAAATTATTGAACATATGAAATTTAGTTTAATTTGTTATTGGCCCCCCAATAATACAATTCTGCGTCCGCCCCTAGATAGAACCTCAGCTATAGCATATCAAAGTATATGCTTCCAGCTTCGTCAGACCACCAACTCATACTCAAGTCGTAGAGTACTAGTCCACGCTGTAGCGGTAGTAGTCTAGGTTTCTATCATATAGTACTTTTAGAAACTACTACTACAGGTCATGTTCTATGTATTCGAAATACGCTTATGTCATGAAGTGAGTGGACTACTCACTGGGTAAAGGTAAGCCATTCCCTATTTAGAATTTACAACATAATAACCAAGACATGATGAGATTCCCATTCTCATCAATCGATTAAGAACGAAAGTTTATGTGTTAAGTAACCCGCGATCCATACCTTACTGTGAAAGACCTCCATTCACATGGACCACTTACTTAAACACAATGGGTCTTTTTCAACCGTAATTGTGCACAAATAAAATGTAAATTCACAAATAATTTCTGAAAATAAATTCTTTTATTAAAACATTCGATATTTACATCAGAAACCTAGTCTAAAAGGGAATATTTTTCAACACTTTAGTAGAACCAATATACTTGTATGTTGGGTATATGTGACTAGTTAGTTAAGACAGACTTGTACAAGAAAGCTTCTACGCTATATCGCCGCTTGTGACTGTTCAAATGATCTAATTATCCAGTGCTCTGGAGAACATAGCTTGGATATTTACTTTAGGGTAGCTCCCTTAAAAAGTGAAAACATTCCAGAAGTCATGGATCATTGGACTAGAGGTCTAAGGATAGAAGATGTCTATTAGAGAGGTGTTAATACTCTCTTCCTCTCTAATTGCATAGTGATGCATAGAGGGGTATTTTAGTTATTACACCTGTAAGTCGAAGACTTTGCTAATACAGCATTGCCCTTGGGGTCAATATTTCCTTATGGTGATATTAGAAATTATTTAAAACGCAAAATATAGCTATTTATATAGCAAGGGTATTTTGGTCATTTTAGTAGCCAAGGCGATATATTTTTTAGTCCCCGAAATAGCCCTTAAGTCATGAAAGATTTGGGTTACGAATGGTCTATTTGGACTTGTTAATTATTTATTGGGTTGTTTAATAAAGCCCAAAAAAATAAATAATTGAGATTTATTATTTATGGGTGTTCAAACCCAAGAATAAATAATTTCTGATAAACCGGCCGATCCCTAGTTTGCTAGCGCCATGCTTCTATCATTGCGTTAGCATCGGCTGGTGGTGCTGGCTGCTAATTCTGCATAGGAAAATTTAGCATAATTGGCCAGGAACCTTGTCTTGGAAATAGGGCCATCTCAGGGTATTCTGCTCCCTGCATCAGATAAGTTGTCGCCGTTGCAGGATACACGGATAGAACAGTTGTAGCAAAACTATGTGGCCTTCCCAATCATAAACAAACACTCTTGTTAGGAGCTGCCATTGGGTCGAAAGATACCTATACCCCCATTGGTTTCTGGATCCCCATGATCAAGTATAGTATGATTCTTCCTAAGAAAGGATCCACGGGGACCATCTTCTGTGTCGCTAATCCCTAATTCCCTTAGTGCCCCCGGGCATTGGAAATAATGGTTCCTTGCACAACAATTACACCGACCCATAAGATGGTGCCCAACGTTCAAGGCAAACAAATACACCACTGCCTGAGGTATTCCGTGAGCATTTTGCCGCTGTTCAAAATTATGAAGCTCATTCTTAAGCAGTAGCTGGAACACTGTGGCAAATTGAGGAATAAGGTTCTGAATAAGTTCGCCTGTACATTGCTCCATGGCTTGCCGTATAGTAGTTGAGGATATAGGTGTCAGCTAAGACACTTGGGGGGAAGGCAAGGACTGTGCTCCTTGTTGCTCAAGAAGGGTGACCTAAGCATTACTAGAGGTCGTCACTGTAGGATCAAAGGCTCCCTGTAAAACCTAAAATGTAGGCCGATAGAATGAATTCGATAAAGGCCCTAAGAACGGCTACTACGGATTTGACATAATGCGTCCTGAACGCAGTTGCATGCAACAACTACCTTTGATCCCACCAAACATGCCAAGTTATGTTGCCTTACAAAAGGGAAGCCGATAGGAATGACGATCGGCTTCGCTTCTGATGAACATAAACAGTCTGATGGAAGAATGAATATGAGAGTCTGACCTTTTAAGAGATGTGGGTTCTTTAAACTTACTATAAAAAGGGTCCAAAAAGGTAGAAATATTGCATGTGGAAGCCAATAAGGATTGGAATCAGTGTATTTTGATTGACCTTGACAAAAAGGAATACAAAAGTACTGAAATTTGAAATCAAAGTAAAATAAAACAAAAAGCCAAAAAATAAAGAAAACTTCTGAAAACTAATCAAAGCTGTAAATAAAGACAAAGATAAATAAAATGTAGAATAAAATAGGAATTGAAAACTTGAAACTAGTAATCTTGTGGGTGTGTTTGTTGGTTGGTTCTTTCGAGACTCCTTGCCCGTTTTATACTTGTTGTGGTATTGTAACTGACTGCTGAACGTGGAGAAAATCTCACTTCATGGCTCAACCTTAGCGATTAAGTGTAGTAATGCTTTGCCGATCGTGCCGAGACATGAAGGTGACAATTTAACAACACTTAGTTCTGATGTTGATCGAGTGTATTGGTTGAAAAATACCTAACGTCATCATCAGCTTGGGAAAATTCCTATCAGCATCGGCTTAAAGTTACCGTTGCAACAACTCCACCAAAGTTGACGTCAACACTTACAAAAATAGAAATGTCATATTCCTTTTTTAATTCATTTCTTAAGGGCTAAGCACCAAAAGCGGGAAAATAACTAAGATCGACATTGTTAACTATCATTTATAGTCTATAAATTATTTTTGTAGACTCCTCCTCTGCTGAAAAGCTTTTATGTATATCAATAATTGATTACCGTACACTTATTATGTTGGACAAAAACCACTACTTAATGCCTTTTTCGAAATATTCAACTGTTTGCCAATTAAATATTGTTTAAACATTCTGTATTTCGAATCGCGAATTTTCTATGATTAAAAAAAAATTGATCAACACTCAGTGCAGTCATGTTTTCTAATATTTGTTTTCAAAATTAGACAGTGGATGCTAATGATTAAAATTACAATTTTATTATTTTTCTAACTTATTTTTTATTTGTACATTTACAATGGCAGTGATTTGTCTTTAATAAAAGAAAACTTTTATTTTCCATGTCAATGTTTTTTCCACTTTGATTTTATCTGTAAAGAAAAAAAAAATTCTTCTACATTATTTAGTTTTTCCTAATATACACATGATAAATGTACCAATGTAGATAGTAATTTAAAAAATCATAAACTATTATTAATTTACTACCCAGTTTCGTTTAATTCCATTGGCCCCTCATGCCTCCTTTCCATAGGGCCCCAGCCCTCAGCAGTCATTATCAGTTATTATAAATGTGAATCTCTATCTCTATCCCTTCCTAATACATTGATTCAAACTAATAATATGAGAATTACAAACATTTCTTTTGGAGTTTGGCTTCTTTTAGCATCCACAAGCACAACAAATAGGCACCTTCCTATGTCGAAAAATCCTCACACTCCATTTATTACACATTTGGTAAATCCTCAATAGAAGCTTATGCATTTTACACTGAACAGCCACAGGGAAAAAGAAGTTAAAAATAAATGATCCTTAGACTGCATCTCCTAAGAACACAACAGTACACATTCACTCCTAAAATAATATTGCTTATTTAACAATTCCAATTAATATTCTACAAATATAAAAAATTATCAAAAAATAAAAATAAATAATTGTTATAATATCAGCTCCAAAGAGATCACAACGCTTGAGTGCTTTTGAGTTTTATAAGCAATATTAATTGTATAAAGCCTTTACACACTTTTTAATTAGAAGATGGGTGTCGGGAAAGCCAAATCACGGAGACTCTTAACCTGTAAATTGAAGAAAAATGAGGAAACAAAATGAGTCCTATTGTAATTAGGCTTTCCCCACACCCACTAGATGGCTAATTGATTGGAAGAAAGAGTAGCAAAGTAAAAAAGAGGATTTGAGCAAAACAATTTATACTAAAATTGAAGCACAGGTGCTCTAAATAACTTAAACAACAAAAGGGATGATTATAAGGGAAATAGCTGGTATTTCACAAATGTTTGAGACTCACCAAACAACTAGTCCAAGCCTCCAGCAAAGGAAACCAAACAAGAAAATACAACAAAAAAAAAAAAACCAACATGGCTTCAAATCGGTAACACCCTTTACTAAGTGGCCTAATGGCCAGGGAATATCACCCAGTCCTTTTAGACCAGGGGTCTTTATAACAAAAGAAGAGAAAGAAATAACTGGGTAAACTGAATATTAGACCTCAAAGTGTGAAATTGAATTTGCTATCTAAATAAATCCCAATACAAAGATGTAAGGGAAAACCTTGCTAACCAAACTACAACTACTATATAACATAAGAAGAATGATAGAAATAAAGTATCAAACCTAGTCTATTACAAATAGATCTTCTGCACTCGGCCTTGATAAATATATATATATATATATATATATATATATATATATATATATGCTACCCTAAAAACCATAGTTAGAAAAATTGGTGTGAGATTATAATTAATCTCAGTAAGTTTGTAGTGTGAAAGTGACAGTTAAAAATTTAATAGCATGATGCAGGAATATGCAATAATCTGAACGGATGTAATCATCAGAAAATTTAGCATTTATTCATCTCAAATTCTTTTTCAAATTTTTGAGAGAAAATCAAAATTACGGTTAAATATGATGTATATAAGAATTTTGTTAGGCAATAAATTTAAGTCAAAATTCCTGGAACGATCGGCGAAAATCTTAAACCCGTCATCAACCAGTCATATCGCATGTCGAGACCGCATATCTATGATATCTCATAATACGACCATGGCATAATTAATGCCGAGAAAACACATTGGGCAGGGTGTACATCCCTTCCGAGAGGATACCCCACCATCCCTCTCATAAACAAACAGATCGGATGTCCCACGTCCATCCTCTGGTTCCCTCTCGAGATATTGTATTGCTAGCTAATGACCCAGCTCAACTAATAGGACTATCGCCCCGTTTAGAAAAGACAGTTTCCGAAGATGGCCAATCAATAGGAATCCTCTAATATTCTAACGAAAGCTAGTTCTATAGTCTCGCCCTTGAGTACTCAAGTCTAAAACAAAGCAGTACAAGAAATTTCCATTCCAATGTAGAATATACAATTGCCAAAATATTGTTCCAAACCTGAAAACCTTACTTTGTTTGAAATTCAACCCTACCTTAAACCCAAAATCGTATTTTCTCCCCAAAGTTTTCAAAACTGAAATTCCTACATCCGTTCTAACTATATTTGTTCAAGGCATAATAAAATCATTTCGTTCATAAAATACCTCAAAGCGATATTGATAGGAGCCAAATTCTCATACTATGATTTTCACAATAACATTGTTGCCGCACAAAAAGGGAGCTAATGGAATTAGAAATTGTTTTCTCTTTCGATAAACATAAACAGTTCGATGGAAAAATGAATGCAAGATTCGGACCTTTTAAGAGACATGGGTTCCTTGAACTTACTATAGAAAGGGTCCAAGAAAGTAGGAAGATTGCATGCAAAAGACAAAAAAGATTGGAAATAATGTGTTTCAATTGATTTTGATGAAAGAAGTACAAAATTACTGAAATTTAAACCCAAAGCAAACTGAAACAGAAAGCAAGTAATAAAGGAAAATAAAAGAAACTTCTAAAACTAATCAAAGCTGTGAATAAGAACAAGGAAAATGCAAAATAAAAGGAAAATGAAACTTGAAACTGGTAATCTTCTAGATGTTTTTTGCTCGTGTTTGTTCTGGAAATCCTTGCCCATTTATGCTTGTTGTGGCGTTGCAACCGACTATCTATACGTGGAGAAAATCTCGTTTCATGGCTTAACTTTAGCGATTGCGGTAGTAATGCTTTACCGATTGAGCCAAGATGTGGGGATGATGTCTATCGACTCAACAGTTCCTAGTTCTAATGTTGACCGAGTATATCGTCTGAGAAATAATTGACGTCATCATCGGTTTGGAGGAATTTCTATCAACATCAGTTCAATATTACCGTTGTAGCGGCTAGACTAAAGTTGACGTCAACACATGCCCCCGAGGCTCGACCAGGTAATGCGACAGGAATCGTGCCTCTTTTCAATTCATAGCTGCTCTTGTATCAGTATTCGTTAGATTTTAGCTGAGGTAATAGATTGCTCTTTCAGCCCTCTGTGCATCATCTTTAGCTAATAAGCTTCCAATAGACTCCTGAGCCCTCAAAATGTATAATTTCAAGGGTGTCTTATCGTGTGGCGATATCAAAATAAGTGGTTGTGATAAAGCTATTTTGATCTGATCGAAAGCCATTTGGTGCTCAGATTGCTAGATAAACTCTTGAGATAACTTCAACTGAAGTAAAGAGGAGAATGCATTTTGCTTTCCAGCAGTATTTGATAGAAAACGTCGCAGGAAAGTAATCTTCCCAATGAAACGCTGGAATTCTTTCTTGGATCGTGGTGGCCTTGTCTATAGGATATCTCTTTTTTTGTTCTGATCCACTTCAATTCCTCTTTGATGTACTAGGAATCTGAGAAAATTTCCAACTGAAACTCCGAAAGCGTATTTGGCGGGGTTAATTTTGAGTCGGTACTTGTGCATTCGGAAAAATGCTTGCTCCAAACACATCAGGTGTTGTGAAAAAGTGGGCGACTTGACTACAAGATTATCAATGTAAACTTCCATGGTTTTGCTAATGAGTTAATGGAAAATAAGGTTCATAGTTCTCTGGAAAGTAGCCCCAATATTCTTTAAGCATAAGAGCATGACTAGCCATTCGAACAAACCGATGGAGCCTAGACATCGGAATGCTGTCTTTTGCGTATCCTCTTCGGCTATAAATATTTGATTATAACCAGAATATCTATCTATAAAGCTTAAAAATCGGTTTCCTACTATCGAGTCTACCAACATGTCGGCCATTGGCATGGTGTATTCATCTTTTGGCGTAACCAAATTCAAATTCCTGAAATCAACACAAACTCGCAACTGGCTATTTTTCTTGATGACAAACAATGTTAGACATCTAGTCTGCATATCGACAAGTACGGATGAAACCACACTGAAGTAACCTCTCTATTTCTTCTTTGATTCTAGGTAGGAGTGTGCGATTAAAATGTCAGGCAGGTTGCTTATGAGGCTTAAAACTTTCCTTTATTGGTAAGCGATACTAACGATACCTCTGTCCAACCCTGGCATTTCATGATAATCCCACACAAAGCAATCTTTGTACCTTCCATCCCTTCTATTGTGATCTGATTGTGGGCCATGGTGAGCTTAGCATACTGGCTTGGATCGAAGGTAGAACGGTAAAATAAATTCTCGTTTATGTGCACTTCTGCTGAGAATGGGTTGAGATCGACTGGTATCTTTTCCACTCAATCTCTATCCCAAATTAACATCATTTGGTAAAGCGTCAATGGAACAAAATGATTTGCATAAATCCAATCTCTACTCAGTAGGACAAATAAGATGGTTTTGTCGTGATTATAAAGAAAATGGTCTTACTGACCTTAGATCTAATTGCCACCTCAAAAGTAATAATTTCTTCTGCTCTGGCTGCAACTCTGGTAAAATTGAGCATTTGGACATCGTTAGGAGATAAATTAAGTTTGTTCTTACCCAGGTGTCTTAAAGTTACCAATGGCATTACATTCAGTACAACCTCTTCATCGATGAAGAACTGGGAAAAAGGTTTTCCGTTGATATGTGCCTTGATATACAACGGCTTGAGGGGATTAGTATGTTCTGCCGTGGGGATTGGAAAGAACATTCCTTCTGATGGTGCCTTGACTTCGATGAGCTCAACGGTAGCTTTTTGCGTTGCATAATAGTCTTCCTCCACCATTTCTTGCTTGGCACTTGCTCGGAATTGTGATGGAAGAATGCTAAGTATATTTTGACTCGAGGTAGGATGCACCTACTCATCTAACCATTCCTTAGGCATTTATCTCTGCTGAACCCGTTTCCTTTGGTCTCACTATTTCTGAATCTTGGTAAGATGGGAGCGACAACCCGGAAAGAATGACTCTTTATGAAGTATATACATTGTGAACTTCTCATTTTTTCCATGAAAGTGAGATGTGAGGGTCAGGATAATAAGCCGAGTGAAAATCGATAGTCGATCATCCAACCTTTGGAACGTTATTCCTTTCACTTCAAAGATTTTGGACTGGTCTTTGATGAAAGAATCTCTTGGTTTATTTTTAACATCTTCCTTACAAGTTTATACTGTTGGAAAATATGTCCTCTTAGACTAGGTTTTTTATGTAAAAATCGAATGTTTTAATAAAAGAATCTATTTTCAGACATTATTTGTAAATTTACAATTTTATTTGTGCACAATTACGTTTGGAAAAGACCCATTATGTTCAAGTAAGTGGTCCATGTGAATGGAAGTCTTTCACAGTAAGGTATGGATCACGGGTTACTTAACACATAAACATTTGTTCTTAACCGATTGATGAGAATGGGAATCTCATCATGTCTAGATTATTATGTTGTGAATTCCAAATGGGGAATGGTTTACCTTTAACCAGTGAGTAGTCCACTCACTTCATGACATAAGTATATTTCAAATACGTAGAACCAGACCTGTAGTAGTGGTTTCTAAAAGTACTATATGGTAGAAACCTAGACTACTACCGCTACAGCGTGGACTAGTACTCTACACCTTGAGTATGAGTTGGTGGTCTGACGAAGTTGGAAGCATATACTTTGATATGCTATAGTTGAGGTTCTATCGTAGGGCCAATATACTTGCATGTTGAGTATGTGTGACTAGTTAGTTAAGACAGACTTATACAAGATAGTTTCTATACTATATCGCCCTTTGTGGTTGTCTGAATGATCTAAATATCTAGGGCCCTGGAAAATATGACTTGGATGTTTGCTTTAGGGTAGCTCCCTTGAAAAGCAGAAACAATCCAGGAAGTCGTGGATCATTGGACTAGAGGCCTAAGGATGGTAGATGTCATTTAGAGAGGTGTTAGTACACTTCTTCCTCTCTAAATGTACGGCGGTGTATAGAGGGGTATTTTAGTCATTACACGTGTAGGTCGGAGACTTTGCTAACGCAGCATTGCCCTTGAGGTCAATATTTTCTTATGGTGATATTAGAAAATATTTAAAATGTAAAATACAGTTATTTATATGGTAATGGTATTTTGGTCATTTTAATAGCTAAGGCAGTGTGTTTTTTGGTCCCCAGTATAGACCGTAAGTCCTAATTAAATACGGGCTAAGGAATTGATCTTAAATTAAATAGAATTTATTTTATTTAAGTAGTCTGATTTAATTATTGTGCTAGAATAAAATAAAGGTTCATGGAGAGAGAATTAATTAAATTAGTTTAACAGGTTAATTAATTATTCAGGGCTTTGGCCTAGTTTGAATAATTAAAGATTAACCTGGGATTAAACTAATATAGTCTTATTTATTGGACTAGTTTACTTGGGCTGGGAAATTAATTATTTGTCGGTCCATTATGTTAGTTCTAATTAGAATAATTAATTAAGTCTAAAAGGCTAAACTAAGAGTCTAATGGCCCAATCCAGTTTAACCTAAGGTTTATTTAGGTTAAACAGGAGAAGGCGAAAGCAAGAACTTGATTCTCTGAGACAGCTTCTTCTTCGTGGAAAAAGCCAGACGTCTCTCTCTCTCTCTATCTCTCTCTCTCTCTCTCTCTCTCTCTCTCTCTCTCTCTCTCTCTCTCTCTCTCTCTCTCTCTCCAGAAAAAGTTCTTTAGTCTGTGAGTTGTTCACCAAATGGAATTAGACAGCCCATATACTGAAAAATCGAGAGTTTAGCGTTCACCTACATGCAAAGACGGAGTAAGAGACTTGCAGGAATCGCACCAGAGGTCTCCACCAGCATACCTACCCCGGTTCCGCACATTCCAGCCCAGCCAATTCTAAGAAGGAGGAAAATAGGTATTTTTTTTAAAACTTCGGAATCCGTATAGGGCATGACCAGTGCCGGCTCTATTCAGAGTTCCCTGTTCTTAGTTTTTCCAGTTTTTTTTTTTTGTTCTCACTTCCGTTGCGTGCCCTGTGTTCTCCCTTCTTATGGCCTTCAATTGGTATCAGAGCCTGAAGATTTTGTGAAAATATAGGGAGCATGCATCTAGTCAAATAAAACTGGACTCATATGTGTGGTTTAAATCGTGATCCTTCGCTATTTTGGTATGGATAGATTCTCTGTTAAACCTAGCGGGTGAAGGTATAGGAGATTTGTAATTTACTGTTTTTCTTAGTAAATCATGTAAGCCCAATGTTTATGGATATAGGCGATTGTTGGTTTTGGTTGATTTCATTGTATTTGGATTGAAATCGGAGAGTCATTGATACTAGAAGTTGAGAAGAAAACAGAGAAAAAAAAAACTGCAGGAAGAGCCATCCAGACCGGAACCAGAACCGGCACCGTCTAGGCCGCTCAAACTGGCGCCGGCTAGGGTTTGGAATTCAATCCGCATACGGGTCTCCCAAGGGTCCTGGTTCTGTGCGGAGGGTGCAGTGGACCAAGGATTTTTTTTTTAATTTTTCTTGCAATTTCTTTTGTTTTTGGGGTCCATACCAGGTGAAGTTAATATCTTGCAATAGTTAATATTCAAGGAATATTTTTGCATGAAAATATTAGTAAGGGATTTTAGGATTAAACAAGACCATTAATTAATTAATTAATGTATTTAATTCTATTATCTGGGTACTTAGGTTTAAAAAATAGAATAGCATGAAAATATCTATTGTTTTCTAGCATGCTATTTATTTTTATGTACCTATGTGCACGTTTTCTCAAAGACCAAAGTCTTTAGGAATGTTTTTGACAGGGAAAACATTTTTCTACAAATTAAATGGTTATTTTAACTTCAACAAAAATTAATCCTTAGATGTTTTCTTAAAGGATTTAATCCTTGACATATAAAATATATTGGATTTAGATATTTTTGTAAGTTAAAATAGAAAGCCATTTGGTTTTAATTTTAGGCACAAGAAAATTATTTTGTCAAATAAATTTGAGACCAAAGTCTCTAGAAAGTTTTAATTGAAAATTTTTTTAAATCATTAAGTTTTTAACTTAAATAAAATTAGTCCATGAAAAAAACTCTCAAATGATATAAACCTTGACATAGAGATTTTTATGGACTTAGACATTTTATTTTTGAGTTAAAGAAAAAAAAACTTAACGGTAATTTTCAAAAGGACGTTTTTCAGAAAGCCCTTGTTTTAAAAGACTAAGTGGGAGAGGGGTTTCAACGGCCCCACGACTTCCATCACGATCCTCATTAGAGATCGTGAGTCCCCTCGCGTTACCCTAGGAGTGAACCCGTATAGGATGAAAATACCACAAGGATCTAGATCTAATGGAGGGATGTAATTAATAACTTGGGACACGTACTATGATCAACCAGCCCCTCGTTGGAGGTCATAGTGCGAGGTATGTCCATAGGAAATGAGAGGAAATAGCCATCCCCTCGATGGAGTTATCTTCTAGATCATTACCTAGAAGGGAAATTAATTTGTGGTGGTTAACACACTTAACTTAGATAACTGTTAATCTTCCCAATAAGCTATGTCAGTTTTCCTAAGAGCCAAATTGATTATTATCAGATTTGATGATAAGGATAGAGTGCACATATTTGTTTTATTTTCACAAACAGAATCTTTTTCCTTTTATTTTTCGATTTTTCAGAAATGGTGGGAGGTTCTTTTAGTCCATTATCCGTTATTCTCCAAGAGAATAAGCTAATGGGACCAAACTATATGGACTGGAAGAGGAACCTGGACATAATGCTCATAGCAGAAGAGTATAAGTATGTCCTTTACGAAACATGCCCTATTATCGGGAAGGGTTCTACTGCCGAAGAGCGTGAGGCTGAGAGGGTATGGAAGAAGACCGACGATATAACTCGTTGTTACATATTAGCCTCCATGTCTAATGTGCTCCAATCCAAACAAGAGCACATGACTTCTGCGTACGACATATCTTAATCATTAGCCACGATGTTTGCGAATAAGAGCCGGCCCGCAAGGCAGGAGACTCTTCGAACTATCATTAACACTAAGATGGCTGAGGGAACATCAGTCAGAGAGCATATGCTCAAGATGATTGCTATTTTTGAGGAGGCAGAAATCTTAGAGTCTGTCATTAACCCCGAGAGCTAAGTGGACATGGTTCTCGAATCTCTACCGGGTTCCTTTACTCAGTTCAAGTTGAACTACAACCTGAACAAGTTGAACATGGGTTTAACTGAGTTGATGAAGGAGCTTCAGATGGCGGAGAAGGTCATGAAGCCACAATCGAAGGCTATGATTGCTAAGGCTTCATCTTCTAAAACTAGGCCAAAGCCTAGAAAGTTCAAGAAGAAGAAGGGGAACGCAGTGGCCTAGCCTAAAACCCAGTCCAAAGACAAACCTAAGGGCAAGTGCTTCAAATGTAAATTGAAGGGACACTGGAAAAAGGAGTGTCCAGATCTTCAAACCAAGAAAAATTCCACAGATAATGTTTTCTATCTAGAGTCCATATCAATGGTTGGATTAACTTCTACTTAGATTGTTGATTAAGGAGCCAATGATCACATCTGTAACTCCTTGCAGGGGTTTAGAAAGATTAGAAGACTCCAGAAGGGCGAACATGGACTACGTGTGGGAAATGGAGCCCAAGTTTGGGCCCTTGTAGTGGGAGAGCTGGATCTTATTTTTTATTGTAATAGAATAGTGGTTTTGAAAGATATTTTATATGTACCTAGATTTCAACAGAATTTGATTTCGGTTGCGAAACTAATAAATCAAGAATATTCTGTATCTTTCTATTCTGGTATTTCTATCAGTAGAGATGGAGAAATTTTATGTACTGGGCACATGTATGGGAATTTATTTTTCTTAAACCCTATTAACAATCAATTAAATAACGCTCAAACTGAACCTTTAATAAGGAAGAGAAAGACCAATATCAATGACTCTTATTTTTTGCATCTAAGGTTGGGTCATATCAACTCAACTAGGATTCAAAGACTAATCCATGATGGGCCCCTGGGCTCATTGAGATTGAAAAATTAGCCTCAGTTTGAATCTTACCTAATGGAAAAGATGACCAAAAGGTCATTTACCCCTAAGGCGGATAGAGCTAAGGAGGTATTGAGTCTTGTTCACACTGATGTGTGTAGTCCCTTGTCTACACTAGCTAGAGGGGGTTTTGAGTACTTCATCACTTTCACGGATGATTGTACAAGGTTTGGTTACATTTGCCTGATGAAATGAATGTCTGACTCTTTTGACAAGTTCAAAGAGTTTAAGGCTGAAGTGGAGCGTTGGACAAGTAAATTGATCAAAACCTTATGATCGGATAGTGGTGGAGAGTACCTCCTTGGTGAATTCAAGGACTACATGGTACATCATGGGATAGTTTCTCAACTCTCTACGCCGGGGACACCCTAGGAGAACAGAGTAGCTAAGAGAAGGAACAGGACATTGATGGAAATAGCCCGAAGCATGATGTCTCATGCTACTCTTCTAGTGTCTTTTTGGGGATATGCCCTGGAAATAGCGGTATACATTCTGAACTTGGTGCCTTCCAAGTCAGTACTTAGGACTCCCTATAAGATATAGATTGGGCGTAAGCCAAGTCTAAATCATCTCATGATATGGGATTGTCTAGCTTATGTACTAGTCAAGGGAGACAAGTTGGAACCAAGATCAGAATTATGCTATTTTGTTGGGTATCCAAAAGGGACAAAGGGTGATTACTTTTATCATCCTAAGGAGCAGAAAGTACTAGTTAGTACCAATGCTAGATACTTAGAGGATAATCAGAGTACCTCCACTAAAGGTTCAACTAGGTTGGAACTTAAGGAGAAGTTATCTTCGGAGTCAACTTCTTCTGACCCGATTGTGGAACAAAAAGAGGCACAGCCTCAAGAGTTTGTACATATGGAGTCTCGTCGTAGTGGGAGAGTGTATAGGGTTCCAGAGAGATGGACTGGAGAAGCTTTCGAGCTAGTCTCCGACCATCAGGAACGCAACCCTACTTGATACGAGGAGGCTATTGCTAATGCCGATGCAAATCTATGGCATGAAGTAATGAAAACCGAGATTGAGTCTATGTACTTCAATCAAGTTTGGGATCATGTAGCTTCACCTAAAGGGATAAAACCCATTAGGTGTAAATGGGTATACAAGAGAAAGAGGTGAGTAGATGGGAAGGTGAAAACCTTCAAAGCTAGGCTTGTGGTGAAAGGGTATACTCAGAAAGAGGGAATCGATTATGAGGAAACGTTTTTCCCAGTAGCCATATTTAAGTCCATCCATATCCTCCTTACTATCGAATGTCGTTATGACTACGAGATATGGCAAATGGATGTCAAGACGGCATTTTTAAATGGCCATCTTAGTGAAGACATCTATATGTCCCAACTGGAAGGCTTTATTGCTGAAGGCCAAGAACATATGGTTTTCAAGTTTAAGAAATCTATTTATGGACTTAAGCAGGTATCGAGAGCATGGAACATTCGTTTTGACGAGACTGTAAAGTCTTACGGTTTTGTTCAAAATGAGGATGAACCATGCGTGTATAAAAAACTTGAAGGCATTAATGTAGTTTTTCTTGTCTTCTATGTGAATGACATTCTACTCATTGGAAATGATGTAGGGTCATTGTCATCTACAAAGGTTTAGCTGTCTAGTCAATTCAGTATGAAAGACTCGGGAAAAGCCAGCTACATTCTCCGAATTAGACTTCTTAGAAATAGGAAGTAGAGAATATTAGGATTATCCCAAGCGGCATACATTGACAAGATGCTGGCCAAGTATAGCATGGACTCATGCAAGAGAGCTCTAATTCTTTGCAGACATGGGTTGTTATTTTCTTCAATTGACTGTCCTAAGTTTCAAGAAGAAAATGACAGAATGAGTAAGATTTCCTACGCTTTAGCTCCGTAAAGTCTCATGTACGCTATGCTGTGTACTAGGCCAAATATCTGCTTTGCCGTAAGCTTGGTTAGCAGATATCAGTCAAACCCTGGAGAGGTTCATTGACAAGTTGTAAAGTATATTCTCAAGTACCTCAAGGGAACGAGAGATTTTATGCTAATTTAGAGGGCTGATGACTTGGTTCCTACAGGATACACAGACTCAAACTTCCAGGCAGATAAGGATGAGAGAAAATCCACTGGTGGATATGTTTTCACTTTGTCTAGAGGAGCCATTTCATGCAGGAGTATCAAGCAATCTTGCATTGCTGACTCGACCATGGAAGTTGAGTATGTGGCAGTTTCGGAGGCATCCAAGGAAGCAGTCTGGCTCTGAAAGTTCCTTTCAGAACTTGGAGTCGTGTCATACGTGGACAGGACGATTGTTATATATTGCGACAACATTGGAGCAGTATCACAATCCAAAGAACCCAGGAACCATAAGAAGGGGAAGCACATCGAGAGGAAGTACTACCTGATCTAGGATTTAATCCAGAGACGGGAAGTCATGGTAAAACAAATTGCCTCCGAGAATATTCTAACTAATCCATTCACCTAACCTTTGGCTGAGAAAGTCTTCAAGAGACACTTAAACGCCATAGGGTAGGCACCTACAGACTTAGTCTTAGAGTGCAAGTGGGAGATTGTTGGGAAATATGCTCTCTTAGACTAGGTTTCTGATGTAAAAATCAAATGTTTTAATAAAAGAATCTATTTTAAAAAAATATTTGTGAATTTACAATTTTATTTGTGTACAATTACGTTTGGAAAAAAACCCATTGTGTTTAAGTAAGTGGTCTATGTGAATGGAAGTCTTTCACAGTAAGATATGGATTACGGGTTACTTAACATATAAACATTCGTTCTTAACCAATTGATGAGAATGGGAATCTCATCATGTCTAGGTTATTATGTTGTGAATTCCAAATGAGGAATGGTTTACCTTTAGCCAGTGAGTAGTCCACTCACTTCATGATATAAGCGTATTTCGAATACGTAGAATAGGTCCTGTAGTAGTGGTTTCTAAAAGTACTATACGGTAGAAACCTAGACTACTACCGCTATAATGTGGACTAGTACTCTACGACTTGAGTATAAGTTGGTGGTCTGACGAAGTTGGAAGCATATACTTTGATATGCTATAGTTGAAGTTCTATCGTAGGACCAATATACTTACATGTTAGGTATGTGTGACTAGCTAGTTAAGACAGACTTGTACAAAATAGTTTCTATACTATATCGCCCATTGTGGTTGTTTGAATGATCTAAATATCCAAGGCCTTGAGAAACATGACTTGGATGTTTGCTTTAGGGTAGCTCCCTTGGAAAGCGGAAACAATCTAAGAAGTCGTGGATCATTGGACTAGAGGCCTAAGAATGGTAGATGTCATTTAGAGAAATGTTAGTACACTTCTTCCTCTCTAAATGTACGACAGTGTATAGAGGGGTATTTTAGTTATTACACCTGTAGGTCGGAGACTTTACTAACACAACATTGTCCTTGGGGTCAATATTTTCTTATGGTGATATTATGAAATATTTAAAATGCAAAATACAGCTATTTATATGGTAAGGATATTTTTGTCATTTTAGTAGTCAAGGCGGTGTATCTTTTGGTCCCCCAGTATAGACCGTGAGTCCTAATTAAATACGGGTTAAGGAATTAATTTTAAATTAAATGGAATTTATTTTATTTAAGTAGCCTAATTTAATTGTTAGGCTAGAATAAAATAAAGGTCCATGGAGAGAGAATTAATTAAATTAGTTTACTGGGTTAATTAATTATTCAAGACTTTGGCCTAGTTTGAATAATTAATGATTAATCTGGGACTAAACTAATATAGGTTTATTAATTGGACTAGTTTATTCGGGTTGGAAAATTAATTATTTGTTGTGCCATTAAGTTGGTTCTAATTAGAATAATTAATTAAGTCCAAAAGGTTAAACTAAGAGTCTAATGGCCCAGTCCAATTTAACCTAGGGTTTTATTTAGGTTAAACAGGAGAAGGGAAAAGTAAGAACGTGATTCTTTGAGACGGCTTCTTCTCCGTGGAAAAAGCCAGACGGAATTAGGCACGTCATATACTGGAAGATCGAGAGTTTGGCGTTCACCTATATGCAAAAACGGAGTAGGAGACTTGCAGGAATCGCACTAGAGGTCTCCACCAGCGTACCTACCCCGGTTCCTCACATTCCGATCTAGCCAATTCTAAGAAGGAGGAAAAGAGGTATTTTTTTTTTTTTAACCTCGGAATCCGTATAGGGCACGATCGGTTCCGGCTAGGGCTACCGGAGCTGGCGCCGGCTCTGTTCGGAGTTCCCTGTTCTTGGTTTTTTTCAGTTTTTTTTTGTTCTCGCTTCCGCTGCGTGCCCTGTGTTTTCCCTTCTTAAGGCCTTCATATACCGTATATACATCGACCGCTAGGAAAGGGTCTGTATCGACTAAGGTTTCCTCACATTTGTCAGCAAATCTCACCATTCCTTCCTGTAAAGCCTTCTGAATTATATTCCTGAAAATAACACAGCTATTAGTATTATGAGAAAATGAATTATGCCACTCACAGTATCTCTTTCCCTTCAACTTCTCTGGATTTGGGATCTTGTAACCGAAAGGTAAATAGATTTGTTTATCTTTAACCATCTGATCAAAGATTTGTTGAGCCTTTAGTACATCAAATGTATAGTTAGATAGCCCCGCAAGAGAAACCTCCTCCTTCTCTTTACTAGGTTTCAAAAAAAGACAACTATTAGATGAACCTTTTACTAATTCTGCCACCATTACCTCTATCAGTTGTTCCTCCTCGTTGTCCGTAACATCATCAACAACTGATATCATAGTTTACCTATGAGAGAACTTGACAGACTGCTTCTTCTCATTTTCTTTGATCATTTGTTCTATTATGACAGCATAGGAAAGCCAATGGGATAAATCAGAAAAATCTTAGAGAATGAGACACTCATTGAGCTGCAGATGCTTTCTGTTGAGGGCTATTCTAGCACATTCTATTTCGGGCAATTGAATGGTACATTTGGCCTTAGTCTGCTGAAACCGCTCAATGAATTCTGCTGCACTTTCAGATGACTTTTGTTTGACTGCTAGGAGATCTGCTATGGATATCTCAAGGGCGATTTGAAAAATCGCTCATGAAAAATCCGTTTCATATATGACCATGAATACGCAGAATTGGGAGTCAAATTTACATACTAAATAAATGCTGCTCCTGTCAAGGATAAAGAAAATAATTGCAATTTATGTCAGTCACTGTTCCTGAATTTTCTACATTGTGTCATGAACCTCTCGATATGTTCCATGGTTGATTTGTTGTCCTCTCTAGAGAATGTGGAGAATTTAAGTAATTTAAACCCTTGAGGTAACACTGCCATAGAATCTACCCATTCGGGATAAGATTTCTAATAGACTGGCCGATCCTTGGTCTGCCGATGTAATGCTTCTGTGATTATATTAATATCAGCTGATAATGTTAGTTGTTGATTCTGCATAGAGGAATTTAGCACGGTTGGACAAGAAACTTGCCTTGAAATGGGGCCATTTCAAGGTATCCTGCTCCCTGCAACGGATGAGCTGTCACCGTTGTAGGATACGTGGGAGGATCAGTTTTAGCATAGCTTTGTGGCCCTCCATACGAGGAAAAAATACTCCTGTTAGATGCCGTTGTTGGGTCGAAAGATACCTATACCACCATTAGTGCCTAGACCTCCATAATCGGGTATAATGCGATTCTTTCCAAGAAATGCTCTGTGGGAACAACATTTTATGCTGCCAATCTCGGATTCCCTTGGTGCCCCGCAGGTATCGAAAATGACGGATCCCTACGCAACAATTGTACTGACCCATACAATGGTGCATTAACGATTGAGGCAGGAGGATACACAGTTGCCTGAAGTATCCCATGAGCGCTTTGCTTCTGTTTAAAATTATGAAGCTTGTTCTAAAGTAGTGGCTAGAACACTGTGGCAGATTGAAGAATAAGGCTCTGACTAAATTTACCTGTACATTGCTCCATGGCTTGTTGTATGGCAGTTAAAGACGTGGGAATTAACTGAGACACTTGGGGTAGAGACGAGGACTATGCTCCCTGCTCAGGAAGAATGACCTAGGCATTATTAGAAGTTGTCGCTGTAAGATCAAAAACCCCCCGTAAAGCACGAACTGGAAGCCGATCTGATGAATCCGATTTGAGGATTCGACATAAGGCATCCTAAATGCAATTGTATGCAACAACTACCTTTGATCCCACTGAGCGTGCCAATTTATGTTGCCGCACAAAAGGGGAGCTAGTGGAATTAGTGATCGGCTTCTCTTCTGATGAATATAAACAGTTCGATGGAAGAATAAATACAAGAGTCGAACCTTTTAAATGACATGTGTTTCTTGAACTTACTATAAAAAGGGTCCAAGAAAGTAGGAAGATTGCATGCATAAGCCAAAAAGGACTGGAAATAATGTGTTTCGGTTGATTTTGATGAAAAAAGCACAAAATTACTGGAATTTAAACCCAAAGCAAACTAAAACAGAAAGCTGGTAGTAAAGGAAAATAAAAGAAACTTCTAAAACTAATCAAAGCTATGAATAAGAACAAAAAAAAATGCAGAATAAAAGGAAAATGAAAATTGAAACTAGTAATCTTCTGAATTTTTTTGGTCATGTTTGTTTTGGGAATCCTTGCACAATTTGTAGTTACTGTGGTATTACAACCGACTATCTGTACGGGGAGAAAATCTCGCTTCATGGCTCAACTTTAGCGATTGGAGTAGTAAATCTTTACCGATCGTACCAAGATGTGGAGGTGATGTCTATCTACTCAACGGTTCCTGGTTCTGATGTTGACCGAGTACAGTGGCTGAGAATAATTAACGTTATTATTGGCTTGTAGGAATTTCTATCAGCATCAGTTCAATATTACTGTTGCAACAGCTCGACAAAAATTGACGTCAACAAATATGCATAAAATAAATTGTAGTTAGATATAAACATTGATGCATGGCTCCTAATTAAACATAATATTTGTAAGAATTCTCAAAATTGATCATGCAGAATTTCCATGTAAAAGTCATAAGGCGATAAGGGTGATACCAAGTGCAACAAAATAGATTATCCAAAAATATTCCCACTATAAAAATCAAATCATATCATGAACTTATTCGTGTCATAAAAGTGTATGTATGATCATAAGAATTTTCTATAGAGCTATTTTGCATAAAAAAGTCATGAAAAGTAAGGATTTACCTCTTATCCAAAAAGCATAGCAAATTTAACTTCAAGATATTTTAGGTGCCTCCTCCTAAGTCCAACCCCGAATCTATTACATATATAATATAGAAATTAATTTCCTAATTGGATTAATCTAACTAAAGTATTAAACAAGATACTAAAATACTTAGGGGAATTACTTACCTTAAGTAGTTCTAAAATGCTTAACGATATAACTCATTTAAATCTAAACACAAGGAATCCCAACAAGATATCCAATATTCCTCTAAAATATCCACAATCCAAAAGTTATAGGATTCCCTTACTTCCCATATAACATCCATAACCAAACAAGGCCTTAATGGCTAAACAAAATCCTAATCACCACACAACCCTAATTAGCCATGCAAACCCTAATTAGTCTTGCACTATAATCAGTTGATCAATAGGGCAGCACCTAAACCAACTTATTCTACCAATCATGCCAAGAGCTAAAGTTGCTTTTCAAGAATTGAAAATCTCAACTTATAATGGCACAAGGCATCAACCTCCAAGAAATCATACTATAAAAAAAAACTCATTAAACTTTAATCAACTACTTTTCCACAATGTTAAACATTACAAAATAATCACATGAACCCAATTTTGCAGCAATTAAAGTCATTTCTATGAGTAAATTCATTTTTTTTTTTTTAACTTTCAACACAAATTCTGCTTTTACTCTAAAACAGGGGTAAAAAATCATTTACTTAATTCACCAAGAAAAATATTTTATTTTTAAACAAAAACCTCCAGTTTAAAATATCCATTTGTTAGGTTAATTAGCATGTATTTACTTCCCCAAAATTCCCACAAAAAGGAACTCAACTTATTTTTACACAAAGTCTCGGGTGAACAGTATACTGCCTTGCATAGTCAACTTAAAAAATTCATAACTCCCAAATTATACTGTATTTTTCAATTATTCTTTTTCCTGAAATTTTTATAACATCCTAAAGTTAATACATTCCAAAAATCATAAGAAAAATCAGTCAAGAAGGTAGTTTTTCGGGGGTTTAAAAATTGACCTCTGTACAGGTGTTTTCGTACAGATTAAATACATTCAACAAAATACCATAATTTTCAATTACCAAACTCTTATAAACCCTCAAATAAGTTCCCAAAACACTATATATCTTATAAAACATCATACACCAGTCCTATGATCATAGTTTGGCTCAAAGACAACAACATATAAAATCAATATTCAACTTTCCACTAAAGTCCTCTGTTTTTCCCGAACACATATATCAAACTTTCCACTATGTCTTCATCATAAGAACATCAAAACTCCTCCAATGACCACAACACATATATCAAACACATAGAGCCTCATTCACACAACACAACCACAACCTCAATGATTATAATCCCATAGAAAAATCATTCAAACAAGGCTTCAAAACCACATTTTCAAAAATTTGGCAGCCTGGACAGATTTTCAAAATCCAGCTTTATTAAGAGGTAAAAATGGTTTCTTAGCATAAAAGACTTTATTTCCCACATCATAAAACATCTCCTAACATAAATATAGCAGTTTGTATCACATACAACCACTCTTAATGCCTAAAAATTCCCAGGAATGCAAGTTGTCCAACAAGGACATTTTTTGAACTTAAGAATAAGAAAATGGAAGGGAAGTTAATGATGTTACCTCAATTTTCAGCTCAAGAACTTCAGAAAAATTGCTTCTTCAACCTCCAAGAAGTGTGCTATTTTGGGTGCGATAAGTTGCAATCCAAGAAATGAGTGTGTGGTTGTGTTTTGGCCAAGAAAAGAGCAATTTCTCTTGGTTACCAAGGCTGGTTGGCAGCCATAGAGTGGAGAGTGTTAACTATTTTCTTAAGTGATGGAAGAAGAAAATTTTCAAAGGAATTAGGGAGGGGAATTTTGGGCAGCCTAGAGTAGGAAATGGGAGAAATTTTTATTTTATATTAGGGTAAATTTTAATCCTAATTTCAAGGGCCAAGATGAAGGATGTTTAGTTAGATTAAAAAAGATCCATGGGTCTTGGGTATGGGTTTTGGGTTAATTAATTTATTAGTTTATCTACTACACATAATACATACATATATAATGAATAATTACTTAGGTAAAAATCACCTACCACAATCAAATAAATAATTAACCTAATACATTTACTATCTCTAAGATAATTCACACAAAGAGCACATGAAATAGCCTAAGTAGTGCAATTAATTTATGAAGCAAACTCAAATAATCACATAATTTAGCTTCCAAACCCTTAATTAAATGGGATCTCACAAAATCCCCAGCAGATCAATAACAACACCTTTTATATTTCTAATCTATAATCTAGAGATGATTGAGTAGTTCAAATTATGTATAATTTGAATTCAAATTAAATTAATAAAATTATGTATAATAAAAATTTTATAAAAAAGTAATATTTTTAATTTAAATTAAATTAATGTTGCAATATTAACAAACAACAAACTGGAATAATTCAAAATAGAGATTCGATTTACCTCAACCAAAGACACATGTTGGATTTTGCAAAAATCCTCTCCTTCTTCACCATCTATCACTTGAATCTTGCTATTAAATTCCTTAAGCATCCATTCAAATTTCAATTCTTTGAGGGTAGCAATAAATCTCAATCCATCAGGAACCATTTCTAGTTCCTAACAGGAAATAGTTAGACTGGAAAGATTGGGCATGGAACTGTCAGCAATAGTCCATTTCACTAAGTTGGGCAAGTCATAGAGCTTAAGGGTTCTAAGGTGAGGGAATCCCATAGCATGACATTGCATTTCAGTCCCTCTAAAGCACTACTCTAAGGTAAGATATCTTAAATTGGGAAGCATCGCAAGTGTTACCATTGGATCTTCTTGTAGCTTTGAATGCCTAAGTATGAGAGAACATAGATCTGAAGTAAGACTAGCCTGATATTTCAGGACATTACCCATGCAACCAATCATTTGCAATTGAAGAAGATTTCGGCATGAGAACAACTTAGTAACAGCAGTAGAACAATTCTCTCTGATGATGGGCGAGTCATCCTCAGGAAAATAAATATCCAGCTTTGCATGACATATCGAGTTTAATATGAAGCTAGCTATCTCTACTATGTCACCATGTACCAAATAAAGTGTGGCTTCTAGCTGTCGAAGATTAACTCCATTCACTATCATACCCTTCTAGGATCTCCAACTTGTTTAATCCTTCCAAATGCAACTTACTGCTAAAACGCTTTCAAAACCAAAGCACTTCATCAAGCTTAGGTAAATATAGGTGCCTAAGCTGTCTCATCTTCCAAAGTACATTTGACAACCAAACCACATCTAAATTCCATAAATCAATAGTATGCAGGTGCCGTAAATTGCTTAGGGATGATGGCAACCAAAAGAAGAAAGATCCTCTCAGAGATAAATATCTTAAGTGAATAAGAGTACCTACAGCATCAGGTAACTTGAGGTGATTAAGAAAACTGCAGAAGTACTCTTTATAACTCTAAGGTTTACACTCAAAACCTTCAAATTTAAGAACTCTAAGCATCCTAAACCAGTTCAATTAGGACTTAAATGCCCATGGCATACATCCCTCGTATCCAAACTCTTCCCTAACCAGCAACTTAAGTGACCTAAGGTGCCTAGTTACACTATTTAGAGGCGGGAGATAGTTAGTCACGTCTTCATCAGCAATATGAATAACAAGTCTATGAATTTGGCAGTCGAAGAAGAAGAAGACTTGTATACTTGATTATCAAAGGATCCATTCGGTGAGTGAACCAATAGGAAGAAGTTTTCTTCTTTTGCCTTGTCCAAGCTTAGAAATCTAACAAGGTCATATAAGCTGTAGGATCGAAATCTTGCAACTCTAAGTATTTCAGAAACTTCAACCCGAACCAAGGAGCGTTGTGCCAATTCTGCTAAGTAACTTTCCATTGTGTTCATCATGGATTCATCACCTATTTGGTCTTTCATAGATACCATCCCCTCTGCAATCCATAATTGGTATAATTTATCTGCCTCTATCTCAGAATCTTCAAGATATCTACCTAAGGAAACAAGGTTTCAATTTAAGGGGTAAGTTTTTGTCACTCAATCCTAATATTTCTCCATTTTCCCTTGTTGTGAGCTATCCTTGCCTCTTCCAAGATAAGCTTTAACATGTTTAGAGTTGCTCTGCCTTTCATTTAGGTCCCTTTTTGTAACAAGGATGCCTCCCAGGACAACCACAGCTAAAGAAAGGCCACCACAGTGTATAACCATTTCCTTCCCTAGCTTTTCCATTTTATGCATGTCTTGAAAGCCTATAAAAATAAATTTCACAAGTAAAACAATAGCTGTATATTCAAATTCTAAGTAAAATATTATGCAAATCCTATATATCTACTACCTAGTCAATGTAGAATAACTCAAACATTTGAAAATGAAAAATAAATAGCAGTTCCAAGCATATTCGTCTACCATATGTTAATTTTGGATACATTTTTGAGACAAAGTGAAGTGCAAAAATAATGCATATACCAATAGCAGAATATGCAATGAATATTTCATTTTGAGTGTACTTTTTATATGTTCACATAACATATAAAAAGTTCCTATATCAGAAATATAACATTGAAATATAAATTTTAAATTTTGTCTAATGTTGAAATGTTATTATATCAGAAATGTGCTAGCTTTTGATGTCATGTTTTCCTATGAAATTTAGAGAAGAAAACATTTAATTTCACATAGTACTAAAGCAAACTCTAATTACTTTGTTACTAAGAATATGGAATAAGAAGAATGATAGATCATACCTGGTTCCCCCTCTCCTCTCCTAAATGCTTTGATTCTCAGCAGCTCCCAACTTTCTTGCTCATTCAGAAGTCGTGGCTAGTGATGAAAACCAATTGGTCCAATTTTCATTGCCACTTCTTTGATTCAGGTTGTAACTAGGATTGCATTGCTGTATTCTTTAATGGGATATGCCTCTTTTATTAAATCCCATGCATCTATTGACCAAATATCATCCAAAACAATAAAGTCTCACTTGTTTTTTAGGAAGTTATTAAGTGCTCTCATAAGCTGCTCATTCCTCCAGTACTTCTATATTTGCTTTGTTTTCTCAGGGATAAAATTAATTAGTATTGCTTGCAGAAGATCTTTCTTTTGCAGTTGCTGTGATATGCAAACCCATGCAAAGGCATCAAAATAGCACTTCACTTCTAGATGATTGTATACTTTTCTCGCGATAGTCGTTTTTCCTAAGCCTCCCAACCCAGTGATGGAAGCTATTAAAGGCAGCAATGACTACCTTGTTTCTTCACCATGGAGAAAATTCTAGAGTTGCAATATGCAGCCAAAAAAATCAGCCCCATCCTCCATTGCCATTGAGGAATTCTCTAGAATTGCAAATTGCAACTAAAAAATCTTCAAATTGCAACCTAATTCAAGAACCGTTGCAGCCACCATTCGACTACAATCTGGAATTTCAAATTGCCAACCTTCACCGCCATTCTAGAATCTACTTGCACAAAAATCTTCACCAACTTACATGATTTTCGAGAGAATTCTAGCAGCAATCGACATCACATGTTGGTTTCGGTTTTACCTATAAATATATTGTAAATGTTAGGTATTTTTATAGTAGATTAAGTGGTGTGTGCATGAGAGAATAGAGAAAGAGCCTTAAGTGCTCATGTGTTTAAGAAAAATAAGTTCGTGAGTTTGTGAGGAAAAATTTTTTGAAGTGAGTAAATATTGTAACTTTTTTAATATATTAAATTTGAGTTTTCTTTGATCCTTTCTATTTTCTCAACATTTTGGTATCAAAGCCAGGTTCACTAGATTCATCAAAGCTCCAAGATCGAGTTAAAGAATGGTCAGAGACCGTGTTCAAAGTAGTCTGTTAATGATCGTGATACATCGAAACTCTGCCAGTGCACAGTTAAGGACTATGAAGTTGGTTGGTCAGGGACCAGACTTACTTGGATAAGATCCGGAGCATCACCAAGTCAAGATGGTCGACTTTGTCAATGCAAACAATATCAAAAAGCTCATAGAGGACAACTACAATGATTGGAGCGTGTGCCTAAATTCTATTTAAGAGGCCGAGGATTATGGGAGCTCATAGATAGAAGCCAAAAAACACCATCATGACTTGAAAATGTTGGAGAACACAACAAATAGGACAAGAATGCTGGTAAGGCTCTATCTATTTTGGCCTTAACAATTGAAAAATAATTCTTAGATTTGATTAAAAATGCAAAGACACCAAAAGAAGCTTTAGAAATTCTGGCAGAGAGACTTTCCAAGACTAATGAAGCTAATGTGCAAAGGCTTGAAAATGAGTTATTGGGAATCTCACAAGGTAATATGACGGTGAGTCAATATTTTGCCAAAGTGAGATCCTTAAGTGAAAAAATTTCAAAATTCGATCCTATTCGTTCCATTAACGAGACAAGCAGGAGAAGAATTATAATTCAGAGGTTATGACAAGAATACATGCCAATTATAATAGCAACACAGGGGTGGTCTGAGCCACCAACACTCAATGTGTTGGTAAATATAGTAGCAAATGAAAAAGCCTTAATGAGACTATCCTACAATGGATCAATAAATGAGGAAGAGAAGGCTATATATGGCAAGTGAGAAGTATTTTGAGAATAGAAAAATGCCAGAATACCAATGGAATAAGAAAAAAAATAAAAAGAGACATGGCTTCTGGTAGAAAGGGCGTCTGGAGAAAAATACACATCAAGAGAGAGCACCACCACAGCAAAATAACAATATGAGGAGCTGACGAAAAAATAACTGTTAGTGTTATGCCCTAGAGGCAATCACTTGTATAATGTATATGACACATTTTATTTTAATAAAATGCATTATTTATCTCACAGTTTTTTTTTTTTGTTTACTTTTGTGTAAAATAACTATTAGATAAAGTCCCTAATACAACACTGTGTTAAGAAAATCATTATAGAGATCATGATATAAGATTCCTATTACACTGTATAGTGTTAATACTTAAATAGTCTCTAGTCATAGTATTAATGAGACAAGACATCATTAATGCATTAAGACTAGCATGTGTTAGACTTCCTGATTTGATCAAGCGGTGGTTCTCATATCCGTGAGTATTGAGATACTCAAAGTTAACACATGGGTGCTTGTTAATGGAACAAGTACATTGGATAACCTAGCTATATGATAATCACATGGATAACTATTTAGTGCCAGTGATATAATCTCAATATAGCAAACGTATAAGTATCCTTAGATTTGAGATCTCCAATGTACTTTATTTGCTGAGCATTGTACTTTGATTCCAATCTCTGGAGCTCGATCGAGGGCTGCCTATGGGATGAATATTGGGTACATTGTGAGATAAACGAAAATAATTGAGAGGGTCAATAAAGGATTCACCACTCCTAATAGTAGGGGCGAATATCTCACAGCCACTTGTAGGAATTACTACTCGAGAAGTCCTTGGCCAAGGCGACAGTGTATTGGAAACAGTTCCAATTGATACACATCTAGAGTAGTAGGTTCCTGGTACATGTACTATTGTATTCAGGCCAGAATTAATTCTGGAGGGAGTTGTCACTAATTCCATACTCCAAACCGAATGAGATATTGTATTGTGAAAGGAGTTAATTATACTATAGTTTGCTATTGAAGGATTCATGTCAAGCCACTTGACTTCCTAGACTCTTGGGTTGTCATGATGTATTGCTAGATACCGCTCATGATCTGGGAATATGGGTTTATTAATTGATGAATTAATAAACCAATCCTGATTAGAATAATATGATTAGTTCTAATTAATTATGGATTATTAATCTCAAAAACGTTTGGATTAATTCATGTTCTCTACCAATTGACTGGAAAACCTAATAGGTCACACATAATAGAGGATTATATACTCAATATGTTATTTGATAACATAGTGGGGTTAATTGAGAGGAAGAAAATGAGTTGTGGCCAAATTATAACTAGTTATAATTCATGGTCCAAATTGTAATTGTAAGAACTTGATGTTTCCAATTACAATTAGGGAACTCTAATTGTTTTAGAATTCCAGATTTTCAGTGGATTTTCGTGACATATAATACATATATGCACGAAACCCTAATGTAGGGTATTCACACGAAAACAACAGCCACAAAAGCTCTCTCTTCTCTTTCTCTCTCTTGTTGATATTAATCAAGCCCTAGCCGCCACTTAGTTTTTTTTGCTAGCACAGAAAACTTCGTGCTTGAGTGTATCCTCTATGTGGATTACTATTAGAGATAATCAAATACTGTAATTATAATGGTTAGACGTTCAACTCTCGTGGTGTTTGATCAAGAGAATTGCTGGATCGCGCCTCGAATTGGAGAAGGAAAATTTTATTTTTCACACGATCAAAAAAAGATAAAAAGCTATTACATTTGTTATCTTTATATCTTGTTTTCCACACATATGCAGATCTTGGGATGGTATCTCGTTTTATTTTTCTGTTGCGCCATATATGATATGCATATGAGATACCCAACAACAATGAGTGTTACAATTGTGGAAAGAAAAGTCACTTTGCTCAAGATTACTGGCACAGACAGCCTAAAGGGAACACTGCCACATCTTCACATATTCAAGAAAGTGTAGATGAATGGGACTTTCAAGCCTCTTTTGCAATAGAAGAGAATGAGACACTGTCGAGCCCAATTCAAGAAAATGAAGAAGATCTGGCACTAGTCTCGGTAAGTGACAAACTTATCAATTATAAAAATGATTGGATAGTAGATTCGAGATGCTCTAATCATATGACATGAGATAAAGAAAAATTATGTAGCATGGAGAAATATGAAAGTAGACGTGTCGTGGTAACTGCTAATAACTCTAAAATGTCAATCACACATATTGGCAAAGGTCTAGTAGTACTACAATTCAACTCTATAGAAGTGGAATTAAATAATGTGTTGCACGTGCCAGGTATGAAAAAGAACTTGATATCAGTATTCAGCCAGCTTTAGCAAGGAACTATGTTATATTCGGCCCAAACAACGTGAAGGTGTATCGTCCATTAAAGTTAGAAGGAGATCCAATTATGGAAGGATGAAGATTAGAGTCTATCTATGTAATGTCTGCAGAGACATCATACATAGATAAGACTAAAAGGAACGAGATACTAGATTTGTGGCATGCAAGATTGGGACACGTAAGCTACACTAGACCAAAGATGATGATGAAAAATTCAATGCTGAATGGTCTACCATAATTGGAGGTTCGAGACAACATAATTCGTGCTGGCTGTCAATATGGTAAAGCGCATCAACTACCATACAAGAAGTCGAAGTTCAGAGCCAATATGCCTTTGGAGCTGATTCACTCAAATGTCATTAGCCCAATAAAGCAGCCATCGGTAAGTGGTTTCCATTACATGATAACATTTATTAATGATTATTCTCGATATATCTGAATTGATTTCTTGAAAGGAAAATTTGAAGCCTTAACAAAGTTTAAGACATTCAAGCAAAAAGTAGAAAGTGAAGCTAGCTATAAAATAAAATGTCTTCAAACCGACAACGGTAATGAATACACTTTAATGGAATTTATAGAATTCCTAAAATAAAATAAGATCTGACGATAGTTGACATATCCGAACACTCCATAATAGAATGGAGTTGCGAAAAGAGAGAATCGACACTTAGTAGAGACTTGTAGAAGTATGCTGCATGCCAAGAATCTTCAATCGCAGTTTTGGGTAGAATGCATGAAGACAGCAGTATATATCACAAATTGCCTACCACAAGCAAAGCTCGACATGATCTCACCTTATGAGAAATTATGGAAGAAAAAGCCTAATAGAGCATATTTCTGAGTTTTTGGGTGCGTATGCTATGTATTAGTGCCTGATTATTTAAGGAGCAAGTTCAAAAAGAAAGCAATTCGCTACATCTTTATCGGATATGATTCCAGATGAAAGGGATAGATTCATTGTAATCCTGACACAGGTAGATGCTACACATCTAAAAATATTGTATTTGATGAAGCGTCATCTTGGTGGTCATCTCAGGCCGAGAAGCTCCCACAATTTGAAGAAATCCTAGAAGAATCAATGAAAAAGCTAGAAGAACAAGAAAAAGACCATTTGACTTCTAAAACAATTAAAGAGGGTGATAAAGAATCACCATCAAAGGAGTCACCATCAAACAAATCAAAGAGTCCATGGCAGATAAGAGTACACAAAATTACAGAAGATTAGAGGTCCAGTCAATAGGAAGAAATGGACGAAGAAGATGAGTGCAACTGCAATTTTGGAGGTCTACTCGACAACGAAGACCCAATCCAAAATATGCAAACGCAGCCTTAATCAAGGATAATGTAAGAAAGCCAGACACATACGAAAAGGCATCCAAACATAAGGAATGGAAAAAGGTAATGGAAGAAAAATACAAGCACTAAAGCAAAATGAGAAGTGGAGATTAGTGCCAAGACCGAGAAATATACAACACATCTCTTACAAATAGGTGTACAAATTAAAAACTAGGCTAGACACATCGATTGATAGATACAAGGCTCGATTGGTAGCACGAGGTTTCTTGCAAAAGTACGAATTAGACTATAATGAGAAGTTCAGTCTAGTAGCAAAAATCACTACAATTCGAGTATTACTTACTCTAGCTGCAAGCAAGTTATGGAAGTTATACCAGATGGATATGAAGAATGCATTCCTCTATGGAGAACTCAATCGAGATATATGCATGCAACAATCACAAGAGTTTGAGAACAAGACACATCCAGAGTACGTGTGCAAACTTAATAAAGCACTTTATGGATTGAAACAAGCACCACGAGCATAGTATGGAAAATTTGTAGAATTCTTGATCCAAAATGGATATTCGATGGCACTAGCTGATTCAAGTTTGTTCATTAAAGCTCAAGAAGAGAAGCTAGTTATCTCTCAATTAGGTCAAATCTCTCAATTCACTTCCAGATAAAGGAGCTCGGAGAACTAAAACACTTTCTTGGTTTAGAGATAGAATAAGCGAATGACAAGATATTTTTATGTAAACAAAAGTATGCACAGGATCTTCTAAAAAAATATAGCATGCTTGACTGCAAACCAACCTCTACTCCAGTGGAGGTGAATGTTCAATTATGCTCAGCTGAAAGTAAGGAACTTGAAGATGAAATGATGTATCGATAGTTAATTAGTAGTTTAATCTTCCTAACACTAATGAGACCAAATATTTCATATGTAGTTGGAGTCGTAAGCAGATTCATGCAAATACCGAAGAAACCACATCTTGATGCAGTAAAAAGGATACTAAAGTATGTTAAGGGTACTACAGACTATGGCTTGCTATATAAAAAGACAGATACATCTTAAATGATAGGATAAGAGACAACCAACAGTGTCAGTATCTAGTACAGAAGCAGAATATCGTGCTATAGTAATGGCAGCTCAAGAATATTTGTGGCCACTATAATCTTAGAATATCTCTATCAGCCAATGGAATAGGCAGTTCAATTATATTGTGACAACCAATCAGTGATACACTTAGTAGAAAATCCAACATTCCATACAAGAACAAAGACGTGGAGGTTCATTATCACTTTGTGCGAGAAAAAGTACTGTGTGGTCAAATTGAAATGAAAAACGTCAAGACCGAAGAACAAATTGTTGAGATTTTCACCAAAGGTCTCAATGGAGTACAGCTTAAAGAATTTCGAAGACAACTTGGTATGATTTTACATGAAGTAATAAAATTGCAGTCATTGAGGAGTGTTAAAGGCGGCAATAATTGCCTTATTTCTTCACCATTGGAGAAAAATCTAGAGCTGTAATATGCAGCCAAAAAAATTAGCCCCATTCTCCACCGCCATTGAGGAATTCTCTAGAGCTACAAATTGCAGCTAAAAAATCTTCAAATTGCAGCCACCATTCTACAACAATCTAGAATTGTAAACTGCCAACCTCCACTGCCATTCTAGAATCCACTTGTACAAAAAATTTGCACAAAAATCTTCACCAAATTGTATGATTTTCTAGAGAATTCTAGCAGCAACTGACATCACATGTCGGTTTCGATTTGCCTATAAATATATAGCAAATATTAAGTATTTGTATAGTTGATTAAGTGGTGTGTGCATGAGAGAATAGAGAAAGAGCCTTAAATGCTCATGTTTTTAAGAAAAATAAGTTTGTGAGTTTGTAAGGAAAATAATTTTTTGAAGTGAGAAAATATTGTAACTTCTTCAATATATTAAATTTAAGTTTCCTTTGGTCCTTTTTATTTTCTCAACAGAAGCAACTCTGTGGTGGCAAGTCTTTATTTCGCTCAACAAGTGTCCGACCAGCATCTTTACTTCTCCTTCTAATCCGATAAAATCATCTTCCACAACATAGGAATATGTTCACTTTAATTGCTGAACTGAAGAAGAAGAAGAACTAGAGCCTCCATCTTCTTCTCCTCTGGCTAGACCACGCCTTTCAAAACTCCTTGTAAGAGTAGCGATCTTGGATCTGAGTGTTTGGATCTCCACCCCTATTGAATGATGAACAGCTCATTCACTAAAGAAGCAATCACTTCTCTTCAGAATGTTTCCCTTCCAAGATTCAATTTTGAAAGCATAATCCTCAATAAGGTCCTCAGCCTCATAAGCTAGGTCTCTGGCCCGTGAAACCCACACCTTTATCATTTCATCATCATTTTGCCTTGCATCTGCATCTTTCAAGAATGATTGCATTCTGCTTAGCTCTAGTTGAAGCTGCTCAACTTGCTTGGTCACCCTACTCAGAAATATTGCTTCATCAATCAATATTTTGCCAATAGATTCTACAACAAAATTGACAACAGATTTTGCCATTTTGGTTGCTATATCTACGTTTAGTTTGTTTTCCTATGACTAATGTGAGACTATTCAGTGTATTCTGATATGACAAAGGAAAAAAGATAAGCAAAAGAGAATTGTGTGACTATTCACTATATTTGTATAGCTAAACTTTTAATATCTCTCGTGCTCAGATGTAAGTTCAAATCCAAACCAAACTAAGAGTCTATTTTATAACATTGATCTTATTATTCGTGTTCTCTCTAACACTTTTCTTCTGTTCTTTTACAGATTCCTATAATAACTTTTGTAGTATTATTTTAATGTACTTATGCTTTGAATTTGATACAATACAAATTGGTGCTTGAGTTCCAAATAGGAAGAGAAAACAAACATCAACTTGAAACACAGATTTGATCAAAGTTAAATTTGAACTTTGACTATATAATTATTGGATTTTTTTAAAAAAAATTATTAGATTCTAAAATTAAGTTGTGAAGATTGAATTTTAAAATTTGAAATATATACCTAAAGATTGAATTATGATTCAATTGATAGAGCACTCTCAATTTTTAGTACTAATTTTCTATCTTCTGATGAATTTGTATTCACTAGAAAAGTTGAACTTCTCTAAGGGCATGTTTAGTAATTCAATTAAACACTTAAAATTAATTAATTAAATAATTATTTTATTAAGTATATTTGATTATAAATAATATTAATTGCGTAATTAATTTAGTGCATTTGATAATGTATTTTTGTTATCACTTAATTGGTTAAGATGTACCGAAATTATATTATAAATTTTAAATAAATTAAAAGTTACTTAAATCTGAAATCTAAAGATATTAAATACTCATTTAACTATTAATATTCTTTTATATTTAATTTAAACTGTAAAAAAAATATAGTGTAAAAATAAATTATAATTAATTTAGACTTTAAATTTCAAAATTCAATACTCACACATCAGTTTTTAGAATTCAATACTTAAATATTCAGACTTAAATTTTCAAATTTCAATTTTATCAAATGAGCCCTAAGTTCCCCTCCCCCCCCCCCCCCCCTTTTGGGCTTGGAAATGTACTTGTGTAGTGCCCATTTGGAGAGTATTTGTACAATTCAAAAGAATGTTTGTATCTAAATGCGATTCTCATACTGTTTGACAAAACAAAAAAAAAAAAAGAACATTTTATACTTTGAATTGTGAATTTTTTTCCCCTGTGATTTTGGTAAACTCTGGTTTTAATTGCAATTTGTAATTGTTTACTTTCCAATAAAAGAACTTAAGTAGTTTTGTTTATCATTTCTAATTATTTTTATTTCTATATAAATTAAAAATACTGAACTTGAAAGGAGAAAGTTAATTAAAATTATTTCATATAAATAAATGTCGCTTTATACATAAAATTATTAGGTTTTAATAGTGATTTTCTATCATTATAGTTAGTTTAAAATCATGTTTGGTAGCCTTGTGCCAAACTAACCAGCCACTTGATTATTTAAGAAAGAGGATAGAAAAGTTAATATTAAATAAAAGAAAGAAAAGTGGCAGATAAAAGAAAAAGCAAAAGCAAAATATAGAGGTAATTATTCTTAAATCAAAAGAAAGAAAAGTGGCAGACAAAGAAAAAGATGCAAAAGGGAACAAACATGTGCTTACCACTTCCATTAAGCTAATAATATTGCCCTAAGGTTTACACTCCGTACATTTTTGCAATAATCACCAATAATGAAAGATAATAACATTTTCCGGCTATGTTTTTTCGTCCCATTAATAGGGTTAGATGGTAGGGAAGGTTGGTGAGGACAGATATTCTATGCATGGAGGGATCTATGTAAATTCTCTCTCATACAAAGAAACCTTATGAGAAGTTAATATAAATTATACAAAGAATCCATATGTCCTAATAATAATTCTATCTCACTGTGTGTGTGTGTGTGTGTGTAGATATATAAGTGATTATTTTAGTTCTTTATTGATTTTCTCATATTAACTTAGCCTTATATTTTTTTCACTTTTAATAGTTCACTTTTTTTTTTATTTACAATATTGATTAGAAAGAATAAAAATAAAATTTTACATTATCTATTATGTGAAACCAAAATTTTTTTTTCATAGTTAGATATAACCTTCCATTTCTAACCACTTTGATTTCTTGTAAAAAATGCACAAAAATTTGAAACTGAACTGCAATCAAAAGCAAATTCAAATGGACCAGCATCGATTATGTTATAGAATAACATCTTCATCCTCCATCTTTCTCTCTCTTTGAGAATAATAGAAATTTTAATTAAGTAGGGTTTTCAAATTGGATATTGCTTCACGATATCACTAGAAATGATTTCTAAATTTTTTTCATAATAGCCAAAAAGTTATTGTCCTGAAGAAAAAACTAAATGGTAACCAAATTCCACACCAATTAGAAGGAGAAGATCGAAAGAATGGCATAAATGAAACAACAGTATTCAATAAGAAGCCTTAAACTAGTAAAATGAGTTTCAACCAATCTTGCAGGTAACTGCTTAATTTTTGGGAGGAAGATCGAAGAGGTGGGAAAAAGGACCAAAAAAAAAAAAAAGAGGGTCTAGTAAGACTTCAAGGTTAAGGGAAACGAAAGATATATATCATGGATAAGGATAAGGTGAAGAAAAAGAAATAGACAGTCTACTGGAGAAAAGAAAACAAAGACAAACAAAAATAAAATAAGAAAATAAAACCCAATATTCCAAAAAATTATCAAATAATTCATGCATATAACTTTATAGCAACCAAACAAAAAGGTAAAAACCAATGCTTTGAGTAATTTTATCAAAGCAAAGATTAGTTAAGAACAAATTTCAACTAAAGCTTTCAAATGTTAAACACGTAATAGATAGCTTTTGAACAACATACATTCCTTAGTTTTAATTTTAACAGCTCAATAGGTTGCTTTATTATGTTTTAAACTCATTCTATAAACCAATTGCATAATTTGTTCATCTTTTTTCTCTCTAGATCCTCTTTGTAACCCTATCACTCCTTTCCTTTTTTAGCATCTCGCCATGGTGGTGGGGCAACATGCTCCTCCACCACTGGCAGCCGCCTCTCCTGATCTCTACTAGGGAAGAAAATCCTTTTTCTTCCTCTTCACCACGCCATCCCCCATGTAGATTAAAACTCCTTGTCTTCACAAGGGTAAACCAGTCATAAAATTTTCTAAGTCTGAGATTGCCTTGTTAGCAGCCCCTTTCAGCTTTGCACTGGTTGGAGCATTCTTTCAAGGGAAGCTTTCCATGGAGGCTATCTGAAAGGAATTTCACACAATTTAACTCAAAGGAGATGTGCAAATTGGATGGCTCGATAGCAAGCACATTCTTATTTGACCTTCTCTGGTGGAAGATTATCTTTGCTTATAGCTTAAGGGTCTCTGGTATCTCCTAGGATTTTCCATGAAAATATTAAAATGGATGCCAGACGTCCGAGTTTCTTTGGATCCCTCAATAGTCCCTATTTGGGTAGGGTTCGAGCACATTCTTGTATACTTTTTTAGCAAGTCATCCCTTTTCAACATTTCTTCCACAATTGTTAAACCTCTAAAACTTGATGCGGCTACTGTCAATTTTTCTAGAACTAGAATGGCCAAGGTATGTATTGAATTGGATCTAGTCAAACCACCTCTTAAGTGCATATGGATTGGAGTTGACGAAGATGGTTTCTTCCAGTCTATCCAATATGAAAATCTACCTTTTTATGGTACTCATTGCAGTTGCTTAGGGCATGCCTATTCTGGTTGCTCAGCACTCCCTAAGCCTGAAGGGGATACCAAGCAGATGGATACTAGTTGCGATAAGCCTTTTTTGGTCTCTGTGAAACCTCTGAAACGTTGGGTCATTAAGAACAAGGTTCCTCAAAACCCTACAACGACAGATGAGGCTCATCTAGCTCACACATTCGTGGCGGCTGATAATACCTAGGCACAGGCTTTGCAGCACCCTTCTTCTAAGAAAGCCCATTTATCCCCACCAATAATCACTCTATCTGCCCAGAAGCATAGGCCCCACCTCCAGTAGTGGCCGATGTGTCTACCCAGACTAAGTCCCCTTTGCATACACTGTCCTCAAGAAATCTACATGTAGCTCTAGAAGAAGATATCCCAGGGTCAGTACCCACTCAGCTTCCCTTAGACATTTTCCCCTTAACAGAACCCCCAACGGCGTTTGTAGTGATGCAAACAACAGTTCTTGTTGCCCTAACTTCTTCTATCTTGATTAGGAATTTCATGGGAATCAAGCACAATTTGTAGCTACTAAAATCAGACATCAATTACATTCTTCCAAATGGCCTTTTCTCTAAAGATGATCTGATTTTCTCAAACGATAAAGAACTTGTGCCACGAGAAATTCATTTAGATTCTGATTCTGAAACCTTACAGGAAGATTTTCAAAATTGAATTTTGGTTTAGCACAAGAAAGGAAAGCAGAAAGCATAACAGCCCCCAAGAAAAGAAAGGTCTGAATTCAGCCCTTCCATAGCACTCGGGCTACTCATCACTTTTTCTCCCCTCTAGTTTAAGATGAATCTTCTAATCGAGAATATGAGAGGTATAGCTTCGACCCTTGCCTCTACATAATTAAAGAAACTCATACAGAATAATGGCCTTCCTTTTTGAAAAACCTTAGAGGGGGTGAATAAGTTTTTTGGCAAGATAAAAAAAAATCTTTCCGACTTGTCTAAAATACAGAATAATGATGATAACCAAGTTGCTTGGACAGACTTTATGGTAACATAGAAAGTTATTCAAGAACTCATAGATATATATCCAGATTTAGACAAAGAAAGAAACACAAAGCAGTAAATGAAAAACGAAAAGAAATGAGACAAGGAATGTATAGTGGTTGATCTACCAAGATCTACGTCCACTACCTTAAGCTCACACTTAAAGATTTTCAACCAAATTTCATTTACTCCACTTAATAAAATTAAACAGTACCACATACAAGAGAGGATCACCACACTAGATTTTTCAAAACTTCTCAATCAAACAATCACATCAAGGATCACCCCAATTAGGTTTTACACAATAACGTTGATACATTCACTAAACAAGATTCACCTCAATAGATTTTACTCCACAACCTTGAACATTAACCAACACAAGGTTCACCCCAATAGGTTTTACACGCAATCTTATACTACAATAGAGATTTGAATATCAATGGAACAGTAAAGAACTCACTTGTTTGAGCAGATGTTCATTCGAATACAAGGCATAAATACTTTTACTTTTGACATAAAATGAATTTACTTTGAAGCTTTGATAAAAGGAGATTTTTGAAAATATTGAGCAATAGTATTTCTAAGAAGAATGTTTCAAAAATCTTGTCTCTAATCTTGCTTTAGAAGCTATTTATAGAGCCAAAAAGTAAAGTGTCAACGGTCATAAAAAAACGGCTATATTTTTTCTATTTAAACTTATCCGTATTTTGGATTCGGGTTTTAAACGATAATGCATCCAAAAAGTAAGTCCAAAATGGCACTTTTTCAGACAGAAATATTTCAACACAATTTACAGGATTTTAGACGAATCTTTTGGATTTAAACTATTCAATCCAAAATTCTAAGTTTTTCAAAAATTTTGAAATCTTTTCCTTTGGTGCTTCATAAGTCAAATGAATCAAGAGATAAAGAGACATAGGAATTAATAGATATACTTTAATAACTCTTCCTAGTCTAAAGTTCTTCTTATAAGGACTTCTTGATATGCAACTCCATATACTTCGTTCTTCTCTTTTGATCTTCTATTCTTGAATTTAATCACGAAAGAGTTGCCAAATAATCTTATCTGAATGTCTTAGAAGAATAAAGGTCAAACATATCCTATCACAATAGATTAACAAGTTAGTCCATATCAATGTTTGTCATAAGTCAAAACATAGAAGAAAGCTCTTAGGGCTAACATTTTTGTTTCAGTTCTTGAACCTTTTGTTAATAGTAGTATTATCAACTCTTATGCTCATCACTTAAATTTCCAAAAACTTTTCGTGAATTCCTTAGGCAAGATTTGGTTTTCTGGCATGATTTTGTTGATATAGTGGTTTTACAAGCCTCAAATCAATTTATTCATCTTAGTGTACTAATGTAAAATAGCCAAATAGTTTTCTGCACTATCATTCATGCTGCTTGCTCTTGGTCTGGTCATGTCCCTCTTTGGTTTGATCTCATGAACATTTCGGCTACCTTGTCAAGCCCTTGGATACTGGGCGGTGATTTCAATGTTATTGCGGATTCTTCACAATATATCGGTTCTACTGCTCTGAATATTCCTGCTATAAATGATTTTAATTCCTTTATCGATGCATGTCTATTTCGAAATCCTCCTTTTAAGGGAAGCTATTTCACTTGGGTTCATTATGGTGGCTGCCCATGTCGTGAATGCTTCGATCGGATTCTTGTGAACACATTCTAGGATAGTTGGTTTCACTCTACTTCTATTACATACTTAGAAAGAAGCTATTCAGATCATGGTTCTCCATTAATTTCTTTGAATTTGTTGTCTCCTCCCCCATCCTTGAAAGCTTTCAAAGTTCACTACATGTGGCTTCGACATCCAAATTTTGTAAAAGTTGTTAAACAAGCTCGGAACCTTAACCCCCATGGTAATAGGATGCAAATTTTTCAAACCAAGCTCAAGAATCTAAAAAAAGCTATTCTAACCTGCAGCGCTTGCGTTTTTTGTCACATTTTTTGACAAAGTTAGCGAGGCAAAGGATAATCTAACCCATGCCGAATGTATTTATGACAATGGTAAGTGATAAGGGTGCTTGGTGCTTTTGAGATCAATGATTTTGATGAGGTGATATTGAGCAACTTCTAGAAGAGATCCTTTAGGAGCATTTGTAGGAGAATTATAAGAAATTTGAAAATCAAATAAAGTGGTTAAGAAGCTTTTGGAAACTTGGAGCCTTCAAGTGAGTGTGTGTGATGACTAAAATGTGTGCTCGAGTGCCTCGGTTTCTCATGAGTGAATTCCAAGAGGTTGAAAAGAAGAGAGACTATGAGCCTTGGAAAGTTTTAAGTGTATTTATCTATTTTACTTAAATGAAAAATAAGCTAGGGATGGAGTTTGGATGCAAAAAGTTAGGAATAATGTTAGGAGGTCTTTTGGGCTTTCAAAATTCGAAAGATCCCAAGTGAGCATTCCAAACTCAAGACTATCTAAAACTGGTTATAGCAGCCAAAATGTGAGTGTGCAAGTGTCCGGCCTTGATAGAACAAAAAGGAACCGAAATCTCTAAGTATGTATATTCTTGTGTTTTTTTAAGCAACTTGAACATACCATATTTGAATAGATAGAGTGTTCTTAGGAGGAAGTTTAAGTAATTCAAACTTAAACGAGTTAATTTTCCACTCTTCAAAATTCAAGCATTCAAATTTGCCTAGAATCTCCTAAGTTTTGGTTAGCTTAGGTAAAACTAGATGGAGGTATTATCTTGTGAATAAAATAGTTTAAAAGAAGTTAAAGACAAGAGTGAGGAAAATAGGTATTTTAAATTTCATTAACCTCCTTTTCAAATTTCAAAAATTCAAATGTGTAGAATTTACCAAGGATTTAGCCAGCTAGGAGAAAAGGCAAGATAAATAGATTATTTTGATAGGAAAAATAAATGGAAATAGGTTTAAGATAAGAAGTAGTAAATGTGGGATTTCAAATTTGTTCAAATTTCTTTAGGACACAACTTTTAAGACTTACGAGTTTAGAAATAAGTCAAAATAGCAGTTTGTACGAGATTAACCAGCCAAGGAGGGAAAATACAAAGAATTAAAATAATTTTATATAAGTTGGGATTCGAACTCAGTTGCTAGACAGTAAGCTCAAAACTCTAACTACTAGGCTACATCAATCCTTATGTTCACTTCCACTCTCATCAAATCATTTCACTTTATGTCATTTCTAACCCATCATCTCAATTCATATCATCACTAATAAAAGTCTAAGCACATATTCAAAATAAATACCTAATCAACCCAACTACTTAATAAAGCCACAAGCATTGAACAAAACATTTATAAATGCATAAAAATTTCATTCAAAATAAATACCTAATCAACCCAACTACTTAATAAAGCCACAAGCATTGAACAAAACATTTATAAATGCATAAAAATTTCATATGCATATGATACATGTTATATAATGCATGTCCCCTACCAAAGCTAATAGTGGTTTTAAGTAGGGTATTACAGACAAGATTATCTGTGACCTCAAGGCTTTGAGAATACCTTTGAAGAAGCCTCCATTGACCAGTTCTAATACCAAAATGTAGACTCCTCTTAGGAAGTCTATGAAACCCCACCTAAAGCTAACCTTAGAGTAAAGGGATTGGGATGCATATCATGTCATTCTACATAAAAATATACTTTTGAATGATTTTATGTGCTTTTGAATTATAGTTTATAGGTTAAATGGCTTATTTATACTTGTTGGGTAGGAATGGTAAAAAGGTAATTTTGTCTGAGGTCAAAATAGAGAGATCGCTTGGGGGACTTAAGGTTAAGATAAGAAGAATATTTGGGTGAGAAAATAAGGACAAGAATTAGTGTGGTTAAGTGGTTAGATCTTTGGAATTAATCTCTAAGGTCATGAGTTCAAATCTCATCACTTAAGTTTTATTCATAATTATCTTAACTATGTTTGAATTTTTTATTTTCTTACATTCCTTAAAGATAAAAATGTTATCTTAAGGGAGACATGAAGATAATGTCTTGAGCATGTGATCATGTCCTAAAAAAAATTCTAGAAGAATTCTTGTACCCTTTAATTTCTCTAACTTTGTCCTAACATCTTTATAATTTAAATTATCCTTAGTCCATTAATCTCTTCTTTTAATTCCAAAAAAATTTTGGGATAAACCCCTAGCCTTGAATTCAAAAATCAGCCTTGAGGGATAAGGGATTGTCAAAAATGGGAAGAAGAGTTAGGATGGGTTTCCAAGGAAAAGAAATCACCATAGCACCATACTTATACCTTTAATGCCGCCTTCATCTTGTTCATAATTTGGTAAGGAAAAAATCTGAAAATTTTTCAGAATTTTTGCAAGATGGTTTTCAAAAAATTCAGCAACATTTCTACCCCATTTACTGCCAGAAAAATGGTCATTTCATGTAAGATTAAAGGCTGGGAAAACAGTGAATTTTTGGACTGCTCAATTTGTCCAAAACCAAAAAAATTCCCTGCAGCAATTCACTGTTTTGAAGCTGGATTTGAAGCCAACTTTTGGTCATAAAATCAGCTGGAACTTCCTCTATTTTTCTTTAGGAAGAAGGCTGGGAAACCACCATTAAAAAGACCTTCAAACACCTCAGGAAAAAAAAAAAGCTGCAAATCGGGCCAAAGAATGCAGAAAATTCTACACCAAAAACCATCCCTATTCTAGGTATTCTTGAACATTGAAAACCAGAAAAATTTTAGCTTGGTTTCTCAAGGTAAAGGCCGAAAATCACCACCAAAACCTCTGAAAATCAGACCTTGTCCAGCCATGGACTGAACACCATTGACTTCCACACTAACCTTGAGTGTTTGGACTCTATGATCACACCTCAAAAAGCTCCTAAGATCACTCTATCCAAAACTCATTTGAACTTCAAACTAATTCCAGATTTTTTGTTCCATTAAAACACTCTTGTAGCAAGTGATTAACCAGAAATTTCTCTGTCATTATAGACCATTTTCGGCCAGCATTATAAGCTGAACAACTTTCCATTCTTTACATTAAACCTAGCTTGTTAGTCCTACACCATTGAAGAGCAAGAGACCTCCCATGAACAACCACCATTAACTAATCTTCTATCTCAAACAACTCATCATTTTCCTCCATTTGAATTTCAAAAAAAAAAAAAACTGATCACTTCTCTCTCCATCTTACTAAAATCGAAACTCCTAATTGCACAAGGCCATTCAGCCAACAGCAATTCTAGCAATTCTCAAACTATTTTCTTTCAAACTCTCTCAAAAACACTAAGAACACCAAGAACACACACTTAATATCTTTAAGCCTAAACCTATCCTAAACATCTCCAATCACTCTCAAATACTCCAGATCACTCATACTTAATCCCTAGTCTTCATTTCTGGTCTGTATAACACAAAATCACGCAAACCGGAATTTTTGAACGGATCAAAACCAGTTTTTTTATTGAAGGTTTCAAGAACATCAAAAGGCAAAACAAGAACAACCCTATTGTTCTTTCTCTTCTACTCAACTTTTAATACTCCATTCTAATGCTCTTCATCTCTCTCTCTCTCTCTCTCTCTCTCTCTCTCTCTCTCTCTCTCTCTCTCTCTCTCTCTCTCTCTCTCTCTCGCCTAAATGATGATGGCCAACCATGACTGTTTTTTCGGACATCAAAAGACTCTCAAGCGTGGACCTTCACTAATCAAGGAATCTTCATCAAGCAATCATCTATCAAGTATTTCTTCTTGAAACATCCATTTTAATTTCTAAATTCATGATTCTTAGATATTGATAGGAAGGTTGGATATGAATGGGGGTTGAGCATATGTATGTGGATGAAGGGGATGGAGTTAGGACATGAGGGTTGAAATATATTATTAAGCTTTATGAATTTTTCTTTTGAATCAATGTATGCTCATCATGATTAGTGAGATTTATGGATGTTTGAAGCATGTTAGATGTTATGAAACCAATGGTGATTAGGCTTTTATATTCTTAATTTTCAATAAAGTCATAGATGATGATTATGCCTAGTAGGAAATTAGCCATGTGTTAGTATGTGTTAATTCAAATATATGTTCATGAATGGTTTAGCATATTATTTAATGATTGAGAATGTATTCATGGATCTCTTCTAGCAATAGGAAATTATGGTAAAAATTATCTTCTTTGTTAATTCTAAAATTATTTTTATTAACAAATGTTATTACTATAATTAGAATTACTGTTATATTTTCCCCATGAAATTCGAAATTGCTAGGGAGGTTTGGAATAGAATATTAATTAAAATATTAATATTTTATTTGTCAAATAAATAATATATTTTATTAAAAATAATATATATAATAAATAAAATATTTTATTAAAAAATATATATAAATATATAAATAATAAATAAATAAAATATCAGAATTAATTAATAGCAAATGATTTTGTAGACCATAACTAAAACTTTTACCTATATTCATAAATATTATTTATATTAAAATTTATTTATTATTTATTAATTAAAAATTAAGTATAATTCATTATTATTAATTTTATTGGCTATTTATTATATACTAATTATTAATTAAAAATTAAGTGTAATTTATTATTTATTTATAATAATACTATTTAAAACTTACCATTTATCAATATTATTTAGGATTTGGTGTTATTCAATATTTAATACTAGTTTATTAGCAACAATACTCATAATTTATTATTTGAAACTATAGCTTATTAGTATTTATTTTAGAACCTCTAGTTGTTTTAACTTATCAAGCTAGATTTATTTTATAAAATACTTTATCAACTAGTATTAAAGCCTAAGACATTATGGTCATAGTTAGTCATAGTTTATAACTAGTTAAATTAGGAATTATTTATGTAAGACAGATATGGTTCGAATGTTATCTTATGCCTCGTGTTTACCCCAGGCGGGGTTAGGTTAACCTTGGAAGACCTTTAAGTCTAAGAAGAGCAAAAGATCAGGTAAGCTCCTGTGTTGAGTCATTTGAAGACCAAAGTTAATGTGGCAAGCCAAACTCACTGTGTATAAAAATTTATTCTGTAAAGGCCATTAAGGACAGTTTTTCCTTTTATTTCAGTTAAGTAAACCATTTGAGCTTAAACAAGTAATTTTATACAAAAATGCTAAACTCTTTCTAAAACCCAAACTTTGATAAGAATTTTAGAAATCTTAATTATTATTTTCAAGTAAATCATTGTATGATCATTTTTCTCCCAAGTGGAACAACAACGTTGAGTACTCAATAAGAATAGACTACTAGGACTAGTCTTTGAAGGGTTAGGGTAAGTCTCTTAGTAGGGGGCCACCTTTGGGGGGTGAGTCCTTCCCGGATATGATGCCAGTCCGATAGGTCATACTGGTCTGAGCTAGCAAGATTAGTCAAAGTGGACTGTGTGTTTTTGGAGTGGACAACCGGTAAATTTGGATATAGAAATGGAGGAGTATCTCATCCGATAGGTCGTATACCTACCTTATGTCAGTATGCTCAACGTGTGGCATTCTGATCGCTATATTGTCATGCTGCCCATCGTGTGGTGCCATGGCTACCTCTTTGAGTGGTTATATTTATTGTGCATATGTATGTTTTGGAAAGCAAAACACCACTCTTCATTTACGACATTTATGTAATGCTTGCCAACACTTTCTTTTATGAAACTTTCACAACTTGCATACATGAACTGTTTTATCTGAAACACCCAAAGCACATACGGGTTTACTGAGATTTTTATCTCACCACCTTTTATATCATATTTTCAGTTCGATCCTACTGTGAAGGTCATTAGCTAGAATGTTGCCTGTGTCTTAAGACTCTTTGTTATTTTTCCTATGTATTATTTTTGAGAGATAGTAGCAGACATTTATTTTTGAATTTGTTCATGTATTGCTGGGTTGTAATAAGTTTAATTTTGAAGTTTTCTTTTATTTTATTTTGTGTGTCCTCGTTGTAAAGACCATTTGTCCTGTGGAATGGGCGACATCCCCAGCCTTAATGGGGCATAGGTAATGGAGTGTTACAAAGTCACTGCGTATTGAAGGTCAATCCTCTGTTTTACTATTACATGCACTTGCCTATATCTCCAAGCCTACATCTACTACTATAATTTCTTCAATCCTATCTACTGATAACTTATTGATGAAGTTACCTTGTTGTCCTCCTCTATTAGGTTGCTACCTAATGAGATTGACACCACCTTAAAAAATCAAAAACAAATCCAAGATGATCATATGACTCTATATGATGTACTGAGCCACTCTAAGTGATTGTTTTAGCATCTGTTTGTTCTAAAAAATGGGAGTTTACTATTGTTACTGCTACTACATGTTGCCTTTAATAGGCTAGGTCATAGCCAGAAGAAGTTGCTTTTGAAAGGCTTGCAAGGATGGAACTCTTTCTAAATAAATTTTTATTTTATGGTCTGTAATAGCAATTAGGAATAATTTTTTGTCAATATTCCTATTATTATATCTTTCTATTTCCTTGGTGGTATATTTTACTTAAAGTGTCTTGAGGATTCATGTTGTACTAAAGATAACAGATCTTGGTTTTGCATTAAACAATGCTATAGGAGATTCTAAGGTCATTGTTAGTGCTAACATTTGATAAGCATCTTTAATAAGATTCCTTGACATATTGAAGATGTTTTTGAGAAGCTACTATATTGGCAACGTTTGATACATGTTTAGTTTGAGTTCTTTTAGGAAACCGAATCCTAGAGACTTTCCAGAGAATCTAGGATGAATGTTAGAGAATATATGGATTTTATTCATGAAGATATAAAATTCAAGTTAAATCAGAGCAGTAAAACTTTAGGAAATGTGGAATATTTAGCAATCTCCTAATTTGGTTAGGAAACAAATAACACTCTAATGCAAACTATTTATATTCGACCATGATACTCTAAAGATAAAAAATGAGATGAGAAGTGTGAAACTTTAAGAGATTCTTTAATCACTTGGTCGAGTTACCAAGTGAGGAATTTATGTATAAATTCTGAGTGTGTTTAAAGCATAAGCTATTGATGAAGCTTTCTTGTACTTATTGTTAAAGTGTGCTTCACTATTCAAATTAGTTGTTGTAATAATATCTTATCTACTTGAAGAATTTGGATCATTCTTCTTCTAAGTAGATACCTTTCTGGTAGAAAGCTTCTTGGAGTCAAATGAAGTATCGTTGTATTGTAAGAAAAAAGGTTGAAGGGAGTTTAATCGAGGTAGTTGGGTCCAGCAAAGGTTCTCAAGAGTTTGACAAAAAAAATACTATAATAATGTCTGTCAGAGTCTATTAAGGATCACTTGGTGATTGAGATAAGTGTATTCCTCCTTGTAAATTTTTTTAAAGTTTTAGTAGTTCTTTTTACTAGTCTAGGTTTGTTGATAGTCGAACTGTGTCAAAAATTTGATGTGTTTGTTAAACTAATGCAACTATAAGAGGAAAAAGTTTAATAATAACATAGGATATTGACAAACCAAATGATACATTTATGACTTTTTTTTATTGTCTTTTCTGAATTTTTTATCATGCATGTGTGATTTGAGAATATAAATATTGTTATAGTGAAGAAAAAAATATCGAAGAAAAAAGTTACCTATATGTTGCTTTGGTAGGATACACATGGCAAATATGGCATTTGTTTCCCAAGATATCTAGGCCTATTATACTAGACCTTCCCAGTAGGCAGCCCTACCATTGTTCAACCTTTATCTGGAATAATCATACTAACATTTAGGAGCATCTCCTCAAGGTCCATAGTTTTAATACTCCTTCCATCCCAACCAAATTAACATACTTACTATTATGAGATGTCTCAAAAAATTAACATTTTTCTTAAAAGAAATGTTTTTAATATATTATATATTATAAAATAATTAATATACTCCACAAATAATATTTTTATATATTTAAATTTAACATAAAATAAATATAAGACCTACATATTTTCTATCTTCATTACACTATAATACTAATATACTATAACTTTTACTTTTGTATAAGTTATCGTGTCAAGTCAAATATTGTCAATTTGGTTGGCACGAAGGGAGTAGCATTTTTGGAAATGCTATCCATTCCTATATCAAGTTACCCATATAATGAACGTAGCAGGCTTTGGGTTTTTGGTATGAGCCAAAACAAACTTAATGGACCGTGCACTTATCATAGCATTAGTTGAGAAGTGGAGGCTAGAAATGCATAGCTTCCACTTTCATGTAGAGAAGGCCACCATCATATTCTGTGATCTGTCTTTGCTATGGGGTTTGAGGGTTGACAGTAACCTTTTTATTTACTAGAAAGCCACTCAAGCTATTAGGGGATTGGATTAACATGATAGATAAGCTCCTTGATTTTCTACGCTTGGCTAGAGAATATTAGAAGCCACTAACTTGAGAAGTGCGTATTAGAGCATCATGTTTTAGTACCTTTACCCAACAATGCCAGGGATTTCTAGGTTGAGGAGGGAGTTATCAGAAGATTGTTGTTCTGGAATGAGTCAGGTCATCTCCTACCTTTGAGATAAATGCTTCTCATCGAAAGATATATCAGTGTATGATAGGCTCAACTTAGACAATGCCATCTTGGTGTACTTATATAAGTCTCTATATAATGCCACAAATAGCTATTAGAAGGAGACATGTTGTCATATTCTCCTCCTATAGGTATTTTTGTAGCAGCATAACGAATTCGTATATGAATCCTAGTTTGATTAAATGTCACAATTGCATATTTGTATTCTTAGATTATTCATTTGCCAATATTCACCTTTTTTTTTTTTTTTTAGTTTTAGGCTTGGAAGTAAATTCTTGTGTTAAGACCTAACTCTACACAAGCTAAGGTTTAGGTGGCTAGTGCTTCTTACGCTTCAGGGTGGGATGTGACATTTTAGTTGACATACATATCCCTATCACCTATAGGGATCAATTGGACAACATGCAACTTGATCACGTAAAGCTTTTAAAGCTATAGATATGCATCTTTTTTAATTCTCTGAAAAATATTTTTATACTAGACTAATCCTTTATTTGATTCTAATATGATCAATATTTCAATTTATCTAGGACCCGTACCAACTGGGTGTGGTCTAGTCAATTCCAACATAATATATTTAGGCACTAGAGATATGGTGCACAGACATCTTTTTAATATGTCAGAAGGTCATCAAACATTACTACCCTAGAAGGGCGTTTTGATAGTTAACATGTAGCAATATATCTTGCAAATCATTCCTTCCCATGTGAACCTATTTAAGATAGGTCAAAGAGGCTAGGCTGGTAAGGATTAGACTATCCATAATAAATTATTTATAGAGTTGTGAGCTAACATGAAGCGACACATTGTATCTGGATCCCTAAAGAATCAAGTCTAGCCAGGATATGATGATTGGTTTAGGCTATAGAGGCGATGGAGGATAAATAAAGTGGCATCTTAATGTTAGAATGTATGCCCACTAAGATTGTTTTTCTAATGTAATTTCAATTAAAATAAATAAAAGCTTTATTCTCACAAATAGTTTGTATTTTCTCATTTTAATTTACGTATAATTTTGTTGAAAAAGACCCATTGTATTTAAATAAGTGATCCATGAGAATGGAGATCTTTCACAATAATATACGGATCACGAGTTACTTAACACATAAACTATTGTTCTTAATCGGATGATAGGATTGGGAATCTCATCATGATAAGGTTATTATGTTGTGGATATCAAGTCGAGAATGACTTACCTTTAACCAGTGAGTAATCTTTCACCTTCATAACATAAGCGTATTTCGAATATGTAAAACCAGACCTGTAGCAGTGGTTTCTAGAAGTATTAACTTGTAAAAACCTAGACTATTACTACTATAACGTTGACTTGTACCCTACAACTTGAGTATGGGTGGGTGGTCTGGCAAAACTGAAAGTATATACTTTCATATACTATAGTTGAAATTCTATCATAGGACCAATATACTTGTTTGTTGGGTATACATGACTAGTTAGTTAAGACAGACTCATATAAGATAGCTTATACGCTATATCGCCCCTTATGACTGTTCGAATAATTTAATAATTTAGGGCCCTGGGGAATATGACTTAGATATTTGCTTGAGAGTAGCTCCCTAGTAAAGTAAAAACATTCTAGGAAATTGTAGATTATTAGACTAGAGGTCTAAGAATGGTAGATGTCATTTAGAGATGTCTTAGTACACTCCTCCTCTCTGAATGTACGGCTTTATATAGAAAGGTATATCTATTATAATACCTTTAGGTCGGAAATTTGGCTAACGTGGCATTGTCCTTATGGTCAATATTTCTTTATGGTGATATTAAAAATATTTAAAATGTAAAATATAAATATTTATGTAGAAGGAGTATTTTAGTCATTTCAGTAATTAAGGCGATGTGTCTTTTGGTTCTCAAAATAGCCCATAAGTCCTGATATTTTTGGGTAGAGAAATTGATCTTGATAAAATGGGTTTTATTTTACTCGGGTAGCTTGGTTTAATTATCGAGTTAGAATAAAATAAAAAGGTCCAAAAGAGAGAATAAATTAATTACCTAGTTGAATAATTAAGTTTGGCCTAGTCTGAACTGGAATAAGGCTTGAGAATTGAGTCTGGTACTTTTTGGATTAATTGATTATTTATTAGGCTTTAATTAGTCTTGAGCTAAATAATTAATTTGTGCCAAATGGTATGGGCTGGCAAACTACAAATTTTAGTTGAAAGGTTTCGTTGGTTTTTGTTTTTTAAAATCCCAATGATAGCTCCTAGATAACTGATGATATCTTCTAGTGAGGTTTTATACCTTATCTAGGTAATTGGTTTTGATTTATCGAGTGAGAAAGGAAAAGAAAGACTAGAAGTCAAAATAGCTTTTCAATGATTATCTTTCTCTCTATAGCCATCTTACTCTCTGTTTTTAGGTTTTGCTCTTTTATACAGATGAGAAGTAAGAAAACCTAAAACCTTCTTTGATAATTTCTTAGTAGCAATTATTGAAAGGAGTGGACATTTTCTCTTTCGTTTATAAGCATTCACCGTGCTTCAGGCAACGGCCATATTCCGAAAAACCAGAAGTCTTGTGTTCATGCACCAGAGCAGAAGGCTTGTTGGACAACAACCAGAGTCGTAATTGAGGGTAAAGATTACAAACGTTCCGTTAGCCCCTATACAACCTAAGCAGTCAACACAAACCAAAAAATGTAAAAGTATAAAGCTTCTGCTATTTCTTTTCTACAATTTATGTTATTATTGTTTGCTTCTTAAGCCAGATCCACCTTCACTTTATGGGTGAATTTTAGGTATAAAAATCATTATTTCCAAGTCCACACTTTACCAAGTTTTAAATTAAAACATTAGCTCCAAAGAATATACATTTCGAGTACGTATACTCATTGTAAGGCATAGTATAGGGAATTAACAAATAAAAAATCCAAAAAAAACAAGCACTCATACTCACTTTCATTCTATTGTTTAACCAACCAATTAAATAGACGAAATAATTACATTAAAAATTTATAAAACATATAAAACTTCACACAAGATTAACCTAGAGAACATCAATGGGTAAGATGAGTAGTAAAAACATGTATTTGGATAACATTCCCAAAAATATATCAAGTATCAAATAAATACTCAAGACCATTAACTACTAATTCTAGCACCATTAAGGATTATAAAAGATAAATTTCACCCTCTCTTGAGTTGTAAGTTTCTTATCTTCTAGTAAAATTAATAGATATCTCTATCTCATATATGTTACCAAAAGATGTATTAAACTCATTAATCCCAATTTAAACATGGAAGAAATAATATCCCTATTTTTAGGTGATATCGTTAACTTCTTTTTAGTACCAACTCCTAATATTTCCCTTTAATCTCTCTCTCAAGATAATCAAAGGAAAACAACTATTATACCAATTGAATTGGAACACAATCTTTTAACCTCTCTCTCAAGGTAATTAAAAGAAGGTAACACAAAACAATCATTCAAAAAAATAAACCCACGTTATCAATATTAGAAATTAGAAATTAATCGATTAAAGGGTAAAAGTTTAATACAAAGCCATAATCTTGAGTTTAATCTCTAAAATACTATTAATACAATTAAAATAATAGTGTCAATTGAAAAGTATAGAAAAGAGAAGAAGAATGCTCATAAACAAGCCGAATCTTCTTTCTTTCTGTTAATCCTTTTTCAAACAATGCTCATTTCCTCTCCAATGGTCTCTTTAGAATGCACCTCGTGGTATCTCCTTAGGGTTTTTTTGTGAAGTATATCATCTTTCTCCCTTTTAATATCTTGAGACCTCTCATAAAAGCCCTTTTTATAGGTTTTTCACCTTCCAAATTCCAACAAATTTCCTAAATATAGTAGGATTCTATAACTTGAGTGGCCATTCTTAGTGTGCACCGAGCAACCCTACTCAGTGTTTAAAATATTGCTTCCAAGGACTAGGTGGCGCCATCTACTTCAATGAGAACATAAGTGCTCGCATTAAGTAGATGGTAAGGGCTAATTTAGGAATCTCAGAAGGGTCTATGGATGGTAAGTACCTGGGTCTCCTTTTTATGATTAGGTGCTTGAAGTCAAATATCTTCAAACATATTAAGGATCAAGTTTGGAATAAGCTTAATGGATAGGAGAAAAAACTCCTCTCATTTAGGGGGGAGGGGGTAAGGAAATACATATTAAAAGTGTTATCCAATCGATTCCAATTTATATGATGTCCTATTTCTTTCTTCCTGATCATATTTGAAAAGATATTATATTTATGACATCTACATTACAGTAGGGAGATGATGAGAACATTAAAAAGCTTTGCTAGAAATCTTAGCATGACTTATACAAGCCAAAGTTTACGTGAGGGTTTAAATTTCAAGATCGTGAAGGTTTTAATCTAGTTCTCTTGGCTAAGCAATATTACAATACTGCAATGCTCTAACATTCTACTATATCAGGTTCTAAAAGCTAAATATTTTCCTCATCCTTTATGCATTTCTCTATAGGGCAAAGGCCCTCCTGTACTTAGCGTAGTCTTTTTTAGGGACGTAATCTCTCATACTTTGTCCTCAGATAACGCATTGGTAATGGGTTTTCTATCAAAATATAGGAAGATAAATAGGTCTAAGTTCTCCATGAGTTACGTCTCTCTAGTATTTATAAAAGGAATATTGCATTGTATACCCACCAAACTATGTATCAGATATAAATTTGAATTAATAATAAAAATTTTATTCTCAATTTTGTTTGTGTTATTTTACTTTAATTTATAAAGCACTGTAATTGAAAAAGACTCATTATGTTTAAGTAAGTGATCCGTGTGAATAGAGGTCTTTCACAGTAAGGAATCATGAGTTACTTAACATATAAACAACAGTCATTAACTGGATAATAAGAATAGGAATCTCATTAAGACAAAGGTTATTGTACTATGAATTTTAAATGGAGAATAGCTTATCTTTAACCAATGAATAATCCACTCACTTTATAATATAAGAGTATTTAGAATACATAGAATTGGACCCATAGTAGTGGTTTCTCAAAGTACTAAAATAATAGAAACTCATACTACTACAGCTATAGCGTAGATTATACGGAGCATGCACTTTGATGTACTATAGGTGAGATTCTACTGTATGACTAATATACTTATATGTTAAGTATACATGACCAGTTAGTTAAGATAGATCCGTACAAAAAAACTTCTACTCCTATTGGAGATATCACCTTTTGTGACAGTCTAATGGTCTATAGATTCAGAGCCTTGGGGAATATGACTTAAATGTTTGCTTAAAGGTAACTCCCTAGTAAAGTAGAAATATTCTAGGAAGTCTTGAACCTCAGACTAGAGGTTTAAGGATAGTAGATGTCATTTAGATATGTATTAGTACATTTTTCCTCTCATTATGATTGACATTACGTAGAGAGATAGTTTAGTCATAACACTTATAGGTCGAAGGCATTACTACACGCAATATTATTTTTAGGGTCAATATTTCCTTATGGTAATAATAGAAAATATTTAAAATAAAAAATATAGCTATTTTTATAATATGAGTATTTTAATCATTTTAGTAGTCAAGGACGATACATCTTTTGATCCTTAGAATAGCCCGTAAATTCTAATTAATTTTGGACTAAGGAAATAGTCTTAAAAATAAATGCGTTTTATTTTATTCAAATAGCCTAATTTATTGGATTAGAATAAAATAAAAGGACCAAAAAGAGAATTCATGACTTTTTTGGATTAGAAGATTAATTAATAATTTAAGGTTTGAACCCAAATTGAATAATTAGAATTAATTTGGACCTAGACCAGAAAGAGGCTTGAGAAATTACTTTGGGTCAATTACATTATTTATTTATGGGCTTTTATTAGTTCAAGATTAAATAAATATTTAAAGTCCCATCTAATTTTCTGACCAAAAGTACAAAAACTATATCCTAATCAAGTTTGGCCTAGAATGGCTGGCTAGGTCATAAAGGGGCTCTATTAGGGATTTGAAAATCCCTGAGATAACAGATATATGGAATGAGCATGATTTGTTTTTTAAAAATACATCCTGTGTACGTCACTTGAGATCCCATATGTTTTTGTTTTTTAGTTAGGACTCTGGAATACTTTCTCGAAAAAAAGACACCAGTCTTCCTCTCTAAGTTTTTTATCTTCTCTATTTTTTTTATCTTCATGTTTTTCATTCAAAAGAAAAATAGAATTGTACTTGCTTCTTCTTGATTCTTCTTATTTGATAGCAGTTAGTCAAGAGAGTGAGACCGTTATTTCCTTTCCTTGTAGTTTTTGCCAACATATTCAGGCAGTGGTGATATTCCGAAAGCCCGAAGGCTCAACATTTATGCAAACTAGGAGAAGTTGTTAGTTAGTAGGCTTTAAACTAGAAATCAATAGGAGTCATCCAGAAGCTGTTCAATCAACGTCTGTATTGCCTGAGCAACCAAGTTATGTGCAAAAACACAAAGATAACAACTTGAAACTTCTGCTATATGTTATATTTTTATTATCTGTGATTTACCCCGATCCACTTTCATGTGGTATTAGAGCCTATGTCTAGCAAATGTAAATGCATGAGTTAGGCTAACAAAGTCCAACAAGAACTTAATCTATTGATTTTGCACCTATGATCCCTCGTAATTTTTGTTTGGGTAGAACTTTGTAAGCCTCGCTAGTGGATGCATAGGACTACTATAAAATTTTTCAGTGCCCTAAGTTTTTCATGGTTCTTCATAGAACTCATGTAAAACCTAAGTTTAAGGTGTAGGCGGTTGTGTTTCACTATGAAGTTCAATTCTTTGTACTTCTGTAAGTAAACGGAGAGCCTACGAAGTGCCTAGATGAAGAACACAGAAAAGATAATTGAGGAAGACAATGAACAACTAAGTTGTTTCAAAGTATCTAAAGAAGAGGCAGCCTTGGGGAAGCCTAGGCTGCCCAGGGAAGGGGCCATAGGTAGCTTAGGCAGCCCTGGGCCCAAGGCAGTGCAAATAGCAGTTCAGTTCGAGTTTTTATCTGGTTCGTGTTGCGGATCTTCTAAAGAGCTATACAAGTTTTCCTTATGTAATTTTTCATTTTGTGTTTTTGGTCCCAAACCACATGAGGTTACTTTTATACAATAGTTATATTTTTTAAATATTTTGCATATACAAAGTAGTAAAGGGATTAGGATTAAACAAGACAATTAATTAGATTAAGTTAATGTGTTTAATCCATTTATGTAATCACTTAGGATTTAAAAGGATAGAAAAATGCATGAAAAACATCTACAGTTTTTTGAGTATTTTTTTTTTCTTTTTGGGAAAAACCTAAGTGCACGTTTTTTGAGACCAAAGTCTAGAAAATTTGACAAGGAAAAACGTTTTTTTTTTAAATTAAAAGGTGTATTAACTTAGAACAAAATTAATCCTTATTTATTCTCTCAATGGTTTTGTATCTTTAACATAGAAAATATTTGGATTTAGATCTTTTGTGAAAGTTAATGGAAAACCAATTTTAATTAATTTTTATTGAAAACGCTTTTGTCATAAAACTCGAGACCAAAGTCTTATGAAAGTTTTTCTTTATTGGAAATTTTTTTGAAATTATTAAGTTTTTTAACTTAAATAAAATTAATCCATGGTAAATCTCTTAAAGGGTATTTTATGGGTTTAGATATTTTATGTGAGTTAAGGAAAATTTTAATGAAAACTTTCAAAAGGGATATTTTTTTAAAAAACTCTTATTTTAAAAGACTAAGTTGGAGAGAGGTTCTAATAGTCACACGGCTTCCATCATAGTCCACTTTAGCGATCGTGGGTCTCATCGCATCAATCTATGAGTGAACTCGTATAGGATGGAGATGTTACAAAAATCTAGAGCTAATGGATGGATATAATTGAGACCTGGGATACCTGTTATGATCAGTCAGCCTGCGTTAGAGGTTGTAGTGTACACTCTATCCATAGGAAATGAGAATAAATAGCCATTCTATCGAATTTCAGAAATGGCCGGTAGTAGTTCTTTAAGTCTTTTGGCCATTATTCTCCGAGAAAATAAATTAACGGATCCAAGCTATGTGGATTGGAAAAAGAACCTGGACATAATACCTACTGTAGAGGAGTATAAATACGTCCTGTACGATCTCTGTCCCATGATTGGGGAGAGTTCCACTGATGAGAAGCGTGAGACAAAAAAGGTATAGAAAAAGGCTAACAAGATGGCTCGTTGCTATATGTTGGCATCTATATCGAATGTGCTCCAATCTAAATACGAGTACATGACTACTGCTTATGACATTAGCGTGTCATTGGTCCCCATGTTCACTGACAAGAGCTGGCCGCAAGGCAGGAGGCTCTTAGTGCAATCATGAACACCAAGATGGCTAAGAGAGTATCAGTCCGAAAGCACATGCTCAAGATAATTACTGTTTTTGAGGAAGCAGAAGTCCTAAAGGCCACTATTGACCCTAAGAGCCAGGTAGACATAGTCCCTCGAGACTTTGCCTAACTCCTTCTCACAATTCAAGTTGAATTACAACATGAACAAAAAAAAAATAACTCTAACGAAACTAATGAAAGAGCTCCAAGTAGCAGAGAAAGTCATGAGGCCACAGTCTAAGGCCTTGGTTGTTAAGTCATTTCTTTAAGAATTAGGCCCAAACCCAAAAAGTTCAAAAAGAAAAAAGGAAAGCTAGTGGCCCATCCTAAGTCTTAAGCCAAGGACAAGCCCAAAAGGAAGTGTTTCAAATACGACAAGAAGGGACACTAGAAAAAGAAGTATGCAGATCTTTTAGCCATGAAAAACCCAATAGGTAATGTATGCTATCTTGAGTCTATAATAATGGTTGGATCATTATCCACATAGATTGTTGATTCTGGAGCCACTAACCATATTTGTAACTCCTTGCAAGAGTTTAGAAAGATAAAGCGACTCATGAAAGATAAATATGGTCTCAACATTGGAAATTGAGCACAAATATAGGTACGAGCAGTGGGAGATCTTGAACTGGTTTTTTATTATAAAATAATTATTTTATTGATGAATATTTTATATGTACCTAGTTTTAAACAGAATTTGATTTCAGTTGCAAGGCTTATTAATTATATATATTATGTTTCATTCCATTTGGTATTTCTATCAGTAGAAATGAATATGTCTAATGCACTGGGCACATGTATGAAAATTTATTCTTTATCAATCCTATTAACAATCAAGTAAATAATGCTTGAAGTGAACTTGTAAATAAGAAAAGAAAGGACAATATCAATGACTTATATTTATGGCATATAAGGTTGGGTTATATCAACTCAACTAAAATTCAGAAGTTAATCTATGATGGGCCTTTAAGCTCATTAAGATTAGAAAGTTGGCCTAAGTATGAATCATACCTTATAGGTAAAATGACCAAAATGTATTTTACCCAAAAGGCAGATAGAGCCAAGGAAATATTGAGTTTAGTTCACACTGACGTATGTGGTATTCTATTTACACTAGCAAGAGGAGGTTTTAAGTACTTCTTCATGTTCACAGATGATTATACAAAGTATGGTTATATTTATCTAGTGAGGTGCAAGTTTGACTTTTTTGACATATTCAAAGTTAAGACTGAAATGCAACGTCAAACAGGTAAATTGATCAAAACCCTTTAACCAGATCGTGCTGAAGAGTACCTCCTATGTGAGTTTAGGGACTATATGGTACATCATGGTATAGTATCTCAACTTAGTGCTTCTAGGACAACCAGTAGAACAGGGTAGCTGAGAGAAAAAATAGGACATTGATAGAAATGGTCTAAAACAAGACATCTCATTTGACTCTTCTGATTTTTTTTGAGAATATACCCTAGAAACACCAACATACATTATGAATTTAATACCTTCCAAGTTAATACCAAATATACTCTATGAGATGTGGTCGCCTAGTATGAATTATCTCAGGATATAGGGTTGTCCTACTTATGTACTAATTAAGGGAGATAAATTAGAACCAATATCAGAATTATGTTACTTTGTTGGGTATTCAAAAGGAACAAAAGGTCATTACTTTTATCATTCAAAAGAGCAAAAGGTACTAGTAGGTACCAATGTTAGATACTTAGAGGCTGAACAAAGTAGATTCACCAAAGATTCAAGTAAAATAGAACTCATGGAGAAGTTATCCACTGAATTAACTTCAAATGACCTAATTAAGGAACAAGAAGAGACACAACCTAAAGATCATATGCATAAGGAGCCTTATAGTAATAGGAGGATATCTAAGGTTCCAAAAAAGTGGACAAGAGAGGTTTTTTATTTAGTCTCTAATCACCAAGAATAAAATCCCACTAGATATGAGGAGGCAATTACTGATGCTGGTGCAGACACATGGCATGAAGCAATGACCATCAAGATTGGGTCTATGTATTTTAATCAGGGTTGGGATCTTGTAGCTTTATCCGAAGAGATAAAACCCATTATATGTATGTGGATATACAAGAGAAAGAGATATGCGGATGGGAAGGTAGAAGCCTTCAAAGTTAGGTTTGTAGTGATATTTGATCATTTTATGCATATTTTATATAGTATTTGAGACTTAAATTCTTTAATTTCCATTATAGATTGATATTTGCCTTTTCATTTTTCTCTTTGTTTGATGTAGATCAAAAGAGTTAAGGTTAGAAGAGAATTCAAGGAGAAAAGATGAAAAAGAACCTAATTGAAATGCCACGGCGCAGTGCTTGTCAACCTTAACGCCGTCGTGTGGTTGCAAAACTTCAGGAGAGTTAATATTCTAGGAGTTCACGGCACTATGCCCCTATGCATCCACATCGCCGTGCATTACTAGGATTCAGAAAATGTAGAACACTTAGAGTTGCATGACGCCAAGCCGTTCGACCTTCATGTCGTCGTGCATCAATCCAGTACATGAAGACATTAAAGACCACGGCGTCATTTCAATTCTGATCTAGGACATCGAGCATGCACGGCGCTGTGTATATCATACTGGGCGGTGCCGTGCAACATCATAGATTAGCCCATTTTCTGCAATTTTCAAGATTTTGTTAATGGGCAACTATAAATACTCGGCTTCTAACCCTAATAATTAGTCTTTGGCAGCTAAAAACACCAGAGAGATCCTAGAGTGTTCAAGAAAACACCTAGAGAAGAGGGATCAAGAAGAATCAAAGAAGAAGAAGAGGGGAGTTCTCAAAGAGAATCTCAAGGAAGAAGAAGAAAGCTTGCTTATCTATAAGTGCTTTATGTTCTCTTTCTTGTAATCTATTTTTGGCAATTTTGAATGTATATGCTTTAGTTGTATTTGAGAAATGAACCATAAACTTGTGCTCTTAGATTGATTTTATTCTAGATCTATTGAATTTTCATTCCTTGTATTTAATTACTTGGGCATTATTAAGTTGGATCGATTGTTGGGGATTGGTTGATTTTGTCAACTGATTGGTTTGCTTCTAATGAATTTGACAAATGGGATTAGAAGCTAAACACCCAATTTATTGATGCAATTTTTATTTTTCGTCAATTAACTCGAGAGAGAGGTTGGGGAATTAAACTTGGTAATCAAAAGGTTTATGATATTGTCTAGAAAAAGGAATATTATGGCCTCTAGATTTCTTTGAGATTTATTATTCTTAATACTTTTTAGATTAAATTGGTGAGATAGAGATACCCATTGATTTGCTAGGAATAGAAATTTCATTACTTAAGAGAGAGTGAGATTCGCATTTAAATCCTCAAGTGCTTAGATTAAGAATTGATAGGTTTAAAGGTATTTTTCTTTCTTGATAAAGATTCGGGGGGATGTTCTTCTTTACATGGCATTTCTCCTTATTCTTATCCCTTAAAGACCCTTGTGACTTTTCTTATGTGAATTTGGTATACTCTCTATTATAGTAGCTGTTAGAGTTGTTGATTTATTTTATTTCTTTATTTTGTGGGCTAAACAATGAGATTAGAGTAAAGCAACAGTAATTGCTAAGTTCCTATGTATTCGATATTTGCTATTCTCTATACTACATTATAAGTATATTTACCCAATTGTGTAGTTTGAGTGTGTTTAACATTTTAATTTAAAACTTGATTTTGTGTGAATTTGTGATACTATTTTCCACACTCAAAAAACACACAAGGTAAAAGGTTATACTCAAAAAGAGGGCATCAACTATGAGGAAATTTTTTTTTCCCAGTAGCTATACTTAAGTCCATCAAATAAATGTCAATATGGCATTTCTTAATGGCCATCTTAGTGAAAATATTTATATATTCCAATCGGAAGATTTTTTTTGTAAAAGGTCAAGAACATATAATTTATAAGCTTAAAAAGTCTATTTATGAACTCATGTAAGCATCAAGAGAATAAAACATTCATTTTGATGAGACTATAAAATCTTATGATTTTATTCAAAATGAGGATAAACTATGTATGTACAGAACACTAGAAGGTTTAGATATGATTTTTCTTGTATTATATATAGATGTCATTTTACTCATTGGTAATAATATAGAGACATTGCCATCAACAAAGGTTTGGCTTTTGTAGTCAATTCAGTATAAAGAATTTGGGAGAAGCAAATTACATTTTTTAGATTAAGCTTTTTAGAAATAGGAAGTAGAGAATGTTAGGTTTATCCCAAGTTACATGTATTGACAAGATGTTGGCTAGGTTCAGCATGGACTTATGCAAGGGACTTCAAATCCCTTGCAGACATAGGTTGTCTCTTTTTTCAAAAGAGTATCCTAAGATACCAAAAAAAAAAAAAAAAAAAAAAAGAGGATGAGTAGGATTTTCTATACTTTGTTATGGGAAGTCTCATGTACGACATGTTATGTATTAGGTTAGATATCTGCTTTACTGTAAGTTTAGTTAGTAGATATCAATCAAATACATTAGAGACTAATTAGCAAGTTATAAAGCATATACTCAAGTACCTTAAAGAAACGAGAAATTATATGCTGGTTTACAGAGCCGATGACTTGGTTCCAAATGGATACACAGACTTAAACTTTTAGGTAGATAAGGATGAAAGAAAATCTACTAATGGATATATCTTTACCTTTTCTTGATAAGCTATTTCATAGAGAAGTATCAAGAAATCTTGTATTGCTTATTCAATCATGAAAGTTGAGTATATGACAATTTTGGAGGCATCTAAGAAAGTTGTTTGGCTCCGGAAGTTCTTCTCAGAACTTGGAGTAGTGCCACAGATGGACAAATTAATTGCACTGTCTTGTGACAACTCAAGAGCTGTCTTGCAATCAAAAGAACAAAGAAACCACAAGAAGATAAAGTATATTGAGAGGAAGTACTACTTGATTCGAGAATTTATTCAAAAATAGGAAATCATAGTAAAACAGATTACCTCAGAGAATAATTTAGCTGATCTCTTCACCAATTCTTTGGTGGAAAGCGTCTTTAGAAGACACTTAGATACCATAGGGGTGGGTATTTATAGACTTACATAGTCTTAGAGTACAAGTAAGAGATTGTTGGATTATATACCCTCCAAACTATGTATTTGATGTAAATTCAAATTAATAAATAAAAATTTTATTCTCAATTTTATTTGTGTTATTTTACTTTAATTTATAAAACACGATTTATGTTGAAAAAGACCTATTGTGTTTAAGTAAATTATCCATTTGAATAGAGGTATTTTACAATAAAGTATAGATCATGGGTTACTTAACACATAAATAGTAGTTCTTAACCGGAAAATAAGAATGGAAATCTCATTAGGACAAAGGTTATTATAGAATGAATTTTAAATAGGAAATGGCTTACCTTTAATCAGTGAGTAGTCCACTTACTTCATGATATGAGCATATTTAGAATACGTAGAACTAGACCCGTAATAGTAGTTTCTCAAAGTACTAACATATTAGAAGTTTAGACTACTACAGTTACAACATGGACTTATACCCTACGATTTGAGTATAGATTGGTGGTTTAGCGAAGGTGCATGCACTTTGATGTACTATAGGTGATGCTCTATTATAGGATCAATATACTTGTATGTTGGGTATGTGTGACTAATTAGATAAAACAGATTTATACAAGAGAGCTTCTACTCCTATCAAAGATATCTCCACTTGTGATTGTTCGAATAGTTTATAGATCTAAGGCCCTACGGAACATAACTTAAATATTTACTTAGGGATAGATCCATGATAAAACGAAAATATTCTGAGAAGTTGTAGACCATTGAACTAGAAGTCTAAAGATGGTGTATGTCATTTAGAAAGGTGTTAGTATATTTTTTCTATCTTTATGATCATCGTCACGTAGAAGGATATTTTAGTTATAACACCTGTAAGTCGAAGTAGGTCGGAGACATTGCTACACGCAGCACTGTTCTTGGGATCAATATTTCCTTATGGTAATAATAGAAAATATTTAAAATACAAAATATAGCTATTTTTATACCATTAATATTTTGGTCATTTTATTAGCCAAGGACGATCCGTCTTTTGGTCCTCAGAATAGCCCATAAATCCTAATTAATTTTTGAGCTAAGGAAATGGTCTTAAAGATAGATGGATTTTATTTTATTGAAGTAGTCTAATTTATTGGGTTAGAATAAAATAAAAGGTCCAAAGAGAGAATTAATTATTTTCTTAGATTAGGAGGTTAATTAATTAATTATTCAGAGTTTGAACCCAAATTGAATAATTAGAATTAAACTAAGGAGAGGCTTGAGAAATTATTTTGGGTTAATTAAATTATTTATTTATGGTCTTTTATTAATCCAGGATTAAATAAATATTTAAAATCCGATCCAATTGTCTGACCAAGAGTCCAAAAACTATATCCTAATCTAGTTGGGACTGGGATGGCTTGCTAGGTCATAAAGGGGTTCTGTTAGGGATTTGAAAATGCCAGAGATAACATATATGTAGGATAAGCAGGATTTGTTTTTTAAATAGACATCCTATATATGTCACTTCAGATCCCAAAGATTTTTAGTTTTCGATTAGGACTCTAGAATATTTTCTCGAAAAAGACGCCAGTGTTCCTCTCAAGTTTTCTTGTCTTCTATATTTTTCGTCCAAAAGAAAAATAGAATAGTATGCACTTCTTCTTGATTCTACTTGTTTGATAGTAGTTGATCAAGAGTGCAAGACCATTATTTCCTTTCCTTGTAATTTTCACCAACTTATTCAAGCAGTGGTGATATTCTGAAAGCCCGAAGGCTCAATATTCATACAAACTAGGAGAAGCCGTCGATTAGCAAGCTTTGAACCAAAGATCAGTAGGAGTAATCCAGAAGCTGTTCAACCAACGTCTATATTGTTAAGCAGTTATTTGCAAAAACGCAAAAGTATAACTTGAAACTTTCGTTGTGTATTACGTTTTTTGTTATTTGTATTTTGCCCCGATCCACTTTCAGGGAAAACCTATGAGCGCCTAGTATCTAACCTCATTAACTTTAACATTGGATACTAGAGGGAAAATCGTATCAATACCCCACTATACTACAAAATTCCTTTTATCCTACCTAGCCTGGGATACGGTTATCTGGCATTATATGAATATGGTATTTACTCCTCAGGTCTAAATACAAGGCAGTTATGAGCTTCATGTAAAGAGTTCTAATAAATCTTCCTCATCCTCTCCCTCCAAGAAGGATAAGTTTTAGCACTCTATTTGGCACTTATCAGTACAACATAAAATTAGGAATTTTTTGGAGAGGGCTATTCAAATATCCTATCCTGCTCTTATGTCAAAATTGAAAGAAAAATATTGCATTTTGCCCTACTAACTTCTTATTCTACTGTCAAATGACCAGAGAAAGATATTGCAAGGAAGATCTCTGTTGGATGCTTCTTTAATGAATGCGCAGCAAAGATTTGTAGCAAGGCTCAAAAATTCAAACATTTTTCTTTGTAACTACCTAGTATCTATAGTATATGATGAACACGATGCTTTTTGAATCTAATTTTTTGATCTGCAAATAATCATCAATTAGGTACATAGCTTAGTTGTGGAACACCTAGAGGTGCACCAGGATGCCTCCAAAAGAGCAGTGGCTATGATTCAAAATGGTTCTTAATTGACTGGGAGTTCTAGACGAGAATAGCAGTTGGGTTCCGGCATCACCATAAATGTGGATAGAGAGTGGGTTCAGGATAAAGCATCTATGGGGTCATTGTGTGGGATGATAGGTGCAATACTTGTTGTAATGCAGGAAGACCTAGGGGGTAGGGCCCCATCCCCTAAAACTTCCAAAATTTTCGATTGTCTAAACAAAATTAATTTTTTTGTAAAAGTTCATTTAAATTTTACATTTCCCCCCCTTGAAATTTTTTAAAGAACTATCTTTTAACATTCTATTTTATATAATTTGCCCCTCAGCTCTAAATTTCTGGTTCAATCCCTACTGTAATGGCTCGTGTTTAACATAGAGCTACTACTCCTTTCTATGTGGAGTTGATAGCCTTCATGGAGGGGTTGAATTTCTGTCTAGGGAATGGCTTAACAAATGTCACTATTGAGAGTGATTGTCAACCCTTAATTAATAAACTTAGGTCCAATGAGGATGATTTTATAAGTATTGACTCCCTAATTACTTGTCTGAGATCTCAATGATAGGAAAATCCTCATATGGATGTATCCTTTATCCATGGTACAAGGAACTATCCAGCTTATTTACTTGTTTCGACCAACTTTCAAGCTAACGAACTCATTGTCTGGGGTCATTCTGTCCCACCCCATACTTGTTCCACAAATTTGGTGGATCTTCTCTAATGATATGTATTTTTTTTCTTTTCAAAAAAGGAAATATAAAAGGGAAAAAAAGAATCAATCAAACATATATGTGAACCTAATCAACATGATTTCATAATGGAAAGATAAAAATTGCACTTTGCCCTACTAACTCATATAAATAATTAGAGTTGGAAACTAGTTAGGCCAACTCATAATTCAATATAATATTTAGTTTAGCGAACTAAACTTATGAATCAAATGAGTTATACATGAATTTTTCACATTTAAAATATAAGCTAAATCTAAATTAGAGAAAGTTCAATTTATTTGACTCACAAATTAACTATATATACGTGTGTATTGTATATTTTATTTTTAAAAAAAAAATCATTTATGTTAATGTAACAGAAAATATATCACATTAAGAAAAAGTCTAAAATATATTTCTATTTTATTTATTATCATCGATAAACTTTACTTATTATATATATTTTTATTCAACTTTTATAACTTAATTTTAATATTTATAGGTAGAGGAAAAAGGCACCAAGATTGCATTGCTCATATAAAAAAAATCACTATATTATTTATTATAAGCATTATATTTTTTGTTAGTTAGATATTTACTGGTTTACTTTATGTTTATTTTAAATTATGATTAAATTTCTTATATTTCTTTTTAAAAAGTGTAGCATGATATCGAATGTTTTATAATTTTTTATATTAAACTATTTTAAGTTAGTTAAGTAGTTACATGTTTTTCTTCATTGATTGTTTTAGATTTAGTTTTAAGAATTAGCTTATAATAAATGAGTTAAACTTAATTGTTTGCTCATGAATTATGCGCAAGATTATTATGAACCAATAAAGTTAATTCAAATTAAATATAAATTGCATAATAAATCAAATTAAATATAAGTGGCCCTAACCTTAAAGCAATTCAATTCACTAGGTCGATGTTCTTTGCGTTGCAGAGGTTGTTATGTTATTAAGATTTAATATATTAATATTAAATATATATTATTAATTAACTTAATTAATGATTTAATTAATTAAAATTTTAAAATAAATTTAGATAGTATTTAAAGAATCACTTTCAATGTATTAATATTAAATATATATATATATATATATAATATTCAAAGAATCACACATTTTAATATATCAATTTAGATAATATTCAAAAAATTATACATGTATTAATATTAAATACATATATATTATTAATTAATTAAAATTTTAAATGAATTTTACAAATAATTTTTTTTATAAAAAATCATCTAACCACCATGTGTCACCTTATAATATTTTCACGTATTTACTTTGATATATATATAATTTCCAACCCCAATAAGCAAAATCAAATTCCAGCCATAGGAGCTAGAGTCTTTTCTTCCCTTTGCCCTGCTACTGTTGCTGCTGCTGCTCCGCTGAGCGTGGTCTGGTGCAGAGTTAAAAGCAAAATGACAGTGGCAGCTGGAATAGGTTACGCCCTCCTGGCTCTAGGCCCAGCTCTCTCCCTCTTCATCTCTGTGATCTCTCAAAAACCCTTTCTAATCCTCACCGTCCTCTCCAGGTACCCAATGTATTTCTTGTTATTTGAATTTGATTTGGGTTTGATTGAGTAATGAAATCTTGAAAATCTTTTCCATATTTGGACTTTTGGATTGATGTTTTTTTTAAATGATTTTGTAGTACTTTGGTATGGCTGATGAGTCTGATAGTGATGTCCGCACTTTGGAGAGCGTTTCTCCCCATCAAAACGGCGTGGTGGCCCTATTCTCTTCTCATACTGACTTCTGTTGCATTTCAAGAAGGCCTTCGAATCCTCTTCTGGAAAGTTTACATGTTAGTAAAAATGTCGTCTATCATCAATTTAATTTGTGGGTTTTTTGTGAATTTAGTTTTGAAGTTGTTGAAGAGAGAACAAAATAAACCTTGCACTGGTTTAAATGTGTTAATATTTCTTTTCAATATGCTAGTTTGATATAGTTTCTGGTATAAATTTGCGAAGAATCAAAATTTGCTGCTGTTTTTGTTTTTATTTTAATTGAGCTGACTCGCCTTCAATCAGTAATATAAACTTTAGTAATTCTCTAATTTTGTCTAGTTACAATGGCCTTAAGGTACCGTATGGTATGGTTAACTGCTTTTCTGGGCTTAATCTAGGAAGCTGGAAGATATCTTGGATGCATTTGCTGACAGAGTTTCTAAACCTCGCCTCTTTCTGACTGATAAGATGCAAATTGCCCTAGGTAAAGCTGCTTATATATGTGTATATGGTCCTTGTACTTAGTAAACACTTTCGTGAATTTTAGTTGATCTAATATTCAGTGCTGGGCTTTTTCATTTACAAAGCATATGAAACAAAAAATGAAACTTGTTTTATGTGAATCATTCTGGAAAGGTTTGGAGGGGAGGAGTTTCAGGCACACGCTATAGTCTAACACATCCCATTTTATGTGAAGCATTCTGGAAAGATTTGGAGGGGAGGAGTTTATGTGAATCATTCTGGAAAATTTTGGAGGGCAGATTTAGGCACATTCTGTAGTCTAACACGTCCCATTTTATGTGACTCATTCTGGAAAGATTTGGAGGGAAGAGTTTTAGGCACATGCTGTAGTCTAACACGTCCCTGCATTTGTAGGTGGCTTGACTTTTGTACATTCAAAGGTTATGGCTGTAGATTGTATATTTAAAATAGTCGTCCGAGATATTGAATAAGCTAATCACCCTTCTTTTAGAAGGATTTGTGAGAGGATTTTTATCTAGGAAATGGGGGAACTCAAATTCTGAGTTCCCAAGGAGTGAGTCATTGCTTTCTGCAATTAATTATACTTTCTACTTGTCCTGACTGTTCTAATATTCACTTCTTCATGGACTTAGGCATTCAATCTGATTAGAACAATGCAAAAATATGGGAGTCATTAGAAGTCAACAAAAAGTGTACGACCATAGATATAATGCATGCTGATCTGTAGGTTAATAAAGAGCAAGGCTGATATGGGACGGATCTGGGGCCACACAATTTGGGGGTTCAAATTGCGCAGCAAATTATAAATGTCAATCATGATTCGGTCAACAAAAATTTATGTGGCAAAAAAAAAAACATCGTTCTAAAAAAAATTTAAAAAAATGGCACGCAGCCACTCCACACACCATCGGATTTTCCCCTCTTTTCATCCTCACCATCAACTGGTCTTGAAAGTTGAGGGCTCATTTTGCACAACCTTGTTTCCATATATGTGATATGGATGTTCAAATTGGCTAATATTGCAGTTCTATAGATAGTCATCACATTAATATGTGTGTTTACACTGTTTAAAATCCTAAGAAACAATGGTCAATGTTTGAGAGTCTGGGCATCTTGATATGGTTATTGAAATGAAGCGGACTAAATATCTCTGTACTTAATATAATTTGATTATGAATGCTGGGAACTAAAGTAATAGCCATTTCAAAATTTAGATTAAATTTATATTGGCTGTGGATACAATATCATGTCTAGGCACCTTGTTATTCATCTTTCTTGATGACTTTCGATAGTTGTACTTCCAATGCCTGTTTCTGTCTAATGTCAGCTTATACTTTCCCACTCTACAATTCCTGGCAGATGATTAGATTAAAACTCAATTATTTGCCTAGTTCTAAAGTTGACCGTGAGAAATTCACTTCATAAACTTAAGAGATACCAGTTACATACATCAACAGCATCTCTCAGTTGATCGCCTTACTTTTTGTCTGGGTTGAAGTTCCCCGACAAAATCTATCTGCCAAATCCAGATTTCATGTCAATTTACTCTAAATAGTAGCTTATGCCTGTTTCTGTCTAATGGTCAGCTTATAGTTTTCCCCTCTAGAATACCTGGCATATTATTCGACTAAAACTCAATTATTTGCCTAGTTCTAAAGTAGAACATGAGAAATTCACTTCATAAACTTTAGAGATACCAGTTACATCCTTCAACAGCATATCCTAGTTGATCGTCCTTTTTTTTGTCTGGGTTGCTTTGTGGCACAAAATAGACACATGTAAGTCAAGTAATTGATTCCACACCCGCCCCGGCCGCCCCCCCCCCAAAAAAAAAAAGAACAAATATGTTGTAATCCTCTGTTTCCTTTTTTTGATGTCAAGGATACTGTAACTTCTGTTCATGAATTTTTTTTTTTTCATTTTTCTTTGGTAATATAAAACTGTTCAATCATGTATTAGCAGTTTTGTGATTGTATCTCATGATACAGTAGCATTAATATGTAGTCAGAGGTAAAATTTCACTGCACTTAACAATTGAATAAGAAGAGATGAATTGAGATTCTTCTTCAATTTTAGCAGATCTCATCCTTTTGTTTGGGTACCAAAAATGGAAATTATCTAATTATTTATGAGTAAAAATGGAAATAAGCATTCAAAGATGATATCCCTTCAGATATTGAAGGTATAGGAAAGATATTAGATGGAAGCTGGGGTAAAATAATTCAAGGGCCATCTGCCTTGCCTTTTTTAGCTGTTACACTGGAACTTTTCCTCCTTTCCTGCTTAAGGATACAAGTTCTTCTTGCTTTTACATGGATGGCAAGAACCGGCAGTAAGAGAATTGAAAGTAGTAGGTGTCATTCTTCTACGCGTTTAGATTAGTGTATTCATGCATGTATTAATATGACCTATGAACCTGCATCTGCTGTGCAATCTTAGATATTATACAGGAAAGATATTAGATGGAAGCTGGGGTAAAATATTCAACGGCCATCTGCCTTGCCTTTTTTAGCTGTTAAAGTGGAACTTTTCCTCCTTTCCTATTTAAGGATACAAGTTCTTCTTGCTTTTACCTGGATGGCAAGAACCGGCAGTAGAGAATTTGAAGTAGTAGGTGCCATTCTTCTATGCGTTTAGATTAGTGTATTCATGCATGTATGAATATGACCAATGAACCTGCATCTGCTACGCAATCTTTAAACTCTCTCTCTCTCTCTCTCTCTCTCTCTCCACACACACACACACACACAGTTTGTACTTTTCCTTGGTAATTATGCAATTTCTTTTTTCAGTACAGGATACTAAAGAGATTACTTTTCAATACTAATTTAAATAAAACTGCATTGTAACTCATGCTACTACTTTTCTTTGCCTCATTATTAATTACTTTTATGTTCTCCTATGTATATTTATTCCTCTACCTTAAGCTGATTTCCTTGCTTCCGTCCCACAAGAATAAAATCTAGCTGCTGGCTGTGTGGCTGCTGCCGATGAGTTTTTCTTGTATAATTACATACGTGTCGGCATAGGTCACTCACCCAAGTTCGTCATTGTACTACTAATCAGCTCACAGCAATGTGTGCAAACAGCTTTACATATTCACTTACCCATCGAGGTCATACATGTCTGTGTGATCTCAATTCATTCTTTTAAGCATGCTTAAATTGCTTAGCAGTCTATCTGAGCTCATAATTATGAATAACAACATACACAGCTGATCTTGTTTCTGTGCTGACTCTCTCCGGTGCTTATCTGATTTTATTTAAATGTGCAGCTGGTGGTTTGGGTCATGGGGTGGCCCATGCAGTCTTTTTCTGTCTTAGCCTTTTGACGCCAGCTTTTGGACCCGCAACATTTTACGTGGAGAAGTGCTCACAGATACCCTTTTTTCTTGTTTCTTGTAAGCTAGAATTTCCTTTTGATAATATATCATTCTTTTACATTCAGATACTAATCAGCACATTAACTCCCGAAGCTGAATTTAAACTGATAATCAGTCGCCTGTATTGCATGTTTATTTTTGTTGTGACATGCACTATAAGTAACTTGTTTCTTTGTTGGATATGATTTGAAGTGAGTTCAGCTTGTTGTTCATATTTCAGCTGCTCTTGCTATGCAGTATTTGTGGGCTAACATCATTTATATTTTAATTGCAGCAATTATAGCCCTTGCATTTGTTACAATTCATACATTTTCAATGGTCATTGCTTTCAATGGGTATGCTGAAAGAAATAAAGGTGACCAGCTTCTTGTTCCTGTCGTTCATCTTGTTGCAGGGATGCTTGTGAGTTCCTCTTTCTGACATTTTTTATGCATTTTATATTTACATCTAGTACATGGATTGGATTGGGGGCAAAAGCTTTACCTAACCCTACTAAGAATCCTGTTTTTTTGATTCTCTGTGCCATCTTTATCTGTGTGTTATTTTATGCCTAACTGTAGGCATCTTGACCTTGACACCATGTGAGGATGCTTTGAGTCTGATTGGGGCAAAAGTATTCCCTGTGAGGATCCATTGAGTCTTTATCCACATTAAAAAGAAAAAGGTTTATTAACTCTGCTATCTATTCTACAAGGTCTTTAACTGTGTTTCCTGTAACTACACCACATTAGGTAGTGTTTTTCTGTCTTCTATCTTGATGGATTATATTCTTTCTCTCTGCAAAGCTTATTCTCTTTCTCTTAAAAGGTGTACCATACACGGGAAAATTCTTTCAACTATGCAAAATCTTTGTAAGGAAAGAGACGAATGTTGAATTCTACTGGATAAGTACAATTTGCAATTGAGGGAATGGCCAAATACTTAGTAGTTGTTGTGTGCCAGTTATTACCAGATTTATCTGTGAACCAGAACTGCTTTTCTGTTTTAATCCTAGTTCAAAATGGACTGTGCAGTAACTTAAGACCTTTCTGTTTTATGAGAAAAGGAGAAAGGAGGGGGGCTGGAAGGGCCCACTGGAACAACCCAACTTTTGCCAGCATTCAATTTTTATGACCGAGTTGGTCTTCTTTTCAACTGTGCTCCCAGGTTCATCGATTTTGTTTATTAACAAAGACTAAAACTTGAATCAATTCTTAGCTAGATTAGTTGAATTAAGAAGCCCAGTTTGGATTTTACAACTTCTCTACAAAAAGTTATTCCTCCAACTTTTAGTCATGAAATGTTAAAAGGTTGGCAACCAATTAATTTACTGAAATCCTAATGGTTTGTTAATGCTAGAATGTCTTAACACTAAAACTTAACCAAACAGGCGACATTAAGTTAGAATATAGAGCAAATGTGGAGGTTTGTGACATTGGGACTCAGTCCTAGAACAGTTAGATTGAAGTTTTAGATTATCTATATTTTCTGAATCACCTTTATGCTTTTCTTGAAAATCTGAGATTCTTTATATGATTATGCATCTATTTCCTGAAGGCAATGGACAATTTAACATGTTAAATTGTATCCCAGCAACTTCTGCCTGGATACCTGCTTAATCTATTCAAACTTGGATAGGTTCAAAGATCTTGCAGGCTGCAGTTATTGATTCGAAATGAAAGAATACTCACTTTTGCATTTTAAACTTTTCTAACAGCATATCAACTAGACTATGTTATTGAGAGTGAAATAAAAAGTGATTGGTTACTGAATATGATTGTGATCTGTTTTTTTACGTACCCTCTGTGTTATACAATAGTAGTGATCCAAAGATTCCAGAACTGAATGCATTCCATCATAGAGCACTCTGTAACCAAAAGACATTTTTAATTTGTTAAAAGAACCAAACAGATGCTGCATGAGTTAATTTTTATACTAAAATTTTAAGAATGGGAATTTCGGTCCAGTTGATTGCATACCCTGAGTTGCTTGAACAAATCAGCAGCTCCACAAGGTCTACAGAATATTGAAAATAGTAGTATAGTGTTGATGCATTCTGGATAGAAGAAGTCAAAAGAAAAGTGGACCTATATGTACATCATGTATCTTAGCATGGTAAAGATGGTATAGGAGTATGTAACTCCTTGCTGACCATCCCCCCCCCCCCCCCACCCTCCCCCGCTTCCCAACACTCCACACCAAAAATAATAAAAATCTGGGGATTCGGGAATTTTAGAGAGGCGAGTGCTTAGGCGAGAAATTTTTTCATTTGGAAGTTGAACTGAGATGAAAATTTTGGGAGTGGAAAAGAGCCTAACAAAAATTGGCCTTAAGAAAGTGTAATTAACAGTATATTAACAGTGAAAAGAGAGAGAAAAATGAGAGGGGATATAAATCTCGAGGTAAATAAGTGATTTACCTCGTTTAGTTAGGAATTAAGGATGGAGGGTAAGTAAATTAGGAGGGAAAAAACTATCCCTCCATGCTCCATGTCAGCAAAACAACCCATCAAAATCTGGATGTCTCGGGATACTTCCCTTCCACCCCAACTAAACAAAACCCAAATAAATTACATTTACTCCCTTTAATGGAAGTAAATATTCCTCTCCCCCTTTTCCTCCCCCTTTGTGAACTAAACATAGTGTAAGATATAAGACTTTAATTAACATGTAAATGCCCTTGAGTAAGATTTTTCTTCCTTTTCCCCTCCTCCCTCTTTACTGTTAACAGTCTAGCCAAACAGTTTTAGATCGGTGATGTAAGATATTCAAAAGGTTAATTGCTTCAAAAGGGAAAACATAAAGTGAAGACAAAAATTGTTTTAGACTAGAAAATTCAATATTACTCCAGAAACCCCATAAAATAAAAAACACTAGATTGTATTCTAGTTAATTAACTAAAGAGCAAACAATAATGTTTCAATTGCTATTGCTAATTTTTTGCATATTTCTCAGACATTGGTAAATCTGGTTTCTGGGGGCTGTATTGTTGGTATTCCACTGCTCTACTGCATGGCAATGTTCATCTTTTTCCATTGTGGAAAAATGGTTTGGAGAAGATTGACAGAAAACCGGACCGGCCAAGAAAATTTGTAGTTTAATCCCTCTTGTGGTCGCGTGATTGATGCATAGCCCATCCAAACTGTTAAAGCAGGTATTTGTTGTTAGAAAAGGCCAGATGCTATTACTGCATGAAGTGGGCAGGACATACACTTCCGGTGGAATATATGATAAGACTACCTTTCTTGTAGCCTTTTCTCCCCTTGGTCAGGTTTTTGAAGATTGGCTAACCCCACGCACTCTTCTTCTTCCCCACTCCCCCTCCCCCTTCCCCTCCCCTTCCCTGCTTAGCTGTTGCATCAAGAACTATGCAATTCAATCTTCCTGTAAAGGCTAGTAGTTTGAGACAAGCGCTAATTCTATTAAGAATTGAACGAACAACGGATATATTTGGCGTATATTTTGCAAATTCTTGCATGCACTATGACATGCAATTCAACCTTATCTTTTGCAAATTCTTGCCTGCACGATTATAAGCTATTCAGTTCTTGTATTTCCCATGTCATCTGCCTTCTTATTCCACGATTGATCTGTTCGTGTACCTAATTCCAACAAAAATTCCACTATTTTCACATCATAAATCCAATTGTGATACTTTAGAGTGAATTTTTTATGTCAAAAATTTCACTAATTGCATATGGCTTGTCATGATTTCATTAAAAAAAAATTATGTTCAGATTTTTAAGAGTAACCAGTCTATTAGCTGAGTTGTTAAGAGATTGTCATTCCAAGATATTAAAATTGAAATACATGATGAATGTGGCAGTGGGACACCTATTTGTTCAGTCAAAATATGAGCTTCTATCTCTAGTCAATTAAAAAACCACCAATTTTACAATATCTTCCTTCAAAGCTAATACATTCTAGTTTAACTAGAAGAACTAAATCTTGATATGAGAAAGCCTAAACCTAATTTTTTAGGAACAGAACAATGACTGGTGTTGTTTGGCATCATATGGGGAGGGGAAAAAAATGAAAATAGTGTTGAGGAAGGTTCAAGTTAGCAATTTTACCTTTGAGCCTAAAATTTCAAGAAAGGAACTTGCATGAATATCCTCTATCCACTGTTGACCATATTAGCTTTAAGGGACTTGTTTCTAGCATATCTTTTCACAGTTTCTCGCGATAATATAAAGAAGGATGTTCTCAATATTTATGATATTCAAAAGGAAAAGTTGTGAAAGGCTTTGCAAATGAATGGAAGTCAAATTGCAATTACTATTGATGGTGATGATGAGGACTGAGGATATTCTTATAAACTACAGAATTGAGTCGAGAAGATAATATTTAATATATTTATTTTAGATAATATTTAATATATTTATTTTTCGTATTTTTGTAAACGAATGTATTATTTGGATTTGTTATATTTATATAGTTTAAATTGAAAGAGAATATTTATGTAATTTATTTTTTAAAAAAAATATTAGTATTTTAATCCCTAATCGGTTGGTACCGATATATTGTTGATTTTAGTAAAATCGATTGTATCGATATTAGTAAAATAATAAACATTTTAATCGGTAATCAATATGGTAACAATAAGGAAACTTTACTCAATAAGGGGTAATGGTAATTGGTAAGTAATATGGTTACTATTGGCTAGTTTAATAAAACTAAAATTTGAAATATTTAAGTATTAAATTTTAAAAAATTAAAGTATAAATATGAAGTATGAATTAATTATAATTTATTTTTTACACTATATTTTGTTGTAATTGAGATTAAATATTAAAAAATATTAATAATTAGATGAGTATTTAACACATTCATACTTCAAACTTAAATAACTTTCAATTCACTTAAAATTTATAATATAATTTCAATACGTCTTAATCAATTAAGTGATAACAAAAAAAACTATAATCAAACGTACTTAAATTATTAAGCACTTAATATTAGTTATTATTAAACACACTTAATAAAGCTAAGTACTTAATTAATTTTGTTTTAAGCATTGAATTGGGCTTACTAAACAGGCCCTATATTGTTATCATGATTAGAGAAAAAGAGAGGAAAAAACAGAAGGGCAAAGAGAGGTGATGGTGTGAAAAACAACAACAACAACAAACTAAGTCTTAATCCCAAGTAACTTGAGTCGGCTATGTGAACCAACGTCAGGCAACGTGTGGTCATCCACATAAATCCTCTCTCGCCACTTCCTTCTATCGAACGACATACTCTCATCCAAATCTAACAAAAACATATCTCTCCTAATCACCTATATCCACGTCGTTTTAGGCCTATCTCTACCTCTGTCTAATCTATCCTGCCTCACTCTCTTCATCGTCCTAACAGGAGTATCCATCGATCTTCTCTGAACATGTCCAAACCAATGCAGATGACTTTCTCTCATCTTTTCTTCAATAGATGCCACACCCACATTTTCCCTAATAGTCTCATTTCTAATTCTATCCTTTCTAGTATATCCACACATTCACCGTAACATACGCATCTCAACTACTTTCATTTTTTGAATGTGATACATTTTAACTGCCCAACATTCCATACCATATAACAAAGCAAGTCTTAGGACTGTCCTGTGGAACTTTCCCTTTAAATTCAATGGGACATTATAATCACATAGAATACCAGTCGCACTCCTCTATTTCAACCAATCCGCCTTAACTCGATATGCAGCGTCGCCATCAAACTCTCCGTCTTTCTAAATAATAGACCCTAGATATCAGAAGCAATCAACTATCGGTATATTTCTACCTTCCAAAGTTACACTCTAGACTATGTTTCTGCTACCACTGAACTTGCATTTCATATACTCTGTTTTATTCCTACTAATTCGAGATGCTCCAATTTAGCATTTACACCGACTCTAGTTTCATCAATCAATACAACATCATCCGTAAATAACATACACCATAGCACAGTCTCCTATATAGTATAGGCCAACTCATCTATAACGGCTGGAAAGAGGAAAGGGTTAAACATTGATCCTTGATGCACCCCGATAGTAATAGGGAACTCTGCAATCACTCCAGCACAAGTCCTTACACTTATATATACTCCCTCATACATATTTTTAATGAGAGTAATATACTTTATTGATACACCTTTCTTGGCCAACACCTACCAAACTACTTCTCTAGGCACCTTGTCATAGGCTTTCTCCAAGTTAATAAATAGCATGTGTAAATCTTTCTTTCTTTCCCTATAATATTCAATCATCTACCGTAATAAATGAATTGCCTTCATAGTAGAATGCCTAGGCATAAAATCAAACTGATTATCTGAAATTTGTATAATGTCCCATAACCTCTGTTCAATCACTCTTTCCCAAAACTTCATAGTATGACTAATGAGTTTAGTCCCACAGTAATTAGCACAATCTTGAACATCCCCTTTATTCTTATACAGAGGAATTAGAGTACTCTTCCTCCATTCTATAGGCATCTTATTAACTCCATATATCTTGTTGAATAAATTTGTCAGCCATGTAATACCTATCTCTCCTAAACACTTTCAAACCTCGATCGGTATACCATCCGGTCCTGTTGCTTTTTTTGGACTCATCTTTTTAAGGGCATCTCGGACTTCATGCTTCTGAATACGACGAATCTACGCACGGTTAATCTTCCCACCCTAAAATACCCTTAGTGGGAGGGAGACTATGCATTGCATCATACTTGAGTAGATTGTTTTACATGCTAGATATATAAATGAATATGCTTTGTGTGTAATTTAATTGTTTAGCTAGAAATAATAGGATGAATTATTTAACTAGCTTTCATTTTGGGTAAGCATTGGGTCACTATATTTATTTGTCTCATTTGAGGAAGGTTGATGGGAGGTCATCATATATAATGATTTTAGTTAAAAATTAGGATACAAGAGTATTGCGGTTTAATGGAAAGTATAGTGGAATCTTAGTTAGTCAATTTATTCGAATGCTACTTCTTACTTGGATATCCTTTTATTTCTTTTCTTTCATCCTTCTTGACCAGTGCATATGCTAATTCCAGCTGCAACTTCAATTTTGGGAGTAGGGAACATTCCAATAAATTCGATCCTAAAATCTCTCCATATATACTATGCTCTTACCTTCTTGTAATTTCAACTTCTATTCTTATTCCCTTTACTTATAGCAACCGGCCAAAATATAGCATGGTTCCCATATGTTTCTCTTCAATTATAGTAGTAAGAGTAGTGGCGGATATTCCTTACCAAAGTTGGAATTCTTTTCCTTCACTGTGGGGTCCAACAATGGGAGGACGCTAAGGATTATTTTCTTACCGTAGCAATGCATGTTTTCCTTATTTCTCTCTTTTAAATCTGTTAACAAGATTAGGAGTATAAATCTTATACCAAGCTGGGATTATATTTCTTTTCCCTAAATAATCCGAAATAGGAATCCTTGAGAGATAAATATTCTCCTTCCCTTCTATTTAGCCACTTACTTTTTCCCCTTTTCCCTAATTTGGCCATTTACATTATTTTGGTAACTGAACTCATGGAAGATTATTTCATTACCTAAGCTAAAATTCTTTCTTTTTTTTCCAAGCAGCCACAATTCTCCTTTTCCTTCCGAGGATTTGAATTCAAAAAACAAATGGAATTTCTTTCCTATTAAAGCCCACGAGTTCCAGCCAAGAATGTGGCTGGACATCCTCAAATTCGGCCAATCTAGCAATTGTACAAATTCTTCCATCCTTTATTCATGCTAACTGAATGATGGAGGAAGGGAAACAAGGAAGGAAAGTTTCTTCTTGTTCAGTAAACAATTAACTCATCTCTCATTTTCCAAGCCAAGATAACTACCATACAATCTAGATTTTCGAAAACCAAGCAAATTTCATTGTTGTATTCCCCATCGTCACGATCACACACACAGAGCTTTAGGAGGATTTCGAATTCCCTCCTTTCAACACACACAACTAAAATTCCTCACACACACAACAAGATTTCCAGCTAACTTCTCAAGCAAATCAAGCAACAAGTGCTATCAAGTATTAAGATATCAATGCTTCTTCTTTCAGAAAATTCTACAAGTATCTTGAACTAGCCTACATGAAAATTCTAGAAAGACAACATGCAGATTTTTTTTGTCTCAACTTGCAAAGAAAATTCTAGAATAATAAATTGTAGCTTCCAAAATTTGTTAACCGACATTGAATGTCAGGAAAGGAGCACTATAAATAGTGTTGTGTAGAGTGTGTGTAGAGTAGTGCTCAATCAAGTAGTGTGAGTGTAGTTGTGAGTGGTATGCTTGTGTGATTTTGTGAGCAAGTGAAGTAGTGTGTGAGACAAAAGAGTGCGTAGTGCTCTATGTGTGTGGCGTGAGTAAATTAAAAAAGGGAATGTGAGTGTGCTAGTAAACTAAGTGTGACGTAAGTGTGCTTTTGTATATCAAATTTTTGTAAGAAAATTTGATTGGAACCTTTATATCAAAAGTCTTCTTTCATAATTTATTATCACACTCTTCACATTTGGTATTAGAGCATGGTTATCGTTTAGTCTTCGCAGCAGCAGCATTTTCTTGTGGTCACCAATTCGTGGGCTCGAGACTCGTTTGGAGACGGTAATCTTCATGCACAATCCGGGACTGTGGAGCTGATTGTTTAAAGACTCAGTTTACTTAGTATTTCAACGGAGTAAGATACTAAGTCACAATGGTGGATCTCAACTCAACTAGCATTATTAAGAAATTAAATAATGCTTAGTACTTGGAGGTCCTGTATGGAGTCTTATTTAGAAAGCCAAGATTAGTTGGATTACGTCAAGGACGATGCCACATTAATGTTAGCCCTAAGGGCATTCTCCTATATTTTGACTTATGATAAATATTGATGATGACTAACGTGTGTAATCGTCATGTAATAGGACATGTTTGACCTCAATTCTTCCAAGGCATGCAAATGAGATTGCTAAGTAACTCTTGAGCAATGGAATCTAAGAATGGGTGACCAAGTATAAGACAAGCTTAAGAGATTGCATACCAAGAAGCCCTTGAGAAGAATCATAGACTAGGAATCGTTATTAAAGGTATCAATTGTAAATTCCTATATCTCTTTACCTTATGATCAGTTTTGTTTTACCTTAAAGCATACAAATAAAATGATTTCAAAAGAGTAAATTTTCAAATGTTTGGATTGAGTAGTTTGGATGAACTCTACATCCAAAATCTTCATTCAAAACTCTGAAACAATGTCAAAATGTTTCTACCTAAAAAAGTGTCATTTTGGACTCTCCTTTTGGATGCACTCTCGTCTGATCCTTGAGTCCAAAACTCTGAAAAATCTGACAGCGAAAAATTAGCCGCTACTAGCCGTTGCTGTCTTACTTTTTGCTTCTATAAAAGCCATTTAAACACATTTTTCTACAAGATTTTTGTGCTATCTTTTTTGAAAACACACTTACACTTTAGAATACAAAAATCTTCATTTTCATTGTGCTTCATTGTGAAATCAAATCATCCAAAGGTAAAAAGCTCAATCTGTGAGCTATTTTTGTACTCTCTCTTTTATCAACTTGTATATCAAAGTTATGGTGTAAAACCTAGTTGGGGTAAGCGTTGTTTGGTGAATGTATCAAGGTTGTGTGTAAAACTCAATTGGGGTGAGTCTTGATTATTGTGATTGAAGAGGTTGGGTGTAAAACCAAGTGTGGTGATCCTTTTGTGTAAGATTGGTGTAGCCTACTACCATTGATTTGGGAAAAAAAAAATTTAGTGATTGTGTTGAAATCCTTAAGTGGGTATTTAAGGTAGTAGATGTAGATCAGTTGAGAATCGAACCATTATAAATCCTTGGGTCTTTTCTTTTGTATTTCATCTACACTTTACCACTGCATTTTTACTAGTCATTAAATTAAAGAACTTTAGCTTAATCTCTATAATTGTTGATCAATTTTAAAAGACCTTTGTGTTCTATAGAAAGTCTGACTTTAATACCTCAATTGCCTATTTTTAAAACAGATCATCTTCTCACTATTTAGTGGTGTTTCAAAATATTCATGTCTGCACTCCTATAGCTACGAAGCTAATCTAATATTTATACCTGTGTTTTTACTGTTCATCCGACTTGAAAACTTTATGCTCCTCCTTCATTCATTGATTTGATCAAAGACTTTTATGTAGTTGGGTGAAAATGTTATTGTTGCTTTATCTACCCATCTTAACTATAGATCTTCTTTTTATCATTTAAAAGAGATTTGAAAGTTCTTTAGTAGCATATTCAAGTGTGTATTTTTGAATTCACACTTTGTTCGGCCTTTATCACAAAGACATCAAAGAATTTTTTTTTTTTTAATTCTATTTGTTTGCCATAAACCTTATTCATCCCCCTCTAAGGTTTATCAATTACCTTATGAATCAGATGTTGCAGCAGTAAAGAAATAGAAGACCAAAGCGGTAATGGCTTTGTTAGCCATTAAGACGACAATCGAGGAAGACATGATAGAGCACATTAGGGATGCCACCACACCAAAAGAAGACTAGGATATCTTGAAAATAAAGTTCTCCTAGAAGAATGATTCTCGCCTTCAATATTTGGAGAATCAATTTTTCAATTTGACTCAGGGAAATTTAACGATCAGGGATTACTTTACAAAAGCAAAATCTCTAAATCGTGAAATTTCTGAGTTAGATCCAAAGGAGAAAATTGGAGACGCCAAGTTAAGAAGGAAGATTATACATGGGTTAAGACCTACCGAGGCTTTATAACATCAATACAGAGTTGGTCAGTTCAACCAACTCTAGAAATGTTGGAAAATTTTGCTAGCCAATCAAGAATCATTGGCTAAGCCAATGGGAAGCATGGCGATTAAGAACGAGGAGGAGGCACTCTATTATGGCCATGGAAGATGGGGACCAATAAGATAAAATTTTAGACAATATAAAAATTTAAGTAGGAATAAATGGCAGCCTAAGAAGAGTCAACGAGTAGGGAGACTTCGACAAGAACAAGGTAAGCCCTTTGCAAGAAAATATTTGTGACAAAATAATAGATGATATAATTGTGGAAAATAAGGGCATTTTGCTAGAAACGGTCGATACAAGAAAGAAGAAGGAAATGTTGCCACTTGCAAGAGCAAAAATGATAGCAAAGAAGAATGGGATTTTTATGCATTATTTGCAGTTGAAGAAGAAACTAGCATGGCTATGGACGAGCTATCAAGTGATGAAGGGGTAGCAGCCTCTTGCACTACCAAGGCAACAGAGACAACACTTGTATCGGTAAGTAATAACTTTATCGACTATAAAAATGATTGAATCATTGATTCAGGCTGCTCCAATCATATGACTGGAGATGAGAAGAAATTATCAAACTTGATGGAGTGCAAGAGTGCACGAGTTGTGATAACTGCCACTTACACATATTGGTAAAATGAGGATTGTCCCCCAACATGATCCTGATGGGGTTCAACTGCAAAATGTATATCATGTTCCTGGGATGAAAAAAAATTTATTGTCCGTATCTTAGCTTGTCGCCTCAGGAAATTATGTGGTATTTGGATTAAGTGATGTAAAGGTCTATCGAGATTTGAAGCCTATTGGGCCATCGATCATGGAAAGACGACACTTGGAGTCAGTCTACGTAATATCAGCAGAAACAGCGTATGTGGACAAGACAAGGAAGAACGAGACTGTCAACTTGTGGCATGCTCGATTAGGACATATAAACTATACAAAGTTCAAGGTGATAATGAAAGAGTCATGACTCGATTAGGACATGTAAACTATACAAAGTTCAAGGTGATAATGAAAGAGTCATGACTAAAAGGTCTCCCTCAACTAGAAGTTCGAAATGGCATTGTATGTGCTAGGTGTCAATACGGTAAGGTACATCAGCACCGTTATGATAATTCGAAGTTTCAAGCTAAGGTGCCTCTTGAACTAGTCCACTCAGATGTATTCAGACCTGTCAAGCAAGTGTTAATTAGTAGGCTCCGCTATATGATAACATTCATTGACGACTTTTCCAAGTACGTCTGAGTTTATTTTATGAAAAAAAAAATCTGAAATTTTAAACAAGTTTAAAAAATTCAAACAATAAGCAAAAAGTAAGACAAGGAGAAAAAATAAATTGCCTATGCATAGATAATGGGGGAGAATATACTTCTCAAAAATTCAATGATTATCTAAAGCAATGCCATATTCAGCGACAATTAACATGTCCCAACACACCACAATAAAATGGAGTTTTTGAAAGGAAAAATTGGCATTTAGCAGAAGCATGCAAGAGCATGCTTCACTCCAAGAATGTACCACCAAAGTTTTGGGCGGAATGTATGAAGACAACGGTCCACGTAATCAATAGGCTACCATAGGCAAGGTTCAGATTTATCACACCATTCGAAAAGTTCTGGAGGACTAAACCCACAGTAAGTCACTTTCGGGTATTTGGATGCGTCTGCTATGTATTTGTTCCTGATTATCTATGAAGCAAGTTCAATAAGAAGGCCATCAGATATATATTCGTGGGATATGACAGTAAAAGAAACGGATGGAGGTGTTGCGATCCAACAACAGGACGATGCCATTTGTCTCGAAATATGGTATTCAATGAAGTGTCCTCATGGTGGTTTTCAGAAACAGCTCTCTTACCAGACTTGAAAGAGATCAAAAAAGAATTAGAAGAAAAATTACGAAAAAAGCTAGAACTCGCGGAGGAGCACCCATATGAAGATAGAAGCGTTTCAGCAAGTCCTTAACACAAAGGAAGAAGTCCATGGTAAACTGGAGTACACCAGACATCTCAAGAGGAAGAAATGACAACCCCATAAGGAGAAAATGAAGAAGAAGAAGAAACACAAGAAGTGACACAACTACTTCAAAGGTCCACAGGAGTACGTAAACCAAATCCTACATATGCTAATGTAGCTTTAGTAGAAGACATCAAAGAACCTAATACATATGAGGAAGCCTTTAAGCAAAAGGAATGGATTGAAGCCATAGAATAAGAGATTCAAGCTCTGAGACAAAATGAGACATTGGACTTGGTGCCCAAAATAAGAGATATAAAACTCATATCATGTAAATGGGTTTATAAAGTGAAAAGGAGACCAGATGGACAATGGAAAAATTCAAACCATGGCTAGTAGCTCGAGAGTTCTCTCAACAATATGGGCTCGACTACGATAAAACTTTTAGCCCAGTTGCAAAGATTACTACAGTTAGAGTTCTGCTAACACTCAATGTAAGTAAATCGTGGAAGCTCTGGCAAATGGATGTAAAGAATACATTCCTGTATGGAGAATTGGGCAAAGATATATACATGGAGCAATCACAGGGATTCAAGAGTAAAGCTTATCCAACTCATGTCTGAAAATTAAAGAAGGCTCTTTATGGACTAAAGTAAGCACCACGAGCTTGATTTGGAAAGATAAGAGAATTTTTACTACAGAGTGGTTACTTCAGCATACTCAAGTTTATTTGTAAAGGCTCAAGATGGAAGATTAGCTATCGTCCTGGTATACATGGATGATCTCATCATCATTGGAGACGATGACAGTAAGATTAGCTAGACTAAAGTTAATATCTCTGTATGCTTCCAAATGAAGTAACTTGATAAATTAAGACACTTTTTAGGGCTCGAGATGGAGAACATAGAAGAAGGATTATTCCTATGCCAGCACAAGTATGCAAAGGATTTGCTGCAGAAATTTGGCATGTTAGAGTGTAAACCTATCTCTACGCCGCCCGAAGTGAACACAAAACTATATTCATCTGAAGGGAAAGATTTGGAAGATGTTACTATGTACAGACAACTAGTAGGTAGTTTTATCTACCTTATTTTGACATGGCCTAACATAGCATATGCAGTTGGAGTTATCATTCATTTTATGCAACAACCAAAAAAACCACATTTGGAAGTAGTACGACAGATTTTGAGATATTTCAAATGTACCATTAATTGTGGAATCCATTATAAAAGAGGCATGGCATGTGAAATTGCAGGTTACTATGAGGCCGATTATGTTGGAGACTGTGATACATGATGACCAACTACAAGGTATGCTTTCAATCTTAGATCAGGAGTAATTTCTTGGATCAGTAAGAGACAACCAACGCTATCTAGCACAGAAGCAGAATATAGAGTAGTAGCTTCAGCAGCATAGGAAATTAGCTGGCTCATGCAATTAATGAAGGATCTCCATCAAGGAGTGGGTTATCAGTAAAATTATACTGTGATAATCTCTCAGCTATTCAACTCACTGAAAATTCGATATTTCATGCTCGCATAAAACATGTGGAGGTAATTATCACTATATCCGAGAAAAGGTACTTTAAGAAGATATTGAGATGCAACACATCAAAATAAAAGATCAAATGGCAGACATACTCACTAAACCACTCAATAAAGTAAAGCTCGAAGAATTCCAAAGGTAACTCGGTATGATTTCACGAGAGGTAATAAAGAAGAGTAGTCATTGAGGGGGAGTATTAAGATATCAATGCCTCATCTTCTAGAAAATTCTACAAGTATCTTGAAGTAGCCTACATGAAAATTCTAGAAAAATAACTTGTAGATTTTTTTTGTTTCAACTTGCAAAGAAAATTCTTTGCAAGCTTCCAAAATTTGTTAACCGACATTGAATATCGGTCAAGGAGCATTATAAATAGTGTTATATAGAATGTGTGTGTAGTAGTGCTCAATCAAGTGGTGTGAGTGGTGTGCTTGTGTGATTTTCTGAGCAAGTGAAGTAGTGTGTGAGATAAAAAAAAAGTGTGTAGTGTTTATGTGTGTGGCGTGAGTAAATTAAAAATGGAGTGTGTGTGAGTGTGCTAGTAAACTAAGTGTGGCGTAAATGTGCTTTTGTATATGAAAATTTGATTGGAACCTTTATATCAAAAATCTTCTTACATAATTTATTTTCACACTCTTCACATCAAGAACTCCATTTTTTCTATCAACACAAAATCGAGACAAGCATTTCACCAGGCCATTCGGCCTTAATGAACAATAACAAGACTAAAGGCAACCCCAGTCACTTTCCATTAACTGAGGTACTCCCTCACAAAGATCATTCGACCTTCTCAAACCCCAACAAATCAAGACAGCACTTACAGTTCACTACAAACACATTATCCCTTAAAATCAAAACAGCCTGAACATATACTTTAGGCCATTCGGCCTCTCCAATTTCAACAACACTGAAAGCAGTCTCTTACCCTTCTATATTTCAAAAAGTTAGAATTATTTTAGTTCTATTTTCCTCTTCCTTCTTCTCCATAGCCGAAGCACAGCACTCTTCCTCTTCTCTCGGATTATCTTCCTCAATTCTTTCCACAATCTAAGCACATTTCTTTTCTCCATTCCCTAAAATTTCTTCTTTATGCACCACATCAAGGGACTGAAAATTATACCCCAAGACCCCAGAAATTCCTCTTGGCCTCCACCCATTCACTCACATGCAACCAATCTCGGCCATACTCCTTCTCTCTACTCGTTTTCTTCAACTAAAACAAAACACTCACACACACACCAAGAGAAATTCCTCTGACTCTCTCTCTCCTTTCTCTCACAAGGTCAAGGCAACTCGAACACCCTTGCTATCGGCTAAACCATTAGAGAAGGTAAACTTTTTTTTTCTCCTTTATTTCCTACTCTCGAAGTCCCTCTTCTCTCCTTTCTCTCTTCCTTCTAAAGAACCGAGACACACATTGTCTCGGCCTCACTCTCTTTCCTTTACTGATCTAAAGTCACTTTGGTCAGGGCGAAGAGCACAACCCCTCCGAAAGTAGGGCATTCTTGGACATCTCAAAGACCACGCCAAAGTTCAATCTTCCTCTCAAGTAAAGTCTCAGCCTTTTGTATTATAGCCATGTTTGTTGATGTAGTTTGGTATTTTAGTTCATGTGGGAGTTGAAATATAGTGGTGAATAAATATCGAGATTATCTTCTTGTATTAGTGATTTATGTAGATTATTGTTGCAATGATAAGTCATTTTACTATGGCTATGCTAGTTCTAGGACATGTGTGAAACCATGCTATTTTGTTTGGTTGGCTTGGTAGGTAATACTAGCTACCCTTTACCACATGTTAATAGAGATTCATGAGGCTGGATTATGTTATTACCATGTGATATCTTTGCATTTAAGTAGATTTTACTTTAATATATGGTTGTGTCGTGGAAATTTCTGATATTGGATTTGACTCTTGGCTTCCCGAATTTTTCAAGGCTAATGTTCCTATGTAGATGAATTCATTTTTGAAAGGTTATGTATGCCATGAATTCTCACTTCTGATATTGAAGTCACTAGGATAACTAAGTGGAAAATCTGGATAGGGTACCATGTAGGAAGGCTTATGTGTTATATGTATTGATGCATAATTAGAATTGAACATGATAGAAGCTTTACATTTTGTTATAGACAGAGTGGACCATTTTGCTAAGGAACAAGTTGATAACTCACTTTCTTTGAAGAACATAAGTAAGTCCTTGCATAACCGTTTGATAAATGATGCACCAATTTTCAAGTCATTGTATTTGATTCTTTTAATTGTTGTTTTGATAATCAAACATGGTAAATTCACAATTTGAGCACTTAATGTTATTCTGATCAATCATCTTTTTTTTTTTATAAATGCAATATGAAAATTTTGAATCTTTCAATTAAATACATGTTACCATGTTTGAATGATCTAATAGATTGGGTATTTTGTTGAGAACATCCTAAATCAGATATGTGATTCATTGAGTACTCAATTCAAGTAAGCTTCTAGTACTAGTCTCTGAGAACTAGCGTTACTCTCTTGGTAGGTGGTCACTTCTAGGAGATAAACTATTTCATGATAAGACACCAGTACTAGTAAGTTAGACTAGTCTGCACAAGCACTATAGTCCAGATAGGATTGTTGATCGGAGATAGACGATCGGTAAGTTTTGGGTGGCAGATGGAGGTGTATTCCCCATGTGGACTGATCACCCACTTTACTGTGATACAGGGTTTCATAGTAGCTAGTCATGATATAGGGTTTCATGACTTCTCAATTATGAAATTATGTTGTTATGATATTATAAGAGATTTTGTTTACTGGAATATTCCTGCTTTGGTTATCTGGATTCAAATTATTTAATTTGTGAATTATTATAAAACTTGGAACCACTCAGTATTTACTCGTTTGATCACTTGCAAATATTTTCTGTCAGCTATTTATGTAAAATTGCATCATGAAGGATTTCAAAAACTGCTCCATATGTACACACATAACTTACTAGGAATTCTTTTCTCACAAAACTTTCTCTATCATATTTTAAGAAGTACTAGACCTAAGGTGGGAAACTATTAGAGACAAGTGTTATTCAAGTTTTCATTGCTCATTTATTTATCTGTGTTTGAGGAAATGTTTGTCCTCTAAACACTATTTTATTTAAGTCATGGATTTTGGATTTGTAGGCTTTAAGTTTATTTCCGAGACCTGTAATAAGTTTTGATATGATATATTCTTGAGTTAAATTTTATTATAAAAATCCCTGATCCTAACAATGGGGTGATATTCCCGACCCTCATCAAGTCACTTAGTAGCGAGTTGTTGCAGATGGTGATGATAGGGTAAGGAATAGGAAAGAAGAAGAGGAAGAAAAAGAAAGGAGGGTTGGCAGTGGTTAAGGAAAGAAATTAGGAGGAAAAAGAGAGGAAAAAAGAAATAGGCATAGGGAAGGAGCAATGGTGATGGTGGCGGAAAAAAGAAAAGAACTAGGAGAAGATGAGAGAAAAGAAGAAAGGGGCAAAGAGAGAGGGCAATGATGACGATGTAGAAAAGAGGAAAGAAGCAAGAAAAGAGATGAAGAAAGAAGACAGAGTAAAGAGAGTGGGTGATGATGACAGCGGTAACAAGGAACAAAAAAAGAAGGAGGCTAATAGTCGCAACAAAGAAGAAGAAGAGGTGGTGGTTGGGTATCGCTAGGAAGTGGAGGAATAAAGTGTTGGATCGATCAATCATTGTATATAATTATTGACTCCAAAATTGCGATTAGATTAAGAGTGCAGTTACGTTCTTTTAGTGGAGTGAAACGTAATTAATAAATTATTTTTATTGACAAAATAATTTATTGAAGCTTAATCTAACTGTATCCAGTCATGTCCTTTCAGTGGCTCCTAAGTATGAGAAAATAATAAATTATAATTTATTTATAATTTATTAATAAAAATTGTAAGAAATCAAAAATCGCATTTGAAATGGAATAGGATAAGTGAAAATAGTTGTGCCCAACTATACTTTTCTTATTCTATCAGGATTCATATTTTGAGGTAGAGTCAACTATACATATTAGGTTATAACTCTATTTTCAATATACGTGAGAGACAGCGTTCTTGTTCTCTTAGTTTTTGTGTCAGTCAACCATCAACAAAGAGAGAAAGAAAAACTACGATTAGCAATTTTCTAATCTAGGGAGATTACATTGAAGAAGACTTAGGGGTTTGAAATATTACCAGAAGGCCAAAAGCTTCAAGAATAGTATTGATGAAGACAATATCTACAAAAGTATGATTCGTTTTCACGTATCCTCAGGGTTTAATCTAGTTGACATATAAGCATATCTATCCTATAATTAGCAATTGGTATCAGAGTCTGGTCTTGATATGTTTATGTGTTAAGATTAAATCTTTTTATGCATATGTTTAGTTGAGCGGTATATAAATAATGCATTTATGTTCATGGTGAATAATTTGGTTAATTATGTTCAAAATAATTTTATGGCTATAGTTTTTAACTTGGTGAATATGTATAAGTATTATCGAGTCATGTAACAAAAGGGATGAATTATGTCTCTATGTTTCTCTTTTGATTGATTGATTGATTTATTATTATTATTATTAAAAAATTGTAAATATTATCGGAGCAAAGCCGACGCGGATGGTGGATTTTGCTGGATACTGGAGGTTGCTGGAGCTTGGACTAGGCTGGTCCAATGGCCAGCAGTCTGGGCTAGCTAGAGACACAGCCCAGTGGTGGGCCATTTATTCCCTTTAATTAAAAAAAAAAATGGTTGGGGGGGGGGGGGGGGGAAATGGCCATGAGGTGATTTGAACCTGAGTCGCCAAAGTATTAGGCCAAAGACTTAAACATTACTCCACTGCAGATCATGTGACTTAAACTTACTGCACCGAATTAATATTGTAGAAGATTGAAGGTCGACTATCTTGTTAGCCAATTAAGATTTTCAATTGTAATTTTGTAATTTTATTTTTTAGCCTAGGTTGACCATAAAATTATTTTTATTTTTATTTTATATTTTACTATTTAATATTGATTGAATTACGTATCATTCATGTTAACATGTCATATAGTTTGCATTAACACCGCTCTAGGTACTATTTAGTTATGCATAAATAAATTAATATTTTTTGTTAAATTTAAAAAAAAATAAGTGTAAAATGGTTATTTTTAATTAACCTTAGGCCTCTCTTATTGCCCATTAGTAAAATTAACGTTTGCTTCATGCATTTTAAATGGTCTCTCTATAGGAATGTTACGTTTTATTAGTTACTAGATTGGGTATCAAAATTTTAATTATTTTTTTCAAAAGTTTAATTCATTCATAATTATCCCATAGGTGATGTGATTGGATTGGAAACTTTATATATATCAAAAAAATTGAATATAGGGGTTACACTTAAATCAAAGACATTATAAGGACTTCCTATAAAATATCCAAATAATGTCTATGATAGCCAAAATATTAACAACACTAAAACTAACATTGCATTAGATGCAAAATATATTAATTTTAGTGGGATGATCCAGGCCTAACTATAAGTTATATTATTATTTCCTATAAAGGTGCATATTACTTTAGGGTTTTAGGTTGTGGATCCTAACCTAACTATAAGTTACATTGTTATTTCTTATAGATGTGTATATTACTATAGAGTTTTAGGTTATCGTATTTTAATAGTAATTTTTATTACTGCTTCAAAATATTATCATATTGATCATGCATCATACTATAATATTTTGTTTTAATCATGCATCATGATATGATAAGTGACTCATATATTTTATTTTATTTTATTTCAGAAAATGACTTGCAACACTTTATCTCAAATTTTAATAAAGAACCAACTGGTTGAAGAAAATTTTATTGATTGGAAACAGAATCTTATAATCGTACTCACTACTAAGAAGCTCAAATACGTGCTAACTGAACTGTATCCTGCTAAGCCTACTGAACAGTCCATGCGCAAACAAAAGGAAGCTTATGATAAGTGGGATAAGTTCTGATAAGATGGCTTGCTGTTACAATTTTGGGATCTATCTCAAATGTGTTGTAGTAGAAATATAAGAACATGGCAACCGCTACAGAAATCATGAGAAGCCTCAAACAAATATTTGAGCATAAAGGACGTCAGGCCCGCCAAGTAACAATGAGACATATAATAAATATGCGCATGAAACCTGGAATGCCCTTGAGGGATCATATATTAGAATTGATCACTCAGTTTAACGTGGCAGAGGTTTTAGGGGCTAAAATTAAGCCTGAGACTCAGGTTGATATGGCTCTAGAAACTCTCTTAGAGATGTTCTCGCAGTTCAAAGTTAATTATAACATGAACAAGATGGAGATGTCTCTTACAGAGTTAATGGAGGAGTTTGAGAGTGCTGAGGCTACCCTAAAAGTGAAAAGTGGCAACGTTCTTATTCTAACTCATGCTGAATCTTTCTCTTCCAAACTTAAGGGCAAAGGAGGAAATAAGAGGAAGTAAAATAATAAAAAAAAAAAGGCTTAAGCAGCAGGTTAAAAAAGCAAAAATGGATGAAAAGCCCAAAAGTAAATATTTCCACTACAAGCAAAAAGGACATCGGAAGACACAGTGCCTAAATTACTTAGCTAAATATAAGTAAGGTACTGGTGAGTTATCCTATATTGAAACTTGTTTAGTGGTTGATTCTATAAATACTTGGATAGTAGATTCTAAAGTCGCTAACCATGTTTGCAATTCATTGCAGGGGTTCCAAGTAATCAGATATCTCAATGAATGAGAGCATACTCTAAGGATTGATACATGATCAGTGATATCTGCAAGAGTTGTTAGAGATGTTTACCTTTATTTTGATAATAAACATTTAGTTTTAAAAGATTGTTATTATATTCTCGATATTTATCGAAATTTGATTTCAGTTTCTTTGGTATTCAAACAAAAATATTCTGTTAAATTTTATAAATTATCAGTAGAGATATTTTTGAACAACTCTTTGATACGTCGTAGATATTTAAATAATGGTCTATATGTTTTGAAACCTACCAACAGTTCATTATATCATATTGAAACTAACAAACACATTAAGTTATCTCTCATTTATGAGTCTCTCTATGGCATCTGAGACTTGGTTATATTAATCTAAATAGGATTTAAAAATTTGTAAAAGAAGGTCCTTTAAGTGACTTAAAGGTGAAACCTTTTCAAGTTTGTGAATCCTGTTTAGAATGTAAAATGACCAAAAGATCATTTCTTTGAAAAGGAAATAGAGCTAAGGAAGTTTTAGAATTAGTGCACTCTGACGTATGTAGACTAATTAGTGTCCAAGCTAGAGGTGGGTATGAGTATTCCATTACTTTTACGGATGATTACTCAAGATATGGATATGTTTACCTAATGACTCATAAGACTGATGCCTTAGAAAATTTTAAAGAATTTAAGGCTGAGACGGGGAAGTAGTTAGGAAAGAACATTAAGACACTTCGATCAAATTGAAGTAGAGAATATCTATCCCATGACTTTAGATCTTACTTGTCAGAAAATGAGATTTTATCCCAATTAAGTGCACCTGGCACTCCTCAACAAAATGGAATGGCAAAAAGGAGAAACAGGACCTTATTAGATATAGTCAGAACAATACTAGGCTTCTCTACACTCAGTACATCCTTTTGGGGATATGCTATACAAATTGTGACATATATATTGAATATGATTCCATCAAAGTCTATCGCTAAGACTTCATTGGAATTGTGGAATGAACGGAAGCCTAATTTGACACATATCCATATTTGGAGTTGTCCCGCATATATGCTAAAGGGAAAGATGGATAAAATGAAATCACGATCAAATTTATGTCTGTTTGTTAGGTATCTAAAAGGAATAAGGGGATACTACTTCTATAGTCTTCAAGATAAGAAAATATTTGTAGGCACAAATGTAATTTTTTTAGAGAACAAGTACATAGAAGAACGTGGATCCAAGAGTAGGGTCATTTTAGAAGAAACCAAAGGAGATAATTCCAAGAAAATGGTTACAGAAACCCATACTCAATATTCACGTAGTAGATTCGTATCTATGCTATTTAACATACCATATTCCAGTGGGAGAGAAATAGATGTTATGCCTTCTATACCCACTGGCTCTTCGGCACATAGAGTGGAAGAACCTCTTGTCCCTGTACAAAATTCAGTCGTTGAGGAATCAATAGATCTGGTTCTAGTCAATGAGGAGGAGGAAAGTCCAATTATCTAAGAACCTCCACAGCTTAGACGTAGTGAGAGAATCATTCAACATCGTTCTAGATACTTACTCTATGGGGAAGCTTTTCAAGCAATTTCTTTTGAAAAAGAAAAGGATCCTACTACGTATAAAGAAGCTATAGAGGACATAGACGAAGACTATTGGAAGAGTGTAATGGATTCGGAAATGAAATCCATGTACACTAACTTCATTTGGGAACTTATGGACCTACCTAATGGGGTAATACCTATTAAGTGCAAATAGGTCTACAAAAGAAAGAGAGGAGTAGATGGGAAAGTGAAAACTTTCAAAACTAGATTGGTTGTTAAGGGTTATACCCAATGGGAATGTATTGACTATGATGAAACCTTCTCGCCTGTAGCCATACTAAAGTCTATAAGAATCCTCTTATCCATTACAACTCACTTCGACTATGAAGTATGGCAAATGAATGTTAAGACAGCTTTCCTTAATAGAAATATTGACGAATGTATCTACATGGTACAACCAGATGATTTTATCCAAGAAGGTCAAGAACAAAAAGTCTGCAAGTTGAATAGGTCTATTTATGGATTTAAACAAGCGTCTAAATCTTGGAATATCATGTTTATACAAGCCATTAAATGTTATTGTTTTAATCAGCATCCTTATGAATCTTATACCTATAAGAGAATTATAGATGATAAGGTGATTTTTCTCATACTGTATGTTGATGACATCCTTCTCATTGAAAATGATATAAGGATATTAATATCGGCAAGAAAATTGGTTGGATAAACAGTTTGATATGAAGGACTTGAAAGAAGTAAGATATGTTCTGGGCATTTAGATCATTCGGGATAGAAAGAATAGATAGATAGTTTTATCCCAAGCTTCATATATTGACAAAATACTGACGAGATTTTCAATGCAAAATTTCAAGAAAGGTCAATTGCCTTTCAGACATGGAATTCAGTTATCTCAGAAGTATAGTCCTAAAACTTCTAATGAAGTTGAGTACATGATATGAGTTCCTTATGCATCAGTTGTAGGAAGTCTCATGTATGCTATGCTTTATACTCGTCGAAACATTTGTCATGCTATTGGGATGGTCAGTAGATATCAGTCAAACCCAGGACTGGAATACTAGACAACAGTGAAGCATATATTCAAGTATCTTTGTAGAATTCGAAGATATATGTTAGTTTACTCAACTCCAAAATTGGTACCTACAGGTTATACTGATTCTGATTTTCAAGCTGATAGAGATCTTCGTAAGTCTACCTCAGGCTCTGTTTTCATCTTAGGTGGTGGTGCAATTGTACGGAGAAGTATCAGATAATCTTGTATTGTTGACTCTACAATGGAAGCTGAATATGTGGCAGCTTGTGAAGCAGTTAAAGAGGCAGTATAGTTGAAGAAGTTCTTGATAGAACTTGACCTTTTGTTTCTCAAGCCATTAGTTTGTACTGTGACAACAGTGGTGCAGTGGTAAATGCAAAAAAACCACGCAGCCATCAGCGTGGTAAACACATTAAATGTAAATATCATCTACTTAGGAAGATTGTTCAATGTGGAGATGTAGAAGTATGCAAGATTTCTTTTGTTGAAAATCTTGCTGATCCTTTCACTAAAAGTTTACTTGTAACTGTTTTTGGAAGTCATATAGAAAGTATAGATACTTCTGGCATGACAAGTGAGAGAATTTTGTTAGATATGCCCATCGAGTAAATACAATATTTGTATTTTGAAATTAAATAAAGTATATTTTTATATATTTATATGTATAAGCTTGTTTTATCCACGAGTTATTTAGATATTATAAATTAAGTGTTTATTTGTTAAACACATAAAGATTTGATTTATAATTTAATTCGAAATAAATTATCCACGATATAAAATAAATTTGGGCAATTTACTTTATTTTAGTGAGATTATCTTAATTTTATTGAAGTTTGTCTTTGACTTTGGTAATAAAATTAAAAATATATTTTGATATATTAGATGGATCATTAATGTTTATTTGTGGAATAGACCATAAAAATAAAATATTAAAAGATTGTCGTACATAATACCTTAATCTTGAGCAAACAATTATTTATATTTACTAATTTGAAGTTCTTTAAGTTACCAAAGAATGAGATTAAATCAATAATCAATATCTCGATATCTTGGGAATTAAAGTGAAATAATTATGAAATAATTATTATGCAATATGAAATCCGTCACCTTTAATAGGTACGATCATTTCCTCATGAGTTCTTCTAAGGGACAGTTAAATCTCAACTTAGTAATTCAATAGTGTCTATTGAATTCAATTTGTAAGTGTGACGTGGTCACATAGTACTGTCAAATTAAAGATGAGAATTGAAGATTTGAATGAGGGGCACTATGGTCATACTGCCTCATTCAAAGTATTATATTGATCGACGAGGGTAATTTATTGGATCGATCAATCATTGAATATAATTATTGACTCTAATAATTGCGATTAGACTAAGAGTGCAGTTACGTTCTTTTAGTGAAGTGGAACGTAATTAATAAATTATTTTTGTTGACAAAATAATTTATTGGAGCTTAGTTTAACTGTATCCGGTCAAGTCCCTTCAGTGACTCCTAATTATGGGATAATAATAAATTATAATTTATTAATGAAAATTACAGGAAACCAAAAATCGTATATGAGATGAAATAGGATAAGTGGAAATAGTAGTACCCAATTATACTTTTCTTATTCTATCAGGATTCGTATTTTGATGTAGAGTCAACTATACATATTGGGTTATGAATCTATTTTCAATATAAGTGAGAAACAACATTCTTATTCCCTCAATTTTTGTATGAGTCCACCCTTAATAAAGAGATAAAGAAAAAATACGATTAACAATTTTCTAATCTAGGAGATTACATTGAAGAAGACTTGGGGGTCTGGAATATTATCAGAAGGCCAAAGGCTTCAAGAATCGTAATGGTGAATACGATATCTACAAAAAACATTATTTGTTTTCACATATTCTTAGGGTTTAATTTGGTTGACACATAAATATATCTATCATATAACTAACCTAAAGAAGGTAGAGTTAGGATTTGTACGTGGGAAATGATTTTAAGATTTTAATTTGGAAAAGATAAAATGAGGGTAACTTTCATATTTCATATAAGTTATTAAAAATTTAATTTTTTGACTATTAAATTTCTCACAAAATTAATAAAAATGGGGAAATTCAAACAATTAAATGTGTAGAGGTACAGAGGGTTTTGGTAATTAACCAATAAATATATAATTGAATAATTTTCAATATTTATAGTGGAAAAGAAGAAAATTTTAAAAATTTGGATATTGATTGGAACTAAATTGAAGCATAGATGACAATTTTAAAATTAGCCAGAAATTTGAATAGCAAAATGAATTTTTTGTAACAAAGAAAACTAAAGGTGTGCCTAATAACTCAATTAACTATGTAAAATTAATTAAGTACTTATTTAATTAAATGAGTTTAATAATAAATAATATTAAATATTTAGTTACTTTAATATATTTAATAATACAATTTTATTATTATTTAATTGATTAAGATATAGTAAAATACTATTCTAAATTTTAAGTAAAATGAAAGTAATTTAAGTTTGGAATGTAAATATATTAAATACTTATTTAAGGACTTGTTTGATAAATATTTAAAATAATTAATTGAATGCTTAATTAATATAAGTGTATTTAATAATGAATGATATTAATTGTATAATTATTTTAATGCAACTAATTCTTATTATGAGTTAATTAATTAACACATGTTAAAGTCTTATTATAAATTTTAAGTGAAATAAAAATTATCTAAACTAAGTTAATGTCCCGTGAGTTGCACGGTTGTTATGTTATTAAGATTCAATATATTAATATTAAATACATATATATATATATATATCTTATTAATTAACTTAATTAATTGCTTAATTAGTTAAGATTTTAAATGAATTTAAATAATATTCAAAAAATCACACATTTCAATATATTAATATTAAATGCATATATATTTTTATTAGTTAATTTTATTAATTACTTAATTAGTTAAGTAGGGATAATTAATTAATTATCCTCCCAACGGTTAAATAAGCGTTCTTAGATCAGAGCTCTTATGTTGGAGTAAGACTCTTTGATTTCTTCATGTATTGATGATTTTTTCATTCGCGTTTTTTTTTTTTTTTTTATATTTAACTTCTTCGAAGAATCTTCTTCTAGCCTTTTGTTGTATTGATTGTCTGGAAAACTCTAAATTTTTTTTTTCTTTTATCAATTTGTTGGCACATGCATAGAATTCGAGGACATTTTTAAGTTGCTGAATTCGTCAGTAACTTCACATGGTTGGGTATTTAAGGGATTTTTTAAAAAATCAAAATTAATTCTAATGGAGGTCGGTTAAAACTGCAGAGTAACAGCCTATTTTTGCATAATGATGCATGTTTGGATCGGAGAGGAGATAAGAGACCTATTTTGGATGGAGAAAAATAAAGGGGGAGGAGAGGAGATGAGCCGAGGGAAAATTGAAAGTTGATTTTTAGTTGGGTTAGTTTTCAGGGATAATTAATTAATTTAAATATAATCTTTATTTTTCTTTTAAAATAATTTCGTTTAGACATATGTCACTTTAGATACTTTCACGTATTGTAACAGTAAATTTTATTTATGATTTTTTATATTTAAATATAAATTTTATTTTTTTTAAAAAAAATCGTTTTGACATGTGTCATCTTAAGATATTTCTACGTATCGTAATATGTTTGCACGTCGAAATTAAGATCGATCGATTTGATTAGATCAGAGTGTAATTGTAGAGATTCGATTTAAGATTTTTAAATTTAGGACAAATTAAATTAAAGATCCAAACTTTCGTAAAGAAACATCGCTAAAATAAATAAAATAACAGAAATTTAACCTCTAAAATACAAACAACAATTGCATTATTGAAACTCCACATCCACTATTTCCACCTACTCATATCCATCAAATATTCAATTCTAAAGACCCAACAGAGAAAAATTATTATTCATATTAAAAAGGAAGTACGGGAAGAGAATTGCGATGCAACGGAGAGGGAGTTGAATTGATAGAGGGCATACGTCCGGCAGTGTCATCAGCCATACAGAGAACAATAAGGTCATCGGTGCATTTGACGTGAAAAATATAGCAATCTTGAGAGTACGAAACATTAGAGTATCATTACCGGGAATCTTCTTTAGAATTTGCTCGGCAATTACACTAGCGTTTATAGATATGGTGGTGAACTCCACCAACGCCAATCCCCACATCACCAGCGCATACAGAATTGCCATCTTTTTGCGCCTCTCTCCCTCTAGCCAGAAAAGAAAAAGAAATCCAAAAAGAAAATGGAAAAACTTCGCCTTGCGGGGGTATTATTGCGATTGTCTTGGAGTGGACCTCTTGATTGAGTTGGAATGGGATTTTACTTTATAAAAATGACAACGATTGATTAGAGTAGGTACCTCTGTTTGTGAGAGCAACAGAGATAGGGAAGCAAGCGTCTCTAACCTATATATATATATATATATATATATATATATATATATATATATATATATATATAAAGGAAATAACATTGGGATGAGAATATACTTAGTTGAGGGGGCAAGTTAGTAAACTTGTGCTAATGTAAAGCTGTTAACTGAAGTATCTTTAAAAAATATAAAGATAAACTTTTGAGATTATAATTTTTCTCGTAAACTCTTTCAACTTTTGAGCTTCTTTATCGACTTATAAATAAACTTTTAAACTTTAATTTCTATTTAAATAGTATTAGACTTTAGTAAATCTAACTTTATCAAGTGGGACATAAGCTTAATGCACAAATAGCTATACGTGAAAATTAATGCTTGGTTATGCTTTTTCTAAACAATAAGGAATTAGATTTATATGGATAGAAAAAAAAAAGCCATATTTATGTATGACACTTTTATTATAAAGTAAGTCATTAGCTAATTAATAATAATAAATTATTATAGAGGAAAAAAGAGAAAATAGTTTACAATTAAAACCTATCTATTTGCATTGGTTAAAGAGAAATCTCGATTTATTATCTTTCTTAAAATAAAATTATTCCAGTTATTGAAAAATATATTTCCCTGTTCTCTTTCGAACTTCCAATGAAAAAGAATTTATACAATTTACATTTTACGATTCAAGAAAAATAGTAAAAAAAATAAATATGTAATGCACAACTCTTTTTTCTCAAATAATTAATTTTATAAAACATTTTTAACTATTTAATTTTTTAAAAATATGCATTAATTTCACAAATTAATCTTATTTAATTAGATAATAAAATGCTCTTCTTTTTGGACTAAGTTAATAATTTGTGATTGTTCCTCCCTCCAACACCTCACAACCCAATAAATCAAAAATTTCCCTTTTCCCTCCTTAAAAAAAAAAAAAAATCCTATACTTTTTCACCTCTCATGCTTTTTCCCTGTTTCAAGCTTCATCATAATATACCCCATTATCATTCTTTCCCCACAAACGATCCCCTAGCCAGCCCCCCTACCCCGGTCCCTTCACCCCCAAAGCCCTGCGGGATTCGTCTACCATTTTGGCAAACAAGTCTCTGAATTTCAGAGGAAATACAACTCAACCGCAGAAAAGTAAACTCGCATATGCACAGGAATGTATTCATGTGTATGTAGAGCCGGTTGATCGTTTAATCTGTGTTCTAATTTGGTGGGTCGGAGTTTGTTGCGATCATTGATTGGAAGGCAGAGGGTTTTTAGGGTTTTGATATAATTCATCTTATTGATTGTGGAATTGTACAATGGAATCGGAGGACGATATGCACGACGCCAACGAGGCGGAGTCTGCGGATGACGATTTCTATAGCGGAATGGATAGCGACGGAGATTATGATTATGACTATGATGCAGTTGATTATGACTACCTGGGTAACGAGATTGATGATTCTGACGAAACTATTGAGAGTCGTGGACAGGTTTTCATTTTTCTAAAAAGCCCTAACCTTTTTTCTTGATTTACAGTTTTCTTGGTTGATCAATTTCATTCCCTTAATATGTTTTCCTGAAAATTTGAGTATAAATGAATTTATAAAGGCATTTAATGGGTGGTTTTTTGGTTCTCTGCGACGTCACCAACTTTGCAGTGTGAAATCGCTATTGAGCAGCAAATGTCTTAGGAATAGTTTCGATTGTTAGGGGCTGCTGGGTGGTAGTTGAAGCTGAAATGAATGTAGTTTTCTGGTTATGTAACCTTGTAATGGCCCCTTCGGCTTCTCATGTGATTGAGCCAGCAGGGGTTCATTTCTAGATAGATGAACTGCTAAGAGTTTTGTTGCTGATTATATGGTCTTGTTTGCAGCTATATGCATCGTGCAATCATTATGCATTTGTTGACTAGTGTTATTTATTGCAAAAAGCCGAAAGGTAGCATTTTTGGTTATTGGCATGTTACCTTACATGTTTCGGTTAGGATTTATTCTAATTGTTGTGCATTTGTTGGTAAACTTTAAGACATAATTACGCTTTTCCAGGTTTAGACCTTCTTTAGCTTGGAGTCTTTTAACTTATCTTGTTACACGAATATCTTTAGCTACAATAATGGATTTTTGGTTGGGACCTATTTAGAAGTCCTCCACAGCTCCACTGCATTAATTGACTCATTGTCTTGTAGGAAAATATAGATGTGTGCTTTTTGAACCTACAGGGTTTTAGTTTGACAAAGTTTTGTCTGGTGCACGTGATTTTTTTTTTAAAATTAAATTTTGTCTTTATTAGTTTTTGACTTATTCTACTTGTTTTTGTTTTCTAGAAGAACTTTATGATCTTGAAAGAAGAAGATATACGTCAACGTCAAGAAGATGACATCATGAGAATTGCTACTGTTCTCTCTGTATCTAGAGAGGCATCATGCATACTGTTGCGGCGTTACAACTGGTAATTCTCATTTCTTCTTGAGTAGAGCCAGAGGTTTTTTATTGGTCAGTAGTTTGGATGGGACTTAATGTTACTTTTTAATTGAAGGTTTTCATCTGAATGTCTCATCAAGCTATGTTTTGTTCTATATGCTTTTGTAACAAAATGTCCTTGTTGACTACACTGTGGCAAAATAATGATGCAGGAGTGTGAATAATGTGCATGAGGAATGGTTTGCGGATGAAGAGCAAGTCCGCAATGCTGTTGGATTATTAGAAAAACCAGTTGTTCAGTTCTCAAGTGCTAAGGAGGTTATGAGCTAGTATACTTTTAGAAATTCTGCAGTTTTTCCGTCATGTAAAGTACTATGTCCCACTATTGCAGTAGCCAAAGCTTTCTTTTTGTTGGTTTCCATTGACATGGTCACTCCAATCAAGGGAACATGACAAATGAAGTCCAAAATCATTAATGGTCCCCACAACTAATGGCACCAGTTTCCCCAGGCTTAGTGATTCAAAACTTGAGAGTGGAGAAAAAGATGGAACACTGCAATTTTCATTTTAAATAGTTTGGCTGTACATAAAATTGCTAATACCTAAGTATGACACAGAGTCACAGATTGTAGGAAAGAAAGAGTAACAGTGAAACCTGCATTGCTGTGCTTTCTATATTTTATTTATATCATGCCTTGTTGTTGATTGATATTTTGTGTGCAGGTTGTTTGTGGAATTTGTTTTGATAATCATCCTCTTGATAGCATAACTACTGCTGCATGCGGTCATCCATATTGTAATACATGCTGGCGAGGTTTGGCTTTCAATTTCATTTTACACTTCTATATGTATATTAATATGTATTGTATCATGCTATTCTTATCATGAAATTCTTACTTTGTATTATATGCGTCAAGGCTTGTAATTATTGGTGATGGATAAACAACAGACCTATACTAATATCCCTTATTGAGTTCTGTCCAACGTGTTCTTTTATCTGGATTTTGATCATTCACCTTGGTTTTGAGATGATATTTAGAGCCTGTGGATCTTTCTCAATTTTATTTTGGATTTAATTTGATTTGACTCCATGACTTGTAAGGCCGGATTTCATTTAATTTGACTGTGATTTGTAGCAAGGTGTTCATTTAATTTGGAATACTTGTTTTCATTTTTGTCTAGAAAGCTTGCAAACGTATGAACACAATGGAACTATGATGTGTATTCATCAAATTTGACCTAATTCTTTTATTGCACTTAGAGTTATTTCCTATTAATCAATATTCATTATTTATATGTTTGTCTTTTAGCTTATATTAGTACTTCCATCAATGATGGCCCCGGGTGCCTAATGCTGAGGTGTCCTGATCCATCTTGTGGTGCTGCTGTTGGTCAAGATATGATTGATATGCTGGCATCTGATGAGGATAAGGAGAAATATCATCGTTACTTTCTCAGATCTTATATTGAGGACAACAGAAAGGTGTGTATCCAGGATATTACATCCGGTCAACTTTGGATACATCATATGGCTTATTCTGTCTTGTTAATACACTGTCTTTTTCTACTTCTTTCACTCCTTTTCCCCTCTTGACCAACAGTTGAAGCTGATGTTGTGTGAGATTTCCCTTATAGTTCCTTAGCATATTGGTTCACCATGCCTGTATATGTGACTCATGTCACAATAACAACGAAGAGCTAGAGCCATAGAAAACATGAAAGTTGTTACTTATTTGAGTGACCATCTAAGTGTTAGAAGACTGTTTCAGATTGTTGTCTTAGGAACTTGATAAATCGTGTTATTTTCTAGCTGAATTTTGGAATACAATGATTGCTTCTGTACGATACCTATTTGCCATTTTTTATTTCGGTCTCAGAAGCATTATTGAAACGGGGCTTTCTTCTTTTCCTTCTCCATTAAATATGTTTCTCTCTCTATATTCTTATTAAGTGTCTGCTTTACTAGTGGATATAAACTCTGAGATGATAATGCGTTTCACTATACATTAGTTTGCCTCAACAAATTCATTGTGCTAAAGCTGGGAATATTTCTTGTAACAAGAGATTAGATGCTTAACACTTAGTTTGGTTGTGGTGAAAAGAGGAAGGTAGAGTGGAGGAGATGTAAATCTGGAGGTCGATGAGTGATTTCCCTTGTTTGGTTGGAGGGAAATAAGGGTGAGAAATAAACTGGGAGGGAAGCATATCCCCCTCCATGTGAGATTTTTTGCCCCTCCCATTGGATGGATTGCACTTTCCCTTCCTCTTCACTGCTTAGTCTTTACAATTCTCACCCTCATTTTTTTTTTTTAATTTTTTCCGTCACCAATTGAAACCATCCATTTAATTCATAATATTTCAATTCCACGTGTAATTGCTCTACTCAGTAAACTTCATTGCACTATCTTCTTGATTTTCTTATCTTTCACCTTGGTGAAGGAGAAGAACCTACTTCCGATCCAATTGGCAGTAGTCATAGAAGCAGATTAGCATAGTCTTTTGTTTTCAAGCAACCCCCCCCAAAAAAAAAAAAAAGAAAAAAAAATACATTGAAATATATTCAAGTTTATATGCTTGCAGTTGGAAGTCTCCAATTCATCAATTGGTTCTTCTTGAAATCTCTGGTTTTGATGGAGAATTTTTGGCTTTGAGAACCTCCACTTCCATAAATTTCTGCCCAAAAAATGTATCAAGCCTTTTTTTCTCTCCCTTCTTCTGGGTGAAAGATTGGATTTGGAGGAAGAGGAGAAAAGGGTTGGTCGAGGTTAAGGTAGGTGGAAAAGAGATTTTGCTAGCTGCAGAAACTTCCAGGAAATCTGAGCCACGCACATGACCTCTAAACCTATCTCAGCCATAGGATTAATTATGAAATTTAAAATATAAAGAAGTGCTGGGTATATTAGTTAATTTAATAAAATAAGGAACTGTTCCTTTCCACGTCCCAGTACAGCCAAATAAGGGGAATTTTTTCATATTTACCTCCATTCAACTCCCATCAAATGAAGATGAGGTCTAAAGAAGTACTTTCCCCAGGTGAAGTATTTGTTCCCTTCCCTTTTCCCCTTTTGCAAACTAAACTAAGCCTAAGTTTAACTAATTTTTCATATAAATTTGTACCATAAAACAGTTGGGTTGAAGGTGATCTTGAAGTGTATCAATGAACTGACTCAACATGATTCAAGTATACTCGTAATCTCCTTATTAGTCAGGGTGAGGAGTTTCTACAATGTAATTGCTTCTGTATGTGTGACAGTGCACATAGAAATGCAGAAGTAAGACTTTGTTCGTAGTTGTAGTACAATTGGTCAGTCCGACTAATAATGCTTGGATGGTAATCATTGTACTTCAAAGTTTGTAAATTGTTGTCTTGCACAAATATCACATCATGCATTTGTCCTCATGGCATGAATTGCTGCTTCCTTTTTTCTGTCCCCCTCTTCTTATTTGTTTCTTTAAAACTTTTCTCTTTAACTGATGTTTCTTGTATTATTTATTTGTTTTTGGGTAGACCAAGTGGTGTCCTGCCCCAGGATGTGATTGTGCTGTTGAATATGTTGTTGGAAGTGGAAGCTATGATGTTTCTTGTAGTTGTTCATATAGCTTTTGTTGGAATGTAAGTCCCCGCAGATTGTTTGGAACACTTCTTGCTTTAGTTTTGGTACATCAAATCCTTGCTCTTATTTGGAGCTGATCTAGCAGTGTACAGAAGAAGCTCATCGTCCAGTGGACTGTGATACTGTTGCAAAGTGGATTTTGAAAAACAGCGCTGAATCAGAAAATATGAATTGGTAGGGCTTTTGTTTGCAACTGAAAATATTTAAATTTCTACTTACATATATTTGAAGCCTCAATTATGTCACAAGTTCTGTAATTACCTTTTTCTTAGGCTTTACTTTTGTAGGTTCAATTATGAGCAACTATGTGCATCTGGATTTTCAGATATATGTGGCTAATGTTCTGCTTGGTGTGGCTATGTTCTGCTTGTTTCTAATTTGCTTAATGGTTGTTGCAAGTGCTTAAATTTATACTCTTTTTTTCCATTGGGATTTGTTCGTATAGGTTAAGAGATGTGAAATAACTTTCAAGATTAGTGTATGAAACGAGGATAAAAATCTGTTATTGTGAGTACATGGACAAGAAATTGGAGAAGGTTGCTTTGTCAGTTAACATATTGGCTACTTAATTGAATTATTATGGTGGTTGAAATGTTGTGAATCCAGCAAATTTTGGGGTTTTTTTTTCTTTTTTAAATACATCAAGAAGAAATGTTCCCCACAACTTTGCAGCAAACAAACTGGCTAAGGTGCGGGCTGAGAGAAGGGTGGGTAACAGAATAGGTTAATGTAGGAAACAAGATTCTCAGAGTAGCTTGGAATATCATCTTACCTTGCAATAAACACTGAAATTAGGGTGTATAAATCAGATGTGGTCAATTTATGTAAGATAACATTCTTGTTCTAGACTATGGTCTGGTTAGTGCAGGAGACTAGCTACCGAAGTTCCTAGTAGATGGAGGGTATGCTGATGAATTATGTGATTGAAATGAAAACTGGAATATAGGTATGAACTACCTTGTAGATAGAAGTAAGATTCACTAGTTCTTTCTTTTCCCCCTCACTCAGTAGATTCATTAATCCATTCGCAAATATATACTTATTCTTGCATTATGTTTGTTATTTTGATTATTTTTGTGGTTGGTGGCTGTGAGGTGCATTACGGGGAAATACATGTTTTACCTATATTATTATTTGAGACTCTGAGTCAAAGATTCATCTTTTTCTATATTAAAAAAAGAGAGGACATTCAGGGCCTATTTGGATTGCGTTTATAAAATAGTTTTATAAAATGTTTGAGAATGATTCAGTATTTTGGGGGAAAAAATGTTGAGCCAAAGAGGGAGAGTATGATGTGTTGTGAGCGGCAATTTTTTAGGTTGTTTTACTAAAGAAAATTCATTTTGGATTGGGCCCATTTTATTCTGGTAGACAACAGCAAAAAATATTTTGTTTTCCTAGTACCAATCACAATAGATCCTTAAAGTATCAATATCTTTTAGGGCAAGAAAGCTAGTAGATCCTTGAAGTTTTCTCTTGTCCGCATCTTGCCGTACAATGAGAAACTGATTATAGAGTGCCCTCCAACTATTAAAGTTTGTAGTTTTGTCCTTCCATCCGCTTCTTCTTCTTCTTCCTCCTCTGTGTGTGTGTGTGTGTGTTAAATACTAATAGAAGGAAGTCATGTGAGAGGCACATGATGTTTTTCATCCCTCTCTCTCCCTCACCCTTATCTCTACCCCACAGATTTATTTTCTCTGTGCCCATCCTTTTCTGTCTTCATCTCCTTTCCTTTTCCACAATGACTCTGATCATTGGGATAGCCGTTCTTTTCTCTCTGCTGCTCTTCCCTCCTCCTCTCTATAGATCCATCAACTTGATTTGGCTTTTTCATTGGCGAGCCTCAATTGAAGAACTCAGTTGAAGAAAGGAAAATTTAAAGAGAAAAATGCAATTTTAAAACTTGTTTGGGAGGGGGAAAAAAAATTGTACTTGCTTAGATCTAGGTGTTGAGACTGGATCTTGATCAGTGGTGGATGGTGGCAGTAATGGTGATGGATGATGTCAGTGAGTACTCAGCAGAAAATAAGAGGGCAGCTGACTGATAGAAAGACAAGAAATTTTTATACTCCGAATGTCGACAATACATCCTTTTACATAATTTCCCAATTCATCGTAACTTTGTGCAGGCAGCAAAATGGATGCTTTTGTAGGTAGGTTCTGTACTCATAGAGGGGGTTTCATGCTTGTACAGATTGGGTCTTCAAATTTCAAGATCCTTCGTAAATTCTTCAAAATTGGAGTTCAATTACAAGGGAGATGGATTTCTTGTTTTTTGAAAAGACAGCTAATATTGTCTATTCAACTGCTCATATGTTTGTTGAATATCCACCTTGAAGTTACAAAATTGCCCCTGAAAAAGACTCAAACTGGTGACGTGATTGGCTTATGCCAGTATTTAACACTTGCATGGAATAGAGGGGCAAAATTGTTCATTTGAATAGTAGGAGGGTAATTCTCAACCATTTTTTAGTTGGTGGCAACATTTGGGCAAAACCTAAAGTTTAAGTGTTTGCTGTATTTTTTGCCCATTTTTAATTTAATTGTATTATGTGCCCACACCGCTCACAGGAAAAAGAAGAGGGGGGGGGGTAGAGGAACAAAAACCTCAAAGGAATAAGCAGAACATGAAATAATTAATTGCTTCATATAATCTTGTGTGCATGTGATGACATTGTTTTTATTATAGATTTTAGAAATGTTAATTAACATCTGAGAATAGTGGTAGCGTTGGTCATTGGATGACTACTGTCTGATTATACTAATGATGCTATATTGGATTCTAGGATATTGGCTAATTCCAAGCCTTGTCCAAAATGTAAACGGCCAATTGAGAAAAACCAAGGTTGCATGCACATGACTTGTACGCCTCCTTGCAAGTTTGAATTTTGCTGGTAAGCCACTATCTGAAACATTGGCTATATGGATTAGATTCGCAAAATGTTTTTCCTGTTTTTATGATTTGAGAGAAAAACTTTACATTTTGTGCTCATATTGTTCTCCATCTCTTTTATTGTTTTCATGTTATAGTTTATTGGCATTCTTGAATTTTCAGGCTGTGTCTTGGTGCATGGTCGGAACATGGTGAGAGGACAGGTGGCTTCTATGCCTGTAATCGTTATGAAGCAGCAAAGCAAGAGGGAGTGGTATAATTTTAGATTGATATTATCTTCTCTTGGTCAATGGGGCACACTCATTCACAACAATAAGTCATGAAATATTTACAATATGGTTATGAACTTTGTTGCTTGCAGTACGATGAAGCTGAAAGGAGAAGGGAGATGGCCAAGAATTCCCTGGAAAGATACACACATTATTATGAGCGATGGGCTACCAACCAATCGGTATGTGCTAGTTTTTCTTTTGGTATTGTTATATTTCGATCCTTAGCAGCAGGGGCAAGCATGGGTAGGGTAGAGTATGGTTGAGCCCAAAACCAATACACCACCCTAACTTGCATAGGGTAAGAAATCTCTATCCTTGCCTCTGCCCTATCAACTTCTATAACCTATTCATACCCTACCTGACCCTAAAAGAAGAGGGTAGTGTACAGGGTAACCCGGCCATGCTAAGATTTTATATTAGTATTTCTTTTCCTATTAAACTGAACAAGAAATAAAATCCAAATGATATGTGTAGCTAAAAATAACATTTTTATCCATAAAATAGTTATTTTCTTGCAAATACTATAGTATTTTCTCTTTCACATAGAGATGTATAAGGCTTGTAAGAGGAATGAATAAATGAACTACCCAAATAACTAAGACTTATGCTGTGATGCACCATCTCTTTCAAGAAACATGATGAAGTTTCACCAAGCCTTTGTCATGTCCAATTTAAAATTCATACAACTCATGGTCCAAACTGTTTTAAAAATTCAATTTGGATAGAAATAGGCATCCATATTAAAGAGTTCAAAATCATGAAAAGTAAAGGGTACAAGGCCAACTTGTATTCTCTGTAACCTAATGCCTCTACTCTACACCTACCCTAACCTGTATTTTACCTTTTCTCTATACCATACCATAACTTGTATAAGGTAGAGAATAGAGAATTTGAACCATTACCCTAACCTACCTTATCGAACAGGGTAGGTTCAGGGTTAATATGCCCATTTGCTCACCCCTACTTAGTTGTCTTCCCACCAAAGATTGACCTTTCTTGTTTCTCTGTTTGTTGATTTTCATCTTAACTCATCAGTGGTGATCCTCCACCGCTGCTCAAAAGTTTTGCATTCTCTGTTATTCATAATTATCAATAGTGATTTTAAGTGTTGGTTTTGGCATAAAATGAAGTGACTCATGGGTAATGGAAGCTTAGTGTAGATTTGTGTGTGCTTGTGGATTTTCTGTTTCAGCAATAGATGCTGTCTTTACATTTTACTGTAAAAAATTGTGAACCCCGAAGCTTTGTCTGATTGAGCCTTTGGTTTTCTTCTTTTCTTCCTGTGCGCGGTTCTCATAATTGACTAAAGTCATTTATTGTAGTCACCTTGACTTGTGTGTTGCATTTTTTGTGGTTCAATTTAAGTCAAATAAGTCAAGAATCAAGTACTAGTGAAGAACTTGTATGTTTGTATGCCATCAGATGGTCTACTTCAATTCTCCGTTGTGATGCTGTAGTTTATGGTCCCTGATTCCACTTTTTGCTAATAAATTCTCAAGAGAAGCAGGTAATTCTCTGAGAATATGGTATAGGAGAAAGTGATGAGCCAATTGATGTTATCTCTAATTTCCGTGTTTGATAGCTTTAATTTCTGGTCGTTTGTTTTTTAGTAGAGTATCAACATATTTGTCAAACACATGCTCCTAAGTATCACTGATATTAGGAGACGTGAGGATGATGTCGATGAATTCACAGGCTTTACTATTCTAGACTTCCTATAGACATAATTTTAGCTAATTTTTCTTGTGCTATGGTATCAGAAAATGTGATCCCTATGTTAGCTAAGTGCTAAGATCCTTTTAATTCATAAAAAAGATTTGGGCGTAAATAAAGTGGTTGCAGAACCTTTTCACTCTTTAGTTGTGTTAAATGTTTCACTATAAGTGTATGCTTTCGGTTGTTTTATTGAATATTGGTTTATCTACTTTTCTGGTAGCGTTAGAATTGGGACCAGAAAGATTTTCACTCAGTTTTTCACTAGCTGAATAGGAATTCAGTATTAGACATACATATTTTGATGAAATGCTGACTTGTGTCACATGAGTGGGGAGGGCTTGGAAACTCTTTGTTGGTCTTTGTCCTTGCAATATTGGGGTAAATGTACTGTTACTAATGATTTAAGTTAGATGATAGATGTTTAACTACACACATTCAGAGGACCCCCCCCCCCCCCTCCCTCCTCACGTATTCATTAGAAAAGCTTTTGAAAAGTTGCTCTCATCTACACCTGCTGTGAAAATTGTGGTGCCTTATGTATTTTAGGGATTCTTTTTGCATGCACATGGGATCTTTTTTCCTTTTTTCCTGTAAGACTACCATAAATTTGTTTTGTATGCTTTACTGATGGCTGAATATAGATTAACTCACCCAATCAGTTTACCCATGTTGTCGCCAACCACTAACTCTTTTGCCTTACCTAATACATCTTTTTTATTCTCTTACTGGCAGTCGAGGCAAAAAGCTCTGGCAGATCTGCAGCAAATGCAAAGTGTGCATGTGAGTATATTTCATTTTGCTCTAAATTGAATATCATGTCAAACTTTATTGGCCTCTTGCTGATCATTTTGAAAAGGCATTATTCATTTGTCTTGTGAGTTCTCTTACTGTTGTTACCTTTTCTTTGGCTGTTGGGTTTGTGAGATGAGGTACTGATTAACGTATAATCTTGATGGTTTCCTGAAGCAAGTTAGTTTTGATTGTTGTCTTTGTTCTTTTTTGCTTACAAACTGGAGCATCTTCATAGTTGTCTGCCAGGAATTAGGTTTTGAAATTAGAATAACTTCAGTGACTACTCAATGTGAGGAAGTTGACTTTTATCAAATTATCACTTGTAATTTTATTCCCAATATTGTCCTCTTTCTCTATTTTGTTTTTCCCATTTCTTGATGCAATTTTCCTTTGTTTCACTGCCTGCTTCTTCTAAATTTAAATTTCTTTATTTTTATGTTTTATTGATAACTTTAAAAGTTTTGGAAAGGGAGGTGGTAGGGGGGCTTTGTTAAAGAGAAAAAATAACCACTGTGTCAAATTTTCACCATGATATTTTTAATTTGGGTCTCAGGGGTATTTAATGGCAGTAAAGTTGTGTTGATAACCAAGAACCTGTGCTTTCTCAATTGCCTCACCAATTAAATCCTCTCACTTGTTGCCTCCTAAACACACACATATGGACCAAACTCTAATGCTTCTGTAATTTGTTCATTTTATAAGGTCCTGCTGAAGTCTGTTTTCTGCTTCCGCTATATTATTTAGTTGCTTGGTTGTGCCAAGTGTCCAAATAGTTATTTATACAAGCTTTTTGTGTTCTGCAGCTGGAGAGGCTTAGTGAAATCCAGTGTCAGCCTGAGTCACAGTTGAAGTTCATTATTGAAGCTTGGCAGCAGGTAACCCTAATTCTAAATTGTGGTTCACAGTAATAGTTTGACATTTCAGAATAGAATCATGTTGCACATTTTCCCTGGAAACTTCTTGTTAATATTATCTACTAAATATGTGGAGTAAGAATGAATTGTTGTGACTGGATGATACTTTGCTATGCTCATAATCCATTTAGCACAAGAAATTTTTTTCTTATCTTCTCCTCTCTCTCCTATAACCATAGTTGTCTGCTTTTGTTTGTTTACTTCCCACATAACTGAGCAGAAATGCTAGAGAATTTTGTGTTAGCTACAACTTCTTAAAGATGAGTTGCTCTTTATTTGATTCATGCCCTGCAAAAACACTAGACAGTTTCTTGGGGTGGTTCTAGAATGTTATCTCTGGAGGGTTACTGTGAACATAATTGCTCTATTTGAAGGTTATCTCTGGAAGGATAACATAATCCTACTTTGTTGGGTCTAACTTCTGGGTCATTGAGGCGGAATTTGGTTTCTTGTTTTCTTTGGCCTATGCCCTCAGTTATTTTTTGCAAAAACGAGATGTTTTCTTGCAAAAAAATTAAGCTGCAGGGTGGACAAGATGGGAGTGCGAACAGTTCGGAAATAAGAGTTAAAGAAACACGAGCAAAGAGATTCTGAGCATGGACAGAAGTTTTGAAATAATCACGTGAAGTTGATTCTTTATAAAGTTCATAAGCACCTAGACAGTTGATTCTAGGAATACCTTATTTAATGTTTAGACCTCATTTTGGGCATCCCTCGTCGATCCGTCTTGCTCATTGAGCTACAAGTAAGAGTGTAACTTTTCCAGACCTAGAAATAAATACACATATTTTTGGTGAAGTTAAAACAAGTTGCCTGTGAAATTAATGAGAATCAGCAACTACTCAGAGAGTGGTATGCATACATCTCTACTGCTTTCAGTATTTTCTCTCTGATCAATACACCGGCTTCAGCCCCTAGACACCCTTGAAAGTCCGGAATGTTTCTTCAAACTTATATTTTTGAGTTATGTTTTCTTTGGTCGTCTAATGTTTCTAACGTGCTTATTGATTTGCAGATTGTAGAATGTAGAAGGGTTCTAAAATGGACTTATTCCTATGGATATTACCTACCTGAGCATGAGCACACTAAGAGGCAGTTTTTTGAGTATTTGCAAGGTAATCAATTCCCTCTTGATTTATGTGGATCTTGATAAGATTTGTTTGGGTCCTTGTCTGGTCATTGCACTAACTATTTGCTTTTATGCACAGGGGAAGCAGAGGCTGGCCTAGAGAGACTTCATCAATGTGCAGAGAAAGAGCTGCAGAACTACCTCCATGGAGATGGTCCTTCGAAGGATTTCAATGATTTCCGTACAAAGTTAGCTGGTCTTACAAGGTAATGGCAGAATATTTTTCAGAATATCTGTCCGATTTTATTGGCTCTTGTCAAGGATGACATGCATAATGATGCATTGCAATTAATCTCAGTCTCTAACGGTGTTTTTTTAGAATCATCACTTCTTTGCATATTTTGCTGATTGATCAAATGGGTTATTTGTTTGACCTGTTCGTTTAAAGCCCCTGCAGGGACGTTGCATATGTTATTCTTCAGACTGAGGGTGTGTTGTAATTATGGAAGTTGATATCAATGCCATTAAATTAAGAGTGGGTAAACACATGATAGTTAAGGAGAAAGGAAATGATCATGATTAAGACATGGGCTGGGAATACTTATCATGTGTTTCTGTCACATGATCTTTTGTTGTCTTGCTTTTGATCATGTAATGTAATTTTCGTTGGATTCTTGACATCTGAACATTTGCATTTTTATTTAATTGCTGCAGTGTGACTCGGAATTACTTTGAGAACTTGGTAAGAGCATTGGAGAATGGTCTTGCTGATGTCGATTCCCAAGGAGCTTCTAGCAAGCCAACAAGTTCAAAACATGCGGCAGGTAGTAGCAAGACAAAAGGTGGAAAGGGGAAGACATCTTCAAAAACTGGAGGGTCAAGCCGAACCCTTGATGATTCAGGCTCTTGGTATTGTGATCAATGCACTTATTTGAACATAAAGACTGCGACTGCATGCCAAATGTGCCAGACTCGGCGATGAAACAGGGCCTTAGCTGGACAAAAAAAATTACCTTTACAAAATGATATAAGAAGCAAATTGCAGCAGTAACTCTTATATCGGGAAATGATTGGTTGTGGCAATACTTTTTGTGATGCCTGCTAATGTATGGAAGGCAAGAATGCCATCAAGGATCTGACCGAAGTAGCGGCCAAATTTAGTGCAACTTTTGTGTTTGTTGGAAACGGTGTAACAACTATGGTGTCCTCCTGTAAATAGTTCGTGCTTATATATTACGGAGTCAGTTGATAAGTTCTTGAACTTAAAAAGCTGACTTATTTAAGATGTCACAAATGTCCCAGGTTAGGTGCAGATGCTCTCACTTGTATTATCTGGTTTGTGGGTTCCTTGTAGTATCTGTATGAGATTTTTTATTGGATCTTTTCATATGAATTGCTCATCCAGCAAGATCTTCTTCATTTTTTTAATAAATAAAATATATATAACTGAATTGCTCCCTTTATTTAAGCATCTTTAGGGTTTCTCGTTTTGTTTGTTTGTTTTGTAGTTTTATTTGTTTGGGGTGGGGAGTTCCCGGTCACTTCATACCCTGATATGCGGAAGGCAAATTTGCATAAACAGTTTTTCATTTATTTTATTTATTGCATGATAGTTTTAATTCTTTTTTTTTTGTTTTAAGTTTATAATCTATATATTTTAATTTTTACTAGTGCCCGCTCACTCCAAATAAGGTGGAATTTGGTGTAACCTATCGTGCAACGTGCATTTAGGCGTCTAGGCGAAGGACAAATTTAACACATCATTTTGGTTCAACCCAATTTGTGGCTAACTTGCATTCCAATGGGTTTGATTGCTCGCTTCTTCTTTCTTTGAAGAAAAAAGCTTCCAGGTTTTATGGGTGCATTTGTAGAGAGGTAAGAGAATGATATCATTTTTTTGAAAAAAATAAATATATATAAATAAATTGCACCTTTTTTTTAAAGCATCTTTGGTGTTTCTCGTTTTGTCTGTTTGTTTTTTTTGCAGTTTTATTTGTGTGGTTTTGTTTGGGGTGTAGGGTTCTCCATACCCTAATGTGAAGAGCGGTGTTTCACTATAGGCCTTGGAAATAATTCTTAAGAATAAAGTTTTTTTTTGGGTAAAAATAATATATTTGAGCCAAGAAAGGCAAATTGAAAGTGTTGAACATTTTCAAATGGCATAGTAAAGAGGGGCATGAACTCTGCCTGTGAGCTCCACGGGTTTTGTCTGCGGTGTTCATTGCCAATCACAGCCCGGATAAAGGACGAGAGTTGTGGTAGGCTTGTGACGGCCAGCGTAAAACATAGTCACATCTATGATATAAACCAATCGATTGACTTCGTGGGGGCGTTCCCTACTCAGTGACGCGCTGCACTTCCTAGACCCGGGTGTAATGATAAATATGCGAAGGTTGCTAGGTTGTTGCCCGGAAGCAACGCGCCGTGTCGGTCCCCGAATGCGGTGTCAAATATGCAAGGGTGTAGGGTAAAAAAGACAGTCTATAGGGATATGATTCATCTAACTATATGGAATATAGGATCTTTGACCGGTAGATTGACAGAGCTAGTTAAGGTAATGTGGAGGAGAAAGATTAGCATTTTGTGTCTTCAGGAAACCAAGTGGGTAGGTGAGAAGGCGAGAGTAGTCGCTCCATGGGGTTATAAGCTTTGGTATTCAGGTAGAGTTAGAAATAGAAATGAAGTCGGGATTATTATTGATCGTAAGTTTATTGATGATGTGGTTGAAGTACAGAGGAAGAGTGATAGGATTTTGAGCATCAAGATCATGATTGGCGACGAGATTACTACTGTTATTAGTGCGTATGCGCCGCAAGTAGGACTCGATGATTCGATTAGGCACCAGTTCTGGGATGATTTAGATGAGATTGTCCAGAGTGTACCGTGTGTAGAAAAGCTTTTCATTGGTGGTGATCTAAACGGACATGTAGGTACTGATAAGAACGGGTTTGAGAGTGTTCATGGAGGTCAGGGTTTCGGAGCTAAAAACGAAGCAGGAACTGCTATTCTTGATTTTGCCTTGGCCTATGATTTGACCATAGCAAATACTTGGTTTAAGAAGAGAGATTCTCACTTAGTAACCTTTAGAAGCGGGTTAAATGCCAGTCAGATAGACTTCTTTATTATGAGGCGTAGGTTTCGTAGTGGGTGTGCGAATTGTAAAGTTATTCCAGGTGAGAGTGTAGTTACGCAACACAGGCTGTTGGTCCTCGATTTTAATTTTAGGAAAAAGAGTAAGCAGCAGAATTTTCGAATTGACCTTAGGATTAGGTGGTGGAGGCTTCAGGGGGATGAAAGAATAGTCTTTGTCAATAAGGTAGTTGGGGCGAATAATTGGTCTTCTGATATGGATTCGGATCCAGATACTATGTGGAGAAAGATGGCTCAATGTATTAGGACAGTAGCTAAGGAAGTTCTTGGGGAATCTAAAGGAAAAATACCTCTTAACAAGGATGTGTCGTGGTGGAACAACGAAGTGAAAGAAGTCGTAAGGAGTAAAAGAGAGTGCTATAGAAACTTAGGAAGGTGTAGGAGTGATGAAAATTTTGAGAAATACAAGGTCGCGAGAAGAAAAGCTAAAGAAGCTGTCAGAAACGCAAGAGCCATAGTTTACAAGGATTTATATGAAAAGTTAGGTATCAAAGATGGAGAGAAGAATACATATAGATTGGCGCGTTACAAGGAGAAGAAGACGAGGGATATAGGTGTAGTGAAATGTGTAAAGGACGAAAACCACAATGTTTTAGTTAAGGATGAAGAAATAAAGGAGAGATGGAGATCATATTTTGATAAGTTATTGAATGGGAGTCAAGTCCAAGTTTCGAGTGTAGGTAGCCTGGCGCTTTCGAACGAAAAGGTTAACCGTGTATGGATTCGTCGTATTCAGAAGCATGAAGTCTGTGATGCCCTTAAAAGGATGAGTCCAAAAAAAGCTGTAGGACCGGATGGTATACCGATCGAGGTTTGGAAGTGTTTAGGAGATATAGGTATTACGTGGCTGACAAGTCTGTTCAACAAGATATATAAAGTTAATAGGATGCCTACAGAGTGGAGGAAGAGTACTCTGATTCCTTTGTACAAAAATAAAGGAGATGTCCAGGATTATACCAATTACCGTGGGATTAAACTCATGAGTCATACTATGAAGCTTTGCGAGAGAGTGATTGAACAGAGGTTACGGGACATTATACAAATTTCAGATAATCAGTTTGGTTTTATGCTTGGGCGTTCCACTACGGAGGCAATTCATTTATTACGGCAGATGATTGAATATCATAGGGAAAGAAAGAAAGATTTACATATGGTATTTATTGACCTGGAAAAAGCCTATGACATGGTTCCTAGAGAAGTAGTTTGGGGGTGCTGGCCAAGAAAGGTGTATCAATAAAGTATATTACTCTCATTAAAGATATGTATGAGGGAGCATGTACAAGTGTAAGGACTGGCGCCGGAGTGACTGCAGAATTCCCTATTAATATCGGAGTGCATCAAGGATCGGCGCTTAGCCATTTCCTCTTTGCGGCACGTTATGGATGAGTTGACTCGCACTATACGGGAGGTTGTGCCATGGTGTATGTTGTTTGCGGATGATATTGTATTAATTGATGAGACTAGAGCCGGTGTAAATGCTAAATTGGAGTTATGGCGGCAGACATTGGAATCCAAGGATTTCAGAATTAGTAAGAGTAAAACAGAGTATATGGGATGCAAGTTTAGTGGTAGCAGAAATATAGCCCAGCGTGTAACTTTGGAAGGTAGAGATATACCGTTAGCTGGTTGTTTTCGCTATCTAGGATCTATTATTCAGAAAGACGGAGAGCTCGATAGCGACGTTGCACATCGAGTTAAGGTGGGTTGGTTGAAATGGAGGAGTGCAACTGGTATTCTTTGTGATCGTAATGCACCGTTGAATTTAAAGGGAAAGTTTTACAAGGCAGTCGTACGACCTGCTTTGTTATATGGTACGGAATGTTGGGCAGTTAAAATGTGTCATATTCAAAAAATGAAAGTAGCTGAGATGCGTATGTTACGGTGGATGTGTGGATGTACTAGGAAGGATAGAGTTAGAAATGAGATCATTAGGGAAAATGTGGGTGTGTCATCTATTGAGGAAAAGATGAGAGAAAGTCGTCTGCGTTGGTTTGGACACGTTCAGAGAAGACCGAGGGATGCTCCTGTTAGGGCGTTGGGGAAAGTGAGGTAGGATAGGTTAGACAGAGGTAGAGGTAGAGGTAGGCCTAAAACGACATGGATAGAGGTAATTAAGAGAGATATGTCTTTGTTAGATTTGAATGAAAGTATGACGTTCGATAGAAGAAAGTGGCGAGAGATGATTCATGTGGATGACTACACGTTGCCTGACGTTGGTTCATGTAGCCAACTCCAAGTTACTTGGGATTAAGGCTTAGTTTGTTATTGTTGTATAGTAAAGAGGGGCATGCTTTTACTGTGAACTGTGTTGATCCTTTTTTCAAAGGGATAAAAGAATTAGTTAATTTCAAGCCTATTTGAGAAGGAAAGAACAGTGTTGTGTAGAGTGAAGGAACTATTATTATTATTATTATTATTATTATTATTATTATTATTATTATTATTATTATTATTATTATTATTATTATTATTATTATTATTATTATTATTATTATTATTATTATTATTATTATTATTATTATTATTATTATTATTATTATTATTATTATTATTATTATTATTATTATTATTATTATTATTATTATACAAGCAAAAGATTTTTTTTTATTATTATTATTTTAAAATTTTACAAGATACCATTATAATTTTTGAGGGAGATAATTTTACTAATAATTAAGTTAAAGATAAGCTGAGGGAAAGGAGACTTTTGTTTGACTCACATTTCTCTTATGAAAAATGAATATTCTTTTACTTTTGAAAAGCGCTTCGAATCCTCTGTGACATCCATCTTTTGTGATATTTTAATTATAATTTTTTTAATACATTTAGAATACGATCAAATGTGTATATAAATTATCATATATAGATATTTAGATTATTATTATGTGTGGCCAATTATATGGTAATTTATATATAATTTATATACACATTTGACCGTGTTCTAAATGTGTTAAAAAAAAGAAAAATTCTATAATAAAAATGTTACAGAAGATATTATAGGAAATATCATAGAGGATTCAAAGCATAAAAAGCGCTTAAAAGGATTATTATGCTATAAAAAATTTAGAGAATTAACAAATACAATTCATTATAAAAGCAAAAATATCCTTAAAAAATACACATATTTGCAATTATACTCCTCACATTTAAAATTTAGTAATAGTACTTTCTTATATTTAAATCATTTTAAATATATCTCTCATATTTAAAATTTAGTAATAGTACCATTCTTAAATTTAAATCCTTTCAATTATACCTATCACATTTAAAATTTAGTAATAGTACATTTCTTAAATTTAAATACTTTCAAATATACTCTTCTGTCAAGAATTTAATGGAAAACTTCACATTTAACTGTTTAAAAGGGTGTGATTGCAATATGCTCATTATTATTAATGGTAAATTGGTAATATCAACTTTTTTCTTCTCTAAATAATGATATATATATATATATAGTTTGTGAGAATGAAAGAAATTGCATCATCTCTGTAAATTCTCTAAGAGAGATTTTGATTATAATAAATCCCTTCTACCAATACTTTTGATTATAATCTTCAATATTTGTGAAATTTCTAGAAACGGAGCATTTTTTTTTTTATTCTCACCAAAAAAGTTTATTGTTTGGAGAAGACAAAAGGAAAGATTACCAATTTACCTTTAATAATAAGTATATTATAATCAAATTCTTATAAACAGACAAATGTGGAGCATCCCATTAAATTCTTGATATAAAGGTATATTTGAAATGATTTAAATTTAAGAAAAGTAGTATTGTTAAATTTTAAATGTGAGGGGTATATTTGAAAAGATTTAAATTTAAGAAGGGTATTATTACTGAATTTTAAATAGGAGAGATATATTTGAAAAAATTTAAATTTAAGAAGGATATTATCGTTGAATTTTAAAATTGAGGAATATAATTGCAAAAGTATATATTTTTTATGGGCATTTTTGCATTTAACCCTTTAAAAATTGATATTTTTTTCATTCTTTGTAAAAATTGGAAATTTGAATATTGAAACTATTTTCTAATCCCTATAACATTATTTTTATACAAGTAAATTTGCTTCAAATTCATATGTGTTATGAAATTTTGGTAGTGTTAGAATAACATCTACACAATAAGAAATCTCTAATTATTATTTTCACAAGAATTTCTTCAAATTTCTCTCTTTCTTTTCTCTCACAATTCTCTCTTACAATTCTTTCACAAAAAAATGATACATCTCAAGCTTGGAGAATAGCTCTATTTATAGAGCTCTTATTAGGGGAATACATCATCTTCCACCAATATATATTAGTGGTGTCTCCACTAAATGGTGGACATCCATATAATCCATAATTAGTGGAGTTTTCACTAATTCAACATATTTATAACACTCACCCTTGGATGTCTATTACATAAATAATATGTCTTGTTAAAACCTTACTAGATAAAAACCCAGTGGAAAAAAAAATATAGTGAAGGAAAAAGAGTACACTATTTTATATGTTTGTTTATTACTCCCCTTGATGAGATGATTCCTTTAAATCTTTTAACCAACGCATACCGATTTTATATCTCAACTTCTCAAATGTTGCAGTCGGTAAAGTCTTCATGAAAATATCTGCGAGGTTGTTACGTAACCGAATTTGCAGTACATCAATTTTATCTTTCTTCTGAAGTTCATGAGTAAAGAAGAATTTTGGTAAAATATGTTTTGTCCGATCTCCTTTAATATATTCTCCTCGTAATTGAGTTATGCAAACTGCATTGTCTTTATAAAGAGAGTTGGAATATATCTAATAGATGATAATTCACAACTTTCTCGAATATAATGAATCACTGATTTTAACTATACACATTCTTGACTTGCTTCGTGAATGACTATAATTTCAGAATGATTTGAAAAAGTAGCTGCTATAGATTGTTTTGTAAAATGCTATGATATAACAGTATTTTCACATGTAAATAGATAGCCTGTTTGAGAACGTGCTTTATGTAGATCGGATAAATAGCCAGCATCTGCATAACCTATCAAGGTTGGGCTGGTTTTATTTGAATAAAATAATCCGAGATCAATTATGCCTTGGAGATATCGAATGACTTGTTTAATTCCATTCCAATGTCGTCGTGTTGGTGAAGAACTAAACCATACTAATAAATTGACAGTAAAGGCAATATTGGGTCGTGTATTATTAGTAAGATATATCAATACACCAATTGCACTGACATATGGTACTTTAGGGTTAAGGAGTTCTTCATCATCTTCTTGAGGTCGGAAATGATCTTTATTCACATCTAATGACCGGACGATTATTGGAATACTCAATGGATGTGCTTTATCCATGTAAAATCTTTTTAGAACTTTTGTTGTATATGTTGATTGATGAATAAATATTCCACTTTTCAGATGTTCAATTTGTAAATCAAGGCAAAATTTAATTTTACCAAAATCCTTGATTTCGAATTCTCTTTTTAAATAATCAATTGTTTATTGGAACTCTTCAGGAGTTCTAATAAGATTAATGTCATCAACATATGTAGCTAATATCACAAATGTAGAATCAGATTTTTTAATAAAAATACATAGACATACCTGATCATTGTTAAATCCCGCTTTCAATAAATATTCACTAAGACGATTAAACAACATGCGCTCAAATTGCTTCAGGCCATACAATGATTTCTACAACTTGATGGAGTAATTTTCACGAGGATAATATTTATATGCTTCAGGCATGCAAAATCCTTTGGGGATTTTCATGTAAATATCATTTTCTAAATTTCCATACAAGTAAGCAGTGATAACATCTAATATGTGCATATCTATCTTTTTATGTACTGCTAAACTGATAAGATATTGGAGTGTAATAGCATCAACAATAGGAGAATAAGTTTCATCATAATCAATACCTGGTCTTTGTGAAAAACCTTGAGCTACTAACTGTGCTTTATATCGTACGATTTCATTATTTTCATTGCGCTTTCGCACAAATATCCATTTGTAGCCAACAGATTTTACACCTTCCGGTATTCGGACTGCAGGTCCGAAGACTTCACGTTTTGTCAGTGCATTTAACTCCGATTGAATCGCATCTTTCCATTGTAGCCAATATTTTTCATGCCGACATTCATCAACTGATATTAGTTTAAGATCATCATTATCCTGTGTAATATCAAAAGATATATTGTATGTAAACATATTATCAATAATTGTTTCTATCCAATTCTAACTTTTACCGAAAGTGGTATAATTGATAGAAATTTCAGTGTTACTTTCATCTACTTCTGGTTCTTTGTCATCAGTCCTCTCTTGGTCTATATCATTCTTTTCTTTAATATGATTATCTGGATCATTTAATCCTCTTTTCTTTCAAGGAGTTTTATCTTTAAAATCAAGAGGTCGGCCACACTTCTGTTGGGAGATATGCCCTCTTAGACTAGGTTTCTGATGTAAATATCGAATGTTTTAATAAAAGAATTTATTTTCAGAAATTGTTTGTGAATTTACATTTGTGCACAATTACGGTTGGAAAAGACCTATTGTGTTTAAGTAAGTGGTTCATGTGAATGATGGTCTTTCACAATAAGGTATGGATCACGGGTTACTTAACATATAAACATTCGTTCTTAACCGATTGATGAGAATGAGAATCTCATCATATCTAGATTATTATGTTGTGAATTCTAAATGGGGAATGGCTTACCTTTAGCCAGTGAGTAGTCCACTCACTTCACGACATAAGCGTATTTCGAATACGTAGAACAAGACCTATAGTATTAGTTTCTTAAAGTACTATATGGTAAAAACCTAAACTACTACCGCTACAGCGTGGACTAGTACTCTACGACTTGAGTATGAGTTGGTGGTCTGACGAAACTGGAAGCATATACTTTGATATACTATAGTTGAGGTTTTATCATAGGGTCAATATACTTGCATGTTGGGTATGTGTGATTAGTTAGTTAAGACAGACTTGTCCAAGATAATTTCTATACTATATCACCCCTTGTGGTTGTCTGAATGATCTAAATATTTAGGACCCTGAGAAACATGACTTGAATATTTGCTTTAGGGTAGCTCTATTGAAAAGAGGAAACAATCCAGGAAATCATGGGTCATTAGACTAGAAGCCTAATGATGGTAGATGTCATTTAAAGAGATGTTAGTACACTTCTTCCTCTCTAAATGTACGGCGACGTATAGAGGGGTATTTTAGTCATTACACCTGTAGGTTGGAGATTTTACTAACGCAGCATTGTTCTTGGGGTCAATATTTTCTTATGGTAATATTAGGAAATATTTAAAATACAAAATATAACTATTTATATGGCAATGGTATTTTGGTTATTTTAGTAGCTAAGGTGGTGTGTCTTTTGGTCCCCAATATAGACCACGAGTCCTAATTAAATACAGGCTAATGAATCGATCTAAAATTAAATGAAATTTATTTTATTTAAATAGCCTGATTTAATTGTTGGGTTAGAATAAAATAAAGGTCTATGGAGAAAGAGAATTAATTAAATTAGTTTAGTGGGTTAATTAATTATTCAGAATTTTGGCCCAGTTTGAATAATTAAAGGTTAACCTGGGACTAAATTAATATAGAATTATTAATTAGACTAGTTTATTTGGGCTGAAAAATTAATTATTAATTGGGCCATTTATTTGGTTCTAATTAGAATAATTAATTAAGTCCAAAAGGTTAAACTAAGAGTCCAATGTCCCAATCCAGTTTAACATAGGGTTTTATTTAGGCTAAACAGGAGAATAGAGTACAGCGTGTTGTCGACTGCATCCTCCCTGTGAAAAAAGGCAGACGCCTCTCTCTCTCTCTCTCTCTCTCTCTCTAAGAAAAGTTCCTTAGTCTGTTAGTTGTTCACCAAACGGAATTAGGCAGGCCATATACTGGAAGATCGAGAGGTTGTCGTTCACCTATATGCAAAGACGGAGTAGGAGGCTTGCAGGAATCGCACAAGAGGTTTCCACCACCACACTTACCCCGATTGCACACATTCCGATCTAGCCAATTCTAAGAACGAGAAAAAGAGGTATTTTTTTTAAAACTTTGGAATCTGTACAGAGCAGAACTGGTGCCGGCTAGGGCTGTCGGAGCCGGCGCCGGCTCTGTTTGGAGTTCCCTTTGTTCTTCAATTTTTCAGTTTTCTTTATTTTCACTTCCGCTGCGTGCCCTGTATTTTCCGTTTCTATACCTTCAGCTTCTGGCGTGCTTTTGATTCAACAGCTATAGGTATAATCTTTTGTTCTGCTGGAACTTTAATTCGAATAGGAACATTTATAGCTGGAATATGCGATTTTGTAACTCTTTTGGAGTCAACAAAAGCGTCTGACATTTGATTTGCAATACTTTGCAAATGAATTATCTCTTGAACTTCAAGGTTATATGCGTTTGTGCGCGGATCAAGATAATTTAATGATGTTGTCAAAGTAAGATCTTTCTTATGCTGTTTATGTTTTCCCCCTAATTTAGGGAATAATGATTCATCAAAATGACAATTAACAAATCTTACTATGAATATATCTCGTGTCGGGGATTCAACATACCTGATAATAGAGGGAGAATCATATTCAACGTATATCCCCTTTCTTCTTTGAGGACCCATCTTTGTACGTTAGTTTGGTGCAATTGGAACATATACAACACACCCAAAAATTCTTAAATGAGCAATATTTGGTTTTGAACCAAAAGCCAATTGCAAAGGAGAGAGTTTATGATAACTAATTGGCCTTATATGTACAAATGCTGCAGCATGTAAAATAGCATATCCCCAAGCAGATGTTGGGAGATTTGTTTTCATTAATAATGCTCTAATAATTAATTGTAATATTTTAATAAAAGATTCACAAAGACCATTTTGTGTATGAACATGAGCTATAGGATGTTCAACATTAATCCCAATTGACATGCAGTATGCATCAAAAGCATGTGATAAAAATACACTAACATTATTCAAACGGATATTTTTAATGTGATGGTCAGGAAATTGTGTTTGTAATTTAATTATTTGAGCAAATAATCTCGCAAATGCCAAATTGTGAGTAGATAATAAACACATATGTGACTATCGAGATGATGCATCAATTAAGACCATAAAATATCTGAACGATACACATGGTGGATGAATATGTCCACAAATATCTCCATGAATCCGTTCAAGAAATGTAGGACTTTCAGCTTCTACTTTGACTGGCGATGGTTTAATAATTAATTTTTCTAGGAAACATGCAGCACATGAGAATTTTTCTGATGTCAATATCTTTTTATTTTTTAATAGATGACCATGTGTATTCTCAATTATTCTTCTCATTATGGTAGATCTCGGATGACCCAACCGGTCATGACAAATGCTAAAAGTAATAGGATCAGTAAGCTTCTGGTTCACTAAATGATGAATTTCACTTGTACATATTTTTGTAAAATATAGGCCAATAGAAAAAGATGGTAGTTTTTTTAATACAGATTTCTTACCAAAATTAATTTGAGTAATATAAAGATTTCAATACCATTTTCCTCATTTGTTTCAACATGATACCCATTTCTGCGGATATCTTTAAAACTCAATAAATTTCTTCTGAATTTTGAGGAAAATAATGTTTTATCAATAGTAATTGTTGTACCTTCAGGCAACAATATACTAACTCTTCTGGAGCCTTCAATCACATTTGTACTACCGTTTATAGTATAAATATTTATTTCTTCCATTTTGAGATAAGAAAAATACTTCTCATTTTTTAGTATGGTGTGTGTAGTTCTACTATCAATAATACATACATCATCATTAACAACAACCATCTAAACAAAAATAAATATATACAAACGTAAATATTATTAGAATATAATGCAAAATTCAAAAATATCAGGGCGAGGCATTAGTTCTTCTGGACACTGCCACCACCAATTAACTGGTCTATTCTACCGTTTGGGTGTTCGAAAAAATCAGATACATCCATATGGGTAATATTGATATTAAGATCTTTAGGATCAATATCATCATCCTCAGTATGATTTACTGAATGTTGAGAAAAAATTACTTCAACATTTTTATTTTTATTTTTCAGTGAAACTTAATATAATTTCACTAAATGTTTGGCCGTACGACAGTTACGTGACCAATGACCTTTCATGCTATATCTATAACACTTATCCTTATCATTTTCTTCCATTTCTTTTTCTTTTCTCTTATTAACTTTTCTGTTCCACTTCAGGTGGCTAGTATTTCTCACAACTTGATTATTACTGTGATAAGGGAAATATCGAGCGTGTCCACGACCATAACCACAACCATGACTCCGACTATAACGATGGCTTCTACTAGAGCCAACAACATTAACTTCTAGGAGTGCTGTTGAACCAGTTGGCATAGTTTCATGATTTTTTAATAATAACTCATTATTTTTTTCTGTAATGAGGAGGGTAGTAATTAAATTTGTAAATTTTGTATACTCTTTTTCTCGATATTGTTGTTACAGGACAATATTCGAGGCATGAAAGGTGGAGAATATCTTCTCTAGCATATCTTCATTAGTAACTTTTTCTCCGCATAATTTTAACTGACATGTAATTTTATACATCGCGGAGCTATATTCATTCACGGTTTTAAAATCTTACAACTTCAGGTGCAACCATTCATACTGTGTAGTGGATAGTATGACCATCTTCAGGTGGTCAAATCTTTCTTTTAAATTTACCCATAGGACATATGGATCTTTTTCGATAACATATTCCATTTTCAAATTTTCGTCGATATGACGATGGATAAAAATCAAAGTTTTGACCTTTTGTTGTGGAGATGCACTATTATTTTCTTGAATAGTTTCACTAAGGCCTTCAGCATTTAGATGTATTTCTGCATCGATAACCCATGACATATAATTCTTTTCAAAAATATCAAGGGTTACAAATTCGAGTTTAGCAAGGTTAGCCATAGGGATCAATAAATGCGTACCTGTCTTCTGGCTTGTGTAATGATAGAGACTCATGCTTTAATCTTTTGGCTTTTGTAACAGTAGAGACTCGTGCTGATAACGTGTTATGAAATTTCGGTAGTGTTATAATAACATTTACACAATAAAAAATCTTTAACTATTATTTTCACAAGAATTTCTTCAATCTCCTCTCTTTCTTTTCTCTCACAATTATTTCACAAAAATGATATATCTCAAGTTTGGAGAATTTCTCTATTTATAGAGCTCTTATTAGTGGAATATATCATCTTCCACTAATATGTATTAGTAATTTTTCCACTAAATGATGGACATTAATATAATCCATAATTAGTGTAACTTCTAATACTTCAACATATTTACAATAATATGCTTATTTTCATGGTACTAATTAATTAATTAAAGAAGCGTTGAAGTTAGCTGAAGTCGCTGGATTGGATAGCGACTTATGAAGCAGCAGGACTACATTTATGCTCAATTCCCATTAGGTGATGTTCATATTTTCGCCTTCCTGGGGGCACTCTTCAGCCGATAAGCTAAAGCCTTCCTACTCCGGTAATGCCCTCAGTCGACGGACGGCGAAGTGTGGGCGGCCCCTTCCAGAGTGTAGCCACCTTTCAATCTCTTCTAGGCAGATGCACGGCCTGCAATAACATCGGCCAGATATAAGCAGATACAATATGGTATTTCCTTTTCAATTCCATAAGAAATTAGATGATTTTATTTTTTCTGTAGTGTAATCATAGGATATTTGGAATGATATATGAAAAAAAGATGATATTTTTCTTTTCATTATTAAAACGAACTCCATGATAGGGGCTTTGGTTTGAGGCCAGATATTCTAGGGAATAGTTCTGGTCTGCTCTAATAACCACAGAAATAGTCTAAACCCTGTTCCCGACGTGATGTTGTTTGGTTATATTTCTGATTGCATAGCCACAGATGATTCTTGGTGACTCTAGGGGCTGGGTTCAATCAGTATACGCCACAGTTCAAAAAGAAGCAAAATAACTGGGTTAATGATAACTAGCCTCTAAAACTATAACATTTGGTCCATTTAGTCCCTTGATATGATTATTGTGTGAATTAAGTCCTTGAAAATAAAGACTTGTCAATTTAGTTGTTAGAAATTGGTACCTCTATGGCACTTTATTATTTGTAGTTTATGATTGAAATATCACAAATTTGCGTTTTTTCTTTGGCAAGTTGCAAAGAAGAAATAGTAATTTAATTTAATTGAAATTTGTCAATTGATCATCACCTCATTAATCCTTGCAGATATAAAATAAGAAGAGAAGGGTCCCTGTCCTTTTCCTTCAATGGAAAGCTTGACCCAATCTTTAGCTGCCTCTTGCACAAACTGAGACTGCAAGGCCTCTGCCTGCTTGATATGTTGTTTAACCGGCATGTGTTGTTCTTCCCCCAACGATTCAACACCACTTCTGCCACCTCTTTCCTCCCCTCTTTCATCACCCCTCATCCTTTCTCCACCGCCAACTCTGCCGCCAATGAGGACCAAGGAAAAACAAACAGTGATCCCTTCAAAGCGCATCCTGCTTACTGCCACCTCTCTGCCATAAAGTCCAGGTCCCAGCTCCTCCAGTTCTACTCTGTCACTCCCCCTATTAAACCTTGGCCTCAAAACCTCTCCCACAAAAGCCTCATCTCTCTCATTTCCTGCCAGCATGACCTCGAACTTGCTGTTCAAATTTTTCACTATGCTGGAAAATTCCACCTCAATTTTTCCCACAATTACCTCACCTACTACTCTATCATCAAGAAGCTTTGTCGGGCTCGAGCCTTTCAACACGTGGAGACTCTTTTAGCTGAATTGAACAATTCCGGCATCAAATGCTCTGAAAATATTTTCATTACTGTTATTCAAAATTATGGGATTGCGAGCAAACCTAGACAAGCACTTAAGATGTTTCTGCGGATGAATGATTTTTGCAATGTTCAAAGGTCAGTGAAGTCATTTAACACTCTGTTGAATGCTTTGGTCCAGAACAAAGAGTATGATTTAGTTTATCAGTTGTTCAAGAATAGTCGAAAGAAGCTTGGTATTGTGCCGAATGTGCCAACTTGTAATATTTTGCTTAAGGCACTGTGTAAGAAAAATGATCTTGATAGTGCTATTAGGATTCTAAATGAAATGCCTGCAATGGGGATGGTTCCGAATGTGGTGAGTTATACAACTATTTTAGGTGGGTTTGTTGCAAGGTCTGACATGGTGGGCGCAAAGAGAGTGTTTGATGAAATTCATGATCGAGGGTGGTCACCTGATGTGACCACTTATACCATTTTGATTGATGGATTTTGTAAGAAAGGGCAGTTGATTGATGCTATTAAGTTGATGGATGATATGGAGGAGACGGGGGTTAAGCCAAATGATGTCACTTATGGGGTGATGATTGAGGCTCTTTGTAAAGAAAAGAAGTCAGGAGAAGCCGTTAATTTGCTCAATGATATGCTTGACAAGAGGTATATACCAGGCTCAACTCTTTGTTCCAAGTTAATTGATGTTTTGTGTGAAGAAGGAAAGGTTGAAGAAGCTTGTGACTTGTGGAAGAAAATGATGATAAAGAGCCTGTCACCAGATATTGCCATTCTGAGTACACTTATTTATTGGCTATGTAAGAAGGAGAGGATTTGGGAAGCGAGGAAGCTGTTTGATGAGTTTAGGAGGGGGTTGACTCCAAGTGAATTGACATATAACACGCTTATTGCTGGAATGTGTGAGAAAGGAGAACTTTGTGAGGCTGGGAGACTCTGGGATGATATGGTAGATAAGGGATGTGTTCCTAATGCTTTTACTTATGGCGTGTTAATTGCTGGATTCTGTAAAGTTGGCAAGGCTAGGGAAGGTATTAGAGTTCTAGAGGAGATGCTGGACAGAGGGTATTCTCCAAACAATTCTACTTGCTCTATCTTAATAGATAGTCTTCGAAATTCAGGATGTGAATCAGAAATTGAACGGGTGCTCTCCATGGCTGCTTCAAAATAAAATGATGCCTCGCCTTGAGGTTTGGTTTGGATAACGAGTTAGTAGCCAGTCTTGAGATCAACATGACATTTTGATTTGATTTGAATATTGGTGATTAGAGGCTGTGATTAATTAGTGGCTGATTGGAGGGCAGTCTGGTGACAAGATAGTACAGCTAATATAGTTGCTAATGAAACCGTACGTTGTACTATTCCTCTTTTGAACCTTTGCGCTTGGATTGGACTCCTGAAGTGTTTATCCTTTCATCATATGCTGCCGAAGTATTTCCAAAGCCCTATTGAAGGTACTTTTCTGCGTACATTACATATAGACATACACCTTTTTAGTGCCAAGAATGGCTAAAAAGTCAAGGCACAGTTGTGTTTCACTGTTTCTGACTTGAAGTAACCCCAAGCTGGGGGAACCCGCATTGGGTACAACACGAATGGATATTGGCAAAGTGAGAAGGCCAAACTGTAGCTTAATGTAAGTTTTTCGTCCATTATGCTTGCTGAATTTCTTTTCTTGCAAGCTTGGGTATGAGCTGGCTGAAGAGTGTAAAAGCTGTCTTGAGCCATTTCATACTTGGAACTGTAACGTTCTCACCTCGATCGGTTTCGTGCCGAGACCCTTCTTGTTGTTTTTTCAAATAAGTCGATAATCAAGTATCAATGAATTACTAAAATGTTTGTATGCAATTGGATGGTTTATTATACTACTTTCTTTGTGATGATGCCCTACTTTAAGTTCTATAATTTCACTTTTGGCTAATAATTGAAGAGAAATACTTCCGTTTCACAATATAAGTCGTTTTAGATTTATACACAAGAATTAAGGATCTTAAATTTTAAACAATTTTAAAACTAAATTTTTAAAAACACTACTAATTAAGTCTTTATTTTTTTGGGTAATTGAAAAGAGTTTGGTCATGGAGGGATAAAATAGAAAAAAAAGTAATAAATGTTTATAAAATTTTGTCAAACGACTTATGTTGTGAAAAAAGTTTTAAATCTAAAACGACTTATATTGTGAAACGGAAGTAATGGTAATTAGCTAAGAATAAGGTATAAGAGAATGTGATGAACCAATTGGTGTTATCTTCTTTTGATTTTTTTCATCTTTTGTTTTCAAGAAGAATGTCGACATATTTTTCAAATGTATGCTACTAACTAAATATGACAAACTTAAGAGAATTTTGAAGAAATTCCCCTTATGTACTAACTACAAGCTGATTTCTAGCCTCTTAAAAAATTATATACAGATTTCTAGCCCTTAGAAAAGTTATATACATATCCGTTACAAATTAATTAAGAAAAATAACACAAAATCTACTGACTTTAAAATGGCCAATTACAAGGCTAAAAATCAGGGATAAAATTAGCTAATTAAATCAACATAAAATCAGCTAATTCTTCTCATTTTCAGAATGAAGTAAATAAATCCAAGTGAAATGACTATAGTCGTCAATTAATGTAATAAAATACCTGTAATTAGCATGAGACGTAAAAGATATCATACTCCACAAATCATTATGTATTAGTTCAAAAGCTATATCACACTAGGTGTGTGAGTGGGAAAGGACAAAGTTTACAAGAATTGCAATCAAATTGTACCGTGCTAAAAGAATGTGACTTTTTATTCCCGAGCAAACTAGATTTGAGCAAATTATGAAGGACAGTAGAGTTTGGATGCCGGAGGTGTTTATGCCATTATCGATGATCAGTATGGGCAAAATTACATGAGACAAAAAATATGAAGACAATGGAAATTGGAGATGAAAAACACGTCCGACTTTAGGGCCCCTTGTAATCATCTTCCCTTATTGTTGATCCTACGCAACACAATTGGATTTAGGATTTTGGATTTTGGAAATTCCATTTTACAGTTATTGTCAACCAACTGGCCAACGAAAACAAGACTAGTGACAAGGTTAGGGGAGACCAAAAAATCAGTTAAAGAGGAAGAAATATCACCAGTGTCTATTATATGCAAACGATTCCCATCGGCAGTGTGAATTTTAAGATTTCCAAAATATTTGTGAACATTTGTCAAAAATTGAGCGTTATTTGTTATATGATTTGATGTCCCTGAATCATATTACCAAGTAGATGAGGTAGAAAAGGACAGTCTTAGAGCAGAAAAAAATAGAGATAATCATTTGTTGAATTATTTCGGGGTCACAGTTTGAACAGGAGTTGGAGCATTTTGTGTTTGGGTAGAACTAGAAGTACCAGTTAAGGCAACATACGTTGTTGCAGATGTCTTGGGACGTTGAATGCGACATTCCTTGATGATATGGCCATTCTTTTTGTAGTAGTTGTAGAAATTTTGGGAGCAATTTGAAGCATAGTGACCCAAGCCTTTGCAATAAAAACATTGAACATTACTCATATCCCTGCTTCTTAGCTTACCTTGTGCCAGTGCTACAAAAGCCACTGGAACAGAGGTAGATTTGTGTCGTTCTATGACTGTGTGAGTGAGAAGTCGCTCATCTTTTTGAAGCAACTCATTGAGACATGCATCCAAGGAGAGAATCGGGTCTCGATTCTTAAGATTAGACCTGGTACCTTTAAATTCAAATCTCAATTTCATAAGAATTGGTCCTCTTTTGCAGTTTCATGGAATGATTGAACAACACTAAGCCCTTCATGAGATAAGGTAGCATAGATGATATTAGTATATTCAGCCCAAAGATTTATAAAACTAGAGTAAAAATTAGAGATAGAAAGATTGTCCTGTTGTAGAGTGGATATTTCATGTTCTCAAGTTGGAATCTATAAGCAGTATTTTGCTGGCTATAGAGTTTTTGTAAGTAAGTCCACATCTCAGCTGTAGTCTTAAAAGGTCGAAGATTCAAGATAATGTTGGGTTCGACGGATCCTAGAATCCATGCCATGATCTGAGCATCTTTGAATTCATCCTTTTTTTCTGGGGTAGGTTTATTTCTATCAACATAACCCTATAAATCTTTGCCTTTAACAAATATCTTGAAATGGAATGCCCAAGTGGAATAGTTTTTGCCATTAAAACAAATCAAGAAGGGGTCATGCTTCTCCGAAGACATCAGACTGTGAGATCTTGATCAAGATAACTAAGAACTAGAGATTGAACGAGGGCTATGGAAAACAAGAGACAAGAGTTTCAAGATAACTAAGAACAAGGGATTGAGCTAGGGCTATGGAAAAACACTCTGATACCATGACAAACTTAAGAATTTTCGATAAAAAGTGTATGTATTTCTTGGCGGAAAATTCCCCTTATATACTAACTACAAGCTGATTTCTAGCCCCCAGAAAGGCTATATACATATCCGTTACAAATTAATCAAGGAAAACAACACAAAATCTACTGGCTTTAAAATGGCCAGTTACAAGGCTGAAAATCAAGCATAAAATTATCTAATTAAATCAACATAAAATCAGCTAATTCTTCTAACAAAATGTTGCTGATATTAGGAGACAGGAAGAGAATTATTGATGAATTCACAGGCTTTAGTATTCTGGGCTTATGCTATGATATTAGAAAAGATGTGATTTCTATGTTAGTAAAGCGCTATGCTTGTGCTAACTCATACAAAAAGTTTGGACCTAAATAGATTGGTTTTAGAACCTTTTCACCCGTTAGTGGTGTTGCACCGTAAGTTTATACTGTAGGATGGTTTGTTGAATTGTTGAATTTATGTTTATCTGTTTGTTTTCTGGAAGCATTAGAATTGAGGTCACATAAATTTTTGTGCAGTTTTTCACTTGCCGAATAGGAATTCACTATTGACATGCATCTTTTGATGAAATGCAGACTTGTATTGCATAAGACCATAAAACAGGTGAAAAAATGACAGTTAGCTTTTCTTAGACCTTTTGCATACTCTTCATTGTTCCTTGTAGGCTCTTTTTTTTGGTGAAGTTAAAATAGAATTGCCTGTGAAAATTGATGAGAATCAGGAACTGCTTCAGCTGTTGGAATACATGAATCTCAATTGTCATAAGTATTTTCTCCCTCTGATCAATATACTGGCTTCAGTACCTAGGCACTCAGGAGAGTTTGAAATGTATCTTCAAATTTATATTTTTGAGTTATGTTTTCTTTGGTCATCTAATGTTTCTCATGGGCACTCTTTGATTTGCATATTTTAGGCTGTAGAAGGGATCTAAAATGCAAACGCTTGTGGATATTACCTACCTGAGCGCAAACGAACCAAGAGTCAGTTTTTGGAATATTTGCAAGGTAAGGGATTCCCTCTTGATTTCTGTAGATGGAAGTGGGTAGCGGTGCCATTAAATTAGAAGTGGGGAAACACACACACAGTTCAGGAGAAAGGACATGATCTTGATTAAGACATAAGCTGGGAATGGAATCAAATACTTATTTTATGTGTTTCTGTTGCAGGATCCTTTATCATCTTGCTTTTTGTTCAATCGAATATAATTTTCTTTTGATTCTTGACTTCTGAACATTTGCTTTTTTATTGAATTACTGCAGTGTGACTCGAAATTATTTTGAAAACTTGATAAAATGCATATTGGAGAATAGTCTTGCAGACCTTTGATTCACAGGGAGCTTCTAGCAGGCCAAGAAGTTCAGAAAATGCTGCAGGTAGCAGCAAGACAAAAGGCAGAAAGGAAAAGATATCTTCAAAGACTGGAGGGTCCAGCTGAACCCTTGATTATTTAATGCACCTATTTGAATGCTAAGTCTGCGACTGCGTGCCAAATGTGCCAGGCTTGCCGATGAAATAGGGCCTTATCTGGACCAAATAAAAAAACGGAAAAAGAAATACTTTGGAAAATCATATAAGAAATGAATTGAAGAAGTAACTCTTGTATCCGGAAGTGATCTGTTGTGGCAATGCTTGGTGAGGTGCCTGGGAGAGTATGGAAGGAAAGAATGCCATTTATGGATCTGAAAGTAGCAGTCAACTTTGCTGCAACATGTGTTTGTTGGGTGGGGTGCAACATCCATAGTCTCCTGTGACTTTACTGCTCTCAGTTGTATGCGACCTTTTCAAATGAATTGCTCATCTAGCAAGAAGAATCACATCTGTGATTTTTCTGTTTTAGCTGAAGCCGGTCTTTGCTGCTACTGCTGATGATGATGATTATTATTATTATTTTTCCTAAGTGTTATTTGCATAAAAATGGTGGATTTCAACTTGTAGTTTTTATGATAAACCTCTGCAAATATTTTTATTTGTCAGAAATAAAGTACGTTAATCTCAAAACGTAACTAATCTTTCCTATTATATTAATAACTTTCTTATAATTATAATTGTAAAATAACTCCAAAACTATCTTTTTTACTAAAATAATCCCTAGACACATGGGTCAAGTCCACCGATATAATTAAAAAAAAACTCAAATAAGAAAAGTCTAAAAAGAAAAAAAAGTTCGGTCTTACAGTTATATGCATAAAAATGGTGGATTTTAACTTATAGTTCTGATAATTTATGATAAATCTTACATTATCAAGAAAAGGAAAACACTTGGTTGACATATAAGTCTGGTAAGCAAAATTGCTTTCTTTTGTTTTGTTCTCTTTAGGATTTCTTGTTCTATTTGTTTGTTTTATGGTAATGCTTTTAAAGTGAACTGGAGTGATCCACTGCAAAAATTTTCACTTCAAATGGATAAAATTATCAACTAATTTCATAGCTATTGTAAAATGGAAATGTAATATTTTGAAGTGTGCTGAAAGAATTTTTTTTTTTTTGAAGTGAAAAAAGGTTTTTCTTTTTAATATTAAACAAGATAAGAATCTCAGTAATTAAGTTAAGAAATGTAGGGGGAGAAAAAGGACTGTTTAATCACATTTCTATTACTTCAGATGGATTTTTGTTCTTTTAATTCTTGAAAAAGATTATTGTGTATCTAATTGTAATATAATTAACAATAATATTTTTTCTATTTATATTATATATGTAGTGATTTTTTTGGTACGTCACAAAAAGATTGAGATGTAAATTTTAGAAGTATCTTTTATCATTTATAATATTATAATTCAAGTAAATTTAAATAATAATTTCAAATTTAGATACATATTTTTATAGTAATTAGAAGCGGTGTATCATTATTTTTTTTCAAGTATTGAATAGGAGGCAGAGGTAGTAATTTGATTGGATCTACATATGTATTAAAAAAAGAGTGAAAAAGAGGGAGATTAGAGTATTTTATCAAAATATTACCTTTTAAAAAAATTATAAAGATATTGTAGTTTTTAATGGGTTTCAGTAACTACTGAAAGCCTTTAACATCTCATGTATAACATAGGAAAAAGGACAATAAAGGAAAGAAAGAAGCGTAGGAGCACAGAGTAAGTCGCAGGTCTTCTAGCGACTTATGGCCTGGTAGAAATACATTTTCTCACGTCGACATTTAACGAGGTTGATGTTTTCACTCAGCCGGCGTCCGCTCCTCACTCTACTGCCAACGAACTTAAGCCTTCCTACTCCGACGACGTCCTTTTCGACGGCGAACTGGCGGTGCACCTCCAGAGTGTAGCCACTCTTCAATCTCTTCTGGGAAATCCACAATCTAGCGACATCATTCAGAACTCAGAAGCACGTCTGCCATAACACCCATTAGGTATAAGTCAATACAATATGTTACTTTTCTTTTTAATTCCTCAAGAGTTTAGATTTTTTGATTGTTTCTGTAATTGTGACATGAATTTAGATCAGAAATTCGCAAGAGTCTCTCTAATCATAACAAATTGGAAATTGTAAAAAATGCTTTGCCTTTTGGTTTGAATCAAATGCCATGAATACTTTTTGGTGTGCCAGATATTTTTGGGAATTGTCCCTATTCAGTAACCATGATGTTGCGTTTTTTGGTTTCTCATTCTGATTGCGTGGCGGGAAATGGTTCTTGGTGCCTCTAGCTACGGGGTTCCATCAATAGACGCTACAATTCAATAACAAGTAAAAGAATTTAGTGAAAAGTTTGGGGGATAGGCTCTAAAGATTTGTATGTGTCTGTGTGTGAAATTCCAATTTCTAGATTAATGTATGTCTGTTGTTCTGTTTAATTAAGGCCAGCAGAAACAAATGTTATTAAATCTTTCTGTTGTCTTTTTATTCTTCAATGGTGTATTGATTAATTTTTTCAAGATCAAACATTTTCATCTGTGAGGTACTTTGTCAAGTGCATTATATAGGTTAAAAATCTTCTTCATTTTCCTTACTTATGCAACCTTTGAATCCATTAAATATTTTCTTTTAAAGATTCTATCAATCATTCAAAGTGAGTAATTTTAGGGTGACAGATTTGGGTGGAAATTCCATTTCTAGCATATAAGATAGAATACAATAGTCTAATTTGTAAAGTCTTCAAATTTAATTCAGGAATTTAATATTTTTACCTGCTTACCACTCACTTAAACCTTTATTCTACGTTTCCCTTCTCATTCTATTTCCATTGTTTATTATAGCCTTTGCCATTTATTCTTTCCTTGTAAACTTGCTCGTCTAAGGGGAAACTGATGTCTTATTATGCTAATCTTTGTTAATTTCTGGATTGGGTGGAGAATATTTAAGTTTCAGGAATTGGGATACAACTCTATTGTTTTAGTAAACAATCTTTTTCTAATTACCTATTAATGCTAGCAACTGATGCTGTCTTCATCTTAGCAAACAATTCATTGAGTATTGACCTTGATGAGTGCAGCACAAAATGGCCTTGAGGCTGACGATGTTAAGAAATGCTGGACCAGGAAAAGGGTGCTGCTTAGGCTTCCGGAGTTGGGTTCATGCCATGTCCCAATCAGCATCACTACATAGTTCTATAGATCGTTGGCCCACCACATCTCCACATATGGTTTTGCCTGAATCAGAGAACACCAATGACAATCCTAGCTTCTCTTTAATTCATGGTTCCATGGAGCTCATGGCTGTTCCCAAAAAAAAGGTAAATTTCCCTTGGATGAACTAAAACTAACTTGTTTCCCGGGGGGGGGAGATTTTTAGTTTTTTTGCTGGTTATAGTTGTTTCATTTTTTGCTAGTTTTTTAATTTTTATTTTTATTTATAATATCTTCCTGCCTGAGAATTAATTGATTTTCACACGTGGGATAAAGTAGAATTGGTGGCATTAAAAATTGAGACATTGTGAAGTCCTTGCTTTATTCATTTGATTGTGTTTTCATAGATGAAGTTTGTCTAATTGATTTCCCTTTCTTTCCCTCTTTGGGTGCTTGACTGTTGTCCTGTGGAAGTTTCCGTATCCATGTGTATACTTCTCTAATAATTCCTTAACTTTGCAAAGAATTGATAGATGCTATATTGCTATGTGTCTTCTGTAGTTTGGTATTTTGTTGTTCTTTTCTTTTCTATATTCTCCTGGCAAAAGAAATTTAATTTTTTGGTATTGAATTATAAGAATTGATTCCCATCCCCTGCTCTAAATCACGTTTTAGCACATAATTCCATTGTTAAGCAAGTATTTTGCATTCGGAGATATATTTTTGCTATAGATTTGAGGTTTTGAAGTCGTCATGCGATAAATAATAATATATCCTGCAAACTATTGTTGCCCTAGAATCAATACAGGTGCTTAAAACTCCTATGGTCTGCCCGTGGCTTCATTAATTTTGTTATCCCCTTGTTACACCTGGATGCATATCATTTTTTTAGTTCTGAACTCGGGAACTTTTGACTTGATGGTGCACTATCTTGAAGACCACCAAGTAGTTAACGGGTTCTGGGTGATTGTACAGGTTTCTCCACACAAGAGAGGCATACGAAATGGACCAAAGGCTCTGAAACCTGTGCCAGTAATTATTCGTTGCATGTAAGAGTTTTGTTGGCAAGTTGTTTTGATACTGATAATTGGTTTACACATGCACAAATTGCATTTTAAGTTGTGAAAGTCTGCAGTTCAGGTGATGTCTTGTAGAATTTGAAATCTGATTTTGTATGCTCAAATGGTTGTTTCAGCTCTTTAACATGAAAGCCTTCAAATAGAAAGACGTACGAGCAGTTAGATGTTTCAAAAGATTGAATATGTCATTAGTTGTGCATTTGGTAATCCTTTATCTTGATAGTTTGATTCCCTTTTTTCCCCCCTTCCCCTGGTTGCCTCATGAATTTATCTAGAAGTTAGATTGTCATACTCTCTCATTATCGTTTAAATAAATGCAGAGTGGTTTAACATGACAAGGAAAGCTAGTAGATTAGGAAATACAATTTCCATGTCATTGTTTCAATTTATTTTCATCTCCTCTGGAAAGATTATTCTTTGTTTTGGCGAAGTGGGAAGGACACTGGTTATCTTGGCCTATGAAAGCTTGTGTTTCAGGTGCATTAGTTATATTGCTGATTTCTTTTTCAGATTATTGCTTATTCCACACCCTTTAGAAGCCTTGTGCACTTGGTTTCCAGTATTGGGTTCCTGCAGTAATGTGGCCCTTATTTATAACTTCTAGGTTCTCTGAAAAATCAGAGATCTAGTAACCTGTCCTCTAAAACCTTATCATCTGTTCTTAAGTTAATTCTCTTGTGCTTGCCGTATTTATTTTGGAGTCCTTTAAAGGCCAGCTTGCTTCTGTACTTATAGTTTCTGCTAGAAATAGAATAGTTGCATTTGTGAGCAAATGTTTTCTCATGCTTGGTGATGCATGTTTAAAGTCGTCCATGCATATAAACATACCGAAGGGCATACATATGCTAACTTGGTTGCTATATCTGGAAAGTACTTGATCTCATGGCGATAAATTGGTGCTTGAAAGATTTAAGGTTGTCCTTTCCAAATGGAACAGTCTTTTGTCTTTATACTTTGTCATTGAGTTTCTTTGTGTATTCTAGGTTCCAGTTATGGCAGAAACAATAACCCTATTAACAGCAATCCATTATTTGAGAGTTCATAAATGCTAATCTTGTATACGTTGACTCAAATTTTCAATATTTTTATCGGCTTGTGTTGAGTCAACTTACATTTCATTCTTCAGGGCTTGTGGTCGGGTCAAGCTACCACATTTTTTCTGTTGCAATGGAAAGCCAAAGCCAGATGAATCAAATGGGTCAGTTAGTTGATCAAGCAAATTCATGGATCACCAAAGCATGGGCATCATAAAACCAAGATATGAATTTCAGTTATCTTTCACGGAGGATGGCCATCTTCTTGTTAAGAATTTGGTTTCGCCTACTGTTAATAGATTAGAGTTGGCCAAATCATAGCTACAAAAATTTTGCTTATAGTTCCTATTCGAATTACATGCCCGTATTAACAACTCTTTATCTCTCTTTGAGTTTGTGCCTCTATGTTTTTATGGTTTCCCTTGTTGTACTACGCTTTTTAGATATGATTATGACTAACAGAGAATTATCAACTCCTTTTTGTTCTACAAATCTCATAACCATGAAGTTGATCTAACTTCCCAATGCTAAATTGTGATATGTTAATGAGTATTTCAATTCTTATGAAGAAGAATAGCATTCCAAGTGTAATGACATTTCTACTCCAAATTCTCCACTTTGTAGCATTTCAAATGTAGCCTTAGACTGACACTCAATCTGACTTGTTTCATCAGAAGGGCCATTAGTAAGTTTCATCAGTTCCGCAAGATTGTAGGTTGATTTCTCATTGGAAGCATGCCAATGAACCTTCCAAGAAGTATACTGGAATTGCGTCTGTATCAAATGAACCTTATCATCCATATATAACTGACTAATATCATATACTCATACCATGATACAGGAAAAGTGAGAGCTGGCACTCTTGTTTCCTTCCATTTTTTATATTTTTTTCTTTTCCTTTTTAAATATTACTGTTACTCTAGAAGGCTTTGGTGTTAATGTGGTGCTGCAATTGAAATGAGATCTTTGTTTGCCTTGCAGATGTTACAGATGATAAGTTTGTAACCATTTCTGCTTCATGTTTCTTTACTCTTCTGCAGATCCTGTTAATGCCTGTGTTCTTCCTTCCCTTTCCACAGTAGTTCTCTCCAGGTCAAACATTGTTCCGGAGAAGTTGTACATTGAAAGCTATCATGACAAAATTTCCCAGATACAAGAGGAATCTACCTCAAATTAAAGAGATTGAGCTATACTAACAAAAGGTACCACCTCAAAGATACTTAGGTTTTCACTTGCATGGATTTTTCTTTGAATAGCTTCATGCTAAGTGCATTTAGCTTTGCTCTGGAGTATTGTCGAGAAGCCATCTTCCAGTCTGTGCCGGTAGTCATCATGGCCTTGAACTCTTTATAACTGATCCTTCCATCCTGTAGATAAATTCAACAAACGTATATAAGTTCAACAGGAGCATATCAAGGCCTACAGTCAGGATTTAGGGCAAGACATTAAAAAGTGCATATCCCTTGAGTGTAGATGGTTGACATGTGTTTCTATTATTCTCAACCATACACCATCAAGGTCCAGCCGACATTATAATCATGGTGTGGCTTACTTTGTCCAAGTCTGCATCAAATATGATATCTTGTACCACCTGGTCATTGTTGGGACCAAGATGTTCATCAACCAAAGAGTCACGTAACTCTTCAAACTCAATATATCCACTACGATCCTTGTCAAATTGGTTAAAAGCTTGGCTCAAAAGCTCATCATTGTCCAATCTTTTTAGGTGGACTGCTATTGTTGCAAACTCCTCAACGTTAAGCATGCCATTCCCATCAATATCAGCCTAGATTAAAAAGAAATGAGTCAAGAAACTACTAGAAAAAATTACGAAAAAAATTAAAATTCCAGTGTCAATAAGCATTTTCATGGTGTTGTGGTCGTTCTTTAAAGACATCATCAGTCTTTCCTTGGAAGAAATCTGAGAACATTCAAATTTGAGTCATCTCATGGTTAGAAAGCTGTTATTGCCATGTGTTGAACTCGGTTTCAAGAGTCTCTTGTCCTCTTTTCCATACTCCCCCGACCTGTACCCCATCCACCACCCTACCCCCAACACCCCACACCCCAACAAAATGACTGAAACTGACACACACAAACACACACACACACACACGAACGAGATAAACAAAGGAAAAAATGGAAAAGAGAAATTACTCACAGCATCCAGTAGCAACTGCACATCTGGATCGCCAACAGGTTGTACAAATTTGTTTAGACCATTTTTGAGCTCCTCAAAACTCAAGTTTCCATTTTTATCAGTGTCCATCATATGGAACATCTGCTTGATTCCGTGCACTTCATCGTCGGGCAAGTTGTCTGCAACCACCTATGAAATTTTCCAATGTACGAAGGTTAATCAAACTACTACAACTTATGACCATAGATACACGAGAACCCAACCACCAAAAAATAAACTTACTCTCAGAACCCTTTTCTTGAATTTATTCATCAAGGAGAACTGTTTAATCCTCGCTCGAACACGTTCGCCCAGAGGAATGGCGGAGACAGTGTCAGCATTTTGTATCCAAGGATGATCTTCATGAACAATGAAAGAGAATGTCAACTTAATTCTGATTGAGAAAACAAAGCAGAAAAAGTGTTGCAGATATCTCTCTCATCCCTAGTTCTTTTTAGGGATCAAACTCTACCTTTTTGAACCACTACCAGTCAAGTATTGGATCGTTGGCCAACTACCTTAGTGGCTTCTTTTAGTTGGTACTTACCGAGGACTTCTTCAACTGTCAATCTACTATAAGGATTTTGTTCTAGCATGCCTCTCACAAGATCCTTTGCATCTTCTGAGACTTTAGGCCAAGGTTCCCTTCGAAAGTCTAGCTCTCCCCGAACAATTGCATGGGCAATTCCCTCTTCAGTTTCTGTGCTAGTTACAGACAAACCCCCACTTAGAGAAGATACAGATTTTCAGAGAGTTGTATCAATTAATAAGAAGATGATTTTCTTTCCAATTTTTTGTTCATCATTAATGAAGAAATAGTTACCTGCCCAGAAAGGAGGAACACCACACAGTAGAATGTAAAGAATTACTCCTGCACTCCAAACATCTACTTCTGGTCCATAATTTCTCTTAAGGACTTCTGGAGCCATGTAATATGGACTTCCCACAATTTCACCAAAACGCTGACCTGCCAACACATTTAGTTTATCACTTTTCATCTGAAAACTCATATACCGCGATTTTTTTTCACCTTTGATTGTGATTGAGGAATAACTTTCTTGGTTTCAATCACCCCCAAAAGTGAGAAAATCGAATCTTAAATAGTGGTATATAGCATTACTCTCAAGTATTGAATTTCCAGGCATATGAAGAAGACATACCAGGCTGAAAGAATATGGAAAGGCCAAAATCTATGGCCTTTAATGGAGCATTGTCACTAGCGTTTGCAAATAAGAAGTTTTCGGGTTTGAGATCCCTATGGATTACACCATGTTTATGGCATACCTACAATTAGCATAATTCTTATTAATGTTCGAACTGATGTCATCATGGCAGCAAAAAGATATGAAGAAGAATCATCACATTGGTATACACGACATAAATATAATGCTGAGAGATTAGCCAATTTTGTGAAACTTCTTTTTAGGCCTTTTAAAAGGTTGTCTTCTCTTCAAGACCCATTGCGGTTGTCTTGGATAATAGATCAGTCTTAGTAATATATTTCTCATTACGCTTTTGTCTTAGAGAAGATATAAATAGATATTCTAGGATAATCTCTTTCAAGAACAGGGAACAAAAGCATCCAAGAAAAAAAAAACAAAAAGAGATTGAGAGAGATTCTTAATTTGAGAAGGAAAATCAAGACACTTATATGAGATAGAAATTTGTGAATATTACCTTGACAACTTCCATAATAGTCTTGGTGACAAGAGCTGCATCTCTCTCAGTGAAATGCCCTCTTGCAACAATCCTATCAAAGAGCTCTCCTCCTTCACAAAGCTCCATAACAAGATAAATGGCATCTTTATCCTCATAAACAGCCTTGTACCTAACAATATTAGGATGTTTGGGCAAATGCCTCATGATCTCAACCTCCCTCCTAACATCCTCAACATCGATCTCCGTCCGTAATTTGCTCTTTGATATCTTCTTGCATGCTACATTTTCCCCAGTCTCTTTGTCAGTGCATTGGTAGGTGATGCCGAACTCTCCCCTCCCCAGCTCCTTTCCAAATGTGTACTTCTCATATACATCATGGCCTGATGGATCTTTCAAGACCGAGATCGGAAGTGAAAGTCTTTGGCTGAAGGATTGTTTTGTCCCTGCTGTGTGGGTACTTCCCTCAGGATCATTATATACGGCCTTTTTACGTTTATTTCTTTTCAAGAAATTTGCATGTGTTGGCACAGATATGCAGGCTCCCATGGGATTGTTTTTTATGCTAGAAATTTATCTCATAGAAATCCCATAGGACACAGAGAACCAATTGGAGACGTAATGATAATTTAGAGAGAGGGCGAGAGAGAGAGACAGAGAGAGAAGGGGGAGATATGAAACCCTAGTTATGAGGGGAGTGTATGGTTTTGTTTACATGTCCCCCACTTTTTCTCAAGGTCTTTGAACGGAGAAATTCTACTGTCTGAGTGCCTCAAGTAATGAGAACATTTTTGGCTTAATATTTTGGTCCATCTGAAATATATATATTTTTTGTTTGTTACCAATAATGAAACTTGCCTCCCATCTGCTAATGAAGAATAACAGAGAAAATTATGTAGTTTGCTTTAGATATTAGTTATAGTTCTTATTATACAGGTCGATTTAGCAGAAATTTTGTATGCCTTCTTATACTATATTAAAGATAACTCAGATTCTTTTTTTTTTTTTTTTATGTTTCAAATATCATATCGTTATGCTAATACAAAACTCGAACCTTTTTTCTTGATATTATTTTTCAAAAACTATATCTTCAATTCTACTATTATTAATAGACGTGACGACAGACATTTTACATGATTTTTAAACATTTTAAAAATTTTATTCTCACCCTCTTAATTAAAATATCAGTTATTTTAATTTTTAAAACGATCAATTATTCCATTTCGTCAAATTTTACCATTTGAACCTATACACGAAACATATCATCTTCATGCGACATAACTATTTTTAAAGGTCACAGAAATTGTTTGCTCTCGATGTAATGGGTTTAATAAATATCATTTTCATATTTAATTAATCTTGTATTCATATACCTTACATTTTTCTATATTGGCGTTTTGTGCTAAAAAAAACGTTAATAAAGTTTAGTCGTTGTTGGGGCAATGAAGACTTAAAAGAAAAATGGATTAAATCATAATTGTTCGGCTCACAACTAACAACTAGTCATTGGCAAAGTCCCGCATCTCCAACAGACACGCTGCAAGGCTTATCTCACCATCGGTCAAACACAGGCTCCACCTGCCTTGCAGCCAAATACTTAAAAAGTCGCACCTATTACCTAAGAGATCCATAAAAAAGGTAACATGTGTAATATTCAGTTGAAAAATTTGTGATTTTTTACATTAAAGAAACACTGCAAAGAGAACATGCCAAACACGAATCCAACAAAGGCAAACACATGTTATAAGTTGAAAATGAGATTCCTAGTATGCAGACTAATCATCCCAGTTCAGATTCTTGGTTACCAGCTCGCTAGCATATCCTAAATTTTCACCAAGAGAACATGCAAGAGTGATTTCCTGAATCAAAATTTCGATCTAATTATTGTGTGTGAACCACCATGATCAATCCTCCAAAAGCTGTACACCAGCATTTGTGTCTGTGCCGGAGCTGGCGGAAGAGCCAAGCAGGTGATGATCGGAAGGGTCATGCCGTCGGCCACAAGTTTTGCACCATGTGTACACTTTTGGTCTTCAGTATTATGTTCATTCTCATCCTGGTTCCAAGCAAGAACTTGCTTTTGTTCGTCCAGAAAAATCCCCGGTGTGAATGTGAATCTTCAACAATTGTAAGCATTTGTTTCTTATCTCAACACCTTGTCTCAACCAGGATCTAGCACCTGACAAGTGAGCTCTCTAACAGATTTTTAATTTCTGGGACTTGTACAATGCAGTTTAACAGGACTGTCTATAGAGATGAGCTAGAGAAGACATTAGCAGGAGCTTCAACAGAGGACAAGACGGTAATAATCACAGTGATAAATGAGGCATATGTAGAAGGTGATAAATCAATGCTGGCTATATTCTTGGATGGTTTCTGGCTCGGAAAAGGTACTCGTGGCCTTGCCGAGCATCTCTTGGTGGTTGCTGTTGATCAGACCTCGTACGAAAGGTGTCAATTTCTTCGGCTTCAATGCTACAAACTTGAAACAGATGGTGTGGAATTCGATGGGGAGAAAAAATTCATGTCTGAAGATTTTATCCAGTTGATGTGGAGAAGAACATTATTTCTGGGAGATGTACTCAAAAGGGGTTACAGCTTCATTTTCACGGTATGTACTACTGATGAAAATTCACTCTCTTTTATTTTGTGTGTGTGTGTGTGTGTTTTTTTCCTCTCCTCTTTTCCTTTAGGATATGATCAAAAGTAGACTGCAGAACAGATTTTGATGATTTCTTTGAAAGATTTTCTGGGAAACAATTTGAAATATTAAACAAGAATTGAAGGATTAATTAATATATAAGAGCATTCCTTAAACTTATGGCTAAAATATTCGTCATTAGAAACTCCAGGATCAGATTACACGAGTTCTCAATCTAGAGTGCCTTAAAACTTTTCCAATTGTTGACCACTACAAAGATTGCATCACATGTGTGCTTTTTTTTTAAAATATAATTTTTAATTTTATTGGGGTATCAAATCTTCATTCCTAAGACAAAAATACATATGAAAAAGAAGCAAAATCTATACAATGGAATTTCGAAAAGAAGAATCCTGTATTAAAAATGGTTTTTGTTTTAGCTAGATAACAGAATAAACAGAATGCTGAATGCATCAAATCAAAAAGTTCCATATAAACCCTCTTGGTTTTTACGTCATTATCAGTGTGAATTAGCACTAATTAGCTTCTTGGATTTTGTTTGTTGACCAGAAAAAGGGAAAAAGTTTGTGTAAAAATTCAGAATTGCAATCAAATATAGTCCAAAGTGTCAATTTAGAAAACCATAAATTTAGCCATTGATTGAGTTCCTGCCTCCCCAAAGACATCAATTTTGACCACTTGCTTCCGTTCACTTTTGCTAAACAGATTTCAAAATGGCGGCAAGATGTCCAAGTAGGATACATATGCACTTCCATAATCTAACTTTTAAGGAGTTTTCAAAATGGTTCGACTTCTAAGTGGAAAAAAAATATGTTGATCATATATTCCGATTTTTTTTTTTTTTAAGTCAAAAATAAAAGTTAAAAAATCATTACACAAGAAACATCTTTTGTCATATATAGAAAAAACTACTTGCTCACCAAAATTGATTCTCTGTTCACAGGATACAGATGTATTGTGGCTTGGAAATCCATTTCCAATTCTGAGACTAAATGAAACCGTTGACCTCCAAATCAGTACTGATGAGTTCAATGGTGACCAATGGTCTGAAGCCAACCACATCAACACTGGTTTATATATGATCAAATCAAACAGCAAAACCATTGCACTCTTTGATGCATGGTACGCAGCAAAAGACAACAGCATTGGATGGAAGGATCAAGATGTTCTAATAAAGCTTATGAGTGATGGATTTTTGAGAGGATTAGGCCTCAAAGTGAGGTTCTTGGACACCCTTTATTTTAGTGGATTTTGTCAGAATAGTGAAGATGTGAGACAAGTTATAACAGTTCATGCCAATTGCTGCCAAAGCATAAGTGCAAAGCTCTCTGATCTCACTGCTACTATTCATGATTGGAAGAGGTTTAAGAACTCCACTTCGAATGATTCGACAAATTTCCGATGGTCTGATCATGTAAACTGCTGGAATTCATGGAAAAGTTGATGCCAATAAGTTTTCATCTTCAGTTATATTTTTAATTTGTGATTAGACAATTATTAGGATATTTGGAAGAGTGGTACCCAGTTATAGTTTTGGTTTTGGTAGTAGTAAGAGGGCTAATTTCTTGGTTCTTTTTTCATCAAGTTCGCACAACTTCTGCATATGAAAATGAACAACATTATATAGAAAATCAAGTGATTGTAAACATTGCATTTTCCTTGGAATTTAAGAAAATTAAGGCATGAAATGATCAGTTTGACAAAGAAATGTACACATTTATCCGAAATTCCAAGAGACATAGTATACATGAGGATATTATAGAATACTAACTCGATGAATAACAAATTAAACATCTCCTTTTGCAACTCTATTTTACTTTTTGGTTCTTTTTAGTACCACAGAATCAACTTGAAGACTACAATTAGATTGTCGAGATTTTGACTTAATAAGTTTGTAAATCCATCTTAATAGAATTAGACACTTCTGATCTAGCTACTAGTACTGAGTGACTTGTGAGATTACATTGTTTAGTGTACTGGCCTCTTCCCTAGCAACTGCAACCATTGCATCCTGCATTGCATTTTGATGATACATTTCATGCAAAACTGGCAAGAGAAAAGGGGAAGAAATCAAACTAAAAAGTAATATTTATAAGTAAAAAATTACCTGTGCTACAATTTGCTGTAGAACTATTCTCTTGCTCGACTCTTGAAGTTCTCCAGCAACTATCAGTTCATCGAGGATATAGTAAGCCTTCAAATTCATGAAAGAACACAAGGTTATGCAAATTTTTGTTCTCATGTTAATACATATCACACTAATTAAGTAAATAAACATCATTTTCAAAACATAACCATGGAAGCAAAAGATGAGCGTGTTTAACTTTAGAAGTGAATGGAGTTTTGAGATTTGGCCTTTGCATCCACGCATGACAGTTTGGACTTATGACAAGTAAAGCTCCGTTTTGGAGTAGGAGCTCTTGACATTTTATCGATTAATATATATATATCATAATATTTTCGATATATCTTTGATTAATACATATCACATATCACAATATTGATTAATACATATCATATTATAGAGTGTGTCCGTTTATAAAACATTTTGAGATATACAATCTTGTATATTATTTAGAATATTAAAAATATTAATTATAAAATGTATTACATATATTATAGAGTATATAACCGCCCTAAGTGTTGCTTCCCAACAACTTCTGCCCCAAACCCAAAATGTTAAGACCCTTAACTTGTTCTATATAATCAACATTGTTATGTCCCTAAAGAAAGTAAGAAAATAATAAAATTATTTCAGCAAATAGGCACCAGATTTACCTTGTGGAAGTTGAAAACCAAGTCTAACTCACATACCTAATAAAAACCAAAAGACGAAGAAATATGTCATGTTGCAAATAGAAGAAAACTGATGGCCATGTAGCAAAATTATAAGTACACTTACATTGCCAAAGTAGCAGTCCAACAGTACAACATAACGATGAATTATGTCAAATACCTCTAGCTCATTATCGTCTTGGCCAACACACATGCAAACGTATAGACCTGCATATCTATTTAACCAAATCGTGATTGGGGGCCGGGGGGGGGGGGGGAGGCTGAAAGATAGTAAATAATGTCCAAAATTAAATTAAAGAATTTTTCTTGCATTGATTACTTTTTGTAAACTACTGTAAATCCTCTCCATTCAACGAATTGGCAAAGTTCCGGTTCTCGACTGAGAATCATTCCACTCAGCTCCCTTACAACCTTCAAAAGATGAAAATACTCATAAAAACATATTCTTGTAGAAAACTTGCTCTAAGAAAATAGAGATCAAACACATGATACATGGTAGTATTGATTGATCTTGAAATAGTTTTCATGTTCTTGTGGATCCTTCTCATTCCTTATCAGCTCAAGTAATTCTGTTAGATTATATCGTTGTGATATATTGTTATTCTAGCTACATATCTTCTGTATAGGAATATTCTTTTGTGTTGTACACTACATTTATATGTAACTAATAAGAACAAGAGAGATTTTGGCAGATTTTCTTCTTTAATGTTTCAAATTCTGCGATACCTCCTCCGTCAGAATTTGAATGAATTCGGGCTCAATATAGAATAATTAAATATGAGTGAGAGAAGTATAATATTTCGTTTGATTTATAATTCAAGGATCGTAGAAAATTCACGGATCCATAAAACATTCATTCAAATCTAAATTCAAAGTATAATATTCAAATTCAGACTGGAGAAATATAATTTTTCTGTATTTGAACTACAATTCAATGATAGTTGGAAATTAACGAATTTGTAGAACATTATATGAAGAACATTGTAAATTTATTACCTTATTTCTGTCCTTGGCAGAAAATGTTGAGTACCATTTTGCCAATCTCACCTTGCCTTGCCGACTGATAAGAAGAACAAAGTGAATCTGGAAGATATGTACATTGAGGGATTGATCAAATGTAATGAAATAAAAAATATTACTTCTTTTTTTTTTTCCAGAGAGGAGAAAATGACAGAGATCATGGGAATGAAAATGGAATTACCATAGTGAAGGAATTCTATTGTTTCTCACGATGAGTAAGAAAAGGTTCTGAGCAGTTATTACATGAACCAAAATAGTTGGCATTTCTCAATTGTTATGAATTTTTGTCCGCATGCTTTTAGAAAAATAGCCAAAAAACTCGGGCAACGGTCCCAACTCATACCTTAGTAGCCATGTAGATATATAGCAAGGGAGAAAAATAAAAGTGATACCTGTAAGGTATATATTAAATGGTAACTTTTACAGATTGGCCAATAAATGGGTGTAAGTCGTAAGATAAAAATAGGACATAGGTTAAAATAATTAATTGATAACTTCTATTATTATTAGCTAGTGAGTCTGAAATTGAATATTTATAATTGAAATTTATTATTTTAATCAAATTAGTTATCGTATTTACCTAACAAAATTACCATTTTTTTTTCTTATTTGCTGAAATTTACTACTTTAACCAAATGAATTACGTAGAATTAAATTTAAAAGTTATTAATTCAGTAAATACCATTTCACTAATATACCATTTGTCTAAATGTTTAGTATATATACTTCTTGACTTCTTTATTGAACGTTAAACCTCTGAATATCATACTTTCGAAGAGAGGACCAACGTAATTCAAATCCTTTCTTGAATTATTTAGCGTATGCTATTATGTCGTTTGTTACCCCCTAAGTTTACTCTATAGGGCTGGATTCAATGTGGTCTTGTCTTTGTTTTGTATTTTTCTTTTTTTTTTTTTTGTGGGGAGTTGAGATTTCTATGAATGGGTGTCCTAAGGAATATTCTATTTATAAATTCATAGAGTAAGAAAATTCTTGAGTAAATTTGGTGACATATTAATTATATGCATTACAAGTTATATATTCTAATAAAATATCCTATTTATTCGGATTTAGATGTTCTATTTTATATTAAAATTGTGACATTCAAATTTGGTTGAAGGAAGAAAAATATCTTAAAAGAAAGTGTGATTTTTGCACTCTTCAAAATGTTTCTTCGAACCAGTTTTTTTCCCCACCAAAAATGATGCCTAGTTGGTAAAATATGCTTGTTTCAGTTAGCCACGATTAGGCTTTTATTTTATGCTATTGGTTGTTGTTTTGATTTTGGAATCAATTGTTATGATTTCATTAATTCTCGGTTTGCCGTTATAGTTGCAATTTCAATTTGGATGTAGGCTCTCGACATTAGTAAATTATTAGAATTGAAAAAAATAGTATAAATTTCTAATACGGTTTTTTTTTTTTAAATCTTTCTTCTGTTACTAAAGGAATCCTCCTTTGATAGCAGGAAAGCCAACGGCTCATATGGGTAGAAAAGTATATTACAAGGGACAGGTGTACTTCCAAATTCCAATACATAGGAGGACAAAGTGAGACAAGTTGTGCTGGCAGTCATCAAATTCAGGTGCTTTCTAAATCAAATCCGCGTATGATGTCTGGCAAGAGGAGCACAAGGAAGACTGGGGGATAAAAGATGGGGACAAATCTAGAAAATGAAAGGCTCACAATAACTGATTCTATTGTTGGCATGATTTTATGAGGGATGAATCTGTTGCTAATTAGATGGATTATAATCATACCATTGGAAGATATTTGGGAATTTAATGACAATAGCTTAGTGTGATTGTACAGTTTTGTCTAAGGGTACTCACAGTTTGAGATTGTTCAATTATCGTCCTAAAATTTTAATTCTGTTATATTACTAGTACTAGTCTTGAAACGCAATTTCAAAACAGGATATGATATATATTTTTAGTTTAAGAACGAGACGAGATGGATATTTGGATCTTTAGTTCCAATAGAACAAAGATAGCAGTTCGATTTTCAGATATTTTTGAATATTTTTTACCAAAAATATTGTTATCCACAAATTTGAAAAATACATGTTAATAATTTTCAAATTTTAATCTAAAACAAAATTGAAACAATCTCTATGATACTTTATATAATAATCTATATAATATAACTATATAATCTATATATACTATATAATACTATACTAATATATATATATATAATATTCATATTATATAAAATACATACAATATACTATGTAATCTATTATATACTAATTTATATCTACTTATAATATATATATATATATATATATATATATTAAATAATAATTTATATAATCTACCTATAATATATATATATATATATATATATCATATAATATAATACTACATAATTTATATATACATATATATATATAGTATAATATACATATAATATATTATATAATCTATTATATACTATATATATAATTAGAATTACTTTTATTATTCTTTATATTTATATATATATATATAAATGACTATATATATTCGGTTCTAATTTTGATTCTTCAATTCGGTATAATTCGTAGCAATTTTTATACAGTTTAAACTGATTCTCAATACGAATATTATATAAAAATATTTTGAAACAATTCGATTAAAAAAAAAGTCAAAAGCCAACGATATTATTATTTTTTAATTTGGTTATTCGAATTAGTTCGATTATTCTCCAGTCTAGCAGTCTTAGTTTTGTCAATGGCGGACATTTGTTCGCAATAGTTTTTCATTTCAAAAAACTCTTTTTTTTTTTTTTTGCGGGAAAAGGCATCCACCTCTTCATTAGGCATGGTCTAATTCTTTAGCCGAGAAGTGCGGTCAGGCAACCCAATAGTCAGTGATTCTCTTTTATTTTTCATTTTATTTTTTTTTTCAATTCGAGAATCATTCAACCTTCATACTAATATTTCGTCCGTTCAAAACTGATGTCCCAAATTTTATTTTAGATATTTTAAAATAATTATGTTGTTTCATAAAATAAGTATATTTTATCTCCAAACTTACATAATTACCTCCTTTCATTTAACACCACTATCTTTAATTAAAAAGAGTGTTGTGCCAACTTAATATAGTCATATATTTTTTTAAATTTTTTTATTAAATGGAAATAAAATATTTAAATTCGAATAGAAGAAATAACTTAATTAAAATTTAATATAAAAAAGACACCCCCCCTAAAAGGGGAAAAAAAGAGAAATCAAAATCTTAGCTTACTATTTCATCTTACATTCCATCTCAACTTACACTTACTTTCTGTAAAAAGGATATTAAATAGTCCAATCTTGCTTACGTAAATTTCTTTCTTGAATGTTATGTAAGGGTAAAAATACAATTTATTACCTTTTTAAATCACACAATTTATCTAAATTTGAATATTTTATTTTATAGGATAAACTATTCTGTTTACATTTTAACTATTTTGAAATTCAATTTTTATTCTTTAACTAAAAAAAATATAAAATAATTTTTTAAACCTTTTAATCATTTAAAATTTATCCTTCTGTCAAGTTGACCAACAATCAACCCCTCATCCATAAAAAAAATGAATAATAAAATCCTTATTTTACTGTTTCTTTCTTCTAGGGGTGACAATATTGAACGCAACACGAAAACAACATAGTTATAGCGGGTTAAGGTTGGAGTTTCGTGAGTTCGAGTCGAAATAGATCGACCCGTTTAACTTTAAACGTATTTAGGTCATAAACAGATTCAACCCGTTTTAATCCATTTCAACCCGCGAACCCATTTAACTTTTTTAAATACTTTTTGTAATACCCTTCAAATTTCACTATAGAAAATTAGATAATTTAATTTTTTACATAAATTAATCGAATTAAATTTTATTATATGAATTAATTGAATTATTTGTGTGTTTATTTTGTTTAATTATATGAGACCTCTTAAGGAAAATAAATGATGTTAATGTAGCTATTTACTTGATATATGGTAAATGAATCATTCTTAATTAATTAATATTTAGTGTCTATAATAATATTATTATTACAATAACTTTTAGTTAGATAAAATAATTTCTTGAACAATCTAATTTTATTGCAAAACTACATTTATTTAAAATTTTAAGATTAAATATTATGAATTTATTGAGATCTTTAGGTATTTAACAGGATGATTTGTTGTTTTATTGGTTATTTATGACTTTATAGACTATTTTATTAGTTTTTTAAATTTTATATGGTTTGATTTTATTTTTAAAAATTTTTTGTGTAATAGTGCACAGATTGGGGGGTTTAGTAAGTATTCGAATGGACGAATCTAGTAATTATCTATTTAATTTTTGTGTCTAATTGTGTCAACTCGTTTTATAACACGAATACGACATGAAAATAAACGGATTGATACGACATTACACGTTTATTAATCGGATCGTATTTGAATTGACCTGTTACGTATAATTATCTTAAATTGACACGATTCATCAACTCGAACACAATACGATTACCACTCTTACTTTCTTCTGTAGAATTACAGTCGTCCTGCTACCTCCACCATTTCTCATCCTCTCCCCCTCTTTCTCCACTTCGCTCTCTCCTCTTCTTGCCACATTGTCCAAGAGAAAGAAATTCGAAGCTAAACGATTTGCCAAAAAGTATTTCTACTTGAAAATGGCAGAACTGGACGAACTAGAGCTACAACACAAGTTTCCTCTCAAGTCAAAGGATATTCTGTCTTCGCAACTGCAACCATCGGAGACGGTGATGGAGAGGGACAATCTTAATGATGGATCTTACCCCTGTGAAATGGTCGGCTATGGAATAATAGGGAAAAAGGGAAAGAAAAAAAAAAGTACTCACTATCTAAGAGTCCCGAAACTGAAAATCACGGTGGCAAAATGGATGTTTAGATTAGCGGTATCCACCCAGGATGTATAGAAGTCCATGCTGCTCTGCACCTGAATCAATCGACAAAGGACCCAAATCAAATGTCAAATCCATCACCAGCCCACGTACCAAATCCCCAAATTGACTGGAAGTTTCCATTTCATTAGAAAAAAATTGCAAATGGGTATTCGTATTTCTACCCCATACCAAAAAAGCCTCAAAATCGGAAGAAGTCTCAAATGGGCATTTGACAAGTTTGTGAAACGCCCGAATTACTATAAAACTCTGTAAATGACAAGAAGGAGCTATACTAGAATCTTCCAGTTGTATGCAACTAAAAATAGTTAAATACTACACATTCCGTAAATTATCATTTTAATTTCTAACTTAATTTTTGTTCTAAATTATTTGTTGCTTTAAAAAATCAAGATTTAATACTCCAAATTTATCCATATTTAATAATATTCTATTTCTCAAACATATTAAAATATAATAAAAAACTTATTTTATGAATTATGATATTTATGCTCATCTCGTTAATTCCTAAGAAATATCAATAGCAACTTGGAGAGAAAATTAAATATTCATCAATATTTTGACCCATTTTTAGCAAGAATTAAATACTTAAGAGAGAGAAATAATTTAAAGTTATATCAAAGTTTTGGAGTTTGTGTACTTCTTAATATAAAAAGAGATATTAATCATTGAATTTTAAAGGTAAAAATAGAAGAGAATATTTAATTAACTAAAAAATTTACTTTTCTTAACCTTCGCGTAATCGGTTAAAGTGGACAAGTAATTTGGGACGGAAAGAGTAATAAAAAGGAGGATAAATTTTGTTTCATACACAGAAGCTCTTTTGCCAAGAATTTCATTGTACCGCAAAAGAACAAAAAAATCAGCAGATAAATCAAAATCAAAACCATAAGCGTTATTGTTGAAGTTTTTGGTGCCCTTCAGAATCAATTTTTCCTTTCAGGCACAGAAGAAGAAGAAGAAGAAGAAGAAGAAAGAATATTATCCTTTATTTTTTTTACGGACAGAGATTGACCTTAGTCAATTGACAGAAGGGCAAGACTTAGACGACTAAAAAATTTAAAAAACTGTTGTATACTTTTTTTTAGTTAGAAGGAAAAAATTAAATTTTGAAATAATTAGAAAGTCACCAGAATAAGTTACCTTATTTTATATAAAATAAGACGTTTTAATTAAATCATTGGAGTATTTATACAAGTTTGATAAACTCCTTTAGTAGGCCAATGGTGAGTGAACCAGATTAAAAGTGGAATGGTAAATTGAAACAAAGTAAAAAGGGCAAAATATGCCAATTACCCTTAAACTTTTTTAATTTTTAATTTTTACTCTTGAATTTTAAAATGTGTGATTTTAATCTTTAAATATTTGAAATATTTAAAAAATAATCCTTCTAATAATAAAAGCCCAAAGCATAATACAAAGCCACTAGTCCTCATTCCTCTATTTTTTTTGTTTCCGAAATATTTTTTTTTCAACTTTAATCTTGTTATTTTCGCTTCAAATTTCTTCATATTTTCAATAGGAATTTTAAAATTTAAATCTATACCTCTTATACGGCTCAATAATCTTAGGATTACTTTGTCCCAGTAGCCCTGTCCCGGACCCGAACCCGACTAAAGAAAATCAGTACCAGACCCGACCCGAATACCCGACAGGTATGGAATGAAGAGACCCATACCTGCGTATGCGGGTATCAGGTCCGGGTCGGGTATATTCGGCCCAAAAAACATGTGTAAAAACAATATTCCTATATTGAAAATATAAAACAATTTGGTTCACATTTAAGCTAAAAAATATGAAATAGCCCTAATATCAATAACAACTACAATTTCAAATTCTCAAGATTTCAAATTTACAACAATAAAAAGAAGTGTCCAAATTCAAAAATAATAATCTCATACAACATATAAAAATTAGAAATTAAACATTCAATAACTTTTTAAAACAACAGTGCCAAATATAAATAAGTTTATAACTATTACATAACATGAAATATTCTCAATTCATCTAATAAGTTATCTTCAACTTTCCCATCCTTCATCAACAATCCTCAATAGTATTTGTAATTAAATAAAGCAGAAAAGCAATAAAAATATTAATTATCACTTAAAAAGTTAAAATACAATATGAACTTCAAAAGATAAAATGAATAAACAAATTTACATATAAAATTGAAGTCTTTACTGCCTTTGTCAATGAAGAGCAATCTTCCATATCTTCTAAGTCAGCTAACTTTGTAAAAGACAAATTAATTAGCCAATAGATAAACAAAAAATTAAATATAGAAAATTAAAATGTAACAAATATTCTTTTATTTCTCTTTTTTTTTCAATTCAATCTAGTCACTTGTAATCACCAATGCCTCCACAATATCAGGAAGTAAACAAGAACATGACTCATCAATTATCCTTTCTCCAACACTAAATGCAGATTCAGATGCAACAGTTGTGGCTGGAATAGCTAAGATATCACGTGCCATCTTTCCTATAGTTGGATATTTCAAAGAATTAACTTTCCACCAACTTAATATATCAAATGGTCATTCGTAGGATACACTAGTTCATCCAAATATTGATCTATTTCAGCCTTTTGATACACACGAAGCGTAGAAGACTTAGCGGTCTTGTACCATTGGTCAAATCGATTTAGTTCATCAACTTTCAAACTCCCATCATTTCGATTACCATCACTTTCATTGCTAGTTGTATCAAATCCCAACTGACCACTATATTCAAGGTATAAATTAAGAAAACCACTCCTAATCCTCTCAACATAAGTAAAAGCATTATCATCATATATCTCAATGTAATAAAATTCCACCAAATCCATTTAAACTTGGGATCAAGAACAACAACAATTCCCAACACTAAACAACATTCATCCTAATATTTTTCAAACTTTACTTTCATAGGATCAGTCATGGCTTTAAGAAAAGCATTATCACCATATACCCATTCTTTTAGATTGAGTTGGATTCTACACACATTAGGGAAGAATACATTTGATGTAGGAAAATGACTACCACTAAAATAAGAAGTAGCCTCATAAAAGATTTTCAAACAAGTGTGAACCAAACTAGCAACTTCTCATTCCTCTTCAATTGGATTGTGCTTGTAATTTTTATCAATTTGAGCAAAGCGACTAAATGCTTCCTTTAAAGGCAATGTAGAATCAAGCATTAAGAAATTAGAGTTCCATCTAGTTTGAACATTCAAGGATACTTTTTTCTTATTTTTCAGCTTATATTATTGCAATGCACACTCAAATTTTTGACAGCCATGAGGTGATCTTTTCAAATACTTGCAAGTTTCTCGAATTTTTTGAAGGGTATTTATTACCAATATGAACCAAACCATCTTGCACAATCAAGTTAAGAATATGTGCACTACAACGAACATGAAATAAATCTCCACCTAAAGGAGGCCACGACTTTTCACGCAACCATGATCTCAAATGCCTAACCATTGAATCATTTGCAAATGCATTATCAACAACTATGGAAAACAGTTTTTTATCCAAATTCTACTCTAAAATAATGTCATTCATGAATCTGAACAATGTTTCACCATCATGAGGATAAGGAATAGGTTTGTATGCAATGATCTTCTTTTTCAATTCCCAATCGTCATTGACATAGTCAGCAGTCAAACAAGTGTATGTAATATTAGAATGATTAGATGTCCAAATATCAGTAGTAAGGGTAAATCTACAAGCAAAATCATCCAATAACTTATACATTTTTTCCTTCTCTTTCTTATGTAAATGAATCATATCTAACTTCATTGTGTTTCGAGAGACAAGTTTGAAATTTGGGTTCAAACTGTTACAGAATTCCTCAAACCACTCATGCTCATACATATTAAAAGGATAATTATGCTTAATGATTATTTTTGCTAAAATCTGTTTACTCTTTTCTTGGTCAAATTTATAATTTTGAACTTCACAAGAATCAGTTAATGGACTTTTTGCCATCATGAGATTCATTTGCCCTCCTTGCTTATATTTTCTTAAAGGACAACATGCCAAATATTTTTTTAAATGAGTAGTTCCAGCATTACCTGCCCTACTAAGCTAGTTTTTACACCAATTACATTTAGCTATAACCTTTTCAGAAGGAGATGTAAATCTTGACATTTTATCCCATACCTTAGAAGTCAATTTTCTTGTCCTTGAGCTCAATATCCCATCATTATCATCTTCCATAGGCTGTGACTCCACCACCATGTTATTAGGATTAGGATCATCACTTGAAGCTGAAGGTGGTGTTTCAATAGGTGTACTTGACATCCTTCATAGAACAAAGAATTAAGGAATAAGAACATATTTATCAATTGTAATAATGGTAAAGGATCTCAATTAAAGTGCACCTTATAAATTTATACTGGGGGAAAAACTTCTAACTATCATGTACAATGAAACACAAGTAGTCAAATCTGAAGTTGCTGCAGAAACCCAAGTAGTCAAACAAGTACATTTAGGCCTTATGTAAGAACATTCAATGTACATTCTGTAAGAACAAGTAGTCAAACCCAGTTTATGCTATTTAGGCATTTTGTAAGAACATTCAATGTACATTATAAGACTAGTGTGTACAATAACAATATGTGGTGAAGCCTTGGATCCATACTATAGAGAGCTTTATGAATTTTGTCCCTCTGATGACTACACTCGCGTTGCAAGATTACATACATAATAAGCAAAATGGTATTATGTTTTGGTAACTAACCAAAGAATCTAAGATTCAGCACTTTCCACAATAGCTCAACCACAAAAAAGAGTTCAACAGCTTTTATGTGAGACCACACGAGAAAAAACAGATATGCATACACAGATATAGGGCCTCACCATGAACCAAACTGCATTGAAACAACAAAATGTATGCTAAGAAAACACTGAGTAGCTTGGATTTATTTGAAAATTTTAGAAGATTTGTTGTATATTGAGGTTTCGGGATGAAAATAAATGTCAAAACCTGCGTGGTCATGGTACATGATCAAAGACTAATTGGTTTATCAAGCTTTAGTAGGACATCAATTTTAAAGATCATATGCTTAGTTTCTCAAGCCTTTTCACTGAAGTTCATGTTATAAATTGGTTTATCTGTTTGTCCAAATTAACCTAATCCATGCAAAGAACACTAAATCAATGGCTTCATTCTACATAAACCACCACAATTAAACCAAATTTCAAGATTATTATAAGTATCAGATGATGAACCTTACAAGGCCTTGCTAGTTTATTATTCCTCTATGAATCTAAAGAAGAACTATAGCACATGGAAATCGGCGGTGGCTTGGCAGTACTAACCTCAGATTAGATGCATCAGATTGGCTCGGTGTGTGTGTTGCCATGGGCGTGGCTGCATGGGTAGTGTTTGTATCTCAGTTACGGTGGCGGCTCGGTGTTGGTAGTGACTCGAAGAATTGAAGAGTGAAGAAGGCAGTGTTGCCTATTGTGTGTGTGTTGCCGTGGGTGTGGATAGTGATTGTGTCTCGGTGTTGGCGGTCGCGACGACTCGGTGTCAAAGAATCGAAGAAGGTGATGATGAAGACGACAGTGTGTGTATGTTGTGCTGCTGCTGCTATGTTAGCTAGGGTAAGTTTAGTCTCAGACTAAAAAAAAAACACATAACATAATATTATATATATATATATATATATATATATAACATAATATATATTTTATATAATATATTATATATAATATAATTTATTAATTGGATAATCGGGTACAGGTATTATAGTTCTATACCTGGACCGATTATATATAATAAACGGGTAAATTGGTTTGAGTCCGGGTCTGGATATACCCAACCCATTTATAGCCCTAATGGCTAGCATATTTTGCCAAAGTAAAAATTGGAGGGCAAAGTGAGAAATTGATACGACAAAATAAAATTTCCTTTATGCATTCATTTAATTATTGACCATTTCTCTTATGCCGGGAAAGTAATTCAAGTACTAAAAGGTTTGCTAAGAAGTTCCCTTATTATACAATAGTTCCTCTTACTTTTTTTGAACTTTCTATTAATTCCCCCCCCCCCACCCCCACCCCAACAATATTCTTAATATTGACCTAAACATTCTTTTTGTAATATATTAATATTTTTTGATGAATTTGCACTATTATTAGAGGAAAGATAAAAGAGGTGCGTATATGTGGTGGACTGGACAATATATATCAACATCAAAACTATGGATTACAAGTTGGCTACTGAATATGTGACGATGTAAAGTATCCTTTATTTTAGTTTGGGGCTCAAATTAGTTATTATTATTATTTTAAATCTTACTAGGTTAATACAGAGTTTAACAATTACCATACAAAAGCCCTATCTAACATTATGTTTGGTTCACAAATAAGGAATAAGAGAGGGAAAGGAAGGGGAAAAGGAACTTTTATTTTCATTAGGGAGAGTACTTATAATTTTGTTTGGTTGGGATAGAAAATAAGTAAATGATTAACATTATCTTGATTTACATCCCAATCTGTTCAAATTTGGATAGATTGTTTTATTGATGTAGAGAGGAAGAGCTTCTCCTCCTAATTTACTTCCCCCTATATTTCCTTCTTGATCAAATGATGTAAATCGCTCATTTAGGTCTAAATTTACATCCCCTCTACTTTTTCTTCCTCTTTTTATCCCAACCAAACATATTGAATTAAATGAATGCATTCTTTATATTTTGAATGTCTATAAATAAATACTCACTTCTCTAAAATAAATATATTTTAGATACAGACCTTTATAACTAACTTATTACCCTGTGTAAAATATACAATGTGCTCCAAATCCTAAAAACTTTGTTAGTGGATAGAGTGGACGTTAAAAATTATCAATAGTCAAATAATCTTTTGAAGGCACAATATGGCAAAAATCATGAAAACAAAAGCATGTTAGGGTAACGAAAATTTACCTCTTTGCTTAGATGGACCTCTTTGCACTAGTGTAGATGTCTGTGTATGAATATTTGAGGCTAATGGATCACGTCATTGCAACCATCTACTACGTCTTATTCATGCGAAGCTTTTGATCTTCCGAAATGATGCCCGTAGTACAGCCGGTGAAAGCTTGAAGAATGGGTTTTGATGAGCTTTGTTAAAAGCTTCAACAATGCTTTCTCTTTAGTCTCCTTATGAACAACTTAAAAACTCTTTGTATAACCAAGAGTTGTCTTGCTCAAAAATTATGAACACTACTCTCTCTTGCATACCCTTTTTATTTTTCCACACCAAAATGAACAACTAAGTGTTCTCTATATATAGAGGAAAAGTGAACAACCATGTGCTCTTTTATATTCCTTTTTTTTTCTTTGATTTCAAAAATCAAAAGCTCTACTAATGCATAATTAATGAAAAGCTCTTTAATTTAAAAATTAAAAGTTTCATTAATGCCTAACAAATGAAAAGCTTTTAGATTTAAGAATTAAAAGCTCAATTAGTGCATAATAGAAAATATAGCACTTTGATAAAAGCTACATTATTACATAATATAATATATATATATATATATATATATATATATATATATATATGTAGCCCTATAATAAAAGCTCCATTATTAAAAATCAAAAGGAAAGAGCACAAAAATTCATTTTTCTATTTATCTGAGAGAGTATCCATTTGTATTCAATTGGACTAGAAAAATTATTTATTCTAGAGTTTGAACACCCACAAATAATAAATCTCAATTATTTATTTTTCGGGTATTATTAAACAACCCAATAAATAATTGACAAGTCCAAATAGACCATTCTTAATCCAAATCTTTCATGACTTGAGGGCTATTTCGAGGACCAAAAAACACATCGCCTTAGTTACTAAAATGATCAAAATATCATTGCTATATAAATAGCTATATTTTGCATTTTAAATAATTCTTAATATCATCATAATGAAATATTGACCCCAAGGACAATGCTGCGTTAGCACAGTTTTCGACCTACAAGTGTAATGACTAAAATACCCCTCTATACATCGCCGTACATTAGAGAGGAAGAAATGTACTAACACCTCTCTAAATGACATCTACCATCCTTAGGCTTCTAGTCCAATGATCCACGACTTCTTAGATTATTTCCGCTTTCCAAGAGAGCTATCCTAAAGCAAACATCCAAGTCATGTTTCTCAAGGCCCTGAATATTTAGATTATTCAAACAACCACAAGAGACGATATAGTATAGAAACTATCTTGTACAAGTCTGTCTTAACTAACTAGTCACATATACCCAACATGCAAATATATTAGTCCTACGATAGAACCTTAACTATAGTATATCAAAGTATATGCTTCCAGTTTCGTCAGACCACTAACTCATACTTAAGTCGTAGAGTACTAGTTCACATTGTAGCGGTAGTAGTCTAGGTTTTTACCATATAGTACTTTAAGAAATCACTACTACAGATCATGTTCTACGTATTTGAAATACGCTTATGTCATAAAGTGAGTGGACTACTCATTGACTAAAGATAAGCCGTTTCCCATTTGGAATTCATAATATAATAACCTAGACATGATGAGATTCTCCTTCTCATTAATCGGTTAAGAACAAACGTTTATGTGTTAAGTAACCCGTGATCCATACCTTACTGCGAAAGACCACCATTCACAATGACCACTTACTTAAATACAATGGGTCCTTTCTAAACGTAAAACGTGTACAAATAAATTTTGAGAATAAATTCTTTATTCAATATAACATCAGATACATTAGAGGGCATATATTCCAACATCTTTTACATATTAATGTGAGTCAAAATAGGATAATAAATTTGGGACAAATGGCTTATATGATTATAATCTTATCATTATTCCTAAAATTAAGGATGATAACTAAAGTAATAACAATTTTCCTCCCTAGCCCGTTGGCTTTCTTAATTCCTTGGCAGTACATGCTTGCTTGTATATTCACAATATGGCAGGTGATATTGCTAGAGAAATTTTCCTCCTATCAAAGTAATATTTTCTCTAATGATATCACTCTTCATTCTCTTTTATAGTGGGTCTACCTCTCAAGTAATTTTCCTTTCCCATTCTCTCCTATCTCTCTCCTCATCACAACTCGTCTTCCGCTATTCCCTTTCTCCTTCTTAAGCCCATCGCTTAACTTCTCTCCTGTCTCATTCCCTTTCTCCCCAACCCACATCTATTGCTCCACCATTTCCATTCTCTCTAATTTCTCTCCCCTAACTACAACCCAGTCACTAACCCAATATCCTCTCTAATCTTCTTCCCTTTCACCGCCAACTCACATTTCATTACTAAATCTTAGTAAATCTCATGCTTCTCTAATACAAATTCAATAACCTTTCAATCTCCTCATTTTCTATGTTAGAGCTATGACCTAGAACCAATCTATTTGTACAATGTATTTTACACATTTATTTAATAAGGGCATTTTTTATCTTTTAGTTTCTTTGTTTCATATGTGTATGCATATAAAACTGATAGATAAAGTTCCTAACATAATGTGTAGTGTTAAAGAATTCATAATATAGATCATGATGTGAGACTCTTATAATACTATGCAGTGCTTGTGTTTAAATAGTCCATTGTCATAGTGCTAATGAGATATTGTTGGGGATATACCTTAGAGTCAATTTGTACTTATACTATTGTCATTATATTTTATATAATAATATGAGGCTTTCCTTTTCATGAATAGTGAGTTTTGTTTTGTTGGTCATCAAGTACGTGACTTGATAGTAAAACCCTACAATGAATATAATGACTATTCTAAAACTGTCACTGATCGATTATTATTATTATTGGAATAATAATAAATTAAGATTAGTATGTTTGTGACTTGATGGCTATGTTTTACTGGCCATGGATATTTGTGATATTGAGTCAAGACATAAATAAATGTTAGAGAACATTTGTATTAGACATAACCCACTGTAAGAGTACTTCATGGAATATGTCATAAGTATTTTCTAGCCATAATAATATTGAAAGTCCTTCGACCTAAATTCATCATAGTTTCCTACTTGATAAATTCTATATTTTGACATTGTCTAAAGTTGTCTTTAACCAGATAATAAATTAGACTACTGTTGGATATAGAATAAATCAAGGAGAGGAATATGATTGATTGTGAAGGAATTTGTCCCTCTCAGTTATGAGAGAGATATCTATGGGCCCCTTGATAAGTTAGACTGTTAAAAATGCATGGCCGTGCTCAAATATATCAATCTAAGATATTGATATCATTTGTTTGAACAGTCTACTATGAAATCAAGAAATAATTGATTAAGTTTAATAAAGATGACATGCTCCGTGCCTTATGCTTAATCTGGATATCGTGTGACAAAATGACTAAATATAAAATTATGGTTTGGTTCAAAGAGATCAACGATCTTCATTTAACCTGGATAGTTATAATATTTTGCTAGAAACCGCTTATAACTTGTGGGCCATTTAAATATGATTTAGGCACACTGCCAGTGTTAAATGAACCTATAGGGTCACACAATAAGCGAACTTGTTAGGTTATTTTTCTGGTGACCAGGTTCGATGAATCTGGAAATATGTCTAAGTTAATCGTACTTAGAAAATTTACCAGATACAATGAATCTGGAAATATGTCCACATTCGATGTATCTGGATGATGTCCAGATTATAAGAATCTGACTTAGTAAATTAATTAGTTAAATTACCGAGATAATGGTAGAATCTTATCATATCAGTTTTAATTTAATTTGAATTTAAATTAGAATACGATAAGATATTATTAGGGTTGGACTCTAAGAGGTTCGAGGGTTTTTAAGAAAACCCTAGCCGTCTTTTCAATAGGTCAATTTTTCGGTTGAAAACATTCGTGTCATTCTCTACCAGAAAAAAAAAAAAAACTCTCAAACCCTAGGCGCTAGCACTCCCCGGGTATCGAGTGAGTTCGCGGTGTGTATCCAATAGAGGACGTTCGCATACTGCAGCGTCTGATGATTGTTCAGGTTGAACGTACAACAACGCAATCAGAATCGAATGATTTCGATTACAGTAACCAGAGGTAATTCTTAAACCTTAGATCTTCTTAATCGTTTACTTGGGTCCTCGAGAGGGATTCGTGGATGTTTTTCGCGTTTAGGAGTCCACGAATTCTAACAGATATGACATTATTAATATGCTAAAACTAGCACGTGTTATACTTTTTGATATGATCAAGTAGTAGTTTTTACATCCGTGAGTATTGTGAGACTCAAAATTAACGCATGGATGCTTTTTACATGAATAAGTTTATTAGATGACCTAACTATGAGATAATCACATGGATGACTATTTAGTGCAAGTAATAGATATTGGAATATATGCCCTGTAGACTAGTTTATCTGATGTAATTATCGAATTTATTAATAAAAGAATTTATTTTCAAAATTTATTTGTGAATTTACATTTTATTTATACACAATTTTCGTTTGGAAAGGACCCATTGCGTTTAAGTAAGTGATTCATGTAAATGGTGATCTTTCACAGTAAGGTATGGATCACGGGATACTTAACACATAAATGTTTGTTCTTAACCGATTGATGAGAATGGAAATCTCATCATGTATAGGTTATTGTGTTTGAATTCCAAATGGGGAATGACTTACTTTTAGCCAGTGAGTAATCTACTCACTTCATAGTATAAACGTATTTCGAATACATAGAACAATACCTGTAATAGTAGTTTTTAAAAGTACTATTTAAAAGAAACCCAAACTATTACTGCTACAGCGTGGACTAATACTCTACCGTTTGAGTATCAGTTGATAGTCTTGAAGGAATTGACATATACAGAGCATGCAAACTCAGTGGACGAAAATGGAGAATATGAATATATATCAGAGAATAGGAGCAGCATGGTGGGATAAAAACATACCTCTTGGAGCCTTTAAAACTTGAAGATCATAGTTGAATCAATTGAAGCCAGAAAACAGCTTCTTCCTCTCCAACGTCCAGTGCATCTCCAGTGAAGCTTCCACTGTCCAGTTTTCCTTCCTCCGATGAAAATGAACACTCCGGTGAAATGCTAAGCTTTTCAATTCACGAAATATGACCACTGCCTAAATCCAGTCGGTGAGCACACAATTTAGGAAGAAGAAATAATCACTCGACTTTTTCTCCATGTTTTTCACTCGTTTTCACTACCCTTTCCTTCACTGCCTCGGTTGGCATTTATAGGCACTGGCTTCATGAACCAAACCCAGAAGCCAGAAAAACAAGAGACACAAATGTCTTCTCGATTGGCTTCCTTTGGTTTCAAAACCAAAAGCCAGAAGAAGGAAAATCAAGAGACACGAGAGAGACAGAGAGCCAAGAGACATTCGAAAAATATATTTCTATTTTTTCCCCCTTTCTTTTTTTTATTTTTCCACATAGAAAGCCAAGAGTCATGAAACCAAAAATAATTATTTTGGTAAAAATAATATTCTCGGGATTTAATACCCGAATATTATTTACAAAATAAATTTTAGTTTCACTCTAAACTCTTCCAAACTGTGTTCGAAAAAATCCTATGGTCCAGGTTATTGGGTCAAAATAATATTTATTATTTTTCTTGGACCCGAAAAATTCAAAATAATAAACATTAATTATTTTCATTGGGATTAAATAAATAACTCAATAAATAATAAATAAACCCAAATGAACCAAAAAATAATTAAATATTAATTATTTATTTCTTGAGATTTAAATAAATAAATAACCCAATAAATAATTAAGTAATAATTATTTTTCCTCTAGTTTAAGTCCCGATTAATTTTCTAATTATTCAAACTGGACCTAGGTCCTGAATAAATGATTAACCCATTAAACCAGATAATAAATTTCTCTCCATTTATTTTATTCCAGTCCAATAATAAATTAGAGTTTCATGAATAAAATAAAACTCTCTCAACTAAAATCATTTTCTCAATCCAAAAATTAATTATGACTTACGGGCTATTTCGATGACCAAAAAGACACATCGCCCTGGCTACTAAAATGGCCAAAATACCCCTATTATATAAATAGATGTATTTTACATTTTAAATATTTCCTAATATCACCATAAGGAAATATTAACCCCAATGACAATGCTGCATTAGCAGAGTCTTCGATCTACAAGTGAAATAATTAAAATACCCCTCTATACATCGCCGTATATTTAGAGAGGAAGAAGTGTACTAACACCTCTCTAAAGACATCTACCATCCTTAGGCCTCTAATCCAATGATCCACGACTTCCTGGAGTGTTTCCGCTTTCCAAGGGAGCTAACCTAAAGCAAACATCCAAGTCATGTTTTCTAAGGCCTTAGATATTTAGATCATCCGGACAACCACAAGGGGCGATATAGTGTAGAAACTATTTTGTACAAGTCTGTCTTAACTAACTAGTCACACATACCCAGCATACAAGTATATTAGCCCTCCGATAGAACCTCAACTATAGCATATCAAAGCACATGCTTCCAGCTTCGCCAGACCATCAACTCATACTCAAGTCATAGAGTACTAGTCCATACTGTAGTGGTAGTAGACTAGGTTTCTACCATATAGTACTTTTTAGAAACCACTACTACAGGTCCTGTTTTACGTATTCAAAATACGCTTATGTCATAAAGTAAGTGGACTACTCACTGGCTAAAGGTAAGCCATTCCCCACTTGAAATTCATAACATAATAACCTAAACATTACGAAATTCCTATCCTCATCAATCGGTTAAGAACAACTGTTTATGTGTTTAAATAACCCAAGATCCATACCTTACTGTGAAAGACCTCTATTCACATGGATCACTTATTTATACACAATGGGTCTATTCCAAATGAAAATGTACACAAATAAAGAAAATTATTTCACAAACAATTTTCGACAAATAAATTCTTTTATAAACATATTCGATATTTTCATCAGAAAACTAGTCTAAGAGGGCATATTCCCAACAAGTCTGATAAAGCTAGAAGCATATACTTTGATATACTGTAGTTGAGGTTCTTTCGTAGAACCAATATATACTTGTATGTTAGGTATGTGTGGTTAGTTAGTTAAGACAGACTTGTACGAGATAACTTCTACGCTATATCGCCCCTTGTGACTGTTCAAATGATCTAATTATCCAGAGCCCTGGGGAATATGATTTAGATGTTTACTTTAGGGTAGTTCCTTTAGAAAGTGGAAACATTCTAAGAGTCATGAATTATTGGACTAGAAGTATAAGGATGGTAGATATCTATTAGAGATGTGTTAGTACACTCTTCCTCTCTAATTGCACAACGATGCATAGAGGGGTATTTTAGTCATTACACCTGTAGGTTGAAGACTTTGCTAATGCAGCATTGTCTTTGGGGTCAATATTTCCTTATGATGATATTAAAAAATATTTAAAATATAAAATATAACTATTTATATAGTAGGAGTATTTTGATCCTTTTAGTAGCCAAGGTAATGTGTCTTTTGGTCATCGGAATGACCCTTAAGTCATGAAAGATTTGGGTTAACGAATTGGTCTTGATATTTATGAATTTTATTTTATTAATCTAATTTATTATTAGACTAGAATAAAATAAAAGGTCCAAGAGAGAGTATTTATTTTATCTAATTTAATTGATTAATTAATTATTCAAAACCCAAGGCTCCAATTGAATTATTAGAAAATTAATCTAAATATATACTAGATAAAAGATATAAAATTTTATATTGATCTATTTGAGCTTGTTAATTATTTATTGGGTTGTTTAAGGAAGCCCATAAAATAAATAATTGAGATTTATTATTTATAGGTGTTCAAGCCCAAGAGTAAATAATTTTATCTGGCCCAATGATTAAGACCAAGGATAAAATAAATAAATAAATAAATAAATTGATTAATAATTAAATAAAAAAAGGACAATACGGGGTAGATCTCGTGTTGTTCTGCGTGAAGGATAACATAAAGTATGTGTGCTTTTTGTTTTCACGCAGATGGAATGACTCTCTCAAGGAATGTGGAAATGAATTGAAAGGGCCATTCATTCATTGGGTGAATTGGCTTTGCAATTTGTCTATCACAGAAACAAAAACCCAGGAGAAGGAATTCGAAGGAGAAGCTTTCAAGGCTTATCAAAACCTAAACTTTAAACCTTCACCGGCTGTGCTATGGGTACTATTTTGGAAAATTAAAAGTTTTGCCTGGATGAGACGTAGTAGACGTTTGCAAAGATGTGAACCACTAGCCTCAAATATCATTATACGGACATCTACACCAGTGCGAAGAGGGCCACTTAATCACAGAGATAAATTTTTCATTTTCCTAACATGCTTTTGTTTTGATATTTTTGCCATTTTAAGCCTTCAGTAGAATCTCATTATAGTAAAACTGCAAGTATCCTTAGACTTGATATCTTCAAGGTATTTTGTATATTAATTGTTGTACTTTGATTCCTATCCTTAGAATCTCTTTGAGATGGACTATAGTGAGGATATTGGATACAACATAAAGTATATGAAAGTAATTGAGAGGATTAATAAAGGATTTATCACTCATAATAGTACGAGAGTCTATCTCAGGGTCATTTGTAGGGAATCATTACTCAAGAAGTCCTTGACTAAGGCAACCATGTGTTAGAAGTAGTTCCAAATAATACACAAGTTGAGTAATCGATTTTGGAACAAGTATTAATTAATTCGAGTTAGAATTAATTATATTCTAGAAAGAATTGGTGCTAATTCTATACTTTAAACCGAATGAGATATATGATGATAAAATGAGTTTATTGCACTGATATTTTCTATTAAAAGGTCATATTATGCTACTTGACTTTTTGAACTTTTGAGTGATCATGATACATTGCTAGATGCTTTTCATGATCTACAGAAAATATAAATTTATTAATGGAGAATTAATAATTAATTCTGATTAGAATTAATAAGTTAATTCTAATTATCAAGGATTATTAATTTTATAATTATTAAGATTAATTTATATTTGCTACCAATAGACTAGAAAATATAATAGGTCACACACCACAATAGAGGAGATGATACTCGAAATATTATATGATAATATTGTGAAGTTAATTTATGAGAAGAAATAATTATGAGGGAAAATTATAAAGTAGTTAAATTCTACGGGCCAAATTGCAATTAATGAAGCATGTGAGCTTAATAGCAAATTGGAAACCCAAGCCCATAAAAAAAAGGTTTTATGTGTTTCTAAAAAGTTGCCCACAGAAATAATGTGTGTATATATATATATATATATATATATATATATATATATATATACAATACATTGGATAGACTAAATAACATAACACTGAAACTTCCTTTTTCTTTATTTTCTTTTTGCAAATTAATTCCAATAGCCAACTAGAAATTAACGATCTAAATCTTGATCCTTAAAAATGAATCCTGTTCACTTTTGGTGGTAGGACAGTTAGTTGGAAAAGTTACAAACAAGACACAATTGCCAATTCAACCACTGAAGTTAAGTACATAGCGGCTTCTGAAGTAGTTAAGGAGACAATTTGGATCAAGAAATTCATAATAAATCTAAGAGTTATACCTAGTATTGTTGATCCAATACCTTTGTATTGTAATAACAATAGAGTCATTGGGCAAGTAAATAAACTACGGCCTCATCAATGATCTAAGTATATACTTAGGCGCTATCACTTGATTCGTGAAATTATTAATATGAAAGATGTAGAGATAGAGAGAGTTCCGAGAGTTTCTACTGATTAGAATATAACTGATCCACTTACTAATGCTCTACCAAAAAAGAAACATAATATTCATGTTCAGTCATTCGATATTCGATACATGAATAATTAGCTCTAGTGCAAGTGGGAAATTGTTTGAGTTATACACTAGAACCAATCCATTTGTACAATGTATTTTGCATATTTATTTAATAAAGGCATTCTTTATCTTTCAATTTCTTTGTTTCATATGTATATATGCATAAAACTAATAGATAAAGTCGCATAATGTATAGTGTTAAAGAATTTATGATAGAGATCAAAATATGAGATTCCTACTATACTATGCAGTGCTTGTGCTTAAATAATCCTTAGTCATAGTATTAATGAGACGCGACACTATTAATATGCGAAAACCGACACATGTTATACTTCTTGATATGATTAAGTGGTGGTTCTCATATCTGTGAGTATTGTGATATCCAAAGCTAATACATAGATGCTTGTTATATGAACAAGTTCATTAGATAACCTAACCATGAGATAATTACGTGGATAAATATTTAGTACCAATGATAGAATCTCATTATATATAACAAAACTGCAAGTATTCTCAAATTTGAAATCTCCAAAGTACTTTATATGTTGAGTGTTGTACTTTGATTCCTATCCTTGTAATCTTTTCAAGACGGTCTATAAGGAGGACATTGTATACAACATAAAGTGTACGAAAGTAGTTGAGATGATCAACAAATGATTCATCACTTATAATAGTAAGAGAATATATCTCACGGCCACTTGTAGGGAATCATTATTCAAGAAGTCATTGGCGAAAGTAGTCATGTGTTAGAAGTAGTTCCAAATGATACATAGGTTGAGTAATGGATTCTAGAATAAGTACTAATTAATTCGGATTAGAATTAATTATATTCTAAAAAGAGTTAACACTAATTCTATACTCTAAACTGAATGAGATATAAGATGATGAATGAGTTTATTGCACTGATATTTTGCTATTAAAAGGTTTATGTCAAGCCACTTGAATTCTTAGACTTTTGGGTGGTTATGATGTATTACTAGATGACACTCATGATTTGCAGAAATATGAATTTATTAATTGGAGAATTAATAAATTAATTTTTATTAAAATTAATAAGTTAATTCTAATTATTAATGATTATTAATTTTATAGTTATTAAGATTAATTAATATTTTGCTACCAATAGACCAGAAAACCTAATATGTCATACACAATAGATGAATTGATACTTGAGATATTATACGATAATATTATGAGGAAAAATAATTATGAGGGCAAATAATAAAGTAGTTATAATTCTAGGGGTCAAATTGTAATTAATGAAGCTTTTGGGCTTAATAGCAATTTGGCAACCCATGCCCATAGAGAAAAAGGTTTTATGTGTTTCTAAAAGGTTGTCCACATAAATCATGTATATATATATGGAGATATACAATACGCCAGATAGACTAAATAACATAACACTGAAGCTTCCTTTTCTTTTATTTTCCTTTCGCAAATTAATTCCAACAGCCGCTAGAAATTAAACCAACTAGCAGAGGTTTTTTTTTGCTTAATTTGAGTATCGTTCTTTATGTAGATTTATATTTAAAAAATTTCTATAATTAAAATTTAGTGGTTCAGAACAAATTTCTGAAAAAGTTTCACGGAAGATAAAAATTTTAAAAATATTTGATTTTGAGATAACAAAAATTTTCTTCTCTCTCGATTTGTAATTTTACTTATGAGTGATTCATTTGTGTAAATTTCATTTTAATTTCACTTATGCATAAATTATTTTTGTACGATCGAAATTTAACATTCCAAACACATCTACAATCTTTTGTCGTTCATGACCAGATTTTGAAAGAAATTGCCAACTTAAATGAGGAAGGAAGATAATAGATATTGTAAAAAGAATTAAAATTAACCCAGAAGAAAAGAAGAATGAATCTCCTCCTCACTGACGACTCGCCCGTATGGGAGAAGCTAACCGTGTCCTTGTATACGTAACTATAATCGAAATTCTTGGATTTGAGAGTCGCGGGAGATATGCTGCTGTGCAGAGAAGAGTTGTTTCGAATGGGTCTTTGTTTGGAAAATGGACATTTAGGTTCGGTAAAGATGAGGTGGGGTTCACGAATATCTTATGTAATATTGTTTTCACACTAAAGAAAGGCTAAAATAGTCATTTGTAAGAAAGATGCTCGGAAGAAAATCCCTTTGGTAATATCGCCAACCTTCATAATATTGCCAAACGAAATAAAAAGTAGTCTGAGTAACCGAGTTGATTGGATAAAAAGTACGTGATTAATAAGTCACAAATTTAAATTTACTATAGTTATTAAACATTATTAATTATTTTTGTAGAATACATATTTTGGTCTAAGTTTTCTCTCTCCTCTTTAATTTATTTACTAGTTTGATGTCTTACAAAGTTGTTAACATTCAATGTATTAATATTATATACATATAATTTAATTAATTAAGATTTTAAACGAATTCATATAATATTCATTTTAAAGAATCTCTCGATTTCATATATTAATATTAAATATATATTTTATTAATTAGTTTAATTAATTAATTAATTATTAAAATTATAAATAAATTAAAAATATTCATCTAAATTCCACGTGTCATTTGAAGACGCAACTATATATATAAAAGAAGAATTTATATAATAATTTCTAACATTTTTATTTTTGATAGCTTATATTTTATTTCTTCATCTATTTCTAAGTTTCGGGATGACGCAAAAATTACAATGAAATAAATATGGTAAAGATATAATCATAGACTTACATATGCTAGTGGGTAAACTCATTATTGTACTAATTTGAGTGCTAGACTAAATTGGTTAGAGATCACCTCCATTAGATTAGGAGTGTCTCCATATTAATAAAAACGAAATGTAACGGTCTGAATCCTAATACTTAAAAAGAGGCATATTGCATTGACATTCCTTAGCCAATAGGATGGATTTAGATTGAGGTTTTATTTAATTTTTTAATGAAAAATGTAAATTTAATTTTTAATTTTATGAAAAATTTTTAAACTCAAATATCACCATTTCAATTTATTTAGAATAAAAAATAAAAGGAAATATTTTAACATTTCATAATTAAAATTTATTTGCATTATATCTATTTTTCCCTCAAAATAAAGAAAACAGCATTCATTGGACCTCCGGGATTGAAGTAGTCAACCTTTGCCAAAAGCATTTTAACAAAAAGCAAAAGGGAGAAAACCAGAAACTTCGAACTCATCAATTAACCTTCGTCTTTCTTTTTTTCCACATTAGAAAATCCAACTGTATGACTTTGCTTCATTTGAGATGGACCGTTAATTCTTATAATCCTTATTGGCCTGTTGTATTGTTTGTTTATGCTTTCAGATAGACACCCTCCTTCCACCTTTTCTTTGAGCCGATGTAACAGTAATCAGGGGCAAATTTGCTTCAAAAAATGATTTTCATTGATGGAAGTAGCAGAAGATGTTCCAATGTTTCGACCCCAAATTCGTCTACAAGAATCAGGAGGAACAATTCTGATCATGATCATAATGAAGTGGAATGTTCCAGTAAGTTACCGGGCAGAAAATTAGCATGCATCAGGCAGCAAATTCAAGCAATGGGTCCTATTTGCAAGTCTAGAAGAAAGGCTGCTTCATCAGGATTATCGTCTGAAGGAAAAGATGAAGAATTTGATTTAGCTAAGCAATTTGCAGAAGAGGGATGGTCTAATGATGATGCATCCTCTTGGCTATCTTCAGGTTCTTCATCTCCATCTTGTTGTTTTGATGATCAAATATTTGGGAATTTGTTGGACTTTTCACTTGATGATTGGCTAGTTTTTTTGTTGATACAATGTACAAAACTAAGTCCAAGATTCAGTAGAACAACACCTTTCTTTGATGGATCAAGAGTGAATCCATTAGAGGAGGCAACTTCTGCTCTACGGAGGAGTTCACATCAAGAAGAGAATTTTCAAGAAAATAATTTATCCGAAGAAGAGATCACTACTTGGCTGATGAGCCCAGTAGAAGTCGAGGATGAAGATTGTCGGTGCTGTAGAAGAAAAAATCCTGAAATCCCTCAAAATTGGGAGATTCAGAAATTGGGATTTTTTGGACCTTTAATTGATCTTGAAGAAGAAAATTCAGAGTGGATTTCTGATGCAGACTTGAACTTTCTCCAAATTGATTTTCCCAGTCCATGTTGTAAGAGCAGTTGGAGTTCTGAACCTCAATCTTCAGCAGCTTCTTCTGATGTTTCTTCACTAATTGAAGCAGAAAAAGAAGAAAATGAATCAGCATTCTCATCTGCTGCAGACGATGAAGACAATGAATTGACAGATTACAGAGCTGGTGAGCCACTTTTCTGGCCCCGCGACATGAAATTCGACTGGGGTTCGGAGTTTTCATGGGATTTTTTGATCATGTCACCACGGAAGAACATATATAAATAGGGAAAATCGAAGGGGAATTTACGCAAAAGGATCAAATTAGGCATGCATAGAGCTAAAATGGAGTTAAAGGGGAAGGAGACTAATGTTTTGGAGACAAACTGCAGAAGCAGAGGTAAGGATTTTGAGCAGAATAAAGCTGCTTCGAAACAAATAGAATCCACTGCATCTTTCTTGTCTGAAACAACTGTTGATTCTGGAAAATGCCAAAGCACTCACTGAGGCAAGAGGTATAGGAAGGATAGAACGTTTTTGCAAGAAGATTTGATGATATCAGTTCAAGAACTTTTGATTGACAAGGGTTTATTTTATTTGTATACAATGGTGTGATTGATGATCAAGAAAAAAATTTGTAGTGGAACCATTAAGTTATGTTCTCTTTACCTGAATAAGGATTGAGTTATAGACTTTGAGGTCGAGGATGGAACAGAGTTTCAGAAGTTTGTGGCTGAAGATGGCTAGGCCACTTTTTTTTTTTAATTATTATTATTATTATTATTATTATTATTATTATTATTATTATTATTATTATTATTATTATTATTATTATTATTATTATTATTATTATTATTATTAGTTTGATTACATGTGCATTGCACATGCTATTATAACTTATATCTGAATTCAATGAATTTAAATAATCTTCATATTTCATTTAAGAAAAAAAAATAAACTTATTTTATTTTAGAAAAAAAATCATCTTAAATTAGATACGTAGAATCATTTATATCCAATTAAGTAACATGACCTTTTATTTGATTAAGAGAAATATTAATTTACAGATAACTTAAATTAGTATATAACTATTAATTTGTAGATAAATTAGCTTAACTTAATTGAAAGAACACATCCCTTTTAAATTAAAAAAACTCTTCACATTTCTTTTAAAAAAAATTCATGTAAATCTAATATTATCAAATGTCAATATATAACAGTGTCAAAAATTAAATATTCAATAATATTTTGATCCATTTTTTAGTAAAAATTAAATATTTATGAAAAAATAATTTAAAATTGTATCAAAATTTTGAAGTTTGTGTACTTTTAATATATTAAAGAGAAATATTTATTATTGAATTTTAAAGGTAAAAATAAAAGAAAAATTTTAATTAATTAATTAAAAATTTTATTTTTTTAATTCTCGTGAACAAATAATTTAGTTTGTTATTAATTCCCCGAAACTTGGGCCCATGATGGTAACACTGCAAAGTTGTGGGCTCTCAAAGTTTCTATGTTTCGCCATTGAACGCAGGAGCCTACAGAAAGCTCCCGCAACTTGACAACAGAGAGGAGCGGAGCAGAGGACGACATTTTCTGCTTAATTTTCTCTGCCCTTTGAGCCTCCCGAAGAACCAAATTTTCCCTTTCGCGCAACCTTCATTTCAAATTGAAATTCAAACAAAACCACAAAAGGTACAATGAAAAATCTGTAGAAAATTGACGGTTCTCATGTGGGCAGTCAGAATTTTACTTCAAGTGGGTCACGCATCCCTATGCAAATCATCCTCTACAACTACAATAATGCATCCTGCACTGAATTATTGTTCTTGAGCCACCACAGCAATGGTTGTTTGTGCCATAGTATATATGCTTCTCTAGTGGTATCTCACTTCTAGAAAATTTCCCTAAGAAACTATTATTCAAGCATGTGGAGCAACCTTCCTTTTGATGTCTTAGCCAACATCTTCTCCTTCCTTGCCCCAGATTCCTTGGCTTGTGCTAGATCAGTCTGCTGGAATTGGCATGACATCCATATATTTTATTAGAAACACCATACTATTTAGATCTGATGGTATTTATAGTGGTCTTCTTTCACTTACTCGTGGGCTTTGATTGCTAGCTTTGATATTCGGGATCTTTTGTTTGTTCATAGATAGTAGTAGTCTGATCTTTCTTCTTCCCCCTTTGTTTATTTATTTTTTCCTTGTTTGGATGGTCAGTAGAATTCTCTGTGTAGCTTATGTGCTTGAGTTGATCTACATGCTTAGTTTACTTTTGGTTATTGGTGTTAGACTGAATGGTGTTTCTGTCCCTATTTTCCTGGAGGTAAAGCATTAAATGTATATGCTTGATATGAGCATTTTAACCTGCTTTGTTGGGTAAATGAAGCATAATCACAAAAATAATTTTAATACTAAACCTGAAGTAATCTTAGAAAGAGCCTATTGATCAACTGATGGTTCCTTCCAGTGGAAACTTTTTCTCATTAGGAGATCTCCAACTCTTCGAAACAAAGCTCTCTTTCTTCTGTGGTTTCTATCACTGTCTGAATCATCAAATTGACCATTCTCTAGATGCTCTAACTCTTCTGAGCTTATTGTTTCCCCATCAACCGTGAAGAAAGAAGAAGAGTCCCTCCTATGATGATTGCCTGTCGATTTTGGTGTATGGGGCTCGGATCTTGGTGAATCAGCAGCGGTATCAAATATGGAGCCCAAGACTTCGATTTGATCTCTGGTGTTGATGACAATGGAATTTGGGAGAGGCTGAACATCGATCCATTGATCGTCTTTGAGGATTTGAAGGCCTCCAACTTTGTCGTCTTGGAAAAGCAGGATCACACCTCCAGCATCAGTGTGAGCTCGGAGATCGTTCACCTTCTTGGGGTGGGGGCATGGTGGATAGTGGCTAACCTTAGTGCCAAAAAATGCATTCTCTTCTTCTCCTCCATTGAATGCCTTCTTGATGTATCCTTTCGGTAGCCCTAAGTTCTCATCCATTATTTCGATGACCTTCTCTGCCAATTTCTTCAATTCTCTCTGATATTCCTTTATGGTTTCCCTACAATCAAAACCTCGGCATATGGTCAGAAAAACGTATAAATTTGGATTTAAGAATCAAGCCAATTTGGATGATGCAGTAGTGAAATAACTTAATTGTTACCTGAATTCTGGGGTCTTTGATGGCCATTCATCATGATTTTCCTTTGAAAGAAGGAAGACATCCTCCCAATCCACATTCTCCAATCTGTAGTCGTTCTTCTTTCAACAACTTCATTCAGCATCTTAACTGGTATTGACTTCTTGAAGCCTTCTTCCCTTTCTAGCTTAAAGCACTCTGAACTAACAGTTTTCACTCTTTCAAGGAGTTCCTCGGAAATCCCATGGTTCACCAACTGCATCAAAAAGATGACGTAGAATCTTCTAGTTATTCGAACAATGCAAAATACCATTAAAAATAAAGATAAAAAAAATCAAGTCAGCTCGTTATCAAATGCTAACTATGTCTGCAAGTGCTGCTGCTTTTTTTGCAAATAGATTTTGATCTCTTCTTAAATAAGAGAAGAAGTATCAGAAATCTGAATTCATTGAATTCATATAATTCTATTTTATCTGAATTTTCAGATAACTCTAATTAATTCTAATTTTTCTAAATTCATTGAATTCAGATTTCATATAACCTAATATTAAAAAAAAAAACCCTTAAAATTTCTTCACCAATAAAAAAAAAACTCTTAAAAATTTTTAAATTCACAGTGCGAGGTGTCAATGCAGGAGAGTGTCAGGTGTTATACTAGGAGGCTTCCGCAACTCCTATATATATATATATATATACTTTTAAACCATTTCTCTGCATCCTAACTAATCATCAAGTAAATAGATGTTTTTGGCCAATTTGAATTGCGCTCTTGAAAGTTAGTTTCAAATTTACTACTATTTCCAACTAGAGGTATAAACGAATCGAACTTTTATCGAATATGTTTGGATTCGACTCGATAAGGGCTTGGCTCAAATTCGAAATATCGAGCTCGAGCTCAAATATAAATCTTGCATTTATGCTCAAATTTTAAATAAGCCAAATTTGAATATCCAAGTATTAGGCTCGAAGGCTCGTGAACATATTCGATTAATTAATTAATCAATATATAATTTTTTTATTTATAATATATTATATTATAAATTATTTATTTAAATTCGAACTCAAACTTTTGAGTTTATTATAATCGAACTTCCAATCGAATTCGAACTTTAAAAAATTTCAAACGAATTAAGTTCGAACCAAGATTTGACATTCGAATTCAACTCGAATTCGAATTTGAACCTTGTAAAAATAGTAAAGTTCGATTAGATTAAAATTCAATTTAAATACACTCTTACCTACAACTCTCAACACGCAGGGTTTAATATTCTGGCACATAGCTTAAGAAAGTTATTAAATAGTTGAAGTTATAAGGTAAGAGTACTAAATTATTCTTTTACTAATTGTTCATTGGATTATAGTATTCATTCTACTATTATCTAGCCAAATATATATATATATATATATATATATATATATATATTCATTCTATTCTATTAAAATTGATAATATTTAATTTGATATGAGATTTTATAGAAGATTTAAAATCATGATATAGTAAAGGGAAGGTCTAAATATGCACTTCTTTAACTTAAATTACATTCCTATATATTACTCCCTCCATTACAATCAAATTTAAATATATAAAAAAATATGAGGGATTTTTATGATATATTTTCTATTAAAATTTTATTTTTAAGAAAAGTGTTAATTTTTTTGAAACAGTCCTAAATAGTAAGTAGGTCAATTTGATTGGGATAGAGGGAGTAGTATTTATCAATTAGACAAAGATGCCATTTCCTATCCTTATTTCCAAGCAACTATCTCATTATTATTATTTTTTTGTTTGTAGATTAATTATTTTAATAATAAATTATTATAAAAGTTGAACGATTGTTAATCATATTTTTTTTCTCTTAATGTGTATTCTCAATGGGCTTTTTTTTTAAAAATTTTTTTATAAGTCCTCTATTTTATCAATGTCTAATCTATTAATAAAATGCATAATTTTAAGAAAAAAAATAAATCATTGGTTTTTTAATCAAATAGAAACCTGTATTATTATTACTACATACTTTCACAAGTTTCACAAAACATGAAGATGAAATTAGGATAAATAAAGCTTTTAATGTATGATAAATATATGAAATTTAATTCTTGTACAAGTCATTATTTTTTTAATAATTGAATTCATACATAGTTTCGTATACTTACATTAATTATGATATTTGCTTTTTTTTCTCTGGTTAACCACCCGATGGGTGGGAAATTTTATTGAGAGAGTAAAGGGAAATACAAGGTGGGGGACTTTAGCCTTACCTCCGAATTATTTGAAAATAAGATCGAATGGAAGGTACTTGCATCTTGTCCATAAGGTATAATCCGTGAATATGCCTAGGTAACTCTGAAGAGTAAGAAAAAGAAAATCGCCCATTTTGAGTCAATGTATAGTTTGCTAATTGATCTGCAATCTGATTCCCTTCCCTGTAAACAGGAGTAACAGTGAATCGTCTGAATTTTCCCCGGAGTAGCTCGAGTAAATGTCTAAGCTGGAGGCCCTTCCAGTTCGATCAAGCTTCATCAGCAATTTGCCGTACTAGCAATTGACAGTTGGACTGTACTAGAATATCGAAGTGACCCAGTCTGAGACACCACCGAAGTCCCTCGACCAATGCAGAAAGCTCAGCAGTGAAGCTATCCGATTGACCAATAGATTGAGCAAAAGCCTGGATGAATCTGTCGTCTCCATATCTCAGAATGCCTCCGACACTGGATAAACTAGGATTCCCTTTGCATGCTCCATCTACATTCAGAATAACCTCATTGTATCCTTCCTTCAACCAAACGACTGCCTCTATCTGTCTCGTCTTTGAAGCCTTCCATGCAATAGGGAAGAACCGAGAAAAGTCCTCAAATCCCGCACAGAAGCTAACAGGAAAAGCTTGCATATTGGCTACGAAAGTATTAGCCACTGCAAGACAAAGTTTTTGACATTGAAAATGGAGATTATCATGCCTGCATTTGTTCCTGTACTTCCAGATCTCCTATAGTGAAATAGCAAAGAAACGTCGGCAGATAACTATCATCAAGAAGATTTGATGATATCAGTTCAAGAACTTTAGATTGACAAGGGTTTATTTTATTTGCATACAATGGTGAGATTGATGACCAAGAAAAAATTTTGTAGTGGAACCATAAAATTATGTTCTCTTTACCTGAATAAGGATTGAGTTATAGACTTTGAGGTGGAGGATGGAACAGAGTTTTAGAAGTTTGTGGTTGAAGATGGCTAGGCCACTTTTTTTTTAATTATTATTATTATTATTTTAAATCATTTCTCTGTATCCTAACTAATCATCAAGTAAATAGATGTTTTTGGCCAATTTGAAATGAGCACTTGAAAGTTTGTTTCAAATTTACTACTATCTCCAACTAGGGGTATAAACGAATCGAAATTTTATCGAATATATTTAGATTCGACTCGATAAGGACTCGGTTCAAATTTGAAATATTGAACTTGAATTCAAATATAAACCTTGTATTTATGCTCAAATTTTAAACAAGACGAAGTCAAATATCCAAGTATTAGGCTTGAAGGTTCACGAACATATTCGATTAATTAATTAATTAATATATAATTTATAATATATTATATTATATATAAATTATTTATTTAAATTTGAACTCGAACTTTTGAGTTTATTATAATCGAACTTCCAATCGAATTCAAATTTTAAAATATTTCAAACGAATTAAGTTCGAGTTAAGATTTGATATTCGAATCAAACTCGAATTCGAATTCGAACCTTGTGAAAATAGTAAAATTTGGCTTGATTATCTTAAGATTCGATTTAAATACACCCTTACTTACAACCCTCAACATGCAGGGTTTAATATTCTGGCACATAGCTTAAGAAAGTTATTAAATAGTTTTTACTAATTGTTCATTGGATTATAGTATTCATTCTACTATTATCTAGCCAAAAAAAAAAAAAAAGTATTCATTCTATTCTATTGAAATTGACAATATTTAATTTGATATGGAGATTTTATTGAAGATTTAAAATCATGATATAGTAAATGGAAGGTCTAAATCTACACTTCTTTAACTTAAATTACACTCCTATATATTACTCCCTCTCTTCTAATTAAATTGATAGAGTTTGACTTGACATGAGATTTTATATAAAAATAAAAGTTATAATATAATAGTAATATAATATAATAAAAATAAAAAATATGTGAGTTCTACAAAACTTTAGGTTAAATCTAAATATATAAAAAAAATATGAGGGATATATTGATTATTTTACGATATATATAATCTATTAAAAATTTTCTTTTTAAAGAAAGTGTCAATTTTTTTGGAACATTCCTAAATAGTAAGTAGGCCAATTTGATTGGGATAGAGGGGGTAGTATTTATCAATTAGACAAAGATGCCATTCCCTATCCTTATTTCCAAGCAACTATGTCATTACACTACAACAAAATTAGTATTTAGGGACGCTAATAATTTTGTTTTGAGACGCTAATTTGTGTCGTAAAATTATTTATCGACGCTGTTATAAATGTCTCCACATGCGTTGCTAGAAGTGGCGTCGCCAAAGAATTTTATGACGCAAGACTTTGCGTTGGTAAATTAAGTTACCGACGCTTTCCTTATAAGCGTCTCTAAATTTACTGACGGTTTTCTTATTAGTGTCTCTAAATTACCGACGCTTTCTTTATTAGCGTCTCAAAATTTATCAATACTTTTTCTATAAGCGTATCTAAATTTACTACGTTTAAATTCTCTAATGTCGTTACCATAAGGACATTTTTTTAAAAGTGTCTTAAATTTTATGACACTAAATTTTGATTCTCTCTACTTTTCTAGCTATGTTTTATGTTTATAACATCTTAAAATTAGTGATACTTTATTCTATAAATGTCCCAAAAATTAGCGACACATAAATACAATTCCGTTTTCTTTTTTACCACGCAATCAATCATAGTGTCCCAAAATTTGACGACCATATTTTGTGAAGCATTCCTGAAATAGTAACGCTTACTTATAAATGCGTCCCTCTTTTTGTCACACTATATAAATAGTGTTCCAATTTTGGCTTCACGTTTTTTAAGCTTCCCAAAGCTGACAATTGTTATGTTTTATAATGTGAATTTTTTTCCTATTTTAAATCTTATAACAAATGTTTCTTTTTACATTGTGCAATAGAAAGTAGTAAACCAATCAAAGTTTTGAGACAAAATGAATAATATCTATTTAAATAAATTGTATAAATTAAACAAAATTGAAATACTCATACTCAAAAGCATTTTAGCAAATCTCTAACTACAATATAAATTAGACTAAATATAAAAGTTCAATTTCATTTGGCAAACTAAAAAAAAAAAAAAAAGGTCTTCATATTTCTGCAAGTTGATGGAAAATCCAATAGCCTTACACACCAAATAAAGAAAACAGTGGTAAACATTTAAAAAGGAAAAAGGACCAGAAAATATGAAGTAAGAAACGATGATCTCCTGTTCAATTTCTAAAATGATGTTTTGAAAATGACATCCATGATCACCTGTTCAATTTGAGTAAGAAACAATGCCATGGGAACAAATTCGACAAGAAAGAAACAAAAAATAGCATAGAAGGGGTTGAAAATTGTCACCTCAATTCTCCGTTTGTGTGCTTCTTTTACAAGATACCTGAATTCATTTACACCACCAATGTCACAATTTTGAATACCAATAATGGAATATCTTGCCATTGGTGAAAAGAAATTGGCAGTTGAATAACCCCAGAAGTTCATCCTACATAGGAAGCAAAATTCAAATGACTAAAATTAAATTAACATATTTTCTTGAGGTTCCACACCAAATATTTTGTAGAAATATATAAAACTTCTAAAGAGTTAGGAAACTACTACATATAGAAGATATCACTAGAAAATATTACAAATATTCAAAAAGCAGGGATAGAAACATATTGCACATAAGCAAACTTTTGCTTGTGATCCCAATAGATCTTGATCACGCAATAAAATTTGACTAAGCAATTAAAGAAAAGAAAGCATGATAGGAGTTCAATAAAAATAAAATAAATAACATTTTGATGCTAAAATCTATAGGTCAGTATTACTGTATTAAGTTTTCAACAGTTCCCTTGGAGTCAATTATGTACAAAGATCAGAAAGCCACCCAGATTATATGCCTAGCTTAAATCCACACGTTTGCGTAGACAATTTTTTATATATGCAATTGATATAATTTAAAGGCATCTACATGCCTCAGAAACTCCTGTGGTCTTTTATTAATATTTTTATTAAAATAATTAAAAAATTAAACAATTAAAAATAATAAAAAAGCTAGCAGCAACCCCCCCCCCCCAACCACACAAGGTAGAAACTCATAGTAAAACTAAAAAAAATAGAAGAGAGTCTTGCATGACTTTCTATGCAAATCCTGTCAAATAAGTGAAAACACCAAGAGAAACCTATTCCAATGTCTATCATGCTAGTCAGAAACCAATAAAGAGATCAACCAAGTGAACACACTAAGAGAACCTATTCATAGGGAAACCCAACTGCAAATTCTGCACATAAACATGATTCTTAGTAAATGGACTTATTACAATAGTCCCTAGGATTTACCAAGAACACCACCTCAGTAATAGGACTAACCAAATAAGAGCTAAAAACTAAAGAAACTACACAGGAATTTGTGTGTAGAACTAAGCTATTTCATACACTAGCTTGAAACTAACCAGTGGGTCAAAAACATTGAACAAAGTTATTACTAGTAAAAGTAAATAGACCATCAAATGTAATACAGAGAAAATTAGTCAAAAGGGGTTAGTAGTAGGTCTCAAAGATTTTCCTACATAGAAATTCTACTTGTTTGATAGAATAGATCCCCTCCGGCCAAAGTCTCATTTTGAAATGAAGCAAATTAAGGCAGTGAGAGCTTGCACTGTATTTATGACAGTGAAGACGTAAGGTGCAATCAAATATGCCAAAAAAACAGTCCTTCCTAGAAGGCCAGGACATAAGGAAAAGAAGACGAGAAAATGAAAACTAAAACAAATGTTAAGACCTTAACCTCACAGCGACATAGAGAAGGAGCATTAGGTCCTACAATTTGCATTACACCACCATCCACCTCCTTTCCATATTCTCTTTTAGTCCTCATTCTATAAACTTTTACAAATGATTGGATTTTATCAACCAGCTGCAACATTTTGAATAATTTCAAGTGACTTTAATTAGCAAACACAGTTTGAAAATTAATTTAATAGGGTTCAAAAAAGCCATTACTTAATCCCCCAAGATGGAATTATAGTTGTAGTACTCCAGCTCATTGAATTCATGGCATGGCATTAACTCTATACAGTTGACACCAAGTTCCTGTAGAATAGAAGATAAAGGCATAATTGAGATAAAATCCAAAGAGAAGTTTCTATATCTTAAAGTATAGCAGGAGAGATAATGTAAAATATAATATTTTGAGCATTTTGCAATAGAAAGTATACTTAGCTCAAATTTCCATGCCAGTCTTCAGATAAAAGACACACTATGTTTCAGTTTCAGAGGTAAATCGCTTTCCCAATCAAACTGTACTTCTCAATTCCAGAGAACTAATTCCAAAAAATCTCAACTTAATTCGAAGTGGAGACAATAGTCGTTACATAGCTTTATGACTACTAAGAATTCAATGTTAAGAGTTACTACAAACAACATAATATTCCCAATGCTAAGTTATATAGCTTTATGACTACTCATTTAATATTAGCTAGGTGCATAGAAAAGCAGTGCTCCATTTCATGGAAAAGAACAAAGGGCCTTACTATGGGGACGACGAGTGTCATGTTCTCTCAAGTACTTCTGCTCTGTTATATAAGATTCCAATGCCTCCCTCAATTTAGCAATTTTAACATTTATGGGATCCAAATGCTCTGCAGAAACAACAAAGTGATTGTGTTCATTTATAAAAGAAAGAAAGCATAGAGGCAACTAAAGTTTGACTACTAATCTTATCACAAATATGACAATTATTAAATTAATAGACAACTAAGAAAAATCTCCTCCTCTAAACTCAGCAATTAGAATCAACATATACAACTAGGGTACTATAGCAATTAATAGTTCAAAAAATATTAAACCTATATCTAGCCAGATATATGCTTAATTCTTAGACTGCCCTCTTCTAAATCACATTTTTCCCAGAAGATCATGTAGTTTTGGGGTATCCATAAACAAGAAAAATTATGATTAGTCAAAGAAAAGCTTCTTCCCCCAAAAGAGTGACCAAACATTTGCACAAAAAATCACATCCAACAAGTCTGGCAAAAGAGAAGAAGTTATTAGATTTTTTGGTTTGTAAACTCCTTTTACTCTGGCAAAAACACATGGAAATGCTTATAACCCAATTCCAAATAAAAAGTGTCAATATTCACTTTCATTTTACAATTGAAAAAAAGGTAAGATAAATAAAGGGCAAATCAGTAAGTAAATGTACTGGGAAAAAATCAGCACTCCACTACTCAGAAAGAATATCTCAAACTTAATCTCAAGATGATTTTGAAAGTTCTAGCAGCATTCTAATTATTCATCCAGAACTCAGTTGAGTGCAACAATGAAGTAGAGAACATTAAAGTGTAGACAATCCCTACTACACTATATCTTGTTCTTAATAAATGCACCAGTAAGCAAAAAATAGGTAACTTGTACCACATCAGTAATTGCACAAGTTGATATTTGATATTCCCCACTGAAAACTGTTGGAAAAATAATTTGTTAAGCTCTAGAAGAAAAGCAAAGAGAGTTTGCAATGCACCTATGCAGATCTGAGCATTGGTATCATACAAATAATAGACTAGAGTATTAAGAACACTTCCCATTTCGATTAAGATAACGAACAAATAAAGAAGTATTGGAATCTGAAATCAAAGCAACATAATACGAAAAACTTGTAATCAAAGGAGTAAGAAAAACTGTGAAGAAAATGTAAATAAAGCTGTAAAGAAAGCCGTAAAGAAAGCCGTAAAAATGTAGAAAAAGAGAATTGAAAACTAGAAGAAAATTTGGGTAATTTGGCTTAAGATGATTGTTATTGGGTTCTTCTCTCTGGGATCCTTGCTCATTTTATACTTGCTGTGGTATGATCGCTGACTATCCGAACGTGGAGAGAAACCTGCTTCGTGGCCCATCCTTGGCGGTTGAGGACGGTAGTGTTCTACTATCGTGTCGTGATGTGAGGGTAAGGCTCATTGGCCCCTGGTTTCGATGTTGACTAGGTGTATCAGTTGAGGATTTTCTTGACCTCATCATCCGTTTGGCAGAATTTGTATTGGCTTCGGTTCAAGGTTACCGTTGCAACGAATCGGCTAAAGATGACGTCAATAATTTTTAAAATAAATAAATAAAGATTGAGAGCTATGGTAAAAGTGCTTGACACTACCTCCATCGCATTGTTATAATCCCAATTTATTATTATTATCATTTTTTTCTATTAACCAGACTTACTTTTTGAATTTATGATTTTCAAAAATTTTGTTAGAATAATAATTAAAACAATGATAGAGAAACTTTGTGATTAAAAACAAATTAATGAAAGATTTTTGCAAAAATAACAACTTGAAAAAAGTTAATGTGTGTCTCTCGTGGAAAAATATTCAAATAGATTGAATCCTTATGTATTATTATATTGAAAATTTATATTTTATGCATCAAGAATTACAAAAAAAGCCCAATCAAATGATCAAGTTTTGGTCCAACCATTAGAAAAGGAACAAAAGGCTTGATTGAAAATTTCAAACATTTTTAGACGATATTTTCACTACAAAAAATAGAAAATGATTGAATTGTCAAAGTTGTTATTTTCCCTGTGGTTGTCTCGCATAAAATGCAGAAGGTTCTGTTGATGCCATTCAAGATCTCTGAAATATTATTGTGGAAAGATCCTTTGAAGTTTTTGCTGTCTTTATCTATAGTAATCTACAAAATGTGTAACAGAATGAGAGCTAGGATTTTTCGGCATAGTAAGCTGCCTACTTCTTGTGATAAAAGAAGCAATTAACTTTGAAAGAAATGTTTGTAATTCTCGTATTATTAGTTGTTATCTCATATATTAGTTTGAATCAATGTATTGGGAAGGGAGAGAGATAGAGAATCGCATTCGGTAAGGGAAGCATAGCAATTGATAAAGACTGTTAAGGGTTGGGACCCTATGGAAAGAAGGCATGAGGGTCAATGTGATGAGTTTTTCTCAATCCCACATGGAATAATTTAAAAAAGGATAAGGAAGGATTTCCCTATAAATATGTTAGTATTATTTTGGGAAGAGTACACTAACTCATTGAGCCTAGTAAATTGACAGATTTTTGGGCCTTGAGTTATTTTGTGAGGGTTTGTAATTTTGTCCGTCCAAAAATTATATAGTAGAGTATTTTCCTTCGGGGTCATGGATGTGGGCCTAATTGAGAGATCGAACCACGTTAAATTTTCGTGTTCTATTTTATTTATTTATTTTTCTTTCCTCTTTTTATATATTTGTATGTTGCTTTCGTTGCCCATCCCAACAAGTGGTATCAGAGCTCAGGTTCCGGTTCTGGTTCCAGCTTAGGAGAATAGTAAGGTTCGGGCTTAGGGAGGAGTTGGGAGAAGAGTAAGGTTTGGGCCTAGGGAGGAGAGAAAAGGAGAAGGAGATGCTTCATTAGCAGTTCTGAGTAAGAAGTACTTTTTGTGTCACGTGGAGGTAAGGTATTTTATTATGGATTCTTTAAATATCGCATATATGAATAATGAGATTTTACTTCCATTGTTTGATGGAAAGATTGACTTCATTCTGTAGCAATGCACAACTCAAGACTACTTAGTGTAGCAGGGTCTTGATTTTGCATTAGAAGATGAGAAGCCAGAAGGGATGAATGATTCAGATTGGAGTACTATTTAGAAAAGGGCGGTTAGTACTATTCGGTCAGTATTGGTTCCACATATTAAAGTTAAAGTGTTGAAGGAGACATCACCTAAGAAGATGTGGGAGACTTTAGATAAAAATCATGCATCGAAGACATTGACTAACCGCTTGATGATGAAGATGGATCTATATTCGCATAAGATGGAAGAAGGATGTAATATTATTAACCATATAAATAAATTTAATGAGTTAGTATCTCGACTTGAAAATTCAGGGGAGAAGATTGAAGATGAGGAGTAAGCATTGCTCTTGTTGGCTTCGTTACCTAAATCTTACATGCCATTGGTGCAGTCACTACTAGTAGGAAAAAGTACACTGCAACTGAATGAGGTATCGAAAATTTTAAAAGAAAATCACTAGATGATAAAAGAAAATCAATTTGAAGATAGTCGAGTACTAGCTACAGAGAGTTGGAGAAGAGGGAGGAGTCGAAGCAAAAGAAGAGGTGATCAAGGAAGAGGAAAATCCCACCAAAGTGATAATAGCGACCTTGAGTGCTATTACTGTGGGGAGATTGGTCACATCTAAAATCGTTGCCTAAAAATAAAAGAGGATTTAAAAGTTATAAGAGAACAAATGAGGGGTAAGGCTAAAGTAAGTGATTCTTTTACAAATATGGTCATAGGCGATAATCTATTATTGATGAGATGTTCGAATGATATGAGAAGCATTTAAATTTGATAATAGATTCTACATCAGACTTGCATATTTGCAAGGACCAAGACATGTTTGATGATTTGCAATTGGGAAATTTTGGCCACATCAACGTGGGAAACAACTCTAAGATGAAGGTTGAAGGCGTTGGACGAGTCCGCCTTAAACTCCACAATGATGAAGTCAAAATACTTCCTAATGTAAGGTATGTTTCTGATTCTAGTGTCAACATTATTTCATTAGGTGTGATGGCATCAAAAGGATATAAGTATGTTGGAGTTGGGAAGTCTTGCAAAATATATAAAGGGAACTATTTGGTTATGCAAGGAAGAAAGAAGAGCAAAAACATCTACCATCTTGATAGTCATTCCTTGAAGAAGCAACTTGAAGGAAGTAAAATAGAAGAAGCAACGAAGAAGAAGACTGTAAGGGCTGGGAATAGAGTTAGATTTTTAGATTTTGTTGTAATTTGGGAAATTGAAAAAGGAGAGAATTTGTTGAGTTTTTCTCAATCCCACATGGGATAATTTAAAAAAGGATAAGGAAGGATTTCCCTATAAATAAGTTATTGTTGTTTTGGGGAGAGTACACCAACTTATTGAGCCTAGTAAATTGAGAGATTTTTGGACCTTAAGTTATTTTGTGAGGGTTTATAATTTTGTCCGTCTAAAAATTACATAGTGGAGTGTTTCCTTTCGGGGTCGTGGATGTAGATTTAATTGAGAGATCGAATTACGTTAAATTTTCGTGTTCTGTTTTATTTATTTATTTTTCTTTCTTTTTTCTATATATTTGTGTGTTGTTTCGATTGCCCATCCCAACACAATGGAATTAAAAGAAACCCAGCTGTAAAAAGTGAGATTTCAATGCTATTTGTTCTTCCTGTGTTATGAGTTTAGCCAATTTGTTTTGTGAAATGTAAAGGAGATAAAGGAATTGTGTGTTGATTGTTTTCAAATGTGCGTTTTCTTTTTCCATATGTAAAAAGAGAAGGGTTAATTTCACATTGCGACTACTATACATGATTATACAAATCTTGCTTTTAGCAATCATGATTATAGAAAATTAGAATCACATCGACATATTTTTGTGTTTGACAATTTCATTTCAATTTAAACGTAATTTTAAATCATAAAATGTTCAAATAACCATAACTTCTATTTAAATGAAATAGTTTCTGATTAGCTTCCTCTGTAAGAGGTTTATGAATTTTTGAATCACTATCTGCGTTGATACATTTATCATATTTATATTGGGAAGAATTAAATAATGTTGAAGAATATATATATGTTTTTTTCTTTACAAATGAAATCAAAGTGGGAAAAACATTGAAATGGAAGGTTAAAAATCTTGTTTTATTAAAGACAGATCAATGCAATCTGCTTGATTTGAAGGTGGGTGAGGTGGAGTCTGAGAACAAGTTAACCCAACCTCTAGTTCCAATTGATTGATATACATAAAAAGGTTTTTGGCACAGCATTTATTGGTAGTGTGTAAATGATGGTCTACATGATCATGAATTAGTGTGCGCCCACTTTTTTATTTTATTTTTTTAAATGCTTAGACCATAAGAAAAGAATTAAAAAAAGGAATATGACAATGCTGCTTCTGCAAGATGGGAATCTTTTGAAAGATTCTAACTTTGGCTAATTCTCCACGAATACAAAAAGATTTGGTCTCAAGAAACTTTGAACAAAGAAAGGAATATGTATATGGCAAGCTAGCAACTTAATCATTGTCAAGAATCTCACTTTGCGTTAATCTTGGTGCAGCATATTTCGAAAGAGTCGGAAAGAAAGTAAGATTGGTATATATCCTTTGACTTGCATTTTCTGCATTACCTAATCACTTACAAAGATTGGCATTAAGGGTGATATTAACATGTTATAATAAAAAGTATACGATTTAAAATCACACTTAGAATGAAAATTTTATCCAAACAAAATAATTGCATTCTGCAGATTCTAATGTTTTATAATCAAGATTATTAAAAGCACAATTTGTGTATTTATGTGTGATAACGATTAGGCCAAACTACAATTTAATTAAATATCTTTACTAAATGTTAAACTTGAAACTCAAAAAAGAAAATATTCTTATTATTTGATTAGTCACATGTCATGAGTGGACAAATATTCAATATCTTTTGCCGTTGTCTTAAAAGAGCAAAAAATAGTACGAAACAATATTTAAAAATTAAAAAAATAAATTAAAATAAACAAAAAAGCACGTTTTGCAATTAAAGTGCTCTCAAATTAAATTAAACGATCAGATCTCTAAAAAAAAAATTCAAAATTCTCGATCTGCCCATTTTTCTAATAGGTGGATCAAAATTTTGTCGTTTGACTGGATTAATCGACAAAAAGAATATACTTGTTATGATATATTGTGAATTAGTGGAAGCTTCACTAATTATGAATTTATGTGAATTATTAGGGAATTAGTGGAAGCTCCACTAATTATGAATTTTTATGGATGTCCATCATTTAGTGGAGACATCACTAATTAAGATTAGTGGAAGATGATGTATTCCACTAATTAAGAGCTCTATAAATAGAGCTATTTTCTAAACTTGTAATACACCATCATTTTGTGAAAGAGAGAATTGTGATTGTGAGAGAAAATTGTGAGAGAAAGAAAGAGAGAGATTTGAAGAAATTCTTGTGCAAAGAATAGTTAGAGTTTTATTAATGTGTAGTGTGTAGATTTTTTTTTCTAACACTACCCAAATTTTATAACACGTTATCAGCACGAGTCTCTACTGTTACAAAAGTCAGAAGACTAAGCACGAGTCTCTATCGTTACCAAAGCCAGAAGACAGGTATGCATTTATTGATTTCTATGGTTAACCTCGCTAAACTCGAATTTGTAACCCTTGATATTTCTGAAAAAAATTATATGTCATACAAAAATGCATCTAAATGCTGAAAAAAAAGGATCCATATGTCTTGTGGGCAATTTAAATTTGACCACCTGAAGATGGTCGTATTATCAACTGCACGGTATAAATGATTGCACCTGAAGTTGCAAAATTTTAAAATCGTGAACTCCGCGATGTATAAAATTACATCTCAGTAAAATTATACGGAGAAAAAAGTTACTGATAAAGATATATTGGAGAAGACATTCTCCACCTTTCATGCCTCGAATATTGTCCTGTAGCAATAATATCGAGAAAAATGGTATACCAAATTTACAGATTTAATTACTACCCTCCTCATTACAGAGAAAAATAATAAGTTATTATTGCGAAATCATGAAGCCAGACCAACTGGCTCAACAGCACCTCCAGAAGTGAATGCTGTTGGCTCCAGCAAAAGCCATCGTTATAGTCGTGGTCGTGGCCGTGGCCGTGGTCGTGGTTATGGTCGTGGACACGCTCGATATTTCCCTTATCACAATCATAATCAAACTGTGAGAAATACTGGCCACCTGAAGTAGAACAGAAAAGATCATAAGGGAAAAGAAAAAGAAAATGAAATGGAAGAAAAGTATGAGGATACATGTTATAGATGTGGCATGAAAGGTCATTGGTCACGTAACTGTCGTACGACCAAGCATTTAGTGGAATTATATCAAGCTTCATTGAAAAAAAACAATAAAAATGTGGAAGCAAATTTTTCTCAACATCCAATAAATGATGCTGAGGATGATGATATTGATCCTGAAGATCTTAATATCAATATTTCCCATATGGATGTATCGGATTTTTTTGAATACCCAAACAGTAGGATAGACCATTTAATTGGTGATGGCAGTGTCTAGAAGAACTAAAGTCTCACCCTGATATTTTTGTATTTTACGTTTGCATATATATATATATATATATATATATATATATATATATATGTATTCAGATGGCTGTTGTTAATGATGATGTATGCATTATTAATAGTGAAGCTACACACACCATACTAAAAAATGAAAAATATTTTTCTGATCTCAAAATGAAAAAAATAAATATTTATACGACAAATGGTAGTACAAATGTGATTGAAGGCTCCGTAAGAGCTAGTATATTGTTGCCTAAAGGAACAACAATTATTATTGATAAGGCACTATTTTCCTCAAAATTCAGAAGAAATTTATTGAGTTTTAAAGATATCCGCAGAAATGGGTATCATGTTGAAACAAATGAGGAAATGGGATTGGTCATCTTTATATTACTCAAATTCATTTGGATAAGAAATCTATATTAGAAAAACTACTATTTTTTTCTACTGGCCTATATTTTACAAAAATAAGTACAATTAAAATTTATCATCTCGTAAATCAGAAGTTTACTAATCCTATTACTTTTAGCATTTGGCATGACCGGTTGGGTCATCCGGGATCTACCATGATAAGAAGAATCATTGAGAATACACATGGTCATCTATTAAAAAATAAAAAGATATTAACATCAGAAAAATTCGCATGTGCTACATGTTCCCTAAGAAAATTAATTGTTAAACCATCACCAGTAAAAGTAGGAGTTGAAAGTTCTACATTTTTTGAACGGATTTACGGAGATATTTGTGGACCTATTGATCCACCATGTGGACCGTTCAAATATTTTATAGTCTTAATTGATGCATCATCCCGATAATCACATGTATGTTTATTATCTACTCGCAATCTGACTTTTGCGAGATTAATTGCTCAAATAATTAAATTACGAGCACAACTTATTGACCATCACATTAAAAATATCCGTTTGGATAATGCTGGTGAATTTTCATCACATGCTTTTGATGCATATTGCATGTCAATTGGGATTAATGTTGAACATCCTGTAACTTATGTTCATACACAGAATGGTCTTGCTGAATCTTTGATTAAAAGATTACAATTAATTGTTAGACCATTATTAATGAAAATAAATCTCCTAACATCTGCCTGGGGACATGCTATTTTATATGCTGCAACACTTGTACGTATAAGGCCAGCTAATTATCATAAATTCTCTCATTTGCAATTGGCTTTTGGTTCAAAACCAAATATTGCTCATTTAAGAATTTTTGGGTGTGTTGTATATGTTCCAATTGCACCAAACCAACGTACAAAGATGGGTCCTCAAAGAAGAAAGGGGATATACGTTGGATATGATTTTCCCTCTATTATCAGGTATGTTGAACCCCCGACAGGAGATGTATTCACGAGCAAGATTTGTCGATTGTCATTTTGATGAATTATTATTCCCTAAATTAGGGGAGAACAAAAACAAGTATAAAAAGGATCTTGCTTGGACAACATCATTAAATTATCTTGATCCGCGCACAAGCGCATGTGAACTTGAAGTTCAAAAGATAATTCATTTGCAAAGCATTACAAATCAAATGCCAGACGCTTTTGTTGACTCCAAAAGAGTTACAAAATCGTATATTCCAGCTATAAATGCTCCTATTCGAATTGAAGTTCCAGTAGAACAAAATATTATACTTATAGCTACTGAGTCAAAAGCACGCCAGAAGCGTGGCCGACCTCTTGGTTCTAAAGATAAAAATCCTCGAAAGAAAAGAGGATTAAATGATCCAGAAGATCATATTGAAGAAAAGAATGATAAAGACCAAGAGAGAATTGATGACAAAGAACCAGAAATTGATGAAAATAACACTGAAATTTCTATTAATTATACCAATTTCGGTAGAAGTTGGAATCGGATAGAAACTGTTATTGATAATATATTTGCATACAATATATCTCTTGATGTTATACAGGATAATGATGATCCTGAACCAATATCAGTTGATGAATGTCGGCATAGAAAAGATTGGTCGTAATGGAAAGATGCGATTCAATCGGAGTTAAATGCACTCGACAAAACGTGAAGTCTTCGGACTCGCAGTCCGAACACCGAAGGTATAAAACTTGTTGGCTACAAATGGATATTTGTGCGAAAGCGTAATGAAAATAATGAAATCGTTCGATATAAAGCACGGTTAGTAGCCCAAGGTTTTTCACAAAGACCAGGTATTGATTATGATGAAACTTATTCTCCTATTGTTGATGCTATTACACTCGATATCTTATCAGTTTGGCAAGACATGAAAAGATAGATATGCGCCTATTAGATGTTGTCACTCGCTTACTTGTATGGAAATTTAGAAAATGATGTTTACATGAAAATCCCTGAAGGATTTCATATGCTCGAAGCATATAAACATTATCCTCGTGAAAATTACTCCATCAAGTTGCAGAAATCATTATATGGCTCGAAGCTCTGGACGCATGTGGTTCACACGTCTTAGTGAATATTTATTGAAAGCGGGATTTAAAAATGACCAGGTATGTCCATGTGTCTTTATTAAGAAATCTGATTCTAAATTTGTGATATTAGCTATATATGTTGATGATATTAATCTTATTGGAACTCTTGAAGAGCTCCAAGAAACAATGGATTATTTAAAAAGAGAATTCGAAATCAAGGATTTTGGTAAAACCAAATTTTGTCTTGGTTGACAAATTGAACATCTGGAAAGTAGAACATTTACTTATCAATTAACATATACAACAAAAGTTCTCAAAAGATTTTTCATGGACAAAGCACATCCATTGAGTATTCCAATGATTGTCCGGTCATTAAATGTGAATAAAGATCCTTTCTGACTTCAAGAAGATGATAAAGAACTCCTTGGTCTTGAAGTACCATATCTCAGTGCAATTGGTGTATTAACGTATCTTGCTAATAATACACGACCTAATATTGCTTTTGCTGTCAATTGATTAGCAAGATTTAGTTCTTCACTAACACGACGACATTGGAATGGAATTAAACAAGTCATTCAATATCTCCAAGGTGCAATTGATCTCGGATTATTTTATTCAAATAAAACTAGCCCAACATTGATAGGTTCTGTAGATGCTGGTTATTTATCTGATCCACATAAAGCACGTTCTCAAACGGGTTATCTATTTACATGTGGAAATACTACTATATCATGGCATTCTACAAAATAATCTATAACAGCTACTTCTTCAAATCATGCTGAAATTATAGCGATTCATGAAGCAAGTCGAGAATGTGTATGGCTAAGATCCATGATTCATTATATTCAAGAAAGTTGTGGATTATCATCGATCAAAGATATTTCAACTCCTCTTTATGAAGACAATGCGGCTTGCATAGCTCAATTACAAAGAGGATATATTAAAGGAGTTTGGACAAAACATATTTTACCAAAATTCTTCTTTACTCATGAATTTCAGAAGAAATGTGAAATTGATGTGCTACAAATTTGGTCATGTGAAAACCTCGCAGATATTTTCACAAAGACTTTACCGATTATAACATTTGAGAAGTTGAGATATAAAATTAGTATGCGTCGGTTTAAAGATTTAAAAGAATCATCTCATCAGGGGGAGTAAAAAGCAGACATATAGAATAGTGTACTCTTTTTTCCTTCACTAGATTTTTTTTTCACTGAATTTTTATCTAGTAAGGTTTTAACGATGCATATTCTTTATATAATGGATGGACATCCAATGGGGAGTGTTATGATATATTGTGAATTAGTGGAAGCTCCACTAATTATTGATTTATGTGAATTATTAGGGAATTAGTGGAAGCTCCACTAATTAGTGAAAACTTCACTAATTATGAATTTTTATGGATGTCCATCATTTAGTGGAGACATCACTAACTAAGATTAGTGAAAGGTGATGTATTCCATGATATATTCCACTAATTAAGAGCTCTATAAATAGAGCTATTCTCTAAGCTTGTAATACACCATCATTTTGTGAAAGAGAGAATTGTGATTGTGAGAGAAAATTGTGAGAGAAAGAAAGAGAGAGATTTGAAGAAATTCTTATGCAAAGAATAGTTAGAGTTTTATTAGTGTGTAGATTTTTTTTTCTAACACTACTCAAATTTTATAACAATATTTTTTTTTAAGAGCAAATGTGTAATCTCACTTATTTTCACTTCTTTACTTCCCCCCTTCTTTTCTCTTTTCCATTTCTTTTTAGCTGCCGCACTTTGATGAAAATGCATTCTTGGTGATATGGGATGACGGATTTGCCCAAGAGATCCCCCCCCCCCTCCCTCTTGGCACATTGGTTACAAAACCATCATTTTTTTTTTGAAAGGGCCAAATGTAAATTAACACAAAAAGGAACTTGCAAACGTTCTTTAACTCACTCTCCCTCTAAATGGGCTATCTCTTTCTACATGCAAAGAATGGGTTTGGGGCCGTAGAATTTGTATACAGAAATTGTATGGCCAAAATAACGACTGAGATTAAAATGTTCCAAAATCCAATGGTAATAGAATCATCACTGGTCAAAAATTCTTTTAACAGAATGACATTATTTTTGCATATAAAAATTTGTTCATTAAATTGTGACGATTGTTTATTTAATCGTGTACTATATTTATATAATCATAATTTTTATTATAAATTGTAATTATATTCATTCAATCATACGTGATATTCATATAAATATAACAATTGTTTTAACTGGTGGTACAATCACCAAATGGCATGGCCCAGATCCAATACAATGGAGCATCTTATCATGTCATAAAACAACGTGTCCTCTCTTTAATTTGTTCATTATTTCCCTTTCGTTTCAGTGTTTCCATTCTATTTTTAAACTACCAAAAGCACAACCTTAAATAACCAGAATGGCCCATTCTGTTGTCAATTTTGCCTTGGAAACTATTGGCAAAATGTTGATTGATGAAGCAATATTTTGAGTGGGGTAAGCGAGCAAGTTGAGCAGCTTAAAACGGAGCTAAGCGAACTGTGATCATTCTTGAAAGATGCAGATGCAAGGCAAAGCGACGACGAAATTATAAAGATGTGGATTTCGCAGTCCAGAGACCTAGCTTATGAGGCCGAGGACCTCGTTGAGGATTATGCTTTCAAAATTGAATCTCGAAAGGGAAACATTCTGAAGAGACGTGTTCGCATCTTGAATGAATGCGCTGTTCGCCATTCGATAGGGGCGGAGATCCAAACACTCAAATCCAAGATCGCTAATCTTACAAGGAGGTTTGAGGGGCGTGGTCTAGCCAGAAGAGAAGAAGATGGAGGCTCTAGTTCTTCTTCTTCAGTTCGACAATTAAGGCGAACATATTCCCATGTTGTGGAAGATGATTTTATTGGATTGGAAGGAGAACTTGAGATGCTGGCGGGGCATTTGGTGAACGAGAGTGGCATTCGCTACAAAGTTGTTTCCATCTATGGGATGGGAGGCTCGGGAAAGACTACTCTCGCAAGAAAAGTATACAATCACCCAAAACTGAAGCACTATTTCAAGGATTATGCATGGGTGTGCGTATCCCAGCAATGGCAAACGAGAGATCTGTTGCAAGGTATCTTAATTAAGCTTATCCCGAGCCAAAGAGAGGACATCCAGAAATGGAGGGATGAAGAGCTTGTCAGAAAACTTCATCAAATTCTACAAGACAATCGATACCTAATTGCTCTGGATGATGTCTGGTCAGCAGATGCTTGGAATTGCATGAAGGAAGCGTTTCCAATTACAGAAGAAGGAAGCAAAGTCCTAGTTACAACACGAATCCAAGAAGTGGCAATGCAAATAGGACCAACTGGTTTTCATTATGAGCCACGACTTCTAACTGATCTTGAAAGTTGGGTGCTGCTGAGGAAGAAAACACACAGGCAAATGAATGACCATGGCATGTATGATCATTCTAATTATTTTTAAATACTAATATCGTGTTAGTATTACACAAGCATATTTCTAGAGTCATTTTAGGTTTAAAAAAAAGAATTATTTTGTAATTTTTTATGTGGTTTTAAAAACTATTTTAGTTGAATTACCATTTTAACGCTCATAATCGAGTCACGTGATTATTGTTTATCAACGAAAAATTAATTTAAAAGTTTATAGAAATTCTCTTAATTAAGGACAATTTTTGTCTGGATCGAGTTTATGTGAACGGCACGTTGTAAGAAGTTGTACTGTACAATTTGTATTACACAATACAACTCGCTAAAGTATCTGATCCACGTTAGAATTTCTACTTAAATAAACACTAGTTTACCAATTTTTTTGGAGATTTAAAAATGGTAGTGAATTTACCATTTTGAAATGCCAAATTAAAACCTACCTGAACAGTAATTTTTGTAGATCTAATTGTAATCAATATGATATAAAAATAATAATTTACAAGAAAAAAATATTAAGCTCTATTGAAATTTGTCACTATTATGTAATCATTTTTAAATTTACCTTTATTTTTAAATGAAACTAACTGCTTTTGTTAAATCATTTATTAATAAACCTTAAAATTTATCACTTTATTATTTTGTTGAAACTTTGAGTGTGGGGAAAAGGAGCAGATACATAGAGAATTTTAAGTATTAGTTTAGCATTCTGGTTGCTAGACTTCATTATACAAATCATGTTTTTAGTGATCATGAATGTAGGAAACAGAGTCAGACCGTGATAACTTTGTATTTGTTAATATCATTTTAAACATAATTTTAAATAATAAAATGTTCAAAATAATTAACCAACAATTTTTTTCTCCATTTCATAACAACTATTTAAATGCGATTTTTTTTTTTTTAATCAGACTCCTCTATGAATAGCTTTATGATTTTTTAATCGCTATCTATATTGGTACATTTATTATATTTATTCTAGGAATAATTGGATAATATAAAAGAATATTTTTCTTTATAAATAAAATAAAGAAGAAAAATATTGAAATTCAATTATTAAAGACAGATCACTGTCACTGTAATGTACAAATAAAAAAAAATATTTAGACAAGGTAGATAAAATTGTAAATATAATCATTGGTATCAAATGTCTATTATTTAATATATATATATATATATATATATATATATATATATATATGGCACTTTTATGCACTGACACCTGACATTGTGAATTTAAAATTTTTTAAGAGTTTTTTTTTTATTGGTGAATAAATTTTAAGGATTTTTTTTTTAATATTAAGGTTGAATTCAGATAAGATAGAATTAATTAGAGTCAGATAAGATAGAATTATCTGAATTCAATGAATTCAGATTTATGAGACTTCTTCCCGTATTTAAGAAGACATCAAAATCACAAATCATTTCACTCAGGAAACAAGCTCTGATACTTTGTCTCTTTCTGAACGTTGAAGGGCAATATTTTATCCATATTGTAATTGGTTGCAAATGTAACTGATAAAGAGATATATTAGACTTATTCGAGCTTTTAATTCCTTTTCCATCCGACGTGACCATGGCTCTTCTCTTCCTATGCGTTTCTGCCAAAGTTGTCATTGTAGGGGGGCTTTTGCTGACTTGCAAGAATATCCATGGCGTCCACTAGACTGTTTCGCAAGTCTAGGCCTCTCGGCATGGATCATTAGCCTTGCAATTCTTTCTTGGGTTCTTGCAATTTTTCTTCACGGTCTTCTAGGTCTGCGAAACTGATGAGGTGTTACAACAAGGGAGGCTTAATTTGGTGCAAAGACTTTGCCCACTGGGCATGGGCATGGTAGTGATGTCTGGAAAACTGTAAAAGTTGAAGGCTTCGGTTTTCACTTCGGGGTGTGAGTTAACTTCGGAGATGAAGATGGACAAGAGGTTGGATTTGGCTTTGCTTTTAGCAGCTGTTAGAGATGTTTTGCTTCAATAAAGACACAATGGCGGTAGCATCACAGTTGTTCAGTGAGATACATTCTCAAAAATTTTACATCAATTCCGAAATTTAAAATCTAAAAATCCTTTTATACAGTTAAACATCACTGCTAAAACGATAATTCATCATTATTGCAACAATTCCATTAAATCCAGAGCTTGATTTCATACAGAAACGTACAAGAATCAACCGGTCAAGCGGCATTGAATGTGTACCTGAAGAAAAGCGAATCAAACATTGAAGTTTCATCGATTTCTCTCTATCATTTGCCAAGAAAGACGCGCGAGAATAGTGAGGCTTGCTCGAGAAGAGCGCTTTGATTGGGCCGTTTGATTAGTTGAAAACAGAGGGAGGAGTGAGCAAAATATTGCAAAAAGTTATGATTCGAAGCACGGAATATTTAAATGGCTTGAATCGCCGGTTCAGATGCTCCGACCCTATCCTGCTCACCAAATTTCATTTATTTTCTCTTTTTTATTTTTTGAAAAATTTATAATTAATTAGCTATTTTAAAATTTCCCCATCAATTTAAAGTCATGAAAAAAAAAGATCATAGAAAACTCTATTTAACATATTTAGACTAAAATAATAACAATAATAATAATAATATGATTATTTAACATATTTAGACTTAAAATTTAAATAATTTTTATTTCACTTAAAATGTATAATTAAAATTTTAATATATTTTAATCAATTAAATTCGGCAACTCAAACTCAATTGTTATGGATCGTTCCATTCGCTTATAAATTCGCTAAAACTTAGCCCAATTTAGTTACTATAAACCTGACATGATGACTTATAGAATTATGTTTTTTTTTTTTTTTACGTGAATAAGGATTCAGGTATAGATTTTGAGGTGGAAAATGTGAAACAGAGTTTCAGAAGTTTGTGATTGAAGATGGCTAGGGGCCACCCTTTTTGGAAAAAAAAGAAGAAGAAGCCATTTCTCTACATCCTTACTACTACCTCGCTTAACCCTGAACAAGTTATTAAATAGTTTAAGGTAAAAGGACTAAATTATTCTTTCACTAGTTGCTTAGTGGATTATAGTATTTCTTCTGCTTTGATAATATTTTATTTAATATGAGATTTTATGAAAAAGTTGAAATTATAATATAATAATAATATAGTATAATAAAATATAAGTAATATGTGAATTTTTTCTGTTTGAATTTGAATAATTAAGATATTAGTATTTTTATTTTTTACTTTATCGTCTTATTTTTGTATTAAAATTTAAATATAGAAACTTTTGGACCGTTTGATGAACGTTGTGCTTTTTTTTTTTTTTTTTTTTGTGGTATGGTTTTCATCCAAAATTGAGAATTGTATAATAACGTAATCATTTGTTTTTTTCCCTAATAACAATGATGTAGCTTAGTTTAATTGTTAATAACACTTTTTATCTTACCTGATATATAGAAAAAATAAAAATATTTTTTTAGGAAACTTGTCAAGTGGAATCTTAACTATATGTTTCAATAGAAACTTTGTTGAGATCTTAATATGAGCTTTTGATTTTTTTTCTCCTTTTTTCTGCTTTATTTTTTTCTTGGTAATAAGCACAGAAGTATACCAATTGAAGTTCTCCTATAAAAAAATAGGAGCCTAAAAGAGCATAGATCTATGGATTTGGGGCCGCGCAAGTTTTGTATGGAACTTGCGTGGGAATTTGATAGCACAAATTAAAAATAGTAATAATTCAACGGTGAAAAAAGTAATCACGTGTAAAAAAAAAATCTTTTTGTAGAACGATATTGTTTTGATCATTTGAAACGATGTTTTTTTGATATTCATGTAATTGTGTACAATGTTCATAACAATGTTGTTAGTCGAATTTAAACTTTTTAGGACATCTATTAGCATAATGACCAAGTTCATGGCAATAATAACAACGACATTCAGAAGCTTTTTCATTTGCTTTTGTTCCAACTTGTTTATTTCGTTTAAAGGTTTTCTTAAATGGTTTTTTATAACCTTTAGATTTAAAGAATCTAGCTTTCTTTCTTTTAAAGAATTTTCTTTTATTATATTTTCTTTTCTTAAATTTCTTTTTTATTTTTTGATAATAAAATGGACTATCACATCCAATTAATAAAGGCATTTTAGGAGTATCACAACATAATCCTATTCGTTTTTGTAATCCTTTTGTACGTTTAGCTAAAATAGCATCAGCACACCATTCACTTAACTTTTCTTTAACATGTGTAATTCTTTTTCCTAATGTGTCTGCAGTACCTGGGTTATAAGTGTCAATCAATTTTTTACCCCATGGATCAGGTATCTTGGCAAAGAATAATGGTAAATAATTTGACACTTCAGAAACTTGATTATAGATACGATAATAGTAATCTTGAAAAACACAGATATATTTTTCAATTTCACACATATCACATAATTGTAAACGTAATAATGCAATTTTATATTTGTTTATTGTAGCAGGATCTTTGATGATACTGCCTTCACCAACAAATTCTAATCGAAGTGCTTCTGCAGCCCTTGTAATGAGATTAGACATATTATCATCTGTATCAACAATAGTTTGTTTTGTTTCATTATTTAGATTTTGCCAAAATCTCAATGTACTACTTATTAAACTTCGTTCTATAAAATGTTTACTTGTTTCATAATCCAATTTATTGACAGTAACAGCAATTCTCATAGCTGTTTCCCATTTATCAATTGCATCTTCTGTATTTGCAATACAATCTAAATTTAGATAAATACCAAAAGGATTAATGGGTTCATTTTTCATAACTCCTAAAGGAGTAAAAGATTGATCCTGTTGTATGGTAGAACTTATTCCTGCATATCCTTTAGTAGGTTTTGAAAAACTAGTTGAAGGATTATGACTTGTACTAGGTACATCAGTATAAAGTGTTTCTTCAGCTTTTATAACACCACTAGGTTTTAGATTAATAATATCATCAAGGAGAGATAAATCCCCAATCTGAGTGATTAATTCATCTATATCAGATTCAGATCCTGAATTAACCATCTTATAATCCAGATTTTAATTCAAAATATTTTTGCCATACTAAATCCAGTTTTGCTTGTGCAAGATAAACTTTATATCCAGGATATAAATGATAAGAGTTTAATTCAGAACTAATAATGTCTATCCAAGCATAGCATTGATCTAGGGTATATAAATGATCTAAAGTTCTTTTAAAATAATTAATACTTCCAGGGGTAAGGAGATCAATAATGGTATAATAATATCTGATTGAATTTAATTCAAATACCATGTTTTAAAATTTTAAAGTATTTCCTTTATATCCTTCTGGAATAATAAGTTGATTTAATAAATCAGATAAACTTGGTTTATTTTCCTTAGGAATTTTATTAATTAGTTGTTTTAATTCTTGAAGAGATTCTAGAATTTTACAACCATAAAATATTATTGTTTTTTGAAGTTCAATTAAATCAGAATCTATAGGTAATTGTGGACTTTTTTCAGTCAAATCTTTATAATGTATAAGATTACTTTCTTCTTTATTCATTTTTATTTAAATGTATTTGTTGATAATGTTTTGATAGTTCTTTATGCAAATTTATTTGTTTTTCATAAACTGGAATCCATTGAGCTACGGCTTCAGTATATGAAAAACAAATATTAGCACTTGTTGAATTTATGCTCTATAGGATTTGACACTACAAGATTGATTTATTCAAGAAGAATTTATGCAGAAAAGCTTGAAGCTTTACATTTCTTTGTTATTCATAAATTGACTATGAACTCTGAACTTGACCAACATAAGGAAAGATTTCATACTAGATATGGAATGTAATTCTAGCAGACAAGTATGTTCTCCTACTTGTTCTACTTGTGCTTGTACACTCTGTCCTTTAATGTTCAATAAATTATCTGATATTTATCAATATAATGATAAAGAAGGAAATATTATTGAAATCTCTTCAATTTAATAGCAACGAAAAATATGTGGCTTAGCTACTTGATAAAAATTTTCCATCAACCAATCACAAATCTTTTCACAATTCCTCTCTCTCTCTCTCTATATATATATATATCAATTGGGTTGGCAAAATTGAACTTCTTAACAGAATAAGGTGAATTTTTTTTCCTGCTAAAAAAATAAATATTATATCTAAAATTTTTTCCTACTAAAATAATTTTTTGACAAACTAAATATTATATCTAAAATTATTGAAAAAGGAAAATAAATTTATACATATTTTATATTGAAAAAAAATGTGAATTTAACTTTTAGCAGGTTGTGGAATATCCACAGGCTATATAAATATGCAGTGCCTAATGTATTTGGAAGCAAAAAGCCTCATCCAATTGCTGTTTTCAAGTAGTGAAAAGGATCCCAAATCCCAATCAAACAAGAATCCCAGATTTTGAATCAAAGTCTAATCAAAGAGGGTTTAGGTATCATCTTTTTGTGATTAGTGCAGGAAGGAAAAAACAGTGGAAGGACAGAAAATTAGTGCTTGTTTTATTCACATTTTGGAACCTTACACACCTCAAGTACAGCACTAAGGAAATCTATATATATAGACTACTATGTACATGAGATAGAGAAAAAAAATGCTAATAGATATCAGATAGATATCAGTAGCTATCAAGTAGAGTAGCTGTGTTTGCTTTTGAATACCCAGTTTCCATTGAATAACCATTTACGTAGGAAGTTGTTAACTCTTAGAAGTCCTCATCACCAACCATGTTTCCTTTGATACATCTGTGAGTTTTGCTATCATCCTTATCACTCCATGATTTGTTTGACTCCTTATCACTTCACAAACTCACACTGTTAATATCCCCCCTCCCCCGGAAACTGAGCCACGACTGAAGGCACAGTTTGGTGCGAAAATAGGTAAGGGCAGCCTTAGACACAGGTTTAGTAAATATATCAGCAACCTGTGTAGCAAAAGGACACATGTTTACTGGCAAGTAATCCAAAGGCAACGCATTCACGTACAAAATGGTAATCTAACTGGATATGTTTGCTCCGAGCATAAAAGACGGGATTAATGGTCAAATGTAGAGCACTAATAGTTTCACAGTAGAGAACTAGAGGAGAGGAGAGTGAGATGCGTAGATCAGTAAGAAGATAAGTGAGCCAAGTAAGTTTAGTAGCAGTGTTAGCCATAGCACGATACTCAGCTTCAGTACTACATTAGAGACTGTATGTTATTTCTTTGCACACCAAGAAATGATATTGGTGCCAAGAAAAGTGTAATACCCAGTGGTAGACCGCCGTGTAGTAGAGAAGCCAGCCTAATCCACATCAGAGATCGTAGATAATTCAAAAGTTGTATTGGCACTAAGATGTAAACCAGTATCAACTGTTCCTTTCAAATAGCGAGGGATTCAGTGAACCAGGCGTAAGTGAGCAACGGTAGGATTGTGCATGAACCGGGACATAAAGTTAACGTAGTAGGAGAGATCTAGGCGTGTGAAGGTTAGGTATTAGAGGGCACCAATAATGCCACGAAAGTGATGAGGATCTACAAGAGGTGTAGTATCTGGTACAGGGTTGAGCTTGGCTTCCAAAGGCGTAGCCATGGGCTTGTAGTAAAGCATAGCGGAGCGTTCAAGAATAGTAAGCACATAGTGGGACTGTGACAAATGGAGCCTATCTGCTATGGCGAAGACCTCCATACCAAGAAAGTGATGAATCGGTCCTAAATCTTTCATAGAGAACTCACAACTTAAAATGTGAATAAAAGAGGTAACTAGTTCTATGGATGGCCCTATAAGAATCATATCATCAATGTACAAAAGTAAGACAAGTAAACCGTGGGTAGAATGAAAAATAAAAAGAGAAGGATCAGCAAAACTACAAAAGAAACCATATGATATAAGAAAATCACTGAGTCTATCAAGCCAAGCACGAGAGGCTTGTTTGAATCCATACAGAGCACGTAGGAGCTTACACACATGCATAGGTTTGTGGAGATCAGCCATACCTGGTGGTTGTTCCATATATATATCCTCAACAATGTAGCCATGTGAAAAAGCATTCTTGACATCGAGTGTGCTGATGTTTCTTAAGAGTAATAGTCAAGATAAGGCGAATTGTACCTAGTTTAATTACAGGAGAGAACATCTCTGTGTAGTCAATACCATCAATCTGATGATATTCCTTAGCAACTAATTGTGCCTTAAGACAGTCCAGTGTTCCATCAGGTTTGAGCTTGGACTTAAAAACCCATTTGGAGCCAATGACATGCATACCAGGAGTGCGGGGAACTAATTGCCACGTGTTATTGTGATGTAGGGCAGTAAGCTCATCAAACATAGCAGCTTTCCAACCAGGATGTGATAAGGCTAATTTAATGGACTGGGGTTCAGGAGGTATGGATGCACAGGACTGGATGGACAAGGCATATTTAGGATTGGGCTTAACAATTCCAAGTTTAGACCGCGTTAGCATGGGATGAATACGGGGTGCTTCAGGGAACTATGTGGTGAACGATATTATGGTGCTAGAAGGAATGGACGCTGAGGCAGCCTTTTGTGCAGGATTGAGATTAGGGTTGCACACAGGCATAGGAGAGGACGAACTATCAGAAGCAACCCCAACATTTTCCGTCATAGGGGTGTCATATGGTGAAGATGGTAGAGACAGGGAAGAACAATTATTAAAAGGTGGTAAAAGAATGGAAGTGAGCGACTCTGTTATGGGTGAAGGCTGACCTGAGGTAAAAACCATGTTAGGAGAAGGTAACCAAGAATCAAATATAGTTAGGATATGTGATGTAGGAGAAGAAGATGATAAAGGTTTAAATGGGAAAATAGTCTCGTAAAAAACAACATGACGAGAAATGAAAAATTTGCAGCTAGGCATATGAAAGCACTTGTATCCCTTATGCTTGTCACTGTATCCTACAAAAACACACAATAGAGTTTTAGGGTCAAATTTATGACGTCGTGTATCTCATGTCTACGGAAAACATTTAGAAGAAAAAATGCGAAGTGATGAATAGTCAGGATGAGTTCTATGTAACAGGAAATAAGGAGTATTAAAGCGAAGAGATGAAGACGGTAATTGATTGAGAAGACAAACAGCTGTGGTAAAGGATTCCACCCATAAGAAAAGATGTACATGACTATAGAATAACATTGTCATACCGAGTTTACGTATAATTCTGTGTCGCGTTCAATTATACCTGTTTGCTTCGGAGTGTAGGGGCATGAAATGTGATGAATAACCCCTGTAGTAAGAAAGTGTAAGGACAACCTAGAGTTAACAAATTCTTCTCCACCATCGCAGTAGAAGATTTTAAATTTTTTATGGAATTGGCATTCAATATACTGTTCAAATGCTAAATAGGCAGCAAAAAAATCTGATTTGTATTTCAACGGAATAATCCAAGTATACTTTGAAAAATCATCAATTAAACATGCATAAAACTGAAACTTGCTAATAGACAAAACAAGGGCAGGTCCCCACAAATCACAGTGAATTTTATAAAAAAAAAATACTTGAACTGGTATATTCCGATAGAGCAAAAGGTAGTTTATTTAGTTTTCCTAATTGACAACTATCACATAAATGTTCATGCCGTAAAGAACCCGTAACATCAATTAATTCTTTATTACATAACAACTAAATAGCTGAAGCTTGAGGTTGTCTTAAGCGTTGATGCCAGATTTCTGCCGTGCCAGATTTGAAATGATGAGAGAAATATGCTTATGGTACATCAGATAAAGTGTACAGATCATCCTTTATTTTCCCTATTATTAACGGATGTCCTATCGTTCGTTCCTTTATACAAAAATCAACATCAGAAAATTCACAATTAACAAGAAACATAGAGGTTAATTGACTTATTGAAAGCAATTTTTTTTTTTTTTTTTTGGGTGCAAATTTAGAACTAAAAAGACATCTTAAAAGGGCAGGATCTTTCCTTTTTGTTTAATATACGAGTCACCAATGTCTATTAAAGGAATAGAAGAACCATCTCCAATTATGATTGAATCAGATCCAAAATATTTATGAATATTAGTGAGCATACCTCGCTTTCCTATCATGTGATTTGAAGCTCCTGTATCAGAAGTCCATTCTGTTTCGACAATAGAGTTATCTAATGTGAGGGCTGCAAGAGCTTGTGGAATCGCAGAATTTTGAGATGTTTTTTTGGGTATCCACCAGAAAATCTTAGCAATATGACCTGGTTTCTCATAGTATTGACAGGTTTCATTCTGATACAGATCTCTCTCTACTGCTGTCATGCGACGTTCTTCTGGAGGTGGTGGTGGTCGTCGTTGTTGTGTAGTTGGTGTTGAGTTTTTTGAATGACTTTGATTCCGATTTCAAACCGTTGTGCTTGGAAGCCACGTCCTGAGGAAGTAAAGTTACTATTTCAGATCCTTGAAGTGGTATTGTGAGAATGTTTCTATTGTCGGCTATATAAGGCTACATGTGGAGTAGATTGAGAAATAGACATATCTGATTGATTTAAAAATCAGCTACGACACTGATCAAGATTCTATAAGTGTGAAATCAGCTCAGAATAGGTTGGCCTTGGAGGTTTCAACATTGTTGTTGTAAAAGTTTTATATCGTGGACCAAGACTTGTGAGAAGGCAAAAAACTTTTTCTCTATGGGGTATGGGTTTTTCAATAGTAGCAAGATTGTCACACAAACCTTTAAAGATGTGTATGTGATCTCTAACGGTCTTGTTATCATCCTTATGAAGGTAGGTTAATTGTTATCGGAGTATGAATTCTCACTTTTCAGAGTTTTGTGCGTAAGCATCTTTCAATGCTTCCCAGACTGCATATGCTGTGTCTAGGCTAGTGACAAGTCCAATAGCTTCTTCCGAGAGAGTCCTGATGATCTAACCCCAGAGAAAATGATCAGACCTTTGCCAAGTAATAAATTCTGGTGTTAACTATGGGGTATTGTTTTCTGTATCTATGATGGTTGAACCAGAAGTAGCATATTTTGTTGGAATTTGTGTTTTATTGGAGAGATGTCCAACCAAATGTTGGCTCTTTGCTAATCCTAAAACTTGTTCTCTCCAAAACGGATAGTTGGATTGTGTGAGCTTAAGTGTGACAAAGTTTCCAACATTCCAAGACAATAAATTCATGGTAACTAAACAAGGGATGGGACCGACAACTTGGTGCTCTGATACCAAGAGAAAAACACAGAAGTGCAGGAAAGAAAAAACAGTGGAAGGACAGAAAACAAGTGCTTGTTTTATTCAAGTTTTGGAACCTTAAACATCTCAAGTATAGCACTAAAGAAATCTATATATATAGACTACTATGTACATGAGATAGAGAAAAAAAATACTAATAGATATCAGATAGATATCAGTAGCTATCAAGTAGAGTAGCTGTGTTTGCTTTTGAATACCCAGTTTCAACGGAATAACCATTTACGTAGGAAGTTGTTTACTCTTAGAAGTCCTCATCACCAACCATGTTTCCTTTGATACATCTGTGAGTTTTGCTATCATCCTTATCACTCCATGATTTGTTTGATCACCCACGACCAATTCCGTGGCTGATTGATCTCAGCCACGAAACAGTCACGAAATTCTTTTTATGGTTGAAATCATCGTGGCCGATTAATTACCCATGAAATATTTCATGGTTGATAAATTACATTCTGTGGCTGATTTAATTAAAAATAATTGAATGTTGTTTAATAGGAAATAACGAATCCGTCACGGAATTTCATTTTGTGGGTGATTAGCAATGAACATTTTCATGGTTGATTTAATAAATAATAATTAAATTTATTTAATTTAAAAAGGGAATCGGCAACATAATATAGTTGTTGTGGGTGATCAACCACGAAAATTATCGTAGCTGGAGTTAGAATTTTGTGGCTGATTTAATTTCCCATAATGAAATTTGTTAAATTGAAAAATAAATCATCCACAGACACATAAGTCATTGGTAATTAGCCACGGAATTTTTCGTGGTTGAAGCTCACCTTTTGTGGTTGATTCAATTAGCCACATAAAATTTTGTGGCTGAATTTGTAATCAGTCACGAAATATCTTGGCTATTTATGTGACCGATTTTGGCAAAAAATCAGCCATAGAAATTCTGTAGCTATTCCCTATCGATATGTTAAACCTTTTTGTAGTTCATATACATATCATACACCTTACCAAAATCCTATAAATAAACGCCCAACAAACACCTAACATATCAACAACTAAACTCCTGTAACTAAACACCCAACATATCAACAAACTCCCAGGCCACAAGATACGAAGTAGAATAGATAAAGAAACAAAATAAAGTCCAATAATATTTGCCACACACAAGCAAATAAAGCATCACAAAACAGTAATAAGTATGTTGTTACACTTGATCAAAACTAATCCATTACATAGATGAGTTATCTAAGGCTATAGATCATGCATCACCATGAGCCCTCTCAGTGTCTGTGGCTCCTCTAAATGAGCATGATCCTCGAGACGAGCACGATTCTAAGTGCACCTATATCGTAGCCATCATCTCATCCATCCAACGATGAGTTTCTAGTATTAGTGGCTCCTAACATGATATCTCCTAAGCATAATTTGCTTGCATCTCTTGCATTTTGCGACTGTAATCCTCATGTAGTCTGTTGAAGGACTCTAAGATCAACATAGCTACTCTCCGTGAAAGTGCTACTTCTAGACTTTAAGCTCAGGATAGGCTGACATGCTGAACCAAGACTCGAGACACGTCCTTTTCTAACAGCCCTAGTTGCTGTAAGTATAATGCTATCATAATCAATCACTGGAGACTCACTAGTAGTGCAAGGTTCACCATCTGTCGAGGTTGTAGACAATACTTGTATCTTTGCCTCCTCAACCATCTAAACAGCTCGTTCCTAAAAATTGAGTCAAAATTTTAAAAGGAATCAATAATAATTCTACTAGAAATATGAAATAAAATAGTCTCCGTGAAAGTGCTACTTCCAGACTTTGAGCTCAGGATAGGCTGACATGCTGAACCAAGACCCAAGACAAGTCTTTTCCTGACACCCCTAGCTACTGTAAGTATAATGCTATCATAATCAATCACTGGAGACTCACTAGTAATGCAAGGTTCACCATCTGTCGAGGCTGTAGACGATACTTGTATCTCTGCCTCCTCAACCATCCGAACAGCTCGTTCCTAAAAATTGAGTCAAGATTTTAAAAGGAATCAATAATAATTCTACTAAAAATATGAAATAAAATATTTTTTAATAATAACTTACATGAAGATCTTAATAATATGGTATAATGAACTCCATCCTTCTTTCGACCTCGTGCAGATGTTACTCTCTGTGGAGTTCGAGAGTATTTGGTAGAACACCGCAATTCCTTGCTACTGCAATAAATATGTATGGTATTTATCTTTATAATTTAACTTAATAAGTATTCATATATCTAAAATTTATTCGATACTTACAATGCGATATGTATGTGCTAGATGTGGAATGGGTCTGTTGTGTGCATGCATGATGCATTATCTCTTTTGTTGTAGAGGTTACGAGAATTCGATCTTATTGTGCTCGTGTTTTTGGACCACTGCCAATACAATACCATAGCATCAAACACATCTGTGTTTTTGGACTCTGATTACGAGAATTTTATACTGAATTTCTATGGGCCCAAACCTAACATAAAGACATAGGAGAAATAGGAAGGTGATTCAACCAAAAAAATATTGAAAGCTAAATTTGATTTGTGGGTGATAATTTATATATCTATAAACATATATAGTATACTTACACATTATCACTCCTGGAAGAATATGAATCAGTGTTCGTTCTGATGGAGAAGGAATAGGTAGAGGGACAACAGAGATAGTAGCATTATCACCACCGGTAATGCTCCCATCTGATGTAAGATCCTATTAAGTTTGTGAAGGTGGAACATTGGAGGTAGATAGGGCAGGGTGCTTCGCATTGAGATATGAACTATTTCGAGGCATACCTGCAAAGCAAATGATTTGTTAGTTTGCAAATTTAAAAATAATAATAATATTTGAAAGAATAGTAAATGAATATGAATATGTACAAAGAATATTTTACTCATCCTCAATTTCAGTTGATTCATTAGCATCAACTCCCTCATTGTTAGACTCATATTCAATCTCATCATCAGTATCATCATCATTATCATCACTGCCAATAGCATCCTTTTCTCCTCTAGCATCCCAATAACGTAGAGGATCAAGTTGATCATCTTGAATATGTAATGGTAAGCTAATGGAATGGTCATTTTGATAAGTGCGTTCAACTTGTGGCACATCAAAAGTCTCTCTTGCTTTAATGTAAAAAACAACCCACCAGTCATGCATATCACGTCTTGTTCTCGAATATGGGGCATAGTATACCTGAATTGCTTGATGGACAAGTACGAATGGTTCGTATTTTGGCCACATTTTTCTATGATTTATTTTCACCAATCTGTATCTTGGATGAACTTTCATACTATCATAAGATCGTAGATCAAACTATTCATACTTAAATAGTGTAGTGTTCTTCTCTGGTAAGCTAGATATTGCACACGGAGTATTTCTTGTATCAATCCATAATAATCTCCTTCAGTTGTTGATTGAGCATAAGTCGTGCCTCGAATGTACACTCCATAATTCATTTTTGATCTTCCTTCTTCATGACTTATAGTATGAAAATAATATCTATTAATATAGTAAATAGAATACGTTTCAACTGCCATTAATAGGCCTCGAGAGAGGTACTTTAAAAGCTGATTGTTAATATTATTCTCTTTCGACAAAACCTAAGAAAATAATCCAATATTAGTATTATAAAGAGTAGAGACATGGTAATTTACATAAAACCCTTGTCGTTACATATATGGCTACAGAACCAGCTAGCAAAGTGGGTCTTGATCTCCTTATCCATGTTAAGTTCTCTGATTTGTGGATTCTGGGCACGTAATTGACCAATAAACAAACTAAAGTAATAGTAAAAAAAATAACTTAGTATCCTCAATTATTGAATAGAAGAGTTAGTTTTTGTTAAATTTTAGAATTGGCCTTTAAAATCATGGTTAATGAACCTGGTAAATGGTTCCACCTCTGAATAGTTTAGCAACACATAGAGATGGGCAGCTTTGTATTCCTCGTCAGTAAGCCACTGCATAGAAGATCCATCTGCTGACCACCCTGGTAAACTAAAAATTGACAAATTGTTTTTAGAATGGATGATGTCATCGCCATCGTCATGTCGACTTGGACGCCTGCTTCTTGTTATCACATGCGGCTCAAAATAATATGTTGTAAAGTTAGAAGCCTCTTCCACCAAGTAAGCATTGACTATCAATGCTTCAACTCTTGCCTTATTTCTAATCTTCATCTTCAAATGATATAGATATCTATGTATGGTTAAAAAAAAAGCTATAAGTATTGACTGTAATAGAGAGAGAGAATTGGAAAACCATTCACAACATATACATTGTATTGGTTTATGAAATACCTTTCAAAAGAAAACATCTAACGATATTGAACTGAACCGCACGCATGGGCTTCGTATGGAAAATGAATTGGAAGATGTTCCATTGAGTTGAAGAATGATGGTGGAAATATTCTCTCCAACTTACATAATATCATAAAAATATTTTCCTCCAACTTCGTCATTTTACCCACAGTCAACTTTGTGGCACATAATTCATTAAAAAATATGTTAAACTCAATAAAGGCATTCCAAATCGACTTTGGGCAGTATTTGTCTAAAAGCAACGGGTAACAAGGTAGTGGGAAAACATGGCAATCATGGGACTTGGTGTTTATCAACTTTAGAATCTCATATATCAACACATCTAGATAGATTCTATACATAGCCATTAGAAAATTTTAAATCCTTCATCCACTCATACAAAATGCATTGTTCTTGTTTGCTAAGACAATAAGTTGTCTTGGTCTAATGCTCTCTCCAAGGTCTAATGCCAATTCTTTTCTCCGACACAGTTCTCTGATATCAGAACAAGCATTTAGAGTATTTTTTGTTTTACCCTTTATATCCATGACTGTGTTGAAAATATTATCAAAACAAATTTTAACTATATGCATGACATCTAAGTTGTATCGTACAAGCAAAGAAGACCAACAAGGGAGTTCCCAAAATATGCTCTGTTTTGTCCAATTGTGGCTATTGAGATACCTTTTGGGAGTGCCTTCACCTCTGGTATCTATGACCTTAGGAATATTCTGAACTCATTGCCAAATTTCTTCACCCATGAGCCTAGGTGGTGGTGGAGAATTTTTAATATGATTTTTCAAAAGTTGGTCTTGTTTCGTCTATACGGGTTATTTCGTGGGAGAAATTGGCAGTGAACATCAAAGAAACATGTTTTCCTTCCATGCCGTAGTTGAAATGCCTTACTCTTTTCCATACAAATTGGGCACGCCATGTGTCCTAGAGTTGTCCACTCAGATAACATCCCATACGTAAGAAAGTCTCCTATTGTCCACGTAAGTGTAACTCGCATATTAAAATTACGCTTCCTAGAAATATCATACGTCTGAATATCAACCTGCCAAAGTTATTTAAGCTCCTCAATAAGTGATTGGAGATACACATCAATCATTTTCCTTGGATCTCTTGGTCCCAGGATTACCATTGCTAGAAACATGTATGTTGTCTTCATGCACATCCAAAGTGACAAATTATAAGGGGTGATAATGATAGGCCAATAAGAATATGACTTTTCAGACATACCAAAAGGTGTAAACCCGTCTGCACATAGAGCCAATCTTACATTGCGTGGCTCATATGCAAAGTTAGGATATTTTATGTCAAATCTTTGTATGCTTCACCATCCGATGGGTGATTCATTTCATCACCTTCTTGCACATGGTCTGTGTGCTATGTCATATGCTTGGCTGTTTCTTTTGATGCATAAATCCTCTACAACCTCAGAGTGATAAGAAGGTAATGCATATTCTAATACGGAATGGGTTTGGATTTTGCCGAACTGCTTGGCTTGTACTAGGGATGTTTGCAGAATTTACAATTCATTAAACATTTGCATCTTTCCAAAATAGCATACATCCATTGACACAGACATGAAACTGTTGAAATGTGTGCCCTCTTAGACTAGGTTTCTGATATACAAAAATCGAATGTTTTAATAAAAGAATTTATTTAAGAAATCGTTTGTGAATTTACTTTTTGTTTGTGCACAATTTCGTTTGGAAAAAACCCATTGTGTTTAAATAAGTAATCCATATGAATGGAGGTCTTTCACAGTATGGTATGAATCATGGGTTATTTAAACACATAAACATTTGTTTTCAACCGATTAATGAAAATGAGAATCTTATCATGTTTAGGTTATTATGTTATGAATTCCAAATGGGAAATGATTTACCTTTAGCCAGTGAGTAGTCCACTCACTTCATGACATAAGCGTATTTTGAATACGTAGAACATGACCTGTAGTAGTGGTTTCTTAAAAGTACTATATGGTAGAAACCTAGACTACTACCGCTACAGCGTGGACTAGTACTCTATGACTTGAGTATAAGTTGGTGGTCTAGCGAAGTTAGAAGCATATACTTTGATATGATATAGTTGAGGTTCTATCGTAGGGCTAATATACTTGCATATTGGATATGTGTGACTAGTTAGTTAAGACAAGACTTGTATAAGATAGTTTCTACACTATATCGCCCCTTGTGGTTATCTGAATGATCTAAATATCTAGGGTCCTAGGAAACATGACTTGGATGTTTGCTTTAGGGTAGCTCCCTTGGAAAGTGAAAATACTCCAGGAAGTCGTGGATCATTGGACTAGAAGCCTAAGGATGGTAGATGTCATTTAGAGGGGTATTAGTACACTTCTTCCTATAAAATGTATGGCGATGTGTAGATGGGTATTTTAACCATTTCACCTGTAGGTCAAAGACTTTGCTAATGCAACATTGTCCTTGGGGTCAATATTTTCTTATGGTGATATTAGGAAATATTTAAAATGCAAAATACATCTATTTATATAGTAGGGGTATTTTAGTCATTTTAGTAGCCAAGGCGATGTGTCTTTTTGGTTCTCGAAATAACCTGTAAGTCCTAATTAATTTTTGGGTTGAGAAATTGGTTTCAATTGAGATAATTTTATTTTATTCAGGAAGTCTAATTTATTATTAGACTGGAATAAATAAATTGTGAGAAATTTATTATCTGATTTAATTAGTTAATTAATTATTCAGGGCTTACGTCCAATTTGAATAATTAGAAAATTAACCTGGACTTAAACTAGAGAAAAATAATTAATACTTAATTATTTATTGGGTTATTTATTTAATTAAGCCCAAGAAATAAATAATTAAAGTTTAATTATTTTTTGGTTCATTTGGGCACATTAATTATTTATTGGGTTATTTATTTAATCCTAAAGAAAATAATTAATGTGTTATGAATTATTGGAATCTCCATTAATTAATGGAGGCTCCACTAATTATGGATTTATGTGAATTATTCGAGAAGATTTTTATGGATGTTCACCATTTAGTGGAGACACCACTAATTGAGATTAGTGGAAGATGATGTATGCCATGATGTATTCCACTAATTAGAGTTCTATAAATAGAGCTATTCTCTAAGCTTGTAATACACCATTTTTTTTGTGAAAGAAAGATTAGTGAAAGAAAGATTAGAGAAAGAATTGTGAGAGAAAGAAAAAGAGAAGTTTGAAAAGAAATTCTTGTGCAAAATAGTTAGAGTTTTATTAGTGTGTAGTGTGAAGATTTTATTCTAACACTACCCTAATTTTATAACACGTTATCATCACGAGACTCTACCTAAGTACTGAAGGTTATAATCACGGTTATACTATTGAAGTGTTCTTGAACAAAAGAGGAAGGTAAGTACTTTTTCTATTTGATTTTGTATCCACATGGCAAATCTTACCAAACTCGAGTTCGCAGCTCTTGATATTATTGGGAAAAACTATTTATCTTGGATACTAGATGCTGAAATGCATTTAGCTGCAATGGGTCTGGAAGATACCATTGTAGAAGGAAATCCATCATCATCACAAAATAATGCTAAAGCTATGATTTTTCTCCGTCATCATCTTCATGATGACTTAAAGGTTGAATACCTTACCGTAAAAAATCTACTTATTTTGTGGACTAATTTGAAAGAAAGGTTCGATCACCAAAAGATGGTCGTCCTTCCAAAGGCACGGTATGACTGGATGCATTTGCGATTACAAGATTTTAAATCGTTAGTGAGTATAATTCTGTTATTTTTAAAATTAGCTCGCAGCTAAAACTGTGTGGAGAAAATATTACTGATGGGGATATGTTAGAAAAAACTTTTTCTACTTTTCATGCCTCGAATGTGCTCCTGCAGCAGCAATATCGAGAAAAAGGATTCAAGAAATATGCAGAATTGATATCTTGTCTTCTCGTAGCTGAGCAAAATAATGAGTTATTAATGAAAAATCATGAAACTCGACCAACAGGTTCTACTCCATTCCCGAAAGTGAATGATGTTAGAACTCATAATTTTGGCCCTGGAAGAGGTCGTGGTTGTGGTCGTGGTCGTGGATATGGCCGTGGCCGTGGACATATATATAGTCGTGATAAAAATATTCATTATGATTGCAACAGTCAAAATAAAGTTACAAGAAATAATGACAACCACCAGAAGTGGCCAAAAACTAACGTGAAAGGAAAAGAAAACGATGTTCCTAAAAATTATGAAGATAAATGTTATCGCTGTGGCATAAAAGGTCATTGGTCTCGTACCTGTCGTACTGCAAAACACCTTGTTGATTTGAATCAGGCGTCTATTGAGAAGAAAGGCAAAAATGTTGAAACAAAGTTTACTCTACAACATTCTCTTCATAATAATAATGATATCAACCTTGGCGATGTTGATGTAACTCATTTAGACGTGGCTGATTTCTTTGAGCATCCTAAAGGAAGAATTGAGCATTTGATTGGTGATGGAAGTGTTCAAAATAATTAAAAGTTTACTTTTAATATGTTTCTTTTATATTTTATATTTTTGGCATTGTAATAGTACTTATCGTTTAAGGTTTTTATTATTTGAGTATTTACATTTATAAATATTTTGTTATGCCCAGATGGCTATTATTCCGCTTATTGGATACACAAATGGCATTGAAGATATATGCCTAATTGATAGTGGTACAACACACACCATATTGAAAGATAAAAAATATTTCTCTTACCTGCAGATGGGAGAAACAAATGTTAATACTATAGGTGGTAGTGTAAAGTTGATTGAAGGCTCTGGAAGAGCTAATATTATATTACCCGGAGGAACAAATGTTGTTATTCCTAAAGCATTATTTTCTTCAAAATCTCGAAGAAATTTATTAAGCTTTAAAGATATTCACCGAAATGGATATCACATTGAAACAATGGAAGAAAATAGTTTTGAGTATCTCTGTATTACTCAAATAATGTCGGGTAAGAAATCTTTATTAGAAAAGCTACCATCTCTTTCTTCTGGCCTATATAGCACAAAAATCCATGCAATTGAAATGCATTATTCAGTAAATCAGAAGTTTACTGATCCTGTTACATTTATCATTTGGCATGACCGTTTGGGTCATCCAGGAGCTATTATGATGCGAAGAATAATTGAAAATACGCATGGTCATCATTTGAAAAGTCAAAGGATTTTTACATTTGATAAATTTTCATGTGTTGCATGTTCTTAAGGGAAATTGATTATTAAACCATCTCCAACAAAAGTGGAGTTTGAGTCTCCAGTATTTTTAGAAAGAATTCATGGTGATATATGTGGACCAATTAATCCACCATGTGGGCAATTCGAGATACTTTATGATTTTAATTGATGCATCGACTCGATGGTCGCATGTTAGTTTATTATCAACTCGCAACCTGGCATTCGCGAGATTGCTTGCTCAAATAATTCGCTTAAGAGCGGAATTTCCAGATTATCCGATCAAAAGGATCCAGTCTAGATAATCGTTGGAGAATATTCCTCCCAAGTTTTTGATGCATATTGCTGTCAATTGGCATTACTACTGAACATCCGAGTAGCTCATGTTCATACTCGGAATGGTCTAGTCTGAATCATTCATTAAACGGTTACAATTAATTGCTAGACCGTTATTAATGAGAACAAATCTCCCGACAACTACTTAGGGACATGCTATTTTGCATCTCTGCAGGCACTTGTACGCCTAAGGCCAACAAGTTATCACAAATTTTCTCCCTTACAATTGGCTTTTGGTTCCGAGCCAAATATAGTTCATTTAAGAATTTTTGTGTGTGCAGTATATGTTCCAATTGCACCAAACCAACGTACAAAGATGGGTCCTCAAAGAAGAAAGGGGATCTACGTTGGATATGATTCTCCCTCTATTATCGGGTATGTTGAACCCACGACGGGAGATGTATTCACGGGAAGATTTGCTTGATTGTCATTTTGATGAATCATTATTCCCTAAATTAGGGGAGAACCAAAACGACATAAAAAGGATCTTGCTTGGACAACATCATTAAATTATCTTGATTCGCGCACAAGCGCATGTGAACTTGAAGTTCAAAAGATAATTCATTTGCAAAGCATTGCAAATCAAATGCCGGACGCTTTTGTTGACTCCGGAAGAATTACAAAATCGCATATTCCAGCTATAAATGCTCCTATTCGAATTGAAGTTCCAGTGAGAACAAAATATTATACCTATAGTTGCTTGAGTCAAAAACATGCCGAAGCGTGGCTGACCTCTTGGTTCTAAAGATAAAAATCCTCGAAAGAAAAGAGGATTAAATGATCCAGAAGATCATATTGAAGAAAAGAATGATAAAGACCAAGAGAAAACTGATGACAAAGAACCAGAAGTTGATAAAAGTAACACTGAAATTTCTATCAATTATACCACTTCAGGTAGAAGTTGGAATCGGATAGAAAGCTGTTATTGATAATATATTTGCATACAATATATCTCTTGATGTTACACAGGATAGTGATGATCCCGAACCAATATCGATTGATGAATGTCGGTATAGAAAAGATTGGCTGCAATGGAAAGATGCGATTCAATCGGAGTTAAATGTACTTGACAAAACATGAAGTCTTCGGACCTACGGTCCGAACACCGAGAAGGTGTAAAACCCGTTGGCTACAAATGGATATTTGTGCAAAAGCGTAATGAAAAGAGTGAAATCGTTCGATATAAAGCGTGATTAGTAGCCCAAGGTTTTTCACAAAGACCAGGTATTGATTATAATGAAACTTATTCTCCTGTTATTGATGCTATTACACTTCGATATCTTATCGGTTTGGCGAGTACATGAAAAGATAGATATGCGCCTATTAGATGTTGTCACTTGCTTACTTGTATGGAAATTTAGAAAATGATGTTTACATGAAAATCCCCGAAGGATTTCATATGCACGAAGCATATAAACATTATCCTCGTGAAAATTACTCAATCAAGTTGCGAAATCATTATATGGCTCTGAAGTAATGCAGGCGCATGTGGTTCACTCATCTTAGTGAATATTTATTGAAAGCGGGATTTAAAAATGACCGGGGTATGTCCATGTGTTTTTATTAAAAAATATGGTTCTAAATTTGTGATATTAGCTATATATGTTGATGATATTAATCTTATTGGAACTCCTGAAGAGCTCCAAGAAATAATTGATTATTTAAAAGGAGAATTCGAAATCAAGGATTTTGGTAAAACCAAATTTTGCCTTGGTTTACAAATTGAACATCTAGAAAGTGGAATATTTATTCATCAATCAACATATACAGCAAAAATGCTAAAAATATTTTACATGGACAATGCACATCCATTGAGTATTCCAATGATCGTCCGATCATTAAATGTGGATAATGATCCTTTCCGACCTCAAGAAAATGATGAAGAACTCCTTGGTCCTGAAGTACCATATCTCAGTGCAATTGGTGCATTGATGTATCTTGCTAATAATACACGACCTGATATTGCTTTTGCTGTCAATTTATTAGCAAGATTTAGTTCTTCACCAACACGACGACATTGGAATGGAATTAAACAAGTCCTTCGATATCTCCAAGGTACAATTGATCTCAGATTATTTTATTCAAATAAAACCAGCCCAACATTGATTGGTTATACGAGATCTTTGGTTATTTATCGATCCACATAAAACACGTTCTCAAACGGGCTATCTATTTACATGTGGAAATACTTGCTATATCATAGTGTTCTACGAAACAATCTATAGCAGACTACTACTTCAAATCATGCTTGAAATTATAGCCATTCATGAAGTAAGTCAAGAATGTGTATGGCTAAGATTCATGATTCATTATATCCGAGAAAGTTGTGGATTATCATCAATCATAGATATTCCAACTCCTCTTTATGAAGACAATGCAGCTTGCATAGCTCAATTACGAGGAGGATATATTAAAGGAGATCAGACAAAATATATTTCATCAAAATTCTTCTTTACTCATGAATTTCAGAAGAAATGTGAAATTGATGTGCTACAAATTCGGTCATGTGACAACCTCCCAGATATTTTCACGAAGACTTTACCGACTGCAACATTTGAGAAGTTGAGATATAAAATCGGTATGCGTCGGTTTAAAGATTTAAAGGAATCATCTCATCGGGGGAGTAATAAATAGACATATAGAATAGTGTACTCTTTTTCCTTCACTAGATTTCTTTTCCCACTGGGTTTTTATCTAGTAAGGTTTTAACGAGGCATATTCTTTATGTAATGGATGGACATCCAAGGGGGAGTATTATAAATTATTGGAATCTCCATTAATTAGTGGAGGCTCCACTAATTATGGATTTATGTGAATTATTAGAGAAGATTTTTATGGATGTCCACCATTTAGTGGAGACACCACTAATTGAGATTAGTAGAAGATGATGTATGCCATGATTTATTCCACTAATTAGAGCTCTATAAATAGAGCTATTCTCTAAGCTTGTAATACACTATTTTTTTTTTGTGAAAGAAAGATTAGTGAAAGAAAGATTAGAGAAAGAATTGTGAGAGAAAGAAAGAGAGAAGTTTGAAAAGAAATTCTTGTGCAAAATAGTTAGAGTTTTATTAGGGTGTAGTGTGAAGAT